>JAZHRO010000040.1:4375000-6875000 GCA_037157565.1 Thalassia testudinum | reverse complement strand
CGACAAAGGTGGTGGAAAGACGTGACATAGAACTCCTCGTAAAGCTTCACATCTCCTCGCAAGTCCTTCTCCAAGATGGTGCTCCTCCAAGGGTGTGTAGATGAAGTTGTTGACATGGAGGAGATGTTGGATACGATGGTGGTGATGGAGAGGATGTGGCCTTGAGGTTGGTGGTTGGATGATTGATAACTTAGCATAATTATATGTTAACATGCTTAGATTTATTGGTTTTAGGTGTTAGTTGCATTAGACTTAGGTCATTACGTATATAATTTCATAATTACATGTTAGGAGTAAAATTATAATTTTGAGCCTATTTTGCACTAATTTGAGATCTTGTTATATGTAGGAATCCTTTACTCGGGCTCATGAAGAGAAGAAGAGGGAATCCAGATCATCAAAGCTCAAATTGAGAAAAAAAGAATCAATTTTAGTCACAAAACCTTAGCCCTAACCCTAGCCAGAACCTACCTATTTTAGCCTCACCCAAAACCCTAATCTTAAGACCTAATCCTGATACATAATCCTAAGCCAACTCCATTTAGCTCCTTAAATCCTTACCTTAACCCTAACCTTCATCTTAAACCTAGTCATAAAAATGAAAACCCACCGATGTGTTTTGCCTTTCCATTGGTGACAAATAATTTTCAACCAATGTGTTTTGATTACTGTAAACAATGCTTTGAAGACCATTATGTCTAAGAACAATTGGGTAATTAAAGCTCTAAATTGCAGAGGGGCTCCCCATACAACATGAAATGGAACTGCTTACATCTCTTTCTTAACTCCCATCATTTTAATCCAGGAAAGGGATGCATTTATCCCAATAAACATCGTTTCTAACAACTCCTTACAGAATGATCACTGATAGGGAACTTTGAATAACCTTCATTCTGGCATTTAGAGTAGATTTATGACTCCCTGAATCGAGTCTCCCTTTTTATTCGGATGGCATATGTATCATCACAAACTTCCTATACTAGACTTATTAAAAAATGAGGCGTCCTCCTTCCAAAGAGGTGCATCTTATGTAAAATCAAGAGGAGAATACCACTCACCTCTTAAGCAATTACCAGTTCACAAGGTAGACAACAAACATATTCTGGCCAGAAAACAATTGGCTTGGCCATATGTTAGGGATTTACTTGGAAGCGATGCACTTCAACCAAATACAAAGGTGCATGGGCTGTTAATGCATCTTTAGGATTTATTTGGGGAGAAAGATGCCAAGCCACCTTTAAGATTGAATCCTATAAGATTAAATCCTTCCTAACTCCGTTCTTTAAGGCCAACAACCTCGACCAAGAGAGCCAAATGGCTAGGTTTTTAGTACTGTTTTAACTTATTCTCTCTTTGTTTTCCGACAAACCTTTCTAATCAGGTGGCTAGTAGGGCTAGTCAAAAAACAAAACGAAAACCAAATTGAATCAAATAAAAAATTTTGACTTTTAGAAATTTTGATCTGGTTCTCACTACAAATTGCCCGAATCGATTTTTCACTTTGATTACCGAATCTATGGTTCAAGGAACAGTTTTGAACCAAACTGAATCGATTTATATATGTTCATATAATATATTATACATTTGTCTTCTAACCCAATTCCCTATTTATTTTCATGCATTCTATTCCAGAACTACCACCTCTTCCCAATTCACCAAAATACATAAATGTCGACCAAGTTCACCCATGACCCCTTTTACCCAAAAACACATCTTTACCCATTAACATATATTACCCTTCGACCTACCCACTTACCACTTCTAAATCTAATTGAGTTCCTACTTCCCATCCTACCCTTCCCTATTTGATTTTAACTAAACCTTTAAATCAGTTCACCCCAAACCGAACCGCTTGTAACTGATTTCCGAATCAAACTGAAGAATCCGATTCTTAGGGAGAATTGGTTCAATTACGGTTCGCACTTTCCAGAAAACCGAATTTCCGATTCGAGAAAATGTACCAAAATCGAAGCTAATCGATTTTACGCACCCCTACTGGCTGTGGACTCCCATCTAGTTGGCCGTTGATGTTGATGCTTCCCTTGCTGGTCTTGTTTTGAAGAGTTCAGCATGTGCTGGCCAGCTGGTGGTGTTTTTTGAACATTAATCCCCCTTGGCTTGGTCGAAAGAAAAAAATTATCTCATATTTTCACACGCACGCAAGGACCCTTCCCCCCAACCAACTCAAACGCCCCTGACAAAGTGCAGTCAATGGGCCAAACTAGTACCCATGGTAGTTTGTTGATGAAGGATAGGCCGTGATCAGGCTCAGTCGATGCATCACCATACTTGCATGCCATTTTTTGCAACGACGAAGAGAAACACCACCGGCTTACCTTCTCTTTAACTGCATGTTTTCTTGCAGTATGATATGTTGTAATGGTCCCTGACTGAAATCTCAACGCAACCGGGTTACTTGCAGGTTTGCAGTCTCTTTTATTCTAATCATCTATATGGGTGACCTGCTCCGAGTTGCTTATAATCAAGGACGAAATTTCAGTAAGGCTGATGTCATTATACATCCTACTACTGCTTTCTGAAGCTGCACTGAGCCACGAACCCCATATATCTTGTCTACACCTAAGCTACAGTAGGAGCCCGACCTACCCTTTTTCATTTTTCGGTAAAAAAGACAGATGTTTTTATGGCTCTCCCATATTTGGGTCGTTTCCATTCGATATCTCTGCGTTCAGGAAATTCAATGTTTCATGGGAAGCAAACATTGATTGTGTGAGAGTGAGGTGTATTAAAAGCCTTTGTTTTTTCCTTTCACAAAGCACGGGAGTTTCATCCTTAAAACAGTTCTGCAACTGTAGCACACACAATCCAACAACTAGAAAGCAGCATAGAACATGCAATGCATGCTAAAGCATACGTAATGTCCATGCTCATATCTCGTAACCCGGGAACCGTGCTTCAGAAGGCCTCACCATATCGAAGAAAAGTGTCGCCATGCCTGCTTGGCCTTCAAACAGCGAATAAGGACAATCGCCGCTATGCATTGCTCCATGAGCTATCAGTTTGTCGGCCCTGTCCAAGAGGAATGATGCAAAGGCTTTCGCTCTATATAGATACTTGGCACTACCAGTAAGACGGTATAGCGAAAGAAACACATAGGTGTTTCCGCTCACTCCATGGCATATCCCAACTCTTTTCAGCAGACCTCGGTTCCAGACAACCTCTGCGGCCTCTGCTGCCGAGCGAAGGAACTGCTCATCTTGGAAGACCTGATAAGCAGGTAATGGTGCTAGCAATAGTTCATTAATCTATACACAAATCATAAGTATGGGGAAAATTTAACTGATGGGAACTGAACATCTTACAATCATGACTAGATGAACATAGCTGGACAATTACAAGACAGTGCTGCGTCGTTATGGAATAGATCTAATGAATAGGCTTGTACAAGTATTTAAAAGGAAAAGACTTTCTATATGCCAGTTGACGCTAATGCTCTCCCTTTTAAAGTAAAGTCGGATTTATTTTTGTGAAAAGGAAATGGGGTGAGTGCCCACATGATAGACACTCTTGTGTACTAAATAAAAAGTCAACTACATTCTGTCATAATTACAGGTTAATAACCCAACACAAATCAGAGAAGAAATACAAGATTCAAAATTCTCTACATAAGATTTTTCATCCCGAAATACCATGCCATTTCATCACAACCAAAACCCATAAAGCACAGCCAACACCTCAGCCTTCTCCCTTTTAGATCTGAAAGTACTCAGATCTAGGGCCCCATCTACTGAATCCAGAATGATCTCTAGAAATTCATATCATTGAAGGAGTCTACCCAAGTAAACTGAAATATCTTCAGATCTGTTGAGACAAGGAACATCCTAAAAAACAAGTGACTAACATCGTCCACCCCTCTCCCACACAGGGCACCCAAAGTATCCGCCCCTGGAACCCACTTGTACCAGAGCTGCCTCCTTCGGCACAAAAAACAGTAAAAAATCTTAATTTTTCTAGGGGTAAGTAGCTCCTGAATTAGCCTGCAGTCCATCATGAATTCAACATTTAATTTTTGTGATGCTCCCTGCAATCTATTATAAGCATCATGTACGGTGAAAGATACGTAAACCCAAAATAAAACACCAGACTGTGTATCAAGCTGGAAGTTGACAAGAATATCCAGCAGTTTAGTGAATTCCACTGTACTCTGATCTGATAGTGGAGCAAGAAATATGGGCATCCATGCCCCACAAAACATGACCCTACAGATGCATCTTTATCTTCCGCCAGTGCAAACAACCTGGGGAAACTTTCATTCCCAGTCCAATTATCCTTCAAAAGGTCAAAGCAGTTCCCATTACCAAGCTTTGCTGTGAAGACGGGAATTAGATCTGGGCAGGCTGCCACCACCTTTCCAAAAAGAAGATGGCCACCTGGGTAAAATAAGCCTCTGCTCTCAATTTTGAGTGCATCCATATCTAGCAGAAATAACTGTACTCCAAAGATCATCAGCCAGTTCCATCACTCTTGCTACCTGCCTCATTCATCATTCTCAAATGTCGAATACCTAAGCCCCCTTCTCCAAGTGGTCTACAGATCTTTTCCCAAGCCACCAATCTAGTCCCTTTCCCTGTTTCACCAAAATTCGCCTAAAAGAAGTACCTCGATAATCCAGCTAACCTCTTTTCAATCTTGTGTGGCATTTAAAAGATGGAGAAAATAAGTTGGTAGTGCAAAGAGAACAGGTTTGAGAAGCACCGGATGACCTCCATGTGATAAGACCCATGATGCCCACCCCCACAAGCCTCTTCTCCAGCCTCTCAAACACTGGAGTCCAATCAGATAGAGACAAGGGTTTATTTGACAAGAGGAACCCAAATAAGAGAGCCCATCGGTGTTCACAACACCCTGCTGCATTCATGACCATCCTCAACACTTAAATCCATTGGGACAAAAGTTACATTTGGCATAATTCATTGTTAACCCCAATGCTTCTCCGAAAAATTCCAAAATCCACCTCAGCATCCTAGCCTCTACAACAGACCCTTCCAAGAAGAACAAATTCCCACCAGCATACTGAAGAATTAGAATCAAGGATGCCATTTGATCACTAGGCATAAGGAGGTGCATGGAAGAAGTGGAGAATGCCATTATTTTTTATTTTTAAAACCCATTGCTTTAACTTGATTTTGACTTTGGCTATAGAAATTCTTCTTAATCTCATTATTTTTGGCATTTTACTTAACCCATGCCCACCATTTTTTTTTTGAAAAGGAAAAAGGAAGATTACCGGTTGTATTAAGATGGGAACGGACTTTCAGATTATTGAGCCAGGAATCGGATAAAATCTCTTACAACATTCTCTACCCAACATCTCTTATCCTTGAAGACCTTGTCGTTCCTCTAATTCCAAATGCACCAAATAATAGCAAAAGCTCCAATCCACCCCATCATGTCTGAATCATGCCAGTCTCTAAAGGAGTTCCAGAAGCTAGACACATAAGAAGACTCCACTGTTGAAAGTCCAAAATGACACCATATCTGTCTAGAGAAATCACATTGAAAAAAGAGATGTTGTATATCTTCTTCAGACTGCTGACAAAATGGGCAAGCCTTATCACCATCCATTATCCACTTCTTCCTATAGACTTTTGGGACAGTAGGCTCTCTTCTGAAAAGTCAAAGGAATATTTTAATTTTGAGAGGGATCCGAAGTTTAGAATCCCCACTGATTTCATCAAAATGACCATTTTTTGCATTGGAAGACGGCTTCCTATAGGCCATTTTCATGGAAAAAGTTCCATCCATCCAATGAAAGCAATCTGTACTCCCTGCTGTTGGTATGAAATCAGAGACTAACTGCAGCAAGTGCTGACATTCAGCCAGCGTTTCTCAGACAACCCCAGCGGCAGTAGGATGTCCCAAGTTTTCAGCCGATCATCCCACAGGTCTTTCACCTTTGCTTCTTTATCAACAATGAGTTGAAAAACATTTTGAAAGAGGTCTGAAAACTTGTCATTTTCACTCCAATTTTCCAACCAGAATTTAAGCAAAGATCCATCCCCCAACACCAGGGAGAAGTTGCAAGCATATTCACTAAAAAGTGGCCAAATTGAATGCCAAAAGGATGAAGCCCGTCCTATGAAAGCTGATCTCTGTGCCATATCCATCCAAATACCATAAGAATCTTTCAACATCAAGGTGACCATAGAGCTTTCATCTAAGATTACTCTGACCACCCATTTCAACAAAAGCACCTTGTTAGAGGCATGTAGCTGCCAAACATCCAATCCACCTTCACTCTTGGGTTTGCATATCTCATCCCAAGACACTAATTGAGCAAATCTTCCAACAGAATCTGTTCCCTTTCAAAAAAATCTTTTCCTGATCAACTCTAATCTATTCAGAATATTCTTAAGCGGTTGGAAAACTGACAAAAAGAAAATCGGAATGGAAGATAAAACAGATTTAGACAAAAACAACCTCCACCCTCTAGAGAGCAATCTTCCATTCCAAAAAGAGAGCCCATTTGCAATTTGTTCAACCATAGGATTCCAATCATAGGCTACCAACTTTTTCCCTTTCGGTGGAAGACCTAGATATCTAATGAGCCCAGGGGTCTCCAAAATATTAGATAAACCTTCTTCCTCAGCTCCTTGAAAAGAAAATGGAACAAATATAGACCTACTCCTATTAATCTTTAAGCCAAACATAGATGCAAAAATCCTCACCATTAAGGAGAGATATGAGCCGCCCCCGTTCTTCCCCCCTCAAGGAAAAACGTGTATCATCCGCATACTGTACTATAGGGGTAACCAAATTACCATCACCTTGAGTAGTGAAGCCCAAAAATAGGTGTCCTCTACAAGCCTTAAAAGCCAAACAAGCAAGAGTATCCACCACTATATCAAATAACATTGGTGCCAATGGACATCCTTGCCGCACTCCCTACTGTGGATGTATCCATGAACCATTGAACCGCCCATTAACCAAGATAGAAAAGGAGGTAGTAGTGACACATCTCTTCATCAGTCTTATCCATTAATCCGGGAAACCTCTTCTCCTAGGAATGTCCCAAAGGTAATTCCACGACACCAACTTTGGAAAAATCTACTTTCCAAATAAAAGTAGGAGTACCTCTCCTCTTACATGCTATCAACATCTCTTCAACATCACAAAAGAATCCTGTAAAGATCTTCTTTTTAGAAAAGCCAACTGGATCGGTGATATAATATCAGCAAAATACTCCGCAGCCGATTTGCTAAAATCTTCGCAACTAGCAAGTAAATGGAGTTGGATAAAGCAATGGGTCTAAACTCCTCAACAGTATCCGACCTAGGCTTTTTTGGCAACAGAAATAAATAAAATTTATTCATCCTCTTGAAGCCCTTGTTACCCCTAAAAAATTTCCTAATCATGGCCACCACATCTGAACCGACCGCATCCCACATCTCCTTATAAAATATAACTTGCAACCCATCATGACTAGGGGATCCCTCTGCCTTCAATCCATGCAGAGCTCTGGTGACCTCCTCATCCACATCTCCAAGAAGCACCCCTTCATCTCCTCATTTACCTGGTCCATTTGCAAGTCGCACAACCGCCAATCCCCCACCAGCTGTCTTGGAGTGAAATCATGGAAGTAAGACTGGAACGTGTCACAAATTCAATTTCTTTGATTCAGACATCATCCCCCACCTTCACAATGTTGATCATATTCAACCGCCTTCTGGAGTTGGCTGTCAAGTGAAAAAATCTAGCATTGGCATCACCCTCCCTCAGCCAAAGCTATCTTGACCTCTACCTCCAATCCATCTCCTATATGTGATCCTACTCAGAAACTATCGTCTACATTTTCTTTCATTCCTGACAATCCTCATCGGATAAAGGAGAAACCTCCTCCTTCCTATCAATAGAGGAGATCTTCGAGAGGACTTCATTCCTCCAGTCTATGCGAACGCAAATCATGTTTAAAATTCACCATTGTCTCTCTAACAACATGAATCTTACAAGCTAGCATCCAAGCTGTAGAAGTAAAACATGGAGTAGTGGTCCATGTCTCCTGAATCAATTCCCTAAATCCAAGCTCTCTAAGCCAGGATTTATGGAATTTGAAGTAGAAAACTTTGCACCATCATTGCTACACCACAAAAGGGGGGTATGGTCTGAAAAAGCCCTATCACATACCACCACATCCGCACCATGAATAGATTCGGCCATTACAATGTTACATAGAAACCTGTCAATACAAGATGTCGCTCCACCGCCATTTCTCCAAGTGTACCGAGCCCCCATTATAAGTAAATCCATGAGTTCAAGATCATGCATAGTTTGTTGAAACTGAAAAGTAGGTCTATCACATTTGCCATCCAGTATGTAAAGTTGCATCGAAATCACCTATGATTAACCACGGCATCCCATCCACCAAAGTAGAAGCACGTCCAATCTCCTCCCAAAACTGCGACCTGGAAGCATCATCACAAGGATCATATACTGAAGAAATCAAGAAAGAGCTACTATCCATCTTCCTTGTGAAAATCGCAGTCACCACCCTCCCTGCTAACTATGAAGAACAAAGCTCAAAAGTATCATTATGCCACATCAAAAGTATGCCACCAGACCTCCCTTCAGCTTTCACCTCAAGACAATCCGTAAACTGGTCCCCACAAAGACTCCTCTTCATTTGAGGTGACAGGCTATCCAAATGCATTTACTGCAGACATGCAATGCTAACTCTCCATTCAGCAAGACATCTCCTCAAAATAGTCCATCACCCATCATCACGAAGACCCCGAACATTCCAGGAGAGCACTTTAACCATTAATATTCATCTTGACCCCTCCTTTATGAACTCGTTTAGCACTGATCACACATATGGTTATCCACTTCCTCCCCCACAGCATCAATGATGCTCTTCTGATAAGATGGCTTCTTTGTAGACCTCTTACGCTTGTAACAAGCACTAAGTATCAGTTTGTGCTTTTGCAAAATGACCTTAGTAGGCCCTGACAACCTGCTCGAGGATGTTCTGTGTAACATGCTTTTCTCCTTATTGATGTTCTTCACCACTGTTGTGACATTTCCACCTACAAGAGATGCTGCATCCTCCAACCCAACAATCTACCTTTGACAGTCTCCCATCAGTTCCTCCACGCTGAGCCTGCTACAATTAGCTCCATTAAATTCTCCTTGCCCGGAATTACCAAAAATGGAGCCAAACATAAGGGGAATCTGCTCGACCTGCAAGTCATTAAAAGCCATTGGGACCTCCGAATAAAGGGGATTTGTGTCCATAGAATAAGAGTGCACATTAGAGTCAAACTCAGCATGCCCGGACCCTAAATTGGGTCCAACAGCCCCCTGTGGATCACCAAATGCACACTCCAGAGTAGCCATTTCCTCATTTTGATTCATAGCAGCCTTTACACATGCTGCAGCAAGCTCCACACCCCCATCTTCCATTGTATGTTTTGCCGCTGGACACATGTCCTGCAAGAAATCGCCTACAGCAGCAGAGGATGCGCCACCATGCTCACAATGCAATAAATAGAAGCGATTATTGCCCAAAATATTCAACTCACCATATCCGAATCCGTAAACGAACCTGGAGGCCACCTGTTTAGAGCAGGGAATATTATTTGCCACCTCAGCATCCAATTTTGGATCATAATCCAAAAAAGGAAACTTGTCCACCCTGAAATCAAGGAGACTAGAATGGAAACCGCCTGCTGGCCCCTGCCTTATCAAAATTCGAAAATCAGTAGGCTAGTAGACCAATCTTCCAACCTGTCCCTAACCTTTGCAAGTCCTTACAGCAGATCTTGCCGAAGCTCCACCAGCAACAGTCCTCGCCGGAGCATAGACTGCAACGCCACTTTCACCATCACCAGTCACAGGTCACCAAAGCTCTACCAACAGCAATACTCATTGGAGGCACATCAGTGTTGATCCTACCCCTGCCAGAGCTCACAATCTACGCAAATGACATCTTCAGGCGTGCCTCCAACTTCACCTCTTCAAAGGAGATCACACGTGCACATCCACCAAAGCACAATATCTCCTTGTTCTGAAGAGCTTTTCCGACCAAAAGCTCTCCTTTAACCATCATTGATATCGCATCACCTTCCTACATCCAACTCCAAAACATCTTCAAACATGAGCAAAAGATGAACACAATGAAACAATGGTCCACACCATTCTCAATCTAAGCAGGATACCAAAAATCCAAAAACACACGATTGGACGTAAAGGAATTCGTTCTTCAGTAGCCCCCTCATAGATAAAGACCATCGAATGCAAACATCATCAAATTGCATTTCCTTAAAATTAAGGCGATCAGCATCCGCTTTATCTAATCCAAAAACCACCACCTTCTCTGATAAAATCGCAACCTTCCGATTAATCGATGATAAACCCAAACGAGATAGAAAAGATCTAACCTCTTCAAACTTGGTCATTCCACATTTGAAAAAACCAACCAAGGAACACTCCAATATGGAGTCCAACTCCATCTCTAGTGACCAAGGAAGATCCACCCCCAAAGCCAGAGGCTCATACGGTGGAGGAGGAAGATCAGATGCCCCAACAACAACCTCACAGAGATTTCTCATTGGACACGACCTCATACGATGTCCACAACCACGGCAGAGAAGGCATGCCACCAGATCCCAATAGTCCCACGCCTAATGGCCCTTCTCCCAACACTTATAGCACATCACCTCACAGAGACAACAAGAGCGAGATGCACCCTCATTGCCCCTCCCTCTCTCCCTACACATGACCCTCTCTCCCTACCCATGACCCTCATCGGCCCGTGTTGGGCACTAAGACTATCAATATGCCCACCATATTTAAAATACAAATATTTTTTGAAAGGTGAAACAGGTGGTTGTTCCCCCGATAGCATTAAAAATCAATTGAGAAAGTATTACATCAATGTGAAACAATACTTCCCCAAGTAGTCCCTAAATACAATGCACAATAAGACACATTCCCAACATAAGGTCTCAATCCCCAAAAAGGTATGCCATTCCTCTCAAGCCAAATAGACCACAACACAGCCAAAACCTTGGCTCATTCCACCTTTGATCAGGAAGATTGAATGGCTAGAATTACACCGTCCACATCTGAATGACGCACAGTGGGGTTTGAAAGAGGAGAAATCAATCTATAGATGTCCACAACCATAAATATCCCATAACTGCTGAGAGAAAGAACGCCCAAAAAGAGATGTTGCACAGATTGCTCCTTGCATGCACAGAAGCAACATGAAATATCTAGCCTAGGTATCCATCGCGAACAATAATCCTGTTGGAGATTCTCATGATTTCCAACGTGATTCTCCATGTTGAGTAGAGGAGAAGAAACAAATCCTCTTGCCATGTAATCCACTCTTCATATTTTATGTTTTCTATTTTTAGATTATCCCTTGAAAATATATTTAGGATTTAATTTGATTTTGTTAGAGATATGCTTTACTTATTTTAGAAGACTATATTAGGATTGGAAAGTTGGATTGGTCTCTTTATATAAAGAGACCAAATCCCATGATTTCCCTTTGAATTTCAATAATAATAATCTCCACGTTTCTTTACATAGCTTCAGAGCAAGTTCAATCTAGAGAACCATGCTTCTTCTACCGTGCCTAAGAGACCACGAGAGCCTCTTCTCTACTTGGAGACTGATGAGGGGAAAAAAATATCCTCGGACTCAAAACTCTGCGAGAAGCCCAACAAGAATGATTCGACCCAAAAAGACTCAGATATAGGCAGGTCCAAAGATCCAACCCGCTTACACCTGGAAAAACTCAGGTACAGGCAGGTTCGGGATCTGACCCGCCTACACCTGGAAAGAACCAGATACGGTTGGATCCAGACGACCCGACCCGACTAAGGATCCGACGCCAACAAAGAGACGGCGAAGAAAAGTCCAACGCGGCCATGCCATCAATAAATGATGGCATGGCCGCCGTAATTAATAACATGACAACATACATACCTAATTGTGTCGAATTCGCATGTGGAAAGGGTTCAAGTTTGGAAAACCCGTTGTCGTAGTCCGATTCGCGAGAAAATCCGTCGATTAGATAAAATTTATAACCGAAATTCGAAAAGTGAGTCCCGGGTCGAACACGGGGAGGCGAATATTTGGTTTTGAAAATTCACATTTCACTTTTTATTTGTTTTTGTCGTTTTTATCTTTTCTTTTTTTTTTTGGTATTTGTAGCAAGCAAGAGATCAGGTCAATGAATTCTAGTTAATCTACTTGCAAAATAAAAGAGAGTGAGAGATAAAGACAGAGAGAGAAACAATCATGTATTTTTATAATCAAATGTTTCTTACAACTAGGAAAGCGGGAAATCTATACTACGAAAGCAGTAAAGATAGAGATAGGTGAGAGAAATTCTCCTCAACAATCGCTTGGAGGACGACTCATTCTAACGTCGCCTAGAGGAAGGTGGTGAGGAGCGGGAAGAATGGGGACGGAGGATGGGGCAGGACGGCGTCGCGGCGAGGATCTTCCTGAAGGGAGGTGAGAAGACGGCCACAGGATGCTCCACGAATGGGGATGAGGGGAGGGAAAACTATTTGGTTTTCTACTCTAGAGGAACATCCCGAGCTTAGGATAAGCTCTCTCTAGAGCCTTGGAGGTGGTGAGTAAGAAAGGAAGAGATCAAGAAAAATGGGAGGGGTAGGGGTCCTTTTATTGTGGAGGAAAGAATCAAATTCGTATACAGGACATTTTGTAATGGTCATAAATGTCGCTGAAGATCCACCGCAAAAGTAGCTAAAGATCCCGCTCACGCGCCCCTGCTGCAGCACCGCTGGCACGTGCTGCACGTGCCCTTGTCACGCGTGCACATGCAATACGCGCCGCTACTGCCACTACCTCAGCACGCGTGCTGCGCTTGCGCATGTGTGCCTCCGCGTGCGCGCGCGTGCTGCTGTGCGCATACGGTGGCACGTGCGTGCGCATGGGCGGCCTGAGTTGCGCCACGAGGCGCAATCTGGGTCACCCATCTTCTTTCCTTTGTAAGGGATGCTACAGAGGTCGGATTGTCGATTTTCGTGTCGTTGGGTTGCGATTGTCAACCCGAATCCATCCGCACGGTCAGATTTGTCGTTTGACACTCCAGATTGCGTCACCTAGTCCCTCGACTGTTGATCTTCCTTGGATTGCATATGGTGCTACGGGACTCCGATCGAAGCGATTTCAGAGGCGTTGGACTCCGATCGTCGTCTTGATCAGATCTGTACGGTCGGATCGTTAATCTGAGGCTACGAAATAAATATCCTTCTCTCCTGACCACAAAAAAGACGCAATTAACCTAAATTATATACTACTCTAAATGTAGAATGATACATACTATGCAATATTTATAACATGAAATGCAAATCTAAGCATAGTAACATGCATGAATAGGCATTTTACCCTCAATAATTGTATCTACATCAATACCCTGGCAACAGGCGTATCCAGCCAAAAGATCTCGCAAGAGGACTGACCCAGCACTATAAATAGCTAAGAGAGGGCCTCGAGACCTAAGGTTAAGCAATTCGAGAAAAAAAGAGAAATTGTATCCTTGTTTTTTACTAGTGTATATTTAAGAGTATCATCCTACCCCTAGACGTACACCCTTTCATGGTAGAACTAGGTAAACAACCTCCCTATCTCTGTGTGATTGCTTGTGTTGTTAAGTTGGGCCCTCCGATCACTTAGGAGATCCGATCAATTAGCGCCATCTGTGGGAAACGATTATCAGTTGACAACGTTTCCCAACTCTTAGAGTCCCCCCAATGGCTCCTGCGACTCGCAACTCCTCACACACCAGCCCTGAGAAGGCATCGTCTTAGGTTGAATCTAGTGACTCAATGCCCAAGAGACACCCTTAGACGGCCGAGACAAGCAAGGAGGAGTCCCCGACCGACTACTGGAGGACCCTGAGCATGACCCTCTCTTGTAAATGCAGGCAACGGAGGAGCAACTTCAGGCTAAGTTGGCTACTCTCAGGGCTGAAGAGATTTCGATCGTGGAGAAACTCCTAGAGATCAGATAGATCTGGGAGTTCAGCAAACCCCCCTCCCCGGGGGAGCCCCGCCAGTCAAGCCTCGAAGACAAGCAGCAAAGGTGGTGTCATACCGTAAAGGATGAGAACGCCCATCTACACGAACAGCTCAAAAAATTAAAACGAGAGCTTAGTAGCCAGAAAAATGAAGCTCCTCTTGACCCGCCTAAAGTTCCACACCCGTCCTCGTCGAAAGAGAACTAAGGGGCTCAACCCATGACGACCAACAATAGAAGCTCGATCCTTGAGATCATCCACCAGATCACCAGGGCAATGTGGGGTATACACTCCCGAGCCTACATCACCACCTACCCCTTCACTGAGGTGATGACGTCCCTTCATGGCCCAATATAACAAGACAACAGACCCCAACAACTTTATCAGGAGTTACAGCCATATGATGGTGCATGGCTGCCCCAACGGAGTACTCTGCTGAATATTCCCATCCTACCTGTCCGGCATGGTCTGAGTGGTTCAATGAACTGCCGACCGGACAGATCACATGCTTTCAAAAGTTGGTAAACAAGCTCTGCCAATATTTTGTCGGGCAACAGAGAGTTAGAGACAACCCTGAAAGGCTGTCAGAGATCCGACAGTGAAAGAACAAATCTTTCCGATCTTACCTAAATCGATTCAAGGCCCAGTATTTCAAATGTAAGCGGCCTTACAATGCCATCGTCGTCCAATACTTCAAGTCAGGGCTCCTGACTCAGAGGTTTTAGTATGACATCAACAATTTCCTGTCTAAAGATATGGCAAAGCTCTAGGACAGAGCTACAAGTTTCGCGAAACAGGATGATTTTTTCTGCTCCCGCAACCGACTGGCAGAGGAATACAGAGACAATGCTAGCCCGGTCGAGAAGTAGGCTCCGGTAGAATTTGCCCCCGTCTCCATCCGCGGAGGCAGCCGCTTCAACAAGCGCAAAGCTAGCTTCCTTAGTTTCCCAGAGCAGAGGAATGATCGGCCAACTAAGGGCCGTAATAGTGGCCCTGCCAACCTAGGTAGGATTACTTCAAAGAATACACTCCCCAAGCCGTGAACCAAGCAGACATATTGGCAAAGGTATGGTCTACAGACAAAGACTTACTACCCCCGCCTAAGCCGATGAAGAAGGCCGACTCTGGGCCCTACTGCAAGTACCACAAAACATGGGGGCACGCCATTGAAGACTATCGAGACCTGCAAGACCAGATCGAATCCCAGATCCAACATGGAAATGTGGCCCACTTCGTCAAGCGGAATGAGGGCCAGAATAAGGACAAAGGGCCCATGGAGGGCCCAAAAGACTACCTCAAGGAAAAGCTTCAGCAGTTTCGTAGGGTCAACATGGTCCTCGTCTAGGGCCGAGAGCCCAACGACGTCGTGGCCTGCCACATCGAACAGGCAATATCCCCCTTGCTCTCCCCGGCTAAGTACCACCGCCAAGTCCTAGTGACTATGCCTGGTTTAGCCCAAATCACTCGCCACTAGCCCTCCGTAGGCACGAAGGTTGAAGTGATCTTCGAGGTCAATGTCGCCCCGAATCAACAACTTACCCCTTCCGGCCAAGCGGCTCATAGTGTGTTTCCCCCCCCTCTAGTGGGGTAAGAGAGACCCCGTCAAGTAGGCAACCTCCAAACTGTTTGCCTCCCTGCCAAATCCGACAGGGCACACTGAATCGTTGTTGATGACACTCTTGCTGGCGGGACAACAGCAACCCCAGCTCCTCGTGGATAAGGGTAGTGCCGTTGATGTCCTCTTCTCTAAAACGCTACTGTTGAGTTTCACAGAAGAGCACCTCTCCCCTTCAACTCACCCAATTGTAGGATTCAACAACCACAAGGTGATGCCAAAAGGAGAAATCGGCCTCCCCTTGTCCATCTGCGACGAGGACAGGCACCTCAACCGGACGATCATGTTTATAGTGGCCAGATTGATGGCGACATTTGACGGCATCCTCGACTACCCAACTACCCACGCCTTCCGCATAATCCCCTCGTCATACTTCCAATTTGTGCTTTTTCAGTCTCCACGCGAGGTAGGAATAGCACACGAGGATCAGACAGTCCAGTGCGAGCTCCTTAGGATTGAGCTAGAACGGTCCACGGAGCCAAAGCCCTCCAGACCACAGAAATAGGGGAAGAAAAGAAACCAAATATAGGCAATCCAGCAAGAGAATTCCAGCTGATTCACCAGCGACTTCGGGACTACAGCCAGGCTCTTCGGCCATGCCCACACAAATGTATACTGACAATGCCACTAAGCTCGTCCATGTTGGAACGGACCTTAATCCCTCCGAGGTACAGGAGTTACTGCTCCTACTCCGGGCCAATGCAAACATTTTTGCCTGGTCCACCAACAACCTGCCCGGAGTAGACCCGTCCCTGGTCCAATACCATCCGAACATCCAGATGGGCACTCGTGCGGTCGAGCAAGCGTGCCAGCACAGATCTGCTTAATTATGGCTAGCGGTTGAAGCCGAAGTCCAAAAGCTCCTAGAGGCTGGGTTCATCAAAAAATCCATGTACCTTGCATCGCTCTCTAACGTGATAATGGTGAAAAAAGCCAATGGCCAATGGCGCATGTGCATAACTTCACCAACTTCAACGAAGCCTGCCCAAGGACGAGTTCCCCTTGACAAGGGTGAACGCCTGATGAACTCTTATAGCAGACAATCCCACATGTCCTTCCTGGATGCCTACAACAGGTACCACTAGATCAGCCTCGTTCCAGCAAACAGGCCTCACACCTCCATCACCGATAGGGGTCTGTTCAGTATAGACCATGCCCTTCGGCTTGAAAAATGCCGAGTAACTTACAAGCGCCTTGTAAATATGATTTTCTCAAAAATAATAGGAAAATCTTTTAAGGTGTGCATAGATGATATGCTTATAAAGGGATCCAATTTCCCTCAACACTTAGAATATTTGGCGGAGGTGTTCCAGATTCTAAGGAACACCCACCTCCACTTGAATCCCGACAAGTGTACCTTTAGGGTCTCAACCGACAAGTTTTTAAGGTTCTTGGTCTCCAACCGAGGGATCGAAGCCAACCCAGACAAAATCAAGGCAATCATAGACTTGAAACCACCAGGCACCTTGAAAGGGATGCAGTCGTTAGTCGGCAAGATCGCCTCGTTAGGACAATTCTTGTCTTGATCTTCCGACAAATGCCTCATCTTCTTCGAGTGCATAAAAAGAGGCAAAGGCTATAGTGCCGCCCACTAGACCCCTCACTGCCAAAAGGCCTTAGAGGAGGTCAAAGTTGCACTCTGAAGTCCCCCCATTGTAATGGCTCCCCAACCAGGGGAAACCCTTTCACTATACCTAGTAGCGTCTGTATCTGTCATCAACGCTGTTCTAGTTGGCGAGCAGTGAGGAACACAGTAACCCGTATACTTCGTCAGCAAAACCTACTAAGGCGCAGAGGCTAAGCATACGATCGTCAAGAAACTAGAGCTAGCTCTGGTCACTGCGGCTAGGAAGCTACGCTCATACTTCCAAGCCCACACTATAATGGTCCTGTCAAACTACCCCCTGCGACGAATGCTGTATAAGCCCACAGGGTCTACGTGACAGATCAAATAAACTATGGAATTGGTGGAATTCGACGTCAAGTACCAGCTAAGGAGGGCCATCAAAAGACAAGTCCTGGCAAATTTTATGGCGAAATTCACACACCCCTAGCAGTTGTACGTCGACGGCTCATCTATGATAGCTGGGTCTGGGGCCAGGATAGCTTTGACCACCCTAGACGACGTTACCCATAAGTACACCATCAAATTGGACTTCTCTGCATCCAATAACCAGGCGGAATACAAAGCCATGATGGCAAGCATTCGAGTAGCCAAATAATAGGGTTAAGTCACTCGAGATCTACACGAACTCTCAGCTGGTTGCCAACCAAATAAAGGCGAATACCAAGCTCGAGATCCAAATATGATCTTATATGCTAGCAAGGTCAGAGAGGAGCTGGCAGACTTCAAGACCGTCTCGATCAGGCGAGTGCCCCGAGCAGACAACCCCCTGGCGAACGCGTTGGACAGACTCGCTGCCGCCATCCCTCTGGGACAAGAGGAAGATATCTGCCTCCAGATCCTAAAAGAGCCAACTGTCCTTGCTCCCAAGATGTTTGCGATAAAGTAGTTCATCTCTTGGATGACGCCTATCATCACCTATCTAAACTCTTACGAGCTACCCCCGAGGGAACCTCGACCCAAGGCCTTCCACCTGAAAGCCTTAAGGTGCACCTTGATAAAGGGGCAGTTATACAAGCGGGGGTATTCCACCCCTCTGTTGTGCTTCCTAACACAAGAGGAAGCAAGCCAGGCCCTTCGAGAAGCCCACGGAGGCATGTGCAAAAATCACGAAGGGTACAACGCACTCCTGGCTCGACTATTCCAAGCGGGCTACTTCTAGCCCTAGATGAAGTAACACTACAAGGACTTCATGCACAAGTGTGACAAGTGCTAAAGGTTCGCTACCCTGCACTTGCCGCCTAAAAAGTTAGTACCTATGATGTCACCCATCCCCTTTGCAAAATGGGGCATGGACTTCATTGGCCCTTTCCCACCAACCCCAGCTCAGAAATAGTTCATACTGGTGGCTGTCGATTACTTCTCCAAATGGATCAAAGCTGAGGCCATTACCAACCCAACAGCTGATAGGGTTATATCCTTCGTCTGCAAAAGCATTATAGCTCGATATAGGATACCCCATTACATTGTCACAGACAATGAAACCCAGTTCGTCTGCAAAAAATTTGAAAAATTTTGCACCAGCTTGGCTATCCACCTATGCTTCACATCTGTAGGACTTCCCCAGGTGAACAGACAAGCAGAAGTGACCAACCACACCATCATCTTAGCGCTAAAACGCTGGCTGGATTAAGCTAAAGGGAGATAGGTGGACGAGCTGCCGGATGTGCTTTGAGGTTACAGGATTTACCAAAGGACTTCCATGGGCCATACACCATTCAACCTGATATACGGCATGGAAGCCCAACTACCTACCGAAACAGTCCCCACTTACAGAACACAACTCTATGACCCTGCCACCAATGATGACAAAGTTCGCCTAACCAATGATGACAAAGTTCACCTATCCTTAAACCTTCTGGATGAGTTAAGAGATAAGGCATCAGAAGCAGCGCTCAAACATAAAAAAAGTGAATGTCGCCACCTACAATAGATAGGTTCGTAAGCAGACATTCTCCCTAGGAGACTTAATCCTACGCAAGTGCGAAGTCTCCATGCTAAGTCAGTCAGGAGGGAAGTTAGACCAACACTGGGAAGGGCCTTATAAGATCCGTAAAGACAGACCGAGAGACTTCTACAAGTTACAGACCCTAGGCGGCAAAAGCATCCCCCGCACTTGGATGCGAACTTACGTTTGTACCATGTATAAATACATACAAGCAATAAAGATAGAAATTTACTCTCATTCAAAAGAGTGTTGCTCGTTACATTTGAAAAAAAAAAAAGGAAAAACAAGACAAGACCACTTCGAAAACTAAGTGCCTTCACTCCCAGTCTTCGAAGAACTCCACCCCAAGCATTTTTGGCGATGACAAGGCAATGCGAGAACCACTCGGGTGAACTGGCGATCCCGCAGCTCCTAACGGATCCAGCTTGGCCGCCTCCCCAGAAGACAGGCTTCCAGGCTGGCTCGAGGGCTCCGGCTCCACCTCCTCCCCAGATGATTCTATAGGAGCCTTGTCCACAACATGACCCTCAGCTTTTTTACGATCATGCTCGAACAAGAGCTAGTCCATAGAACAGCTGTACAGCTCCACAGAGGTGTGTTTGCCTTCCAGCAAGGCTAACACCATCGCTAGGGTGTGCTTCCCCACCTCCTTCGACAAGGCCTCCCGATTCTTCGCCATGGAAGGGTTAGTGGCAAAGAACTTCATCTCCACGTCAGGAGTGAACCCCGCCTGCCTAGCCCTCTCCAACTCATGTACTGCCTTGCCTCGGTCCTCCGAGAGTTGTTAAACCTTGCCAAGATCAGCCTTCAGTGCCTCCTTACTTGCCGACGCCTCAGCAAGTTTGTTGATAGCCACGCCCAAGCGAACGCGCTCTTCCTTAAGAGCCACCTCATAGCCCTCCACCATGAAAGAGCGCTCGGCCCTTGGTACCTGCACCTCCTTCGGGGAGAGGATGTTGGTGTAGGAAGTCTGCAAGCACTCAGATAAGCCTTGCAGAGCCACGACTTCAATCTTGTAGGCTCCAATAAGGCTCCCCTTCAGCCTCTCGCCATGGGCGGCAATCTACCTCAAAGCCTCCTGGGCCTTCGGCAGCTCCTCCAGATAGAAGACTTGACAGGCCATTTACTACTGCAACTGCAGCCGACGAAGGGCGTCCTCCGCTCTTTTCTCCACCTTCTTTCAGGAGGTAGTCGCCTTCACACGAGGGGCAAAGTCGCACTACTCCGCCCTGGCTGTCACAACCCACTTCGCAGTCATCTCTACCGCTTCAGAAGGCCCGCTAAGCACAGCGACACCGACTAGAGCACCGCCACGAGGAACAAAGGTGGTCCCCAGAAGCTCCATTTGCTCACAACCATGGGCAGAAATAAAAAAATACTTCCAAAAGAATAAGTTAAGGGCAAAATGAGACAAGGCTTACCGCTCGAAGGCAGTAGTAGAAGACGTGGTTCAGGTGCATGCCCCCGACCAAGAAGTGACCCAAGAGATAGCGTCCTCCAAGTGCTAGATGGGCTGCCTCTCCACGGTAAGCCCCCCGCCCGAACCACTGGAACCCCCCAAGACTGTCGGCCGAGATTGGGACAACCCGGCCAAGTATAGTCCCACCGTTGACGGCTTCCAAAACAGATCCCTTGGTAGATCTGACCACCCGCCCTATCATCCTAGGCCCTCCTCTACCTAATGGGTCCACCAGCACCCTTGTCCCCGTTGATCTTTGCCTATAATGCGGCTACGCGAAAATGCTCCCACTAAGGAAGCCCCTGGTCACGGCCACCTCCTGCGCCAACTTAGAAAAGGCGCCGACTGGCTCAGATGGAGTGCTGCACGCACTCCCACTGCCTAAAAGAGCCCTCTCAACTGCGGCAGCAGGCAGAGTCGAGGATGACACATCCCTCTGGTGGCCCTGGCAAGTCTAAAGGGGTAGGCGAATCCACTAAGGCATCCCTCACTTCGATCCTGCTCAAACTCCCACAAGCGTACGGCGATAGCTGAACATCCCTTGGACCCCTCTTTGGGTGCTTGAGAAGGGTCTCCACCTCCTCACTCCCCTCCGCCTCTTTCCTCTTCGGCTCCTTAGAGTGAAAGGACTAGCTTCCCTCGCTTCGCTCCGCTAGCCTCTCCTCCCCCCGATGCGATCGATGCTAAGAGGAATCGCTCCCTCGCCGTCTAGACATCTCTAGTCGAGCAAACCGGCCAAAAGCTACAAACAAACAGCAGAGTTATCAAGCCATTATGTAACGAGCAAAAGGGGGTTACGCATTCTACAGCTACCTCCTCCCTACACATGGTGTGGGATACGAATCCGCCACCCACCACAAAGTCGCCCAGACGTCTTCCCGCTTGAGCTCCAAATGGGCAATTGGCCCAAATTCAACAATCATATCGGCGTCTGCCTGAGCAGCTGGGTCGAGCTCCTCAAGCCTAGGTGGTAGATCCTTATCAAACGGACCTTGCCAGGTATACAGGACACCGTGGCCCTCTACAAGGATGAAGAAAAAAGGGCGGTCCTACCCCTTTAGACTGTCGAGCAGGTCAACTATACGGTATTTGGTGTAACGACTATACAGGGTATACGTACCAGGCGGAGCTTTCCTGTTCTTGGCCTTGAGGGGCATGAGGCCAAAAAGCAAGTGGAACAAGCCTAGGTGGGGGGCAATCCGCAATTGAAAACAAATGGCAGTAAAGGCATTCAACATCGGCCAACAATTCAGGCTGAGTTAAGGAGCCAGGCGGTAGTAAACAAGAAACAAGCACAAGGGGTTCAAGGGAATCCGAATGCCATATTCAATGGAATATTTACAAATAATGAATGAGTCCTTAGACCCGCTCGAGCATAGGCAGGTCTGCGACCCGTAGGGGTGGAATGGAACTCCATCGAGTTCGTACTCAAAAATGCCTTAATGGTAAATCAACTACAAAACTCAGAAGCAAAGGTATAAAGCTCCCTCGTCTCAAGCGAAATGCTGGACGAAGACGAGGACTTACCCTTGCCTGCAAGTCCAGACATCGTGAACACTGTCTTGACACTCATCGAAAAAAGGAGCTCCGAGACAACACCTCCACGCGCTTTGCCTGAGCAGGAGAGCTCTGCACCAGTAGTAAAGTGCGCTCGCTAAGGGACAAGTGGGGCATTTATTATGCCCCACGCCCCCTATTTATAATCCTCGTACCAAACTATTCCCCCGTTACGGGACGCGAGTTTTAAAAATCGAAATCCCACCATATCAATAAGGATTTCAAAAAATATCCCTTTAAGGTAGGGACACATCGGTAATCATTATCGACATTTAATGCCTGCAAGCACATATCTTGCATGGCAGTAATACCGGTCGCATCCCTATCAAACGCAGTGTTGTAGGCCTTAAAGCCTAATCATGATGACAATTAATGCCGATCTGGTTAAAACCACAACACAAAATTGAAATCCCGCAATAACTAGCCATTGCTCGTAACAATAAAATAGGCGAACGCACCTTATGCCGCCTCTTAAGACCGGCAATACAACAGGTGCACGCACCTTACGTTGCCTAAAACAGGCTGACAAGCCTTACGCCGCCTCTTAAGGCCGGCAATAGAACAGCCGGACGTGCCTTACGCTGCCTCTTAAGGCCGGCAATTAAACAGGCGGATGCACCTTATGCCGCCTCTTAAGGCCGGCAATATAACAGCCGAATGCACCTTACGCCGCCTCTTAAGGCCGGCAATACAGCAGCGAACGTGCCTTATGCCGCCTCCTAAGGCTGGCAATGCAACAAGCACACGCATCTCCAGCCGCCTCTTAAGGCCGATAGAAATATAAGCAAATACACCCCCAACCTCCTCTTAAGGGTAGCAGTACACCAGGCAAATGCCCCTGAAGCCACCTCTTAAGGTCAAATAACATAATAGGCAAACATTCGAAGCAAATTCCGCTCCATAACAAATGCTCCTCCGCTTAAACAAACAGTCTAGGCATCATTTGAGGGCATTACCTACCGCGGAGTTTTTACCACTACAATTACTCTCTCAGCAAGCATCCATTAATCAGAGAGTAAGGGGCATATGATGAGGGGCAAAAAAAGCCCTCAGACTCAAAACTCTGCAAGAAGCCCAACAAGAAGGGTCCGACCCAAAAAGACTCAGGTACAAATGGGTCTGGGGATCCGACCCGGATACGGTCGAATCCAGATGACCCAACCCGCCTAAGGATCCAGTGCCAACAAATAGACAACGGAAAAAAGTCCAACACGGCCATACCATCAATAAATGATGGCATGGCTGCCGCAATTAATAACCTAACAACAAACATACCCTGGCAACGGGCATATCCAACCAGTAGATCTCGCAAAACAACTGACCCCAGCACCATCAATACCAACCAGGTCGGGCAATTCAAGAGAAAAGAGATTATATCCTTGTTCTTTACTAGTGCATATTTGGGAGCATCATTCTCCCCCCAAACGTACACCCTTTTACGGTGGAACTGGGTAAACAACCTCCCTGTCTGTGTATGATTGCTTATGTTGTTAAGTCAGACCCTCCAATCCCTTAGGGGGTCCGATCAAAGACCAAAACTAGTCTCCTAATCTAAGGAGGTGGCACCCTCTCTACCTTAGGGTGCAAGCTCTGCCCCCTCTATTGGTGCCACTGTTGTTGTTGGCTACTATTGCGGTTATTGTTTCCACAATGGCCATTGTTGCTGCCGATGATGTTATTGTTGCTGCAGTTCTTGCTATGGTTGCCATCGTTATCGTTGTTGTTGTTGAAGTAATCATGACGGTTGCTAGTGCTTTGTGCAAGATAGGGGCAAGTCTTGTGGTTGCCGTATTGTTTGCCCGACCTATGTCTAGTCCAAAAGACATTCCTAAAGCCTCGAGTCGTGTCATCACAAGAAGATGATGACTGGTTGGAAAACTGAGCCACAGGCTCAACCCCAGTTGAAAGTGCCTGAAGCCAATTTTCCGTATTCTCCTTGAGTGAAGAATTTTTTCTGGTGAAGGGTGACAATCCGTGCTTAGGGACTTATCACGTACTTTGTATCAGTGCTTGGGATCATCTCCCTTATAGTACTTGGAATCGTCTTCCAAGTAAAGTCTCCAAGTCAATTTTTTGCCCCAACTCCATGAGTTTTGGATGTTCACTAATGAAGAGACCTTCATCTACATGCCTAAAGAACAAGTCTGTTTGCATGTTGAAGTCTGTGCATGACCAAGCGTCCATGCATATCTACCTACCTCATCAGTGAAAGCTTCAATTTTTTTACTCTTCTCCGAGTGTGAAGATTTTTTCTAAAAGATAGGCAACTACCATATGCTTGGGAACGTTCCCCACAATCAAGTTCAAATCTAGTTCGTGGTCCAATTCGAGATTCGAAGACCATTCATGCATATAAGGCCTAAACACGTGCCAGATTCTAAAATTCTTCCTCAAGTTGGATCGTGTACGTCCAACTTGGGAGAGAATGTTGGAGATTCCAAGATTATCCATGTTGAGTAGAGGAGAGGAAACAAATTTGCTTGCCATGTTATCCTCTTTCTATAATTTATGTTTTTTATTTTGGGATTATCCATTTAGGAAATATTTTTAGGATTTGATTTAACTTAGTTAGAAATATGTTTACTTACTTTAGAAAATTGTATTATGATTGGAAAGTAGGATTGGTCTCTCTGTATAAAGAGACCAAATCTCACGATTTCTCTTTGAGTTTCAATAATAATAAACTCCACATATCTTCACAAATCCTTCCTAAAGAGCCTTTTTCTTCACACAAGCCAGGCAAAAACCTTTATTTGCAATGGAGAAAGAGCATGCCAAACCAACCTGCAGTCTCACAAGAGATCACCATCTACAGGTGGCTGCAGCCTACGAAATGATTGATAAACCTTCTGCAGCATGAAAAAGGACCATCAGACCAAGTCCCAAAATCATCCCCAAGTCTAAGCCAAGAGTTGGTCAATAGATTCAACAATTGAAT
This sequence comes from Thalassia testudinum, assembly GCA_037157565.1. Lineage (NCBI taxonomy): Eukaryota > Viridiplantae > Streptophyta > Magnoliopsida > Alismatales > Hydrocharitaceae > Thalassia > Thalassia testudinum. The sequence goes on along the minus strand of JAZHRO010000040.1, from coordinate 6,849,839 downwards.
GAACTCCCAAAAGTGAGCATCTGAAAGTGGATCCGGTAACAGTTGCATCCAAGTGTTTCCTGACCAACAGTCACTCACCAATGCATCTTGATCTTCCACCAAAGCTTATAGAGGGGGGAAAGAGTTGCAAGGCAACCATGGCTGGATCAATCATCTTTCCAAAAACGAAAAGACCTCCGCAAGACAAGAACCGTGAAAGATGCTATTTTATGACATAACCTCACCACAGCCTTCCAAGAAAAAGATGAGCCTCGAGGTGCAATACTTCTCCCATCCCAATCCAAAAAATTCCCATAGCAACCTTGAAATATAGATTTGCAAAGGTCATCCATTCTTTTGAAAAAGTAAAGGATGACTACTAGAGGTCGGTAGTCATCCGCTCCACTGCCACCGCCAAAAAGTTAAAGGGCAAAGGTCATCATGTTACCCCATTAACTTGATCACCCACTTAGACATCAAGGCTTCATTCATTAATTGAAGATCCAATGCCCCTAGATCACCTTCATTGAGAGGTTTACACATTTTATCCCAAGCAACCAATGGCACGCCCCTTGCACTTCCAAAGTTTTACAAAAAAAGTTTCGCATCAGACCTGCCAATCTCTTAAGAACATTTAACGGCATCTTGAGAACAGACAAAAGATAAAGCGGAAGACAAGTTGGAACCGACTTGAGGAGCATGACACCCTCCTCTAGACAGAATTTTAGCAGCCCACCAGGCAAATCTTTTCTCTACTCCAATCTCAGCTAGTGACAAACTTGTCCGAAAGAGGCAGGACAAGGTATGATAAAAGGAAGAGAGCCCTGATTTGTATGAAGGAGCTGCACAACCTCAAGTACCTCCTCATTCATACCAAAAGGAATGAAGGTGAATTTTGTAAAATTAATGTTGAGACCTGTTGTAGAAGCAAAAGTAGCCATGCTAGCCACCTTGCCTCGTCAACCAAGCCCTCCATGAAAAAAATGGTGTCATCAGCATACTTAAGTAATGGGACTGCCAAATCCTGAACAACTACTCCAGAGGCTCCCTTCATTCTGAGAGCAACTAGAAAAAGGTGGAAAGTGCCAGGCCATTGACTGCAAGGACAAATAAAAGAGGGGCAAGTGGGAAACCACGGATAAAAGCAGTATGCATCAGATTTAATTAAACTTCCGAGGCCTTCTTGCAGGCAATTTGCAGGAACTTTGACAACAATAAGGTAAATGGCATTGGAAAGGGCAATTGGTCTGAAATCACCTATAACTTTGGACCCATCTTTCTTTGGAAGAAGGGAAAGAAAAAATCTGTTAAGTTCAAAGCCTGTTGCCTTCCAAATTTCCTAGAGCACTATAATGACACCATCCTCACCAATGATCAAAATTCCTTGAACAAGAGCAGCGAACTCAACAGGGCCGAACAAAACCATTGCATTCAGACCCCATGCTGCAACCCTGATCTCCTTCTCAGATACTAGCAAAACCGGTGAGTGGACCTCACTGAGGTGATGAGGATGAAAAGCAGCCCATCACCAAAGAGCAGAGGTCTTCTCCTAGTAAAATCACGAAAGAGGAAATATCTTGACCAATTTGCTGCTTGGAAGTTAATACCTCCACTTGCACTCTTAAACAGTCTATCGTGTTCCTTCTTCGACGGCCATTGGCAAATAAATGAAAAACTTAAGTATTAGAGTCCCTTCTCGTAGCCAGGTCTGGCAAGAACATCGCCACCACTCCACCTGAACCTTCTTATCCTCTTCATGAACAATCTCAGAACACTTTCTCCTCTCCTCCTGCTCCGTAGGCATAAGATCTCATTTGTCTTCCTTGCAATCCAAGTGGGTAATTTCAGCAAGAGCTTAACTTTTCTTCTGCTCACAACATAGCCATACCTCCTTCTTATATTCTTTCAACTAGGAGCAGAAATCAGATAGCTTAGTAAAAAGACGATGAGCAGCCAACCCTAGGTTTTAAAGAGCACCATTTCTCCACAAGAGCTCGAAACCCATCCTCCATTAACCAAGACCTTTCAACTTAAAATATGTGCCAAAACTACAAGCCTCATTTGTCCTCAAAACCAAAGGAGTGTGATCAAAAAAGGGGCGATCCAGAGGCGACACATCAACCAAACGAAAAGATCTTGCAAGCTCAACATTTGATAGGAAGAACCCAGCTTGGGCTTGCTAGTAAGTCAAGCCATATTACTTCAAGTAAACTAATATGAAGTAGGAGGAATATCCATAAGTGCCAAGTGATTAGTAAGGTCAACAAAATCAGCAACTCCTGTATCACGTCCCCAGTGAGCCATTAGAGGGTTGTCTTGAAGTTGTTGCCAATCAACCAAGATGTGTTGGGGTTGGGGAAAGCCTTTACTATTTTGTGCAATTCATTCCATACAACTGGACGATCACCATTCAAGCATAGGCCATGAAAGCATCAAGAGTCTCCCATCTATACTCCTTTTGCCCATCATCACAAGTGTTGAGTTATCTGTCATGTTTTTATTATGCTATTATCATAGGGACATTCTTGTGATCTTTTCCTTTAGGTGCCTCTCTATATAAAGGGCCTTAGGGTTATTCTAATGAGATTCACATCATGTGCAACCTAACATGATATCAGAGCAGCAGTCCTAGATCGGTGTTCGGGTATCTTACCCCAAACCCTAGCCACCAAACCCTTCCATCGAATCCTTTTCCTTCTCTAGGGCAACAGCGCCCGTAGGAGGCCCTAACGATGCTCCCAGCGGCAGCAACGTCGCCACTAAGGCCACCAGATCTCCCCACATTGCTCACAGGAGGGCAGTAGCGCCAGCAGGAGGCCCTAGCAGCGCTCCCAGCGACAGCAGACCACCGTTAGGGCCACCAGACCTCCTCGCACCGACCGCAAGAGGGCAACAGCGCCGCCGCCAAGGGCACCAGGGCCCTCCCAGCGTCGCCGCAAGAGGCCAGCGGCGCTCCCTACTAGCAGTGCCACCACCGTAGGAGGCCAGTAGTCCTCTCCACTAGCAGCGACGCAGCCGCTAGGGCCACCTGAGCCCTTGGTGGTCGTGTACGAGCAACAGAGCACGTACTGCAATGCCACAAGGGCCTCGGGTGGTCATCTATGATATGATTTTGAGACTTCGCAGGTCGATGAAGTTTTCAAACCCCTATATAGTCTGCTTTTTTACTTAGATCTCTTGATCTTTGTTTTCCCACAAGTCAAGTGGTATGGAAGACAAGAAGGATGCTTCTGGCGACTTGACAAGGAAGAAACCTACCCTGAGCGCACCTTCCTTTATGCAAGGAACCTCTATCAAGTTGGATGACACCAACTTCCTTCTTTGGTCTACCTCCCTTTCCCGAGTTGTGGGATCACATCGGAAGAAATATATCTTGACATAAGATAAACCCGCCGTCAAGTCTGTTGACTGGGAGGCAGACAATGATTGAGTGGCGACCTACATGTTGAACAGTATAAAGGAGCTTATCGTAAAGCAGGTTATGTCATATGCATCTACAAAGAAGATGTGGGAGATTCTTCATGAAACTCATTCTCATAAGAGCAATATCAGCCACCTCTACAGGGTAATTGAGGAGTTACATTCCTTTTGGAAGGGAACTGTCCCTTGCCGAATACTATGGCTCTGTGAAAAACCTCTGGGATGAGCAAGATACTTATCAGTCGATCTCCACAAATATCACCGTTATTGCTAAGCAACAAGAGGCGTTTCGTTCTATTTAGTAGATTGCAGGTCTTGGCCCTGAATTCAAGTCTGTTAAATATCAGCTTATGACACTTGAGATCCCTACACCTGCACAGATCTATGCTAACCTATCCAGACTTGAGATCTCTGATCCTGTCTCAACCGTTGCTTCCTCGGCCATGGCAAGGGAACCCCAGGGGGCAGGGGGAGAGAACGTGGAGCGAGAGCAGGAGGTCGTGGTAGAGGACGTAGCTTGTTTGTGACCATTGTCACAATACAAACCACACAGTTGATAGATGCTAGATACAGCATGGGTTTCCCCAAGGCCATTAGGCCAATTAGGTTGCTTATGGTGGAGATGGGAGCCAACACTACCAAGCAGAGGAGCATGTCAGTCCGCAGGTCACTATTTCCAAGGAAAAAAATGATCAACTGATGTCTTTTTAACCCTCTTCTACTGCGGGTGTGTCTATCTCCCAGAAGACAGGTACTGTTGCTAGTGTCAGAGGGACTCGTATGATGACTTGGCTTGCAAACTCAAGTGCTTCATCTCATATTATTGGAGATGTTACCCTCTTTTCGGCTCTTAAACCATCAACTACTCCTTTGCATGTCAGAGTAGCAAGTGGTGCCTTGTCCCCTATGACAGGCTCAGGTGACGTTTGTCTTCTACTTTACCATTATCTGATATTATGCACGCACCGAAGTTTGCCCTAAATTTAATGTCTATTAGTTAGATTACCAAGGCATTAAATTGCATAACAGTGTTTCACAATCATTTCTTCTTCTTGCAGAACCTCCAGACGATGAAGCAGCTTGGTAAAGGACTTGAGCAGAATGGCCTCCACTATCTTGACCTGCCCCGAGAGCATTCCTCTATAGCTGCTGCCTTTGCCACTTCTACCTTACAGTGGCACCATAGATTAGAACATCCTAACATCTCTATTCTTCGTCGTAAGTTTCCTGATTCCTTGCAATGCTTGTCAACTTGGCAAGTATCATAAGGTTTCTTTTCCCAATAGTAATAAAAGAACTAAGTCTATTTTTTCCCTTATTCATGCTGATCTGTGGGGCCCATGTCGGGTCAAGAGTCTTAAGGGTTTTCGGTATTTTCTTGTTTTGATTGATGATTGCACTCATCTCTATTGGGTGTTTATGATGAAAGGAAAATCCAAAACTCCTGTGATTAAAAATTGTGAATGAAATAAAGACTCTGTTTTCTACTACCATCCGCATGTTTCATACTGATAATGGGCTTGAGTTGTTAACTCTACGTTAACTCAATTTTTTCAATCTCATGAAATTATACATCATACTTCTTGTGTTCATACATCCCAACAAAATAGGGTAATTGAACGCAAGCTGAGACACCTTATTAATGTTGCCCAGACGATCATGTTTCAAATTAATGCTCCTACCATGTTCTAGGTTGATGTTCGTATAGCTTCCTTAATTAATCAGGTGTCGTCTTCTGTTTTCCATGGGAAAGTTCCCTATTCTGTTTTATGCCCGGATCAATTGTTTTCTATGCCTCATAAAGTTTTTGGTTGTGTGCTTTATCCACTTATTTAAGGTGGACAAACTTACTCCTAGATTCGTCAAGGGTGTCTTTTATTCTAGAACCCAGAAAGGGCACAGATGCTTTGAGCCTGTGGCACATCGTTTTTACGTATTCAGAGATGTTACCTTCTTTGAGGATATACCATACTACTCTACCATGGGAAAGAACACTAATGCTACTTCTGATGTTCCTTTACCCATGCCTACTATTGCACCACCAGGTCCCTCTGAGACACCCTTACCTGATGATGGCTCTTCTATATCCTATCCTACACATCCTGAGGTGCCTATGATGAAAACCTTCCCTTGACATTTTGAGCGGAGACATCCCACTACCACTATACCAAAGGAGGAACCATTATCTACTATCCCTATTCGGTCCTGTAACACTGTTGACTTAGATGGAGGTCCAGACCCTACGCCTCTAAAGTTATCTGATGTGGATCTTCTTATTGCTCAGAGAAAGCCATAACAATCTTGTGCAAAATATTCTATTTCCAATTACGTCACTTGATCATTTATCTGCCACAGGAAGGCTATTGTCTCTTGCAGTTGACAGTCACCAAGTTCCCAGAAATCATATTGAGGTATTTCAGGATTCTTCCTGGACCTCTGCCATGCATGAGATGTCTACTCTTCAGTCTAAAGGAACCTGAGAACTGGTTGTCCTATCCCCTGGTGCTACTGTTGTGGGGCATAGGTAGGTGTTCACCCTGAAGTGTCATCCTGATGACACAATACAGGGTTTGAAATGCCGATTTCAATGCCACGCCGATGAAATTCTAAATGTGCATTTCGTGGGCATGCCAAAGGCACGCCGTGGAAATGCCAATTTTCGATGGGCATGCCGATTGCCATGCCGAGGGCACGCTATGGAAATGCCGAGGGCATGCCGATGCATATCAACAAAAATGGCAGAAGTAGTCAAAATGATATCAATTTCAAAAAAATCAAATGTTAATTATGTAACAATAAGAGTTTCATCATGACCATTCCATGTTAACGTTTAATAATGAAATATCCAATATTCTTAACATGTTAAGAATTTGAGTAACAAATAGATGGCATTCGAGAGCACAATGGGCCTATAATATTTTATTCTTTCAACCACCTCTTTTTTTTTTCAGGTGAGGCAAAAGGGAGGCTTCTCAACCTCTTTTGATAATAATAACTCCTTTACAACCTACTTAAGACACCAACAATCAACTAAGCAAAACACCTTAAACAATAAAGTTGGAAACCCATCAGGTTCCAAAGCCCCCTTCACATTAAGTCCAACCACACCTGCTTTCACCTCAGATTCAAAAAAAGATTACACCAGCAATTCTAGGTACAGATAAAAGAGAAGAGCCCCCTTCTCCATCTCCCACTATCTTGATTATTTGTCCTTGAATGCTCTAAAATGTTTTTCCACCAATGTCCCAATGTCCTCTCTGTCATTATATTCCATTTTATGAACTTTGGATCTTACCAATGAACTTCCTCTTTTCATTGGCTGCCATGTGAAAGAAACATGCTTGCACCCCCTTCCTTCAACCAAAGAGGTCATGATCACTTTCTCCACCCCACATCTTCCTTCTTATCTTCTAGAGAAATAATTTGTTGGGCATGCTTCCTCTTCAACACCTCCGAAATCATCGATATAGTATTATCCTCAAGTCTATCAAACTTAGTGATCTTCCCCAAAGCCTTAATCATCTTGCATTTCAACACTTTCTTCATTTATGTTTTATTATGCAATAAAGTGTGGGTCCACAGCCCTCTTGCCTTTGTCAGATTAGATAAACCAAAGGATCGCACTACCCATTACCAATCTCTCACTATTCATTTGATGTCCACCTCCAACAACTAAGCATGCTTAAACTTGAAACAGGAAAGGTCCAAGGCCAGCCTCAATTATTCAAAGGAAATATCTCCAAAATCTCTATGAAATCAAGAAACATATCAATGCATCATTGCACTCCTCCAAGTATACCAGCAATAAGCTTGACCAATCTCCTCCAAGTTAAATGCTACCATAACCTACAAAAAGTCCATCGATCCAACATTAGTACCACCTCCATTGTTAGATAAATCATCAAAAAAAGACCTATATCAAAGCCATCGTCAACCAACAATGCAACCTCACAAAAAAATCAATAACAAATGGGCCATACACTCATGATCACAAATAAGAAGCCATCACTCCTGTTCAAGAGCACAACTACCACATTTTGACCTATCCATGGCCTTCCAAATCAAATAAATCATTGCTCCATAAGATAAACCCATAAACCAACCATGGAGCCTTTGCCCCCAATCTACCTCTACACCCATTGATCATAAACCAGCAGCAGCCTCGGCATCAGCGTCGATATCGTCGACATGCCGACGAAATCCCAATATTTCGATAACATAGTCATCTCGGCATAGAAGTTTTCCAAAATAGGCCTTACCGGTGACATGCTGTCGGCATTTAAATCGCTAGCACAGCAGACAAATAAAAAGCCAAACTGATTGCCAAAGGTTACATACAAACTTTTGAGATTGATTACTTTGAGACGTTTTCTCCAGTGGCTAGACTCAATTATGGGAGGATACTGTTGTCTGTAGCAGTTAACAAGGGTTGGCCTGCCTCTCAGCTAGATATTAAAAATGCCTTTATTTACGACAATTTAGAAGAAGAGGTATACATGCATCAACCACCTGGTTTTGTGGTTAAGGGGAAGTATTTGAAGATTTGCAGATTGAAAAAGACAATATATGGCCTTAAGCAAAATCCAAAAGCCTGGTTTGAGAGATTTAGTAAAGATGCATAGGAATTTGGCTTTACTAGATCTGTTGCAAATCATTCTGTCTTCACCATGCAAAACCACAAGATCAGTTATCATTATTGTTTACGTAGATGATATACTATTTACTGGAAGCGATGGAACAGGAACAAAAGACACTAAAAGATTCTTACATTCTCAGTTCGTTACTAAAGATTTAGGAATGATAAATTATTTTCTAAGCATTGAAGTGCAACATGTTGATGAGGGGTTAGTGCTATCACAACAAAAGTATGTACTTGACATACTGAAAGAGACAAGGACGTTGGGATGCAAACCTGTCAACATCCCTATGGATCCCTCCTTGCCTCTTAGAGATTCAAAAAGTCCTTTACTTGAAGATGTCACCAGATATCGGGCTATGGTAGGAACGCTACTATATTTGACTGTCACAAAGCCTGATATATGCTTTGCAATGGGGAGACTAAATCAGTTTATGCAGTCTCCTAAAGAAGTTCATTGGGATGGTATTGTCAGGTGCTCTCAAATACCTCAAGCAAGCTCCAGGAAAGGGGCTGTCTCTAATGAAGCATAGCCATCTTAAGGTCTGGGGGTACTAAAATGTAGATTATACTGGCTCACATGAAGATAGGTCTACTACTGGCTACTACACTTATGTGGGTGGCAACCTTATTACATGGAGAAGCAAGAAACAAAATGTGGTATCCAGATCCAGTGCAGAATCTGAGTATAGGACTATGGCCCATACTACTTATGGGCTTCTATGGGTGCAAACCATCCTTGGAGATTTTGGAGTATCGATGTGTGGACCTACTCCCATGCAAGGTTCAAAATGCCGATTTCGACACCGTGCCAATGAAATTGTAAGTGTGCATTTCATAGGCATGCTGTGGAAATACCCGTTTTTCGATTGCAGATTTCGAAGATTTCGATAGCCCAGAAAAATGCCATTTCGGAGGCACACCGAGGGCATGCCGATGCATACCGACAAAAATGACAGAAGTTATTAAAATGATATCAATTGCAAAAAAATCAAATGTTGACATGTTAAGAACATATTGAAGGCCATATACAACTAAATAAGGACATATTGAAGCTCGAAATGTGTGTATGTGACCTCACACAATCTCACTTGACCTCACAAGGTCACTTGAAGGACATATATAAGTAAAAAATGGCATATTGAAGCCCGAACTCGTGTGTGTGTGCGTGTGTGACCTCATACGATCACTTGAAGGGCATATATAGGTAAAAAAGGACTGTGTGTGACATGTTAAGAACATATTGAAACCCAATGTGTTTGTGTGTGTGTGATCCTTTCCCTCCCGCCTGCCTTATCCCACATCTTCGAATTTCCAACTCCCTCCCAGTTGTCTCCTGCAGTCCACCTGCAAACCAGCTTCCCTCCTAACAGCCAGCGGCCGCAGAGCAGCTTCCCTCCAACGGTACCTATCGGAATGCCGGCGATATTGTCAGCATGCTGCTAAAATTATCAGTATTTCGTCGGCATGCCTGCAAATCGATACCTTAACCGTATCAGCACGCCCTCCTCCAAAAACCCCCTTGCCAACGGCATGTCGACGGCATGCCGTCGACATTTAAATCACTGCTCCCATGTATTGTGACAACAAGGTAACTACTTTTGTTGCTAATAATCCTACATTCCATGAGAGGACAAAGCACATAGAGGTAAACTATCACTTTATCTGAGATGCCATCACTACTGGCAAAATTGTCACACCTTATATTGTTCCTGAAAATCAGGCTGCAGACATCTTCACCAATGCACATCCCAAGAAACGTCTTGTGTTATGTTCCAAGCTAAGCATGCTTAATGTCTATGCTCCAGCTTGAGGGGGAGTGTTGAGCTATCTGTCCTGCATTTATTACGCTATTATCATAGGGACATTCTTGTAATCTTTCCCTTTGGATGCCTCTCTATATAAAGGGCCCTAGGGTTATTCTAATGAGATTCACATCATTTGCAACCTAACAATAAGTATAAAACAGCCCTGTTTGACACCTTCCACGATGAGAATCTTAAACTTCCCGTCAACCAACATCCCTCCCAACAACTGATCCACTGCATCAACATCTTCAAATTTATCAAGTAGGGATCCACCCACTTGACCCCAAAGCTAAGCATCATAACTCTCATTTCCTAGAGAAAGACATTCACCTTCTAGCTCCCCAAACACCTTCAAAGTACATCCCATCATGAACCCTTATTCAAACCACGAGCATTCCACACAAGAACAAAAGTCATGGAGAAGTAGATGCCCCCTTGGAACCCAAGCCCACCCATCTATAACCAACAGCCCTTGCAAAATGTAACTTCTCATTTTCCACCCTACCCTCCTCCAAGCACAACACCAAAAGCTCCATTGCCCAAGCTTCCCAGACCATTCCCTCCCCCATCCAACTTAGGAGATCACACCTAATTGGCCTCCATAAGCAACACTACAGTAGGCCTACACCCATCAAATGGTTGATCACCACCCCAGACACCACAATTGATAGAAGTTCCCATGACTAAGCCATCTCGAACAACACCATCCTTAATTGCAGAGCCCAACTCCTCACAAGCACCACCCTCGCCAAAATGGAGATCTCCACCCTAAGACCCATGAGTGTTGGTGGTTCAACGAAGCAACCTAAAAGGAGTCGATAAGGCACCAACTTCCAAGGGAACTCCATTTTCGAATCACTTGTCAAAGACCCTACTCACAGAGGTGCACACCAGTAAGGTAGACTAAGCAAGAGGGAAACACTCAAATAGGCATCTGTAATAGTCACCACTCAAGTGGATATTAGGTTGAGGTGCCACTGAATCCGATCCTGATGAGATTCAAGTCGTGGAAGTAGCACCAACCGAAATGATCGAGGAAACCCCATGTAGCCCAATAACCACTGAAGCAAGCCTATGGTTGCTCGAAATTGCCTCTTGGCAAGAAAATGGACAAAAATGCCCTCGACATACCTCCACTAACCCACGTCCTAACCATCGGACACTAATTATTTGGTAACCACCTCCAACCAACTACGAATACTAGCAACATGACCAGCCTCATTGACAACCATAAAGGAAGCCACAGAGATAAGGAAGAAGTCTCCATATAAACAAAGGACCACCAACAACCTAAGAAACTACTGCCTCAATGACCTCCTAGTATCAGAGGTAAAGAGGAATCCCTCTTCAAGCCACCTGAAATGGCTTAGGTGAACCCAAGCACACAGCACTAAGATCCCCCCTCTATCACTAAAGTGAAAGGAAACCCCCGTAAGGAAAACATAGAACCTTAAAAGACATGGAGTCACACAAGTTCTAATCATCAAAGTGAAGGATAGTTTAGACAAGAAAAATAAGGACACTGTAGCGCTTCAACAACCCCTAAAGATGGAGATTGCCTCTTCAACCACTTCCAACGATGTGATAGTCTAGAGAAAAGGCCAGCCAAACATCTCTGGAGACATTTGCATTCCCCTAACGACCCAGTGCACGAGGAGTAGAAACTATGATGCATTGCCCATCCTCCACCACCAAAGTTGAAGGTTGAAGATAGTTGTAAGGCATGCATTGTCACAACAAAGAAGGGCAAGAGAAACGCCTACTCCAACCCCACTGCAAGAAAGACATTTTGGAGGGTTTCTACAAGCAATGACAAGGTATCTCCTTATGCAACAATCATAACAGCACAGGGAGGAACACCCTTCCTTGGCACAGCACTTCCCTCCGCTCATGGTCAACAGTAAGGAGAAACTACCCTCCCTTCTCCCTTAATCATCCTCTCATCACTCAATAATGTTACCTATGCGTTGGTTGTGTGGGTACCCAAAATACAAGAAGTTATAATCTACCCCTTTCTAATAATAAATAGGCTGGCTCAACACATTTATTTTAGGTTGGGGCCAAGTTTTCACAAATTAATTACAATATTTAGAAAAAAAGACACCTACTCAACAAAGTAGTCCTAGGCAACCTAAGACAGAAGCACATATATGTCAACAATCCATCATGCAGTCGAGTCGAATATCCAGGTCAAGTACTCCAATTTCCTAATAAAGATTCAAAATGGAGCCCACGTGGATTTTGAAGATTTAAAATGAAGCTCACGATGAAGCTCTTGAAATTTATACTACATCCTTTGAGACATGAGGTTATTTTGTTACATTATTTTAACCCTACTTTATTTTAGTACCTTTTTTATGTTCACATTGCATTACTTAAGTTTCACTTGAAAGGTGATTTAGATACTTTTGTGTTTTAGCACTCACAATTTTTACTCTAATCTTCTATCATTTCGTTTAATTAGTACAAAATAATTATTTTTTGTTTTAGTTATTTAAAATTACAGACTACATACTCATCCAAGTACTGAGTACTCACTATATAGTGACTTGTCCAACCAAGTATCGCATACTGGTTTATTGAACATTGATTAATCGAACTTGGGCCCAGCCAACAAGCCCACCTAATTAAATGGCTTGGATTGGACCTTGCTTGGCTTGCAAGAGCCCAACCTTATGCTCAACCCTACTGAGGATGGATCATCTTCCTTCTCATTTCTCATGCCTCCTAATCGAGGGTTATGATGGCCACCCTATCAAGCAACTATTTGTATCTTGAATATTGGTCCCTAAGCCATTTGATGAAAGAACATGGGATCCCATACTTTCCCTATGCTCAAACTTCTTAAATGCTTCAAAGTCATTAATAAAACAAGGCTTTAGGGACTTGAATTAATCATAGCAATTCCTATCAAAAAGGAGCAACGCCACAATGAATGGTGCTATAACACCTACACACAAGCATCATGTGCCCAAACCAGGTGATGCAATGGCTAGGTATTACGAACGTGGGCGTCAGACGTGGTTTAAAACGTCTGGGAAGTGGCCCAGACGTCTGGCCAGACGTCTAGAACCCTTCCCAGACATCTGGTATTAAATTTTTTTGGCGTACGGATTCGCGTCTGCGCGCGTGAGCACGCAAACTGAATCCGCCGCCTTCGTCCTGCTCTTTCTCTCCCTCCCTGCAAACGCGTCACTTCTCTTCTCTCTCTCCCCGCGCTGCCTTTAAATACTATCGCCCTCTCCCTCACTCCACCGCCTTCCTCTTCTCCTTCTCCCTGCCAGCAAGAGCGCGAGCGAGCGAGCGACTGCGGCAGCAGCGGCCGCGGCGAGCGTGCAGGAAGGAGTGTCGCGAGAGGAAGGAAGAAGCTCGACCGCGAGGGTGCGAGCTTGCCGGGGCTGCTGCAACTCGAGCAGCAGGCAGACACGGCGCGGCCGTGCGTCGCGGGCGGAGAGCGAACCGGGTCCTAATTGTGGGAAAATTTCCCAAAATCAGACTTACGTCCAGACGACGCCGAAGATGTCTGGAGGACGGTCCAGACGTCTGACAGGTACAATAATTTCCTATCATCTCCTTTTTACGCGTGTACGGCCATGCAGCTGTCCGCCGCATTCTTCTGCACCTTTTCGTGATGAAAGCGGATGCGTGTGTGCAGGTGTTGTTCGGGAGGGCGCGAGGGCTCGCCATCCCACACGAATCAAACGTCTGGCCACAGTACCAGACAACGGAGAGGACCTCCAGACGTCCGGGGTGACAATCGGACGTCTAGAAACTAAGGCCAGACGATCCAGCGGGCTTCTGGACGTCTGAAGGACTACGCAGACCGAGGTACGACATGATCAACCTTTTAAGACGTCTGGAAGAAGTTCCAGACGTCTGATTTTGGACAGATTCGTCGTTTTTGACCCGTTTATGACCCGTTCGGAGTCCGTTTTCCGCGTTTTGAGTTGCGTTCTTTCCAGATTTATTTTCTCTACCTATTTACAGTAATTGTATACTGTTCTAAGAAACTCCTTGTGATTGATCCTTGTATTAGGACCCCGTTCCGTTGCGGCTGTGGGGGTTGCGAAGGCGCGCGGGATTGCCGACCACGCCCTCAGTACTCCCGATTTCGCAGGTAGAGTGGCCCTTTAATTTATTTAACAAAAGATTGTACAATTATGAAACAATTAATAGAGTCTAGGGCATTGCATGAACCCTAGGGTTGAAGAATTAGATTGAATGATAGATCCTAGGGTATTGCATGAATCCTAGGATTGGAAAACTAGATTGAATGATAGATCCTAAGGTATGGCATGAATCCTAGGACTGGAAAACTAGTTGAATATATACATTGCAGTCTTGGAAAAGTAGAAAAGAAATGATAACTACCTGTAAATTGGTTAACAGCTGCCTGTCATGAATGAACAAATACGATTGAGGACATGAGTTATATGAACATAAAGCTGGAACGGTAAAACCTAAATTGGCTGAGTTTAAGAAGCATGAACCATACGAGGAATTAAGAGTAGAACTCCTGGAAAGGAAATGGAATAGAATTGGGGAAGTGTGCTGGCCCTTGAGTACGGAGTACCAAGGACAGCAACTGTCCCCCTGTTTAGTGCAGAGCGGAGCTAGCCGCCCCAGGGACTCGGGGTTAGGTCTGGCCACTTTGTACCGACTTTTGGCCCTCGTATACACAATATCGAGGAGAGCTACTAGTGTAGGGAGAGTACTAGCTACCCCACGGGTCCCGGGGTTCTGCTAGCCCTCCTACACCGACTTGTTAGGCCCACTGGGCAAACCAGGGTAGTCAGGCGAGGGTGCACGGACTATGAAGGAGCAAGACCCCTATTTGGTTACTGTTGAGGGGCTAGGCCCCTATTACTGAGAGGGCTCTACCCTATACTGGTTCCGTGCTGTGCTTTGGGCGCACCCGTTAATGGAAACGACTGACCGCGTGCCAGTGCGGGGTAGCTACCCGTGCATTTATCGCGCGTGCCGTAGTCACCGTTACGTCTGTTAGCAACCTTGGGATGGTTGACTGAGGGTAGGACCACCACAGGAGACTCTCCCGGCCAGGAAAGCACCACGTGTTACTTCTACTTTTCGGAAATGATTGCAATCAAGATCGTTCCCACGAGGAACATTCAAGATCAAGAGAAGGATCTGAGAAATAAATCAACAGTAAATAAATGGAAAGATATAAATAAAGAAAGTAAAAACATAGCAGCTACTGTATACTCTACTGCTTCTTTTAGCTTTTAGTTGCCACTCTACTCAGCGTTTCGCTGACGTGTCACCCTTGTTACCTTTTCAGGACCAGGTGTTGAGCAGCCAGAGTCAGCGGCTGCGGAGGGCGCTGGGCCTAGTAGAGCCCAGTAGAGTTACCTGTAGTACCTTCTGTACTTTTCTTTCCGCTGTAGTGAGTAGTTTTCTATTACTCCCTATACTATTTTTATTGTAAGCTTCATGTTATGTACATGTTTATTTCTCTACTGTTGTGGTGGTGTATACTGTAGTATTTCTTTTCTCTACTGCTGTATTTTGTTACTGCTTGTTATATACATGTTGAATGTGGTTTATTTTACTGCTCTTTTGGTTACTTTCTCGTTGGACGACTGGGTCTTGGGATCAGTCGAGTCGGTCCGGTTCTCGTATCTCGTAGGGATTCGGGAATCGGGTCGTTATACTAGGTAAAGGGTACAAAATAAATCAAATTTCTTTTTTAATCCAAAATGGGAATCTTCAATTTTTTTCTTCTTCCTCTATGCTTATCTCATAAGGATAGCCTTTGAATCCATAGAGAACCTAAATTATGTTATTGTTCAGTGTAAAGAATGGCATCATAAATATGGGCGAGAAACCTGGCCACATGACCGCCACCATGAAGGGTAATGCCTAAGCCAATAGTCCTCCAAGTTGAAGCCCCAAAGTTCCTTGACGCAAGCATCAATGCCAACATTAACCACCTAAATGTCTTTGACTAAATCAATGTAG
The DNA here is from genome assembly GCA_037157565.1 of Thalassia testudinum. Lineage (NCBI taxonomy): Eukaryota > Viridiplantae > Streptophyta > Magnoliopsida > Alismatales > Hydrocharitaceae > Thalassia > Thalassia testudinum. Next base: position 6,834,017 of record JAZHRO010000040.1, on the reverse strand, counting down.
TATGAAGTTCATTTCATGCAATTGCCAGATAACTCTCCTTAAATAGACCATGGATTCCATAGGGTCCATTGTACATGTTGGACAAGTATGTTGGGAGGGATCTTTACCTTCTTGATGTTGAGCCTCCTTCATATGCTACCTAATTCTTTCAATCTGTTAGAGAAGGTCAAAGGTAGTGCCTGCATTAGAATACTCATGGAAGGAAATAAGGAGCTTTGCCTCAAGCTTAAGGGTGCACGAGGCATGGATTCATTCCTCCATCTGGTCGATACCCAGTCATGACATGTGCATTCTCTACCAGGCAGGTTGTTCTTCCTAGATAATGTAGCAACCCTTGAGGGAGAGCCCCATTTAGCCCTACCTTTCCAAGCAATTTTAGCAACTTTTTGGTGAGCCTCATAGATTGGAGAGCATGTCCATCATACACTATCAGTCAAGAATTTTAACTCAATGGCTAGGTTATTGTGTGCATCAAGGTATTCTATGACCACCAATACAGTATCTAGGTTGACTTCCAAAGCATCACTCTAAGCAACAGCACTAATAGGACGACATATCAAAGGAACTAGGACAAAAGCTACTCATGATAGGGGAGTATCCCTCTAATGATGTCAAGTAATGAAGCCCAAGAGACCTCAGTGAATTTGGGACGAGGATTTTAACACCATGACAAGAGAGCTTCCTTCTAATTATGTCCGACGATGGAGGTTAAGAAACCTCAATGAGTCAAGATGAGAGGATTCCAACACCAATTGAGATTAGAGTAGAAAGAAGAGCAAGAAAATAGCAACCATGATTTGTATGTAAGATTTTTAGCCAAGTTCTATCGTAACAAGATCTACATCCTTTGAAGAAATACAACCTCTAAACGGTCATATCAAACAAGAAGTCTAGTCATGAGCCCAAGAAACTCAATACATCTTAGTTACATGAATAAATGGAAAATATCTTCATCTATAACTATTATTCATAGCCTCCACGATTGATGTCTATAGCAATCCTCCTCCCATATCCAGAACAATGGCACGATTATTACTTCCTAAATTCATGGTAGTATTAGAGTCCTTAGAAATCTGTTTATCTTAGATTTAAGGTTGTTAGTTTTATATTTCTATTAGACTTTTCTTGTAATTTTTTCTTCTCTCCTCTCTATGTAATAAAGGTTAGGGTTTCAATTTTCAATAAGATGCATTGTTTTCTCTAACATGGTATTAGACTAGTAATCCTAGGCCAATGTTCGATATCCCCTTAATTCTCATCCCTTTTCTTTCCTTCACTAAAAACAAAACAAAAAAAAGGAAAGAAGGAATCCTAACCTTAACCGCCACGAAAAGTCCCAACAACCATCATCGTTGGGCCTCCAACCCACCAACGACAGTCCGTCAATCACTCTGGTGACCGCCATCGACCTCCAGCCACTAACTACCAACTGGAATCCAACTACTGCTACCAATGGTTGCCTCAAACCAGTCGCTACTACTAGTTGAGGGCTTCTAAAGCCTTCACCAGACCACCCTTGGGCCCAGCAAAGCCTACCCTACCATAACCAATGGCCTCTACAAGCACCAACAGTGCTTAAGGCGTTGCTAACAACCCAGGCACCATTACCCCCTTATGACCAAGTCGGAACTTTTGTTCCACCAAGCTTGGGCCGGCTTATGGATTGAGTCCTAATTGGAATCCACCAGATCTTGTTCTAATCTAACGTACCAGTCTTGTTATGATTGGAATCCGGCAAGGGAGTTGAAAAGAGTGAAACACCTAATCTTATTCTCAAGCCCTAGCTCTCTTTATACATAAAGAGGTGGGTGCAAACTTACATAACCCCACAATAAAAGAAAGAAAATATAATGAACACGCCACAAGAATAATAGAGAGCACTCAACACTCCCTCTCAAGCTGGAGCATAGATATTTATTATGCTCAAATTGGTTACACAAGTGTCAAAGGAGGATCTTGTTAATGACTTGGTAAATATGTCAGTGGTCTGAGCCACTAAAGTCACTTGGGAGGTGAAGATAAATCCCTTTTGGATCAAATCTCTGGTCTAATAGTAATCTACCTCCACATACTTGGTGCATTCGTGAAACATGAGATGTTTGCAACATATGTGGCAGCTCAGTTATCACACCGCAATTCCATTGGACCATCAATATGTATCTGCAAATCAGTCAACAAGGCTTTAACCCATGTTATCTCTACAGATGTTTGAGCCACAACTCTATACTCAGATTCTGCACTTGACCTAAAAACAGTTGCAGTTGCCTGCTTCTTGCTCTTCGAGATCACCAAATTCCCTACAACATACGTACAAAATCCTGTAGTAGACTTCCTATCATCATGGCTGCCTACATAATCTGCATCAAAATATCCTACCACTATCATAGATGCTCTTCTCGTGGAAAGGAGGCCCTATCCTAGTGTCCTTTTCAAGTATCTAAGAACCATCATAGCTGCATCCCAAGATAGCTTCGTAGGCCTCTCCATAAATTGACTCAACTAAGGATACAAAAATTGATCTATGCGGCCAATTAATCGTATACGATCAGGAACCAAATCATATATCAATATTTGAGCCTATTGGGTGGACCAATTAATCATCCGATTATCCGATTAATCGATTGATTAATTCTTGGATCAAACATTGAGAGTTCAACTTTTTATGTCTAAATTGGCACATCAAAGAGAAAAAGAACCCCACTCGACTTTTCCATCCCCCTTCCCCTACATTCAAATCTTGATGAAACCCTAAACATGTACTCCTTTCTCCAATTCTCCTCAATCCTCCATCACCACAGCCCTCCCAATTGCCTATCGAGTCTCCTTGAGAGAATATGCATGTCAAAAAAATAATACTAATACATATATGCATATTTTCAATTTGTATATATGTATATATAATATGTAAATAGTATATAATTATATTTAAATTTTTAAATACTTAAAAATACTAAACCAATTAATCACCTACATGTTGTACACTGCTTTGTCGGCAACCTCACCGACTGAATACCAACTATCGATTTCTGCAACCTTGGACTCAGCTTTCCCATTGCAAAGGATATGTCGGAATCGGGCCGAGTGATTGTCAAGTACAACAATTTTCCCACCAGCTATCGATATTGTCTACTATTAATCAAGTCTATATCAGTTCATATAACCTCGTCTTGGGATCCATGCGAATGCTTGCTGGTTTAGACCCCAGCATGCTTGTCTCTTTTAGAGCATCCAAAGCATATTTCCATTAAGATAGAACAACACCACATTTACTACGAGCCACCTCTATCCCAAGGAAATATCGTAAAGGTCCCAAATCTTTCATCACAAATTAATCTGCCAAAGTCTATTTAATCTCAACTACTCCTGCCACATCATCACAAGTAACTATCAAACCATCCACATACACCAAAAGAACCACTACTCTCTCTGTCTGCTTAACAAATAATGAATGATATGTAGATAACCTAAGGAATCCCACTGATTCTATCACTTGAAAGAGCTTTTGAAACCACGCTCTAAGGCTCTGCTTAAGGCTATAGATTACCTTCTACAACCTGCACACACACTCCCCCTGCGCCTCATAGCTTAAGGGCTACTACATGTATACCTCCTCCTGTAAATCACTATAGAGGAAGACATTCTTCACATCCAACTAATGAAGAGACCAATCTCTATATACTGCAATAAAGATCAAAATGTGAACTGTAAACAAACGTGCCACAGGGGAGGTGTCGAAAAAGTCGACCCCATAAGTCTGTGTGAAGCCCTTTACTATCAAGTGGGCCTTGTATCTCACAACTGACCCATTTGGATTGTATTTGAGTGCGAACACCCAACGACAACCCACAATAGTAGCATCGGCTGGTAGGGAAGTAAGCTCCCATGTCCCTTTAGCTCGTAATGCAACCATCACGGTCTAATGCCACTTAAGATAAAGCATGGCCTACTGATAAATAGCAGGAATCTCAGAAGTGGCTAGTGCACGACAAAACTCCCAAAAGAGTTCCCAAGGCCATCAATAGAAAGACTATCGGCAACATTATATCTTGCACAAGTCTGAGGTGCCATACAAATAGCAATCGGAAGGTCAAAATATGTTATAATATCTGCTGAAAAATCATCTGTAGAAGAAAGCTCCCTTGTCTATCATGTATAATCGCCACTAAACAATATATCATTAGTATCTAAAGCGTCAAAGCTCACCTGAAGTGGGGAAGAAGGTGTCGATGAAGGGGATTATCTATAGTGTAGTATGCGGCCTCCTATAAGTAACAATAGGATTAGTAAATCTCCACGGAGTAGTGGTGGTAGTAGGAGGCGTAACAGTGGGGAGCTCCTCAAATGCAATAAGAGGAACAAGCATAGGAGCATAAGTCATCTCCATAGGTAATTCATGCCTTGTAGCGGAAAAATAGGTAATAAACTCATGGAAAGTAACATCAACGACACAAAATGATGAGAGGACACAAGATCAAAACACTGATATCCCTTCTGAGTCCTCGAATACCCCAAGAAAACACACTTAACCACCCTAGGTGCCAGTTTATCTCTCCCCAGAGTAAAATCATAAACAAATGCAACATAACCAAAGACTCTAGAAGTGACAGAAAACATCTCTTAGTCTGGATATAAAAGTTGCCACCGAAACTGCTCATGAATAACAAAGTTGGGCATTCTATTAATTAGAAAATAGGCAGTTAGAACAGTATCACCCCAATAAAGTAAGGGAACAGAAATATTATATCAGTAAAGTACGAGCAACATTAAGCAAATGGTTCCTCTCAGCAACACCATTCCGCTAAGAGGAGTGAGCACAAGTGATCTGATAAACAATACCATAAGATAAATAGAATAAGCATAGGCATTGGGTACACAACTCTAAAGCATTATTAGATCGAATAATTTTGCTAATAGTAGAAAATTGGATCTTTATTTCTTCCAAAAAATTCTCAATAATAACTCCAATATCAAATTTATTCCACAACAAAAACACCCAAGAAACTCTAGAATAATCATCAACAATAACTAAGAAATAATTGTGACCTAGCCGGTCAAGAATCTAACTGGGTCCCCACACATCTATATGAAGTAACTAAGAAGACAAGGTAAACCCAAAACTCTACGAAGAAGGAAAACTGACGCAATGATCTTGCCAAGCTGACAAGCATCGCAAGTAATGACGATCATGGGAGATATGTAAGGTATGACACACCTGAGTCTGTCCAATGAGAGATGGCCAAGGAGGAGGTGCCACTGAGAAGGAGACCCAGTGGCAAGGGCAACCTCCCCCTAACCAATAGTAGCAACAACAGTAGAGATAGTTGGACTCAGGCGGTATAACCCCCTCTTTACGTCCTCCACCAATCATCCTTCCTGTGAACTTGTCCTGCAAGACACAAGACTGTGCATCAAAAATGGCTCTGCAATTCATTTCCTTAGTGATACGACTAACCAATAGCAAATTCATAGGAAAATCAAGTACAAAAAGAACATTAAACAACTGTAATGTAAATGACAATGGTATCTCCCCCTATCCTGCAACTTGGGAATGTCTCCCATCTGCAACTTGTATTGTATAACCTGGAGGGACACATGTAATATGTAGGAATGATCTATGATCTCCACACAAATGTCGTGATGTGCCATAATCAACCAACCATTCACCAGATCTCTGAAACTGAGAAGAGGAGCAAACCAATTCTGTACCTGAGGAAGAAACATGAGCAACGGTCTCTGAAATAGGTGCACTGTGAGACTCTAATAGTTGTGAAATTTTTTATAGCGTATCATTAATTTCAGCACAAGAGATCGTATCCGAAGCATCTGCAACATCCATTGCCTAGTTGGCGAAAGCAGGTCTGCTATGCTTGGTCCAGCATCTATCCTTAGAATGACCTATCTTCCCACAGTAAGTATAAGTAGTGAGAGAACGACCTCCAAATCCACGGCCACGTCCTCGTCCACGAGTAGAGGGAGTACCTCTACCATGCCCTACAAAAGTAGCAAAGGCAAAGGTCTACCCAATAGTGTCAGGTGCAGGAAGCTACATCGCAATACGATTGAGGCGACTATATGTATCCTCGAAGGAAGGAAGCTCAGACACAGTCAAGACCTAAGAACGAGCAACACTATAACATGGACCAAGTCCTGACAAGAATAGAGATACCACTAACTCTCTCTTGTAATCCCTCTGAAAAGAACAAGTGCAGACCATGGATTTAAATGCCGACGGCATGCCGTCGACAAGGCCAGTTTTGAAGAACAGCCATGCCGATATGATGTCAGTGTCGAAAAACAGGCGTTTCGGTGGCATGCCGACCATACTGGTCGGCATGCCGCCGTGCCGCCGTCGGCAAAATGGTCACTCTCCCTCGTCCCCTTCACCTGTATAGGAACTTGGCAAGGCTGTAGGGCGTGCGGCTACCGGAGAACACCGCGGAGTAGATCGCGTCGAGATCGCACACGAGGCACACGACCTTCCTGTCGTCGCCCTCACCGCCCGCTTTCTTCCTCTGCTGCGGCCTGCAGACGTAGGGGTTGTGGCGATCGCTGAGGAAGTAGTTCCTCAGGGGCGGGGTGTGGAGCAGCGCCTGCAGTACGGAGTTCATGAAGCAGGTGCTGCCAAGGTTGTTGAGCCCCCGGAGGCCCCACGGGACCCCGCGGCCCGACTCGGCGGCGGCGGTGTCAGGGCACCACAGTGGGCTGGAGTAGCAGTCGAGGAGGCGTTGCTCCCTGGGGGTGGGGGTCCAGGGGCGGAACTCGACCAGTCGCCTCCTCTTGGGGGGGTGTGGGGGGAAGGGGGATGGAGGCGATCCGGTATTGGGAGGCGAGGAGGACGGCGGAGTCGAAGTCGGGGTCGTGACCTGGTCGCAGCAGGCGAAGCAGAAGAGCTCGACGCGGTGGACGTCGAGGGCAAGGGCGTGGGGAGGGGAGGAGGGGGACTGGTAGAGGTGGTCGGGGGCGTGGAGGGGGCAAGAGAGGCAGAAGTAGAGGCGGGGTAGGGAGGAGGATGGGGGGCAAAGGGGACAACGGTGGGGGAGGTCGAGGTGGAGCTCGGCGCAGCCGAGGGCGGGGGGTTTGGGGCGAAGGAGAAGGTGGAGGGAGCGGAAGGGGTTGGGGGAGGAGAGGAAGAGCTGAAGGTGGGGGCAGGGAGGAGGGATGGAGGGGGAGGAGGAGGACATGGGGAGGAAGGTGGTGGTGGTGGTGGTGGTGGTGGTGCCGCAGGGTCGGTGGGCCCCGCGGACATAGAGGGTGGGGAGGGAGGGCGGGGAGGCGGGAGGGCTATTTGATTTGGGTGTAGTGGGGGCCCCACCTTGTTAAAAGATGTTGTGTGCTTGTGTAGATATCCATAGGGTCGGCAAGCACTACTGATGCCGTAGGATGCTTAACATATAGGGACTCCCACCAAGGGCGTGTGCTTGTGCCAATGCCGATGCAGCCCACCTTGTTAAGAAATGCCGATGCCGATGCTGTGTGCTTGCTGTAGACTGCCACTGCCATCTCTTCCGCTCCGCTAATGCCACTGTCACTGTCATCTCTGTCGCTACTTCAGGCTGTAGCCTGCATCGTTACTTATGGAACTTCTCACCTTATTGGTGGTGGACTAGTTGCCTGCTGGGAAGGTGGGGGAGCGTCTCCCTGTAGAGGGTGGCCGCCGCACGTTTAGGATTTCCTCCAATGATGACTCTTTTGGAGGGAAGGGGAAAGGGGACAAAAGGTAACGGGAGATCGTGCGGTGCCAGTGCCCGCACTGGCTGGTGGCATGATGCAATGGCCAATATGAATCGGGTGGGGTGGGAATTAAGGTGTGTGCACTGTGTGGTGGATGGTGGTGGATCTGGTGGTGGAGGAGAATGGGTAAGAAATCCATAAAATATTTATCAACAATTTGCATAGTAGACAACACCGACGGACGTAATCGTAAATTTATCAAATCAAATATTTGCACAGTACGTCACCGATCGACGGACGTAATCACAAAATATCCATAAAATATTAATCAACGATTTGCACAATACGTCACCGACGAACGTAATCGTAAATATACCAAATAAAATATTTACACAGTACGTCACCAACCGACGGACGTAATCATAAAAAATCTATAAAATATTTATCGACAATTTTCATAGTAGACATCACCGACGGACGTAATCGTAAATGTATCGAATCAACTATTTGCACAGTACGTCACCCACCGACGGACATAATCACAAAAAATCCATAAAATATTAATCGACGATTTGCACAGTACGTCACCAACAAACGTAATCGTAAATATACCGAATGAAATATTTGCACAGTACGTCACCAACCGACAGACGTAATCATAAAAAATCCATAAAATATCTATCGACAATTTTCATAGTAGACATCACCGACGGACGTAATCGTAAATATATCGAATCAAATATTTGCACAGTACGTCACCGACCAACAGACGTAATCACAAAAAATCCATAAAATATTAATCGACGATTTGCACAGTACGTCACCGACGAACGTAATCGTAAATATACCGAATGAAATATTTGCATAGTACGTCACCAACCGACGGACGTAATCATAAAAAATCCATAAAATATCTATCGACAATTTTCATAGTAGACATCACCAACGGACGTAATCGTAAATGTATCGAATCAAATATTTACACAGTACGTCACCGACTGACGAACGTAATCACAAAAAATCCATAAAATATTAATCGACGATTTGCATAGTACGTCACCAACGAACGTAATCGTAAATGATCAAATAAAATATTTGCACAATACGTTACCGACCGACGGACGTGATCATAAAAAATGCATAAAATATTAATCGACGATTTGCACTTCTGGGACTAGGACTGGGAGTAAATATTCTTACCCATATGAGTATGGTATGATCCAAAATTACTTTCCTCAGCAGTTCCAACCCCAAGCTCTCCCTCAAATGCCAAGATCAGAATCATCATAAGATGATTCTAGAACAACAGGATTCTCACAAACACGTGCAACTAATCGTGCACGTGGGCAGCGTGACAGACCATACACAGATAGTAGATTTCCCCGTCTTGGGATTTTTGTTAGTATGAATGAACATGAATACAGACAGCACATAATGGATTACCAGACAATGTATTCATATATATCTTGGAAGGATTACTGTGAATACATTCAAAGTATTCGACACAATAGTCAACAATGGTATCAATTAAGTGATGATAGTACCCATGATAAAGATATGCATCCAGCAAGACACTCTTGGTTCTGGTGAAATCTGTCTTTCAAGTTCCAAGTCCTGACTTCCGATACATCATACATCAAGACATTATAGTTTTAACTTTGACTTTGAAACTATACACTTTGATTCTTTCATTCTTAAATTCTTTTATTCTTAAATTCTTTGTATTCTTCTATTATTAAATTTTCTGTATTCTTAACATGGTAAGAATATTTCATCTCGTTATTGAATTTTAACATTGTATGGTCATGTTGTATATGAATATTATGATGTAACACTCTTATTGTTACATAATCAACATTTGATTTTCTTGAAACTGATATCATTTTGACCACTTCTACCATTTTTGTCGACATGCATCGGCATGCCCTCGGCGTGCCTCTGAAATGGCATTTTTTCGAGCCATCGAAATCATCAAAATCTGCCATCGAAAAACGGGCATTTCTCCGACATGCCCTCGGCATGCCCACGAAATGCACACTTGCAATTTCATCGGCACAGCGTCGAAATCGGCATTTCGAACCTTGGTGCAGACAGGGCGCCAGCAAGCATTATGCTTCTCCAAAAGGCCCTTCATGGTCGAGTAGTACTAAGTAAGAGACTTTTCTTCCTGGCACATCTAAAATAAGTCATGATAGATCTGGAACACAAGTGCAGAATTCTTCACCTGGGAGTATGTCTCGGGAAGACTCCCACATTGCCTTCGTAGTAGAATACATGATCTCATCCCCTATTCTAGGTACAACGTAATTCATAATCCAAGCCATAAAAACTGCGTTATCCTTCTCCCAGACATCTATCCTAGGTGTAGGCTCTGGTTGAGTCAATATGTACTTTCTACGGCCTTTTACTGTCACCATCGTGGATAATTGGTCTCATCTAATTTGATCATCAGACCAAAGAATGGGCTCTTATAAGCCCCTATCTCCATCGATGTATCCAATGTCAATCCTAAAGAGGAGGAAGAAGCCATCTGACTAAAGGAAGACATACACAACCATAAGCCCACATAAAACCAACTTCTACAGCAAAATCAGACTATAAGAATGTAGATCGAGTCTAAAAAAAATATCTAAGATCATAGAGAATATATCTAGATGTAAATCGAACCACCAAGACCCCAGATTACATCACCAAGCACTGGAGTAAACACAGCAACAACCCTTGGTGGCGTGCCTCAATGCTACAAATCGCACAGCGGCGCAGATCAAGGACCGACGACAGTGCAGCAGTTGAAGGCCCTCTAGCAATGTTGTTGTGACTGATGCTACTGGCGATGGTGGCCTCTGGCAACGTTGTAGTGCCTTACATGACACTACAGCAAGGTGGCGGACCGCTGAGGGAGAGGCACCACACCTCTAAGCTGTGCAAGCGAGCCCTCTTGACCGAAAGGAGGCGTAGCTGTGGCCTGCCAACCAGCTTGGTGGCCAGCGACAGTAGGAAGAAGCCCAAGAGAGGCTTTTAGGGTTTTTTTGTGTGGAAGAAGAAAAAATAGATGAGAATCAAGGAGGGTATCAGACCCCGGTATAGGACTGCGCTCTAATACCAAGTTAAAAAGAATAAAACGTCATATCTTATTCTCAAGCCCTACCTCTCTTTATATAGAGAGAGAGAGGTAGGTGCAAAATTACATAACCCCATAATAAAAGAAAGAAAATATAATGAACACACCACAAGAATAATAGAAAGCACTCAACATAGGGTCTAGCTAAGAATCGGATTTGGTATATTGCGGTTCTGATCTCTACCTGGATCTCTTGCGAATCTCCTGATCCTATCATCGTCACTGGTTCTTGTGTGCTACGTGTAGCACACGTGTAGTGCCCTACACATGATCTGAGTTTGCTCCTCTTCCCTTTGCATGCATGGTGCATGCTCCTATGCGTAAGATCGTGCACCTTTGCATGCTGACTACTTGGTTGTCTAACTGTTCCTCTTCCTATTCCCATGGCGAACACAGATTCCACTAACATTACTTCTGAGGCCAAGATCTCTACCTTCATTCTAGTTTACAGGACGATGATTAAGTTGACTGAATTCCTGAACTATGTTTTGTGGTCAATAGCATTTCACATATTTATTGGAGGACAATATAGCCCACACATGTTGACAAATAAAGCTCTGAATCCCAAGGATGCTACAAAATATAAAAACTAGGATAAGGATAACTACTTAGTCATAAACTAACTAATAAACAACATTGATTTGAAAATTGTTAGCATGTTGTACAATAAGATAGCTAAAATCTGGGAGACTCTAGAGAAGAGATACTTTCTGTAATAAGCAACTCCTATCATGCAAACATTTACAGATGCATATGGAATACCAACCAAGGTGATATGCCCTTGGTTGAGTATTTCACCACTTTATAGGGCATATTTGAGGAGCTTGCCATCTTTCAACCATCCTACAACCTGAGCGAGCAAAGTGGCAAACATATCATTTTCTGGATGACCTAACACCATATAGTCATCTAGAGATAAGATATTATCTTCTAACTCAATGCCAAATCTAGAGACAATCTCCAATCGCCTCCAAAAAGTTGATGCACCACTTGCTTTTCTTGCTACTATTCCTGATACCTTTACCCACATCAATCTGGAGGGAGAAGTGGTCATACTAAAGGTCACGGATGAGGCAGCTGTGTATATTCTCCTTGCACGCACTACAAGATGACAAATCACCCTTCTAAGAAGTGCTAAGAGAAGTTTGACATGCCCACTTAAGCTAATTAGACATCTATTGTTGAGATTCTGTGACTGAGATTGATAGAGACCATTCTGCTTTGTCATTCACTGTTGAGGAATTGACTCATCTAAGGAGTTTACTGAGGAATGAGACCTCTTCCTCTATTGTCGCTATTGCTACAAATGTTGCAACCAAATCCACCTCTACATATTCTTCTACATCATTGATTCTAAAGCATCCAATCATCCTACTGAACATTCGGACAAAGCCAATGATTGGTAGGGGATTTGAGCAAGGTCCCCATCTCCTGCTACTAACTACTTGGAATTGTCTCCCATTCTACTACTATTGTTTAAGATCGTCTCTTACTTTTGCCTTCTTGGGATCATCTCCCACTTCTGCCTACTTGGGATCATCTCCTTCTGCCTTCTTGGGATCAGCTCTTACTACTATTGCTTGGGATCATCTCCTACTGCCTACCCATCTGCTTAATCAATTCGTTATAGAACTCATGTTGCCTACCTACTCCTCCAGTGAGAAGATGTGCTAGGTGAAGGGGAGTTGAGTTTTATCTTTTGTAGTGAATTGGACTTGATTGACATCTACGTTCCAACTTGAGTGGAAGTGTTACGAGTATTAGAATCCTTAGAAGTCTATTTATCTTAGGCTTGAGGTTGTTAATTAGTTTTATATTTCTAATTAGACTTTTTTATGTAATTTTTCCTTCCCTCCTCTTTATATAAGAGATGTTAGGGTTTCACTTTCAAATAAGACTCTTTATTTTCTCCAACACATGGGATGGTTACATGTGCCACCACTAAAGAACATGATTGACCATGTAAATTACATGGAGCAACATGGATAGTTGTTGTTATGCAAATGTAGGTAATGGCTTATGTCATTAGACATGTCCTGGCCTACAAAAGTGGAGTTTTCAACGGTCAGGATGACAACCAAATTGGATGTGTGTGGCCCCATAAGCTCCTCCAGCAGGTTCAGGGCAAGGAAAGGTCTTACCAAAGGACCCTAACTAACCCAAGATGACACAACCCTCCTCCAACAGCGATCCTGTTTGACCAAGGCCAGCCCAAACTAAGACACATGTACAACACGTGGAAAACTTCTACGTTCATTGGCATGTTTTCATTCATGATAGAGAGCTCTTAACCCACCTACACACTCACAGAGAGAAATAAAACAAGGGAAATTATTTTCTAGACTGACTACATGATAGTATCTTGCCAAAAAAGATTACTTGGTGGTATACCGATATCTTCGGGATCAAATACACATAAAGATATGCCAAAGTCAGCTTTTGAGGATAAGCATTAAGGTTGATGTACTATACAAAAATGGACCATATATCACATTTCAATGCTTTACCAAAGATATTTATCTGATAGAGTGTGTTTGGCAGTCCTCAACAGTATCAATGTAGACATGTTTTTAGATTGCATTCATTGGATGCAAGCAGAAATTAACAAAAAAGATAATGCACAAGGCCAGAGCAAGATGGGGACTACTTATAATTGTCATATGGCAAGAGAAAGGCTACTCATTGTCATTAATTATTGATGTCAAGGACATGGTGAAGCAGTTTAAGATTAAAGACGAATCCAGATCTTTATACCTGAGAGGCTTTGGAGAGGGTTAGGGCAACTCCTGGAGCACCATGACACCAATGCACAAGGCGATCAGTACCAGACCCTTCACTAGATCGGTAATTTCCACTAGGAAAGCAATTTTGGATCATATAATGCAGTGTTCCTTTGACATCCTCCAGTTCGTCTGGCTTGAGAGGCATATCCATCAGAACATGCATGATACCAGCCAGCCCATGAGCAGCACCCCAGTATTTCTTTCCATGCCACTCATACATTAGAGGGCAGTTCCCCTTGTTGGACAATCTTCTTCCATCCAAGATAATATCCCGCATGGCTTCATTCTGGTTCCAATTACCATGAAATTAAATGTTCAGAAACCAGCATAACAATTCCATAGTCTTTAACAGATTTTTATTGCACATCTTATCCATTGCAGTTGTATGACACGTGCTACACACCCAACTCAGTCATTGTGAGCAGACTCTCCTAGACTCTTTCCATATCTTCCAGTTATCATATACAAGGCAAAGAAGCTCACCACTTGTCTGGAGGGAACAGCCCTTTCACCTATGTGACTGTACAGGAAAGAGCATGCCCATAGGTACCCAGTTCTCCCATACAGAAGCTCATCAGGGATGTCAGCTGGCAAGGTAATCTGGACAGATTAAGAAGGAATCAACATCGAGAAGTGGATTCATTTGATGACGCACAAAGTAATGACCTCTTAGGAATAATTCTGGCACACTGATGAATAATCGTAAGTGCGTATCTTCAATCAGCATCCATTGTGTATGTAAAAGATCAGAAACTAACATAACCCAAAAGGTTCAGGGTGAAAACCTGTAATTTCTCGCTAATTTTGTGTGTAAAGCCAAATGTTAAGATATCACCTCTTTAAATTTGCTTATGTAATGATTGAGCAATGCTTCATCTCCAGCGTGTTTGGATGCTACAGCACCAAGAGCACAAACACCAGCTCGCCCACATATGAATGTTACATAGCTGAAAAGAATAATAATAAAGAACAAGTATGCCATGTGATAATCTTGTTGCTTTTTATGATAGAAATTGTATATTATTCATGAAGTTGAGTTACTTGGATCCTCTAGAATAACTCTCACAGGCTTTGACAATCTCGCTGCAGACATCAAGATCACTTTTGCTCTTTGTGACCTCATATGCCTTCAGCAGCAGGTAAGCTGTACCAAGTGCACCTGTGTAGAGTGTGTAATCCTTCACCCTGCGACCACAGCCTCTCCACATCTCTCTTACTACCTAAACCAAACATTCATATCAACACAAGAAAAGCAAGAGCCAACATGATGGTTTTAAATAAAGTATTTCTATTGCATGATGGCCATCTACTAAACTTCCCTTTTTTTGAGATGCAATGTACTAGACATCTGCGTAATGGAAATCTATTGCTGGTCAGATTCTAAAATTTATAATGAAACTTGACACCAGAAATTATGCACAATTGAAAGTGTTGAAGCAAAGGTTTTGAACTGCATTCAATATTAAATTATAACCAAAAGGAGGTTATCATGTATCGTGTATCTCTATAACCTTTAGTATATGCTGTTTTCAGTCAATAAAGTTGCAGGCTGCTTATGTACAAAAGAAGTCGATTTCAGATGAAGAATATACTCATGTTCTCTATCTCGACGAAAACACATGGCCTCTTAATTGTTTCAGTTTAGAAGGACAACACCAACATCATCAATTGTACTTCATTTTTCAATTCATGTTTCACTCTTGTGTGAGTAGCTATTTACTATTTTGGTAATGGCAAAGAGACTGCCTGGTGTGAAAGCTATGAGAATCTTATTCAGATAAACAGAGATTCAACAAGAAAATCTAATTATACTTATGATATCTTATCGGTATTTTATGAACAAGACCAAAACATAGGGGCTTAGGTAACACTCCCCAACACACACACACACACACACACACACACACACACACACACAAAAGGAAAAAGTGCAATCACCACTGTCAAGAAGAAGAGGACCACGTGGACTGTCTAAGGTTCGAAATGCCGATTTCGATGCCGTGCCGATGAAATTCCAAGTGTGCATTTCGTGAGCATGCCGTGGAAATGTTCATTTTTCGATAGGCATGCCGATGCATACCGACAAAAATAGCAAAAGTAATTTAAAAAACCAACAGCAACCTCGTCATAGGCACCGATTTCGCCAGCATGCCGACCATGCCGAAGGCATGCCGACGATATCCCTGTAAATCGACATTTTATTCATGTCGGCACGACCCTTGCTCGGAAATGACCTTGCCGACGACATGCCGGCAGCATGCCATTGGCATTTAAATCAATGGGACTGTCCACATGACACAGTGGCCACATGGCAGTTCTGCCGGTCAAGAGGGCACCAACCCTATTGGTTCTTGCTTAGGGATTAAGTTAGGTTGCTTAGAGTCCAAGTTAGTCAAGTTTGATATGTTAGTTGTCAAGATAATTAGATTTGTTGGGAGAATATTTAGTTACTGTTTTGAAGTAAATTGTTGAGTCCTGATTTTCTAATTTCTATTTTTGGCATTAGGTGTAATCTCTCTATATATAGACAGTATCTTATGTTATTTGTTTTGAGTTGAATACAATTACTTTCTCCATCTCTCTCTCAACTCCTCTGTTCTCTCTCCTCTCTCTCGATTCTTACACCAACCAGTCCACACGTAGGACCTCCACGTGTGATTCTCCACGCCAAGGAACCTCAACCACGTTGTGCAATTCTCCAAATGGTATCAGAGCCTTTCAGTCAAGGCTCCTTGTGCGTGCATGAATCGAGAAGAGCTCCAAGAGAAGAGTTCAAGCACAAAGAGAATTCTTCTCTTTTGTGCGTGAATTCTCCATTGCAACATCTAGGCCACACAATGTATGACTTCTTTCTCCGATGCGGGAATTCGCTCAATGAATTCCTTGAAAGACCTTGACGCCTTACACAAGGCCCAAGGAATCGAGCGGGGGATTCTTGACGAATCCTTTCCCTACCATATCCAGCGCCTTATGGGGAGTAACAAAGTAGGAGAAGGATCATTGATCAAAGAAGATGACAGACACCCAGGCACAGTTGTCAACCAGAGAAGGCAAGGTGGTCGTTCAAGGAACGACCATCAAGCTTTAAGGTGCTTCGAATTACATCTTGTAGGCCCGAGCAATCAAGATTTTTGTAAGGGGTCAAGACAAACTCCATGTTCTACTCAAAGAAGCACAAGAGGCTAAAGATGCAACAAAGAAGCTTGAGAAGGAGAATTATATGGTGATGAATTGGATCTTGAATTCAGTTGATCGCACCATAGCCTCGAACATGTTATACAAGACGAGAGCATTCAAGATCTGGGAGGCCCTAGAGAAAAGGTACTCCTAGAAATCGAGTAATCCGCACATCACTGACCTCTACACGTGCATATGGACAACTGATCAAGATCTTCCCTTGGCCAAATACTATGCAAAGATGGAGGCACTGTTCAAGGAGTTGGAGATCTACGAGCCCATCTGTTGCAACAAACAGGCGGAGACACATGCCAGGTGGTAAGCAACCAAGGTCATGTCAGGGTTACACCCCACTACCAACTAATACGTGACTAAATCCTTGCATCGAATGGGAAGATAGATCTTAAGGCTATCCTCAGCCGTTTTAAGAAGATGGAAGCACCGGAGGTAGAGATTACTATGAAGACCGACAACTCCACACTTGCTACAACTAAAGTTGGCACAAGGCATGGGAGAGGACGACGCCGAGGCTCGAGCCGAATCTATCCCCCATGTCAACACTGCGGGCCACCAATCACCCACAAGATAAATGTTGGGATAAGTTAGGGAGGCCTCCACGTGGGGCTAATAGCACCTCATGCATGGACTCTCTTACCCCTATAGATCTTGACAAGATTCGAACCATATTCCCAGAAAAGGAGAAGACCACGGAAATCGTTGAGACGACTATTGAGGTTGCCCAAGAGGCAACGACTTCGAAGGTCGCAAGAGGCTACACCATGACTTCCAACAGTTCCACGTTTGCAAGCTCCGGGCTCGAAGATGATGAAGAATGGTGGAGGCTCTAGCCTCACCATAAGTTGAGCAAGTCATTGACCTACTCCAACCTCGACTAGAGGGGGAGTGTGAAGAAAAGGGTCACGTGGACTGTCCACGTGGCACAATGGCCACGTAGATAGACTATGTGCCAATTCTGTCAATTAAGAGGGCGTCAGTCCTAGTGGTTCTTGCTTAGGGATTAAGTAGGTTGCTTAGAGTCCAAGTTAGTCAAGTTTGGTATGTTAGTTGTCAAGATAATTAGATTTGTTAAGAGAATATTTAGTTACGATTATTAGTAAATTGTTGAGTCCTGACTTTCTATTTTCTATTTTTGGCATTAGGTGTAATCTCTCTCTATATATATAGAGTATTTTATGCGATTTGTTTTGAGTTGAATACAATTACTTTCTCCATCTCTCTCTCTCAACTCCTCTCTCTCGTTGAGTCCTCTCTCTCAGTTCTCACACCAACCAATCCACGCATGGGACCTCCATGTATGATGCTCCACACTAAGGAACCTCCATCACATTGGACAATTCTTCACACCCACCCTTTCATCACCACTCCTAAATCTTCCATCAATCTTCGCTCAGCTCAAAGAACTTGTAGGAACTCATCTTTGGTATCATCTTACCAAAATCACCTC
This sequence comes from Thalassia testudinum, assembly GCA_037157565.1. Taxonomy (NCBI): domain Eukaryota; kingdom Viridiplantae; phylum Streptophyta; class Magnoliopsida; order Alismatales; family Hydrocharitaceae; genus Thalassia; species Thalassia testudinum. The sequence continues at coordinate 6,815,800 of JAZHRO010000040.1, read as the reverse complement.
ATTGCTTGAAATCAGCCTTATAGATCCAATATTGCAGCTGCAACCAGCTTCCACTCTTCAAATGGTCTCTAATCATCCTCCTCTAAACATGAAATCTCCTTTAGCAACCAAGTTTTTCATCAGCAACATCTTTTTGCTTTAATACAGCCTTAATTATATCAACATCTAAAGCATCTAAAATCAACTCCTTCAATTTCAGTTGATCTTGCCTGCTTCTTCATCAATAGCCTGGTAGACCTTAATGTGGCTTGCTACACATTAGAATATGTATCAAATGAAGTAGTCTGATCATTCAGCCTATAGTGTAAACCTTGCTCCTTTCTCTTCCCTACACTGTAACCTCCTCACTGCACAACCAGCAGAGTCGTCAACATCTCTACAATGACCTCCCATCAGCTTCAAGTCCTTGCCAGAAATTCCACTCCAATATCTTTGCTCACTTGCATAAGGGGTTAATCTTTCTCCAATCTCTTAATTTCATTTCAAGTGCTTCCTTTCCAGATTGTTTTACACCACAAACAGATTTCTTCTGCTGACTTTTCCTTCTATATTGAATCTGTCAAGATTTGGCACAAACCAGAACATGGAGGCTCCTTATGCATGGGAAAAATAGTCCCACGTGAGGCCTATGCACACGTGGATCAGGAGAAGTAGCCTTGTGGTCGGCAGCCCTGTGTGGGTGGCACAGAAGACTAGCTACCTTGTTGATGGTGGCCGGCTATATTGGTAGAAGAAGAGAGAGGGAGTGGAGTTTCTTAGAATAGGAAATATTATTATGACTCAAGAGATTACAAAGAGAGAAGGCTCTCTTTTACGGAGAATAAATATCCATAATCTTAGAAACCAAAGATCTTATCCCATAAGGAAAGATCTTATCTATCTAATTAAATCAAATCACAAATACTTTTCCTAAAATACATTTACTAAAAATAGAAAACTGGACTCTTAAGCAAAAGACTCCAAACTTGGGTTCTAAAACCCATGACCGACGACCCTATTGGGCTCCATAGATGTTGCCATGTAGACTATCCACGTGGCCTGATGACTGCCACGTGGACAATCCACGTGGCTTTTATTCCAACGTTCCAACAGAATCCATTCCCTTCTGCCTCTCAAAGTTGCCATTATCCCATTTAATCTTCGTTTGCAAGTGGGAAGACATACCATTCCCTCTTTTCTAACCAAACCATTTTTTATCTTACTTTCCAACCTGACACCCTTTTGTGATCATGTTAGTATGTTTCCTAAATATCAACTCCAAATGTCTACCAGCCCTATCTGGATATGTCTCAAAATTGTTGGTGTGTTCCTCAATTTATCAGCTCCTTTCTTCCTAATACATCGGCAATGTTTGCATGTTCTTCAATGAATCAATCATCAGATCCTTTTTTTTCTGACACCTTCTGCTAACAACATCTCAAATATTTTTTCTGTGGCGATCTTCTTCCTATCCTTTGCCTGTTGCTGATAAAAATGTTTCTTCAAAGGCAACCACAGCTGTCAAGGCATTAGGCAAGTGCAAAGCGCCAAGGTCCTTAATTACCCGAGATGGGAGGTGACAAGAAGGTGATCGTCCGATTGAATCGAGACAAGTCTAGTTATTTTTTAAAATATTGAATATACCTAACTAACTCATATGATAGTATTCACTTGCATTAAAAACATTTGATAACACTATTTAAGTGGAAGAAAAAAGAATGATCCTATTGTATTTAAGTAACAATAACATATATTTATATTATCGTAAAATGTGTGTGCTATTTTATATGTAAACTTCAAGCCAAAACAAACAACTAAAACATATGTTATATGTATCTACCAAAGTAAGATAGTAACATACATTAGACATACTATATGTATAGTAAAATACAAGTTTAATACCATAACTTGTACGTGTTTTGTTATATACCATTAGAGACTCACAAAAAATAGCAAATACATACAATATATAACATAAACTAACAATATATCATAATTATGACTATAAACTTACAATAACGTATATGAACAACTTATGCATATATGTCGTAATAGGCAAATAATAGTCCAAGTTACTGGGACATATCAAAGCAGGAGGTAGACTTAAGTATATAAAAGTTGTCAATAACATATAGATATGTATGTATACACAACAATATACAGCACTACCATATATGATCTATAACTTCATACTAAAGAAAGAGTCTTGCGATCTTACCTAGAGTGAATCAAGAGTAGGCCCAATGAGGCAATGAGGCGCAAGGTGACCTAGGCCACAAAGACAACAACCAGGCAATCACCTGGATGAAGCCCCTAGCCTGGAATAGCTCTAAGGCGATCTCTAGCTTTCTCACCTGGCCCGGTAGCTCAAAGTGATAACCTTGGCAGCATTGAAGGCAGCTGCAGCTTGCCAATTTGAATCTCCTCTGCTAATCATTTACCAACACTTTCAGATCCCTACCTTCTGAATCAGTCCCATTTTCTTCTGCAATATCAGCCTCTCTCTTATGCAGCAGTTGGCCAACTCCTCTGTCCTGATTGTCCACCCATCCTGTCTTTTCTGCTGTTTTCCCCCAATCTCATTTGTCGCTATCATCACAGTTGCCACATCCTTCAAAACTTCATCAACCATCGAATCTTTGCTTTTGAAATTGTCACCCTACTTTCCTTCCATATCAACCCTTTCCACTGTCAACCTATATGTGTGCTTTTAATATTCCCACCAACAGCCTCTGAAGTAATTTGCACTAGGCCTCCAAAAGTTCCCTGCCCTCTTCCTTATTCTTTCTTCATTTACTTTATGCCACTGCACCCTCCTTTGTCTAGAGAAAATGCCCTTCTACAAAGATGTTTCATAACCCAAGGCCGCATCTATAACAAAAGAATGGGCAGAACTCAACAGGGCATGCACAATTAGTTCAGAACCATTTTTGAATCCATAACTTCATCATAGTCTTAGCAAGATCACTTTCAATACGTATGCATACAAATCCAGGTGTGTTTTTCTTGGCATAAACAAATAACAAGTCCTCCAAATGTTACAATTGAAGTCAAGGCAGCCACCAAGGGATTGGTAGAGTGGTTAGCATCCCACTTGCATCTTATAGGTCAAAAGATCAACTCCTAGAGGGGTTGGTAAGAGTGGTTAGCTTCCCACTGGCATCTTATAGGTCAAAAGAGCAACTTTAGGATCACCATATGTTTACCTTGCTTAAAACAACAACAAAAAAAAAAAGTCAGAGCATTGTTTCAAAGAAGTGAATGCCTAACCCAAGGTAATTTTCTCACACTTCTAACCTTGATGAAGTACCGTTTGATTTAAAATGAGGATTCTATCTCATCAACCTCATTCGAGCCTCCACAATCTTCAAGACAGTACCTGAAGAACCATGACAAAATCATCGATTGTTAAAAATGGTAATAGCACATGGTGAAAATCAAAAGCTCCCACTTTAGATGGCTGCAAAAAATTAAAATCACTCCTCCACTTCCTCTTCAATCACATCCAATCTTGGTCACTTTGACAGCAATTGAACACCAAGTAAAATTTACCTAGCTTCCTTAAGTATGCTATTTCTGCTTCTAAACACAGTACCCATTCAGGAGTACATATGGGGATCCAAAGCATTTTCCAACAGCTGCATTCTATTAGTAATTGCTCCATTGGATCTAATTTCCTCAACGTCAGATCTACCATCAATTACTAAATAGTCTTTCTCAGTAACCGCCCCCATCCAAGAAGGCTTTGTCTTATTCACCCATTTCACATAAACAGTTTTATCAATGCAGCATAACATGGCAAAACAGTTCTAACAACCTTCAAAGATTTATCATGCAGTCACAGAGTTTCAACAGCAAACAGATCACAAAATTCTTCTGGACTTCAAAAATGGTCTCAGATTTATCGAAAGAACCCCAGTTCCCAGAAAATTCATGGATGTATCAAGAACAAAGGAATTGAATCATCACAATGCAATTTCTGATGGAAGTCAATGCAGAAATGGAGCAGAAATATAGGAATCCCCAACATCATGATCACAATCCCAGAACCTCATACTCAGTAGTAAGCATAGCTCAGATCTGGGACAGTTACCTCATCAGACTCCATGGCGGAGCAAAATCTCACTCCATCGCATCCCTCTCTTCATCAATTCCCCTCAACTCCTCCAAGATCCAAATTCCCCTTTTTGCAAAGCTTTCATCCACAGCTCCTCCTCCATGACCTAGTCCTCCAATCCCAAGCTTTGAGCTCAGCAGAAGAAACCACCTAATTAAATCAAACAACCAGTTGACAATTAAGCTGAAATAGCACACCTATTCAATGGGTGGCGGATTAACAATTACTCCAATCAATATAGGATAGTGGTGGCAATGGAGTTCAGGTGGGGAAAATTAGTGGGGGAAAATGGGTAGGGGCGGAGGTGGATTTTGGGTAGGAAAAATTGGCAGGGTTTTTTCGATTAAGTAAAAAAATTAGTTCAGGTTATTTAAGTCACAATAGTGATAAAAAATTTTCTCAACTCACCAAATCTAATCATTCGCAATGGGAAAGTTAAAGGGCAAAAGTTTTCAATTATTGATCTCATTAAAAATCCTAGGTTCTCTTTATATAGAGAGAAACTATAGAGTTAAAAGTACGTAAATATCCCTAAGGGACAAAACACCCATAACCCTTACAATAAAGAAAAATAAAAATCATATGTACTAACACTCCCCCTTAAGCTGGAACGTAGATATTTATCATACTCAGCTTGGATATACAAGAATCAAATGAAGATTTGACCAAGAACTTGATGAAAATATTTGCAGTCTACTCCCCAAATGCAACCGAAGTGGTATATAGCAACCCCTTCTGAACAATGTCCCTGGTATAGTGACAATCAACCTCAACATACTTCGTTCTCTCGTGAAATGCTAGGTTGTTGACAATGAAGATGGTTGCTCTATTATCGCATCGCATCTCCATGGGGCTAGAAAACTGCACTTGTAGGTCAATAAGCAAGGATCTGATCTACATCATCTCAACAGTCATCTAAGTCATAGCTCTGTACTCAAACTCGGCACTAGATCTTGCAACTGTGTCATGTTTCTTGCTCCTCCATGTGATCAAATTCCCTACTAAGAAGGTGTAGAACACAATAGTAGATTTACGATCCACATGACATCCAACATAGTCTACATCAGAGTAGCCAACCAACATCATAGAAGATCCCTTAGAGAAGAAAAAACCCTTCCCAAGAGCCTTCTTGACATATCTAAGTACAATCGATGTTGCATCCCAATGCTGACGTATTAACTTGGCCATGAACTGACACGGTCTCCCAACTGCAAGGGAGATATCTAACCTCGTGATAGTGAGATACAGCAGCTTGCCCACAAGTTGTCTGTATTGTCTTCTGTCCACCACCTGTACATCTTCATCATAAGTAGCATCTTGGGGTCTATAGAACTATTGGCCTCCTTGGCCCCAAGCACACCAACCTCCTGCAGGATATCTAAAGCATACTTCCTCTGAGACAAGATCACACCCTTCTTGCTAAGAGCAACCTCAATACCAAGGAAATACAGTAGAGCTCCCAAGTCCTTCATGACAAACTACTCTGCAAGGATGCGCTTAACCTCAGCAATGCCCTGCTCATCGTCCCCTGTAATAATCAAATCATCAACATAAACAAGAAGTACCAGAACACCTCGTGTAGTCCTCCTGACAAAGAGTGAAAAATCAGCTGCCGATCTCCTGAATCCAGCTGCCTCAATAACCTGTAACAACCTCTGAAACCAGGCTCTGGGACTCTATTTGAGGCCATATGTAGCCTTCTGTAATCGGCATACACACCCCCCTAACTCTCAAAACCAGGTGGCTGCTACATTTAGACTTCCTCTTGGAGATCACCACAAAGGATGACATTCTTCACATCTAGTTAATGCAAGGGCCAATCTAACTGAACTACCACTGCAACCAATTCCTGAACTGTGGGAAGCCTAGCAACTGATAAAGTGTCAAAGAAATCCACCTCATAAGTCTAGATGAACTCCTTTGCCACGAGACAGCTTTGTACCTAGCAACACCACCATCAGGATTGAACTTCACAGTAAATACCCACCGGCAGCCGAGTGCAGCACCATCAAGAAGTGGAGTTAGCTCCCAAGTCCCACAGCCTCAAAGAGCAACCATCTCATCCTCCATGGCTACCCGCCATTTCAGATCAAGCATGGCCTCATGGTAAGTAGCTGGAATCTGCGTAGTAACTAATGCCTGAGTGAATCTAACAAATCCAAGAGCTAAACTATCAGTAGCAAGTACCTCCGCCGTAGGATAAGTGGGGCAGGTCCATGGTCGCTTCCGAATAGCTATCGGAAGATTAAGATCATCATCTAGCACACCACATGTCCTATCCCTATGACCATCACATGGCAAACATACATCAGTGTCTAAAAAACTCACCTGAGAAGCCAATGCTGAAGACGAGAGTGGGGGTCCCTAATAGGTAGTATGAGGGCGAACATATGTCTGGAGTGGCCCTGTTAGGCGTGGAAAGGGATGCGTAGCAGGAGGTAGTGGTGTATAGTAGGCATAAGTGTCATATCACCCTCAGGAGGCATCTCAACAACCATCGCAGAAAAAAAAGGTACAGCCTCATGAAAGGTAACATCCGCAGAAACATAGTGCCGAGAAGTAAGCAGATCAAAACAGCGATACACCTTTGTGTCAGGATATACCCTAGAAAGACGCACTTAACTGCTCTCGATGCAAGTTTATCCCGACCCGATCCCAACAAATGGACAAAGGCAACATAACTAAAAGTCCAAGGGATGACGTGAAACAAGGGACGATCAGGATATATGACCTGAAGAGGAATCCATTCATGTAACGCAGCATTGGGCATCCAATTAATCGAAAAACATTCAGTCAAAACGGTGTCACCCTAGTAGAGAGATGGAACCGAATGATGAATCAATAAAGTACGGGCAACATCAAGAATATGACGATGTTTCCTCTTAGCAACACCATTTTGCTAAGAGGTATGAGGATATGTTGTCTCATAGATAATGCAACAACTAAAAAAGAAACTGCGCAAATGTATAGTACAAAACTCCAAGGCCTTATCAGAACGAAAGTACTTCACCAAACATGAATGCTGAGTTTTTATTTTCTGAACAAAGTTCTCAATAACTTGTCCCACATCGGACTTATTTTTCAAGAGAAACATCCAAGTAACATAAGAAAAGTCATCAACTAAAACAAGATAAGATTTGTTTTCAAATCGATCAGGAGTACGACTGGGTCCCCCACGTCAATATGAATCAGATCAAATGCAGCAACAGATGAAACAGAGGAAGAACTGGAAAAACTAGTCCTGTGGTGCTTGCCAAGCTGACAAGCATCACAGGTGAGAGCAGTAGTGGAAGGGATATGCGGAAGAACACGTCTGAGGCAATAAATGGGTAAATGGCCAAGACGGTGGTGCCACTGGAGAGGAGATCCAGCAGAAGCAAAACCCTCAGTAGATGAGGCAACAAAAGCAGTACAACTCAGACGGTACACCTCATGTTCCTCACGTCCTCCACCAATCATCTTCCCAGTAAATTTGTCCTGTAAGACGTAAGAGGACGCATCAAAAATAGCTCAGCAGATCTCTAGTGATACTCCTAACAAACAATAAACTCAGAGTAAAATCAGGCATATAATAGACATATGCTAATCTCAAAGTAGGAGATAAAGACATATCTCCCTTGCCAACATGTGATGAGTGTCTCCCATCAACCACCTGTACTATCCTGGCAGGTGTAACAGGTGCTAACTGAGAGAAAGAGCCTATGTCGATGCACCTGAATCAATCAGTCACTCACCAAAAGACAAAAGGGACAACATACCAGTCGCAGGTGTCTCTAAAAAGGTAGCCATAGTTGCAATGTCAGGAGTCTAGGAGGAAGAAGCCTGAGTCAACTAAGCAATCTGATGCCGCAAAGTTTCAATCTCCGTACTCAATGAGCTAATATCAAAAGTAGGAAGAGTTGCATCTGAGATCTTAGCTACATGATTGGCCACAGGTGATCTACCATGCTTCTGCCAGCATATGGTCTCAAAGTGACCAAGTCTGCCACAGTAAGCGCACGAAGTCCTAATACATGTACCAGAAGAACATCTACGTCCACGACCACGTGCAGGATAAGTGATACCCCTACCATGTCCAAGAATCGCAGCCAACGCAAACGACTGAACAGTAGACTTAGGAGTAGGAGTGCGCACTACAACTCTGCTGAGTCTACTATATGCTTCCTCCAGGGTAGGAAGCTCAGGAGCAGTGAGGATCTGATCTCTAGCTGCAGCATATTCAAGTCCAAGGCTAGCCAGGAAAAGGAAGATAGTCAACTATCTCCTGAAACTCCTCTAGAACTCACAGGCACACCCTAGCAGGTAGGAGTAGTGCCTCTCCAACATTCTCTTCATGAGGGAGTAATACTGTGACAGCGTGCGTCACTCCTGACGCAGATAGAAAAGGTCGTAAAAGACCCGGAAAACTCGTGCAGAGTTCTTGGCATGTGAATAGGTATCACGTAAAGACTCCCAAATCTCCTTTGTTGTATAATACATGATCTCATCGCTTATACGGGGAATAACTATCTGCATCAGCCATACACAAACCATGACATTGTCACTATCCCAGTTGGCATTTGTGCAGTCTTGTTCTCAGGCTCCGAATCTGTAAGTATATGGCTCTTTTTATGAACCCTAACGGTCATAGGAAAGGTCTGGGACCACCGCAGGTAGTTAGTCTCATTCAACTTAACAACAGGACCAAAGAACGAGTTCTTGAGTACCTCGGTGTCCGAAATAGAGTCCAAAGACACCTCGGACCAATCGTCTGAAGCCATTTTTGCAATCCGGAAGCCTCGATCAAGTGTCTAGGACCAAGAAACCATCAAATAATCTGAAATCCAACGAATTCAGATCTACATAGTTAACAAGAGGCTTCCTTGGGTAGATGTTGGCCCTACCTAGGTGCAAGGAAAAACACCCAAGATGGCCCCAAAGAGACCTAACCTCCCTCTCGCAACAACAACAGGGACTGCAGTCCCTAGATTAGGGCAAGATGCCCCTCACGATCACTGCACAGGGATCAGAAACCCCTTGTGCAGCTGATCGCTGCCGGTCGCCACCACAGACGACCACTGCGACGCTGCAAAAGGTCACCACTGCTGATCTAGAGGTTGTCGCCGCAGCTACCACCTATTGGAGAGCTCCGCCGACGCTCCTTGAGGTCACAGCGCCTCCGCTGCGATGGTTCAGCGACCCCCACGCCGCCGGGGGTCGCTCAGGCTACTACATGCGACCAGAGGCCGCTGGCACCGCCAAGGAAGAAAGAGAGGAGATCGAGATTCGGTGGTAAGGTTTAGGAGGCCTAGAAGGGTGGGACACCTAGAGCCACAGTCTAAGACCGATGCTCTGATACCGAATTGTATGAAAAGAGTTGAACTCATTAGAAACCCTAAGTTGTCTTTATATATAGAGAGACCATAGAGTCAACAGTACATAAATATCTTTGAGGGACAAATCACCCATAGCCCTTACAATAAGAGAAAATAAAAACCATATTTACTGACAAATTATCCAGAAACTTACAATAATTTTTTCAGGGACAACTTCCTTAGCAATAGCCTATAAAGGACAGAGTCAAGAGGGGAAAGCCTATTTGATAAACTACAAAAGTTTAAAAGCCCATGCCTCAATATAAATAACAAGCTTAGTTGTTACTAATTTAGTCAAGATATTTTAATAAATTTTGTAAAAAGATAAATATGATGGGCATGAGATTCAACCCTATGACATCTTAGATGCCAATGGGAGGCTCTACCACTATGCCAACCCATTGGTGGTAGGATATTTTAATAAATATTTTGAAATATAAATTTTTGGAAAGAAAAAGGAGGATTGTCAAAGGATGTTAATCCAAAAAGTTCCATTACAAGGAGAGTTAATTATATGAACCATTACATAAGGATGAGTGATGATGAATCAAGCCATACATAGTAGTTCTCTCCTAAAAACTACACCATTGTGGTCCAACCAAATGCACAAGTTTAAGATGAAAGTCTTCATCATATTAACATCAATGAGTACACCATGTGGGCTCCTCCAGAAGTCCCCTTGAGATGTATGGTCAATTACCCAACTGCCAATGCCCAACCAGCATTCTCCCACAATGGAACAAGTAAAAAAACAAATGGTTTGTCTCCACTTCTATGCTGCAAAAAAACACAAATAGCTTCCACATCAAACATCCTTCTTTTTGAAATCACAAGTGATGATCCTCCATCTCCTAAGCCATAAGAAGAACCTCATCTTCAAAGGCAAACAAGATCTCCAAAGCTTTCTACAATCAACACTTAGAAAAGGGTCATACTTGGAGTAGCCTTGCATGTAAGCCTTCCTAACAGAAAAATTGCCATGCTTCCATATCCAACCATCCCTTACCAGCCACAGACTAAGATCATGCAAGGTCTAAAGAAAGAGAGTATGCTCATTCTCCCTTATATCAAATGTGGCAATGCAAGCATCGAAACCCCATTATAAAAGCAATCTACCATAGAAGCCAACAGCGATGAAGCAAAGGTAACAAAACAAGGGTTCACCTCCACTATGATGCCAATAGGGGGCCAACAATGCAACCAGAAATAAAATCTCGTACCATTGTGATGCGACCCAAAATTTAGAAATAAATTAAAAAAAAATTCATGAAACAACTATGTCATAGCCCAAGAATCATAGCAAGCATGGGAGAGGGTGTAGGAGGGGGGTCCAAAGGGGTCCTGAGATGGCCCAACTTAGTTGGGATTGGGTGTAGCAAAGTCGGGAGCAGTTGTAGAGTGGAGGTAGGGACAGGAGTTGGAGTGGTGGGTTGAAGATTATGAGCAAGCAAGACTAAGTTGGAGCCCTACGATGGTGAAAATGATATCACTGGAGGTTGGCAAGGAGATGGCTTGGTCGTTGGATGGGTGGCAGAGGACGAGGCAATGTCGAGGTGGTCAACGTGGAGACGATGCGGTGGTGGTTGGTGGTGCACAATGGGCGCGGTGGAGCAGGGAACTTGGACAAGAGGTGGAGAGGCAGTCGGTGGTGAGGTGGAGCGATTGGTAAGGTGGTAGGGTGGGTTTGTTGGGTCGCAAGGGGGAGAGGGAGGAAGGTAGTGGAACTATTGGAGTTCAGTGGTGGGTTAATGGGGAAGAAGATGAGGGGAAATGGAAGGGAAGTGATGAGGAGAGAGTTCACGAGTGGGGGTATTGGGAAGTATACAATGGAGTGAAAAAAAAAAAGTGATGAGAAAGACAAATGAGATAGGTCTCATTGGGAAGGGGAGATGAGAGAGTGTGTGGATTTGTCAGGGAAAGAGGGGAGAGAGAGAGAGAAATAGAGGGGAGAAGATGAGAGAAGCAATTTTCTTATTGTGGAGATTAACACAACGTAGTGGAGGCTCCTTGGTGTGGAGGTTCACATGTGGAAGGCCCACATGTGGATGTTAGTGGCACACAAATTGAGAGAGAGAGAGACAGTTGGCGAGAGAGAAAGGAGAGTAGTTGAGAGAGATTTGGAAATATTGTTACATTCAACTCTTGACCCCCAAGAAACCAACTAGGGCTGGTGCCCCTCCTTGATCAGCTGCGTTGCCATGTAGATTGTCCATGTAGCCTATTATGCCATATGGGCATTGCCACGTGGCTTCTTCATTCTTCACACTCCCCTCAAGTCAAGGTCGGAAGGAAGATGGCTTGCTCTTCAACTTTCTAAGGCTAGATGCCCCACGACTTGCATCTTACCCGAATCTTTAATAAATGAACTTCCTATATCAACCGCTAGTCCCTTTGCAACCTAGAAAGTCATTGCTCCTTTTGGCAACCTCCAAAGTTGTTGCAATGACTGCGGGTGTTTCCTTTTTTACTTCGAGGTAGTATTCGATTTTGCTGAATTGATAGAAAGATAAACGATCCCATGCATGATATTTGACACATTTTCTCCACGAAAATCTCCTCTTTGAAGGAGAGTAAAAAATCGGATATAAAGTGTCCATTGGAAAGGCATAAAGATCAATTGCATCATAACTTGATAGATCTCCTCTTCCATTTTCTGGGCCCTAAGCTTCGCCATCTATCTTCAAGAAACAAGCCTCCCTCTACTTCTACACTCCGCATAAGGCACAGGATACGTGAGATGGATAACTCACCACGTCCTCTCCTCTTCTCCTTGGACCTTGCATAAGGCGCTAAGGTCCTTCAAAGAGTTCGTGAGAGAACTGCCTACGTCAAGTGAAGATGCCTCGAAGTCCAGGGGCCTTGGTGTTGGCCATCTACTTCGATCTACAATCCTTCTCCTACTCTATGTAAGGCTCTAGATATGGTAGGAAGAGGATTTGTCAAGAATCCCCCACACGATCCCCTTAGGCCTTGCGTAAGGTACCAAGATCTTCCAAAGAATTCGTTGAGTGAATTCCCACGCCAAAGAAGAAGACCATGCACTGTGCAGCCTTGTTGTTGATGTAAAGAACTCGCGCACAAGAGAGAAAAATTCTCCTTGTGCGTAAACTATTCTCCTGGGGATCTCCTCGATATTCACACGCCAAAGAGCCTAGGTAGAAGACTCTGATACCATGTAGAGATTAGTGCAACATGGAGGCTCCTTGGCATGGAGATTCATGCATGGATGTTGGTGGCACACAAATCGAGAGAGAGAGAGAGAGAGAGAGAGAGAGAGTTTTCAAGAGAGAGAGAGAGAGTTTTCAAGAGAGAGAAAGAGTTGTCAAGAGAGAGAGAGAGGAGAGGAGAGGAGTTGAGAGAGATTAGAAAAAAATTGTTGTATTCAACTCAATCTAAAAAAACATAAGACCTCTCCATATATAGAGAGATTACTCCTATTGCTAAATATAGAAATTAGGAAATAAGGAGTCAATTAATTGACTAAAAGTAGTAACTAAATCTCGTGCTAACAACTCTAATTATCTCTACAACTAACATGCTAAATTTGAGCAAACTTGGACCCAAAGCAAACTAGACTTAACTCCTAAGAAGCCAACTAAGGCAAGTGCAGGTGAAAGCTAAGATTTTGGTTGTTTTATGGGGTGTTTGGCTGGGCAGGAATAGGGTGCTTTTTAGGGGAGAGAGACCCTATATTGAGAATTTTTCTTATTCCATTTTGTCCCAGGTGGAATTCTGAAGATCCCATATATACCCCTCCTTGACCGACTGGGTTGCCACATGGCTTCTTCATTCTTCTCGCTTATCAATTAATTCCATTATGTCCAATACATCGTAATGGTCACCTCTTCTTATAAGGCTACCAACCAAAAATAAAAATGACAATGAAAATTTAAAAAAACAAAAAAAAAACAATCACCACATCTCTTCAAGGCATCCCTTGGTGAAAAGACATAAGGAAATATTATAATGACACCCTTTTTAAATTACATAATGGGGAAAACATTACTGTGAGGCACTTGATCTCTTTGTAATTTAAATTCTGGACTGCATCACATTGTCGAGTATACTCCTACAATGTAGCCTCACTTTTCCCAAATGTTCATTTAACCCTACCAAAAAGATGAAGAAAGAATATTCAAGCTCCCCCCTCCTCCCAAACAATAAGATTCCTTAAGAATCAAAAAGTACCTTTTTCAAATGAAGTGAGGCCCTCTAATATGCAAAACTCATTTAGTCAACAAATCATCATTCATCTCCCTCATGTTCAAAACTTCAAGGCCTCCTTCCTATTTCAATCTACAAACATCATACCAAGCACTACCAAGAGTTGACCCAAATTTTTGGAATATAGAATTATTGGAATGTCATTATTACTAAAGTCATATGGTAAAGCCCCAAATTTTGTAGAATCATTAACCTTTTGCATGTGCATAAATATACAATATTTCAATAATGGATGAGTTGACAAAGTATATCCAAGACAATGAGCAATGGTGCATGTATTTTACAAATGGCATTATGCTCATAAAAGAGACAAGAAGCTGAATAAATAGCAAAGTAAAGCACTAACAAGAGGCCCTTCATGCTAAGGGTTCCAACCAAGTAAAATAAAGAATGAATATATAGAATACAAGTTCATAATTAAAGGAAACATAGATTTTTGAAAAGGTAAAGGAAGCATCACTCAAGATCAATGATCCTGGTGGATACATAGATGGCTTATGTCAAAATTGGGAAACATTCTATTTTGAAGCAAGAATCATCAAATAGCTAGGTCAATAAGATAGTGGAATAGATCGGGATGTAAGATATATAGTTAATGCAAGCTCGTTTAAGTGCAATGGAGTTTAGGTGTTTTATGCAAGAAGATTCTTTTAAAAGTTAAGGGCACCATGGAAAAACAATAAGACTTCCCATGCCATGTGGATCAAAACTCACTTTTTTAAAAGAGAGCCACAGATCGAAATGATCAATTATCAATTGTAGGTATGTACAAAGAATATATATGGTAAACATGAAGATGCTGAAGCAAATGTATGGTCACACAAGGATCAGTTCCAAGAAGGGGTTGTCTAAGGAAAAGTAGATATGTAACCAATAGAAATTAAGATGAGAGGATTGTCTTGAGGTGGTTTGCAGTTATATAAAGAGAAGGCCATTTGATGTGCTAGTCAAATTGGAAGTTGAGACTGAGAAAAATGGTAGAAAAAGACCAAAGAAGTGTCAAAGGAAACTATCAGGCATGATCTTGCTTTCTTGGATTTAAGTGCTAAAATGACTCCAAAAAAAAATCTGAATGGAGGCAAAGAAAACATGTAAACTCAATTAATGTGGGACAATGTGTAGTGGCGGTGGTTGTTGTTGAAGGTGAGCACAAGCCTAACTCATTAAAGTGCAATCATCAATTGTTTGTCCTTTATTCTTCAGTTAGATGTTTCTACCATTTCTACTCACAGTTTTTAGATGAACGTCTAGGCATGACCCATGACAGATCCAAAAGGAGGCCAGTAGTTCATGTGGCAAAAACATTTGATGTAGGGAAAACCTTAATTTCGGTTTCAATATCTCACCATTTATACAATGAAATTGAGGCCAAGATACCTCTAACCTCTAGCAACCACCTCTTGAGGTTCCCCCCCAACGTGCGACTTTGTTCAAACCCATCATCCAATGGAGATTCATATCATTTTCGCATCCAAAACCATCAAAAACTTCATCTAGATCGACTTTGTTTGGTAGAAAGATTGTTGGAAATGTTGGGACACCATCAATGAGAAAGTGACTCACATTTTTTTTATGACAAAGAACCCTCTTGCGAGGTAAACCCCAGGAGACACGCAGGTGCCCCATCCCATGGCCTCCCCACTAAACTCTATGTTAGCAAGCCTCGAACCAGCGACCTTGTTCCCACAGAGGTGGTATGAAGGCCTTAGGAGCTGAGACACCTGCGGAGGGCATTTTTTGACTCACATTTTTGTTCGGCATCTATTGTAGATAATCGAAGCTCAATGGAGGTCATTGGCAAGCATTTCAAACCTCTAAACTTTGTAACCATAAGTAGAGTGAAGTTATTACAATTAGGGTACTTTCTCAAAACACCAACATACTTGCTCGAACCTAAACCACAACCACTTAGCTATGGCTTTCCGATGGAACATCGGCAACTGAATAAAGGTCAATTGAACTTCGTCACTAAATCATAAACCATAAGCGTGGCCTGGGGGGAAACAGACAGACAAGAATCATTCTGCTGACAATGTTATCAACGGACAACTTTTCTCATTACCAAATTTCTTTCTCGCGTGGCTAATAGCACTCGTTCAAATGGATGATACTCTTAGCTTCCACAGACGAAACCATTTTTTGCTGACCAAATAGAATTAGTGATTTTTTTTTTTTTTGGTTACATAAACAAGACAGAACAGAAAAGAAAGAAGAAGGAAAGAGGGGCAAACATCTTATCTTCCAACATCTGCAACTCCAGCCTTTTCCAACCAAACCCAAAAAGGACATGTGTATTGACCCTAACCCAGTGAACCCAAATGGGATGGGGGGGAGGAGGAGAAGCAAGCACTTGAATCGTAAGAAAAAAGGAAAGAAGACCTTGTCTTTGAGGGTGAGAGCTGCCTGAAGGAACCTCTCGGAGGCTCTCTGGTAAGGGAGGTAAAGGAGCCTCAGCAAGGGGTCCGACGACGATGACGACGCCGCCGCGGCCTCCGCTTCCGACTCCGTGACGAAATCGGGGAACTCGTTCGGGAAGAATCGATCCGCCATTGTTGCTCCTCCTCCTCTTCTCTCCCTCTCTGGAGCACCAGAGTCCTGCTGCGGGTGGTGTGGCGTCTGACCAGAGATAGATAAATTCAACTCACTTTTTGCATGAGTTGTCCTTGGTTGGCGTTGCATAAGTTTGCGAGATCCAGGCAACATAAAATTTCACACAACACGTCCTCACATTTTTCCTCTCTTTAACTCTCCTCGTCATCTTCTTAATTCTCTTTAGTTAACTTACATCGACGACATTTAGGTACAAATAAATAATATTTAAATTTTTAATTATATAACATAAGTGATATATCAATTTTAAATCAAATATTATCTATAATATTTAATTATAAATAGAATATCACCGATAATATTGGATTATTTGATTCAAAATTAAAGTATTTTTCGTTATTTTTAAAATATCACCTATAATTTCAGTCCTTTATTTTCAACTAACCACCAAAATTATTACTTATTCTATAATTTTATTTCACTAACCAAACGTCCCAAGCAACATAATTTCACTTTATTCCTTGACAAGACATCAAAAGCTATCAAACACCAAAACTTACTTATTCCACCATTCTATTCCACTCCTTTCTTATTCATCTACTTGTTCCACGAACCTATTCTCGTTACCAAACAGAACCCGAGGGAGTGAAGAACCTGCAAATCTCCAAGAGGTCGCTGAGCAAATGTAAGAGCCATCCCATTACTCAAGTTACCTTGAAACCACTTTTTCATCATCATCCTAAACAATTCTTTTTTTTTTTCAACAAGTAAGAAGAAACATACAAAAAACAATCAAACCAACCAACAAGATGAAGTTTCGAGTGCTCTCTTGCCAACAAAAGAGAGCCAATAATAATAAGAAAATAGATACACTACAGAAACAACAAACACCAAAAAAACTACCAACAAATAAATCTAACGATTAAAAAACCACTCCACGTCCCCAGGAGCTTATAAGGGTGATCATAGAAAGAAAGGTCGATAGTTTGCAAGATTAAGATTGGCCGCCTTAGTTGACAGGCTTGCAACACATGAAAACCTTGTTCTAAAGAAAAACAATGTAAGTGCCATTTAGAATATGACTATTTAATGTAAAATAAATGTTTGAAATGTTCTTAATATTTTAAACAAATCCTCTTAGAATCAAGATTCAAGTTTCTAAAAGTGGCTTCACGATGTTCTTCCCCAAAGAAGCAACAATACAACAACCAAATGAGATCTGCTCAACCAAGAATGAGCACCTTTTTTTATGCACAATTGTTTAATAAAAATTCATTCCAAATAACCTTTTGTATCTATGTTTTCTGGCCATAAAAGTTGTAGCACTTGCAAAGCAAATAGATAGTCTAAAGTTAAATAAATAGTGCATTTCAAAATAGATTTACAGATAATACAATGATTAGCTAGTAAAAATTCTCATTTTTGCAACAAATCTAGAGTTGATAGTTTATTATGAGAAGCTAACCAAATGAAATAAGATGCTCTTGGAGAAAAAGTTTCCCCATATACTCATAAATAGAGTAGGTCTAAACCCATGATCAAATAAAGTTCTACACTGCCCAACAATCTTTGATTGAGAAAATTTGCTAATAAGACTTCATCCTTTTCTTCAGTGAAGACTATAGACTACAAAACTGTAATTAAGAAATCTACTTTGTTAGCCAAAGGAGCACTCACTCTTTTTCTTGGTGCCTTAACCCAGTCATTTTTTAAGGTGAAGTTTTTTTTTTTTTTTTTGAAGAATTTTAAGGTGAAGCTATGAAGTGCCTTCTTGACAGTTGATTTCTTGTTATATGTTAAATTATAAAGTCTAAGATAAACAACATTTAGAGGAGGGTTTCCTAGTAATTTATCTTGCTAAAAATAAGGCACTTCCATTCCCTAATGAATTTTGGGTCATTCAAAATAGGAAGCTTGCATTTTTAGTCAAAATCATCCAAGAAGGGGAAGCTTGTCTAGAAATTTTTAGATCTAAAGGCATTAGTAGACCCTTGGAATATCTTCCTGTTACAACTTTTGTAAGCAAGTTAGGTTTATTATTAAAAAGGCTTAGGAGAGTTTCGATAAGCAAACCTTTGTTGAAATTTTTGAGATCTAAGATATCTCATCCATCATTTCTTTTTGGATGATAGATAGTGACCCACTTAACCATGAGGTTTACCTTCTTGATTGGTTCCTTTGTAAAAGAAATCTCTCCTAATTTTGGCTATTGCTTTTGTTATTTTTGTTGGTAACTATAGATGGGAAAGAATGTAAGTTATAGGGGTCAGGGAGTTATTTAAAAGAGTAACCCTTGAAGGTGGGGGTAATTAGTTGACTTTCCAACTATGTAATTGTAATGACCCGTTACATTTTTAATCATTTAAGACGTCAAGAGTTTCAATCAGATGTCTGGACACGTTCTCGGACGTCTGAAGTGAATTTTTCGTAATACGCTTTGCCCTCTGTGCGCAGGCTACGTGCAGAGGCTGCTCCCCCTCTCTCTCCCTCACCCCCGAACCCTAACCCTCACTTATATAAACCCCCTCTCCTCTCCTCACACCACTCAACCACCGCCACCTTCACCTTCTCCTGCCAGCCAAGTTCCTCTCCGCCTCTACTGCAGTCGCGGCAAGGAAGGTGATCCACCGGTGAGGGGAGAGTGGGGAGGGGCAAGAGTGAGAGAGTGCGAGGGAGTGAGAGTGGGGGAGGAGGAAGGAGATTGTGGGAGCTCGTGGAGCTCAAGGACGAGCTCGTAAGAGAGGAGAGGACGTCGGCGAGGAGCTACCCAAGCTCCTGCAGCGGCTGGAGCTACCGTCGCGAGCAGAGGTGCGAGTGGAGCGAGCTGCATGGAGGTTCCGATACTGTAAGTTTTCCAGTATCGGACATTTAGAGTGAAGAGCAGACGTCTGGCGAGGCACCTGGACGCCCGGAACTAAGGCCTGATGTCTGAGAGCACGTATCGTGTGAGGTACATACGTTTCTGCGCTGATTTCCACCATGCAGAAGATCTCCACACAAGAGTTGTTGTCAGCTAACTGTGTTTGCGCTTTCGTACGCAGGTGCAGCTTTGAGAAGGCGTGTGGTACGCTTTCCTATGTACTTTTGGACGTCTGATCACATCACCAAACATCCAGAGGTGCTTCTAGACGACCGGAGGCCTTGTCTGACGTCTAGAACTATCCTCAGACGGTCGCAGAGGAGGTCTGGACGTTTGATCAGCCGTAGGAAACACAAGATGAGTTTTTGCCATCTTTTAAGACATCTGGGATTAGTCCCAGACATCTGATTTTGATCAGAAACCGCGTTTTTCGCCTATTTAAAGCCCAAACGAAATCGGATTTCCGCAAACGAAGTACCGTTGTTTTCTACTCGAGTTCTCCTATGTATTCGTGTTAAGTACCTACTGTTTTGAGCTTGTCTAATATACATTGATCGCTGGCACAGGTTAACAGCCAATGGCGTGTTCAGGACTCGTGGAGACAACAAGATTTGCTACACAGGCCCCTATTCCCCCGATGATACCTGGTAGAGTGGTTTAACTCAGTTGTTAATGTTTAAATAAGAATGTACTTGGCTGGAATAGTTGGATTGAACTCTAGGATTTGGAATGAACCCTTGGGTAGAAAATGAATGAGCCTGTTTGAGCTGCACTGTTTACTTGAATGCATGGTTAAGATAAATTGCTAGCAAATGCCTTTAATATAATTACGAGATGCATGTAAAATACGAGCTGCCTGTATATAATTGAGAAATTGTCTGTGAACACACCAGCTGCATGTTTTTAAGAATTGAATTATGGAAACATGAGCTGCCTGTATATGGATGATGAATGAATTATGAGACATGAGATCTGAACCTGGATAAATGAGATGAATATGAGCATGAACCCTACGGGGAATTAGGAGTAGAACTCCTGTGGATAAAAGGAAATATGGAAATGTAGACGAGAAGTGTCCTGGCCCTTGTATACGTGGTACCAAAGAGAGCAACCGTCCCCTTTTTGTGTAGAGTGGAGCTAGCCTCCCTTAGGTTGAGACCTGTGGTTAGGATTGGCCACTTTACACCGACTCTTGTTGGCCCTTGCGTACGAGATACCGAGGCGAGCTACTAGTGTGGGGAGGGAGCTAGCCACCCCACAAGACCCGAGGTTCAGCTAGCCACCCTACACCGACTTTGTTAAGCTCTCTGGGCAAACTGTGGTAGTCAGACGAGGGTGCGCGGACTGTGGAGGGGCGAGACCCCTATTATGAGAGGGCAAGGTCCTATATTGTTCCATGCTGTACTTTAGGCGTACCCGCTAGAGGAAACAACTGACAGCGTATCAGTGCGGGTCAGCTACCCGTGTGCTTATCACGCGTGCCGTAGTCACCGCTACGTCTCAACAGTGACCTTGGGGTGGTTGACTGGGTGTAGGACTATCACAGGGGACTCTCCCAGCCAGGAAAGCACCACGTGTACCTTCTACTCTACAGAAAAGACTGCAATTAAGATCGTTCCCACGAGGAAGATGTAAGGTCAAGAAATACCTGGATACTTTGAGAAATAGATGAAACAGAAACGCATAAATGAGATAAATAGAAACGAGAAATAAATATATTATTTTTACTGTACTTGTACTTAAATAATACAAACACCACTCTACTTAGCGTTCGCTGACTCTGTCTTTACATAACACTGTTCAGGACTAGGAGTTGAGCAGCCCGAGTTTCCAACTGCAAAGGGTGCTGGGCCCAGCCGTAGTCAATCTTCAGCACTTTCTTTTTCTCTACTGTTGTAGTAAGCAATGGACACCTAGTTTACTGTTCCTGCTACTTTTGTTTCCTTTCTACTTTCTATTGTTGTGGTGGAATGTACTGAAACAGTTGTTCTACTTTCTTTACTGCTTTGTACTTTTTCTTTTACTTAGTTATATTGCAAGTGTGAATGTGATTTATTTTCCTGCTTTTGGTTATTTATTGTTGGACAACTAGGTCTTGGGATTAGTCGAGACGAGCCGGTCTTGGGTCCTGTAGGGACCTGGTAATCGGGTCGTAACAGTAATTTTTTGTAAAATTTTTCTATGAAAAAGGACTAGTCATTTATAGCAAGAGGGCTAGAGGCTAGGGAAAACCTACGTAGGTAATCAAGAAATTACCCAAATTCCAATCCAAAACCTCTTTAAAGCAAACAATTCCCTGATTGCTCAAATTGATCGAATAAAAGCAAGTGTTTTCTTTATTCACTCTCAACCCTAATAAGATGCTAAAATATATTTAGGGGCATCTCAAATTTTAAGATATTTTACTTTTTAGCAATAAGGAAAACAATTAGATCATCTGCAAATTGTAAACTTATTATGTCTGCATTAATGATAGAGTTTTTGTAACCCTTGATGAAACCATTTCTATCACCATAAGCTAGCATAAAGTTCAAGAAATTCATAACTGTAATGAACAAGAGTGAGGAAATAGGATCCCTTTGTCTCACCTCTTCATCGCTTAAAATAGTCACACAAGGAATCGTTATCTTCATTGAGAGGGTTGAGGTTTGAGAAATGAAGCAATCCAAAGGTTGAATTTCCTAGGTGCTTTTTGTTTTGCAACATTAACATAATGAAATTCCAATCAATTGCGTCAAAACGCTTTTTCAAAATTGATGTTAATGGCAAGTAGTTTAGTTTTTGAGCAATGCCAATGATTGATGATTTCTTGGGTGATTATAAAGGAATCTGATGTAGTTCTCTCATAAGGAATGCACATGTATTCGAGGGAAGGATTGACATGAGCTCCTTAGACAATTTAGAAGCCAACATTCTGTGATGATTCTAAAAGAGATATTGGTCGGGCTAATTGGCCTATAGTTCATAATGTCTTGTCTATCCCCCTTCTCATGAGGTAAGCATGTAATGGCATTATTTAGAAATCTCAAGTTTAGCAAATTTAAGTCATTAGAATGATGATGACCAAAGATTTTTTAGCAAATCTTCCTTAATCACCAACTACACCTTCTTGAACAATTTCCATCTAGGCATAGGGTATTCCCCTTTTTTTCTTGAAAATAGTGCTTAACTCTTCCAATAAGGGTTTACCAAGTCATCCCTTTGTTAGACATTGGACAAGAAATCCTTTCTGAAAATTACTTTGGATGCAAAGCAATTTTCTTGAGAGTAAAGTACTTGTAAAAAATTGGTAATGAATGAAGAATTTTGTTTTGGATGAAATATATATTCCCCTTGGTAGTTTTTATTTGTATTATTTTTTTGACTTTTGATATTTGATGGATGCCACTTTATGCAAGAATGATGTGTTCTTATTTCCTTCTGTGAGCCATTTAATTTGAGCTTGTTGCTCCCAAAGTTGATATTCAACCTTTAAGAATTGAACATGTTGAGTCAAGGATCTATTTTCCAAGATAGTCAACTCATTTTAATGTGTGAGAGGCAAAGAATCTATATAGCCGACCCTACTTAGTGTGGGAAAGGGCTTGGTTGTTATTGTTGTAGTCAACGCATTTTGATATATTAAGTTTTCAAGGTTCATAAATTTTTCTTCCATGAGCTACCTACCTTTTTTGATGTCAGGAACATTTTCCTTTTTCAATGTTTTAAGAGCATTTTAGGCATGAGAAACTTTTTTGCCCACAAATGGCAAGGGTTGTCTAATGGGAAATTATAGCCCCAAATTCTCCTAGCAAAGGGGGGGAACTTTGAATTATTTAGCTAAAAAATTTCCAATATGAAATGGAAAGGTCTAAATTGTCATGGACCAAAGCTAGTATGATAGGATTATGATCAAACATGGTCCTCATTAGGCAATGTAGGAAAAGTCCTACGAAATTCTAAAGCAAGAGATTAGAGTAAAGAGTCCAATAAAACCTATGTAGGATCTACTCCATAATCCTTCCATGCAGGTAATATTTGAAGGCGGACATTATGTAAAGCTCCACTGTCAATAATTTGATTGAACAAGTTTGAATAAGGGGATGCAAAAAACGAATAAGATCTATCTGATGGAAACCTAGTGATAATGAAATCGCTAATAATTATTAAGTACCCTGAAGTAAAATAGTTTTGTAAATGCCTTTGAAAATTCATCCTCAAATCCAAATGGGAGAGTCATAAACATTATCAACCTAAAGATCATGTTGAAGAATATTCAAGGTGAATTTTACACAATATCGAAAGGAAGGTCATGCAAATCAAGGTAGGCAAGGATGAGAAGATTTCATCCTAGCAATAGTCCTTCCATCAAGGGAGAATCATAAGGAGCATGCCTAGCTTGTATTGGACATGTCGAAGAAAGAAAGGGATAAGGTATTTGATTGGATTTGATTTCTTGAAGACAAACTAGATTTAAAGCAATACCTTCTTATTTAAGTATTTAGTCCACCTAAGCCCAGAAGATTCCATGATAATATTTTTAATAAAGCCATTTACAGGGAAAACAAAATCCACCAACAAAAACCAACGGAAACCAATAAACCAAATTACTTATTTATAACTAGATTGGTTATAATGATCATCATCCTTCTTAAAGAACAAGCCCAATTCATTTAAAAAGAGGGAAATTAAATTATAATTATCCTTGTAAGGCAAGCCATTTTCAAGAGTAAGAAGTTGACCTTCTTTAGAACTTTGAGGAGGGGAAAATAAGTTGTTAGTAAAGGGGAAGTGCATACTTAAAGTTCTTAGTGGCGTATGATTGTCACTTTGCTTGTCCATGATCATATCTTGCTCTGAATAAGAGTTGGTTCCCCCACCATTCTCATCATTTTGCATTGATCAATTTCTTATTTTGGAAGAGTGAAGCCATTCTTCACCAAAATGTGCAATGCCTTGTCCTCTGAGTCAATCTTAGATTATTTTCCCCTTCAAAGTTACCAACCTCACGATCCACAATGATCAGAACACCATTTGTAATTCTTGGATCCTACCTCCACTTATCTCTAATTGCAAGAGACATATCTCGAGATCCCGTCAATACCACGCTACTTATTTTAGGTTCTCGAGTCATCAAATGAAAGTTTATCTAAGTTAAGGACCCCTTATTCCGAGGGTTTTGGTGTTCTCTCTGTGTTTATACAATAAGTGCTAAGAAGTATCTTGAGAACCTCATTTTTTACCAATAAAGAACTATCCCTTAAAAGTCATACTTCTGCAGCATGCAACAAAAGATGGAACCCAATCCTATACTTATGTAATTGACAAGAAATTTTGATAGGGTTGTCTATCGAGTTCAATAAGTTGAGGTAGACTTAGCTCAAGCTCGACTCCTTATATGGGATCAAGCTTAGGTTGCTAAGCTACCAAGCTAGACACTCGAGCTCAAGTCTAAGATTGAGAAAGCTTATCGAGACATGATTTTTTAACAACTTTAAAGATAGATCTTTTCATATGTAGATAAAGTCCTATTAGTATCACATACTATAAAGACTCGTTCTGTTCTGAGCCTTTTAAGACGTCTGAATTGTTAGTCAGATGTTTGGACCCCCTTCCCAGACGTCTGCAAATTGAAAATTTTGTACACAAGGTCGAGTCTGCACGCTGGCTATGCGCAAACAGCCTTCCTCTCTTCTCTCTCTCTTCTTTTCTCCTCCACTGAACCCTAGCCGCTCCCAATATAAGACCCCTCTCCCCCTTCCTCTCTTCTCCACTCCACCACCACCTTCCTTCCTCTCCATTGCAGTGAGAGGGACCAGCAAGGAGGAGAGGCGATGTGAAGAGAGGAGGAGCTTGAGCTCGCGAGTTCGTGGGAGCTCGCTGGAGGATGCACGGTTGGAGCGGCGTGTGCAGGAGGAGTGCGTTCGGGGAGTCATCCCCGACACCCTGCTGCAGCCAGAGCTGCAGACAAGGAGGAGGAGCCATGGTTGCGTGCAGTGAGAGGAGCGGGAGCTCACTCTGGTTCTGGGATTTTCCCAGAATCAGACGTCTGGAGTGTCATCCAGACGATGGGTTGGACGTTTGGTGATGACATTGGACGTCTGAAAGTAATGTTTTGCGAAGGTACATTCCTCTTGTAGTTACGACCATGCAGGCTGCACTGCAGAACTGATCCATGTGGCTAAAAGTGGGAGATTTGGTCTGTTGGGCACAGGGATGGCTTTGGGAAGGTGCGAGGCCCGCCCTCCCACGCGTTTCGGACGTCTAGACAACTTACCAGATTATCGGAAGCACTCCCAGACGACTGGAGGAGAGTTCGGACGTCTAGAGTTGAGTCAATGCGGTCAAGTGGGGCTTCTGGACGTCTGAAGTCGACGCAGGAACTTGAGGTGAGACTCTGGTGACTTTTAAGACATCTGGACCTTGTGCCAGATGCCAAACGTCTGTTTTGAGTCTGCAGTTCTATTTTTGACCCATTTAGGGTCCGTTTGAGGTTCGTTTGACGCAAGCAAGATATCTGTGGTTTCCTTGTAAGTTCCTTTACATGTTAGCAAGCCTTATATACTGTTCTGAACGTTCCATTGTGGTATGTTCCTTGGTATAGGACTTCGATCAGTTGCGTGTTCGGGGCTTACAGAGGCAGATGAGTCTGCCGTTCGAGCCCCCAATACTCCTGGATTGTCTGGTAGAGTGGTTTCCCCCTATTTTAATTATAAAACATGAATGCATATGTAAAATTAGATAGACGAGAAACAGTTGCATTGTTTGTATGCGTGTTTGAAATTACAATCATAAATTAATGAGTAGAATTGTAAACAATTGCCTGTTAATAAATACGAGCTGCCTATTGGAATATGAAATGCCTATGCTAGTTAACCAGTTACCTGTGATATAACTTGTTGCATATGTTAATTGTGTAAATACGAGCTGCATGTGTAATACGAGAATGGAAATGTGAATGATGAAACCTGTATGAAACAATATAGTGAATATGAGCATGAATCCTACGGGGAATTAGGATTAGAGCTCCTGTGGATGAATGGAAAGGATCTGAAAATGTGAGTGGGAAGTGTCCTGGCCCTTGAGTACGTGGTACCAAGGAGAGTGACTGTCCCTTGTTTAGTGTAAAGCAAAGCTAGCCACCCTTGGGTTGGGACCCGGGGTTAGGATTAGCCACTTTACACCGACTTCTGTTGGCCCTCGTCCACACTATACCGGGGAGAGCTACTAGTATAGGGAGAGAGCTAGCCACCCCACGGGGTCCGGGGTTCAACTAGCCACCCTACACCGACTTGTTAGGTCCACTGGGCAAACCAGGATAGTCAGACGAGGGTGTGTGGACTGTAGAGGGGTGAGACCTCTATTTGGTTCTGAGGGGCTAGACCCCTGTTACTGAGAGGGCTAGGCCCTATACTGTTCCGTGCTGTACTTTGGGCGTACCCGCTAGCGGAAACGGCTGACCGCATGCCAGTGTGGGGTAGCTACCCGTGCGCCTATCGCACGTGCCGTAGTCACCGCTACATCTGTCCGTGACCTCGGGGTGGTTGACTGGGTGTAGGATCACCACGGGGGACTCTCCTGGCCAAGAGAGCACCACGTGTGCCTTCTACTCTTCGGAAAAGACTGCAATCAAGATCGTTCCCACGAGGAACATACGAGATCAAGAAAGTGAACCAATGGGTGAAAAGAAATGACTTGTAAAATAAAATAATTGGAAAAGATAAATTTACTTGTTAGCCTTTACTGCTTTAGTTAGTTTGGTTACCACTCTACTCAGCGTTCGCTGACTCCGTTTACTCATTACCCTTTTCACATCCAAGAGTTGAGCAGCACGAGTTACCGGCTGCAGAGGGCACTGGGCCCAGTCGAGTCTAGCAGTAGTTCTTACTGTTGTTGTACTTCCTTTTGCTAGTGAGTTTTAGACTGTTGTTACTATTCTTGTTTTGTACTTTTGTTTTACTTTACTGTTGTGGTGATAATATGTACTATTAGCAGCTTTTACCTCCTTTACTTCTTGTACTCCTTTACTGTTAGTCACTTTGCATAGTAAATGTGCTTTACTTTCCTACTTTTTGGTTATTTCTTATTGGACGACTGGGTCTTGGGATTAGTCGAGTCAAGCCGGTCTCATGTCTTGTAGGGATTCGGGAATCGGATCGTAACACATACTAGACACACTTAGGTTAGTTATTTTATATGTTTCAAAATTACATAATTCTATTGTATCAAGCACGTTGGCAAGGCTGCTTATCTTAGAAATTATGTGTCATAAAGGAAATAGAAGCTCTTAGGCTACTTGTATTATAATATGTGATTGGAAGTGACATGCATGCATGCATACCGGATAAGTACCAAATCTGAAATCAAGTCTTAAATAACCTTCAATGTCAAGAAACTTAATATACCATAAATAGCTTTATAATCATCATGATTTTGAATGTTGTAACATATATTGACTAATCGCATCATATTTTAATGCAAATTATGTGCCTAGTTATTATTATTATTTGAGTATTTATTTTGTAAATTTGTTAATTTAAATATTCATCGTTTATTTTTACATTATAAGACATGATTAGGAGGAAAGAAGACCAACAAGGTGGCCTAGGATCAAAGAAAATAATTTTAGTGGATTTATTTAGGCATCTGGGTTAAGAGAAATCAAGAAATAGGCTTATCTAAGCTATATGGTTTCATATATATAGAATTTTTGGCTAAGAAATAGAATTATAATAGAATTAGGTGTTGTTTTAACCCTAAAACAGTCCCTTTCTCATCTATGAATTTCAAAGATTTTTGCGAGTTTTCTAAAGACTCAAGTCTATAAAAAGAACTCATGACCACTAAGTAAAATCGTTCTACCTTCTAATCTCTCCTTCCCCCTTTCTTCAGGGGCTTCCTCCAAGTGAATAGCCTTTGATAGCCTTGGATGCTCCTCCAACGTCTCCCTCCCTCTATCTTCCATCCCCCAATCTTCTCCACCACCGTTGAAATGTCGCCATGCTCTCCTGTTCATTTTTCTTTGTCTTGTTGGGAAGTTGTATAGTGTCTTATTTAAATGCTCTCTAATTGGGAGAGACATAACACATACAAGAAACACACACAAGTCCTTAGAACTCTCAATAATGCTTAAGTCTTTTTTCCTTAAATGCCTGGCTTATTAAGCCTATGCCCTTATTGGGCCAAGCCTACCGATGCTTGGGCTCAACTCATTAAGCTACCAAGATTGATTTTACGATTAAAGCTTGACTCATTAACTTATTGAGTTGGTCATGCGAGCCTTTATCAAGTTGAGCCTAATTTGAGCTTATCTAGCTCAAGGTTTTTTGATAGCCTTGGACTTCATCACCCTTAGGGATGAGGCTTGTGTAAGGTACATTCATAAGTGGTTTAACCAATGAAAGATTAGTGTCCTCATCATTAAAAAAGGGACAACTAGAAGTTGGCAAGTGACCAAAGCTTTTTATGAGAATGGACTCTAGAGGCATACAAGCAAAAAGGTTCAACCTTTTTCATAGCATGTCCGCCTAAATCAACACTCCAAAGGGAGACCATGGAGACTAGCCCATCCATCATGATGAAGATTGAAGGGCAGACCTCCTTAAACTCTCATTTCAACTACAAATCCATCAAGAATTATCTCCTTGACCATTGGTTAATGGGAGAAAATATTACCTCCAACTAATGGCTATTAAGTGATACCTTAACAGTGTTAATAGGGAGCACATCACAGTAAAGTTATCACCACTTCATAATTAAATTCTCTTCTATAGCTCATTATTTCTAACAAACTGTTTATTTCCCAATTTAAAAAAAGGATCTTCCCTCAATTGTTAGCAGGCAGAGCTTGTTGAGGAGGGAGGTAAGAGATTTAATCTCTCGCTCTTGGCCTCTTTCTAGTACTCAGATGTTAGTGGTGGTTGATGTTATTAGAAATCATGGATTTTGATAAGGAATAGCGGTCAGTGAAGTTGGAGTGAAAGTAAGCTATAAGATTTGTTACAAAAGGTCGTATTGTGCTAGAGTCTTAGCACCATGGCACCTCCTCAATTTTGTACACAAACCCTTCATCTATCCTATGTCATCGTAGTTTAAACACTGCCTAATTATGATTATTAATGACCTCTCTAAGGCTTCATTTGCTAACGGAATAAGGGAAGGGATATGAATAAATCACCTCAAATAATATTTTTATGTTATTATATAGCATCTTATTGTTGGATTTGAGAGCCTAATTGTATTAATTGAGATGCAATTGTTATAGGGTGACGTGGGAATTCAAGTTGAAATCAGTGAGATTTGGGAGAGATTTTTAGTCCTATACTGGAAGTGGACAAACCTCTTGGTGGGTGTAAAAGGCTTCTGCCTCCCATGACTTTGTAGCAAAGAGTGAGAGGAGGAGTTGGGGACCACGCACGCACGTGTGCAGCCCCACCCTATCCTGGCTTCGACTCGAGCTTAGGTGAGAATCAATTTGGAACTTCAAACTTAGACTCTTGCTATGGATTTTAATCTCATGATTTTTACCTGGATTGGTCAATCAAAATGTAAAATTGGTCGACCAATTGTTTTAGTCAATCAACGAATTTATTTTGTCGACCAAGTAATGAAGTTTAATCGATAATTGTTTTGATCGATCAATGAACTTAATTGATCAATCAATTGCCGTATTTCCATAAAATGGGAATTTTCATAAACGTCTGGTCGTGGGGTTTATATAAGAGCCACGATGGGACTATTATTTGACACACAGCAAGATGAGGAAAGCTCTCTCCACTCTCTCCCCCTCTCTCGTTCTTATCTCTCTTTCTTGGTGCATTCGTTCGATGTGAGATTGGTAGAAAAATCTCTGATCACTTTTGTCGATCTTGCACAATGAGATTGAGAGATTCACAAGAAGTTTTTGGTTAGTCAAACCATTAAATTGGTAGATTAATCGGAATTTAGTTGGAAACCAAATTACTTTGGTTTCGTTCTCCTGAGGTGATTTTTTAGGACGTCCAAGATCGGAGTGCATCGAATCTTAGAGGTGGATCGTCGTATATTGGGAGGAATTTATTAAATCTTGACGCACTGGTATTGTGGGGGACGATACCTTTTTAAGGGAAGTTGTTAATGGACATTTCGAACGGAGTAAAATCTAATCCATTCTCATTTTATTTATTTATGTTATTACATGTTATTTATTTTAATTTTATTTTGAATATTGTTAAATCTTATTTGACTTAATTTAATAATTTTTATTTATACAAAAATAATAAAAATACATATATTTTTATATATTTATTTCCTATATACACTTATTTCAACACATATTATATTACATCAATATTAATATATATTAAGACATACTCACACCACCAGAACTTATCAATTAAAACATATTTACAATATCACTTCAATCACTCACACACACACACACACATATATATATATATATATACTAAAATCAACATCATCAATTATTTTATCCCTATTTTATTTTATCTCAAAATAACCTATTACCAAATATAACCTAAGAAATATTCAGGTGGCTACAGGATTTTGTTTGGAAAGAGGAATAGAGGCTCCCAGGTGTTTAGTTTTGTGGATAACGAAGTGCCCATTTCTTCCATGGATGGGGGTGTGACTGGTTGCATCTCCACTCCCGTTGGATTGACGGGATTTCCGCATGTATGCCGTGCAAGAATGTTGAATTATTTAAGGTGAACAATTTTAAATTAATTTCCTCAGGTGCAGGTGGACGAAAACTATTACTTAAAGAAATGTTTAAGTGAACATTACGAGACAACTTTCTTTGATTCTTAGCGTAGCCAAATCCTCCTCCCTTGTTGAGGGATTTTTCTAATGCTAAAAGTGCCTTTTTACAGGGAAAAACGTTCGATGTCGATCATCAAATTCCAAGCATTAGGGATTAACTTTGCCTGCTCCTCTAGAGTTGGGGGTAATTATGAAGATCAGTGATAGTGTCCGCATTTTGTTGTATGAGTTCATGAACTTTTTAGGTATTTAATTATTATATATGATTTAATTAAATATCTAAAAAATATATTTTAATAGATTTTATCTATAATCTAATTTTTATTTATATTGAATTTGATAATTAATAATAATATAAATTATAAAGATATTACTAAAATTTTATCAAAATACAACAAGAGTCTTGTATGATTTTTCTTAAGAGATAATTATCTAATTGATTTTGAAATAAAAATATACAACATCGTGAACTAAAAAGAAATGGAGAAGAGAGGGGCTAAGAGTTGGACAAGGGGGAGATAACTAATAATGAAAAGAAGATGGTTCCCATTGTGTGGGATTTAATTTTTTGGGAAAAGTAGGGATTTTTTTGTGGAATTTGTTTAAGGGGTGAAAAGAGAATGTTTTGAGGAATTTTTCAGATATTGTGGGTAAAATATTTTATATAATGAAAAATTGTAGCTAGTATGTTTATAATCAAGAAATTCTTGTAAGATGTATTGTAGAATCTAATTTTATATATAATTTAATTGGATCATCATTCTAAGTTATTATATAGATTTATTTACATCATTATCCAACAATACATCGATTTACAATTTACAAATAATGATTAGTATTTAGAAAATATTTAATTTTAACGATCTATCCCTCCATCTTTCGTTACTTTTTTTTATTCTTTATTTATACTAATTAATATGGGACTACGTTCTCTTTTTATAATTGAAAAATCAATAAAAGATAGCTTTGTAAAAAAAAATGATATCATGTTAATTGGTATATATATATTATAATGGTTGAAATACCAATAAACTTATAAATATTGCATAATTTGCCAATTTAGGATCTGGGGACTACAATTTTTTTTTATTGGAACGATTACGATCAATTGTTGGGAGCTTTATATTTTACCATTTGAACAATTACGACTCGTAGATGGTAGAGGAGAGGAGCGGGATGGGTGGGGAAATAAAGAGTGACGTGGAAGGTGGAGAGGGATCGGCAGTGATGTGACGGGAAAGTGGAGAGAGAGAGAGAGAGAGAGAGAGGGATGAATTGTTGGGGAGAGCGTGGATTAATGGTGACGCGGTGGAAGGGTTAGAAGTCGCACTGTCTTTTTAAGGTTAGTTTATTTAAGTGTCCAAAGTGGTGTTAAGAAATATCTAATTAATATTAATTTATAATTATATTTATTTATTGTATGATATTAATATAAATATATATTTAATTTAATTGACATTAAGTTATTGGGTTAATTTTTATGGTATTTACTTAATAGTGATGTTTGACATAAAATATGAGAGATTTTAAAGATATAAGTGATGTAGAATTTTAATACAGATTTGACTAACATTAGTTGAAATTGGTATCAGATAAACCTATGTTAAAATTGTTAAACCCATGTTATTAAATAAAGGATTTAGTAATCAAATAAATGAGAAATACTTCTTTTAAGAGGTTAATCCTTCAAATAAATTGGGCCTTAATAATACGATATATTGGCTTTTACCGATCAATTCAAATTTCAACTAGTATTTTAAAAGCAAGTCCCAGATGAGAAAAAAATAGATAACTTGTGCCATTCAATTGTTAGAAAAAAAAGTATCTTAAAAAATCACAATTACTTTGTCATAAGTTAAATATGCCCCGCACCATAAATGAGTCAAATAATTTTAAATTATCCGTCAAGTAATTAAATAGAAATACACATATTAATTGTATAAATAAAAATACATAAAAATGATGAAGGATGTCCACAAAATACTCTACCTCAAAGCTATTAAGATAAACCTATGCAATCTCATCAACATGTTATGCCCCAACATTAAAATGTTAGCCCCTCATTCTTAGAAAAGAAGAAGGCTAAGAAAACATAAAGACTTCTATCTCAACTATGATAGCTTTCTTATTTGACTCACTAGAGAGGTTAGTCACCTCAAGAAGCAATCCTTTCTCAAGTCAATCATGCCAATGTAAGCACTAGGGATATCAAATAGGTCAAGCTAAGCTCGACCTTACTTGTTTAGAGTGGACCCATTTATAAATGGTCGATCCAAACTCATAGACTCGTGACCCAATTCCTATATCTATAGAAAGACCCGACCCAACCTATTTAAATAAACTCAGTCACACAAATAAGTCGAGAGGGCAAATTGTACTACAAAAATATAAATAAAATAAATTGCAAAAAGACAACTAATTTAGAGGGGAAACTTTTTTTTTTGGAGAAAACCTCCGGATCTCTTGATCTAGGTTTTTGTCCTCGATAAATGAGAAACAACTAACCATACTACAAAAAACAGTTCCCCTTTCATACGTTTGAAAGTCCCTTTTCAAACGTTTTTTCATCTAGTTTAGCTGTCTAATTGTGTATTTATATTTCCTAGACATCCTAGCTTAAATAATTACATTATAATTTAAATTCTAATAGTTTTAAAGGTTTAATACTGATCCTCTACACTCTATAAAAATCTATGTAGGGTCACCTAAGCCTACACACTTCACTATCAAGTTTTCAAGTGCTAAAAATCTATCATTCTCACTCAATTTAACCTTCATTAGTGCTCTTGTACTCACTTTAACAACCTAAGAGCACACACTTCTTTCGATTTTCTTTACTCCATATAAGTTTGAAAAGAGAGTATACTCTGCCTCAAATTCATTGTTTATTTACACAAGGCTCATAAGATTATTTATTGTATTTTTTATTTCTTGTTGGGATACTCGAGTTGTGAGTTTTCTGTTCTCTTCGGAGAGGGACAAAACTCTCCTTGGAGGCTATCTAAGAAAGGGGTTTTGTATTAAAGAACACTACCCTCTTTTTGTTTATAGCGTGGTTAGAGGTTTTCTATTTATTAGAGGTGTTATGACCTGGTTCCTGAATCCTTATAGGACACGAAAATTGGACCGACTCGACTGATCCTAAGACCTAGTTGTCCAACGAGAAAGTAACCAAAATGCAGTAAAATAAACCACATTCACCATGTAAGCAACTAACAGTAAATAAAGTACAACAGTAAAGAAATAAACTACTACAGTACACACCACCACAACAGTAGAGAATTAAAAATAGGTACAGAAATATGAACTTTACAATAAAAGAGTACAAAAGTGTAACAAAATGCTCACTACTACAGGAACGGGTATAACACAAGTACAACTATTGGGCTCTACTAGGCCCAGCACCCTCCGCAACCGTAGGCTCTAGCTGCTCAACACCTGGTCCTGAAAAAGGTGGTAAGTACGACACGTTAGCAAAACGCTGAGTAGAGTGGCAACCAGCTAGTTAAGAAAAATAGTAAAGGTAGACAAGTAGCTGTTGTTTTTAATTTCTTTCTTTATTTATCTATTTACACTTTCTTGGTTTATTTCTCAGGTCTTTCTCTTGATCTCGAATGTTCCTCGTGGGAACGATCTTGATTGCAGTCTTTTATGAAAAGTAGAAGTAGCACGTGGTGCTCTCCTGGCTGGAAAAGTCCCCCGTGGTGGTCCTACCCATAGTCAACTACCCCAAGGTCGCTAACAGACGTAACGGTGACTACGACATGCGCGATAAATGCACGGGTAGCAACACCGCACTGGCATGCGATCAGTCGTTTCCGTTAACGGGTGCGCCTAAAGCACAGCACGGAACCAGTATCGGGCAAAGCCCTCTCAATAACAGGGGTCCAGCTCCTCCACAGTAACCAAACAGGGGTCTTGCCCCTTCACAGTCCGCGCACCCTCGCCTGACTACCCTGATTTTCCCAGTGGGCCTAACAAGTCGGTGTAGGACGGCTAGCTGAACCTCGGGCCCCGTGGGGTGGCTAGCTAGCTCCCTACACTAGTAGCTCTCCCCGGTACGGTGTAGCGAGGGCCAAAAGTCAGTACAAAGTGGCCAGACCAAACCCCGAGTTAGGGCGGCTGGCTCCGCTCTGCACTAAGAGGTAACATGTGCTTCCCTTGGTACTACGTACCCAAGAGATAACACACTTTCACATTCACTTTTCCAGTTCCATTCTATTTATTTCCAGGAGCTCTACTCCTAATTTCCCGTAGGGTTCATACTCACATTTCTCAGGCCATGCCATACTAGGTTTCATCATTTCAGTTTTATTCACATATAGCACGTGTTTCCAACATTTAATCTTTCTTTTCCAATTTATATACAAGCTGCTCGAATTTAGTTTCCAAACAACAGGAATTACATGTAACAGTTACTAGAAACAGTACTCTACATTTTACAAGCAGCTGTTATCCAATTACAGGTAATTATCATTATTCTATCTACTCATCCAAGACTGCAATTCAGGCATTCAAGACATTCGTTCCAGTGTTTCTGTTCCTAGGATTCATGCTACACCCTAGGATCTAACATTCAATCTAGCGTTCAGGTCCTAGGATTCATGCCATACCCTAGGATCTATCATTTATTCTAGATATGCATTTATGTTTGTAATTAACTAAGGGAAACCACTCTACTTGCAAAATCAGGAGTAATGGGGGCTCGATCGGCAGGTCCACGTGCCTCCGCAACCCCCAAGTCCGCAACAGAATGAGGTCCTACATAAGGATCAACCACAAGAAATCACTCAGAATAGGATAAAAGTATTTCAAACAAGTAGAGGAACTTATTCTGAGAAGAACGGAATCTTAAACACGGAAATCGGACCTCGAACGGACCCTAAACGGGTCAAAAACAACAACTCTGACTCAAATCAGACGTCTGGAACATCTTCCAGACTTCTTAAAAAGGGGTCCAGATCATACCTCGCTCTGCGCTGCTCCTCAAACGTCCAAGGGTCCTGTTGAACCGTCTGGTCCTAGTTCCAGACGTCCGACCACCTCTCCGGACGTCTGGTGACTCACCTAGACGTCTGAACCGCGTGGGAGGGCGTGTCTCGTGCCTTCCCGAAGCGAATCCTATGCGTGTACGCAAAATCTCTCAACATGGCATGAGACAGAACTTCGGCAGAACGGCCTGCATGGCTGTATCCATAAAAGGACGCATAGGAGGAAATACGTACCTCTCAGTCGTCTGGAGCTCCCTCCAGACGTTGCCCACGTCGTCTAGATGTAGGTCCAGACGTCTAATTTTGGGAAAAATCCCAGAATCAGAACCTCCTTCATCTTCTTCCCACTGCACGCGTCCTTGCCACGCAGCTGCTCGTCCACTGCTCTACTGCAGCAGCGTCGGGGAAACCTCCCCGACACACACTCCGTCTCGCGCACGATGGCCGGCCTCGAGCTGCTCCGACGAGCTCTCTCTCTCACGGCTCGCGTGCTCTCTTCTCTTCCCTCTCGTTGCTCTTCTCCTCACCGCTGCACTCGGCAGCAGCTGTCGTGCTCGCTCTCACTCTCGCTCTCGCGCTGGAGGACGGAGGAGATGGATGGGGTGGGGTGGCGTGAGGGAGAAGAGGGGGTATTTGTAGGCGTGGGGGAAAAGCTTCTGCAGGTCTCCGAGGGAAGAAGGAAAAGAAGAGGGCGGCTGGGGATCAGTCTGCGTGCGGCATGCTCGCAGACTTGCGATCGTAAAAACGCAAAAATTA
Source organism: Thalassia testudinum (assembly GCA_037157565.1). NCBI lineage: Eukaryota > Viridiplantae > Streptophyta > Magnoliopsida > Alismatales > Hydrocharitaceae > Thalassia > Thalassia testudinum. The sequence continues at coordinate 6,779,230 of JAZHRO010000040.1, read as the reverse complement.
ATTTCCAGACATCTGGGAAGGTGTCCAGACGTCTGACCAGACGTCTGGACCAACTCCTAGACATCTTAAAGTGTTTTGATGTCACGGGTCTTAACAAGAGGTAAAATCCTAGATCGAGAGGTTTAGATAGAGGTTTTTTCCAGAAAGGGTTTCCTTTCTAAATTAGTTGTCTTTATGCGATTGAATTTATTATATTTTTACAACACAATTCAACCATCTCCCCCCTCCTATGCTAACATTTGGAATTAGAGCCTTATCCACTTTTTTAGCTGTAACAACCTAGTGCGATCCTCACAGCAGCAAAATTGATGGCAACTAGCAGATCAAATGGATTTTCCACTATTAAGTCTCCAATCCTTGATGGGACGAGCTATACTTATTGGTGGCAAAGAATGGAGATTAAAATGACCCTTCCGAGGGGTCGTTCGGTAAATTTCTAGATCCTAAGGGTTTGAGCATAATTTTCGCACAATATTTACAGTGCCTAGTATACCAGAGGATTTTTCCTAAGCATCATGGGGTTTTTTGCAATTTCTACACATCAAGAGAACCCATGTAGGGACCCTGTTGGGATTTCTCGGTTTCCAGCGAGGCTTGATGAAATTCCTAAACCCTTATGTGTAACGAACGCGTGCCCCAGACGTCTTAGACGTCTGGGAGCACATCCAGACGTCTGACCAGACGTCTGGGATCGTTTTCAGACGTCTGTAAAACAGTTATTTTTCGCACGAGAAATTTGTCTGCGCGCTTGTGCACGCAGACCCGCGATTCCTCTCTCTCTCTCTCTCTTTTTCCCTCTCTCTTTGCGGCTGCAGACTTGCCGCGCTCTCTCTCCCTCCTCCTCGCGCGGCCTTAAAAGGCCACGCCTCCCCTCTTGTCGTCTCCACCGTCCCCTTCCTCTTCTCCTTCCTGTGCGCGAGAGCGAGCGAGCGTGAGGACGGCAGCGGCGGCCGCAGTGAGCGCGGAGGAGGTGCGGCGTGCGAGCGGAGCTCTGCCGTGAGGGCGAGCTCGCCGGAGCGGCTTGGCCGGCCGGCGGAGGGCGCAGGGGGCGCAGAACGACGCGGAGAGGGACCTGCTACGGTCTGAGCAGCAGACGCGCGAGGTGTGACGCAAGCGGAGGCCGAGCGGTGCTTTGTTCTGGAAAAATTTCCAGAATCAGACGTCTGGGTTTATAGCCAGACGACGAGGGAGACGTCTGGAAGATCATACAGACGTCTGAAAGGTGAGTATTCCGCTTTCTTCTTCCTTCCTGTCGATTGACCGTACTGAGGGAGGGAGTTGGCTGTGCGCAGGCTCGCTGATTCGCCATCCTTTGCGAATCGGACGTCTGGAAGTTGTACCAGACGGCAGGAGTGACCTCCAGACGTCCGGGGTGACCATCGGACGTCTGTGAGCTAGGCCAAACCTCCCCGCAGACTTCTGGACATCTGGGAAACCACGCTGAGCAGGTAATTCTCTGATCCACTTTTTAAGACGTCTGGAAGAAGTTCCAGACGTCTGATTTTACACAGTGTCGTCGTTTCCGACCCGTTCGGGCTCCGTTTTTCGCGATTCGAGTTGCGTTCTTTTCAGAATTAATTCCTCTACCCTTCTACAGTAGCTATACACTGTTTTGAGACTTTCCTTGTGTTGATCCTTGTGATAGGACCTCGTTCAGTTGCAGTCTTGGGAGTCGCGGAGGCACGCGGGTTTCCCGATCACGCCCCCATTACTCCCGTTGTACCTGGTAAAGTGCCTTTAAGTTATTAAAATCTGTTAAATTATGAAACCATAAATAGAACCGAGGACATTGCATCAACCCTAGGAATGAGAAATAGATGGAATGATAGCTCCTCGGTGTTGCATGAATCCTTGGACTGGAAAACTAGATTGTATGATAGATCCTAGGATATGGCATGAATCCTAGGATGGGAAAACTAGTGGAATGTATAATACTGCAGTCTTGGAAAATGGAAAGAGATATAAAGCTGCCTGTAATTTGAATTAACAGCTGCCTGTTGTGAATAGATAACGTGGTTGAGAACATGGATTGTAAGAATGTGAAACTGGAAAGTGAAACCTGGATGTTTGAGTAAAAAGGATGGAACCCTACGGGGAAGTAGGAGTAGAACTCCTGGAAAGTGAATGGAATAGTTTTGGGGAAGTGAGCTGGCCCTTGAGTACGGAGTACCAAGGAGAGCGACTGTCCCCCTGTTTAATGCAGAGCGGAGCCAGCCGCCCCAGGGACCCGGGGTTAGGACTGGCCACTCTGTACCGACTTGCTGGCCCTCGCGTACGTAGTACCGAGGAGAGCTACTAGTGTAGGGAGGTACTAGCTACCCCACGGGCCCCGGGGTTCTGCTAGCCTCCCACACCGACTTGTTAGGCCCGCTGGGGCAAACCAGGGTAGTCAGGCGAGGGTGCGCGGACTGTGGAGGGGCAAGGCCCCGGTTTGGTTACTGTGGAGGGGTTGGACCCCTGTTACTGAGAGGGCTCTGCCCTAGACTGGTTCCGTGCTGTGCTTTGGGCGCACCCGTTAACGGAAACGACTGATCGCGTGTAGTACGGGTTAGCTACCTGTACATTTATCGCGCGTGCCGTAGTCACCGTTACGTCTGTCAGTGACCTTGGGGTGGTTGACTGAGGGTAGGATCACCACGGGGGACTCTCCCGGCCAGGAGAGCACCACGTGCTACTTCTACTTTTTGGAAAAGACTGCAATCAAGATCGTTCCCACGAGGAACATTCGAGATCAAGTAAAAGATCTGAGAAATAAATGAAATAGTGAGACAATTGAAAGATGTAAATAAAGAAAGTAATAGAACATAACAACTACTGTACACTCTACTGTTGTCTTTAGTTTTAGTTGCCACTCTACTCAGCGTTTTGCTGACGTGTTACACCCGTTACCTTTTTCAGGACCAGGTGTTGAGCAGCCAGGGTCAGCGGTTGCAGAGGACGCTGGGCCGAGTAGGGTCCAGTATAGTTACTACTGTCTTTTGTACCTCTTTGTTTCCGTTATAGTGAGTAGTTCTTGTTTCCGCTGTACTTTTCTTTACCTGCAGTTCATGTTATATGATAAATGTTGTTCTACTGTTGTGGTGGTATCTACTGTAGTAGTTTCTTTCCTTACTGCTGTACTTTCTTACTGTTAGTTATATTCATGTTGAATGGGATTTATTTGACTGCTCTTTTGGTTACTTCCTCGTTGGACGACTAGGTCTTGGGATTAGTCGAGTCGGTCCGGTTCTCGTGTCTCGTAGGGACTCGGGAACCGGGTCGTTACATTATGTTTGTACTTGGGGACTAAGTGTAAATTTTCTCAGACCCCACCTAATTTGCTAAACCTCAAACCCAGTTGCTATAAATTCACCCCTCTCCTCGGTGGCTGTGTTTCCCTTCCTATAGACCTTGAGTAGCATGCCTCATTCATTTGGTTGCTACCCAGTGAGTGACGAGAGGAAAGGTGATCCAGCTTGAGGGCTACTATTAGGATGAACTAAATAAATTAATGAAAATAAACTGAAGAAATAGGAATCGAACGTGTCGCACGTCATGTTTATTTTTTTACCTGTATTTAAATGCATGCACAAGTTAAACTTTTTATTGCCACTCTACTCAGCTTTTGCTGATGCCTACTCTACTTGCACCAAGATAAGGGGATTGAGCAGCCAGCTCCGCCAACTGTAGACCGAGCTGGGCCCAGCCACGGCCAGCCTTAGTTTTAGTTGCTATTCCTTTTTGCTGTAGTGCATTCTTATTCCTAATATTATCCTAGTTTCCTTTTTCTGTCATATGGATGTCAGTTGTGTGATGCCTATGATGTGGACCCTGTATCTTTTTTTGCACTACTCCTAGTTATTGGTTTATTTCCTTTTTATATCATTTATCTTTTGCTATGGTGCATGTGTGGAAAATGTGCTTGTTGTGGTTTATTATTCGTTGGATGACTAGGTCTTGGGATGATGGATGCAGTCCGGCTCGGTTCTTGTGTGGAGTTAGGTCGAGTAGTAACAAGATGTTATCAAGTATGGCTATCCCGAGTAATAACTTAAAACAGACCTGGAAAAATCACCCATGTAGTTATAGCTAGAATAACCATCACAAACTCTCTCTTGACCATGTTTCTGGGTCTCATGTCAGTTTTAAGCTACTATTGATCCTTGATTTCTCACCTCCTCTACAGGAGATGCCTCGTAGTGCAGCTTGCGGGGTCGACTGAGGACGTGGCCGCGGGCGTGGTCGTAGGGATGGACGCACTGGACTCGAGGCAGGGGTTGTCCCACCCCTCTTTCAAGGTCCCCAGGCCTAGAAGCTCGCCCAACTGATTCGGGAGATTGTGCGGGAGAAATTCCCACGCCCACCACCTCCACCGCCTCCTCCTACATCGTCAGATGACATGGAGAGGGAATCTTCCTTGGAGCAGGGGAGTCGCCGCAGCGCTAAGCGAACTGGAGGAGGTGGTGGCCCTCCACCACCCCCACCACCTATAGATAGTACCGAGTAGGATCCTCCCTACCTAGGGGTGGACTCGCGCCCCTGTTGCGGCTTCACCACAATCTATTCACGTAGTTCCAAAAGCTGAAGCCCCCTTCTTTCAAAGGGAAGGAGAGCCCATCTGAGGCAGAGAACTAGCTTGAGCAGATGGAGAAGATTTTTGACGCGCTCCACCCTCCTGCGGAGTGTCGTGTGGCCTTTGCCACACACCAGCTCGAGAGCGTCGCTCACAGGTAGTAGTGGGCGATTCGAGGGCAAGAAGGGGAGGAGCTATCTTGGGATTGGTTTGTGACTCTCTTCTGTGAGCAGTACTTCCCGTAGATGTGGCATGACCAAAGGAGGCGGGGGTCCACACTCTCCGCCAGAGGGTGATGACAATTAGTGCGAATCGCACGCGTTTCCTAGAGCTGTCATGCTTTACCCCGCCTATAGTGGTTACTAAGGAGGAGCATCTATGGCAGTTCACTGAGGGCCTTTGACCTGCCATACGACGGTATGTGAACACTTGAAGCTACCCACTTTCTCTCGCATGATCGATGTGGCGATGACCTATGAGAAGACCAACCCGGCCACGCGAGACGCTGATGGAAGGGGGTCGGAAGAGGCCCTACCAACCCAACCACTTTTGGGCCATTAGAAGAGGTGGCACTTTCCGCCGCAATGCACTTCAGCTATGGGAGAGGCCTCCCATCCTGTAGAGTCATCAGCGACCTTTGAGGCCCCCAAGCAAGGACCGACTGCCAGCGCCAGACCTCAGTCTAGCTACCAACGAGGACAGATCGAGGGAGGAGGTTGTGTCCCTTTTTGCTACCAGTGTGTTAGCTGGGCCACATGAGGAGGGACTACCCGTCTAGGGAAGAGCAGCCTAGATGCTCCCCCACTAAGCACAGGAGGCCAAGCTGGCGGCCGTGGGTACTAGGTTCGAGGAGGAGGACAACAGTCACAGGGTGGATATAGGCCAACAGCGACTTGCCCAACCTAGAGAGTGGCTGCATCTTCTACACCCAGAATTGAGGGCGTGTCAACTCCTTGACTTTTAGAGATGCCAGAACATCTGGTTCGGTGGTGGTAGGCATGGTTATAGTTTCTGACCATTTAGTTTACGTACGTTTTGATTCTGCTACCACACACTTGTTTATTTCCATGAGCTTTGTCGTCAACCCAAGATAGGGTAGTACACTACTAGAGGACTCATTTTTATTAACGGCCCAGGGGGACGGTTATTCGTGGTAGAGGAGGTTTTTACTGACTGTAAGGTCATGATAGGAGGTTACAATCTTCTACCCGACCTAATAGTAATCCACATGGAGGACTTCGACATGATTTTGGAGATGGATTGGTCCTCATACAACACCTTGGTGGATTGTTTTGAGAAGAAGATTGTCTTCTCCATCCCCGAGTTGCCTTCTTTTGAGTTCCACAGTCAACCAGTGGATGGGGGATTTAGCTGTATTTCTACGCTTCCAGCAGTGAAGCTGCTGAGCTAGGGGTGTATGGGGTACTTGGCTTTTGTCGTAGAGGAGTCTAGTCCAGGAGTTGACCAGTAAAACATTCTAGTGGTCTATGAGTACTCGGATGTCTTTACAGAAGAGTTGTCAGGATTACCACCTGAACGCAAGATCAAGTTTGAGATCTCGCTAATACTGAGCACCAACCCCATCTCTATTGCACCATATAGGATGGCACCACATGAGATGCGGGAGCTCAAGTCCCAGCTATAAGACTTGTTGGAGAAGGTCTTTGTAAGGCCTAGTGTGTCCCCTTGGGGGGCCCTTGTTTATTTGTAAAGAAGAAGGATGGTACTCTTAGGCTCTGTGTTGATTACCAATAGCTAAAGCGGGTCACCATCAAGAACAAGTATCCTTTGCTTTGCATCGACGATCTCTTTGACCAGTTGAGAGATGCCACGGTATTCTCCAAGATTGACTTGAGATCCAGCTACCACCAATTGAGGATTAGGGAGAAAGACGTCTCCAAGACTACTTTTAGGACGCGATACAGACACTAGGAGCTCTTGGTCATGTCGTTTGGGCTAACCAATGCACTTATCTCCTTCATGGATTTGATGAACCGTGTCTTTAGGCCCTACTTGGACCTGTTTGTGGTTGTATTTATTGATGATGTGTTGGTCTACTCTTGTGATCAGTCCCAGCATGAGAACACCTCCACTTGGTTATAGACACTTTGAGATGACACCAGCTATACGCCAAGTACACCAAGTGCGAGTTTTGGTTGAGAGAGGATACTTTCTTAGGACATGTAATCTTTGCCGATGGGATAGTAGTAGACTTGGCCAAAGTTGAGGTCGTACTTAGGTGGGAGAGGCCATGTGTAGTGATGGAGATACACAACTTCTTGGGACTAGCAGGTTATTACAGACGGTTTATCAGGGGTTTCTCCCAGATTACGCGCCTTATGACATAGTTGACTAAAAAGGATGCACCCTTCACTTGGACCGATGAGTGCAAGGCTTGCTTTCATGAGTTGAAGGAGAAGCTAGCTTCGGCTCCTGTACTCACCATTTCTGGCAACAACAGCGAGTTTGTGATGTATATTGATGCCTCTATGCAGGGGTTGGATGGTGTGCTCACGCAGCGACGTTACGTTATCGCATACGCATTTTGGCAGTTGAAGCCCTATGAGCATAACTATCCCACTTATGACTTGGAGTTGGCGGCTGTCGTCTTCACTTTGAAGACCTGGAGGCATTACCTGTACGGTGAGACATTTGAGATTTTTACAGATCACAAGGGCCTCAAGTACCTTTTTGATAAGAAGGAGCTCAACATGAGACAAAGCATTGGTTGGAGCTCCTGAAAGATAATGATTGTAGCATTTCAAGCCATCCAAAGAAGGCCAATGTGGTGGCCAACGCCTTGAGTCGGAAGGCGCTCGCTCACTTGGCTAGCCTACAGGCATAGAGTTGGTAGTTAATGTAAGAAGTTGGTAGCTGACAACCTTAGTAGCCACATGGACTCTGTGGGGCAGTGATAGTGATGAGAGAGACGCAACACAAGTTCTTATACCGCATTATTGCTAGGTAAATAACAGATCCGTAATTGCAGACACTGCGGGATAGAATACTGATAAGAGATCCAGGGGACTTCACCTTCATCGATGAGATCCTGCACATGAGGGGGTAGTTGTACCTTCTTAGGGATGAGGAGCTATTGAGGGTGCTTTTGGCAAATGCATACGAGTCCATATTTACTATACATCCCGGGAACACCAAGATATACCATGATTTGCGACATGACTTCTGATGGAGGGGGATGAAGAGAAATGTTGTAGAGTACGTGCAATCGTGCTTAGTATGCCGGTAGGTGAAGGTCGAGCACCAGAGGCCTGTAGGGCCATTGCAGTCACTTCTTGTGTCAGAGTGGAAGTGGGAGAGTGTTACCATGGAACTTGTGGTAAGGCTACATGTTACACAGTGAGGACATGATGCCATTTGGGTCATAGTGGACAGGTTGACGAAGATGGTGCGGTTCTTACCGATCTAAGTCACCTTTGGGCTAGCATAGTTAGCGGAGTGGTACACCCGAGATGTGGTACATCTTCACAGAGTTCCTCGAGAGATCATATCTGACAGAGACACCCGCTTTACTTTCCAGTTCTAGGGAGAGTTTCAGCAGGCTTTGGGGACTCACTTGAGGTTCAACACCGCTTACCATCCCTAGACCGATAGGCAATTTGAGGGCACCATCCAGACACTTAAGGACCTTTTGCGTGCCTGTGTGTTAAACTAGAGAGGCTCCTAAGAGGAGCACCTGCCTCTGGCGGAGTTTGCATACAATAACAGTTACCACTCTAGTATCGACATGGCACCTTATGAGGCACTATATGGACAGAGATGTATGTCTCCTTTGAGTTGGGTTGAGGTTGGGACCAAGCGGTAAGTTGGTCCTAGGTTGATCCGCTAAAGTCAGGAGGTACTAGAGCAGATCCACAATCGACTCTGCACTGTCAGGAGTAGATAGAAGAGCTATCCTGACTGAAAGTGTGGAGAGGTGCAATTTGAGGTTGGAGACCACGTGTTCCTCCATGTTTTGCCCATGAAGGGCTTGCAGAGATTTGGGATGAGAGGGAAACTCACGTCACGGTTTGTGGGACCCTTCGAGGTCTTGTAGCGGGTTGGATCCGTTGCCTACAGGCTTACCCTTCCACCTTAGCTGTCTAGCATCCACGACGCGTTCCACGTGTCCAACTTGAGGAGATATGTCGTCGATCCCAACCACATATTGAGCCATGTTGAAGGAGATTTGTATGCTGAAAATTTGAGTTTTGAAAACCTTATCGTTGTAGTCGTATAAAAATCTGCCAAACAAATAATTTAACCGAAACTCTGGTGAGTCCCGGGTCGAGCACGGAGAGACGTACGTTTGATCAAAAATCGCATTTATATTTGTTGTCATGAAGTAGATTAGCTGATTAAATTAAATCTGCACTAACTATCTACTTAAGGAATAATTAATAGAATACAAAGAGAGAATAATACAAATAAAAATAAAATAGGGAGATAATGAACAAATATTTCATAATCGCATAATCATGTTCATTACAACTACTCGCTACATTAGAAAGTGGGAAATCTAATCTAGAAAGTGATAAAGAGAAGGGGGAGAGAAGTTATCCTTCTCAACGGTGGTTGAAGGATGAGTCATGTTGACGGAGCACCCGAATGAAGGTGATGAGACACTGGACGAGAGAGAATGAAGACAGATGAAGGTGGACGAAGCAGAGCAACGTCGCAGTGGGATCTGCTTCCCGAACGGCGGTGAGAGGACAACTGCAGAATGCTCCACGAATGGGGTGAAAAGGTGGGAAAATTGTATTTTTAACTCTAATGGAGCATCCCGAGTTTGGGATAAGCTCGTTGAGCTATGGAGGGGATGAGTGAAGAGATGAAGGGATGATGAAAATGTGGAAGGCGTAGGTCCCTTTATTGGTGAAGAATAGGGGGCAAATAAGTCATTTCAACCACAAAACATTAATGTAAGGGTCTTTAGTTACGTATGTAACCATCACTTAAGCCCTTACATTGATGAATATGTGTGCACGCCCCTCGCTCCTTCATCTTCAGGCGTTAAGGCATGCTCCACGTTCGCACATCCTCAGCAATTCGATCTCGATGGGATGGCTTAAATGCCCTCTTCTTCTTCTTCGCGTGCGCGGCTGATGAGAGACTCATCATGTCTCTTAAATACCCTTAATTAACTAGTTTCCCTAGTTAATTAGCTAAGAATATCATTATTTAGGGTTTATTATAATATAAGCGACAATATATTAAAGGACCATAAAATAAGTTAATAATAGTAAATTAAATATCAATTAATGTTATTAATAATTTAAATAATAATTTAGACTCAAATTATAAATATTTAGCTAACTAATTAATATTTAAGTTAACATTATAAATATTTAACCTTAAGTAACTTAATCAATTAAATAAATAAAGCTAAAAAAATCAAAAACATAAATTCAAGGTATATATAATATTTATCTAATTTATAATCATATATAAAAAGTTGAAAAAGAATTAAATTAAAATAATCCTTGAAAACCTCAGTTTACGTTTTAGTCCATAGGTTTTTATTTCCATTAAGTCCTTTTATTTATTTTAAGTCCTTAACTTTTCTTACATTTAGGTCCCTGTGAGCACAACGCTTTCTTCTTCCACTTCTTCTTCCTCACACTGGATAGCTCTCGTCAGCCGATCACCGCACCATCCAATCCACCTTCATCCCTCGATAAAACACTGCCGCCTTGGCTGTTTCTCTTCCGCTCACCTTCCCTTCTTCGTTCGAAGGAACGGATTGACTTTTAATCCTATTTAGGTCTAGCAGTTAAGCTCACCGGCGTCGGAGATGACGCCAGTGGTTTAGCTGAACCTAGATGCTTTTCTATCCAAGTACCCCCTCTACCCTTCACCATCACCTATAAATAGCTCGCCATACCTCTGATTTGGGCGGTTAGCTCCCTACCCTCTCCTCCTAACTGAGCTTTCCAATAGGCTATTCCCTCCTACTCCAGCGACCGTCCCCCGTTTCCACCATCTTCCTTCGATCATTTCTACCCTCCACCATCCTCCGTCGCGTCTCTGGACAAAGCGACGACTCTGGACTTCACTTCCACTCCGCGTATTCACTCACCGGACTTCTTCCTCCTTCCCTCTGATTTCCTCTTCCGTTACGACCTTCGATGAAGCTCCTCTACCTCCCTTCGTCCAGGTAACAGTAGGATTAGGAACTTAGGTAATTTAGAGTAGTTAGCTTAGTCTATTAAGTAGTTTAGTTAGATTTAATTCCAGATTTTCCGTCGTCTTCCTCAGCTTCGGCGAGCTCCTTAAGCTCGTTTGGAGCATTCTTTTGTCTTTTTGATCCACCAAATACGTTCTACACCTTTTCGTGAACACTTCTACCCCATTTATTTTACACTTTACCAGGTTTATCACCTAAACCATCTCCACCTGCCCCGATGATCGTCGGTGTCCATAGCGGAGGTCCCCGAGCTTAAACCGCACCCATCGGGGCCTTCCATCACCTAAACATCATCTAAGGGCCCCGTTAGATGTAATAATTTGATAAATAATCGCCTAAATCATAAACACCTAAATTTCATTTCAACCTCTGAGCTCACTGTCAATGGCGAGCCCAGAGGAGTAATTTCACCTAATTAATCACCTTGACATCATCGCAGAACATCAACGAGTAATTCCCCTTATTCAATTGAATGAGAGGAATTGATCTGAGTTTTAGCAAACTCAAATTACATTCTTATTGAATTCGATGCTTAACTTTTGATTTGATCTTTAATTGCTATAATTAATTAACTCCTGCGGTTCCTTGTGACCTCAAGAAGCTTCTAAGACCCTTTATGGTCAAATTTGTGGAATTTTGAACTCCATAACCTTATATCTGAGTTCACCGGAGCTCCGGAGAACCCATTGCGAGCTTTAGCCATTGTTAGACCTTGTAAAGCTCCAGATTAGGTATTTATCACATGAGGATTAAATTCAGATGATTATAATTGATATTTGATAGTTCGAACTTTTGGTCAAACTTCATCTTTCTCAACTTTGGCAGAGTTAAGGATTCCTGATTTAGTGAGAATTAGAGCAAATAAATAGGTTCGTAAGCATCAGAAGATCTTCAAGAACCTAATTTAAGTCTTAATTAGGTCCGAGAGTATGTAGTTTTCTCTGCTGAACACAGTTCATTGCCAGCTTTGGCAGAAGTACCTGAAGGCACTGTTGGAGTGCTCAAAACCTAGATTTCAAGTGCTAAATCAATTCTGGAAGTTAATTCAAGGTTATTCATCATCTCAATTGGATCTCTAAAGATTTAATTTCAAAAGTCAAACTTTGTGCCTTCTAGGTCAAATCTGGAGCAAATTTATGGATTAAGTGGTTGAAATTCTGACTTGAAGACTTGATTAGGATTCTGGGATGATTTAGAAGTGTTTAAAATAGATTTGAATAAAAAATATCAGGGATTTCATACTTTTATGATGTCTACACAGTTTGGGTTCAAACTAGAACCCAACATTGTTCGTAGTGTTTTTGTTGAGATTCAAACCTAAATCCTGCTCAGATCAATTACTTTTCATCTCCTGAAATCACTTAAACCTCTTTTTGAGATTAATTTATTTCTGTTGGATGAATTCAAGCTCTAATTTGTGCTCTAAACCCTGAGAACGAAGCTTCTGAGCTTCTGTCACTCCCTAAAGCTCTCGGACTCTCACTTCTCCTTTTGATGCGAAATGCGTCAATGAGATCATCCAAACCTTTAGCAGAGAGGTGAATAGCCTCTGCAGGTCAATTAACCTAAATTTCCTTCTTCTGCAGGCCATTTTGGCTGTGTGAACAGTCATTTTCGTCCTTCAAATTGAAGGATCTTACAGAATATAAACACCAAATTGGTGTTCCAATTAGGTAGAGCATATGAAGAGCTCTCCATCAAGCTTTGCACGATCGATTTTTCCCAGCCAATCAGCTAGAATTCTCAGGCGAAGATTGGTCTGGAACAGGTGAACTTAGTCCCACATTGGGAAACTATGAACGCACGACCTAGTATAAATTGAATTTGCGCTGACGCCTCTTTGGTCGTCTGCGTAGGGCGTAAAGAAGAGAATGGTGTGCGGGCGCATGCGTGTGCACGTGCTTGTGCCGGTGTGTGTGTGCTCCAGTGGGGGCGTGTTCATGGGCCTGAATGGGCGTGGGTTTAGGAGGCCGAATACTGTGCATGCTATAAAAAAATGAAAAAAATCCACAATTAAATCAAATGAGGCCCAACACTAGTTGGGTATGGTCTCACCCATCTTGGGTGCTATGTATCCCCGAACACATTGGGCTGCCCATTAAATAAACATAATTTTGGACTAAAAAGAGATTAATGGGCTCAGTTGGGATGAAAGTGTCGAGACTTATTGTAAAGACCCATTCTGTCCTGAGCCTTTTAAGACGTTTGGACTGTCGGTCAGACGTCTGGAAATCGAAATTTTGGTACGAGCCGCGTCTGTGCGCGGGCTGTGCGCAGATAGTACCTCTCTTTTCTCTCTTTCCCTCCTCTCCTCCATCCAAAACCCTAACGCACCTTATAAAAGGCCCTCTCCCCCTTCCTATCTTCCCCACTTCACCCCAGCCACCTTCTTCCCTTCCTCTCCACCACAGCGAGAGGAGCAAGTGCGAGAGCAACGACGAGGAGAGGCGGCGTGAGGAGAGGAGAAAGAGCTTGAGCTTGCGAGCTCATGGGGGCTCGCCGAAGGGCGCATGGCCGGAGTGGCGCATGCGGGAGGAGGAACGCGTCAGAAGAGACGTCCGCGACAATTGCTGCAGCCGGAGCTGCAGGTGAGGAGGCGATGCCGCGGCTGTGCGCGTCGAGGGAGAGCAGCAGGTCTCTCTGATTCTGGGATTTTTCCAGAATCAGACGTCTGGGATGACATCCAGATGACGGGGCGAACGTCTGGTGACTACACCGGATGTCTGAAAGTAGCTCATCATGAAGGTATGTTCCTTTTGCGGATACGGCCATGCAGGCTGCACCGCAATCTCAATCTGCATGGTTAAAAGTAGTGGATTTTGTCTGTCGCATGCAGAGATAGCTTCAGGAAGGCATGGGGCTTGCCCTTCCACTCGATTCTGACATCTGGACAGCTTACCATACGACCGGAAGCACTCCCAGACGTTCGAAGGAGAGGTCGGACGTTTGGAGCTGGGTCCAGACTGTCTAGAAGAGGTCCTAGATGTCTGAGGTTGACCAGAACCTAAGGTGAGTTTCTGGTTACTTTTAAGACGTTTGGACCTTGTGCCAGACGTCTGATTGAGGCCTGCAGTCTTGTTTTTGACTTGTTTAGGGTCTGTTTGTGGTTCATTTTACGCAAACAAGATATCGATGTTTTCCATGTGAGTTCCTCTACTTGTTAGAAGACCTTTTATACTGTTCTGAATGTTCCATTGTGGTATGTTCCTTGTTATAGGACTTCGATCAGTTGCAGGTTCGGGGCTTGCTAAGGCACGTGAGCTTGCCGTTTGAGCCCCTGATACTCTCGGGTTGTCTAGTAGAGTGGTCTTCCACTAATTTAATTATAAATCCTTAGTGCATATGTGAAATTGGATAACTAGAAACCTAGGATGTGGCATGAATCCTAGGATGAGAAGTACTTGCACTGTGAAAGAGATCTAAAAAATAAACCAATGAGTGAAAAGGAATAGCCTGTAAAATAAAGTAATTGGGAAAGATAAATTACTTGTTTACTGCTTTAGTTAGTTGGTTACCACTCTACTCAGCTTCGCTGACTCTGTTACTCATAACCCTTTTCAACTCCTGGTGTTGAGCAGCTCGAGTCCCCGGCTGCAGAGGGTGCTATGCTAAGTCGAGCCCAGCAGTAGTCTTCCTGTTGTAGTACTTTCTTTTGTTAGTGAGTTTCAGACTCTTGTTACCATTTACGTTTTTGTACTTTGTTTCCGTTTTACTGTTGTGGTGGTGATATGTACTGTTAGCAGCTTTTATTTCTTTTACTTCTTGTACTTTTTTACTGTTAGTTACTTAGCATAGTGAATGTGGCTTACTTTCCTGCTTTTTGATTATTTCTTGTTGGACGACTAGATCTTAGGATTAGTCCAGTCGAGCCAGTCTCGGGTCCTGTAGGGATTTGAGAATCGGGTCGTAACACTTATACGTACAGTTAAGAGAAGATATTAAAAAAAATATACTAAGGTGAGAAAAAGACGAAGAAACAGAAGAGAAGCTAAGGAAAGGTTAAAAGAGAGAGAGCTTGTAAATAAAGAAGAAGAAGAAATGATAAAGAGAAAGAGGAGAAGCTAATTGAAGAAGATAAGAGAAGGGCGAGGGATTAATAGATTCAAGAGAGAGCAGAAAAATGAAGGAAGTGAAATAATAAAAATCAGACATCTATATGTCTTATTAGAAGTCAAATTTTACTTTTTAAGCCATTTAACATCTTTTTCAGACGTTTGATGAAGCCTGAAGTTATTATATTTCATGTTTCTAAGGTTTTAAATGTTGTAATAAGGCATGAAACTTCTTGTAAACATATCTTGTGCCTTACATTTGTAATAAACATGTTTTCTTTGGCTTATAATGACAAATATTTCTTGTAAACTTGCTCTTTTTATAATGGAATATTGCATGCTTTTGTTGTCAAATATATTGTACAATTATTCGTGTGCTTAAAGTATTGTAATTATAATCTAATTAATTACTTGATTGTTAATTATTCATTAGAAGTTATTGGTGAATTAGGATTCAATCATGCCTCCTAATGAACGACCTGGACTCGACCAGTTAAAAAGAACTTAAAAATCTAAATTGATAGGTTAACTTGACCCTGCACTACATCCACGACTTTGATTCGAGTTAACCTAAGTTAGATTCTTGTGCAATTAATTAAGCCTAAATAACTTAATTAACTATGTTGAGAATTAAACCATCAACGGCACCTACATCAAATCTAGCGTGCATCGACACATCATCATGTGCGTTCACGCGTGCCATCATCTGTGCCGCCACGGCTTCGCTCCATTAGTCGTCTGCGCTTCATCCAACGACACTATTCCATCTGCACCTGCTCACTTGCTCAATTTGAAGCGCACGAGGTCTCGAACCCGCACCTCACGCTCTACGTAGGGCATTCGCTTAACGCACTACGCCTGCATTTGTGGCGAGCTTTCATTTTAAGGTGCATGCACCCTCAGCCTTTGGATCTTGATCCAACGACTGAAATCACATCTTAAACACGCCTAAAGAGGTGGAGCGGGGGCTTGGGTCGACGTTAGGCGGTTGTGACGGTGCCACGTGGAGCCATGCTGGCCGTCCATCTTCTGTGACTTGTAGATGGTGCCATGGATGTTGGATTGGACCTATTTTCACACCGTTGGGCTGTGATCGTCGATCCAAACCCATTCGTATGGTTGGATTTGTCATCTGAAGTTCGGATTGAACACAACCTGGCCCCTTGACCTATGATCTTTCTCGGACTACATCTGATGCTACGGAAGTCCGATCGGGGAGATCTCGAAGTCGTTGAACTCCGATCATCCCTGATTAGATCCGTACGGTTGGATCTCAAATCCGAGGCCCCGATAAAAGTTGCTTTGTTCCCAGACCACAAAAGGAGAGAATCAACCTAAAATTTATATAATTTAACCTAAATGTATGATGATGCATGCTATGTAATATTTATAATGATGAATGGTTCTATAACACTAGAAACATGCATACGTAGGCATTTTACGTCAATTAGATGTGTGCACATCACACCCCCATGCCTATCTTCTGCTAGTCACTAGCAAAACTACATGATATTTATAAAAAGAATTGGGATCAGGTTTCCTAGGCAATAGTTATTTATCAACACTGAGAAATTTCTACTAAAGAACCCGAAGTACAGAGACACAACAATGCCTGGGTGTCTGCCAAAATGCAGACCGCCCAATCCCTCGCCTTATTCAAAAGTAGAAGCCTCTTTTTCTTTTTCTTCTTTTCTTTTTTTTTTTTTTTATTTTTAAGTTTAGGGTTTCGAGGTAGCTTTCTATGACTACCCAACCAACCCGAGACTCAAAGAGAACTCTAAGTACTAAGCATCTTTATGTGTGAAATATGATAGACTCACTGATCGACGATTAAAACGGACTTCAGGTTTCTACGCTTCTAGGTGGCCTTGAAAAAGAATTCTGCATAAAGGTGTCTCTATACGACCGATAACTTTCCCCTTACTTTTTATTTTTATGAGGCCAACACAAGGGCAAACCCAATGTATATCTCCCCCGCTTATTCTACTTCTCCGCTTCTTCTTACGTGTTCGGAATTAAACGTGCATTTTTGTGAGTTGGGTTCTAAAGAACCGGTTGATGAGTTGTTACCACCGACAACTTGCCTGCCATACTCGTGCAGTGAAGTGTGGCTTATTTTTTTCTTCTTTTCTTCTTTTCTATTTTTTTTTCTTTTTTTATTTTTGAATACTTTTTTTAAAGTAGGTGGCTTCCTTGATGTAAGATTTGCCTAAAAGCAGCAAGTAGAGAATGGTCACGTGATTAGGCTCTGGACAACCGACCGATGAGCTGTTACCACCAACAACTTGCCAGCCATACCACCCTAGAAGATTCATTAGCTACCAAATTTTCGTTAAAACCGTCGAAAAGCGAGCCAATGTAAATAGTGTGTAGATGTTTAGATTTAAAGTTCCCTCAAATTAGTGGGCAAGTTGATAAGTCGTGTACTTATCACTCAAACTTATTTAACCAATTAAAAATTGAATTCAGAATGGCGAGGTCTCGATAAACAGGTCTACATTTTAGTGAAACCTTAAGACCTGAAGGGTTTATGTGTTCAGGTCCTACTGTATTATTTCCTAAGGTTGAAATTTTCTAAAGCCCAAGTTCTTTTTTCCTGATTCAATTTTTTTTTCAAAAATAAAGAGAAAATAAAAGGAATCTACGAAGCTAACAAGATGATTCATATAATGATATCTACCCCCACATGCCTATCTAATGCAATGTCCTCATTGTATTAAAAAGACATAAAACAGAGCGAAGTAAAGAGGAAAGCACCTAAATTTCATGATTAATAGGTCGGCTCCGAGACAAAAACAGACTATATATGTGCTGAATTTAGTGCCTTTAGCTAGTTAGACTATACAAATAAAAATGAAATGGAGAATTCACAGGTGCTGGTCAGAATCAAGATAAGAAAATATATTTTTGGACCTGCCAGGAGAAGATGTCCACAGATGTGGACGAGGTTGTGATGCAGACCCATGCCCCCTGGTCGAGTGTATCTAAGGTTCTGGATAAAAATTTTCTAGAACCTAAGATCAGTATGGAAGCGGGGTCGAGCCTGCGGTTTGTGAGGATGCAACCCAAGTCCAGAAAGTCGGATAATAGGAAAATATATATCAAAAGGATAATAAATGAATTTTTGCTTGGGTTGGACATCCTTAAAGTTGAAAATGTCATAAGGGTCCTAGTAGAAGGTTGGTGGTTTTAAGTTTATAGGAACCCTTAGGCTCAAATTTCTACTTCCCCTGGAATTATCTTCCCATATCTTTATTTCCAAATTCCTATCCTCCATAATCAGGATTTCATATTCCGGGACATCTTACATGTTAATCACCCCATTTAAAATGTCAAAGTCCAAGATTTATTGCTGAATCAGAATTGACTTGGGTCTAGTGATGTCAAAACCAAAATCATCATTTTGCTCGAAGGGGTGTAATTAAGGAATATGGCTATGAATGAAATCAGGATCTAAATCCATCATGGTAGCCGCAATAAGATCAATTTCCTCAGTTATTGGGCCATCACATCATTTATCATACTCTACGGGCCCGTTTGTCTCACTAAAATTATCTTCCTTAAATTCAGGTGAGACTTCACACAACGATTCTTCACCTTCAAAATCAAAGAATTCTGAATTCGCATTTATATATGTCTCAAAATCATTGATCATTTCCTGGTGATGGAGACATATTTTCTTCTTACCTTGGCTCGTGGATCTCGGGTGAAGTAATCAATTCATCAACAATTGGTTGCTCTAGACCAACCTGGTCAATCATGATCTGTAGCACGTGTCCCTCCAACAGGTGCCTGAGCGGGTTCTGACATTGGCTCTCGTGAAGGAGGTTCATCCTGGGAATCATCCCAGGATCGAACTAAAGCAACCGCAAACTTCATCCTCAATTTCGATAACTTCCCAAGTAAAAATTCACTCGGGTCCTTATCCTTAACATCTTGGAGCCAATCCAACAAATATTTGTTAAGATCATTAATCGTTTGAATCAGAGGCTCCAATTTTTCAAGACAAGGTGTTGGCTGAGCTTCTAAAGATTGTATGGTATTCCTTAAGTTAGTCAACACCTGATCTTGGAATTGGTTCACCTGAACCGAACGGTTTGGGTTAGGGTTGGGTGGGTTTGGTTCCAGTCCAGGGGAGTCAACAAATTGAGGTTTTTGATATCCTTTCTGATAATAGGTCATTTCTGATTGTTCATAAAGTGGAGGTGACCCAAATGCAGTGCAATCTGAGGAAGGGTAAGAGTTGTAATCAGGATATCCTTCTCGATTGTAGATTGTGTTAAATTGATCATCAAAGGGTGGAGATCCGTAATCATTATAGCTTAGAGAAGGATAGAAATCACAATCATGATGTCCAAGGTTAAACCCTGAACACGGAGGTCCGGAACTGTATCTCTAATCAGAATTATCCCAACTAGTAGATGAGTGAGAATAAGTCTGGTTGGGATAATAATCATCTTGGGAATAAGATGTGTCGGGAGGGTAAGAGTGGAAATGCAAGTAGGATGTGGAAGCATCCACGACAAAGTGGGAGTAAGAAAGGTCCCTGCAGTACAAACAATCAAACAAGTCCTTAGGTAGGGTAGCCTAAAGATCTATAGACTCCTAGATCCGGTCTTGAGATGAAAAGAACGATTTGATCTAGTTATTTCTGGTCAATCAACCAGTTAGAGGGAGGACCTGGGGAGAAGGTTCTTCCCTTGGCTTTCGCCTCAGGTTCCTTTGATACCCCCCAACCGCGATCGTTTGAGTCTGCTCTCCTAGCTAGACATCAAATTGAACGGTAGAATCAGATTAATCGAAAATAATTTCGATCTGGGCCTTGAAGAGCGAGTTCAATCCTTAAGGATAACGTTTACTCTATTTTAATTAGGCTTAGATTTGAATGCATTTTGGAATGTGATGGGCCCTTTATCTTGGTTGTGCCCTTAAAGATTGATTGAGATGTGCATGCGTGCACATCTAATGGTTTTCAAGCAAAACTATTTTTGGATGCAGTGAATTTTACAGTTTAAATCTTGCCTAGTAGCTTTTAGGGTTCAACATTAGGTATATTCAATCAAGTTTAGTTGGCAAGCCAAGTTTTGTAAAACTTAAAAGAATGTGAAGTGCCTGGTTAATCCTTAAAAGTTGAATCCTATGTGGCAACCACTTGATGAATCACTTTTATGTTAAGTGGTGCGGCACAAACAACTCAAACAATTGGCCTAATGCACCACTAATTAAGGCACACAAAATAGTTAACCTAATCAGATTTCTAATCACTTATGTGAATAAGTCGTGAAGGTGTACTGGGTCCTTAGGTTGGATTCCCAATTAAGTGATTGAAATCAGAAGAGGTTGTGCACTGATGCGTTATTTCTTAACACAGTTAATTAAGTTAATTACACTTAATTACTTACGTCAGAAAGTAATTTAGGTTAACTCGAATTAGTGCCAGAATTGTAGTATAGGGTCAAGTTAACTTAATATTTTAGAATTTAAGATCTTTTTTAACTGGTTGAGTCCAGGTTGTTCACTAGGAGATATAATCGTAAGGTTAATTCAGCATTAATCCCTAAGCATTAATTAACAACTACTTGATTAATCATATTATAATTAACAATAATTTAAGCACATGAATACTTGCATAAAAGATTAATAAGCCAAAACATGCAATTTCCATTAAAAAGAGCAATTATACAAGAAAGATTTATCATGAAAATCCATATAGAATGATATTTATTACAAATTTGAAACAAAATATACGACATAGAAGATATACAAGAGTTTAGCATGCCATGTTACAATGTTTAAAGCTCAAAACATGAATTATAACAGCTTCAGCCTTTAAATCAGATGTCTAAGAACAAGAATAAATGACTTAAAAATGCAAATTAGACTTCTGATATAAAGCATGGATGTTTAATTTCTCTTCATTTCATTCTTTCATTTCTCTTATCTCTTCTCAGCCCTTCTCTTTTACTTCATCTTCTTCTTCTTCACTTACAAGCTCTATCTTTTAATATTTTCTTAGCTTCTCTTCTGCTACTTAGTTTCCTATTTTATGTCCTTTATCTTTTTCTCTCCTTTTCTTCTTCTTAAGCTCCCTTCTTAACTCTTCTTCTCCATTTCTGTCTTTACTGTGCCTTCTTATTTTACCACACTCAGCCAATTTTTCATCCACTAAGCCCATTTTTTTACTCTTTACTTCAAAAATTTAGGTTTTTAATGGGTGAATGGGCCTCGTTCGGGGGTACATAGCACCTCGAAGGGTGGGACCAGACCCTAATTGTGGCCCATTCTAATTTGTATTAGGTGGATTCACATTTTTTTCAAATTGCACAGTATTGGGCCCAATCATACCTGTTCCACCCAGGACCACACGGGTCCACATGCACACTCCTGTGCACACACACACTCGGGCACGTGCACACACACGTGCCCATAATGCTCGAGATTTCTTTGCACCCTGTGCTGACAACCGAGAGGGTCGTAGCGCAAAAATGGTATTATACCATGGTGTGCGCTCATAGACTCTTGATGTGGGACTCTTCCTAGCGCTCCAGGCCGATCTTCAATTGCGAAGTCCAGCTGACTCATGTGATCAATCAGATCAAGCAAGGGCTCAATGGAAAGCTCTAGATGTGCTCTATTCAAGTTTAATGCCAATTTGGTGTTCATATCTCATTTGGTTCATTGATTCAGTGGGCAAAGTTGGCTGTTTTGCCACGGCAAAATGGCCTTTCAGAGAAGAGGACTCAGGTCTAATGACCTGCAGAGGTGGTTTTTCCTTTGACTGAATGCCTTCAATGAAGCATTCCATGAGGTTTGGAAGAAGACTGAAGGTCTGGAGTTGCTTTAGGAGGAGTAGAAGTTGAGAAGCTTCGTTCTGGAAGCTCATAGCTCAAATTGGAGCTCCAATTCATCCAACAAAGAGAAAAAGACCTCAAGAAGGGGTCTGAACCGGTTCAGGGGGCTAAAAACAATCTATCTTGGTAGGAATTGAGTTCTAATTTCATTAAAAACACACAAGAACAGTGTTGGGTTCAAATGAACACACACTGCTCAAATCTTCAAAACTCTCTCAATCCTCAATAAAGCACATTAAATTCGATCATATCAAACTCCAAATCATCCCAAGATCCTAAACAACCCATTAAATCGGAAATTTGAAGATGAATTCCTCAAATTAACCCCTGGGTTGACCAAATACCATTCTAGAGTTGACTTCCTGATTTTGGACTTCGCATATCAAATTAAAGCCCTATTTTGACTTAAGTCACCCTATTTCGAATTCTTGATTTTTGCCTTGTTCGTCTGAAAACTCCAGAGATTCTCAGATCAATTGAAGATCATGAACGATTTCTACAGATTCCTCTCATGCTTCTAGACCTAATCTTAAGGTCTTACCCTAACAAAATCGCCTCCAACTCCGCCGAAGTTGAAGAAGACAAGTATCAAACTAGAGTTCAAATCAATGAAATACACTTAAGAGCTCAGATTTTTGATCTTGAGGCCCAAGAGAGACGATCTGGAGCTTTGTAGAGAATTCTGAGGGCTGAAGTTCTAAATTGGGTCGCCGGAGCTTGTCGGAGCTCCGGTGAACACTGAAATGGATGCAGAAGTCAATTCTTTTGCAAAACAGAATAAGAATGGTCTGGACAAGCTCTTGAGGTCACAAGGAACCTCAAGAGTACAACAGAAACTTCAATTGATGAAGTTAACACTGAGTTCATCAGGAACTTAGTCAAGCCTGTGCTCTGAGTTCGACAGAACTCGTGAGCCGATCTCCTACTAAATTGAGGGGAACTACTAATTAGGATGTGGTGATGGTATAGGAATGATTAATTAGGTGGAACTACTCCTCCCAAGCCGCCATTGACAACCAGCTCAGGAGGCTGAAGAAATTAGGCGTTTTTAATATAGATGATAATGTGAGCAATTAAGTAGGTTGGGATGGTACTTAGGGTATCGTAAGGGTGATGGAGGACCTAATTGGGTGTGAGAACAACTCTAAACACCTCACCATAGACAGTGAGGTGTCAGGTGAAGGTGTAGGTGAGTTAGTCGTTTAGATGCTTAATTAAGTGAATTAGAAGGTAGAATGGGGCCCTATAGTGATGGAGAAGTGGTGAAGGGCCCCAACTGGAGGTGAATTAGCTCAGAGAACTCTACTATGGGTAGCGGAGGTCGCTAGTGAAGGTGAAGTTGGACTAGGAGAGTTAGCTGATAAAACAGTGAGGAAAGAAGTGGAGGATGATCGTGGAGAGTAGAGATAGGTGATCAGATGAAGGAAATGGTGAAACGAAGTCCGATGAGGTCGGAATTGACCTCGCCGGAGTCGGAGAAGAGAGGTGAGAAATTGAGCTACTTATTCCTACTCATACTGTAACCTACCTAATTAACTAGCTTAATCTACTCCTAAGTATTAGATCTACTTACCTGACGAAGGAGGTGAGGGAATCGGCTGTTGGAAGGGTGGAAACGAGATCAAAATCTAGAGTTTGGTGAGGAAAGAATCAGCTGTTGGCAGGGTGGAAATGTGATCAAAATCTAGAGTTTGGTGAGGAAAGAAACTCCGGCTGATCGAAATGGAGAGAATCCAAAGCTGTGGTGTGCTCAATCACCGTTGGTAGGGTGAGAGAGAGAGGAAGGGGGGGTGAGGGAGGTAGCGCTCCTCGGCGGTAGCGCTCGAGAAGGGGAACGAAGATGCTAGAGCTTGTGAAGAAGACCTACTAATCGACCACAGTGTGGGAGAGAGGGAAGGGGGTCGATAGCTGTGGATCGGAGGTATGAGGGGCTATTTATAGGTTGCGGCGGTAAAGAAGGGGGCTGATCTTGGATGGCATCGTGTTTAGGTGTGTCATACCTACCTACGTCGTCTCCAACGCTGGTGACGTTATTTACCTAACCTAATTAGGATTAGGGGTGCATTTGGATCGTCGAATGTGAAGGAGGTGGTGAGCTGAACAATGGCGACAGTGGTGGAAGAGATGTGACGTGGGATGATTGGTGATCAGGCGGTGCGGTCACCAGCTGCCCTCAGCCGTTCACTACACTGAAGAAGAAGAATATGAAGAAGAAGAAGAGCTGTGTTCACAAGGACCCATTTGTAAATAAGCTCAAGGACCTAAAAGTGAATAAAAGGACTCAATTAGAATAGAAACCCAAGGACTAAAACATAAACTGAGGCATTTTAGGCTTAATATAATTTTATTCTTTTTCAACTTTTTATATATAATTATAAATTAGATAAATATTATATATATGCCTTGAATTGACATTTTGACCTTTTTTAGTTTTATTTATTTAATTGATTAAATTACTTAGGTCAATTACATAGTTAGGTATAAATAATACTTAAGTTAAAATATATATTAATTAACTCAATGTTTAATATTTGAGTCCAAATTATTAATTAAATTACTGATAATATAATTTGATGTTTAATTTAGTATTTTTAACTTATTTTTGTGGCCCTTAATATTTTGTCCCTTATATCATAATTAAACACTAATAAAGCATATTCCTAGCAAATTAACTGAGGATTCTAGTTAATTAGGAATATTTAAGAACCATGATGAGTCTCTCATCATTTATCTCTGTGGGTGTGTGTGATGTGTAGGTTTAAGTAAATCCCACAATTAGATTTTTTCTTTTTTAATGTGGGGGTGAGGTGGTTGGAGGTGACAAACAAACAATCAATCTTCTTTAGGGTTTATAAGAGAACCTAAGTTGATTTTTGTTTGTGTTATTATGTAGTGGAATGAAAACTAGTGGATGAGAGGTAAGCTATACTTACAAAACCTTCATCCACACTTTTCTCTAATCTAACTGCTTTGGCATGCCTTAGAAGAGTACCAGCAATCAGAGTAAGATCGAAAAAAAAGTGAGATAAAAGTTACGTAAGGCGGAAAATGCGAGAAATCAAAGAGCGCTGCCTCCTCGGCAATGGCGCTAAAAATGTTGAATAAGATTTGTACACTGAAAATTTGTGTTTTGAAAACCCTGTCGTTGTAGTTGCGTAAAAATCCGTTAAACAAGTAATTTAATCGAAACTCTGGTGAGTCCTAGGTTGAACATGGGGAGGCGTACGTTTGATCAAAAATCACATTTATATTTGTTGTCATGAAATAGATTAGCTAGTTGAGTAAAATTCATGCTAGCTATCTACTTAAAAAATAATTAATAGAAGATAGAGAGATAATAATATAAATAAAGACAAATAGCTGGTGCCACGAATGTCAAATTGGACCGATTTTCACGTCGTTGGGTTGCGATCGTCAATTTGAACCCATCCATGCAGTTGGATTTATCATCTAATGTCCAGATTTAACACCACCTGCCCCTTGACCTCAGATCTTTCTCGAACTACATATGATGCTACAGAGGTCCGATCGGGGCGATCTTGGAGTCATTGAACTCCGATCGTTGCCCTGATCAGATTCGTTTGGTTGGATCTCAAATTTAAGACTTCGATAAAAGTTGTTCTATTCCTTGACCACAAAAAGAGAGAATTAACCTAAAATTTATACAATCTAACCTAAATGCATGATGATGCATGATATGCCATATTTATAATAATGAATACTTCTATAACATTAGAAACGTGCATAAATAGGCATTTTAGGTCAATTAGATGTGTGCGCATCAAACCACGATAGCATTGAAATTGGGGACTACTTAACTTATCTAGAGAGACCAGTGCAAATTTTAGATCAGGCCATCAAGAGATTGAGACAGAAGGAGGTGCCTCTAGTAAAGGTCCTGTGGAGGAGCCAAAGGAACAAGGAAGCAACGTGGGAGACTGAGGCGGCGATGCAGGATTGGTACCTGCAACTTTTTGTGGGTACGCATTGTTTAATCGACTTCAGTCCTCTTTAAGTTCGTTATGCACTCATTTTCACGCGTCGTAGTTAAGCCCAAGTTTCAGGCGTGAAACTTCTTTTAAGTTCATTATGTTGAAATGACCTTCTGAGGGGTCGTTCGGTAAATTTCTAGACCCCAAGTGTTTTAGCATAATTTTCATGCAATATTTACAATGCCTATTGTACCAAAGGATTTTTCCTAAACCTCATGGGATTTTTCACAATTTCTGCACATCAAGAGAACGCATTTAGGGACCCCATTGGGATTTCTCAGCTTGCGGTGAGGCTTGATGAAATTCCTTGACCCCTACATTTGTACTTGCGGACTAAGTTTAAATTTTCCCCGACCCCACCTAATTTGCTAAACCTTAAACCCAGTTGTTATAAATGCACCCCTCCCCTCGATGGCCATTTTTCCCTTCCCACAAACCTTGAGTGGAGCACCCCATTCATTTGGTTGCTGCCCAATGAGTGAGGATAGTGATTGCTTGTGGGGGAAAGAGAGTGGAGAGGGCTTGCGCCCTCTTTCCCTTCTCAGGCACACGACATAGAGGAGAGGGAAGCGTGGGACCAGTGCTCATAGGCACACCGCATGGTAGCACGGGGTTGTAGCTAGTTTAGCTAGACCAAATCAGTCTAGCACCATTTCACACGGACCAACCCCTTTCTTTTGGTCGGTTCAAGGCCCAAACAGGGTTGGAATCGCTCGAGTAAAGTGCCGTTGGAAAGCCCTTGAAATTTCCCATCTTTTGAAACCCTATTTGTTGCGTTTTGATGTCATTAGCATTACTAAAAATTTAATTAAAATGCTAATGGTCTCTTTTGAACCCTTATACACCTTAACTTGACACCCACGAAGGGCACGTGTCCTTGAGGAGAGAGGTGCAGCGACTGTGGGAGTGTTGGACAGACCATCGTGCCTCCATACCTCCCGGAAAATCTAGGTAGAGTGGTTAATCCTCCTCTCTTTGTTTCCTAGCGAAAGATCTTCTAGTGTATGCCTATGAACCAATGTGAGATCAAGCCTTCGTATTAGAGTTTCCCTTCCTCTTGTTTGTGATGGAAGGATTGGAGCCCTTGTATATACATACACCTATTCATATTATGTTGGAATGAATAACGGTAGTGTAGTCTAATTTGAGCTTTGCAGGTGCTCTTAAAGAACAATCTCTTATGTTGATCTAGACAGAATGTGTGTATTTATATTTATATATGTAGCTACTTAGCGAATCAACTAGGGGAATTCCTTGAACCCTAGGATAACTAGAAAACTAGTTTGCTTGTGTTAGGAACTACGGATGCACACACTAAGTAATAGCCAAATTAGGGATGGATCTGAACCCCAAGGAAGAACTAATTGTTGGCAACATGACAAATATTGAGATCTATGAACGCCTATTAGAAACCAATTAGGGAATCTTCTTAAATCCTAAGGTGAAGCATAGATGCTTTAAGTATGAAATGGAATCTTGGGATTGATGATGAGATGTAAATGAGAATGTGGGGCCGTGATCGGCCAAATTAGGTACTAGCATGCTTGCACTAGTGTGGGGATGAGCTAGCCCTCAAGTGCACGTGCATTGAGGAAAACTGACTGCTCTGTCATGTGGAGGAGGGAGCTGACCCACCCAGGGAGGGACCTGAGATAGGAATGGCCTTCCCACACCAAATCGTGTTAGGCCCATGGGGCCAACTGGGGTGGTCGGGTGAGGGTACGCAGACTTGTTGAGCGTTGTAGCCTCTATTCTGTTATGTGTTGTGCTTTTAGTGTGTACCTATTAGCGAAAACAATTGGCCGTGTGCCAGTGTGTGGTAGCCTCTTGTGCGTTTGTCACATGCATCGTAGTCATTGCTACGTCGCGACTATGACCTCGGGGTGGTAGACCGAGTGTAAAACAAACATGAGGTGGTCACCTGACCAGGAAAGCACCACAGGCACGCCTTACATCGCGGGAATACCGCAATGAGATTGTCTCGATTGGAGACTTGTGAAATAAGAAGAAAGGTGATCCAGCTTGAGGGCTACAAGTGGGATGAACTAAATAAGTTAACGAAAATAAACTAAAGAAAAAGGAATCGGACGTGACGCACTTCATGTTTATTTTCTTACCTGTATTTAAATGTATGCACAAGTTAAACTTTCTATTGCCACTCTGCTCAGCTTTTGCACCCAGGTAAGGGGACTGAGCAGCGAGCTCTGCTGACTGCAGATCGAGCTGGACCTAGCGACTCCCAACCTTAGTTTTAATTGTTGTTCGTTTCTGCTATAGTATGTTCTTATTCCTGATACTGTGCTAGTTTCCTTTCTATGTCATATGGATGTCAATTGTGTGATGGCTATGATGTGGATCCTGTATCTCTTTCTGCACTACTGCTAGGTGTTGGTTTATTTCCTTTTTATATCATTTATCTTTTGCTATAGTGCACATGTGGAGAATGTGCTTGTTTTGGTTTATTATTCATTGGACGACTAGGTCTTGGGATAATGGATGCAGTCCAGCCCAGTTCTCGTGTGGAGACAGGTCGGGTTGTAACAGAGATCTTCCTTCAATCAAGAGATTTCTCCATTTGATAAATAGTGAAAACACTGTCTATCAAACCTTTGAAGCTGGAAGGAGGAGTCTTATTGGAAGATGACAAGAAAAAGCTCTCCCTTAACTCCAAGGCTATGAATATGCCTTATACTAGGTATTGAGCACGGATGAATTCAACTATGCCCTACAATGTACAATGGCACATGAAATTTTGAGGATGCTCCAAATAACAAATGATGGTACCAATAAGGTAAAAAACTCAAAAGTTGTTATGCTTACCCAAGATTTTGAAACGTTTGAAATGTAGGAAGGAGAAAGCATAAATGATATGTACATCCAATTTGCATTCATCGTAAACAACTTGAAGATGCTTGGAAAAACCTTGATAAATGGTGAGTTAGAAGGTAAGTTCTTAAGGTCACTAACAAGTAATTTTGAGTCCAAAGCTACATCTATAGAGCAAGCAAATAATGTGGAGAACTTGGATATGAATGAACTCCTGAGGAACTTAATAGTGTATGAAACCAAGATGAATCAAAAGAAAAGAGTTGAAGAGCCTAAGAAGAAAAATTGGCCTTATAGCCAATTTTGACACAAAAGAAAGTGTAGAAGATGATGAAGATCTAGCATTGCTTACAGAGAAATTACAAAAGTTCTTAAGGAGCAAAAAGAACTTCAAGAAAAGAATCTTCAAAGAAGAAAACAAAGATTAGTCCTTGCTACCCATGTAAAAAGAAGGGCCACATAAGAAAAGATTGTTCATTACTTAAGAATGATTGCAAGAAGAGCAAGAGGAAGTGAGACAAAGAAGCCAAAAAGCTTTTCAAAAAGTTTAAGAAGAAGGCTCTACAAGCAACATGGGAGGACTCTGACTCAAGAGAGAGAGATAAAGAAGAAGAGTCGAGCGACTTAAATCAAGAAGTTGCTTGCCTCAAACTCATGGCATTGGGAGATAAGTTAAATGATCTATCTGTTTTAATGAAGACATATTTCCATCCTACTTTTAATGTTGGTTATGCCGTGAAGAGCATGTAGCCCTCTCTTATTCACCTATTTTATGCCAACCTTCAAGAAGTTGGTGAGGGAGGCAAGGTTGTTCTTGAGTTTTAAGTGCTTCATGTAAAAATTTGGGTCAATGATAAAGGCATAGTGGAAGTTTGTAAAGCTGATTACTCCAAAAAAACTAGGGAAGAGGTTGCCCAAGAAGTTCCTTTTGATGTGGTCCATAAAGCCTTACTCTCCCTCGGTGAGTTTGATTACTCCAAGAAACCATTATCCACTAAAACTCTTCATTTTGTTCCTTGATTTTTAACATGTGTAATTGGTTGGTCTTTCTTTGGTAAAGTCGAAGGTTTTAACCGTTGTCCTCATCACACCACTTATGTCATTTATTGTCTCATGAACAAAATCAAGCTCAATTGGCCTCTTATGATCCTTATACACATGAATGACATTCATGGAGGCTCTTTGCCCTTTGGCATTCTGTTGTCCCATCTTTTTCTTCTCACCTTCATTGATCTTTCATAGCAACCACTAGATTCCAAGCTTGAATTCTTTAATAGTGTTACCATTAAAAGTACCAACAAAACTGGAGTTCATGTGTAAGAAGATGATATGAAGGATGATGTTCCTGCTACAATGAGCTCTCCAAGTGTTGTAGGTTTCTCAGTCATTTCACCACCATTCCACTCCTAACATGTTCCCTCGCATGATACTGAATAGGCCTACAACATAGACTGGGATTACATGGCAGTAGGCTGCATCCGGTTGTAATGGTTGGCCTTGGGCTTCTAATGAGAAGACAACATGAGGATTGCGAGCAAATGGCTAAGGTTCTCAATAGTATTGAAAGCTGTTTCTTAAACTTCGAGATGAGCGTCAAGTAAGATCTAACCGACATCAATGATGGGAACACCAGCATGAGCCCTAACTAGCCCAATTTGGTCTGATAAAATAGATAAAAGCTCCTACATAACCATCAGAGGGTCATATCTGCACAATGTTCTATTTTGAGAAGATCAGGAACCAGGGTTATTTCTGCAATTTTAACTACATTTCATAAGTAAAGAATAGCCACGGGGAATTCCAGGAGTTAATTAAAGGTCAAATGGTAATTAATGTTTAATAAGAGGGTCCATGCAGACAGAAATGAGTTCTCGTGCATTTCAAGAATTAATGGATATCCGAAACCCTAATTTCAGACCTGCTTAATTAACTGAGGTTTTGGTTAGGATAAAATTCACCTAAACCTTCTAAAAATCATATAAAAATATTCTATAAGGTTTAATACCTTTGATTTGGTCATTGGAATCCATTTTGACCTAAAATAGAGTCTTAGACAGATAATTATTGTAATTTGGGTCTCTACATAAATTATCCAGTCAAAATTGGTCAAAGCCAAAATCTGACTTCACCATCAAATTTCTTGAGCCCAAATTAGGTTTGTACCAAAATTTGGGCTCAATCAAAGATCATGACAACCTAGTTTGCATTTTGATCCAGTCTGACTCTTTCTCTGTCATTCATACCCCTAGTTTTTGAAATATATTACAAAGGCCCCCTAACTTTTTCATCTTCTTCACCAACAGGCCCCTTCCACCTTCATACTTGCAGGACTCCTAAACCTATTAGCAACCAACCTTCAATTAGGGATTGCTCCCTGATTTCGCGGCCAAACCCTTCCAAAATTGGAAGGGAGAGTCCTAAAGTGATTCCCTTCAATCTGAACCCAATATTGGACCACGACTCTTGCCCTAGAGTTCATGTGAACTCTTGGAATTCACCAACTCCTATTCCTTGATTTTCGAGCTTTCAAGCTTGGTTTCCAAGCTTGGAAGCTCATTGAATGGCTATATAAGACCCTCCTTGCCTGCCTTACCTCCTTAGAGAGGTTTTGAGCCACAATTCATCTTCTTTTCCCTATCTCCAGCTCGCTCCAACTCTTCTTCGGTGACCTTCTCTATCCAACCTCCCGGCTGCCACGTACAATAGGCGGCCGACTCTTCCTCGTTTCAAACCACACCTCACCATACCTGCGAGGTGCCTTCCAACCCCGTCCTCGTCCCCGTCTACCTCATTGGAGCATTCACCTTCTTCGATGCCAGCCATACCACAACCGGCACCTCCTTCGTCTCCCTTCATCTAGTAGCCACTACTATCGATCCCTCGACCTCTACTAATCATCCCAACAACCTCAGACATTTTCTCGACCACCGTCACACCAGCTCCAACCTCATCTTCCACCTCACCGACATACCTTTGGCGAGCTTTTGCGCCCACTCTACTCCACCAATTCTCTCGCTATTGACCTCCCCACCATTGCCGTGTCCACGCGAGCAAAACCCGTCAAGAAATTGAGGGGATTACTATGCCAATTGTTCCATTGAACGCCTCCCCCTTCGCCTTCATATTTCACCTCCACCAGCCACTTACGATGACCTCCACGGCACGCCACCACCACCACCGCCCTTGCCGCACTCGCATGAAGCTTCTGAGCTTCTCTGACGTGGCCGCAAGGCCATGTTTCGTGTTTTAGGTCATCACACTCAGCCGCCATTGACGGAGCTCCTTCAAGCAACCTTGGAGCTGTGTTCTTGCCATAGTAGCTCCAGGTCTCACCTCTAGGTGCTATAGCCTAGTCCTATGTCCTTCTCCAGGACTTTAATTTGACTTTGCAGACTTGTCTTCAACCTTAATTGGAAGCCACTCCAACAACTGCTCATGTGCGAAGAAGCTGTGGGAAATTAGTCCCATAACGTGGAGATAGTAGCTGCGCGAGTGGGATAAAAAGAATTCCTCCCCTTACCCCATCGCCCAAGAACATGAGGAGTCGAGTTCCTCCACACGCACACCCACTCACGACCCGTTTACCCGCCTATTCACTCCTCGACTACTACCCACGCCGGTAACCCTAGTCAATTGGATCCCCAAATACATGATTATATGCCCGATTATCTGAAAAGAGAAGAGAAAGAGAGGTGGTGGGGTGGGGGGGGGGGTTTGCTCTTCAAGGAAACCCCTCGATACTTAGCCGCTGAAGAGATTAAGAGACCCTTGTGTGTGCAAGAAGAAGAAGAAGAGAGAGAAGAAGAGCTGAAGGAGAAAAAAGGAAAGACACTGTAGCAGAGCCTCTGTTAAGGTGTCTGAGCGCCTTGCCCAACGTTTGATCCTGCTGATTTGTGTTCCTGTGGCTCTTTGGTTACTTATCTACGTGGATTATTTGATTGAGCCTTATTGTTCACTTATTTAGGATTACTGTGAGGGGTAGTTGGTGATTTAAATCACCATTTTACCCCATTCTTTTTGCATTTTGATACTAATTCTCATATATACATTATTCTTGAATGAAATTATTGTTCAAATGTGTGCTAGAATTGTGATATTTGAGATTAAATTGCAATACTTACATTTTGTGTTCGATCTCGGATTTTCTTACGATTCTTCGAGATGTAAATTGTATCTGTTTCGAGCTATTTCGGCTATATTACAATAAAGCGATTTTAAAACCCCATTTTAGCCCGTTAACATTTTGGTGCCGTTACAATTTCTGATCTTGAATCTAACTTGCTTTATCTGATTTGTTGTGGTTGTGCAAGGTACACAGGAGAAGATCAGCTACACAACAACCACTCCATGGGAAGGTAATCCCATCTCCATCTCCATAAGCCCCTATTTCTGGAAACAGCTAAAAAGGGAAATTAATTAGGATCAACTCGCATTTCATATTTAGAATTAATCATCTTGAGTTGCCTGATTTGATTTAGAAAATCCTAGTCTAGATTTCTGTACCTGATAGGGACTTAAGGTGCCTAAGGCTACTCACCTTCTTAATTGAACCCTAGGTGCCAAATTTGGAAGAAAACTGATTGGACCAAATAAGAGCCATAGTAGGGTTTCCATCTTAGGGTTGAGAAAACACATTTGCCTGAAATAAAAGGAATCTACCTTCCCGCATTGTGTGTTGCCTAACCCTTGATTGAACTTACCTAATCAAGCAAACCCTAGAATCAAGCTCTAATTATCCACTTGAATCCTAAAATTGGGACCTAATAATCTCAGGACAAATTAGGTGAAGTTGATCCACCTTGCGGGGTCAACCAATCATCAAATTAGGTCACTAAGCACAAATCAACTCTAAGGTTCAAGTGGAATTCTAAGCACCTCAATTGAGATTTAAAATTTGGTAGACTTAAGAGGTCAAGTCGCTCATTCTGGTCTATTTGGATCCGCGGTGGCAAGAAAGGTCGTGTGTGGGAAAGCCTGTAACCCGTGGGGACGCTTTACCATGTAGGGGTCTTTGCGGGACTCTCCCTTCCTGGCTGCACAATTACTTCTTAGGTAAGCGATTTTCTGATCAAGAGGTATCATTCGCCTCGAACCATTATAGTTATCCAAAATTATTTGGGTGTCTCGATTGGGTCCATCACATTTTTTGTCCCTTATCCTCTAGTGTATGTTCGGGTGGAGGTCCTTGAGACCAAGCCTTTCACTCCACTAGCTTTTCACTCCCGTCGAGGCCAAGCCTTGACCCCCTTGCGTGTGCAACTTCCCGATCAAATTAACATCTCCAACTCTTCCATTTCTGAGCCTGCATCTCCAGCCACAGCCATGGAACCCCACAGAGAAGAACCTAATCTTCAATATCAATTCCATGACCTCAGAGATCAATTCAATGCCCACATCAACCCACCGCGGCGTCCTCAAATGCGAGATCACTACAATCCTACTGCGATGGAAATCGAGCCTTGAGTGAAAATCCCTGCGGGAGGACCTGAGGTGGAGCTCAAGCCAAGTATGCTTCATATAATCCCGAAATTCCATGGCTTGAACTCTAAGGATCCCTTCTAGCACAATAAGCATCTAAAGCTTTTAGCCTAAACCTTCAAGCCAAACATGAAGAATTG
Organism: Thalassia testudinum; assembly: GCA_037157565.1. Classification (NCBI taxonomy): domain Eukaryota; kingdom Viridiplantae; phylum Streptophyta; class Magnoliopsida; order Alismatales; family Hydrocharitaceae; genus Thalassia; species Thalassia testudinum. Next base: position 6,745,155 of record JAZHRO010000040.1, on the reverse strand, counting down.
AGATAGCTTACTCATGAGAATGTTTTTCTTCTCTCTTTTGGATAAAACTGCTCATTGGTTTTAGACTCTCACTTATCCAATCACCACATGGGAAGAACTTTAGACTGCTTTCCTACAAAAATTCTTTCCCATTGGTCGGATGAATGCTATGTTGCAGCATATCACGCACTTCTCGCAAGGAGCGGGACAACCTCTGCATGAGGCATGGGATCTTTTTCTGGATCTCATGCGTAAGTGACCCCATTAGAGTTCCAAAATGGGAATAAGTCCAGTCTTTTTACCATGGGCTCCGTGACGATATCAAACTCTTTTTCAATGCAACTTGTGGTGGTAGCATCATGGGTTAGCATGAAGACACGATTTGGGGAATTTTCAAGAATATGTGTGAGAACTCCCTGAACAATGAGTCATTGGGTGTGTATGACCGGACGACCACCCGCCCATTGACATAATGGGGGGGTACACGAGACCCGAGGCCTTTCCACATCTGTTGATCTGAAGTTGATAGCTAGTTGCTTGGATAGGGTCTCAACCATTAAGAAGAAGGTGGACGACTTGACTCGACATTGGCAAAGCACCACCTTCGCAGAACAAAACACATACGTGCACCCGCCCTCAGGAAGGGAGGGTATACACAACATCTACTCTTCCCAGGGGATGGATGCCTATCCACGCCGATTTGATTATGGTCTTAGAGAAAACTTAGGACCAACCTACTCTAGTTGGGGGAACTCTGAACCCTCTTACTCTGATTTTTCTGGAGTTCCTTAGACCTGTGAGGATCTCCACGCCATCCAAAATAATCCATTCTCAAACACTTATAACCTTGAATGGTGCAATCACCCTAACTTTGCGTGGTTGGGAAATAACCTAAACCTGAGACCTTAATTTCAACCCCGACCACAAAACCCACAACCTTTTCAACTTGCTCAACCAAGGCCCAATCAAAATTTTCAATCCAGGCCACCTAGGGAGGACTAAATGTCTCTTATTCTCCAAACCTTGGTTGACAAGCAAAAAAACACAAAGAAGAAATTACAGAGGTTCGCAATCAATTGGCCTAGCTGGCAAATGCTCGCCAGCTTGGTGCACTTCCTTCCCAATCTTTACCTAATCCAAATAACGTACCAAAGCAGAGGCACGTTATGAACCCAAATCAGGCCAAGCACACTATGTTTATTAGGCCCCTTCTGCGCCATCACCTGACGGGATAGAAGTTTCAACATCATATTCAGGGTATCAGCAGCAGACACCTATTTTGCTTAACCCAAACCGGAATCAGGCAGGACTTAACTTCGTCACCACTTGTAGTGGCAAAGCAACCCAGGATCCACCATTCCTTAGCCACGACAAACCTGAACATCCAGACCCCAACCCTAGATTTATGATCTAGGACACCCCTATCCCAGATAAAGAGCTTGAGCCAATTCTAGAGGAATCAACTAAGGTTCCATTCCCTAAGGCCTTGACCAAGGAAAAAAGGAAACCCAAGACCGTGGCACTAGAGGAATACTTGGTTAAGCTTTTTTAACATGTCCAAATAAACATCCCCTTGATGGATGTAATTCGCTATGTACCGGCTTATGCAAGATTTCTAAAAGATGTGTGTACACCTAAGCGAAAGCTGCGAACTAAGGGCGGGAGTCTGATCATCTTGTCAGAGCAAGCCAGATCCATCATTTTGAGCAAACTCCCACCTAAGGCAAAAGATCCTGGTACCCCTCTAATCTCCTGCAAAATCGGTGATAGAGAATTCGATCGAGCCTTATTGGATCTTGGAGCTTCCATAAACTTGATGCCTACATCCCTACTAAACCACCTTGAGGAATCTGGGCTTAAACCACAGAGGCGACTTTGCAATTAGCAGATTGATCAATTAAGTCACCTAAAGGAATTTTTTAGGATGTTGTAGTTCGTATTCATGATTTCTATTTTTCAGTGGACTTTACTGTATTAGACATGGATACTCCTGAGAATTTGAAAAATACATCGATTATATTAGGAAGACCGTTCCTAACCACAGCTAGGGCGAACATAAATTTCGAAGAGGGCCAAATTGAGTTGAAATTTGGGAGCAAGACATTAAAGATTGATGTCATTAAGGCCCAAAAAGGAATTAACTGTGGAGTTATTGAACAAGTTTGTGATATCAGTTCTGTGGTTAAGGACCCACTTATAGAGGAAAACCTGATTGTTGCTGATACTCGACCACAAGAAGATCACGACCCACAGCTAGAGGAGTCTAGGAATGACCTAGATACACCTACAGCTCCCACCCTTGCTCCTGAACCTCCTGTGTTGCTGATAACCCTGTTATGGAATTGAAGCTCCTCCCAAATCATTTGAAATACGTCTTCTTGGGTTCAAACCACACGTTTCCTGTGATCATCAATTTCCGACTTACCCTAGATCAGGAAACAAAATTGATTTTTGTCCTCCAGCAGCATCAGAGAGCCATTGGATGGACTCTCGATGATCTGACTGGTATCAACCCCTCATACTGCACACATCACATCTACACCGAAGAGAGCTTACGACCATCTCAAGAGAAGCAGAGATGACTTAATCCAATTTGCAGGATGTCGTGAAGAAAGATATCATTAAGTGGTTCGATGCTAGGATCATCTATCCGATCTCTGACAGCTGTTGGGTGAGCCCAATCCAAGTTGTGCCTAGGAAGGTAGGGCTCACCATGATCATGACGGAATCCGGAGAAACCATCCCGACCCATATCGCAAACTCATGGAGAGTCTACATTGATTATAGAAGATTAAATGCCTCCACGAAGAATGACCATTTCCCACTGCCATTTGTTGATCAAATACTCGAGAAACTGGGGGGAAATCTGTTCTTCTGTTTCCTAGACGGGTACTCTGAATACAATCAGGTGGCAATTCATCCAGAGGATCAGGAAAAGACTACCTTCACCTGGCCCTACGGTACATACGTGTTCCGTAGGATGCCATTTGGGCTATGTAATGCACCGCTACTTTTCAGCGGTGCATGCTGGCCATATTTTCCGATATAATAGGTGAGTACCTTGAAGTCTTAATGGATAACTTCTCAATTTTTGGTGAATCTTTGACTACATATGTTGATGATTAGCTCAAGGAAGCAATACATATGTCGATAATTGGCTCGTGGAAGTAAAAGGATCAAGTCATGCAAGTCAAGGCCTCATCAAATTCAAAGTAGGGTAGCTTCAAGTACTTTTTACATTTTTAGAAGATTTGTAAAATAGTCAATGCACTCTACTTAAACACTTGGCACTTATTTAGAAAATTACTTGTAAAATTGATTTAAATTCAAAAATTTTCAAAATTAATTAATTAGAGACGTTTTTCAATCATCTAAAAGGTTGGTTATAAGTTTGAAAACACTATCAAAATGATACTTGTTTCAAAATTTATAACATTCAAAATAGAAAATTAATTAATTAAGGTAAACCATTATTCAATTAATTCTAGTTATGGAAAGAATGCTTAATCAATTCAAATTGTAAGTTAATCGATTAATAGCCCATTATGAAGCCTCTAGACAGTGGACCTAGGTTAATTGATTAATTTTGAGTTCTCATGTTTTGCACTAAACTATGATGCATAGAAATCAATCGATCAATTTTCTTTGCATTAATTGATTAACAATATTAAATTAATTGGCTAATATGAGAATTAATCGATTAATTTCATGATTTTTTGAAATGTTTCGCGTCTTTTCAAATTGGCACCTTTTCATTTTGAATTCAAATGCTTAACTTCTAAATTAAGGTGATTATTATGCCTTTAATCACTCTCTAAAAATATCCTATGACGGATTTGGTCCAAGACACATAGCATACTCTCCCTTGCTCTTAATTTCCATCACTCTTAAGATTATAAGTGATTTCAAAGGTTCTCAATTGGCCATTCTCCATCAGGGAAATGCTTTCATGCTTCGCCTCCATTGTGCTTCATTTTGCAATCTCGAAAAAGGGAAGTTGAAGGGACTATTTTTCAAAGTTCTATTTACATACACTTTCATTTGACATGATCTTAGCTCAATAAGACTTGTTGTGCATTTTATATTTCGAATTTTTTGTACCATTGGGTGCCTAAATTGTAGGCTCCCATTCTTCTCTAAAAAGGAGAAACAAAATGTTGGATTTAAGAGCCCAATTGTTTTAATCAGGATGCAATTATTATATGGTGATGTGGGAATTTTTTTTAAAATCAATGAGGTTTGGGAAAGGTTTTTAATCTCATACTGAAATTGGGCAAACCTCTTGGTGGATGTAAAGGCTTTTGTCTCCCATGGCTTATGTAGTAAAGTGTGAGAGGTGGGTTGGGGACCCGTCTCAACCCGACTCGGGCTCGGGTGAGAATCAATTTGGAGCTTGGAACTTGGACCCTTTTGCTACGAACTTTTAATCTCATGATTTTGATCTAGATTGGTCGATCAAAGGTAAAGTTGATCAACCAATTGTTTTGGTTGATCAATGGGTTAAGTTTGGTGGATCAATTAGTTTGGTCAACCAAAAAGTTAAGTTTGATCGATTAATTGACTTAATTGGTCGATCAATTGCTATATTTTCATAAAACAAGAATTTCCATAAACGTCTAGTCGTGAGTTCTATATGAAGGCCACGAGGGGGTGTTGAGGCTACGGGTTACTACGCTATCATATTTGGTTTTTAAAACCTATCGTTGTAGTTTGAAAGCGAAGAACTCGTATGCAACAAATAAAATTTATACCGGAATAGAAATCACGGGTCGAACTCAGGTAGGCTACGTTGATCTATATTCGCAATTATATTTATTTTTAGAGTTTTTGTGAAGCGACGTAATTACAATGAAGCAATATTAACAATCAGAATAAAAGAGAGAGAGAAAACATGCACTTAATATTTCAAAATGTTTATACAATAAAACAATAGAAAAATTACACTAGAAAGCGAAAAATCTATTATACTAGAAAGCAGGAAAATCTACTCTAGAAAGCTGAAAAGAGGAATGGAAGAGAGAAGTTATCCTCCTCGACGATTGCTTGGAGGACGAGCCAGACGAGATGTTGCCTGGAAGATGGAGGACGGAGCGGGAAGAAGGAGGTCGAGATAGGAGGAAGGAGAACGGGGCAGCACGTCGTCGTCGTCGGGGGATCTGCTTCTGAAATGAGGGAAAAATTTTGATTTTATCTCTCGAGGAGCATCCCAGGTGTGGGACAAGCTTCTCTTGAGCTTTGGAGAGGGAGAGAAGAGAAGGAAGGGATGAGAATTTCGTATGGAGGGGGTCTCCTTTTATAGTTGTAAGGAGTGAGGGCAATTTGGTTTTTTTAATTTGAAAATCATTAATTCAGGACCTTTAGTGACGGATAAAACCGCAACTCCTTAGCGCGTGCATGGGCGTAGTGGCGTTGCACGCTCCCCCGTTCAACTCCTCAAGCCGCAACGCATGTTCACGTTCTTCAAATCTCGGCCATTCGATCGTGAGATCGAATGACTGAGAGAGATCCTCGTCGCGCCTCCTTAGCGCGCTCGCCCACGTGAGATGCAACGTTCTTCGCCCACGTCTGATGGAGCATGAGCGCTATCGAGCGCGCGTAGTCGCTCGATCACGATCGAGCACTCCTCATGCCCACTCGCTCGTGCGCCTGTTGCCTTCTCCTCGCGGCTCGAACCTGCTTCCAACCATGAGCAAGCGCTCTACCCACTGCGCTACGTGCGTGGATGGATGGGTGGAGTGTCTTCTGGTCGCGTACCTTGGATCGTTGGATTGAGATCCAACGGTTGAGATCGCTTCTTCAAATGGCCTTCAGAAGTTGAGGGCGGTCGGTTGATCTCCACTCTCAGCCGTTGGATCTTGATCCAACAGCGGAGATCCATGGGCGCTAGCTGCTTCAAAAGTTGAGGGCGACTGGTTGGGCGCCCGAGATGGCTCTACGTGGCGCCATCTTGGCCATCCATCTTCTGGATGATGTAGATGGTGCCACGGGTGTCTGATTGAGTCGATTTTCACGCCGTTAGGCTGCAATCGTCAAACCGAATCCATCCGTGCGGTTGGATTTGTCATTTGAAATGCGGATTCACACCATCTTGGCCCTTGATCTTCTAGGGTTCCTCGGTCTCTATTTGATGCTACAGATGTCTGATTAGGGCGATCTTAGAGTCGTTGAACTCCAATCGTCGCCATGATCATATTTGTACGGTTGGATCTTCGATCCGAGGCTCCAATAAAATTTGCCCTGTCCCTAACATAAAAGGAGACAATTATCCTCCATTTTATTAAAACTAATCTAAATGGAAGATGATGTATGCTTTGTAATATTTATAGTATGTAATGTGACGTGTTGTTGTGCGTGTGTGTTAAGGAGTGTCGTTATAGTCGCACTTACAATGTCGATTTTAAAATAAGTAAACGGAGGTGAATCCGAGTGTCTGTCTCAGGGAGGCATGAAAATCGGATTTTTTCTTTCCCCTTGTTGTCACGGAAAGTGCAGAGTTTTACTTGCGATGATGCGATTTTGAAAGGCGAGAGAGGGAGATAGAGAGAGAGAGTTTAGGGTTAGAAAGCTCTTTGTTTGATCATGCAACTTGAACGGAAATTAAAATGACAATTGAACGGAAAATACTTCATTAATCATGCACTTATAGTTCATAGCTTACAACATTAAATACATGCTTCAAACAAAAGTAATGGAAAGCTTAGAAAAAGAGAGAGTGGGAGAGAGAGAGTGTGTGGAGAGCGACGAGGCAGTCACGGCGGTGGAGGAGGCTCCGTCGGCGGCTCGTCGTCTCCGGCGATTACAAGAGGGCCTAAAGCTAGCTAAGAGTGGGGTGGAGTAGTTCAAGGGGAGTGAATGCCTTGAATGAGTGGTTGGAGGTGGTTTAAATAGGCTTAAGGGCTTCCTAAAAGAAGAAGGGGCTTTAGCGATGTCCAAAGCGTCGCTAAAACCACTCCCAAAAGCGTCGGTGAAGCCCTCCAGCAACTGGTCAGCTGCCTGCCTTGTTTCTTCTTCTCGTGCGATCCGCAGCTGTTGAACAAGAGCCGTCCGATCGAAGATCGGACGACTGAATATCCTCCTCGATTGCGCTGGGATCGCGCGTCAAAGTTTTTCTGAGTTAGAGGATGAGTTGATAAGTCGTTTGCTTATTACCTTATTTAGTAGGTGCATTGGAATAGCTTAACGTTGCAAGGATTCGCCGCTAAATCCATATTTTAATGGGCACCAGGGCTGATTAAGCCTAAAGGCCTGAAAAGTCTAAGTGTTTAAGTTCTTTTTGTATTATTTCCCACTATTGACAAGTTTTTAATGCCTAAGTTTTCTTCCTAAATTCACTTTTTTTTTAATTTATTTATTCATTCAGACTGATTAATTGAGCTCATGATTATGCAATTTACCCCCCCCCATGCTTAAGTTAGACAATGTCCTCATTGGCAGATACATGGATGCAAAAGGGTTCAAAAAATAGTACCTGAGTGACGTAAACTACCAGATCAGTCTGAATTCTTTGGGTTGCCTCCCAGGAAGCGTTGAGTTTAACGCCTCCAGCTGGGTGGCGCTCGGTGTCAGCCCTCAACGAGGGTGACACTTTCCTTGGGGGGTACCTGGGCCAGGAAATGCTTCAATCTTTGACCATTAACTGTAAAAGTGTGACCAGTGTTAAGATCAGCAATTTCAACCGCCCCATTAGAGTAGGGCTTAACCACCCGAAATGGTCCTGTCCATTTGGACCTGAGCTTCCCTGGGAAGAGTTTCAGGCGTGCATCAAACAGCCAAACTTGCTGGTAAGGCTCAAAGGTTTTTCCTATGAATGAGTCGGTCGTGGACGGCTTTCATTTTCTCCTTATACAGCCGACTATTGTCAAAGGAGTTCCGACGAATTTCTTCGAGCTCAGATAATTGAAGCGTCCTCTGCGCACCGGCTAACAGGGGATCCATGTTACATTGCTTGACAGCCCAGTAAGCCCGGTGTTCCAATTCGACAGGAAGATGGCAGGTTTTGCCAAAGATTAGGCGATAAGGCGACATGCCTATCGGGGTCTTGAAAGCGGTCCTGTATGCCCACAGGGCATCATCAAGTCATGTGGACCAGTCTTTCCTGTCAGGTCTCACAGTCTTCTGTAAAATGTTCTTGATTTGTCTATTTGAGACCTCAGTCTGCCCATTTGTTTGTGGATGATACGGGGTGGCAATGCGGTGGTTTACCCCGTATTTTCTAAGTAGGGCACGGAATTGTGAATGGATAAAATGGCTTCCACCATCACTGATCATGGCCTTGGGTATTCCAAACCAGGAAAAGATGTTCTTCTTCACAAAGTCCATGACAGTCCTGTGATCGCATCGTCAGGTGGCGACGGCTTCAATCCATTTGGAAACATAGTCGACCGAGACCAGGATGTACTCGAAGCCGTTGGATGGTGGAAAGGGGCCCATAAAATCGATACCCCAAACGTCGAAGATATCGACAATCAAAATGGGCTGAAGGGGCATCATATCTTTCTTGGTCATGGTCCCCAGTGTTTGGCAGCGTGAGCAAGTCTTGGCAAAGATGTGTGCATCCTTAAATAGGGACGGCCAGTAAAATCCAGACTGCAAAACTTTTGCAGCTGTCTTCTTTCCAGAGAAGTGGCCGCCACACGCTTGGTCATGACAAAAGGAAAGCACACTCTGAACTTCGTCTTCAGGGATACACCTTCTGATGATCTGATCAGCACAGAGGCGAAACAGCATGGGATCATCCCAGAAATAGTGCTTGACCTCAGCCAAGAACCTATCCCGTTGCTGTCTGGACCAGCTGTGCGGAGTTTGTCCTACAACCAGGTAATTGACGTAGTCCGCATACCATGGCATTTTCTTATCTTGCACGGCTAGGATGTGTTCATCAGGGAAGGCATCGGAGAGAGGTAGGGAGGGTCCAATGTGGTCTGGATGAAGTCTCGACAAGTGGTCATCCACCATATTCTTCGATCCGGCTTTGTCTCGAATTTCCAGGTCAAATTCCTGCAAAAGCAGGATCCATCTGATGAGCCTAGGCTTTGCATCCTTTTTGGCCAACAGGTGCCGGATGGCTGAATGGTCAGTGTAAATAGTCACGTGGGATCCCAGCAAGTATGATCGGAAATTTTCAAGTCCAAAGACTACAGCGAGCAACTCTTTCTCTGTGATAGTATAATTACGTTGGGCCTCGTCCAACTTTTTGCTCGCGTAGTAGATCACCACGGGCTTCTTGTCTTGCCTTTGTCCCAGGACAGCGCCTATGGCAAAATCTGATGCATCACACATAATCTCAAAGTCCTGGGACCATTCTGGGGGTTGAAGTACAGGTGCGGTGGAGACTAAGTCCCGGAGGGTGTGATAAGCCTGGATGCAATCAGGAGACATGTGGAATATGGTGTCGTTGGCTAGAAGGTCGGTCAAGGGTTTGGAAAGCTTGGAAAAGTCTTTGATGAACCTTCGGTAGAAGCCAACATGTCCTAGGAAGGAGTGAATCTGCCGGACCGAACTAGATGGAGGAAGTTTGGAAATTAAATCAACCTTAGCTCGATCTACCTCGATGCCCCTATGCGAAATGATGTGACCGAGGACAATTCCTTCTTGAACCATAAAATGGCTCTTTTCCCAACTTAACACCAAGTTAACCTCGATACATCGTTTCAGGATTTTCTCCAAGTTGCTCAAACAGTGGTCGAATGAATTCCCGAATACAGAGAAATCATCCATAAAGACCTCCAAGTATTCACCCACCATTTCTGAAAAAATGGCTAGCATGCAACGCTAGAAGGTCGCAGGTGTGTTGCATAACCCAGACGTCATTCGACAGAATGCAAATGTGCTATACGGGTAAGTGAATGTGGTCTTTTCTTGATCTTCCGGAGCAATTGCGACTTGGTTATATCCTGAATATCCATCCAGGAAGCAAAAATACTTCTGCCCTGCCAATCTTTCAAGGATTTGGTCAATGAATGGCAAGGGGAAGTGGTCCTTCTTAGTGGATTCATTAAGCTTCCTATAATCAATGCACACCCACCATGCGGAGGTGGTGCAGGTGGGGATGGATTCGTCATGATCATTGGTGACATCGGTGAGCCCAGCTTTCTTTGGAACCACTTGAGTGGGGCTCACCCAGGGGCTATTGAAGATAGGGTAGATGATGTCGGCGTCAAGCCACTTGATAATTTCTTTTTTAACTACCTCCCGCATGTTTGGGTTTAAACGTCTCTGCATTTGGCGGGATGGTCGTGCCCCGTCTTCCATGTAAATCTTGTGGGTGCAATAGGTGGGGCTAATTCCTCTTAAATCCGAAATGGTCCAACCAATGGAGGCCCGATGTTCTGAAAGGGTCGTAGTCAACCTGAGTTCTTGATCCTTGGTTAGATGAGAATTAATAATCACTGGGAAGGTCTGGTCAGGTCCCAAGAAGACGTACTTGAGATTCTCGGGCAATGGTTTAAGTTCAAGTGCGGGTGGGACCACAATCGATGGGAAGGGAAAGGGCGGGAGTTGATCAACATCGATCTCTTCAAAAGGTGTTGTGTGATGGTACTCAGCCTTACAGAGGTCCATGGGTAAAGATGGTGACGGGTCAGAATAGTCACTACGGGTTTGGTGGTCTGAGACAGAACTGAGGGTGTGGCATTCCTCGATTAAAGTTTCCACGAGATCATGTTCCTCAATGTAATCGCAATCAAAAGACTTTGTCGCCCAGAAGATATCCAATTGCATTTTCCTGTCCCCGAAGGCGATTTCCATACATCCCGTGTCGCAATCAATGTTTGCTTTAGCCGTAGCTAAGAAAGGTCTGCCTAAGATTATGGGTGCGTTCCGTAATTTTTCAAGGACTTCAATGTCGAGCACCAAAAAGTCGATCGGGAAATAGAAGTCCTTGACCCGTACAATCACGTCCTCGACAACCCCCTTCGGGGTTTTTACCGATCAATCAGCTAGCTGGATGGTGACAGGGGTTGGTGTCAGCTCCCTAAAACCAAATTGGTGGTACAGGGTTGTTGGAACTAGATTGATAGAAGCACCTAGGACCAGGAGCGCTCTATCAAACGTCATGTCCCCGATATTGCAGGAAATCAGGGGCGCTCCTGGGTCAGTTGGCTTGAGTGGAAGGTTGCTTGATATCACGGAACTTGCTTACTCATAGAGTACAACCTTCCTAGGTGCTTGCGGTCTCGGCTTACGCTTGGGTGTACAGGCATCCTTTAAAAACTTGGCGTAAGCAGGGATGTGTTTGATGGCTTCTAGGAGCAGAATATTAATCTGTACTTGCTTAAAAATTTCCAACTGCTCCTCAGTTTCCACAGTATTCTTCCTCCTGATTATTTCCATGGCCTCCGGGTAGGGTGTCTGAATGTGGATTGGTTCCATGTCTGGGTCCTTGGTTGGTGCCACTTCTGAGTCGGGTATTTCAGCGGGTGAAGTCTCGGGGAGAGTCGGCCATTTGGGATCCTGGGTTTTGGTGCCGCTTCTCAAGGTCACCGTATTCGCAGAGGCATTAGGGCCATGGGTTGATCCTTGAGAAGATGAGGACGAAGAAGCACCAAACCCTGGAGGTGTTTGCGGGGCTGGCTGGACCATGTGAGCCTGCCCGGGGTTGCTTTGGAACCCTTGCGAATTGGGGCCTCTGTTAATTATGTTTCGCGGGTTCGGTTGTGGTTGGGAATGTAGGGATCCTTGTTGTTTACAGTCCAAGAGTTGGCTTAACTGTCCATTTACCAAGGCCATTTCTTCCTGATGTTTCTGGTTCATGTCAGCCATCATCTTTATTAGGGTATCCATTTGGTTTTGTGGGGGAGGGGCCGCCCTATTCTGATTATATTGAGGTTTAACTGGTGGTCCTTGCTGATAGGGGGCAAGTGTGGCTGCTGGTTTGGCCTAGGCTGGTTTTGGAATTGCGGTGGTTTCTGGTTTGTCCAACCAAAGTTGGGGTGGTTACGCCAGCCAGTGTTGTAAGTGTTGGAGAAAGGGTCAGGTTTCGCATAACCTTGGACAGCTTGCACATCTTCTAAGATAGCCGATGTTGATGAAGAGGGAAGGGAGTAATCAAGGGTCGAGGGAGCAAAGGTCCCTCCCTGGAACGTGGTCAGGGGTTGTTCCAGGTTCAGTTCGGTGAAGGGCTGGACCAGGTCAACATTATGTGCTCCCTTTGCTAGGGATAAAGTCTACAAGGGGTTCCTAGTCTGGTTCAGTAGCTCATCAATCTTTTTGTCCACCAATTCCACTCGATCCAACTTTTTGGCAATGATGTCCATGTCAACCATTCCAGAATTTGCTTGCACCTCATAAATCCCGCCACGGGGTTGAATTTGCATGCCTCAGTTCTTCCCAGGTGGTGATGGGTCTACCTAGGGTTCTAAGCCAATGAGAAGCCTTGTCTCTTAATGAGAAGGGGAACATCTTGATTAGAACAATGTCAAGGCTAATGTTCCTAGGTTTCACAGTTCGTGCTATGCGGTCGAGATCCTCTTGGTGCTGAAAGGGGTCCTCATTTGAGCTTCCATGAAAGTGGCTCTGGATCAGACTTAAGACATTCGATTTTAGCTCAAAATCATCTCCCCCCTCGGGGATCCTAAGGTGTGGCTCGACTCTAATAGCAGAAGGATTATAGAAATCACGGAGGGGCCTCGGCTGATCCTGAAATGGCGGTAAATCAAGTGGTGGTTGTCCTGGTATGTCTTGGAAAGGTAATGGTGGTTGTTCTTGTGGGTTCTGTAACCGTTGTATGACTTGCATGATGGTGTGGATTTGTTGTTGCTGAAGACGATGGTTAGCATTGATTTGAGCTTGGATGATGGCCATGGCGTCTGGTGGGGGTTGATCTTCACCCTCATCTATCCTAAGTTCAGCCATGTTTCCAACAGAATTACGTCGCCTAGATTCCTGCCCCAAAACACACAACTCGGGATGCAGTGAGCGTCTGCCGTGCATAAACTAGAGAAGAACAGGAGGGGATGCGGAGGGCGACAGATGCGAGAAATTCGTTTCAATCAAGCACACAAACCTAGTCCCTATGGTGTATTCCTTAGGAGACCTAGAAATCTCACAAAGGGTGATTAAGTCCGTAAGCACTGGACTCCCCTTCCCAAGGCTAATCTGGCCAGGTTTATTACGAGGGGATTGTAGGGAAGGTTCTTCCTTTTGCTTGCACCTCCGGTTCCATAGACCCCACAACCGCGGTCGTTTGACACTGCCCCGCAGCCTAGTCACCAGATTCTACCAAGGGAATGAAAGCCAAGTGCCTAGCGAACAAAACCTCGTCTTTTGAGACTTAACTCAGTCCTGCCTAGGGCACGTCTACTCAGTTTTAAAGGGCTAGGATAATGCTTGTGCTTAGGGTTATGTGATGAGGCGTTGATTGGGGTGGTGCCTCTTAATTTTCCACTTTCAAGGTGTGTGCTTCTAGCAAAACATGGTTTTCAAGCAAGGATTTGTTAAGATGTGGTGTCTTTTAGTGTTTCATCCTTACTTTGGTGCTTTTTAGGGTTGACGTGTCTTAATGTTTTCAGACAAGTTTCAGTGGGCACGTCAAGTTCTGCACACAATTCGATGAAAGTAGATTTCCTTTTTGTTCTGTGGAGGCTCTTAAACCCTAGTGTACTCATCCTAATGATCATGCAGCTTCTATTAGATGAGTCAGTTTTAGGGTTGAGTGGTGTGGCCCAGGGCAACTCAAGAGCATCGCTAAAACCACTCCCAAAAGCGTCGGTGAAGCCCTCCAGCTGTAAGTCAGCCACCCGCCTCATTTCTTCTCCTCGCACGATCCACGGCTGTTGAAAAAGAGCCGTCCGATCTTCGATTGGATGGCTGAGAATCCTCCTCGGCTGCGCTGGGATCGCGTCTCGGGCGTGCGTGTGCGCGGGTGTGTGTGCTAACCGTTTCGCCACGCCCGTGCTTTGTCGCGGGGACCGTGGGCGGGTGCGTGAGTCTCGGCGGTTCGATCGAAGATCGACGGCCGATATTTTATCTCGGCTGGATGAGGGTGCGGCGCGCTGTGGAGCGGGGCAGACATGTCGCAATATGGGTCGTTGATCTCCAGATCAACGGTCAGAACTTCTTGGGCCCATTATAGGAGCTTCGGATGTCGAATTTGGCCGATCTTGAGTCCGTTGGACTCCGTTCGTCGTTCTGAATCCATCCGTACGGTCCGATTGCTCATCTGAGGCTTGCTTTGACAAATGCCTACACAAATGGCCATTAATACAGTTTTATAAGCAATATTGGTACATGATGCATGCAATGCTCCCATTCTACTTATGTTATGCCTTTTATTCTTAAGATGGGCCATATTCAACATACTTATCACCCCCTTGTGCAATGTTATCAATCTCCCTAGCTTGTACTACTTCACCGCTTCTTCCTTAAGTATTTTGGTTCTTTTTGTGCAATTACTGAGCTGGGCTCTAGACAACAGACCAATGGGCTGTTACCCACGATCACTTGCCAGCCATACTCGTGTGGTGAAGTCTGATTTATTTTGTTTTCTTCTCCTTTTTTTTTTGTAGGTGACTTCCCTGATCTCAAATGTACCTAGAGGCAATGAAGAGGAAATGGTCCCGTGACTGGGCTCTGGACAACCTGCCAGTGGGCTGTTACCCACAACAACTTACCAGCCATACCGCCCTAGAGAGTTCATTAGCTGCTCAATTTCTGTCAAAATCTCCGAGAAGTGAGTCTGTGAAAGAATGTGTGCAGATGCTTAGACTCAAAGTTCTTCTGAGTTAGAGGGTGAGTTGATAAGTCGTATACTTATCACCTTATTTAGTAGGTGGATTAGAGTATCTTAAGGTTGCAAGGATTCAAAGCTAAATCCATATTTTAACGGACACCAGGGTTGAATAAGCCTGAAGTCCTGAAAGGTCTAAATGTTCAAGTTCTTTTTGTATTATTTCCCACTATTGACAAGTTTCTAATGCCTAAGTTTCTTCCTAAATTCAATTTTTTTTTTTAATTTTATTTTACTCAAACTGATTAAATGTGCTCAGGATCATGCAATTTACCACCCCCCATGATTAAGTTGGACAATATCCTCATTGGCAAATACATGGATGCAACAGGGGTTCAAAAAGATATTACTTGAGTGACGTAAAATGCTGAATCGGTCTGAATCCTCTGGGTTGCCCCCCAGGAAGCACTAAGTTTAACGCCTCCAGCTGGGCGGTACTTCGTGTCTTCCCTCAATGAGGGTGACACTCTCCTTTTGGGGAACCTGGGCTAGGAAGTGTTTCAATCTTTGACCATTAACTGTAAAAGTGTACCCAGTGTTTGGATCAACAATTTTAACCGCCCCATTAGAGTAAGGCTTAACCACCCGAAATGGTCTTGTCCATTTGGACCTGAGTTTCCCCAGAAAGAGTTTCAGGCGGGCGTCGAACAGCCAGATTTGCTGGTTAGGCTCAAAGGCCTTTTTATGGATGAGTCGGTCGTGGACGGCTTTCATTTTCTCCTTATACATTTGACTATTCTCAAAGGTGTCGCGACGAATTTCTTCAAGCTCAGATAATTGGAGCGTCCTCTATGCACCGACTAACTACGAATCCATGTTACATTGCTTGACAACCCAGTAAGCCCGATGTTCCAATTTGACAATAAGATGGTAGGCTTTGCCAAAGACCAGGCGATAAGGCGACATGCCTATCGGGGTCTTGAAAGCGATCCTGTATGCCCACCGGGCATCATCTAGTTGCGTGGACCAGTCTTTCCTGTCAGGTCTCACAGTCTTTTGTCAAATGTTCTTGATTTGTCTTTTGGAGACCTCGGTCTGCCCATTTGTTTGCGGATGATACGAGGTAGAAATGCGGTGGTTAACCATGTATTTTCTAAGTAGGGCATGGAATTGGGAGTGAATAAAATGGCTTCCACCATCACTGATCATGGCCTTTGGTATTCCAAATCGGGAAAATATGTTCTGCTTAACAAAGTCCATGACAGTCCTGTGATCGCATCAGTAGGTGGCGACGGCTTCAATACATTTAGAAACATAGTCTACTAAGACTAGGATGTACTCAAAGCCGTTGGATGGTAGAAAGGGGCCCATAAAATCGATACCCCAAACATCGAAGATTTCGACAATCAAGATGGGTCGGAGGGGCATCATATCTTTCTTGGTCATGGTCCCCAGCGTTTGGCAGCGTGAGCAAGTCTTGGAAAAGTTGTGTGCTTCCTTAAACAGGGAGGGCCAGTAAAATCCAGACTGTAGAACCTTCGCAGTCGTTTTCTTTCCAGAGAAGTGACCACCACAAGCTTGGTCATTACAGAAGGAAAGCACACTCTGGACTACGTTCTCAGGGATACACCTCCTGAAGATTTGGTCGGCACAGAGGCGAAACAGTATGGGATCATCCCAGAAATAATGCTTGGCCTCAGCCAAGAACCTGTCCTGTTGCTGTCTGGACCAGCTGTGCGGGGTTTATCCTACAACTAGGTAGTTGACATAGTCAGCATACCAAGGTCGTCTCTTGTCTTGCACAGCCAGAATGTGTTCATTGGGGAAGGTGTCAGATAAGGGGAGGGAGGGTCCAATGTGGTCTGGGTGAACTCTGGACAAGTGGTCAGCCACCACATTCTTTGATTCAGCCTTGTCGCGGATTTCCAGGTCAAATTCCTGTAAGAGTAGGATCCATCTGATGAGCCTAGGCTTTACGTCCTTCTTAGCCAACAGGTGCCGGATGGCTGAATGGTCAGTATAGATGGTCACGTGGGATCCCAGTAAGTAAGGTCGGAACTTCTCAAGTCTGAAGACTCAGCGAGCAACTCTTTTTCTGTGACCGTATAATTTCGTTGAGCTTCATCCAACGTTTTGCTTGCGTAGAAGATCACCACAGGTTTCTTGTCTTGTCTTTGTCCCAGGACAGCGCCTATGGGAAAATCTGATGCATCACACATAATCTCAAAGTCCTGGGACCAATCCGGGGGCTGAAGTATAGGGGCTGTGGAGACTAAGTCCCGGAGGGTGTGATAAGCCTGGATGCAATTAGAAGACATGTGGAATATGGCGTTGTTGGCCAGAAGATCGGTTAAGGGTTTGGAAAGCTTGGAGAAGTCTTTAATGAACCTTCAGTAGAAGCCAACATGTCCCAGGAATGAGTGAATCTGCCGGACCAAGTTAGACGGAGGGAGTTTGGAAATCAATGCCCCTATGCGATACGATGTGACCGAGGGCAATTCCTTCTTCAACCATAAAATGGCTCTTTTCCCAACTTAACACCAGATTAACCTCGATACATCGTTTCAGGATTTTCTCCAAGTTGCTCAAACAATGGTCGAATGAATTCCCAAATACAGAGAAATCATCCATAAAAACCTCTAGTTATTCACCCACCATATCTGAAAAAATGACTAGCATGCAATGCTGGAAGGTAGTAGGTGCGTTGCATAGCTCGAATGGCATTCGACGGAATGCAAACGTGCCTACGAGCAAGTGAATGAGGTCTTTTCTTGATCTTCCGAAGCAATTGCGACTTGTTTATATCCTGAATATCCATCCAGGAAGCAAAAATACTTTTGCCCTGCCAATCTTTCAAGGATCTAGTCAATGAATGGCAAGGGGAAATGATCCTTCTTAGTGGCTTCATTGAACTTCCTATAATCAATACACACCCGCCAAGCGGTGGTGGTGCGGGTGGGGATGGATTCGTCATGATCATTGGTGACAACATGAGCCCGGCTTTCTTTGAAACCACTTGAGTGGGGCTCACCCAGGGGCTATCGGAGATAGGATAAACGATGTCAGCATCAAGCAATAATTTCCCTACTTGGAGGGGTGAGATCAGTGTGACGTAAAAAATGCGGAAATAAAATATATAAAGCAATCTCACAAAAATCAATCACAAAATGTACACAAGTAATTTTAGATGGAAACCCAAACCGGGTGAAAACCACCACCTAACCCTCTCGAGTTAGGATTTTCCGATCAACCTAGTTGATCAAATCCACTAAACGAGTCACTTTAAAACGAGGGTGATTCAACCTCAGTACAACCACGCTACAAGTACGAGGGTAGCGTTCCTCAACCCCTTCTCTCCACGAGAAGGATTTTGTCCCACGAAGGAGACGGGAATTCGCAAAGCGAATACCCAACCAAAAGACAAAGATAAAATAAAACAACAAACCTATAGAGCCAACAAAGTAATTTAAACCTAGCTTCTATAGGAAATAGGAAACTCCCCTTTGCAAGGAGTGCGTCGAGGATGACGCGGGTGCGTGAGCCACGCGACGGCGCAACTTTGCTCTCGTGAACTACGGCGGGAGAGCGGGTGCGCAACAGCTTGATTCTCTCAAGAGAATGGTGCTTGAGCTTGGAGAGCAAGAGCTAGCTAGGACACAAGAGAGTGGAAAGTGTAATACAACTTGTTTCTTGTGTATCTTGGTCTCTCTAGGTGTATGTCTTCTATATTTTTGTTGCAAAGGCTCCCCTCTATTTATAGAGGCCTTAGGAAGGCTTTGGAAGGCTTGGAAAAGCTTCCATAGCCGTTGGGAACAAAGTCCAAGTGAATCAGCCCGAAATCAGGAACAATCATTGTTCTGACAGGCTTATCAGACGTCTAATTCTAGCATCAGACGTCTGGAAGTTCACTATAAGACGTCTGATTCAAAGGTCAGACGTCTGATTTTGGGCGGGTCTCTCCCTGACTTGGATCAGATCTAAACAGGGTTTTTACGCAAGTCCATCAGACGACATACAGGACGTCTGGCACTATGTCTGGACGTCTGGAAACCTACTTTTACTGTGGGAATTGATTTCCAAACGTTGCAACGGCTAGAAAATCTCTGAGAAGAGATTTTGGGTCAGCCGAGGCAAAACGGTCATTTATCAGACGTCTGGAAAGGCCTAAGGACGTCTGATAAGGCTCTAACGGTCATATTCTTGAGTGTCTGCTAAGCCAGCCAACGATCCACTAATTGGACGTCTGGCAAATCCATCAGACGTCTTCTAAGACGTCTGGTCTAAGGTCTGGACGTCTGATTTCATTAGACAGAACCAACTATGTCCAGCCTAACAGTTATCAGACGTCTGAAACAACAGTCAGACGTCTTAAAATACTTTATCAGACGTCTGATTGGGGAATTAGACGTCTGAAAGTGCTGTTTGAACCCTATATTAGTTTTCTAAGTATTCTACAGAAAACCTAAGTATCCTAGGGTTGTGCCGGTGTTCCTAGGACTACTGTTAGGGTACTTTGAGGCTCTTTAACATAATATTCTAAGGAAAATAAAAAGAGCAAGAAAATAAAGACAAGAGATACAAGAAAGGATTAAAAAGAATCTATCCTATTCTTCTTGTCTTCTATCTTCAATCTGTCGCTCCACGCGAACCTCCTCTGTTCTTCATTAAGCTCCTCCAATCCATCCTGGATGCGAGCTCGAGTTTTGTCTAAACACGTCCACATTTGCAATTGACCTGAAATCTAGGAGTCAAATTGCAAATGTTAAATAACACGTGTTTTGTTATCATCAAAACAAATGCTCGTGGTGCTTTAGCACCAACACAAGCCACTTGATAATTTCTTTCTTAACGACCTCCCGTATGTTTGGGTTTAAACGTCTCTGCATCTGGCGGGAGGGTCGCGCCCCGTCTTCCAGGTAAATCTTTTGGGTGCAATAGGTGGGGCTAATTCCTCTCAAGTCAGAAATGGTCAAACCAAAGGCGGCCCGATGTTCTGAAAGGGTCGCGGTCAACCTGAGTTCCTGATCCTTGGTTAGATGAGAATTAATAATCACAGGGAAGGTCTGGTCAGGTCCCAGGAAGACATACTTGATATTCTCGGGTAGTGGCTTAAGTTCAGGTGCGGGTGGAACAACAGTTGACGGAAAAGGAAAGGGCGGGAGTTGATCAACATCGATCTCCTCAAATGGTGTTGTGTGATGATAATCAGCCTTACAGAGGTCCACGGGTAGCGATGGTGATGGGTCAGAACAATCATTACGGGTTTGGTGGTCTGAGACAGAACTAAGGGTGAGGCATTCCTCGACCAGAGTTTCCATGGGATAATGTTCCTCAACACAATCGCAATCAAAAGACTTTGTCGCCTGGAAGATATCAAATTGCATTTTCTTGTCTCCGAAAGCGATTTCCATACATCCCGTGTCACAGTCAATGTTTGCCTTAGCCATAGCTAAGAAAGGTCTGCCTAAGATTATGAGTGCGTTTTGTAATTTTTCATAGACTTCCATGTCGAGCACCAAGAAGTCGACCGGGAAATAGAAGTCCTTGACCCGTACAATTACGTCCTCGACAACCCCCTTTGGGGTCTTCACAGATCTATCAGCCAGCTGGATGGTGACAGGTGTGGGTGTCAACTCTCCGAAACCAAATTGGTGGTATAGGGTTGTTGGAATTAGATTGATAGAAGCACCTAAGTCTAGGAGTGCTCTATCAAATGTCATGTCCCCGATATTGTAAGAAATTAGGGGTACTCCTAGGTCAGTTTGTTTGAGCGAAAGGTTTCTTGATATTACGGAACTTGCTTGTTCGAAGAGCACAACCTTCCTAGGTGCTTGAGGTCTTGGCTTACGTTTGGGTGTACAGGCATCCTTTAAAAACTTGACGTAAGCTGGGATGTGCTTAATGGCTTCAAGGAGCGAAATATTAATCTGTACTTGCTTAAAGATGTCCAAAAGCTCATCAGTTTCCACAGCATTCTTCTTCTTCTTGATTGTCTCCAAGGCCTCAGGGTAGGGTGTCTGAACATGGATCGGGTCTATTTCTGGGTCCTTGGGTTTTTCTGGTGCCTCTTCTGAGCTGGGTATTTCAGCGGGTGAAGTCTCGAGGAGAGTCGGCCATTTGGGATCCTGGGTTTTGGTGCCGCTTCTCAAGATCACCGCATTTGCAGAGGCATTAGGACCATGGGTTGATCCTTGAGAAGACGAGGACGAAGAAGCACCAAACCCAGGGGGTGTTTGTGAGGCTGGCTGGACCATGTGGGCCTGCCTAGGATTGCCCTGGAACCCTTGCGAATTGGGAACTCTGTTAATTATGTTTCGCGGGTTCGGTTGTGGCTGGGAAGGTAGGGATCCTTGTTGTTTATCGTCCAAGAGTTGGCTTAACTGTCCCTTCACTAAGGCCATTTCCTCCTGATGTTTCTGGTTCATTTCAGTCATCATCTTTATTAGGGTGTCCATTTACCTTAGGTTCAGCCATGTTTCTAACAGAATCACGTCACCTAGATTCCCATCCCAAAACAAACAACTCAGGATGCGGTGAGCATCTCCCGTGCATACACTAGAGAAGAACAGGAGGGGATGCAGAGAGCGACAGATGCGAGACATGTGTTCAATTAAGCAAACAAAGGTAGTCCTTATGGTGTATTCCTTAGGAGACCTAGAAATCTCAAAAAGGGTGATTAAGTCCGTAAGCACTGGACTCCCCTTCCTAAGGCTAATCTGGCTAGGTTGATTTCGAGAGGATTGCAGGGAAGGTTCTTCCTTTGACTTGCGTCGCCGGTTCCGTAGACCCCACAACCGCGGTCGTTTGACACTGCCCCGCAGCCTAGTCACCAGATTCTACCAAGGGAATGAAAACCAAGTGCCCAACGAACAAAACCTCACCTCTTGAGACTTAACTCAATCCTGCCTAAGGCACGTCTACTCAGTTTTGAAAGGACTAGGATAGTGCTTGTGCTAGGGTTACGTGATGAGGCGTTGATTGGGGTGGTGCCTCTTAATTTTCCACTTTCATTGCGTGTGCTTCTACCAAAATATGATTTTCAAGCAAGGATTTTTAAGATGTGGTGTCTTTTAATGTTTCAACCTTACTTTAGTGTCTTTTAGGATTGACGTGACTTAATGTTTTCAAACAAGTTTCAGTGGGCACGTCAAGTTTTATACACAATTTAGTGAAAGTAGATTTCCTTTTATTGTGTAGAGGCTCTAAAATCCTAATGTACTCATCCTAATGATCATGCAGCTTCTATTAGATGAGTCATTTTTAGGGTTGAGTGGTGCGGCCCAAGTCAATTCACGGTGGCTTCGCAAACACCACTCAAAAAGAGAAAAGAACACTCCAAGAATTTATTTAGAATGTTAGAGTGTACATTTTTTTGCTGGGTGATGTGCTAAGGATGTGGGTCAAGTAATCATACACCACGCCAATTTTTTTCAATTTTACAATTTTTTTAGTTTTCCTTGCAAGCAAACAGTCATGAGTGAAGAATTACTCACTACCGGTCCTTGTTGCGCCTACTCCCTTGTTACTGCCATGGGTTGAGTCGCTTCGCCGTCCAAGCACTGAATTCCTGCAACCATCAAGTAAAAGGAGACAAGGCGTTAGACGATGTGAGAATGGATGTAAAATGGAAGTGACAAAACAAATCTGTTGCCTCCCTGGCAACGGCGCCAAAAACTAGCGTGCTTTCGTGCGTGTGTGTTTGGAAGTGTTGTTATAGTTCGCACTTGCAACGCCGGTTTTGAAGTAAAGAAACAGATGTGATCCGAGTGTCGATCTCAGGGAGTCGTAAAAATCGAATTTTTCTTGTCACTTATTGCCACGAAAATCGTGGAGTTTTGCTTACGAAAAGGCGCAGGTGAAAAGCGAGAGAGAGAGAGAGAAATTAAGGTTAGAATCATTTCATTCTTAACATGCACTTTGAATAGGAAATAAAGTAGGCAACTGAATGGAAAATAACTTCATTAATCATGCTTCTTTAGTTCATAAATTACAAAATTAGATACATGCTAAAACATAAGTAGAGTAAAGCTTGAAAGAAAGGAAGAAAGAGAGAGAGAGGGAGGGCGGCGAGGCAGCCACGGTGGTGGAGAAGGCTCCGTCGGCGGCTCGTCGTCTTCGACGATTACAAAAGGTCCTAAAGGTAGCTAAGAGAGGGGTAGAGTATTTGCAAGTGGAGTGAATACCCTGAATGGGTGGTTGGAAGGGGCTTAAATAGGGAGAAGGGCTTTCCAAATGAAGAAGGGGTTTTAGCGATGTCCCGTTCGGGACGTCGCTAAAACCCTTCCCAAAATGTCGGTGAAGCCCCCAGCCCACTAGTCGCTTGCCCGCAGCCGCTCTTCTTTGCACTCAATCCGTGCGCGTGGCATGAGAGTCATCTGATCGAAGATCGGACGGTTGAGGTCTTCGCCCGGGCACGCTCGGATAGCGCCTTGAGTGCGCATGCGCGTGGGCGTTGTCGACCGGCATGTGCGCGTGCGTGGCTGATGGCCGCCAGAGGACGCGCCGCATGGCGCTATCTCAACCATCCACTACTGATCGGACGACCCAATTTCGCCCACACGCGAAGTCGTCTTCGGATTACAGCACCGCGCGGCTCGAACCTGCATCGCGTGGGAGCGGGCGTGGGCTTTGACCACTGCGCTACGCCCGCTGCTTTGTCGCGGTGACCGCGAGCGTGCGCGCGGTTCTCAACCATCCGATCGAAGATCAACTGCTGAGATCTGCTCTCTGGGTGAAGGTGGAAGCGGGTGAGCGGTGAGCGGGCGCCACGTGGCTCATCGTGGGTCGTTGATCATCAGATCAAAGTCAGAACTTCTTGGGCCTATTGTGGGAGCTCCGGATGTCGGATTTGGCCGATTGTGAGTTCATTGGACCCCGTTCATCGTTCTGAATCCATCCGTGCGGTCCGATTACTCATCTGAGGCCTGCTTTGACAAGTGCTCATACAAATGGCCGTTAATACTGTTTTATAAGCAATCTTGGCATATGATGCATGCAATGCTCCCATTCTACTTATGTTGTGCCTTTTATTCTTAAGATGGGCCCCATTTAACAGAATTATCACCCCCAGATGCAGTGTCATCAGCTACCCACGCGCTTATCACGTGTGCCGTAGTCATCGCTACATCACGACCATGACCTCGAGGTGGTAAACCGAGCATAGGACTACCACGGTGGGACTCCCCCGGCCAGGAGACTGCCACGTGGGCATCCTATATCATGGGAAGCTGCAAGCAAAATTGTTCCTATAGGGAACCAGAAGATTAATTATCAAATCCTAATTAGAGATCTCTACGCACCCACATGTATAATACAATTAGAAAATGGAAAATTTTATGTTAAATCCATGTTACTTCTTAGCCACCAATGTACTCAACGTTAGTTGACTCCAGTTAAATAAATTCTGTACAGGTTAGGTATTTGAGCAGCCCAAGCCACCGACTGCTGAGGATGCTGGGCCTAGTCGAGCCTAGCTTTAGTTCTACTGTTTGATAGTGAGTTTCTATAGCTTTGTCTTCTACTAAATGTACTCGTTTTGTTGTGATTGTTGTATATGACATAATATTAATGTTCTTTTTCCCTCTATTGTAAATTTCTTTCTTCTTAGCTATTGTACTTGTGTGATTGTACTTTGATGAATGTTACTTGGTTATTTCTTGTTGGACGACTAGGTCTTGGGATTAACCAAAGTGAGCCGATCTCGGATCCTGTAGGGATTTGGGACCGGGCTGTGACACAAGATCCCCTCCAGTCCAGTACGCAGGCGTGTAGAAAGTCCTGAAGGTTCTGAATGGTGCACTCCGACTGTCCGTCTGTCTGGGGGTAATAAGCTCTACTGAATCTCAAACGAGTCTTCAAAGCCCGTTGAAAGTCTGCCCAGAACTGGGATGTGAAATGAGGGTCTCTATCTGAAATATTCTCGCAGGGGACCCCGTGAAGGCGCACCACGTCTCTGATGTATCGCTCCACTAACTGTGCTGGTCCAAAAGTGACTCGGATCGACAGAAACTGTGCCATCTTTGTCAATCTATCTACAACCACCCAAACTACATCGTGTTCCCGCTGTGTCACAGGTAATCCCACTACCAAGTCCATATAGACACTCTCCCACTTCCATTTTGGCATGGGAAGTGGTTGCAACGACCCTATAGGCCTTTAGTGCTCGACCTTCATCTGCTGGCATATCAAACACTACTGAACGAAAAGACCCACATCCCGCTTCATGCCCCTTCACCAGAATCACGTCGTAGGTCGTGATACATCTTTGTGTTCCTGGGATGTATGGTAAATCTGGATCCGTGTGCCTCAATCAGGAGCTCCCTCAACAGCTCCTCGTCTCTAGGAACGCACAAGCGTCCCCTCATATGCAGGACTCCATCAGTGAACGAGAACCCTCGTGGGCTCCCTGCCAATACTCAGTCTCGCTGTGTCCGTAGGTTTGGGTCCGTTATCTGTCCAACCACGATGCGATCCATTAGCTCTGGTTGTGTCCGCCTCACCACTGTTACTGCCCCACAGTACCCCTGTGACTCCTGGGGTCACTAGCTGCTCAATTCCTCCATGTGGTTCTGGTTAGGATAAAAATCATCTAAAGCTTCTAAATTTCATAGAAAAATATTCCATAAGGTTTGGTATCCTTAGTTTGACCATTGGAAACCATTTTAACCTAAAATAGAGTCTCAGACAGGAAGTTGCCCTAATTTGGGTTTCTACGTAAATGGCCTAGTCAAACTTGTTTAAAACCAAAATTTGAATTCTCCATCAGATTCCTTGGGTCCAAATTAGCTTTATACCAAAATTTAGGTCCAATTAGAGATCATTTTGACCTAGTTTGCATTTTGGTCAAGGCTGACTCTTTTTCTCTCAAATAGCCTCTTAACTTTCGAAATCTATTGCATTTAGCCCCTTATGTTTATCATCACCTTCACTAAGAGGCCCCTGCCGCCATTGCCGTGTGAACCCATCAAGCACAGATCTTCCATCTAGGATTTCTCCCCGATTTCACGCCCAAACCCCACCAAAATTGGAAGGGGATCTGAAAAAGTCCCCGTCAATCGGTACCTGATCTCACCTTCCAATTCACGTTTTAAAGCTCATGTGAACTCTTGGAAGTTCCAAATCTCAATCCCTGATTTTCGAGCTTTCAAGCTTTTTTCCAAGCTTGGAAGCTCGTCTAATGCCCTATAAAAAAAAATCCTAATTGCAAACCTCACCTCCTTAGCTTGGTTTTGGATCGGATTTCACCTTCTTCCCCTCTCTCCAGCCGAACTCTCTGCAATCTCCGGCGAGCTTCTCTGTCCACCTTCTTCGTTGGCCGCCATAGACCATAGTCGGCTGGTTCCTCTTCCTCAAGCTCTTCCACATCTTGCAATACCGGCAGGCGTCTCCTTCCTCCATCTTCCTCACAATTCTCCCCCATCGGAGGTCCTTCCTTCTCTAGCGCCGGCCATACCATAACCGATGCCTTCCTCCCCTTTTCGTCCGTTAGCTTAGGTTAAGTAGATTCCCCTCTCCCTCTACTTCCTTTCCACCTCCTTTATCCCTCAATTCAACCCACGACGGCACCGTTCACCCATCATCGTCTCCATGTCCAATCACACCTCCGATGAGGCTTCCCTGAAGCCACAAGCCACCAAACACCTCGCCAACACCTTCATAACCTTCGCCTTTTCCACCCGCACCAAACCCCTCAAGAAATTGAGGGGATTACCACCTCAATCACACCCCCGAACACTCTCACATCCGCACACCCTCTCCAAACTCGCCTGACCACAATACGCATCCAAACGCCCCTTGGACATCGCCACCACCTTCCACGCCCAACGGCGGTCCTCCTGAGATGTTTTAATTGGGCCAAAAAGCCATATTTGTGTTTTTTAGGTGTTCGCTTCACTAGCCAATGCCACCTTTGTCGTCGACTCCGACCAGCATGCTCTGTTGAGATCAAGGCTCAATGCCACCTTTGACGTAGACTCCATTCACATATCTAGTTGCAGGCTCAATTAGGCAGAAGGGCCTCATTGCTGCTCCAATCGACGAAGTCTTCTAAAATGACCCTTTCCAAGGATCGTTCGGAGTTTTTCAGAAAGTTAGGGGCGTAAACAAAATTTTTGACCCCTTGAGTTTGGATGTATGGGCCTTACGGGAACAAGAGAGGTTAGCGGGGAAATTTCTGTAATTTTTCCCTCTCTCTCTCTCTCTCTCTCTTCCCACTCACACACCCACTCACGCATACCTCCTTCTCCCCTCCAAACCCTAGCCTCCCTCTACTTAGACCCCACCACCCTCTTCACCATCACACCCTCACCACCACCTCCACCTCCTTCCATTGTCTGCCGGCGAGCGCCACCAGCCCCTTCCCGTCCCTCTGCAGCCACGAAGAGGAAGGAGAAGGGCGGAGCTTGGAGGAGCGGGAGAGAGAGGGAGAGAGGGCGTGGGGGAGAAGAGAGAGCTCGGGGAGCTCGAGAATGCCCGGTCGGAGGAGCTCAACATGAGAGCTTTCGTGCGAGGAGCACCCTTGTTGCGGGTGCAGCGGTGAGCGCCCGAAGTGCAAGGGGAGGAGCTGTGGTCAAAGGAGCTGCGGGAGCTCAGAGGAGCTCGTGCGGGAAGACACGAGGACACGCATGAGGAGGAGCTCGTGGAGAAGAGTTCCCGACCTCCTACAACCATTGGAGCAGTTGTTGTTGTGCTGCGGGTGGAGCTCACAAGAAGACGAGTGTCGCAAGGAGTTTCCAGGTACTGGATTTTTCCAGTATCAGATGTCTGGAGCATCTGTCAGACGTCTGGAGCAGCAGCGAACGTCCAAAGCTGAAGCCGGACGTCTGAAAACTCGTGGAGTGCCGAGGTAAGCATCCTGAACGCTCATGCATGTGCGTACGTGAAGTACGTGGCATGCACTATTGTGGTTTTTAACCTGCGAACATATGCACAAGTACATGCCTTGGAAAGGCACGCAAGCACACTCTTCGAGGTGCTTTAGGACGTCTGGACGTCTCCACAGACGTCTGATAGACCATCGGACTTCCAGGCACACCGAAAGACGTCTGGAAAGACCCAGGATGACTATAAAGGGGTTCCAGACGTCTGCCAGCAACGCAGGGAAGCAAGGTGAGCTTCTGAGATCGTTTAAGACGTCTGGGTCTAGTCCCAGACGTCTAATTTTAGACAGTATGCACGTTTTTGGCCCATTTAGGGCCTAAACAAGGTCGGATTTACGCAAAAAAAATACCATTATTTTTCGCTCGAGTTTCTCTATGTATTAGTGTCAATTATGTACTGCTTTGAACTCGACTGATGTGACTTAGTCACTTGTATAGGTCTCCAGCCTATAGCGTGTTCGGTGCCCACGGAGACGGCAGGACCTGCGGTTCTAGCCCCCATTCCTCTGAGTTTCTTGGTAGAGTGGTTGACTTTAATATTAAGATTTAAATAAATAAAGTGCATGTTTAGAATAACTTGATTGAACCCTAAGATGTGAAATGAACTCTAGGGCAGAACCAAATGAGTATTACTGGAGCTACACTGTTTACTTTGAGATGCATTTTTAACCCTAATTGCTAGTAAGTGTATTAATTATTTGTTGTGATACTTCTTCAGTTGTAAAAACACGAGCTACCTATTATATAAATGAGAATCAAAAGATGAATAACAAAATATACATGTTAAGAAATGAATTGAAAGAAATACGAGCGTGAACCCTACGGGGAACTAGGAGAAGAACTCTTGCATACGGAAAGAACCTTGTAAGTAGACGGGAAGTGAGCTGGCCCTTGTGTACACAGTACCATGGAGAGCAACTGCCCCTTTAGAGTAGAAGGGAGCTTGCTACCCCTTAGGTTGAGACCCAGGGTAGGCTTGGCCACTCTACGTTGACTCCTGCTTGGCCTCGCGTACATGGTACCGAGGTGAGCTACCTAGTGTAGGGAGAGAGCTAACCACCCCACGGGGCCTGGGGTCAGGACTAGCCACTCTACACTGACTCTTGTTAGGCCCACTAGGCAAACCGAGATAGTCAGACGGGGGTACGCGGACTGTGGAGGAGCAAAACCTCTATTCTGTTCTGAGGGGCAAGACCCCTGCTCTGAGAGGGCAAGGCCCTATGTTGTTTCGTGTTGTACTTTTAGGCGTACCCGATAATGGAAATGATTGACCGCGTGTCATTGTGGGGTAGCTACTCGTGCGCTTATCGCACGTGCCGTAGTTACCACTACGTCGCGACCGTGACCTCGAGGTGGTTGACTGGGTGTAGGACTACCACGGGAGACTCTCCCGACCAAAGGGCACCACGTGTACATCCTACATCATGGAAAATACTGCAATCAAGATCATCCCCTTGAGGGACAGTCAAGATCAAGAAATGACCAGATTCTTAAGAGAATAAACAAATTAGAATTACTTAGTTGAGCAAAATGAAAATGAATAAATTGCTTAGTTGCTTGCCTTATGATAATTGCATGTAAATGGCTTAACCACCACTCTACTTAGCGTTAGCTGACCACGGATTTTATAACCTTGTTTAGATCAGGGAGTTGAGCAGCTAGCACCACCGGCTGCAGAGGGAGCTAGGCCCTGTTGAGCCCAGCCTTAGCTGTTGTTTCCTTTTGTTTCCAAGCTTCTGTTGTAGTAGTGAGTACTCTAGTATGTAATACTATTACTGTTACCTTTTTCGCTTTACTTTCCGCTGTTGTAGTTGTGATGGCATGTAATATTGTGAGACATTTCGTTCTGTTTCCTTTACTGTCTATTTATTTATTTTCTGCATAGTTACATTGCATGTGTGGTTGTGGCATAGTTTCTACTTTTGGTTATTTTTCATTGGATGACGAGGTCTTAGGATTAGTTGAGACGAGTCGGTCTTAGGTCCTGTAGGGATCTGGGATCGGATCGTGACATCTTCTCTTCTGCTGCTGTGCGAAGGAGGGGGACTAAGATAGTCCCACATCGTGGAGTGAAAAGCGTGCGCGCACGCTTATTATGTTTTTGTGTTCTAGCTTTATCGCTTAGTAACACGAGGGGTCGGGTCCCTCACTACCCATCTCACTATGCCACTCCTCGGTCATCACCCACGCCGGTGACCCTGGACACTGTTCGAGACCCGAATACCCAAATCCGACTATGCTGGTTCTGTGAGCTAGAAGAGGAGGATTTGTGAGAAAACGGAGGAGGGTTTTACTCTCTTGTGCTCTGTGTGACACTTAGTCGCTGAAGGCCTTGGCTCCCCTGTGCTTTGAAAGAGAAGGATCAAGAAGAAGAAGAATAAAAGAAGAGAAGCTGAAGAAGAAGAAGAGGAATAAAGAAGAAGGCTTCTGAAGAGCCTTGTGCACTTAAGTCGGCTAATTGATAAACCTATCGTCTGATTGAGCACTATCTAAATGTTACTTATACATTATTTAAGTACTATGGTTAAGGTTGAATTGAAATATTGAATTCATCCTTAATTAAGAGGATTAGTGGTGATCTAAATCACCATTTTTTTTTATTCTCTTCTATTTTTCTTCCATGAAATCTCTAGATACATTGGATTTCATTGAATAACTAATGTGACAGGTTATTATTCATTAAATATTTATTTGAATGCTCAATTACTTGTGCTCATTGATTCTGAATGCGATTATTGTTGTGAATTCTACATTTGCTCCGTACGACCGACCTTGGACTCCATTGTAGATTCTGAGTTTGTAAATTTATTTATTTTCGAGCGATTGAGGCTCTACAACAATGCATACTTAAAACTCCTCGATAGCCTGTTTAAAAAGTGGGGCATCTGATGATGGACAAAAAGTACTCTCAATTAAAACTTTGCAAAAATACCTAATGGGTCCGAATGCCCGATGTTTTCGTAAACCCGGCTACCTGGTATCCTAGTGAATTCGATTGCCTAATGTTTGATGAACCCGGTTACTTAGCATCTTGGTGGATCCATCAGACTACTGTCCTGGCAGATCTGGCTGATCAAGGACTTGCTAGATTCGACCCGATCCTAGGAGCCAACAACCTATCTAAGGATCCTATTGACCAAATTTGACACAAACGACTATTGCACTGGCATCCACACTAATAGTCCACGCCAGTTACTCACTTAAATGTTATTAAGAGCCAAATTGCGGGATAAGTGGCGAGGATGCAAGATCCGTTATAAGAGGTGGCTTGTATTATAAATACTTAAATGAGATAACTTTTGTTTTTTACGCAATCAGAGAGAAAGAAGCTAAAAGTGATTGCATTACCTATCGGAATATAGTGAGATTTGATAGCATCATCCTCCTCCCAGACATACACCTCTTTAGGTGGAATTGAGTCACTAACTCTGTGTTCTTTATCTCTCGATCCTTTAAGTTGAGGCTACTACTATAAGGACCTCAATCAGGTTCCTATACTAATGGTTTCACCAAAGGAATGAATGCCCCTAAACCCAATTGTTCCTGTCGAAATTTTCGATGTTTGGGGCATCGATTTCATGGGACCCTTTTTCCCTTCATTTGGAAATCGGTACATTCTCGTTGCTGTTGAGTATGTGTCCAAATGGATTGAGGCGATTCCCACCCGAATCAATAATCACAATGTGGTCATCGATTTTGTCAAGAAAAATATCTTCAGTAGGTTCGGGATTCCGAGGGCCATCATCAGTGACGGTGGCACTCATTTTACTAGTGCCCAATTTCAGAATTTGTTGGCCAAATACGAGGTTAATCACTGAATCTCCACACCTTGCCATCCTCAGACGAATGGACAAGCCGAGATCTCCAATCAGGAGATCAAGGACATTCTGAAGAAAACGGTTAGGTCTGATCGTAAGGACTGGACTCAAAAGCTTGAGGAAGCTCTTTGGGCCTACCGTAAGGCGTATAAAACACCCAATGACATGTCTCCATTTCGTTTGGTGTATGGAAAGGCATGCCATATACCCGTAGAGATTGAACACAGGGCATTCTGGGCGATCAAACAATGCAATTTAGATCTGAATTTAGCTGGGAAGACTAGGAAACTCTAACTATCCGAGTTGGAAGAGTTTAGAAATGATGCATATGAGAATGCCAAGATTTACAAGGCTAGGACCAAAGCTCTACATGACCAATTGATTTCTCGCAAGAGCTTTAAGCCGAACCAGAAGGTATGGTTATTCGATTCTCAACTTAAGCTCTTTCCTTGCAAACTTAGATCTAAATGGAATGGCTCATTCATTATTGACCAGATTTTTCCAAATGGAGCCGTTCAGATCTCTGACCCAAAGACGGGTAACACATTTAAAGTCAACGGTCAACGTTTGAAGCCTGTTATTGACCATACTCTTCTAGAACCCGTCTCAGACACGGTTGCTCTAGCCATATTGTGACTTCTTTGGCTAGACTTCGACTAGCTAACGACATTAAACTCAGCAGTTGTATATATGACACAAAGCTGACACGAGCTTCGTATTTAGGTGACATCTTTCAAACTCTACCCTTTCTTTCATGTCCTTTCTCAATGTGGACATTGTGTCTGCTATGGATGGGGGGGTGGATTCATTTGTGAATCATTTTGTCAACTTTGTGAAATTCTTGTAAATTGTATTTCTCTTCTTATTTATACATAAAAAAAAATTGAACTAGGAAGGAATATTTGGACATTAGGACTTTTCAATCCAAGAAAATATTACATTAGGATCTAAACACAAAGACCCCTCAGGTCTTTGGACTTAATCGGCCCGTGTATCCACTAAAATGTATAGTTATATACATATACATATGTATAGTTATATACATTAAAGCAAGGATTCAGGCGATTCGTATTTTGGCAGACACTCGAGCGCTGCTTGGTCTTTGTAGATTAAGATCTTCGTATATTTCCTCCTATTGACAAGTAACGAAGTGTCTAAGCAATTACTTCTTAAATTCTGGAAGGAAATAAAGGCTAGAATAAACCTTGCTAGGGACTAGCAAGGAGTAAGCATGGGGGTATGATAACACTGCACAAGGGGGTGATAAGTATGCTGAATATGGCTCATCTTAAGAATAAAAGGCATAACATAAGTAGAATGGGAGCATTGCATGTATCATGTACCAAGATAGCTTATAAAACTGTATTAATGACCATTTGTGTAAGCATTTGTCAAAGCAGGCCTCAGATGAGCAATCGGACCGCACGAATGGATTCAGAACGACAAACGGAGTCCAACGGACTCAAGATCGAAAAAATCTGACATCCGTAACTCCTACAATGGGCCCAAGAAGTTCTAACCGTTGTCTGGAGATCAACGGCCCATATTGCGCCACGTCAGCCCCTCTCCACCACACGCCGCGCCCTCATCTAGCCGAGATCAAATCTTGGCCGTCGATCTTCGATCAAACGGCTGAGACTCACGCGTCCTCCCGCAGTTGCCGCGACAAAGTGCCGGCGTGGCGCAACGATTAGCAGGCACGCCCGCACGCATGCGACGCGGGTTCGAGCCGCGCAGTGTCGAAATTGAAGATAGGGGACGCGCGCGGTGAAATTGGGCCGCCCGATCTGCAGCGGGCAGCCGAGATCTTGCCACGCGGCACAACCGCAGCTCACGGGCGTCCACGCGTGCCCGAGGCGCGATCCCAGTGCAGTCGAGGAGGATTCTCAGCTTGTTCAACAGCCGCGGATTACGCGAGAAGAAACGAGGAGGGCGGCTGACCAGCGACTGGAGGGCTTCACCGACGCTTTTGGGAGTGGTTTTAGCGATGCTCATGAGTTGCCCTGGGCCACACCACTCAACCCTAAAACTGACTCATCTAATAGAAGCTGCATGATCATTAGGATGAGTACACTAGGGTTTTAGAGCCTCCACAGAACAAAAAGGAAATCTACTTTCATCGAATTGTGTGCAGAACTTGACGTGCCCACTGAAACTTGTCTGAAAACATTAAGACACGTCAACCCTAAAAAGCACCAAAGTAAGGATGAAACACTAAAAGACACCACATCTTAACAAATCCTTGCTTGAAAACCATGTTTTGCTCGAAGCACACACCTTGAAAGTGGAAAATTAAGAGGCACCACCCCAATCAACGCCTCATCACATAACCCTAAGCACAAGCACTATCCTAGCCCTTTAAAACTGAGTAGACGTGCCCAAGGCAGGACTGAGTTAAGTCTCAAAAGATGAGGTTTTGTTCGTTAGGCACTTGGCTTTCATTCCCTTGGTAGAATCTGGTGACTAGGCTGCGGGGCAGTGTCAAACGACTGCGGTTGTGGGGTCTATGGAACCGGAGGCGCAAGCCAAAGGAAGAACCTTCCCTACAATCCCCTCGTAATCAACCTGGCTAGATTAGCCTTGGGAAGGGGAGTCCAGTGCTTACGGACTTAATCACCCTTTGTGAGATTTCTAGGTCTCCTAAGGAATACACCATAGGGACTAGGTTTGTGTGCTTGATTGAAACACATTTCTCGCATCTGTCGCCCTCCGCATCCCCTCCTGTTCTTCTCTAGTGTATGCACGGGAGACGCTCATTGCATCTCGAGTTGTGTGTTTTGGGGCAGGAATCTAGGCGACGTAATTCTGTTGGAAACATGGCTGAACTTAGGATAGATGAGGGTGAAGATCAACCCCCACCAGATGCCATGGCCATCATCCAAGCTCAAATCAATGCTAACCATCGTCTTCAGCAACAACAAATCCACACCATCATGCAAGCCATACAACGGTTACAGAACCCACAAGAACAACCACCACCACCTTTCCAAGACATACCAGGACAACCACCACTTGATTTACCGCCATTTCAGGATCAGCTGAGGCCCCTCCGTGATTTCTATAATCCTTCTGCTATTAGAGTCGAGCCACACCTTAGGATCCCCGAGGGGGGAGATGATTTTGAGCTAAAACCGAATGTCTTAAGTCTGATCCAGAGCCACTTTCATGGAAGCTCAAATGAGGACCCCTTTCAGCACCAAGAGGATCTCGACCGCATAGCACGAACTGTGAAACCTAGGAACATTAGCCTTGACATTGTTCTAATCAAGATGTTCCCCTTCTCATTAAGAGACAAGGCTTCTCATTGGCTTAGAACCCTAGGTAGACCCATCACCACCTGAGAAGAACTGAGGCATGCATTTTTAAAGAAATTCTTCCCCATAGGAAAGACCAATGCCCTCAGAATAGCTATCACTACCTTTACACTCCAGGGTGGGGAACAATTTCATGAGGCATGGGAAAGATTTAATGAACTTTTGAGGAAATGCCCACACCACGAAGTTCCAAGGTGGCAATTGGCCCAGATCTTCTACCACGGTCTGGACAGCAACCTACGGAACTTCGTCGATGCCTCATGCGGGGGAAACTTCCTGAACAAAGACGAAGAGAGCGCGTTTGAGCTCTTTGAGTCTATGAGCGAGAATTCGCTTAACAATGCCTCCATGAACCAGTTTAACAGGTCCAGTCAACCCCGTGGCGGGATTTATGAGGTGCAAGCAAATTCTGGAATGGTTGACATGGACATCATTGCCAAAAAGTTGGATCGAGTGGAATTGGTGGACAAAAAGATTGATGAGCTACTGAACCAGATCAGGAACCCCTTGCAGACTTTATCCCTAGCAAAGGGAGCACATAATGTTGACCTGGTCCAGCCCTTCACCCAACTGAACCTGGAACAACCCCTGACCACGTTCCAGGGAGGGACCTTTGCTCCCTCGACCCTTGATTACTCCCTTCCCTCTTCATCAACATCGGCTATCTTAGAAGATGTGCAAGCTGTCCAAGGTTATGCGAAACCTGACCCTTTCTCCAACACTTACAACACTGGCTGGCGTAACCACCCCAACTTTGGTTGGACAAACCAAAAACCACCGCAATTTCAAAACCAGCCTAGGCCAAACCAGCAGCCACACTTGCCCCCCTATCAGCAAGGACCACCAGTTAAACCTCAATATAATCAGAATAGGGCGGCCCCTCCCCCACAAAATCAAATGGATACCCTAAAAAAGATGATGGCTGACATGAACCAGAAACATCAGGAAGAAATGGCCTTGGTAAAGGGACAGTTAAGCCAACTCTTGGACTGTAAACAACAAGGATCCCTACCTTCCCAACCACAACCGAACCCGCAAAACATAATTAACAGAGGCCCCAATTCTCAAGGGTTCCAAAGCAACCCCGGGCAGGCTCACATGGTCCAGCCAGCCCCGCAAACACCTCCTGGGTTTGGTGCTTCTTCGTCCTCATCTTCTCAAGGATCAACCCATGGCCCCAATACCTCTGTGAATACGGTGACCTTGAGAAGGGGCACCAAAACCCAGGATCCCAAATGGCCAACTCTCCCCGAGACTTCACCCGCTGAAATACCTGACTCAAAAGAGGCACCAACCAAGGACCCAGACATGGAACCAATCCACATTCAGACACCCTACCCGGAGGCCTTGGAAACAATCAAGAAGAAGAATACTGTGAAAACTGAGGAGCTGTTGGAAATTTTTAAGCAAGTACAGATTAATATTCCGCTCCTAGAAGCCATCAAACACATCCCTGCTTACGCCAAGTTTTTAAAGGATGCCTGTACACCCAAACGTAAGCCGAGACCGCAAGCACCTAGGAAGGTTGTACTCTCTGAGCAAGCAAGTTCCGTGATATCAAGCAACCTTCCACTCAAGCGAACTGACCCTGGAGCGCCCCTGATTTCCTGCAATATCGGGGACATGACGTTTGATAGAGCGCTCCTGGACCTAGGTGCTTCTATCAATCTGGTTCCAACAACCCTGTACCACCAATTTGGTTTTGGGGAGCTGACACCAACCCCTGTCACCATCCAGCTGGCTGATTGATC
The DNA here is from genome assembly GCA_037157565.1 of Thalassia testudinum. NCBI lineage: Eukaryota > Viridiplantae > Streptophyta > Magnoliopsida > Alismatales > Hydrocharitaceae > Thalassia > Thalassia testudinum. The sequence continues at coordinate 6,708,750 of JAZHRO010000040.1, read as the reverse complement.
AGTAAAAACCCCGAAGGGGGTTGTCGAGGACGTGATTGTACGGGTCTAGGACTTCTATTTCCCGGTCGACTTTTTGGTGCTCGACATTGAAGTCCTTGAAAAATTACGAAACGCACCCAAAATCTTAGGCAGACCTTTCTTAGCTACGGCTAAAGCAAACATTGATTGCGACGGGACAAGTTCTTGGCTGAGCTCAAGCACTATTTCTGGGATGATCCCATGCTGTTTCGCCTCTGTGCTGATCAGATCTTCAGAAGGTGTATCCCTGAAGACAAAGTTCAGAGTGTGCTTTCCTTTTGTCATGACCAAGCGTGTGGCGGCCACTTCTCTGGAAAGAAAACAGCTGAAAAATTTTTGCAGTCTGGATTTTACAGGCCATCCCTATTTAAGGATGCACACATCTTTGCCAAGACTTGCTCACGCTGCCAAACACTGGGGACCATGACCAAGAAAGATATGATGCCCCTTCAGCCCATTTTGATTGTCGAAATCTTCGACGTTTGGGGTATCGATTTTATGGGTCCCTTTCCACCATCCAACGGCTTCAAGTACATCCTGGTCTCGGTCGACTATGTTTCCAAATGGATTGAAGCCGTCGCCACCCGACGATGCGATCACAGGACTGTCATGGACTTTGTGAAGAAGAACATCTTTTCCCGGTTTGGAATACCCAAGGCCATGATCAGTGATGGTGGAAGCCATTTTATCCATTCACAATTTCGTGCCCTACTTAGAAAATACGGGGTAAACCGCCGCATTGCCACCCCGTATCATCCACAAACAAATGGGCAGATTGAGGTCTCAAATAGACAAATCAAGAACATTTTACAGAAGACTGTGAGACCTGACAGGAAAGACTGGTCCACATGACTTGATGATGCCCTGTGGGCATACAGGACCGCTTTCAAGACCCCAATAGGCATGTCGCCTTATCGCCTGGTCTTTGGCAAAACCTGCCATCTTCTTGTCGAATTGGAACACCAGGCTTACTGGGCTGTCAAGCAATGTAACATGGATCCCCTGTTAACCGGTGCGCAGAGGACGCTTCAATTATCTGAGCTCAAAGAAATCCGTCGGGACCCCTTTGACAATAGTCGGCTGTATAAGGAGAAAATGAAAGCCGTCCACGACCGACTCATTCATAGAAAAACCTTTGAGCCTTACCAGCAAGTTTGGCTATTTGATGCACGCCTGAAACTCTTCCCAGGGAAACTCAGGTCCAAATGGACAGGACCATTTCGGGTGGTTAAGCCCTACTCTAATGGGGCGGTTGAAATTGCTGATCTTAACGCTGGTCACACTTTTACAGTTAATGGTCAAAGATTGAAGCATTTCCTGGCCCAGGTACCCCCCAAGGAAAGTGTCACCCTCGTTGAGGGATGACACCGAGCGCCGCCCAGCTGGAGGCGTTAAACTCAACGCTTCCTGGGAGGCAACCCAAAGAATTCAGACTGATCTGGTAGTTTACGTCACTCAGGTACTATCTTTTTGAACCCTTTTGCATCCATGTATCTGCCAATGATGACATTGTCTAACTTAAGCATGGGGGGGTGGTAAATTGCATAATCATGAGCTCAATTAATCAGTCTGAATGAATAAATAAATTTTAAAAAAAATGAATTTAGGAAGAAAACTTAGGCATTAAAAACTTGTCAATAGTGGGAAATAATACAAAAAGAACTTAAACACTTAGACTTTTCAGGCCTTCAGGCTTAATGTGTCCGTTAAAATATGGATTTAGCAGCGAATCCTTGCAACATTAAGCTATTCTAATCCACCCACTAAATAAGGTAATAAGCATACGACTTATCAACTCACCCTCTAACTCAGAAAAGCTTTGAGTCTAAGCATCTGCACACATTTTTACACAGACTCACTTCTCGGAGATTTTGACAGAAATTGGGTAGCTAATGAACTCTATAGGGTGGTATGGCTAGCAAATTATCGTGGGTAACTGCCCATTGGCAAGTTATCCAGAAGCTAGCCACAGGCCATTTCTTCTTCACTGCCTCTAGGTACATTTGAGATAAGGGAAGCCACCTACGGAAAAAAAAAGGAAGAAGAAGAAAAGAAAATAAACCACACTTCACCGCACAAGTATGGCTGGCAAGTAATCGTGGGTAACATCCCATTGGTCGGTTGTCCAGAGCCCAGCTCAATAATTGCACAAAAAAAAAGACCAAAACACCTAAGGAAGAAGCGGGGAAGTAGTACAAGCCGGGGAGATATACACCGGAAAAATCCTTGTGTTGACCCCAATTAAAACAAACGTAGGGAGAAAGCTACCAATCGAACAAATACACCTTCAGGCAAATTTGTTTCCTTTTCCGTTCCCCTTGAGGCGTAGAAACTCGAAGTCTGTCTCAATTACTGTTAAGTGAGTCTATCACAACATTCACACCAAGATGCTTAGCACTTAGGATTTTGACTGAGTTTTGGGTGGGTTGGGTAGCCGTAAAAAGTTACCAACCCACACTGAATTCCGAAAAAAATTCTAAAATATATACATATATATACATATACATATGTATAGTTATATACATTAAAGCAAGGATTCAGGCGATTCGTATTTTGGCAGACATCCGGGCGCTGCTTAGTCTTTGTAGATTAAGATCTTCGTATATTTCCTCCTATTGACAAGTAACGAAGTGTCTATGCAAATACTTCTTAAATTCTGGAAGGAAATAAAGGCTCGAATAAACCTTGCTAGGGACTAGCAAGGAGTAAGCATGGGGGTATGATAACACTGCACAAGGGGGTGATAAGTATGTTGAATATGGCCCATCTTAAGAATAAAAGGCATAACAAAAGTAGAATGGGAGCATTGCATGCATCATGTACCAAGATTGCTTATTAAACTGTATTAATGGCCATTTGTGTAAGCATTTGTTAAAGCAGGCCTCAGATGCGCAATCGGAACGCACAGATGAATTCAGAACGATGAACGGAGTCCAACGGATTCAAGATCGGCCAAATCCGACATCCGGAGCTCCTACAATGGGCCTAAGAAGTTTTGACCGTTAATCAGGAGATCAATGGCCCATATTGCGCCACGTCAGCCCCGCTCCACCGCGCACCGCGCCCTCATCCGCCCGCGGTCGCCGCGACAATGCGCGGGCGTGGCGCAACGGTTAGTGCGCACGCCCGCGCACATGCACACGAGGGCCAGTAAGAGTCGTCGTAGAGTGGCCAAACGCACCCCAGGTCCCAACCTAAGGGCGGCAAGCTCCCCTCTACACTACAAGGGATAGTTGCTCTCTTCGTTACCACGTACACGAAGGTCAGCTTACCTCCCTTAACAGTTGCCTATAGGCAGCAAATTCCCAGAACCAACCAGTTCTCCTAGTACGGTACTCCTGTTTACATTCCCCGTGGGGTTCGTACAGGAGTTTCTTTTTCACATCTGTGTTGGAATGTTTGGAACAAACAGTTCAATTTCCATTTTACTACAGTAAGGGTCCATTTTAGCTAAAAATAGGCAGCTTTCGATTACTCAATGATTCACATACAGTAGGGGTCCATTTTAGCTAAAAACAGGCAGCTTTTGATTACTCAATCATTCACATATAGTTTCTGCTAACCCTAGTGTTCATGCCAAGACCTAGGGTTCAATAATTTATTTTCGAGTGTACGTTTATTCCTTCCTAGGGTTCATCTCAAGTCTTAGGATTACTTACTAGCATGTACTAAATTAGAGATTTAAGGTTGTAACCACTCTACCTGGGTAACCGGGTGGAATGGGGGCTCATACAGTGGCTCCCGACGTCTCCACGGGACTTGTACACCCGACGGACTGGAAACCTAAAACATGGGTTAATGGGCCAAAAGGTTCAGAAGGATATAAACAAGGTATCATTATACAGAGAAACTCGTACAGAAAATAGAGACAGTTCGTTTGCAGAAAAGCGATAATAATAGGGCCTTACACAGCCCAAAACACGCTGTTAAACAGAAATTAGACGTTTGGGAAAGGTCTCAGACATCTTAAAATAGTTTTCAGGGATACCTCTCTCGGTGTTCCGCTATCAGACATCTGGAACTCAATGCCGATGTCCAAGGACTCTGTTAGACACCTGGGGATGCTCCCAGACATCTGAAACTACCTCGGCTACGCTCCCTCCTTCTGACACATACACGTACGCCGTCAGGACTTGTCAGAGAGGAAAAGTACGGAAAGTAGATCTCTACCAGACGTCTTGCTTTACCTTCGGACGTCCAGTATGACGTTTGGGTGTCTCTCTGGCAGTCTGATTCCAAGGAAAAATGACTTCCACGGACCCGCCCTGGCTCCCCTTGCCTGCAGGTGCTGTAGCAAAATGGCGTTGCACCCTCCACTCTCGCGCTTCCTCTCGCTTGTGCTCTCTACTCTTCACTCGCTCTCGCCCTCGCTCTGTTCTTGACTACGGGGTGGGCAACGAAGAGGAGGGGGAGAGGCTTATAAAGGGAGAAGAGGTGAAGGGGGCGGGATGGCGAGGCATGGCGCGGTGTGGCGTCGCAGGAGGTGTGGTGAGGTGCGGTGAGGGAGGGAGTATGGTGTATGTACGTTCTGCGTTGAAAAGCATTTTTGGATGTCTGGTGAACATCCCAGACGTCTGTTGAACATCTCAGACGTCTTAAGTGGCCAAAGGGGTGGTGGGTCGTTTCATCCTGGGAGGAGCATTTGCCCCTGGCAGTGTTTGCATACAACAACAGTTATCACTCGAGCATCGACATGGCACCATATGAGGCTCTGTACGGGAGGAAGTGTACGTCACTCTTGAGTTGGGTTGAGGTGGGGACTAAGTGGGTGGTTGATCCACGGCTAATACGCCAGAGTCAGGAGGTGATCGAGTAGATCCATCGACTACTACGTACTATCAGGAGCATGCAGAAGAGCCGTGTTGATCTAATGCATAGAGAGGTACAATTTGAGGTTGGGGATCATGTCTTCCTCCGTGTTTCGCCCATGAAGGGCTTGCAGCGGTTTGGGGTGAGAAAGAAGCTTGGACCGAGATTTGTGGGGCCTTTTGAGGTCTTAGAATGGATAGGACCCATCGCTTATCGACTTGCCCTTCCTCAACTCTCTGGATTGCACGATGCATTTCCTGTTTCCAACCTCAGGAGATATATCGCCGATCCCAGCCATGTCCTTAACCATGAGAGCATCGAGGTGGGAGACTACCTGACCTATCCTAAGAAGCCGATACAAATACTAGACAAAGTTGTCCAGAGTCTGAGACGGAAGGAGGTACCCCTAGTAAAAGTCCTGTGGAGAAGCCAGCGGTACGAGGAGGCAACTTGGGAGCCTGAGGCGGTAATGCGAGAGCAGTACTCGGAGCTTTTCGAGGGTATGATTCTTCGTACCTACTTCAGTCCTCCTTAAGTTTGTTATACGCTGCTACGTTATTTTCCGCACCCTAGTTAGCTCAAGTTTCAGGGACGAAACTTCCTTTAAGTTTGTTATGTTGAAGTGAACCATCACCTTTTGGTAGTTTAAGATGTCTGGAGAGATCGTTGGACGTCTGAAAATACTTTTTCTCTTTTATGCGTACCGTACGCACGCCACACCTTTCTCCCTCACCCCGCGCCTCACCGCTCTTTCCCCTGCGACAGCCATCTCCCGCACTCCTCCTCACTCCACACCACTCCCTCGCCCACGCTGTTCCCTTCACCCCCTCTCCCTTTATAAACCCCCCTCCTCCTCCTCCTCCTCCTCCTCGTCTCACATCATTGCAGCTAAGCTAGAGAAGGAGTGAGCGAGCAGAGAGCAGGAAGTCGGAGAGAGAGCAGAGAAGCAGAGGGTGTCGTGCGACTCTGCTGCAGCTTCTGCAGCGAGGAGAGCCTAGAACAGTTCTGCGAAAGTCATTTTTCCACGGAATCAAATGTTCGGAGTGACCTCCAAATGTCAGGGAGGACGTTCGAAGGTAATATGAGACGTCTGGCAGAGATTTGTTTTCCCGTATTTTCTTTGCCAAGTCCTGGCAATGAACACACATGTGTTAGATGTTGGGAGGCGCATCGGAGCGAAGACCGAGGCAATTTCAGACATCCGAGAGCATCTCTAGACGTCTGACGGAACCCTCGAACGTCAGCACTGCGTTCCAGACATCCGATAGAGGTGCCCCGAGAAAGGCATGCCTGTGAGTTAGTTTAAGACGTCTAGGACCTCTGCCAGACATCTAATTTCTATCAGAATTCTTGTTTTTAGGCCCGTACAAGGCCCAAACGATGCGATTTTCCGTAAACGAAACGTCTTTGTTTCCCATATGTTTTTCTCCTTGTAATGATACCTTATCTGTAGCATTTTGAACCCTTTTGATCTGTCAATCCATGTCTTAGGTCTCCAATCCGTCGAGTGTATGGGACCTGCGGAGACGTCAGGAGCTACAGTACGAGCCCCCATTCCACCCGGTTATCCTGGTAGAGTGGTTCTAACTATAAATCTCCAAGATTAATCAAATGCATGCAATTAGTTAAACCTAGGATGTGAGATGAATGGTAGGAAGAAATAAACGTATGCTCCAGAATTGTATTGACCCGTTACATTTGTAACTGGGCAAGACGTCTGGAGTTTCAGTCAGATGTTTGTCCAGACATCAAGACACGTTCCCGGACACCTGAAAGTGAGATTTTCGTATTGCACTGTGCACTTTGTGCCCGGGCGGCGAGCAGAGGCACCTCTCTCTCTTCGTACCCTCTCCCCGAACCCTGGCTCCTCTCCTATATAAACCCCTCACCTCCTCCTTTACCCCTCACACCACTCAAGCCACCACCACCTCCACCTTCTCCTATGATAGTCGCATTCCCCTCTTGTCTCTACTGTAGCCGCGGTGAGGAAGGAGAGTCACCGGCGAGGGGAGAGTGGGGAGGAGCGAGAACGAGAGAGTGAGAGGGAGTGGAAGCAGGGGAGGAAGGAGGCGACCACGGGAGCTTGGTGGAGCTCAAGGAGGATTCATGGGAGAGAGGAGGACACTGGTGAGGAGCTGTTCAAGCTCCTGCAGCTGCTGGAGCTGCCATTGCGAGCGGAGGCGCGAGTGGGGCGAGCTACGAGGAGGTTCTGATACTAGATGTTCTCTAGTATCAGACGTCAGGAGTGAAGTCTAGACGACTGGTGAGGCACCAGGACGTCCGAAGCTGAGGTCGGACGTCTGAAAGCACGTATCGTGCGAGGTACGTACGTTCCTACGCTGATTTCCGCCATGCAGAAGATCTCATCGCAGGAGTTGTTGGGCTAAAACGGTGCCTGCATTTTCGTACACAAATGCAAGCTTTGGGAAGGCACGTGGTGTGCTTTCCCAAGAACTTTTGGACTTTTGATCACGTCACCAGAAGTCTGGAGGTGCTTCCAAACGACCAGAGACCTTGTCCAGTGTCTGAAACTGCCCCCAGACGGTCGCAGAGGGAGTCTGGACATCTAAAGCAGCCACAGGAAACACAAGGTGAGTTCTAACATCTTTTAAGATGTCTGGGATTAGTCCCAGACGTCTGATTTTAGTTAGTAATCGCATTTTTGGCCTGTTTAAGATCCAAACGGAATCGGATTTCCGCAACCGAAGTACCGTTGTGTTCCACTCGAGTTCCTGCACATGTTCGTGTTGAGTATCTACTGTTTTGAGTTCATCTAATATACGTTGGTCACTAGTATAGGTTATCAGAAGGTGGCATGTTCGGGGCCGACAAAGATGAGGAGATCTGCGGCACAGGCTCCCATTCCTCCTGTGATACCCGGTAGAGTGGTTTAACCCAGTTATTAATATTTAAATAAGAATGTGCTTGGTTGGAATAATCGGATTGAACTTTAGGATGTGGAATGAACCCTAGGGTAGAAATGAATGAGTTTGTTTAAGCTGTATTGTTTACTTGAATGCATGGTTGAGATAAATTGCTAGTAAATGCCTTTAGTATAATTACGATATGCATGTTAAAATACGAGTTGCCTGTATGTAAATGAGAATTGAACTGTGAAACCACAAGTTGCATGTTGTGATTGAGAGCTGAATTATGAAAACACGAGCTGCCTATATATGGATGAGTAACGGGTTATGAAACATGAGATTTGGACTTGGATAAATGAGATGAATTTGAGCATGAATCCTATGGGGAATTAAGAGTAGAACTCCTGTGGATGAAAGGAATCTGGAAAGTAGATGGAAAGTGTGCTGGTCCTTGTGTACGTTGTACCAAGAAGAGCAACTGTCCCTTTTCAGAGTAGAGCGAAGCTAGCCTCCCTTGGGTTGCAACCCGTGGTTAGGATTGGCTACTCTAGACTGACTCTTGCTGGCCCTCGCGTACGTGGTACCGAGGCATGCTACTAGTGTAGGGAGGGAGCTAGCCACCCCACGGGGCCTGGGGTTCAGCTAGTCAGACTACATCGACTTTGTTAGGCCCTTTGGGCAAACCAGGGTAGTCAGACGAGGGTGCACAGACTGTGGAGGGTTGAGACCCTTATTTGGTTCTAAGATGTGAGACCCTTGTTCTGAGAGGGCATGGCCCTATACTGTTTAGTGTTGTACTTTGGGTGTACCTATTAGTGGAAACGACTGACCGCGTGTCAGTGCGGGGTAGCTACCCGTGAGCTTATCACGCGTGCCGTAGTCGCCGCTACGACTTGACAGTGACCATGGGTTGGTTGACTGGGTGTAGGACTACCACGAGAGACTCTGCCGCCAGGAGAGCACCACGTGTACCTTTTACTCTACGGGAAAGACTGCAATCAAGATCGTTCCCATGAGGAACATGCAAGATCAAGAAATACCTGGATACTTGAGAAATAAATGAACCAAAGACACATAAGTGAGATAAATAGAAAAGAGAAATAAATCTGTTATTGTTTTACTGTACTTGCACTTAGAAAAGGTAAACACCACTGTACTCAGCATTCGCTGACTCTGTCTTTTCATAACCTTGTTGAGGACCAGGAGCTGAGCAGCCTGAGTTTCCGGCTATAGAGGGCACTAGGCCTAGCCGAGCCCAGCTGTAGTCGTTTTTCAACTCTTTCATTTTCAACTGTTATAATGAGTAATGGACACACAGTTTACTGTTTCTGTTACTTTCTATTTCCTTTCCATTTTCTGTTATTGTGGTGGTGGCATGTACTATGATTTGAGATAGTAGTTCTACTTTCTTTACTGCTTCATTCTTTTCTTCTGCTTAGTTATATTGCATGTGTGAATGTGGTTTATTTTCCTGCTTTTGATTATTTCTTGTTGGAGGACTAGGTCTTGGGATTAGTCGAGGCGAGCCGGTCTCAGGTCCTGTAGGGATCCGGGAATCGGGTCGTGACAAGAATAAATCTATTCAATTAAACCCTAGGTTATGACATGAACATTAGGGCTCGAGAAAAACACACGTGATTAATTGAGTAAATCATGAGCGGTTTGTATTATCTGGAATGGACCACATTATGAACAAACCTATACTATAATTAAGCTGCCTGCTCTGTATATATCAAACCGGATATAGCGAAATTCATGTACAAACCTTACAGGGAATATAGAACGAGACAAGAATACCGTAGCACGGAGAACCGGATGATTCTGGAATTGCCACCCATGGGCGGCCATTAAGGGAAGTGATCTGACCTTCGTGTACGCAGTACCGAAGAGAGCAACTATCCCTTATAGTGTAGAGGGGAGCTTTCCGCCCTTGGGTTGAGACCCGAGGTGAGTTTGGCCACTCTACGTCGACTCCCGTTGGCCTTCGCGTACGTGGTATCGAGGTGAGCTACTTATTGTAGGGGGTAGCTAGCCGCCTAGGGGGTCTAAGGTTAGGCATGGCCAACCTACATCTACTCTTGTCAGCCCGTTGGGCAAACAGAGATAGTCAGACGAGGGTATGCGGATTGTGGTGGGGTGAGACCCATGTTCTGTTCTGAGAGGGGCAAGGCCCTATGTTGTTCCGTATTGTACGTTTGGGCGTACCCGCTAGCGGAAACGACTGACCGCGTGCCAGTGCAGGGTAGATACCCATCGTGCTTATCACGTGTGCCGTAGTCACCACTACGTCGTGACCATGACCTTGGGGTGGTAGACCAGGTGTAGGACTACCACGGAGGGACTCTCCCAGCCAGGAGAGTGCCACATATGCATCCTACATCACGGGAAAACTGCAAGCAAGATCGTTCCTTTAGGTAACAAGAAGATTAAGTAATGTAATGGACCCTGATTAGAGATTTCTACATAGCAAACCGTTATAAGATAATTGGAATCGGAAAGTAATATGTTAAGCTACTTGTTAAATGCATTTTATATTTTAGCCACCACTCTACTCAGCGTTAGCTGACACCAGATGTATAACCTTGTACAGGTCAGGGATTTGAGCAGCCCAAGTCACCGGCTGCTGAGGATGCTGGGCCTAATAGAGCCCAGCTGTAGTTTCTGCTGCTAGTGAGTTTCTTTAGTTACACTTTCCAATACTTTTTCGCTGTATTTCTGTTGAAGGCATGTAATATTTTAGTAATACTGTTCTGTTTCTCCTTTTGTTGCCAATTTCTTTTTGCTTAGTTACATTACTTGTGTGGTTGTGGATTGATGCATGTTATTTGGTTATTTCTCGTTGGACGACTGGGTCTTGGGATTAGTCGAGGCAAGTCGGTCTTAGGTCCTGTAGGGATCTAGGATCGGGTCATGACACAAGTAGAGTGCAACAAGGACGCGGATGTTGGTGGACTCTTGCGGCCAAGGAGGCTTCAGGGTTATAGGTCAAACCTTTGGGGAGGTAAGAGGTCAATGTTGGAAGGAGCTTAGGAGGGCAGTTTACCCAGCCGGGAGCACTCAGCTGAGGCAGGTTCTTCCTTGGCCAGAGATATGCCGACTTCATCTGGTGGTCTAAGCATGACTGGTGGGGAGGTTCCCACGAGTGGTGCAGGTGTTGCGACACCTAAAAGATGCCCTAACATGGGCTAACCCTCCTTGAGGAGGGATGAATTTCAAACATGTTTACTTCTACTGCATACCCGTGGCAAGAGACTTTCTTTATTTTCCTTGAGTTCTTTCTATTTGAAGGAAAATAAAATTTTAAACTTTAGTATTTTGCTGTGGATAGGTTGAGACTCTTGGGACTACTTTTGTCCCTGGTAATGGTGATGCAATTGAGGACGCTGATTCTGGAGTTCCTTGCGAGGCGACTTATATGGTCGCAAAATGGGTAGTGACTGCTAGGGCAAAATAAAGGAACTTTGCCCCCCTTTGCTTGGGGAAGCTAATGCCGCCCACAAGAAGGCGGAGAAAGTTGCTAATGAAGCTACTAGGAAACTTCGGTTACAGTAACATGCGGTCGAGCAAGTAGATTTTCTTCAGAAGGAATTGAAAGAGGCCCGCCTAGGGCTAAGGATAGCCGGAACGACTGTCGGGAAGATTGAAGGCTCATTTGACGCCATTTACAGGGGAGATCTTGTAAAATTGCGTGATCTTGACGAAAGATTGTAATCTTCTTGCAATAACGTGCTCCGGTTGAAAGAGGAGGTACAAGTACCAAAGGAGGCACATTCTTCTGTAGTGGAAGGGTACAAGGCGACCCTAGAAGAAGAGTGCCTTCGTCTTGGCGTAACCATAGACGAGCTCCCTACAGTCAAGGTGGCTTAGGAGAAGGCGAAGGCCGACATGCGAGGAGTAAGGGAGGACCTTGCTATAGCCCACCAGCTTGCTAAAGAAAGGGCCAAAAGGGTCCTTGAATTAGAAAATGCTCCCGTGATGGAGATGAACCCTAAAGCTGTGATGGACTTCTTCACCTCAGATCCCTCTATGAAGAAGAGTAGGGACCTCATCTCGAAAGAAGCCGAGAAGTATACACTGACGGCGGTGCAAGCCCTTCTAGAGGGTGGTCAAACTATTGTGGACGAACTGCTTGAGTGGTCCATAGATAAACTAACTTCCAAGTTTGACTGCCAGAAGTCTGAGGGTCTTATCGAAGGGAAGGCTCCAGTAATGCCGCTTGAGGACCAGCCGGGAAGTCCAACTCCTGAAGAGGAGGTAGACAAGTCTGGTATGTTAAGGGCCTCGGAACAAACTTCCTGTCATGTGAGCCCTGCTTATGAGGCTACCTCTCCTTCTCCTACTCCCCGAGTCGACCTCCCAGAATATTCTGACTGAAGGCTTGTGGTTATTGCTGGGAGATTCTATTTTTTCCCCTCTTTTATCTCTTTCTTTTTTTTTGTGTCATTTGATGGGAATGACCCTTATGGAAAATGTAGAACAACCAACAAGGGATGCAATGAAAGAAAAACTTTTTTTTCATTCAGTCATACCTGTGATACATCTTTAAATTACTAGTGTGCCAAGTTCGAGGAATTGGCATGCAGCCTAGAGTTTGTAATTTATAAAAATTGCCTGAACTATCTTTGCAAACTCTATAAGGTCCTTCCTATGAAGCATTGAGCTTCCCACTTGAGTTACTTGGCATAGACACTTCACTCTTTCGCAAGACTAGGACTTCCTTAAAGAATTTTCTCTTCTGAACTAACTTGTTGTAAATGATTGCAGTTGCCTCATTGTATTGTAGTGCCAATGTTGATGCCTTTTCTCTCATTTCTTTCACCAACTCTAAGGCTTGGTAGACTTAATCATCGTTAGTATCGGGGTCATATAGTTGAGATCAGTATGTAGGAAGGATTATTTCTATGGGTTGCCAAGCTTTCATATCATATACCAAGCTTAAGAGTGTATGGCCAGTTGAAGTCCTTTGACAAGTCCTATAACCCCACAGTACATTCAGCAACTCTTCTCACCCATCTGCCCTTTGATGAATCTAGCTGACATTTTAATGAGGCAATGATAGTGTAGTTAGTTACCTTTGCTTGTTTATTTGCTTAAGGGTGCGCTATGGATGTGAAACATAGGCGGATATCCCAACTTGCATAAGATTCTTTACCTTTTTTAGAAGAAAATTGGGTGCCATTGTTGGTGACAATGATACGGGCAATTCCATATCATGCAATAATGTTCTTTCTTACAAAAGATATGACCCTGTTGGTTGTCGGACTAGCTATGGCTTTAGCTTCTACCTATTTGGAGAAGTAATCTACCGCCACTAGGATGAAGCGTTTTTTAGCAGGTGTCGGTGGAAAAGGGCTAATGAAATCCATTCCCCATTTAGCAAAAGGGATGGGTGACATGATGGGTACCAATTTTCCAAGTCGTAAATGATGTAGCAAAGCAAATCGCTGACACTTATTGTACTTGTGCACAAAACTATTGTAGTACTGTTTCATCTGAGGCCAGAAGTACCGCAACTGAAATAATTGAGCCAGGAGTGCTTTGTACCCTTCATGGTTGCCGCAGATGCCACCGTGGGCTTCCTGAAGAGCCTGTGATGCCTCTTCCTGTGTAAGGCAACGTAATAGCAAACTTGAATATCCCTGCTTATACAACAGTCCACCAATCAGAATATACCAGGATGCTTTCAGATGAAACACCTTGGGACGTGGTTCCTTAGGAGGTAACACGCCAGTATTTAGAAATTTTATTATAGGCATCATCCAAGAGGTGGGCTGTTGTATCACGAATGCTTTGAGAAGGAGTACTGTCGGCTCGTTCAATGTTTGGAGGCATATATCCTCATCTTATTCTTGTGGGATTGCGGATGCTAGATGGGCTAAGGCATTCGCCAGAGGATTGTTGGATTGGGGTACTGTAAAGACCCGTCCTGAATTTAGCCTTTTAAGACATCCGGAGTGTTAGTCAGATGTCTGGACCCCTTCCCAGACGTCTGGAAATTGAAAAATCCGTACGCACCCTGCGATCTGCGCATAGGCGGCGCACAGACTCTTCTTCTCTCCTTCCTTCTTTTCCCCTCTGAACCCTAACCCCTAGCCCTATATAAGAGACCCCCTTCCTCTCCTCTCCACTATACTACCACCACACCTTCCACTCCATTGCCGTGAGCAGAGGCGCGTGAGAGAGAGAGTGAAAGCGAGGAGGAGCGGGCGTGAGGAGGAGGAGAGGGCAGAGGTCGTGAGCTTCGTGGAAGCTCGTCGGAGGCTTGCACGGCCACCGCGACGTGTGCGAGAGGAGGACGTTGGGGCGTTGTCCCTGACCTTCTGCAGTAGTGGGGGCTGCAGCGGAGTGGAAGGAGCCGCGGCGGAGTGCGGCGAGAAGCACAGGAGAGTGGTCTAATACTGGAATTTTTCTAGTATCAGGCGTTCGGAGTGTCTTCTGGACGACTGGCTAGACGTCTAGCGTCGACACTTGACGTTTGAAAGCAAGTGTATCGCGAAGGTACATCTCTTTCGCGGTTACGGCCATGCAGGCCACACCGCAGTTGATTCAATTTAGCCTAAAGAGGGTGCTACTCTGTCATGCCCAGGAGTAGCCTTAGGAAGGTGCGCGGAATGCATTTCCATGCACTTTCGGATGTCTGGACAGCTCACCAGACGATCGGAGGCGTTCCCAGATGACCAGAGGACTGGTCAGACGCCTAGAATTGTGTTTAGACGGTCGCAGGGGAGTCCTGGACGTCTGAGGGAGCTGCAGGAGCTTGAGGTGAGTCCCTGTGACTTTTAAAACGTCTAGACTTGTTTCCAGATGTCTGATTTGGGTCTACAGACACATTTTCGACCCGTTTAAGGTCCAATCGAGATTCGTTTCACGCAAACAAAGTATCTGTGGTTTCCTTGTGAATTCCTCTACATATTAGAAGCATTTATACACTGTTCTGAATCTTCCATTGTGGTGTGTTCCTTGGTATAGGACTTCGACCTGTTGCGTGTCTGGGGCTTGTAGAAGCATGTGGGCCGGCAGTTCGAGCCCCCAGTACTCCCGGATCGTCTCGTAGAGTGGTCCACCCCTGTTCTACTTATAAAATATGATTGCATCTATGAAAATTAGATAATTGGAAACCTAGGATGTGGCATGAACCTTAGGAAGAGAAATGGTTGAACCGCTTGTTTGTGTAATTGAAATTGTATTCATAAATGAATGAGCTAAATTGTTAGCAACTACCTATTAATTAATACGAGCTGTCTGATAGAATATGAGCTGCTTGAGATAACTAAACAGTTACCTGTGATATCACTTATTGCATGTGTTAAATTATGGAAATACGAGCTGCATGTGTATAAATGAGAACCGAATTGTGAATGATGAAACCTGGATTGGAATAATATGGTGAACATGAGCATCAACCCTATGGGGAGTTAGGAGTAGAGCTCTTATGTATAGATGGAAAAACCTGGAATGTGGATGGAAAGTGTGTTGGCCCTTGAGTACGTGGTACCAAGGAGAGCGATTATCCCCTTTTTAGTGTAGAGCGAAGCTAGCCGCCCTTGGGTTGGGACCCGGGGTTAGGATTGACCACTTTACACCAACTTCTGTTGGCCCTTGCATACACGGTACTGAGGTGAACTACTAGTGTAGGGAGGAAGCTAGCCACCCCACGGGGCCCGGGGTTCGGCTAGCCACCCTACACCAACATGTTAGGCCCTCTGGGCAAACCAGGGTAGTCAGATGAGGGTGCGCGGACTATGGAGGGGTGAGACCTCTGTTTGGTTATGAGGGGCTAGACCCCTGTTTCTGAGAGGGCTAGGCCCTATACTGTTCCGTGCTGTACTCTGGGTGTACCCGCTAGCGGAAACAACTGATCGCGTGCCAGTGAGTGGTAGCTACCCATGAGTTTATCGTGCATGCCGTAGTCACCGCTACGTCTGTCAGTGATCTCGGGGTGGTTGATTGGGTGTAGGATGACCACGGGGGACTCTCTCGGCCAAGAGAGCACCACGTGTACCTTCTACTCTTCGGAAAAGACTGCAATCAAGATCGTTCCCACGAGGAACATGCAAGATCAAGAAAGAAATCTGAAAGTAAACCAATGGGGTGAAAAGAAATTACCTGTAAAATAAATAACTGGAAAAGGATAAATATACTTGCTAGTTTTACTGCTTTAAATGGTTTGGTTACCACTCTACTCAGCATTCGCTGACTCTGTTTTCTCATAACACTGTTTAGGTCCAGGAGTTGAGCAGCCTGAGCTACCAGCTGCAGAGGGTGCTGGGACCAATCGAGCCCAACTATAGTTTTCCGTACTGTTGTTGTACTCTCGTTTCTACTTTAGTGAGTTCAGACTTTTGTTTACTATTCCTGTTACTGTTACTTTTGTTCTACTTTCCTGTTGTTGTGGAGGTATGTGCTGAACTAGCAGCTTTTACTTTCCTTTACTGCTTGTATTCTTTTACTGTTAGTTGCATTGCATATGTGAATGTGGTTTATTTTCCTGCTTTTCAGTTATTTCTTATTGGACGACTAGGTCTTGAGATTAGTCGAGGCTAGCCGGTCTCCGGTCCCGTAGGGATTTGGGAACCGGGTCGTAACAAGATGGTATCAGAGCAAGGTTGTCCCAAGAAATGAACCAACTATCTTGAGAATAACCATTCACGTGCATGTAACTAGGGTAACAACCACAACGTACCGCTTGACATCTGTTCTAAGTCTCCTTTCGCAGAAGTCCGTTAAAGTTGACTGCTTTTGTTCTGTCTTTCACGTCTCCTTGCAGGAGATGCCTCATCGGGGAGTTGTTGAGGTGGGCCGTGGACGCGGCCGTGGACGAGGTCAGAGGGGCGGACTTGCCGAGCCCGAGGTGCCAGTTGACCCGCCACTTCTCCCGGGCGTTCAAGCCCAGGACCTCGCTCAGCTGATCAGAGACATAATGCGAGAGGAGCTACACCAACCTCCACGGGCACCTCTTCCTGAGGACGTGGAGGGGGAGTCCTCGGTGGGACAGAGAGACCGCCGCAATGTCGGACGAGCATGTGGGGGAGGGGGTGGTCCTCCACTGCCCCTACCGCACTTTGACACTTCTGAGTATGAGACCTCCTTGCTTGGAGGCATGCCAGTTCCCTCACTGCAGCTGCACCATGAGCTTTTCAGATAGTTTCGGAAGCTGAAGCCCCCTCCTTCAAGGGGGATGAGGATCCGTCTGAGGCAGAGGACTGGCTGGAGTAGATAGAGAAGGTGTCGCCCCCCTGCGGAGTGCCGCGTAACCTTTGCCACGTACCAGCTAGAGAGTATGGCACACAGGTGGTGGAGGGCAGTCAGAGGCTAGGAGAGGGGAGAGCTGATGTGGGATTAGTTGGTGACCCTCTTATGCGAGCAGTACTTCCCTCATACTTGGCAGGACCAGAGGAGGTGGGAGTTCCACACTCTCCATCAGGGGACGATGACTGTTAGCGTGTATCACATGTGCTTCCTGGAGCTGTCATGTTTTGCTTCGACAGCCATAGCTATAGAGGTGGAGCGCCTGTGGAGGTTCACCGAGGGGCTCCAGCCAGCTATTCGGGGGTATGTCAAACCCCTAAAGTTGCCCGCTTTCTCGAGAGAGGTGGAGGTAGCCATGATGTACGAAGAGACCAACCTGACCGCGCGGGACACCGACAACAGGCGGAAGAGGCCCTACCAGCCAGAGTGCTCTCAGGGCCGACAAGAGTGGAGGCACACGGCACCCGCAGGAGAGCCGTCTCATTTTGTGAGGCCGTCAGTGGCCTTTGGGGGCCCCAGACAGGGACCAGCTGTCAGCACTAGACCTTGGGGTGGTTGACTGGGTGTAGGACTACCACAGGGGACTCTTCTAGCCAGGAGAGCACCACGTGTACCTTCTACTCTTCGGAAAAGACTGCAATCAAGATCGTTCCCACGAGAAACAAGCAAGATCAAGAAAGAAATCTGAAAGTAAACCAATGGGGTGAAAAGAAATTGTCTGTAAAATAAATAACTGGAAAAGGATAAATATACTTGCTAGTTTTACTGCTTTAGATAGTTTGGTTACCACTCTACTCAGCGTTCGCTGACTCCATTTTCTCATAACACTATTTAGGTCCGGGAGTTAAGCAGCCTGAGCTACCGGCTGCAGAGGGTGCTGGGCCTAGTTGAGCCCAATCAAAGTTTTACGTACTGTTATTGTACTCTCTTTTCTGTTATAGTGAGTTCAGACTTTTATTTACTGTTCCTGTTACTGTTACTTTTGTTCTACTTTCCTGTTGTTGTGGTGGTATGTGCTGAACTAGCAGCTTCTACTTTCCTTTACTACTTGTACGCTTTTACTGTTAGTTACATTGCATATGTGAATGTGGTTTATTTTCTTGCTTTTCGGTTATTTCTTGTTGGACGACTGGGTCTTGGGATTAGTTGAGGCAAGATGGTCTCGGGTCCTGTAGGGATTCAGAAATCGGGTCGTAACAAGTGCCCAGTTGGTTGAGGTGTTCCTGAAGTCTGACAACTCTTCTTTGACTTTGTCGACATATAGACTCATATTAAGATCCTTGGCTTGGTACTCACCATTTACATGGTTAGCCACCAACTGGGAGTTCGTATACACTTCTAACAGTGAGGCACCCATTGACTTGGCCATTTGAATGCCTGCTAGGAAAGTCTCATATTTAGCTACATTGTTGGAGGCATGGAAAATTAGTTTAACGGCATATTTGTGAGTGGTACCGTCTGGGGTAGTCAATGCTATGCAGGCCCCAGATCCGACTGCAATAAAGGAGCCACCAACATATAATTTCCATGGTATGGTAAGGCAAGCATCTGGATCTGTGAACTCCGCCACAAAATTAGTTAGAACTTGGCCTGTTATTGACTTCCTTAGCTAGTACTGGATGTCAAATTCTGCCAACTCCATGACCCATTTTATTTGCCAGGTAGAGCATGTCGGTCTGTGTAGCATCCAATGTGGGGGATAGTTGGAGAAGACTATTATAGAATGGGCTTAGAAGTATGGGTGTAGCTTTCTGGCAGTAGTCACCAATTGTTAAAACCAGTGCTGTTAAAGTCCTTTAAGATGTCTGGGACTTGGGTCAGACGTCTGGACACCTTCCCAAACGTCTGGAAATCAATTTTTGTGTGCGTACGTCCTCGAGTCTGCGCTCGTGCCGCGCGCAAACTGTGCACAACCGCCTTCTTCTCTCCCCTCTCACCGATGAAATCCTACCCAGCGCCTACTAAAACCCTTCTCCTCTCCCTCGTTCACCACCACACTTCCAGCCATCTTCTCCTTCCTCCAGCGAGAGCGAGTGCAGTGAGCGAAGTGGTGGAGAGGAGCAGTGAGGGGGAAAGAGAAGAGAGCACGCGAGCTCGCGAGAGAGCTCGCCGGAGAAGCTCACGGCTGGTCAGGCGTGCGTAAGGCGGAGAGGTGCGTCGGGGAGGTTCTCCCCGACGTTGCTGCAGCCAGAGCGGCAGTCGAGCGGGCGCGGCACAGCTGCGCGCGGCGCGAGGAGGCGAAGGCAGTCTCTAGTCCAGGGATTTTCCCATAATCAAACGTCTGGACCGACGTCTAGACGACGTCTGGAAAAAGCTCCAGACGACTGAGAGGTACGTTCCGCGTCCTGCACCTCCCTTTGCGGATACGGCCATGCAGGCCGTTCCGCCGAGGCACTGCTTCGTGCCTTTCGAGAAGACTTTTTGTCGTGTGTGCAGGATTCATTTTGGGAAGGCGAGGGACACGCCCTCCCACGCAGTTCAGACGTCTGGGCGAAGTACCAGATGGCGGGAAGCGTCTCCAGACGTCCGGAGAGGTGGTCGGACGTCTGGAATTGGGTCCAGACGGTTCAACAGAATTCCTGGACGTTTGAGGAGTAGCGCAGAGTGAGGTATGGTTCTGGGCTTCTTTTAAGACATTTGGAAGGTGTTCTAGACGTCAGATTTGAATCAAAATTACCGTTTTTGACCCGTTTAGGGTCCGTTTGAGGTCCGATTTCCGCAATTAAGATTCCGTTCTTCGTATAAGTTCCTCCACTTGTTGGAATGCTTTTATCATGTTCTGAGTGGTTTCTTGTGGTTGACCCTTGTGTTAGGACCTCATTCCGTTGCGGGTTTGGGGGTTACGGAGGCACGTTGACCTACTGATCAAGCCCCCATTACTCCTGGTTTTGCCGGTATAGTGGCTTCCCCTAGATTTATTACAACCATGAATGCATATCTGGAATGAATGTTAGATCCTAGGGTATGACATGAATCCTAGGACTAGAAATGCTAGATTGAATGTTAGATCTTAGGGCATGGCATGAATCCTAGGACTATAAACACTAGAATAATTGTATTGAATGCATGAATTGTAGTCTTGGATGAGTAAATAAAATAATAACAATTGCATGTAATTGGATAACAACTGCTTGTGGAATGTAAAGTACTGTTGTTAGCAATTGTTGCACGTATATTCCTGTTGTTGCAATTAAATACGAGCTGCGTGTATATGAAATGGAAATAGAAATGATGAAACATAGTATGGCTTGGGCTGAGAAACATGAGCATGAACCCTATAGGGAATTAGGAGTAGAGCTCCTGGAAATAAATGGAATGGAACTGGAAATGGGAATGGGGAAGTGAGCTGGCCCTTGAGTACAGAGTACCAAGGAGAGCGACTGTCCCCTTGTTTAGTGCAGAGCGGAGCTAGCTGCCCTAGGGTTGGGACTCGGGGTTAGGATTGGTCACTCTGTACCGACTTTTTGGCCCTCGTGTATATTGTACCGGGGAGAGCTACTAGTGTATGGAGAGAGCTAGCCACCCCACGGGGCCCGGGGTTCAGCTAGCTGTCCTACACCGACTTGTTAGGCCCACTGGGAAAACCAAGGTAGTCAGGCGAGGGTGCGCGGACTGTGGTGGGGCGAGACCCCTATTACTGAGAGGGCTATGCCCTATACTGGTTCTGTGCTGTGCTTTGGGCGCACCCGTTAACGGAAATGACTGACCGCGTGCCAGTACAGGGTAGCTACCCGTGCGTTTATCGCGCGTGCCGTAGTCACCGTTACGTCTGTCAGTGACCTTGGGATGGTTGACTGAGTGTAGGACCACCATGGGGGACTCTCCCAGCCAGGAGAGCACCACGTGCTACTTCTACTCTTCGGAAAAGACTGCAATCAAGATCGTTCCCACGAGGAACATTCGAGATCAAGAAAAAGACCTGATAAATAAACCAAGTGATGAAAGAAAGAATAATTAGTTAAATAAAGAAAGAAATTGAAAACAACAGCTACCTGTCCACCTTTACTGTTTTTAGTTAGCTGGTTGCCACTCTACTCAGCGTTCGCTGATTTCATGTACTCATAACTTTTTTCAGGTCCAGGTGTTGAACAGCTAGAGCCTACGGCTGCAGAGGGTGCTGGGCCTAGTAGAGCCCAGTAGTTGTACCTTTTCGTTGTACCTCGTTTCTTGTTGTACTGAGTATTTTTGTTACACTTCTGTACTCTTTTATTGTAAACTTTATATTCCTGTACCTTTTTAAATTCTCTAGTATTGTGGTGGTGTGTATTGTAATAGTTTATTTCTTTACTGCTGTACTTTTGTTACTGTTAGTTGCTTGCATGGTGAATGTGATTTATTTTAATACTTTTTGGTTACTTTCTCGTTGGGCGACTGAGTCTTGGGATCAGTCGAATCAGTCCGGTCTCGTGTCCTGTCTGGATTCGGGAATTGGGTCATAACACCAATGATAGCCCAAGCTTCTCGATCACAATATATTTGGTTTCTGCACCTTGATAAGTCTTGTTGACAAAATATATTGGTCGTTGTCCCCCTTCTTGGTCGCAAAATAGAATGACGCCAATGGCCGACATGGATGCCGTTAGGTAAATGAATAAAGATTCTTCGGCCCTAGGAGCCATCAAAATTGAAGTTCATTGTAGGGCATTCTTAACCTTGTCTAAAGCCTTTTGGCAGTGGGGTTCCAATGGGCAGCTATGTAACCTTTGCCCTTTTTAATACACTAGAAGAATGGAAGATCGAGATAAGAATCAACCTAAAGAGGCGATCTTGCTAACTAACGACGTCATTTCCTTCAAAGTAGTTGGAGGATTTAGAGTCATGATCGCTTGGATCTTGTCGGGATTAGCCTTTATTCCATAGTTAGAGACTAAAACTCCCAAAAATTTTCTCGAGGAAACATTGAAAACCCATTTCTCAAGATTTAGGCAGAGTCGGGTGTTCCTCAAGACATGGAACACCTCAACTAGATTTGCAAGATGCTGAAGGAAATTCAATCCCTTTACCAACATATCATCGATATACACCTCAAATGATTTTCAAATTAAATGAGAAAAAATCATGTTTACAAGGCACTGGTAAATTACTCTAGCATTTTTCATGCTAAAGGGCGTGACTCTATATTGAAAAAGACACTTATCAGTTCTGAATGAAGTGTGAGGTCTATCTGCTGGAGCTAAACTTATCTGATGGTATCCACTATAAGAGTCTAGGAAAGACATGTGAAACTATCCACTGCACGAGTCTACAAAGGCATCGATCCTTGGCAGGAGCAATTCATCTTTTAGATAGGCTTCATTCAAATTTGTGAAATCCACACACATCCTCCACGTGCCATTCGCTTTTTTGACCATGGCTACATTATATAACCATGCAGGGTATAAGGATTTCTCAATGAATCGACCTCCAAAAGCTTTTTCAGCTCTGCATCAGCTGCCTGCAATTGCTCCGCTGATTTATGTCGGCGGGCTTGTTTCACTGCTCGAGCATCTGCCTGAATATTGAGATGGTGCTGAATTAGAGACGGATCAACCCCTGGCAAATCACTTGTGGACCAAGCAAATATATCCACATTGGCCTTTAACGAGTGCAGCAATTCATGGACCTTAGAGGGATCAAGGTCCGCTCCAACTCACACAAGCTTGTCCATCATGTCAAGATATAACTATATGGCCATGGCTGAAGAGCCTGGCTGAACTTTTGAAACCGCCAGGGGATTGGTTGGATCCATTTATTGTTGAATTGCTTGGATCTGACTCCTCTTCCTTCCCCATTTCTGTGGTTTGGGGGCCTTAACTCCATGAATCGCTTCAACTCGATCTATAGAAGTTCATGCCCGACGGTTTGATTCCCGTGCACTATTCCCACTCCAAGAGGAGTGTAAAAGAGCATAAATTGGAAATATGATGAGGGGATTACCTAGAAGGAGTGGGTTGTTGGGTGGCCAATGTTGCCATCAAATGCTGCCACCAAGCTGGCTACGATGAATGTGGTCGTTCAATTAAGGTGCTTGTCCCCATCGTAGATAGACACAAGGAAACTGATATCTCCCTTAGGCATCACCTTATGGTTCCCACACCCCACCACTGGATGGGCTGAGGGGGAAAGGTTTCTTCTTTAAATCCCTACTTTAATAGCGTCTTGAGGAATAACATGTCAACTGCACTGCCTTCATTGACAAGGTGCTTGGGGTAAAGCTACCCCGCTAGCAAGAGAGTTACAAGAAGGGGATCCGTATGGCTCACCGGATCCGGTAAGGCGGAGAAGAGTTTCGATGCCGCCTGCTTGATAGTATTCTTCTCCCCCCATTGAAGGGTAGGGAATACGTCTCTAGGCCCCTGTTTAGCTTGAGTGGTTCGTGGATTTGGGGGAGTGTTGACTCCAAAAATCATTTCTACTTCCTTAGCCATCGATGTAGGAGAAAGATTAAGTGCACGGGTGCCCTGGGGTTGTGCTACCATCACCTCTAGAACTTGCTGGTGGTATTCCATAGGTGGACGCTGTTGAGAGATTCCCGGCTCAACCTGGTGAGTCGTGGATTCAGTCGACCTCTCATCGGCTAAGAATACCACATTTACCCCAGAGCTCTTGAAGCTTCTCTTTGTGGTATTCTTTCGAACCCTCCGTGGGTCGCTTGCCCTTGTCCTGGCTTTCATTTTGCTTCACGAAATGTGTTAAGTTGCCGTGCTGGTTCTGAGACTCAATTTGGTCATGCAAATCTCAACAGTCTTTAGTAGCATGTCCTCAGGCTCGATGATATTTACAATATGGACCCGAGTCAACCTTCCTTTTAAGAGGCTTTGGTAGTAGTAAGAGATCTTTATTGGTTGACCAAATCTCTGCCAACACGCCTGCCTGGTTCATGGCTAGGGGAGTGTACTCCTCAAAAAATTCTCGCCTGGGTTGGCAGGGGTAGTTATTTCGACTTTTATTGGACCTTTCATTCCTTTGGTCCTGGAAATTCGCATTCCGCTTATTGAAGCATTTACTTTCATGAATAGATATAGGGGCTGGCTCGCCTGAGGTCTTCTCATCAGGGGAATTCAAATTCTCCCCATATCCATCCTCTAGTCAACTACGAGAGTGGAACGAATCATCTTGTTCTGCGAATCTTATAGCCCGATCTCATAGCTCAGCCATGTCCCTTGGCGGGAAGTCATCAATGTCATACCAGAACCTCTAGGTTAGGAGCCCTGACTTGAAGTACTGGATGGCAATGGCATTGTGGGGCCTTTTGCACATGAAGTATTGAGTTTTGAACTGATCAAGATAGATTGGAAAGATTCATTCTTTTGCTGCCTGATTTTTGACATTTTTTCTGGGTTATCTCTAATCCGCTACTACCCTACAAAGCATTGGCAAAATTTGTCCACCAATTCTTGGAAACAAGTAAATTGTCTTACCGGTAGCTCATGGAACCACTCATGAGCCATGCCGGAGAGATACGACGGGAATACTCGATAGAGTACCCCGTTAGGACAGTCATGGACAAGCATCATCTGGTGGTAGCTCCCTACAAAACTGTTGGGGTCTGCTATCCCGTCATATTGAGCCATGATGGGTTGCTTGAATTTTTCTGGCAGAGGGGTAGTCATTAGTCCTTCGTGAAAGGATAGGTAGTGACATACACCTGGGGGTGTATACCTCGCATTGCTTGGGTGACTTGCCAGATGATCTTAGGTAAGGAGCCCCTCCCATTGGTCACCATGGGGTGGGCCCCGGATTGCTCCTCCCATTCTTGCGACGACGGAGGAGGAGCTTGAGGTGGACAAAGGGGAACCTTCCCTTTTTGGCTACTAAGCTCACGTTTTAATTTTTCGAGTTGTTCGCGTAGGCGAGCATTTTCCACCTCCACCACGTGACGCCATTTGATTTGGTCATCGATGGGTTAGAGTTATGGGGCTCCTCCAGTAGAACCTTTTGCTTTTCTTTTATCATTTTAATCTCCAGGAGTTGGTTCGCTATAAACTATTTTTCTGCCTTTAAGGCTACGAATTTGGACTTATACTCTTCCTCTTTTGCTTGTATTTCGAGAGGATTCCCTTGAGGATTCTCATGATGAGAAGGCTCAGGTTGTAGGCTGGGTTGCATGACCTTATCCTTGCTGAGTCCAGTGTCTTGATGGCATCTCCTAGACACAGAGACATTGGACTCTGCCAGGGCAGCGTATCGCGGGAGCCATTGTTTAGGTTTAGAAATAGGAAACATGACAACAATATCAAGTGAAAGTGCTTCCCGTAGATGATGCCAATTGATCGAGGTCCTTTTGGTAGGAGCCTTGATTCAAAGGATCGAGAGATAAAGAACACAATGTTCGTGACCTGGTTCCACCTAAAGAGGTGTATGTCTGAGGAGAGAATGATACACCCAAATCTCACTACATTCCGATAGGTGATACAATCACTCTTAGCTTTTCTCTCTGTTTATGTAAAAAACAAAAGCTATCTCATTTAGTGTAAAGACCCGTTGTGTCCTAAGCCTTTTAAGTCGTCTGGATTGTCGGTCAGACGTCCAGACCCCTTCCCAGACGTCCGAAAATCGAAATTTTTGGTACGAGCCTTCACGTCTACGTGCAGGCTACGCGCAGGAAGTACCTCTCTTCTCTCTCTTTACCTCTTCTCTCCTCCATCCAAACCCTAACGCACCTTATAAAAAGCCCTCTCCCCCTTCCTCTCTTCCCCACTTCACCCCAACCACCTTCATCCCTTCCTCTCCACCACAGCGAGAGGAGCGAGCGCGAGAGCGGCGACGAGGAGGAGAGGCAGCGTGAGGAGAGGAGGAAGAGGTTTAGCTCGTGGGGGATCGCCAGAGGACGCATGGCTGGAGCAGCGCGTGCGGGAGGAGGAGTGTGTCGAGGGAGATGTCCCCGACACTTGCTGCAGCCGGAGTTGCAGGCGAGGAGGCGAGGCCGCGGCTGTGCATAGCGAAAGAGAGCAGTAGGTTGCTCTGATTATGGGATTTTTCCAGAATCAGACATCTGGCGTGATGTTTAGACGATGGGGCGGACGTCTGGTGACTACACCTGACGTCTGAAAGAAGCTTTCCGCGAAGGTATGTTCCTTTTGCGAATACGGCCATGTAGGCCACACCGCAGCCTCAATTTGCATGGCTAAAAGTGGTGGATTTTGCTTGTCGCGTGTAGAGACAGCTTCAGGAAGGCGCAGGGCATGCCCTTCCACGCGTTTCGGATGTTTGGACAGCTTACTAGACGACCGGAAGCATTCCCAGACGTCCGGAAGAGAGGTCGGACGTCTGGAGCTGGGTCTAGACGGTCTAGAAGAGGTTCTGAACGTCTAAGGTCGACACAGAGCCTGAGGTGAGTTTTTGGTTACTTTTAAGACATCTGGACCTTGTGCCAGACGTCTGATTTAGGTCTGCAGTCTTATTTTTGACCCGTTTAGGGTCCGTTTGAGGTCCATTTTACGCAAGCAAGATATCGGTGTTTTCCTTGTGAGTTCCTCTACTTGTTAGAAGGCCTTTTATACTATTCAAAATGTTCCATTGTGGTATGTTTCTTGTTATAGGACTTCGATTAGTTGTGGGTTCGGGACTTGCTGAGGCATGTGAGCCTGCCGTTTGAGCCCCCAATATTCTTGGGTTGTTTAGTAGAGTGGTATTCCCCTAATTTAATTATAAAACCTAAATGCATATGTGAATTGGATAATTAGAAACCTAGGATGTGGCATGAATCCTAGGATGAGAAGTACTTGCACTATCGTATGCGTGTTTGAAATTGCAGTCTTAAATGAATGAGTAGAAATGTGAACCACTGCCTGTTAATAAACAAGAGTTGCCTGTGAAATATGAAATGTTTGCACTAGTTAAACTGTTACCCGTGACATTACTTGTGGTATATGTTGAATGATGGAAATACGAGCTGCATCTGTATAACCTGAGAATGGAAATATGAATGATGAAATCTAGTATGGAATGGCATGAGAAATACGAGCGAACCATACAAGGAATTAGGAGTAGAGCTCCTGTGAGTAAATGGAATGGATCTGAAAATGTGAGTGGGAAGTGTGCTGGCCCTTGAGTACGTGATACCAAGGAGTGCGACTGTCCCTTGTTTAGTGTAGAGCGGAGCTAGCCGCCCTTAGGTTGGGACCCGGAGTTAGGATTGGCCACTCTACACCGACTTCTTGGCCCTCGCGTACACTGTACTGTGGAGAGCTACTAGTGTAGGGAGAGAGCTAGCCACCCCACGGGGCCCGGGGTTCAGCCAGCCACCTTACACCGACTTGTTAGGCCTACTGGGCAAACTAGGGTAGTCAGACGAGGGTGCGCAGACTGTGGAGAGGCGAGACCCCTGTTTGGTTCTGAGGGGCTAGACCCCTGTTACTGAGAGGGCTAGGCCCGATACTATTCCGTGCTGTACTTTGGGCGTACCCGTTAACGAAAACGCCTGACCGCGTACTAGTGCGGGGTAGCTATCCGTGCGCTTATCGCCCGTGCTGTAGTCACCGCTACATCTGTCAGTGACCTTGGGGTGGTTGACTGGGTGTAGGATCACCACTGGGTCTTGGGATTTGTCGAATTGAGCCAGTCTCATGTCCTGTACGGATTTGGGAATCGGTTTGAAACAAGATGATATCAGAGCAAGGTTGTCCCGAGAAATGAACCAACTAGCTTGAGAATAACCGATTCACGTACATGTAACTAGAGTAACCACCACAACGTACCGCTTGACATCTGTTCTAAGTTTCCTTCGCTGAAGTCCATTAGAGTTGGCTCCTTTTTGTTTTGTTTTCGCGTCCCCTTGTAGGAGATGCCTCGATGTGGAGTCCTTGAGGCGGGCCGTGGGTGAGACCGAAGACGAGGTCGGAGGGGCGGACGTGCCGGGCCCGAGGTGTCAATTAACCAGCCACTTCTTCCGAGCATTTAAGCCTAGGACCTCGCTCAGTTGATACGGGACGTAGTACGAGATGAGCTCTACCCACCTCCATGAGCGCCTCTTCCTGGGGACGTGGAGGGGGAGTCCTCTGTGGGGCCAAGAGACCGCCGCAGCGCTGGACGAGGGGGAGGGGGTGGTCCTCCACCGCCCCCACCGCACTCTGACACTTTTGAGCATGAGCCCTTCCTACTTGGAGGCGTGCCCATTACCCCACTACAGTTGCACTACGAGATTTCGGACAGTTCCGGAAGCTGAAGCCCCCTCCTTCAAGGGGGATGAGGACCCGTCTGAGGCAGAGGACTGGCTGGAGTAGATCAAGAAGGTGTTTGACACCCTTCGCCCCCTTGCAGAGTGCCACGTGGCCTTTGCCACGTATCAGCTGGAGAGTGCGACACACAGGTGGTGGAGGGCAGTCAGAGGCTAGGAGAGGGTAGAGCCGACGTGGGACTAGTTTGTGACCCTCTTCTGTGAGCAGTACTTCTCGCAGACGTGGCAGGACCAGAAGAGGTAGGAGTTCCATACTCACCGCCAGGGGACGATGACTATTAGCTCATACCGCACGGGCTTCCTGGAGCTGTCATGTTTTGCTGCGACAGATGTGGCTACTGAGAAGGAGTGCTTGTGGAGATTCACTGAGGGGCTCCGACCTGCCATTTGAGGGTATGTCAAACCCTTGAAGCTACCCACCTTCTCAAGAGTGTTGGAGGCAGCTATGATGTACAAGGAGACCAACCCGGCCGCACGAGACACCGACAGCGAACGTAAGAGGCCCTACCAGCCAGAGTACTCACAGGGTTGACAAGAGAGGAGGCACGCGGCGCCCGCAGGAGAGCCGCCTCATTTTGCGGGGCCATCAGTGGCCTTTGGGGGCCCCCGACAGGGGCCAACTGTCAGCACTGGACCCCTGCCCAGCCGTCAGCAGGGACCTATCGAGGGAGGGAGTCGAGTCCCCCTCTGCTACCAGTGTGGCCAGCCGGGCCACATCAGGAGGACTGCCCGTCTAGGGCTGGAGCGCAACAGATGCTCCCCGGACCGAGCGTTGGAGGCCGAGCAGGTGGTCGTGGTTCCCAGGTGTGTAGGGGAGGACAGCAGTCGCGGGGAGGGTATCGGCCAGCGGCTACCCATCCGACGCAGAGTGTGGCTGCTTCCTCTGCACCGAGAGCTGAGGGGCGTATCAACGCCCTGACACACAGAGATGCCAGGGCATCAGGTTTAGTGGTGGCAGGTATGGTTACAATTTCCGGCAGATTAGGTTATGCACTTTTTGATTCCGGCACCACGTACTCGTTCGTTGCTACGAGTTTCGTTATCAGTTTGGGACAGTACTGTGTGTTGTTAGAGGATCCATTTGTGATCAGAGATCCGAGTGGTCAGCTGTTTGTAGCTGAGGAGGTCTACACAGACTATGAGGTCAGTGTTGGGGGACATAGTGATGAGAACCTCATCATGAACCCTAACTGGCACATTTTAACCTGATAAAGTAAACAAAAGTTCCTACATAACCTAAGGGAAGGCCTAATTCAAAGAATTGTTAATATGAGAATAAAACATTATACCAGGGGTAAAACTATAATTTTACCATTACAGTGCATGAACGGGATTTATAAGGGTCTAGACATAGGTCAAGTGAACCTAATAAAAGAAAAAGTGGGATGGTTTGGTCAGAAAAGGGTTAAGACAAAACCTATGAATTAAATGACATTCTATAACCCTAAAACAAACCCACTTTAATTCATAAGGTTCCAGGAAAGATAAAAATAAAATAACCCTCTAAAATTCATGGAAAAATATCACCTAGGGTTTAGAACATTCAATTTGACCGTTGGAACCTGTTTTGACTTAGATTGAGGATCATACCCAATTTTTGACCTAATTTAGATTTTTGTGTAAAATATCCTGTCAAACGTGGTCAAACCTAAAATCCAACTTCACCATTGGATTCCTTAGGCCCAAATTAGGTTAATACCAAAATTTAAACCTAAGAGTAGGTCGTCTTGGCCCACTTTGCAATTTGGTCCTCAAAATTACTTTCTGACCCTCAACTTTTTGAAACTCTTTTGTTTACCCCCTCAACTTTCCCGTCGTTTTCTTCAATCCGATCCTTCTGCCACCCGCTGCAGCAGGCCATACCTCCGGTGACTTTGCGCGGAGGATGGCGCCGTGCATGCATGAGGAGCCGGCCCCAGATTTGAAAGGGGAGATCCCTGCGGAGCCCCCTACCGCATGGGCTGGCCCCCATGCCCTGATGACCGCCATACCTCTCGTGCGAATGCGCGAGAGGTATGGGTCTCCGTCTACCATTCCTCCGGTGAGACTTTTCCCACCGCTCTCGCGCACCTCCCGGCCAGCCCTTGCCTATTTAAGGAGCGGCACACCTCGCCGCATCCTTCAAGCTTCGATTGCCTGAGATCCTCCCTCCAATTCATCTCTTCTCAACTTCGGCCGACTGCCGGAGCTTCCAGCAACTCTCCCTCTCCTCTCTGGTCACCTTGCCACAGTACCAGTGGCAGAGCTACCTCCACCATCTTCCGCTGCGCCGCGCTGTACCCGCGGGCGTCCTTCAGCTCCTCTTCCTCGTCACCGTTCTCTCCCCCTGGCACCTTCGTCTCCAGCAATGGCAGTACTGGCCGTTTGCCACCTCTGCATCCCCACTTCACTCTGGACTCGTAGATAAGTTGCCCTCACTCCCCTCTCTATTTCCCCCTATTAATTTGATCTTTCGACTCCTCGATTCCACTGTCCACCATTACCATCTCCACCTCCGACCAGCAACTCCGGCGAGGCTATTCCACCACCACAGACAGATCCACCCCTCGCCAAACCCCTCTAAAGCTTCACCTCCACCTACTGATCATCCTGCGACCTTCCACTGATCGCGCCACCCATTGAAACCCTCCCCTGAACACACCCACCTGCACGCACACAATGTGCCCTAGGCATAATCGCACAGGCATCTTCATGCCTCGCTGACCCCCGAGACACCTTCGCCGTGCTCTGGCAAAGCTTGCTAGGCATTCTGATGTGGCCACGAGGCTGTTTGCGTGATTTCAGGTCTGGAGGGTTGCCGCCATTGACGTCGAGCTTGAAGCATGCTCGCAAGCTTCGTCCATGCCTCCTAGCTCCAGGCCTGTAGTCCCAGGTGGCGCGAAATACCTCCGCGCATAGCTCCAGGTCTTCAATTGCCATCAAAAGCCTTTGGTAAAGGGGCGATTCCTCGCGCTTGCTGCTGCCAGGCGCGCAACAAGAAGGTGGGAACTTTAGTCCCACCTCGGGCATTTTCGAGTGCCCCGCAGCACATAAATTGAAAAAGTGACATGGCTTATCGCCTCAGTCACACGGGGTGAGGTCCCCTCGCCTACTCACCGCCTCGTCCGCGCTCACTCCTCCGCAGACCTAGCTGCCTGACCCGATACTCGTGCACACCTCAACCACCACCGCACACCGGTGGGCCTGGTCCCGGGCGTGTTAACCTGACTCGTATACTCGAGCAGGCTCTGGGAGAGCGGACCAAAGAGAGAAACAGAGAGAGAGAGAGAGAGAGAGAGAGAGAGAGAGAGAGAGAGAGAGAGAGAGAGAGAGAGAGAGAGAGAGAGAGAGAGAGATGCGGGGAGGGTAGGGGTAGGTTTTTGCCTAACCATGCCTGTGCAGGGAAACTGAAGGAGGAGGAGGAGGAAGAGGAAGCAAAAGAAGAGAAGAAGAAGCGGCCAAGGACTTAGCTGCACCAAGGACCAAAAGTTGAAGAATAAGAAGAGAGGAAAGGAAGAAAAGACCAAGAAGCAGGAGTTGAAGCAGAAGAAGAGGAAGAGGAGAAGCCAACTGAAGAAGAGGAAGGCAGACATAGAGCCAAAGGGAGAAGAAGAAAAGAAGAGGATGGAGCTGGCGCAAAGAAGAAGGCCAAGCAAGAAGAAAAAGAAGAGAAAAAGAAGAAGCCAAGGAGAAGAAGCAGCAGCAGTAGCTAAAGAGAAAGAAAGAAGAAGGAAAACACATGCACTGTAGCAAGTGGCTACTTAAGGCGTCTCATTCCCAGAATCAGACGTCTGAAGACAGAAAGAAGAAGAGAAAGAAGAACAAAGAAGAAAGAGAGAAGAAAAGAAAAGAGAAGAAAAATTTTATTTCCTCTCTCTAGTTTTTCTTGTAAAACAGTGTATTATTGTAAATTATGATTTTTATGCTTCTAAAATCAAGCTTTCTCCCTGAGTTCGACCTCGGAACATTTTAATTTCGAGTAATAAAATAAAATTCAAACTGATCGACAACCATACAGCCTCTCCGCTGACCTGATCGTGATACTTATGGAGGATTTTAGCGTGATTCTGGGGATGGATTGGCTGTCCGCTTATCACGCTTTGGTGGACTGTTTTGAGAGGAAGATCGTCTTCTCCATACCGGAGATGCCTTCCTTTGAGTTTCATGGACAGCCGATGGACAGAGGGTTCAGGTGCATTTCTGCACTTCGAGCAGTGATACTTTTGGGCCAGGGGTGTGAGGGCTTTCTAGCTTGTGTAGTGGCAGAGCTCAGCCCTGTGGCAGACTTTCTGAGCATCCCGGTGGTTAGAGAGTACCCCGACGTGTTTCCAGAGGAGCTGCCAGGACTACCGCTTGAGCGTGAGATCGAGTTTGAGATCTCACTAGTACTGGGGACCAGCCCCATTTCTACGGCACCGTACAGGATGGCACCACTTGAGCTGCGAGAGCTCAAGTCCCAGCTGCAGGACCTGTTGGAGAAAGGCTTTGAGGCCCAATGCATCCCTGTGGGGAGCCCCGGTGTTATTTGTGAAGAAAAAGGATGGTATTCTACGCCTTTGTGTTAACTACAGACAGCTGAATAGGGTCACTATCAAGAACAGGTATCCGCTGCCGAGGATTGATGATCTGTTTGACCAGTTGCGAGGTGCCATGGTATTCTCGAAGATAGATATGAGATCAGGCTACCACCAGTTGAGGGTCAGGGAGACTGACGTCTCCATGACAGCTTTCCGTACCCGGTACGAACACTACGAGTTTTTGGTCATGCCGTTTGGGCTGACCAATGCCTCCACTGCCTTCATGGATTTGATGAACCGGGTGTTTAGACCGTATCTGGATCAGTTTGTGGTGGTATTTATTGATGATGTGCTCATTTACTCGTAGGATCAGGCACAGCACGGACAACACTTGTGGATGGTTCTAGACACGTTGAGACGATGCAGGCTATATGCCAAATACAACAAGTGCGAGTTTTGGTTGAGGCAGGTGACCTTCTTGGGTCATGTGATTTCAGGGGATGGCCTGGCTGTGGACCCAGCCAAGGTAGAGGCAGTACTCAGGTGGGAGAGGCCATGTACAGTGACAGAGATCAGTAGTTTCTTGGGACTGACAGGTTACTACCGACGGTTTATCAGGGGTTTCTCGCAGATTGTGCGTTCTATGACTCAGTTGACCTGGAAGGACGTGCCCTTTGCTTGGGCAGACGCTTGTGAGGCGTGTTTTCAGGAGTTGAAAGAGAGGCTGACTTCGGCTACTGTGCTTACCATCCCAGATAGCAGCGACGGTTTTGTTGTCTACACAGACGCTTCGTTGCAGGGGTTAGGGGGCGTGCTCATGCAGCAGGGTCACGTTGTCGCCTATGCTTCGCGACAACTGAAGCCCCATGAGCATAGCTACCGTACCCATGACTTAGAGCTAGCGGCTGTTGTCTTCGCGCTGAAGACATAGAGGCACTACCTTTACGGTGAGACCTTTGAGATATTCACGGATCATAAGAGCCTCAGGTATTTGTTTGATCAGAAGGAGCTTAACATGAGACAGAGACGCTGGTTAAAGCTCCTAAAGGACTATGACTACAGCATCTCCTACCATCGGGGAAGGCCAACGTGGTGGCTGACGCCTTGAGCTGAAAGGCACCCACCCACTTGGCCAGCTTACAGGTACAGAGTTGGAGACTTATGGAGGAGTTGGGCAGTTGGCGACCCCTAAAGTTACATGGGCATTGTGGGCAGTGATAGTGATACGACAGACCAGACCAGAGCTGATAGACCGCATCATTACAGGACAGATGACAGATCCGTATCTGCAGTCGTTACGAGACAGAGTACTGTCAAGGGACCTAGGAGACTTCTCTTTTACAGACAAGGTGCTACGCATGAGGGGACGTTTGTGCGTTCCCAGGGACGAGGAGCTGTTGAGAGAGCTCCTGACTGAGGCACATGGGTCCAGGTTCACCATACACCCTGGGAACACGAAGATGTACCATGATTTGAGATGTGACTTTTGGTGGAGAGGGATGAAACGGGATGTAGGTGAGTTCGTGCAGCAGTGTTTGGTGTGCCAGCAGGTGAAGGTCGAGCATTAGAGGCCTGTAGGGCCGTTGCAGCCACTTCCTATGCTAGAGTGGAAGTGGGAGAGCATCACCCTGGACTTGGTGGTAAGCTTGCCCGTTACCCAGCGAGGACACGACGTAGTCAGGGTGATTGCAGACAGATTGACAAAGATGGCACGTTTCTTACTGATTCGAGTCACCTTGGGACCAGTGCAGTTGGCAGAGAGGTATATTCGTGACGTGGTACGTCTGCACGGAGTTCCGCGTGAGATTGTGTCCAACCGGGATACCCGTTTCACTTCCCAATTTTGGGCTGAGTTTTAGCAGGCCTTGAGGACACGGTTGAGGTTCAGTACGGCGTACCACGCCCAGACGGACGGACAGTCAGAGCGGACGATACAGACACTTGAGGACCTTTTACATGCCTGTGTACTAGACTGGAGGGGTTCTTGGGAGGAGCACTTACCCCTGGCAGAGTTTGCATATAATAACAGCTATCACTCGAGTATCGGCATGGCACCCTACGAGGCTTTGTACGGACGGAGGTGTATTGCGCCCTTGAGTTGGGTTGAGGTGGGGACCAAGTGGGAGGTTGGCCCTAGGTTGATCCGGCAGAGTTAGTAAGTGATAGAGCAGATTCACAGATGACTTCGCACTGTTAGGAGCAAACAAAAGAGTTATGTCGATCGGAAACGCAGAAAGGTGCAGTTCGAGGTTGGGGATCACGTCTTTCTTCGCATTTCGCCCATGAAGGGCCTGCAGCATTTTGGTGTGAAAGGGAAGCTTGCGTCGAAGTTTGTGGGGTCCTTTGAGGTCCTGGAGCGGGTGGGACCCGTTGCTTACAGGCTTGCCCTTCCTCCCCAGCTTTCTGGTGTGCATGATGTGTTCTACGTGTCCAACTTTAGGAAGCACGTCACCGATCCCAGTCACGTTTTGAGCTACGAGAGTGTTGAGGTGGGTGATGACCTAACTTACCCCGAGTGACCAGTATAGATACTAGACAGAGCCGTCTAGAGTTTAAGATAGAAGCAGGTGCCCCTGGTGAAGGTCTTGTGGAGGAGCCAGAGGTACGAGGAGGCTACTTGGGAGCCTAAGGCGATGATGCAAGAGCAATACCCGGAACTTTTTGAGGGTATGTCTTTTCGGACCGGCTTTAGTCCTCTTTAAGTTTGTTATGCGTATATAGTTCTTTTTCCACACCCTAGCTAGCTTAAGTTTTGAGGACGAAACTTCCTTTAAGTTTGTTATGATGTAAAGACCCGTTTTGTCATGAGCCTTTTAAGACGTTTGGACTGTTGGTCAGACGTCTGAATCCCTTCCCAGACGTCTGGAAATCGAAATTTTTGGTACGAGCCTTCGCGTTTGCACGCGGGATGCGCAGATAGTACCTCTCTTCTCTCTCTTTCCCTCTTCTCTCCATCCAAACCCTAACACACCATATAAAAGGCCCTCTCCCCTTCCTCTCTTCCCCACTTCACCCCAGCCACCTTCTTCCCTTCCTCTCCACCACAGCGAGAGAGAGTGCGAGAGTGGCGATGAGGAGGAGAGGCGGCGTGAGGAGAGGAGGAAGAGCTTGAGCTCGTGAGCTAGTGGGGGCTCGCCGGAGGATGCACGGCCGTAGCGACGCGTGCGGGAGGAGGAGCGCGTCGGGGGAGACGTCCCCGACACTTGCTGCAGCCAGAGCTGCAGGTGAGGAGGCGAGGCCGTGGCTGTGCACGGCGAGGGAGAGCAGTAGGTCACTCTGATTCTGGGATTTTTCTAGAATCAGACATCTGGCGTGATGTCCAAATGACGAAGCGGACGTCTGGTGACTACACCAGACGTCTGAAAGCAGCTTTCCACGAAGGTACGTTCCTTTTGCGGATACGGCCATGCAAGCCACACTGCAACCTCGATCTGCATGGCTAAAGGTGGTGGATTTGCCTGTCACGTGCAGAGACGCTTCGGGAAGGCGCGGGGCATGCCCTCCCATGCATTTCGGACGTCTGGACAGCTTACCAGACGTTCAGAGGAGAGGTTGGATGTTTGGAGCTGGGTCTAGACGGTCTAGAAGTGGTTCTGGACGTCTGAGGTCGACGCAGAGCCTGAGGTGAGTTTCTGGTTACTTTTAAGACGTCTGGACCTTGTGCTAGACGTCTGATTTAGGTCTGCAGTTTTGTTTTTAACCTGTGTATGGTCCATTTGAGGTCTGTTTTACGCAAACACGATATCGGTGTTTTCCTTGTGAGTTCCTATACTTGTTAGAAGGCCTTTTATACTATTCTGAATGTTCCATTGTGGTATGTTCCTCGTTATAGGACTTCGATTAGTTGTGGGTTCGGGGCTTGCTGAGGCACGTGAGCCTATTGTTCGAGCTTCCAATACTTCCGGGTTGTCTGGTAGAGTGGTCTTCCACTAATTTAATTATAAAACCTGAATGTATATTTGAATTGGATAACTAGAAACCTAGGATGTGGCATGAATCCTAGGACGAGAAGTGCTTGCACTGTCTGTATGCGTGTTTGAAATTGCAGTCTTAAATGAATGAGTAGAAATGTGAACCATTGTCTGTTAATAAATAAGAGCTGCCTGTGAAATATGAAATGCTTGCGCTAGTTAAATTGTTACCTGTGACATTACTTGTGGTATATGTTAAATGATGGAAATATGAGCTGCATGTGTATAACCTGAGAATGGAAATATGAATGATGAAATCTTGTATGGAATGGCATGAGAAATACGAGCATGAACCCTACGGGGAATTAGGAGTAGAGCTCCTGTGAGTAAATGGAATGGATCAGGAAATGTGAGTGGGAAGTGTGCTGGCCCTTTAGTACGTGATACCAA
This sequence comes from Thalassia testudinum, assembly GCA_037157565.1. NCBI lineage: Eukaryota > Viridiplantae > Streptophyta > Magnoliopsida > Alismatales > Hydrocharitaceae > Thalassia > Thalassia testudinum. The sequence goes on along the minus strand of JAZHRO010000040.1, from coordinate 6,671,792 downwards.
GGAGTGCGACTGTCCCTTGTTTAGTGTAGAGCGGAGCTAGCCGCCTTTAGGTTGGGACCCGGAGTTAGGATTGGCCACTCTACACCGACTTCTTGGCCCTCGCGTACACTGTACCGTGGAGAGCTACTAGTGTAGGGAGAGAGCTAGCCACCCCACGGGGCCCGGGGTTCAGTTAGCCACCTTACACCGACTTGTTAGGCCTACTGGGCAAACCAGGGTAGTCAGACGAGGGTGCGCAGACTGTGGAGGGGTGAGACCCCTCTTTGGTTTTGAGGGGCTAGACCTCTATTACTGAGAGGGCTAGGCCCTATACTGTTCCGTGCTGTACTTTGGGCGTACCCGTTAGAGGAAACAACTGACCGCGTGCTAGTGCAGGGTAGCTACCCGTACGCTTATCGCACGTGCCCTAATCACTGCTACGTTTGTCTGTGACCTTGGGGTGGTTGACTGGGTGTAGGATCACTACGGGGGACTCTCTCGGCTATGAGAGCACTACGTGTGCCTTCTACTCTTCGGAAAAGACTGCAATCAAGATCGTTCCCACGAGGAACATTCGAGATCAAGAAGGAGATCTGAAAAATAAACCAATGGGTGAAAATGAATAACTTGTAAAATAGAGTAATTGGAAAAGATAAATTACCTGTTAGCTTTTACTGCTTTAGTTTGTTGGTTACTACTCTACTCAGCGTTCGCTGACTTTGTTTACTCATGACCCTTTTAAGGTCCAGGTGTTGAGCAGCCCGAGTCACCAATTGTAGAGGGTGCTGGGCCTAGTCGAGCCCAGCAGTAGTCTTCCTGTTGTAGTACTTTCTTTTGTTAGTGTGTTCAGACTCTTGTTACCGTTTACATTTCTGTACTTTGTTTCCACTTTACTGTTGTGGTGGTGATATGTACTGTTAGCAGCTTTTACTTCTTTACTGCTTGTACTCTTTTACTGTTAGTTACTTAGCATAGTGAATGTGATTTACTTTCCTGCTTTTTTGTTATTTCTTATTGGACGACTGGGTCTTGGGATTAGTCGAGTCGAGCCAGTCTCATGTCCTGTAGGGATTCGGGAATCGGGTCGTAACATTTAGGTATTTATAATACAAACCACCTCTTATAACGGATCTCACGGTCCTCGTCGCTTATCTCACAATTTGGCTATTAATAGCATTTAAGTGAGTAACTAGCGTGGACTGTTAGCGTGGACGCCGAAGTAATGGTCGTTCGTTTCAAATTCGGTGAATAGGATCCTTAGGCAAGTTGTTGGGTCTTGGCATTAGGTCGAATTCGGTAAGTCCTTGATCAATTGGATCTGCCAAGACACTAGTCTGATGGATCTGTTAGGATGCTGAGTAACCGGGTTCACCGAATACCAGGCAGTTGGATTCATCAGGATATTGGGTAGTCAAGTTTACCAAAACACTGGGCAACTATACCCAATAAGTATATTTGCGAAGTTTAATTGAGAGTACTTTTTGTTCCTCATCAGAAGCATTGAGCAAACTCACCCTTTAGGTAAATTAAATAGAATACTTTAGTAGGTAACTGCTAGAGGATAATTAGACTCCAATGGTAAAAGTCTGAACAAGATAGGTGAATAGGCAAGATTGCCTAACTAAGGTCATTACCCAAGGTCCTCTAAGTGGGAAAAGAACTATTTAAGCTATTCCAGTTGAAGGTTTCTGCTAACCATTTGAAGGGTTTAGTCAAGAAAGAAACCTAGTTGGAAGTAATTGGCATTGTAGGTGGAGAAGTTTAAGAAGTGAAGATGCACTTGCTTGAAGAATGCCACCTCAATTGCAATTAACTGCAACAGATTTGACCATGATCCTTGTAACAACCTTTAAGCAATGATCAAGGGTGACTTGTGAAGATTGAAAATCTTGAAGAAGCATTATCCTCTAAAAATTCTAATTAAGGATCTTCCACCAATCTTAGAATTGAATCTTTCCTTCTTCGAGGAAGAAAATCCTAACAAAATTAGGAATATTGGAGCCTATAAAGAGAACATAGAGAGATGAAAAGTGGGGGATCGTCCAATTCTTTTGCATCTTCTAATTTATGTGGGTAATTGTATCAAGAGAGCTAATATCACTTCTTACGCTTAATATTTCCTAATCACTTAGTGGAAGTTGAGAGTTAAATCCAACCCCCAAAAGTACACCTTACTTGGTGGAATCGGGCAAATATTTTTTTAGTGTTCTTGCTTTGCCATTGTGGTTCAATTGCATGATGGAGTCCATTCTCCATCTAGACCTGGGAGGAATGTTAGGCTCTATTCAGATATCTTTACATCAAAGCTAATGCTGCCTTAAGACAATCCTAAGATCATCCCAATACAATGCTAGCTAATCCTTATGATTATACCAATGATAGAGACACCAATCACGACGATGGCACATCAAACAATGATGAGCAACCCACCCCGTAAAAGTTGTTCATTAAATTATTTCATTTTAATTGTAACTACTTGTACTTTTTAACTAGTTATGAGAAAACATATTTAAATTTATTGAATATTTAGGTGAAATATGTAAAATCACACTTTATTCCTATCATTAATAGACAATATCATGCACATGAAAAAACAAGCATATCTTTAATAGTGTTATTCCTTTATCAAACAAATAATGTAATAGGAAAGATGATTTCTTTTCTTCCTCATTTTTTATCAATTACTTACCGCTTTTCTTTATCTACGCAATTAGATTAGTTTCCAATAAGATTCTAGTGCAATATATCAATGTGCACCATCATCAAATATCACATGTCTTACCTTTATTTAACAAACATTTTCCAAACATTCTCAAGCTTTGTCGTCATCAGATAAATCCCAAGATAGAATCTGTCGTAGCTTTATTTCCATTCTCGTGGAGATTTATTGCTTTTTATAGCACTTTCTTCCATACTTTAAAGATTTTTAACCATTTTTATAATATCTTTTACTTTTTGGAATCTTTTTATACCGTTTCTTAATCCCTTATCTCGTTATCTTACTATCGCATTTTATGCATTTTCCCTCGTAGGTAATGTTTTGAAATTCATATCATTCCAGGATATAATTAAACTTTCCAAAATCATTTTCTCTAGAGTGTTAAGCTATTAGAATTTAGTTTCTACTTAATTATTTGACTTTTAAAGATATAGATGTTATCTATATCTATAATAAGATAAAAAGAAGCATCATAAACATGAGGTTATGTGAACATCTCTATTGAAATGTAACATCTATAATACCTTAGCGATCATAATCCTTACTTTAGCATATCAATAGAATGTCCATTTTCTTGCCTCCCAATAAATAAAATAAAAATAAATAATAAATTAAAAAAAAGAGAGAAAATACCTTCACCTTTGTTTGAATGTAGATAAGTGAATGTAATAATTGATATATCATAAATAAGATGAATAATATAATAAATAGTGATGAGATCTATTTTCAATAGATTACACTATATATATATAAGATAACATAAATAAAAATTACATGAAATTAAATATACTGACATTATCAATACAGAAAATCAAATCAAATCGCATAGAAATCTATTTGAATGAAATAAATCTTTTCTATCTCAGGAATTATCTTCCCACGCGAATAAGTTTTACTCCACGTCAAAACCATGGGAGGAAAGCAATGACCCCTGAAACACACCCCAACGTGGACCCCTCTACGGCTCTACCCCGAGGGGCTCCCATTGGGCCCTCTCAAATCTTTCTCTCACCTCCCTCACCTATTCACGCGTATTGTAAATTACCTTCCACTCCCCGTACTTCTCCATTCCTCACCATTCGCCCCCTATCCGCGTCCCCCACCCTCCTTTTTAGGGTTTCCCCGTCCCTCGCCAATCATCATCATCATCATCATCTTCACACCGCGATCGAAGACCGCGAGTCCTGGGCGGTTCTCTCTCCTTCCCTTCCCCCTCGTCATCCCCTCTCTAAATTCTCACGAGCAAGAACTGAGATCTGTGATTCCCTTCTCTCTAATTCCAAATCCCACGACTTAAACGCGAAAAAGCTCCGATTTTGCACACGGGAACCCGGAACCGGATCTAGAGGAAGGAAAAAAAATACAAAAACGCGGAGGAAAGCAAACCCCTCGATCTCTACCTCTTACCTCACAGCTGTTCCCCGATCCCCATTCTCGATGGGGAGGCGAAAGCGTTGATTTCGGGAAAAAAAAAGGACTCGATCTTGCGGCCGGCGGATGAATCCAGGGCCCTTTGTGGTGGTGTGGAGTTAGGGTTTATAGATAGATCTGTGAAGAGAGAGGGAGGGGGGTTTTGATTTTGGTGGAAAGAGACAAATGGTCAAATCTGCGATTTATCACGGGGGAACCCTTGTGGGGGAAGCAGAGGTGAATCCAGGGACACCTGCGTTTGCCACTTGGAACAGGGATATTCGGATCTCCCATTTCTCGACCCCAAGCGAGCGCTGCCCTCCGCTCGCGGTCCTCCACACGATCGCCACCGGCGGAGTGTGCTTCAGGGTGGAGTCGGAGCTGCCGTCGCCGCCGGCGGAGTCGCTGATGTATCTGATGCACAACGCCTGCTCCAGAGAGAAGAAGGTATCGGGGAGGAAAAAAAAAGGAGGCCAAAAATAAATAAATAAATAAATAAATAAAAGTTTATAATTTAAGTAAAGAGGAATATACCCATTAAAATTGCCATAAGTATTTATTCGGTACTCTACTCTAAAATTGCAGATTTTGACCTGTTAGAATTGCCAGAGTGGAGGCTTAACAGACACTCAACCTTGGACTTATGAAGAACTCGTACGTTTCTGAGGACAAATACACACAAAAAAAAAGGATTCTGATTTTAACTTTGTAAATAAAAATGGGCTGTTTTAATCTGCAACTTTGGTTAATATCTATCTATCACCTGAATGGATTCACTGAACTTGGAACCTCCACAGCTAGCCTTACTGCTTTAGACACAAGTATCTGAGACGCTTTACAGAAAAAAGAAATTTGAATACAGGTGGAAGTTTGATTATGCAAGCACTTTTTAGCAATTTTCTTTCCCCAAGTATGGAAATGTTGAATTTAGTTTTGTAGCGATATCTGGCACGATTGCTAGACATGATCAACCTGACTGGCCACCGTAACTGGTGTGCCTTTCGGCCAAGGACGTGGAATTACTTGGCTTACGAACACTAGCACTTGTAAAAGATCAAGGTCGAGAGCTCTTCCTCGCTTCTTCTAATGTATAAGCTGGTGATTTTGGTTCTCTTTCAATGCCTTTGTATCCAACTTTATGAATTGAAGCTTGGAGTAATTAGCTACATTTACGTGCATTTGAGTATCCAATGACATGCATTGCACAATTTTGTTTGAGGGCTTCAGCGTGTAAATTTCTTCTAATAGGAAAGTGTCGATTTGTATTTATTCTTTTTGCACAATTCTTGCTCATTGATTACTCAATGCACGGTATTAGGCTCAACTCTAAGCATTGTAATTGCCCAAATGAAATTTTCATGATAAAGACATGATGCTTTTCAGGAAAAAAAATGATAAAGACATGGTGAAAGTTGTTGTTGAAACCATGCAAAGTTAATATGAAATGCCAGTGTAGCGGCTTCCTGTAAAAAGTTTTTTCACAATGTTGGTAAAATGTCATGGATTGCTCTTCAATATGAGCACCCTGAGACAGTAGGTTTTCTTTCTTGTTTCATATTATATGTTAACATAACAAGCAGCACATTCATTTTATTATTGGTGTATGTTGGTATTGGAACTCATGGATGCAAAACTGTGTCAATTAGGGGCAGAGTCCATCTCCAAAATTTGAAGACTGTTTTTGTTTTTTGTGCATTGTTGTTTCCTTTGGCTTTTAATGTTCTCACTGCTACTGATTCTTTACTGCAACATTAACTTTCTCTGCAATGTACAAAGGCCAAGAAAATATTTGGACTGTAGTTCCTTGACAATAGATTCAAGATGGACTGATTGCTAAAAGTTGGCCAAGACGTCACTTTGTTGATGCTAAGCAGAATTGGAACATGGAAATGAAGATTTATCTTTTCAGAAAGAAATTGGAAAACTCCTCCTAGGATGATGTCTTATGGGTTCCAAAAGAAAGAAACTGGGGCCAAGAAAATATTTGGACTGTAGTTCCTCGACAATAGATTCAAGATGGATTGATTGCTAAAAGTTGGCCAAGACGTCACTTTTTTGATGCTAAGTAGAATTTGAACATGGAAATGAAGATTTATCTTTTCAGAAAGAAACTGGAAAAGTCCTCCTAGGATGTGTTATCGGTTCAAAGAGAAAGAAACTGGAAAATCCATTTTAAATAGAAATTTTCAGGAATGAATTAAAAATACATGAGTATTAGCCGACTTTATTACCTGTTATTTTCAGTTGTGGAATTTTCTGAGGTAAGAACATGCTGGTTGCCTTCTTTATGTCCATTTATCTTATGGCCTTGGTGTTATACTTAATGTTGTACTTCCATTTTTAAGCATCTGGAGCCTGCCTTGGCACAAGGTCAATTTCTTGGTGCTTTAGATAGAGATATTATCATTGTATAATTTCATAATCTTTGTACCGAAACTTTAGAGCAGAATTTATATTTGTATATTAATATTGGATGTCAAACTGCGCATGACAATTTTACTGCTAATGATGTCTTCTTCCTGTGAAGTAGTGTGAAGTACCCATGTGGTTTAACTACTGTCTCTTCGGGAGGCTTTTGCCTATTTTAGGCTTGGATTTAAGAATCAAAAGCTGCTCTAATGTTATTCAGTTTCTCCTCATCCTATTTTTGTTGTAACTTATTATATGTTAAGGTCTAAGATTATATCATCAAATCTAATTTTCCTTTTAGAAAAACTAATCGGGGTTTAACGGATGGGATCATCATGAATTCATGTCTGTTGAGTCTGATATATAATCACCAAGTATATCACTGAATTTCTGTTTCAATAGTTGAGGTTATCATACTTAGTGCAATATATTGTAATGGATTGTTTTAAAATGTAGTTTAAATTGATTTGCAGACAGCTGTCATGCCGATGGGGGATACAGAAATTCATTTGGTTGCCATGGCTTCTAGAAATCCTTTTAGAAACGTTTCATGTTTTTGGGGCTTCAGCATCCCAACAGGATTATACAATTCTTGCCTTGTCCTGTTGAATATCAGATGTCTTGGTATAGTTTTTGATCTTGACGAGACACTCATAGTTGCCAACACTTCACGTTCATTTGAGGACAAAATTGATGCCCTTCAGCGCAAAATCAACAGTGAGACAGATCCACAACGTGCATCTGTTATGCTAGCTGAGGTTAAAAGATACCAGGATGACAGATTTATTCTAAAGCAATACACAGAGAATGATCAAGTTTTCGATAATGGCATTCTTTTTAAAGCTCAGTCTGAAGTTGTACCTCCTATGTCTGATGGCCAGCAACCGATTGTTCGCCCAGTCATAAGATTGCATGAGAAGAATATCATATTGACCCGCATCAATCCATCGGTATGGACATCACAAAATGTTTTGCACTCCATCCTTCTACTTTCCTGACCTCATTTTATGAAATATGTATTTCACTATCTTCATCCCCAATTCTTGTATGTTTTCAATCGTACACCAATTATTTGTTGGCTACACCTTATATATGCAGTTGTCATCCGTAGAAAGAAGTTGTTTCTGAGTAGTCTGTTATTTTTAGGAGCACAAAACTTTGTGGAATCTTTTGAAGGTGGTAGTTGGTTTTGATCATTGAAAGAGCTGTAGGTAGTTTGTTCCCTTTTCCCCTCATGATAAAGGATATTTTTCTGTATCTCTCTTTTTTTTTCCCAGAATTGGGTTGATTAGTCCATCTATTGAATTTATTTCCTTTGCAAACCTTTTGCTGAAAATTGCCTATGCTAGGAGTTAATTGTGAAGGGCATTATTGCTCAAACAATTAACACATTAAGGATTTTTTTTTTTTTTTCATGTTTGGAGGAAATATCTGATGCAATAATAGCTGCTATTTTCTCTCAAAAAAATAATAGCTGCTATTTTTGCAGATCCGTGATACAAGTGTTCTTGTAAGACTACGACCTGGCTGGGAGGATTTACGAAACTACTTGACTGCGAAAGGGCGCAAGCGTTTCGAGGTTTATGTTTGCACTATGGCAGAGAGAGATTATGCTCTGGAAATGTGGAGGCTTCTAGATCCTGAATTAAACTTGATTAATGCCAGACAACTTCTTGATCGGATTGTGTGCGTCAAACCTGGTTAGTAAAGTGAATAATTTTGAAGTGGTTGAAAATATTTGGACTTGTACATGATAAAATCAAGAAACTATAACTTCTCAAAAAAAAAAAAAAAATCAAGAAACTGTCATGCATTTTGAATTATTCCTGTAATATTAGTGGATTACTCATAGTCACCTGTATCCATCACTTTTCTATTGGCATGGAAATATTTCATATAGTTCTTTATAACTGGTGCTTCTCTTTTCTTGGGAATTTTCTTTTAAACTACACACTCCTTGCACAGGGTATGATTTGTTTTTCATAGTTGCAGGTTTAAGAAAGTCATTGTTAAATGTCTTTCATGATGGAATATGCCATCCAAAGCTAGCATTGGTGATTGATGATCGTCTCAAGGTCTGGGATGATGTAGATCAGCCTCGTGTACATGTTGTTCCTGCTTTTGCTCCATATTATGCCCCTCAAGCTGAGGTACAGAGGAGTCCAATGATTTCAACTAAGTTTGACTTTTCAGGCATTTGGATTTTCGTTGCTTTCTTCCCTAAGTTACAGGTGCTGATGACTCTTTCCCTACCTAAACTCATGGCTGTTTATTGCAGACAAATGGCTCAGTCCCAGTGTTGTTTGTGGCAAGAAATGTTGCTTGCAGTGTCAGGGCATGCTTTTTTAAGTAAGATTTGCTAGCTTCAATGTTGTTTGTGATTTGAGAATCTTGATAAGAGTAATTCTTAGAGTTCATGGTCTTGCTGTCTTTTTCCTAGTGTACCATCTTTATAGATGTGTGTTTGCAGAGAATTCGATGAAAGTTTATTGCCAAGTATATCTACAGTCTGTTATGAAGATGAGATTTCAGGTTTCTCACCTGCACCTGATGTTGGCAACCACTTAAATTCAGAGGTAAATTTCAAATGACAATCTGTTTGTTGAAATTAAAACAAAAAAAAAAAGTTTTTTCCATATTAAGCGGGGCCAGGTAAAACAAACATGAATATGAATCATTCAAAACTTCCGATCAAAAAATAAACCATTCAAAACTGCTATTTGACAATCAGAAGACTCTCCTTCAGGATGATACATCTGCTTCAAATGGGCATAAGGACCCACTTTCTGTTGATGGGTTAACAGACGCCGACGTTGAAAGATTAAAGGTTGTCTCAGTTTCCTAGCTTTTGCTTCAGCTATTTAGTGTTTTCTACAGTATCTGCGCTCTGATTATTACTTCTACTACAAAATTATATCTATCTTTCAGGAAGTGGTTCCACCAGTGATCCATAACATCGATTCGAGGATTGTTTCCTGTCTTCCCCAAACTTTGACTACTTCATCTAGCATGGTTCCTCCTCCGGCTCCAATTACTGTGGTGCCTCCGCATAGTACCCAAATCACTCAGATTATCACGCCAATGAAACCTCTAGGTCATTCTGTGCTTTCAGAGCCCAGCATCCAAGGTTCTCCTGCCAGGGAAGAGGGTGAAGTTCCTGAATCTGAATTAGATCCTGACACAAGGCGGAGGCTTCTTATATTGCAGCATGGACAGGATACAAGGGATCATACGGTGAATGACACCCCATTACCGCCAGCAGGGCCTTTGCAAATGCCTATTCCTCCTGTTCCCTCACGTGGAAGTTGGTTTCCTATGGATGGAGAGTTGAGCCCCAGACAACCGGATAGAATGACCAAGGATTATTCTTTTGAGTCAGGTGCTCGTTTTGATAAAAAACGATATAGTCATCCACCATTTTTCCGTGATATGGAAAATCGCAGCCGCTCTAGTAAGGCTTACAATGAAAATAATAGATTTCCTAGAAAGGTAAACCCTATACTTTGTCCTGACATCTTCTTCAGTACATTCATTATTATGTTGAAATGCAGACATATCGTGGAGACGATCAAGCAAAAGCACAATATTCTGCTGCAAGCTATGGGTCTTTTCCAGGTCTCTTTTCTTTCATTCCTCTATCTGTATTCATTGCTTACCTTTTGGACCTTGTATTGTAATCATTCTAAGTGTTTGAGGGTTTGAATGCTGCATTTCTTCCACTATTTCATCTATGACAGTCTTCCAGTTTTATGTGATGGCATTCTTCATCAATTGGAATGTTAAATGTCATGCTCTTGGGACACTAAGCTCAATATTTAAAATATTTGCTGATGTATTTTTATCTCTTAAAAATGCCATGTATTAATCTTGTGACTGCTTTTCTCTTATACCTGAGTGTTACTGTTGTCAACCTCTTATTGGATGTTTGGATGAGTTTGAAGGGTTTTACAGTCTTGAGTATCCCAGGTCCTTTGAGATTCTTAGGCATTTTGAAAGATGTGTGTAGATTAAAAAAAGAAAATGCTATAAACTATGTACCTAACCTTCATACTTTTAAATTCTAAAACATAATATCATTGTTCATTACAATACGTATCTGTGAAATCTGCAGAAAAGGTAAACAAAAATGCAGATAAGGTAATCATTTATTCTTTTGGTTGGGAATAATGATGGTCAAAGGTTGGTGTTGGCCATTAAGATCAGATGAATTCATTTGGTGGTTGCTAATTTTGAATGCCTAGAACTTTTATTTTAGACACGTGAGGTACAAAAAAAATGTAGCAGTCCTTGATAGTTTTAGAGGCTTTCATAAAACAGCCAGTGGCAATTGTATTTGCATCTGCCAAGAAGTGGGTTCACCTGCTTTTCTGTGTGTTTGATGCCTGCTAAGGGAGATGATTATGGTTGATGCTGCTGTTTTTGAGGTTTTTGGCTTGATGTTTGGGATTGTTACTATAAAACCTTCTCACAGGCTTTGATCCTAAAACACAGTGATATTTATGTTTTCGTTATTTCAATGTTTGGCAAGATATTAGCCACTGCACCTACTGACAAATTCCATTTACCAGATTACTTTGCTCTATCATCTTGCAGTTCAGTGATGAGTTATTTTCACTGCACCTTTTGTGGTGGTTGAGGCCCTATGTTCTCTTGTAGGACTGAGTTGAAAGAAGCTGTGCTATATGTGACTCTTTTAACTGTGCAATGCCTCCAGTTTTTTCTTGACCCTATAATACCCAAAATTACAAAGATAGATGGGTATTGACATCTATATTGATTTCATTTATTCCTGATATTAGTATGGAATCTATTTAATTTCATTTACCATAAGGTTCATGTGCTTGTGCATCACTAATTAATTATTTTGAAGGTAGGATTTAATTAACATATAGATAATTGTACTAAATGCATGAGATCCTCACCTGATGATATTCACATTGATTGTTTCAGACAAAAAAGATGTTCACGTTGATCTATGATGAGATTTTGTGGTTATTCATGCGTAAGAGCAAGTTCATTGACATATAAATGAAACTTTACGAATATTTTTTAATATCTTTGGAAACTCTTGACTGGGAATGAATGAGTATTGGCACTCTTCGGAAGCATATCATTTAATTGCATCAGAAGAAATTTCTTTAAGCAAATAGAGCAAAATATGAGTGCTTATATCCTGCAAGATGTCTGACAAACCAACCTGCATGATTTAGATTGATTGGATTTACCAGATGTCCATTTCCTTTCACTTTGTTGGTCTTTTTCTGTCTTAACCTATTTCATACCCACATTCCTTGTTATATGACAAGCGGACAGAATTCTACCTTGACCACATTGTTGCTGTTCTGTCTCTTTATTCCTTTTTCTGTTATTTGTTAGAACCTTCTAATTGCATCTCATCTGTTCCTGTTATGTACTTGGCATCTAATGGCATTGATGGATTCTCGAATTCTTGCCATTCCTCTTTTTTTTTTGCAAGTTAATCACCATTAAGGAAAAGGAATTGTTACAAAGGGACACAACTCTAAAGGACAAGGAAAAAGGAAGAGACCTGACACCCCTACAAGAGGGGGAACAGAGACACCTCTCACAAGGGGAAACTCACAAAACTTATAACCAAACTGGAACCAAACATAGAAAAACATAAAAAAAAGGGAAAAGAAGGCGTCTACAATGAACAATTCCTTAGCAGCACATTAGAAACCCAGCGATTGCTCCATGCTCATAGATGATAGTTGCGCCACCAAGATGTAATTCCAGTGATTCGCATGATTTGCGCAAACGAGAAATTAGTGAACACCGGATGCCAGAATTGGCTGACAAACTCTTGGTCATGTGAAAGCCCAAAGTCACGCATGGTCCTCAAAACAGAAAAAGTAGGCTGCCATGTTGGTAGGAGAAACTCAAACACCATGAGCTAGAGTAGAAGTGTTGAGGGGGAAGTGGGAATCACAACCCATGAAACAAAAGTGACTCCTTCCAAAAGTCAAAGTGTGATCTCCAACAAAAGGATTAAGCCCAATTGGGCACACGAGGAATGTGACCCTAGTCTAGCATTGACAAAGACCCAAAATCGCAAAGACTCGTCACCACTAGAGACCCATCGCATAGGTGAGGATGCTAACCATTGTTCGGCCCGCCACTGTCTCGAGATTCATTACCATTTGAGCCCCCATCACTGCTATCTACACGCCAAGCACTAGTGAGGTGTGCAAGAAGCGGGGGATGGATTTGCATAAACATGAAGGGGCTTTCACTTGAGGAGGAAAGGAACAATGATCGACCCTTAAGAAGGATGTGGGGTGTGGAATAGGAAGTGGATGAGGGGAAGAAGGGGTCCTCGGCTAAAGAATAAGAGGCGGATGAGGCAAAAAAGGGGTCCTTAGCTAACACTAGGTGGCCAGTTGGGGACTCGACGGTGGCACACAAGGAGAAACCCTAGGTTTTGGAGGAGGGGTGCTTAGAGGAGATATCTCTAGAAGTTGTGTTTTGATGCAATTTGATTTGCTTAATAACAATAATAAATAAAAAAAATGAGCTAGGCCTGGAGGATTGGATTGCTATAATTTGATTTTTGGAATTTGATTTCCGGAATTTGGTTGATCTCTAGAATCTAAAATTGAAGGAGGTGAGAAGAGGAGAGGGAAAGAGGTGATGATGGTGGGAGAAAAGTTGAGAAAGGAGATGATGGGTATGACTTATCAAGAAAAAAAAAAGATGAGAGATGAGGAGAGAGGTGGGAAAAGAAACAAAGATGAAAAAGTACAAAGGGATTTTTATGTATATGTCCTAGTAAACTTTGGAAAAGACATATCCTCATTTTTTTTGTATATATGTGCATACTTCCACAAATATTCATTTACTTGTTTAGGTGCCCTTGCAAACTTTAAGGACTAAAAATATATAGATTTTCATTTATGAGTCCTTTTATTTTCATTCTCCTTCACTAATAAATCCTTCACCTCCTCTCCTCTTCCTCCACCCTCATCCACCTCCTTTCCTCTTCCGGTGCCCCCTTTCCTCTTGCTCCTTAGCCACCTTCCTCCTTTGATCCCTTGGCCCTTATTTATCTCCGTAGCCTTCGTTATCCCTGCAGCCTCCACACATCATCATTGCACACCCCTTCGCCATTGTCGTCGCCATGTTGCCACCTTTGCTTGCTCTACCCTCCCCACCACCTCCTCTTCTTCCCCTTTACCCTTGTAGAGCCCCCTTTACCCTCCCTACCACCTCCTCCCCTCCTTCCTTATAGAACCCCCTCTACCCTCTCCACCACCTCCTCTTCCCTTCCAGCCCCTACAGTCCCCTTCCTCCTCCCCTTCGCTCCTCATAGTCTCCTTCCTCCTTCCCTTTGCCCCCTCGTAAAGCCCCTTCCACCCTTCTTATCACCTTCGACCCTTGCAGTCCTCCCCTATCCCCTGCTCCTCCCCTCCACCCCCCCATAGAGCCCCCTCCACCCTCCCCTCTCCTCCCCCCTCCAACCCAACCCTTCCTCCTCCTTAGCTCGACCTCCCTGCATCTCCTCCGGTCAACCCCCTTAGCCCTACCTACTCCACCCCCCCTCCGGCTCCCCATCCTCAGCCCCCTCCTCCTTAGGAGACTAAATAATAAAAGAGAAAAAAGTTAGGGGGTCTTGAGTAAAAAACCTTTAATTTTTACTCCAAAAATTTTAAAATGATATGTGACTTAATAAATTAAAATTTAGGAGGGCATACATGTTATTACAAAGGGTATATATGTATATATGAAAAAAGCGGGTGTATATACGTCTTTTCCAAAGTTTACAAGGGCATATATGTAAGAACCTCCGGAATGGTTTTTAATTCTAATTCTAATTTTTCCTTTGTTTGGGCATAACCCTTCCCCTTTTATAAAGGGGTTACAACCAACTCAAAAGACATGTCTCTTAAGATTACAACCCTTAACCAAGGCATCCATTGGTTGGAAATATATAGAATAACATAAAATAAAACAAAGGGAAGTTTGCAAAAACACACTTGAATTGTTTGCAAACTAGGTTGCATTAATTCTCCCCTTCTTTGAAGAAAAACTTGCTTATGCAATTTTCCACATAATTTGGGGGAGGTGGTGGTTCTAAAGGTGGTAACTGCAACAATAACTCATTTTCCACGTTGTGATTGTGCTTTTGAGTTGGAATCAATGATTTGTCATCTTGGAGAAGGGCAAGATGGTATTCCAATTCTCCAAATAAATTCACGTCTTCCTTTTCATATAATGAGAAGATTATTCGACCTTTGGACCACAAGGTGTGGAGGTATTCCAAATGCCTATACAACTTTAGGACCAATTGTCATACCATGGGTGGAGAGCATCCATACCACTTTCAGTTTGAACAAATGAATCAAATTACATTATTCCATAGTTCTACCTCTCAATATATAAAGGTGGGAAAGCTATACAAGCTCTCAAATAAATGGAAAATATTACAACTCAAGATATAACAAGGTAAATATAAACAACTCTAGACCGTAAAGGCTAGCACTCCCCCTCAAGCTGGAGCACAACTTGGAACAACAAATATCAAAGGATGATCATGGTAGTGGCTTTGTAAAAATATCTAATGTTTGGTCATTTGAGGAGACTGGAGTATTTAGGTGAAGCCTTGCTGGATCGAGTCGTGTGTGTAATGGCAATCAACTTCCACGTGTTTGGTTCTCTCGTGGAACGCAGGATTGTTGGCTATGCATGTGGCCACCTTGTTATCACACCTCATCTTCATAGGTGTGTCAACTGATATATGCAAGTTACTAAGAAGTCATCTTACCCACATTATCTTTGAAGTTGTATGTGCCATGGCTTTGTATTCTGACTCAGCATTAGATCTAGAGACGACTGCCTACTTCGTACTCTTTTAAGTACGACGTTCCCTACTACATAGGCACAAAACCCTTTAGTTGACTTCCTGTCAACCAGGCACTTGACATAGTTTGCATCCGAGAAGCTACCACACTCATGGAGGTCCCTTTGTGGAATAAAACCCCTCGACTTTGTGCCTTCTTTAGATACCTTAGTACTATCATTGCAACATTCCAATGCTACCTCATTGGTCTGTCCATGAACTGATTAAATTTCCCAACTGTTAAGGAAATGTCAAGTCTAGTAACAGTCAAGTACCAGAGTTTGCCCACCAGTCTTCTGTATTGTCTGCTGTGCATTGCTTATGCCTTCTCCTCAAAGAGATGAGCCTTGGGATACATGGAAATATTGGTTGGTTTAGCTCCCAACATGCTAGTCTCCTGTAGAATATCAAGAGCATATTTACTCTAGGATAGCACTACGCCCTTCCTGCTACATGCCACCTCAATCCTCAATGGTCCAAGGTCGTTCATGACAAACTTCTCTGGAAGACATTTCTTGATCTTAGATATGCCTGTCCCATCATCTCCTGATCAAATCATTAACATAAACAAGGATCACAAGTACCTCCTTCCCTATCTTCCTAACAAACATGAAATAATTAGATGAGGATCTCTGAAAACTAATAGTCTCAACAACTTTAAATAGCTTCTGAAACCAAGCTCTGGGGCTTTGCTTCAGGTCATATATAGCCTTCCACAATCGGCATACTTGGGAACACCCCCCCTAAGTCTCATACCTAATAGATTGTTGCATATAAACTTCTTTCTGTAAGGCACCATAGAGGAATGCATCCCTTACATCGCGTTGATGAAGAGGCCAGTTTTCTTGGACTGCAACAGATATCACGATGCACACAGTAGGAAGCCTGGCCATAGGAGAAAATGTGTCAAAGAAGTTCACGTCATATGTCTGTGTGAACCCCTTCACTACTAGCTGGGTCGTATGTCTAGCAACTCTCCCATTAGGGTTGTACTTGATGGTAAACATCCATCTGCACCCAACAACTGAAGCTCCTTTAGGCAGGTCGGCAAGTTCCTATGTGCCATAGGTGCGGTGGGCATCTCATCTTTCATGGCTCGATGTTACTTTGGATCAAGTATGGCTTGTAGATGATTGGCAAGAATATATGTGGCAGATTGAGCATGGTAGAACTTGCTATAGGCTCCTCCTAAGAAGTTAGTGGACACAACATGTGATATGGAATATCGAGCACAACTCCATGGTGCCTTGCGAATTGCAATGGGAAGATCAGGATTATCTGGCCTAGAAGACTCCATCTCAGTAGTAGGTACAACCTCACCGTTGTCGTTTTGTGGACCACCTACATCATTACTATGCACCATCTCATCAGCATGTAAATCTCTTGTGGCCACTTGAGGTTGAGGTGGAGTAGGTGTAGAGGAAGAGGAAGGATTGCTGTTGATAGGTAACAGGAAGCCTGTATTTGACTGGGGGCTCGTGAAATTTCTCAGACTTAGAGAGTGGTGGCTCTGATGGTGATGGCATAGACTTTGTGACAGGAATCGCCTCCAATGTCATAGGGGGAATAGGCATAGGTGCCGTAGAAATTTCAGGAGAGAGACGTCTCCCAGTAGTAGAAAAGTATGGAACAATATAGAACATACTCATGGAAAGTGACATCTCTAGTATAATGGCATCCTCCAACAAGATCATAACATCTGTATTCCTTCTGTATCTTCTAATACCCAAGAAAGATACACTTGACAGCATGGGGAGCAAGCTTATCCCTACTAGGTCTATGAATATGCACAAATGCTCAACATCCAAAGACCGAGGTGACACCCCAAATAGATTGCTATCTGGAAATAAGATGGAATAACGAACTTGCTCGTTAAGAACTATAGAGGGCATTCAATTAATAAGTCAGCATGTAGTCAACACTACTTCCCCCCAATATCTATCTAGTACACTATTTTTAATTAATAGTGTCCCTGATGCTTTCGTTCTACCACATAATTCTATTGAGATGTATAGGGACAACTCATCTGATGGATAATGTCACAATCTCGATAAAAAGTATATAATGAAGTGATGCATAACTCTATAGCATTGTTAAACCTGATGACCTTCACCTTCGCCTCATATTGATTTTGGATCTCTGATAGAAAGGCACGAATCACATCATCGGCTTTAGAATTGGCTTTCGACAAAAATAGCCAAGTGAGACGGGAGAAACCATTCACAATCGTCAAATAAAATCAGTGCCTTAACCGATCTGGGGTCCTACTAGGTCCCTAGATGTCCATATGAAGCAACTGGAGCAATGCTTGAGATCGTTGATGTTGACTTCTTGGGAGGATACTCCTATGATGCTTCCTGAGTTGACATGTCATATAGTGGAAGGTAGTAGTAGGTGGAATTTGTGTCAACATCTTCTGGAGTTTTGGCAGTGGCAGATGACCAAAATGAAGATATCACAAATGGCTGGAGGCATTCCCCGAAGAGAGAGAAACATATCTTGCATATGGTGACTGTAGAAGGCGATAGACTCTGCCTTCTTCATGGCCACGCCCAATGGTGCGCCTTGTGAGAACATTCTTAAATGCGAGAGAAATTGCATCAAAGATTGCGTGGAAGTTCAACTCCTTTGTGATTTGACTAACTAAAAGTAGACTCATTGAAAAATCGAGAGTTAGAAGAACATTCTTCAACTTCATGTGTGGAGTCACATAAACCTCCCCCTGACCAGATACAAGGGAATGTCGCTTATCAGCAACCTGAACTATTTTGCCTGATGGAATGGAACTGATGGTGGGGAATTGACTCACATCACCACAAATGTGTTCGAGATGCACCTGAGTCAACAAGCCAATTTGCTTCCTCTTCATGAGACTGACGTACAACCCCTACTTGAGATGCACCATGCTGACTAAATACACCAAGCAAGGTCTCATAGTCCTGGAAATCATAATAGTAGGAACTATCTTCTCCGTTAGTTTTGATCGAAGCAAAGTGTGCTCCTTCTCATGACCTTCACTAGTCAACAAACATGCTTGTGACCATCGGGTGTAGTTGGTCCCATCTGGCTTCCCTATGGGGCCAAAATGGAGGTTTTTGTTGGCCCCAGACTCAGAGATGCTCTTTGATGTCACCTTAAATAAATTTTCGGACACTATATCGACTTTCATTATAATCAACTAACATCCACAGATATGGGGGCAAGAGATTCAAGCCATGAAGAAATAACTCATGACCCTAGAAGAGTTTTAATATGATCTGCGCTGGGATCCCCTAGGTTGAGCTAGGCAATGGAGCAACCTCTTAGGCGGCACATCCTGGTGAAGGGAAGCCTCCTGGGTGGTGCAACACCTTGCTGGGCAGCGCTACACCCTCTTGGGTGGTGCTGCTTGATGATGGGAGGCTTACTAGGTGGTGTAACCCCCTGTTGGGTAGTGCTGCACCCTCTTGGAGGCCTTGCTGTGCTACTACGGGGCAGTGCTAGGCTGTTGGATGGGAATTAGGGGCTAGCGGCGGAACCTGTCGGTCTTGGTGGCGCAACACAACCACTTGATCAAGGGCTGCACAAGAGTAGTGTCATGATTAGGGGTTGTGCAAAGGGTGGTGTAGGCTGATGGTGGCGGCATAAGGTTGTTGTCGGTCCACTGGCCAGCTGGTGGTGGTGGTGGGAGGTGCCTCCTTAAGCCTACTAGGGTTAGGTTTTCCTTTTTTTTTTGTGGAGAGGGAAGGGGGTATGAGAATCAAGGTGGGTAGACACTGGTCTAGAACTGTTGCCCTGATATCAAGGTAAAACAAATGAATCAGATTACATTATTCCATAGCCCTACCTCTCAATATATAGAGGTTGAAAAACTACATAAGTTCTCCTAAAAGAAATAGAAATATTACAACTCAAGACATAATAGGGTAAACATAAACAACTCTAATCTGTAGGGGCTAACACTTTCGGATCAACCTCTTAGTTGGATCCAAGGTGCCTGGGCCTTTCGTGTTGGGAAGTATCATAGGCACATTAGACGTAATCGATAGACCTTGAGTGACAATGACTTTTTCTTTAGATGTCATAAGTGTCATGGTCTTCCCCTTGAACGGATTGGGTGTGGGTAGGGAATAGACAAAAATGATTTCTTTAACCACCTCATGTCCAAACTTGAGATCCTCTGCCTCCTTGTATTCATACAACTCATCACTATCCTGACCTTCATTTGATTTTGGAATGTTGGCTTGTGAGGCAGAGATCTCATTTCTTCCTTGCAAGCTTTGATATCTTCTTGCACTAACTACAAAGTTGCTTGTATGTTGCGCTTCTTTGATCATATTACATCAAGGACTATTTCTACCTCCATGGACCGTTGGATTGTAGGAACAACCCAATCGCATGCTCTCATACCACTTGGTGCAGTTTGATTTGCTTAATAAAAATAATAAATAAAAAAAAGTCGGGCCTTGAGGACTGTATCTCTAAAAATAAATATAATTTGATTTTTGGATTTCAGGAAGTTGGTTAATTTTTGGAATCTAAAATTGGAGGTGAGAAAAGAGGAGAGAGAAAGAGGTGATGATGTTGGGAGAAAAGTTGAGGAGAAAGGAGATGAGTGGTATGGCATGTCAGGAAAAAAAAGATGAGGAGAGAGGTGAGAAAAGAAATAACGATGAGAAAGTATAAATATGAATGGTTTCCAATTTCAATTCTAATTTTTCCTTTTTTTGGTACAACCCTTCCCTTTTATGAAGGTGTCACAACCAAAAAACTCAAGACATGACTCTTGGGATTACAACCCTTGACCAAGGTATCCCTTGGTTGTAAATACATAAAATAAAATAAAATAAAACAAAGGACAAATTTGCAAAAATATACTTGAACTATTTGTAAACTAGGATGCATCACATTTGTAAACCATATGTTGTTTGCCATTCCATTCCATTCCTCATTTTTATTCCCTACATTTGTGTGTCATTGCTTGAATATGAGCAATATTTATCATGGAATATTATGTATTGTATTTCTTTGAAATATTTGTTTTACATTCATCGTTGGTAGCATGGAGGAGGGAGAAGAGGAAAGCGCTTTTGTGGAAGGTTGACTTCAGTAAGGCTTACGATTCGGTGCAATGGGACTTCCTTTGGGCATCTTTATTGAAGAGGGGTTTCCTGTCGGTATTGATTGCCTGGATGAAGAGGTGCGTGACAATGATATCCTTTTCGGTGCTAGTTAATGGAAATCTGGCGAGTGGGTGGATGCAGCACAGGAGAGGGGTCAGGTAGGGGTGTCCCCTTGCACCTATGTGATTTGTGCTGGTAGCGGATGCCTTGGCGAGGGCAGCTTGGAGGGCTTGTGATACAGGGATGATTAGAGGCTTCACAACGTGAGTTGATACTCAGATAGCAATCTTGTAGTATGCTGATGATGCCTTGCTTTTAGTGGAAGGAGCGAGCCAAGAGGCTTGGAGAATGAGGATTGTCATGGAGTTGTTTGGGGCTGCGTCAGGGCTACAGATTAACTATGATATCTACTTTTGTCCCAATGAACATGGGGGTGGAGGAGTTTGAGGTAGTGGGGAGGGCGCTTGGGACTGAGATGGGATCTTTACCTTTGGTGTATCTGGGCCTCCCGTTATCAGATAGAAGGCTCAAACTGCAGGATTGGCTCCCTTTGCTGGAACATATGGAAGGTAGATTGGTAGGGTGGTCTTCTAGACTCTTGTCTAGAGGAGGGAGGCTGGTGTTGGTGAAAGCGGTCTTGGCATCTATACCTTCTTATTTCCTATCAGTCTTTAGGATGCCGAGGCAGGTTGAAAAGATCTCTAGGTTGATAAGAGACTTCTTTTGGGCGAACAGGGGAGCCGCAAGGAGGGGGGTGAGACTGGTGGCATGGGAGGAGGTTTGTAGACCAGTGTGTGAGGGGGGCCTGGGGGTTAGGGAAGTGGATAAGGTGAATATCAGCCTGCTTGCAAAATAGATTGTCGGACTTGGGGACGGCGAAAGAGGCTTGGTTGGTGATACTATGAGGTACTATTATGGGCTGTTTGCTTCTTGGAGACCTCTGGAGTCGCCTCCTTTGGGGGCCTCTTTCTTTTTCAGGGGCTCAGTGGAGGTGACAAAGATGGTGCGGCCTTTCTTCTTTCCCACGCTGGGGGAGGGTGACGTTTTCAGATTCTGGCTGGATGACTGGCAGGGGGTCGGATCACCTCTCAGCACTAGGTATCCTTGGCTCTTTACGGGAGTGGTGGATCAATCGGCATTGGTAGGGGAGTGCTGGTTTGGGGCTTGGTGTCTGATTTTTCAAGGTGGCCTCTCAGATCAGAGGTGTGCGAAGTTCCAGATGTTGCCACAGGAGTTGGAGGGCTGGGAACCAGAAGAGGGGGAGGACTCCTCCTGGGAGGAGGGGGATTTCTCGGTGGTGGAGGTTTTCCGTAGGGTGAGCTACATGACGTACATCTAGGACATCGACTTCAGGAGGGACTGCAGGCTTCTCTGGGAGGCAGAATGGCCACTGAAGGTGAAGGTCTTTGCTTGGCTGCTGAGGAGGGGGAGGATTATGACGAGGAAGTGGAGATTGAGATGGGTCCAGATGGACAACGTGAGATGCCCTTTCTGTGCTGGAGCGGAGGAAGACATTCAGCACCTGTTTTTCTAGTGTCCGTTTGTGGTGCAAGTGTGGCACAAACTGAGGATTGATTGGATTGACTGTCGGGACGCACCTAGCTTCTGGTCTTCTTTCCGCAGGGGGAGTGTGAGTGGAGGGATGGTTTTGTTTAGATCCAAGAAGGATCGAGCAAGAGTTTTGGCTGTCTTGTGGGGTGTGTGGCTGGGTAGGAATGGAGTAGTTTTTATGGGTGAGAGACCCTATGTAGAGAACTTTTTCTACTCCATTCAGTCTCAGGTAGAGTTCTGGAGGGCTAATTTGTAATTTTGTTGTAACCGTTTCTTCTTATGAATGAAATTGATTGTGGGTGGTTATCCCTTTGATAATCACCCTTCATTTTTTCAAAAAAAAAATTATGCCATTAATATATAATTTCCATATGTCGTGTGCTTTCTCTAGGTACATCAGGTAGATCTAGAAAGTGTCATCATTGTATGACTGTGGGTGTGGATGGGTGCATCGCAGGTGTCCTAAGGAATGGGAAACTCTAGTACAACTTTAGTTTTGGGATGACTTGTTTAATGGAGTAAAACTGGTTATGTTTTGCACCATCTTCGTTCTGATAGTTGTAGAAACTGGTACATGTTCTGGGATGACTCTTAACTCCTGGAATTATGGTGTAATGTTTTGTCACTGCCTTCTGTCAACTTGTTAATGTGTTAGATCGAGAAGATGTTTTGAAGGTTCTGTTAACTCAAGCAATTGTCTCATATAGACTTCTTTTGGTAGTAGGTGAGGAGACTTCTTCTGGTCGATTATCTTCGAGCAATAGGAATGCTCATTTTGATTCAGAGCAAGTTGCTCGACAATATTTGGGGAATTACGTTGAAGTTCTACGTGATATTGCAACTAAATGCGGTACCAAGGTGATCTATTCTCTGCTTGATTTTGTAGTTCTTGAGTTTTTGTCTCATACTGATGCTTCATTTCATTCTAAATTTCAGGTAGAATTTAGACCATTCTTGGATGACTCCATAGAATTGCATTTTGGCTTTGAGGTACTTTCTTATCCTAGAACCACAATAAAGTGATTTTTCCTCCATTTTTGATATGAATGATTGCCTTAGTTTAACTATTTGCATAGAATTATGGTAAAAGAAGTTTTCCTTTCAGTGGGATGATTATTTTAGTTTTCTTTTAGAAAAAATAATTTTAGCTCTAAAGTTGAAGCATTTCAGTTTTTTAACTTGATTTCATTGGCATACTTGTTTTTTCATCTTCTCCCTTTTGAAGCAGTATCTGTAAGTGTTTTCCATCTTTGTCAGAACATTAAATGTGACTCTGTCATTATCTAAAGTTGGTCATCTTGCACAAATTCTCTCTTTAATAGCTGAAGTTCCAAGTCCATGAGATTATATGGAGTGATAGGGTCGAGCAAGGGCCATTAATGTGTTATGATGCTTGGGGATATCACTTTGTGTTAGAGATGACATTATTGGACTCTCGCCCTGGATGGAGATAGAATAAGGTTGTTGTCTTTTAAATTGTAATCATCTGTCAGATTGTTGTGAAGAAGTGGATAGGCCATGGGGCATGATCTGGGGGAACTTCTTGCTCAACGAATTTTAACCACCTTCTGGTTTAGTAATCTTCTTTGAAAAGGAAATACTATTTGCAACTTGTGTGTAAGTTTAACTGAGAAGAAGACATCTATCTTTCAAATTACTACCATGGAGTGGGTTAAAAAGGTGGTATCTTGAGGTAAGATTGTGGCCTAATTCCTGAGGCTAAGTTGGTCGAGTTGGGTAAGCCATATGCCTCAAAATAGCAAGGGCTCAAGGTGGTGAGGTGGAATCAAGAATGTGCCTTAGTTGCAATGCCTGTGCTTTTCACATGGCACAGATGAACCGACATTTTGCAGTGCGTTTAATTATTGATAAATGTTGTATTTGATATATATATAATGACTGGAAGCACAGGTATGTTTACCTGATGATCATTGAATCATATAACCAGTAATAATTAGATAAAAATACTCGATTTATAATGACTGATTAAGTTATTAGTTTTCTTTTGATGATGCACCTGATTGAGTTACTCTTTTGATAATGCATCTGTTTGCACATTGATTTCTTACACATTCATATGTTATTTTATTTCAACATTTCCTTATATTGTTCTTTTTGTTGAATTTGCTGCCTTGTACATGGAGGTGGAATTTATCTCTTGTTATTGATCTTGTGAGATCTATAACAGGATGAGATGGCATGGCATGAGCTACCTTTTTCTTTTAATATTTTGAATTCAACCGCCTTGAGGTTTATGCCTCATACCAATTAGAGAACACCTTTCTGTACATACCCAAAAGCTTCATAGTTGGCTGATAATAGAATTCAGACTCTTCTGTGATTGTGTGGGAATATTTTGATGTAAAGGCTTGAATTATATGCACAGAATTGATGGAATATTTTTCTATTGAGGAATGGTTTTTTTCCCTTTTACATTACCGTAGCGGTGAACTTTAATTTGTTAATGGGATTGGCGATCCTCTATGATATTTTTGCAGGTCTGGTTTGCCGGTGAAAAATTTGGTGAAGGAGTGGGAAGAACAAGGAAAGAGGCACAGTTGCATGCTTCTGAAAATTCTCTCAAGTCTTTAGCGAGTAAGGGCTATCTCCATCTCTCTTTAGGTTTTATATCTGGACTTCGTTTGTAGAAGTCCCATGGCTGATTCACTTCACAGAATTCATGTCTTGAGAGCTGTGGACATTTCTTCTTGGTATTTTTTGGTTAATTTGGTTCAGATAAACTGATTTGGATCATGTGACATTCCTTTCCATTTTATGTTGGTCTGTCTATCATGTATGGAATTGAGTTTCTCCCAATGCCTTTCTTTATGGGGTGTTATTTTGCTGGAAATGTGTGTGAACAATCACGTAATCTTAAAAAGTTCCCATAGTTCATTTCTTTTTCTATGTTTTTCCCCTGTTCATTCTTCTTCTTCTTCTTCTTCTTCTTAGAAGGAAGGCATCTACAGATGCTACTCCTTAAACAAAGTGAGAATCCACTGAAGTGTCCCTTCCTCCCCTCCTCCCAAACCCAAATCACTACCATCACCAACAAAAAAAAAAAAAAAAATTTTTGTTCAACTTGATGTAAAGGGAGTTCACTTGGTAGCTTGGGATTAGATCTGTAGAACTCTAGGTGGCCCGAGAGTATAGGGGATTTGCAGACTATGAATATGTTGCTAACAAAGTGGTTGATATGAGTGGTTGCATGATGGATCTTGTAGACACGGCAATTACAAGCTGCTAGGATAGAAAGCTGAAGTGGGTTGTGAGTTTGGATCCTTTTGGAGGGGTGTGCTGAAGTTTTTTTTTTGAAAAGAGGGGTGTATTGAAGATTGAGTCGCAAATGACTTCTTTTTGGTCATGTTGGTCCCAACTTCAGCTTTTTGCATGATGATTGGTCAGCTAGGAGTTTTTACATATCATTTTCCAAGGTTGTATGAATTGGCGCTTGATGAGCAGGCTGTATTTGCTGTTTATTGGGATCCTGGCAGAGATGGGGGGAGGGGGGGTTGAACGGATAGGTTTCTTGGATATGGATCTTAGTTGGAAATGTTTTAGGTAGAGTTTTTTAAGTTTATGCTACTTCTTGAGGATTTGGAGCGTCTTTGCCCACAAGAAGGAAAGATAAATGGCTGCCATCAGGAGGACAATTCTTTTTCAGCTAAGTCTATTTGTCAGCGCTTATGCACTCAACTAATTTGGAGGATAATGTTGCTAGGGACCCACCGGATTTGGTAGTCAAGTGCACCCATGATGCTGAAAGTGTTTCTGTTGGCCGACTTCATTAAAGAAGGATTTTGACCATTTTTGTGGCAAGAACTTTGTGCCTCAATTAAATCCAACTTGTGCTTTATGCGGAGCATGCAAAGAGAATTGTGAGCACTTATTCTTCTCTTGTCCTTTAGGATGTCTGGAAGCAACTGAGTAACCTAGATCAATAGTTCATCGGTGGCGCATTTTCGTAGTTGCTTTGGAGCTGGCATGAAGTGGTCTAAGTTTGAATAGATGGTCTCTTTAGCTGTATTTTGGGCTCTATGGTTGTAAAGAAATGGCACGATTTTCGAGGGGAATGGGCCTATGTGAAGTGTGTATGGGTACTTGTTGTTTTGCAAGGAGTGTGGGCTCTACCAATTAAGATATTGGACCATTGAGCATTGCGTAATTTTTTTGGTGATTTATCACTTAAAAGGATGGTCATTGTCCTTAAGTGATCATCCTTGTTCCTAAAAAAAAATTGAGCCCCTTGGTTGTGTTTGGTAGGGGTTTAATCCACATTAAAGGGGTTCACAGCTACAATGTTCGTGGGTCAAAATGAAGTTTTAAGTAATGGGTGAAGTTTTCAATGCATTACAAATTTAGGGCTCCCAATAAAAACTATCACATACTACTAGAACAATAATGGCAAAACCTTTTTCCACTCTATTTAGATCTATTTTGGGTCATTTCTTGGCTAAAATTATTTTTCAAAAAACAGTTTGAGCTTAAGCCTTAAGTTGATCAAAACTAGGCCTAATGGCGTCCTTCCAAAACTTCTTTAGCCTTCCCTACCCTTTCTTAGGGACTCAACATCGAACTTCTCACATCTTTGATTAGGTCTTATTTGCAAATATCCAATCCATGTTAAACATGTCTCGCTCATTTTATCTTCTATTGATGCTACCCCAACCTTTTTCCCGATAATCTCATTGGGAATCTTATCCTTTCTTGTTTGCCCACACATCTACTTACATCTTCATTTTTGCTACAAACATCTTTTGCATGTGCCTATAATTGACAACCCAACACTTTGAATTATATAGCATGGTAGGTTTTACAACTGCTCTGTAATACTTGCTTTTAGCTTTCAGTAGAATCCTCTTGTCACACAAAACACCGGGTATTTCCCTTCATTTTAATCAACTTGCATTAATTTTTTGTATAACATCTCCATCAATCTCTATCTTGTTGAAAGATGGATTGTGTGATATTTAAAAGCATATTTCTATACCCTTTATTATTAAACATATGTTCCTTAATACTCAAACCTCTGTACTACTTAGTCAAATGCCTTTAATGTTACTAGGCCCTCTTATCTTGTATTTATTTTTTGTTTCCACTCTTATATGGGTAGTTTCATATTTTCCTTCCTAGGGTCCCGTGCCTATATAAGGGACCTAGGGTTACCTAGGGTTACATGAATAGAATAAGACGCTCACTTTCTCTTTACATGGTATCAAAGTGGTGGTCGTAGGCCGACTTTTGACACCTCCTTGCTCTCTCTCTCTCTTCTCCATCGGAAGTCACTCACTGAAAACCTTAAGAGAACCTATTGTTCTCGCCAGAGCACCACCTTGGCTCCACCCCAACGGTGAGGGGGTCACCTGACCATTGCTAACCAGGCTGATCCCTTCCAGTGGTCCCTCACCGATGCAGCTGAGGTTTGGAAGTCGCTAGGGCTTCCAGCTTCGGTGTCACCCAATGCCACCCCACTTGCTCCCAATTCGAATTGCCTTGTGGAGGCTTGAATCGAATCTGGTAAGGTCCCACTGGCCATGCATCTGCCTTGCCCTACCTCAAGTGGTTGTACCTCGCTACCATCTCGTCGGACGACCACTGAAGTGCTGCCGCTCCATTAAGGAGGACGATTTCACTGATGTAAGCTTGTAATCATTTCTCTCGCTTTGGTTATTCTTTTGGCCTCCGATCAGTAAGGATGTCTTCCGAGATGACAGTGATATTGTTGAGCAATGATGGGAGTCAAGGGGAGTTCAAGAGCACGTTCTTTGGCTCGATTGTGAAGTTGGACGAATCAAACTACCCTCTATGGTTCTAGTTGATCCTCAATGTGGTATCCTACTTGAATTGGAGCTGGAGCAAAAGGTAGGCAAGTATGTCATCTAGAAGAAAGACAAAGCTATGGTTCGTGCATAGATTATGAGCACGACCATTAGCAGAATTGCTACTGAGATAATGTATTACAAAACTACTAAGCAGATGTGGGAAAATCTATGGCAAACTTATTCACAGGATAAGAATGTTGCCAGAATCCTTTAGTTGCACCATGAGATTGCCCAAATAAGGCAGGATGGACGGTTCTTTTCCTAGTACTACTCTTTCCTAAAGTCTGCATTTGAGAGACTCAATGACTATACTTCTATGTGCACTTGTGCGTGTCAGAAGGAGTACAAAGCGCAGATCATGGTTGGTCATTTTCTTGCTGGTTTGGATCCAGCTTATAAAGTAATAAGATCTCAGATGCTGATGTTACTAGAGATCCCCTCTATCGAGGATGCATATAATAGGCTGAGTCATTTTGATGTTACTCTTACTTCTACTAGACAGGGGGAGCACATTTCTGCCATGGTTGTGTCTCCTAGCCGTGGTAGGGGATCTAGTCAGGCCATCTGAGGTCGTGGTTGTAGACGAGGACATAGTCACCCCAGAGTCTAGTGCTTATATTGCAGGAAGAATGGACACTTGGAAGATAGCTGTTAGTCCAAGCATGGATGCCCTGCCATTGCTCATTAAGTTATTACCGGGACTAAGACTACCCTGGAGTCTCCTGTCACACGGGTAGAGTATGATGACTTGGTTCACAGGATCTCTCAGCTTGCTTCTTCTACCACATCCAGTCAGACCCATCAAGATGATACTGTTGTAGTTGCTACTTTAGGTATATGCCTTGCTTGCTATTCTAATACTGATACACTAGATTGGTTGGTGGATTTTGGAGCATCTCATCACATATGTGGGAAGGTCCAACAGTTTGCTAGGTTGTATCCAGACTCTACAGGACGAAACATTGTTGTAGGCCTGTAGTTCTCTACTTACCAGTCATGGGGAAGTTTAGCTATCTCCTAGTATAAGGTTTTAGGATGTTCTTCATGCTCCTGATTTTCCTTTGAGTTTGCTCTCTATTAGTCGCATTACTAAAGAATTGCTTTTTTGGGCTATTTTTGATGCTATGACATTGGTGTTTCAGGATATACTGATGGGGAACCTAATTGGTTAGGGCTATGAGGAATGGGGGGTCTACCGCATACTTCAAACTCCTTATGTAGGTCATGCAGAGATTTCAGTTGTGGCACCTAAGATTCAGACACCTTCCTCTGCAAAAGCTTTGTCATGTTATTCACCAGATTGCACTGACTGCTATGTTTCAGTACAAGACTTGCCAACTCGTGAAGCACCACAGGAGTTCCTTTCCTAGTAGGTCGTGTTGTAGTGCTTCTAGTTTATTTGAGCTTCTTCATCTTGATGTGTGGGGACCTAGTAGATCTCCTAATTGTTTGGGAGATCGTTTTTATCTTTGTTGTGGTTAATGATTTCTCTTGTTTATCTTGCATTTTTCTACTTAAGTCCAAGTTGAGGTTGGCATTGTAATCACAAACTTCATAGTTGAAATAAAAAATCAGTTTAATGCCTATGTAAAAACTGTAAGAACTGATAACGTCATAGAATTTTGCACTGTTGCTCTTCACCTTTTATTTCAGTCTCATGGGATTATTCATCAGACCATGTACCCTTACACCTTCTAGCAAAATGGAGTCTTTGAAAGAAAAGATAGGCATATTCTTGATGTGGCCAGAACCCTCCTTATTTAGCATAGTGTCCTTATCCTATGCCGAGGTAATGTAGTCCTCATTGCTTGCTACTTAATCAACCATATGTCGTCCATTGTCATTGATGAGCAAGTCTCCTACTTTATTTTGTTTCCTGACAAAGAATTATTTAGTGTGCCTTCTAAGGTTTTTGGATGTCTTTCCTTTGTCCACTTTCATGATCCTTGTTGTGGCAAGCTATCTCCTCGGGCCGTTAAATGTATTTTTGTAGGGTACTCCAGGGCTCAAAAGGGATATAGATGCTATAATCTCGTCGGGCATAGGTAGTTTTTTAGTGCAAATATGTCATTCTTTGAGTCAACTACATATTATTCTATCTTTGCCTCTCGTTTGGTTGCTCTAGAACCTATTGAGGGGGGCGAGCTACCTATGCCCATGCCTACATAGATGGTAGTCTACTCATGATTGGGTTGTCCAACATCATTGGCAGCCCCAGTTTGTTTCTTCTCACCACTGTCATCAACAACAACAGAATGATAACCCCCCCTTTTCCTCTAGAGCCATTATCACCACCTACCCCTCAGGTAATCCCTACATCTAGCCTGACCGACGTTGCTTCTAGTGATTTTGTTTCAGATTCTTTGGCTCCCGCTCCATTGGGTGATGACCCAAGTCCTACTGATCTTGATGTTCCTATTGCTCTGAGAAAAGGATCCCGCTCATGCACTCTTCATCCTCTTTCTCGCTATGTCTCTTTAGCGCGCTTGCCACCTGAACATCGGCAGTTTATCTTAGCCCTGCCTACTATTCATATTCCACATTCCCATCAGGATGCCTTGGGAGACTACCATTGGAAGAATGCTATGGTGGAGAAGATGTCTACTTTGCAGTCCAGAGGAACTGGACTCTTGTTGATCCTCCAGTCAATGGGACCATAGTTGGTTGCAAGTGGGTGTTTATAGTTAAGCATCTACCACATGACTCTGTTGAGCGCTACAAGGCCTGTTTGGTGGTTAAGGGATATGCACAAACCTATGGCATTGATTTCTTTGATACCTTCTCCCTAGTTGCATGCTTGCCTATGCTTTGCATTCGTATCTTTATGGTGATCCATATGAACTGGCGCTTGCATCAGTTTGACATCAAAAATGCTTTCCTGTATGGGAACTTAGATGAGGAGCTTTACATGCAACAACCTACTGGCTTTGAGGCTAAGGGGGGAGTGTCACAATATATGCAAATTTCGTAAGGCCATATATGGCCTGAAGCAGAGCCCTAGGGCATGGTTCCAAAAATTGTCTGATGTTGCTCAGATTGGGTTTCGCAGGTCCACTTTTGACCACTCATTATTTGTGAAAAAGACATCCAACGGGTATGTGGTCATGCTTGTGTATGTGGATGACATTATTTTGATAGAGAATGATACTTTTGGTATATCAACTACTGAGAAGTTCCTGAATGGGCACTTTGTAACAAAAGATATGGGTTCCCTCAAGTATTTTTTGGGAATTGAGGTGGCTTGTAATGAGAAAGATGTTATTGCTTTCCCAAAGGAAGTATGTGTTGGATCTCCTCGAAGAGATGGACATGTCTGGAGCCAAACCTGCTTCTATTCGTAAGGACCCTAGTGTCCATCTTTATGATGATGCTACTGATTCGGTTGGTGCCAGGCAGTTTAGAACCTTGGTTGGAAAATTGTTATATGTAACGGTGACGTGACTTGATATATCACTTGCTATAAGCAAAGTGAGTTAGTTCATGGATAAACCTAGGAGGGTCCACTGGGAAGTTGCTATGATGGTATTGAGCTAACTAAAAAGTGCACCAGAAATAGTGTTTTTGTTCTCACGGGGTGGAAGTTTGGAGGTGATGGCCTATACAAATGTAGATTATGCTGGGTGCTTTAAGGAAAAAAAGTCTACGATAGGCTTCTGTACCTTTGTGGGTGGCAACTTGGTAACTTGGCTCAACAAGAAGCAAACTATTGTTTCTCGTTCTAGTGTCGAGTACGAGTATAGGGCAATGGCACAAGCATCCACTGAATTAATGTGGACCAGATCTGTCCTCCTTGATCTTCGGGTCTCTGTTGTTGAGCCTATGGAATTAAGATGCGATAATTCTATTGCCATGTTTCTTGCCAACAATCCAGCTTTTCATGAGCGGACAAAGCATGTTGAGGTGGATTGCCACTACGCCAGAGACTTGATTGTCAAGGGTCACATTCAGATTACCTCAGTAAAAGGCAATGGCATAAGCATCCACTGAACTGATTTGGACCGGATTTGTCCTCGATCTTCGGGTATCTGTTGTTGAGTCTATGGAATTAAGATGTGATAATTTTGCTACCATGTTTCTTGCCAACAATCTAGCTTTTCATGAGCGGACAAAGCATGTTGAGGTGAATTGCCACTACGCCAGAGACATGATTGTCAAGGGTCACATTCAGACTACCTCGGTCAAATCTGAACATCAAATTGTTGATATGTTCACGAAAGCTCTTCCATGGGCTAGCTTTGACCACTACTCTTCCAAGCTAAGCATGATCAATATTTATGCTCTAGCTTGAGGGCGAGTGTTACTAGACCCTCTTATCTTGTATTTATTTTTTGTTTCCACTCTTGTAGGGGTAGTTTCGTATTTTCCTTCTGGTTCCTTGCCTATACAAGGGACCTAGGGTTACATGAATAAAACAAGACACTCATTTTCTCTTTGCATTTAGCTTTCAAGGTCTATTTGCAAAGCTTTAAGTTTTTTGTGTACTCCATCTTTTGTCTCATTAATTAGCAGAATGTCACTAGCAAAAAAAACATATACCATAATACTTCATCTTGAATGTGTTTTGTTAACTAAAGCATATTACATAAAAATAGATAAACTACAACTCGTACTTGCCTATCTATGATATATTACATTGTTTGTCATATTTAATCAAGGTTTAAAAGAAGTGAGGCATAATGAGGTGTTTCTCTGCTATGGAGGTGAGGCATAAGCCTTAAGGTGCTTAAGGTGTGCACCTCAGATTTTACGATGGAAAAACCAACATTAGGCTTATTATGTATTCTTGATGTGAAAAGAAAAAAAATAATACATTTCCACGACAACCAAAGCATTTAAAGAACGGAATATAAATAAGCTATGAGTTAAAATTGAAAAGGCACAATAAAGGTGCACCAAATAAATGTCAAAGATCATATAAATACATTTAAAACATAAAATAAAAGAACATTCTGCTCCCTCAATCACCACAAATGTCAAATTCCTCTTCCTTATCTCTTTATAAAAGAACACAAGACAAATATAAGGAAAAAGACTATAATCATTGCTTAAAAATCAAAACAACATAAGTCATCCTTATAACTTAAATTATTGTCAACTCTCTCTACAACCCCTAAACACCTCCACAAATATTACCACAGAAGAAACAAAATGAAATAAATGGTATTCTTATAATTTTTTTAATCATGGGAGAAAGCTAAGCTACAGTTTTGATCTCAACTCAAATTGTGAATGTATTTGATTTAAAAAAGACAGTGATTAGAGAACCAAAAATCAAAACAAAAACAACCTTAAATCATGTTATATGTACATCTAGAAATAAAAAGCCCCACATAATCATTTAAACAAAAAAAAATCACTGAACAAACGGAATTGTTGATGTTTGAAGAGGGGCAGCCAAGAATGCCACAGGTGGCAGCATTGGAGCAGAATGGGGCTGTTGTAGCAGCTCCAGTGGACAGAAAAATTACATACTGAGGTTGTGGAGCTTCATAGGGTGCTGTGATCATGGTTTTGGAGCTTAAAATGGGGTTGCAGCAGCAGCAATGGAGCTTCAAAGGGGTCTGAGGTGGCGCTAGACCTTGAAAGGGGGGTGAGGCTGCAGCACTGGGGCCAGAGAGGAGCTTGGAGAGGCATGGGTACTCGGGGCAAGCAGGTGATGGGGCTTTACAATGGGTTTTTGGGAAGGAAAGGAATGGGTTTAGGGTTTATGTTGGGATTCCCTTATGTTTTTTTTTTTCCTAATTGAAGGTTTTACATAATACTGCTTGAAACATTTCATATTGGATTACATATCCAAGGCAACACCTCTGTATCACCTCTGTGCCTCATCACCTCGATTGCCTTGAAACTCACTGAGGCACACGCCTCACTGGATGAGGACTGAGGTGTGCACCTTGAGTGCATTCTTTTAGTGTAAGCATCCAATACATTGCTTATTCCACTATGAATGAAAAGAGCAACAAAATGTTAAATATAAAATAGATAAATAAATTACCATTCCCAATTCTCAACTTACAATATATTAAGTTACCTATCAAATTCAACCAACTACTTTTCAATCACCAAATTTAACACCTTGTTTTCACTTAACCTTTCCTAAAAGTTAACTTGCAACCAAACATAACCATGAAGATTGAGGGTTGTTTCCCTAGACCGCCCCACATTCCTCATACATGCAAGAATTTATTTCCACTCTTCTTTAAAAGTAGCAATCTCCTAGTCTTATGTTCTTTTTCATGTAGCAACTTGGATTTTTTTTTCTTCCACAAGAAAGAGCAGGGATGTTTTTCAACTTCATTTTGTGACATAGGCTAACACTAGCATTGAGAATTGGTTATTGACCTGCCTTCTTTCCAGGTGCATTTGGGAAAGGTTTACCTTTTTTTTTGGGGGGTGGGGGATTTGATGGGGTTGTAAAGTAACAAAGGATGACCATGGAGGTTGGAAGATATCTAATTCCTTAATTAATGAGAAGCAAATACCTCAATTGGCCATAGCATGTTTTTTTTTTTGAAAAAGAAAGGATGACTATTGATAAGAATAGTCATCCGGAATTAGCTATAGCATGTTGAAAAGTAATAATATGAATGTATTTCTTTCTCTGCATAAGCTTTCACATCTAAAAGGTGTTCTACTTCTTCGCAACAATAATGACCAAAGGATTTCCAATTCCCTGGCTTGTTTGTTTCACAGCATCCTCTGTCCAACTTCTGGGAGCCTCCTTTAAGTGATCGAAGGTGTCCAAAATCCCCATGGTGTCTGTCGTCAAACTGTTCTTGTGAAACTGCAATCAAAGAATGAGGGGTCCATGTCCTCTGCTCCATGGTATCACTTCCTCACCTACTCTTAAACTCCTTCACCGTCAACCTCCTCTCCTGAAGCAACCCTCTAAAAAATTGATCTTGAGTGGAACCCTACATTGACAAATGAGGTTGCATTTTGACAAATTTTCATATCAATTTTTTTTTTTTTTGAAGAAAATTTTCATATCAATTATTCCAGCATCTTTGTGCAAAATGAGTGGATCAGCCTTATCAAAGTCTGCACAGATAACACTAGGAGGTCCACTTACTCATGTCAGGCATTAGGAAGGATGTTCTATATGAGTGATAGGCAACAACCTCTACCACATTTCACCAGCCCATCCCAGCATTTTCTGGCCTTGGTATCCTTAAAATCTATCATTCCATATTCTCAGAAATATTCTGCCCAGGCACCTGACCCATTTAATCATTCTTTCAGAATGAGAAAACCTCACATTTCCTGATGCTGGGGAAAAGCGAGTTTGTCACCCTTCATAACACACCTAAGTCCTTCAAACAAAGAAACTCCTCTCAGAATTGACCTCCTTGCTTATTTAGTGTCTTAGTTGAAATATTTAAATAATGCAAAAGTAAAAATAGTAAAGCATAAGAAATCAAGGAATGTTTGGGTTTACGTGGAAACCCCACTCACGAGGAGCGGGGAGAAAATCATGGGAGAATGCCTCGATAGGGCACTGATTTGTATTTCTTTTTCTCAAATAATAATTGAGGGAGTACACGCCTATTTGTAGGTCATCACACACACACAAAGTTCACATTTTCTAATGTGGCATTAAACCAACACACAATCCTCTCAACACTCCCCCTTAAGCTGGACAATGGAATGCTTAGCTTGTAACACAAAATCCACTCTACACAACAAACTAAACAACACTCTGGATTGGTTCTTGCTTATAAGCGGGAACACGGGCTG
This sequence comes from Thalassia testudinum, assembly GCA_037157565.1. Lineage (NCBI taxonomy): Eukaryota > Viridiplantae > Streptophyta > Magnoliopsida > Alismatales > Hydrocharitaceae > Thalassia > Thalassia testudinum. The sequence continues at coordinate 6,636,206 of JAZHRO010000040.1, read as the reverse complement.
AAGCTGCTGGACGAATTGTAGTTGGCTCTAAAGATCTGGTGCTGATGGCTCCCCGTTCAGTATCCCTGAAATTGGGTCTTCCTCTGAAGACCTCGAAAGTGGATCTCCCTCCGGAGTCCATGGAACTGGATTTCCCACATAGAAACCTGAAATGAGTCCTGGGAATCTCGATACTCTGGACCTCCTGGAGTTGGGTTTCTCATGTGGAGTCCATGAATAAAAGGGATTCCTAAACGGGGGTGACTACAACAAGCTCCCACACTCTCCCTTTCTCCCATACTTGTATGGGAGAAAAAATAACAAGAGAAGAAAATAAAATAATAAAAACTAGAGAAGACTTCTTCACATTTTCTCTTAAACATAAATTTCATCTTTTTTTTATTTTTTTTTCCTTTTTTTCTTTTCTTTTTTTTGGTTTCTCTCTCAATCACTACATGTGAGCCACCAACCAATAACGAGAAAGAGGGGGAATAAAATGGAATGAACCATTTTTCTCCCTCAGGGTTTGGGAGAACCCAAAAATCGGTCGCCAAGAACGGGACTCCAACGTCCTCGCTGTAATCCCCTCCTTCCTCCAACGATAATGCTTGATTAACGCCTCCTAACCTCGCACGATCTCGACCGAGATTCATGTCACCAGATCGATGCCATGATCTCCTTCTCGCCAACTTCATTGCCATTATCGTTGCTGGTGGAACGGTCACCGCTTCACCTTCTTTGCGTTCTCGCTCGTAGCAGCGTGCTTCCATCATCGCGACTTCTCAACCAATGACCGCTTCAACTCTGCCAATCTTACGCTGCTCTACGCCGTGATCATCGTCGTGCCGAGATCGACACGGAGATTCTCTCCTCAACCACCACCCCTTCTCGCAAGCCCTAATGTCCAGCTTTGTCGCCTCATGGTGCTACAAGAAGTACAGGCGCAAGCCAACCATGCTGCTATCCTCCATCGTTGGTGTCGTGCTCAACGCCGCCACCGTTGACCTCTACATGCTCATCGTCGGGAGGTTGTTGCTCGGCATGGGTGTGAACTTTGGCAACCAGGGGCGTGGCGTGGGTGTGTGCACTTCATCGAGATCATCGTCGCTAGACCTTGCACAGAGCGTCGCCTCAATGGTCTATTGGGTGCGATGGTGCTCCTTGCATAATCACATCTGGTAGGTCGAGCTCCACCACGCGTCGATGTCTGATCTGCAACCACCGCAGGAGTGCATCGCCATCGGCTCCACCTTGCTCTTCACCTTGCGGATGTTGCTCCTTGATTGCCGAGCTGCATGATGGGGTTGGGGGTCTCGATTTGCCTTCCTTGAGCCATGCGCGATGATCTCCATGCACGATCCCACATCACCTAAGCTTGAACTTTCCTTGGATCTTGAAGGCACAAGAAGAACCTTAATAACAAGTGGGCGTCGAATATAGACAAAAGATAAAACCCAAGAGCGACTTGCTCTGATATTAAGATGAAATATTTAAATAATGAGAAAGCAATAATATCAAAGCATAAGAAATCAAGAAACGCTTGGGTTTACGTGGAAACCCCATTCACGAGGAGTAGGGAGAAAACCATGGGAGAACGCTCTGATAGGACACTTATTTGTATTTCTTCTTCTCAAATAATAACTGAGGCAGTAGACACCTATTTATATGCCATTACACACTCACAAAGTCCACATTTTTCAATGTGGCACTAAACCAACACACAATCCTCTCAACAGTCTTCTCATTGCAAGCAAACAAACACTGAGTCCAAAGATCATCTCCATTCTCTAATAGTTCGATTTCTCATTTTGCCGTGAGAGCCTCATTGAAGGTGCACAACTGCAGGAAATCCAAACTGCCCTGCCCAATCAGCCTGCAGATGTCCTTCTAAGACCATAAATGGATGATAGAAACTGCATATTGGCTTTCTTCCACATAAATTGCTGACTCACAGCATGAATCTTCATCTCTATCTTAGTCTGATTTTTGACAGTGATACAGCAGTGGAACCCAAAGCATTGGCTTCAACAGTACTAACATGCCTCCCTGAGAAGGTAGCCCAGACTTGCAACCCTCAAACCTACTCTTGATTATTTTACAGAGTTATAATCCCTACCATGAAGATTCTTGTTTTCTGAAAATGACAATCTCTGATGTATGACATCAAGTGCATGTGTTTAAAGTTGTAACACGTCCCAGCCTCCTTTGAAATTATTTCAAAAGAAATGAAATCCTTTTTTTCCTGATTTCTTTCAAGAGCAACAATCTCTGAAGCCACACTAAGGAGTCGTTCAAAGTTCATGCTCCTCTAACAGTAGATTGGACCAGTCCAATTGAGGAAGATGGCACCTGCCAATTTTATCTCCAACTTCAGCCTGTTTGCCAAGACATTTGGAACTATTAGGAAATAGCATTACTCAGCATGGTTGATTTACATTTGTGCACTATCAGAATCAAGATTATGTAATAAGCCTTCAAAAGCCCTGACTTCTAGCGTCAAAGTCTGCAGTAACACTCATTCATGACTTCCTACACCAAATCCCCAAACTCTATGAAGAAAAGAACAGGAAAGCCGTCTAGGAATCTCTTGCGTTAGCTTCTTTTTGTTATCTGGTAAGGATGAAAAATCCTACCTGTCAACTCCTACATGCCAGGTTGTCACCTCCTTGTAAACCCCACAGAGTGTGACATCAGTGCCTTGCCCACCTGCTGTGCTGCTAGACACAAGGCCCTCCCCAACTCTGAAACTTTGGCATGCATGTCAAAAAATCTAGTGCTATCTCAGTGTCTCTTTCTCTTGGTCTCCAAATCCTCTAGCTGAACCATTTCTTGCTTTCTTCCTCGTCCTCCTCGCTCACTGGGATGAGAACATGTGTGTCTTTTATTCTCTCTAATATGGAAATCCCACAAGTGCCTCCTTCCTGGTTCTCTCACTGCATTCCCTAACCTCCTTACAACTGATTGGAAAACGTCTAAGAGCCTTCAACCTGGATGATGAAGTATGGCACTGTCATGGAACCCACTGGCACTGCTGATCACTTTTCTTGGACTAGATCACGGAATGTACACTCAAGGAGCCAAACCTTCTCAAATTTGAAATGAGTGGATGGAATAGCATTCATTAGATCTCAACGCAAGAGACTATGGATTGGAAATGGACCAAAGGCATGATATCCTCACGACAGAAAGTGTTAGTCAAGTCTACTGAACAAAAGTCTATATCAATTCTTGACTTTTGCTGTTAATTTTTTTTTTTTGTAATAACCCAGGACTATGGGTGCAACTCCATTGCAACTTGGGGGTGACCCTGTACCCCGACGCAAGCCCCGGCTGGCCGGACGGGGTGACATAGTGGCCACCGCTACCCCCACACTCCTGTGCGAGTATGGGCATGCCGCGGAGTTTCGAACCCACGCACCCCTCACAGGGAGGGACTTTTGCTGTTAATGCTGTTGTATTTTGCCAAGTAAACCTACAACCTGCTGTAGGAGGGTTCAACAGTTCATGTTCTGTCACCACATTGTTGGAATCAGTGATAGATCAGTCCTATACCCTCCCTGTATATTGCATATTATCTGAAGACAATGTTGTGTTGAATTCACCAACTAAATGCTAGGGCTGCCCCACTGCGAAGTCTGATGCATGTTACATCTCTTCTCAAAGGTTCACCGTATGATCATCTTTTGAAGTTTGGACCATGCAATGAAAAGAAGACAAATTGAGCACCTGAGCACCATTTGACTGTCTGGCAAAAGGCCCTGTTGATCATGACAAAACTGCAAGCAATAGACACCTGAGACTCAAAAAGATTCTCTCTCTATTTGAAGATGATGATTCCTCCTGATTTTCCTGTGGTAGCTGTTGGTAAATATTTTGGATGCAAATATTAATCATTAATCTCCCTCCAACCTCTGCCATCTACATCTAAACATTCAGGTTTACTTGGCTAATTTTTTTAGAGTTTAATGTTAATAGAGTCCTAGAATCTACTTCTAAAAAAAAATGTTAATGGAGCCCTAGAATCTTCTGCAAGGTTTAGCTTATATTATCTACTTGCATTCTTCACCGTAAAAGAAAAAAAAATCATGCAGGAAAAGTTTTGCTGAAAAGCTTCTATTAAGTATCAATTCAGGCATGAAATGCTTCTATATTTTTTGCTCTTTTATTAGAATTAATCTCAGTTTAGCTTTATTAACCGGAATTTCAGAGAAAGGCTTTGTGCCTTATTTGATTGCTACCCTTTTTGCAGATAGATATATATCCAATCCAACTTTTGGATCTATATCCCCTGGTAGGGATATGGATAAGCCTTCTAATTTGAAACTGAACGGCCTTGTAAGCAATTCAAATTCTTTAGCAAGCAGGGATGATTCTTTACAGCAGTCTCAGTTTCTTGATCCCAGAGTAGATGGGTGCACTACATCAACTTCTTCCATTTCTGCTCTTAAAGAACTCGTAAGATATGGAGAAATTCGCCAATATCTCATTGCTGTTGCTTTGTTGTGGGTTGTTTGCGGCACTAATGTTGCTGTATATCATCCAGTGCACTTTGCAGGGTTTCAGATTAACTTTTCAAGCTCATCCTTCAGTTCCCATGGATTCTGCCACTGATGGACAAGTATATGCACAGGTTTAGAATTTATTCTTTATTCCTGTGCTTGGAGTGCATTGTCTGTCTCAGGGAAGGGCTGAATATTTCAGCATCTCTGCATTTTTTTTCATAAGGATGTCTCTGATTGACATTCAAAATGCTTACAATTCTGCAAAGTTAATTATACTTTTGATTTTAGTTTGCCTTTTGAGCTTTCTAGATAGGAAATATCAGGTCTTCACTTGCAATTGTTATTCTGACTTTTTTTTTCCCTTTTTTCCCTTGGAAGATGGAAGATGCCTTTGATATAGTAATTCTTTTATTTATTAAAATGTCCCTTTCAAAGAATAAAATGTCGCTTTTCTCTAAAGCATATTTCTGTAGCATGAATGTTGTATTTCAAGAGGATGTCTTCAGTTAAAGGATTGCTTGGAAAGGATTCGACTTACTAGTCTTGTTTTCTTCCTATGTGAAAAAGTTAATCTTATGGATCAATGTTTAGGAAGTTAGCCGCCTATGCCGAGTAGTTGCCTGCATAGGTGTCGGCGAATCCCTTCCCAAACCGAGTAGTATCGTGTTGTCCTATAGTCAGGTCTGCCCGAGTAGGTGGGTCGAGTAGGCGTTTACTCAATTTCATACTCACTCGATTTTGGGATAGAGCCACCCAATTTGAGTCTTTAAGAGATTTTTTTTATCATTTTAGGTATTATTTGACATGATGTTATGATTTTAGGTTTTTGATCTAGATTTCATTTTAGATTCACGATAATATGTTTTGATTTAGGTTGATTTTAAGTTTTTAATTTTATTTTCATTTAAATTTTTGATTTAGATCTATTGTTTATGTTCATTAATAATAAACATGAACATTTGGATTCTAATCTCTATATCTTCATTTTTTTCAAGATGTCTAATCTTTTATATTCTAAGTTGTATAGTAATTAAAAAATAGGAGTATTAACTATCTTGTTTTTATTATACTACTTGAGGTAATTGTATAGTTATAACATTACATATAACACAAAATTTAATAATCTAACTAGTTATTTTATATTTTTTAAAATAAAAAATGTAAACCCGCAAACTTGTCCGAATATGGCATACTCTTTATTCAGTGACCCAACTGACTACCTACCGCATACCGACTTCCTGAATTTTGCTATGTATCAAACAACCTTTTGGGCAACCTAAGATTCTTGCAGAATACATAGCTTTACAATTAAAAAGTAGAGTTTTCATTTGAAAAGAGTGAAAAAGAAAATATGAAATTAACTAAGCAAACAAATACAACATGGGTAGAAAAGACAGCCGATGTTGTATGGATTAAAGAAGTTAGAGTTTCCTTATAGATGATTCGTGCTAAGATGGATTCAACTTTTCCACTCTCACCCCCAAAAACCAAGATCTTCCTTACGTAAAGTTGGAGTATGATTAACTTTTAGATTGGAAATCAATGAAATATCTTTTATCAATTACTTGATTGATTTGGCCCCATTGGTATCAAAGACTTGAGATATCAAGTGGTCTTGGGAAAATTTCTATACTTCATCCTTTACATCCTTGTGAACTTAATAACTTGATGGTGCCATTATTCATTTGGAAATGGCAGCCTATTTTCGAGAATCATTTGGGAAAGGTTGCTAGTGCAAGTTATCTTTTTAACTTCTTTCACAAGTCAAAATTTGTATATTAATCTATTTTCTTGGGTCGTCCAAAGAGAATAGAAGGAGAAAGAATGAGGGAGCGAGAGCGATGAGAAATCGGAAGGGGGGGGGGGGGGGGGGGGTTCACGTGCTTGGAGGGGAAATGATGGGAGGAGTGTGAGGGGTGTTCCTTGCTATCGATGTCAGGGGCGTGGACATCTATCGAGATTGTAGGGGCCCCATCATTTGCCTTCGTTGTGGGGGTTTCAGTAGTTGGAGGGCATTATGTGCACAGTCATGGAGGCATTGAGGTTGCATCACTTCATCTTCCTTTACTGTCGATGAAGGCCCTTGAAGCAGAGGTCTTTGCTCCGTGGTCCACATTGCTAATCCTTCCTGCATGGTGCTATTTTGGGAGATATTGTCAAAGGGAGGTCGACAGTTGTCGTGAGAAAGGCCACGTGGGGGTCGCTGTGGGCTGAGGTGGTCATCAACTTTGTTGTGGTTGATGTTAAGTTTTGGTCTCCACGCAGCTTAAGGTGTTTGCATTGCTTTGCATCTTCATGACAGTGGTGGCAGGAGGTAGGGAGGTGCATTGGCGTATGGCATTACTCATTGATGGAGCCTTGAAGGAGTGGCCTTCGGCTAAGGCTGGTGTCTCGATCTTCGTGGTGGGGATTTCGTTGCACCTTCACTCAGTAAAAACGGTGAGCTCTGTTGTCGATTCATTTAGAAAGATGAGGGGGTGCAACAACTTGGAGCTTCAAGAAGGGGATCTTTGGAGGGTTAAGGCGCCAGTGGAGGTTGTCGTAGGGAAGACAATTCCTGAGCGAGTGGTTCTGCGGTCGGGCGGGTTGTCGTGGTTGGTCGGATCCTACAAGGGAGATGCTGTAGCACGTGGTCCTTCGTCGAGGTGGTGGTTGGTGTGCTGCTGACCATGGTTGTGGTGGTGGCTTCGTCACTAGCTAAGGGGAGGTAGAAGGGTGTTCGCCAGGTTTGGAAGGCCAAGGTTGTGACGCTAGTTTCGGAAACTTGATCAACACTTCGAGAAAGATTACGTGTTCCTCGTGGGAAGGTTCGACCCAAAATAAGTAGGATTTGGGGGGGGGGTGTCATCGTTTAAATCCCCCGCTGACGTGGATTTGAGTTTAGGTGGTGGGCCCGTACTTTGCAAACCACAAGGGGAGTTTGGATTCGATAACGGATTATAGTTAGTGAGTTTGATTCACTTTCTTTTTCGTTTTGGGTGAGAGGCGAACTCGAACCTGAGTCCCATCCTTCCTCTTTCATTCTCTACTTGGACTTATATCTTCGTTCTTCATCCCGTTTGCAGGTTAATTGGTTGGTGTTGACCTCGGTGGATGCCCCACCTCTTATGACTGCAGTGGTCATGAGGACTAAAGGGTTGTCGCATCCGTTGGTCATGGCAGCATAACTCCAGGCGGGGGGGCCCTCCTCTAATACCTCTATAGTTGGGGTGATGGACGTGGCGGTGACCACCCCTCCAAATGGTGTTGTGCCAGTGGTGGGGGCATTTGTTGTTCCAGTGGTGCTTTACCATTTGTGGCTGTGTCCAACAATGATGGTGGTTCGAGTTGCCGCTCTACGACTTTGACTCGGCTATTGTGGGTGGATCCCTTTATAGCTTGAGAGGACTAGAAGATGGCATTCGCACGTTGGAGTAGGCTCTACTTTGCCTTCGGGGTTTGCCTGGGGGTGTCGTACTTGGACACGAGCAATTAGGTCAAGTTTGGCGTTGCTTGTTGTAGGAGGCTCTAGATCTGTGAACATATCTAGATTCGGTACGTGTTTTGCTCCCCTTATGTTTATCCCCTAAGAGAGCATTAATATACCTTCTCAGGTGGTTGTCGCTACGCCTTGTTCTTCTACTACTGTCAGGGTTGCTTTGTTGTGCAGGCTCTTGGAACTATGAACTCCACTGTTGACAAGTCTACTTTGGGTGACTTCAGTGGTGCCAGATAGATCCAGTTCTTCAGGGCTTATTCCTAGTGTTGGAGAGGACCGTAGGTCTAGTGGGTCTCGTGCATCTTCCAGACACTTTGGTTCTATAAGGAGGCCTTCGCTTGGACCCAAACATGATTTATTAGCAAGCTTTACAGACGAGGGAAGCAAAGGAGGAGAGGATTGACTGCTTCAATCTCGATTGCCATCAGTGATGACTTATTGGAGGTTGAGAGGAGGGTTACTCTTGTAGTTGGGGCCTGCATAGCTGCACGGGGGCTTTATTGAGTTGTCATGGTTAATGTGCTTATGTGGAATGCCAGGGGCCTCTGTGATTCCACTAGGAGGTTGATTTTATGCGTATATCTGCTTGGGTGGAGAGTGAACATTGCGTTGCTCCAGGAGACAAAGTTGGAAGATTGTGGGTTTAAGGCTAGGAGGGAGATTGGGGGAGGTTCATGTGGTAGGGTCCTTGATGTTCCTTCCATTGGACTGTTTAGTGGGATTCTAATTGTTCCTTGCCTAGAAGATAGATGCTTACTACATGCTACAGGAGATGCTTGGATGGAAGGATGTTTGTTGTGTCTTTGGTTTATGGGTCATGTGATGATGCAAACAGGGATGAGTTATGGGAGGATACCAGGTAGGTGGTTGTTTTTGTTGATGGTCGCCCTTGGTTGGTTGGAGGAGATTTCATTGCCACCTTGTCTTTTGATGATAGTCTGGATAGGAGGAGGGACTGCTTTACTATTGCTTTGCAAAGGTGGTTGCCAATTTGGACCTCCATGATGTTCCGATGACTAGGGCATGTTACACTTAGAGGAACTCTTAGGGGAGTCGATCCAGAATCGATAGGTTTTTGTGTCAATGGAGCTTGCAGAGTAGTTACACCTTGTGGAGGTCACACTATGGCCTAGACCTTTTTCCGACCACACATCGCTCCTTTAAGACTTCAAGGAAGGGGTCTTTTTCTCCTTGTACTTTAAAGCTGGACAAGTCATGGTTGATGGAACTTGATTTTAGGAGGTTGGTGGAGAAGTGGTTAGAGGTTTAGTTGAGTTGCTCAACAATGACCACCTTGGTTGTGAAGATACAATGCTTAAGATTAGCTCTGATGATGTACAAGAAGGAAGTTTGTCAGTGTAGGGAGAAAATGAGGGTCTAGGCTTTGCAAGAGATGGTCGCAAGAGATGGCCGCGATTGACAGAGATGAGGACGCTAAAGACTTATCTCTTATGGAGATTGAAGAGAGGCAAAGAGTCCAAGCGATTGTACAGCATGAGGACAAGAAGGAACTTGACTAGAGACATAGGTCAAGGTAGTTGTGGTAGGAGGGTGACGCGAACAAGAGATTCTTCCATATTGCAATGAGTAATAGATGGTGCTCTAATCTTATTTCTACCTTGAAGGTGGGTGATGAGATGTTCTCCACTAAAGCATAGATTTCTTAGGCATCAAGATAATTGTGGTTGAAGGAGGGTGACGCAAACACGAGATTTTTCTATATGGTAGCGAGTAATAAATGGCGCTCTAATCTCATTTCTACCTTGAAGGTGGGTGATGAGACATTCTCCATTAAAGCGTAGATTTTTTAGGCGGTTAGAAGGCATTTCCAGGAGTTCATGAGGAGACCACCTGGAAGGTGGGAATGCTTCATGGTTGACTTGCTTGTTCTTGATGATAGTTTGGGTGATCTAATTCCTTGCTTAGGGACATTTTCGAAGATGAGATTCTCTTGGCGATTTGTGGCCTGAAGGCAGAGGGGTCCTTAGGGCCATATGGGATGCAGGTGTTATTTTACGGGAATTTCTAGGAGTTGGTGAAGGGCAACTTGTTGGTAGTGATTAGGGAGCTTATGATAGACAATAGAGGTTTTGAGGAGTTAAATAGATTTTATTTTGTCCACCCGAAGAAGCCTGGAGCGGAATCCATTAATGACTGCAGGCCTATCAACTTGTTGAATGCCATCTATTTGATTGTGATCAAGGTGATTGCTAACAAGCTTTGAGATCTCTTACTCACCTTGATCGGTTCGATGCAATCGGCATTTGTTGGGGCAAGAACCCTACATAATTCTTTTACCATGGTTGAGGAGATGTCATGGTAGAGAACTGAGAGGAAGGGGTTCTTCTAGAAAGTGGATTTTTCGAAGGCTTACGACTCCCTTTCTTGGCCCTATTTATGACAGGCCCTTAAATGTTAGGGTTGTCCGGATCAGTGGATCTTGTGGATGAAGCGATGTGTTGCTACGACTTCCTTTTTTGTGTTGGTAAATGGAAAACTTGTGAGAGGTTGGGTCCAATCACAGAGGGGGGGGGTCTATCAAGGCTGTCCCTTGGCACCTATGCTATTCATTTGTAGAGTTGATATTTGGCTGGCATGGCCTTCAGGGCCTATGGTGGTGGCCTCATCAGAGGATATACTTTGGATCAAGATGGATCTCTCCTCACACTGATATTATAATATCTAGATGATATGATCTTCTTCATTGAAGGGGGTGAGCAGGATGCGATGAATCTTGTGGCTTGGGTGTGCATTTTTGGGGCTATTTAAGGTTTGGTGGTGAACCACTCCAAGTTAGCTTTTATTTCCTTTGGCATGGATGAGGTGGAGACCGTAGCTATTTCACAGGCCCTTTGTACGAACATGGGGAGGCAGCCTCTGGTCTATCTTGGTCTTCCTCTTAGGGGGAGGCAGTTATAGGTTGCCAACTAGATGCCCTTTGTAGAGAAGTTAGGGAAGAGGCTTATTGGTTTGAGGGGGAAATTGTTGTCAAGAGGTGGGCATCTGATCCTCCTCAAATCAATCCTCTCTTACATACTTATTTTTCACTTATTGGTTTTTACACCACCCAAGGTCAAGTTGATGGATAAAGATCAGGAAGAGATTTTTCTGAAGGGGATGAAGCAGGTGGATAGGTTCCTGCACCTGGTAGCTTGGGATGACATTTACAGGCCTGTGAAGTAAGGAGGTCTTGGGGTTCTCAGGTTGGACTGTTTTAGTAAGGCCATGTTGCTCAAATGGGTCGTTAAGCTCCTTTTGAACATGGATACGCCTTGGCATTGACTACTTAGAGATTCTTATGGTTGCCCTTTGCATATTCCTTTTGGATCGACCTTAGGGACCTTGGCCTTCTGGCGTGGTGTGTTGTCTATTTTGGTTGAGTTTGCCCATCTTGTTGTCTGGTTGGTGGTAATGGAAGGACCGTCAAATTTTGAGAGAATGACTGGACTGGTAAGGGTATTTTCGCACAACTAATACCTAGGCTTTATGCGTTGGCTTTAGTTGGTGTGTGCTTTGTCTGTCTCCTGCATAGGCGTCACCTGGTTGCTCTTGTTTGAAGGAAGAGATGAGTTCCTAGACTACCTGTGTTATGCATGGCGAGGAGGAAGATGATACACATCTTTTCCTCACTTGCGGCTTTTCTAGGGGTTTGTGGAGCCATTTTGCTATTCATGGCACATAGGTCAACTCCTTCGACTCTTTTTGGTCTGCTTACTGGACGGGTGTTTAGCTGGATGTGCTCCTTTGGATGAAAGCCTGTGCGGTCTTGTGGTCTACATGGCTCCAATGCAATAGGGCGATCTTCCACAACCAGAGGGTCTGGCATGAGAATGTAGCAAGGGATGTGTCTTATTTATTTTCCTAGTGTCTGAAGCTTTGTAGTTCTACCCTTTTGGTTTTTTAATATAGCGGATGGCTACTGATCTTTGGTAGCTGTCCTTTTTCTTTTCAAAAAAACAATCTGTTTACTTGTATCGTATATCACATTAAAACATGAATGTTCTCATGAAAAAAAAAAGGAGCACGAATGTGTAGATTTTTTTGAGAAGGAACTTGAGTGCCTTGTCAAAGTCAGCAGCAAGTACCTTTAAAAAAAAAGAAAGAAAGCAGCAAATCAGGTGTTGAGCTGAGTGCTTTGTCCTACGTTGCCATTGAGACCCATTACAGGGTATCACGATTGCAATTTTCATGACCATTATCTTTCTTACTATTTCCATCTCCTACAGCTTTAGCTCAGTGACCTACTTACTCATGAATGCCTCTTTTATACTTGCTTCCCCATCTTTTTTTGCCCTTCTCCTGAATACTTGATTTCTAAATTGACACTCTCTTTTAGTAGTTGCGCTCCAACTAACATATTCAAAATAGTCTAGTAAGTGGTGTTCTCTATTCAGTAGTTGCCTTAAGCTGACATGTTTAAAATATTTACTGAGATTGTCCTTATCCATGTTCATTGATACCGTTAATGTGGAAGGACTTGAACCTTGAAAATGTTTTAGATACATACATGCATGCATCCATGCATACATATGTAGTACACACATACACATTTCTTTAGTTGCAAAAAGGGATGACCACTCGAGGTTATAGTCATCCTCTTTGCTATGAAAAGAAAAGCAGATGGCCAAATAATACAGACTCACTCTAGAAGGTTGCTTTGAGCTCCTCAAGGAACAAAACCTCCCTACAAACATCTTTCACAGATGACCTTTCTCTGTGGAGAATCACCCCATTTCTTTGCAGTCAATAGACCAAAGCACTGCAAGCTGATTCACCCTCTCGAATTTGGAGCAATAAGGGCCTCTTCTTAAGCTCCTCCAGAAGGCATGAATGGAGATGGTTCCACTAACCATACCCCACACTATTCCCAATGGGATCTTGCAAATGTGCAACTGAAGGATGAATACTCGCAGTCTTCTTGAGTCCCTTTACATAAAATCAAGTGGGGTCTGAAAGAAATGCAAACTTCAAGTGGTAAGCCCTGGTCACAGTTTCTTTGTCTATGCAACAGCCATACAAATACAAATCTTTAAAGACAATCTTGTCTTCCAAAGGAGTTGGCAATTCCTGCAAAGTAATTTTTTTTGAGAGGAGGTGCCCTTCTGTTATAGCGGTCCAGGTGCCTCTGACAAGCCCAATTCCCAAATCTCAATAATTTTCCAGCAAAGCCTCCAAGTCCAATGATAGGGAAATAATCTTAGGAACATATGCTAAATTTTCTCTTGACAACCAATCATCCAACCAAAAAATGAAGATACGGCTGTTGCCAAGCTGAGGAAAGAAAATTGGGGTCATCAAAGGTGTGATCTGCAGTAATCCCTTCTAAAGCCCCCTCTCACAGGATCCCTCATCCCTTCCCAATTTAATTTCCTACCAAATTAAGTGTTGAAAATCAAAGAAAGCAAGCTGTCTTTGGCACCCATTACCCTTGCAATCCACTTATTTAACAATGTTTGATGCATTATCTTTAAGCATAGGACCCTAGATCACCATCAGCAATAGGCTTGCCATTACCCTTGCAATCCACTTATTTAACAATGTTTGATTCATTTTCTTTAAGCATAGGACCCTAGATCACCATCAGCAATGGGCTTGCATACCTTCCAAGGAATTGCAGTCGTACCTTTTCCCTCCTCTCCCCCTCCCTTCCAAAAGAACCTCCTCATCAAACCATCCAACCATTTTTTAACCTTCCGAGGCGTAAGGAAGATAGGGATGGCTGATAACATTGACCGTAGGAGGACAAGCTCTCTCCTTTGATGGGAGTTATAAGATGCGATGCATTTATTTTTTGGAATTTGGATCCAGCCTTTGCAGCCTGCGTATGAAATGCTTAATATTTACTCGAAGGGATGTCTACTGATCTCCAATGGTCATCCATTGTCCTCTATTCACCCACCACCCCCCCAAATAGAAAAAACAAGAAAAAGAAGAAAATGGGAAAAATGTCATTTGATTTACTTGTTAAGCATTTGATTTGGGTATCTCTAATAGCAACTTTGAACTCTGGAGTCTGGATATTGGCTTTCGGTTTAGCTGCACGTAAGTGGATATTCCTTTGAGTTTACTGCTTTTGATTTTGCTATAGAAGTTATTTTTTTTCATTAAACATATCCTGATCATTCTCAAGGAAGGAGATTCAATGGGGGCACACATGTGCACAGAGTCCATCACATAAAGCACGTGGAAGCAACTGGAGGAATAGATTGAAAGCTGATCCATAGAGTAGCAAAAATTTGCTTGGTCCGGAGAGACCCTTGTTCTACATGACCCAATGAAATTCATGGAGATGGAAGGAGATAAATATTGGTTTCAACTGCAACCCATTTTCCTGCATTCTGCTGCCTGATCTTTCCGAAGTTACAGTCTCTTGCTTCCCCACTATTTCCTCTTTGGTTTCCGTGATAGCTGTGATTATGTCTCTTACTTGTCTGGCCTTTTCCTGTTTGTTCCTATAACATATATAGCTCCCTGGCAGGTTTCCCTTCCTAGCGAACTTCAAGTATCTATCTGAAGGGTCATTGACCTGGGCATGGCAGTGATGTAAGCTGCTCTAAATCAGTTGAATAATATGAATTAGCAGAAATGTAACAAAATATCAAAATAAAGCAATAAGAAATGCTTGGGTTTACGTGAAAAGCACTCGCGAAGAGCAGGGAGAAAACCACAGAAGAAGTGTCCTATGGGCGTGTGTTTCTGTTTATTCTTCTCAAAGAAATAAGAGAGTACACACCTATTTATAGGCCACCATACACTTTACAAAGTCCCACTCCATTATATAGGACTAAACCAACTACATACCCCAACACTGCCCCTCAAGCTAGAGCATGCAATGTTTAGCTTGTACAACAAAAAATCTCACTTTACACAATGAACACAACTATTTAGTTCTTCCTTGTAAGTAGGTGTGCTAACGAAGATAGGGTTGGAGTTGCTGGATGAACTGTTGTAGCTGACTCTAACAAGGGTCTCTCTTGTAGAGGCCTCAATTGGTGTTGGTGGCTCCCCATTCAGTATCCCTGACATAGGTCTTCCTTTGAAGACCTCGAAAATGGATCTCCCACACTGAAATCCGACATGGGCCCTTCCTCTGAGGACCTCAAAACTGGATCTCCCTTCTTTAGAGACCTCGAAACTCTGGACCTCCCAGAGTTGTGGTTTCTCATGTGGTGACCTTGAACAAAGGGACTCCTAAATGAGGGATGACTATAATAGGACCCACACTCCCCCCTTTCTCCCAAACTCTATGGAAGAAGAAAATAACAAAGAGAATAAATAATAAAACTAGAGAAGAGCATCTCCTCATATTCTCTTAAACGTAATCAATCATCATTTTTTTCCTTCTTCCTTTTTTTTAAACTTCAATTCCTTTTTTTCTTCTTCTCACTCTCTTTTTCCTTCCCTTTTTTCTCCCTTTTTTATTCCTTAAAAAAAAATTCCCTTCCCTTTTTCCTCTCTCTTTATTTCTTTTCTTCTTTCCCTTTTTTCCGATATTTTTCCATCGTTTACTCTAACTCATTTTAAACCTAACAAAGAGATTGGAAATAAACCTCCTTCGCCGTGATCTCATCTCTTGATCTTGCTAAGATTGTTGCCATTGCCAACTGAGCGCGAGATCTCCGCTGAGACACTCTCTGCAATTCATAGGTAATCCAATCCCTCCGGATCTTTCTTCTTCAATCGTGATCCTCTCCTCGCCGATATGCCTCGCGTAGGCCTTCTTCTTCCTCCAGCTAGCGACACAGCAGCAGCAACTCCACCAGCATCGCCGTTAAGCCCTAGCAGCTCTGCCAATCATGGCTAGGGGCCTCTCATCAGCAGCGCGACCTACTGTTGGACCCAGCGGTGCTAAGGGATAAAGTCCATGAGGAAAGAAAAAATAAACCTCTTCTTCTTAGGGTTCAAATGAACCCATCAACGTCATTGGTGCCCACTAGTGCTCTATGCACTCTCGTGCGAGATCTCTACCACAACCTCTGCCAACTCAATCTCGTCTCGTGATCATGTAAGATCCTTGCTACCATCTTCGCCAAGATTGCTTCTCTAGCATCAATGGAATGGAAGACTGTTGCTGCTGCTTCGTTTCATGACACGTGCATGATCTTGTGCAAGATCTCCATCAGGATCTTTGCTAAGATCATTGCTGTTATCGATCTCGCCTCAATTGGCGCCAATTTTGTTGCTCACGCCTTCAACACCTATCTTGGCACCTCCTGTCTACTCGTGCCTCCATTGCTACTACCATCACTGTTGCATGGCTGCCATCTTCACCGCCATCACCACTTCATGCACCGATGCACCCCTTGAGACCAGCAGCTAACCTAGCTATGTCGCCTAAGGTTAGCATTGCCCTAGCAATGTTGCTTGAGACTGGGACGCCGCCTCAATAGTTCTTGAAGCATCGACCTTGCATTTCCTTCTTCCTCTTTGCAGCATCGACTGCATGTGGAGCCTTGGTTAGTGCACCATCGCCTTCTTCGTTGATCTCGCAATCCTCTTCGGCTACTTTTGCTCTTCTTGTGCCTTGATCCGATCTGATCTCCTTTTTCCGCTTTGATTATGCATCATCGTACCTCTACAGAGGTGAGGAAGCCCCTACGAAGGGGGACTCCTCTTCATGAGCCTCTTGTGGCAGCACCTGCTGCTGCGTTGCCCCTTGACGATGATGACACTCCAAGAACAAAATGATAAACAAGATAATCTTAAGAACGAAAGTAACTCAAGAATCGACTTACTTTGATACAAAAGTTGAATAATATGAATAAGTGGAAACATAACATGGTACCAAAATATAAATGGTAAGAAACGCTTAAGTTTATGTGGAAACCCTACTCACAAAGAGTGGGGAGAAAATCACAGGAAAAGGCTCCTAATAAGGCTGATTTTTGTATTACTCTTCTCAAAGAAATAAGTGGGGCGCACATGCCTATTTATAGGCCACCACCACACAACACTCCACATTACATGATGTGGGGCTAAATGACCACTACACACAGTTCTCTTAACAAGGCGTGTGTTTCTGGTTATTCTTCTCAAAGAAATAAGGGAGTATACACCTATTTATAGCCCACCACACGCTTGACAAAGTCCCACTCCACTATGTGGGACTAAACCAACTACATACTCCAACAAATTCTCAACTAAGTAACTATGGCCAAAGAACAAATGTTCAACTTCTATGGTAGCTTGTCAGATGTTTTTCAAAAAAAGATGTCGGATATACATTTACAATATGCTTAAAATGCTGGAAAAGTTTTGGAGAACTTCACAGTGAACTTACTTGAATTGTTAATACCAAACTTAGGTGATCTATGCCCATGCCCTTGCCATGTTATTTTGCAAGATTTCCTAGAATATGTTTTTTTGGTAGATTTCCTAGAAGATTGCTTGAACCAAATTATTTGCTTCCAAGTTATGTCTTCGTAGTTTATGGAATTAATGCCATTGCTAGTTTTCAAGTTACACCAGCTTCTATTTCATTGTGAAAAAAATGATTTTGTGATTATGAAGATGCTGTGTTGTCTGTCCACATTTGGTAGCCTTATGTCCTCCCATAATCTTTGCCTAGGATTTCCTTATAAATTTTTTTATACGTGCATGCAATCAGCATTTGAAGTGTAGGTGATGTTCCTTAAAATTATTACATTTGGTAGTCATAGTTTTTACTTTTAGGTTGAAGTTTCTGGGGAGGTACTAGGGAAAGGGACTGGAGCAACATGGGAAGAAGCTAAATCACAGGTTTGTATTTTCTACTGAAAGTATATTTTTTCTTCCCCTATTTAGCTGCAAACAAGCTTTTGAATGTTGATTTCAACGTCGTTTTGACAATTGTGATAATATCCAATATAATTGTATTAGAAAAACTTGATAAACATTTAAACATTAATCCTATAAAAAAATATTTACGCATTGAATCCTAAATCTAACAATTTAACATTATAACTATAGGTCAAATACTTTGAAAGGAAAAAAACATAGATCAAACAATTTTAGAAATAGTTAATCTGTCATAAACTTATGAATATGCAAATGTAATCGTTAAAAGCCCTAAAATGATCAATAACTTTAAGGATTGTAGCTTAAACTTAGCTTAGAGAATAAGAAATAAATCTAACTTTGGAGAGACTAAATTACCTTAAAGATCTAATAAATAGAGAGAGAAAATACTAGCAAGAGTTCTTATCACTTCAACATGCATGCGACAACAATAATGAGTAGAAATAGATTACTGAACTGCCTATGTCAACCTTAAAACATGGTAATAGTTTAAGAATTGTGCGTAGCACCACTCATTTCACCAAAATTGTCAACATATTATCTTGACATTTGGTAAAAATCGTTGACATTTTTGCAATTTGACATTACATGTGTCGATATGGCCCCATAAGAAAAAATCATTTTGCTGGAATGGTGTGAGGATTCAGAACACTGGCTCCAAAGTTCAACTTTCAATGGTGGCAAAGCAAGTTGTCAATGCTCTGACCTCAATTAATGGAGTCATGCTCCCTTCTAACTGAATTGTGATCGTTGGTACATCTTGCAGGTGCTTGACGTTGCAGTCATATAGAAACATATAGCTATTGTACTGTAAATGTCAAAACTTTTCATATTATACAAAATTGTCGCTATCTATTTCGTATATACATAAATGCTATTGCAAACTTTTTCATAAATGCTGTTGGGGTTAAGTGCCACCAGGAGGTTGGTTTAGATGTCCATTATATTTAATGGAAAAACTGACAAAAGGGTCAATTTCACTTCATTTTATTCTATTTTTCAAACCAATGCCACCCTCCATTTTTTTAAAACTAGATTATTCTCCTCATCTTTTTTGCCACTTTCTCCTACCCTTTTTAACTATCACCCTCTACATCTAATGTCCACCCCCTTCCTTTCCCCTGTACAAAGGCTTTCTCAACATTGCTTTCTGCCCTTTTTCTACACTCCATCCATGATAGCAAGAACAACCAACTGCACCTCCTCCCACCAGTATCAACACTGACATGCTTCCATCCACAACCACCTCACCATAACCACCACTTTTCTTTAACTAGTATCAGAAAAGCACTTGCTACAACATGGGAGTCATCGGGTAGTCACTCAATGGCTTCATAACTTTCATCTTGAATGTCCACAACTCATCACCACAACATCTCAACAATTGTTTGCTCTTGCATCTCCTAAGTAGACCTTGACTTTTCCATTACCCCCTATGCCTTACACTAACCCATAAAAGAATGCATCCTCCTAGCCACCCTCTTCTATTGCCCTCTTCTCTTCAACCCTCTTGCTTTGATTGCATCCTTTGCCACTTTTGCTCCTACAATTGATCCTCTCGAATGATGTGTTAGTCGTACTCATATCCTGACAATCTAATGGAGTGTGACTAGGGAGAGGGCACCATTTTTTTGGGGTTTTTCCATATATACCCTTGCAATCATTGTCAAATATTTGTGTATCCCTGTGTTTCTTGTATTTACGTACGTACGCTTGGAAATTTCCATTTGCCTATTTATGTGCCATTAAAAAAATAGTGGACTAAATGATAAAGGGATTTTTACATACATGCCCCTATAAACTTTGGATATTATGTTTATACTCTTATAATCTTGGTAATTACGTAAATACCCCCTTGATGAGGGGTAAAAAGTGCCTTCGGATCTAAAACTCTGCACCCGACCTAGCAAAGGATTTGGCCACCCAAACACGAGTTGGTACAGGTGGAACCAACATCCCATCCCACTTGGGATCAACCGGATCCCCAGTCAACACCAGCCCGGTCTGCCAGAAGATCATGCTCAACTTGGGTAGAAGATACGAAATGATGGGCCTGACAATCTGCACCATGACAGCTACCATGTAGCCTGACAAGTAGGGGTACCAGAGCCTACCAATGAGAGTGTTTTCCCTATGTTATAAATAGAAAGGGAGACCCCCGGTAGAGGGGACTCCTCAGAGAGGGAGCGAGATCATGTAATATCATTAAATGAGTTCTAGTGCATAGTTGGGAGTCTCATCCTCCCCCTAGATGTACACTCCTTAGGGTGAAACTGGGTCACCAAACCTCTGTCTCCTTGTGTGTTTACTTGGTTTTTGTTCTATCTCCCTATGCGACGGATGATTGATGGCTAAGTAGCGGCTCCTACGATAACAAATCTTTTGGTAGGACCTCCCGAGGCCCATCAAATGGTGTCGTCTATGGGAAGTGTCAACAAAAGAGCCGTCGCTTTGCAAAGCATTCGATTACTGGGAGCTAGTGCCCCTCTAGCGCCCTGCTACGACTCCCATGGGCAAAAGCTTCTGCGGTGGTCGTAACCACCTGCGGTCCCGCTCGCAGCCCTCCTTCCTCTGGAGGAGCCTTGTCGGGGCGCGACGTCTACACGCCATGGTGACCTCAACTGGTTGCCCGAGGTCTCCTAAGCTGGACCTTCCTTCCCGGAGGTGCGGCCCAGTCAAGAGGAACTAGGAGCCAAGTCCTATGGTCCCGGATACACGCCCATGCGTGTGCCGCCTGCCATGCGGGCACGAAGGAATGAAGGTCCCTCGTTAGAGGCGTGTGGAACGTCAGCCACAGCCCAGCACAAAAAGACAACTGACCCTGCCTCACACTTCGCTCCCTGAGGAACAATCCTCGAGGCGAGATAGTGCTCAACCATTCAACGGGAGCTTCCCACCGGGCTCCTCTAGCAATGCCTACTCGACAAAGGCCTACGTGCGGATCGTTCCCCGGCCAGCTGGACAACCCCTTTGAGGGTGTAAGGAGTAGGCCCCAAAGAGTGCTCCGTCAAGCACTCGGGGACTGGGGGCAACCCCAAGAAGCTATTAGGAGTCGAGCAGCAGGGGACCGAGCCGCCCGGTCTCGCCCGGTTTAGCTAGGGGCTCGGTGCTACGATGGAACAAACCTCGTGAGGTGGCGGACCCATGGCGCCCCGAGCCAGTCTGTCTGTGCCATAAGCACGGGCGCAATGCCCCTGGCCATGCACCCAAGTATCTGACAAGGGGTCGTGGGGTGAGGTGACTCCCCTCGAGGATCATCCAAAAGACGTGGTGCTGATGATAGCCGTCGTTAAAGGCAGGTACGCCCCTGTATAGGCGGGTCTCATCGCCTACCCACGGAAGAGGCTTCATCCACCAGTAAAGAGTAGAATGATCTGGGCAGTGAAAACCCATGTTTAAAGGAGAATGCACTCCTTTGGCCAAGTGCCAAGCGGATGTGCTCAAGACAGATCGGTCCGCGGAAGAACGCATCCACATGGGCCAACAGGATTCGTTGATGGATGCGCCCACCTAACCATAAGTTAGGCGGGCGTGCCGGGAGGGGGCAAACCTTAGACTAAGGGTCGTTGCCCCTAGGTCCCCTGAGGCCAAGGAGAGAAAGGCCCGCAGGGCACTGAGGGGGTTATCCTAGAGAAGGGCCCTAGTAGCTGTAGGTAGCCATTGCCGCCTTCGCTGCAAGATGAGAGCCAGGCGGGTCAACACCCCGTTCGGAGGGGCAGGCGATGTCACCCAGATCCACTGACGCCGTTGTCAGGACATCGCCGCCAAAACCCCGGTAGTAACACCAGTGTCACTCAAGGTCCTCTTCTCCCATTTCCTGAGCCCATCGGTGCAAGGGTTAAAGCGACCTTGAGTCGACGTTACGCTAGAAAAAAATTGAGCCACTCCTTCCAAGCCAGATCTCCCTAAGTACCTCCCCCCTTCATCAGCGCGAGGTTGGGGGGGGGGGGGGCACGACCAAGCCTCCCCGCGTGCTCTGATGGAGCGTTTTAGGTTTGCTTCGACAAAAGCCTCCCCCGTCAGGGCGGCTCCAAGCCCCTCGGGAGGTGCGCTTCCCTAGCCACCGACCAGGCGGAAGTCTCCACCATGACGCTCGCGGGTAATCGAGGACTTCGCCTCCAGCCTCTCGGACGCGTCAGAACGAAGGTTGGGGTGACCTCTGTGAGCGGCGACGTCTGAGACGGATCATCCCTCACAGTTTCTAACGGCAACATCTGCAACGCTTGAAGATGCTCAGGCTAAGCTGCCATCCTAGCCACCCCTTTCGGGTCGGCGCGCCCTTGGCGCATCCCCCATTCCAATAAGAAGGCCTCCCTCTCCTCCCATCGGCCATCCCACTTGCGACCCTTCGACAGCCGGAAAAAGAGGAGGAAGAGGAAGGACATCGCTCTCCAACGTTCCAACTCGGATGGGGACGGACACCCTAACCGGGTTACCGTACCTAACATGGCCAGCCTGACAACAGAATCAGGTGGCTTGGCTGACTGCCCACCGGTATGTGCCCGCCGCCTGGAATCTCCCGCTGCATACTTAGCCCCCTCCGAAGGAGGAACCTTAAGTTGCACCCACCGGTTCATGCCACACTAAGGCGGCCCGGATGACGATGTCACTGGGTGGCCCAACCGACTGGCCACAAGTGCATATGCTTGCCGCCAGATCCCCTCGATGCATGCTCGACCCCCTCCAAATGCGAGAGCAACATGCAAAGGCGCGGTAACTTGGCGCAAAAGGGCAAGTTGAAGCAACCCGAGAAGCTCGTGCTAAGAAAGGAAAGGGGAGCTCAGTCTGAGCAATACGATGAGGGGCTAACCCAGTTGATTTGCTAAGCGACTTTGGGGCCATAGCCAGGCTTTGCAGTCTCGGCACCCCCCACCTTCTTTTCTTGCCCTACGATGCAACTTAGCTCGTCAGGGTTAAGAGGATCTCAATCCCTCTAGAGGCTTAAGGACGACGGCCCCTATGAAGGGGACCTGCTTGCCTAAAGGCTGCCTCATAAAGCTATCAAGAACCATAGCATCCTTTTAAGTCTTTGCAGTGACAAAATCGCTCCTCAAGGGTGGCCGGCGTCGGATACCCCCTCCACGCACAGTCCCGGCCACTCCAAGGGCGGGCAGCCTTGCAGCTGCCAACTTCGACGCTGAAGGCCTGCAACCTACCGCAACGGTAGCAAGAGGCCCAACCTGTCTTATCAAGGATAGGGTCCTACTCGCGACGAGTTACCGATCGCTCACAGAAAGTAACGGTTACTCTCAGCCCTCACTGAGCGATATACCTCTAAAGAATGCCCATGACTAAATTCCGGTCCACTAAGCCACCTCTTCAGGTCGGCGAGAACTTCGACGGATGTGTCCGACGTTCCATTTATTATCGCCTCTCCAGGTCGGCAAACCACCTCTTTAGGACGGTAAGAACTTGGACGAGCACGTCCGACGTTCCATTTATTGCCGCCTCTTTCAGGCGGCAAGTCACTTCTTCAGGTCGGCGTGAACTCGGATGGACGCGTCAAACGTTCCATTTATTGCTGTCTCTTCAGGTCGGTAGGCCACCTCTTAAGGCAGACGAGAACTCGCATCCATTGTTCCATGTATTGCCATCTCTTCAAGGTGGCAAACCACCTCTTAAGGTGGACAGAAACTCAGACCGGTGCGTTCATATGTTGCCACCTCTTTAGGACGACAAGCCACCTCATAAGGTCTGCACGAACTCGGGCAGATGTGTCTGACTCCATTTTTGTTAGTCGTCCCTTTGAGACAGCCACCCACCTCATTGGGTTAGCTACGACCTGGACGAATACGTTTGAAGGACCAATGTTAGCCACCTCTTATGATCGGTAAGAACTCGGGTAGACGTGCCGGACGTTCCTCTCCCTGCCACCTCTCAAGGATGGCAAGCCGTTCCGACAATTGGTTCAAGCTTGAGCAGACGTAAGGTCTCCCCTCAAGACCCACTCAGCCACCTCTTAAGGTCGGCACAAATGGGTCCGCACAACGCCCCCTCATACCATCACCTATTCGGGCTGATAGGCCACCTTTCCAGGTCGGTTGGGGCCCAGACAGATCTACCCCCATAGTCCTAGTAATTGCCGCCTCCCAAGGCTGGCAAAGCTACTCCTGATGGCTGGCACGAACTCAAGCAAAGGCACCCATGCCCCTCTTATCGGTCTCCAGAATGCCACTCCCAGAGAATGGCATAATCAAGGCTCCTACGCCCCACCTACAGTGACTGGGACATTAGCTCCCCAGGCCGATAAGGACTCAGGCCTATGCGCCTAAAAATTCCACACATCGCCCGATGATAGTCTTTGCCGCCCCACAAGCGCGTTGCGGGTGACGCAACATCACGCAACGCTCGTAACGCGAGGCGTGGACCCCTGCGCTCCAAGCCCCGATCGGTGTGCCTCTGAGCTTCGCCAGCAAAGAGTCTAAGCACCCACGCCTGGCTCTTGTCTCCACCTTTCAGGGTTGGCCCTGGCCAACCCACGCGAAAGCCCCTCGACACTAGCCCTATTCGGAGGCATAGACGAGTGGGCACGTGCCCAACGGTACCATGCCTCGCGGCCAGAAAGCAGCCAAGACACCAATCGCCTACGTGGAATCGGTAGGCCACCCAGCGGCCAACTTCCAGACCCTCGCCTCCGAAGTAAGGCCGAGGTAACGAAGCGTGGTTCAACAAGCAAGTCTGAGCTGACCCCCACGAGAATATGGTCAGGCTCTTCCGCCCTGATTGATCGATCCTATCCTGACAACGTCGCCTAACGCATCCGGGAAAACGATCTCTCAAAGGGAGTAGCAGTCCTAAACAAGGCACGTGCACATTCTCCACCAGCAGAAACTGCCACGAGGCCCCTTCGTTGAGGACAGGCATCCAGACACTCTCGCGAAGGGTTCCTTTGTCCAACCCCCAAGAACACGCAGCGAGTATCACCGGAGACTGGCTTATCCTAGTTAAGGGGTCTCCTTGGAGACCCAACTGAGCATCCCCCAGAGGGAAGGGCATGACTCAATAGGAGGAGCCCTAACGCCCCTTGGTCCTTAACAAAAGGACCAGGGATGGCATCGCCAAGGCAGTTGTAGCCCCTTGCCTCCCGGACACCAGCAAGAAGGGCTCGAGTGATGCAAATTCAGTCGGAGCACCCTCTTAGCTCTACTCAGGACAGAGGCCTCGTCGAGTGGCGATGGATTCCAACCCTAAAGCCTCCAAGGCCAATAGGGATCAGCCCCTTAGGTCGATAAGGACCCAGACACATGTGCCTTCGAGCCACCCTACCCTTAAGGGCATTCGCCCACCGAATTGAAGGGCAAGGGTCTGGCCCGCCTCGACCCTACGATTGTTATATTGGCAAGGGGGCAAGGAAGTAAGACTTTAGCACCTTGTCTCTTGGACGACGCGACATTGCGAAAGGACACGAGCTTGGTTTCCCATGCCTCGAAGCCACTTTTCCCTTCGGGTCACCTCCTAAGGTCGACACTCCCATTGGCCACCCGACAAGGAAGGCCCTCGTAAACAACCGACCCCCGGAGGAAGGTGCAAATGGGCCAGAGCATCCTGCTTAAAAAGGCAAAAGACGAGCCGGGACTCTCTGCCCATTCCTATCGCCGCTTCGTAAGGAGAGTCAGTCAAAGGCAAGGTACCTGTCGCGGACACCCTTAGACCAATTATTCCACGAGATAAGCGCTACGCGCTAAGTAGCCTTGATGCAACTCCTTAAAGGAGAGAGTCCTCTCGCCTGCTGAAAGGAGCAACTGGACCAGGCATCGAGTAGATGGTCGGCCCATAAAGGCCACAGAAAAGGCTTCCAAGGGATACCCACCTACGTCTTTGCGGTGCCAACCATAGGCGCCTAGCCATTGCTACGAATGGCCCTCCTCATGGGCACTCATCCGGATAGGCCCCGCTAATAGTAAACCAGAAGGAACAGGGGGAACCTCTATGCCAAGTTGTTCGAGTATGCAAAAGGGATCAAGACAATCCTCCGAAAGCGTGGTTCATGAAACTCATGCGAGTGAATCTCGCGCAAAGAAAACATTCTTACACTTGGCATACGAGCAGTCCATACAAGGAATAAAACACTATAATCTTTTATTTCCTTTACAACAAACATCGATTGTTACATTCCCCGGAATAGTGTCTCCGGCTAAGTTACAACTGAAAAGAGACAAGCTAGTATGAAGATACTGGCAGCAATACTCAGAGGCATCCGCTTATCCACCACAAAAGATGGTGACACTGTGAAGTATCCCGACCCCCAGGAAAAAGGCGGATACTTCTAGAACTTGTGCCTCCTCCAGAAGGAGCGTACAGTAGGAGGCAAGCAGCTGGGCAAGTTCAGAAGGATCACAACCCTTGTAGTGGGGATCCTCGTTCAGCTTTGCGACCAGTAGCCAGCTTGACCGAGAAAGCTACCTTGTCCTACAACTAACCCCTCCCCACTCCTCCGGTAGGCAGGACGCTCCACCTGCTTGTTCTTGCCGCGGGTGGAGCCCCAGCGTCCTTCGCCACGTTTCAACACTTCCCCTAGGGTCATCGAAGACTCCCTAAAAGGGCGAGCAGAGCCAAGGTGCAAGGACCGTGACCTAGGAGAAACTACGTCAGGAAACGCTAAAAATCCCCAGCCGACTCCAGAAAGGGCTAAAAGATGGCTCACTGTGAAGAGGCGAAGAAGCAAGACCTAGCTACATCCTGTGCTCCATGGCGGAAGGGCAAGGCCAAAACGAGGCAGATCCCTGGAGCCAAAAAGCCCTCGTAGAGCCCTGCTCTGCCCGGGTGAACACACTCCCACGAAAGGAGCTCTCAGCAGCAGCAACCCCTGCCCCGCCTTCGAGGAGTCATAGAGGGAACAGAGCGGCACGGGATGCACGTGAGGCCCTCGACCCCAGAAGGTAGTGGGGGCCACCCGAACGTGCAGAGTACCCTTCAATATCTCAGTGAGGGGCCCTACGTAGTCAATGCCGCTGAGCCTTCCACTGGCCCTTCCAAAGGAAATCCCCATACGAGGCCCACTGTCTAGGAAAGCGTCGCGGGCGTCACCTGGCCGATACCCTGCCTCTACCTAGGCAAATACACTCCCACGAGGGGAGTTCTTGGCAGCAGCAGCCCCTGCTTTGTCCTCATGAAGTTACTAAGGGAGCTGCGTGGGGGCACCAGAAGGGGCTCACCTTTATCCGAAGAGCCACACATAGCTGCTCTTTGATTGCTTCGCAGGACACACAGAAGTTCAACAACAGAACTCTGCCCAAGCAAAGAACGAGGTCACAATTGTTCCTCAATCCTCAATTCCCTCGAATGCAATCAGGGACGATGAAAGGCGGTGAAACAAGGCCCACATTGGGCCCCTACTTATAACCCTACCCTCCGGGACCTTGAGGGTGGTAACGCATTTTTACCCCCTATGGCTCGCCAATTCCAGAAGGCCCAAATCCCCCAGGATACGGCGCGGATCACGCGGTAGTGTAACCGTACCATTAAAATTGTCGATCATGAACCCTGCGCATTATTACACGTCAGGCATTCAAAAAACCTTTTACGCCCTTCCAAAAAGGCGCAACGCTTCACACCACGACTTCTCGCGGCAACAACGGAGTCTACCCCAAGATCTCGAGTTGGGCGAAACATTGCCTGCTAAGGCCAGGCAAGGGCTCGGCACATATGCCCTACGCCTAACATCTGCCGCCTCCTAAGGTCGGCATTGGCTCGGGCCAACATGCCATGTGCCAAATGTCTCCTGCCTCTTAAGGTCGGCGAGGGCTAGGGCTCATACGCCCCATACCCAAATTCTAGTCGCCTCCTAAGGTCGGCGAGGGCTAGGACTCATACGCCTTACACCCAAATTCCTGCCGCCTCTCAAGGCGGCGAGGGCTAGGGCTCATATGTCCCTCTCAAGGCTGGCATGGGTTAGGGCTCATACGCCCCATGCCTAAATTCTTGCCACTTCTCAAGGTCGGCATTGGCTTGGGTTAATACACCCCACGCCCAAATTCTTGTTGCCTCCCAAGGTCGGCACTGGCTAGGGCTTATATGCCCCACGCCCAAACTCCCACCGCCTCTCAAGGCCGACATAAATCACCGCTTTACAAGCCCACCTCGAATTCGGGGCAGGTTGCCTCCCAAGGCGTGAAAAGGCTTGGGCCTGTATGCCCTGCGCCTTCTGCTGCCTCCTAAAGGTCGGCACTAGCTCAGGTTCATATGCCCTATGCCGAAATCAATACCCGCCTCATACGGCTAGCTCGAACCCAGGCTTACACATCTCGCGTTCCACCTTAGAGCATGTCACTGCCTAAAACCAGCACCAGCTCAGGCTTATATGCTCTAACAAGAAGCCTCTTCCACGCAATCGGAAGTGGGTGAAGGCCACTGAACTCTCCAAGCATAAATGTTCCCCCTACTGCAACACAGCTGGATGAACATCTGAGGGCATCACCTACCGCAGAGTTTTGGCCATTCTCACTACTCTCTTAGCAGTTCACACTAGCTAGAGAGGGGGCATATGATGAGGGGCAAAAAGTGCCCTTGGATCCAAAACTTCGCACCTGACCAAACAAAGGATTCGGCGACCCAAATACAAGGTGTATAGGTGGAACCGGCTCCTTGTCTCACCTGGGATCAGCCGGATCCCTAGTCAACACCAACCCGATCAGCCAGAAGATCCTGCGCAGCCTGGGCAGAAGATACAAAATGATGGGCCTGACAACCTGCACCCTGACAGTTTATCACATAGCCTGACAAGTAGGGGTACCATAGCCTGCTAATGAGAGTTTTTTCTCCATGTTATAAATAGAGAGGAAGACCCCCCAGTAGAGGGGGACTCTTTCCTGAAGAGGGAGCAAGATCATGTAATATCACTAAATGAGTTCTAGTGCATAGTTGGGAGTCCCATCCTCCCCTCAGACGTACACCCCTTAGAGTGGAATTGGGTCACCAAACCTCTGTCTCATTGTGTGTTTGCTTGGTTTTTGTTCTCTCCCTATGCGTCGGATGATCGATGGCTAAATAGCGCCTCCTACGATAATAAATCTTTTAGTAGGACCTTCCAAGGCCCATCACCCCTCAATCTCCCCTCCGTTAATAGAACTATCCTTATGTTAGTCTATCATGTGGTTAAACTATAACGGCCGTTATGTTAGGGGTGTTTTTGTTAATGGAGGGAAGATTGAGGGGGGTATTTACATAATTACAAAGCATACGGAAAATTTAATGTTTAAGGTTAGCGATGGTGCCCACAATACGCCCAAAATCCTAAATAGTCTCATCCACCACCCTCCACCATTACCCTCATGCTCCTCCCAACCCTCATGCTCGCTCTCCTAGAAAGTATATGGTGCTCACCACCACCGCGTACCTCCCCTTTAAAATCCATTACCTCAAAAGCCCTCTCCTCTTCCCCATCACCTCTTCCCAGATACAACAGCCAACAACCACCACTGCCACTGCGATGTTCGACTTGCGATCATACTGGTCGTCCCTAATAAGCTCTTTCGACAAGGAGCTCTCCTCGACTCTCCCCATCCTGTACCTACAGACCATCCACCAGTTGATGAGGCACGTGGTGCTCTCCCCTTGGGCCAAGCGCACCCCCTTGGTCCTCTGCGTGGTGGCCACCTCCGACCTCCTCTCCTTGCTGGACACTGCCCTCCCCATCGCCGCCACCCTTGAGATGGTCCACTCTGCCTCCCTCGTCCACGATGACCTCCCCTGCATGGATGCCTCCCCGCTCCGTCGCGACCGCCCCTCCACCCACTCCCTCTTCGGTGTCTCCATCGTCATGCTTGCAGGCGATGCCCTTCCCCCTCGCCTTCCACTACATCTTCCACCTCACCCCTCTCTACCTTGTCTTGGACTCCTCCCTGCTCGCCGTTGTCGTCGAGATTGCCTATGCTGTCGGCTCCTCTTGCATAGCCGCTGGCCAATTCCTCAACACCACTGACAACGCTGACGTTGTGGACGTCCGCAAGAGGAAATTCGGGGAGATGGCGGTGTGCTTCGCCGTGTGCGGGCGAATAGTTGGGGGCGTCGACGAAGAGGTGCTAAAGGGGCTCCAGAGGTACGGGAGGGTTGTGGGGTCCTCTACAAATTCGTGGATGACGTGCTAATGAAGGAGGTGGGTGAGGGAGGGAAGATGAGGAGCAATGTGAGCTTGGTGAGGGCGCTGCAGATGGGACGATTGAGGGGGCATTAAGAGGTCCTCTACCACCTCAGTCGTACCGTAGGCAGCGGAGAGTGGTGGGGGGGATGATTTAGGGTTTTGGGGGTACTGTGGGTGTTGGGTTTGGGGGTACTGTGGGTATTGTCGCTGACCTTAAACATTGAATTTTTCGTATGCTTTGTAATTACGTAAATACCCCTTCAATCTTCCCTCCATTAACAAAAATACCCCTGACATAACGACTGTTATAGTTTAACCAAACGGCAGGCTAACGAAAGGGTAGTTTTGTTAACAGAGGGAAGATTGAGAGGGTATTTACGTAATTATCAAGATAATAGAGCTATAGACGTAATATTCAAAATTTATAGGGGCGTGTATGTAAAAACCCCAATAATAAATGATATTTAGTTTTTTTTTTATGATATTTTGTATCTTATCCCCCTTTTTTAACTCTTACCAATTGCTCTCTTCTCTACCTCTCTTCCCCCTCCCCCTCCACCACCCTTTACTACTATACTTGATGTCTCGGAGCTCGACCACCTTAATGGGACCTTGAGGGAGTAGCTAGAGGCCCATGCTCTTCATTTGCCTTATCCTCAAGATGCTCTAGATCTAGCCTGATGGTAACATCATCATCAAGTTCCAAGGGTGCAAAAATCGATCTATGCGGTTGATTAATTGGCTACATAATCGTATGCGATCCAAAAACGAACCAAGGACCTACATTCGGCCCTATAGTTAGTCTACCCAATTAATCGACCGATTATTCGATTAATCAGTTCATCGGCCGAGTAAGTTTTCAGGTTTCAATTTTCTTTTTAGCTTTGATGCACGTGCAATGCATCCCCAAACCAAAACTAGACTAAACCTGACGCCTAAATGCACTCAACTAAACTCGACTTCTCCCATTACCCCAAGTTTCCAACACATGAAAGCTTTAACCCTAAGCAAAACTCTCGATTCTAAGTCCCTCTTCTTGTCTCCTTTATGATGCACCAATCTTAATTTGTCTTATTTTATGTGTTGTGATATTGATAACTATTTGTCACAAACTATATTGAGAGAATATGTATATCAAAAAAATAATATTAATATATATATGATATTTGAATTCATATATATATATATATATGTATACTTAATATGTATAATGATATATATAATTATATTTAAAATTTTAAATTTTAAAAAATGCTACATTGATTAATCTTCGATTAATCACCCGCATATCGTATACTCCTTAGTCGGTAACCTTACCGACTAAATATTGACTATTTCTGCAACTATGTCGAGTTCCATCAAGAACGACGAATAAAAGTATGTTTAGGTCCATGGAGCTGCCTGCGAGCTCTTCCCATGTCCAGTTGCCCACAAGCCATTGCACTCAACTGCCTCATATGTCGACCACGACAGCTCCGTTCACCACCTACTACATTTTTTATGCTGTCGGAGGAAGTTGGTGTGGTGGCAGAACTAGATGGACCCTAGCATGAAGAGCATACATGCCATGAACTTGAAAAACCTGGTGAAGATAGTGGGGATGAACACAGTCTTTGAGGGCATATATGTTAATATTATGGGTAACACACATAGACGAGAGGGTTCCATTGTGTGGTTCAATGGCAATGTTAATTTTACAGTGAGATTTTTATGTAAATGGAGTCAGTTTTGAAATGCAATTATGTAAATACAAACTTTCTAGTGCCATTCATCTAATAATGAAAATTTTTAGTGGCACTTACATAAAAAATTCAGAAAATTATGCACCGAGTATGTTAGTCTTCTAGTCAGCATTCAAATTAGTTGTGTGATTGTTTAATCAGTAGTGAAGCCATCCAAAAAGAAATCAACAGGAAATGGGAAAGAATGAGGTTTACCCATCCACTTGTATAATAGCATCAGTTGTTTCTATCAGTGCGCTTGCTAAATATCAAATCATACTTCTATTTATTGAAATCTTGCTAAACATATGTGCCAGTTGCTTATACCTCCCTCCACGTTCTGCAGGCTGCTGAAGAAGCTCTAGAGAACTTGAATTCCTCAAATGGGCAGTTCATTCTCAAGAGAAGCGGCTCCCCAAGGTGAGATTTTTTGTGCCAATGAGTCATCAACTAGGTGTTTTCATTGGTGGCTTATTGATTTTCCATTACTTTGGAATTCTAACTGATTCGGGTGGCTTCACCTTTGTATTTGTTACCCTTTAGAAATTATATTGAAAACTGTTGCTGTTTAGTTCTTCTCTGAAGTTTTATAGCAGTAACATTAGAAATTTGCAAATTAAATCCCATTTTGATGTTTATTTCGTTAATAGTGAAAGGTTGCATATTTGCAAATGATTTCCTACTATTGCACCTATTTGATTGGTGGTTATGGTTGCGTATGGTAAATAAATGAATACCTAAGTAGTGGTTTACTTCCAATATTAATGTTTACTGGAGCTGCATGATGAGAATTGAGAAATAGGGATCACGCAAACCATGAACCACTACTACCCATTAAGGATGTCAAATTTAGTGCAAAAGGGTTTTGGTATTGGGTATGCTGCTATTATCTGCAGTCCCATGTGCAAATATTTATATATAAGTCCTTATCATTATTTAGCTGTGTGTATATTTACGGACGCTATGTTTGTAGTGTTTAAAGATTCGCAACATTTTGTTTAATAAATATTCTTTTGGCATCATTAGTGTGTATTTTCCATCTACCTTTTTAACTCTAGTACATGCTATGGATTAGGTCGATGCAAACAAGTGCAAACAAGCGGTTGAAGACTGATTTGCCACGGTCATTGCAGAGATTCTCATCTTCTAGATATTCAAAAAGCGGAA
This sequence comes from Thalassia testudinum, assembly GCA_037157565.1. Lineage (NCBI taxonomy): Eukaryota > Viridiplantae > Streptophyta > Magnoliopsida > Alismatales > Hydrocharitaceae > Thalassia > Thalassia testudinum. The sequence goes on along the minus strand of JAZHRO010000040.1, from coordinate 6,603,503 downwards.
TGTCGGTGCCGTGACATCTGAGGCAATGTTTGTGCCCATGCTTTTGCAGTTAATGTATGCTGTTGCTATTCAAGTCTTCATCCGCCCCAATTGATTGGTACATTGTCTGTTTGAGGTTTGCAACACCTTGAAGGCTACTAACTACTTACAAATTTTTGCCGCCGGAGAGTTGACATAATATGTGCAGCCAAGGGATGAGAATTTGCTGAGTCTGGCTGACAAGCTTCATTAGTGAAAGGCTTCCTAATATGTGCATATTGGCACTGTTGTAGATATCTGAGTGATTGCAGACTTCTATTGCCAACAATCCTGTAGGTTTTGTTCGGTAAATGAGGGATGTGAAGGAGGAGGAGGATGCCTTTTGGGTGTGGGAGCATCCTTTTCGCATCAGCTTGCATGGATCGATGGAGTTGCCTGTAACCAAATGCGAATGTTACAGTTCGGATTTTACTTGAGGCAGTGCTCTGGCGGCTGTGCTTTCTCACACACTTCGCCTTGGTTGCGACCAAGGTCTCATCTGGAACCTGATCTTGCTGTTACACCATGTGCAGCTCGCCCTGCTCTGCTAGTGGCCCTTTTCTGGATTTCATTTATGGAACTCATCTTTAACCAGTGGAAGTTTCACAGTTCTCTTAGGGAACCGTCGTCGGGAAAAATACCAAGGCCTAGATTTGAAGGTCTCCATTCTTTACGGTACAGCTGGAGATCATTTTTTGTTGCATCTCCCCGATGGAGCTGCAAAGATGTATGCTAACTTCCTTGGGATGAGGAGTGTTTGCAGGATGAAGAGGCATCCTATGAGAGTTGAAGGATCCCCGTGGAAGTGTTAGAAATGTATTTCTCAGAACCCTCATTTGCTCCAAAGGGTTGCCTTTCTCCATACGGTGATGTAGCCATTGTTTTCTTATGATTTCTGAGCCTAGCTATTTTGTATTCTTCCTTTTTGGTAAATTTGCAATTTTCTAAAGTAATAAAAATATTCAAGGGATTGAAAGGATAATGCAAAGAAATGGTTGTAGTGAATGGTTTGCACGGAGACATGCACATTTACACAGCTTTTTAGACAGCACCATTGAGGAAAACAACGGGTCGTTGAGTCTTGTCTATTAAGTTTAGCCTCCATTAGGTCTCTTGGTGTGGGCCTTATTGGGTTTGGTTCGTCAGGTCTCCAGACTTGTTAGGCGCATGATATTCATTCACCATTTTTGCCCTTACTAGTCTCCAAGTTAGATGGAGGGTCAATGACAGTCAAGCTACCTATAGACTTACAGGATCTTACGCCCTAAGTCGAGGAGTCATAATCCCAATGGTCAAGGTATTTGGTCGAAATTTGCACTGGTTGTGGACCTGTCACTTTCAAATAATGCTTAGACGTAATTAGTAGCTTGCCCCCTTTCAAAAAACAAAGAAAGGGTAGCTTATCAAATAACTTGTGTCCCAAATGAGCTGTTTTAATATTTTTTGAGAGAATAGAGAGACTGGGGCATACTGCATACAATAATAGCCATCTAGATCCATTATAACTTAGATAAAGATAAATAAAATAAATGCATAGGCATAAAGCGATGACGTGGTACGACAATCGCATGCAAACGAGATACACCCACATCCAACATAGGATGCACCATTGCAAATGCACCCAATGGGAAAAGGGCTTCTCGCACTAAATGTCGATCCCCACACCCAGAGACAGTTACCCTAAAAAAAATCAAGCGTAATTATTTAACAGATGTATCATCACTTTCCCTCCTTTTGCGCTCGCAGTCGTTGCCTCGTAGTGTGTTACACCAACCTTTGTCTTAGAAACATTGGCTTCCACATTCAAAAATTCCTATGAGATTCTTGACTTGTTGCAGATGCACGCTTTAGATGCTTCTCCTTCACTAACCTTCTTTTTGGCACATTCAGATCAAAAGATCGAAGAATTGCCGACCTCAACCCCTACCATCAAAGATGCAGCGGAATATTTTCCCCGAACACTGTGGTTGGATCATAATCAATATTAAAAGATAGACTTGCCGAACTAAACCTGCCTTCAAGCTCTACCATCAAGACCTGTTCGTGAATGACCGTAGAGAAGATGATCGAGAGATTTGTGTAGTAACCACCCCATCATCGTTACTCACCGATACATGAGCGTCGCAGTCCAACGTGGCTTCTCCAACATTGCTTGCAACTTGGGCTGTCATAACAAAAAGGCTTGCAAATCCACTTCAGAAAACTCTACAAGTTTCCCCGGTGCATTTCCACAATTTAACCCCACAAAAATCAATCACATTAACTCCGGAAAAATCTGCACTACGTACCAGTACATGCTGATGGAAGTCCAATGATACTCCTAAATTGTAGGACATATGGTCCACGCAAGGGCCATTTTTAGCATCGTTGAATTTATGGCCTCCACGATGGGCACTCCCCCAATAGAAAAATTCGACTTAATTTTGTACTCCAAAAAATTCTGAGGTTCCCAGCTGTTTTCCCTTTTCAAAATTTGAAATTTACGATTAATTATGCTTGAGGGTATATTTTCATATTTTTTTGCATGATCTTCTCCAAAGGAGTTGTTACGACGACCACACAGTTGCATATTTTATTTGTCTCAAAAAAAAAGTTATTTATCTATCTCCAAATTGGTTACACTTTGACTTGTCCACCATGGTCACACAACATTGAGGAGATAATTCCAACATCACTCCAAGAGTTAAAGAAAAGGTAAGCACGTCGCAACTCATATCTAATGATGTAAAACACTGTGGAGGATATGGTATTAAATGGTAGGTTATATTCCATCTTATTTTAGAATGGCTTTCTTTGTCCTTTCCCTATGGTGATCAACAACCTTAATTTCCCCTTTTATAGTTTGAAAGGCCAATGTATATATTTTTGGGATGGGGAAGTTATCTTGATCGAGTAAGGTAATTAAGATGATTTGATATAAAGTTCAATCAACAAATGCGACTGCCCTATAGATTGTGATAAGCAATGGCCAACACGGACCAATGTTCTTGTCTAATCTGCTTACTCCTTTCTTGGTCCCTTAACACATATCATCCAATATTTGAATGATGCTATTCATGATAGAAGTTAACAAATAGACTAATGCATTTTCTTCTGTATCATTCCTACCAGTGAACCTATAGGAGCACTTACTTTTTCGAGCCTAAGCCTGCCCCAACATAATCACTAACCTTGCAAGGTAGTGAGAAGAGAGAGTTGAGTAAAGAAGCTATTGCATAAACAACTACCACTAGAGTTGTACAAAGTAGAATTGGAACTCTAGATCTTAGTGGAAGAAGTTGAAGAAGAAACTATTAATAGTTAAGGTTGGAATTTGGTGTTTGGTTTTTATGTAAGGCATTTAGGATGTTTGATATATAGTTATAGCAAACGCAAGCCTTGTATATTCTCTAAAATAGCATATCAAAGAATGTCAAGTCTTCTCCTTAGAATGCATCGTTTGCGCAAAGAAACCTTCTTATTTTGCATGTGCTAGCCTTTGAGTTTTTGCGATTCCACTAGAATGTCTACAGAATTCTTTATGAGGGGAATCCTCTCCTCTTTAACTGATTGTGAAGTGACAATACAATATATAAGAGAAAGTGTGAATGAAGCTATAGTAACCCATTCATATGCTTGTTGAACCTATTGTCTTACTCATGTTTATTTTGAAATAGCTATTTTTCTTTACTACATGGCCATATTACTAAAGGTGAAATTTTACTCCGCATTTAGGTGCACTCTCTCAAAAGGAAGAGTCTGAATAAGCTCAATCACGACCTCGTTATTTACCAAATAAGTTGCCACTCATAGAATAAAAAGCTTCGTATCTTTAGTGATTGAGTTTTCTTTCAAAGCTCTTAACAAGACAATTTCCCTCAAATGCAACCATAAAATGTTGCACAATCTAAACAACATACTCTTCACTTAACAAAAACATGAAAAGCATGAACATAAAAACATGCACATAAATGGTCATCTCTCCAAAACCATTCAAGCCTACTAGAAAAGTTAGATAAGGGGACTCCCTCTCCTCCTTTTCATCGTGGCGATGTCTACCTTTGATGACGAGCTTCAAATTGCCATGAATGTAAATATCATTAAAAGGGTACAAAGATGCAAAAGTGAGTTTTCATAATGTTAATATCCAAATTTGCAAATGACATTTTCTTCTTCCTAGCTGTCGACACAGAGAACATTTGCACCTTTTTAAGAGATAATACATGCCTTTTCCATCATCTCCGGTCTTCCAGTGAACTTTCAAAATTCCACCTACAACCCTACTAACATAAAATAAGCTCGAAGAATTTCTTTGTCTAACTCCTCTAGGATGTAAAATTAAACAATTTTCTATTCCCTCTCTCTGGGGTTCAACATTGTGCCTAAATGTCTAATTAAAGAGCCATACGTGGGATCTAATCATGGGAAAATTGGGAAAAAACTCTAGAAATTAAATACAACCAAACTCTTCCTATCTAGCAGAGTGAATACATTGAATGCTCATCTCTTTTCCTTATTCATTATTTGACTTCTTTTACTCTTCGTACTGCCATTCAAAAATGACTTGATAAGATTAAAAGAAAATTTCTATGCGATGAAACAATTAATCTCTCTAAGCTCCATCTCATCCATTGAGATAATCTTTGCCTGTTTTAGAAATGAAAATTTTTGGAGAATTCTGAAATTAAAACATTTCAATTCAGCTCTTCACTTGAAAAACATTTGGTGGGTCTAATTTAGTTATAATGCCATTCAGTGTACGTTTGTTGTACTAACTACTATTATAATGACTCAATCACCCAGATAGCTTATAAAAATACCTTGTTGGTTTCTCCCTTTGAAAAGGCACCCTAAAAGCTAAAAGCTTCTTATATGTCTCAGACTCCTACACCATGGTTGGCAGGGAAATTCTCCCTCTTTAGCAATTGGAGATCCTTGGATAATCATCCTCTATTTTTGGACTATCCTAGCCTCTTTTTCTTTAGCTATCAATGAAGGAAAGCAACCATTAAAGATGCTTCGTCCTTGCTTCAAGTAAAGGAAAACTAGTTAAACAACTCATTAGAAGAGTTGACGATAGACTAATTGAGTTCTTGGACAAAACCTTGAACAACATACCCTTTTCTTATTCAAGGGATAAATTAACTTTAAATTGGAGTATTAATAGAAAATTTTAACTTATGTCACGACCCGCTCCCGGCTCCTTATAGGACCCGAGAATGGCTCGTCTCGATAAATCCCAAGACCTAATCATCCGACGAAAAAAATTCAAATATATATTCCTTCCACAACCACACCAGTAATATAACTAAGAAGAAAATATATAACTGATAATAAACGAAAGAGAACATCAATCCACCAGATTTTTCATGATACAACAGAAAAGTATTGTTACAATTACTGTCATCACAACAGAGAACTGGCAAAAATATAACAGAAAATAAGCTATGGGTACTCACCACAACAAAAACTCTCTGCAGTGGAACAAAAGAAAGGAACTAAGGTAGGGCTTGACTAGGCCCAGCATCCTCAGCAGCCGGTGGCTTTGGCTGCTCGAATCTTTGACCTGAACATGGTTACAAAATCCAGAGTCAGCTAACGCTAAGTAGAGTGGTGGTTAAGTTATTTACATGCAACATAATTAAAACAGCAATCAGCTAAACATTCAATTGTCGGTTATTCATTTTCATTCGTTTTTAGTTTATGTGTTTCTGGGTCGAGTATGCTAATCAGATTCCATAATATTGCTTAATCTTCTTGTTCCTTAAGGGAACGATCTTGCTTGTAGTTTTCCCGTGATGCAGGTAGCACACGTGGCACTCTCCTGGCTGAGAGAGTCTCCCGTGGTAGTTCTACACCCGGTCTACTACCTTGAAGTCACGGTCGCGACGTAACAGTGACTACGGCACGCGTGATAAGCACACGGGTAGCTACCCCGCACTGGCACGTGGTCAATCATTTCCGCTAGCGGGTACGCCCAAACGTATAGCACGGAGCAGCATAGGGCCTTGCCCCTCAAAACAGGGGTCTCTCCCCTCCACAGTCCGCGTACCATCGTTCGACTATCCTAGTTTGCCCAACGGGCTTAACAGGAGTCGGTGTAAGGTGGCTAAACCTAACCCCGCGCCCCATGGGGCAGCAAGCTCCCTCCTACACTAAGTAGCTCACCTCAATACTACATAAGCAAGGGCCAAACAGGAGTCGACGTAGAGTGGCCAAACCCACCCCGGGTCTCAACCCAAGGGGCAACAAGCTCCCCTCTACTCTAAAGGGATAGTTGCTCTCCTCAGTATCACATACACGAGGGTCAGCTCACTTCCCTTAACTAAGTCCGAACAGTCACCCGCAGGCAACGTGTTCCCAAAACCATCAGGTTTCCCATACTACAATATTCCTGGTTTCTTCCTAGATTCACTGTAGGGTTCGTACATAGACTTTCTCATTTCCATATCTAATTCATTAAATGCATAACAGGAAGCTCAAGATTTCATAATTGATTTTCCAGTACAAGTATGTATTACAGGTAGTGCAGGTAACTCATGATTTATCATGGTAACTCATTCATTCATTAGCTACACATGCATTTCTTCCCGCCCTAGTGTTCATTTCACAACCTAGGGTTTAATCGAATATATCTAAAGTAGCATGCAATTCAATTATTAATTCTGGGATTAGAGAAAACTACTCTACCGGTTAAACGGGTGGAATGGGAGCTTGTACAGTAGCTCCTGACGTCTCCGCAAGTTCTGTATATTCTACGGACTTGAGACCTACAACATAGATCGACAGGTCAAACGAGCTCAAAACTGCATAGACAACATATTATTACGTAAATAAACTCGAATGAAAACCAATGACGTTTCGATTGCGGAAATCCAACTCCATTTGGGTCCTAAACGGGCCCAAAAACACTAATCCTAACCAAAATCAAACGTTTAGGAAGAATCGCAGACATCTTAAACGAACTCAGAGACTCACTTTGCTCAGGGTGCCTTCCTTCGGATGTCTAGAACTCCGTGCAGACGTCTAAGGGTGTCTTCAGACGTCTGGAGATGCTCCCGGATGTCTGAAATCGCCTCGGTCTTCGAACCGACATGCCTCCTCAACTTTTGACACATGCACATGAAGTCAGAATTTGGCAGGGAGAAAATAATTGAAAGAAAATGCGCTACCAGACATCTGGTATTACCTTTGGTCGTTTGGATAGACGTTTGGTAGTCTCTCTAGATGTCTGATTCTACGGAAAAATAACCCTGCAGAACCGTTTGCGAGCTCTCTCTCACAGAAGCTGCAGTAACTGCAGCACCTCCCCATCTTCCTCTGCTCTCCGCTTTCTCCTCCTCTTGCTCCCTGCTCTCCCTCTCCTCTCGTCTGCGGTGTGGGGACGAATGGAGGAGGGGGGGCTTATATGGAGCTCGGGGTGTGGGGGAGGGAATGGTGTGGAATGGGGAGGAATGGGGGAGATGGTGTGAGGTATGGTGGAGGGGTGAGGTGTCGTCGATGAGGGAGTGGCGTATGGTGAGGGAGGGGGTGTGGTACGGGAAAAATTGTGGGGTGCCCTCGTAAGTTTTTCTTTTTCCTCGTATATCCATAATAAAAAAAAATAGAGGTTAAAATTATACAAAAATCCTAAAAATTTTGGAAACACCAAACAACACTTTAAAATGATAATTTCAACTCAGGAGGCCAACAATATACTTACTTTTGGAGGCATGACCTCCCCTTGCAACAAAATTATTTTGGGTCCTTTCTTTCAATCTAGGGTCTCCTGCTTCGCGTAGCAGCTCTTTGACAAAATAATTCGTACAACATAATAAGTTAAAATTGCGATGCTTACATATAACAAGACAAATGTTCTCAATGTGAGAGCAACGAAGAATCCATCAATCGTCTATTCATTGTTTGTCCTTTTACCTACCTTATTGGTTCATGAAAGATTGGCATCGTTTCCCTAATTAATCTAATTAAGAAAACTCCCAATCATTTTAATTCTATTTTAGCTCCCATCTTATAATTTATTTGGAAAGAGAGACGCACAAGAATTCTTGAGAATCAACAAAACAACTATTCCTCTACCATTGCACCTATAAAAAAGTTTCCTATAGATTATTGTCAAACCAACCTCCTCAAAAGATCATTGCATTCTTTTAATTGTTTTCCATGTTGCGATGAGGATTATCGAAAAGGACCTGAGGCCTGTCATTTGCAAGGGGTAACAAGTGACGTCTCCTAACTTCTAACTCAAGGACCTTTTGGTGCTTTGATTTCTCTTTGGAATAATGATTGGTTAGTGTTTGAATTTTGTTGTGGTTGCTGGTTGCAAAAAAATACTTGTTTAAGGGTTGGTTCTCCAGGGCCTTCCCTTTGTGTGTGCGTGTGTGTGTGTGTGACTGCGTAGCACCATCCTTTCCTATCTGAAACAAAGTTACGGAAAAGCATGAAGGACACAAGAGAATAAATGACCCATTACATATAAAGAAGAAACCAAAGAATTTTCCTTAATAAGTTAATTAACGATTAATAATCTTAATTACCTTACAAGGGATCTTTATTTGTAATCAACCCTACTAAACTCACCTCTAGTAGAGTGAGTTACGTGATTTAGTCCCACCACAAAGAACTCGCCTCACGAAATGATGAGTTGCATCTTCTTATACAGAACTTGCTTATTTTAAAGGTGAGTTTCATGCTAGATCATAAAATCACAAGCTGCACCACTAAACTCACCTCCACAAGAGGTGAGTTTTTTTTTTAAATGAAACTCACCTTTAGTAGAGGTGAGTTTCATTGAAGCTGAACTTGCCTCTATTCAGAGGCAAGTTCATTTGAGGTTTTTTTTCAATAGTAGATAGTTCAATTGTTGTTGCTACTGTTTAACTAGTAGTTGAACTATTTTTTGCTAAAATAAAAATTGAAGTAGCATTTGACAATAACGTAGGCCAATAATGAAATAGCATGAAATAAGAACATGATAACATCCATCTACCTGAGCATTACATGACTGGTAACAATTTCCAAAAAATTATAATTACAAAATATTAAAGTTTTTAATATCCAAACAAAGGAAGATTTCATTCTTCGCAGGAGATGTCATTCTTCAACAAAATCAGATTTTGAGCATCCACCATTTGATTTATACATGCAAATAATGTCATGTCATTATACGAGAAGATGTCAAAAGATAAGAACATTTAATTTCTTCTTCTCCTTCGAGTGTATCATATGGAAGGTTCGAGGCAATCAACATGTTCCAACTGACCTTGTTGGTTGATTTGGATGATTTGTGTCTCACTTGCCTCTTCCTATTTGTCGAAGTTTGGTGCTGGTGGCGGTGATGGTAGGTCACAAGAACCAATCTCTAAGGTCCCCTCTCCCAAGTTAGGCCCCTCAACCTCCTCTTAAGAGGTGTCCTTAGTATAATCTGCACATTGGCACATGTCTCGATGGCTGGAGTCCTACATGTAATATCTTCTTTATCAACACTCACCTCAACCATACCTACATCCACTACTTTATTTCTATTAGGTAAATATATATAAGTGATTTTTCTTTCTTGGAGAAGAAAAAATTATATACCTAGATCCTTGCATTTGCTATAGGAGCAAGTGGAGCATGTAGTATATCTAATATTGAATTGGAAGCCTTGACTATACCTACATCGATTGTTATGTTTGGTTTACATTTTATGATAATATTGTGATTATAGTACACTTGGATCCACTACATTTGATGCTCAATCCTAAGCCTATGCCTTGGGAGCCTCTCCTATGTGTACGTATGGAGCCTATGGGGCTTGGAGGACTTGTACTTCTAGAGCTTTTGGTCCTTGTCTTGCATCTCTTCCAAGAGCCGCTACTGCATGTGCTTTTGGAGCCTGTCCTACATCTACTTTGAGTTTCTATGGAGCGTGTCTATGTGCACATCCTCTCCCATGTTCCCTTCCTCGTCCTTGACCTCGACCTTGAGCTTGTCCACGTCCCATGCCAACTGCGACATTCTCACCTTCCATAGGCCTAATATCATATGCCTAGGCCTTAGGTGGTTTAAATTGAGTTGCTATTGTCTACTTATTTATTAACATCGCCTTTCTAGCACGCTCATGGATATCCACGACTTCCAGTTGGTTCATTGTGACCTTGAAGATATCTATCTACTCAAAGATCTACATAATTAAAATTAATCAATATTAATTAAGAAGCATTAAGGAGCATCCTTCATAAAGATTTTTTAAGGATTCATGAAAATTAACTTACATTGTAATCAAATAATGTACCAAGTCTACCTACAAAACCTCATAGTGACTCAAAGGTACTATTGTAAGAGCCTGTTAATAATTAAGCACTAATTGTGGGTTGAGATGAAATTACCCTCTTAAGGGTGATCTAAGATCCTAATTGTAGATTTCCTTACCAGGAGGGGGTGATGTAATAAATTGCGGAAATATAATCTAAACAATCTCACAAAAATTCAATCACACAATGTGTACAATTATTTTTAGGTGGAAACCCAAACCGGGTGAAAACCACCACCTAACCCTCTCGAGTTAGGATTTTCCGATCAACCAAGTTGATCAAATCCACTAAACGAATCACTTAAACGAGGGTAATTCAATCTCAATTACAACCACGCTACAAGTGCGAGGGTAGCGTTTCTCAACCCCTTCTCTTCACGAGAAGGATTTTGTCCCACGAAGGAGACGGGAATTCGCAAAGCGAATACCCAACCAAGTAAAAAAGTAAAATAACATATATAGTCCTATAGAGCCAACAAAGATTTAAACCTAGCTTCTATAGGAATTAGGAAACTCCCCTTTGCAAGGAGTGCGTCGAAGCGATGACGTGGGTGCGTGAGCCACGCGACGACGCAACGTCGCTCTCGTGAACTACGGCTGGAGAGCGGGTGTGCAAAGGCTTGATGCTCTCAAGATGTAGAACTTGAGCTTGGAGAGCAAGAGCTTCTTTAGGACATAAAAGAGTAGAAAGTGTGTTGCTTGGGTGTGTCTTGTGTATCTAGGTGTTTATTTTTGTGCAAGAGGTTCCTCTCTATTTATAGAGGCCTTAGGAAAGCTTTGGAAGGCTTTGGAAAGCTTCCATAGCCGTTGGGTGCAAAGCCTAAGAGAATCAGGCCGAAATCAGGAATAATGATTGCACTGACAGGGTTATCAGACGTCTGATCCTGGCATCAGACGTCTAGAAGATCACTTTAAGACGTCTGGGAACAACATCAGATGTCTGATTTTAGGCGGGTTTCTTCCTGACTTGAATCAGATCTAAACAGAATTCTAGTGCAAGTCTATCAGACGACATACAAGACGTCTGGCACTATGTCTAGACGTCTGGAAACCTACTTTTCTGCGAAAATGGATTTCCAAGAGAGTGCAACGGCTAGAAAATCTCTGAGAAGAGATTTTGGGTCAGCCGAGGCAAAGTGGTCATCTATCATACGTCAGGAAAGGCTTAAGGACGTCTGATAAGGCTCTGACGGTCATATCCTTCGGTGATTGCTAAGCCAGCCAACAGTCCACTAATTGGACGTTTGGCAAAAACATCAGACGTCTGGTCTAAGGTCTGGACGTTTGATTTCATCAGACAGAACTAAGTAAGTCCAGCCTAAAGGTTATCGGACGTCTGAATCAATAGTCAGACGTCTTAAAACTCATTATCAGACGTCTGATTTTGGGACTAGACATCTGAAAAGGCTGTTTGAACCCTATATTGGTTTTCTAGGTTTTCTATAGAAAACCTAAGTATCCTAGGGTTGTGCCGGTGTTTTTAGGACTACTGTTAGGGTACTTTGAGGCTCTTTAACATGATGTTCTAAGGAACAAAAAGAGCAAGAAAATAAAGACAAAAGTACATGAAAGAAATAAACAGAATTCTATCATATTCTTCTTGTCCTTCCATCTTCAATCTATCGCTCGCGAATCTTCTCTGTTCTCCATCAAGCTCCTCCAATCCGTCCTGGATGCGAGCTCGAATTCCGTCTAATCACGTCTCCATTTACAATTTGACCTGAAATCTAAGACTCCAAGTGCAAATGTTAAGTGACACGTGTTTTGTTATCATCAAAACAAACGATTGTGGTGCTCTAGCACCAACACTAATTACCTAGACTAAGAGGATTAGGAACCTAAGAGACCTAGATATAGGATTTATTGCTAGCAAGGAGCCAAGATTTTCTCATGGAGTGATTTGGGTTTTGGGAAGGATTAGATGGTGTTACGATCTGATCCTGGCTCCCTACTGGAACCTGGAAACGGCTCGCCTCGACTAATCCCAAGACTTGGTCGTCCAATGAGAAACAAACCAAATGCAAGGATAAACATTTCCACAACCACACATGCAATGTAACTAAGCAAATTGATTAAAAGTTGGCAACAGAAAACAGGAATAGCATTTAACAGAAGCGACATGCCACAGGCGAGAATTAATGGTACAGTTTGCTAGCTATGCCATCATAACAATGTAGAAAGGATATAAACAACAACAGGTTCCAACATATACCAAAAATACTCACTAAGAGTAACTACAGTCCCTGAAATGGAAAGAACAAACTATTGTTGGGCTCGATTAGGTCCAACATCCTTTGTAGCCGGTGGTGTTGGCTACTCAACTCCCTGACCTAAACAAGTTACATATATCTGTGGTCAGGTAACACTTAATAGAGTGGTGTATATATTATTTACATGCAATTAAGCATAAAGGAAACAAGCAGCTAACTAATCGTACAATCTCCAGTTGTGTATTATTAGTTGTTTTTCATTTAAATCATCTATGCATTTCTGATTTGGTTTCTAGTAAGGATCCACAACATTTCTTAATCCACTTGTTTCCTAAGGGAATGATCTTGCTTGCAGTTTTCCCGTGATGCAGGATGTATATGTGGCACTCTCCTTTCCGAGGGAGTACCCCGTGATAGTCCTACACTCGGTCTACCACCTCGAGGTCATAGTCGTGACGTAGCGGTGACTACGGCACGCATGCTAAACGCATAGGTAGCTACTCCACACTGGCACACAGTCAGTCCTTTTCGCTAGCGGGTACGCCCAAACGTACAGCACTGAACAGAACAGGGGCCTCACCCTTCAACAGTCTACGTATCCTCGCCCAACTATCCCAGTTTACCCAGTGGGCCTAATAGGAGTTAGTGTAGGGTGACCAATCCTAAACCCCCGATCCCAACCCAAGGGGTGGCTAGCTCCCCCTACATTAAAGGGATAGTTGCTCTCTTTGGTACCGCATACACGAGGGCCAACTCACTTCCCATACTAAAGGGATAGTTGCTCTCCTCGATACCACATACAAGAGGACCAGCTCACTTCCCAACTAAAGGGACAGTTGCTCTCCTTGGTACCACGTACATGAGAGCCAGCTCACTTCCCATGTCTAAGTCCGAACAACCAACCAACATGCCCGTAGACAACGAGTCTCATCATACATCGAATATTCATATTACTATACTATGATTCCTTTCCTAGTTCCCCATAGGATTCATGCATAGTACTTGGTATGTATCTATCTCGCAGTCTGGTTTCTTGTTCATATAACAGGCAGCTCGTGAATTTACAAGATAAGCAATTATCATTTATAGAATAAGCGATCACCTCATCATTTAATATTCCAGTTATCACAGTATGAAGTTTAACAACATGCATTCTCAGATTTCATGCGCTGAAAATAAATCATTCACATTCTTGGTCCTAAAGTTCATCTCATAACCTAGGTTTCAAATAGATATTTCTAATTTAATATGCACTTTACTAATTCAAACCACGGAAGTAGAGAAGACCACTCTACCAGGGTATACGGGTGGTATGGGGGCTCGAACGTTGGATCTCGAAGTCTCCGTGGGTCTCGTGTGCACCACGGACTGGAGACCTATATTGTTGACCAATATGTCAAACAAGCTCAAAATAGTATAGACACTATACTAACATGTAGAGAATTCCGAAAGAAAACTAATGATACTTGATTTGCGGAAAATCGACTCCGTTTGGGCCTTGAACTAACCCAAAAAACACGCATCCTGACCAAAATCAGACATCTGGGAAGAGTCCCAGAAGTCTTAAACGAGCGCGGGATCTCACCTTGCTTTCTACATCTTTTTCATATGTCTGAAACCCTTTACAGCCGTCTGAGGGTGTCTCCAGATGTCTGTCATTACTCCCAGTCATCTAGGAGTAGTTGGATGTCTGACGATGCCCCCAGACATCCTAAAGTGCCTCGAATGCCTTGCCAACGCACCTTCCCAACATCTCTGGCACCTCGACACTTTGCATGCCTTCAAGATGTCCTAAGTCCGTCCCAGACATCTGACAAGTGTTGCAGACATTTGGATATGCGGAAAAAATGACTCTCAAAACCTCCCTGCGAGCTTTCCTCTGCCTCTCACACACGCTCCTCCCCTCCGATCTCCCTCGGCTCCCCGCTCTCCCTCTCCTTCTCCCTCACTCGGCTGCTATGGTGGAGAGTAAATGGAGGGGGGGTTTTTATGGATGGTGAGGGATGGGGAGAGCTATGGTGTATGGACATGGGGGAGTATGGTGGGAGGTGTAGGGGCATGGGGTATGGGGGTATGGCATGGGTGTAAGGGTCATGGGGGGTATGGTGTGGTGTATTTGCATTAAACCCCCCAAGGACTAACATATTCCGCACCGAAACCTTTTGGTGCTCAGAAATTTTGATAAGGCCCCTAAAGTTTGGAAAAAAACAAAATGGCCTTGGGAAAGGGTCGTTTCATATGGCAATGAAAGTGCAAAGTCTGTAAGGTGGTAGTAAAGGATTGGGAACTTGAGGATCGCCTGGCAATTTTTCCATCCCTTTTAAAACAATAACTCTATTGGATAGAGTTGAGCCCACCAATCCTTCCATTCTTCCTCTTAGTGTCTTTGTTGTGCATGAGAGAGAGGATATCAGAAGAGAGAAAGAGAAAGAGTTGGAGGGGAAGCTTGGCTATAGCAAAGGAGGAGATTTGGAAGCTTGATCGAAGTGAGAGGACACCACCATTGTCCTCTATCTACTACAACATCAAGGTGAGCCCTCATCTCCATGGTTGGAGTTTTGGGTTCCATGAAGAGATGACCGCCTTAGTGCTTGCATGTGTTAGATTTGGGGAGGATAGGGTCTGGAACTTGTCTTCCCCAAATTATGGCTGTGGATTTGATGTTCTCATGTACATTCCATCTGGATGATGATGATTGTTGGTTGGTTGGAGGTGTTGCAGTAGGGAGAAGAGAACAACTGCAACAATAGCACCTACAAGCTTTAATCATCAGGTAGGGCATTGATCGTCAACATCGTGTTGCATAAAAATGATGTTTTAATGTTGTTGTCATAGTATAGTTGTCACAATGCAAACAGATGTCACGCCATTTTATTTATTTACATAATTTTTACTGGTTTATTCCAGGTCGTTCACTGGGGGGCAGTTATTAATATACATCACTCTCTATGTTCCAAAAAATGTTCTTTTATTCCAAACATGTCAATTTTATTTACAAAATAAATTAATGAATCAAATAATGAATGAATTAATCGATTATGTACGAAAGAATCAATTAATATTTACTACAATGCCTTAAACATTTTTACAACTAAACAAGCATAAAAAACTAAATATAGCTACTCCATGTTAGTTATGTACAACTATCCTAAATAATTCCTAAGTGTAGCTGCAAAAATAACTACTAATATATACTAAACTAAATATACTAACATATAATATTAAATTTAATAACATATATTATATATACATTAACATATATATATGTGTCGCTATAGCCTTAGTAAAAATATATTCAAACTTAAGGCAAAAGAACTACATTTACTAACATAAATATATATCTACAGTGACAGATACATACGTCACTAAAGCCTTAGCGTGTGTTTATATATAAATAAGGATCAAACAATATCACTACACTATATATATATATATATATTACCTATGTATACGTATACATTATATATACATATTTTATTTATTATACATATACATATTATAAACTTTATAAACTTTACTCTTTACTCTATACATATACATATTTTACATACACACACATTGCACTCACAACTTCACAAGACTCAACACTTAGCCTCTCAAACACTCCTCTCCCTTCTGATCGACACTTAGTCGATTTTAGGAACCACACACATAGCTCTCTTCTTTGCACTGTTCACTTAAGTAAAAATTACTTTTTTTAATGGGAGGACCAACCTTTCATGGGATACAAACATCTGAAAGGTGTGGGATCAGACCACTACTAAGTCGGTTCATAGTTTCTTTAATGTGAATTTTAATTCATTTCATTTCAGGCCCAAACTAGGCCCAATAGAGGCCCAGCACAATGCACATTTCTCAGCCAATGCACTATTTCAAAAATATGCTCAATATATGCTTAGATCAGAGGAGAGAGGGGATCAGGTTTATATGCGCCTAGCGCTTGTCTACTAAAGAGTCAACATAGTGAATTCCTTTTATATCACACGAAGTGCTTCAACACATCCAATGTGGGACTATCACCAGGTGGAATTCCTTTATATCACACGTTGTTCAAAGCATTTTGATTTCAAGGTTTTGAGCCTCGAATTGAGAGCCCTATTGTTATCCAATTTTCAATTAAATTATATGGTTACAAAGCACTTATATAAGGCTACTTAATTGTATAATTAATTTAGGATTATAAGTTATTTAATTATATATTAAAATTAGTTAAAGTTAAGGATTTATGCACATTAAATTAAGGTTTAATTTCTTAATTAAATTACAAATTTATAAATTAATGGTGCAATTAACTTTATAAATAGTTCATTTATATAATAAGGTATTTATTATACATTCTTATTTTATTTTAGAACATTTATTTTAATTTATTTACAATTAAATACACGTTTTACATAGATATATACATAATTAAGTTATAAATACTACTATACAGTATAAATATGCTTTAAATAGGTTAAAAATATTCAAAATTAATACATATACATGTATAGTATAAATTACTTCAGTAATTATTTAATTTACTAAGTTATTTTATATTAAGTTAATAATTTACCTAATTAACTTAATAACTTAATTACCTACAATAATTACCTAAATAAATTAATATACAAGGTATCATACAATATATAATAATTAGTTAAGTATGTATGTACAGTAATACATATTATTACAGACATGTACATAGGTATTTATAATTACTTAGTATTATTTACATTTACTCTAATATAAATTAATATATAATTATATAATAAGGTTATATATATATAGTAAATCATCCTAAATACTTAATTAAATATATAGAATATAATTATAAGTTATGTTGACATATAGCTTAGTATTAAATTATATTTACAAGTATAAATACAATGTACATGGTATTTTTATGTATTTTTGGATTTTTATGGTATTTATATGTATAATAGAGATAGGAGATGAGAGAGAAAGGGTGAGATGAGAGAAGAAGAGATTATTTTTTGTGTTTTTAGATTGGTTTCTTTTATTAAGTTTCAAAGTATACCGAACTATCGGTTGATATGTTCTACTAAGTCGGAGGTTTGAAATACTTTACAACTTGACATACACTTAAAGAAATACCTAGTATTACTCAAGATAGGTTTATTTTATTTTTTGTGATTTTTTATTATTTTTATTTATTTACAAATCTAACCCAAATTAGGCCCTGTTACGACCCAGTTCTCGGATCCCTACAAAATCCGAGATCAGCTCGCCTCGACTAATCCCAAAACTCAGCTGTCCAACAAGAAATAACCAAAAAGCAGGAAACAAAACCACATTCACACATGCAATATAACTAGGCACTAAAAACGTACAAAGCAGTAAAGAAAAGTAAAATTGTTGTTCCATTACATACCACCACAACAACAGAAACAACGGAAGCGAAAGTAACAATAACAAGAACAGTAGCTAAAAGTTTGAAACTCACTACAACAATAAGGGGAAACAACAAGAAAGTGCTGAAAACTACGGCTGGGCTCGACTAGGCCCAACACCCTCCGCAGCCGGAAGCTCGGGCTGCTCAACTCCTGGACCTGAACAGTGTTATGAAAAAGACAAAGTCAGCGAACACTAAGTAGAGTGGTATCTATATTACTAAAGTAGTAAAAGCAACATGTTTACTTCTCTTTTCTAATTATTTTATTTTATATGTATTTCCTTTTCACCCATTCTTCTCAATATCCAGATATTCTCGATCTCACATGTTCCTCGTAGGAGCGATCTTGATTGTAGTCTTTTCCGAAGAGTAGAAGGTACATATGGTGCTCTCCAGGCCGGGAGAGTCCCCCGTGGTAGTCCTACACCCAATCAACCACCCCGAGGTCACTGACAAAACGTAGCGGTGACTATGGCACGCGTGGTAAGTGCACGGGTAGCTACTCCGCATTGACATGCGGTTAGTCGTTTCCGCTTGCGGGTACGCCCAAAGTACAGCATGGAACAATATAGGGTTTATCCCTCTCAGAAATAAGGGTCTCGCCCCTCCATAGTCCGCGCATGCTCATCTAACTACCGCGGTTTGCCCAGAGGGCCTAACAAGTCGGTGTAGGGTGGCTAGCTGAACCCCGGGCCCCGTGGGGTGGCTAGCTCCCTCCCTACACTAGTAGCTCTCCTTAGTACCGTGTACACGAGGGCCACAGAAGTCAGTGTAGAGTGGCCAATTCTAACCCTGGGTCTCAACCTAAAGGTGGCTAATTCTGCTCTACAAAAAAAGGGGACAGTCACTCTCCTTGGTACCACGTACTCAAGGGCCAGCACACTTCCTGTCTACATTCCAGATTTTCCATCTAACCACAGGAGCTCTACTCCTAATTCTCCGTAGGGTTCATGCTCATGTTCACCACATTATTTCGATCTAGATTCCACCATTCACAATTCAGTTCTCGTTTATATACAGGTAGCTCATGTTTTCATAATTCAATATATGCAACTAATGATTTCACAGGTAATTGTTCATTTATCTCAGGCAACTCATATTCTAACATGCAGCTCACAACTATATTACAGGCAATTGCTAGCAATTTAACTTAATCAAGTAAACAAATACAATCATGCAGTACAATTGGTTCATTCATTTCTCCATCCTAGGGTTCATGCCACATCCTAGGGGTTCCAGTTGGCTAATTCCACAGGCACAATCTTATTTAATATGATTAATAGAAGTAGACGACTCTACTAGACAATCCGGGAGTAATGGGGGCTCGAACCGCAGATCCAAGCATCTCTGCGAGCCCCAAACACGCAGCAGGCCGAAACATTATACCAGGGAATACATCATAAAAGGAAGGTTCAGAACAGTGTACAAAGGTTGCTAGTACGTAGAGAAACTCGCAAGGAAACTACAGATACTTCTTTTGCGTAAAACGGATCCCAGTCGAACCCCAAACGGGTAAAAAACGTGTCTACTGACCAAAATCAGATGTCTGGGAGCAAGTCCAGACGTCTTAAAAGATATAGAACCTCACCTCAAGTTCCCGTGGTGTCCCCAGATGTTCAGGCCTCCTCTGCGACGATCTGAAGGCAATTCCAGACGTCAAACCACTCCTCCGGTCATCTGGAAGCACCTCCGGTCGTCTGGTGAGCTAATCAGACGTCCGAAAGTGCGTGAGAGGGCATTCCGCGCTACTCAAGGCTGCTCCTACGTACGACAGTTGCAGCCACCCAAATCAAGCACAACAAATCTTCTACGGGGCGGCCTGCATGGCCGTAACCACGAAAATAACGTACCTTCGCGATAAAAGAGCTTTCAAACGTCTGGTCTTGACTCCAGACGTCCAAATGCTTCGCCAGCCGTCCGGACTTCGCTCCAGACGTCAGATACTGGAAAATTTCCAGTATCAGAACTCGCTCCCAGCGCTCTCCGCCGCACTTCTCCTCACTCCGCTACAGCTCTAGCTGCTACAGGTGGTCGAGGACGCCTTCCCAGGGTCTCTTCCTCCGCACGTGCCCACGGTGGCTGTGTGGGCTCCACCGAGCTTCCACCGAAGCTCCCGACCTCAGCCTCCTCCTCCTCCCGCACTCTCCTCCTTCGCGCCCTCATGCTCTCCCTCGCTCGCCTCCTCTCGCCACTCCCACACTCTCTGAAGGTGAAGGTGGTGGTGTGTGGAGTGGAGAGGAGGGGAGGGGAGGGTGGCTTTTATAGAGGCTGTGGGTTTAGGGTTCGGCAGGGAGAGGAGGACAAAGGAGAGAGAGAAAAGGTCCTACGCGTCACCCACGCGCAGGGCACAGTACGCGTATAGAAATTTCATTTTCAGACGTCCGGGAAAGGGTCCAGACGTCTGGACAGACGTCTGACTGAGAATCCAGACGTTTTAAAAGGCTAAAAGTGGGACGGGTCTTTACAGGCCTTGAGAGAGCTTTCAAGAAGAACCTAAGGCACTAAAAAGAGTTCTAAGTTTTGGAATTGAAGCTCAAACACTAAAAAATGTCCAATACAATACAAACATGTTTGAATCATAAAATATGATTTTCGCCTTAAATTTCATTAAATCTCAGTATTGGACAATTAAGCTGATTTACATGTTGCTGACAATAGATGTAAATAAGATTTACAAGCCATTCTAATTGAGTTAAAATTCAATTCAGGTACATGAGTGATTATTTCATAAAATCCTAACACTATACACAAGTTAGCTCCTTCATTTCTTCAAAACCAACCCAAATCCAGCCTGAACTCCTCTCATCCAGATCATCTGCTGCTGTTAAAATGGCAGCAACTACTGCTTGCTAGAATCAGCAGCTCTTGCTTCTGAAATGCTGCCACAAACTAGTAGCTACTGCTGCTAAAACTCAGCAACCATTGCTGCTTAAATCACACAAATCTCAGCAGCTGATGTTGCTGCCAGGAAAATCAAACAATTGAGAAAGCCAACTTCTGCTCTCAAATCTGAAAGAAATTAGATCTAAGAGCTACCAATCTCCATCAAATCAATATTCATTCTCAAATCAAATCCACTGAAAATCACTTGAAATCAATGTAAAACATTTTTGAAAATCTGAAAATCGTAGGATCGATTCTCATTCCTTAAAATTCTCAAAAGACCCTAATATGATCTCTTTACATTATAAACAATGTAGAGAAGAAGATCACGTTGGGTGTTGAAATCATCTCAAAACAACTCCAAATCTCTATTAAAACCTTGAAAACATCATTTGATCCTTTGAAAACCAGAGTGAAATCAAATTGGAGTAGGAATTCATGTATTCCTATTTGGGCTTTTAATTTAGGATCCGTGAGTGATTTGATCACTTGATACCCCTGAACACTATTAATTAGTGTTTAGAAGAGCTAAGTGATCCTTGAAAAATATTTGGATTATTGCTAATACCTCTAATTAATACCACTGATTTCCTTGGCAATTGCTACCCAAACAAGGCTTAAAATTATGCATATGCTCATTTGAAAATAAAACTTTGATCAAAACACATCAAACTCATTGCAATACACCCAATTAAGCAAATTTGAACTCGAATCACTCAATTAAATTCCATTAAAACCAAATTGACTCCAAATCGTGAGATTGAGGGTGAAAATCAAATATGAAAGAATCAAGCGAATCAATTCAATTAAAACCAAATCGGGGGGTCTTTGTGAATTTATGGAGTGAATGGGAGACTCCCCAGGTGAATTTTAGGTGCACATTCAAATCTAGAAGCTAAGACTTCATATCTGAATTTGACCTTGGTGGATAGGTAGAGTGAGAATTAAATCATCGAGGAAATCAGAGAATGCGAGTTATGAGATGAATAGGGAGATTAATGGATCGAAACGGAAGTGGAAAAACACCTCTCTAATCTGAATTGATCAAAGAGGGCAAGATCGATTCTAAACTAAACTATTCCTAATCTACATTAATCAGGATCTGAATTCTAATCTATACTAACTAACCCTACTTCTTACTATTCTAGCAAGCATTCAAACTAGATAGAAAGAAGGAAATCTATCTACGAAAGCAATAAATCTATCTAACAGATGAAGGTGGTATCCAAGGTCCACTGGTCATCAATCAATGGCGACGAAAGGGAGGAGACCCTCAGTTGAAGAAGGTGTCCACGAGCCTGGAGGTGATTGAAGGAGGGAGAAGACTTGCTCTATCACCACAGGTGAAGAAGTGAGGGAGGAGAGTTGAGGGGATAGATTGAAAGGACAATGTAAAGACTCATTTTGTCCTGAGCCTCTTAAGGCATCTGGATTGTCGGTCAGACGTTTAGACCCCTTCCCAAACGTCTGGAAATCAAAATTTTTTGGATATGAGCTTCGCGTTTGCATGCGGGCTACGCGTAGACAATACCCTCCTTCTCTCTTTTTCCCTCCTCTCTCCTTTTCCAAACCCTAGTGAGCCTTATAAAAGGCCCCTTCCCCTCTTCTTTCTTCCTCACTTCACCCAGCCAGCACCTCCTTCCCTTCCTCTCCACCCCAGCGAGAGGAGCAAGCGCATGAGAGAGAGAGTGCGAGAGCGGCAACGAGGAGGAGAGGCGACGTGAGGAAAGGAGGGAGAGCTTGAGCTCGCGAGCTCAAGGGAGCTCACCAGAGGGCGCATGGCCAGAGAGGCTCGTGCGGGAGGAGGAGTGCGTCGGGGGAGTCGCCCCCGACACTGCTGTAGCCGGAGCTACAGGCGAGGCCGCAGCTACGCACGGCGAGGGAGAGCAGGAAAAGGTTCTAGTTTTGGGATTTTCCCAGAATCAGACGTCTAGAGTGACGTCCAGACATCGGGGTGGACGTCTGGTGACTACATCAGACGTCTGAAGGCAGATCTTCGCGAAGATACGTTTCCTTTTGCAAATACGGCCATGCATGCCACTCTGCAACTACACTTTGCGTGGCTAATTGCGGGAGATTTGCTGTTGCATGCAAGGATTGCTTTAGGAAGGCACAGAACACGCCCTCTCATGCGTTTCGGACGTCTGGACAGCCTACTAGACGATTGGAAGCACTCCCAGACGTCTGAGAGAGAGGTCGGACGTCTAGAGCTGGGTCCAGACGGTCAGGAGGAGGTTCTAGATGTCTGAGGTTGACGCAGAACTTGAGGTGAGTTCCTGTTTACTTTTAAGATGTCTGGACCTTGTGCCAGACGTCTGATTTGAGTTTGTAGCTCTGTTTTGACCCGTTTAGGGTTCGTTTGAGGTTCGTTTTACGCAAACAAGTTATCGGTGTTTTCCTTGAGAGTTCCTCTACTTATTAGAAGGCCTTTAATACTGTTCTGAATGTTCTATTGTGATTATTCCTTGTTATAGGATTCCATTTCGTTGTAGGTTCAGGATTTGCTGAGGCACGCGAGCCTACCGTTCGAGCCCCCAATACTCCTGGGTTGTCTGGTAGAGTGGCTTTCCCTAATTTAATCATAAACCTGAATGCATATGTGGATTGGATAACTAGAACCTAGGATATGGCATGAATCCTAGTACGAGAAGTTGCTTGAAAATGTCTGTATGCGTGTTTGATTTGCAATCTTGAATGAATAAAGAGAAATGATAACAACTGCATTTTAATGAACAAGAGCTGCGTATGAAAAATGAATTATCTATGCTAGTTAAACAGTTACATTTGACATTACCTGTTGTATACGTTAAATGATAGAAATACGAGCTGCATGTGTATAACCTGAGCATGGAAATGTGAATGATGAAACCTGGTATGGAATGGCATGAGAAACATGAACATGAACCATGCGGGGAATTAGGAGTAGAGCTCCTGGAAATAAATGGAATTGATCTGAAAATGTGAGTGGGAAGTGTGCTGGCCCTTGAGTATATGGTACCAAGGAGAGCGACTGTCCCCTGTTTAGTGTAGAGCGGAGCTAGCCACCCTTGGGTTGGGACTCAGGGTTAGGATTGGCCACTCTGCACCAACTTCTTGTCCCTCGCGTACACTATACCCGGGAGAGATACTAGTGTAGGGAGAGAGCTAGCCACCCCCCAGGATTCAGCTAGCCACCCTACACCGACTTGTTAGGCCCATTAGGCAAACCAAGGTAGTCAGATGAGAGTGCGCGGACTGTGGAGGGACAAGACCCCTGTTTGGTTTTGAGGGGTTAGACCCCTGTTACTGAGAGGGCTAGGCCCTATACTGTTCCGTGCTGTACTTGAAGCGTACCGGTTAGCGGAAACGACTAACCGCTTGCCAATGCGGGGTAGCTACCCGTGCACTTATCACGTGTGCCGTAGTCACCGCTATGTCTGTCCGTGACCTTAGGGTGGTTGACTAGGTGTAGGACCGCCATGGGGGACTCTCTCGGCCAAGAGAGCACCACGTGCGCCTTCTACTCTTTGGAAAAGACTGCAATTAAGATCGTTCTCACGAGGAACATTCGAGATCAAGAAAGAGATTTGAAAATATAAACCAATGGGTGAAAAGGAATAACTTGTAACTTAAAGAATTGGAATAGCTAGTTTACCTATTAGCTTTTACTACTTTAGTTAGTTGGTTGCCACTCTACTCAGCGTTCGCTGACTTTGTTGCTCATAACCCTTTTCAGGTCCAGGTGTTGAGCAGCCCGAGTCTCCGATTGCAGAGGGTGCTGGGTCCAGTAGAGCCCAGTAGCAATAGCTTTTTGTAGCACTTTTTGTTGTAGTGAGTTTCAGACTCTTGTACCTTTACGTTTTCTATACCTTGTTTCCATTTTACTATCGTGGTGGTAATATGTGCTGTTAACAGCTTTTCTTTTCTTACTGCTTGTACTCTTTTTTTACTGTTAGTTGCATAGCATAGTGAATGTGGTTTTTTTTCTTGCTTTTTGGTTATTTCTTGTTGGACGACTGGGTCTTGGGATCAGTCGAGTCAGGCCGGTCTCGTGTCCTGTAGGGATTTAGGAATCGAGTCGTAATAGACCAACTCGAGGGGAGGGAGCTGATGTCGGGCACGAGGATCAGAAGATCTTCTTAAGTAGGTGTGCGAGTAATTGTGGTGATCGCTAGGTCTGATTAGGTGAGTTTAGGGCGAACGATGGATGAGAGGTCAAGAGGAGCATGGGAAGATCTAGGAATGAATCCCACTGTAGGATCAAATCTAGGGGAGGTGAGGGAGACTTGCACCAAGGCACGGGAATTTTGGATCAACATCCATCGTCAGATGGGTTGATCAAAGGAAGCGATAGCCCAGATTAACCATGTTCTTCGCACTCGCTGCAATGAACAATATTAGGCATTTTGCGAAAATTGCACATAGGCGCAAATGAGCGAAGTAGTGTGAACTTTATAATGGAACCCATTAGTGATAAGAATGATTACAAAGCGGCCCTTGATGTCTCTTAAAAAGGTCCCTGATAGGTTTTTAATGTGAATAAAATGTTATGGTTGAGGACTTAAATGTAGTCTAATGAATACAGGATCCTATTGATGTCCAAATGCCATGATATTTTTATTGAAGCTCAATTAAACATTTAAGAAAATGATTTCACTTTTAATTTGAACTTTTAAGTTCAAAAATGTGTTCAAGTTGCAATTGGATCATCATTTTGCATTTATGAATAGAATATCTCATTAATTGACATAATTATGCATTTTTAGCATCAATTTGTTGTTTTAGGTCATTTTCCTTAATTTCCACACTTAACCCATTTCTTGTATTAATTAATAGTGTTTAACCTAGTTTTTTGCTTAACTTGGGCATTATAGCTATGATGAGCCACACCTCATCAAGCATTGTAACTCTCTTGGAAGCAAGGATAGCATTTTAGTTGTGATTCTAAGGTAAGATCCGTAGATCCTCCACTGCTGTTGGTGGTTCAGATGACTAAGGTGGTGGAAACCACCCAACATCTTTAGATAGATGATTGCATGTCAAGGCAATCCAAGTTAAAAGGTTGATCTCTGTTGTTTGGTGTGATACATGGGTATGCAACTACGTGTAGGAAGGGTTAAATTATGTTTTATTTCCTTCTTACATGCCCTGAGTTGTTAGATATGGATCTGAGTTGAAGGTAGTGAGTGTCGCAGGGTTAGAGTGCATTATTGTGCTTTAGGCAATGCTTGATTTTTCAATCAGATGTTTGATCCCTGAGAGTCAAACATCTGAGTATCTAACCAGAGATTGACTGGAGATGGGTTCATCTCCTAGAGTTGGACAGTATGTAGTAACAGGTGTCTAATACATCACTAGATGTTTGATACTAAGCACATGGGGCATCTGTTGCAAAAATTAGACGATCCCTGTAGCATGTATGCACTCCTGGAGTTGAGGTGGCAGACCATTAGAAGTTTGACGATATTGTTAGATGAACAGAGGGGTTTTTGGATGTCTAGGATAAAAGCCTAAATGTCTGATGGAAGAGAGTGGTTCTAGGCAACATCAAACCCAAGTGGGCAAATACCTTATTTGGTGATACAGGACATCTAACCAGATGACCCAGACATCTGATTGATGTCACAGGCGTCTGATTTAATACACAAACATCTAATGTGCAGGGGTCAGGAAGGCTCGTTTTAGCCCACTACTACGTGACATCTGATTTTGGCATTAGACGTTTGATAAAGTGATATCCTCCATCTAACCAAGGTACTAGACATCTGATACTAAAGATAGTGGTTAGTGCAAGTCCTAAACATGGACCCACTCGTGCCTAGTCATGCAAAGACTCAAAGAAGTCATTCAAGATCTGCGTGATTTGTGGGGTTATCCACACAGGGACTTGATAGAGAGTGCCCAGAAAGGTAGCCCAATGGAGGTGCCCAATGATCTCTCTGCAGAAAATCACCCAGTTTACACACAATATCGCGAATGACCATCTTATCCTATAGGAAGGGAGACACTTGGTCTAATCATCATATTAACATGGATCAATTGATAGGAGGTTGATTCTCTATTACAAGGGGACAGGGTGACCAATGAGTTGTGCAAGAGAGTATGGCCCAACCCGACTGATTATCAAGATTTTGTACATGTAAAAGGATTGAGTTGAAAACCTGTCGTCGTAGTGAGAAAGAGTCTGCTGTCAAATAAATTGTATCAAAACTCTGGTGAGTCCCGAGTCGAGCACGGGGAGGCAAACGTTTGATTTAAAATCTGCATTTCTTTTTTATAAAGTATAGTAGCTGGTTGAAATTAATCTACATGATCTAAACTACTTAAAGAATAAACAATAGAAAAGAGAGAAATAGAATAATACAAAGAAAAAGAAAAATAGAGACCATGAACAAGTCTTGCATTTAAACAAACCAAAGTCTATTACAACTACTTGAAGAAAACAAATCTACACTAAAAAGCAATAAAAAGATAGGGATGAGAAAATCCTCCTCGACGGTTGCTTTGAGGACGAGCCGCATTGACAGAGTGCCCAGAAGAGGGTGGTGAGATGCTGGACAAAGGAGAACGGGGCTAAAGGAAGGAGGAAGAAGCAGGGCGGCATCGCAGCGGGATCCGATTCCCGAATGAGGTTGAGGAGACAACCACAGGATGCTCTACAAAGGGCATGAGAAGATGGACAAAATTATTTTACTCTAGCTTTAGTAGAGCTTCCCAAGTATGGGACCAACTCTTAGAGCTTTGGAGGAGGTGATAAGAGAAGATAATGGATGAAGAAGTGGAAGGTGTAGGCCCTTTTGATAAGCATGGAAATGTGGGCAAAAGAGTATTTTCCAAGGCCTTAATAATAACACACGGCCTTTAGTGACACTTGCGAACTTTACTACAGCCAGATGTTGCTAAAGCATGTGTGGAAGGAGGACCTCCGATCAAGATCAGATGACTCATGCGGCCACGTCACCGTCGCTTCATCTTCGTGCGCTGGCGCCTCAAATCTCCATCAGACGACGAAGATCGCATCCAGCCAACTTAAGTTTTCGTTCGCGCGTCTGCTTACGCTTGCATCCAGCGCCGCCACGTAGCCTTCGCCGCTGACGTTCATCGTGCATCCTACGATCCAATTTCATCCGCGCCTCCTCTCGAGACTAAATCCGTTGAGCATGATTCAAACTCGCACCCAAAGTTTCGCACAACAACCTTATCCACTGCATTACACGCATGGATTGTCGACTTCTTTGAATTAGGCACGCGATCTCTCAGTCGATGGATGAAGATCCAACAGCTGAGATCAAGAGTTTCTTGATGAGAAGGGGAAGGCTGGTGACGTTGTGCGGCTATGATGGCGCCATGTGGTGCCATCATGGTCGTCCATCTTCTTTTCTTTGTAGATCATGTCACGGATGTCAGATTGAATCGATTTTTACGTCGTTGGGCTGCGATCGTCGATCCAAACCAATCCGTGCAGTTGGATTCTTCATCTAAGGTCTAGATTTTCACTACCCTACCCCTTGACCTTAGATCTTCCTCAAATTATATCTAATGCTATGGAGGTCCAATTGGGGCTATCTTAGAGGTGTTGGACTTTGATCGTTGCCCTAATCATATCCATATGGTTGGATCTTCAATCTAATGCTCCAAAATGATGTTGCCCTGTCCCTTGACCATAAAAAGGAAAAATTAAGCTATAATTTGTACAATTTATTCTAAATGCATAATGATGCAAGCTATGAAATATTATTAATGTTGAATGCTTCTATGACATTAGGAACTTGCATAAATAGACATTTTTGGCCAATTAGATGTGTGCACATCATACCCCTATGCCCATCTTTTGCTAGTCCCTAGCAAAACTAGATGCTATTTATAAAAGAATTAGGATCAAATTGCTTGGGCAATAGTTATTTCTCAACACTAAGAAATTTCTACTAAAGACCTGAACTATAGAGACTCAACAGTGCACAGAACGCACAAGCCCTTGCCTTATTCAAAGCCAAATACATTTTTTCTTTTTTTTTCTTCTTTTCTAATTTTTTCGGATTTTTGAGTTTAGAGTTTCGAGGTAACTTTCTACGGCTACCCAACCCACCCAAGACTCGAAAAGAACTTTAAGTCTTAAGTATCTTTTTATGAAATTGTGATAAACTCACTGATTGGCAATTATAATGGATTTCTGGTTTCTACACCCCTAGGTGACCTTTAAAGAAATTCTACCTAAAAGTGTATCTGTCCAACCAGTGGTTTTCTCCCTACTTTTTATTTTTATGAGGTCAACACAAGGGCAAACCCAGTGTATATCTCTTTGACTTATTCTACTTATCCGCTTCTTCCTAAGTGTTTGAAATTAAATGTCCATTTCGTGAGCTAGGTTTTGGACAACTGGCCAATGGGACATCAAACCCACAGCAACTTGTCAGTCATACTCGTGCGGTGAAGTGTGGATTTTTTTGTCTCCTTTTCTATTTCTCATCATATATATTTTTTTATTTTTGAATATTTTCCTTTTTTTAAAGTAGGTGACTTCCCTGATCTAAGATTCACCTAAAGGCAATAGAAAGAGAATAGTCGTGTGGCTAGACTCTGGACAACTGACCAATAGGGTGTCAAACCTCCAACAGCTTGCCAACCACACCACCCTAGAAGGTTCATTAGCTACCCAATTTCCATTAAAACCACCGAAAAGTGAGTCAGCGCAAATAGTGTGTAGATGTTTTAAATTTAAATCCCCTCAAATCAAAGTGCGGGTTGATAAGTCGTGTACTGATCACCCCAACTAATTTAACCAATTAGAAATGAATTTAGAATGGCGAGGACTTGAAAAACAAGTTCACCTTTTAGTGGACACCCGGTTGATTAAGTCTGAAGACCTGAAGAATCTAAGTGTTCAGTTCATATTGTATCATTTTCTAAAGTTGACAAATTTCTAATGCCCAAGTTCTCTTTTCCTAATTCAATTCTTTTTTCATAAATAAAGAGAAAATAAAAAGAATTTACAGTGCAAATAGTGTGTAGATATTTTAAACTTAAAATCCCATCAAATCAAAGTACGGGTTGATAAGTCGTGTACTTATCACCCTAACTTATTTAACCAATTAGAAATGAATTTAGAATGGCAGAGACTTGAAAAATAAGTTCACCTTTTAGTGGACACTCGGGCTGATTAAGCCTGAAGACCTGAAAAATCTAAGCGTTCAAATCATTTTGTATCATTTCCTAATGTTGATAAATTTCTAATGCCTAAGTTCTCTTTTCCTAATTCAATTTTTTTTGTAAATAAAGAGAAAATAAAAAGAATCTATGAAGCTAACAAAATAATTCAAATAAGGATATCCACCCCCTGTGCCTATTTAATGCAATGTCCTCATTGTATTAAAAAGATATGAAAAATAGTGGAGTAAAGAAGAAAGCACATTAATTTCATGATTACTCGATCAGCTCCAAGATGAAAACAGACTGTATAAGCGTTGAGTTTAATCCTTCAAGTTAGCACAATATACAAACAAAGAAGAGATTAAGAATTCACAGGTGCAGGTCAAGATCAGAATAAAAAGCCTGACTTTCCAACCCACAAAAAGATGTCCACAGATGTGGACGAGATTGTGATGCAGACCCATACCCAAGAGTCGAGTGGTTCTAAGGTTCTAGATGAAAATTACCCAGAACCGGAGATCATTATGCAAGTGGGGCCGAGCCTACAGTTTGTGAAGATGCAACCCAAGTCCAAAAAGTCAGTCAATAGAAAAATCAAGATTAAAAAGATAATCAATGAATTTATGCTTGGGTTGCACATCCTCAAAATCAAGAATATCATAAGGGTCCTGATAAAAAGTTGATTGTTTCAATCAAATAGGAACCCTTAGACTTAGACTTCTACTTCCCCCGGAATTAGCTTCCCAGAGTTTTATTTCCCAGCTCTTATTCTCCATAATCAAAATTTTCAGGACCTTGAGAGTGTTTAACCCCGTTTAAAATATCCAAGTCCAAAATTTATGGCTTAATCAAAATTGACTTGGGTTTAATAATCTTAAGAGGATAATCATCATTATGCTCAATGGGGGTGTGATAGAGGAATGGGGCTATGAATTGAATCATTTATGAAATCAGGATCTGAATCCTCCATGCTAGCCCTAGTTAGATCAAATTCCTCAATTATGAGGCTATCAAATGATTCATCATACTTCTTGAGCCCATTTGTCTCACTAAAATTATATTCCTCAAACTCAGGTGAGAGTTCACATAAAGATTCTTCACCCTCAAAATCAAAGAATTCTAGTTTCGCATTAATATATGTCTCAAGATCATATGTTGTTCCTTGGTCCACAGAGACATATTTTTCCTTGTACTCTAGCTCTGGGATCTCAGGGGAAAGAATCAGTCATCCTCAATAGGTTGCTCTAGACTAATTCGGTCATCCCGGTCTCGTAAAATGTGTCCCCCCTACATGTGCCTGAGTGGGTTCTAACATTGGCGCTCCTAAAGGAGGTTCATCTTGAGAATCATCCCAAGATTGGATCTGAGCGATCACAATTTTCATCCTCAACCTTGACAATTTTCCAAGTAAAAACTCACCCGAGTCTTTATCATTAACATCTTGGAGCCAATCCAATAAATACTTGTTAATATCATCAATCATTTGAATTAAAGGCTCCAATTTTTCAGTATAAGGTGTTGGTTGAACTTCTAAAGATCGAATGGTGTTCCCCAAGTTAGCCAACACCTTATCTTGGACCTGGTTTACCTGAACCAAATGGTTTGGTTCAGGATTGGGTGGGTTTAGGTTTAGTTTAAGGGAGTCAAGGAATTGAGGTTCTTGGGGTCCTCTCTGATAGTAAGTCATTTTGGGTTGTTCATAGAGAGGTGGTGGCCTATATGCAATGTAGTCCTGGGGAGGGTAAGAGTTGTGATCAGCATATCCTTCTTGATTGTAGATCGGGTTAGGTTGATCATAAAAGGGTGGAGATCTATAATCAGTATAGCTTGAAGATGGATAGAAATTACAATCATGATGTCCAGTGTTAGACCCTGAACACGAAGGTTCGAAATTGTATCCCCAATCCGAGTTATCCCAACTAGTAGATGGATGGTTATAAATCGAGTCGGGATAGTAATCATCTTTGGAATAAGTGGTAGTACGAGAGTAGGAGTTGAAGTGTGAGTAGGATGTCGAAGGATCCATGGCAAAGTAGGAGGGAAAAAGAAAAGAAAGGTGCCCTAAAGTACAAATAATCAAACATGTCCTTAGGTGGGGTAACCTGAAGATCTACAGACTCTCAAAACCCATCTTAAGATTAAAGACGATTTAGTCTACTATCTAGTCAATCCAACCAGTTGAGGGAGGGATTGGGGAGAATGTTCTTCCCTTGGCTTTTGCCTCAAGTTCCTTTGATACCCCCCAACCGCAGTCATTTGACACTACTCTCCTAGCTAGACATCAGATAGATCAGTAGAAGTAGATTAATCATAACAATCTCTATCTGGGCCCCAAAGAGTGAGTCAAATCCTTAAGGCCAACGTCTACTTGATTTTAGTTAGGCTTAGGTTTGAATGTGCTCGAAAATGTGATGGGCCCTTTATCTAGGTTGTGCCCTTAAAAATTGATTTATATGTGTGTGCATGTACAACAAGGGTTTTCAAGTATTAAGACCGGTACTGTTAAAACACTTTAAGACGTCTGGGACTTAGGTCAGACATCTGGGACTGGTCAGACGTTTGGATGCCTTCCCAGACATCTAGAAATCAAATTTTTTGTGCGTACGTCCTCGAGTCTACGCGCGTGCCGCACGTAGACGGTATGCAGCTGCTTTCCTTCTCTCTCCACCCACTGATGAAACCCTAACCCACGCCTACTTAAACCCCTCTCCACTCCCACGTTCACCACCCCACTTCCAGCCACCTTCTCCTTCCTCCAGCGAGAGCGAGAGCAGTGAGAGCAACGAGTGCAGCCGAGCGAAGCGCCGGAGAAGAGGAGCAGCGAGGGGAAGGGAGGAGGGCGTGCGAGCTTGTGAGGGAGTTCGCTGGAGAAGCTCACGGCCGATTGAGCGTGCACAAGGCGGAGAGGTGTGCCGAGGAGGTTCTCCCCGACACTGCTGCCGCCAAAGCGGTGGGCGAGCGAGTGCGGCGCGGTCGCGCGCGGCACGAAGAAGACAAAGGCAGCTTCTGATTTTGGGATTTTCCCAGAATCAAACGTCTGGATCTACATCCAGACGACGTAGACGACGTCTAGAGGAAGCTCCAGACGACTGAGAGGTAATTCCTGCAACCAACACCTCCCTTTGCGGATACGGCCATGCAGGTTGTTCCGCCGAGGCAATGTTACGTGCCGTATTGAGAAGATTTTGCGTCATGCATGCAGGATTCGTTTTGAGAAGGCGCGGGACACGCCTTCCCACGTAGTTCAAACGTCTGGGCAAGGCACCAGACGGCGGGAAGCATCTCCAGACGTCCGGAGAAATGTCGGACGTCTGGAACTGGGTCCAAACGGTTCAACAGAGTCCCTGGACGTCTGAGGAGTAGCACAGGGTCGAGGTATGGTTCTGGACTTCTTTTAAGACGTCTGGAAGATGTTCCAGACGTCTGATATGAGTCAGGATTGCTGTTTTTGACCCGTTTATGGTCTGTTTGAGGTCTGATTTCCGTAATTAAGATTCCGTTCTTCTTCGTATAAGTTCCTCTACTTGTTGGAAAACTTTTATCATGTTTTGAGTGGTCTCTTGTGGTTGATCCTTGTGATAGGACCTCATTCTATTGCGGATTTGGGGTTTGCTGAGGCACGTGGACCTGCCGATCAAGCCCCCATTACTCCTGGGTTTACTGGTAGAGTGGCTTCCCCTAGTTTAATTACAAACATGAATGCATATCTGGAATGAATGTTAGATCCTAGGGTGTGGCATGAATCCTAGGACTAGAAACACTGGAATGAATGTTAGATCCTAGGGTGTGGCATGAATCCTAGGACTAGAAACACTGGAATGAATGTTAGATCCTAGGGTGTGGCATGAATCCTAGGACTAGAAACACTGGAATGAATGTTAGATCCTAGGGTATGGCATGAATCCTATGACTAGAAACACTGGAATAGTTGTATGGAATGCATGACTTTTGCTGTCTTGGAAGAGTAAATAGAATAATACCAATTTCCTGTAATTGGATAACAGCTGCATGTGAAATGTAAAGTACTGTTGTGAGTAACTGTTGCATGTAAATTCCTGTTGTTTGCAATTAAATACGAGCTGCCTGTTTATGAATTGGAAATGGAAGATTGAATGTTGGAAACACGAGCTACTTACAAATAAACCTGAAATGATGAAACCTAGTATGGCTTGGCCTGAGAAACATGAGCATGAACCCTACGAGGAATTAGGAATAGAGCTCCTGTAAATAAATGGAATGGAACTAGAAATGTGAATGGGGAAGTGAGCGGGCCCTTGAGTACGAAGTACCAAGGAGAGCGACTGTCCCCCTATTTAGTGCAGAGTGGAGCTAGCCGCCTTAGGGTTGGGACTCAGAGTTAGGATTGGCCACTCTATACCGGGGAGAGCTACTAGTGTAGGGAGAGAGCTAGCTACCCCACATGGCCTGTGGTTCAGCTAGCCGCCCTACACCAACTTGTTAGGCCCACTGGGCAAACCAAGGTAGTCAGGCGAGAGTGCGCGGATTGTGGAGGGGCGAGACCCCTGTTTGGTTCTTAGGGGCTAGACCCCTGTTACTGAGAAAGCTATGCCCTATACTGGTTCCGTGCTGTCTTTGGGCGCACCCACTAACGGAAACGACTGACTGCATGCCAGTGCGGGGTAGCTACCCGTGCGTTTATCGCACGTGACATAGTCACCATTACATCTGTCAGTGACCTTGGGGTGGTTGACTGAGTGTAGGACCACCACGGGGGACTCCCCGGCCAGGAGAGCACCACGTGCTACTTCTACTCTTCGGAAAAGATTGCAATCAAGATCGTTCCCACGAGGAACATTTGAGATCAAGAAAAAGATCTAATAAATAAACCAAGTGATGAAAGAAATAATAATTAGTTAAATAAAGAAAGAAATTGAAAACAACAGCTACCTGTCCACCTTTACTGTTTTAGTTAGGTGGTTGCCACTCTACTCAGCATTCACTGACGTTTTATACTCGTAACCTTTTTCAGGTCCAGGTGTTGAACAGCCAGAGCCTACGGCTGCAGAGGGTGCTGGGCCCAGTAAAGCCCAGTAGTTGTACCTTTTGTTATACTCCGTTTCCTGTTGTAGTAAGTAACTTTGTTACACTTCTGTACTCTTTTATTGTGAACTTTATATTCCTGTACCTGTTTAATTTTCTACTGTTGTGGTGGTGTGTACTGTAGTAGTTTACTTCTTTACTGCTGTACTTTTGTTATTGTTAGTTGCTTGCATGGTGAATGTGGTTTATTTTACTGCTTTTTGGTTACTTTCTCGTTGGACGACTGGGTCTTGGGATCAGTCGAGTCGATCCGGTCTCGTGTCCTATAAAGATTCGAAAACTGGGTTGTAACATCAAGCAAGATTATTTTTTGATACAATGAATTTTAGGGTTTAAATCTTGCTTATTAACTTTTAGGATTCAAATTTCAGGTATATTCAGATAAAGTTTTGTGAGGCACACCAAGTTTTGAAAGGACAAGTGAAGATGTATTCCTCTACAAATAACAAATAATGTGGTGCGCCTAGTTCAGTCTTAAAAATTGAATCCTATGGGGCAAGCTACTGATGAATCACTTTTGTGTTAAGTGGAGGGGCCCAAACAGCTCAATCAATTGGCCTCTTACACCACTTGATTAAGGCACCCAAACAATTTTAGCTCAATCTATTTCTAATCACTTATTTGTATAAGTCGTGCAGGTGTACCAGGTTCTTAAGTCGGATTCCCAGTTAAATGATCGAATCAAATCAAAAGTGAGGTGCCTTAGGTGTGTGTGGGTGTATAAGGTGTGTAAATTTTAGTTAATCCCACATTCATTTTTTTTTATGTGGGGGTCAAGGTGAGTGGAGGTGGCAAACAAACAATACAATCTACCTTAGGATTTATAAGAGCACCTAGGTTGATTTACGTTTATATTATTACGTGGTGGAATGAAACTAGTTGGTGGGAGGTGGGGCACACTTACAAACCCTTCAACTACACTTTGCTTCAATCTACTGCTTTTGCCCTTCTCGAGAGAGTACCTACAATCACAATAATAATGGAAACAAGTGAGGTAAAAGATAAGTAAGGTGAGGAATGTGGGAAATCAAAGAGCGTTGCCTCCCCAGCTGTCACACGGACGACCCGGGTTCGATCCTCGGCAACGGTGCCAAAATGTGTATCGAGATTTTGTACGCATAAAAGGATTGAGTTGAAAACACATCGTCATAGTGGGTAAAAATCCGCTATCAAATAAATTTTACCGAAACTCTGGTAAGTCCCAGGTCAAACACGGGGAGGCAAATGCTCGATTTAAAATCCTCGTTTCTTTTTTATAAAGTAGAGTAACTTGTTGAAATTAATCTACGCGAGCTAAACTACTTAAAGAATAAACAATAAAAAAGAGAGAAATAGAATAATACAAAGAAAAAGAAAAATAGAGAGAGCACGAACAAGTCTTGCATTTAAATAAACCAGAGTCTATTACAATGACATGAAGAAAATAAATCTACACTAGAAAGTAGTAAAAATATAGAGATGAGAAAATCCTCCTTGACGACCGCTTGAACGACAAGCTGCGTTGACGGAGCGCCCGGAAGAAGGTGGTGAGAAGCTGAATGAGGGAGAACGGGGCTGGAGGAAGGAGGATGAAATAAGGAGGCGTCGCAACGAGATCCGATTCTCGAATGAGGTTGAGGAGACAACCACGGGATGCTCCACAAAAGAGATAAGAAGATGGACAAAATTATTTTACTCTAGCTCTAGTGGAGCATCCCGTGTATGGGACTAGCTCTAAGAGTTTTGGAGTGAGAAGAGAAGAGAATGGATGAAGAAGTGGAGGGTGTATTCCCTTTTTATAGGCATAGAAATGGGGACAAAAGAGTATTTTCCAATGCCTTAATAATAATACACGACCTTTAGTGACGCTTGCGAACGTTACTGTAGGCTGGAATTGTTGAAGCACTCGTGGAAGGAGGACCATCCGATCAAGATTGGACAACTCTTGTGCGGCCACGTCACCGCCACTTCATCTTCATGCGTTGGTGCCTCAAATCTCCATCAAACGGTAGAGATCTCATCCAGTAAGACTTAAGTTTCTACTCGCGCGTCAAATCGCACGTGGACACTCGCGTGATCGCAGTCATCCACCCACGCTTGCATCCAACACCGCCACGTAGCCTCCGCTGTTGACGTTCATCGCGCATCCTACGACCCAATTTCATCCGCATCTCCTCTCGCGGATTAAATCCAATGAGCACGATTCAAACTCGCGCCCGATGTTTTGCGCAACAACCTTATCCACTACGCTACACGTGTGGATTGTCGACTTCTTTGAATTAGGCGCATGCTCTCACAGCCGTTGGATGTAGATCCAATGGCTGAGATCAAGAGTTGCTTGATGAGAAGGGGAAGGTTGGCGGCGTTGGGAGGCTATGATGGTGCCACGTGGCGCCATCATGGCTATCCATTTTCTTTGCTTTATAGATCATGTCACGAATGTTGGATTGAATCAATTTTTGCGTCGTTAGGCTGCAATCATCGATCCGAATCCATCCGTGCGATTAGATTCTTCATCTGAGGTCTGGATTTTCATTACCCTGCCCCTTGACCTTTGATCTTTCTCGAATTGTATTTGATGCTACAAAAGTCTAATTGGGGCATTCTCGGAGACGTTGGACTCTGATCATCACCCTGATCAGATCCATATGGTTTGATCTTCAATACGATGCCCCGAAATAATGTCGCCTTGTCCCCTTACTACAAAGAAAGCAAATTAAGCTATAATTTGTACAATCTATTGTAAATGTAAAATGATGCATGCTATATAATATTTATAATGTTGAATGCTTCTATGATACTAAAAACATGCATAAATAAATATTTTTGGCCAATTAGATGTGTGAACATCACCCATAGATATGTGAGGCGACTCGATGGAGCATTGGAAAGGCAACCCAATGGAGGCATTCGGCAATGTCTCTACAAGAATTAACCCATATGATAGGAAGTGATGATCACCTATCGAGTAAGGACGTAATCAGCCATAGTTATCTCGGGCAACTTCTGGACTTGGATCTAGGGGATTAAGGTACCAAAGGCCAAGGCAGCCCAACCTCAAACCTTGGTTAAGGAAGTGCAAGTATGAAATCTACCTTGATTCATTGCGAGGGACAATTATTCCCTAAGTTGACTAATAGGTTAACACTTAGAAAGATTTACGGGTTGCATTTCCATCTAGTGGGGGTATACACACACACACACCACTTGTACTCTTAATAAAAACAATAGTTAAAGCCCTATTTAGCACTTAGCTTACACCTGCATTGTATTCCATTTTCAGGATGCAATTTCGAGCACATGGGTTCCCTGCAGGGTCAAGATCTGAGTAGTGCAGCAGCATGCCTAGCTACTCCGGGAGCATTTAGAGTTGGGCCGGATCCTACTAGCAGTGCCACGAGAGAAAGAGGTGTACTTTTCAAGTAAAGGTCGGGAGGAGTTATTCCGTACATGCATCAAGGCGTTGATCAAGGTAATGGTGGAACTCCTTGAGGAGTAAGGAGTTAAGTGATTGAGAGGTAGGCAACCACCCTTTGTTCATTTTGTTTGAGCAAGTAAGATGTTCATTCCTATATTTTCTTGCTTTCTACTTGTTGGATCACCTTTTTATATATATATAGATGTGGACCTATGACTTTTTGTAACTACTAAACTTTCTAAACTTCATGCACTATTGTAGTTAGCTGTGGTTTGTATATAAATAACATGGTCGCATGATGATGATGATGTGAATGGTTTATGGCTTCCTTCTCTCTCGCGCTTGCTTGGGTTTTTTTTTTTGTGGATATGTTGTGCGATTGTATATTAATACAAGTATAGGTATGAATTACAAGTACAAATGATCTACAGGAAGGACGGTGTTTTGGGCCGTCGAATCCAAGGCGCCACAAGTACCTAGGCATGTACTCTACTGTGGTGGCAAGGCTATCTGTGGGGTCGAGTTGCACAATGTAGTCACATCGAGCACCAAAATCTTGGATGTATAGTGTATGATATATTGACCAATCTATGTTAATTTTCCCTCTTAGATTTATGTCATGTAATTGTCGATTTATGTCACACTCCAATGGTATGCCCTAGCATCCTCTAAATTTCTTAAGGACACGATCCGAGAAATAGTGCTTCACTGTATGGAAGGATACGAGAGGAACATGTGCTTGCCAAATCTCCCTTCCTACCAAGTTGTATGTGATAACAGCCTAATTTATTACCCTAATTGGCTTAATCCAGGGCTAACTCCTTGGTGAAATTCTGCCTTTAGAATGTAAATATGTCATTTAAAGCATGCATGCATATTTAGGCTTTGTGTTTATTTTATGCCTAATTATCTAATTTTAGACTTTTGTGAATAACGTAGGTACAAGATGTAGAGTATAACATGGAGTCATAAGCGGATGGAAAATAAAGATACAAAGCTAAGAGCTAGTTGAAGGGTAAGACATGATTGAAGAAAAAATGAAGATCCAATTAAAGAAGAAGAGAGAGAGGGACTAGAATAACCTTACCCCACCCTTAAAACCTTAGGATACCCTTATCCCAACTCCTATCCTTAGGGTAGCTCAAATTGGATAAGTGAGTTCAAAAGCTAAAATCATGGATAACACTATCCATGATCCTAATCCTTTATTCATAGAATTGTCCTACTATCTAGGAACCTAACCAACCTATCCTAGAACTAATCCCTAATCCCAAAACCTATTTAGATCCATGAGCTCACTTAATTGACTTAGTATAAGTCATGTGGGTTCATGGAACCTAATTAGGACCTAAACCCAACCTAAACCCATTGGACCATGCCCTTAACCAATTGGGTGTACTTACACCTAGTTAGGTTCAACCCTATCTAGATTAGTTCACCATAGATCCAATTAGGTGCACATCTACCACAGTTAGTTTAATTAGACCCGATTAGATTAGAACGTAACCCAACTTAGGTTGAACCCACCTATACACATGCTCACGCACCCACACCTGCACCCACATATGTTCATACACATGCACACACACAAACACACCCACGTCTACTTTGCTTAGACCCTAAGCAAAGAGTCTATCCTCTTAGCCACCCATCATACAAAAGATCTTATCGCTTGGATCTTTCTTATGAAAGATCTAAAGAGATAAGATCTTTTGAGACCCAATCTCCACCTTAGATCCCTCATCCTATGTTACAACCCGGTTCCCGAATCCTTACAGGACCCGAGACCGACTCGCCTCGACTAATCCCAAGACCCAGTCGTCCAACAAGAAATAATCGAAAAGCAGGAAAATAAATCACATTCACATATGCAATGTAACTAGGCAGTAAAAACGTATAAGCAGTAGAGGAAAGTAATAGCTACTAATTCAGTACATATCACCACAACAATAGAAAAAACGAAACGAAAACAACAGTAATAGGAATAGTAGCAAAAAGTATGAAACTCACTATAGCAGTAAAGAGAGTACAACAAAAAGTACTGAAAACTACAGCTGGGCTCGACTGGGCCCAACACACTCCGTAGCCGGTAGCTCGAGCTACTCAACTCCTGGACCTGAACAATATTATGAAAAAGACGGAGTCAACGAACGCTGAGTAGAGTGGTAACCATATTATCTAAAGCAGTAAAAATAGCAAGTACATTTATCCTTTTCAAGTTATTTTATCTTACAGGTAATTCCTTTTCACCCCATTTGATTAACATTCAGATTTCTTGATCTCGCATATTCCTCGTGGGAACAATCTTGATTGCAGTCTTTTCCAAAGAGTAGAAGGTACACGTGGTGCTCTCCTAGTTGGGAGAGTCCCCCGTGGTAGTCGACAACCACCCCGAGGTCTCAAACAAACGTAGTGGTGACTACAGCATGCACAATAAGTGCACTGGTAGATACCTCGCACTAACACGCGGTCAGTCGTTTCCGCTAGCAGGTACGCCCAAAGTACAGCACGGAACAGTATAGGGCCTAGCCCTCTCAGAAATAGGGGTCTAGCCCCTCAAAACCAAACAGGAGTCTCGCCCCTCCACAGTCCGCACACCCTCGTCTGACTACCCCGGTTTGCCCAGGGGGCCTAACAAGTCGAGGTAGGGTGGCTAGCTGAACCCCGAGCCCCGTGGGGTGGCTAGCTCCCTCCCTACACTAGTAGCTCGCCTCGGTACCGTGTATGCAAGGGCCAACAGAAGTCGGTGTAAAGTGGCCAATCCTAACCCCGGGTCCCAACTCTAGGGCGACTAACTCCACTCTACACTAAAAGGGGACAGTAGCTCTCCTTGGTACCACGTACTCAAGGGCCAGCACACTTCCCATCCACATTCCAGGCTTTTCCATCTATCCACAGGAGCTCTACTCCTAACTCCCCGTAGGGTTTATGCTCATGTTCATCATATTATTCCAATCCAGGTTTCATCATTTACAATTCAGTTTTCATTTATACATAAGCAGCTCGTATTTCCACATTTTAATACATGCAACAAGTGATATCATAGGTAACCGTTTAGTTATCTCAGGCAGCTCATACTTATTTACAGGCAGTGGTTAACAATTTAGTTCATTCATATATATATACAGTTACAATTATGCAGAACAATTGATTCAACCATTTCTCTGTCCTAGGGTTCATGCCACATTCTAGATTTTCAGTTGACTAATTTTCATAGAGGCATTCATATTTAATAAGTATAACAGGGGTGGACCACTCTACCAAACAATCCGGGAGCACTAGGGACTTGAACCGCAGACCTAGGCTCTTCTGCAAGCCCCCGACACACAGCAGATCGAAATCCTATACCGAGGAACACACCACAATGGAAGGTTCAGAATAATGTATAAAGGTTTCTAGTATGTAGAGAACTCATAAAGAAACCACAGATACTTCATTTGCGTAAAACGGATCCCGATCGGACCCTAAACTGGTCAAAAACGTGTCTGCAGACCAAAATCAGACTTCTGG
Organism: Thalassia testudinum; assembly: GCA_037157565.1. Lineage (NCBI taxonomy): Eukaryota > Viridiplantae > Streptophyta > Magnoliopsida > Alismatales > Hydrocharitaceae > Thalassia > Thalassia testudinum. Next base: position 6,561,633 of record JAZHRO010000040.1, on the reverse strand, counting down.
AAACAAGTCCAGACGTCTTAAAAATCACACTCAAGCTCCTGCAGTGACCTCAGACATCCAGGACTCTCCCGCGACCATCTGAAAATAGTTCCAGACGTCTAACCAGTCCTCCGGTCGTTTGGAAACACCTCTGATCATCTGATGAGCTATCCAGACGTCCGAAAGTGAGTAGAAAGGCATTCCGCGCACCTTCCCAAGGCTGCTCCTGCACACGACAGAGCAGCAACCTACTTTACCCCAAACCAGATCGTCTGCGGTGAGGCCTGCATGGCCGCAACAGCGAAGAAGACATACCTTCACGATACAAATGCTTTCAGACGTCTGGTGTTGACGCCAGACGTCCAACCAGTCGTCCGGAAGACACTCCAGATGTCTGATACTGGAAAAATTCCAGTATCAGACCGCACTCCTGCGCATCTCGCCGCGCTCCACCGTGTCTCCCCTCACTCCTCTGCAGCTCCAACTGCTGCAGGTGGTCGAGGACGACACTCCAATGCCCTCCTCCCGCACGCGCCGCGGTGGCCGTGCGAGCTTCCGACGAGCTTCCACGAAGCTTTCGACCTTGGCCTCCTCCTCCTTCTCACGCACCCTTCTCCTCCTCGCTCTCTCGCTCACCCTCACTCACGGTAGTGGAAGTGGGGTGTGGTGGTATTGGTGGGGTGGAGAGGAGAGGAAGGGGGTGGCCTTTCACAAGGCCGCAGCTAGGGTTCTACAGGATGGAGGAAGGAGGAAAGAGAGAGAGAGAGAGACAAGAGTTTTGCGTGCCGCCCGCGCGCAAAAGGCGTACAAAAATTTAATTTCCAGACGAATGAAAAAGGGTCCAGACGTCTGGATAGACATCTAACTGGCACTCCGAACGTCTTAAAAGGCTAAAAACGGGACGGGTCTTTACATTCTTTGGCTTCCCTTCTGAAAAGGGATGTGGTGTAGACCCGAATAGGTTGTGTTAATATGGTGATTTTACCGTTGAAATGTATATAGTGGTTAACCTAAATTGAGCCTAACCATCTCTTTACAAAATTTTTTACCTGGCTTACTTGATTTTATCATGATCACTTTTAGGCCCAGGGTCGAACTCAGGGAAGTGGGATTAGAAGTGAAGTTTCTACGCCTTTCCTATAACGAATCTCTTCCGTTCATTTATTGTGTTTTTGGTGTTTTTCTATTTAAGATTTTTTTCTGATAATTTTTGTCATTGAGGTATACCCTCAAAATCAGGTTCTTGGCTTTGAGCCAAATTAGGGTTCCAAAACTGGCCTTACTATTCGCAAGACTGAGTACCTACAAGTCAAGGATTATCTTTTCTCTTTTGTATATTTTTTATCTTTTTACTGGCATGAAAGAGAAACAGAAATAAAGTAAATATAATATATATATATGTATATATTATATATGTATAAAGGGATGGGGGTGGAGGTGGAGATGGCATGTAGCACGGTATCGAGTCGGTCGTCGTCTAGAAAGACGCAACCAACAGGACGAGGTGCTGCGTGGAATGTAAGGTGGATGGGTGGAAGATGAGTGCGAACACGCTTTCTGTATGCGCGTATCGGGGAATATCAGCAACTGAAGATGAGTGCGAACACGCTCGATCCGATATATAAAAATATATATATATATATATACATATATAAGTATATAGATATATATATGTATGTATATAGACTAATACGTAGTTATATAAGTACTAATATATGTATAGATATATGTGTATATATATATATATGTATATAAATATATATATAAATATATATATGTACGTATATATATGTATGTATATAGTAGAGTATAGGTGTGTGTACGAGAGTGTGAGTGTGTGTGTGTATGTGTGTGCAGAGAGTGTGAGAGAGTGCTGTGAGAGAGAGAGAGAGCGTCTGCTAAGTGAAGAAGGTTGGAGTTAAGTCGTCCGCGTCCTCAGGGCCGATGTCTGGTGTCCACAGCACACCGCACTGCGCGTAGGCACGCGAAGACGTGCACTGGAGGGAGTGAGCGCGATGGAGGAGGACCGCAGCGCACCGCGCTGCGTGAAAAGGTGAGTGCGAGTGCAAAGAAGTAGGCGGGCGTACGCAGGTGAAGGGAGCAGGCACATGCAGACGCTGAAGCAGGCGGGCGTACGCGAGCGAACGCAGACGCGTGGGTGGGCGTTGGAGCGGGCGCGAGGCGGGACCTGGGCGCGGGCTGGGACCGGTTGCAGCGCGCCAGGTGACCGGATAAGTGAGAAACTTACCGGTCACCGCACTGTAACCACAGTGTTCCGCTGACTAGCGTGAACAGTGGCTACAGTGCCGGGTCGAGCCACGCGACCGGGTGTGCCCGGTTCCGTGAGTGCGGGGAGCCGCTGCGCGAGCTGGCGCGCAAGGTCTGCACCGACTGCTGGCTTGCGCAGAGAGACGGGTGTACGTGAAGAAGCGGAAGGCGAGGGTAGCCTGGAGGCGCGCGCGGTGGCCTGCGTTGCTGCTGCCGCGGAGCTTCAGACCTTGAAGCCTGCAGCAATGGCGGAAGTGGCTCAACGTCGAAATAGAGAGAGAAGACCACCACGCCACCGACTCTTTAATGAGCTGGGCGGTGGTGGGACTCACAGTGGTGGTTGTGCACCACTGTGAGCTACTCCTGCCCGCAGAGTGGCTCCTCAAGAGGAGGAGAGGCTGCGTATGGAGGGAGAGGGGAGGAGACGGCCTGGAAGGAGGAAGGTGCTGTATTTTGTTGGGTGGACCAGGCTCCTCTTGTAAAGAAACTAGCCGTGCCTTTTTAAAGAGGAAGAAGGCATGCACAGCCATGCCCTGGCTGTGCATGGCTGTGCATGTGGCTTGGCAGGGAGTGGCTGTGCAGGGCAAGCTGCTGTGCAGAGCATGGCGTGAGGAAGAAGAGGCCATGTCTTGCAGCCACGAGAAGAATTCAAAGTCAGATAGAAATAAAAAATAAAGATGGAGATTTTGCAAGGCAGCACTTGAGGAATTTGTTAATTGTAAGGCCATTTATTTCACTCTCCTCCCCTCTCAAATAAATGCACGCATGCATGTATTTTCACAAATGCGACTATGGATACCTAATATGCACTGGTAATGCTAGGAAATAGCACAAAACGATACAATTATTGGTGTATTCTTGCTGTGCAATCACCTTCCACCACATATGGCCAGCCATGCAAACATCTCAAACAACCTTCCATGGCCAGCTTTGAGTAGCCCATCTAGCCACCCTTGGATGAAAATCCAAGGGTTATCTTACCCTTAGATTAAGTGCCCTTTTAGTAGCCATTGGATTAAATCAAATGGCCATAATTCTTCTTACTTTTCTATAAAAGGACCTAGCCTCTACCACTTAGGAATTAATTATCCTTAGTATAGTTTAGGTCATCGTAGTCCACTCCCTCTCTCTCTGAGCTCTCTCTCCTATCTTCTTCCCGGTGCCCTAGATATAAAGCTCTGCCGAGTTTCACACAAGCATCCTACAAGCAGCTCTGCAATCCCTCTTTATCTCTACTCTTTCCTTCTATTTTTCTATGTTCTGATTCCTATTGTAATCTATGTTATTGATTTGATTTGTGAGACATTTTGATAGTGGCAATGAAGTTTATTATTCAATTGATATCTTGTCTCTTTATGTGCTTTCATAGAATAATTAGTGCGAAAGGCTTTTAAGAATCTCGTTTTGCCTCCCTGCAAATGACTCGGGACTTACCAAATTTCTGATCTATAAATTTATTTGATTTGACATGTTTTACAACTACAACAATAATGTAAAATCTATTCTCAGAATTTCACATCGAACATTATGTAGGTAGATTGCCTAATTTATCCGGTGTAAGGTCTCCACACAACCTAATTTTCATTTACATAAATGAATTAATTAGCGGATAATTTTTGTAGAAGTAATCATTAATGAAACATAGTTTGTAGTATGAAGGTCGAAAGTATCTTTATACGAAATAACAACATTTGTCGACTGCTAATGAACGTCGAATGCTACTACCCAACGATCATCCAAGGGTCTTCCATGCTACTTTGGCTGTTAATATGCAATGGGTACTATGCGCATAAATATCTCCCAAGCCCATATTTGTAATGAAATCAAGGCACATCCAATCTCAGAAGTCCCCAAATAAGCAACCAAGTAGAGGTGGCGGTGGAGAAATGCCAGGCAAGTTGCTCCCTAGCTATACTAACCTATAGCCTGTCGAGAAGATGTTATGAGTAACCATGATCAAAAATAATTTACAAGTCTAATTATAAGTGTTATAACCTCCAAGTTCTCCAATAATGGCAAATACATCAAAGAAATGTAATTGCCAAACTTGTTAGAAAAAATAATGCCACCTATGCACTGTAAAATATAAGCTCAGTGAGCGTCATCATCTTTTTAAAATATAAGCTCAGGCATATTTGTTACGACCCAATTCCTGAAGCCCAACGAGACAGGAGAATCGGACCGACTCGACTGATCCCAAGACCCAGTCGTCTAACGAGAAAGTAACCAAAAAGCAGAAAAATAAACAACATTCACCATGCCAGTAACTAACAGTAACAAAAGTACAGAAGTAAAAAAAAGAACTACTACAGTACATACCACCGCAACAGTAGAGAATTAAAAACATGTACAGAAATATGAAGTTTACAATAAAAGAATACAAAGGTATAACATAATACTCATTACTACAGAAAAAATGGGTACAACAAAAGTACAACTACCGGGCTCTACTAGGCCCAGCACCCTCTGCAGCCGTAGGCTCTGGCTGCTCAACATCTAGTCCTGAAAAAGGTGACAAATATGACATGTCAGCGAAACGTTGAGTATAGTGGCAACCAGCTAACTAAGAAAAGTAGTAAAGGTGGACAAGTAGCTGTTGCTTTTAATTTCTTTCCTTATGTAGCTATTTACTCTTTCTTGGTTTATTTCTCAGATCTTTCTCTTGATCTCGAATGTTCCTCGTGATTGCAGTCTTTTCCGAAAAGTAGAAGTAGCACGTGGTGCTCTCTTGGCCGGGAGAGTCCCCCGTGGTGGTCCTACCCTCAGTCAACCACCCCAAGGTCGCTGACATACGTAACGGTGACTACGGCACGTGCGATAAACGCACAGGTAGCTACCCCGCACTGGCACGCTGTCAGTCGTTTCCGTTAACGGGTGCGCCTAAAGCACAGCACAGAACCAGTATAGGGCAGAGCTCACTCAGTAACAGGGGTCTAGCCTCTCCACAGTAACCAAACAGGGGTCTTGCCCCTCCACAGTCTGCGCACCCTTGCCTAACTACCCTGGTTTGCCCAATGGGCCTAACAAGTGATGTAGGATGGCTAGCTGAACCCCGGGCCCTGTGGGGTGGCAAGCTCCCACCCTACACCAGTAGCTCTCCCCAGTACGATGTACGCGAGGGCCAAAAGTCGGTACAAAGTGGCCAGACCTAACCTCGGGTCCCTAGAGAGGCTGGCTTCGCTCTGCACTAAGAGGTAACCTGTGCTTCCCTTGATACTACGTACCCAAGAGACAACACACTTTTCTATTCACTTTTCTAGTCCCATTCCATTTATTTTCAGGAGTTCTACTCCCAATTCCTCGTAGGATTCATGCTCATGTTTCTCAGGACAAGCCATACTAGGTTTCATCATTTCAGGTTTATTCGCATATAATACGTGTTTCCAACATTCATTCTTTTCCTTTCCAATTTATATACAAGCAGCTCGTATTTAATTTCAACCAACAGAAATTACATGTAACAGTTACTAGCGACAGTACTCTACATTTCACAGGCAGCTGTTATCCAATTACAGGCAATTATCATTATTCTATCCACTTATCCAAGACTGCAATTCAGGCATTCAAGACATTCGTTTCAGCATTTCTGTTCCTAGGATTCATGCCCCACCCTAGGATCTATCATTCAATCTAGTTTTCAGGTCCTAGGATTCATGCCATACCCTAGGATCTATCATTCAATCTAGTTTTCAGGTCATACGATTCATGCCATACCCTATGATCTATCATTCAATCTAGTTTTTAGGTCCTAGGATTCATGCCATAACCTAGGATCTATCAGTTATTTCAGATATGCATTAATGTTTGTAATTAACTAAGGGAAGCCACTCTACCCGCAAAACTGAGAGTAATGGGAGCGTGATCGGCAGGTCCACGTGCCTCCACAACCCCCAAAGTCGCAACAGAACGAAATCCTAACACAAGGATCAATCACAAGGAACCACTCAGAACAGGATAAAAGTATTTCAAACAAGTAGAGAAACAAATTCTGAGAAGAACGGAATCTTAAACATGGAAATCGTACCTCAAATGAACCCAAAACGGGTTAAAAACGGCAACTCTGACTCAAATCAGACGTCTAGAACATCTTCCAGACGTCTTAAAAAGGGGTCCAGGTCATACTTCACTCTGCGCTGCTCCTCAGACGTCCAGAGGTCCTGCTGATCCGTTTGGACCCAGCTCTAGACGTCCGACGACCTCTCCGGACGTCTGGAGACGCTCTCTGCTGTCTGGTGACTCGCCCAGACATCTAAATCGCGTGGGAGGGCGTGTCCCGTGCCTTCCAGAAGCTAAACCTGCATGCGCACGCAAAAATCCCTCAGCAAGGCACGCGACAGAGCTTCAGTGGAATGGCCTGCATGGCCGTATCCACAAAAGCAAGCAAAGTAGGGAAAATACGTGCCTCTCAGTCGTCTGGAGCTTCCTCCAGACGTCTCCCGCGTCGTCTGGATATCGGTCCAGACATCTGATTCTGGGAAAATTTCCTAGAATCAGAACCGCCTCCGTTTTCTTCCTGCTGTGCGCGGCTGCGCCGCGCTCGTCCGCCCGCTGCCCGAGCTGCAGTAGCACCGGGGAACCCTCCCCAGCACAACGCTCCTCCGCGCGCACGTCGGCCAGCCTCAACTACTCCGGCGAGCTCTCTCTCTCTCTCTCTCTCTCGTGCTCCCTCTCCTCTTCCCTCCCACTGCACCTCTCCTCTCCACCACTGCACCCGGCAGCAACTGCTGCCCTCTCTCTCGCTCTCGCGCTCACGCTGGAGGAAGGAGAAGACGAGTGGGGTGGTGAACGAGGGAGAGGGGAGAGGAGTATTTGTAGGCGTTGGGGGAAGTTTTCTGCAGGTCGACGAGGGGAGAGAAAAAGAAGAGGGTCGCGTGCATACTCGCGATTGTACACACGCAAAAATTAATTTCCAGGCGTCTGGGAAGACGTCCAGACATCTGGACCAACTCCTAAACGTCTTAAAGTGTTTTGATGTCGCGGGTCTTAACAACATAACAAACTCAAAGGAAGTTTTGTCCCCGAAACTTGCGCTAACTAAAGTGAGGAAAAAGAACAATATACACATAACAAACTCAAAGAGGACCGAAGCCGGTCCGAAAAGACTACCCTCAAAGAGCTCCGGGTACCGCTCCCGCATCGCCGCCTCAGGCTCCCAGGTAGCCTCCTCGTACCTCTGGCTCCTTCACAAGACCTTCACCTGGGGTACTTGCTTCCGTCTCAGACTCCGGACGGCTCTGTCGAGAATTTGTACTGGCCACTCAGGGTAGGTCAGGTCGTCACCCACCTCGACGCTCTTGTGGCTCAGAACGTGACTGGGAGCGGCGACGTATCTCCTAAGGTTGGACATGTGCGACACGTCGTGCATACCAGAAAGCTGGGGAGGAAGGGCAAGCCTATAAGTAACAGATTCAACTTGCTCCAAGACCTCAAAGGGCCCCACGAACCTCGGCGCGAGCTTCCCTCTCACCCCAAACCGCTGCAAGCCCTTCATAGGCAAAATGCGAAGACGTGATCCCCAACCAAAAACTACACCTCTCTGCGTTTCCGATCTGCATCTCTTTTGTTTGCTCCTGACAGTGCGGAGTCGCCTGTGAATCTGCTCGATCACCTCCTAACTCTGCCGGATCAGCCTGGGGCCAACCTCCCATTTGGTCCCCACCTCAACCCAACTCAAGGGTGTCGTACATCTCTGTCCGTACAGAGCCTCGTAGGGTGCCATGCCGATGCTCGTGTGATAACTATTATTATATGCAAACTCCACCAGGGGCAAGTGCTCCTCCCAAGAGCCCTCCAGTCCAGTACACAACCACGCAAAAGGTCCTCAAGTGTATGTATCGTGCGCTCAAACTGTCCATCCGTCTGGGAGTGGTATGTCGTACTGAACCTCAATCGTGTCCCCAAGGCCTGCTGAAACTCAACCCAAAACTGGGACGTAAAACGGGTATCCCTATCGGATACGATCTCCCGCGAAACTCCGTGTAGATGTACCACATCGCGGATATACCTCTCTGCCAACTGTGCTGGTCTTAAGGTGACTCGAATCGGCAAGAAACGTGTCGTCTTCATCAATCTATCCACGATCACCCAGACTGCGTCGTGTCCTCGTTGGGTAACGGGCAAGCCCACCACCAAGTCCATGGTGATGCTCACCCACTTCCACTCTAGCACTGGAAGTGGCTGCAACGGCCCTGCAGGCCTCTAATGCTCGGCCTTCACCTGGTGGCACACTAAACACTGCTATACGAATTCACCTACATCCCACTTCATTCCCCTCCACCAAAAGTCGCGTCTCAAATCATGGTACATCCTTATGTTTCCGGAATGTATGGTGAACCTAGAACCGTGTGCCTCGGTCAGGAGCTCTCTCAACAGCTCCTCGTCCCTGAAAACGCACAAACGTCTCCTCATGCACAGCACCTCTTCTGTAAAGGAGAAGTACCCAGGGTCTCCTGACAGTACTCTGTCTCGCAACGACTGCAAGTACAGGTAGACCATCTGTCCAGTGATGATGCGGTCTATCAGCTCTGGCCTCGTCTGTCGTGTCACAGTCACTGCCTTATAGTGCCCTCGTAACTCTAGGGTTCGCCAACTGCCCATCTCCTTCATGAGGCTCCAACTCTGCGCCTGTAAACTGGCCAAGTGGACGGGCACCTTCCGGCTCAAGGCATCAGCCACCACGTTGGCTTTTCCTGGGTGGTAGGAAATGCTGCAGTCATAGTCCTTCAGAAGCTCCAACCAACGCCTTTGTCTCATGTTGAGCTCCTTCTGATCAAATAAGTATCTGAGGCTCTTATGATCTGTGAAAATTTCAAAGGTTTACCGTACAAGTAGTGCCGCCAAGTCTTCAGCGCGAAGACGACAGCTGCCATCTCCAAGTCGTGGGTGGGGTAGCTATGCCCATGGGGCTTCAGTTGCCGTGAAGCGTAAGCAACAACGTGACCCCTCTACATGAGCACACCCCCTAACCCCTGCAAAGAGGCATCCGTGTACACAACGAACCCACCACTACTGTCTGGAATGGTGAGCACGAGAGCCAAAGTCAGCCTCTCCTTCAGCTCCTTAAAACATGACTCACAAGCGTCTGTCCAAGTAAAGGGCACGTCCTTCCGGGTCAGCTGTGTCATAGGACGTGCAATCTGCGAGAAACCCCTGATAAACCGCCTGTAGTAGCCTGCTAGTCCCAAGAATCTGCGGATCTCAATAACAGTACGCGGTCTCTCCCACCTGAGCACTACCTCAACCTTGGCTAGGTCCACAGCCAAGCCATCCCCAGAGATCACATGGCTCAAGAAGGTCACCTCTCTCAACCAGAACTTGCACTTGCTGTATTTGGCGTACAGCAAGTGCTGTCCGTGCTGCGTCTGATCTTGAGAATAGATGAGCACATCATCAATAAATACCACCACGAACTGGTCCAAGTACGGTCTGAACACCCGGTTCATCAAGTCCATGAAGGCAGCGGGGGCATTGGTCAGCCCAAACAGCATGACCAAAAACTCGTAGTGTCCGTACCAGGTGCGGAAAGCTGTCTTGGAGACGTCTGCCTCCTTGATCTTCAATTGGTGGTATCCAAACCTCAAGTCTATCTTAGAGAATACCGTGGCACCTCGCAGCTGGTCAAACAAGTCATCAATCCTCGGCAATGGATACCAGTTCTTGATGGTAACCTATTCAGCTGTCTGTAGTCCACACAAAGGCGTAAGGTACCATCCTTCTTCTTTACGAATAATACCGGGGCTCCCCACGGAGATGCACTGGGCCTCACAAAGCCCTTCTCCAGAAGGTCCTGCAACTGAGACTTGAGCTCTCGCAGCTCGAGTGGTGCCATCCTGTACGGTGCTGTAGAGATGAGGCTGGTCCCCGGTACCAGTGAGATCTCAAACTCAATCTCACGCTTAGGCAGTAGTCCTGACAACTCATCTGGAAACATGTCGAGGTACTATCTGACCACCGGGATACTCTGAAAGTCTGCCACAGGGCTGGACTTCGCCACCACACAAGCTAGAAAGCCCTCACACCCCTGGCCCAAAAGTCTCGCCGCCCGAAGTGCAGAAATGCACCTGAAGCCTCCGTCCACTGGCTGTCCGTGGAACTCGAAAGAAGGCAACTCCGGTATGGAGAAGACGATCTTCCTCTCAAAGCAGTCCACCAAGGCGTGGTAAGCAGACAGCCAGTCCATCCCCAGAATCACGCCAAAGTCCTCCATTTGTATCATAATCAGGTCAGCGGGAAGGCTGTGTCCCCCAACACTGACCTCACAACTTGTGTACACCTCAGCTACAAACAGCTGACCACCCGGACCTCTGATCACGAACGGATCCTCTAACAACACACAGTCCTGCCCCAGATTAACTGCAAAACTGGCAGCGACAAACGAATGTGTGGTGCCAGAATCGAAAAGCATGTAAACAAGTCTACTGGAAACTGAAACCATACCTGTCACCACTGATCCTGAAGCTCTGGCATCCCTGTGTGTCAGGGCATTGATACAACCCTCAGCCCTAGGTGCAGACGAAGCAGCCACACTCCGAGTCGGACGGGTAGCCACCGGCCGATACCCTCCCTACAACTGTTGTCCTCCTCGCGCCTGGAAACCACGGCCTCCTGCTCGCCCTCCAATGCTCGGCGCGGGGAGCATCTGCTGACCTCCAGCCCTAGACAGGAAGTCCCTCCTGATATGGCCCAGCTGGCCACACTGGTAGCAAAGGGGGACTCGACTCCCGCCCTCAATGGGTCCCTGTTGACGGTTGGGCGGGGGTCCGGTGCTGACAGCTAGCCCCTGTCGGGGGCCCCCAAAGGCTACTGACGACCCCGCAAAGCGTGACGGCTCTCCTACGGGCGCCACGTGCCTCCTCTCTCGTCAGCCCTGTGAGAAGTCTAGCTGATAGAGCCTCTTCCGCCCGTTGTCAGTGTCGCGTGTGGACAGGTTGGTCTCTTCATATGTCATAGCTGCCTCCACCACCCACGAGAACGTAGGCAGCTTCAAGGGTTTGACATACTCCCAAATAGCAGGTCGGAGCCCCTCGATGAACCTCCAAAGGCGCACCTCCTCGGTAGCCATGACTGTCGCTGCGAAACGAGACAGCTCCAGGAAACGCGTACAGTATGCGCTCACGATCATCGTCCCCTGGCGGAGAGTGTGGAACTCCCGCCTCCTCTAGTCTTACCACATCTGAGGGAAATACTGCTCGCAGAAGAGGGTGACAAACTGGTCCCAAGTCGGCTCGTCCCTCTCCTGACCTCTAACTGCCCTCCACCACCGGTGTGCCACGCTCTCTAGCTGGTATGTGGCAAAGGCCACGTGGCACTCCACAGAGGGGCGAAGGCTGTCAAATACCTTCTCGATCTGCTCGAGCCAGTCCTCCGCCTCGGTCAGGTCCTCATCCCCCTTGAAGGAGGGGGGCGTCAGCTTCTAAAACTGTCCGAAAAGCTCATGGTGGCGCTGAAGAGGAGACACTGGTACACCTCCCGATAAAGAGGCCTCGTGCTCAGAAGTGCCGGAGGAAGGTGGGTGCAGTGGAGGCCTACCCCCTCCCCTGCGTCCAGCGCCGTGTCCGTCTTGCTATCCCATAGAGGACTTCCCCTCCGCAACCCCAGGGAGAGGCTCTCGTGGCGGCAGGTGGAGCTCCTCTCGCACGATATCCCGTATCAGCTGGGCGAGGTCCTGAGCCTGAATGCCCAAGAGTATTGGCTGGTCCACTAAGGCGTCGGCTCAACGCGTCCGCCCCTCCGACCTCGTCCTCGGCCGCGTCCGCGGCCTGCCTCGCTACCTCCTCGTTAAGGCATCTCCTGCAAGGAGACGCGAACACATAACAGAAAATACGTCAATTCTAATCGACATTCAATGAAAGAACCCCAGAACAGATGTCAAGAAATACATTGTGGTGGTTTCTCTAGTTACAAGCACTTGAATTGGTTATTTTCTAACTAGTTGGTTCACTTCTCGGGACGACTTCGCTCTGATACCATCTTGTTACGACCCGATTCCCGAAGCCCTACGAGACACGAGAATCGGATTGACTCGACTGATCCCAAGACCCAGTCGTCCAATGAGAAAGTAACCAAAAAGCAGTAAAATAAATCACATTCACCATGCCAGTAACTAACAGTAACAAAAGTGCAGCAGTAAAGAAAAGAACTACTACAGTACACACCACCACAACAGTAGAGAATTAAAAATAGGTACAGAAATATGAAGTTTACAATAAAAGAGTACAAAAGTGTAACAGAATACTCACTACTACAGAAAAAATGGGTACAACAAAAGTACAACTACTAGGCTCTACTAGGCCCAGCACCCTCCGCAACCGTAAGCTCTGGCTGCTTAACACCTGGTCCTGTGAAAGGTGACAAATATGACATGTCAGCAAAACGCTGAGAGGGTGGCAACCAGCTAGCTAAAAAAAACAGAAAAGGTGGACAAGTAGCTGTTGTTTTTAATTTCTTTCTTTATGTAGCTATTTACTCTTTCTTGGTTTATTTCTCAGGTCTTTCTCTTGATCTCGAATGTTCATTGTGGGAACGATCTTGATTGCAGTCTTTTCCGAAAAGTAGAAGTAGCACGTGGTGCTCTCCTGGCTGGGAGAGTCCCCCATGGGGGTCCTACCCTCAATCAACCACCCCAAGATCGCTGACAGACGTAACGGTGACTACGGCACGCGCGATAAACGCACAGGTAGCTACCTCGTACTGGCACGCGGTCAGTCGTTTCCGTTAACGGGTGCGCCCAAAGCACAGCACGGAACCAGTATAGGGCAAAACCCTCTCAGTAACAAGGGTCTAACCTCTCCACAGTAATCGAATAGGGGTCTTGCCTCTCCACAGTCCGTGCACTCTCGCCTGACTATCCTGGTTTGGCTAGTGGGTCTAACAAGTCGGTGTAGGACGGCTAGCTGAACCCCAGGCCCCGTGGGGTGGCTAGCTCCCTCCCTACACTAGTAGCTCTCCCCGGTACAATGTACGCGAGGGCCAAAAGTCGGTACAAAATGGCCAGACCTAACCCCGTGTTACGACCCGGTTCCCGAATCCCTACAGGACACGAGAATCGGACCGACTCGACTGATCCCAAGGCCCAGTCGTCCAACGAGTAGGTAACCAAAAGAATAGTACAATAAACTACATTCATCATGCATGTAACTAACAGTAACAAAGTACAACAATAAATAAAAGAACTACTACAGTACACACCACCACAACAGTTGAGAATTTAAACAGGTACATAAATATGATGCTTACAATAAAAGAGTACAAGTGTAACAGGATATACTCACTACAACAGAAAAATGGTACAGTAGGTACAACACAAGTAGAACTACTGGGCTCTACTAGGCCCAGCACCCTCCGCAACCGCAAGCTCTGGCTGCTCAACACCTGGTCCTCAAAAGGTGACAAAAGTGACACGTCAGTGAAACGCTGAGTAGAGTGGCAATCAGCTAACTAAGAAAAACAGTAAAGGTGGACAAGTAGCTATTATTTTTTAATTTCTTTCTTTATTCCTCTATTTACTCGTTCTCGAATTATTTCTCAGATCTTTCTCTTGATCTCGAATGTTCCTCGTGGGAACGATCTTAATTGCAGTCTTTTCCGAAAAGTAGTAGCACGTGGTGCTCTCCTAGCCGAGGAGTCCCCCGTGGTGGTCCTACCCTCAGTCAACCACCCCAAGGTCGCTGACAGGCGTAACGGTGACTACGACACGCGCGATAAACGCATGGTTAGCCACCTCGCACTGGCACGCGGTCAGTCATTTCCGTTAACGGATGCACCCAAAGCACAGCACGGAACCAGTAAAGGGTAGAGCCCTCTCAGTAATAGGGGTCTAGCCCCTCCACACTAACCAAACAGGGGTCTTTCCCCTCTACAATCCACTCACCCTCGCCTGACTACCCTGGTTTGCCCAGTGGGCCTAACAAGTTGGTGTAGGAAGGCTCGCAGAACCCCGGGGCCCATGAGGTGGCTAGCGCTCTCCCTATACTAGTAGCTCTCCCCCGTACTGTGTATACGAAGGCCAAAAGTTGGTACAAAGTGGCCAGACCTAACCCCGGGTCCCTAGGGCAACTAGCTCCGCTCTATACTAAACAGGGGGATAGTCGCTCTCCTTAGTACTTTGTACTCAAGGGCCAGCTCACTTCCCCAACCACTTTCCCAATTCCATTCTGTTTCTCTTCTAGGAGCTCTACTCCCAATTCCCCGTAGGGTTCATGCTCATATTCTCTAGCCAAGCCATTTTAGGTTTCATCCTTTCAGCTTTATTCTCATATACCCCGTGTTTCCAATATTTAATATACATTCATATACAAGCAGCTGTTATCCAATTACAGGCAATTATCATTATTCTTTCTACATTTCCAAGACTGCAATTCATGTATTCACGACATTCGTTTCAGTGTTTCTGTTCCTAGGTTTTATGCCACACCCTAGGATCTATCATTCAATCTAGTTTTCCAGTCATAGGATTCATGCCATATCTTAGGATCTATCATTCAATCTAGTTTTGCAGTCTTAGGATTCATGCCATATCCTAGGATCTATTATTTATCTTAAGATGCATTAATGTTGGTAAATAACCAAGGGAAGCCACTCTACTCGCAAAACCGGGAGTAATGGGGGCGTGATCATAGGTCCGCGTGCCTCCGCAACCCCCAGAGCCGCAACGGGACGAGGTCCTAACACAAGGATCAAACACAAGGAACCACTCAAAATAGGATACAAGTATTTTAAACAAGTAGAGGAACAATTTCTGAGAAGAACGGAATCTCAAACACGGAAATCGGACTTCGAACGGACCCTAAACGGGTTAAAAACGACAACTCTGCCCCAAATCAGACATTTGGAACACCTTCCAGACGTCTTAAATGATGGTTCAGATCATACCTTACTTCTGCGCTGCTCTTCAGACGTCCAGGATCCCGTTGAACCGTCTAGACTTAGTTCCAGAAGTCTGACTGTCACTCCGGACGTCTGGAGACTCTCTCCGCCGTCCGGTGCTGTGCCCAGAAGTCTGATCTGTGTGGGAGGGCATGTCCTTGCACCTTCCCGAACAAAACCTGCACGCGTACGCAAACGATCTTAACACGGCATGTCTCAGAGCTTTCGGCGGAATGGCCTGCATGGCCGCATCCGCAAAAAGAAGAAAGCTGAGAATATCATACCTTTCAGACGTCTAGATCTTCCTCCAGACGTCTCTCGCGTCGTCTGGACGTAGGTCCAGACGTCTGATTCTGGGATAGTTTCCCAGAATCAGAACCTCCACACCTTCCACCTGCTACGCATGGCCACGCCGCGCCGACCTGCTGCCTGAGCTGCAGCAGGATCGGGGTAACCTCCCCAGCACCACGCTCCCGCTGCACGCCAGCCGGCCGGCCCTAGGCTGCTCCGGCAAGCTCGCTCTTTCTTCCTCACGCACTCTACCTCTTCTCCCTCTCACTGCACCTCCTCCTCCCCGGGTGCAATCGGCAGCAACTGCTGCCCTTGCTCTCTCACTCTCACACTGACACTGGAAGAAGGAGACAGTGGAGTGGTGGTGAGGGAGAGGGAAGGGGGGAAGAGGATATTTGAAGGCGTCGGGGGAGAGAGAAAAAGGAAGGAGGGACGCCTGCAGGTCGGCAGGCGCAGTCTGCATGCGCACGCGCACAGACTCGCAATCGTAAGCTGCAAAAATTTAATTCCAGACGTATGGGAAGGCGTCCAGACGTCTGACCAGACGTCTGGACTAACTCCCAGACGTCTTAAAAACGTTTGATGTCATGGATCTTAACACCCCGGGTCCCTAGGGCGGCTGACTCCGCTCTGCACTAAGAGATAACCTGTGCTTCCCTTGGTACTACTACCCAAGAGACAACACACTTCCTCATTCACTTTTCCAGTTCCATTCCATTTATTTCCAGGAGTTCTACTCCTAATTCCCCGTAGGATTCATGCTCATGTTTCTCAGGCCAAGCCATACTAGGTTTCATCATTTCAAGTTTATTCGCATATAGTACATGTTTCCAACATTCAAACTTTTTTTCCTTTCCAATTTATATACAAGCAGCTCATATTTAATTTTAACCAACAGAAATTACATGTAACAGTTACTAGCAATAGTACTCTACATTTCACAGGCAGCTGTTATCCAATTACAGGCAATTATCATTATTCTATCCACTTATCTAAGACTACAATTCAGGCATTCAAGACATTCGTTTCAATGTTTCTGTTCCTAGGATTCGTGCCCCACCCTAGGATCTATCATTCAATCTAGTTTTCAGGTCCTAGGATTCATGCCATACCCTAGGATCTATCATTCAATCTAGTTTTCAGGTCATACAATTCATGCCATACCCTATGATCTATCATTCAATCTAGTTTTTAGGTCCTAGGATTCATGCCATAACCTAGGATCTATCATTTATTTCAGATATGCATTAATGTTTGTAATTAACTAAGGGAAGTCACTCTACCC
This sequence comes from Thalassia testudinum, assembly GCA_037157565.1. Taxonomy (NCBI): domain Eukaryota; kingdom Viridiplantae; phylum Streptophyta; class Magnoliopsida; order Alismatales; family Hydrocharitaceae; genus Thalassia; species Thalassia testudinum. The sequence continues at coordinate 6,544,946 of JAZHRO010000040.1, read as the reverse complement.
GCAAAACTGGGAGTAATGGGGGAGCGATCGGCAGGTCCACGTGCCTCCACAACCCCCAAAGCTGCAACAGAACGAGGTCCTAACACAAGGATCAATCACAAGGAACCACTCAGAACAGGATAAAAGTATTTCAAACAAGTAGAGGAACTAATTCTAAGAACGGAATCTTAAACGTGGAAATCAGACCTCGAATGGACCCTAAACGAGTCAAAAACGACAACTCTGACTCAAATCAGACGTCTGGAACATCTTCCAAACGTCTTAAAAAGGGGTCCAGGTCATACCTCACTCTGCGCTACTCCTCAGACGTCCAGAGGTCCTGCTAAACCGTCTAGACCCAGCTCCAGACGTCCGACCACCTCTACGGACGTCTGGAGATGCTCTCTGCCGTCTAGTGACTCGCCCAGACATCTGAACTGCGTGGGAGGGCATGTCCCATGCCTTCCCGAAGCTAAACCTGCATGCGCACGCAAAAATCTCTCAGCAAGGCATGCGATAGAGCTTCAACGGAACGGCCTGCATGGCCGTATCAGCAAAAGCAAGCAAAGGAGGGGAAATACGTACCTCTTAGTTGTCTTGAGCTTCCTCCAGACGTCTCTCGCGTCGTCTGGATGTAGGTCCAAACGTCTGATTCTGGGAAAAATTCCCAGAATCAGAACCTCCTCCGTCTTCTTCCAGCTACGTGCGGTCGCGCCGCACTCGTCTGCCCGCTGCCCGAGCTGCAGCAGCACTGGGGAACCTTCCCCAACACAACGCTCCTCTGCGCGCACGCCGACCGGCCTCAACTGCTCCGATGAGCTCTCTCTCTCTCACGCTCCCTCTCCTCTTCCCTCTCGCTGCACCTCTCCTCTCCGCCACTACACCCAGCAACAGCTGCTGCCCTCGCTCTCGCACTCATGCTGGAGGAAGGAGAAGACGGGTGGGGTGGTGAACGAGGGAGAGGGAAGAGGAGTATTTTTAGGCGTTTGGGGAAGTTTTCTGCAGGTCGACGAGGGGAGAAAAAAAGAAGAGGGCGGTGGGTTTCAGTCTGCGCGCAGACTCGCGATCGTATGCACACAAAAATTAATTTCCAGACGTCTGGGAAGGCATCCAAACGTCTGGACCAACTCCCAGACGTCTTAAAGTGTTTTGATGTCACGGATCTTAACAATATTAGAGGCAAATCTCTTGATTGGCATCTTCTAGTGCAAATATACCTTGCAGCCAGGTCATTTGAACTCATGAACCTGACATCTGACCTTCTTTAAGAACAACCTTGACTAACCTCTAGCATAAATTTGTCCAACTTGGAAGATTAGTAAGGCTAGTGATGATTGCCACATCCATTGGTAAAATGGTGATGATAGCCACATCCTCAAGCATAATGGTCACCTTGTCATGAACCATGTGAAAGGTATTAGTCTCTAGTCTCCACCGATTGACAAGTGTCGTAATCAAGTTCCAATCTAATGAAATAAATCCCACTTGTAGAATTCCTTGAAAGCCAATTTGCTCAATGATCTCAATGACACATACATAAAGTGGATCAGCTCGAATGATAGCATCACGATATCAACATCTCATTCATGAGTAAACCTACTCAAATGAAATGGAAATAATCATATTTTAATTCCAACTTATAAAGGTATAAATCAAATTTTAAATGAACTTATAAACCCTTAGATCGCTAGAGTGATGCGTAGTCTATCCATACAAAACAGAAGGATTATGTGGCCCTGGCTCCATTTACATGATGTTTACACAATATTAGTCATCTAATTTCATTACAAATAAGGACAAATATAGTACTACAACAACATAATTATTTAAAAGGGCACTTGAAAATTAATGAAGAACGAAAGCATTAACAGACTACTACCTGTATTTGGACAATTTCTTCTATTATGCCCGATATTTCTACATAAGCTGCATTTATTAATGTTTTCATTACATCGACATGTGTTCAGACAAGGTGGTTGTTGTTGTTGGGACGACAAGTAAACAATTTGTGCATGGGAACAATGTCTTCTTGCATGAATACACAAGTATTAGTTTGGCACCTCTCTCTAATGTTCATCTCATTATGAATACGGGATGATATAGGTTGTCCTTTCTTGTGCTTCTTTTCCCACAACGGAATGTGCTTTTAAAATCAATATGGTTGTCATGACTTTGGATTTGCACATACATGTGAGCAATGGATTTTATAAGTTTTTCATTTGTTACTAGTATAAGGAGCATTTCTGATGTCAACTTTGTGAAAATTTTTACCTTTCAAATCATATTGTGTTTCACACTTGTTGGTCGGAATTTCAGAATAAAGGTCAAGGTTTCCCTGAAAACATGTCGTGCCATGAACTCTTCGAATGTTCATCCATTTATGAAGCATTTTACTTGCATACATAGTGTACTTTTCATGTCTAGCTAAGGTTGCTATAGCTTCTTCTCGACACTTGTCAAAGTAAGTAACACAATTGTAGAATGACTTTCTTACCAACACCTCAACAAGTAATGTCCTCTCATCTTCAAGAGTTGCATTATAGCTTTCACTTAAATTCGTAGTCATTTTCCCAAATCGAAACCCACCATCGTAAGCCATGGTCAAATCCTTATCAACTTCATGCCCTTTAACCCATTTTAGCATGCTTTCATTCAAGCTTTCTAATTGATCCATGCACAATTGCCATTTTAGCGGTGAAGATTACAATGCAGCCAGCATTACGAACTTCTTCATATTCGCATTCTTATATGCAATGTTAAAATTACCAACAACATGACATACACAATACATCAATTGTGCATGATGCAAACTAGCATCCTCGCTAGTAGCTGCAGCAATAATCCCTCCATGGCAATTGGATAAAATGCAAATTGGTCCCTCTCGGTCACAAATGATAAAATCATTAATGCATCTTAAAAACTAGGACCTTGAATATGTCAAATCCTTGTAGACTATGGTGAATGCAAGGGAAACAACGTGATGATCAGCGTCCATGCTAACAATTAATAATTTATGCTTATATTTACCATATAAATGTGTCATTAATACTAATAACTAGTCGACAATATTTAAATGTTTCAATACACAGTCCATATACTCAAAATGCTTTCATGAAGGCTACTTTTCTTGTGTTGTTGTCTATACCTTCTAGATCTATACATGTCCTAGGGTTTGAATTTTTGATGGTATGAAGCAGATATAACAAGTCTTCATGTACCTTGTTTCACTCATCAGACATCATTTCGATGGTCTTTTTCTTTGCATCCTACACCCTTCTCTTTGAGATTGTATACTTGAATTTTTCCTCAATTATCTCTTGCAAGAAATTCACCTTACCATAAGTGCTTGCTTCACATAATTTTGCAGATAACATGCCATGAAATTGCAATCAAGTTATACGTGATCTTTATTATCTTAGATATGGGCACATGTATGCTATCCATGCAAGATAATGAATACCCATTGTTGATCAAAACTTCTCTAATGCCTGCACAATCTCCAAGTGCATCCTTTAAATGCACGTGAGCAAATCACAAACCATGCATATCTATTTGATTCTCAAACTCCAAAATTCTCGTGGTTGTCAATATGGAATTTCTTAACCGCAAATAGAAAGCCCACTTTCGATTTATATGCCTTCTCTTAACCAGTTGAGTGTTAGGAATATTGCTCATTTAGTCTGAGAGCATTTATTCCCACCATTGGATATGTGAGGAGGATCATCCAACTCATCATAAATGACTACATCTCCATCATTGGCCAACTAATTACTACCATGCATGCTACTAGAATCGGATGAAAAATATCACACCTTTTTATTACAAGTTGAGACATTAGTAAGAGTGGCTTCCTAATCCTCATATCCATCATTCATATCATCTTTATCATCTAAATCATTTTCATGTATCGAGACACTCATCTCATCAACAACTTGTGTAATATGGCAAGCCTTACCTTCGTTCTTTGGAAGGATATGTTCTACTCCAAAATCATAAACATCATTTTTAAGTGCTTCATCCTTAAGCTCCCATCTAATGTGAGGCTCACCCTCAACATTAATATTACCATCTTCTACAACATCAGGTGGTTGGGTGGGAATTTGCTCTTGAGGTGTGTGAGGTGGTTACTCAGGTGGTTGTTGATGTTCTTGTTGAGATGGGAGATGCTCTTTTCATCAACGTCAATATAAAACTTCATAAAAATGTCTCTTCTCTAGGCAAGTTTTGCTCAATCCATTATAGATTTAAGGTCAACATTGTCATTGTTAAATAATAATCAGCCCCTCCTACATGTGGAAAGCGATGAAAGATCTTAATTCATTAACTCGCATGATCAATTTATAAACTTACGCACACCCTATCTAATAACTACTTAAAGTTTCAATTTATATGCACTCTATTCCTCTTTAATGGATCTTTGTCATGATGAACTTCATTCTCATTCCATAAAACATGACCACTAAAGACAAACAAATATCAGACAAATTCAACCATCTAAATCGACCTAAATGATTCATTAAATCAATGACATTAAATGGCAATAACATACATATCCAAACATTAGGATTCTTCAAACTTTTATTCATCATTATAACTAATCAAATTCTTAATACCTTGCATTCATGAATATTCTATTCTTACACAATAAAAGATCTTTTCACAATCATATAAAAGTTTATATGCCTATCTAACAACACCCATCGATTCTAGTCGTGCTTGAGTCACCAAATATTCTAGTCATGTTGAAGAGCCTGGCATGATTATTTTTGATACTCCCAATAATGACAATATTCCTAATCCTATATCATTTGATTCTTTTCATAACTTAGTCTTCCGTTGTTAATTTCTTGCACAAATTATTAAAATCAAAATTAACCCCTAATCTAATACTTAATAAGAACCTAGCAATCAATTAAATCTAACAAAACATGCCAAAGTAAATGATCCCACGTACGCATGTGAAAGAGACAAAACTAATTCCTAACCTTATCTAATAAAATCTAATAACCAGTTAGGTATTGCATAACACATGCCAAGAGCCTAACAACACTTAGCATTCCAGTACGTAACCACAAATACACACATAAAAGAAAGAAGAAAAAAAAATTCTTCCCTTAAATATAATAGAAACCAAAACATAACAATACAAAAAACACATAAAATCAAGAAACGTTGCAAAGAAAATCCAAAACAACATCACGTGTAATAACAAAGGAGCAGAAGGAGGTGAGGGGTTTGCAAACAACCTTCACCAAGCCTCGACAAGACGGTGTGATGCTTTGGGTACCGATGGACAGACGACGACGACAAAGCTATAGGCTATGTCAAGGCAGCCGCTATGCAGGGGAGAAGAGCAAGGCAGCCGCAAGAGGGACAATAGAATAGAAACGTGGTGAGTTCTTGTAAAAAAAAGAAAATAATTTTCAGCTTAATTCACCTACGGTAAAGGTTAATTTAGTGGGATGAATTACAAGTAAAGATCCCTCCTGATATAATTACAGATTATTGATCTCTAATTATTTTATTTTGCAAAAAGGAAAATTCTTCGGAAGAAGTCACCTTCCTTTGGCCGAACAAAGTGGCCTCGCATTCTCGTCGATCCGTCTCCCCTTCTATTCCTCCGCGAAAAGTTCTCGTCCGCTGAGCACGCAAACACCCACACATCGCAGCTCGTAAGCACACACGAACGCACGAAACAGAGAGAGAGAGAGAGAGAGAGAGAGAGAGAGAGAGGTCGATCGACCATGTCCGCGGCCTTCGACACGTTCCCGGTGGACGAGGCCCCTCCTCCTCCTCCCACCTCGGACTCCTCCTCCTCCTCCGTACGGCCCTTCGACGACGACGGCTACCTCGGCTACGATCCCCGTCTTCCCTCCCAGCGCTACGAAGGGGCACCCTACGCCTTCGAATCCGACCACCACCACCACCACGACATACCCATCGCCCCGGCCGAGGAGGAGGAGGAGGAGGAGGTGGTGGTGGGTCCTCACTCCTCCTCCTCCCCCTTCGTAGGCGTCGTGGAGGAGGAGGAGCCCCCCGTGCTTCAGCCGGAGGAAAGGGAAAGGGAGGAAGAGTCCTCCTCCTCCTATGGTGCCTTCGGGGCGACCCCTTCCCCCTTCGTGGAAGCCCACGAAGCCGTGGAGGCAGCAGCAGCAGTCTTCGCCGACGATGGCCCCCTCCTCCCTCCCCCCTCCGAAATGCAGGAGGAAGGCTCCGCCTTCAGGGAATGGCGCCGGTCAGTATGATTACACCACCACCACCACCATCATCTCATCTTCCTACTTCTCATTACTATCATCATCATCATCTGTCTATTTTTGATTTGCGCAACCAACCAGCATAGAGAAGAGGGTGAGTTTGTTTGGCCCTTCGCTTCGGTTTTCTCCAATCTGTGGAGAGATCGTTTTGGCCCTATGTATAATTCGTTGGTCACTATGCCAACATACGAGATCATATGAGGAGGTGTTCCATTTACTTTCCCTACTACCGTTAATGCGAAAAGAATTGCGTGAAGTCGGTCGAAATTCGATTGGGCGACACGCATTTTCGTCCAAAAGCTCGACCTTTTGGACGTCTACTACTTTCTTGCCTCCCCCTGTTGGAAGAGGATGGGAAAAACTCATTAATGTCTTTGCTCCAGAAAATTTGGAGATAACGCCCTAGATTCTAAGGAAGATCATGAGTTCTATCAGGGTATTAAGATAAGGGATTTCCCAAGGATCTAAAACCTCGGTCCTTTTGGGGGCCCAAATACCTCTAACCTCTACCACAGGTGTCAAAGAACATTGAAAAAGAGGCCCAGGAAAAAGCAAGTTTAAGCTTATTCAAGTTTCTCTTTATTTGAATTCCTTCTTCGGGATTATTCTTGAATAAGTTCTTTCTCATAATTAGCTAGCATCGATATGAATATAGTTATAGACGAACCAATAGTTTGATAATGATGCACTCCTGTTCGCCCTTATTTTGATATATCTCACTTTTCATATATATTGAACTAAATCAAAATACTATTAAACTCATGAGTAGTTAACCTATGGGGTGGATTTTGTTTTCTTGAAGGGCTTAATGCTCGTACTGGAGTACCTGAAAATGAGAATTTTGACTAAATTACTTAATTTTATGTAGCTATCCAACTTACTTGTCTGGTAGAACCTTATCGTACTTAGTCACCCGGGACTTCCTGTAAGCAATTTCTCATGTAACTGATACACATTAGTTTACAGAACTGCATGTTTGTTCTTCTGCTCACTAGGCAGGATACTGCATTTGTTGTGTCTATCCTTGTTTCTCCATCTTGTTTGTTTTAACGCATCTAATATCTCTTGCCAGATGTTGAAATGCGAAGCATGTCATCTCACTTTCTAGTTTTTGTAAGCTTAACAATGAGCTCGATGCTTGTTTCATCTGACACTACTATAATCTCGAGGCCTTGGGCTTCTGCTGTTTATTGATTATTTGCATTTGATGGTTCCTGATTTTCCTGCTTGTACAGTCAAAATGCAATCTATTTGGAAGAGAAGGAAAGGAGGGAAAAAGAGATGAGAAACCAAATCATCGAAGAAGCTGAAGAATATAAGAGAGCATTTTATGAGAAACGGAAGCTAAATTGCAAAACAAACATGGCCCACAACCGTGAAAGAGAGAAGGTAAATGCAGTGCCCCCTTACAGTCAATGGGGAATACCATCATCTTGAATCCTTCATTTCTGGTTATTCCTGTTTTTCTCTCTTCCTGATCCATTTTGCTGTCTTGTCCCCAGCTATTTTTGGCGAACCAAGAGAAGTTCCACGCTAATGCAGATAAGCAGTACTGGAAAGCCATTGCAGAGCTCATCCCGCATGAGATTCCTAGCATGGAAAAGAAGAGGGGAAAGAAGGATCAGGAGAAGAAACCATCGATCGTTGTTATTCAGGGGCCGAAGCCAGGGAAGCCCACAGATCTTTCCAGGATGCGGCAGATATTGGTGAAATTGAAGCACACACCACCACCCCACATGATTCCCCCTCCTGCACCTGCCACTGCCAAAGAAGGTGCAAATGCCAAAGAGGGTGCGACTGGAAAGGAGACTTCAACTTCTAAGGATGGCAAAGCTGGAAACAAAGGTGTCGTCGCTGCAAAAGAGAGCAACGAGAAGCCAACCAGCCCTGCAAAGCCCTCCAGTGGTGGTGCTGTGACATCACATGAGGCAATGGCTCAGGCAGCTGAAAATCAGCCTGCACAAGAGCCACAGGCTGCCACGACTGTATAGGTCACTTCAGCCTAACCTGCTTACAAAATATAGTTTCATCTCATTTTCTTAATAAGAGGTCTACACGCATGGTAAGCTTTACAGGCATTGCTATGTATTGGGACTCTGGGTTTTCACCATGGACTACCCTTTTTCCTGTGGATTTTTTATTGATAGCCAACTCGAGATGGAGGAGGCTTTTGTTGAGTTGAGTTTCTCCTCCTTTCCTGGAGGATGTGTTGTTTTTTGGTTCAGCTTGGAGAGTCGGATCTTAGAAATCTTTTGATAAATAGCAAATCTGTTGCTGTTTGTTTTGAAACCATCTCCTGGCCTCTAATGAAAAACAATTGCACATTCCATCTTCCACTCCAAAAATTTCAAGGTGGCACTACTGCAGGGATCGTATGGCAATGAAAATAAGGGAAGCAAGTTGCTTTCGTGCTACTGGAAATAGGGATTTCAATTCTACTCCTGTATCATGGAAATTTTTAAGGACTTAGAGGAGACTCGGTATTTTCTGGACCACGATGTTCTTGACCAGGTGATGTATTGGACTCGAGGAGCTTAAGAATTGCTTAGAACTGTTGCTTTAGCTTAAGAGATCATGGGTAGGTATTTATAGAGTGTTTAGAGTTGAGATTAAGCCAATAAAACTGTTCGAAATTGAATTAGATAGCAATAACGCAAACTAGAACGATTAGAATCAACTGACAGAATCAAATGTCTGAAAATAATTTTAGATGCCTGAAAAGCTCTAATCAGACATTCAAAATTGATTATAAATGTCTGAAAGCTCCAAGTAGACATCTTAGAAAGAATTTTAGACGTTTGAAAACAAGGACCAACATTCTATAGAAAGTTAACATCCACTTCAATCAGGGACGTCTAAAAAAAAATGTTCTGGATGACTAATAGTATAAATAGACACTTGAAACTTAGGATGGATGCCTGCTAGAATCACAGATGTTAAGCTAAGTTACTAGAGTCAAAAGAGGGTGATCTAGGGACGTCTAAGTACAATTTTAAATGTCTAAATGTGGACTTTAAGATGTTTGAGCATCTGTTTAGACGTCTACCAAGCTAAGTCCAATAAATAAAGTTAGATTTTTTCAAGAAAACAAAATGGGTCTAGGGACGTTTGTAACTTAGGTCTAAATGTTTGAAAGAAATACTTAAGATGTCTGATTGACCAACCTAGGCATCTCCTTTTGCAAGAATTAGGTGTTAATAAAATAAAGTTTCATTTCAAAATCAATAGGCATTTAGATGTGTAGGAAAGAATATAGACATCTAAAAGATTATAAACTTAATGAAAGAACTTAGGTTTATGAAATATAAAGTCAAGTAGGGGATAAGATGATAGTTTTGAGCCAAAGTAAAAAAATGTGGACGTCTCAAATAGGTGGGTTAGACATTAGACATTTGAAAAAATCAAAACTTAAAAATTGAAAAATAATTTGATGAAAAGATTTAGGAAGGTTAATAGGATGTTTCCTAAGGTTATTTAGGAAATCTCTTAAGCTCTTTTAGATTCTAATTAAAAGAAGGAAAAACAACAAAATTTCAAAATAAAACTTCTAGATTTCTTTTTGGCACTTCTTGCTTTGCATTTAAGACGTCCTTTTGATGCATCTTTGAATTTCTCTTTACACAGGCTTTCTTTGAGTGCACAAACCTATGTTTCTTCTTTTGCTTTTACTTTGATTAACCTACATCACTTGTTAGTATCCAACGTATATGCACATATAAGAGAAAGACCATTTGTTTATCATTATAAAAAATTAAAGCCCTTTTCAAAAAAAAAATCAAAACTTAAAGCTAGGTCATTAACAAAAGGATATTAACAACATGGGTAGAGAAATGACAATATATTTGTAGAGTGCTAATGAGTTGGAGGATGGCAAATGTGGCAAAACTCTCCTTGTTTTGTAGACCCAATTTCAAGCTAATCCAAGTAGTCAATTGGACCCGAGTATCATGCAAATTATCCAATGGAACAATGAAATCTTGTTTTATAATCAATATATATACTAATTCATTTATTATATCAAAATTAAGTTCCATTTCATTTTCATACAAAGTGAGACTATGCGAGGAGGTGATTTAGAGTATGGTGAGATCTACAACATTATCCTAAGGAATAAACCCCAATTGAAGTACATGATAAAGAGTCATATGTGAACTCAGTCATCATCACACGGCCACCAACAAGAGGTGTCTTAAAGGCAAGGATGGAATTAGGGAGGCAAAAAGTAGATGGCATATCAACATTTTAATGCTAAATTATTAACTAAAGTCGACATTTAAACGTCAAAGTAGTTTATCTAGGTTGACAATTAAGTGTCAAAAATCAATGTAAACTTGCAACATTTTAATTTCAATGTAGTATGCAATCTTATCATGAACATCTCTAAGTATGAAGTGTGATAAGCTATTTCCACATTTGAACATCAAGATGGTGATGTCAATTGCAAGATGTGTTAAACGTCTAGAATGAGGATTATAGTTATTAACTAATATTAGAGATCTATGTTGATGCAACTAGGAGGATGTTTCTCTCACATTTACTACGGCACATCATGATAAATTTACCTAAGTTAAACAATGTTGAGATAGAGCTTTATTGCTTTAATGTAAGTTGTATAAGTTGTGGAAGTGATGAAAATGATGGTAGGAAAATTGCACTCAAGCTTGACCACTACATTTTTCCTAAATTTTGCAAATCTATAATAGGTCAATATAATGCTTCAAAAATAATGTTAGGCAAGAATTGAGAAAATTGTATGGCAAAGCAATGTACAATCCTAGGTAAAGTGTATCTATAAAAGGCAATGGCATATGGTAGAAAAAGGAAAAAGTAAACAAATGTACTTTGTAACGCATTTTGTAACGCACAAATGAGAGTGATGATTTTAATCAGTGTATTTTGATTTTTTATAGGTAGAAACTACTTTTTACTGATGAAAAATCACTTTCCAAGTGATAAACCACTTCTCATTGATGAAAAATCATGTTTTAAGTGAAAAATCATTTTCCATATGTGAAAAGGCAAAATATATCGGTATATTTTCAATTTTACTCGATGTGTTTTAATTTAAATCGTTATATTTTAATTTTTAATCGGTATACTTTGATTTTCAACCAATTAAAAATCATTTCCAACCAACATATTTTAATTTTCTCGATTTTCAACCAATTAATTTTAATTTTTAACCTATTAATTTTTAATCATACATTATAAAATACATCATAATATACGTTTCCATACTTCTATCTTAATAAAAATGATAGCTTTTTCTTGCTAATATCACTTTGCCCATAATAAAGGCACCATGTGATAATGACACGTGACAAGTGTCACGATCAAAATTCGTTGACATAGCTATTTGCCATGGTGCTAGAAAGCAATGATGCTAAAAGAGAAAACATGATGTTAGTATACACCTACAGTGCCATATGACAGTGCTGCATTCTGCATGGGAGTGCTACCGAACAATGTTGCTTTGCACGTAGGTGTCTCATCACGTCACTTCTCAGTCCATGACGCCTTTCCACCTCAATTGCGCATGAACAAATGTCAGTAATGGCGAGTTGCATTTCTCTTTCCACTTTAAAAGAACTAACTCCCATCTTTACCAAAATTTTGCAAAGATATCCCAAAGGTTGACAATGCTTTACACGAATTGGGGTGATGTAAGAGAGGAAATGCGAGGAGTTCAAACGAGGGTCCAGAACTAATTAAACTCTCTGTTTTCTTTTTTTGAAAGGATACATTTCATCGAGAGAATGGAAATGATACACAGATGCAACACCATAGGACAAGGGAGAACAAAATAAAAAAGAAAGAAAATATAAAAGAAATCTCAGTTACATCATTTCTAATGCAAGGAGATTCTGCACCACGTATTGAGTATGACAAAACATCGCAAACGTCAACAACGAACCACGTTGATAGGTGACGAGAGATCGGATCCAAGCCAACCAACCATTTGGTTATAATGAGTCTAGCTTCAACATAACCTCAACTTCAAAAGGAGGCCACCAACTCTCTCGAAGATCCAGGCTTAAGGAACAACTGTCGAAGAAGCTCCTACCACCGCATCGTAGCGGGCACTTCCACCACCACCACGTGCATCAGCACTGAAGGCAACAATGGCACCCCAACAAGAATGCCACAACACAGACGACCCACACCGACAAGAATGACATGGCACTTGACATTTGCACAACCACGGTTGAGGGCAAGCAGCAAAGAGCTAATTGATGAGTGGCAAGACCATCAAGCACAAATCCAAAACAGAATCGAAAACTAGTAGCAAAGAGAAGGGGAGAGCAAGGAGAAGAGGAGGGAGGGGCCTCAACCGGCGAGGGGAGGCTACTCAAGGCCCACACAATGTTGATCTGGGGGAGAAGGAGTCGCTGGGGCTCAAAAACGAAAGGGTGGAAGCCCATTCCCCACTCGTTTAACCAAACTTTCTAATAACATAAATTATATAGTCTTGCGTAGATTACACATAAAAAGTACAAACAGGCTCTAAGATAGATGGAATCGCTACCCCAAGTGGACACCTGCCTTGAAGGTCAAATAGACGAGGTAATTGGGCATGCCAAGGAAATCGTCCATTTCAATCCCAAGCACCAAGCAGAAAAGCTCAAAAGGGAAGTTTCTCATGAGATAGCCAAACTATGCCTTTGGCATAGATACGTCAAGGCCATTTTCAATAACATTTCCAACAGAGAATTTACTTAGCAAGAGCCAAAAGTTCCAAAACCTTGTTCAAGCAATTTCATCATCATCAGCAACAGACCTAGCAACAAACACCATTCATGAATAGAAGATGGGTTCTTGCCCTTCAAGGTTCTTCCCCTCCAAAGAATGTCGACGAAGAATGCAGAGAATAGGGGAAGAGGATTTGACTTGCTCTCTCTACAAGATGAGGCAAAAGTCTAATAGCTACACAGTGGTTTTAGCTCAACTTGTCTTCTTTCCCGACTAGTAGACCGCAAAGACGCCGGATGCACCGAAAACTATGAAATCTCAATTTAATTGTTACTGAATCGATGGATGATTGGGAGTACCAAACACATCGATCTTTTCATGTCATGCAATATAAGTTGTGGTTGTATTGGTTGCAAGCAGAACATTGGCATTGTAGGCGTATCACAACCATGCACTCACGCCTTATAATATCATATCTATTCTAGAAATGGTCTAATGAATTACAAAAAGTCGAGACCGATGACTTAAACTTCAATGCAACTATGCTCGTTCGTGATCTACTGATCAAATCCTAATGAAATGAGGCACCTAGACCTTTTGTAGAAGCAAATCCTCCACACAAAGTTCCTCGAATCACGTGAGGATCGGTTGCTTTCCCATCCTTTTCACTCTCAAGATAAAACTCATTCCATCAAGGAAAGATAAAAAGCACGAAGACCGTATCCAAGCCTAGAAACACAAGGAAATTCGTTGCCTTTAATCCTCACTGGACTGCACTCAACACTGTCAAGAGCAAATACTATACTAGACTTGGAACTATTAATTTAGGTTAGAAGAAGTGAACAAATACTATACTTATTAATAGGAACCTAATAGTCATGAAAGGGTGAGACAATAAGATAAAAGGCTAAAACTGAACGGGGTGATGTATAATCCCTGAAGAAATTAAAAGTTGGGAGAAGCAACTTTCCCCACTTGCCTATAGCTCCACCCTTACGCTCAACAAAAACACACATCCAATGAAGACCAAGATGAGAATACGAACGAGTCCAAAGTGGAGTTTGACAATCAGATTTAGAATAGTATGCTTCAATGTGAGATAAGTGAGACAATTGAGGTATCATAGGCAAGATATATAGTATAATTAGTAATAAGATTATATTTTTAATGAATTAAGATGTATACAAAAATAATAACAGTTACATGAAAGTAAATGTAAATGTCACCAACATGAGCAAGCAAAATTAAATTACATGAAAACCTACTTATGAGATAAACCTCCCCCATATCTCACAAGTTAACCTACCCACGTGGGATAAAATTTTCTCCACCCAAATGAAACCGTAAATAACAGTTTCCCTAGAATATCCTCAATTATAAACAAAAAAAAAAAAAATTAAGCAATCCTGGAAAGGTATTTTTTTCACTCAAAATTTGTCAGGAAGTGATCGTCCATTTCCTACGTCACCCTATTGTTAGAGAAAATAATAATACATTATTGCTTGCAGCGCAAGTCTTACAAATCCTTCTTCATTGGGCAACGTTTGTCGCCTACCTAATTTATATCTTTTTTTTCTAGTTTTATTGTAATTTATAGCCTTATTTGCAAGTAGATTAAAAAAAACGTTAAGATTGGAAGAAAAATACGAAGAAATGAAATCCAACGAAAGGTGATCATGGAGCAAGTGAAAATTGTATTCTTGCATCGCACCTACCGTGATCTGGAGACTAAAATGCTATGCTTCACAAAGTTCAAGTACCAATTTGTAAACTAAAGATAAAGACTCAAATAGTTGAAGACTATTTATCTTTTGTTCACTCCATAGTTGAAGACTCTTTTCGAAAAATTACTCAAATAAAAAGCATTGACAAAAAGAACCTTCCCGAGACCCAAAACGTAATGTAAATCAAATGCAAGGTTTGAGCCCAAATAGACTCATACTTGATAGAGCTATCTGGACAAGCTCGCCCTAATCGAAGCCCCATTAAGGAACCACTTTTACCGCCACCACCACTCCCCCGCCAACCGAAAAACCGAAAAAAGAACAATCGAGAATACTAAAACTCAAGTTTCCCCTTTATCATACACAGGAGTTAACCAAACTGTGTTACAACTTACAACACATAACCATGCATTCAATATACATATTTTAAAGAACATTTAGCTACCCTTATTAAGCTCACTTACGTCAATAATTGTTTTTCATGGACCAAAGATAACCCTTATCTTGTTATTCATAACTCACATGATAAATTATATTCTTCAAAAGCACGTATACATACCATTATTGAACATTAGCCTCAAACTAGACTTGTTTAGGTTAACAAGCCTATATCTTGGTTTCCACTTAGCCGATGCTCACCTAGTCACCTTATCAAGCTGTCCCGTGAGCCCACGGAGTCTTCATTTAAATTCGCTACTTCACAACCCAGTGGGTGAAATCTCAAAATTCTAAGATACACTGCAATTAGAGGGCCCAATCTTCCAGGTTCACAGGAAACCATCATTATAGGTCAATTCGTAATTGCTACTCCCTAAATCATTTGTAGAAACTAACATCCAAGGGTGTGAATATACAGGATATGGAAATCCTTGAAGGTGAAAATTTCACCCAGGAGCAGAAATGACTCAATTGCTACCTGGCCAAGCCAAGTTGACTGCAAGGAGATGCAACTTCTCTGCTCATATAAACTACAGTGAGAAATAATTGTCGGTGCATAGCAGCATTCTGCAAATCAGCATAAAATCAAAGCCAAACTCAACAAATTCTCAATGCAAATAGTATTTCTGCAGCCTGATAATCAAATCATCAGTGGGTTGATATTTATCTGAATTGATACTTGATATATAATAACTAGAAATTATTGACAGTAACATTAAGAGTATCAGAACTTACCAGGGATGTAGACAATGCATTACGCTACTACCAGAAGAACCATTTCCTTTTGCTGGGAACAACTAATGGCTCTTCTTTCTTCCTGTTTGCAATTCCCTGATTCAAAAATTCCAGTCTTTTCCTGCATGAAGAGTGATATGCAGGTTATATCTTCAGAAGTAGGCCAATGACATTCTTCGAATTTTTTTAAAGGTAAAGTAGAATAGAGAAATGATGGTAATCCCCTGGAAATTCACTAATAATGAGGCTAACTATACCATGAGGTACAAAGGCAGCCAAACAAATGCACAACACTCTGAAAATGAGGTCTCCCATAAAAATAGCCCCATAGCGAGGTACGAGTTCAGCAGAGCAGAGCAAGTGAGCAAAGTGAAACAGAGCAAAACAAGTGAAACTTGTCTCCTTTGCATCCAACTCCATAGACTCGCACCTACAACATGCAGCAATGGCTTGCTCCTCTCCGCTGAGCATTGACGCAATAAGCAACTGCCCTAATCCTAGGTTGTTGGCTCCACAGCGATCTGCGCTTCCAATGGGAGGGATGATTCAACCTCCATACCTTACAAAAATCGGTTCCACTTCAGCCTCTCAACGCTTGATCTCCAGTTACTTCAGAGCGCTGCAGGTTGCGACCCACGAACAAATACGTGAGGTAATGAACTCAACGTGATCAAAGCCCACTTGGCTGAGGGGGAAACAACCAGCCCTCACACACTTGATTCCCACTACGCTTTCCATTCCCATGGATGATTCTACTACCAATCAGGAACTAGAAAACCCTCTTTCGGAAAAGAAGGCCCTCTCTTTTCTCTCCATTCTGGCTACCTGCTTAGTGTCATTCCACAGTTAGCCTCTTGAAGAAGACAGAAGGGGCAAACAGATATTTTTGCTCCAACTAGAGACACCATATCAAAAATTAGAAATAAAAGCTCTGCCAATGTGCTCATGATCAAGAAGATTAGCCTGTAAAGTCCCTTGAGATCCTGATGCGAGCTGAAATCCAGGTCCCCAGGTCTTGTACTAACCTATGATTCCCTGGCAAAAGAGCAAAAGAAGAATAGGTGTTCCACATCCTCCAAACCTGTATCACAAAAGAATGCAAGAGGCACCATCATTCAGCACCCAATGCCATCTGGAAACTCTAGAAAAAATCCTCCCTCTCGGCAAGCAAATCAAAAACTTGATTTTCAACAACATGTGAATGCTCCACAAACCCTTATGGTCTGCAGAGATCAGCTCATTCAATAATTGACAAGCATCCATGTAAGACAGGTACACCTTCGGACCTTCCTAGTTATCATGAAAACACCATGCTCCCAAATCCATTCGTCCCTTTCCACCCTTGCCAAATATCATGTAGCACTTTTAAGTGTGAGTAGCTCTCGTCTTTGGCATCAGAAAGGGATGAAAACTGAGGGTCTAGATACCACCCTGAAAGCAGTAGCAGTGGCCAAAAGATTGGTTGCATGTGCAAACTGCAAACATGGGCAAAAATCAGAGATAAGTTAAAAAGAGCACCAATGATGCATCCAAAAAGATACGTCCATATCCAAGCACCATCCTCCAATGAGGTCTGACTTTCCTCAAAAGCTAGAACAACTTTTAGGGATCATCTCCCTCTCCTCCCAGTCAATAGGATCACTATAAGAGTCACACAAGACCCCTCTCCACCCAGTCAATAGAATCGCTATTAGAGTCACACAAGACTTTCCTTCAGAAAGGTAACTCATAATGTGCAGGGTCAGCTTTTTTTGGACAAGCGTGCAAGATCCACTTGGGTAGAACACATCATAGGGATCACCTGCCTCTCCTGCTAGCCAACTGGATCACCATAATAGTCACACAAAACTCTGTTCTAGAAAGGTAACTAAGGACCCATAGTGTGCAGGATCCACTTGGTTAGCAAAACTCTTGTCACTTCCCAAGGCCCATAAGAATCTTCTTTCGATAATGTCCACATGGTACTAAATACAAGTGGGCATCTTCAAAGGGAGAGGTAATACATTGGCAAAGCAAAAAGGATGAAAACAGCAATAGCCTACCTCCCTTCGATAGGAGCCTGACCATCTAATGTTGCAGATGTTTTTCCAACCTCTCAAACGCAAGCAGCCAATCCTTGGAAGTGATGTTTCCTGTGGACAGTGGGAAATCGCGATACCTAAAGGAGAGCTACAAAAGGAGATTCGAAAAATAACGATGGAACATTTAGAAAGCAGCTTAAAGGACATTAAAGAGTAAGATACAGGACCCCTCAAGATTGTATACCAAAAATTACTTATTTTGCTTGGACAAGCCCATCTAACCAAGGATGAAATCCTTCCCCAAAAGAGGTACAGCTTCCAAGGAAAAAAGAAAAGACTCAAGATTGGGAGCAAACTCCAAAAGCAATACTAACTTCCTCCTTGCAGGTAGGAGACAAACTATTTGCATGCTGGCAGGCTGCACCAACAGATGGCAACTTCAAATTGGCAGGAGGCAAACTTTCAAAAGAAAACGGCAAGAGACATAAATCCAGACCAAATCCTGGGAACTTAGCATATTGGTTGTGCATATAGACCATGAGCATCATGCCCTTGACAAATAAGAATGCCCATAACCCAGTAACTACAGAAAGCAAAGAATGACGTAATTGAAATCAGATGGATCCATAGGCCAGTCCAAACATGATAATGAGATCCTTCAAAAAATCAACTAACAAACATAGTGGGTCATGAGTTGAACACAAGCTAGTTCAAGCACATCAAAAATGGTCTCAATCAATCCAATCTAAACCTAACCAAGCTTTTTGTCTTGACTCTGATGTCTTTTTCTTGTTTATATTGCACTATGTCACCATATGTTTGTTTGAATGTTGATGTTCATAAAAAGGAAGTTGTCAACTCGAGCATTTACCAACGGAAGATCCATTTCAAGCTGTTCACTCTTGGCCCAATAATTTGTGAAGAGTTTCCACCTTCCAAGAGCAGCTTAGAAAACTTTTCAAAAGAAAAGAAGCTTGGAAAATGTGCATTAAGGTCAACATTACTCAGGCCTATGACACGGTCAGCAAGGAGTATACCTACAATGTGGAGCAATTGGGCATTATGACATATTGGACAGCTTGGATACAATAGTGCAATGGGCACCCTACTACCACACCCTTGTCAATGGTATTCCATCATGTTTTACACATGGATGTAGATTGCACTAATGGTACATTGTCCTACTTCTCATGCTTGACATACAGGGCTTTTTTTATCTCCCATTCAGATGCAAGTAAAGTGCCTTCAAGGTAATTCACAAAGAAGAAGCAGGTTGAGAATAGAGCCATTTCACTGCCAAGGGTTGGTGGGATGCAACTTCATATCCACCTTATTTTTGCTGATGAGGTTCTCTCCTCCAAGATTGATATCCACTCTACTTGTGCCCTCCGTGCAGCCATCTCTACCTCCATGTCAAGTTTGCACCATAATGTCAAGAAGAGTTGGGTTTTCTTACCTCACTTGACAGTGTCCCAAGAACAGATTTGTCGCATGTTGGGCATGTTAAAGGGGAAATGCTGCACTTGCTATTCAGGAATCTCTCTCATCAAGAAGCCAAAAAGTGAATGGACGTGTTGTATGAAAAAGATCAACACGTCTTGACTCTTGAATGGCTGAGTATCTAAGGCCCTTTCTGAGATAGGGAGTGCCGAACTCATCATCTTTATGGTGATTGGAAGTATACTTGCCTTCTGGCTGTGGTGCATCATCAGCAGATTTCCCTTGCCTTCAATAGCAAAAAAGTCTGCACCAATCTTTGAGGGCCCGTTTGGACACAGGATAAGTGGAGGGATATCCCTCCTAGGAGGGCATGGGGCACTGTTCATGAGAGATTGGGACACTATTCATCACTTCCCTCAACATCTAAATCAAATAACTCCATTACATCACATTAATACCAACATATATTAAAATATACACACTTTTAACATAACATACCCATTAAAACATATCTACTATATCATATCAACCCACTCACAATCATTTCTTAGTATTAAACAAATACTCATTAACATCACATCAATATGCCAATCATTTTATCCCACCACTTATTCTACCACTCAAACAAACATCCCTCTCCACTTATCCCAACCCTATGGTATTTTATCCCGCATCCAAACACAGACTCAGGGTCATGAATCCCACTAGGCAATATGGATGCACACCCATTATGCACCCCTAGAAGATTTTCTACATGCAACTAGATATCATTTATTCCATCATATCCGCAAGGCTGGACCCTAGCCAGGATGTTAAGCGAGGAGGGTGCATTACTTTGTGGCAAAATGTGATTTTTTGTTAGAGAGAATAGGAAGACTACTGGCCATCCAGTTCCATTAAAAACAGTAAGTATAAATACAATACAACAACAACAACCAAGCATTTTCCTACAATAAGTGGGGTCGGCTATATGAATTCTTTGCCTCCACACAGATCGATTTTCAGCCATTTCAAAATAAATACAATAAATCCAAAGAAAAAACAGTGTGGTGAGAAACCACACACAACAGGTCCCACCGCTCCCCTGATATAAATCAACGACCAACATGGGTCACATTCAGTGATTTAAATAACGACGGCATGCCGCCGGCAAGCCACTTTTTGAAAAAGCTCCATGCTGATATGCATCTGATGTCGAAATGCCGGGATTTCGTCGACATGCCGACAGTATGGTCGGCATGCCGGCAGATGTCGACCAGTCTGGTGAGGTTTGTGTTGGCTGAGCATGATCTGAGGTGTCTGCTGATGGGTAAGGTCCAAGTAAAGGTCTATAGGTCCAGATGGGCAAGGTCTGGGTAAGGGTTCGCACGCACGCATGCAGGGAAACACCACACACACACACACACACAGAAAATTTGAGTATTTTAACATCATTTTGAGTATTTATGAGATTTTTTGTCAGCATGTTGTTGGCATGACCATCGAAAAACGGACATTTCCACGACATGCTTATGAAATGCACACTTAGAATTTTATCGACACAATGTCGAAATCGGCATTCCGAACATTGGTCACATTACAAGAACTGAACATTCTAACAATGATCAAACTGAACTTCTCACGACAATAACAAACCACCCCCCCACCAAAAATGTTACCTAAACGCCAAAATAATCAACAAAGAGATGCGCGTTCAGCCTACTTCTCCTTCTGTGCACGTAGCCTTTGTCTCCTAGTGTGCTAAACCAATCTGCATGTTTGAAACAATGGTTTCCAAACTCGGGTACCACATCGGGACTCTCCAATTGTTGCAAAAGCACAGTCAGATGCTTTACCACCGCCCCCTTTTTCCAGCACATTAGGATCATAGACTGACTTCATGCTAGCTTCAACCTCTATCACCAAAGATGCCACGAAGAAAACACCGGATGAGAACCCCAAACTATCCTCCATCACCAGAGGGAAAGAGAAGTTTTGCGGCTCTTTCCAGTGGAACAACAGTAGAGGAAGAAGCAGCTATGGTTGGATAGTAATCCAGATTGAGGCTCTGATTTATCGTTGAATATGGACCATGACCACCTTCACACCATTTGTCGTCGACCTGATTGGACACCGCCGGATAAAGCATATGCCACTCTTTTTGAGAGAAACTGACCCCCATCATCAGCATCCACCAAATACAGATCAAAATCCAAGCCTGGACCTCCAGCTTCACATTCAACTGATTTTGGAGACAGATCTGCTTGGTACCCACCGCCAGCATGTTTGATTTATTTCCAAAAGATCCATTACCATCGAGAAATAGATTGAAATCTAAAGAGAGAACCAATTTGCTTCCAATCAACTAACCTCCAGAATTACCATTTCCAATTGTACTGAACCCAGCGACTTCTTCCCTTTTTTATCCCCTCTGCCAGCGACACAATTTCCAGAAATAAATGTTGCGTTGCCCTTACTGGCTTAGTGCTGCCAACAAGATCAGGGCAGCTACCATCCAAAAATTGTGGATCTAAAAATAGCATGGCTGAATCTGATTTGCCATTAATAACCTTTCCAAGAAAACCACAATAAAAAATATCCACTTCACGTTGATTTTTGGCACCACATCAAAAGTTTCCATAACCACACCCTGATTTTTTGCACCATCAAATAAACAGCTGTCAATAAATGGCTCCTGATTTACTGCCAGATTTTTGCACCCAAAAAATCCAGCCCACGTTAGCAATTATCTCTTCCAACCTGCTCGCATTCAAATTCAAAACTTGAATGCCCACAAAATTCCACCAAATCAGGAGATGACTTTTGATTGTGTATACCATTTTCGAAATTTGAAACAAGCGGAAATTTACCCTTGGTGATCAACCTCCATTCCTACTGCACAAGCTTCTTCTCCAGTGGTCTTGCCGGACCACCATTGCTCACCACCTCTACAAAAGATCTACCCTTCAAAAGAACCCCTTTATCATCAATACGCTCGAACTTAATAACAAAAGAAGAGCCTCCAAGCCTTAGAACCGCCTCTTGTGGCTTTTCCCGGTCACCAAGACTCACCAATCACCTCAACATATAATAAATCACCCTCTTCTAAACCAATTTCAATACACCTTTTAATCCTCGCGAAACTGGCACACAGATCACGCACTACCTCCATGGTGCATAACCCCAAAGGGATGCCCAAAATCCGAGCTTAAGATCCATCCTCACAGGGCACTTAACCCCTAAGGCTCCCTTATAAACCGAAGGTGATCTCCAAATGAGAGTAGCATCACCCACCACCAACTTGTTGCCCTTCAGCCTTGCAAGATCTTCCTCACCGAGCCCAAAAAGAAGAAACGAATTCTTTGCCAAAGAAGCGACCTTCCAACCTTCGAACAAAAGACTTGTATCAAACAGAGCAATCTTCACATCATCGAGGGAAAAACAATCTCGCAAAACATTCCCCACCAGCGAGAAAGATAAAGCAAAGTCAATTGAACTCACCAAAGGTGGCCATGGCACCTCAACCTCCGACAAAGAATCAGAAAATGTTGTCTAGATCAAGGAGACCCCAACCGTCTTCTTCGCGCACGAAAGAACCTTCTTCCTACATGAGTTATGCTTATGGCCTACCCCTCTGCAAGCCAAATACACCACTGGGTCTCTACATAAGGATGCGACATGGCCATGCATCCTACATCTATAGCAAACAATCTCTTGACAAACTGTTCTTGCGGCAAAAGGGCCCCAAGAATCACCCTTCCCCCCTCCTGCCTCCACCCACACGTCACCAACCATCTTCGTTCCTTTACATGGATATTGTTGCAGAATCTTCAGTAGAGAATAGTTTATGATTCACTCCCTGTGGTTAGACCAGTGGTAGTCGATGGTGTCAATGTCGATAGATGAATGGTGTAGCGGTGGACAATGGAAAGTCGTGGCAGAGTTGCGGCAACTTGTGATGTGATCTCCAATAAAGGCATTTGCAAGAAGCTGAGAAGACAGATGAACCATCTATTCAAGGCAATTTCACAGCCTTGATGTGCTGAAACAGTGCTAGTATCCATGCCTAGCATATTATAATGGGTTGCTTATAAAAGATTGCCATTGTAATTGGGTAGGCATATTGAGTGATTGCCTTCTATGTAATGACAGCGGGTACTCCCCTCACCTCTTGCTGTGCATTTGTGAAGCAGATCCTACATGACCCGAGGATTAGTAAAAGGGAGCTGCTTCATAATAGTTCCTTTCGGGGGGTTAAGAGTGAGTTTCCTTGAAAGGTAAAGAGAGAAGGTGGTCGCAGATCGTTGCTGCTCCATGGTGGTTTGCGTGGAAGGAGATCAATGCATATTTGCATGAGGCAGGACCCAACAGCCTCCTCAAATTGAATGCTCCATCTCAATGTGTAATGCTTTGGGACTCATATGTTGAGTGTCTCATGATTTCTGAATTCTCTTGTAGCAGCTCATCACTCTGTGCTTTTTGGCTCTTCAAGTATGTTCACTGTTTTTGAGTAATAAAGTTGCCCTTAATAAAAAAAAGTTGACGGAATCTCAGATATCTAATTTCTAGAGTCATCTTGCATGAAGTCTTTCCATTCGATTAAACTATTGAAAGTTGGTAGTTGTGCAATCCTTGTTCAAGCTTCCTCCTCAAGGTTCTACTTTCTCATGCAAGCAAACATAAGAGGTTTAAAATGCTTGACCTTTTTTTTAATGCTCCTCACCACAAGGTAATTCCTGCATTCATCATTGGCAAGAGATACAAAGTCTACGGTGCCAATATGAGAGGGGAGCAATTGGATGTAAACCACTCATACAAATAACGAAAGTCTTTGACTTCTCGCAAACATTCAAGTACATTACAAGAATTTTTCCAAGAAACACTTATCCATATAAATGGGTAGGACTGGCTAGAAGAAAGCAATACATAACTGTATTTTGAGTTTTCACAGAAATCTGTATTAGAATCATTGGTGAAGAGATGAAATCTAACACTTCACAAATAGTCTGACTGTCTAAAAACATAAAAACAAGATTGACAAGGATCGTACTTAGTATCCTCAAGGCGTCCATGGAAGCTCCATCTTTGGCGAAACCCCTCTATGCCCTCAACTCCACTTGCAAGAATTAAGTGTCTAGAAAAACATAATAGATAAAACACCTCGTGCAAAATTGCAAATTACAGCACAGAATAATAATAGAATATAGATGTATGCTAAAAGCACTAAACATTATAATCTGAAGTAAAAGGAAACAACAAAGTCCTCAGAATGTGTTTAATCAAAAAAGCTATTATGTAATATGACCTTTACATTAAATGTCAGCAAACATTTGGGCATAAACTAGCAAAATGCTAGCTAGAGCCCTAATAATTAATATTTCAAAAAGGACCTGAACTTAACTTTGGTAATAATATCATCACAATTTACTTTTCTATATATATATATATATATATATATATATATATATATATGATTCACAAAATGACTTTTTCTTTGCTTAACTCTGTATTGGGAAAAGACAAAATTTTGGATATAGTGAACAGAGGTTGCATTAAAACATGGATGTCTGTATCAGGCCTTCTATCAAACTTTCCATCTCATTTTGGCATATTCCCTTTCTAAAGTTTCACCATCTATGAAACATCCAAATTTCTCATGAGAGTTAACAACACTCACATCCTTGGAAATTAATGAGAAAAGTTCAAGGTTATATTTCGAATTCCCTAAGCATCTCTTTGCTCAACTTGTAATTCAGAGGAGCATGAGTAATTTAGAAAAGTCAAAGGGAAAGGATGAGAAGATTATTACGAGTACTTTTTGAATTCTCATCTAGTTATTATGATAAGTGAGGTTTCTCCCTAAGCTCAAAGCAAAACTTTAGATCAAAGCATATACGTATATGTGTGTGTGTATTATTAGTCCATTACAAATGCCCCTCTTATGTTTTGCAAAATTTATTATTTATTTTACAAAGGTTGCATTGCATTGTTACAAGCTGTTTACAAAACATAACTTTGTACTTTTACAAAGTAATTATTTTATAACTTTTTCATTAAGATGGCTATCACAATCATTTCCGTTCTTGACGGAATTTCGTATTCTAGCTAGCTAATTGATATATTTTCAACCCATATGGTTGTATTTCTCATAAAAGGAGTGTATATGTGTGTTCTCTTGATCCTGGAGGAGTCATCCAGACAAACATCAAAAGCCCATTTGGCTCAATTCTCAAAAATGCATTCTTTTCTTTTTTAAGAAGACAAATGAGATAGCATAGATGGCATTTCTCACCAGTTTTTAATATGAAGTCATACCTCTCCAAGGAGGTGACCTCCGCTTGAAGCTGGGAAGCTCTTTCCTTGGCCTCTTCCAAAGGCATCGACAAGCCCAATTTATATTCACTATCTTGCAGGCGTTTCCTTATCTCTTTATCCTGAAGCATACTCCAGATTTCTATGATAAAATCTTAAGACTCATAACTATATCAAATAACAAAGTAACCTTAAACCCACTAATGTGTATTCACCATATGCAATGGGGCTATAGTATATATGATTATATCAGATTAAGAAAAGGGGAAAAACTTAGTACATAAGAGGATTAAATACATACACGTTTTTCAGCACATTGCCGATACAGTACAATTTCATCTTGACAAAAAGGCTCAATGTCATTTATCTGTAGACCTGAGACATTAAATTGATACTGCTTATTATGTACCAATTTCAGATTTATAAGACAAGGGATCTGCAACATCTTGTCAGAATGAAATTTATTTAGCAAGAGGCAAGTATAAAGACACTTACACAAGAAAAGGTTCCTCAAAATCCCATCACATAAATCAACACCTTCAAGGACATGAGAGGCTATTTCTTGTGGTATAATTGGGGATGGTGGGCCCAACATAAGATCATCACCAACAAGGATAGTTTCCTCCATAGTTGGTTGTGAATCCACTGGCACCCATCAGAAATAACAGTAACATATAACCTTTTCGTGCTGAGATACTTATACTGAGTACTGATACAAATAGTGAGAAAGCAATAACAGATACAAGATACAACCTCAGCCCAGTTGAGTATCAGCATAGTCTATATTCAAGAACCAAGCAGAAAGAAATAAAGCAATGCATAAGAAGGATGAGAAACAATGTCCATGAAGAGAATGGATAACAGCAAAGTCTCTATAAGGATCACCATAATCAACAGGGTTCCCAACTTCTGGATTTTTTTCATAATGCCAAAGAAAGCGAAGAGTCTGATATTTTTTTTGAAGGTCAAAGAGTTTAATATTTGGCATGATTGAATGGCAAAGATCACATTTGTTGCATCAGTGCATCTTCTCTTGGAAGTAATTAAATTTTTTATAGTTTAGAGTTCAAAATAGAAAAGCTTCCATAATACTTTGAGAAACAGATAGGTACTATATTATATCAGTTCCTCATTTATAAATCAAGTCCAGATTCCCCTTCTGGATGGGTTAGAATAGGACAGATGCTTGGCCACTTGTTATAAGGAGTAGGTTTGGATCCTGTTAATGAAATCCTTTTCTCCATGGCTCTTCACAAACTTTTGTTTTAGTTAGTGCCACCCATGACCTTAACGAGCAAGAGGAAGACCCTTTTATAGAAGCACAAGTCATTTGCTCACCAAAATTAATAATAATAACAGTAAAAAGAGGACAGGAAGTGTGCAGCTTAGCTGCACATAAGTTGCACGCAACTTAGTCAATATCTTGATATGCAACTAATATCTCAAAAGGAAAATTTAGATATTGAAATTTGAAACCATTTAATAAAAATAATAAGTACAAATTTCATCGGAATTGAACCTTAGCACCTTCATCAAACAGGACCGAATTCCGTAATACTTAAGCCATTGAGATTGAGCCCCATTCAATGTAGGGGATAAGAGTAATGGATTAGCTTAAAATTTTGTTCATAATATATTCATAAGAAGTTATCTTAATCCTTAAAACTCCACAAAACATTACTCCTAGTAAAAAATATTAACTAAATTTCACGACTTATGTGTAGCTAAGCTTCACATTCCATTTTCTACAGTAAAAGGGATGACAATAATAAGGCATGTATGGGTTTTGCTTGCACATTTACAAGGGTTACAATGCAAAATTGTCCTATTCATGTGCTTCCATAGTTTTAATTCAGCTAGATCATGGAGTCCATTGTTGAGAGAATCACATATCCTTTCCCCTTGCCTCGACATAGACCAACCCCCTCCCTTTTCACTCATCAAACCTAGGCTGACCAATCCCACCATCCGATAAAAAGCTCCTTCAACATACCTTCCGCCCTCCTCACATCCTACACCTGACAGCCTCTACCCTAACCAAAAAGCCCCCCCTCCCTTTCCATAGCATACAACCTCACGACCCTAAACTGAATCCTCTCCTAAAAGACATCATGGCTTGGGGTTGTAAGGCTCTATTGGCTTCAACAAGGGGTGGTGGGAGATTGGTTCCAAAACATGGGACTTTTGAATCCTCATGTTCCTCAACTCGACATGCCATGGTCAGGGGCATGGATAATCATATTATATTATTATGAAAGATAGAGTGATGCATAATCATAATGACTAAACAATGTAAGTATCATCTGCCATGGGTGGGTGGTTGGTGAAATTTAGTTATTTCTCTAAATATTATAGTTCCATGAATAATCGTATGGAAAGATGTAAAATAACTTGTCTGTCCAGTTCCAACGACATTAGAAAGATAAAGCTTTTCTTTGGGTACCAAGAAACTGTGTGTCAATTACCAGAGGATGGCAACAATTCAAACTGTTGAGAATCACATCTAAGGATATGTAATGAGTGTGCCTCTTCTCAATTCAAAACCCATTGGCTTAAGTGGAGGGGCTCAACTAACATTCACCACTTTGTTTCGCATTTTTAGATGCAGGACTGTTATATCTTAAAAGAACTACTCAGTTTCTGCATTCATCAATAACTATCTTCTGAAGTGAATTTTAAGGGTCATAATAACTACTAGCAAGAATTGGAAAACTTGACTTCCAAACAAAACATATGAAAGCAAAAACAATTAACCTAAACACTAGTAGCTTTCAGCACTTCCAAGGGAGCATATAGAACCAAAAAATCTCAAGTTTGAATCTTTTTCTGGAAAGCTAATAACTTTTTAACTTTGAATCTTTTTCTGAAAAGCTAAGAACCTTTTACCTTTAATTGTAGATGAAAGAAGAACAATCTTAAAAGGAAACAAGAGAGTTGTGGCATACCGTCCATGATGGCAGACAACACAGCCACCTCCTATGCCTGTTGTTTGAAGCTGAAGACATACATCAAAAGAAAATATATTAGAGGTTGATGTTATCAACTTTCAAATGTATTAAAAAAAAAAGTGACAAGAAAAATATTTACCTAGCCTAGCTAATAAGGAAATTCACTCTAACACATTGAAAGAGTGTTAAAAACAAAAAAGTGACGAGAAATTTTTTTACCGTAGCCTAGCTAAAAAGGAAATCTACTTTAACACATTGAAAGACAACTATAATTGCTCAATGCAGCATTGAGGAGATGCAAACTTTTTTATTTTACAAAGTGGTACTTCAAAATATTCATCAAGAAACTCATTCAAATAAGTGGATGCCACTAACAAAATAAAAGAACGAAATGCCAAATCTAAAAGAAACATCAGCATTAAATGCTGCAAAATGGTTATCTTCTGAAGTTACAAATTTTAATCTTGAAGGCTCAAGTTATGCATTACAGGAATTAAATTGCTGCTGTAATTTCTGCAATCTTGAGGATCTCCACATTACATTTGAAAATCTGGTACACTTTCTTTTCAAGAAAAACTCTGATGGATTTTGTTACCAAGCATACAATGCCTCAATTAAAATATCTTCTTCGGCTTTAATGGCTAACATGCATTTTGACCAAGATCGATCCTCCAACTTGGGGTACTTATAGCTCAGCTTTTTCACTCACTACCACAAGTTGTGGGTCAAAAATTCCCCCAAGCAATCCCTACTTGACTGGGCAATTCATCACCCATGCAAATTGTGGACAACTCAGAAATCAACTTCTTGAAACTTAGTTGAGCAAGAAAACTCTTTTTTCAACCATAATGTCAAAGAAGAATTACTAGATGATTCATCTCTTTTTTTTGATAGAATAAATAATCGTTAAATATTTTCGGAAATAAAAGAAGTGCTAGAAAATTAATTATCTGACAGTTCTTCTCTGAATCAGAACTTGGGGTACTTATAGCTCAGCTTTTTCATTCACCACAGCAATTTGTGGGTCAAAAATTACCCCAAGCAATCCCTACTTGACTGGCCAATTCGTCATCCATGCAAATTGTAGACAACTTGGAAATCAACTCCTTGAAACTTAGTTGAGCAAGAAAACTCTTACTTCAACCATAATCTCAAAGAAGAATTACTAGATGATTCATTTCTCTTTTTTTGATAGAATAAATAATTATTAAATATTTTCAGAAATAAAAGAAGTGCAAGAAAATTTATTATCTAACAATTCTTCTCTGAATCAGCTAAGCTGTGTGTCAGAACCTAATGAGTCTTCTATGAATCGGTTTAATTTTATGTTGGCTTCTGTTAACTATAAGACATAGGTACAAATCATGCAAGTTCAGTGACAACAAAATGACACAAAGGGCAGTCCTGAGGGAAGCATTCAAAAAGAAAAGGCTATTATACCAAGGGCAAGGCCATTCCACATGGTATCTATTTAAAGAAGAAAAACAGGAACAAGAAGAAACCAAATTATCCCTAAGAACCTAATGGAAAATGTATACATTAATCCATCTAATTAATGAAATGATCAAACCTAAACTTAAAATAACCATAGTCCCTAACCTAACTTTAAGCTACTTCTAAACACAAAAGATAAATCAAATGGCTAGAAAGAATCTCAATAACTCAAGCCAAAGCTCCATGGGGAAGATTTAGACCTACTGCTGGAGCAGCACCCAGGGATGGTTGCTGGATTTGGTCTCAGCTAAGATCCAGCTTGGCACAACCGGGATTCAGGACACATGAGGTTCAAACTTAGGCACACAGGAATGCTAACAATCTCCTTGGAATACAAACAAGTTGCAACAGAGATTGCGCCTATTGATTATGCAGCACTATTAACGGTCCCGACAGTCATAGTTACTGTCATGTAATATATCTTCCTAGATTCCAGCAATTTGTGTGTAAACACAATTAGTGGACCATCTCCCCAATGAAGAAAAATATAAAACTGCCCTTCAAGCACCCTAGGAAAGAGATTGAGCTCTATTGTACTCAAGCTTAGTGTAAAAACCACATGGTATGTGGTGCATACAAGAGATCAGAATCTCTTCAAAGACATAGCACCTTTCCTTGGAATGAACTTGATCATCAAGACCTTTTTCATTTCTGTGATTGTCTCAGCATTTTTCCCTTACCTCTCATCTTTTTCCTATTTTTGTTCCTAAAGGTTTTGGTGGTGGTTCATTCAGACCATTTGTGAATCAAAAAACTATCACACACAACCTTGATTGAACTAGAAAAGCCTATGTATAACTGGCTTTTTATCCTTCACAACCTAGTCCTTCTCCTTGATCTATATTATCTGACACCTGTACATTTCAATTAAGCCTTTTCCCACATTAAGTGGCATCAGCCAAGGATGCAAAAATTGGTCTATCAGCCAATTAATCTTAGTTGGTCACTAGTAATTCAAATATAGATAATCAAGCCCATAATCAGCCAGCCCATTTTATCTAATGCATAACTAATTGGTTGGCGAGTAAGCCAGCGACTGAGAAAGGCTGGTTTACCTGTTTGCATGTTTAAGAACCCAGTAACTTAGAAATCCAATTAACTGTTCATTCCCCATCTTCACACTCCCATTTCCAATCAATTAATTGTTCCAAATGAAAAGACAATGAGTTTTTCTCAAAAACCTCGTGTAGAAGACCCAGGATGTGATGTAGACAAGCTTGCTATGAGCTTGGCTATTGCTTCCCAGTCATCTAAAAATAGAAAAGCTCTATTGGCTAAGCCAAGAACATTTATACCTCAAAAAAGTAAGCCTGCAGACCTCTTCGGCATACAAGTATTGCTTTTTCAACTCCCCCACCCCCCCAAAACCATTCCCAACGATGAGTCCCAGCTTCTTTCCTCTCCATAAAAGATCAAGAATTTTGCTCAATACCTATAGAAAATGAGTTGGTGATTTTATTGTTTGTCTCATTGAGACTTATGGATCTTCTCTTATGTGCTCTTATTGTGTTTAACTTCAAAATGACTTATTTTATGTGATCTGATAACATGTTTGTTAGGGCTGCGATCTTTATTTATAACTTACTGGGAACTTGTGCAAGTTATGCATCCTATCAATGTATCTATATTTATAGGCTTATTTGTATGATTGCTTTTTGATATCTAAATATTAAAACTTACTCATCTAGATAATCCTTTACTCTCGTGCAATGTGATATAATCTTTTGTCAAAAACCTCCCCAACTAAATATCGTCTACCAAATTCTACAACCTTGGTGTTGGCTACAAGGATATAGCCTTCCAAATGATCGAAATGATCATTTGCCCTTCCAAAACCCTTTCAAAAAAAAATCCTTCCAAAAGTTCTTTTGTCTTCCCTGTTCTCTTTCATAAAACTTAATATCCAACCTTTCACACCTTCCGATTTAGGCATCAATTGTCCTACTCTAGAGACACCAAAACCATTTTAAGCATTCGTCTCTTTTTTTTTCTATTGATGCCACACCAACCTTTTCTAGAAATATATCTGTTAGGAAAGTTGTTAAAGTCTTTAGGATTAGAATTGAGTCTATTTTTTAGTTATTTTAAGAGTTCTAGTTAATTTTATATTCATGTTAGTAAGTTTTATAGTCATGTTGGATCTTTTATGTAATTTTTCTAACCCTACTCTCAAAATAAGAGAGATCAGGGCTTCTATTTTGAATAACAAGCATTATTTTCTCCAGCAATATCATTGTGAATGCAGTCCTCCTTTGCATAGCCACATATCCATCTCGGTATCTTCATTTCCATCATAGGCATCCTAAGCATACTTACAATTGACACCCTATCATTCAAATCCTTATAGCATGACAGGCTACCATCCTTTATGGTAAATACCCTTAACTTTTAAAAGGATCTTTTTGTCAACAAGAACACCTGAATCTCTTAAACCAACCTGTATTTCACTTTCATCAATCCAGGTTTGATTCATCAATTTTACTTTATCTTAAACAACTAAAATCTCCAAGAGTTTTAAATTAGACATCAAACTATTAATGCTACTACAAAATCTCCTCACATATACCATACCACTTAAAACAACCAAGGTCATTTGAGTAATGAC
Organism: Thalassia testudinum; assembly: GCA_037157565.1. NCBI lineage: Eukaryota > Viridiplantae > Streptophyta > Magnoliopsida > Alismatales > Hydrocharitaceae > Thalassia > Thalassia testudinum. The sequence continues at coordinate 6,512,324 of JAZHRO010000040.1, read as the reverse complement.
AGCAAAACCATCATCAACATCCCAATTCCTATGTCCAATTGCACCATTCCCTTATTGCCCAAAATCCATACACAAATATCCAATATCAAGACCTCAAGAATAGGATATAAAAAATGGCAACCTTTTCAAAAAAAAAAGGCAAGAATATGCCAGTTGAATGATTGAAGCTTATAGATAAGCATACTCCTCCACCTTCCAAATCTCAAGCGTAGCAACATATCAGAGTGCACCTCCAACCAAAAACTTAAAAGAATTCCATAATTTGTGAAAAATTATGGACTAATATATAAAAAAAAACAAATGCATTAAATAATAAACTCACCAAATAAACCAAAACTAATAACAGGAAATTCAGATAATCTAAGTGAAGAAGAATCAAATCCAAAAAATAACATTGGAGTGAGTCTACACGTGAATCACCCATCTAAGTTAAGATGCAAAAGAAAATACCAAAGACGATGCACACAAGCACTAGGATTTGCGTCACTGTGTCACACCACAAGATCCCTAGACGTGGTTAGGGGGTGCAAAACATACCTATGTTAAAGTTTGATAAAATATTCAATGTTCGAATTCGGTTCAATAAAGAAATCGAACATTTGAGTTTGGTTCATTATTAATTCGTTTGCATTGTCCAAATGAACATGGTTGATAAAGTTCGATACTATGTACGAAAGTAGAGTTCAGTAATGTTTCGTTCGATAATGTCTCCTTTCAACATTAATAAATATTTTCTTTCAACAATATCATTAACAGATATCTCAAGTTGATTAATGTTTTGATCAAAGTAAACTGAAAAATAAATAAAGACAAGAAAAACAGGCAGAGGGGGCGGGATCAGTGATGGTGGTGGTGGCAGCTGGAGCTTGGGACCGGTGGTGGTGGTGGTGGTGGTGGCTGGGGCGTGGGGCCGATGATGATGGTGGCTGGGGCTCGAGATCGGTGGTGGTGGTAGTGACGGCTGGCAGCAGTTGTGGGCGAGGCGGGGGGGGCGGAGGCGACCGGGAGGTAGAGGGGACTGGGAGGCGGAGTGGTGGCCGGTCCGGTCGAGGAGGGTAGATGGTGACCGATCAAGGTGGATGATGGGAGAGGAGGAGGTTTGGGTGAGGGAATGCTGGTGGCGTGTGTGCGGTCAAGCGAGGGGACGGGGAAGGAAAGTGATCGTGGCGAAGAGGAGGTGATTGGTGCTGGCCAGCCGAGGGCCGGAGAGGAGATGGCCGGCTGTCCGGTTGAAGTAGAGGAGGAGGAGAGAGAGGAGGGGATCGCCGCAGACCTCGAGGAGGCGCTGTTGATGGAAGGAAATGGCGGCGTGCTGACGCCGGCGACAGAGGCAGCTGGCGGCGGCTTGGTAGGGGACCTGCGAGAGGAGATTGGGAGTAAGGATTTTGCCGCTGGGGATTGGGAACAGCGTGGAGGGCGCGTCACCGCGGGTGAGATTTTTTTTTTTTTTTTATCTTTAAACGGGTTTGCAAAGCGGGTCGGATTCGGAATTTGAATATGGAATCTTTTTTTGAAAAAAAGAAAAAAAAAGTGTGTTCTTAGTATCATGATTTAAAATATCGGTGGTATATGGATTATATTCTATGTCAATTAATTAAAGAAAATTGATACTTTATTTATATCTTTTTTTTTTATATCAGTCGACATATTGTCGATATCATATATCAAAGGAGAATAAAGCACTATTATATAAATTCTCTTAAATTGACGACAAACGATCAACATGTGGATATGTTGGTCACATGTCTTTAGTTGCTAATATTGGACTGTGCAAATCACATGGACACATATTCTTTTTATTTATTTTCCTCTCCTCTATCTTGTGCAACTTACATGGAGATATGATTTGCACTGTAACTATACAACTCACCAACAGACTAAATTATTAAAAAATTCTAAAAGATTAATTGATGAATTCCACTAGCAGACATCTATGTAAAGTTTCAATAAAAAATAAATCGAATCATACGATTTACACTGTGAGTCCGTGATAATGCGAATTACCAACAAACTTAATTATAAAAATCTCATAAATAATTCGAAATAATCAGTTATAAATATCAATTATCAATAGGAATAGAAGTTACAAACAATCTCACAAACACATTGTTACTACCTGGTTCCCGGATCCCTACAAGACCGAGACCGGCTCGCTTCGACTAATCCCAAAACCTAGTTGTCCAACAAGAAATAACTAAAAGCAGAAAAATAACCATATTCACACATGTCATATAACTAAGCAGAAGAAACGTATAAAGCAGTAAAGGAAATAGAACAGCTGTCTCAATACATACCACCACAACAACAACAATGAAAAGCAGAAAGGAAACAAAAGTAGCAAAATAGTAACTAAGAGTCCATTACTTACTACAACAGTAGAGAAAAAAGAAAGTGTTGAAGGAAACTACGGCTGGACTCGACTGGGCCAAGCACCCTCTGCAGCCAGAAACTTAGGCTGCTCAACTCCTGGTCCTGAACAGTGTTATGAAAAGACAGAATCAGTGAACGCTGAGTAGAGTGGTGTTTATATTATCTAAGTACAAAATAGTAAAAAAAACAAATTTAATTATCATTTCTATTTATCTGTTTTATATGTTTCTGTTTCACACATTTCTCAAAGTATCCAGATATTTCTTGATCTTGTATGTTCCTCGTCGGAACGATCTTGATTGTAGTCTTTTCTGTAGAGTAGAAGGTACATGTGGTGCTCTCCTGGCCAAGAGAGTCCCCCGTGGTAGTCCTACACTCAGTTAACCGCCCTAAGGTCACTGTCAAGACGTAGCGGTGACTACGACACGCGTGATAAGCGCACGGGTAACTACCCTGCACTGACACTCAATCAGTCGTTTCCGCTAGTGGGTACACCCAAAGTACAGCACGGAACAATATAGGGCCTTGCCCTCTCAGAACAGGGGTCTCGTCCCTCGGAACCAAACAAGGGTCTCGCCCTCCACAGTTCGCGCACCCTCATCTGACTACCTCGATTTGCCCAAAGGGCTTAACAAGTCAATATAAGGTGGCTAGCTGAACCTCGGGCCCCTTGGGGTGGCTAGCTCCCTCCCTACACTAGTAACTCGCCTCAGTACCACGTACGCGAGGGCTAACAGAAGTCGGTGTAGAGTAGCCAATCCTAACCCCAGATCTCAACCCAAGGGAGGCTAGGTCTACTTTACACAAAAGGGGACAGTTGCTCTTCTTGGTACCACGTACTCAAGGGCCAGCACACTTCCCGTCTATATTCCAGGTTTCCGTCTATCCACAGTAGTTCTACTCCTAATTCCCGTAGGGTTTATGCTCATGTTCACCTCATTCATCCCGATCCAAATCTCATCTTTCATAATTCATTTCTCATCCATATACAGGCAACTTGTGTTTTCATAAATCAATTCTTAATACATGCAACTGGTGATTTCACAGGTAATTATTCATTAAATATAGGCATCTCATATTCTGATAGGCAACTCGCAATTATAATACAGGCATTTGCTAGCAATTTATCTCAATTACACATGCAAGTAAACCCTACAATACAAACAGATTCATTCATTTCTTTACCCTAGGGTTCATTCCACATCCTAGAATTCCATTTGGCTAATTCAACCAAGTACATTCTTATTCAAATATTAATAACTGGGTTAAACTACTCTACCAGGAAACATGGGGGCTTGAACTGCAAACCCAGACGTCTCTGCGAGCCCCAAATACGCAGTAAGCTGAAATCATATACCGGGGAATACATCACAAAAGGAGAGTCCAGAACAGTATATAACACTCTAGTACGTAGAGGAACTCGAAAGGAAAGTGCAGGTATTTCGTTTGGGTAAAACGAACCCTGATCGGACCCTAAACAGGTCAAAAACATGCATACTGCTCAAAATCAGATGTTTGTGAATAATCCTAGACGTCTTAAAAGACGTCAGATCTTACCTTGTGTCTCCTATGGTATCCTCAGACGTCCAGACCTCTGTGATCGTCTGGAAACAGTTCCAGACGTCGGACAATGTCTCCGGTCGTCTGGACGCGCCTCCAGACATCTGGTGATGCGATCAGATGTCCAAAATCACGTGGGAAAGCGCTCTGCGCTCCTTCCCAAAGCTACACCTGCGTACGCAAACGCAGGCATGGTCAGCCGACAACAACCCCTGTGCTACGATATGCATGGCGCAGGGAGATACGTACCTTGCGATATATGTGCTTTCAGACGTTTGGCCTTAGCTCCAAACATCCAGGTACCCCGCCAGTCGTCTGGACACCACTCCATACGTCTGATACTGGAAAACTTCCAATATCAGGAGCTCCTCACAGCTCGCTCCGCTCGCTCCTCCTCCCGCAACAGTAGCTCCAGCCGCTACAAGAGCTTGAGCAGCTCCTCACCAGCCCCTCCTCGAGCTCCACCGAAGCTCCATCGACCTTGGTCCTCCTTCCTCCCTCTTGCTCTCTGTAAAGACCAATCACACTTTTAGCCTTTTAAGACGTCTAGACCCTTTCCCGGATGTCTGAAAATGAAATTTTTATACGCGCTCTATGCGCGAGCAGCGTGCAGAACATTCTTCACTCTCTCTCCCTTTCTCCTTTCCCCGAACCCTAAAACCCCCACGCCACCTATTTAAGCCCCTCCCCTCCTCTCCTCTCCACTCCACACACCACCACCTTCACCTTCAAAGCTTGTGGGAGTGGCGAGAGGAGGAGAGCAAGAGGGAGAAGGAGAGTGCAGGAGGAGGAGGTCGAGGTCGAAGAGCTCCGGTGGAAGCTCGACAGAGCTCGCATGGCCACTGCGGGCGCGTGTGGGAGGAGAGATCCTGGGGAGGTGGCCTCGACCATCTGCAGCGACTGGAGCTGCGGCAGCGCGAGGAGGTGCGCAACAGAGAGCGTTGGAAGCAGGTTCTGGTACTGGAAATTTTCCAATATCAGACGTATGGAGTGGAGTCCAGACGACTAACGAAGCACCTGGACGTCTGAAGTTAAGGCTGGACGTCTAAAAGCTCTTTTATCACGAAGATACGTTCTTTTTCGCGGTTACAGCCATACAAGCCTCACCACAGATGAATGTCAGGTTTGATTTGGGGCTGCGGGTGTCGTACGCAAGAGCAGCCTTGGGAAGGAGCGCGGAATGCTCTCCCACACACTTTTAGATGTCTGATCAAATCACCAGACGTCCAGAGGTGCTCCCAAACGACCGGAGGCATGGTCCGACATCTGGAACTGCCTTCAGACGATCGTAGAGGAGGCCTGGACATCTGAGGACACCGCAGGGACTTAAGGTAAGGTTCTGGTACCTTTTAAATGCCTGGACTTGTTCCCAGATGTCTGTTGCGTGTTTGACTCGTTTTGGGTCCGATCGGGGTCCGTTTTATGCAAACGAAGTACCTGTAGTTTCTTTGCAAGTTTCTCTACGTACTGGAGACCTTTCTACACTATTCTGAATCCTCCTTTTGTGATGCATTCCCTCGTGTAGGGTTTCAGCCTGTTGCATGTTTGAAGCTCGCAGAGACGCCTGGGTCTGCGGTTCAAGCCCCCATTACTCCCGGATTGTCTGGTAGAGTGGTTTACTTATGTTAATAATCTTTAATAAGAATGTGCTTGTGGAAATAGCCAAATGGAACCCTAGGATGTGGCATGAATCCTAGGATAGAGGAATGAATGAATCTTTTGTGCTGTATGATGTACTTGCATGCATGATTTAGCTAAACTGTTAGCATTTGCCTGTATTATAATTATGAGCTGCCTGTAATTTATGAACAATTACCTGTGAAATCACCAATTGCATATATTGAATTATGGAGACACGAGCTGCCTGTATATAAATAAGAACTAAATTGTGAATGGTGGGATCTGGATCGGAATAAATGAGGTGAACAAGAGCATGAACCCTACGAGGAATTTAGAAGTAGAGCTCCTGTGGTTAGATGGAAATCTAGAATGTAGACGAGAAGTGTGCTGGCCCTTGAGTACGTAGTACCAAGGAGAGCGATTATTCCCTTTTCGTGTAAAGCGGAGCTAGCTGCCCTTGGGTTAAGGCCCAGGATTAAGATTGGCCACTCTACACCGACTCCTGTTGGACCTCGTGTACGTGGTATCGAGGCAGGCTACTAGTGTAGGGAGAGAGCTAGCCGCCCCACGGGGCCCGGGGTTCAACTAGCCACCCTATACCAACTTGTTAAGCCCTCTAGGCAAACCGAGGTAGTCAGACGAGGGTGCGCGGACTATGAAGGGGCGAGACCCCTGTTCTGAGAGGGCAAGGCCCTATACTGTTCCGTGCTGTACTTTGGGCGTACCCACTAGCGGAAACGACTGACCGCGTGTCAGTGCGAGGTAGTTACCCGTGCGCTTATCACATGTGCCGTAGTCATCGCTACGTCTTGACAGTGACCTCTGGGTGGTTGACTAGGTGTAGGACTACCACAGGGAACTCTTCCGGCCAGGAGAGCACCACGTGTACCTTTTGCTCTTCGGAAAAGACTGCAATAAAGATCGTTCCCACGAGGAACATGCAAGATCAAGAATATTTGGATGTTTGAGGAAAATGGGTAAAAAGGAAATACACATAAAATAGATAAATAGAAAAGAGAATTAAACTTGTTGCTTTTACTATTTTAGATAATATAGATACCACTCTACTCAGTGTTCGCTGACTCTGTCTTTTCATAATACTGTTTAGGACCAGGAGTTGAGCAACTTGAGCTTCCGGCCGCGGAGGGTGCTGGGCCCAGTCGAGCCCAGTCATAGTTTTCAGCACTTCTTTGTTGTTCCTTTCCTGTTGTAGTAAGTATTAGACTTTTAGTTACTGTTGTCTTTACTGTTTACTTTCATTCCGTTGTTCTGTAGTTGTTGTGGTATGTAATGGAACTGCAGTTTTACTTTCCTTTACTGCTTTGTACGTTTTTACTGCTTAGTTATATTGCATATGTGAATGTGGGTTACTTTCCTACTTTTTGGTTATTTCTTGTTAGACGATTGGGTCTTGAGATTAGTCGAGGGGAGCCTTCTCGAGTCTTGTAAGGATCCAGGAAATGGGTCGTAACAAGATGGTATCAGAGCAAGGTCATCCCGAGAAATGAACCAATTGGCTTGAGAATAATCGTTCACATGAATGTAACTACGGTAGCCACCACAACGTATTGCCTTGGTGTTCGTTCCAAGTCTTTTCTCGAAGAAATTCAGTATCGTTGACCCTTTTGTTCTGTCTTTCACGTCTCCTTGCAGGAGATGCCTTGTCGGGGAGTTCTCGAGGCAGGTCGTGGTCGAGGCCGTGGACGAGGTGGAGGGGTGGACGTGCTGGGCCTGAGGTACCAACTGACCTACCTCTTCTCCCGGGCGTTCAGGCTTAGGATCTCGCCCAGCTGATCAGAGATATTGTGCGAGAGGAGCTCCACTAGCCTCCACAGGCACCTCTCCCTGACGACGTGGAGGGGGAGTCCTCGGTGGGATAGAGAGACCGCTGCAGCACTGGACGAGCAGGAGGAGGGGGTGTGTAAAGACCCGTCCCACTTTTAGCCTTTTAAGATGTCTGGAGTCTCAGTCAGACATCTGTCCAAACATCTGGACCTTTTCCTGGATGTCTGAAAATGAAATTTCATACGCGTACTATGCCCTGTGAGCGCACGACGCGCAGGACCTTTTCTCTCTCTCCTTTCTCCTCTCCCTGTCAAACCCTAAACCCCAACCACCTATAAAAAGCCCCCCTCCCCTCATTTCCTCTCCACTCCACACACCACCACCTCCACCTTCAGAGCTACGGGAGTGGCGAGAGAGAGCGAGCAAGGGAGAGCGAGAGGGTGAGAAGGAGGAGAGTATGGGAGGAGTTTAAGGTTGGAGAGCTCCGGTGGGAGCTCGGCGGAGCTCACACAGCCATCGTTGGCGCATGCGGGAGGAGAGAGTCTGGAGAGGCATCCTCGACCATCGGCAACAGCTGGAGCTGCGACGGTGCGAGGAGGTGCGCGGCGGAAGGAGGTGGGAAGGGGTTCTGGTACTGGGAATTTTCCAATATCAGACGTCTGGAGCAGAGTCCAGACGGCTGGCGGAGCACTTGGACGTCTGGAGTTAAGACTAGATGTCTGAAAGCTCATTTATCGCGAAAGTACGTTCTTTTTGCGATTACGGCCATGCAGGCCGCACCACAGAGTGTTGATGGGCCTGATTTGGGTGGCTGCAACTGTCGTACGCAGGAGCAGCCTTGGGAAGGAGCGCGGAACAGTCTCCCACGCACTTTCGAACGTCTGATCAGCTCACCAGAGGACCGGAGGAGTGGTCCGACGTCTGGAACTGCCTTCAGACGATCGCAGAGGAGGCTTGGACGTCTGAGGACACTGCAGGGGCTTAAGGTGAGGTTCTTATATTTTTTAAGACGTCTGGACTTATTTCTAGACGCCTAATTTTGGTCAGTAAACACATTTTTGACCCGTTCGGGGTCCGAATGAGATCTGATTTACGCAAACGAAGTATCTGTAGTTTCCTTGAGATTTTCCCTACGTCCTAGAAACCTTTATACACTGTTCTTAACCTTCCTTTCGTGATGTATTCCCTGGTATAGAGTTTCAGCCTACTGTGTGTTTAGGGCTCGCAGAGACACCTTGGTCTGCGGTTCGAGCCCCCAGTACTCCCGAATTGTCTGGTAGAGTGGTTTAATACTTTTAATAATGTTCAAATAAGCATGTATTGTAGAATTAACTGACTGGAACCCTAGGATGTGGCATGAACCCTAGGGTAGAGAAATGAATGCACTGTTTGGTACTTATATGCAAAATTGAGATAAACTACTAGCAATTGCCTGTGAAATAATTCTGGGTTGCCTGTTAGAATATGAGCTGCATGTATTTTATAATCAATTGCCTGTGAAATCACTAGTGGCATGTTTTGAATTATGGAAACACGAGCTACCTGCATATAAATGAGAACGGAATTTGTAAATGGTGGAATTTGGATCGGAATAAATGTGGTGAATATGAGCATGAATCCTACGAGGAATTAGGAGTAGAACTCCTGTGGTTAGTTGGAAACCTGGAATGTAGATGAGAAGTGTGCTGGCCCTTGAGTACGTGGTACCAAGGAGAGCGATTGTCTCCTATTTGTGTAGAGCGAAGCTAGCCGCCCTTGGGTTGAGACTCGGGGTTAGGATTGGCCACTCTACACCAACTTCTGTTGGCCCTCATGTACACAGTACCATGACCTACAAGGAGACCAACCCGGCCGCACGAGACACTGACAGCGGACGAAAGAGGCCCTACCAGCCAGAGTACTCTCAGGGCCGTCGAGAAAGGAGGCACGCGGCACCCGCAGGAGAGCCGTCTCGTTTTGCGGGGCCGTCAGCTGTGATTTAAATGCCAACGGACACACACACACAGAGACAGATTCAGGCTAAAATAACCTATTTTTATTATAAAAAAACCTGTAAAACGTTTCTAATATCTTGATTTAGTTGTCTTTCAAATCTTAATCATTTCTGTCGACATGCACTGGCATGCCCTCGGCGTGCCTCGAAATATCATTTTTTCGGGTCGTCGAAATCATCGAAATCTGCCATCGAAAAACAAGCATTTCCACGGCATGCCCACGAAATGCATATCTACAATTTTATCGGCACAATGTCGAAATCGGCATTTCGAACCTTGGCCGTCAGTGGCCTTTGGGGGCCCCAGACAGGAGCTAGCTGCCAGCACTAGACCCCCGCCCAGTCGTCAGCAGGGACCTACCGAGGGAGGAAATCGAGTTCCCTTCTGCTACCAATGTGGCCAGCCGGGCCACATCAGGAGGGACTGCCCATCTAGGGTTGGAACACAGCATATGCTCCTCGCATCGAGTGCTGGAGGCCGAGCTGGTGGTCATGGTCCCCAGGCGCGTGGGGGAAGGCAGCAGTCACGAGGAGGGTATCGACCAGCGGCTGCTCGCCTGACCCAAAGTGTAGCTTCTTCGTCTGCACCAAGGACTGAGGGGCGTATCAACACCCTAACACACAGAGACGCCAGGGCTTCCGATTTAGTGGTGGCAGGTATGGTTATCGTTTCTGGCAGATTAGTGTATGTACTTTTTGATTCCGACACCACATACTCTTTTGTTGCTGCGAGTTTTGCTGTCAGTTTGGGACAGGACAGTGTACTGTTAGAGGATCTGTTGGTGATCAGAGGCCCAGGTGGCCAGTTGTTTGTAGTTGAGGAGGTCTACACGGACTGCGAGGTCAGTATAAGGGGACACAGCCTCCCCGCTGACCTGATTGTGATACCGATGGAGGATTTTGGCATGATTCTAGGGATGGACTGGCTGTCTGCCTACCACGCCTTGGTGAACTATTTCGAGAGGAAGATCGTCTTCTCCATACCGAAGTTGTCTCCTTTCGAGTTTCACTGATAGCCGGTGGACAGAGGTTTCAGATGCATCTCTACGCTTCGGGCAACGAGGCTGTTGAGCCAGGGATGTGAGGGATTTTTAGCCTGTGTAGTGGCAGAGCCTAGCCCCGTGGCTGACTTTCAGAGCATTCTGGTGGTTTGTGAGTACCCCAACATGTTTCCAGAGGAGCTACCAGGACTACCGCTTAAGTGCAAGATCAAGTTTGAAATCCCACTGGTACCGGGGACCAGCCCCACCAGATAGCACCACTTGAGCTGCGAGAGCTCAAGTCACAGCTATAGAACCTGTTGGAGAAGGGCTTTGTGAGGCCCAGTGCGTCCCCGTGGGGAGCCCCTGTGTTGTTTGTGAAGAAGGATGGTACCCTGCGACTTTGTGTGGACTACAGATAGCTGAATAGGGTCACCATCAAGAACAAGTATCCGTTGCCAAGGATTGACGACCTTTTTGACCAGTTGCGAGATGCCACAATGTTCTCCAAGATAGATCTGAGGTCAGGTTACCACCAGTTGAGGATCAGGGAGACCGATGTCTCCAAGACAGCTTTCCGTACCCGGTACGGGCACTACGAGTTATTGGTTATGCCGTATGGGTTGACCAATGCCCCCGCTACTTTTATGGATTTGATGAACTGGATTTTCAGGCCGTATTTGGACCAGTTTGTAGTGGTATTCATCGATGATGTACTCGTTTACTTGTGAGACCAGGCACAGCACGGACAACATCTACGGATGATTCTGGACACTTTGAGGCGACGCAGGCTGTATGCCAAGTACAGCAAGTGCGAGTTTTGGTTAAGACATGTGACTTTCTTGGGCCACGTGTTCTCGGGGGATGGTTTGGCTGTGGACCCAGCCAAGGTTGAGGCTGTCCTCAGGTGGGAGAGGCCACGTACAGTGATAGAGATACGCAGTTTTTTGGGACTGGCAGGTTACTATCGGTGGTTTATCAAAGGATTCTCGCAGATTGCGCATCCTATGACCCAGTTGACTCGGAAGGACGTGCCCTTTGCCTAGACAGATGCATGTGAGGCATGTTTTCAAGAGTTGAAGGAGAGGTTGACTTCCGCTCCTGTGCTTACTATCTCGGACAGCAGTGGCGATTTTATGGTGTACACAGACGCTTCATTGCAGGGGTTAGGGGGTGTGCTCATGCAGTGGGGTCACGTTGTCGCTTACACTTCACCGCAACTGAAGCCCCATGAGCATAGCTACCCTACCCATGACTTAGAGCTGGCAGTTGTTGTCTTAGCGCTAAAGACATGGAGGCACTACCTTTACGGTGAGACTTTTGAGATTTTCACAGATCATAAGAGCCTCAGGTACTTGTTTGACCAGAAGGAGCTTAACATGAGATAGAGACGTTGGTTAGAGCTCCTGAAGGACTACGACTGCAGCATCTCCTACCATCTAGGGAAGGCCAATGTGGTGGCTGACGCCTTGAGATGGAAGGCACCTGCCCACTTGGCCAGTCTACAGACACAAAGTTGGAGACTCATGGAGGAGTTTGGCAGTTGGCAACCCCGAGAGTCACAGGGGTATTGTGGGGTTGTGAAAGTGATGCGGCAGGCGTGACCAGAGCTAATAGACCGCATCATCGCAGGGCAGATGACAGATCCGTACTTACAGACGCTGTGGGGCAGAGTGCTGTCAGGAGACCCAGGAGTCTTTTCCTTCACAGACGAGGTGCTGCGCATGGGGGGATGCTTGTGCATTACCAAGGACAAGAAGTTGTTGAGAGAGCTCCTGGCTAAGGTGCACGGGTCCAGGTTCACCATACATCTTGGGAACATAAAGATGTATCATGATATGAGACGTGACTTTTGGTGGAGAGGGATGAAGCGAGATGTTGGTGAGTTTGTGCAGCAGTGTTTAGTGTGCCAGCAAGTGAAGGCCGAGCACCAGAGGCCTGCTAGGCCATTGCAGCCACTTCCTGTGCCAGAGTGGAAGTGGGAGAGCATCACCATGGACTTGGTGGTGGGTCTACCTATTACCCAACGAGGACACGACGCAGTCTGGGTGATAGTGGACAGGTTGACGAAGACGACACGTTTTCTGCCGATCCGAGTCACCTTGGGACCAACACAGTTGGCAGAGAGGTACATTCGCGATGTGATACGCCTACACAGAGTTCCGCATGAGATTGTATCCGACAGGGATACCCAGTTTACTTCCCAGTTCTGGGCTGAGTTTCAGCAGGCTTTGGGGACACAGTTGAGGTTCAGTACCTTGTACCATCCCCAGACGGACAAACAGTCAGAGCACACCATACAGACACTTGAGGACCTTTTACGCACCTATGTACTGAACTGGAGAGGCTCCTGGGATGAGTATTTACCCCTGACAGAGTTTGCATACAATAACAGTTACCATTGGAGCATCGGCATGGCACCTTATGAGGTTCTGTACGGACGGATGTGTACTGCACCCTTGAGTTGGGTCGAGGTGGGGACCAAGTGGGAGGTTGGCTCCAGGCTAATCCGGCAGAGTTAGGAGGTGATAGAGTAGATTCACAGATGACTCCGCACTATCAGGAGCAGGCATAAGAGTTATGCTGATCGGAAACGCAGAGAGGTACAGTTCAGGGTTGGGGATCACATCTTTCTCCACGTCTCGCCCATGAAGAGCCTGCAGTGTTTTGGGGTGAAGGGAAGCTTGCGTCGAGGTTTGTGGGGTCCTTTGAGGTCCTAGAGTGGGTAAGACCCGTTGCTTACCGGCTTGCCCTTCCTCCCCAGCTTTCTGGAGTGCACGACGTGTTTCACGTGTCCAACCTCAAGAAGTACATCGCTGATCCCAGTCATGTTCTTAGCCACGAGAGTATCGAGGTGGTGACGACCTGACCTACCCCGAGAGACTAGCGCAGATACTAGACAGAGCCATCTGGAGTCTGAGATGGAAGTAGGTACCACTGGTGAAGGTCCTATAGAGAAGCTAGCGGTACGAGGAGGCTACCTGGGAGCCTAAGGTGGCGATGCAAGAGCGGTACCTGGAGCTTTTTGAGGGTACGTCTTTTCGGACCTACTTCGGTCCTCTTTAAGTTTGTTACGCGTTTTATGTTCCTTTTTCCACACCCTAGCTAGTTCAAGTTTCGGGGATGAAACTTCCTTTAAGGTTGTTATGATGTAAAGACACATCCCACTTTTAGCCTTTTAAGACGTCTAGAGTCTCAGTCAGACGTCTCACCCTTTCCCGGATGTCTGAAAATGAAATTTCTGAACACGTACTGCGCCCTGCACGTGCGGTGCGTAGGACCTTTTCTCTCTCTCCTTTCTCCTCTCCCTGTCGAACCCTAAACCCCAGCCACCTATAAAAAGCCCCCCTCCCCTCCTCTCCTCTCCACTCCACACACCACCACCTCCACCTTTAGAGCTACGGGAGTGGCGAGAGGAAGTGAGTAAGGGAAAGCGAGAGGGCGAGAAGGAGGAGTTCGAGGTTGGAGAGCTCTGGTGGGAGCTCGGCGAAGCTCGCACGGCCACCGCGGGTGCGTGCGGGAGGAAGAGAGAGTCCGGAGAGGCATCCTCGACCATCGGTAGCGGCTGGAGTTGCGGCGGCGCGAGGAGGTGCGCGGCGAAAGGAGCTAGGAGCAGGTTCTGGTACTGGAAATTTTCCAGTATTAAACGTCTGGAGCGGAGTCCAAACAACTGGCAGAGCACCTGGACGTCTAGAATTAAAACCAGACGTCTGAAAGCTCATTTATCGCGAAGGTACGTTCTTTTTGCGGTTATGTCCATGCAGGCCGCACCACAGAGTGTTGATGGGCCTGATTTGGGTGGCTACAACTGTCGTATGCAAGAGCATCCTTGGGAAGGAGCGCGGAACAGTCTCCCACGCACTTTCGGACGTCTGATCAGCTCACCAGACGACCAGAGGAGTGGTCCGACGTCTGGAATTGCTTTCAGACTATCGCAGAGGAGGCTTGGATGTCTGAGGACACCGCAGGGACTTAAGGTGAGGTTCTTATACTTTTTAAGACGTCTGGACTTATTTCCAAACGTCTGATTTTGGTCAGTAGACACGTTTTTGACTCATTCGGGGTCCGAACGAGATCCGATTTACGCAAACGAAGTATCTGTAGTTTCCTTCCGATTTTCCCTACGTACTAGAAACCTTTATACACTGTTTTGAACCTTCCTTTTGTAATGTATTCCCTAGTATAGGGTTTTAGCCTATTACGTGTTTGGGGCTCGCAGAGACACCTGGGTCTGCGGTTCAAGCCCCCAATACTCTCGAATTGTCTGGTAGAGTGGTTTAAATCTTTTAATAATGTTCAAATAAGCATGTATTGTAGAATTAATTAACTGGAATCCTAGGATGTGGCATGAACTTTAGGGTAGAGAAATGAATGCACTGTTTGGTACTTATATGCAAAATTGAGATAAACTATTAGCAATTGCCTGTGAAATAATTGTGGGTTGCCTGTTAGAATATGAGCTGCATGTATTTTATAATCAATTGCCTATGAAATCACCAGTGACATGTTTTGAATTATAGAAACACGAGCTTCCTGCATATAAATGAGAACGAAATTGTGAATGGTGGAATATGGATCGGAATAAATGTGGTGAATATGAGCATGAACCCTACGGGGAATTAGGAGTAGAACTCCTGTGGTTAGTTGGAAACCTGGAATGCAGATGGGAAGTGTGCTGGCCCTTGAATACATGATACCAAGGAAAGCGACTGTCCCCTTTTCGTGTAGAGCAGAGCTAGTAGCCCTTGGGTTGAGACCCGGGGTTAAGATTGACCACTCTACACCGACTCCTGTTGGCCCTCGTGTACACGGTACTAAGGCGAGCTACTAGTGTAGGGAGAGAGCTAGCCATCCCACGGGGCCTGGGGTTCAGCTAGCCACCCTACACCGACTTGTTAGGCCCTCTATGCAAACCGGAGTAGTCAGACGAGGGTGCGCAGACTGTGGAGGGGCGAGACCCCTGTTTGGTTCTGAGGAGCGAGACCCCTGTTCTGAGAGGGCAATGCCCTATACTATTCTATGCTGTACTTTGGGCGTACCCACTAGCGAAAATGACTGACCGCTTGTCAGTGCGAGGTAGCTACCCGTGAGCTTATTACGTGTGCCGTAGTCACTGCTACGTCTTGTCAGTGACCTCGGGGTGGTTGACTGGGTGTAGGACTACCACAGGGGACTCTTCCGGCCAGGAGAGCACCACATGTACCTTCTACTCTTCGGAAAAGATTGCAATCAAGATCGTTCCCACGAGGAACATGTGAGATCGAGAATATATGGATATTGAGAAGAATGGGTGAAAAGAAAATGCATATAAAATAAAATAACTAGAAAAGAGAATTAAGCATGTTGCTTTTACTACTTTAGATAGTATAGATACCACTCTACTTAGTGTTCGCTGACTCTGTCTTTTGCATAACATTGTTCAGGACCAGGAGTTGAGTAGCCCGAGCTTCCGGCTGCGGAGGGTGCTGGGCCTAGTCGAGCCCAGCCGTAGTTTTTTTCACTTCCTTGTTGTACTCCCATACTATTGTAGTGAGTATTCAGATTTTTTCTTAGCTACTGTTGTCTCTACTGTTACTTTCGTTTCCGTTGTTCTGTTGTTGTGGTGGTATGTAATGGAATAGCAGCTTTACTTTCCTTTATTGCTTGTACGTTTTTACTGCTTAGTTATATTACATGTGTGAATGTGGTTTACTTTCCTGCTTTTTGGTTATTTCTTGTTGGACGACTGGGTCTTGGGATTAGTCGAGGTGAGCCGGTCTCGGGTCCTGTAGGGATCCGGGAACCGGGTGGTCCTCCACCTCCCCCACCGCACTCTGACACTTCCGAGCATGAGCCCTCCTTGCTTGGAGGCGTGCCTGAGCTTTTCGGACAGTTCCGGAAGCTGAAGCCCCCCTCCTTCAAGGGGGATGAGGACCCGTCTAAGGTAGAGGACTGGCTGGAGCAGATAGAGAAGGTGTTCGACATCCTTCCCCCCCGCAGAGTGCCACGTGGCCTTTGCCATATACCAGCCAGAGAGCGCGGCACAGGTGACAGGTGGTGGAGGGCAGTCAGAGGCCAGGAGAGGAGAGAGCCGACATGGGACCATTTCGTGACCCTCTTCTGCGAGTAGTACTTTCCGCAAACTTGGCAGGACCAGAGGAGGCGGGAGTTCCACACTCTCCGCCGGGGGACGATGACTGTTAGTGCGTATCGCACGCGCTTCCTGGAGTTGTCACGTTTTGCCTCGATAACCGTGGCACGGAGGAGGAGCGCCTATGGAGGTTTACCGAGGGGCTCCAACCTACTATTCGGGGGTATGTCAAACCTGTGAAGTTGCCCACCTTCTCACGAGTGGTTGAGGCAACCATGACCTACAAGGAGACCAATCTGATCGCACGAGACACCGACAGCAGACGAAAGAGGCCCTACCAGCCAGAGTACTCTCAGGGTCGTCGGGAGAGGAGGCATGCGACACCCGTAGGAGAGCCGTCTCATTTTGCGAGGCTGTCAGTGGCCTTTGGGGGCCCCAGACAAGGGCCAGCTGCCAACACTAGACCCCCACCCAGCCGCCAGCAGGGACCTACCGAGGGAGGAGGTCATGTTCCTCTCTGCTATCAATGTGGCCAGCTGGGCCACATCAGGAGGGACTGCCCATTTAGGGCTGAAGCACAGCAGATGCTCCCTGCACCAAGTGCTAGAGGCCGAGCTAGTGGTTGTGGCCCCCAGGCGCGTGGGGGAAGGCAGCAGTCACGAGGAGGGTACCAACTAGTAGTTGCTCACCCGACTCAGAGTATAGCTGCTTCGTCTGCACCGAGGACTGAGGGGCGTATCAATGCCCTGACACATAGAGATGCCAAGGCTTTTGGTTCAATGGTGGCAAGTATAGTTACCGTTTCTGGCAGATTAGTGTACATACTTTTTGATTCCGGTGCCACACACTCTTTTGTTGCTACAAGTTTTGCCGTCAGTTGGGGTAGGACTGTGTACTGTTAGAGGATCTGTTTGTGATCAGAGGCCCAAGTGGCCAATTTTTTGTAGCGAGGAGGTCTACACGGACTGCGAGGTCAGTATAGGGGGACACGGCCTTCCCGCTAACCTGATTGTGATACTGATGGAAAATTTTGGTGTGATTCTAGGGATGAACTGGTTGTCCGCCTATCATGTCCTAGTGGACTGTTTCGTGTGGAAGATCGTCTTCTCCATACCGAAGTTGCCTTCCTTTGAGTTTCACGGACAGCCGATGGATGGAGGTTTCAGATGCATCTCTGCACTTCGGGCAACGAGGCTTTTAAGCCAGGGGTGTGAGGGCTTTTTAGCCTGTGTAGTGGTAGAGCCTGGCCTCGTGGCTGACTTTCAGAGTATTTCGGTGGTTTGCGAGTACCCCAACGTGTTTCCAGAGGA
Source organism: Thalassia testudinum (assembly GCA_037157565.1). Lineage (NCBI taxonomy): Eukaryota > Viridiplantae > Streptophyta > Magnoliopsida > Alismatales > Hydrocharitaceae > Thalassia > Thalassia testudinum. The sequence continues at coordinate 6,494,636 of JAZHRO010000040.1, read as the reverse complement.
GCTGCCAGGACTACCGCCCGAGCGTGAGATTGAGTTTGAGATCTCACTGGTACCGAGGACCAGCCCCATTTCTACTACACCGTACCGAATGGCACTACTTGAGCTGCGAGAGCTCAAGTCACAGCTACAGGACCTATTGGAGAAGGGCTTTGTGAGGCCCAGTGCGTCCCCATGGGGAGCCCATGTGTTGTTTGTGAAGAAGAAGGATGGTACCCTATGACTTTGTGTCGACTACCGACAGCTGAATAGGGTCACCATCAAGAACAAATATCCGCTGCCGAGAATTGATGACCTTTTTGACCAGTTGCAAGATGCCACAGTGTTCTCCAAGATAGATCTGAGGTCAGGCTACCACCAGTTGAGAATCAAAGAGACCGATGTCCCTAAGATAGCTTTCCGTACCCGGTACGGGCACTATGAGTTCTTGGTCATGCCGTTTGGGTTGACCAACGCCCCCGCTGCTTTTATGAACTTGATGAACTGGGTTGTCAGGCCGTATTTGGACCAGTTTGTAGTGGTATTCATTGACGACGTACTCGTTTACTCGCGGGACCAGGCGCAGCACAGACAACATCTACGGATGATTCTGGACACTTTGAGGTGACGCAGGCTGTATGCCAAGTATAGCAAGTGAGATTTTTGGTTAAGACATGTGACTTTCTTGGGCCACGTGTTCTCAAGGGATGGTTTGGCTGTGGACTTAGCCAAGGTTGAGGCCGTACTCAGGTGGGAGAGGCCACGTATAGTGACAGAGATACATAGCTTTTTGGGATTGGCAGGTTACTATTGGCGGTTTATCAGAAGATTCTCTCAGATTGCACATCCTATGACCCAGCTGACTCGGAAGGACGTGCCCTTTTCCTGAACAGATGAGTGTGAGGCATGTTTTCAGGAGTTGAAGGAGAGATTGACTTTAGCTCATGTGCTTACCATCCCGGACAGCAGTGGCGATTTTATGGTGTACACAGATGCTTCGTTGGAGGGGTTAAGGGGTGTGCTCATGCAGCGGGGTTAAGTTATCGCTTACGCTTCGCAGCAACTGAAGCCCCATGAGCATAGCTACCCTACCCTTGACTTAGAGCTGGCAGCTGTTGTTTTCGCGCTAAAGACATGGAGGCACTACCTTTACAGTGAGACTTTTGAGATTTTCACAGATCATAAGAGCCTCAAGTACTTGTTTGACCAGAAGGAGCTTAACATGAGACAGAGAAGTTGGTTAGAGCTCCTGAAAGACTATGACTGCAGCATCTCCTACCATCTAGGGAAGGTGTAACGAACGCGCGCTTCAGACATCTTTTAAGACGTCTGGGAAGTGGCCCAGACGTATGACCACTTCCAGACGTCTGGGAATCGGTTATTGTTGGCACGCGCGATTCGTCTGCGCACTCCTGCGAAAATTCCCTCTCTCTCTTTTTCCCTCTCCCTCCTGAGCCCTCTGTTGCGCTCTCTCTCTCCTCCTCGCGCGGCCTTAAAAGGCCACGCCCTCCCCCTCACTCCCGTCACCTCCGCCCCCTTCCTCTTCCCCTTCTAGTCGGTTCGCGAGAGCGAGCGCGAGCGAGCGACGGCGGCGATAGCCGCGGCGGGTGCGGGAGGAGGTGCTGCGCGGGGGAGGAGGCGTCGACCGTGAGGGCTCGAGCTTGCCGGGGCAGCGGGAGCTAGCCGGCGGGGGCGCAGCGGGCGCGGAGCGACGCGGGAGGCCTGCTGCAGCTCGAGTAGCAGGCGGAGCACTCGCAGCGCGGCCGGGCGTCGCGAGTGGAGGGTGAGTTGCGCCCTGGTTCTGGAAACTTTTCCAGAATCAGACGTCTGGGCTGATAGCCAGAGGACGGGCACGACGTCCGGAAGACTGTCTAGACGTCTGAAAGGTGAGTTATTTCCGTCTTCTTCCTTTTCTTCGACTGACCGTACTGAGAGAGAGAGATGGGTACGCGCAGGTTCGGTGATTCGCCATCCAACGCGAATCAGACGTCTGGCTGTAGCACTAGACGACGGGAGCGACATCCAGACGTCCTGGGTGACCATCGAACGTCTGGGAACTAGGCCAGACGCCCCCGCAGGCTTCTGGACGTCTGAGAGCCCACGCAGAGCGAGGTAATTCGCTGATCCACTTTTTAAGACGTCTGGAACTGATTTTGCACTGTTTCGTCGTTTTCGACCCGTTTAGGGCCCGTTCGGGTTCCATTTTCCGCGTTTCGAGTTGCGTTCTTTTCGGAATTAAATCCTCTACCTGTCTACAGTAGCTGTATACTGTTTTGAGAAGTTCCTTGTGTTGATCCTTGTGATAGGACCCCGTTCCGTTGCAGTCTCGGGGGTTGCGGAGGCACGTGGGATTCCCGACCATGCCCCCAGTTCGCCTGTTGTAATCGGTAGAGTGGCTTTAAGTATAATCTGTTAAATTATGAAACTATAAATAGAACCGAGGACATTGCATGAATCCTAGGAATGAGAAATAGATTGAATGGTAGATCCTAGGGTGTTGCATGAATCCTAGGGCTGGAAAACTAGATTGTATGATAGATCCTAGGGTATGACATGAATCCTAGGATGGGAAAACTAGTGGAATATGTGAACACTGCAGTCTTGAAAATGTGGAAAAGAAATAATAGCTGCCTGTGAATTGAATTAACAGCTGCCTGTTATGAATAAATGAACATGATTAAGAATATGGGATGTATGAACGTGAAACTGGAAAGGTGAAACCGGAATGTGCTGAGTTAAAGAGCTGGAACCCTACGGTGAATTAGGAGTAGAACTCCTGGAAAGTGAATGGAATAGAATTGGGGAAGTGAGCTGGCCCTTGAGTACGGAGTACCAAGGAGAGCGACTGTCCCCCTGTTTAGTGCAGAGCGGAGATAGCCGCCCCAGGGACCCGGGGTTAGGATTGGCCACTCTGTACCGACTTGCTAGCCCTCGTGTACGTAGTACCGAGGAGAGCTACTAGTGTAGGGAGGTACTAGCTACCCCACGGGCCCTGGGGTTCTACTAGCCTCCTACACCGACTTGTTAGGCCCACTGGGGCAAACCAGGGTAGTCAGGCGAGGGTGCGCGGACTGTGGAGGGGCAAAGCCCCTGTTTGGTTACTATGGAGGGGTTGGACCCCTGTTACTGAGAGGGCTCTGCCCTATACTGGTTCCGTGCTGTGCTTTGGGCGCACCCGTTAACGGAAACGACTGACCGCGTGCCAGTGCGGGTTAGCTACCCGTGTGTTTACCGCGCGTGCCGTAGTAACCGTTACGTCTGTCAGTGACCTTGGGGTGGTTGACTGAGAGTAGGATCACCACGAGGGACTCTCCCGGCCAGGAGAGCACCACGTGCTACTTCTACTGTTCGGAAAAGACTGCAATCAAGATCGTTCCCAAGAGGAACATTCGAGATCAAGTGAAGGATCTGAGAAATAGATAAATTGTGAAACAATAGAAAGACGTAAATAAATGAAGAAAGAAAATTAAAGCAGCTACTGTATACTTTACTGTTTCTTTAGTTTAGCTGCCACTCTACTCAGCGTTTTGCTGATGTGTTACACTCGTTACCTTTCAGGACCAGGTGTTGAGCAGCCAGGGTCAGCGGCTGCAGAGGACGCTGAGCCGAGTAGGGTCCAGTATAGTTACCACTGTTCTCTTGTACCTCTTTTTGGTTCCACTGTAGTGAGTAGTTCTTGTTTCCGCTGTACTTTTCTTTACCTGCAGTTCACATTATGTTATAAATGTTGTCCTACTGTTGTGGTGGTACATACTGTAGTGGTTTCTTTCCTTACTGCTGTATTTTCTTACTGTTAGTTATATTCATGTTGAATGTGGTTTATTTTACTGCTCTTTTGGTTACTTCCTCGTTGGACGACCAGGTCTTGGGTTTAGTCGAGTCGGTCTGGTTCTCGTGTCTCATAGGGACTCGGGAATCGGGTCGTTACAGAAGGCCAATGTGGTGGCTAACGCCTTGAGTTGGAAGGCGCCTGCCGACTTAGCCAGTCTACAGACGCAATGTTGGAGACTCATGGAGGAGTTAGGCAGTTGGCGACCGGGAGTCACAGGGGTATTGTGGGGCAGTGACAGTGACGCGGCAGACGCGACTAGAGCTGATAGACCACATCATCGCAGGGTAGATGACATATTGATACTTACAGATGCTGCGAGACAGAGTGCTGTCAAGAGACCTAGGAGTCTTTTCCTTCACAGACGAGGTGCTGCGCATGGAGGGATGCTTATGCATTCCTAGGGACGAGAAGTTGTTGAGAGAGCTCTTGGCTGAGGCGCATGGGGCCAGGTTCACCATACATCCTGGGAACACAAAGATGTATCATGATCTGAGATGTGACTTTGGTAGAGAGGGATGAAGCAGGATGTTGGTGAGTTTGTGCAGTAGTGTTTAGTGTGCCAGCAGGTGAAGGCCGAGCACTAGAGGCCTGCTAGGCCATTGCAGCTACTTCCTATGCTAGAGTGGAAGTGGGAGAGCATCACCATGGACTTGGTGGTGGGTCGACCTGTTACCCAGGGCGGATACGACGTAGTCTGGGTGATAGTGGACAGGTTGACTAAGACGACGCGTTTCCTGCTGATCTGAGTCACCTTGGGACCAGCACAATTGGTAGAGAGATACATTCGCGATGTGATACACCTGCACAGAGTTCCGCGTGAGATTATATCCGACAGGGATACCCATTTTACTTATCAGTTCTAGGCTGAGTTTCAGTAGGCTTTGGGGACACGGTTGAGGTTCAGCACCGTGTACCACCCCCAGACGGACGGACAGTTAGAGCACACCATACAAACACTTGAGGACCTTTTACGCGTTTGTGTACTAGACTGGAGGGGCTACTGGGAGGAGCATTTACCCCTGACAGAGTTTGCATATAATAACAGTTATCACTTGAGCATCGGCATGGCACCTTACGAGGCTTTGTACGGACGGAGGTGTACTACACCCTTGAGTTGATTCGAGGTGGGGACCAAGTGGGAGGTTGACCCCAGGCTAATTCGACAGAGTCAAGAGGTGATAAAGCAGATTCACAGACGAATCCGCACTATCAGGAGCAGGTAAAAGAGTTATGCTAACCAGAAATGCAGAGAGGTGCAGTTCGAGGTTGGAGATCACATCTTTCTTCGCATTTCGCCCATGAAGGGCCTGCAGTGTTTTGGGGTGAAAGGGAAAGGGAAGATTGCACCGAGGTTTGTGGGGCCCTTTGAGGTCCTAGAGCGGGTAGGACCCGTTGCTTACCAGCTTGCCCTTCCTCCCCAGCTTTCTAGAGTGCACGACATGCTCCACGTGTCCAACCTCAGGAAGTATGTCACTGATCCCAGTCACGTTCTGAGCAACGAGAGCGTCGAGGTAGGTGACGACCTGACCTACCCAGAGAGACCAATGCAGATCTTAGACAGAGCCATCTGGAGTCTGAGACGGAAGCAGGTACCACTGGTGAAAGTCTTATGGAGAAGCCAGCGGTACGAGGAAGCTACTTTGGAGCCTAAGGCGGCGATGTGAGAGCGGTACCCAGAGCTTTTTGAGGGATGTCTTTTTGGACCTATTTCGGTCCTCTTTAAGTTTGTTATGCATTTTACGTTCCTTTTTCCACACCCTAGCTAGCTCAAGTTTCGGAGACGAAACTTCCTTTAAGTTTGTTATGTTGTAAAGACCCGTCACACTTTTATCCTTTTAAGACGTCTGGAGTCTCAGTCAAATGTCTGTCCAGACGTCTGGACCCTTTCCCGAATGTCTAAAAATGAAATTTTTGTACGCGCTCTGCGCGCGAGCGGCGTGCAGAACATTCTTCTCTCTCTCTCTGCCTTCCTCCTTTCCCCGAACCCTAAAACCCCCACGCCACCTATTTAAGCCCCTCCCCTCCTCTCCACTCCACACACCACCACCTTCACCTTTAAAGCTTGTGGGAGTGGCTAGAGGAGGCGAGTGAGGAGGAGAGCGAGAGGGAGGAGGAGAGTGCGGGAGGAGGAGGAGGCCAAGGTCGAAGAGCGAGAGTGGAAGCTCGGCGGAGCTCGCATGGCCACCGCGGGCGCGTGCTGGAGGAGGAGAGATCCCGGGGAGGCGGCCTCAACCATCTGCAGTGACTAGAGCTGCGGTAGCGCGAGGAGGTGCGCAACGGAGAGCGCTGGGAGTAGGTTCTGGTACTGAAAATTTTCCAATATCAGACGTATGGAGTGGAGTCCAGACGGCTGACGAAGCACTTGGACGTCTGAAGTTGAGGCTAGACATCTGAAAGCTCTTTTATTGCGAAGGTACGTTCTTTTTCGCGGTTACGGCCATGCAGGCCTCACCACAGATGAATGTCAGGTCTGATTTGGGGGCTGCAGGTGTCGTAACCAAGAGAAGCCTTAAGAAGGAGTGCGGAACGCTCTCCCACACACTTTTAGACGTTCGATCAGATCACCAGATGTCCGGAGGTGCTCCCAAACGACCGGAGGCATGGTCCGACATCTGGAACTGCCTTCAGACGATCGTAGAGGAGGCCTGGACATCTGAGGACACCGCAGGGACTTAAGGTAAGGTTCTGGTACCTTTTAAATGCCTGGACTTGTTCCCAGATGTCTGTTGCGTGTTTGACTCGTTTTGGGTCCGATCGGGGTCCGTTTTATGCAAACGAAGTACCTGTAGTTTCTTTGCAAGTTTCTCTACGTACTGGAGACCTTTCTACACTATTCTGAATCCTCCTTTTGTGATGCATTCCCTCGTGTAGGGTTTCAGCCTGTTGCATGTTTGAAGCTCGCAGAGACGCCTGGGTCTGCGGTTCAAGCCCCCATTACTCCCGGATTGTCTGGTAGAGTGGTTTACTTATGTTAATAATCTTTAATAAGAATGTGCTTGTGGAAATAGCCAAATGGAACCCTAGGATGTGGCATGAATCCTAGGATAGAGGAATGAATGAATCTTTTGTGCTGTATGATGTACTTGCATGCATGATTTAGCTAAACTGTTAGCACTTGCCTGTATTATAATTATGAGCTGCCTGTAATTTATGAACAATTACCTGTGAAATCACCAATTGCATGTATTGAATTATGGAGACACGAGCTGCCTGTATATAAATAAGAACTAAATTGTGAATGGTGGGATCTGGGTCGGAATAAATGAGGTGAACAAGAGCATGAACCCTACGAGGAATTTAGGAGTAAAGCTCCTATGGTTAGATGAAAATCTGGAATATAGACGAGAAGTGTGCTGGCCCTTGAATATGTGGTACCAAGGAGAGTGATTGTTCCCTTTTCGAGTAGAGCGGAGTTAGCCGCCCTTGGGTTGAGACCCGAGGTTAGGATTGGCCACTCTACACTGACTCCTGTTGGACCTCGTGTACACAGTACCGAGGTGAGCTACTAGTGTAGGGAGAGAGCTAGCCACCCCACGGGGCATGGGGTTTAGCTAGCCACCCTACAACGACTTGTGCGGCCCTCTGGGCAAACCGGGGTAGTCAGACGAGGGTGTGCAGACTGTGGAGGGGCGAGACCCCTATTTGGTTCTGAGGGCCGAGACCCCTGTTCTGAGAAGGTAAGGTCCTATACTGTTCCATGTTTTATTTTGGGCATACCTGCTAGCGGAAATGACTGACCGCGTGTCAGTGCGGGGTAGCTACCCATGCACTTATCACTCGTGCCGTAATCACCACTACATGTTGACAGTGACCTCGGGGTGGTTGACTGGGTGTAAGACTACCACGGGGGACTCTCCTAGCCAGGAGAGCACCACATGTACTTTCTGCTCTTCGGAAAAGACTGCAATCAAGATCGTTCCCACGAGGAACATGCAAGATCACGAATATTTGGATGTTTGAGGAAAATGGGTAAAAAGGAAATACACATAAAATAGATAAATAGACAAGAAAATTAAACCTGTTGCTTTTACTATTTTAGATAGTATAAATACCACTCTACTCAGCATTCGCTGAGTCTGTCTTTTTATAATACTGTTCAGGACCAGGAGTTGAGCAGCCCGAGCTTCCAGCAGCGGAGGATGCTAGGCCCAGTCAAGTCCAGCCATAGTTTTCAACAGTTCTTTGTTGTTCCTTTCCTGTTGTAGTAAGTATTAGACTTTCAGTTACTATTGTCTCTACTGTTTACTTTCGTTTCGTTGTTATGTTGTTGTGGTGGTATGTAATGGAATGACAGTTTTACTTTCCTTTACTGCTTTGTATGTTTTTACTGCTTAATTATATTGCATATGTGAATGTGGGTTACTTTCCTGCTTTTTGGTTATTTCTTGTTGGACGATTGGGTCTTGGGATTAGTCAAGGTGAGCCTTCTCGGGTCTTATAGGGATCCGGGTTGTAACACTCTCCCTCGCTTGCCCTCCACTTGCCTCTATCGTCCGCCCTCGCCACTGCCGCACAGGAGATCTGGAGGTGGTGGTGGCTGGTGGTGTGAGGAGAGGAGAAGGGGAAGGAGGGGTATAAATAGGAGGGTGTAGGGTTTAGGGTTCGAGGGGAATGAGGAAGAGAGAGAGAAAGGAATGGTCTCTGCGTGCCGCCTATGTGTAGAGCGCCGTGCGCAGTACGAAAAATTATACTTTTAGACGTCCGGGAATGGGTCCATACGTCTGGACAGACATCTAACTGAAACTCTAGACGTCTTAAATGGCTAAACGAGTAACGGTCATTGCACACATCGAGTTCACAATCACAATTCACTATACATTTACTATTGTTGTCTATTAATTGCTGACCAATGGAGAGTCAATGACTCGGTGAGTCCATTTTTTGCAAAAATCATAAGCGTAAGTTTTGGTTACAACTTTCAGGTGATGACTCAATATGCTACGAATCTATAATTTTCTGAATTCCAATTTACTTGCATTATTACATAATCGCATATGATTTTTGTAATTTGTAAATCTTTGGCTGAATCTCTACTTATTAAGTGATTGCTATTTTTTGATATAGTGACACAATCTTGGGAGGAACTAAAAGGAAAATTATCAAACCATGTGACTGAAGAACTTTGTGTGCTTAATTAACCCTGTTTGAACCAATAATTGATTAAACCCGAAAAAACCCTAGTGCAAGGCCTCAACCTAAAAACTCTTGAACTTAATTTAAAAGTCTTATATTGCTTGTTTGTCACGCACTTTCACATTATTATATTTTATTAGTAAGGGCACCACCCCCTAATTCCCACGACATTCAAAAAGCATGATTCTGTCCAACCCTAAAAAAAAGTAGACGCACCAACTAACTTGAAACTTGGATAATTGTTTAAATCAAATTAGACTTGATTAATTCATTTCATAGCCTTGTCTACTTTGACCAACCAGTGACAAGACAGGTCAATGCGGTAATTGCGTTAACCTCTAATAGTGTTTTGCCGTGCGGGGTGTCCTAAGGGATCTTACGCATCTGGCAATTATGTTATTCAAGGGTCGTGGTAATCCAATTGAGGCTAGTAGGGTTTGGATTAGGTCCAAATTCTAAATAACCATGTTTCTAACCTCTATTACTATTCATACCGAAGTTAGATCTTTACATATACTTGATTACTAGGTAGATTAATGTTGTCTAGACACTAAATTAGTAAGATCTCTAATTAAACCCCAATTTTTATGGTAATTCTGTGGCAAAAATCACCATGTTTTAACCTCGATTACTAATTTTCTATTCATTCAAAGATTATTCATGTTAAATTTTGATAGATCTCTTGTTGTACCATAGTAGGTGTTTAATTATGTCAGGTCACTCAAGTGATGATGTTGCAAAAATTGGGTGGAATTTTGTCACTCCCATAAATGAAGACAAAGGAAAGCCACAATATAACTTTTGTGGTAAAAGGTTGATGGGAGGAGGCATCACAAGGTTGAAGCAACACTTGGTAGATAGATATAAAAATGTAGCCAAATGCAAAAATGTACCTAAACAAAACAGGCTATTAGTGCAAAATAACTTAGAGGGAAAGAAAGCAAAAGGCAAAGAGAAGTCAAGGAGATATGAGATGTTTCATGAGAGAATGTGGGGAAAAGAGTACACTGAAATAGATGACTCGGATGATGATTCGAATATTCAGTATTTTAGTGATTGTGAAACTCCTACACAAAGATAGGTGTACAGAAAATGCCATTATAGAATCTCTAAGGAGTGAACATGAGAGGCGACAAGAAGAGAAATTTGCCTGTGAAAGGCCATTTTATGAGAGATGAGGTGGAAGTGCCCGTATCAGCATCCCCGACTATCATACAAAAAAGCAAAGGGGGATATAATTTAGGAGATCGGCTAGTGTGAAATATGTTCCTAGTTAAGACAAGAAGCAAAATATCATTAAGAGGATGTTTGAAAATGTTAGAGAAAAGGTGGAGAAGGCTATCTCTACACTCTTTTTTGCACATTCCATAATAGCAAATGTTGCAAATAAACAATTTCTGTAGCATGCTATAGATGAGATTGTCCAAGAAGGAACAAGAGTAAAGGCTTCTACCGACATGAGATCATGAATTAGTACTTGTATATGCACAATGATGGCATTAACAACTACATGCATGGGTTGAAAAGATTATGAGTAGATTATGGCGTGCCCATTATGTGTGATGGGTAGATTAGTTTTACTAAAAGGTAAATCATAAACTTTCTTCTTTATTGTGACGGGAAGATGATCTTCTTGAAATCTATGCATGCATCAAATCAAGTGAAAGATTACAAGTACATATACTATTTGATGGTGGATGTTGTTAAGGAGGTTAGACCTGAACATATGGTGCAAATTGTTACAGATAATGGTAGCAATTTTAAGAAGACTGGCAAGAAATTGGTGAAGTCTAGAAAATATGCAGTTTTTTGGACTCGTTGTGTAGTTCATTGCATTGATCTCATTCTTAAGGACTTCGAAAAAGAGGAAGGCAACAAATGACCTTATTCAAGGTGCAGTCAACCAGCAATTTCATTTACAATCACTCACATATAGTGGAAATGATGTGGCAGTTTTGTAAGACTGAACCTGTAAGACCAGCCATCACTTGATTTGCAATAAATTATATCACATTACAGAGTTTTCTGGGTAATAAGTTGGATTGAAGATGTTCATCTCTGACAATTGGAATGTAAAGAAAGAGAGTAGAATAGAAATCAAGAAGAATGTAGAGGGATTGGTGACCTTCACAAAATTCTGGGATAGTTCTTCATAGGTTGTAAAAATAATGGAACATGTTGTGATCGTGCTAAATGAAAGAATTGAAATTTCAAACATAAATTGTCACGTCATTGTATTTAGTTGCGTTATAGAAAATTACTTTTCAAAACATTAAATAATTCAAAACTAACCACGAAAATAGTTAGGTCGTCTCCACAGGGAAGATTTAGCCTATTAAACTAGTGAGTGGTGTCTCGTTTATTCGGGAATATCACTTGATGTGCATTTTAATTAGTGCAACTTATTTTCAACATGAATTCTCATTCTAAGCAATTAATCAAGACTTTAGGTGTTTAGATGCCAAATCACCACCATATAATGTTTTGTTAACAAGTGAATAATGATCTTGGCATATATCAATCAGTGTAAACATTAATCTCCAATAGAATAGACCCTGCTCAATATCTCATGCTCTATATCCTCCATGGAAGTAATTCAAATAAACAAGAGGTATATCCATGCAAATTGCTTTTAATAAATTAATTCATTAAATAAATGAATAGGAATATCAGCAATGGCATGCCCCGTAATTACTATTGAGATGCAAAACAGAGGAAGCCTTCTCTCTCCTCTTTACGTGAAGAAGAGAAGCTAGTGTCAACCTGCAAGCTGTGGAGGTCCTTCTCGACGAGGGCTTTGCATTGACGTAGGAGGCACAACCGAAGGTGGCTATTGGAGGTCGGACAGGGGAGAGGTTGCTGGACGACGTAGCATCCTACTGCTGCATGCATGGGCTATCGTCGACGGCTCTGGTGGTGTGCGGTGATCGTGGCGTCAAGGCAAGCACAAGGGAGTCGACGATGTGAAGGATGGTGGCCGGAGCAGATGGCTGTGCGGAGGATGGCCAGAGACTTTGGGTTCTTCTTGGAGAATAAGAACAGTGCATGAAGGTGGTCTAGCATCGAGGAAGTTGGCCGACCGGGCATCGGGCATGCACGCGCATGCAAGGGTTGCTAGAGGTGGCTAGAGGCTGGTGGTGCATGCGAAGAGTCGTTGATGGTCGAGGAGATGGTGGTCGCTATTGGGTTGTTGCAGGCGATTTGAAGAAGAGGAAGAAGACGAAGAAGATGATGGTGGGGGCGGGGTTGTTGGAGTTTGAGAGGAAGAGGGTGGCTGGATGAGGTTGCTGTGTGCATGGAGTTTTGGGTTCACGGTGGAGAAGGTGAAGGTGGTGATGGTCGGGGGTAGGCGATGATGGTGGTCATGAGGATGGGGTTGCTGCGATGGTGATGAGGGCCATGCGCTCTCACCTCACGGTTAATCGTGGTGGGCTCGCGGTGAGGATGAAGGTGAAGGGTAAAGTAGGTTCCACGTTGCTCGCCCAACTCATGGTGCATGCCATTGATATAGTGCAGGCAAGAGGACCACGATGTTGCGGACGAGGGAGAAGATCCCACGCAAGGGGAAAAAGATGATGATCTTGAAGAAGGCCGATATTCTTTCTTTAAAAACTCCTCTTGTTAGTTTTCTTCGGTCGAGAGCCTCTCCAACCACTCGGCGATCGCAAGTGGTTGGAACGGCAAGATAAGTTGTGCTGATTCCTATCAGACGTTTGACCTTATCTCCAGGCGTCTTAAAAAAAGTGTAGAATCAAGGAGCTTGTGATGGTAGTTCCCAGACATCCATCCTTATCCTCAGACATCTTATAGATGCAGAAATGGATGTCTAAACTCTTGCACCTAACCTGCATCCATCAAATAAATTATATTACCGTATCATAAGTTATTAAATGTAAAATTGACGTATAAATTTATATGCAGACTAAGGTGAATTATCATATAACTCATAATCAATTAACAACTAAGAATAACTAATTAGAGAGTACTTAGGCTAAATAATGATCCACTAAAGTGGATTTATCACCAAGCATGGTTGATAGTGATAAAAAACTAACATTGGCAACTATATATATAGCCATGAAAATAATGAAGTAAAAGGTTAAAGAAAATGCTAGGAAGTCTGGTCGGCAATACATGAAAATAATTGATGAAAGATGGTAAAACTTGCTCTCACATTGTTACGAACGCGTGCCCAGACGTCTTTTAAGACGTCTAGGAGGTGTCCCAGACGTCGTACCAGACGTCTGGGATCACATACAGACGTCTGAGAAGACGTCTGGGATCGTTTCCAGACGTCTGGAAAATAGTTATTTTTCGCACGAGAGATTCGTCTGCGCGCCTGTGCGCGCAGACCCGCGATTCCTCTCTCTCTCTCTTTTTCCCTCTCTCCCTGCGGCTACAGACCTGCCGCGCACCCTCTCCCTCCTCCTCGCGCGGCCTTAAAAGGCCACGCCTCCCCTCCTGTCGTCTCCACCGTCCCCTTCCTCTTCTTCCTGTGCGCGAGAGCGAGCGAGCACGAGGGCGGCAGCGGCGGCCGCAGTGAGCGCGGAGGAGGTGCGGCATGCGAGGGCGGAGCTCTGCCGTGAGGGCGAGCTCGCTGGAGCGGCTTGGCCGGCCGGCGGAGGGCGCAGGGGGCGCGGAACGACGCGGAGAGGGACCTGCTGTGGTCTGAGCAGCAGGCGCGCGAGGTGCGACGCGGGCGACGTCGCGAGCGGAAGCCGGGTGGAGCCCTGTTCTGGAAAAATTTCCAGAATCGGACGTCTGGGTTGATAGGCAGACGGCGAGGACGACGTCTGGTAGATCATACAGACGTCTGAAAGGTTAGTATTCTGCTTTCTTCTTCCTTCCTGTCGACTGACCGTACTGAGGGAGGGAGTTGGCTGTGCGCAGGCTCGCTAAATCGCCATCCTTTGCGAATCAGACGTCTGTAAGTTGTAACAGACGGCGGGAGTGACCTCCAGACGTCCGGGGTGACCATCGGACGTCTGGGAGATAGGCCAAACGTCCCCGCAGACTTCTGGACGTCTGGGAAACCACGCTGAACAGGTAATTCTCTGATCCACTTTTTAAGACGTCTGGAATAAGTTCCTGACGTCTGATTTTGCATAGTATCGTCTTTTTTGACCCGTTTAGGGCCCGTTCGGGCTCCGTTTTCCGCGATTCGAGTTGCGTTCTTTTCAGAATTAATTCCTGTACCCGTCTACAGTAGCTATACACTGTTTTGAGACAATCCTTGTGTTTGATCCTTATGATAGGACCTCGTTCAGTTGCAGTCTTGGGAGTCGCGGAGGCACGCGGGATTCCCGATCACGCCCCCATTACTCCCTTTGTACCTGGTAGAGTGGCTTAAGTTTATTTTTAAAATCTGTTAAAGTATGGAACCATAACTAGAATCTAGGACATTGCATGAATCCTAGGAATGAGAAATGCATGGAATGATAACTCCTAGGTGATGCATGAATCCTAGGGCTGGAAAACTAGTTGTATGCTAGAACCTAGGATGTGGCATGAATCTTAGGATGGAAAAACTAGTGGAATGTATAATACTGCAATCTTGGAAAAATGGAAAGGAATATAAAGCTGCCTGTAAATTGAATTAACAGCTGCCTGTTATGAATAAAGAAACACGATTGAGATCATGGATTGTGAGAACGTGAAACTGGAAAGTGAAACATATGATGTTCTGAGATAAAGAGCTGGAACCCTACGGGGAATTAGGAGTGGAACTCCTAGAAAAAAAAAGGAATGGAACTGAGATGTAGTTTGTACTGTCTCTTGGGTACGCAGTACCAAGGGAAGTACCTGTACCTGTTTAGTGCAGAGTGGGGCCAGCCGCCCCAGGGACCCGGGGTTAGGATTGGCCGCACTGTACCGACTTGTTGGCCCTCGTGTACGTAGTACCGAGGAGAGTACTAGCTACCCCACGGGCCCCGGGGTTCTGCTAGCCTCCTTCACCGACTTGTTAGGCCCACTAGGGCAAACCAGGGTAGTCAGGCGAGGGTGCGCGGACTGTGGAGGGGCAAGGCCCCGGTTTGGTTACTGTGGAGGGGTTGGACCCCTATTACTGAGAGGCCTCTGCCCTGGTTCCGTGCTGTACTTTGGGCGCACCCGTTAACGGAAACGACTGACCGCGTGCCAGTGTGGGCTAGCTACCTGTGCGTTTATCGCGCGTGCCGTAGTCACTGTTACGTCTGTCAGTGACCTTGGGGTGGTTGACTGAGGGTAGGATCACCACAGGGGACTCTCCCGGCCAGGAGAGCACCACGTGCTACTCCTACTTTTGGAAAAGACTGCAATCAAGATCGTTCCCACGAGGACATTCGAGATCAAGTAAAGGATCTGAGAAATAAATGAAATAGTGAGAAAATTGAAAGATGTGAATAAAGGAAGTAATAGAACATAACAGCTACTGTACACTCTACTGTTGTCCTTAGTTAGTTTGCCACTCTACTCAGCGTTTTGCTGACGTGTTACACTCGTTACCTTTTTCAGGACCAGGTGTTGAGCAGCAAGGGTCAGCGGCTGCAGAGGACGTTGGGCCGAGTAGGGTCCAGTAGAGTTTACCACAGTCTTTTGTACCTCTTTTGTTTCTGTTATAGTGAGTAGTTCTTGTTTCCGCTGTACTTTCTTTACCTGCAGTTCTTGTTATATGATAAATGTTGTTCTACTGTTGTGGTAGTATCTACTGTAGTAGTTTCTTTCCTTACTGCTGTACTTCCTTACTGTTAGTTATATTCATGCTGAACGTGGTTTATTTTACTGCTCTTTTGGTTACTTCCTCGTTGGACGACTAGGTCTTGGGATTAGTCGAGTCGGTCTGGTTCTCGTGTCTCGTAGGGACTCAGGAACCGGGTCGTTACACACATCCACTTCATAAAGTTGATATGAATTTATTACTTGACTATTAAATTTCATTCATATGCTTTTACCTTTAGTCAATGGTCATGATTCATGTCTTTTTAATATGTAGTAGTGATTACACTTAAATCATAATTTTCCAGCATATTATCTTAACCCAAAATATCACTACAAGTATAGATTTTGAAGTGATCACGAGCTCCTCAAAGAGGTGTAAATGGTTATCTGTAAGCTCGTGAAGGACGTATAAGAATAAACAACTTGTATGAATGAGGTGAATATAATAAATTAGCCTACACTTTTTATTTAAGATGTTAACTTGTTAATACTTACACATACGATTTATTAATTAAAATTTCAAATCACTATTTATTACAGATAAAATATTTCAAAGATGAGTTGCTATCTTTTAGGACAAACATTTCTACACATGTTCGAAATAAAACTCTTTCTAGTATGGTCACGTGTGATTTATGAAATTTGAATTTATTTAACACCATTCATGATAAGTTACGAGAATAAGTTCATTTTTATTTTCCTATTACAACTGAATGGTGGCATTTGCATGGCACGGGTGCTCCTAACTTTTACCGAGTTGCTATAAAAATTTTATTTTAGATGGTATTGATGAACACCTCATCATGAACCATAACTACCACTTTTTGACCTAAATAATTGAACAAAAGCTCCTACAAAACCAAAGGGTAGACCTAAATCTAGGAATTACAAATCTGAGAATAAAATAATTCATAAGGGGTAAAACTGCAATCTTACCATTGCATTGCAGTGCATAAACGAGATTTATAAGGGTCTAGGCACAGGTCAAATGGGCTTAATAAGAGAAAAAGTTGGATGATTTGATCAGGAAAGGATTATGATGAAATCTGGGAATTAAATGACATTCTGTAACCCTAAAACAAATCCTCTTTAATTCATGAAGTTTCAAGCAAGATAAAAATCAATTAAACCCTCTAAAATTTGTAAAAAAATATTCCCTAGGGTTTAGAACCTTCAATTTAGCCATTGGAACCTATCTTAACCTAAATTGAGAACCATACCCAATTTTTCACCTAATTTGGGTTGTTGTGCAAAATGTATGATTAAACCTGATCAAACCTAAAATCCAACCTCACCATTGGATTCCTTAGGTCCAAATTAGGTTTATACCAAAATTTGGACCTAAGGGTAGGTCGCCTTGACCCACTTTACAAAATGGTCCTCAACAATTACTTTTCGACCCTTAGCTTTTTGACTTCTGCAAAGACCCTCCTACCTTCTCGTCTCTTTCTTCAAAAGGGTCCCTCTACCCCCGCACTGTGCAGGCCATACCTCCGGTGATTTTTCACAGAGGATGACACTGCACAGACCTGGGGAGCCGACCCCAGATTTGAAAGGACTCCTTGCGTTGTCCTCTTCTGCATGGGTCGGCTCCCATGCCCTGCTGGCTACCATACCTCTTGTGCGAACACTCGAGAGGTATGGGTCCTTTTCCGATCATGCCTCCGCGAGGAGCCCATGTCTTCTCCTTGCGTTTCCCTCCCGGCCAGTACCTATTTAAGGAACGGCAACCCATGTCGCTTCCTTTGAGCTTGTTTTAGCCAAGGAAATCCTTTAATCTTCGTCTCCTCCTCCAGCCATTCGCGCGCAGGCTCCGGCAACCCTCCTCCTCCGCTCTCGTCACCCTACCACCATACCAGTGGCAGGGTTACCTTCGCTATCGTCCATTGTGCCTAGCCGTACCAGCAGGCACCCTCCAGCACCTCTTCCTCGTCGTTGTCTTCTTCACTGGGCACTATCTTCTCCGGCGACAGTAGCACAGCCGCTCACTACCTCCTCCCCCTCTTTCGTCTGCTAAGTAGGTAACAACTATTTCCCTTTTTCCCTTCTTCATTTCCCCCTTATCTATTTCCTAAATCACTCACTGCCACACGACGACCACCATCACCTTCTCCACCTCCGGCAAACCACCGACAAGGCGCAACCACCGCATCACACCTCCACACGCTTCACCAAACTCCCCATGAGCTCCTCCACGACTCACTGATCACAACCCCCTTCTCCATTCACAGCCACACACTCCCAACACGCCCCCCAAACAAACCCACATGCACAGCCATAGGGTGACCAGGGCACGCATGCCTAGGACACCCCGTGGCCAGCTGACCCCTTCTTCACCTTCACCATGATACGGCGAAGGTTTTCCCGTAGTCTGACAGGGCCGCAAGGCCGTTTTCGTGTCTTGCAGATCCTAGCCTTGGCCGCCATTGACGACCGCAAGCAGCTTGCTTGCTTCAGCGCTCCAGTCCACGACAGTCCCAGGTCTCTGCCTCAGGTTGCACGGAAGACACTCGCGCACACTTTAGGGTTGTCAATTGGCGTCAAGGCAGTAGCAGCTGCTGCGATTAGGGAAGCCTTCTGCTGCGGGCGCAAGCACGGAAGCGGGTGGGACTTTAGTCCCACCTCGGAAGTTTGCGAGTGGGTGCCTGCGCTTAAATTGAAATTGTGTTTCAGGCTTATCACCTCGAAACACACAAGGGTGAGGACCCCCCCCCCCCTCTCGTCCATGACACTTCCCCCGCGAACCTGGCACTCGGATCCGACTAACCCTGCCTGTGCACACCTCGCGCACCACCCATGCCAGTGCGCCTAGTCCTGGGCGCGTCACCCGACCTGCATACCCGATTAAGGCTTTGGGAGAGCGAATCCTGGAGTGAATTTGAGAGAGAGAGAGAGACGTAGGGAGGGTAGGGGTTAGGTTTTTCCTAACAGTGCACTGTGTAGGAAAGTAGGAGAAGAAGGAGGAGGAAGGAGTGCAGCAGCGAGAAGAAGAAGAGAAGGAGAAAGAAGGAAGAAGAAGTCAGGAAAGGACTCGCACGGCAAAGGAGAAAGAAGCAAAGGAGGAAGATGAAGACGGTACTATAGTCGCAGAGAAGCTGAGGTGAAGAAAGAAAGAAAAAGAACTTGGCGCAGCAGAGAAGAAGAAGAGAAAAGAGAGGGCAGAGGTACAGGATAGAAAGAAAGGAAGAAAAAGAAGGAGGAGGTGCAGCTCAACAGAGAAGAAGAAGAAGACAAGAGGAAGAAGAAGAACCAGTAGCAGAAGCATTGTAGAAAGAAGCATTTAAGGCGTCTAACCCTTGGAGTCAGACGTCTGAAAAGAGAGAGAGAAAGGAAGACGAAAGGAGAGAGAGAGAGAAGAAAAGAAGAGACAATTTTCCTTCCTTTAATCCTTTTTTGTAAAACAACATATTATTGTAAATTGTGATTTTTTATGCTTCTGGAATCAAGTTTTGCTCCCTGAGTTCGACTTCGGAGATTTTCTGTTTTCGAGTAATAAAATAAAATACACAAACAAATCGATTTTGAACGTAACCAGGCATTGATAGGAGGCTATGAAAGAAATTGGAGTACCTTCAACTTGATTCACTTGCAGAGAAGAAATTGCCTTGGCAATGACAAGTTGATGGACTTGGTATTTGTACACTACAACATCAAACTAAAAATGAAGCATACATAGGAAGGAGAAAATAAGGAAGACTATATTGACCCAATAGATATGGCATACCTTTTTGGAGATAGTGAAGAGGGAGATGTTTTACAACAATGGTTGAATAGCAATGGAGAACCATTGCTTGATAAAAATGATGATCCTGATCCAGAGATGGCATAGAGAATGAGGGTAGATGTATCTGAATTTACACGCAGTAAATCTGGTCGAAGAGGAATCTGTGCCCTTGAAATTAAAGAGAGTCTAGAAGAAGAATCGCTATCTTCAAGAGTAACACAAAATGATGATGGTTATAGTGATGGAGATGATGATGCAGTGATGGTTGACGAGCCACAGGTAGAAAATAATGGTGGAGGAGATGACATATATCATCATCAAGGTCCTAGTAGAGAGGATGCCCAACATGAATACATGCAAAGATATAGAAATATATATATGGAGACCCCGTGCCATGTCCACCTCGTGACTATGACACAAGGACGGGGTATGGGTGTGCCTTTGGCCATTCTATGATGTCTATCGATGATTTAAGTTCATCGATGGGATCCCTTAATCTAGCAGTGGAATCAATCTTTGGAGGTGGCCCAAGATCACCATCATCAAGTCTTTATGGTGGTTATGGATCTCATTACACCAGCCCTCATACCAACCCCAGGGCTAAGATGGGGCGCAAAGTTTATCTCATTACTTCCCCAACTACACTAACCCTCCATCTTATTATGGTTCCTGCTATGGGTATGATGGTCTCCACCAAAGTGATAATACCCAAAGTGATCATGCAAGTTATGGCTATGGAATATTTCCTTAGTATTTTGCACCTTAAGGTCCCTTAGCCATTTTCTTATCAACCTTCTCACTCTGCTACACCACTTCCTTCTCAACCACCACGAAGTTCATTAATGAGACAGCATGAACCTTGTGAGTCGTTAGATTCTACATTGTAACGAGGTGGTTCTATCGGATCCACAAATTCAAGAGGATATCCAGATGAGTCTACTCAAGGTAGATATAGAACTAGAAGGAGTAGCTTCTCTGATAGTTACAATCGATATCCACGTCTTAGATATCTACCGTATTGCAGTGATGAAGAGTATCAATTATACATTAATGAATACAATGCTTGATGGAGCTACATGGAGTGGGAGTCCTACTGTGAATATATTAAAGTGTTACGGATAGAGGAAGAAAATCAAATGAGAGGTATCGAGCCAATCAAAGTTCAACCTGGTATTGATTTGGTGGCATTGGTTGGTGCTTCTGTGCTTGGTGTGATCCAATGATACTCTAGTACTACTGATATTTCATTTTTTCTGGTGAGTAGTAGTATTATTATGAACATTTTTCAATTATTATCATGTGATGTGCATTTTCTTTCCAATATATGACTTTGTCTATATGTGACTAGCACGTTTCTATTATGTTTTCATTCAAAATTTATGATTTTGACATTTTGGACCTTTCTTCATGATGTAGTAGTTATTTAAATGTTAATTTTCATCAAATTTATAACATTTTGGAATATTTTAAGCCTTTTTTAGCGATTTTCCTAAAATTCATTGATATGAGCAATATATCCCCGCCATATCCCTAACATATCCCTTTTCCAACTTGTCAACACGACGTCGATATCGACATTTAAAACCTTACTAAATATTTGCATAGATATATAATATATATGCATAAACATATGTATGTATACATGTGTGTGTTTAAAACTAGAACTTTTATCGAACAAATATGCATTATATTCATATTTTATTCGTTAAGCTAATGAATATAGTTTCAATGTTTATATTCGGCTCGTTTGTTTTTAATGAACTTTTATTGAATATTTCATCAAACGAATTCAAAT
Organism: Thalassia testudinum; assembly: GCA_037157565.1. Classification (NCBI taxonomy): domain Eukaryota; kingdom Viridiplantae; phylum Streptophyta; class Magnoliopsida; order Alismatales; family Hydrocharitaceae; genus Thalassia; species Thalassia testudinum. The sequence goes on along the minus strand of JAZHRO010000040.1, from coordinate 6,473,480 downwards.
TAAATTAAAATCGTTTAGTTCGATTATCAGCCTTAGATGCGGTGGTTGTATTTGACAAATGAATTTGAGGAATATGGAGAGAAGAATTGACACAATCTGGGTTGCTAGATAAAAATAAATGGTTGTTGTAAGGGGCGAGAGGGAAACTTGAGATGACAAAGATAAATAAGGTGAGAACAAAAGATAAGGTTAAGAGGAGAAAATAATTCTTTAACACTTAATGTAATCTATATTTTTTTTATACAACACAACCTCTTTATAATGGGAGTATAGAGACTCAAAGGATATGATCATTGGGATTCTAACCTTTAACCAAGGCATCTCTTAGGATTATAAAAAAGCTCGAGAGGCATGACTCTTGAAATTCCAACCTTTAACCAAGGCATCCCTTCGTTGGAAATAAAATAAAAGAAATTTTGCAACTACACACTTGAATTTTATGTCATTTTAATTTTTGCCTGCATCAAGGAGGGGCAATATCAAGCGGATATGTAATGTTGACATATCTCTTTCGGTCCTTATTTGTTTCTATTTATTTGTTCTATTTGTTATTTTTATTTTATGTCTGGACATGTTATGCTATTTTTTCCCATACCTCTTCTATGTATAAAGAGGTGTAGGGCTCTTCGAAATAATAAGTTGAATCATTTTTAGCCACTTGGTATCAGAGCGTGATTCTAGATCAGGCCCTGCGTGGCCTTTAACATGGATTCCAAGCCTCTATTTGAGCAGATATTCATGTTTGAGGTTTGATCTGCCCATCTTATGGTTTCTATAATTTGAAATCAGATTCAGATCTAATTTTAGGTGTGCTTTGTCTATATGACTTGGGATGGCTTCCTCTAACAATTCTCATGTGACATCAGGCATCGTTTCTGAGATTGTAACCTATAAGAGTCCATTTTTCAGTCCCATAACTTCCCACCATGGAGGAACTATACTTCTTTAATCTACCCATAACTCTCAAATAAACCAAAGGTTGATCTTTGTTGACTCTAGAAGGCCTACCCATTTTGGTAGCTGTAGCTTCCATCTCAATTTTATTGGTTACTATAACCTCTGGTTGTTGTATGACTTCACAGGTCAAATTCTCACATTGGGGCACACCTAAATCGATCAAAGTGGGACCTTGTTCCTTACAATCCACCCAGAAAGAAAGATCAACGTTAGGGCTAGTACACATTGAGGAAACATTACTTGAGCAAAAGGAAAAATCACTAGAGAGGCTTGAGAAAGTACACCCACAAGATCTAGATTCGAGGTGAGGAGTAAAGTCTGGATGACATCAGCTAATCTAAATTTGAAATCTCAAATGAAATAAGTTACCGAGGCACTTTTCTATCCTACATTCGACAATCATCTTGAAATTAGAACTTTATTATTGCAATTGGAACTAATTAGCTAAATGATAATGTTATCGACAATTTAATGAATGCAACTTTGGTATTGGATCTAGTGGGGAAATTTGATTTATCTCACCTTCAATGAACTTTAATAGACCATTTTTCCTAAAAGAGTTAGAAACATGATTTTTGCCTTTTAGCTATATTTTGGAATTTAACCATTTTCCCATACTATAGATGAGAGGCCTTCTTGCTTACTTTTAAAGGCTTCCACTACAACATGGTTGTAGAAAATAAGTCCTTAATAATCAGTAGAAAGATTTAAGAGGTAACAATTATACTTTTACCAATGAATTCTTATTATTGTACCTTTTTAGAAAAACAATGCATAAGATTTTTCATTTATTAGTAAACATGAAGGCATGGTATTATCTACTTTATATCCCATGGTTCTATCATGATGATAAAAAACTTTAAAATTTTTCAAAGATGAATAAATCCATTCTGAAGTTTAAAATATCATTATTTGAACCAAAAATTCTTTCAAAATTTCTTGATGGTGAAAGTAGTAGTGAGCCTTCTTTAAAAATAGAATGTCCAAAAGTTAACTTAGATGATATCCTAAGTGATCCAACTAAAAGAATCGCAATCGATGAATATCCTTCTAATAATCATGAGAAAGTTTGAAGGACATATTTGCTGAAGGGACATTATTAACCAATTAATCACAACTTTGTAGTCGCTAAATTTGGGAAGATAGCTTGATGAATTAATCCAACATAGTTTGACAAGTGTGAAAGTTACTTACAATGAAATACTTCTAAAAATATAGCTTATTGCCTTTATTCTTATTTTTTCAAACTAAATAATTAAGATGAGATTGTGGTGAATCATTTGTCAAAAAAGGTTTCAAACTTGGAAAAAGAAGGAACGATTTGATATACTAAATAGAGGTCCTTGTGGTTCTCACAATCAATCATAAGGAAATGTAAAGTACCAATAAATCAGAAATGAAATATTCAGAATGTATTTTCCAATCAAGCAATAAGTGATCGAAATAATTATGAAACTTGATTAAATGCTTCTATCGATTATGTGATTTTTTTTTCTTGAAACAAGGATGACCATTTTGAGAACATTACAAGTCACATGGTTCTAAAATTTAAAACTAACACAATCTCTTGGTGATTACAATAAAGAGATAAACAATGTTATTTTAAGGAATGCTCTTGATAATTTGAGACTCACTTCTCAAATTGACATTATAAATTGCATTGCATTCAAGATTGCAAATGCTATTACAAGTAAAGTAGGGAATGACATGTTTGCTATATAGGTTGATGAAGCTCATGATATTTTGATGAAAGAACAAATGGACCTTGTTTTACATTATGTTAATAACTTTGGGCATTTCTATTCAACATTTTCTTGGTATTGTTCATGTTAGTGATACATCTGCTCCATCTTAAAGTTGAAGTTAAGCTTGTGTTATCTAGACATAACCTTAGCTTATCAAGAATTCAAGGATAAGGCTAAGATGGCACCGGTAACATGCGAGGTGAATTTAGTGTCTTAAAGACCCTTTCTTAGGATAATGATCCCTCACATTATGTCCAATGTTTTGCTCATCAACTTCTACTACCACAAAAAATCATATAAATATGACACTGCTATATATATTTGCTCACTGGTATTTATAACATTGTTGGTTCTTCTTATAAGCACCTCATGCTTTACATGAGAATGAAGCATAAAAAATATGCAAGCATTAGAAAATGGCAAATCTAGATTGTGGCAAGGCTTAGATTAAGAACTTGGGATTAAAAAGGTTAGGGACACAAGATAGAGATCGCATTATGACATTTTATTGAGGCTTGTAGCTATTTATGATTCCGTTATTGATGTTATCTTTTTAATTGTAGAGGATGAGACGTACCCAAAACAAAGAGTAGAAGAATGTTCCCTATTATATGCTTTGCAATCATTTTGACTTTATATTTTGCTTTCATTTGATGAGACATATTAGCTATAACCAAGGAATTATCTCTAGCATTATAAAGAAAGGAGCAAGATATTGTCAATGCCATAAATCTTGTGAAGGTATCAAAAGTTAGACTAAGGAAAATGAGAGAGAAGGATAGTGGCCATTACTTATTGAAATTTCCTTCTTTTTTTTTTCTGAGTAGCACGGTATTGACATTCCAAATAAAAATGATTCACGTGTAACACCCCAGAAGATCTTGACATAATGCACAAAATATCCCAAGCTTGCATCACTATTTGTTGAGATTTTTCATTTAAGGTAGATATGCACCTTCAAGAACTTAATCATCTTTTCAATGAAGTGAATATAGAGCCACTCCTTTGTATGTCATCTCTGAATCCAAGTGATAATTTCAAAGCATTTGATAAAAAAAATTGATGCATCTTAATGAACTTCATCACCATGACTTCTCAATTTCTTGTTACAGGCTTCTTAATAATCAAATAGCTACATACATTTTAGATGTCTGCTTTGCGATTGACTTTAGGAACTTAACATATGTGTAAAATGGTATTAATGGAGGACCAAAAGAAATCAAATTCGAATTAGAAAATATCTTCTCAAGAAACTAAAAATGTATAATGTTCTAATTGAAAGATGTTGGATTAATCGGCAAAGGTTAGCATTGAGCTAAATTTTTGAAATAAGCTAGTTGCTAGGCAAGACCATTTAGTAAAATAGGCTAATTGCTGGGCCAAGGCCTATCAAATTTGTAAATTATTAACTTAAATCTAAACTCAACCCAAGATAAATGGGATTGGGCTAAATTGACACATTTATACTTATTATTTCTTGTTTTCACATTTTGGATCCCTTCTTAGAATGAAAATAATCCAAACTACATTCTTAAAACTTATATAGAAAGCAAAATATGATATTTTATTACTTTTCAATCACATATAAGAATAAAATATTATCTTAAATGATCATTAATACTACCATATAAATGTTAAATAAATTTGCTTGTTGCATGCCTTCCGTGGTTAAGGAAAGTAATAAAAAATTCTACACTTTTTTGTGTTACGATAAAGTTGAGGTTTAAAAAAACTCTAAAGTTATCAAATTATTTGTATGTATCCTTTTGTTGAACAAGATAATAGTATATATTTTACATTATATATATTATAATTGGGCTCATGGGTTAAGTTGGGCTTAGGCCTACTTAGGCCAAGGCTTGGCTTATTTGACAAATGGATCAAACTCTTAACTCAAGCTTACTCCAATGTGATTATGGGCTTAGGCCCAAGGGGTTGGGATTCAATTTAGACTGAACAAGTTAGACCTAATGTTCGTCCCTGTGTGTAGTTGAAACACTATTGAATTGGTGAAGAAAATTATGATCAATTGAAAATTAAATTATTTTCAAAATGGATTCCAAGAGGTGATCCACAAGATTAAAAAATTACGCTTGACTCAATAAAATAGAAACTCTAGAAATTTTTAAATTGATCAAGAAATTGATTAAATCTATTTGACTTAAGATGTGTGAAAACTTTATTCATAATAGGAGTAATAAGAGTTACAAGAACTCTGAACCTTTCTTATCTTCTACTTCTTGAATTTCTTTGTTCACTTGTTTTCTACATGGCTTAGTTGATCAAATTTATAATTCGCTATCTTCAAATTTCTTCTTCATGTGTTTGTAACTTTTGTTCAGCTCAATTGCAGTATCATTAAGCTCAACTACTTAGCTGGACACTTGCTAGTTGATGTTTGTTACGAATGTGTGCCCCGTACGTATTTTAAGACGTCTGGGAGGTGGCCCAGATGTCTGACCAGACGTCTGGGATCACATCCAGACGTCTGGGATGGTTTACAGACGTCTGAAAAACAGTTATCGTCCACACCCGCGAGTCGTCTGCGCGCCTGCGCGCGCAGATCGCATATTCGTTATTCCCTCTTTTTCTTCTGCGGCTGCAGACGCCTGCCGCGCCTTCTCTCTCTCCTCTCCGCGCGGCATTAAAAAGGGCCACGCCTCCCCTCCCGTCTCCACCGTCTCCTTCTTCTTCTCCTTCTTGTGCACGAGAGCGAGCAAGCGCGAGGGCTGCAGCGGCGGCCGCAGTGAGCGCGGAGGAGGCGCGGCGTGCGAGGGCGGAGCTCTGCCGTGAGGGCGAGCTCGCCGGAGCGGCTTGGCCGGGCGGCGGAGGGCGTAGGGGGCGTGGAACGACGCGGAGAGGGACCTGCTGCAGTCTGAGCAGCAGGAGCGCGAGGTGCGACGCGGGCGGCGTCGCGACCAGAGTCCGGGTCGCGCCCTGATTCTGGAAAAATTTCTAGAATCAGACGTCTGGGTTGATAGGCAGACGGCGAGGACGACGTCTGGTAGCTCATACCGACGTCTGAAAGGTGTGTATTCCGCTTTCTTCTTCCTTCCTGTCGACCGACCGTACTAAGGGAGGGAGTTGGCTGTGCGCAGGTTCGCTGATTCGCCATCCTTTGTGAATCAGACGTCTGGAAGTTGTACCAGACGGCGGGCGTGACCTCCAGACGTCCGGGGTGACCATCGGACGTCTGGGAGATAGGCCAAACGTCCCCGCAGACTTCTGGACGTCTGGGAAACCACGCTGAACAGGTAATTCTCTGATCCACTGTTTAAGACGTCTGGAAGAAGTTCCAGACGTCTGATTTTGCACAGTATCGTCTTTTTCGACCCGTTTAGGGCCCGTTCGGGCTCCGTTTTCCGTGATTCGAGTTGCGTTCTTTTCAGAATTAATTCCTCTACCCTTCTACAGTAGCTATACACAGTTTTGAGACACTCCTTGTATTTGATCCTTGTGATAGGACCTCGTTCAGTTGCAGTCTTGGGAGTCGCGGAGGCACGCGGGATTCCCGATCACGCCCCCATTACTCCCGTTGTACCTGGTAGAGTGGCTTAAGCTATTAAAATCTGTTAAAGTATGAAACCTTAACTAGAATCTAGGTGTTGCATGAATCCTAGGAATGAGAAATGTATGGAATAATAGCTCCTAGGTGTTGCATGAATCCTAGGGCTGGAAAATTAGATTGTATGATAGATCCTAGGATATGGCATGAATCCTAGGATGGAAAACTAGTGGAATGTATATACTGCAGTCTTGGAAAATGGAAAGAAATATAAAGCTGCCTGTAATTTGAATTAACAGCTGCCTGTTGTGAACAGCTAACGAGGTTGAGAACATGGATTGTAAGAATGTGAAACTGGGAAGTGAAACCTGGATCTTGAGTAAAAAGGATGGAACCCTACGGGGAAGTAGGAGTAGAACTCCTGGAAAGTGAATGGAATAGTTTTGGGGAAGTGAGCTGGTCCTTGAGTACGGAGTACTAAGGAGAGCGACTGTCCCCCTGTTTAGTGCAGAGCGGAGCTAGCCGCCCCAGGGACCCGGGGTTAGGACTGGCCACTTTGTACCGACTTGCTGGCCCTCGCGTACGTAGTACCGAGGAGAGCTACTAGTGTCAGGAGAGTACTAGCTACCCCACGGGCCCCGGGGTTCTGCTAGCCTCCTTCACCGACTTGTTAGGCCCACTAGGGCAAACCAGGGTAGTCAGGCGAGGGTGCGCGGACTGTGGAGTGGCAAGGCCCCGGTTTGGTTACTGTGGAGGGGTTGGACCCCTGTTACTGAGAGGGCCCTGCCCTGGTTCCGTGCTGTGCTTTGGGCGCACCCGTTAACGGAAACGACTGACCGCGTGCCAGTGCGGGCTAGCTACCTGTGCGTTTATCGCGTGTGCCGTAGTCACCGTTACGTCTGTCAGTGACCTTGGGGTGGTTGACTGAGGGTAGGATCACCACGGGGGACTCTCTCGGCCAGGAGAGCACCACGTGCTACTTCTACTTTTGGAAAAGACTACAATCAAGATCGTTCCCACGAGGACATTCGAGATCAAGTAAAGGATCTAAGAAATAAATGAAATAGTGAGAAAATTGAAAGACGTGAATAAAGGAAGTAATAGAACATAACAGCTACTGTACTTTCTACTGTTGCCTTTAGTTAGTTTGCCACTCTACTCAGCGTTTTGCTGACGTGTTACACTCGTTACCTTTTTCAGGACCAGGTGTTGAGCAGCCAGGGTCGGCGGCTGCGGAGGACGCTGGGCCGAGTAGGGTCCAGTAGAGTTTACCACAGTCTTTTGTACCTCTTTTGTTTCTGTTCTAGTGAGTAGTTTTTTTTTCCGCTGTACTTTCTTTACCTGCAGTTCTTGTTATATGATAAATGTTGTTCTACTGTTGTGGTGGTATCTACTGTAGTAGTTTCTTTCCTTACTGCTGTACTTCATTACTGTTAGTTATATTCATGCTGAATGTGGTTTATTTTACTGCTCTTTTGGTTACTTCCTCGTTGGATGACTAGGTCTTGGGATTAGTCGAGTCGGTCCGGTTCTCGTGTCTCGTAGGGACTCGGGAACCAGGTCGTTACAATGTTTGACTGATTATCTTGTTAACCTGTTTTTCCTGTACAATCACTTACTCTTATGTATATCATAATAATATTGGTTATTCACAAATAATTAAGCCAAATATAAGTGTAATAACTCTTCGCAAGTCATTACTGACTTCTTTCAAACTCATTTACTAAAATGTTCTAATATTCTTCAATAATTCTCCAATCTCTTTCTACAACATTTTCTTATTTTCTTAGTTCCCCAGCATGATGGAAGATGCCCATCAAGCTCCCTTCATCTATTAGGATCCTTGGTCGCTCTTAGTTGGTAATCAATAGAGTAATGATCGATGGATCATAGTGCCAGTGTTTGATTTAGTTCATGAACGCAAGTTTTCTTTCTACCATTGGAGTCCCTTTAGAGGGCCTCCTCAAAAGGGGACCTTTTTGGAGTTTGGGTAACTATGCCAAAGATGACTTTGATGTTCGTCGAGGGATATGCAAGCACCAACCCCTAAATCGAGAGATACCTTTGATAGCCTCATCATGGCATTGTGTTGGAGGAAGGATTGATCCAATTCCTCCATACTCCTTCCATTCTATTATGTCAAAAGGAGGCAATAGGACCATGTTGTTGACCCTCAACTAGGCCATCTTCTCTCCATGGCAAGCTTAGGGGTCTTTCTGAGGCTCCTTGCCTTTGGCATTCTACTTCATGAACTTGGAAAGATTCTCGTGCTAGATTTGGCATTACTTTATTTCATTGTGAATGTTCTACTAGAGTTAAATTAGGTTCCCATGCTCCTTATAAAATTCATGATAGCACAATAGGATTTAGAAGAGGGAGGATTCTTTTACCTCAAGTGTCGCCTGAGATTGGGCTGTCTTCTTGCAAGCACCTATTATAAGATGTCGACATTATTGCACACTAGAGTATACTCGAAGAAAGATTTCTTATTCCCATTGATATTGTTTTTTTATTTTTTGGCAAGGTTTTTGTTAGTTGACTCCACCATTATTCTACTTATTTTTGCTAGATTGGCCATTATTCTTGTCTTCTTAGATCAGATTAGAGACTTGTTGCATTTATTCTCCTTAGGAGAATTCTTTCTTATGCTTGGAATAGTAGAATCTAGACTTTTAAATAAAATGCTAGGTTGTCATTTGTGGTTTATTTTCAAAAGGATAATCTTGGAGATCACTCCACGGGGGCTCAATATGTAATCTTCCCATGAATGCCATAATGGAAAACCTCCATTTTTCATGTTATGAGTGTCCATGAATTCCATGATGGGCATCCTCTATTTTCCATGCTACTCGTAGGATCAGTTAAGCATTTGCATTCTCCTTTGCCTTGTTTCATGTCACAAAGGATATTGGAATTCTCCCTTAGCCATCAGGCATTTGATATATGTTCGATAAATTTCTTCCTCAACTATTTAAATGAGGAGATAAAGAAAGGAGAAAGACTATTAATTCAATTTATCCCTTGCTAATTAGGAGAGGGGGGGGGGGGGATACAGTGGAGGATGGTACTTTGAGACTCTTGTACCATCATGACTTGCCTATAACAGGTGATAAAATTACCTATAGTATCATCACAGGGTGGAATGAAAAGCATTTTAAATTTAGACTATAGAGTGCCTCCATTATCTCATTGATGAAGGAGCGAGCTTCATCTCAGAATGTTGTAGGCTGGTATCGCTTCACCTTCATTATATGAGCTTTGACGGCCTCCTTAATGGCATGTTGAAGCTGCATTGAGTTGTGGTTCACCATTGCTTTAGTTTCCTCTTGCTTCTTTATCCTAAAAGTAGGTATGACCTCTCCATGGGTTAGTTGGATGAATTCGACCATAAAACTTTGCCTTCCATCTAAGATGCTTGTTAAGGCAATGGTGAAGGTCCTCCATGGTGGAAGGTTGAGGCAACTCGCCTTCTTACTCCTTATGGGAGATTTAAGGTGATGGCTAGACTAAGAAAGCTCCAACATATTCAGATGCATCTTATGTGAGCTAAGCAAGTTGGTCATTAAACTTTGTGATTCTTTAGATCGAAGAGGATCTTGTTAGGAGGGCATTAAGAAGAAGCAATGACTTTTCCCTTGTTAAGTCAACTCCACCTTTATTGTTGCTCCATAAAAAAGTCAAGTTGGACTCAGCCATTGTGGTTATTAACTTGAACTGGAGGTTACATAATAGGATCTCATCCTTAATCTATATCCACATCCACATCAGATGAGTTTTTTCAAATATTGATGAGATTTATGAGGAGATTCTCGATGGCATTAAAGTGGAATTGCATGAGAAATATAAAAAGTATAATAAACTTCTAAATGGAAATATCCAATATTCAATAGTAATTGATGCGAATCCAGAGGCAGGGTGCCCTGAGGGTTAAAGTTGTAGAGGATTTGATTACGAGAATTATGTAACGGGGAAAAGAGAGGGCATTAGCAAGCAATCATACATAGATTTTTATCAAGTTCCATTCTAAAGGTGTACATCCTAGGGAAATCTAATCCTTAAATGCATCAAGTGAAAGATGACTACCATAGGAGGATTACATTCTCTCAACAATGAATTGATCGTGGTAAAATTCGAGGCATTGGACTATTTGACTTATATTTTACTTATAGATGCATGGTTGCACTTTTCAAAAGGGCATTTGAATCTTAAGATGACGATGTTCATCATGGGGAGGGGAGAAATAATTGGCAAACTTATCCTCCCAGGTTAGCTGGGACTTGAGCTGGAGACCTACCATTCTCATTTAAGTGGCATGAATTTACTCACCAACTGAGTTATCTGACAAGTTTAAAGTTATTTAAATCTTGATTAATCATGGATATGATATCTTCATTTTTTAATTTCCATACAATAATTGAGATGTACAACTCAAGGTTAATTATATGTAGAAAATTGTTGAGTAAGTACTTTGTACCAGTGACATTATAAAATCATTGAAATGAGACAAAGAATTATTAAGGAACGGCAGATAGAGAAAAAAAAAAAAATTAAGGTACATAAATTAACTCGTGGAGCAAATTAGGTTAGATCATTCACGTTACGCTCCTCCCCTTAGGTGGCGTTTATTGCTCCCTCCTCCCCCTCGTTAGTGAAATTACCTCTTTGCCATACCAAAAAAAAGGGAATGGAAAACTTCATACAGAAGCAGGGACCAAATCGTGTTAGACTGCACACTTAAGGTGGCCACTTTGTAAATTACCAAAAGAGCAACAGATAAGATGAGACGAGGGAAGGGAGAGAGAGAGAGCGAAAAGCCAAACGGAGACACACAAAGCTGCAGCCATGGCGCCCTCACTTGGATGGAGCACATCTCTCTCATGGACCCAAGGTGTTGGAGGAGGGAGGAGCATTCCATTGGTGAAGTGCCCTTCTCCTCCTCCGTCTTCCACCGAGAGCACTCCCAAGACTTCTTTGCCCATTGTTGCCCAGAAGAAGGTCAAGAAGATCCGCCAGGCAAGAAGAAGAAACGTCGATCTACTGTTCGTTACTCTGATTTATTTTAATTTAATTTAATGGAAAAAGGTGGGATCTTTCTGATGGATGGATGGTGGGTTTTACTTCTCCAGGTCATCCTGAAGGAGGACGTGGAGACGCTTGGGAAGAAGGGGGAGATGGTGGGTGTGAGGGCCGGATACCACCGCAACTACTTGCTTCCCCTTGGCAAGGCCCAGCTTGTCACTCCATCTATCCTCAAGTATGCTGCGCTGCTAGATTTTCCTACTTACTACCCTTGAATTCCGCGCGCCCCACACCGCCGCCCCCCCACCCCCCCTCCTTTTTTGATATTTAAGGCCAGTTTACTGATGGAGATAATCCTCATTTTTGAGGTTATCCTGTGTTTACGGGGATAACTCGAACCTTTATTTGCCTTACTAACCAATGTTATCCAACCTATTTTGGGGCAGGGCTGGAGTAACCCTCAAGTTAACCTCCGTATTATCTCTCCTACCATGCACCCTCTGACATGTGATTTTTCGCTCCATTCCAATATAAACAGAAAATACCAACTAACTTAATTACCATTTTAAGGGTAAACATGTTGTTTCCAAACTTATCATCTATTTAAATCCCCATATCTAAGTAAACATCCTCTTTTCACACCACAAGTTAACCTTCATTCCTAACCCATGTTTAATAACCACAAACAGGGGTTAATCATCATTCTCAAGTAAACACAAACAAGGGTTATTCCTTGTTATGAAAAAGTTAACCCAAGTTAGCTAATTGTTACTGTAAACTAACCCTAAGATGAAAAAAATTATTTTTTATTTTTCTCATTCCTTCTAAAAATATATAAATTGTGATGGGTTTGTTGTTAGTCTAATCAAGAGCACTTGTCTCGATTGTTGGTGTGAATTATGTAGGCAGATCATTCTAGGTTGCATTTGTGATATATGAATGTTCAGCTTTTGCATATGTTGAGATTGCCTCATTTTGATGGAATGAAGCTTTCTAAAGGTAAAAGGATATGTGGAAAAAAGGGTATGAACCATAAAGGATGGATGGGATTGTAATGATATGGTGCAAATTCTTCATGTGCATGTGTGCATAGCCATTCTGATTCGATGAGATGATTGGAGTTATTTACTATCATGAAAAGTTTGATTGCTATCTTGATGTGATTTAGTTGTAGAATGATTGAGAGATTCCTACGGTCATGAACATGTAGTTTAACGAATATAACTTGGGTCCTGTTACTTATTCTAGTGTTCGATTTTGTTTCTTTTAAAGTTGTTGCACGTCAAATTTCATCTAAATTATCCCTAAGTAGGTGATGTAATTTTTTTATGTGGCAGAAATGGGAGCATTTCTCGTATGATTTTGTTGAACAACTGACTTGAATATGAAGAGCAATTATCCCCCTTAAACTCGTAGATTGTAATTCTTTTTGAGAAGTATTAACGAGAGCATCATTGGGCAAATTGGATCAGTCTTCGGCAATTAACAACAATGTTTAGAGGGATGGAGAGAGAGAGTGGGCAAGAGGGAAGGCGACAGAGAGAGGGCGAGGAAGGAGAGAGTGTTTGGGGAAGGAGAAGGGCGAGGGGTTGCATCCAGTGGTGGAGGATCTAGAGTGGTCAGTCGTGGCGAGCCGAAGGAGGGCTTCTTAATCGACGACTGTGCCTTGGAGGTCTGCTCGCGGGGGAGGCGGCGCAGAAGGGAGGGGGAGGTGTTTCAAGTGCCTCAGCCGAGACCACTAAGTGTGGGACTGCCGCAAACCTTGGTGCTGCTGGAGATGTGGGGGCCTTGGGCACAAGAGTGGATGGTGTCGCGGTGGTCGCTTTGATGGTGGTCGGGTCCTTTCGCCGCCACTGCTGAAGGGGGTGCCGCAGGCGGAGGTGGAGGCACCTTGGTTGGAGGGGGTCCGGAGCTTATGGAGGGAGGTTGAGAGCGGATTGGTGGTTGAAGTTCTGGAGGGGTGGGTGACGCGGGCGATGGTGGAGAAGGCGTTGGGCGGGGATCTGACGAAGGAGGGGGTTAGGGTTTTGCTGTTTGATGGAGGGAGGTTTTTCGTACTCGGCCTCTCCACCTCGAGGAGGGAGGAACTCCTCCTCTTGGAGGTCGTCATCGAGGGTGGAAGATGGAGATGGCATCGTCCTTCCTTGCACAATGGGGCCTCCTCGGAGTGGTCGTCTTTCGAGGTGGCCATCACGGGGATTCCATGGTCGATGGAGGTTGTAGAGGCGATTGTATCCCTGTTTGCTCGACTTAAGAGCTACGAGGTCATTGGCCTGTCTGAAGGACTTGTGGTGGCAGTGCTCGAGCTGAAGGTCGGTGCGACGATGATGGACTGGGTTGTATTGCGGCTCGGTGGATCCTCATGGGTGGTGTCCTGTTTGCCTATAAAGCAGGTTGTGGTGCCTCGACGATGGTCGGAGAGGTCGATCTGACACGGTGGAAGGTGAGGCGGTGGCCGACGAGGGTGTAGGGGAGGCGATCGGATGATGACGTGGCCCGAATCCCCAAGAGATCCTCGCAGATCTCGCGTGATGAGCTGAAGTTGCCGCCCGAGATGGAGGCGCTCTCGATGATCTTGGGAGTGGAAGAGGTAGGAGGCGCATTTACTAGGATACGATGTCCCGAGGAGAAGGTGGTGGTGGTTTTAAACCCACCCACATGCGAGGCACGTGCAACAGTTGGCTGTGGTGGAGTGAGTGCGGACTCGGACCTGGTTGCGAGACCCGAAATCCCTATTCATGTGGACTCAGGCGGAGCGAATGTTGAGACCGAACTCCCTCTTAGGGTTGCACCTGAGAAGAGGGGTTCCTTTGCCCTTTTGACCTCGCCTTCGAGGTTGACAGAGGGAGGATCGGAGGTGGTGGAGGCTTTAAAGGAGAACGACCCTCGATCTTCCTCAATGCAAATGGTGGAAAGACCTCCACAACATCTCCCTTGCTGGGGGAGGGTGGGATAGAGGCGACGATGGAGATGGACGTCGCTACGGTGATTCCGGGAGGGCTCTCCGGTTGCCCTCCGGTCGGCTAGGCAGGGGTGATGCCCCTACATGATGAGATTGAGATCCTCAGGGCTCAACCCGATGATTCCTTGTAGCTGCAACGGTCAAATGGAGGCACCCTGACATCTGGTGGCTGGGCAGAGGTCCCTCTGACTGGTTTGAGGCCACGTATGGTGTGTGGTGGTTGAGGTGGCACCCTCCGTTATAGGAGGAAGTGGAGTTTTTGTGGAGGACAGGCACCGAGGGTGGTGGTGGATGGTCATGGAAGAACACCAAAGGGTTCGCAACAGAAAATGGTGTTGGCTCAAGATGATGAGGAGGTGCGTAGGATGGCGGCGGCATGTGGCTTCCGACAGGCAATGGAGGCTCCCAATGTTTGTAGATGAATGGTGTGCTTATGTGGAATGCGCGGGGTCTCAATGACCCTTCGAGGAGGATGTCTTTGGGGCAGTATATTAGGAGAAGAGCAGATGTTGTGCTGTTGCAGGAAACAAAGCTGATCGACTGTGATGTTTGGTTATGGAAGGAGATTGGGGTTCTTGGATGGAAGGATTTCGATCCCTTGGTGCGTCTGGTTGGTCAGGTGGACAGATCCCTAGATGGCGGGAGGATATTTTTTCCCTGGAGGACTACTATTGTGGAGAACATGTAATCTTTGCGAGGTTGGCTATGAAGGTGGGAGGAGCCAAGATGATTGTCATAGGGGTGTATGGGTTGTCAGATGCACAGGCGAGAGGAGTTATGTGGGAGAAACTCATATCAGTGGCTACGGTTTGCAATGGAAGTCTTTGGTTGATTGGAGGGGACTTCAACATCACATTACAGATGGAGGACATGCCTGGAGGGCGGGGAAGACAGGATCCCGGGTCAGATCTTTTTTTAGACTTTGTTTCTACTCATGGTCTTATGGATTGGGCTTCGATATCCTATGCTTACACTTGGAGGAATAACAGTGGCCAGATGTCTAGGATTGACAGATTCCTCTCCAGCGTGGAGTTGGTAGAGGCTTTCCCTGTAGCGAATGTGTCTGCTTTGGAGAGACCTTTCTCGAACTATACGCTACTTATTTGGAGGATAAATGTGGGGATATAATTTGGCACTTATTTTAAATTTGACAGATCCTGGTTGATGGAGGAGGAATTCAAGAGTATGGTGGAGGAGAAGTGGAAGTCCATAGAGGTCGAGGGGTCACTAGTATGTTGCTTGGCGAAGAAATTGAGTACACTGCGAGAGCACTTGAGGGTGTACAGGAAAGAGATTAAGGCGTCTAGGAGGGGTAGGAAGGAGGAAGCCTTGGCAGAGATTACCAAGATTGACAACTAGGAGGAGCAAGCCCCTATCTCGTCAGAGGATAGGGAGATCAGGGCGAGAATGACATGAGTGGTGCAGGAGGAGGACAGGAAGGCAGAGGTAGAGTGGAAGACGAAGTTAAGACAGAGATGGTTGAATGAAGGCGACTCTAATACCAGGTTCTTCTACCAAATGGCTTCTGCCAGGAGGATGAGAAACTGGATAGAGAAGATGCTGATACATGGAGAGACCTTCTCAGGTAGGGAGGAGATGGGTCGGGCAGCGGCATATTACTTCAGAGACTTCATTGGGAGGCATGTCAGGGGGTGTTGGAAGTGGAGAGGGGAGAATGTACAGTGTGTCACGGAGGCTTAGGCAGAGAGACTCGCTGCTGGCTTCTCGGAGGATGAGGTGAGACAGGCATTTTGGAGCCTGAATGCAGAAGGGTGTCTTGGCCCAGATGGTTTCCTTGTCTTCCTTTTTAGGGAATTTTGGCCCTTGGTAGGGGCGGATGTGATGCAGATGATGGAGGAGTTTGCAGTTGGGAACAAAGGTTTTAATAAACTAAATAGATATTACTTTTTTTTGCTGCATAAGAAGGAAGGGGAGGAAGTGATCCAGGATTTCAGACCGATTGCACTGTTAAATGTTGCTTACCATATTGTTGTTAAGTTCTTTACCACAGGCTCAAGGATCTTCTTGGTGACTTGATTTCCTCGGTATAGACGGTCTTCATCCTAGGAAGAGAATCTTGGATGGTTTTGTGGTTGCGTTGGAGGCGTTGGCCACTTGGAGGAGGGAGAAATTTTTGTGGAAGGTGAACTTCAGCAAGGCATACAACTTGGTACAGTGGGATTTTCTATGGGCTTCCTTGTCGAGGAGAGGTTTTCTTGTAGTCTGGATTGATTGGATGAAGAGGTGTGTGACGATGACATCCTTTTCAATCCTAATTAATGGAAACCCGGCAGGAGGATGGATACAACCTAGGAGGGCATACAAACAGGGTTGCCTCCTAACATCTATGCTGTTTGTACTTGCGGCAGCTGCTCCAGTGCGAGCAGCACATAGGGCCTGTGTTAGGGATCTGATCAGAGGCTTTATGGTTGGTGAGGACAGGAAGACAACAGTCCTGCAGTATGCTGATGATACATTATTTCTGGTTGAGGGTACAGATCTAGAGGCCAGAAAGAGGAGAATCCTTTTGGAGTTTTTTTGCGACACGTCCAGGCTGCAGATAAATTATCAGAAGTTAACTTTTGTCCTGTTTAACCTATCGGTCGCAGAGGCAGGGAGGCTGGGCGATGCTTTAGGGACAGAGTTGGGCTCCTTGCCATTGATGTATCTGGGACTTCCTTTATCAAATCGGCGGCTCAAGGTACAGGATTGGCTTCCTTTGCTTGAGAGGATTTAAGGGAGGTTGGCAAGGTGGTCTTCCAGACTCCTATCTAGAGGTGGAAGATTGACCTTGGTGAAGGAGGTTTTGGCGTCAATACCCTCGTATTTCCTCTTGGTCTTTAGGTTATCGCACCAGATTGAGAAGATCTCGGGTTTGATGAGGGATTTCTTTTGGGCTAATGTGGTGTCGGCAGGCAGGGGGCGAGGTTGGTGGCCTGGGAGGAGGTGTGTAGACCGATACAGGAAGGGGGTTAGGGATGTGGGCATGGTAAACATCAGCCTCCTCATGAAGTGGATTGCCAGGTTGATGGGGCAGGAGCAGGGGCTTTTCCCCGATGTTATGCGGCATTGTTACGACCCTTTTTTGTCGTAGGGGCCGTTAGTTTCCCCTCCTTTAGGAGCCTCCCACTTTCTTAAGAGCTTGGCGATGGTGGCAGGGAAGGTGTGTGATTTCTTCTCCCCTACGTTGGGGCAGGGAGATGTTTCGTTTTTGGCAGGACAAATGGCAGGGGGTTGGCTATACCCTTGGTGACAGGTTCCCCTGCCTTTTTAGGAGTGTTGTGGGCCCGTCGGCCACGGTGGGAAGTTGTTGGGATGGAGCTTGGTGTTTAGCTTTTTGGGGGGCCTCTCAAACCAAAGGTGTGAGGAGTTCCGGTGGTTGTTATAGGAGCTGGAAGGTTGGGCACCGGAGGATGGCCATGATGCTTTCTCCTGGGAGGAAGGAGATTTTTCGGTGGCAAAGGTCTTCCACAGATTGAGTGACACGGTCAGCTCAGACGTCGATTTCTTTTGGGATTGCATATTGCTCTGGACAGCGGAGTGCTCTTTGAAGGTGAAAATCTTCGCTTGGTTGGTGAGAAGGGAGAGAATTACGACGAAGCGATGGAGAGTGAGATGGAGCCAGACGGATGACCTGAATTGTCCTCTTTGTGGCGAAGCTGATGAGGACATCCAGTGTGTCTTCTTCTAACATCCATTTGTGTTACAGATTTGGCAAAGGATGGGGATCGACTGGATTTCCCATTGGGATGTGGCTGCCTTCTAGTCCTCGTTTCGCTGAGGTAATGCCTGTGACGAAGGGATCACCTTTAGATCTAAGAAGGATAGAGCCAAGGTTCTGGTGGTCCTGTGGGGTGTTTGGCTAGGGAGGAATGGGGTGCTTTTTAGGGGAGAGAGGCCTTATGTTAAAATTTTTGTTTCTTCAGTTTCCTCCCAGGTAGTGTTTTGGAGATCTATTTTGTAATATTTGATGTAATCCAATTTTTTTGGAATGGAATAATTTTGGGTGGTTATCATTTGGATAACCGTCCTTTGGCTTTTCAAAAAAAAATATTAAGGATATCTTAGAAAGATTACACAGGCACCTTATAGTGTTACATGTCATTCTTGCAATCAATTGCATTAGTAGGATTTGCACATTCAGGATATGATGTATAGCACAAGTTATAGAAGTTATTGGTAAATGAAAACATAGCATGGAGAGGAATGCGATGTTCTGTACACGTTACATTCATGCTAAAAAAATGACATTAATTAAATTGTCGTAGAGATTTATGTTGTGACAAAAAATCTTTGAAAAGCAAAATGTGGAGGACTACATGGAGCCCACATACACAATCCTTGTGTAAAGCAATAGTTGGCATTAGTGGTTCCATAAAGGCAATGATTCTCCACCTTGTGCAGAACATGTCAGGGTTAAGGAGCATTTTTCTTTATATCTTAGTTTCCTAGGTCCCGTGTGTCATCCATGAAAGGGAAGCATCATAGGGGATAATGAGCCTAGAGCATGGTTGAGTAAAGCAAGTGAGCAACCTTGCACATCTGTGTCCATGCAATGTTGTACAGGTACTAAGACACACCCTAAATGTAAACGCCCCCACCACACACCCCCACCCCCCCCCCCCCCCCCCCCCAATTTTCTCCTCTTTATTCTTTCCATTTATTTCAACTCCAACCTAGAAACTTAAGGAAGGTCCATAACATCGGTTAAGCATGAAGATCAGAGCTTTTTACCTTGCTAGTAGCAACTTAAATGAATGAATTCCAGGTAGGAGATCATTAAAAGCCAGAGAAGATGGTATCTTCCTTAAAGCAAGGATCTCCTCCATCCTCCTGGTTCTAGTTTAAGGAACTGGCAAGTAGTGGGAGTTTGTGGTTTTCTTCCTCGCAAGGTTTGAACTCTGATATCTTATGTAGGATAAATAGTCAAAAAGGAACTCTGGTAGCTATACAGTAAAAGTTAGGAGTTTGTGTGCTTTCTATCTTGTTTGGGAATAAAGTAAGGGAAACCCCCAACTCTTTCCTTTTTGTGGTGACATGGGAAGTGGTGTCTTACCTTCAAGTTTGCCTTGTATCTTTCTAAAATTTTGAGATTTTGCTCAGGTTATTAGGTTCCAAGTCTCATCCAGGCATATAAACTCCTCTTTATATAGTCGAGTGTTGTGTTTTTTCTTCAATGACAAAGTAGTTGCCATCGAAAGGAAGTAATCGACATGTGCAATGCCCTAGGTAAGGCAATGGTGGGCATAAATGGAGCCATACATGCAATAAAATCTCCACTTTTTGGAAAGTACATTAGTTTTAGGGCTTCACAGGGTAAATGTAATATACCCTTGCAGAGGAGAGAATGGGGAAGGGTGAGAGAGTGGGTAGGAGACGTGGATGTTGAGGGGTGGACCATGGTGCATGGGAGATACAAAAGAGGGAAGAAGGAACCTCCCTTACCGGGCACTACGTTGAGGTGATTTAGTGCAACGTCCTATGTCTTTTGTTGTTGTAGAGGATATAGTCATTCCGTATAGAACTATCGTGACCAGGGAAGTGTATCACTTATGGAGGCTTGGGTCACCATCAAGCTACGGTTCGAAAAGGTTGCCGTCATTGAGAATTACAAAGTCGTTCCCCCTTGGTGGACGTGTTGTGGGTTCCATCTATTGTGGAGAATGGTCGCTATCTAAACGATTGTTTACTCTAGGATGTAGTGTGGACGCTACCATCATTAGAGGTAGTTTTAACAATTAAGGACCATGAACTTGGTAGTAAAGGGGAACTTAGCATTCACCCTATCTTTGATGGTAAAATGCTTTGGAGAAGAGAGATATGCTAGTCTTTTAAGACCTATGCACAGGGGTTATGTCTAATGGAGAAGGTTGTCCAACTTCGATGGTGCCTTAAGTATGCAATAGCTAGCTCCGTTAGTTCCTTTAGTTTACATCATTTGGGTGCCTCTTTGCCTATGCTTTCTTGAGTTTCTTGAGGTGTTGGTGATAGGCTTGGAAGGTTACAATGTTGCGAGGGGTCGACTTCACAGATGTAAGGCTTTTTTATTGTCATATGGGTCAAGGTTTAGGCATCATTGAAGGATGGTCCTTGCAAGATGGTGCTTCATTGGAGAGGTTTGTTTGTGTTTGTGAGATTGGTGATCGAGGACCATGAAGGCAGTGCCTAGTCCTTATTAACAGTAAGCAGCCAACATTGCAAGTGGTGGGTCTAACTGTCAAAATATCAAAACCAAAAATTGGCAAGAATTCAGAAAGTGATAGAGGCGATAGTTTCTTTGGAACAAGCATTGAAAGTCTATAGCATCATTGTAGATGATTGATAGGGAGTTTTGTTGGGGAGATGGAGTATGAGTGAGGAGATGGAGTGAGAGTGAGATGGTAGGGAATTGAGAAAGGAAGGAGGGAGATTAATTACAATGTGAGCATGTGCACTAGAGTGGTAGGGTGGCATGGAAGGTGAAGGGCCTAGGAGGGAGTAAACATGGCACCTCAGAGGAAGGTGACGAAGGTGGTGGCTGGAGGCTAGTCATGAGTCACTAGTCGCATTGTTCCCAACGAGAAATGGTCTATTGCTATGCTACCACTACCTTTTGCAAGGCCACCTTGCAAGGACATGCAAGATGGACGTGATTTGCAAAAGCTATCTTAGCCTTAGGCACAAGATTGTGTAAGGGGTGGTTACACAACCTTAGCTAGAATGAACTGGAAAGTGACCTTGGTTGGAGGATGTTTGCTTTGAGGCTCATTTGAAGGTGCTTGCAAATCTATGGGCTATACTAGAGGGGAGCGGTGAATAGTATAGACGGCAATTTAAAAATAATTTGAGCAAATCAATCACAAGCCACAAATAAACATTCACAAATGCACCTGAATTTATAGTGGAAACCCTTGCGGGTGAAAATCACTACTTAAACCTCTCAGCTTAGGATTTTTTCAACTAGACAATGCTAGTCAATCCACTAAAACTTCTGTATCACTTGAATGAGGGTAGCACAACCTCTTACAATCACCCTTCTCTTTGAATACCTGAAGAGAAGCATAACAATGGGTCTATCAAAATAACTTGGGACCCAAATCAAAATAGTAGAAGAAAATATAATATAATATAATCCTAAGAAACCTCAAAGAAAATTCAAATCGATGTTTTTCGTAGAAGCTTTGAGCGGAATGCTTAGAAAAGCGTGGAAGTAGGAGTGCAGGAGTGCTACAGGAAAGAAAGTGAAGGAGCACTTTTTCTAAGAGATTTTACTTTGAGTTGTGTGTAGAAAAAGGCTGCCAAGGACCTCTATTTATACTAGAAATTTAGCCCAAAATGGAAGTTATTCAATTTCAATTGGTCGATCAAATTTACAATTGATCGATTAACCTATCATTTTGATCGATTAATTTAATTTTTTATCGATTACTTAAAGTTTTTGATCGATCAATGTAAATTGGTCAATCAAATTGAATTAATGGTCGATCAATGAGGTTTGAACCATTGTTTTAAAAATCGCACCTCGTGGCGAGGCGGCCCTAAATAGCCTCTTGGCGATAGCCTCGAGGTGCACTCAAGAGGCGTGCGCCTCGCCGGAGACAAGGTCGTTTGAGGCGCTTGAGGCGGTGAGGCGCACTTGAGGCGTTGCGTCAGCTACCTGCGAAAGGAGGCTTAGGTTAGGTCTTCAAGCGTTGGTGCTACTGCTGCAGCATCGTCGGAGCTCGAGGTGGAGCATCGCCGCAGCAGTGTCGGAGCTTGCATCGCGCAGTAGCGTCGGAGCTCGAGGAGGAGCATCGCCGCAGCATCGTCGAAGTTGGAGGAGCAGCATCGCTGCAGGCCCGTAGCAGCGTTGGAGCTTGAGGAGGTTGGTTCTTCGAAGGTTGTCGTCGCAGAAGGTTGGTTTTTTTTTGAGGCTATAATTTCATTTTGAGTCTTTAGGATTCGGAGGTTTTTTTTTATCAAAATTGATAGGTATTATTTATAGGGGATTTGAGTCTTATAAATATGTTGTAAACCTCTAGATGCCTTCATCTTATAATTTCATCTTCCATTTTTTTGACTATATGTTGAGGTCGTTAAACCTCCGGGTGCTTTCATGGTAGAAGTATGGATCAATTTCGGGAAGGATGAGCTTAGTCATTTCCATTAACATGAGTTGTACTGGTTGGGGAGAGAATGCACTAGTGAATGACTTGATTCAGCATGTATACTAGTTGTCAAAGTGGAACCTTTGTTATTTATTTGATAGTTTTACTTATTTATCAAGTTTAGGTCATTTATTTGATAGTTTTATTCATTTATCAGGTTTTATTTTCTTATCATCACTTAATAATTATATATCATTTTATTTTATTTTATGTTTTTTATGCAATTCCTGAGGCTTACACCTCGATCGCCTCGAGGCTTACACCTCGCCTCGATGAAGGCAAACCGCCTCGGTACCGCCTCATTTTTTTAAAACCTTGGTCTGAACTAGGTTTCAAGGTTATTTGCGATTTACAAAAGACATTTTGTGGTTCCGTACATATGTTCTAGACTCAAGAAAAATTAAAATACAAGTGACTCCAGAAATGCTCTATTCCCTTCCATGACTCATGATAGAGTCCTGAAAGGTTAGTCGACAAATAATATAGTTTTAGGGCATAAAACTAAGGTATTAACATTCTTTCCCTTTTTGATGACAACAAAATTATAATTATGCAAGTATAACGATTATAGCCATAGAAAACTTTTGCATTAGTAAAAAAAATTGACATGCATAATATCTCCTTGTTGCAGCAAAAAGTAATATATAACTAAGTGAATATCTCCCCCTAAAACAAGTAAACATAGTTGTTGATTTAAAAGACTTGGTCTTGTAATCTTGCAACATGATGTGAAGCAAAGATGATAAAACATGTAGTTGTCATACTTATATATCATGTGAATAGAGAAATGTAGCTAAGAACATGTCCACAGAAATAGCTAATAGAAATATAGAGCACTGCAACAAATAAAGTTCTAGGTAGGATATAAAGAGCATAAAAAGATCCAAGGTAAGCAGTCTATCCTTGAGATGCAAAGAAGGCATCCATGCTGTTCTACAAATCAACATCCAACTCGAGATCCATGGGATCAGAGGGTGATGAGGAGGAAGGTTGGCCAAGACAGAGGCATCTTTGTGCAGAGAAAGTTGGTGTCGATTGCCTGATTGTCTAGCGAGTAGTAATGTGCTACTGGAGGAGGAACTGCTGTAATCCGACGAGGTTGAGGATGGTAAGGTTGCTGCTGCAAGCTATGAATAGACTCTCCAAGTCTATCTAAGAACTGCTCCTGAGCATTCATGTATTCAGATACCTGATGCCTATGCTGCAACATAACTGAATTAGTTTCCCGCTGGCGGTGCATCATCAATGAAATCTCGTCAGTCACATCCTAAATATTGATGTAGTCCCTGCATGTGAGTTGTGTGTTTAGAGGACTCCACTCTTGGTCGTAGGAGGGAGTAGGTCGGACCGGTGGAGGATAGGTAGCAGTGAAGTGCTCATATGGCGGGAAGGATGGAGGTACTGTAGAAGAGGAGGATCCATCTTGTGTAGCAGAAGGTCTGGCTGTCTCCTGAGATGGCTGGGGATCGGCTTCCCCACCACATTCTCCCTATGCTTGCTCCATCTTAGTATATGTGAGCTTATCAAATATGGAGACTCGAGTGATAAGTTGTTTATGATTAATATCCATTGGGACATTGAAATGTAGGAAGATGTGAGATAGGAGTGTCCCAAACTAAAAGGAGCTGGTAGGTTTCTTGTCAATCAAATATAAGAGGGTTCCAATTAAATCGCTTATTCTTTGTGAAAGTGTATAAGGTAATAAGCATAATCCCTAGGCAATTTTCAAAAGAAGTCCTTTTAGACATAAAATTCCATAAGAATACTCAATTGAGAAATCGAGGAAGACGATGAAAATAAGGAGACTTGACAGGGTGACCCAAATCATAGTGAGAGGGAGTGAGAAGAGTCTCCCTAATGGTATCGCTCTGTGTCTGCTGATGGAGCTCCAAAAAGGTAAGACCAATATTGGGACAACCAAGGATCTTAGTGATGATATCGACATTCACCAAGACTTTTATCCCATATACATTTGAGGTAAGCTCGATGTTAAACCCTTCACCCATATTTTTCAAATTTGCGTAAAATAGGTGATAAGCCGTAGGGTCAACATTGGGAATGCGGCTGGTCTTGGAACCCGCATAGAAATTCTGCTAAAAAAGATGCAATATTTGGTGGCAAGCAAATTTGTCTAGTAACCTAGGAAAGATAGACTCGAAATAAGCAAAATCTACGGGACACCCAACATGAGGTGATGGCTTAGCGAGAGTAGAAAAGCATTCGCGTGCAACCTTAGTAATAAAATAACGATCAAATGTATCATTGCAAGACCCAGAAGAGGAGCCACGGGTGCATTTTGGTGCCATCTGGTTGACCAAAAGAAATGGTTGATCGATAAAAAATGAGTTATTAGTCAATTAGAAAAATCGCTTGGTCGATCAAATATCGATTGATGGGGGTTCTAGAGTTACGGATTTTGGTTGATCAATCGAGGAAATTGATTGATCAAATTTAGATTTTGAAAAAAATAGATTGCTTCGCAGATGATATAAGCTCACATAACTAAAATTTTCACAAGTACAAACACGAAGATACTACACCAAGACAAGAATGGATATTCTAAGCTCCATAAAACTAATGGGAAAGAAGGAAAAAGAAGAGGGGAAAAGGATCCATACCGAGATCAATCCAAGTGATCGATCAAGTAGGAGGGGTCAAGCGGTGGTTGGAAGAGAGGATGAAGGCCACTCAATCGGCGGAAAGGAGGGTGCAGCGATGCTCATCAGTAAGGGGGAGGGTGTTGACGACGAGGGGTGGTGGTGGTGGCGACGTGAAAAGGAGAGAGGGCTGGAGATGGGGGGGTGGTCGTGGGTGGTAATGGAGATGGTGTTGGTTAGGGATGGTGGTGGTGATTGGTTGAGGTTTGGTCGGTGGGAGTTTGGATTTGGTCGGTGGCGGCGGTGGAGTTTGGTGGAGAGGGCGGTGTGGTCGGTGGTAATGTAGGGTAGGTTTTACATGGGTATGGTGTTGGTGGGGTAGGTTTGATGGTTTGATGTAGAAGTGGGTGGTTTTATATTTTTGTGTAGAGTTAAGTATGGTAAAAGCAGAAAATGTAGGTACTAGGTGTAATGGAATTTTATTGGGTTAACAAGATCAAGATTAGAGAATAGAACCAAAAATCGTAAGTCAAATCTACTTAGATTTGGTCGATCAAAAAAAAAAATGATCAATCAGATGAATAAGTTGGTTAATCAAGGCTGAAAGTTTTGGAGAGATTTCCTACCCAAACAAATAATTGATCAAAACTTTGATTTTGGTCGATTAAACTTTAAATTTTTGGAGGGAATTTTCCTACCAAAGGATTGGCCAATCAAAGATTTTCTAGCCAAAAATTAATTTTTGATCGATCAAACACCAAAAAAATAAAATTTTTAGTGTTTAGAGAGTTCTTTTAGTCTTGATAGTCCTAAAGCACGACATATTTAATTAAATCTATCTTTGGGTAAGATTTGATGAAGATATCAGATAATTGGTTTTCAGTGTGTACAAACTCTAAGTTAATTTCATTTTGTAACACATAATTTGTTAAGAAATGATGTCTCATATCTATGTGTTTGGTTCTAGAGTGTTGCACAGGGTTTTTAGATAGATTAATGGTATTAGTATTGTCACAAAGAATCTTGTTGTTTTTGTAAGTTAGGCCAAAGTCTTCTAGGATTTGTTTCATTCACAAGAGTTGTGAGCAAGCTAAAGATGCAACTATGTATTCAGCTTCCGTGGTGGATAATGAAATAATGTTTTGTTTACTAGAGAATCAAGAGACTAGTGAATTTATAAGAAATTGACATATTCTACTAGTACTCTTACGGTCTATAAAGCTTCCCACATAGTTAATATCACAATATGAGTATAGATCAAATGTGGCTGACTTGGAATAGAAAAGTCCTAAGTCTGAGGTGTTGTTTAGATATCAAAAGATTCTTTTAATAGCATTTAAGTGTGATTCCTTAGGGTTTACTTGAAAACATGCACACAGGCAAGTTGAGAAAAGAATGTCAGTCTACTTGTGGTTAAGTATAATAAGGATCCTACCATGCTTCTAAATAGTTTTTGATTTACAGACTTACCTGTTATGTAGCTTTTTAATTGAGTTGACGCAGCCATTGGTGTTTCTTTTCCCTTCATCTTGTCCATAGAGAATTTCTTCATAATTTCCATGGTGTATTTGGTTTGGGATATGAGTATCCCATTCTTCCATTGGTCCATTTGGAAACCAAGAAAGAATCAAAGTTCGCTCATACTCAGTTCAAACCCTACGAACTCTTGGCATGATAGATCATTAGTAGCACCAAAGATGATATCGTCAACATATATTTGAATTAATAAGAGATCATTGTCCTTTTGTTTTGTGAATAGAGTTGGATCTATTTTTTCAATTTTAAATTCATTATCTATTAGGTAATTTTCTAGTTGGTCATACCAAGCTCTTGGAGCATGTTTGAGACCATAGAAAGCTTTGTGCAATTTCTAAACATGTTTTGGACAGTCAACATTTTCAAAGCCTGGAGGTTGCTTCACATATACCTTTTCCTTGATGAATCCATTTAGAAATACATTTTTGGCATCCATTTGGAAGAGTTTGAATTCCACATGGGCGGCAAAGGCAAACAACATCTGAATGTATTCCAAGTGAGCTACAAGTGCATATGTTTCATCGAAATCGATTCTCTCTTCTTGATTATACTCCTGAGCCACAAGTCTAGCTTTATTTCTCACTACTTCATTTGATTCATTGAGTTTATTTCTAAAAGCCTACTTGGTTCTTATAATGGTTTGAGATTTAAGCTTTGGAACAAGTTCTCAAACTTTATCTCTTAAATTGATTCAATTCTTGTTGCATGGCTACAATCCGGTGTTCATTAGAAAAAGCATCCTTAACATTCTTGGGTTCTAGTTGTGAAACAAAGGTTGTAAGGGCTAAGATGTCGACTGATGAACTTGTTTGCACACCTTTGGATAATCTCCAATCACTAGTTCCTTTGGGTGATCCTTCATATAGGTTGTCTTTTGGAAACTCGCTTGATATATTTTCCTCAGGTATATTTGAAGGATCTCCTAAGTGCTCATCATCATCATTTAGAGAAGATCGTGGGTGAGATAGGATCTCATCAAATGATACATTTAAAATCTCCTCAACAACATGATTTGTCTTATTATAAACTCTATAGGCTTTGCTTCTAGTGGAACAACCTAGAAATATTCCTTATGTGCTTCGAGCATCAAATTTGACAAGATTGTCCTTTGTATTCAGTATGAAACAGTTGCATCCAAATACCTTGAAATAGGAGATTTTAGGTATTCTATCATAATATAGCTCAAAGGGTGTTCTATTTAATATCGGTCTAATCAAGGATCTATTTTGGATATGGCAAGTGGTGTTTACTGCCTTGACCCAAAAATATCGAGGTAGCTTTGACTTGCACAACATTATATGGGTACACTTTTGTAAGGTCTTATTCTTTCTTTCAATTACTCCATTCTGAGGTGCTGCTTTAGGAAAGGCAAATTCTTGTTTAATCTCAAATTGATCGCAGAAATTAGAAAAAGTTTGATTTTCAAATTCTCCACTATGATCACTTTTAATCTTTATAACCTCATATCCTTTCTCGGTTTGCAATCTTTTCACAAGTCTACTGAATCTATCAAAGGTATAGTCTTTACTTTTTAGGAAGGATACCCAGGTAAACCTAGAGAAGTCATCAACAATGACAATAATGACAACCACTTAGGCTTTCGGATTTGGTTGGCCCGAACAAGTCTAAGTGCAGTAGTTCTAGGGTTCGAGAAGTGTTAACTATCCTTTTGATTTAAAAGAGGTTTTGGTTAGTTTACCAATTTCACAAGAATCGCAAATTTTGCTTTTCTTGAAATTGATTTTTGGTAATCCATTGACTAGATCATGTTTCACAAGTCTAATGTTTTTCATGTGAGCATGCCCTAGTCTTTTATGCCAGAGTATTGTCTTATATCAGATTTGACTAGGCATTTAAAGCTGTTGCATTTGTCGAAGTTGACAATATATATCTTTGTATCTGTGACCTTTAAGCAGGGTTTGTTTAGTTTGCCTGTCTTTTATTTTAAACCCATTTGAAGTGAAACTGATTTTATAGCCTTTGTCATAGATTTGATTGACACTAAGTAGATTGTGTTTCAAACCTTTAACTAGGTGAACATTATCAAAAGAGGTAGAGGAGTTACCAACTTGGCCAGTATCAATAATATGACTCTTGTGGTTGTTCCTAAATGTAATTGTTCCACCTTCCTTGCGGTTGAGCTCTTGGAACAGGTGTTCTCCTGTCATGTGTTTTGAACAATCGCTATTCGTGATTCATTTTCTTTTTCCTTGGTCTTGTCATTCGTATAGCTTTATGAGGACTAGCATCACGAGATCTATAAATTGGCTTGAGGCTTCCATTGGATTCATGGTAAATCCACTCTTTATAGTCTACTTGTTCTTTATGACCTACAAAACAAGATTTTAAGATTTGTTTTGGTACCCATTTTCTTTTGGGTCCACGCTTGTTAGTCTGATTTGCCTTATGAGGAAAACTACTTTTCTCAACTTTTTGGTTGGAGCTAGAGCTAGAGGTTTCATAATCATTTTTAGGTGTATATCCTAACCCAACTCTTGTGGTGGTCTGGGTTCCTAGCAATTTTGCAAGATTATGACTACCTTTGGTAAATTTTGCTAGATCATTAACAAGAGTAGCATATTTTTCTTTCATTTTAACAATATCTAGTTTTAAGGTATTGATATGAGCTCTAAGTGTAGTAATTTCAAGAGAGAACTTATGATTTCGTGATGCATACCTATGTTTAAGATCAGTTTCATTATCTAAGGTTTTTAATAACTTTTTGTTTTCAGCCTTAAGTGTTTTAGCTAGATCATGTATTTTATAAAAAGCTTCTTATAAGTTATAACTCATCAGGTGTAAAAGAGGTTACCTCATCTTTCAGAGTCATGAGTCCCAGAAGTGCTTCTTCACTGGAAGTTTCTTCTTCTTTTGAGCTTGACTCGAATTCATCCCATGTTGCTTGAAAAGCTTTCTTCTTTTTGTCTCTCTTTAAGGGTTTCTTAGTTTTCTTCTTTTCCATCTCCTTCTTGAGAAGTGGACAATCCTTTCGAATATGTCCCTTTATTTTGCAATTGTAACATATAACATCTTCTTTTGATTGTTCCTTCTTTCTCCATTTCCTCTTGTTTTTCAAGAACTTTCTGAATTTCCTGGAGAGGAGAGCGATGTCATCTTCATCTTCGTTGGTTGACTGATGTAAGTATTCATTACATTCTAGTGCTATATCCTTCTTCTTTGTCACTTCGCTTTCATTTTCTTTCATGTGCTGAAGCTGGACTTCATAGGCCATAAGATTATCGATCAGATCATCTAGCTGTAATGTTGTTAAATCCTTGGATTCTTGGATGGCAGTAGTCTTTGTTCCTAGTCACTGGTGAGCGATTAAAGGATCTTTCACACTAAAGCTTTGTTCTTGATATTTTGATCGAGATTCCTTAGGGAGTTTATGATACCTGTGAATCTGGTGCACATTTCCTTGATTGACTCCCCCTCCTTCATTTTGAATAGCTCATATTTCTGAGTTAGCAGATTGACCCGTGTTTCCTTTACTTTGGAAGTTCCGTCATGAGTAACTTCCAGAATATTCTAGATCTCATAGCCTGTCTTGGACGCAAAAACTCCGTTGAATTCTTCTTTAGAAAGCCCGTAGAATATAGTGTTCATTGCCTTAGCATTGTAGGTGGCCATCTTCTTTTGATTTGTTGTTATTGCTACTCCTTTCAGCTCCGGGCGTGTATACTTTGAGGTGATTACATCCCAAACCTCAAAGTCCATAGATTCCAAGAAGAGTTGCATCTTGGTTTTCCAATATTTGTAATTTGAGCCATCAAAAAGTGGCAGACGAATTGCAGATTGCCCCTCGGTGTATGTGTCGGTAGATGACTTTGACATCTTCTAGACGAACTAAGCTCTGATACCAAGTGAAGGTGTTTGTTGATCTATAGGCTATACTAGAGGGGAGGGGTGAATAGTATAGACGGCAATTTAAAAATAATTTGAGTAAATCAATCACAAGCCAGAAATAAACATTCACAAATGCACATGAATTTATAGTGAAAACCCTTACGAGTGAAAATACTACCTAAGTTTTCCAGCTTAGGATTTTTTCGACTAGGCAACACTAGTTAATCCACTAAAACTTTCGTATCACTTGAACGAGGGTAGCACAACCTCTTACTAGAACCCTTCTCTTTGAATACCTGGAGAGAAGCAGAACAATGGGTCTTTCAAAACAACTTGGGACTCAAATCAAAATAGTAGAAGAAAATATAATACAATATAATCCTAAGGAACCTAAAAAAAAATTCAAACCAATGCTTTTCGTAGAGGCTTTGAGCGGAGTGCTTAGAAAAGTATGAAAATAGAAGTGCAGAAGCATTAGAGAGAAAGAAAGTGTATGAGCACATTTTATAAGAGATTTTGCTTTGAGTTGTTTGTAGAAAAATGCTATCAAGGACCTCTACTTATATTAGAAATTCAGCTTAAAATAGAAGTTATTCAATTTCAGTTTGTCGATCAAATTTACTATTTTGGTCGGCTTTTTTGGTCGATTAATCAAGTTTTGGTTGATAACTATTGATCGATTAACCTGTCATTTTGATTGATTAACTTGATTTTTAAAGAACTTAGTGGTCGATCAAAGAGGTTTGAACTAAATTTCGAAGGTTGTTTATGATTTATGAAAAATATTTTAAGGTTTTGTATATATGTTACAGATTGAAGAAAAATTAAAATACAATAAGGATTTCAGAGATGCTCTATTCCTTTCCATGAGTCATGATAATAAAATTTTGGTGCATCAAGATTCAAGATTAAGGTATTAAAATCACTTACTGCATGGGCCATGCAACCACTTTTGTGAAGGCCCTTTATGTCCTTAGTTCCTTAGCCACATGACCTTAGGCTTAATCTTAAAAGTTCAGCTCAAGATGTCCACTAAATTAGAAGAAATGTAGCAATTCCACAGGAAGTTCTACAATCAATCACTAAATTGATTTGGCCTTTAATCAAATTGAAATCGGTGATTTAGTTGTGAAATTACAAGGGTTTTATTTTTTAAATCTCCAAGAGAATTGCTCAAACAAGAGCATCGGAGAGAGTTGGTGAAAGTTGTAAATTGTAGAAGATAAGACAGATTGCGAGGGATTGACCCTTATTTATAAGGCTTTAGGCATGTGTAACTATTGCTAATGACAAAAAAAAAATCTCTATTGACAAAGTAGGTGACCAACGATGTGTTGAAAGATTCTAGAATCTTTAGTTAGAAGAAATGAGCAAATCACTTTATTACATAATCCTAATCCCTAATATATAGAAGATTTGGGTAAAATACAAAGAGGTCTACTAATATTAAGAAAACTAAGAAAGCAATAACAATAACAATCACACGATTCTCAACACTCTCCCTCAAGTCAGAACATAAATGTCAATCATGCTCAGCTTGATACAACATTTGTCAAAGGAGGTCCAAGCAAGCGCTTTAGGAAAGACTTTTATAGTTTGATCTTCAGAACTAACATGACTGGTACATAGAAGTCCTCTTTGAATAAAATCCTTGGTACAATCCATAATCAGTGGCGCATGAATGTGTAAACCTACAAGGACAAAGTGAATCCACATCATCTTAGTAGTGGTTTGTACCATAACAGGATACTCTAATTTAGCACTAGATCGTGCTACCATAGCCTGCTTCTTGCTACACCACACCACCAAATTACCAGCAAGATAAGTATAAAAATCAGTGGTAAACTTTTTGTCCTTAAGACAACTTGTACAATCAGCATCTGTATATGCAATGATGTCTAATGATGAGCCCTTGGTAACAAGAGCCACCTTTCGGGTGATGATTGAAGATACCTGAGGTCCATTTCTGCATCCTAATGTAACTTTGTTGGTCTATCAATAAACTAAGTTTTCCAACTACAAATGAGATATTTGGGCGTGTAATAGTCAAGTCTAATAGCTTGGTAACAAGACCCTTGAATTGTCAAGTGTCAATAGGAGCAGCAGTATCATCATGTAAGCTTGAGAATCTATGGGGTAGATGTGGGTTTAGCACCCAACATGCCAGTTTCTTGCAGAAGGTCCATAGCATACCTTTTTTGAGATAATACCACACCCCACTTGCTCTAAGCAACTTTAATGCCCAAAATATATCTGAGCGATCCCAAATCCTTGATCACAATACAATCAACAAGATAATTTTTAAAATTGAAGATCCCATGAGAGTCATCACTTGTAACAATAATGTCATCATGTACACAAGTATCACAACTCTTCCACAAGAGGTATTCTGTACAGATAGAGAGTGATATGCTAAATCCAAGGTTCTCAACTACCACAATTTTTGGAACCATGCCTGAGGACTTTGCTTTAGTCGATATATTGCCTTCCTTAACTTTCACACCTTGGAATACTCCCCCTGAGACTCAAACCCAGGAGTTTACTGCATATGTATCACTTCCCGTAGGTCTCCATACAAGAATGGATTTTTAACATCAAGTTAATGTAGAGGCCAAGCATATTGCACTGCAACCAAGATGAGAATGCGCACTGTTGGTTATCTTGCTACAATAGAGAATGTATCGAAGAAATCCACTCCATAGGTTTGAGTAAACCCTTTCGCTACAAGTCGCGCCTTGTATAGTTCCACGGAGCCATCTAGATTATGTTTCACCATGAAAACCCATTTGGAACCCCACAATAGTAGCTCCAATAGGTAACTCGGTAAGCTCCTAGGTACGTCTTGAAATCAACGTTGACATTTCCTCCTCCGTTGCTTTCCTCTACTTAGGGTCTAGGAGAGCCTGTTGATGTGAAGTAGGGATAATCACTATTGACAGAGCCCGAGAGAATTGTCTAAAGGTAGGTCTAAGGCAATAGGCATGCTTGAGAGACATGCTTAGACATAGGGTGCCTTGTACAGCTATGCGATGTCTTCCTCAATGCAATACGAAGATTAAGGCCCTTTGTAGTAGTTGGTTGTATATCATCTATCTATTCTTGCACCTGTGATGGTACATCACCAAGAACAATATTATCAGTGGAAATTTGCTCGTTGCTCACCTGAGGGGAGATGTGTAGCATTGGTTCAGAGGGGGGACAACGAGTATAAGTAAACAAGAGATGGTCATCATTAAGAGCAGTGGCACTGTCAGGAATGGTCATAGGAATGCCTTCTAGCACCCTAAGAGGAACAGGCCAGCAGTAGAAAAATAGGGAACTAACTCATGGAATGTGACATTAGCGTTAACATAGTGACGATGACAAATTGGGTCATAGTACCGATATCCCTTCTGGTTCCTAGAATAACCTAAAAAGACAATAGCTCGAGGAGCCAATTTGTTCTTACTTACTACACTAGGCATATGAATAAAGGAAACACAACCAAAGACCTATGGTGGGACGGTAAACAAATCTACATCAGGGTAGAGAGTTTGGATAAGGATTTGTTCATTGAGCACAGAGGAAGCCATCTTGTTGATAAGGTAGGAAGCAGTCAGGACAATATCTCCCTAATATAAGGATGGAACACTATGATAAATAAGCATGGCCTTGGAAACATCCAAGATATGCCAGTGTTTGCATTTAGCAACACCATTCTACTCAGAGGTGTGAGAGCAAGTTGTCTAATGGATAATGCCTTGGAAGAGGTAAAAGGTGCATAAAAAATGAGTATAAAACTCTAAAGCATTATCAGAATGAATAATTCTCACATTGGCACCAAATTGATTCTTTATTTCCACTGAAGTTTTTGATAACAAGACTAACATCAGACTTGGACTTCAACGGAAAGACCCACGACAAATGGGAAAAGTCATCAATAATAACCAACTAATAACGATGTCCCAATCTATCAGTAGTACGACTGGGACCCCAAACATCCATATGAAATAATTCAAGCAAAGACATCGACCTAGGACTTTAATTGGACGAATAAGAACTCCTATAGTGCTTCCCAAGTTGACAAGCTTCGCAGTCAACTCTAACGACAAGTGAAAGTTGGGGAATCAGATGTCTTAGTTGGATTAATAGGAGATGACCTAACTTGAGGTGCCGTAAATGACTTAGTGAGGTGGTAGAGGAGACGACATGATTGGCATAAGGAGACTATAGTAACCAATACACTCTCCCTTCTTCACGGCCTCCACTAATCGACGTCCTCATTAGAACATCTTGAAAAACGTGAGACAATGTCAAACACAACTTTGCAATTGAGAGTTCCTTTGTTATCTTACTAACTGAAAGTAGGCTAACAGAAAATTAGGAACCAAGAAGACATTTGTTGGTCTCATGTTAGGAGTAAGGAAGACATCTTCCTGGCTAGGAATCAGAGAATATCGATCATCAGTTTTGGAGGAATAGGTCTGATAGTGGAAAAGCTATCTTGATCACCACATAAATGTTGAGAAGCTCCAGAGCTCACTAACTAATCAGGGTCACAACTAGGAGACTGTGTAGACATTGCCACCATTGTACTTGGTGGGCTGGCAAACACAGCAATGTCAGGTTGTGAGGTAGTAGATGAAGTGGTTGACATATGAGATACTCGATGTAGAAGATCGTTGTGCTCAAGTCATGTAAATGCCATTATCTTTGTAAAAGAGTTTACTGCAACAACTCTATGAGTAGGAGGCTTCCCATGCTTTGTCCAACAAGATTTTTCACTGTGATTAGTTTAAGCACTGAATGCTCTAGATGGCGATTTGTACCGTGTGAGGTGCGACTACACGTCCATGTCCTCTCATAGAAGCAAGGTTGCAAAAATCGGCAGTTAGTATTCAGTCGGTGAGGTCATCGACTAAGGAGTATACGGTATGCGGGTGATTAATCAGGAATTAATCGGTTAAGCATTTTTAAGTATTTAAAAATCTAAATATAATTTTATATATTATTATACATATTATATATACATATATATAAATTTAAAAAAATATATGTATTAGTATTATTTTTTTGAGATGCATATTCTCTCACGGAGACTCGACAGGCCATAGGAAGGGTGGTGGTGATAGAGGATCAAGGAGAATCGGAGAGAAGGATGCAAGTTCATGGTTTCATTAGGATTCGAATATAGGGGGAGGGGGATGGAGAAGTCGAGTAAGGTTCTTTTTCTTTTCAATGTGCTAATCAAGACACAAAAAATTGAACTTGCAATGTACGATTGGACGATTAATCAATTGATTAATCAGATAATCGGCCGATTAATCGGTCTACCCGATTATAGGCTCGAATATTGATATGCGGTTTGGTCTCCGACCACATACGATTAATCGGTGAATTAACTGGTTGCATAGATCGATTTTTGTAGCCTTGCGTAGAAGGGCCACTGTAACCCTTGCTATAAATCATTGCCAATGCAAAGGTTTGAGAATTGGTCACCTCGACAGTCAGGAGTACCACAAGACAACTCATATGACTGTAGGCTTCTTTCAGAGTTGGTAAGTTTGCCATTGTCAACATCTATGCTCGTATAAATGAGTAATTAGGTCATAAGCCTGCAAGAAATTGAAGGATGATTGCCTCTTTGCTATATGCTCTCTAAATGTCGTAAGTGCATATAAGACGACAGACATTGTATTTCTTAAACAATGCCTTAAGTGTGAAATAATATTGAAGATCCCATCATCTTGTGATAAATTTGGAAGACTCGACTCGAGTTCTTCTCATGGGAATATGTATCTCGCAAGCTATCCCCCAATTATTTGGTTGTCTTGTAGTATATGATTGCATTCTAATCCTGGGAATAACACTATTCATTATCCAGGCATGTACCATCGCATTGTCCTCCTTCCACATGGCATACTTGCCTTTTTTCTCATTGGGTTGTGGTTTTGTGAGGATATGCTATTTGTCATGACCCTCCATGGTAATGAGAAAGGTTTGAGACCATTATAGGTAGTTGGTCTTGCCGAACTTGATCATTGGACTAAAAAATGGGTTCTTGTAGACCCTTTTCTTCATCACCTCCAAGGTGACATCCAAAGGATCTGAAGATGCCATTTCTCACGTGAACTAGAGCCCTAAGATATTAAGAAAAATCTTTTGGGTTGGCTTAGATCATGAAATCAAATCAAAACAATGTCATATCAAAATGAAGCAAATCAGCAAGCCATCGACCGCCTGGCGATGCTCTGGCGAGTCACCGGAGTTCAGTGATCGTTGTTGGCGTGGAGCGGTGTCGAGTGATGCCTTCAACAAAGGTCTCAACCGGTGAAGGTCCTAATAGCGACCTTTAGGTGCTGCTAGGCTGTTGTTTGTCGCTAGTGGAGGCCGATGGTTGATCTCCCACCATCGGTGCTGTGCGTGGTGGTCCGACAAGGGTTCGCCAAAGGGTGTAAGGTGGTCTAACCTTGTTGGAGGTCGGTGGTGGCAACATCGATTGGGATGGACCTCTGATCAACGATTTTGTCCCTCGAAACAAAGTTTTTTTCAAGGGAAAAACTAGGGTTTTATTGGGTGGAGAAGAAAAAAAAGGAGGGGGAACAAGGAGGGTATTAGATGCTGGCATAGGACCACCGCTCTAATATCAAGTTACAAGAAATGAGCGAATCACTTTATTATTATTATTATTATTATTTTGAAACAATATTATTATTATTTTTTGAAAGGAGAATAACTTTATTATGTAAACCTAATCTTCAATATATAGAGGATTTAGGTAAAATATATGGAGGTCCACTTAACATTAAGAAAACAAGAAAAAAAGCAATGACGGTCGCACAATTCTTGACATCTTCCATTCTTCCAAAAGCTTGCAATTATTCTTGAATCTTCACTCTTTTGACTGACTTCTCCTGTAGACTCATTTATCTTGTTCAATATTGTAGTGATGTACTTTGAATTGGCAGGGTTATTATTGTGTCTCTGGACATGCCATAGGTCTTAATTTATTGGTTGAGTTGTCATTTTGTGAATATATATCACTCTAAGCCTTCAGCCAAGATGCCAAGTAACTGTATGAGATAGCCTTGCAAGATTCTCTTTGTTGATGTATACTTTTTGCTTTAAGAATATTGTTGATTCCTTTTTAAAAAGAAGATTAATTAACTTGGAATTCCTTTGTAATAAATGTTTGAGTCATTTGTCATCTGAGTATGGCTCTCACGGACTACTTTTGATATATGTCATTCTAAATAGAGCTCTCCTGGGTCTATTATGGAAATATGTTGTCCATGTAGAGCTCCCATGAGACTACTCTGGCTGGATGTATAAAATTTTATAAACCCATTGCATCCTCTTTGAGAAGATCCTCACAGGTTTACTCAGAGTTATTGGATTCTTCTCTGATTGTGTCCCGATCAAAAAAACAAAACAAAACAAAAAAAACAAAAGAGTGATGTTCTTTTTCTCTCATGGATATTTGAATGATATCTCTCCCCATTGCTAGGATACTAGGCGGTGTCTCCTTAAGCTTATAGCTCTTGTTGAATATCTAATGTTCTTTGGAACTAAGTTCTCAGGCTATAAAGCTGGATACTTTAGTCTCCAGAAATATATTTTTAATATCTTGTACATAGATATTTATATAAGGCTTTGGTACATATATGATAGCTTCTTGGAAAAGGACTCAGTATCAATATAAATTCTCAAATCACTTCATAATAATCTTTGTAATCAACATTAATTAATTTCTGAGGTAGGCTCACTCATTACATTGCGTTTTCTCTTGTTGAAAATTATTAGTTCTTGTGCATACTTTTGACCTAGAAGAGTCTGTTTCGCTTTTTGGTTATGTTGGATTCTTTCTTGAACAGACTACACATTTGGTATCTTGTTCGTTGGGCATTAACTTTAAATGTCACCTGTTTCTGAAGTCAAATAAATGCTTTGCTTCTCTCTGTTTTGAACTATAAAGCTGGACACTTTAGCCTCAAGATATATATTTTTAATATCTTGTAGTTAGATAGTTATAAAAGGCTTTGGTACTTATAGGATAGCTTCTTGGAAAAAGACCAAGTATCAATATAAATTCTCAAATCACTACATAATAATCTTTGTAATCAACATTAATTAATTTCTGAGGTAATTTCACTCCTCATTACATTGCATTTTCTCTTGTAGAAAATTATAAGTTCTCGTGCATACTTTTGACCTAGAAGCCTGTTTCACTTTTTGGTTACATTGGATTCATTCCTGAACAGACTACACATTTGGCATCTTGTTCATCGGGCATTAACTTTGAATGTCACCTGTGCCTCGAGTCAAATAAATGCTTTTCTTCTCTCTGTTTTGACTGTTATGCAATTGCATGAGAACTCTTTTCCTGCTCTGGAATTCCATTACAATAGATTTGTTGCTAAGCTGGTTCAACTGCAATTTCGCAATTTAGAGTTAAGGTTGCTTCAATTTTGAAAGTATGAGTGGTCTTGCGATTCATTTGTCTAGTTAGATGGGTACATACATTATCATCCATATATGCCTCGTTAATGTGTGAATTTAACTGCAAATATAACTTGTGAATTGATGCCCGTTCTTACTTATTATTTGAAAATTAAGTTGGACTAAGCTTACCAGTGTTTGTGAAGTGGATATCTTAGTGATCAGAGGTGATGCTTAGATATCCAAGAAAACAGAGGTGATATTGAATTCTTTTTGTGCAGGGAGATGAAGCTTGAGGAAGAGAGAATTGAAGCTGAAAAGAACAGGGTAAGTTCACTGTAACAGGAAAAGTATCACGTTGATGCTGAAAAACTTTTGTGTTATGATTTGTTGCCACTGGACCTGTTTTACTTTTGAATAAGAAAAAGAAAAATACCTGTAAAGGGATCCAAGGAATGCAACATAACACGGTACGAAAAAGATGCAGTCATGTTGAAAAAATTGCCAATCCTTGTGGCAATAGTGGCCATTTCAAACAATTTAAAGTATTTTTTAGTGATATAGAGAAAAAAGGCCATTACTTCTGTCCAACAGATAACCACATGAACAATGCAGATATGTATTGATCACAAATTTGAGAAGTATATGTATCTGATGCTCTAATATCCACCCCCTAAAAGCATTTTAACTTATAAAGTTGGATGCTTTTCAGTGAGCTTGGAACCAGTTGTGCCCAGTTGGGCATCACAATTTGGAGTTGAAATTTTCTATTGTCCATTCTAATCATTCTTTCTATCCTCTGCACAGGTGAGAGATGTGGCAGAACAAATTGCACGGGCTTTAGAATCAGTTGGTGCTTTTAAGGTGAAACGCAAGGGTGGAGCGGGGAAACAGATTTTCGGAAGGTAAGTGGAGACATTTGATCAATTTGCTTGTGATGTTGCAAAGATCTTTTGCCTATGTCTGAATGTACTCTTTGTTTTTTTTCATCAGAGTCACTTCACAAGATCTAGTTGATATTATCAAGGCACAATTGCAAAGGTATTATCTAATATGATATTAGAAAACTATCGAAGACGTCATCCAAGGTTATGCTTGTCCATTTCCCTTGTGGAACAATTATTTAAGTTTTTGAGTGCTGTTTTATATGCTTTGTAGGGATATTGACAAGCGCATTGTTAGCCTTCCTGAAATCCGTGCAATTGGGGAGTATGTTGCTGAGATCAAGCTTCACCCTGAAGTAACGGCTCGGGTGAAGGTAATTGTGTCTACTAGCTAGTGAGAAAACAGCGTGAATGATACTCCATTTCGATTGGAAAAGAAAGCTGTCAAGGTTGCTGATTTCATCTGAGGTACATTGTTTTCCGGCTTTCGTAGAGCAATTACTGTCTCCTACCATTCTATTGATCAATTCATGTACAACTTCTCTTTGTTAAGTGGAAATATTTCATGAAAATTCATTATCAAGCTTAGGTCAATGAAAAATATGATCTGTATAAATTAGAAAGAACCCAATCTAATGGCTTTGGGGCACACATTGGGGTTTGGGCAGATTTCCAGTTAGCTTGTTCTGACTCCCTATCCAGTAGCATGTGGCGAGTCTAGTCGATTTTGTGCAAAAAGGGATGCCCTGATCATCGGTGCAGTCTTCCCTTCCTCTTTAGAAGTCTGCCAGACATGCAAATTCTCACGACTGTATGTTCCCTTGCATGGAGCAAGAAAAAGATTCATGCAATATACTTGTACTTTCTATTTGAACGGGCATCTCTGGCATCATGGGACTTTACTTAGATCCATCTTCTGGTGGCAGCTAACTTGGAAGAGATACTATCTACAATTCTTCTATGCTACTCGAAGCAAATTTTTTTATGTACACACCGCTGTGAAGCCAGAGATCCTGGTGGGTTATCCTGAGTCTCTCATAAAATCAAGTTATCCCACCACATTAGACAACAAGGTGGGAATGAGATGAAACTCCTGGATAAATGAAAAACAACTGATGAGTGTTTTGACCAACTTTCCTTTGAGAGTACTTCGAAAACAGCAGTCTCTTTTAGCTTTCTACCAATGTCCAATTTACTCTGAAATGGCTTTCATTTAATAAATTGTTGTCTGCATACTTTCAACTGTTCTAACTGTGCAGTTTGGCTATCCAGGAAATAGTACATTTGGTGAGAAATATGCGTAATCAACGCTCGAGGTTGGCAGAAGAAATTTATCTGTCTGACAGTGGGCTGTTTTTGTTTTGTCCCCTCCCCTCAAGACCCTTGAACTTGAGTACAGCATGCAATTCTACTCTTTTTTGGTTCCTTGCCTCTTATGATCATTTGGGCACTGACAGATTTAATGAACTGCTGCAACTATGTTGGTATTTATAGATTTGTTCAGGCAGATTCTTGTTGTTTTGGACACTTTTCCTGTAAGGATCATTGTTTCATTATTTTTCACGTTTCTGATGTGAATCCTTCTCGGCGTTCCTGTAAGAAGAAGATTGAGGATGTGTTACCAATACTTCTGTCTCCTCTTGATTCGAATCTAACGTGTAAATGAAACAAATCAAGTTTAATATGGGTGAAATTCCACTCTTGCTAAGGTAGCTTGTTCCTAGTTTGGCATGGGTTGTTCCAGAAAATTCCTAATTAGCCTCTTAATACCAAAATAAGCTTACTTCACTTACATGGAATAACTTTATTCGATAATTTTATTCCATGATAAGACACAAAAACACTTATTTGGTTTTTAATGTGACATAAAGTGTAATCATTCAATTCATAATTACCTCTTATTTTCTAAATTAATTAATTATCAAACTTATTCCTTAATGCGACCTCTATTACTAACTAAACAAAAAAATAGAAGTTAACCCAAAATAAGGTTTAATCTTTCGTACTATCTCACAACCCTATAATGACGTTGAATTTGGTTTAGTTGTTTTGAAGGTATCGATGTCGATACGAGTCCGTTATTTCTCTTCAGGTACGAGCATGCAAGGCACTAAAAGAAACATGAAAAGTAATGTTCTTCGTCAAACTTTGGTTAATCTAAACGGAAATACATCATATCTTCTCATTGGACCCTTATGTTCACAAGTTTTCAATGGTCCTAGAAGAAGGAGAAGGAACCATCAACTATAAGCAAATAGAGGAGGATTTCTTCAATAACATGGTTTGGGCCATAGGAACACAGTGCCCCTATGGCATTCTATTTGATAGCATGGAAAGGCCCATGAATTGGGATTTTTAAGATTCAACCAAGTTCTTTCGAGAGGGTAGAACCGTACAGTACCAGATGTAAGATAAATATTTCAAATAAGAAGAATTTTTTTATTAGAAAGAAGTTGATGCATTTGGGACAAGTCCATTCGTTTCCTATTCAAAGATCAACCCTTTGATTTCGTGTTTCTACATCGAGCATTCTTTGCAGATGAAGAGACAAAAGGAGCTTATTATTTGTGATAATGAAAATTTACAAAACTCTAAATTTGGAGGCTCAAGTTACGTGATATTTTATATTTCAGTGATGGGAGGTGTAATAAAATTAGATTCAGGGATTAACCAATATAATTACCCTAACTCTACCTCCAGTCATATCTCTAATTTATAAATATCTCTCTTAGGCACTTTCTTAATTAAAATCACCCTTGAAAGTGATAGTGAGTAGTTGTAACAAATATAAGAAAATGGTTAGTCATTGTAACTGAAATAGTTAGTGGTTGTACTTGGATTGGGAAATGACCCTTATGAAAGGGGTGGTTGTAACTCTGACAGAACAATAAGAACTCTTCTCAGCACTATCTCTATTTCTCTCTTCTCATCTCTTTGATTTCTCCATCTCCATTTTGCCAGTTGCATCCTGGCAAAGACTCGAGCCGAAACAAGGACTGAAGCTATTGCCTCATTGTTCCTCTTGATCATATGACCACCTAAAAGAGCTAAGGGCTTGCGAGCAATATGAGAAGCAGAAGGAATATCAAGAGAAGGAACATGACCTTGACCAACCTTTTTCTTTAATTGTGACACATGAAAAGCATTGTGAATTCAACACTGTGGAGGGAGTTTCAAACTATGAACAAGTTGTCCCACGCTAGCTGTAATTTCATAAGGTCCAAAGTATTTTGCACTGATTTTGTAATTAAAGCATCATTTAGTGGATTGCTGGCGATATGGTTACAATTTTAGATGTACCCAATCACCCACTTGATATCGCCGATCAAGTCTTCCTTTGTCAATCTGTGCCTTCATTCATTGTTGACCCTAAGTAAATGCTGTCAAGATTGCAAAATGGACTCTGCTTGCTGATTACGAACAAGTCCTAGAACGTATGTAATTGGTGCAGGAGGAGATCTACCATACAGAGCTTCAAAAGGTGTGGTTTTGGTAGATATATGAAAAGTTGTATTATACCAATATTCTGCAAGTGGCAGCTAATTAAACCAAAGGACCAGCTGCTGATGGCAAAAGTACCCCAAATATGTCTCCAAACATTTGTTGGCAACTTCTGACGGTCCATTTGATTGAGGATGGTATGCAGAAGATAAATGTAATTTTGTGCCCAAAACTTGAAATAGTTCTTGCCAAAAATGACTCAGAAAAATAGAATCTTGTTCTGAAACAATTGATCTAGGTAAGCCATGCAATTTAACTATTTCCCTCAAAAACAATGAAGCGACAGAATAAGGGTGTTTCAATGGTAGGAAATGCGCATATTTGGTAAACGATCCACAACCACAGATACTGCTGTTTTGCCACTGGATGGAGGAAGACCTATAAAATCCATGGAAATATCAGACCGTACATGTTTTGGAATAGGCAAAGGTTGATGGCGCCCAGCAGGCATTTGCGGATTATATTTACATCTTTGGCAAGTATCACAAGCACAGATGTAAGACTTAACATCCTTGTTCATTCCTGGCCAATAAAAGCTTCTTTTAATGCGATGCAAGGTGCAATGAAATCTCGAATGACCCCCTTTAGCTAAATCATGATGCATTTGTAGGACTAACAAAATGAATTGCAGCTCCCCTGTTAAAAGAATCCGACCTTTATATATCAAGAGGTCTCCTCGCTTCTGATATGGAACCGGATCTAATCGACCTTGATCCGACAACTTCATTAAATGCAAAAGGCTTGGTTCTGTTTTATACAAATTTGAAAGGGCATCAATCCAATCAGGTTTCAAATAAGAAATCGCACACAAAGAATGCTGCTCATGTAATCTGGATAATGCATCAGCCACAACATTTGTTCTCGCTGGTTTGTAATGAATCTCAAAATTGAGTCCAATAAGTTTTGTCAAAAACTTATGTTGCATACGAGTGGAAACTCGATTTTGGAGGATATATTTTAAACTTTCATGGTATGTGTGAATTACAAAAGATCTCCCCAACAAATGAAGCCTCCATTTAGCAGTAGCATAAGTTGAAGCAGCCAACTCCTTTTCATATGTAGATAAAGAAAGTTGTTTGGAAGAAAATGGCATACTCAAGTAAGCTAGTGGTCGGGTCTCTTGTAGCAATACTGCATTTATACCCAAATCACTCGCTTCACATTCTCTAACCATTTTTTTGCTGAAATCAGAAAGGGCAAGGATTGGATT
The DNA here is from genome assembly GCA_037157565.1 of Thalassia testudinum. Taxonomy (NCBI): domain Eukaryota; kingdom Viridiplantae; phylum Streptophyta; class Magnoliopsida; order Alismatales; family Hydrocharitaceae; genus Thalassia; species Thalassia testudinum. The sequence continues at coordinate 6,429,174 of JAZHRO010000040.1, read as the reverse complement.
GGACATGAGAGCTTCCTTCAGGCGCATAAATGACTAATATGTGATCTCAATCCACAAGAAATTGTTTAATGGTGCTGCTCTTAAAGCAAAATCTTTGATAAAGTTTCTATAATATCCAGCAAAACCAAGGAAAGCTTTGACATCCTTTACATCCTTAGGAATTGGTCACCTTTCCACTGTTTCAATCTTAGATGGATCCATAAAAATTCCATCACAATTGACAATATGGCCTGGTTATGATAATTTAGCAATAGCAAAAACACATTTGGACTTCTTAGCATATAATTTCTTGTTGCGCAAAATAGAAAGTGTCTACCTCAAATGAAGTAGATGAACCTCCCATGATTTGTTATGTATGAGAATATCATCAAAGAAAACCATAATGAACTTCCTTAGAAAAGGGCGATAAATATCATTCATAAGTCCTTGAAAAGTGCCTGGAGCATTTGTAAGACCAAATGGCATTACAAGGAACTCATAATGACCATTGTGAGTTCGAAAAGCTATTTTATGAACACTTGAATTACTAACTCTGATCTGGTGATCTCCTCACCTCAAATCCAACTTTGAAAAATATTTTGAACCTACCAACTCATCAAGTAAATCATCAATGACTGGAATGTGACATTTGTCCTTAATAGTACGCTCATTTAGTTCCCTATAATCGATGCACATTCTCTAATTACCATAATGTTTTTTTACCAAAAGCACTGGTGAGGCAAAAGGACTAGAACTCAATCTAATAAGATCATTATCAAGTGCTTCTTGGACAATCTTTTCAATAATGTCGTTTTGAAATGGTGAGTGTCTGTAGGGTGGTTTGGAAATGGTTACAGACTCATCATACATTGGAATTTTATGAACAAAATTCCTTTTAGGTGGTAATGTAAGCTAGTTTTCAAAGACATCTGAAAATTCTCATAAAATGGCCTTTACAACATCATTTATACATAGATTGGCTGCTCCAGTAGTAAGATCAGGCTGTAGTTGAAGCAAAAAAGATTGTGTGACCATCTTGAAATCCTTACCAGCAGTAGAGTCAACCATGACTTGTAATGGGGAAATAGGCAAACCTTGAAGGAAATACTGAATATCGCCCACCCAAAATTTCATGGTAAGGTGCTCAAAATTCCATTCAATTGTACTAAGGTTTTTAACCACTCGGTACCCAAAACCACTTCATAGCCACCCAACTCAAGCACATAGAAGTTCAATTTAAATGTAAAACCTTGCAATTTAACCATCATACCTATACATCGGCTTGCACCTGCGCACTTTGATCCATTAGCAACCATTACTTGAAAAGGAGTTCAGGCACTTATTTTTAGCCCAATTTTACTGACAAAAACAGGATCAATGAAGTTGTGAGAACTCCCTGAGTCTACCGGAATTGTTGTATTGACTGCCCCCTTAACACGCATGGTGGAATTACTGATTGTACCACTAATTGCTTGAGCAGAAATCTCGGGTACTACCCCAAAATCTGAATTTTTAGTAGTAGCAGGTTCCTTCACCCAATAAGGATGATCATCCTCATCAGATGTAATAAGAATAGAATGATGTTGCAAGTATGTTCTTTAGACCATTTTTCCCCACATTTAAAACAAAGACCCTTTTTAAGTCTATCTTCATACTGAGCATTGGAGATTTTCCTAATAGAACTTATATTTTTTAGAAATAATAGCATCTTTGGAAGGGGTGGGAAGAAGGCCTCGTTGGCTATTTCTCAGGATATCTAAAGGTTGACTTTTTAGCTTGTGATTTGGCTTCCTAAAGTCGTGCCAATTCCATTGCTTCAACTAAGGTGCAGGGTCAAAAGGCATGAACATCATAATTCAAATCGTCTCTAAGACCACTAAGAAAATTTCCTAACATATGAGACTCTGGGACCCCTTTTATCTTATTTGAAAGATGTTTAAACTCCAAATATATTAACAATGCACCATGTTGTTTTAATTTGCTCAAAGAACCATGAGGGTCTTCAAACATTTGGGTAAATCATTTTTCTAGTGCTTCAGCAAAAGAAGTCCAAACTTGATCACCACCATTATTAACAAACCACTAATAAAATTGAAGGGCAACATTGTTTAAATGGAAAGAAGCAAGAAGAAGCTTTTCTGAATCAGGGACTTTATAGAATTTAAAATATTGTTCAGCTTTAAATCGCCAATTGGAAGGATTTGATGATCCATCATAACTGAGGAATTGAAGCCATTTACCTCTTAGGTTACTAATATCTATAGCCTGCTCACCTCCACCCTCATTCGAAGAATTAGAAGCAAGCTCCTTCGAGTGCGACTTAAACTTCTTTGTAGGTCTGATTTGATCTGACTGGTTGCTTCCACAATCAATTTCTTGATAACTTCATACTCATCTGGAGACATAGTTGTAGCAAAGGTGCCCGTTGCAAGCTCAGACACCAATTTGATAGCAGCACCTGCAGCTTCAGCACTTGTTTGGGCTTGAGTCTTTGCCAGGATGCAGCTGGCAGAATGGAGATGGAGAAATCAGAGAGATGAGAAGAGAAGAGAGAAGTAGAGATAGTGATGAAAAGAGAACTCAAAGACCAATGCCAATTCTTATTGTTCTGTTAGAGTTATAACAACCCCTTTTATAAGGGTCATTGCCCAATCCAGTTACAACTACTAATTGTTTTAGTTACAATGACTAACAGTCTTCTTGTATTTGTTACAATTACTCACTATCAAAAAGACACACGAGGGCAAAAGATATAATGTGTGTGTAGGGGCGCACGAATGCATTAGATTTTGCTGGTTCAATGCAATCCACACATGACTCATAGTGCTCTAAGACCGGTCTAGCTGACCTACGCTTTATTTGAATATTTCAGTCTGGTTCAAGTGATATTTGAATCAATTTTCAACATTTCTCATGTTTAGAGCCCATATTCTTGTGACCTTGATGCATTGTTGCATATCTTAAATCCTACTGATCCTGTGAATTTTGTTTTTGACCTTATTTTTGTCTAGTTTAGACTGTTTCTACTAGTTTCTTTTCATCTTCACATTGGATTGTGTTTTTCTATGTCATGTGACCTGCAAGGATTTGCTAGGTTGTCTAAGCAATAGCAAGGACTTCAAAGAGAAGGGGCATGATTCAATGTTGTTGTAACCCTCCAATGATTTAGGTGGAATGGTCCAACTTGAGTTTGAAGTCCTTGTAATGTGACCTCTTTTCATCAAGTACACAGACCTTGAGCTTGCATGAAAGGATGATGGTTAAGTGTGAACTTATGGACATACAAATGGTAATTTGAACCAAGTGATATGCACATGTGTCTAATTAGATAATGACCATGCACACCTAATATGTAATCAATTATGCAAACTAAGTACTTGTTTGGAATAAAGGTCCCATGATTTGTTTTGATGGGTGACAACCCTAACTTGCTTTGGAGTTGTGGACACGATGCTAAAGGATGAGGAGTGGAGCAAGAGGAGTTTCACCCCATGAGTGGCTAAACGATGGCCCCATTGAGGCCGACAAACCTTTCAGGTTATGACTCGAGCACCACAACCAAGATCTTCTTATGATAGGAAGAATGATTTATGTAAATATAGTCTTTGCTCAGAGTAAAGGTTTATTTAGTATAAAATATGTTTTGCACTTGCTTATTTATTTTATCTATTGAACTTTTGCTCATCTATTGGAATCTTTACCCATGTAAATATTGTAAAGTAGAATCAAGTTGAAAATGAGACAAAGGTAGAAATGGAATCCTTACAATGAAAATTAGTCAATATTTTATTTATTTTCGCTTCTAATTATGTTGTTTCGTAATTATAAACTTCTTGCACTATCGAAATTGTCAAACTTTTAAATGATTGAGACAACATTGTTGCGTGTTAATTTTACTCGTATTGTTTCAGAAGATTGATTTCAACAGTGGCTAATTATGTATTTTGATAAATCAGGATCTTGTTATGAGAAATGGTTAACTGATCCATGTAACCATTTGCTACCTGTGCTGAGAATGAATTGAATAAATATGTCATGATGGGAATCGCTGTTAATGTTTATTATAATTGAATTAGTGATCATGCGTATGAAATTGATGAACATGGATGCGTTGAATAGTCTCCTATGAGTGCATTTTAAATGGGGTGATGTACAGCAAACGAGAATGCGTGGGACTTTTTTTAAGGAATGGGCTAACTCTCCTGCGACTCATTGGTATGCCACGTGACCGTCCAGGTAGCTTGGTGTGTTGGTTAGGAGGTGTAGGCTATGAAATTGGCATCGTCATGCTTCTTAATGACACGTAACGGAGAGGTTATCCGCTTAGCATGATTCGTGTCAATATACGTATTCCATTGAATGAAACCTTTACTTTCACCAACACTAGGGTTTCGAGATGATTAACCAACAAGTATCATCAATGCATGGTACACCCCTACAGATCCAAGGAAGCATTATACACCATTGTATCTCTTGAGATGTCACATCAAGATCTCATTGAACCTTCCAAGGAGCTGATGAATAAGATAATAGTGACTGTAATATGATCTACAAGGGAAACAAGCACGATGATAGTGAATAATAGTATTTCACGAATTAACTTTAATAGCATCCAATTTTTATACCATCCTTTTTATTTTGTTAGTCTCTTTATTCCTTAAGTAAATTTGTCCAAAATCAATCAAGAAAATGTATAAACAGTTCCAAGTCCACGTCACATTCTGAATCATGTTGAGAAGAAGATGCAGTAAAAGACTTTATTGCCCACAGAGAAAATTTTTGACCTGAATTCCTCGACGTACTATTTTGAATATCTGCAAAAGGGTACGCCATGCATGAAAGATTTTAGACAGAGGTTACAATAGCTCCCTTTAGGATTGGAAAACATAAGGAATTGAAATTAATGTTGGTCCAATCATTATCACTGCATTAGGAATTAACCATCATTTCCAAAAACCTACATAACGCTCTCCAATCTCCATTACATCAAAATGAGATCAGCAGCTGTGGCTTAACGGACATCAGTGATGGTATTCGGTAAAGCAGAGGCACAAACAGGCCTGCCCAATCTGCAACCTTGCTACTGCATCGGAGGCCTTGGAGGTGGCGGCATTGGCTGCTGCTGCTGCCCAGGGAAACCCTGTGGAGGCCTGATGCCTTGAGTGAAATTGGGCATGCTGCCACCTACCGGCGGGGGCATTGGAGCAGGTTGTCTGGGAGGTCCATTTGCCATCTGTGGGGGTGGTGGCCTTGGCAGGTTCACGGCAGCAGGGTTAGGAGGTGGAGGTACCTGTGGAGGTGGTGGGGGTGGTGGCATTGATTGAGGTGGTGGAGGTCTTGGAGGAACTCCAGGAGGTGCCGTGCCATTTGCAACGGGTGGTGGCGCGGGTGCTCCAGGGGGCTTGTTGGCATCGGCTGGTTTGTTTTTGAAATATAACTGCAACTGAAAATTCAAGCAAAAGAAATATGTAAGATGTGACATAATCATGTACTTCAAAGTCAACTGGAAAGATGAATGGGAACAAACCATAAAGGTTTTCAAGTCTGGATCCCAATGCGAAAAGAACTTTGGAGTGGATTTGTCTATCTCAGTACTTGGGACCTAAAATTACGAAGAGACAAACGATAACAGCCATTCTTCACAGCCATGATGGATGCGTGGAAAGATAGGTGTTACATAGCTTACCTTGAATGAAATTGTTTCATATGGTTCTGCAGCAAATAGGAGATACTGGTATCTCTTGTCACAAGCCTCAATTCGCTGTTGAGTGAGAGAATAAGCATCTATTAGTTAAAATGTCAATGCTACAACGAAGAGCCACATATGGATGAAAGTTAAACAGAAACTGTGATTTTACCTGCTCAAATGATGACATAAACCTATGTCTGGGTTTACTCAGATCCTCAATTTCAGGATACTCAATCTGCATGCAAGTAAAGTTTCAGTGGAAAAAGGAAAATAAATTAACACCTATCAGCAAGAATATCGCAAGAATTTCACTTTAAAATTAGCAAGCAGATTGGAATTGTGCCAAAACCTTCGGTAATGAAAATAACACATCAATCATCAAGTTTTTGGTTAAATTGAAAACTTAATGATATGAATAACACCATTAATTCCTAGAAACTATATGGACTGATTGACAACCCTTGCTGCACAAATAACACGCAAATACTCTATTGCACAAATAGCATGCATACACATGGAAAAGCATGCTAAACATTGCATAAATTTTCCTATGATAGTTTGCTCATAAGAAGTCAGCCAAACAACCAAGTAAAATGATTCATTATCATTACTATCATAAAGTAAAATGTTCACAGGATTTTTAAATTATCATGATTCATGTTCGCCAAGTTTTTTTCTTTTTAACATGGATAAACTCTGTTACTATCATTTGGCTTAACCAAGTTAAAATGAAAGGATCAATGAGGCAGCAACTGAATAACAAACGCATGCAGGCATGCACATACGTGCATGGACACACCCACATATGCACACCCAAACCATGTGTATGCACATACACCCACACATGCATGTGCACATGGGCCCACGCATGTAGTATCTAGCATCGAGAAAGTTAAAAACAAAAAAATTAAGGGTGATGTTTTAGATGGCTATAAATTTACTTTTCTCATTGATTATGAATATCCATATTAAAATAAGGGCTGATACCTAGCTCTTTTCAGATGGAAAAGTACCTGCCAAGCAGATGTAATATTCTCCACACTTTGAAGAGAAAAAGGATGATCACATGAGACTAATGATCATCCGAATGCATTGATAAAACAGGAGTTACAAAAAAGAATACAAAGAGGACAAATGCTCCCCCATAACTCCCTTACGAAGGATACATCCCGGCAAACATTTTCACGAAATGTCCCTCATCCCTGAAAACAACAACGTTTTGCTGAAGCTAGATCAACCAAAGGACAGAAAATGGAGAATTCCATTCCCATTTAGATCTGAAAGCTCCCATCTGAAATGATTGCCAGAAAAAGTCCCAAGTAGAATGACAAGGCCACTGCCCGCCAACTTGTGACCAAACCTCAGAAGCAAAAGGGCATGTAAATAACAGAAGGTCACAGTCCTCTGTTGCCCCTCTCAGAAAAAAAGAAAAAACAGTCCTCCATTGCCTCCCCTCACAAGACACAAGAAGGATCTAAATAAGGAATAATCTTTAGGCTGTAAACCTTCGTCATCAAGTGTTCCTCCTCAAAAGCCACATAAAAATTTTCACCTTACTTGGCATGGAGGACTTCCAAATTAGCCTGTGATCCTTACTCAAAAGCCAACCAACGTCACCACCAGGAAGAAGCATTTTATATGCAGCCTTTACAGAGAATGAATCATCTTCCCATAACCAAGCATCTTGAATACCAAGCCCGAGGCACGAAATCTTCAAGTGACCCCAAAAGGGGCAAATACTCCTCTATCCTCTTATCAGATAAAGGTGTACGAAAAGACAAGGGCCAAGAGTGACCATCTCAACAATCTGTCACAGATGCCACAACTATGGAAAATAGGGCATACAAGTGCGGATATGTGTCAGCCACGGGATCCAATTTGTCCAATCGTCCAACCGAAAGGAAAAATCCTTTCACTCACCCAGGTCAGCCCTTAAAAAAGGAATTAAGGAAGGCAAACATTTCTCTAGTATGTGGTCCTATTCCTTTTATAAGTTGAATAATTCTTTTTATGTAGAGGGTACACCAACAAATATCATTCAATTTCCCCTAACAGGAGAACCCTAGCATTTTCATGTTCAATATTCCACCTTACAAGCCACCAAACACCACCATGCTTTTCCTCACCAATCTCTCTCTTCGATCCAAGGGTGACCCATGAGGCTTCGCATGCCGCTTCATGTACTGCAATACAATGCCAATCTTGCCTTCTTGTTCCCCTTTGAAATCACTTTGCAAGACTAGATTCTTAGCCTCAACCAAAAAATCAGCACATAGCGCCACGACGCCCTTTCCGTGCACCATCATCATCATGAATTGGACACATTTAGATCACCAGCACAACGTGACAACTTGTACGGCATTCCACTAGCCCACTGTCAACACATCTCCTATGCACTGTTTGGACAATGTGCACTTTCACAAACTTCCTCTTGTGATCTAGTGAGTATTTTCAGAGTGTTGTGTGCTTTACTTGCGCTTTCAAGTCCACACGTGCGGTACTCTTCCTTGGCATCCAAGCTTCCTTGGACAACTGTCCATCCATTCTCTCTTCCACAACGACCTATTAGGCATCAGAATTCATTGTTGAGGAGAATATATGAGATGAATTCTTCCATTATGCTTTGAGAATCTAGACAGTGGCTATGACAGATGAGAAGACCATTCCTATTTCTATGATCTAGGTCTGATTCCGATAACCGCAAATAGTTGTAAATATTCAAGATACAAACATCAAACTTGACAGTATCAACTTTCTATTATGATCATTGTTCTGCAAATTTTGCTATTTATCCAAAGAAGTTCTACATTCAATTTTATTAGATGCTTTATAAAATATGCTTCCATAAGTCTAATGTTGCATGTCTACCTCAAATTTAAAGCAAATGCAAATTTTCACCGATGAACCTCCTGTTGATAATACTATGTTATTCTAAAGAATATATGACATGAGAATGATTTGCACCAATGCCATTGAACTCGAATGCTGTGAAGAAGCAATGCAAGGAGATGCAGGCATACAATTTCTGGTAGCCAACAATGACAATTACAAGAATGTAAAGATCAAATGTATCAAGTAATAAAATACCATGCCATACCTTGCTACAAATTATAGGGACAAATAAGAATCTAAGAATCTATCATAACTAATGCACCAAATACCAACAGGAGTATGAAATTAAGATGAATCAGAATTTCGACAAGTGTTAGATCAGATTTGGTCGTCTAGTTGCATCTGCTACGGCCAATCAGACTACAACTACAGTGTAATTTGAATCCAAGCCTAAAGAGAATCGGCATATTCTGATTACCGAAGAAGAATACACTGGCTTACAACAATGGCTAAGGACCCTAATGCCACTAACTCAAAGTCACTTCTAGTGCATTTGTTTTCCCCAGCATATATACTCATATTTTATCTTAAAGTGTTGAGTGGATAGTATATTATGGCACTTCCTCCCATATCATAAGTAAAGCCTCTTTATTTTTTTGAGAAAAAAGAAAGATTACTAGAGCTCGGAAATCATCCAGTTAATTGTACTAAAAAATGAAATGGACTTACAAGTTTTGCATCCACAAATAAGAAAGAAAAGTACCTTCCCTCACAGCATTTTCAACCCATGCCCGTTCCCCATTGAAAACCACACCATTCTATTGTAGCCAAATACACCATTAGGTGGCAATAGGGCATCAACCATCTAGCTGTGTTTGCGTGAACCATTCTTCGGAAGGAATCCCACAATCTATCGATGGATGAGTGATCTACCCTCCGCAGCTGAGTCTCCCTCCAAATGGCTTCAGAAAAATGGCACAAGCAGAATAAGTGACACATCCTCCTCCTGAGGGTTGCAAAAAGAGCACATAACACTGGATCATCAGACCATCTTTTTCTCAAGGACTTGGTCACCAAATTACCCCTTCTCACCAACCACAGGAAAGATTTTTATTTTTTGGGAATCGCCAACTTCCAAAAGATTACACAATCAGCCAATAGTTTAGACACAGGTGTGTCGTTCCCAATCATACACTTGTACACCCTAATCACCGAGAATCTGCCACCCCTCCACAAGAATTTGTCCGACATGTTGGGATCAAGGTTTTAAAAAATATGAGACGGTACCGAGGTGGTTTTCTTTCATTGAGGCAAGACGTAAGCCTCAAGGCGAGTGAGGCACAATCCTCAGAATTTGCAACAAAAATATAGAAAAATGATATGATATATACTTGTTAAGTACTAATAAGGAAATAATAATGAAAATAATACACTTTCATAATATTTTTTCTCTATCACAACATTGAAAGAGCGAAACTAAATGAGAGATGGCATTTAAATAAAAAGATAAAAATCCATATAATATAGAAGATTAGAAATCATAACAAAAATATAACAATTGGACCACAAGATTCAATTAAAAAATATAACATGGTAAGTTGATAACCTACAAAGAAATGAACCTAAAAGACCTAACCTAAACATAACTACAAACGTGTAAATGAAGTAATGTAGTGTAATCTACAAGAGATTAGTAATTAAATAAACAACCTAAATGACCTAAATATGAGAAATAAATAAAACTAACAAATTCAAATGACCTAAATAACAAAACCCATCTTCAATCAAACTTAAAAAATAATAAAATCCTTTTGAATACATTTAAAACACCAACAAAAGCTACCAAAATGACCACAAATCAATGAAATGAATCTGATTTGGGGCCCTACACATCACATTGCCCTATCTATGCGGGACTGTCGACCACTTGCGGTGGTGCTGGACTGCAGTGCGGCGCTCCTGGACCACCAACAACGTTGCTGGACTGCACATGACAACTTATAAAGCTTGAGGCGTCACCTCAGAATCGCCTCACTACCTCTAGCACCTCGACTAAGTGAGGCACACACCTCATGCCTGCAGACCGAGCCAACCGCCTCGAGGCTAGTTTGGGCCACCTCACCTCAAGGCACACGCCTTGACTGCCTCGAGGCTCTTTTTTTAAACCATGGTTGGGATCCGATCTTACCCCATCTAGCAACTCCAAGTCCTGAAATTCCGTAATCCTAGCCTTTGACAAACCTGGTTGCAAGATCGGGCTCCGTGAGTTGGAGGCATCATCCCACACATTAGAAACAACAGCTTCCTTATTTAGTGCCAAACCATAAATACGCAGAAAAATAGTAGAGAACGCCCCGTTTTAGGACCAATCATCCTTTCTAAAACCAAAGGAATCACCCACACCTACAACAGGGCTGAAAATGGACTCCTGAAAACCACGTTGGATAACAGGAGCGATTGACTCACTACGATAAGAGCATGACCTCTCACCTAACGTGACGACAGGGCCATAAGAATCCTGCAACTACTCACAAAGACCTTCACCATTGTTTAGAATTTTAACCACCTACTTCATAAGTAACGCCTCATTGAACTCCTCAAGGAGACGAACCCCAAGGCCACTCCCCTTGGGCTGGCACGCCACCAATTGCAAGAAACTTCCCTCATAAGCTAGCCCCTTCCAGAAAAATCTTAGAAGTAATTTCCAGCCTTGTGATGATCTTCTTAGACATCCTAAAAACAAACAACTAAAAAACTGACATGTTAGAAAGAACAACCTTCACCAAGACAAGCCTTCCACTCCACCTACTTAACCTCTTATTTATGCGCTCCACAACTAGGTTCCACTCTGCAGCCACCAATCACTTTCCTTTTAAGGGGAGACCCAATATACAATTGGTAGGTGAAGTGAACTAGCAGGGTGCCAAGAATTGTGGAAATGGCCTCCACCTCTATGCCCTCCAAGTTGAAAGGCACAAGAGCAGACTTCCATTTATTTTCAAACCCAGATGCTTGCCTCATTTAACATAAAGATTGATAACAGATTGATATCATTTGCTCAGCAATTTAAGGCTTTAGTATGTTGTCTATAGATAACAAATTTAATTTAAACCAAGGTGCAAGAAGCATCAATGAAGGGTAAAAACTAAAGTGTAAAGATAAGCATCGGTTGATTTGTTAAAAAAAAAGAGAAGCATTGGTTGAGAACCGTTAGGAAATAAAATTAATATGATATTATTGAGTTATTTTCTATTTAGGTCTTTTCTATTTTTAGTAATTATTTAGTTGTGTTTCCGTGTATGCCAAGGCCCTTTCTCTATATAAAGAGGATTAAGGCATCTCTTTTCTAATCATTCAAGTCCATATTCTTTTTAAAAATCCAACATGATATCGGAGTCATCGATCTTGGTGGGTTAGGGTTTAGAAGGAGAAAACCTAGAGGGGGGAGGCCCTCCAGCGATGCCACTGGTCTCTGACAAGCCACCGGAGAGACCCTTTCCTCTCCCAAACCTCTCCTATCTTCTTCCCTTCTTCTGCTACTGTTGTTGCAAACAACAACCATGACATTAGCGATAGCAGTGACAGCAGCAACAAGTGCTGCTGCTACTGCCCTCTCCCTCATGCTACAACAGGCCTTGTTGGCCGTATAAGGCTGTTGCAGGTTCTCTTTCCCCCGTATAAGTTATCTTGTTTGAATCCTTATATGTTTGAGTGGAAGAAACAATGAAGATGGAAGCAACCTCAAGATGTCCAGATAATGGACAGCTCTCACATACCTCAAGAGAAACTAAGCGTGGACTAACTCTGTGAGGGTATACAAGAAGCACCACCTAAAGTCGAAGACATAAAAAGGGACTACCACGTCGACAAGAGTTAATCTCCACCACCTTAAGGATCTAAGTTTTCGACATCTCCCGTGTCTCGACTTGTGGGGGAGTGTTAGGAAATAAAGTTAATAGGATATAATTGAGTTATTTTCCGTTTAGGTCTTTTCTATTTTTAATTGTTTAGTTGTGTTTCCATATATGCCAAGGTCCTTTCTCTATATAAAGAAGATTAAAGCCTCTCTTTTCTAATCAATAAAATCCATATTCTTCCCAAAAATCCAACAAGGGCAAAGTACTCCATATCCCTGATTGATGCTTCACTTGCACCTTATTTTGTATTAAATCTTCAAACTAGTAGCACTGGAGCTTGACTTAGCAATTTGTTTTTTTCTTTTTGGAAAGAACTCAAGCATTTTAAATTAGTTTTGTTACCTATAGGCAACATACTAAAACCTTAAATTGCCAAGCAACATTTTATTCTAGGATCTCCAAACAATGAAAGTGATTGTTAATGTAACTAAGTATAATGATTTCTATCATCTCTTGATTCTAGAATATGGTTCCCAGCTTTCAACAACCTATTGTATTACATCATTTTGGGTGGCACCTATTATGGAGCATTCGAGTGTAAACATCCCTTGTCATTAGCTTCCAAATATGAAAATAGATTAGTCCTCTAAGGTTTGTTTGGTAAGCATTCTAGGTCAACTTCTACCCTATCAAGTTACAAACCGCAAAATGTTTCCATTTTATTAGTCCATTTAGATTTATTTATTCATTCATTCATTTGAAAATAAATCTCTTTAGATTTATGGGATCCTTATCACATCTCAAGTCATTAGAGGGCTCATCTTTTCCTTGCTTAGCTGATGAGTGTACTTATGTCTAATGAGTTTCAATGTCAAAGGAAAAATCTCAATGCTCTATTCATAAATTCCTTGCTGAAACAAAGAACTTGCCATTGAATTTTGTAGCAACAATGAGTTGGAGTTAATGAATGATGAGTTGCCTTGATACTTTCTTTCAAATGGGCCACTTCATCTATGACACAATCCAATTTGCTTAATAAAATAATAATAATAATAATAATAATAATAATAATAATAATAAAAGCTTGGTCTTGAGGATTGGATCTCTAAATTGATTTTTGAAATCTAAATTTGAAGGAGGTGAGAGAAGAGAAGAGGGAAAGAGGTGATGAGGGTAGGGAGAGAAGTTGAGAAAGGAGATGAGGGGTATGCCTTGTTAGGGAAAATAAGATGAGGAGAGAGATGAGAAGGAAGGAGGTAAGAACAGAAATAAAAATGAGAAAATATAAATCTAAATGGTTTCTAATTCCAATTCTTTTTTTTTCTCTCTTTTTTTAGGGTACAACCCTTCTCCCTTTATAGAATGGTTACAACCAAAAAACTCAAAAGAAATGACTCTTGAGATTACAACCCTTGACTAGGGCATCCCTCGGTTGGAAATACACAAAAGAAAATAAAACAAAGGAAAAAATTGTAAAAACACACATCAACTATTCATAAACTAGGTTTCATCAATTCTCCCCCTCTTCGAAAAAAAACTCGCTCCTAGAGTTTGCAGCACAATCTAGGGGTGGTGGTGGTTCCGAAGGTGGTAACTGCAATGGTAACTCATGCTCCACATTGTGAGTGCACCTTTGAGTTGGAATCAGTGATTTGTCGTCTCAAAGATAGGCAAGATGGTATCCCAATTATCCAAATAAAACCACAACTTCTTCATAGTTAATACCAAGATTATTTGACATTTGTACCACAAGTTGTGGAGGCATATAAAATGGCCATACAACTTTAGGACCAATTTTCACATCATGGGCAAAGATTGGCGGTAGAGAAGAAAAGCCTAACTTCAATACCACTTTGGGATCAACCTCTCAATTGGACCCAAGGTCAAGGTGTACGAGTTCAAGTTGAGTATCATAGATGCATTGGATGTGGTCGATAAGACTTTGTAAGTGACGACGTCTTCAAATGTTGGAAGTGTCATGGACTTCCCCTCAAACAGATTAGGTGTAGGTAGGGAATCGACAAAAACAATTTCTTTCACCACTTGATGTCCAAACTTGAGATCCTCTGCTTCCTCAAATTTGGACAACTCCGTTATTGTCACCTATTTGATTTTGGAGTTCTACCATGTAAGGCGGAGATCTCATTTCTTCCTTGCAACCTGCGATCTCTTCTTGCACTAACTTCAAAGTTGTTTATATTTTCAAAAGTTCTTGATGGATCCTTTGCATTGCTTTGATCTCAAGGATTATTTCTACCTCCATGGATCGTTGGATCATAGGAATGACCCAATCTCATGCTTTGATACCACTTGACACATTTCGATTTGCTTAATAAAAATAACAAATAAAAGAATAACCTAGACCTCGAGGATTGGATCTCTAAAAATAAATATAATACGGAATCTAATTTTAGGAATCTAAATTTGGAGGTGGTGAACAAGGAGAGGGAAATAGATGATGATGGTGTGGAGAAAAGTTGAGGAGAAAGGAGATGAAGCGTACAACTTGTTTGGGAAAAAAAGATGGATAGGTGAGAAAAGAGATAAAGATGAGAAGGTATAAATCTGAATGGCTTCCAATCCCAACGCTAATTTTTTTCCTCCTTTTTTTTGGGTACAACCCTTCCACTTTCATAAAGGAGTCACAACCAAAAAACTCAAAAGACATGACTGGTGGGATTACAACCCTTGACCAAGGCATCCCTTGGTTGAAAATACATTAAGGAAAAATTTGCAAGAACGATACTTGAACTTTTCATAAACAGGTTGCATCAATCTACTTCTTGTCTATGAACATCTCAACAAAATCTTCCTGCTGAGAGGAAACTTCACCATCTTTTAGAAGTCATTTATTCACTCATGTTATAGATGAACGTTTCAAAATTCTTCTGGTTTGATGTAGTGCTTCCTGTAAACTTCCTCATCAATGTGTTTCATCATTTGCTCTCAATGGCCAAGAACCCGCTAATGTTATTCTACCAAATTAGAGCCATTTCCTCCTACTCCTATGGTTTTTGAGTGTGTTATTCTTCTTCATATTTTCTAGCCAACAAGTTGTCCTCTCAATATGTCAGCTGTACTTTTGTGGTTTATGCTTGAATGCAAAAAGGCTATAGGTGCAATGATTCCATGTCCAAAAAATCCCACTCCTACAAAGGTGTTGATGCGACTTTCTTTCAGAACGTTTCTCCTTATTATGATGACTAATCCACATTACAAAGAAAGTTTTCCTTGCAAGTATCTAAAATTGTACCAACTTATCCAACTAATCCCACCCTAATACTCAAACCACCAAATCACTTGAACTTAAAAGTGCCTATTAGATGATCCAAGTCTTCTTATACAGAATTTTGAAAGAGACCTATCATCTTCATCTTCTCAAGATAATTGAGATGAACATATTGCCAAAAGGGACGATGCGTGCCTATGTACTTAACATCTACTTCTCATTATATGTTCACTTACCAACTTGACCAAGTTGATCATTTTTCCTTTTCTCTATTACCAAACTAAGGCATTTTTGCACCTTTTTTTCAATGAGTGTGATGCAAAGGAAATGTCAATCTTGCTTTCATGAGGTACCCGGGACTTGGTTGAGCCTTCACTTGAGGATGATATTTTGGATTGTCACAGGGCATTCATTGTAAAGTATTTAAGGCTAGATTTGTAGCCAAAGAATATAACCAGATATATGGAGTTGATTACTTCTAGGAGTTTTCTTCAATAGCTCACCTTAATTATGTCAAAACAGTCTCTTTGCTTGCCAACTCAAGTTGGCAGGTCCGTCGACTCAATCCGCCTCCTTTTATATACGGTAAAAATATGTATATTAAGCAACCCATATGGATTTACTATTGAAGGGGAGATATGTAAATTAGAGAAGGCGATTCATGGATTAAAGCAAAATCCATAAATGTTGTATGACACATTCACCATATGACTATTGAGACTTTGAGAAGTAAAACTACCACGTATCCTTTGTTGGTGTCACCCCGACCTTTACACTGAAAATCTCATTAGGAATACAGTCCTTGTACATTCACCTTAATCTTCATTTGTGCTACAAACATCTTACATGCCTACAATTTACAACTTAATACTTAGAACCAAACAACATGACAGATCTTGAAGCTGCTTTAAAAAACGTCACATTAACTTTGCCTGTGAACTCCACCTATGTTGAGATCTTTGTCTTTTCATTATTGGTCCCAAAACCAAGTAAAGAAAGAGGATTATATTAAATAGTTGACAGCCAACACAAAGCATGTTGGATTTTAAACATCGATCGAAGAGCTCTATCCAAGGACATATGACATATAATGTCCAAGTTAGGCATAAGAGCTATACATGCTCCAACTTGATGGAGAATGTTAGAGAGCTGATTTTATTTCCTTTTCATGTCTTTTCCCATATTTGTACTCTTTTTTCTTTTATGCTTGAAGTGGCTCTCATAGATAGTGGGCACACCCATCAATAATAACTATGTGGTTTCTCCAACATAAACTATGAATGGACAAATAAAAACTAGAGAGTGTTAGCAACATGAAAATATGGCACCATAACACAAAATGTGAGTTTCTCGATGAGCTCATAAATAATAATCTGTCTTTCCAAAGAGAAAAGGGCAACAACACGATATGATGGATAAATAATATTGTTGAGTTTAGCACACATGGAGGCGTGAAGGCTCATTGGCGTGTGGAAAAAATTGTCCAAGAAGGATTGTTCCACGTTGAAATAGGGAGAGAGAGAGAGCAGCAGCAGCAACTGACGGTCTTAAAGAGAAAGAGAGAGGGTGTCCTGCAGCTATAGGAAGAAAAAGGAGAGTAATTGTGTTGGAAGAATTATTATTACTTAAAATAAGAAGAATTACAAAGACTCTCTTTTATAGAAGAGAGAACATATCACAATCCTCTAAAAACAATAACAAACTCAATCCTAATCAAATCATCTCTTGAATTTAAAGACCAATCCTTTTAAACAAACTTACTAAAACAAATATGACAAAACTTATTATCTAAGAAAACCCAAAACAGGACCCTAAAACCTCCAAATCGGTGCCCACTTGGGCCCTCTGATTAGCTACCACATGCAGTCATCCTCTGATTATCTAAGAGGATGATGACTTGCTTGAATTTGGTGATGAGGCTAGATGCTCCACCATTCTTCTTCACCGAGTGTTGTGCTTTCAACTCTGTCCTTAGAAGAAGCCACAGTGTATTCTCTTGCGACCTTCGAAGTCATTGCGTCTGTGGCAACCTTAATAGTCGTTGTAATGGCCGTTGTTATCTTCTCTTTTCTTCTCAAGATCGACAGATGTAAGCAAATCCTCGCATGAGGTGCTAGTAGCCTCACGTGGAAACCTTTGCATCTTACTTGGATCTTTAGGAAAGGGACTTCTTGGATCAAACGCTAGTCTTTTGGCAACCTGAGAAGTCGTTGCTTCTTTTGGTAACCTCGAAAGTTGTTGCGTGGACTACGATATCCTCTTCTTGGAGCGATAAACTGATGTGCAATCCCATACATAATATCTGCCCATCTTTTCTTTAGAAAAATCTCCCTTTTTTAAGGAGTAAAAATTCAGATATAAAGTGTCAATTAAAAAGGGAATCAAGTGCTCTTGTGCGTAAATCCTTCTCCCGATCTTCTCTCTGAATGTGTACACCAAGAGTCTAAACTGTAAACTCTGATACCATGTTGAGTTTGGCACATGTGGAGGCATGGAGGCTCCATGGCATGTGAAAAAAATAGTCCAAGAAGGATTGTTCCACGTTGAGAGAGAGAGAGAGAGAGAGAGTAGCAATCGGCGGTCTTGAAGAGCGAGAGGGTGGCTGGTAGCTATAGGAAGAGAGAGGAGAGGAGTAATTGTGTTGGAAGAATTATTATTACTTAAAACAAGAAGAATTACAAAAACTCATTTATAAAAGAGAGAACATATCGCAATCCTCTAAAATTAGTAACAAACTCAATCTTAATCGAATCATATTTCCTAATTAAAAAAGACCAAATCCTCTCAAAGAAACTTACTAAAAACAAACCTACCAACTAAAGACAAAACTTGCAATCTAAGAGAATCCAAAATAGGACCCTAAAACCTCCAAAACCGGTGCCCACTTAGGCTCTCTGACTGGCTGTCACGTGGCACTTCATTCCCAACAAATACAATGTTGAATATGAATTAAGTTAAGCAAGGTAATGTGGCAAGGACCATCGCCCATGAACAAAGAAAGCAATTCTTTACATTTGCCAAATCAGATAAGAAATCAATTCAATACTTAAAGAAGCAGCAAAACTTCCAGGGGATACCATGTCTATTGGGAGGGGAGGTAGACAATTTTTTTTGAAGGAAAAAGAGGAAGATTACTAATCATCCTAATTACATTAATAAGTAAAAGGAATGGACTTACAGGTTATGAAGCCGAAATTCAGAAAGACATTGTGCTTCTCGTGTTACATTATCAATCCAACACCTCTCTTTCCTAAACACCTTGCCATTCCTCTGAAGCCAGATACTCCAAATGATAGCAAATGCTTGACACCAGCCAGCCCCATCCAACCCGAGATGATCTCTAAAACTCCTCCAGAAGGCCTCAAAATCTGATTTGTTCACGGTTGATAGGTTAAATTGATCCCATACATCTTTAGAGAAATTACAATCAAAGAAAAGGTGTTGTACATTTTCCTCAACTTGCTGGCATAAGCAACACAAGATATCGGCATCCGGTGCCCATTTAGATCTGTAAACTTTAGTGACTACCTGCCTCCTCCTAAGAAACCATAGGAAAAGCTTAACCTTAAGTGGTGCCTTGTAGGACCAAATAAGTTTTGAGTCACCATTTATCGCCAAATCTGAATTTGGTCCATCTGCAGTTAGGAAATTATATGCTTTGCTTACTGTAAACAAACCATCCCTCCAAAAAAATGAGTCCTCTTTTGCTGAAACCGGGGAGAAGTCCTTAAGAATGCTTGTTAGTTGCTGAAATTCCTTAAAAGTTGCATCAGTTAAGTCTTCAGACAATCTGACATCCCACATTCCATGTATTTCATCCCACACATCACCATAGTTTTAAAAACTAACCTCGAGGCGAGGCAGAAGAAAATTGCCTCGAGGCTATAGCCTTGGGGTTGCAATGTGAGCGTGCGCCTTGATTTGTCGAGGCGGAGCTAAGGCGGTGAGGCAGAATCAAGGCTATAGCCTCAGTTGAAAGTTCACATTTGAAGGTCATGTGAATTACATATGACATAATAAAGCAAATAAAATCATTTTCTAAAATCCTATACCCATCACCCGACCCCAAACAATGACCCTAACCTCTCAAGCCCTAAAAAACTTATTACCCTTGGTTGTTCCAAGTTATTCTCTATCTTTGGACTCCTCTATTACCATTGCCAATGGTTGTTGCATTGCTAGTTGCCAATTACCTTTCCTATGTAACACCTCTTATCAGTTTGTCCCCTCTCCATTGCCCATTGCTGTCCCCTTCCCTTTTCAAGTCTTAACCTCACTTTTTGCGGTTGTTGGTAAGAGCCTCGACCTCTCTTGAGTTACACATTACATTTTTTGTTGTGTTTAATTATGTTAAAATATATTTGAATGTTTTATGTGGTTAGTTTACATGTCATGTGAACATTAAATTGATTTTTTTTTAAGCGACTATGTGATGATTGTTTACTTAAATCTTATTGTTACATGTTTATTATTATTATTCTCTTAAAAAAATATTTTTTATTATTATTTGAATTTTTTAATACTATTATGTGACTAATATTTTGATTTTTTGAAGAGTTTTCATGTTATGTGGTACTTATATGCATTTAAATCTTATTATATTAATTTATATGTGAATATTGTGTGTACTATACATTAATAATATTTAGTAATGGACATTAAAATGTTGTGATAGAGCAAAAATAGCATAAAAATGTATTTTTACATTGTTTTTTCATTATCAGTACTTAACAATATATATTTGTGTCATTTTATCTTATTTTCCATCCAAAAACTGAGGCTTATGCCCCAAACACCTTGAGGCTTACACCTTGCCTCAATAAAGGCAAACCATCTTGCATTTTTTAAAACCTTGCACATCACCAACCAGCACCTCCTTATTCACTATTTGATGAAAGATATGCTAGAATAGTTCAAGTTCAGACCAATTATGCATCCAAAATTTAAAAGATGACCCATTGCCCAAATTGGGCAAAAACTGATATGCATCTTCTTTCGCCAGAGGACCCACCGAGCTCCAGAAAGCTGAAATACTTGTTGTATGCAACCTTGACCCATGCACCAAATCCACCATACTACCATACGAATCCTTCACAACAGAAGTGACCAACGATTTTTCCTCAGACATTGATGTCTTACCACCCATTTTAGGAGAAGAGCCTTGTTAAATTCATTCAAGTTATGATCACCAAGCCCACCAGCCTTCTTAGGCTTACATATCTCATCCCACGATACAAGTTGAACAAATCTTCCCGTGAAATCGGGTCCTTTCGAGAAGAACTTCCTAATCATGTCCATTTGCTTGATAATCTTCTTGGGAGGCGAACACAGAAAGAAAAAACACCAGCAAAGAAGAAAGGACTGATTTCAACAGGATCAACCTTCCCCCACGTGATAACAATCTTCCACTCCAAGAACATAATCAGCTTTAAAACTTCTCAATCAGATGTTTCCAGTCTGAAACACCCAACCTTTTGCCCTTCAAAGGAAGGCCAAGATAGGCAATTGCGAGATATATCACGGGGGTCTCCAAAATAGTCGAAATGTCATTCACCAATTCCCTCCCCAGTGCAATTGTAACCAAGCATGATTTATTTCTATTGACCTTTAAACCAGAAATTTCAGAGAATATTTTCACCAACGAGGACACGTGTCTAACCGCCACTAAATCCCCTTCGAAAAAAATTGTTGTGTCCTTTGCATACTATAGAATAGGTGTAGGTAGGCACCTCTCCCTACTGGTGGTAAATCCTGAGACTAAATCACCATTACATGCCTTAAATGCCATCCCAGCCAATGTATCCACTGTGATATTAAATAGCATAGGTGCTAGTGGACATCCCTGTCGCACACCCCTTTGCGGTTGAATCCATCTTCCATTAGCCCTCCCATTGACAAGAATAGAAAAGGAGGATGTTGTAATACATCTCTTCACCAACTGTATCCAAATATCTGGGAAACCTCTCCTCTTCAAAATATCCCAAAGATAGTTCCAAGTTATGGAATCATAAACCTTGGAAAAATCTACTTTCCAAAGGAAAACCGAACAATCCCTCATTTTCCAAGTCGATAGAAATTTCTCCACCAACACATATGAATCCTGCAAGGATCTCCCCAGATAAACGTCGACTACACTGGTGAAATAATGTCTGGTAAAATATTACGAAGCTTGTTTACAAGAATTTTAGCTACTAGCAAATAAATAGAATTGGACAGGGTGATGGGTCTAAATTCCTCCATCTTTTTTGCTCTTGGCTTCTTAGGATGGCTTCTTAGGAAGTAAAAATAGATAAAACTTATTTAGCCTCTCAAACCCTTCATTTGCATTAAAAAATTCTTTAATCATAACCACCACGTCAAGTCCAACCACATCCCACATCTCTTTGAAGAAAACAATCTATAGACCATTCGAACTAAGCGACCCTTCAACCTTCAAACCCCACAGGGCATGTAGTATCTCCTCTTCCTCTACCTCCCTAATGAGTGCCACTTTTGCCTCCTTTTACACTTGCTCTAACTCCAGATTTGCCAAATGCCAATCCCCACATGGTTGTCTTCTCGCAAACTGTTGGAAATAATCTTTAAAAGCATTGCAAATATGATTTCTCTTTTTTAATACCTCATCTCCCACTTTCAAATTAGTAATCACATTTTTCCTTCTTCACGCACTTGCAGCCAAATGAAAAACTCTAGTATTTACATCCCCTTCCTTAAGCCATAGCTAGCGCGATTTCTGCCTCTAATCCATTTCCTTTTTAAAATCTTCCTCAGAAACAACCATTTGGTTTTCACAACGTTCTTGGCACTCCACACTAGACAACCGTGTGCTCTCTTCTTTCCTGTCCAAATTTGCTATCTTTGCAAGGGCCTTATTTCTTCTTTTCTCCCTGCATTCCTTGAGATCATGTTTAAACTCAATCATAGCTTGTCTTACCGCCTTTATTTTGTAGGCTAAGGTACGTGTAGCTAATGTAGATTGGGTGGTGGCCATCCATCTTTCTCTAATCGACTCTTTGAACCCCTCCATCCATGACTTGTGGAACTTGAAATATGTTGATAGCTTGGCTGCTTCATTACTACACCAAAGAATGGGAGTGTGACCAGAAAATGGTCTATCAAAAGCGACCACATCAGCCAACTGAAAGGATACTGTTAGAGCAACATTGCATATAAATCTATCAATAACTGCACAGTAGAGGCATCAATTCTATCATCCAGTCTATCCTCAGGCCTAAGAGTCACGTTAAAATCACCCCCTATCAACCTCGACATCCCCACAACAAAAGAAGAGGCATGCTCAAGTTCCTCCCAAAAAGAAATCTTGGAAGCATCAACACAGGGCCCATACACTATAGATATAGCAAAGGAAAATCCAACAGTTTTCCTTGTGAACACTACCGTCATCATTCTATCAACAATCTTGGTGGAGCAAAGTTCCAACAAATTGTCATGCCACATCATCAACAGACCTCCAGTTCTTCCTTCAACCACCACTTCTATATGTTTTGTGAAGACATTACCAAAAAGCTACTTCATTAAACGAGAAGACAAGCTCTTCAAATGCGTCTTTTGCAAGCACTCTACATCAATCTTCCATTCAACCAAATAATTCTTCAGAATACACCTCCTCCTGCCATCCCAGAGTCCCCGCACATTCCAAGAAATAACGTTCACCATTTATTTCTTCTTCCCATCCCCCTTATGCACCTTTTTGGCACCCACCACTTTTGCCACATATTCCTCGACCTTATTAGGACATTCTTTTTCCAGCATTTTTTTCAATATCCTCTTACGTTTGTAGCATGCACTCAAAATGAACTTGTGCCTTTGCAGTACAACATTGCAGTGGCTCGAAGATTTGTTGAAAAAAGACCGATCAGAGTCGGCCTTATTTGTCACACCCCACACATCAGAGGCAACATCTTCTACGTGGGGTTCCACCCTCGACCTCCTGCCCATTAGCTCATCTTCATTAAGCTTGATCACATCCGGAGCCATCTCTCCCATGCTCACCCCAAAAACAGACCTAAAAGCATTGGGGTCACCCACTCCCTACAATATCAAAGTAGAAGAAGCAGCTAAGGCGGCGACGGGCACATTCTCATGCGATCTAAGAGAATTATGTGCAAGACGAGTCAACTCACCACGGCCAGACCCAAGGCTGGGTCCGGTCACCACCTGTGGAGTGCACTGAAAACACTTCTTCTATGTTGCACGTAAGTCCATGCACGCATATGGGTCAGCATCCATCCATGCGCATGATTCAACATCCATGCATCCAACCATTCTCACATTTGGGTCAACATCTAGCATCGTCTGCTCCACGCCATGCACCAGCGCTCCGCTCTCCTCAAATCTCATCCCCTACACATGACAAGGTCACACAGCAGGAGGCCCAGTAGATGCCTCTTGACACAAAGGAATAAACGGGTAACCGGATAGGGAGTTGTACTCACCACATTCAGATCCATTTATGGATCCAGACACCACCTATTTGTTGCAAGAAATATCTATCGCCAGCTCAGCATCTATTTTTGGATCGTGATCCAAAATAGGGAACCCAACTGCCACTAAGACCAAACCCATTGCCAGCTGGGGTAATTGCGGTGACCTATTCCCCTCCGCAGAGTTGGGAAGCCTTCAAATTGGGCACCACACCCGTGTTTCATGGCGATAGCATTGGACAATAGTTCTGACCGGAGCATCACCCATTGCCGGTGAAGCCTCCATCGCTGTACTTCGCCTCACCTCCAATCTCAACGTTGATCGACCGCCGCTCCTCCTAGCATCCATAGCAGTACCAACAGCAAGAGTTTGAGCATACGAGAGCTTATGATCACTCTCCCAAGCCTCCTCCTCAAATCTGACCACGCACACACACCCGCCAAAGCGCACGACCTTCATCGGTATTGACTAACCGACCAACAATTCCCCTTCCATGGTCACCACTAAAGGATCACCCTCCTATAAACCAAGCCCAAAAATTCTCCTAGCATGAGCAAAGGTAGAACAAATGGCCACCACAATCTCCGCAATTCGCAGCCGCAGTGGTATTCCCAAAATACGGAAACGAACAACAGGTTTCAAGGGGATCCTCTCCTCTGTGGCTCCCTTATAGATGCTCAGTGACATCCAACCAACAACCGCATCCCCAATCACAGACTCAGTAAATTTAATTCGTCCCACATCCTCAGCCATCAGCCCAAAAACCAAGATGATCTCCAATAACAAGGGCACCTTCCAAGCAGAAGACGACAATCCACTGTGCAACAGAAAGGATTGAATTTGATTCATACGCACCTCTCCACGTTGAACTATCCATATCAGGGACTTTTCCAACAACGAGTCCAACGTCTTCATCTCCTCGGATCATGGAGCATCAATCCCAATGACCGGTAGATCAGCCACCGATGACGAAGGCAAGATGCGATTACTTCTTAAGCCATTCCCAAGGAATTGGGCATGCCCTCCTCCGATGCCCCTAACCGCGGCACAGCAGACAAACCATTGGATTACAACACTCTCATGTTCGATGGCCCCTTCCACAGCACTTGAAACAAACAATCTCCCATGAATGATCCCCTCTCCCACTCTCCCCATGAGGAGACCCCTCACCTCTTCACCGAGCCCCATCACCCCACCCTCACTCCCATGCGCGCCCATCTCAAATCGCCCTCCTACCCATCTCCTCCACTGAATGCACAAGAGGTAGACGTAACATAAATTCTAGGCATCAACTCCTTATTGGGAAGTGAGCATTGAATTCCATGTTTAAGGGATTAAGAAATTCTAATTTTGTACAGAAGAAGGATTTAGCAAGGTTCAACAAATCGATAGCCTAGGCCACATATGCAGACGAATATGCGTAGGCGAGCCCTTTCCCAAACCGAATAGTCTAAGGCAGTTCATTAGTCGGTTGAGATTGACTGCTCAGGCCACATAGGTGTACACCCAGCCAAGTATATGCCCGATTTTTTTATAGAGAATTGTGTACTTGCAACCCTACTCGATAAACCCCACATGATAAACCATAAACTCAAACCAAAAAACCACTCGCACCACCCAATACCCAAAACCCTCGACTCATACCTTAATTTTTCATATGTTTGGGACGTATAACACAAATTTTAGTAAATTAACTAATTATTTTATATTTTTATATAGAAAAATACAAAATCGCATACCCATCAACATACTCGCCTATGTATTGCATACTCTATGGTAATGCAGCTTACCAAATATTGCATATTGACTTTCTGAATCTTGGCATTTAGTAGTTATATCATTGCCAATAATGCAAAAATGAGATTGTTGTTGTTGTCCATTTTAAAATAGTCATTACTAAGGAGGGTATGGGAAAACAATCAAACAACAACATGTTTTCCTAAAAACAAGGCCCCCATCATTTTCAAAAATGTCAAAAATTATTGTTGTCCATTTTAAAATCCAGCCATTACTAAGGAGGGTATGGGAAAACAATCAAACAACTTGTTTTCCTAATAACAAGACCACTGTCATTTTCAAGAATGTCAAAAGCATGTTGAGCAATTATAACACCAAATTTCAGAAAACAGTTCACATATAATATTGCAAGTGAAGCATTTCTTACGTCCTGACATGGAAATCACTTGGTCACAATAACCATGATCCACAATAAAAAGAAGAAACCATAACTCGTCAGTCAATAAAATGTCCAGGTTACATGCAAAGCTCCAGTTATAAATTTTGAAACTTATAATTGAAAGCCCCAATTTTACAAATAGACATCCATTATCGAGTATCCATCAATAATGTTGGAATCAGACCAACAAATGGGGATCCTTATTCATGTCAGTTCCGGTGGATCCATTTCTTTGGCAGATAATTCATACACAAATCATTAAGAAAAAAGCATGAGTTAAGCATGAGGAATACCACAAATTAGTTTTTTTTTTTTGTTTTGTAAAGCACAATAACATCCATAGCATTGCAATCACAGAGACATGACAGCCAGATAATAATGCGTAATTGCAATCAGCCAAATACTACATAATAGCAACTAGCATTACAACTGACTCATTGAATTCACAAGATAAAAAACCTGAAATAGGAGAGAGCGTTGCTTGGTTTCTTGATCAAATTGTTTTGTGACTCTATATCCTGGCCTGCCAATCTTGACTGCAACCAAATAAATCAAAAGCAATTACCACAACTAGTACATGAGATGAAAAAAAAAAAAAAAAACATCAACTTCTGCAAATTTGGCTTATCAATGGGGTAAAAAATTTAAAAATTCTTATGGCAAAAGGAGATTCAAATGTAGCAAAATTCCATGGCTTAATTCTATGTAAGTCATAATGCCATTTGAAAATTGGTATTCACAATAAGGTGCTAAGATGCCATCAGAAAACAAAAGGGTAAGAGTCCCTAATAGGTATGAATACACTATTTTTCGGAGGGTAAGCAAATAGACAGTGATGGCAAAAAGGGGGAGACATCAACATGGTTAGTACTTGGCACTATGGTTATAAAAAACTAACTTCGAGGCGAGGCGGAAGAAAATTACTCTGGGGCTATAGCCTTGGGGTTATAGTGTGAGGCTTGCGCCTCAACTTGTCAAGGCGGAGTTGAGGTAGCAAGGTGGAATCGAAGTTGTAGTCTTAGTTGAAAGTTCTCATTTGAAGGTCATGTGAGTTACATAGGACCTAATAAAGTAAATAAAACCCTTTTCTAAAATCATATACCTATCACACGACCCCAAATAATGGTCCTGACTCCTAACCTCTCAAGCCCTAAAAAAACTATCACCCGTAGTTGTTGCAAGTCATTCTCCATCTTTGGACTCCTCCATTACAATTATTGATGGTTGTTGCTACATCGCCAGTTGCCGATCACCTCCCCTACATACTACCCCTTACTAGTTTATCCCCTCTCTATTCACATCGTTGCCCCCTTCTCCTTTCAAGTCTCAACCTCACTTTTTGCTGTTGTTGGTAAGAGTCTCAACCTCTCTTGAATTACACATTACATTTTTTCTTGTTATTTATATCTTTATTTTATTGTTTAATTATGTTAAAGTATGTTTGAATGTTTTATGTGATTAATTTATATGTTATGTGATCACTAAATTATTTTTTTTTAAGAGGCTATGTCGTGATTGTTTACTTAAATCTTGTTGTTACATATTTATTATTATTATTTTCTCAAAAAAATATTTTTATTATTGTTTTGATTTTTTTTAGTACTATTATGCGACTAATATTTTGATTTTTTTGAAGAATTTACATGTTGTATGGTATTTATGTGTATTTAAATCTTGTTATATTAGTTTATATGTGAATATTATGTGTGTAATAATATTTAGTAATGAGCATTTAAATATTATAATAGAACAAAAATAGTATGAAAGTGTGTTTTTACATTGTTTTTTCATTATTAGCACTTAACAATATATATTTGTCTCATTTTTTTATTATTTTCCATCCAAAAATTAAGACTTACGCCTCAAGCACCTCAAGGCTTACCTCACCTCGATGAAGGCAAGCCATCTCGATACTGCCTTGCATTTTTTAAAACCTTACTTGGCACAAATATAACTATAACTGCAATGATGAATCGCATTATCTAGGTTTATTTCTGTTGAACAAGGTCTTTTCTCAGTTCTTATTACAGGAAACTAAAGAATCAATGATAAATGAGTTTAAGTATATTATCAATGACCTCTTTTCCTTTTCATGGAAATCAACCTTCTATTTATTTTTCTTCATCTCTATACTAAATGGAAGCTCTGGGGCTACATGTCAATGACACAGCAATTTGCCTCTTGCACTTTCCTTTTTTTCCCCATGTAAAAGCTCATTCGACTTTTTCCTATTGCTCGACTTATTTGCCTCTCTACTAAAGGAGAGTTCTGGATAAGTGTGTGTCATTCACGCAAGCTATCTGCATCTTGCATTTCTCTTTTCCCCCCAAGCAAAATCTCCTTATATTTTTTTACTGTCTCTACCACTTTAAAATCCCACATCCCATAAGTCTGCCAAGCATGGGCCCTCTCACCTGCACCCTCCCCAGCATTTCTTCACATTATCCTGCAACAGCTGCACCCCCACCCCTAAAAAGTAAAAAAAAAAAAAAAAAAATCCTCCTTTCTCCGTCACACCTCAGCCTTCCTCAAGATCTTAGCCAAGGATTAATGTAGAAGCTGCCTAGATGGACCTTATTAATTGTATTAGGTGCCTTTGTGCTCAATAAGTGTTTGCAATCAAAATTGTGGGACTTAGGACTCCATCTCGAAAATTAGAACTGCCTTCCCTTTACCAAATATACATACCTTGAATTCTTTTAAAATATTGTTCAAAACATTGGCAAGGTGATTCCATGATGACATCAAAGACTAAAGTACAGGTGTTTTAATTCCCAAAGAACTTTTTTTTTTAACAAACCCCAAACATAAGGACTTGGGTTATCCCTTTTATTGAACTCCCAAAAAGTCTAGTAGAAAAGTGTCCCATCAAAGGGTATGCAAATGAGAAGAAAATATACAAATTTAGCAATCCAATGTGAATTGCTTCAAAAACCCACTAACAGCGCAAACTGATCTCATGATAGGATCAGTGCTTCAAAAGTTTTCTGTGAAACTTTATCAATGCGACAACCCCTCACTCATCCAAAAATACTCAGCAGCAGCCATAAATCCTCTCCAATCGCAGGTCTCCACCAAGTAGCATCAGTGTTCAGGAAGTTGACTGAGTAGGTTGACTATGCGGTTGCATACTCATCAGAACTGCCTTTTCCACACCAAATATCCTTAGGCAGTCCACTAAGCAGGAAAGGCTGACCACTCGGGCCGAATACCCGAGTAGGCGGCCGATTTTGTGATGAAATATATTTTAGGTCTATTTCTTGTTTAAAAAAACAGATATTTTAGGTCTAATTTTATTGTGTGACTGATTGTTATGATTTTAGGTGTGAGTTTAGGTTTTATTTTAGTTATGACTAATGTTTATTATTTATGTATTATTTGTCGGAACATAAATTTTAATAAGTTGACTAATTATTTTATATTTTTTAAAATAAAAAAATACAAAACTGCATACTTATTCGCATACTCATCCAAATACGGTATACTCTCTGTGTGGTGACCCAACCGACCGCACACCGCAAACCAACTTCCTGAACCTTGAGCAGCATAGAACAAAAGCTTTAGCCAATCTCATGAAGCTCAGATCAGCAAACTGCTTCTGAACTCAGTACCCAGATGATATCAAGCATTTCATCTTCTATGCAACATAAAGCAAACTACTTCTTTTCCAACCCCTATAACATCCTCCAGCAGCAAATTCAATCTACAAATAAAAAATCCACAAAAGCAGACCACCATATTCAATGAGAAATAAACCTTTCAAAAACATCCGACAGCAGCTTCAAACCTCCAAACTCCATCCCAATCCAAAATCAACACCAACTTCAGGAAACTCCAAGCAACTCATTCATCTAAAAAACCAACTTCCTGAACCTTGAGCAGCATAGAACAAAAGCTTTAGCCAATCTCATGAAGCTCAGATCAGCAAACTGCTTCTGAACTCAGTACCCAAATGATATCAAGCATTTCATCTTCTATGCAACATAAAGCAAACTACTTCTTTTCCAACCCCTATAACATCCTCCAGCAGCAAATTCAATCTACAAATAAAAAATCCACAAAAGCAGACCACCATATTCAATGAGAAATAAACCTTTCAAAAACATCCGACAGCAGCTTCAAACCTCCAAACTCCATCCCAATCCAAAATCAACACCAACTTCAGGAAACTCCAAGCAACTCATTCATCTAAAAAATGAGAGCAGCAACTATCCAATCTCCAATAAAAAATTAGTGTGATCGGATCACCAAGTTGAAAGCAGCAGCATCTCAAAAGCACTTCCTTTACCAGCCTTCAAGTCAATCCAATGTAAAAATAGCAACCCATTGTAAAATGCCATTAGACTAAAAAGCCTCTAATCAAGCCGCCAAGCTGTATCAAAAGATTGGATCATCTACAAAAATCAAATCTAAAGCATTACACCAAGTACCCAATCTTCAAATCACTGAAGCAAACCACAACTCATCATGAGTTCTGAACACTTCACAAACATCTATAGAAGCTTTTTGCAACAATAGCAGCAACACCCCTTTAATCTTCCAAAACTCAATGATCCTCTGCAGCAACTCAAATCTGAAACACTCCACTATGAAATCAAACTCCTCGTCGACTAAGACAGAATTCAAAAGCAGCTTCATACAAGGACTAAAACACCATAAATTGTAATCTTGAAAGGAATTTATCATATCTGAAATTAATTCCAAATCTATATGTAGCAATAGCAGCAACACCCCTTCAAAATCACCATCTGCTTTTTATTTTTAAGTCTTTTGGATCTTCTTAGATTTGGCACCTCATCAGAAAAATTCAAATAAGCATCTTCAGCCTGACATATAGGCAATGAATAATCAGAATCATCCCTTAAAGAACTATAAGAACTCCCATCATCAGTATCAGAAACATGAACTTGATGAGTATTAAACTGACAATTCCATTTCATCTCTCTCTTTTTCTTCCTGACAGCTTCAATATCAGTACAATGACCATCAGAATTTAAAGCGTCAAACCTATTATACAAATTAACTCAATCTCCAGCCTTAGATCTTAGCTGACCAAATAAACCACTGCTCCAAGACGTTTGCCCCACATGACCCGTACTGCCCGAAGATGCTTTCATTTGCCCTCTTGGCATTGTTTTGCTGATCACCTCACTGATCACAGCTTTCTTTAATCTATTATAAACACCATCTTCATTACGAACAATTTTCTCATTAGTTGAATCAGCCAATCCTTTCTTCTAACCCATAGCTGTAAAAATTGATCTATATAGCCGATTAATCATATGCAGTCGGAGACCAAACCACATATCTATAATCAGGTAGGCCGATTAATCGGCCGACCGAACTTTGGGGATTCAATATTTCTGTTTTTCAGTCTTGATTGGCACACCCAATACAAAAGCCCCCCAACCTCTCCCTCCCCCTCCCTAACAATCGGTCCCCCTTGCAACTAGGGATGCAAATTTTGATAAACCCAACCCAAACTCAATTGGGTTCGCGTATAGGTCTTATCCAAAAAATCTGACGGATTTGGGTTTAGGTATGAATCTCTACCCGATTACCCTACCCGAATACCCGAATAAAATCCCAATTTGCCTGAGATATATAAGCCTCATACTAAGTCCCTCATTCCCCCAACCCTAATATTTCTCATGATTCCCTCCATGATTTTGAAGGTTGGGAATGCTTTGAAGCTTCTATTAAACATTTATTTTGGAGATGGAGATTTTTGTTGAAAGGTACTTGTATTTAATCTTTCTTTGTATTTTTTGTACTTTTATTTTTGATGTATTCCCTTGAAGGACTCTTTTTGTAATAATTTTAGTGGAGATCAATAAAATTAGAACAACCCGAGTTCTTATGTTTAGAACTTGTTAAAAATAAACAATGAATTGTGTTGTAGATTTTTCTTTTTCTTTGACTCTAATTTGGCATAATTTGATTATAAGATCAATTTATAAATGGATACCCGATGGGTAAATGAGTATGGATATGAGTTTAGATTTTTGATCTTGATGGGTAAATGGGTAGGGTATGGGTTTGGATTTTGTAAATGGATATAGGTTTAGCCAAACCCAACCCGAACCCGACCCGTTTGCATCCCTACCCCCAACCACCACCACCAAAAAACCCTACTTGCTACACTCCCCCTCCACCCAATTTCTCCCTCTCCAATTCTCCTTACTTCCATTGCAGCCACCCTTCCTGTTACCTACAAGGCCTCCTCTGGCAGTGCAACTGCCACTCCTCCAAAAGGGTCTCCACTACTACTCAACCTTCTCTTAGCAAGTTTCATTTCTCTTCCAATCTGTCCTCTTCTCTCTTCTCACCACTGGCAACCAATTCTCCTCCCACTCATATCTTTTTTTTGTTTAATATATTGACTTAGTGATTTTAGACTTTTGTTGCATATGCATAGAGTAGTTTTTGCTCTTGTGAGTTGTGCTCATGTTTTATTTCATTTTGTTTTCTTTTTGCACTATCCCAATCTTGTTTGTTCTTAACTTCTTATTCTCCAAAATGCATATATTTATGTTGTAGTTCATATCTATTTGTCCTAATATGATACAAACTATGAAATAATTGCTTGCCATAATGTCATGTAATATTTGTTCTCTAAATTATGTATTTCACCTAATATCTGCTCATTTTTGACCTAATTTCAATTCATTTTTTTGTTCTAATTTCCTCATTTGCATGTTGATTATGATGCAAGTTTTCAAGATAGTTGTTTATGGTAGCCCAATAACGTTGTTTAATAGCATGTTAAATATTTTCCCCATGTATTAGCCTTTTAGATTTTTTAATGATGGTTGTGATTCATTTGTTGACTCATGTTTGTCTTTGTAAGGCTTCATTTAGATGTGGGATAAATTTCAACCCATGTGGATAGGATAACTTGTGGGTTATGGGAGATTTATTCCACACACACGGATCCCCATGCAATTTAATTTGACCGCTCGTGTTGACAACATTCATTACACTCACCTCCATGCGACCGTCACTTGCACTACCATACATACATCGTAACCCACTAAAAGCACAATCTCATCACTATTCATCGTACTACTCATCTTACCTATGATACGTCAGCTATTCCACCTACTTACCCCACATCCAAATGAAGCTTTGTTGCTATGTTGTTTTCAACTCTCAACATATATGATATGCTGGGTGTTGATTTATTTGTCATGTTTTATGTAATATGATAGCTATTTTTTATAACTTGGAAGCTATATTGAGAAAATATGCATATTAAACAAATAATACAAATAAATATGTTAAAAGAATTGAGTGGTTGTTTAGTGCTACATTGGAAAGTGTAGGCTTTGTGTGTGAGTGGTGACCTATAAATAAACATATACTCCCTCAGTTATTCTTTGAGAAGAAGAAATGTAAATCAGTGCCCTATCGGGACCTTCTCCTGTGGTTTTCTCCCCACTGCTTGTGAGTGGGGTTTCCACGTAAACCTAAGCATTCCTTGATTTCTTTTGCTTTGATATTATTGCTTCCGCGTTATTTAAATATTTCAACTTGGTATCAGAGCAAATCGACCCTTGGGGTATCATGTTTATTTGATTATCATGTTTTATCATTCTTATACTTAAAGTTCTATTCCAAGAAGGAGGATCTCCTTGGTGGAGATCATGAATGCGATATTCCCGGAGATCTTGAGGAGTTCTTGCAAGGGCCATGACAGACTTGATCTGGGCGAGAGATTGCGCGAGATCTATGGTGGCTCGATGTGAGGAAGTCCAGTAGGAGCAAGGTGATAAAGGAGAGGGCCCACGTGGACCGGGCGTGGGCATACGCGGCAAAGTTGGTCGCTGCAGTGGCAGAAGAGATGGCTGCGATTGCGATTGACATGATCCCGCTGAAGGCATTGATGGCAATCGGTGGCAATAGTGTTTGCTCAGTGGTCTCCAAGGCAAGGCCAAGGACAACAGCAACGAGGAGGCGATCGAGCGACGTCAATCTCACGACTCAGGCAAGCATGGTCATAAAGGTGGGATCGTAAAGGAGGCCACAAAACGCCAATGGACGGCGGAGGTGGCTCAACCATGACTGAACCCTAGTGGCCTCATGAGGAGACGACACGGGGGTCGCACGTGTACCCGCATCCTCTCCTCGAGCATGGCGCTGCGGAAGAAGGCGAGGCTGGCGACGTCGAGGAGCCCCTCGGGGATGCCGTGGTCAAGGACCTGGAAGGAGCCCCACTTGACGCAAGTGGTGGCGGTGCGAACCTTGTCGTTGGAGGGAGGAGACGAGGGGCGATCGGCGAGGATACAAGGGCGGCGTTGCACTAACAGCCAAAGTGGACGGGTCGGAGGTGGCAGCTGCAGCGAACGCGGTCGGAGGTGGTGACTGGAGCAACCGCGGGAGTTGGCAGCAGGAGCAGTTGCCTTGCCTTGTTGATTTGGTTCCCTCGAATCCTAAAGGGTGACCGAGGGTGCCCGACGGTGGTTGTAAAGGAAAAATGAAGAGAAAAAAAAGGGCAAAAGAACAAAAGGAGCGAGAGGAGAAAAAAATTATGGAGAGAAAAAAAAGGAAAAGGGAAAAGAAAAGGAAAAGAGGAAAGAAAGAGAAGGAAAGAAAAAAAATGAAAAAAATCAAAATAAAAAAATTGATGATAAGATTTATGTTTCAGAGAAGAATTCTCCCATATGAGTATGAGAGAAAAGGGGAGTGTGGAAGCCATTATAGTCACCCCCGTTTGGTAATCCCTTTGTTGCAATCCTAAGGCACAATGGGTGACATTGGGTACCGCTACAGATTTGCAGTCCTAAGGCACGATAGCATCCTCCAGCAGTTGAAGTGATAATGGATACAGCTATGGATTTATTTAGTAGCTGATCTTCACATGAGAAATCAAACTCTGGGAAGTCCAGAGTTTTGAGGTCTCCAAAGAGAGGAGATCCATTTTGAGGTCCTCAGAGGAAGGGCCCAATCAGTTTCTATGTGGGAGATGCAGCTTCAAGGTCTTCAGAGGAAGACCCAATTTCAGAGATACTGAATGGGGAGTCATCAGCACAAAATCTTCAGAGACGGCTACAATTCCTTCAACAGCTCCAGCCTATATTCCTGCTTGTGTAGAGTAGGTTTATTTGTGTTACAAGCTAAGTATTCCATGTTCTAACTTGAGGGGAAGTGTTGAGAGAATTGAGTGGTTGTTTAGTGCTACATTAGAAAGTGTGAGCTTTTTGTGTGAGTGGTGGCCTATAAATAGACGTATACTCCCTCAGTTATTCTTTGAGAAGAAGAAATACAAATCAGTGCCCTATCATGACCTTCTCATGTGATTTTTTCCCCACTTCTTGTGGGTGGGGTTTCCACGTAAACCCAAGTGTTCTTTGATTTTTTATGCTTTGATATTATTGCTTCCGCATTATTTAAATATTTCAACTAAATATGTGCATCTTTCAATTTACCTATATGTATATATATAATATGTATAATAGTATATATTACTTAAAAATTCTTACCTAATTAATCCTTGAATAATCACTCGTATACCGTATACTCTTCAGTGGGTTACCTCACTGACTGAATACCAACTGCTGATTTCTGCAACCTTGTTCTGAGTCTTCTGACCTGTACTCTTTTGACATTGCTGACTCAACTAGATCTCTACCCAAACCTTTCACCAGATCTCTGCCCAGACCCCTACCTCCGACCTGACCCATGAACTTTCATCTGCCAAAAAGAACTTTGCTCATCAAAAGATGAGTCCTGATGAACTCCTTTTTCCAAATCAAAACCCAAACCCTTCTGTCCCTGCAGTTCATTTCCTTTGCCAACCTGCCCTTCATTCTTCCCTTGAAGAAGAACATGCTGCACATGCATTCTATCCGCAACCTCATCATCTGAATTTTTCTTCTTCTCCCTCGAGAAGTGCTGTCCAACATTCTTAGTAGGTAAAACTTTCCAATGTATAGCCTTTCCTTGTTCATTCAAACCACTGCCCCTAATCCTGCAATTAGGAACCTCATGCCCGAGAAGCCTGGAATATTCACAAAAACTTAGGACAAAATTCATAAACTATCTTCTGTCTGTCTGATCAATTCATCACCATTCTGAATCCACAAGTATTCAGGCTATGCCTTAGCCAAATCAACCTCCACTCATAATCTAGTATACCCAGGCCGTAAAAGACTAGCCACATCTTTGTCTATCATCAAGAAATTCCCCAGAGGACTAAGAATAGATTTGAGAGCCTCCTCATGAAAGCAGTGAAATCTCAAACCTGGAAGACAATTACCACTCTAGAGGAAGTTTTATTTGGATGAAAAAAGGGATTCAAATGCATTATCCTCATATTAGCATCCCCCAATTGAATCCGATTCTTAGAATATATGTGAACGAAATCTTCTACAGAGCTCAGGCAAATCAAAATATTGAACTTATTAATAGCTCCCAGTTGCAGAGACTCTCTAATCTGCACTTTTTGTTCCAGCAAAGCATCAATTTCCTCAAGTTTAGGTCATTCCTTGTTAAACTGCCCAATTAAGCACAAATCAAATAGTTTTCTGGGAATCTCCAGATCATCCTTATTAAAAACCACAACCTGCCTACCATCCATCATCTAAGCCCTTCAAAATTTAAAAGACTCACCCATCACCCCACATCATTGGCTTTACACTTTCCCTGATCACAGCAGCATGGGACTTCAACCCGACAGCCTCCACATAAGATTTCCTCCAATCCCCATCACCATTAGAAACCTTCTCCATCACCAAAACAAGCCAAATCTAACAAGCTAATAACAAACTTCCAAGAAAATCTTCAGCAACAGAAGAAATCAAAAGTCCAACAAACATCAAGAACCCCAACGAATTCCAGAAAACAGAAACCTTGTACCTCCACCTCAGAACCACGTGAACAGACCTGTAGCTCCCACTGCCTTTGCCCCTGTTCTTTCCAATTAAACCTTCACAACTCCTCAAACCGCCCAACAAACTCCAACAATCTGAACACCCCTCTGAATCAATCTCCCCGCAATTCCAGCTGAGCAGCCATCACCCAAAGAGCCACCTCGGGTAATTAGAGGTTAAACAACCTCTTGATCACTCAGCAGCCCTGATGGGTGGGCGGCAGGTTCAGAAAAGATCCCCGATCCGATCTGCCCTGTCGCCTTTTACCTCTCTGCCCAATCTGAAGAAGAAAACCCGCCAAACTGTCAAGGTACGAGTTGTTTGAGACGGAGGGGAGTGGGAGTTAACAGTTAATCCCAAAGGACATTGATGATGCATTCCCTTCTAATATATAACCCTCATTTCTCATCGGGGTGCTCCTAGTAGGAAATGGTGGGCTATGGATTTGTTGTCGAAGCTAATAGTTAAGCTGAAGACATGGCTGGATCACAAACGCTACCTTCACAACTTCTAGAAAAGAGTCGCAGGTTTAGCACGGGATGCAAGAAGAATCCTACCCAAAGCACTACAGAGTCACCATTCCAATCAATTAAACAAATAAAAAATCACTCTTTTTAACAAACCATCAGCAGAGAGATAACTGATCACGCACCCCATACAAATCAGCTGATTGACCATCTCTACCTTCATTCAGCTAACCCAAATCCACTTTCACCATATCCACACCACAAATGGCATCACGGACAATCCGACCCTTTGAGATCGCCCGAAGGGCAGAGTCCTTATCGAAAGGTGGGTGGGTCGCACCCAAAACCCTAACCCGCAACAAAAAAAAAGAAGGGCAAAAGAAGAGAAGAGAAGTAAAGTATTGTTGAGACAAAGTAAGAAAGTACCGGATTTCTTGGGTGCGATCTTGCGCTTGTTAGGTTGAGGGAGGGCGGGGGTCTCCTTGGCCTCGCGGGCGGCGCGCTTGGCGAGGTTGGTCTGGTGGCGCTTGCCCTGGGTGTGGGCGAGGTAGTTGCCTTCGTTGTTGTGGAGGGTGAGGCAGAGCTTGCACTCGTAGCTCCCAAGGTGGTTCCTCATGAAGTAGGGGTCCTTGGCGAGGTCTATCGTCTCCAGAGCCAGACGCCGCAGCCTCTCCCTCCTGTCAATCGCCTCATTCTGGGCCGACGCCGCCCCCCCGCTCCCGGGCTTCGATCCCCAGTCCCTGTCCATCTCCTCCTTCTACCACCGCTGTTTCTTTCGCTTGCAGTGGAGGGGTTTAGGACGTTGAGGGAAGAGGCACCGGAAACAGAGAGAGAAAGGCGGGGAAGAGGAAATAAACGACACGATGATGGACGGGTCTCGTCGGCACCTTCCGCGGGTATTTGTACAGGAGAAGGGAGCGCCTTTTTTTTACCTTCTTTTCTCTCTTTCTTGGGCGAAGGAGTGAACGATCCCTCGGTGTGATTTGTGGGGGTGTTAACAGAGAATTTGGATTTAGGGTGGATTAGTGGAGGGTGTTTTTGGTAGGGATCGAGTTACCTCACATCGGATGCATGAAAAGACATCTCATCTTATTATAAAAAAATTAAAATTTTTTTTTTATATTATAAACTATCCACTGTAATTTTTAACTCTCACTTGTATTATTAAAAAATATTTATTAACATCACAT
Organism: Thalassia testudinum; assembly: GCA_037157565.1. Classification (NCBI taxonomy): domain Eukaryota; kingdom Viridiplantae; phylum Streptophyta; class Magnoliopsida; order Alismatales; family Hydrocharitaceae; genus Thalassia; species Thalassia testudinum. The sequence continues at coordinate 6,390,439 of JAZHRO010000040.1, read as the reverse complement.
TATAATTCAATTTATTTTTTCACATTATAAAAATACTTACTATCATTCTCTACTCTCACTTATAATATTAAAAAAATATCCACTAATATCACATCATCAAACTAATCATTTTATTCCCTCACTTAATCATTCATTTATTCCATCACCCAAATAAAATACCCAAATTCAAATATTTATTTTTAACTTATTCCAACAATATTTTATCCCACCTCCAAACGGATCATCTATGATTTCATTTGGTGACTTTATTTTACATCGAGGCTTCATTTGAGATCTGGATCTTGGGTGGGCAATTTTGGTTAGAAGGAATTATGGGTGGGATAGGAATGAGCTTTGGGTTAATGAATGCAAGTTGAATGTAGATAATGGGTGTGGCATGGGAATGTGTACAAAAGATGTTAATTTCTAACTCTATATCAAGATTGGGTTTGGAAAGTTGGCCATCGTGGATTTCGAAGCCTCTACTATTGTGCAATGTTCCAAATCCCTATGGTTCCTCATTACTGCCCTCTCCGTCTCCCTCTCCCTCTCCAAATTGAAACGCCCGACTCCCGATCTTTATATTTGTCCCCTGCACTTAACTCAACTTGTGTGACAATCTTGAATCTTCATTCCTCTACAGAGGATGTGCATCAAAGGGACCTGCCAGGAAACAATCTCTTGAGAAGATTGCCATCGCTTCTTAGACTGGAGACGATTATTGGATATCATGATGATTCTTAATGGCTTAACGAAATCTTAGATCCAAACCATCCGGATCTTTGATACCTATCATCAGTTATATCCAACACAGCTACAGTAAATTCTCTCAATTATACTGAGGGGCCCAACTAATCACATTAGTGTGTCCGTGTGATCCGACATTTAGATCCAAATCGTTGATCAAGTGATTCCACTTAAGTTAGCTCACTAAGGATACATAATTCCAACAGACTCTCACTTACCCTCAAAGTCAATCTTGAACTATCTCTTTGACCCATGATGTCAACTTGACATTCAAGTGCTTTACTGATAGTCATTCGACGAGTTTTGCGACGAGATTATGTTTTTAAAATATATTCGTTGTAGTATCACCGCGAAAATGATTATCAAAAAATTTTTATTACTTGAAATTGAAAAACTTCCGAGGTCAAACTCAGGAAGCAAATTGGTATTTAGAAGTAAAATATCACAATTCTCAACAATAATGCAATGTATATAAAAATCTAGAGAGTAAAAAGAAATAAAATATTTTTTTTCTTTTCTTCTTTCTTTTTCTCTCTTTCTTCTTCTTTGCTTTCTCTCTTCTCTTCTTTCTCTGTCTTTCCTATCTTCAGACGTCTGATTCTATGAACAGACGCCTTAAGTGGTGATCTGCTACAGTGCTTCTTCAGCCTTCTTTGGCTTCTTCTTCTTCCTCTCTTCTCCGCTACAGCTCCTTCTCTTCTCTTCTTTTCCTCTTTGGCTTCTTCTTCTTCTCTTCTTGAGCTGTTGCGCCTTCCTTCTCTTTTCTTTTTTTTCTCTTTAGCTTCTTCTTTTTCTCTTCTTGAGCTGCTACGCCTCCTCCTTCCTTGGCTTCTGCAGACCTCTTCTTCTTCTTCTTCTTCTCGCGGCTAAGCCTTCAGCTTCTTCTTCCTTTAGCTACTCCTCTTCTTCTTCTATTCTTCTTCCCCGCAACTGCTTCCTCTTCCTCCTTCTTCTCTGCACAACATAGAGAAGCAAAACCTACCCCGTACCCTCCCCGCATCTCTCTCTCTCTCTATTTCTCTCTTCGCTCTCTCAAAGCCAGCCGGGTAATCGGGTCGGGTTACGCGCGCTCGGGTCCAGGCGCACCGGCATGGGTGGCGCGCGAGGAGTGCAGGGTAAATGGGTCAACCAGGTCCGCGTAGGTGTGGTTGCGGACGAGGCAGGCGAAGTGGGCAAGGGACCTCACCTCGTGTTACTTGAGGCGAAGAGGCAAATGCACAAATTCAATTTAAGCATCGCAGCGTACCTCTGAGTTTACGAGGTGGGACTAAATTCCCCACTCGCTTCGCGCACGCTGCAGCAGTAGGTGTTCCCTTTGATTGCAAAGCTGGAAGGGGCTGTGGCTTCAATTGGTGGACTGGAGTCGTGTGTGAAGATGTTCTGCGCGACTTGGGATATCCACCTGGGGCTGGTGAAGTCTGGAGCTCGCTTCAAGCTTGCTTCAAGCTCTACTCCAATGGCGAAGGGGCGTCAGAACTTGAAAGCACCAAAACGGCCTCTCGGCCTTGTTAAAGCACTTGGGTAGCTTCACCGTGTCGAGGCAAAGGTGGTTGGGTGGGTGGCATGGCACGGGGGCACCTGTGCGAGCATGCCTAGGGCACACTGTGTGTGTATGTGTGGGTGTGTTTGGGTGAGTGGAGTGGTGGTGTGAGTGAGGGGAAATGTTGAGTGGAGTGAGGGGATGCTTATGGACTTGTTGGTGAGGGGTGGGACGGCCTCTAGAGGTGGAGCAGCCTCGCCGGAGTTGGTGGCCGGAGGTGAAGGAGATGATGGTGGTGGAGTGTGGTAGTAGTCAATTTAGAAAATAGATAAAGGGAAAATGAAAAGGGGAGAAAGAGGTACTTATCTAAGGTGTTTAGAGCAAAGGGGGGAGGCGGAGGGCGAGCGACGAGTGTCTGTCGTCGCCAGAGACGAAAACCCTGTGGTGAAGAAGCGGCGACAAGGAAGAGAGGCGGAGGGGCGCGGGCTGGTACGGCGCGACGCGAAAGAGCACGACGGAGATGGCTCTACCACTGGTATGGTGGCAGAGCGACGAGAAGAGGGAGGAAGAGTTGCCGGAAGCTGCGAGCAGTTGGCCGGAGTGAGGAGGAGATGAATTTGGGGGGCTTTCTCTGGCCAATTTAAGCTTGAAGGAAGCGGAGGGGTCTGGGCTTCCTTAAATAGGCAAGGGCAGAGGGAGGAGTCGCGAGGAGACGGCAGGAAAACCATGTCGGAGGTAAGGTGATGAGAACCTCATCATGAACCATAACTAGCATAATTTAATCTAAATAAGTGTGAAGAAGCTCCTACAAAACCTAAAGAGAGGCTTAACTCAGAGAATTCTGAGTTAAAGAATAAGACAAATCATAGGGGGTAAAACTGCAATTTCACCAATGCAGTGAGCAAACAGGATAATTAAGGGTCTAAATGAAGGTCAAATGAGCTTAATAAGGAGGGAAGTGGGATGATTTGATCTGAAAAGGGTTATAGCAACTTCTAGGAATTAAATGACATTCTGTAACCTTAAAACAAACTCACTTTAATTCACAAGGTTCGAGGCAGGATAAAAATCAACTAAACCCTCTAAAATTCATGAAAAATATTCCCTATGATTTAGAACCTTCAATTTGGCCTTTGCAACCTATTTTGACCTAAAATGAGAACCATGCCCAATTTATGACTTAATTTGGATTTTTATGCAAATTAACCGGTCAAACATGGTCCAACCTAAAATCAAATTTCACCATTAAAATCCTTAGGTTCAAATTAGGCTGGTATAAAAATTTGGGCCTAAGAAGAGACCATCTTGACCTACTTTACAAATTGGTCCTCTTAAATTTCTTTTTGACCCTTATCTTTTGAAACCCTTGCAAATGGCCCCCTATCTTTCTCGTCATTCTTTGCAGAACGGTCCTCCCTGCCATTTCTGCGCAGCTCCATACCTCCGGCGACCTTGCGCGGAGGATGGCGCCGCACAGGGCAAGGCACCCATCCTCAGGAACGAGCGGGGGGTTCCCTGCGTCGTCCTCTGTCGCAGGTACCCTCCCCTGACCTCTGTAACCGGCCATGCCTCTCGTGCGAACGCACGAAGGCATGGGTGTCCATTTCCGGCCATCTTCGGCGAGCACGGCACGTCGTCTCCTCGGTCCCCTCTCCTCGCCAATACCTTTATAAGGAACGGCAGGGTCTACCGTCTCCTTCAAGCTACTTCTGGCAGAGAAAAACCCTAGATTTCGTCTCTCCCCTCTCCGGTCAGAGAGCCCTAGCTTCCGGCGATCCTCCCTCTTCCTCCTCGTCGCTCTGCTGCCATACCTGCAGCAGAGCCCACTCTGCCCCGTCTTCCCGCGCTAGGCCGCACTAGCTGGCATCCTCAGATCTCCTCCTCGTCGTCGATAACCCCCTCCAGGGCATCTTCGTCCCCAGCTCCGGCAGGCACGAGCCGGACGTCTTCCTCTCCCTCTTCGTCAACTAAGTAGGTAGGAATCTTCCCCTCTCTCTCCCTTATATTTTCCCATCTTAATTTACCATTTTAACCCACCGACCGCCACTGTCCACCCCTATCTCCTTCACCTTCGGTCGCCATCTCCGGCGAGGTCGCTCCACCTCCATAGACCATTTCACCCTTTGCCGACAAGCCCAAAAGCTCCCCCTCACTCCACTCAAACGTTTCCCCCACTCCATTCACCGCCCGACCACCCCCCGAACACACCCACTTCCGCACACACAGTCTGCCCTAGGCACACAGACACAGGCGCTCTCGTGCCTCGCCGACCCTCGCACTGCTTTCGCCACACTCCGGCGAGGCTCCCTACGTTGTCTGATATGGCCGAGAGGCTGTCTTTGTGATTTTAGGTCTCCGCCTCCTCGCCGCCATTGATGAGCTGCTGAAGCTTCTTCGTAGGCAGCTCCAGGACCCCTCCAGCCCAGGCGTGAGCTCCAGGCAACGTGGGGTGCTTCCGCGAGTGCGCCCAAGTTCGCGATTGGGGTAGCGAGCCTTCGCTGCTGCCCCAATTGCGAGTGCCTTCTCGCCTGCGGGCGTGCAGAGCAGAGGTGGGACTTTAGTCCCACCTCGTAAGTGTGTGGCCTCGCGCCCACACTTAAATTGATTTTGTGAATATAGCTGTTCGCCTTCGATACACAGGGGTCAGGTCCCTCACCCACGCATGCAGCGCGCTACGCGCTCACACCCGCCCTCGCCCGTGCTCACGCCCCGCGGGTCTGGGCCGAATCCGACTACCCGACCAAGCACTCCTCGCCCACCACCGCACACCGGTGGGCCTGGTCTCGGGCACGCAACCCGAACCCAATTACCCAACTCTGGGAGAACTTTCCCAAAGAGAGATTCAGAGAGAGAGATACGCGGGGAAGGGGTAGGGGTAGGCTTTGCACTGATAGTTGTGTGTGCTCGCAGGGAAGAAGGAAGAAGCAGGAGAAGGAAGAAGAAAGGAAGGAGAGGAGCTGAAGGAGAAGAGAAGGAGCCGCACTGTAGCAAACACACAGTTAAGCCGTCTGAGCGTCGAGTCAGACGTCGGAAGGGCAGCAGCCAGAGGAGAAGAAGGCAGGCTGAAGAAGAAAGAAAGAAGACGCAAAGAAGAAGAAGAAGACAAGAAGGAGAAAGAAAGAAAGAAGAGGAACAGCCAGAGCAGAAGAAAAAGAAGAAGAAGAAAAGAAGGAAGAAGAAAGGAAGACTTAGAAGCTGAAGGTAGAAGCCTCTACAGCCGCAAGGAAGAAGAGAAGAAAATCAGAGAGGAAGAAAGGAGAAAGAGAAAGGGTCACCACAGCCGCAGCAAAGAAAAGAAGAGAGAAGAAGAAGAAGCCAACAAAGAGAACTTTTGCTCCCTCTCTTTCTCTCTCTCTTATTCTTTTTGTAACAGAATTGTGAACCTTTATGTTTCTAGAATTATAGTTGCTCCCTTAGTTCGACCTCGGGAAACTTGTCATTTTGAGTAATAAATTGTATTAAACTGGTAACTGTTTTGTCATATACCACAACGACTATAATAACTATAAAGACGAAAGTAGCATCACCATAAGGCCGGAGGGAGACCCATATCTCTCGAGTGTTCGCATGAGAGGTATGGGGCATTTCAAGGCATGGGAAGCTGCTCATATGGTAAGGGGCTTCGCGGGGAGCTCTCATTTCAAATCTGGGAGCGGCTCCCCATGAATTCAAGGAGAGAACCTTCGCGCAAAGTCGGCGGAGGTATAGGTCCCTGCTGCGATGGCAGAGGAACCGAAATGAAGAGACGAAGAAGATGAGGGGGGATTTGCAAGGGTTTCAAAAAGTTAAGGGTCTAAATGTAATTTGGTGGACTAATTTGCAAAGTGGGTCAAGACGACCTTCCCTTAGGTCCAAATTTTGGTATAAACCTAATTTGGACTTAAGGAATCTAATGGTAAAGTTGGATTTTAGGTTTGACCACGTTTGACTGGATATTTTTCATAAAAACCCAAATTAGGTCAAATATTGGGCATGGACCCCAATCTAGGTCAAAACAGATTCCAAAGGCCAAATTGAAGGTTCTAAATCCTAGAGGATATTTTTTCATGATTTTTAGAGGATTTAGTTAATTTTTATCTTTCTTGGAACCTTGTGAATTGATGATCGACCGATAACTAGGTTTTGTTATAGAAATAGCGTTGTAGTACAGCTAGTTATTGCCATCATTACATATATTTTTTTTACTCGGAAAATAAAGTTCTCCCGAGGTCGAACTCAGGGAGCAAGTCGTATTCTAGGGGTACAAAGTTTTTATTACAAAAATAAAGAGAGAGAGAGAGATAGAGATGGAATTTGGTGGCTTCTTCTTCTCTTCTTTCTTCCTCTTTGTCTCTTCTTTCTTCTCTTCCTGTTCTTCTTGTCTTCTCTCTTCTTGGCTCTTGAATCTTTCTTTCTTTTGCTTGCTTCCTTCAGATCTTCTTCTCGTGTTCTTCTTCTTTTCTTGCTTCTTCTCTTCTTTCTTTTTCTTCAGAGCTTCTTCTTCTCTTTCTCCTCGTGTTTTGCTTTTCTTCTTTGTCTTCTTCTTTTCTTTCTTTTTCTTCAGAGCTTCTTCTTCTCTTTCTCCTCGTGTTTTGCTTTTCTTCTTTGTCTTCTTCTTTTCTGTTCTTCTTTTCTTTTTCGTTGCGGTCCTGCTCGTCTTTTCTTCTCCTTCTTCTTCGTCCTCAGAGCGTCGTCTGATTGTTCAATCAGACAACTTAAGTAACCCGCTGCTACAGTGCGTCCTCCTTCCTTCTTTCTTCTCCTGTGCCTGCACGCTCAAGGGTTCAGAGTCAGAGGGCAAAACCTACTCTACCCTCCCCCCCCCCGCGTCTCTCTCTCTGAATTCGCTCTTAGGAAAGCTCTCCCAGAGCAACCGGTTAATCGGGTACGCAGGTCACGCCCGGGTCCAGGCCCACCGGGGTGCGATGGTGGGCGAGGAGTGCAGGTCGGGCTAATCGAGTCGGGGCCAGGTCCGCGGGGCGTGAGAGCGGACGAGGCCGGGTAATCGGGCGGGTGAAGGGGACCTCACCCCGTGATCTGAGGCAAACAGCTTAAGGCACGTTTTGCCTTTAAGCGCTTGCTTGCCTCGGTGAGTTTCCGAGGTGGGACTAAATGTCCCACCTTGGACGCCCACGCAGAGGAGGCAGCACCCAATCGAGTCTCACCACGATGGCTTTGCCCCAACTGCAGCCTGGGACTTCTTTGCGGAGATGCCCCGCGCAGCCTGGGAGCCTGACCTGGGCGTGGTGCGCCTAGAGGAGCAGGTTGAGGAAGCTGCTTCACTCGGCAATGGCGGCGGCGAGCGAAGTACCTGCTCACAGGGAAACGGCCTCTCAGCCCAATCAGATACGCGGAGGACCTTCGCCGTAGCACGGCGAAGGTGATCGGGGGGTTTGTAGGTGGCGGGGCGGAGCCTAAGGGCCGCCCTAGGTCAAACTACAGGTGGCGAGATGGGTTTGGTCGGTGGGTCTGCAGAGGGCGATTGGTGGGAAGTGGAAGGGCGGAGGTTGATCAGGGTGAGGAGGCGGAGGTTCTGTGAGGGTCGGCGAGCCGTGTGGGGTGGTGGAATGACGGGAGCGAGTTGCCGGAGTTTGGCCGGAGATGGGGAAGGTGAGAGTGTTTGGGCGAGGTCGAGGGCAACAGTAAAGATTTACAGTGAGAAAAAGAAAGAGGGGAGGAAGAGGAGAGCTTATACCTACTTAGCGGGACGAGGGGGGGCTGGAGCAGGCGACAGCCGTATCGACTATTGCCGGAGAAGAAACTGCCTAGAGGAAGGGGCGACGGCGAGGAGAGGGCCGGAGAAGCACGCGCTGGGTGCGGCGTGGCACGGGAAGAGCGAGGGAAGGCAACCCTGCTGCTGGTAGTGCGGTAGGGCGACGAGGAGGAGGAGAAGCCGCCGGAGCAAGGGGGCATTTGTCGGAGTGGGAAGAGAGGAAGTGAGGGGGTATCTCCGTCAGATTCGAGCTGGGAAGAACGGTGGAGCGACAGGGGTATTTATAGGGGCAGAACCAGAGAGGAGGGCGGAGGGAGACGACGTGTCTCCCTCGCTGGAGGAAGGAGACCCATACCGTTCGTGCGTTCGCACGGCCGGTATGGGTGGTTGCAGCGCTCATGGGGGTGCTCCTGCGACGGCTGACGACGCAGGGCACCCCCGTTTGACCTGGCAGGCTCCCTCCCTTACCCTGCGCGGCGCCATGCTCTGCGCAAGGTCGCCGGAGCATGGTGCTGCTCAGGTTTTGCAGGAGGGACCTAAATGCAAAGAACGAAAGAGAGTTAGGGGCCAAAATGTGAGGGTTCAAAAGTTGAGGGCCAAAAGGTAAATATATGAGGACCAAAGTGTAAAGTTGGTCAAGAAGGTTTCTTCTTAGGCTCAAGTTTTTATACATGACTAATTAGGACCTAAGAATTCTGATGGTGAATTTTATTTCTAGGTTAAACCTTGTTTGACCGATCAATTTACGTAAAAATCCAAATTAAGTTGTTAATTGGGTATGGTTCTCAATGTAAGTCAAAATAGGTTTCTAAGGCCAAATTGAAGGTTATAATCCCTAGATATTATTTTTCTATGAATTTTAGAGGGTTTATTTGATTTTTTCTCTACCTCGAACCTCGTGTATTTAAGTAGGTTTATTTTTAGGGTTACAGGATGTCATTTAATTCTTCGGAGTTGCTGTAGCCCTTGTTGAGTCATTTCATCCTACTTTTCTTCTTATTAAGTTATTTTGACCTATGTTTGGATCCTGAGTTACCCTGTTTTCAGATTAGATTGGTGAAATTACATTTTTACCCCTCAATTTATGTTTTCTTTGCAAACTCAGAATCTCTCTGAGCCAAGCCTTTCTAAGGTTATGTAGGAGATTTTTCTTGCAAATCAGGGTTAAATGGTGCTAGTTTAGGATTTGTGACGAGGTTCTCATCAATTTAAATAGGTTTGATTTAGGGTTAAAGAATGTCATTTAATTCCTAGATTTCACAATAATCCTTTTCTAACTGAACCATCCCACTTTTTTTCTTATTACATCCAATTGACCTATGTCTAGACCCTTAGAAATCCCGTTGATGCACTGCAATGGTAAAATTATAGTTTTACCCCTTATTTTATGTTCTTTTCCCAGATTAATGATCCCTTGAATTAAGCCCTTCTTTTGGTTATGCAGGAGCTCTTGTTTACTTTATTAGGTCAAAATATGTTAGTTAGGGCTCATGATGAGGTTCTCATCATTTACCATAAAGCCTTGATTGACTGAAGTGTCAAGTCACAAGCTGAAGTGTTGCATATGATAACAAATTTATCATGTATGGTATTTAACTTATGATGATGACTTTTTTATCTCTTTATTCTAAGAAACCATTCCTTAACAAAAGCAATAATCTTGTCATCACAGCAATGAAACTTTCAGTGGGGGAAACTATGTGAAGTCCCTCTAAAGGTCATATGTATTCACATCATTCATGTAGCATCTTCATAAGCTACAATGCTTTCCTCTTCACCTTTCAACAATGGTAGTGTAATTAGGTGAAAAAAACTCAATAGCAACACTCCATTTTTTGTTCTTATCAATTTCATACCTACTTGCCTCTTGTTTGGCTCCTCGAGGGTAAGACAAGGAGACCTCCATAATCCATACATGTTTATGGTGGTAGTGGAAGTGTTATTCACTATGCTCAATGTAGGCACTCTCAAGACGAAAATCAACTCCTCCACTAGAAAAGGATCAAGGCCCCTCTTATTTGATGTACACTAAGGGATTTTACTTTCCTTTGTGAAAGAAAGCACCAAAATGCTCTTAATGCTTTGTTAATGCTCCCTTGACTTTAAAGCAACTATTTGGTTTGGAAATTAACGAGTCTAAGAGTCTTATCCACCTTTCAAAAATGACCTCAATTTTTTATTGGCTTCCATTTGGGAATACTCTCAACACTTGCATCCTCTCTCTTATGGTTGATAGGTTAACGACCTCCACTACAGCTAAAAGACGTGCCTTCTCTCCCTTTTAGGAAGATTGCAACTCCTTAACATCATTGTCGAGATTCATTATTTGAACTTGGGCACTGGGATTCCTTAAGTTTCCTCAAGGTAGAGAAAATATACATTATCTTCTATGGGATTGAAAGTGGCATGAAGTTGCTTGGAACACCAGATGCCTTCTTAAATTAGAAGCTGATCTTGGGTCACATAGATTCAATGAGCTTAGGCAATTGGTTACAATGAAGTGAACATGGCATCTACTTTCTCCTTCTCTAGGCTAATGGATGTAGGCAACATACCTAAGAAAGGAAAGCTTCTTAATGAATGCAAAAGCCCTGTTGGGTTGTATAAAGGCCTCTATGAAATGCTATGTATTGCTTCATGGAAGGGGAGAGAAGGTAGAGGAGTGCTCACAGAAGAGGGTATAGGTAAGATCAAGAAAGTGCCATGTTAGAAGGAGGTTTGGTTTTGTAACAGCAAACCCTAAGTTTGCATGATGTCTCTAGAAACCTACCAACAACCATTTGCCAACATTTAAGTGAACTTTTGTTTTCCAACCAATGCTTTCTCTATCGCTCAGACTCTCCCTTGTACATTTCCTTTTGTTACAAGCACTCATGCTCTCACAGATCAATTTCTTTTTCTATGAGTATTCATGCTATAAATGGGAGAAATGTAAACTAAAAGGTGGCCTCCCTACTTCATGAGATAGCTTAGAGGAAGCATTCTTTGATCAAAACTCATTCTACCAAGGTTACTACTTAAGATGTCGCAAGCATTGCCAACTAAAGCTTGATGGATTTAGAGGGAACAAAACAAAAGTGATGGCAAGGGATATCTACCAAAGTGGCAAATCTGCTCCTCTTATTAGACCTGGACATCTCACCTCCTTGAAGCAATTTTCTTTTATGATGAGTACTCAAAATTAACCTTATCTGGTATCTTAAGATACCGTCTGTTTTGAGGGAATGATTTAAGGGATTAATTTTATAAGTCATGAAATTGTGAGATAAATCTAGAATTGTGAAGTTTTTGTATTTAGGGAAAATATAGATCAAATCATGGAATATTTGAGAGGGATTGGTGTAGGTGTTTTCTCACTTAATCCTAGGATATGTTCATCCCACCTTTTTGCCTGAAATTGAATAATCCTAGGATTGAGGACTCTATCCTAAGATTATTAGAACTCGACATTAAGGGTTAGTTTACTTGAAGGGTTAGAAAAGTAGTGTTAAGAAATATGCAACTAGCGCTAATATGCAATTGTGTTTATTTATAGAGTGGTGTTGAAATGACCCGTTGCCTTTTTAGTCGGATGATGAGAGCCTCATCATGAACCCTAACTAGCACATTTTGATCCAAATAAGCGTACAAAAGCTCCTACAAAACCTAAGGAAAAGCCTAAATCAGAGAATTCTAAATTTAAGAATAAAATAATTCATAAGGGATAAAACTGTAATTTTACCAATGCAGTACACAGACGGGGTGTCTAAGGGTCTAAACACAGGTCAAATGGGCTTAATAAGAAATAAAGTGGGATGACCTGATCCGAAAAGGGTTATAGCAACTTCTAAGAATTAAATGACATTCTGTAACCCTGAAACAAATCTGTTTTAATTCACGAGGTTTCAGGTAGGATAAAAATCAATTAAATTCCCTAAAATTTATGAAAAAATATTTCCTAGGATTTAGAACCTTCAATTTGACCTTTGGAACCTATCTTGACCTAAATTGAGAACCATACCCAATTTGTGACCTAATTTGGGTTTTTATGCAAATTGATCTGTCAAACGTGGTCAAACCAAAAATAAAACTTTACCATTGGATTCCTTAGGTCCAAATTAGGTTTATACCAAAATTTGAACCTAAGAGAAAGTCATCTTGACCTACTTTACAAATTGGTCCTCTTGAATAACTTTTTGACCCTTATCTTTTTGAACCCTTGCATTTTGCCCCCCAGCTACTCTTTCGTTCTTTGCAGAACGGTCCCTCTGCCACCCCACGCAGCCGCCCATACCTCCGGCGACCTTGTGTGGAGGATGACGCCGCGCAGGGTATGGGGTCGCTTTCAGAAACGAAAGGGGGGTTCCCTGCGTCGTCCTCTTTCGCAGGGACCCCCTCCCATGACCTGCCATTGCCCACTCCTCTCATGTGAACGCGCGAGAGGAATGGGTCTCCATCTCCGGCCAACTCCGACAAGCTCTCCACGATCTCTCCTCGAGATTCTCCTCTTGTCAGTTGCTATAAAAGGGACGGCAGGGCTCTCTGGTCATCTCAAGCTCGTTTTGGTCAGAGAATTCCCCCAAACTCATCCCTTCTCACTCTGGCCAGACAGCCCAACGCTTCCGGTGACCCTTCCCCCTCCCCCTCATCGCTCTGTTGCCACACCTGCAGCAGAGTTCACTCCACCTCGTCCTCCCGCCCCAGGCCGCACCAGCTGGCGCCTTCCAGATCCCCTCCTCGTCGCCGTTACCCCCCTCTGGGCATCTTCGTCTCCGGCGTCGGCAGGCACGCGTCGAGCGCCTCCTCCCCCCCCCCCCCCCCTTTCGTCAGTTAAGTAGGTGAAACTCTTCCCTTGACTCTCTTTTATTTCCCCCTTTTTTATTTGCTATTTCCACCCACCGACCAGCACTGTCCATCACCACCTTCTCCATCTCCGGCCGCCCTCCGGCGAGGCGTTTCTGCTACTCCACGCCTCCATCCACCTCGCCAGCTACCCCTTAAGCACCGCGACACCTTACTGACCCTAAATTCGCACTCTCTTCACCATGCCACACCTTCAGAACACCCCCCGAACACACCCACTCTCACGCACGTAGTGTGCCCTAGGCGCATGACCACAGGCACTCTCGCGTCTCACCGACCACTGCTGCACACTCGCCACACCTCGGCGAACCTCCCTGAGCCTTTTGACATGGCCGCAAGGCCGTTTTAGTGTTTTCAGGAGCCAGGTGCTCGCTGCCATTGTCGAGCGAGTGAAGCTTGCTTGGGAGCTTCACCCAGGTCTCCTCGTCCCAGGCAGCAGGTCCCAGGTCACGCAGAATCTGCTTGTGCACACACTCAGGTTCGAAATTGGGGTTGCAGGACTCTGCTGCTGCCCCAATTGGACGAACCCTCGTCCCGTAGGCGCTCGAAAATGAAGGTGGGACTTTAGTCCCACCTCGGAAGTGTGTGGGCACGTGCCGACACATAAATTGAAAAAGTCACATAGGCTATTCGCCTCGAAACACTGGGGTGAGGTCCCTCCTCACCTATCCACCGGGTCTCGTCCGCGGCACTGCCCACGCGGACCTGACCCGTGACCCGACTACCCCCACTCCTGAGCACTCCTCGCGCACCACACCCACGCCGATGCGCCTGGATCTGGGCATGCGACCCGACCCGATTACCCGGCTCTAGGAGAGCGTACCAAAGAGAGATTCAGAGAGAGAGAGACACGGGAAAGGGTAGGGGTAGGTTTTTTGTCGCATGTGTGCAGGGAACAGGTGAGGAAAAAGAAGAGGAAGAGCGGCGGCAAGGACTTAGCCGCGAGAAGCAAGAAGAAGGTGAAGGAGAAGCCGCAGCAGCCGAAGAAGAAAGAAGGAGAAGAAGACAACAGAAGAAAGAAGGAGGCACTGTAGCATCGGGGCCGATAAGGCGTCCGACTTGGAAAAGTAGACGTCCAGAACAGGGAAAGGCAGAAAGGGAAGAAGAAGAAGAAAGAAGGAGCTGCTGAAGAAAGAAGGAGAAGAAGACGCAGAAGAGAAGAAAGAAGAAGAAGTAGTAGCAGAGAAAAGGAAGAGAAAAAGAAGAACCGTAGCAGAGGAGAAGAAGAAAGAAGAAGGCAGAGAAGTTGACTGAAGAAGAGAAGGCACAGTGAAAGAAAAGAAGAAGAGAGAAGAAGAAGCCAAGAGAAAGAAGAGAAGAAAAAGAGAAACTTTTGCTCACTCTCTCTCTCTTAAATTTTTGTAAAACAGTATATAGTCAATTGTGAATTCATATGTTTCTAGAATGACGTGTGCTTCCTGAGTTCGACCTCGGGATATTTTAAAATCTCGAGTAATAAATAAATTAAAGTGATAATCGTCTTTCATAATACTACAACGAATACATCATTAAAACCCGAAGGACGAGCCCAAACATCGGATAAGACGTCTGAGGTTTTAGTCAGACGTCTGGACACATGCCCTGACGTCTGAAAGTGGGAAATTTCGTACACCTTTTGCGCTCTGCACGCAGGTGACGCACAGAGGCTTTTCTCTCCTCCGCACCCCCACTCCTAAACCCTAGCAACTACTCTATATAAACCCCCCTTCTCTTCTTCTCACCCCCTCACACCACTCAAGCCACCGCCACCTCCACCTTCTCCTTGCGACGACCATGCCCCCTCCGGTCTCTGCTGCAGCCGCGGCAAGGAAGGAGAGGAGCCGGTGAGGGAAAATGGGGAGGAGCGAGAGTGAGAGAGTGCGAGGGAGTGAGAGCGGAGGAGGAGGACGACGGCCACGAGAGCTCGGTGGAGCTTGAGGAGGAGACGTAGGAGAGAGGAGGACACCGACGGGGAGCTTCTCAAGCTCCTGCAGTTGCTGGAGCTGTTGCTGCATCATCTGAGGGCGGAGGCACGAGTGGAGCGAGCTGCGTAGAGGAGTTCTGGTACTGGAAGTTTTCTAGTATCAGACGTCTAAAGCATCGACCAGACATCTAACGAGACCTCAGGACGTCCGAAGCTGAAGCCGGACATCTGAAAGCATAAGATATCACGAGGTACGTATCTTCCTACGCTACCTTCCGCCATGTAGGTTGTAGCACAGGAAATGTTGGGCTAAAGTTGTGCTTGCGTTTTCGTACGCAGGTGAAGGCTTTGGGAAGGCTCACAGTGTGCTTTCCCAAGTACTTTTGGACGTCTGATCACGTCGCCAGACATCTAGAGGTATTTCCAGACGACCGGAGGCCTTGTCCAATGTCTGGAGCTACCCCCAGACGATCATAGAGAGAGTCTGGAGGTCTGAAGCAGCCACAGGAAGTGCAAGATGAGATCTGACATCTTTTAAGATGTCTGGGACTAGTCCCAGACAACTGATTTTGGTCAGTAACCGCGTATTTGGGTTATTTAGGACTTAAACAGAATCGGATTTCTGCAAATGAAATACCGCCGTGTTCCGCTCGAGTTCCTCTACGTGTTCGTGTTGAGTATTTACTGTTTTGACCTTGTCTAATGTAAATTAGTCGTTGGTACAGGTTACCAGTCGTTGGTACAGGTTACCAGCCAGACGACGAGATCTGCGAAGCATGCCTCCATTCCTCCCGTGATACCTGGTAGAGTGGTTTAATTCAGTTGTTAATATTTAAATAAGAATGTACTTGTTTGGAATAATTGGATCGAACTCTAAGATGTGGAATGAACCTTAGGGTAGAAATGTATGAGCCTGTTTTGAGCTGTACTGTCTACTTGATGCATGTCTAAAATAAATTGCTAGCAAATGATATTAGTGTAATTACAAGATGCATGTTAGAATATGAGTTGCCTGTATGTGACTGAATTATGAGATGCATGTTAGAATACAAGTTGCCTTTAAATAAGAATGTACTTGTTTGGAATAATCGAATCGAACTCTAGGATGTGGAATGAACCTTAAGGTAGAAATGTATGAGCCTGTTTTGAGCTGTACTATCTACTTGATGCATGTTTAAAAAAAATTGTTAGCAAATGGTATTAGTGTAATTATGAGATGCATGTTAGAATATGAGTTGCCTATATGTGAATGAATTATGAGATGCATGTTAAAATACGAGTTGCCTGTATGTGAATGAGAAAGTGAATGGTGAAACCACAAGTTGCATGTAAATGATTGAGAATTAAATTGTGAAAACACGAGGTACCTGTGTATGGATGAGGAACGAGTTATGAAACATGAGATTTGAGGGTGGATAAATGAGATGAATAATGAGCATGAACCCTACGGGGAATTAGGAGTAGAACTCCTGCGTATGAAAGGAATCTGGAATGTAGACGGAAAGTGAGTTGGCCTTTGTGTACGAAGTACCAAGGAGCACAGTGGTTCTTTTAGTGTAGAGCAGAGCTAACCTCCCTTGGGTTGAGATCCGGGGTTAGGATTGGCCACTTTATACCGACTCTTGTAGGTCCTCGCGTACGTGGTATCGAGGCGTGCTACTAGTGTACGAAGGGAGTTAGCCACCCCACGGGACCTAGGGTTAAGCTAGCCACCCTACATCGACTTTGTTAGGCCCGCTGGGCAAATCGGGGTAGTTGGACGAGGGTATGCGGACTGTGGAGGGACGAGACTCCTGTTTGGTTCTGAGGGGTGAGACCCGTACTCTGAGAGTGCAATGCCCTATACTGTTCCTTGTTGTACTTTGGACGTATCCGCTAGTAGAAACGACTGACCGCGTGTCAATGCGGGATAGTTATCCATGCGCTTATCACGCGTGTCGTAGTCACCGCTACGTCTCGACAGTGACCTCGGGGTGGTTGACAAGGTGTAGGACTACCACGGGGGACTCTCTCGGCTAGGAGAGCACCACGTATACCTTCTACTCCACGGAAAAGACTGCAATCAAGACCGTTCCCACGAGGAACAAGCAAGATCAAGAAATACTTGGATACTTTGGGAAATAGATAAACCAGAAATACATAAATGAGATAAATAAAAATGAGAATAAAACCCGCTTGTTGTTTTTACTTTACTTGTACATAGATAATATAAACACCACTCTACTCAGCGTTCGCTAACTCCATCTTTTTATAACCCTGTTCAGGATCAGGAGTTGAGTAGCTCGAGTTTCCGGTTGCAGAGGGAGCTGGGCCCAGCCGAACCCAGCTGCAGTAGTTTTCCTTCCAGTTCTTTGTTTCTGCCGTAGTTGTGAGTACTAGAACTCTATTTTATTGTTCCTGTTACTCATGTTTACTGTTCCACTATTGTTGTTGTGATGACATGTTGTACTTTGTTGAGACTTTAACTCTATTGTTCTTTTACGTCTCGTTTTCTTTCTTATGCTTAGTTATATTGCATGTGTGAATATGATTTATTTTCCTATTTTTGGTTATTTCTTGTTGGACGACTAGGTCTTGGGATTAATCGAGGCGAGCCGCTTTCGGGTCCTGTAGGGATCTGGGAACCGGGTCATAACAGGTGTTAACACTAGTTTGTGTTTACTTGAATTGATGTTAAGTTATGGTGTTAACTCTTGCGGTGTTTATTTGGTAGGGGTGTTAAGAATATGAAACATGAAGATTTTCAGAGGCATGAGTGGTGTAGAATTTTAACATGGATTTAGCTAACGCTAGTTGAAATTGATGTTAGATAAATCTGTGTTAAAATAACTAAACCTAAGTTACTAAATTGGGGGTTAAATAGTCAAGTAAACAAAAATTAACCTCTGTTTTAAAAGATTAAACCCCCAAATAAACTAGACCTAAAAGAGGAGCATTTAGTAAAAGGGACATCATATACAGGAACATTTAGAAAAAGGGAATGAAATTGCAATTATTTTAAGTTGGGGCAAAAGGTCACGGTATGAACCAGCAACTTTAAAGTAGCTAATTTTGGGTATTTTCTCATAATATAGTTCAAAACAAGTGTTTTGCAAATCGGATCGAGTTAAGGTGCGATTCAACACGTAACAAGCCGTGTTAACCGCCTCGACCCAAAAGTATTTTGGTAGCTCGGAGTTTATGAGCAATGTGTGAGCACACTCTTGAAGAGTGTGATTCTTTTTGTCAACACCTCATTTTGTTAAGTTGATCAAGGAAAAGAGAACTCATAAGCAATACTATACCCTTAACAAAAATCAATATACAAGGAATTTTCAAACTCGCTCCTATGATCACTACGAATCCGAGTGATATGGTAGCCCTATTCAGTTTGAACTTTCCTACAAAAGATGAAAAATACGAAAAACGCACCATCTTTGGATCTCAAGAAGGAGACCCATGAAATCGAGAAAAATCATCTATAATGACAAGGTAATATTTGCATCCACTAAGACTCATACTTTGTTGGTCTAAATAAATTTAAGTAAAGTAATTCTAGCGGTTTAGAGGTGGATATTACTTCCTTATTTTTAAAATTAGATTTCATGATTTTTCCTAAATGACATGGATCACAAGTAAAGTTATCTATAAATTTCTTTTTAGGGAAATCCTGAACTAGTTCATGTTTGGATAATTTTTGAACCAACCTCATAAGAACATGTCCAAGTTGAATATGCCAAATATTTACTTCATCATTTACAACTAGGTACTCATAAGTTCTATTTTTATCAAACTCAACTATATAGATATCTTTGTACCCAGTTCCCTTAAGAAGTGTTTCATTGGTTAAGGCATGAATAATTTCAACTATATTAGAAGTAAAACTACTTTATATTTCTTATCATATATTTGATTAACACTAAGCAAGTTATGTTTTAATCCTTTAACTAAAGAAACCTTAAAGATGGTAGAAGAAATGTTACCTATCTTACCAAGGCCAATAATATGGACCTTATGATTGTTGCTAAATGTGATCGTTCTTCCACCCGTAGGTTAGAGGTCTAATATGAGGTACTTGTCTCTAGTCATATGTTTGGAGCACCCTGAATCCATCACACATTGGCCTCCTTGATGGTGGTTTCTTTGTTGTCTTCCTTGTAGATCTTCTTGTTCCTACAAAAGACCTCTTTTGGTGACTTTGAGAGTTCTTAGGTCTTTCTAATTTGAGTTGACTTTCCTTAGTCTTATGGACCAAATTCTTCACATTATAATCTCCTTTGAATTGTATAAAACAAAGTTCGAGTTGTCTATTTGGTATCCAAATAAGTGTGGATCTAGATGTGTTAGAAGTCCTCCTTGTGGGAGGTGCTTTTCTGGAACATTTTGGCTACTACTAGCCTTATGATAGCCTAATCCATATTTACTAAAGGTTGAGTTTTGGGGAGCAATAAACTTGTCCAAGTTTATCTTTCCTTTAGTAAATTTGGCTAGGTCTTCAAGCAAGTGGCTAGATTTTTCTCTAAGGTGGGTTATTTCTATTTTCATTTTATCCATTTTATCCTCCAATTTGGCTAGTTTGTTTACTCAAGAACATGCATTTTGTCAAGTAACTCCTCCCTATCAGGAAATTTTTGTTCACTCGTAGCGGTATATAAATTCTTTGTTAATGATTTATTTTCAATAATCAAGTTTCCTACCTGCATAGATAGTCCTATTACCTCACTAGTGAGAGCTAAGTTCTTTTCCTTAAGACATTTAGTCACTTCCTTAGCTTCTAGATTTTCTACTTTTAATGACTTGTTTTTAGTTTAAGTTCTTTAAAATCAAAAGCTTCTTGTAACTCATCAAAAGTACAAGAAGGTATCTTGGTTTTCTCGAAGTCGGATCTGGAATCGGGGTCATCATTCATCGCCATGAGACCCAAACACACGGTTTCTTCGTTTGATGAATCCTCTTCTTCCTTGAAGCTCGTGTCATCCCAGGTTGCTTAGAATGCCTTTTTCTTGGAGGGTTTTGGCTTTGAGAACTTCTTGTGCTCCATTACCTTTTTCCCTCTCTTCTCTTCATCCCTTCTCAATAAGAGGCATTCCTTCCTCATATGGTCTCTCTTCTTGCAATTGTAGTAGACTAGAGGCTCTTCTTCCTTTCTCTTTCCCTTGGTATCTCTCATATTCCTAAGAAATTTCTTAAACTTTTTAGTTAACAAAATAAATTCTTTGTCGTTGGTATTTACCTCATTATTGAAACTTGCTTTGAAAGTCAAGGTTCTTTGGCTCGGGTGTGATGGATTTTCGCCTTTGGTCCATCTTGATTTCATAAACTATCAAATTCCCAAGTAGATTATCTATGTTTAGATCGTTTATTTGGTTGGCTTCTTTTATCGTCGTGACCTTTTGCTTCCACTTTAGTCCAAGGGAGCAAATGAGCTTAGCTTGAAGCTCCCCTTGAATGAATGTTTTTCCTAGAAACTTGAGGTTATTCACGATTAACGTCAATTACGTATATATCCCCAAGTCTCTCATTCTCCTTTATGGTGAAAGCTTTGAACTCCTGAGATAAAAGATTAACTTTAGAAGTTTAACTTTTGACGTACCTGTGTAAGTTACCTCTAGAGTCTATATCTCGTAGGTAATTTGGATTTGGTTTATGCAGTTGAACTCCTTCGAGCTAGGAACGCAATAGAGCAAGTTCATTATCTTAGCGTTGAGGTTGAGATGGTGGATTTGCTCAACGGTATATCCTGTCTTCGGCTTCTTGGGGATCTCATACTATGACTTACACTTCTCTCAAATGGAGAACTGTTGGCTTGCAGCCACATCTTCATTCGAAGCTTCCAATGCACGTAATTGCTCCCGTTGAAGAGTGATGGATGGATAGTGGATAGTACCGAGGGATGCAAACAGGTTAGGGTCGAGTTGGGTTTGGTTAAACCCATATTCATATTCATTTACAAAATTCATACTCATACCTCACTCATTTACTCATCAGGTACAAAAATTCAAACTCATACCCGTACTCATTTAACAATCGGGTACCCATTTATAGAAGGATTTTAGAAAATGATTTTATTTATTTTATTAAATCATATGTAACTCACATGACTTTCAAATGTGAACTTTTTACTAAAACTTTAGTCTCGATTCCACCTCTCTACCTCAACTCTGCCTTGACAAACAGAGGCGCATGCCTCACACTGCAACCTCAAGGCTATAGTCTTGGGACGATTTTCTTCCACCTTGTCTCGAGGCATAAGTCTTGAGCATTTCAAGGTTAGATTTTTAAAATCATGGGAATAAGAGACTTATGGTGGAACTTATATATCTCGAGTAAATGAAGATTTTATTTGGATACCCGAGTTGGATAATCAAGTATAAAATTATACCTATACCCATACCTATACTCAGTTGGATTTTTTAGATAAAACACATACCTGAATCCTTTCAGGTTCGGGTTAAGATTTTACTCATTCTTTTCGAGATGGGTTGAATCAGGTTTGACTCAGGTTTACCCAAACTTGCATCCCTAATTGTCCCTCTATTCGACCGGAGGCAATGACCTTTCCTTCCATCGATCTTTTTCCTGTGAAAGTTACTCCAAGTTGCATGGGAACCTCGCTTTGACACCAACTAGGGGTGATTAGTGAAATTGAAATATAATATAGAAATAAAAATTCAATCGCACAATAAACACTAAGATTAACCCTTAGAGATCAACATTACGATACACGACTACCATCTAACAGCTTCCGGGTAACATAAGGGTGTCTCTACTATTATATGCTTCGCACTTGGGGAGGGTTAAATTCTAAAAAAAAATTTGATACAGCTTCCCCTATTTTTCTTATTTTTCCTAAATTTCCTATACTCGCAGAGAGAACCCTACATAGTATAATTTTAAAAAAATGAGGTGGATACACCCCCATACAATAGTAGACACACCCATCGTAATACTACACCTACAAATAAGTATAAAAACATTTACGTGCCCAACACAAATTTTTACATCAATTTATAAGCTTTACACAAAAGGTGATCCACTGTAAGAAAAATAGATTTTAGCGATAAAAAATATTTGTTACTAAAGGTAATTATTTTATTACTAAAATACTTTATTGACAATTAAAAAATTTATAACTTCACTATCACTAAAAATGTTACTAAAAGTTTACAACAAATTTTGTTATCACTAAATTAACAATTATAGTTTCAAATATAACCGTCACTAAATCATCACTATAGAAACCTATAGAGTCAAATATAATTATCACAATTTTTGTCCTTAAATCCTACCTCTAGCTACAAAATAATGTCGCTAAAATATCACTATATAATAATTTAATGTCAAATATAATTGTCACTTAATCATTACTATGAAAGCATGTGGAATTAAACACAATTGTCACAAATTTTATCCCTAAAATCTACCTATAGTTACGAAAAAACACATCGCCAAACTATCACTATATATTACCTATAGTGATAAAGTTAAATGTTGATAATGTCGCTATATGACTAGATAATGATAATTATAAATGTTACAATTTTCATCACTATTTATTTTTACTTAAAATTATTCTCATTGCAAATGTAATCTATGAGATGATGCTAATATATTATTCCACCAAACTATGATATTTACATAAATATAAGTTACAAATTTTGTCGCACATCTATTTTATGATTATTATATATTTGTTTGATGAAGCACAACAATTTTTTTGTCACTATATTGTAATATGATATTAATCTACTTTTGATATTAAATGTGCATCACTTTTCAATTGAGAATAAGCAATGAGAAAAACATTTATAGCTAAATGAAATTTCAGCAACCACATGATTATAGTACACATAAGGTTGATCAAATGAACTTGGGACTCAAATGAAAATCCCTTAGCTGCATTACAAAAACTAGCAAATCCTATTACAACAACAGGGAACCAGAGGTAAAAAAAATTAAAAAAAACCAAAAAGAAAAACTGAAGAGTTTATGTAACAATGACATTTCTAGATACAAAGTTAACAATCAACAATAAAGTAAGATCCTAGACAAAGTTGAACCAACCAGTCACCAACAAGTCTGCATCTCCATGTTATATGCTTGGTAGATTCTAACCTCTAAACACAACTTATCTAACCACATTATTTTTTTGTCATTTTCTCTCCAATCCAATAACTAATTAGTATCTCATGGTAGTAGTATGACAAATTATCATGGATGAAGAGTCATTAATAGAGTCTCAAAATGAATTAGGCCAAAAGGTCAGTAGTGAGAGTACCATGATGTAGATAAGATTATCTAAAATGATTTCAAACTGCATATAGCCAAGAAAAAGAACAAACTAGAAACTCTACTTCCATCCTAAAGGGGATAAAGCAAAAAGTTAAATGGTCGCACTAGATATAAAAAATACTTGCACTAAAACCTCCTCTATTTCAAAGTGTGGTGGAAAAAGGCTCCCAAGTTGAAAGATCATTAACTACCATAGAATAATGTTAGAAAGGAATTCACATCAATACTAAGCCAACAAATAAATAAATCGGTATTTAAATCAATGAGATTAATCTTTTTTCCCCACCTATCAAAGTTTGTTTTTGGCATAGTTGTTTCATTAGAAAATTAAGTATAAATAAAAAAGAAAAAAACTCAATACTCATTATAGTTGTAGTCAGTATTGTAATTTCAGTTATGAATAATTAAATTCCATTTCACTGACAGAATGCAAAGCTTTGTAAAAAATGATAATGTGGCCATAATATAACTAAATGGGTGTCCATAGCTCATATTGTATCTCTAACTATATAAGCACAGAGCTCTACTTTTTGCATACTCAAGAGATCACATCATGGACAAGCCATTCGAGCTTCTCGAGGTCCAGAAGCAGGGAATTAGTCTAACAACCTATAGTCAATAGGCTAGATGTGATCTATGACCAAGTGCCAACTAATGGAGTAATAAGAGAGCATGATGGCCAATCCCAATCCCAATCATCTCTACTCCTATTTGCCTTCTTCTGTGAAATGACTTTCTCATTCTAGTGTAAATAAAAAGGACTTCTCTTTTTCGAAAGCTTAAAGGGTGGGAGCAAGGGTAAAGGAAATTTTAGGTTCAATAAAAAAATTGAATTTAATATTTTCAACTAATGAAAAAGGAAAATCTATTGCTTTTTTTCAAATTGCTTAGGCAGGTGGCTGACATATATGTTACATCAGAAACGATATACAAGCACTACTGGCAATTTGTATATTGTTTAATAAAAACAACTATGAAGCTAAAAAGAAATATATGAGATCAATAAAAGAATTGGCAAATAAATTCACAAATTCCAAATATCAACACAAGCATGTGTCATTTACAGGGCATGCCAAAATGGTTTCTGCAAAAGAAGGGCAATCACTAGCTGCACAAGAATTGTTGGAGGGAGATGCAATAAAGAAAATGCAAGAAGGTAGTTACAAAAGGGAATGGAGGAAAAAGATTATTCACCTAATAGAATAAATAATATTACAGATAAGGAATCACCAAAGATAAGACAAGGAATATCATTCTTATAGTTTACATTTTCACTGTCTCCAGCTAATGATTGATAAAAATGTGTACCGAAGAAAAGATGAATTAAATGAAACAAGTGGATGGTTGAAAGGGCATGAGAATTTACCCAAGTGGAAAAACAAAAAAGATAATAATAACAAATAAGATTTGGATTTGCAGTAACCTTCCTATATGGCAGGAGATAAAAGAGTCAAATTTACTTTCTTGTTCTTCCTAAGAAAGAGCAACTGTATAATTTTATATGGTTTCACACACTCAAACTCCCATATAGAGTGGCTTTATAATAAATACAAAACCAATTAAAAAACTTTGAATAGTAAAAAGGATCCAATCCACCTACACAACTACCATTGTTCTCAACACCTTCAAGCTAAAGCATACCATGCCTGGCATACCATATGAAAGAGAAATGATTTAACCTTACTCTTAGCACATTATCAGATACCAAAGGCAGGCAAATAGTCTGGAATGCAGATATGCGGGCATGGTATGCAGGTAGATGAAAAGGTCATGTAAGAAATAACCCCAGGTAGCAACAATAGATCCCAGCTGAATGCAAGAGAGCCCCAACAAAAAGTTGGAGAGAATCAGGTAGCAAACAGGAAATGATCCTAGAATTCCCAGTCTTCAAGCGGATAAAACTCCTAATTATCTGAGGGAGAGGAGAGGAAAGGAACGGTTGGTGACATGATGGTTGCCGAAGGGGTGACGTGGTGGTAGGAGGAAGAGGAGATGAAGGCATACCTTAGAGGAGGGGCGACGTGGTGTTTTTTTTTTTTGGCAAAACAATCGGCAATAATGATAATTTGGCAAGAAAGTGTCATGAAAAAGCAAATCTGAAAATTATAATGATACAAAACATAGCAAAAGCCTTAACAAGGTCGAGCAACAAAAGAAAGGCATGCAACCTCTAAGAACGGACAAACGAATTTCACCTACCGTGATATCCATTGCGGATTCACTAAAATAATCATCTTCAAAGAAAATCCTTAATGTCCCACTGCAATTAAAGAAAACATAAATAAAATCAATCATCTTCTTCTTCCTCGTTCTCAGCAAAATTGAAGTAGCGAAGCTCGTATACACTGCGATCTTTGTTCGATGCAATCACTTGAAGCCAGTCCCTCACATTGTGCTTCTTCAAGTATTTCTTCATCAAATACTTCAAATACGTTTTGAAGAAGGGGCGATGGGAGGTGACGATGATCTTGATCTTTTTTTTCATCTAAAATAAAATTAAATATATTTTCTATCATTTACATCAACGGAGTTGTCTTCAATCAAGAGGCAAAGAAAACCCCTTGAGCATCCAATTCTAACAAATATTAGCCCAAGCTGGGCATCATACGTGTATACGTCGACGGACAAGATCACCCAAGAGCTACAACCATCAAATGCAGGATACTCTCAGAAAGCCTGTCGGAGACAAAATCAAGCAGATATGAGCTCGTCAACATCATCCATATGGCTGCAATTCCTGCCATTTTCAATGTGCTTGACTGCATCATTGCTCTTGTTTGGCGGAAAGTTGTCATAATAGTTTACTTGTCCAGCCATCATACAGTGCACTAATAGATGAAACCAATAAAGATAAAATTGAGTTGTGGACCTTTGGAACTGCTTCCTTCTCAACCAAATATGGGATGATATACTTCTTCATATCACTTTCGGGTATTTGAAGATGGCCTCCTTCAACTTGAACAAACTTGACATGACCAGCTTCATCCAAGGTTTTCAAGCCTATCCAGTACTCCTTGTAAAGCAGTGTCTCTTGAGGAGGCAAAACTGGACCGAAGGCACCATCTGGATAATACCCAAACCATGAAGTCTCCCGAGTTATCAACACAGCGTCATCCTTGAACATGATGAGAACTAAAGTCTCGAGACTAATTAATCTTTCCTTGTATGTAGAATCCTTTCTGTCTGGGTACTCGTTATTAAGCTTCGGGAGAAATCTGCATCCATCTAGATAGCCTTTGATATCATCAGGAATCTTCACGTAACCACTAGGAGCCGAGTGTTCCTGGGCGTAATCACCATATAGTGCAAGCTGTAGC
This sequence comes from Thalassia testudinum, assembly GCA_037157565.1. Classification (NCBI taxonomy): domain Eukaryota; kingdom Viridiplantae; phylum Streptophyta; class Magnoliopsida; order Alismatales; family Hydrocharitaceae; genus Thalassia; species Thalassia testudinum. Next base: position 6,364,208 of record JAZHRO010000040.1, on the reverse strand, counting down.
AGCTTATCCACAAGGATACAAAAAACACCTGATCCACAAAGTGGCACAGAAGCAGTACCAGCATGGGGGCCTCCCAAGGATATAAAATTCTTAAGTGAAGGGCTTCCATCACAAAACTCTACCACAGCTCTGCCAATAAGGTTACCCTGAGAGAGACCAACTATCTTATATCCCCCACTGAGCTCTTTCATTTTCTTCACCTTCTCGCAAACAATATTTGCCTGTTTGTTAGGAGGCATGATCCAGGAGTCCAAATATCCATCTCCAATTTCCAAGCAGTAACCGGGAGAGTACGACGAATTGCTCAGGAGCTCCGTAAACTCGGAGACGCCTCTATTGGAACACTGGTCTTCGATCCTTCTCCTCTATTGTGATCAACGGCAGGGGGTACGGCTTCGCCATTCCCGCTCTCCTTCTCCTCCTCTTCCTCGAGATCCCTCTCCTTCCGCCTTACGGTGATATTGGTCTCGCCGTGGGTGACGGTGACGGAGACGTCCGAGGGCACCGGGCTTCCCGCCGTTGACCTTGATGCGCTCCTGCAGTAGCTTATCGAGGGAGGCGATGTCCATGATCTTGTCTTCCACCGGCTTCGAGCAGTCGATCGTGAACGTCGTCGCCCCCTTCTTCCTCCCCGCCTTCGCTGTCGCACTCACCCCCACGGTTCATCTCTGCCGCTCTCTGGCTCTGTGCGTTCGGGTGGGGATTTGGGCTAGGGTTTTGGAGGGGATGGCTGGGGAAAGGACCAGAGGAAGAGAAGGATTGTGGATTTGGGAGGTGGGAGGTTCTGCAGGTGGGTGGGGAAGGGGTGGGTAGGGTTGTAGGGATTTGGGACCGGGGGAGGGGGTTGGGGGGAGGGTGGGGAGGCGTGGGGGTGCTGCGGGCAGGTGCGTGGCCTCACTTCCCCCTTTCTTTCTTTCTTTCTTCCTTTGTTTTTTTTTTTACCTCGTTAGGCAAATTAAGTTAGCATGCTAACAAGGAATAGAATTAGGGAGAAAATAATTTTCTATGAAATGATTGTTTTTCTTTTTTTTTTCATATCGTTGTTTATAAGATAATATATATTTTCGGAAGGAAAACAAATTAATGTATTAAATTGGAAATAATTATTTATTTTTTAGATGATAAAGAAAATGAAAAAAAATAAATTGATATTTAATTACCTTCATTCTTCTATGTTACTGATTAGATTATTCTAATAAAGATGATAATTTTTAAAAAATATTCTTGGATAATAATCATTTGACAGAAATATAATCAATGAATTATAAGTTTTTAATTTAGAATATATGAATTTGTTAGAGCAATTAGAATATCCTTTTAAAAAAATATTGTTACGATCCGATCTCAGATCCCTATAGGATCCGAGATCGACCCGTCTTGATTAATCCTAAGACCTAGTCATTCAACGAGAAATAACCAAAAGCAGGAAATAATTCACATCCACACATAAAATATAACTAGGTAGAAAGAAACAAGAGACAATAAAAGAAACAAAACGAAAAGGTCTATCAAAGTTACAGGCCATCACAACTACGATAGAGAAAAGTACAGTGAAAAAATAACTGAAACAGTATTATATAGAACAAAAATACTCACTAATACAACATGGGCTAAGGAAAACAGTAAGAAACGCAACTAAGGCTAAGCTCGACTGGGCCCAGCTCCCTTTACAGTCGGTGGTGTAGCTGCTCAACTCCTTGACCTGAAGAAGGTTATAAAATTCCGGAATTAGCGAACGTTGAGTAGAGTGGTAATTTAGCTATTTACATGTAATTAAGACAAGCAATTAATTTATGTAATTAAACAACTATCCATTTTCATTTAGTTCAACTAAGTACTCCTAATTTGTTGTTCCTTTATTTACTTGGATCATTTCTTGATTTGGCCTGTTCTTCACGGGAACGATCTTGATTGTAGTCTTTTCCATGATGTAGGAGGTACACGTGGTGCTCTGCTTGTCGGGAGAGTCCCCTGTGGTAGTCCTACACCCAGTCAACCACCCTGAGGTTACGGTCGCGATGTAGCGGTGACTACGACATGCGTGATAAGCGCATGAGTAGTTAACCCGCATTGGCACGTGGTCAGTCGTTTCCGCTAGCGGGTACGCCTAAAGGTACAGCATGGAACAGTACAGGGCCTTGCCCTCTCAGAACAGGGGTCTTCCCCCTCCACTATCCGCGTACCCTCGTCTGACTATCCCAATTTGCCCAGTGGGCCTAACAAGAGTCGATGTAGGGTGGCTAGTCCTGACCTCGGGTCTCGTGAGGCAGCTAGCGCCCTCCTTACACTAAGTAGCACACCCCGGTACCACGTACACGAGGGCTGAACAGCAGTCGGTGTAGAGTGACTAGTCCTAACCCTGGGTCTCCACCCAAGGGGCAGTGTTACGACTCGGTTCCTGAATCTCTACAGGACCCGAGACCAGCTCGACTCGACTGATCCCAAGACCCAGTCGCCCAACAAGAAATAACCAAAAATTAGGAAAGTAAACCACATTCACTATGCTAGGTAACTAACAGTAAAAGAGTACAATAGTAAAGGAAATAAAAGCTGCTATAGTATATATCACCACCACAACAGTAAAACAGTATCAAGGTACAGAAACGCAAAGGTACATAAATGTAAAGGTACAGAACATAAAAGTACAAGAGTCTGAACTCACTACAACAAAGGGGTACTACAACAAGAAGGCTACTGCTACTGGGCTCTACTGGGCCCAGCACCCTCTGCACCCGGAGACTTAGGCTGCTCAACACCTGGACCTGAAAAGGGTTAGGAGTAAACACAGTCAGCGAACGCTGAGTAGAGTGGCAACCAACTAACAAAAGCAGTAAAGCTAACTGGTAAACTAGCTATTCCAATTATTTAATTTACAAGTTATTCATCTTCACCCATTGGTTTATATAATTTCAAATCTCTTTCTTGATCTCGTATGTTCCTCATGGGAACGATCTTGATTGTAGTCTTTTCCGAAGAGTAGAAGGCACACGTGGTGCTCTCCTGGTCGGGAGAGTCCCCCGTGATAATCCTACACCTAGTCAACCACCCGGGGTCACTGTCTAGTCGTAGCGGTGACTATGGCAGGCGCGATAAGTGCACAGGTAGCTACCCCGCATTGGCACGTGGTCAGTCATTTCCGCTAGCGGGTACACCCAAAGTATAGCACAGAACAGTATAGGGCCTAGCCCTCTCAGTAACAGGGGTCTCGCCCTTCCACAGTCCGCGCACCTTCGTCTTACTACCCCGGTTTGCCCAAAGGGCCAAGAAAAGTCGGTGTAGGTTGGCTAGCTTAACCCCAGGTCCCATGGGGTGGCTAGCTCCCTACACTAATAGCTCTCCCTGGTATTGTGTACGCGAGGGCCAATAGAAGTCGGTATAGAGTGGCCAAACCTACCCCGAGTCTCAACCTGAAGGGTGGCAAGCTCCCCTCTACACTAAGAGGGAACATGTGCTCCCCTTGGTACCACGTACTCAAGGGCCAGCACACTTCCCATCACATTTCCAGATCCATTTATTTATTTTCAGGAGCTCTACTCCTAATTTTCCCGTAGGGTTCATGCTCATATTCCTCATGCCATTCCATACCAGGTTTCATCATTCACATTTCCATTCTCAGGTTATACACATGCACTTGTATTTCTATCATTCACATTTCCATTCTTAGGTTATACACTTGCAGCTCGTATTTCTATCATTCACATTTCCATTCTCAGGTTATACACCTGCAGCTCGTATTTTATCATTTAACGTATATAACAGGTAAGGTCACATGTAACTGTTTAACTAGCACAAGTAATTTCATATTTCACAGGTAGCCCTAGTTCATTAATAGGCAGTTGTTAACATTCCTATCTACTTATTCAATACTGCAATTCAATCACGCATACAGACATTTCAAGTACTTCTTGTCCTAGGATTCATGCCATATCCTAGGTTCTAATCATTCATTCCATATAAGCATTCAGGTTTATAATTAAATTAGGGGAAGCGACTCTACTAGTCAACCCAGGAGTATTGGGGGCTCGAATGGCAGGCTCACGTGCCTTAGCAAGCTCCGAACCCGCAATGGAATGAAGTCCTATAACAAGGGACAATCACAAAGGAACATTCAGAACAATATAGGAAGCCTTCTGACAAGTAGAGGAACTCACAAGGAAAATATTAATGAGAACCTTATCATGAACCCTAACTAGCACATTTTGACCTAATTAAGTGTACAAAAGCTCCTACAAAACCTAAGGGAAAGCCTAAATCAGGGAATTACAAATCTGAGTATAAAATAATTCACAAGGGGTAAAACTACAATTTTACCATTGTAGTACATAAACGGGGTTTCTAAGGGTCTAGACACAGGTCAAATGGGCTTAATAAGAGAAAAAGTGGGGTGATTCGATCAGGAAAGGGTTATGACAAAGTCTGGGAATTAAATGACATTCTGTAACCCTAAAACAAGCACACTTTAATTCACGAAGTTTCATGTAAGATAAAAATCAATTAAACCCTGTAAAATTCGTGAAAAAATATCCCCTAGGGTTTAGAACCTTCAATTTGGCCATTGGAACCTATCTTGACCTATATTGAGAACCATATCCAATTTTTGACCTAATTTAGATTTTTGTGCAAAATGTCCAGTCAAACATGGTCAAACCTAAAATCCAACCTCACCATTAGATTCCTTAGGTCCAAATTATGGCTATACCAAAATTTGGACCTAAGGAAAGGTCGCCTTGACCCACTTTACAAAACGATCCTCAGGAATTACTTTTTGACCCTTAGCTTTTTGGACCATTGCAGAAACCCCCTATCTTTCTCGTCTCTTTCTGCAGACAAGTCCTTCTGCCCCCGCACTGTGCAGGCCATACCTCTGGTGACTTTGCATGGAGGATGGCGTTGCACATACCTGGGGAGTCGGCCCCAGACTTGAAAGGAGGATCCCCTACGTTGTCCTCTTCTGTATGGACCGATTCCCATGCCCTGCTGGCCACCATACCTCTCGTGCGAACGCTCGAGAGGTATGGGTCTTTTTCTGGCCATGCCTCCGGCGAGGAGCCCACGCCGCCTCCTCGCTTTTCCCTCCCAGCCATCACCTATTTAAGGAGCGACAGCCCCTACCGCTTCCTTTAAGCTTGATTTGGCCGCAGACTCCCTTAGAATTCATCTTCCCTCTCTCCGACCAAGTAGCCCACAAGCTCCGGCGATTTTTCCTCCTCCCTCTCGTCGCTCTGCTACCATACCATCGGTAGGGTTCACTTCGCCTCGTTCTTCTGCGTTGCACCGCACCAGCACATGCCTTCCTGTCCTCCTCCTCGTCGTCGTTATCTCCCCCTCAGGGCCGTCTTCTTCGATGACGGCACATACGCGTCGTTCGTCTCCTCTGCCTCCCCTTCGCTCCAAGTACCCCAGATAAGCTCCTCATCTCCTACTCTCTATTTGCCCTCAATCTATTTCACAGATTACCCCTCGACTGCCATTGTCCGCCTGCATCTTCCCCATCTTCGGCCAACCTCCGGCAAGATGCATTAATGCCGGTTTCTCATGTTTCGTCTCTAAGGTTATTATGATTTATAGTCATTGTAGCATATGACAAAACAGCTACCAGATTACTAGAATTTTTTTACTCGGAATAACAAGTTTTCCCGAGGTCGAACTCAGGGAGCAACTATGATTCTAGAAGCATAAATGTTCACAATTATGTTACAAAAATAATAAGCGAGAGAGAGAGAGAGAGAGAGAGAGAGAGCTAAAGTTCTCTTTTTTTTTGTTGGCTTCTTCTTCTCTCTTCCTCTTCTCTCTTTTCTTCTTCTTTCTGCTGATTTTTCTCCTCTTCTCTTTTTCTTCTTCTTCTTCTTCTGCTTTGGCCGTTCCTCTTCTTCTTCTTCTTCTTTCTTCTTTTCTTCCTGCCTTCTTCTTTCTTCTTTAGCCTGCGGCTGTGGTGATCTTCTTCTTCTTTTTCTTTCTCTTCTGCTATGCTTCTTGTAACGACCCGATTCCCGAGTCCCTACGAGACACGAGAATCGGATCGACTCGACTAATCCCAAGACCTGGTCGTCCAACGAGGAAGTAACCAAAAGAGCAGTAAAATAAACCACATTCAGCATGAATATAACTAACAATACAAAAATACAGCAGTAAGGAAAGAAACCACTACAGTATGTACCACCACAACAGTAGAACAACATTTATAACATAATATAAACTGCAGGTAAAGAAAAGTACAGCGGAAACAAGAACTACTCACTACAGTGGAACCAAAAAGAGGTACAAGAGAACAGTGGTAACTCTACTGGACCCTACTTGGCCCAGCGTCCTCTGCAGCCGCTGACCCTGGCTGCTCAACACCTGGTCCTGAAAGGTAACGAGTGTAACACGTCAGCAAAACGCTGAGTAGAGTGGCAGCTAAACTAAAGAAACAGTAAAGTGTACAGTAGCTGTTTTAATTTTCTTTCTTCCTTTATTTACGTCTTTCTATTGTTTCACAATTTATCTATTTCTCAGATCCTTCACTTGATCTCGAATGTTCCTCGTGGGAACAATCTTGATGGCAGTCTTTTCCGAGAAGTAGAAGTAGCACGTGGTGCTCTCCTGGCCAGGAGAGTCCCCCGTGGTGATCCTACTCTCAGTCAACCACCCCAAGGTCACTGACAGACGTAATGGTGACTACGGCACGCGCGGTAAATGCACGGGTAGCTAACCCGCACTGGCACGCGGTCAGTCGTTTCCGTTAACGGGTGCGCCCAAAGCACAGCACGGAACCAGTACAGGGCAGAGCCCTCTCAGTAACAGGGGTCCAACCCCTCCACAGTAACCAAACAGGGGCCTTGCCCCTCCACAGTCCACGCACCCTCGCCTGACTACCCTGGTTTGCCCCAGTGGGCCTAACAAGTCGGTGTAGGAGGCTAGCAGAACTCCGGGGCCCGCGGGGTAGCTAGTACCTCCCTACACTAGTAGCTCTCCTCGGTACTACGTACACGAGGGCCAGCAAGTCGGTACAGAGTGGCCAGTCTTAACCCCGGGTCCCTGGGGCGGCTGGCTCCGCTCTGCACTAAACAGGGGGACAGTCGCTCTCCTTGGTACTCCGTACTCAAGGGCCAGCTCACTTCCCCAATTCTATTCCATTCACTTTCCAGGAGTTCTACTCCTAATTCCCCGTAGGGTTCCAACTCTTTAACTCAGCGCATTCCGGTTTCACCTTTCCAGTTTCACGTTCATACATCCCATATTCTTAATCATGTTCATTTATTCATAACAGGCAGCTGTTAATTCAATTCACAGGCAGCTATTGTTTCCTTTCCACATTTTCCAAGACTGCAGTATTCATACATTCCACTAGTTTTCCCATCCTAGGATTCATGTCATATCCTAGGATCTATCATACAATATAGTTTTCCAGCCCTAGGATTCATGCAACACCCTAGGATCTACCATTCCATCTATTTCTCATTCCTAGGATTCATGCAAAGTCTTAGATTCTATTTATGATTTCATAATTTAATAGATTATACTTAAAGCCACTCTACCGGTTACAACAGGCGAACTGGGGGCGTGGTCGGGAATCCCGCGTGCCTCCGCAACCCCCGAGACTACAACGGAAAGGGGTCCTATCACAAGGATCAAACACAAGGAATTTCTCAAAAAAGTATACAGCTACTGTAGACGGGTAGAGGATTTAATTCCGAAAAGAATGCAACTCGAAACGCGGAAAACGGAACCCGAACGGGCCCTAAATGGGTCGAAAACGACGAAACAGTGCAAAATCAGACGTCTGGAACTTATTCCAGACGTCTTAAAAAGTGGATCAGGGTTACCTTTGCTCTGCGTGGTCTCTCAGACGTCCAGAATCCTGCGGGGGCATCTGGCCTAGTTCCCAGACGTCCGATGGTCACCCAGGACGTCTGTAAGTCTCTCCAGTCGTCTGGCACTGCAGCCAGACGTCTGATTCGCGTTAGATGTGAATCTCAGAACCTGCGCGTACCCATCTCTCTCTCTTAGTACGGTCAGTTGAAGAAAAGGAAGAAGACGGAAATAACTCACCTTTCAGACGTCGTGCCCGTCGTCTGGCTATCAGCCTAGACGTCTGATTCTGGAAAAGTTTCCAGAACCAGGGCGCAACTCGCCCTCCGCTCGTGACGCCCGGCTGCGCCGCGTCTCGTCCGCCTGCTGCTCGAGCTGCAGCAGTCCTCCCGCATCGCTCCGCGCCCGCTGCGCCCCCGTCGGCCGGCTCCCGCTGCCCCGGTAGACTCGAGCCCTCATGGCCGACGCCTCCTCCCCCGCGCAACACCTCCTCCCGCACCCGCTGCGGTTGTCGCCGCCGCCGCTCACTCGCGCTCGCTCTCGCGCACCTACTAGAAGGAGAAGAGGAAGGGGGCAAAGGTGTCGGGAGTGAGGGGGAGGGCGTGGCCTTTTAAGGCCGCGCGAGGAGGAGAGAGAGAGCGCGACAGAGGGCGCAGGAGGGAGAGGGAAAAAGAGAGAGAGGGAATTTTCGCAGGTCTGTGCGCTCAGGCACGTAGACGAATCGCGCGTGCCAACAATAACCGATTCCCAGATGTCTGGGCCACTTCCCAGACATCTTAAAAGATGTCTGAAGAGCGCGTTCGTTACAATATAACGAACTCAAAGGAAGTTTCGTCCCCGAAACTTGCGCTAACTAGGGTGCGGGAAAACGTCATAAATACCATAACAAACTCAAAGAGGACCAAAGCCGGTCCGAAAAGACGTACCTGCGAAGAGTTCCGGGTACTGCTCCCGCATTGCCGCCTCAGGCTCCCAAGTAGCCTCCTCGTACCGTTGGCTCCTCCACAAAACCTTTACCAAGGGTACTTGCTTTCGTCTCAAACTGCGGACGGCACGGTCTAGAATCTGCACTGGCCGCTCAGGGTAGGTCAGGTCGTCGCCCACCTCGACGCTCTCGTGACTCAGTACGTGACTGGGATCAGCTACGTACTTCCTGAGGTTGGACACATGGAACACGTCGTGTACACTAGAAAGCTGGGGAGGGAGGGCAAGCCTGTACGCAACGGGTCCAACCCGCTCCAGGATCTCAAAGGGCCCCACAAACCTCGACGCGAGCTTCCCTCTCACCCTAAACCGCTGCAGGCCCTTCATGGGCGAAACACGAAGAAAGGCGTGGTCCCCAACCTCAAACTGCACCTCTCTGCGTCTCCGATCCTCGTAGCTCTTCTGTCTGCTCCTGACAGTGCGGAGTCGCTTGTGGATCTGCTCGACCACCTCCTGACTCTGCCGGATTAACCTGGGGCCAACCTCCCACTTGGTCCCCACCTCAACCCAACTCAAGGGTGCCGTACACCTCCGTCCGTACAGAGCCTCGTAGGGAGCCATGCTGATACTCGAGTGATAACTGTTGTTGTATGCAAACTCCGCTAAGGGCAGGTGCTCCTCCCAAGAGCCCCTCCAGTCCAGTACACAGGCACGCAAAAGGTCCTCAAGTGTCTGTATCGTGCGCTCAGACTATCCGTTCGTCTAGGGGTGGTAAGCTGTACTAAACCTCAACTGCGTCCCCAAGGCCTACTGAAACTCAGCCCAAAACTGGGACGTAAAGCGGGTATCCCGGTCGGATACGATCTCCTGCGGAACTCCATGTAGTCGTACCACATCACGGATATACCTCTCTGCCAACTGTGCTGGTCCCAAAGTGACTCGGATCGGCAAGAATCGCGCCGTCTTCGTTAGTCTATCCACTATTACCCAGACTGCGTTGTGTCCTCGCTGGGTAACAGGTAAGCCCACCACCAAGTCCATGGTGATGCTCTCCTACTTCCACTCTAGCACTGGAAGCAACTGTAGCGGCCCTGCAGGCCTCTGATACTCGGCCTTCACCTGCTGACACACTAAGCACTGCTGCACGAACTCATCCACATCTCGCTTCATCCCCCTCCACCAAAACTCGCGTCTCAAGTCGTGGTACATCTTCGTGTTTCCGGGATGTATGGTGAATCTGGAACCGTGTGCCTCAGTCAGGAGCTCTCTCAACAGCTCCTCGTCTCTGGGAACGCACAACCGTCCCCTCAAGCGCAGTACCTGGTCTGTGAAAGAGAAGTCCCCCGGGTCTCCCGACAGTACTCTGTCGCGCAAGGACTACAAGTACGGATTGGCCATCTGTCCTGTGATGATGCGGTCTATCAGCTCTGGCCTGGTCTGTCGTGTCACCGTCACTGCCCCACAGTGCCCCCGTAACACCAGGGGTCGCCAACTGCCCACCTCCTCCAAAAGGCTCCAACTCTGTAACTGTAAACTGGCCAAGTGTGCGGGCGCCTTACGGCTCAAGGCGTTAGCCACCACATTGGCCTTTCCCGGGTGGTAGGAGATGCTACAGTCGTAGTCCTTCAGGAGCTCCAACCAACGTCTCTGTCTCATGTTGAGCTCCTTCAGATCAAAAAGGTATCTGAGGCTCTTGTGACCTGTGAAAATTTCGAAGGTCTCACCGTACAAGTAGTGCCTCCAAGTCTTCAGCGCGAAGACAACAGCTGCCAACTCTAAGTCGTGGGTAGGGTAGGTATGCTCATGGGGCTTCAGTTGCCGTGAAGTGTAAGCGACAACGTGACCCCTCTGCATGAGCACACCTCCTAACCCCTGCAAGGAGGCGTCCGTGTACACAACGAACCCGCCACTACTGTCAGGGATGGTGAGCACGGGAGCCGAGGTCAACCTCTCCTTCAGCTCCAGAAAACACGCCTCACAGGCGTCTGTCCAAGCGAAGGGCACGTCCTTCCGGGTCAACTGTGTCATAGGACGCGCAATATGTGAAAATCCTCTGATGAATCGTCTGTAGTAGCCTGCCAGTCCCAGGAAACTACGAATCTCAGTGACTGAACATGGTCTCTCCCACCTGAGTACTGCCTCAACCTTGGCTGGCTCCACCACCAAGCCATCTCCAGAGATCACATGACCTAGGAAGGTCACCTCCCTCAACCAGAACTCGCACTTGCTGTGTTTGGCGTACAACCTGCGTCGTCTCAGAGTGTCCAGAACCATCCGCAAGTGCTGTCCGTGCTACGTCCGATCTCTAGAATAGACGAGTACATCATCTATGAAAACCACCACGAACTGGTCCAAGTAAGGTCTAAACACCCGGTTCATCAGATCCATGAAAGTAGCGGGGGCATTGGTCAGCCCAAACGGCATGACCAAAAACTTGTAGTGTCTGTACCGGGTGCGGAAAGCTGTCTTGGAGACGTCGGTCTCCCTGATCCTCAACTGGTGGTATCCAGACCTTAAGTCGATCTTGGAAAACACCGTGGCACCCCGCAACTGGTCAAATAAGTCGTCGATCCTCAGCAGCGGATATCTGTTCTTGATGGTGACCCTATTCAGCTGTCGGTGGTCCACACAAAGGCGTAAGGTCCCATCCTTCTTCTTCGCAAACAGTACCGGGGCTCCCTAGGGAGACGCACTGGGTCTCATGAAACCTTTCTCCAAAAGGTCCTGCAACTGGGACTTGAGCTCTCGCAGCTCAAGCGGTGACATCCTGTATGGCGCGGTGGAGATGGGGCTGGTCCCTTGTACTAGTGAGATCTCAAACTCGATCTCACGCTCGGGTGGTAGTCCTGGTAACTCGTCTGGAAACACGTCAGGGTACTCACTGACCACCGGGATGCTCTGGAAGTCTGCCACAGGGCTGGGCTCTGCCACCACACAAGCTAGGAAGACCTCACACCCCTGGCTCAAAAGCCTCGCCGCCCGAAGTGCCGAAATGCACCTGAAACCTCCGTCCACTAGCTGTCCGTGAAACTTGAAAGAAGGCAACTCCGGCATGAAGAAGACAATCTTCCTCTCAAAACAGTCCACCAAGGCGTGGTAAGTGGACAGCCAGTCCATCCCCAGAATCACTCCGAAGTCCTCCATCTGTATCATAATCAGGTCAGCTGGCAGGCTATGTCCCCCGACGCTGACCTCGCAATCCGTGTACACCTCCTCAGCTACAAACATCTGACCACTTGGACCTCTGATTACGAACGGATTTTCTAATGTTGTATAATCCTGGTCCAAACTAACTGCAAAACTGGCTGCGACAAACGAGTGCGTAGCGCTGGAATCGAAAAGCGTGTAAACGAGTCTGCCGGAAACTGAAACCATACCTGCTACCACCGATCCTGAAGCTCTGGCGTCCCTGTGTGTCAGGGAGTTGATACGCCCTTCAGCTCTAGGTGCGGACGAAGCAGCCACACTTTGCGTCGGATGGGTAGGTGCTGGCCGGTACCCTCCTCATGACTGCTGTCCTCCTAACGCCTGGGAATCGCGGCCTCCTGCGTGCCCTCCAGTGCTTTGCACGGGGAGTATCTGCTGACCTCCTGCCCTAGACGGGCAGTCCCTCCTGATGTGGCCCGGCTGGCCACACTGGTAACAGAGGGGAACCCGACTCCCGCCCTCAGTGGGTCCCTGCTGTCGGCTGGACGGGGGTCCGGTGCTGGCGAATGGCCCTATCGAGGGCCCCCAAAGGCCACTGATGGCCCTGTAAAACGTGACGGCTCTCCTGCAGATGCCACGTGTCTCCTCTCTTGCCGGCCCTATGAAAAGTCTGGTTGGAAGGGCCTCTTCCGCCCGCCGTCAGTGTCTCGCGCGGACGGGTTGGTCTCCTCGTAAGTCATAGCTGCCTCTACCACCCTCGAAAATGTAGGCAGCTTCAGGGGTTTGACATACCCCCGAATCGCAGGCCGGAGCCCCTCGGTGAACCTCCAAAGGCGCTCCTCCTCAGTAGCTACCGCTGTCGCTGCAAAGCGGGACAGCTCCAGGAAACGCGTGCGGTACGCGCTCACGGTCATCGTCCCTTGGCGGAGAGTGTGGAACTCCCGCCTCCTATGGTCCTGCCACGTCTGGGGAAAGTACTACTCGCAGAAGAGGGCGACGAACCAGTCCCAGGTCGGCTCGTCCCTCTCCTGTCCCCGGACCGCCCTCCACCACCTGTGTGCCGCACTCTCTAGCTGGTACGTGGCAAAGGCCACGTGGCACTCCACCGGGGGGCGAAGGGTGTCGAAAAATCTTCTCCAGCTGCTCAAGCCAGTCCTCTGCCTCGGTTGGGTCCTCATCCCCCTTGAAGGAGGGGGGCTTCAGCTTCCGAAACTACCCGAAGAGCTTGGAGTGGCGCTGCAATGGGGATGCTGGTCCACCCTCAGGCAACGGTGCCTCATGCACAGAAGTATCGGAGGAAGGTGGGGACAGCGGCGGCCCATCCCCTCCCCTGTGTTCAGCGCCGTGTCCGTCGAGTGGTCCCACAGAGGACTCCCCCTCCACAGCCCCAGGGTGAGGTGCTCGGGGCAGTGGGTGGAGCTCCTCTCGTACAATTTCTCGTATCAGCTGGGCGAGGTCCTGGGCCTGGACGCCCGGGAGTAGTGGCTGGTCCACTGGGGTGTCGGCAACGGTACGCCCACCTCGCTGACCTCGTCCTCGACCGCGCCCGCGACCCGCCTCACTGGTCCCACGACGAGGCATCTCCTGCAAGGAGACACGAAACAAAATGGAACACGTCACTACGGAACGATACCGAACGGAAACGTCTAAGAACTCATGTCAAAAGATATGTTGTGGTGGCTACTCTAGTTATAGACATGTGAATTGGTTATTTTCCAGTCAGTTGATTCACTTCTCGGGACGACCTTGCTCTGATACCATCTTGTAATGACCCGATTCCCGAGTCCCTACGAGACATGAGAATCGGACCGACTCGACTAATCCCAAGACCTGGTCGTCCAACGAGGAAGTAACCAAAAGAGTAGTAAAATAAACCACATTCAGCATGAATATATCTAACAGTACGAAAATACAGCAGTAAGGAAAGAAACCACTACAGTATGTACCACCACAACAGTAGAACAACATTCATAACATAATATGAACTGCAGGTTAAGAAAAGTACAGCGGAAACAAAAACTACTCACTACAGTGGAACCAAAAAGAGGTACAAGAGAACAGTGGTAACTCTACTGGACCCTACTTGGCCCAGCGTCCTCTGCAGCCACTGACCCTAGCTGCTCAACACCTGGTCCTGAAAGGTAACGAGTGTAACACGTCAGCAAAACGCTGAGTAGAGTGGCAGCTAAACTAAAGAAACAGTAAAGTGTACAGTAGCTGTTTTAATTTTCTTTCTTCCTTTATTTACGTCTTTCTATTGTTTCACAATTTATCTATTTCTCAGATCCTTCACTTGATCTCGAATGTTCCTCGTGGGAACGATCTTGATTGCAGTCTTTTTCGAGCAGTAGAAGTAGCATGTGGTGCTCTCCTGGCTGGGAGAGTCCCCCGTGGTGATCCTACTCTCAGTCAACCACCCCAAGGTCACTGACAGACGTAACGGTGACTACGGCACTCGCGGTAAACGCACGGGTAGCTAACCCGCACTGGCACGCGGTCAGTCGTTTCCGTTAACGGGTGCGCCCAAAGCACAGCTCGGAACCAGTACAGGGCAGAGCCCTCTCAGTAACAGGGGTCCAACCCCTCCACAGTAACCAAACAGGGGCCTTGCCCCTCCACAGTCCGCGCACCCTCGCCTGACTACCCTGGTTTACCCCAGTGGGCCTAACAAGTCGGTGTAGGAGGCTAGCAGAACCCCGGGGCCCGTGGGGTAGCTAGTACCTCCCTATACTAGTAGCTCTCCTCGGTACTACATACACGAGGGCCAGCAAGTCGGTACAGAGTGGCCAGTCCTAACCCCGGGTCCCTGGGGCGGCTGGCTCCGCTCTGCACTAAACAGGGGGACAGTCGCTCTCCTTGGTACTCCGTACTCAAGGGCCAGCTCACTTCCCCAATTCTATTCCATTCACTTTCCAGGAGTTCTACTCCTAATTCCCCGTAGGGTTCCAGCTCTTTAACTCAGCGCATTCCGATTTCACCTTTCCAGTTTCACGTTCATACATCCCATATTCTTAATCATGTTCATTTATTCATAACAGGTAGCTGTTAATTCAATTCACAGGAAGCTATTGTTTCCTTTCCGCATTTTCCAAGACTGCAGTATTCATACATTCCACTAGTTTTCCCATCCTAGGATTCATGCCATATCCTAGGATCTATCATACAATATAGTTTTCCAGCCCTAGGATTCATGCAACACCCTAGGATCTACCATTCCATCTATTTCTCATTCCTAGGATTCATGCAAAGTCCTAGGTTCTATTTATGGTTTCATAATTTAATAGATTATACTTAAAGCCACCCGCTGCGCCCCCGCCGGCCGGCTAGAGCCCTCACGGCCGATGCCTCCTCCCCCGCGCAGCACCTCGTCTCGCACCCGCCGCGGCTGTCGCCGCCGCCGCTCACTCGCGCTCGCTCTCACGCACTGACTGGAAGGAGAAGAGGAAGGGGGCAGAGGTGACGGGAGTGAGGGGGAGGGCGTGGCCTTTTAAGGCCGCGCGAGGAGGAGAGAGAGAGCGTGACAGGGGGCGTAGGAGGGAAAGGGAAAAAGAGAGAGAGGGAATTTTTGCAGGTCTGCGCGTGAATCACACGTGCCAACAATAACGATTCCCAGACGTCTTGAAGTGGTTCCAGACGTCTGGTCAGACGTCTGGGCCATTTCCCAGACGTCTTAAAAGATGTCTGAGGCGCGGGTTCGTTACACTTCTTCTTTTCTTCCTTGCGGCTGTGCCTTCTTTCTTCTTCAGCCTTTCTTTCTTCTTTCTGCTCTGGCCGCTGACCTTCCGTCGTCTGACGCGGTGCTCAGACGGCTTAACTGCCCGTTTGCTACAGTTCCTTCCCTTCCTTTTCCTGCCTCTTCCTTCTTTTTCCTTCTTCCCTGCGCGCATACACACCCATTAGTGCAAAACCTACCCCTACCCCTTCCCCACATCTCTCTTTCTCTCTGAATCTCTCTTAGGAATGCTCTCCTAGAGTCGGGTAATTGGGTTTGGGTTGCGTGCCCGGGACCAGGCCCACCGATGTGCGGTTGTGGGCGAGGAGTGCTTGGTCGAGTAATCGGATCCGGCCCAGACCTGCGGGGCGTGAGCGCGGGCGAGCGCGTGGCGCGCTGCATGCGGGTGAGGGACCTGACCCCTGTGTATCGAAGGTAAATAGCCTGATACACTTTTTCAATTTATGTATGGGCGCGAGGCCGCACACTTACGAGGTGGGACTAAAGTCCCACCTCCAGATTGTGCACCCGCAGTTGAGGAAGTCGCTGCCAATTGGGGCAGCTGCGAGGCTTGCGTCCTGAATTGCAAGCCTGGGCGCGCTCGCGGATGCAGTCCGCACTGCGTGGAGCGCGTGCCTGGGCTGGAGACGGCCTGGAGCTGCTTGTGAAGGAGCTTCAGCAGCTCAACAATGGTGGAGAGGGGGAGGAGACCTGAAATCGCAAAGACAGCCTCGCGGCCGCATCAGATAACATAGGAAGCTTCGCCGGAGTGTGGCGAAGGCAGTGCGGGGGTCGGCGAGGCGCGAGAGCGCCTGTGGAGGTGCGCCTATGGCAGACTGTGAGTGCGGGAGTGGGTTTGTTCGAGGGGTGGTCGGGTGGTGAATGGCGGTGAATGGAGGGAGTGGGGGAAACGGTTGAGTGGAGTGAGGGGGAGCTTCTCGGCTTGTCGGCGAGGGGTGAGGTGGTCTGTAGCGGTGGAGTGTCCTCGCTGGTGATGGTGATCAGAGGTGGAGCAGATGGAGGTGGAAGTGGCGGTCAGTGGATAAAAAGAGTAAATCAGGAAGGGGAAAATGTAAGGGAGAGAGAGAGGAAGATTCCTACCTACTTACTCGACGAAGGGGGAGAGGGAGGCGTCCGGCTCGTGCCTGCCGGAGCTGAGGACAAAGATGCCCAGGAGGAGGTTATCGGCGACGAGGAGGCGGTTTGAGGGTGCCAGCTGGTATGGCCTGGCGCTGGACGACGGGGCAGAGTGGACTCTGCTGCAGGTAGGGCAGTAGAGCGACGAGGAGGAGGAGGAGGAGGAGAAGATCGCCGGAAGCTCGGGCGTTCTGATCGGAGAGGGAAGAGATGAAATGTAGGGTTTCTCTCAGCCATAAGAAGCTTGAAGAGACGGCAGACCCTGCCGCTCCTTATAAAGGCCTTGGCGAGGAGAGGGGACCGAGGAGGCGACGTGCCTACCTTGCCGGACAGTGGCCGGAAAGGATACCCGTGCCTTTCGTGCATTCGCACGAGAGGCATGGTCGGTTGTAGAGGTAAGGGGAGGGTCCCTGTGATAGAGGACGTCGCAGGGAACCCCCCGTCTGTTCCTGAGGACGGCCGCCTTGCCCTGTGCGGCGCCATCCTCTGTGCAAGGTTGCTGGAGGTATGGCGCTGCGTAGAAATGGCAGGGGGGACCGTTCTTCAAAGAACGACGAGATGTTAGGGGGTTGAACGTAAGGGTTTCAAAAGATAAGGGTCAAAAAGTAAATTAAGAGGACCAATTTGTAAAGTCGGTCAAGATGGTCTTTTCTTAGGCCCAAATTTTTATACCAGACTAATTTGAACCTAAGGATTTTAATGGTGAAATTTGATTTTAGGTTGGACCATGTTTGCCCGATCAATTTGTGCAAACACCCAAATTAAGTTATTAATTGGGCATAGTTCTCATTTTAGGTTAAAATAGGTTGCAAAGGCCAAATTGAAGGTTCTAAACCCTAGGGAATATTTTTCTATGAATTTTAGAGGATTTAGTTGATTTTTATCCTCCTCGAACCTCGTGAATTAAAGTAGATTTATTTTAGGGTTATAGAATGTCATTTAATTCCTATAAGTTGCTATAACCCTCTTCAGATCAAATCATCCCACTTCCCTCCTTATTAAGCTCGTTTGACCTGTGTTTGGACCATTAATTACCCTGTTTACATACTGCACTGGTGAAATTGCAGTTTTACCCCTTATGATTTGTTTTATTCTTTAACTCAGAATTCTCTGAGTTAAGCCTCTATTTGGGTTTTGTAGGAGCTTTTTCACACTCATTTGGATTAAATTGTGTTAGTTAGGGTTCATGATGAGGTTCTCATCATGCATCCATCGCTCCACGCCTCCACACGTCTCGCCACCAACCTCAACACCTCCGCCATCGACCGCTGACCATTTTCTACCCATTCACAGACCGCCACATGCGCTGCATGCTTCCACCGAACACACCTTCTCACACGATCTTAGATAGACCTAGGCACGTACGCCTAGGCCAGCCTGAGCCACGCCACTACCCCCCTCACCTTCGCCGTGACACGGCGAAGGTTCTCTTATGGTCTGATAGAGTCACAATGCTCCTTTTGTGTCGTGCAGGGTAGAGCTCCCATCCACCATTAACAAGCACCTGAGCTTGCTTGTTCTCCAGCTGCAAGAAGCAAACTCCAGAATTCAGGGTCCCAGGCTACGCGGATTGTGGGCGAGAGTGAATCCAACCTAAGAGTAAGTGCCGCGAGACCTGCAGCTGCGTCGATTGTGCGAAGACACTCTCTTGCAGGATAGAAGAAGCGGGTGTGATTTTTAGTCCCACCTCGGAAGTGTGCGGGCGGGCGCTCGCACATAAATTGATTTTGTGTTTCAGGCTTATCGCCTCGAAACACACTTGGGTGAGGTCTCTCGCACCCCCGCCACGCCTTGTCCGTGACACTTTCCTCGCGGACTTGGCACCCGGATCTGATTGATCCCTGCCTGTGCACACCTCGCGCACCACCCACGCCGGTGAGCCTGGTCCCGGGCGCGCCACCCGACCTGCTTACCCGATTAAGGCTTTGGGAGAGCGAACCCTGGAGTGAATTTGAGAGAGAGAGATGTGGGGAGGGTAGGGGTTAGGTTTTGCCTAACCTTACACTGTGCAAGAAAGCAGGAGAAGAAGAAGAAGGAGATAGTGCAACAGCAAGAAGAAGAAAAGAAGAGAAGAAAAGAAAACGAAGACAGAGAAGGCCTCACACAGTAGAGAAGCAGAGAGGAAGAAGAGAAAGAGAAGCAACAAAGAAGAAGAAGAAGTCAGAAGAGGACTTGGCACAACAGAGAAGAAGAAAAGAAGAGGAAGAAACCAAGAGGAAGAAGAACCAGCAGAAGAAGCAGAACACTGTAGCAAGTGGAGTTTAAGTCGTTTGACCCTTGGAGTTAGACGTCTGAAGAGAGAAAGAAAGAGGCAAAAGAAGAAAGAGGGAGAGAAGAAAAGAGAACAATTTTTCCTTTCTTTAATCTTTTTTGTAAAACAGTATATATCTATATTGTAAATTGTGATTTTGTACGCTTTTAGAATCAAGTGTTGCTCCCTGAGTTCGACCTTGGAGGTTTTCTATTTTCGAGTAATAAAAATAAAAATACATACTGGTCCCAAGAGAGGACCATTAAAACCGATATCTTGTTTGCGTAAAATGAACCTCAAACAGACCCTAAACGGGTCAAAAACAGTGTTTCTGACTCAAATTAGACGTCTGGCACAATGTCCAGACGTCTTAAAAGTGTCTAGAAACTCACCTTAGGCTCTACGTTGACCTCAGACGTCCAGGACCTCTTTTGGACCATCTGGACCAAGCTCCAGACGTTTGACCTCCTTTCCGGACGTCTGGAAGTGCTTCCAGCCGTCTGATGAGCTGCCCAGACGTTTGAAACGCGTGGGAGGGTGTGTCCCACGCCTTCCCGAAGCAATCCCTGCATGCGATAACAAATCTCCCTCAATAAGCCACGCAAAACGTAGCTGCGGAGCGGCTTGCATGGCTGTATCCGCAAAAGGAAACATACCTTCGCGAAGATCTGTCTTCAGACGTCTAGAGTCGTCTCTAGATGTCCACTCTGTCGTCAGGATGTCACTCCAGACGTTTGATTTTGGGAAAAACCCAGGACCAGAGCCTCCTCCTGCTTGCCCTCGCCGCGCGTAGTCGCGTCTTGCCCCCTCACCTGCAGCTCCAGCTGCAGCAGTGTCAGAGACGACTCCCCTGACGCTCTCCTCCTGCACGTGCCGCTCTAGTTGTGCGTCCTTCGGCGAGCTCCCACACGAGCTCGTGAGCTCAAGCTCCTCCTCCTCACACAGCTCTCGTGCTATCTCTCTCTCTCGTGCTCGCTCCTCTCACTATGGTGGAGAGGAAAGGAAGAAGGTGGCTGTGGAGTGGGGAGAACGAGAGGGGAAGAGGGGCCTTTTATAAGGCTCGTTAGGGTTCGGTGGAGGAGGGAAGAGAGAAGAAGAGGAGAAAAAGAGGGTACTCTCTGCGCGTAGCTCGTGCACAGATGCGAAGCTTGTACCAAAAATTTCAATTTCCAGACGTCTGGGAAGGGGTACAGACGTCTGACCAACAGTCCAGACGTTTTAAAAGGCTTAGGACAGAATGGGTCTTTATAGGCGGCTAGTACCCCTCTACACTGAAGGGACAGTGGCTCTCCTTGGTACCGCGTACACAAGGGGTAGCTTACTTCTCGTCTACATGTTACGACCCTGTTCTCGAATCCCTACAGGACCCGAGATCGGCTTGACTCGACTTGACTAATCCCAAGGCCTAGTCGTCCAACAAGAAATAACCAAAAAGTAGGAAAGTAAGCCACATTCACTATGCTAAGCAACTAACAGTAAAAGAGTACAGCAGTAAAGAAAGTAAAAGCTGCTACAGTACATATCACCACCACAACAGTAAAACGGAAACAAGGTACAGAAATGTAAAGGTACAAAAGTCTGAAACTCACTAATAACTGAAAGAACTACAACAGAAGGCTACAGCTATTGGGCTCTACTGGGCCCAGCACCCTCTGTAGCCGGAGACTCGGGCTGCTCAACACCTGGACCTAAAAAGGGTTATGAGTAAACATAGTCAGCGAACGCTGAGTAGAGTGGCAACCAACTAACTAAAGCAGCAAAGCTAGCAGGTAAACTAGCTATTCCAATTCTTTAATTTACAGGTTATTCCTTTTCACCCATTGGTTTATATATTTTCAAATCTCTTTCTTGATCTCGAATGTTCCTTGTGGGAACGATCTTGTTTGCAGTCTTTTCTGAAGAGTAGATGGCACACATGGTGCTCTCCTGGCCGGGAGAGTCCCCCGTGGTGATCCTACACCCAGGCAACGACCCCAAGGTCACGAACAGATGTAACGGTGACTACGGCACACACGATAAGTGCACGGGTAGCTACCCCGCACTGGTACGCGGTCAGTCGTTTCCGCTAACAGGTGTGCCCAAAGTACAGCACGGATCAGTATAGGGCCTACCCCTCTCAATAACAGGAGTCTCACCCCCCCACAGTCTGCGCATCCTCGCCTGACTACCCTGGTTTGCTCAGTGGGCCTAACAAGTCGGTGTAGGGTGGCTAGCTGAACCCCAGGCCTCGTGGGGTGGCTAGCTCTCTCCCTACACTAGTAGCTCTCCCCGGTACAGTATACACGAGGGCCAAGAAGTCGGTGTTGAGTAGCCAATCTTAACCCCGGGTCCCAACTCAAGGGCAGCTAGCTCCACTCTACACTAAACATGGAATAGTCGCTCTCCTTGGTACCACGTACTCAAGGGCTAGCACACTTCCCCACTCACATTTCCAGATCCATTCCTTGTATTTCTGGGAGCTCTACTCCTAATTCCCCGTAGGGTTCATACTCATATTTCTCATGCCATTCCATACCAGGTTTCATCATTCACATTTTCATTCTCAGGTTATACACATGCAGCTCGTATTTCTATCATTCAGTTTTCCATTTTCGGTTATACACATGCAGCTCGTATTCTAGCATTTAACGTATACAACAGGTAAGGTCACATGTAACTGTTTAACTAGCACAGGTAATTCATATTTCACAGGCAGTTGTTAACATTTCTAGTTACTCATTCAAGACTACAATTCAAACACACGTACAAACATTTCAAGCACTTCTCGTCCTAGGATTCGTGCTATATCCTTGGTTCAGTTATTCACACATGCATTCAGGTTTATAATTAAATTAGGGAAAGCCACTCTACTAGACAATCCAGGAGTATTGGGGGCTCGAACGGCAGGCTCACGTTCCTCAGCAAGCCCCGAACCCGCAACGAAACGAAGTCCTATAACAAGGAACAATTACAATGGAACATTCAGAACTATATAGAAAGCTTTCTAACAAATAGAGGAACTCACAAGGAAAACGCCGATATCTTGTTTGCGTAAAATGGACCTTAAACGGATCCTAAACGGGTCAAAAATAGAGTTACTGACTCAAATCAAACGTCTGACACAATGTCCAGACATCTTAAAAGTGACCAGAAATGCACCTCAGGCTCTGCGTCGACCTCAGACGTCCAGGACCTCTTTTGAATTGTCTGGACCCAGCTCCAGACGTCCAACCTCCTCTCTGGATGTCTGGGAGTGCTTCCAGCCGTCTGGTAAGCTGCCCAGACGTCTGAAACGCGTGGGAGGGCATGTCCCACGCCTTCCCGAAGCAACCCTTTCACGCTACAGCAAAATCTCCCATAATAAGCCACGCAAAATGTAGCTGCGGAGCGGCCTGCATGGCCATATCCGCAAAAGGAAACATACCTTCGCGAAGATTTATCTTCAGACGTCTGGAGTCGCCTCCAGACGTCCACTCCAGACATCTGATTTTGGGAAAAACCCAGAACCAGAACCTCCTCTTGCTTGCCCTCACTGCGCAGCCGTGGCCTCGCCTCCTCGCCTGTAGCTCTGGCTGCAGCAATGTTGGGGATGACTCCCTTAACGCTTTCCTCCTCTCGCATGCGCCGCTCTGGCCGTGCGCCCTCTAGCGAGCTCCCACATGAGCTCGCAAGCTCAAGCTCCTCCTCCTCCTCTCCTCACGCCGCCTCTCCTCCTCGTCATCGCTCTCGCGCTCGCTCCTCTCACTATGGTGGATAGGAAGGGAAGAAGGTGGTTGTGGAGTGGGGAGAACAAGAGAGGAGAAGAGGGGTTTATAAAGGGGTGCATTAGGGTTCGGTGGAGGAGAGAAGAGGGGAAGAGAGAGAAAGGAGGGTACCATCTGTGCGCAGCCCGCGCGTAGACGCGAAGCTCGTACCAAAAATTTCGATTTCCAGACGTCTGGGAAGGGGTCCAGACGTCTGACCAGATGTTTGAATGACAGTCCAGACGTCTTAAAAGGCTTAGGACGGTATGGGTCTTTACACTACAAGAGTTCTCCTCTTAATTCCCCATAGGGTTCATGCTGGTATTCCTTTCATTTCATATTCCAAACTTTCATGTTTCTCTATGTACATTACGAGTTCCATTCTTAAGACAGGCAGCTCATGATTTTCTAACTGACAAGGCATCACATTATAATAACCAATACATTTGCTAGCATTTAGAGTTGTACATGCATCTCAAGTAAACAGTGTAGCTTAACCATACTCATTTGTTTTTGCCCTAGGGTTCATTCTCATCCTAGGGTTCTACATGTATCTCAAGTATACAGTATAGCTCCAACCATACTCATCTGTTCCTACCCTAGGGTTCATTTTCATCCTAGGGTTCATTCAATTTATTATAAACATACAGTTCATTTATTTAAATCATAATATTAATGTAAACAACTGTACCGGAAAACATGAGAGGAATGGGGGCTCGGATCGCAGATCCCGTTGCCTCCGCGGCTACCGAGTACTCAACTCGCTGGAGACCTATACGAATGACCAATCACATCAAATGGGTTCAAAACTGTATACGAGTGGCACTAACATGTAGAGAAACTCTAGCGGGAAACAACAGTGCTTTGTTTGTGGAAATCCGATTCCGTTTGGATCCTAAACAGGCCAAAAACACTCACACTGTCCAAAATAAGACGTCTGGGTCTAGTCTCAGACATCTTAAAAGACGTCAACACTTACCCTGGGTTCCCTGCAGCTACCTCGGACGTTCGGACCCTTCCGCAATCGTCTGAGATGAGTTCCGGACATCGGACTCTCCTCCCG
The DNA here is from genome assembly GCA_037157565.1 of Thalassia testudinum. Classification (NCBI taxonomy): domain Eukaryota; kingdom Viridiplantae; phylum Streptophyta; class Magnoliopsida; order Alismatales; family Hydrocharitaceae; genus Thalassia; species Thalassia testudinum. The sequence continues at coordinate 6,340,461 of JAZHRO010000040.1, read as the reverse complement.
GTCGTCTGGAAGTTCGGTCAGACGTCTGGCAACGTGTCCAGACATCCAAAAGCACTTCGAAGGGCACACCTTGCGCCTTTGCATTGCTTTGCTCTTGCGTACAAACGTGCAGAGCTAAAAAAATGCTGGACAAAATCCCTGCGGTTAGGCCAGTGTGGCTGTAAATCGCACAAAAGCACGTATCTTAGCACTAAGTGTGCTTTTAGATGTCCAGCTTTAGCTCCGGACATCTTTCTACTACTCCAGACATCTGGGATACGCTTCAGACGTCTGATGCTGGAAAATATCCGGTATGCAGAACTTCTCCCATGAGCTACCTCCTTCGCCTGCAGGAGCTGTAGCAGTGCCTCTAGCGACTGCAGGAGGCCAAGGCTCCTCCTTGCAAGCTCCTCCTCTTCGCCTGTGCCCTTGACTCCTCCCGCACGACCTCCTCCGAGCTCCCGCGGCTCCCTCGTGTGCTCCTCCTCTCGTGCTCCTCCCACACTCCCTCTCCCCTCTCCTCCTTCGTGTCCCGTCTCTCTCTCTTCTTCCTCTCCTCTTGCCGCGCTGAAAGGAAGGGAGGAAGGTGAAGGACGGAGGTGGTGGCTGGTGGAGATGGATGGAGTGGCGTGGGGGTGGGGGTTAAATAGGAGAGGGTTAGGGTTTAGGGTGAGGAGAGAGAGGTGAGTGCCCAGACGTCTGACCCTTCATCTAGATGTCTGGACAGACGTCTGACGGCTCATCCAAACGTCTTAAACAACTCAAAAAGGCAAGGGATCATTTCAAATATAGAGAATTTATTATGAAAAATCAAATTTAAAAAATTGATTGCTATCCAAATAAAGCTAATAATCCTATATTTGATGGTATTAATATAGTGCCTAGATTTATGCTGGTAAATTTTTTATGTAGTAATGTACATATTTGTTGCTAAAATTATTTGCTAATTAACAAATGAGTATAATTACTTTTATATATTGGTAATAGTGACAATTATGTATGTTGCTAAAATTAATCATTTATTACAAAATTAATGTATGTAAGATTTATATCTTTGTCATTATATTATACTAACAGTGATAAATATATTTGTCACTAAAAGTAATTATTACTGTACAAATTATTTTAAAGAAAATTATTTACATCTGTCACTAAATAGATTTCAACAGTGAAAAACGATTTTGTTACCAAAGATAATTGATACTTGATAAATTAATGTTGCGACAAATCTTCTAAATTTGTCACTAAATCTAATTAATAGCATAAAGATATTACGTGTCACTATGCTTATTATCGTTAATTAACAGTTTGTTGTAGTGTAGGCTTAAAGGACTATTATAGAAAATATATACATGCAACTATTTACATTAGTACCTTTACTCTACTTTAATACATACTTTCTTCCCTAATTAACAAGAGAGTAGACCCCAAAAAGAAGCACCACCACCTCCCCATATTCTTCTCCCCTACTCGCCTACTACTCCATCACTCCTATGTTTGCCAGGGTCAGCGGTAGTGTTGTTTGGTCCTGGAGGAGAGCTTTTAGACTGTGATGAGGCTTTTCAGGTGGTCCTCAATGGGGAGGAACTCCCCCAGGTACACTATCTGCCACAGTAGGTCTCTGATGAGTTCAATGCAGAGTAAAAGCACCTGTACCCGCTGGCACAACACTCTTAGGTGGGGCAAGTCATAAAGTGAGGGTAATGACTCGGCATCCTGACTTGGAAAAAAAGAAAACGTAAATGCAACGTGAGCCACGTGGCTCGGTAGGGCATGATTAATGCGAAAGAAGGATAGCATTTGGCTTAGATGCTCCGACAGGTGCACACGCTCCAAAGGGCACGATCCCACACTCTCTTTCCCCCGATCTCTACCTTTCTTTTCCCTTACTGGCTCTAGTTTAGGCTAATGATTACCTAAACTGTCTCCTTAACCACTATCGTGGGGCTAGCTTAAATTCACCTCCTAGTTTAGTAGGTAATTTTCCCTAGTTTCTAGTGACGGATTCTTACTACCTACTACAAAAGAATCATCACCTTGTTATTAGGATACTTTCATGGTGAACCTAGGTGATTCGTGGTGCAAGAAACCTCTCCTTGCATCTTAGCGAGACCCATCCACCCCGATTCCATCCTTAGGAGTCGCCTACTGTTCCTTGTAATGAAATACTATCGGGATGGCGGTGAAATTGCACTAGAGGGGGGGTGAATAGTAAATTTATAAAATATTGTAGGACAAAAAATACAATCACAAAAAGAGGCACTGTATTTTTAGGTGAAAACCCAAGACGAGTGAAAACCACCACCTAAGCCAATCCCTTGACATACGATTTTTGATCATAAAGTGATCAATCCACTAACCACACTACATAAACGAGGGTAGTTGTAAAGACCCGTCCCACTTTTAGCCTTTTTAGACGTTTGGAGTGTCAGTCAGACGTCTATCTAGACGTTTGGACCCTTTAACAGACATTTGGAAATGAAATTTTTGTACATGTATTGTGCCCTGTGCGCGCGCGACGCGCAGAACTTCTTTTCTCTCTCTCCCTTCTCCTCGTTCCTACTCGAACCCTAACCCTACAACCCTTATAAAAAGCCACCCTCCCCTCCTCTCCTCTCCACTCCACACGCCACCATCTCCACCTTCAGAGCACGGCGAAGTGGCGAGAGGAGGTGAGCGAGGGAGCGTGTGAGAGCGAGGAGAGTGTGGGAGAAGGAGGAGGAGGCCGAGGTCGGGAGCTTCGGTGGAAGCTCGTCGGAGCTCGCACGGCCACTGCAGCACGTGCGGGAGGGGGAGGGAGTCCAGAGCGACGTCCTCGACCACTTGTAGCAGCTGGAGCTACGGCAGAGCGAGGAGAAGCGCTGCGGAGCACAGCAAGGAGCACTGGGAGCGTGTTCTGATACTGGAATTTTTCTAGTATCAGACGTCTGGATTGAAGTCCGGATGACTGGCTGAGCATCTGGACGTTTGGGGTCAAGACTAGACGTCTGAAAGCACCATTATTGCAAAGGTACATTTTTTTCGCGGTTACGGCCATGCAGGCCGCACCGCAGAAGATATGCCGGCCTGATTTTGGGTGGCTACTCTGTCGTACGCAGGAGCAGCCTTGGGAAGGAGCGCGGAACGCCCTCCCATGCACTTTCGGATGTCTGATCAGCTCACCAGACGACTGGAGGAGTGGCTCGATGTTTGGAACCACCTTTAGACGATCTGAGGAGAGTTCTGGACGTCTGAGGACATTGCAGGGACTTGAGGTGGGATTCTGTAACTTTTAAGACATCTGGACTTGTTTTCAGACATCTGATTTTGGTCAGTAGACACATTTTTGACCCATTTGGGGTCTGATCGGGACCCATTTTACGCAAACGAAGTATCCGTAGTTTCCTTGCAAGTTTCTCTACATACTAGAAACCTTTATACATTGTTTGAATCCTCCTTTGTGATGTATTCCCTGGTTTAGGGTTTCAGCCTACTGCGTGTTTTGGGCTCGCAGAGGTGCCTGGGTCTGCGGTTTGAGCCCCCATTACTCCTGGATTGTCTGGTAGAGTGGTCTACTTCTGTTAATTACATTAAATAAGAATGTACTTGTGAAATTAGCCAATTGAAACTCCTAGGATGTGGCATGAACCCTAGGACAGAGAAATGAATGAACCAATTGTACCGTATGACTATATTTGCATACATGATTAAGTTAAACTGCTAGCAATTGCCTGTAATAAAGTTATGAGCTGCGTGAGCTAAATGAACAATTACTTGTGAAATCATCAGTTGTGTGTATTGAATTGCGGAAACATGAGCATGAACCCTATGGGGAATTAGGAGTAGAGCTCTTGTGGTTAGATGGAAAATCTGGAATGTAGATGGGAAGTGTGTTGGCCCTTGAGTACGTGATACCAAGGAGAGCGACTGTCCCCTTTTTGTGTAGAGCGGAGCTAGTCGTCCTTAGGTTGGGACCCGGGGTTAGGATTGGCCACTCTACACTGACTTCTATTAACCCTCGTGTACACGGTACCGAGGTGAGCTACTAGTGTAGGGAGGGAGCTAGCCACCCCACGGGACCCGAGGTTCAGCTAGCCACCCTACATTGACTTGTTTGGCCCTCTAGGCAAATCGGGGTAGTCAGACGAGGGTGCGCGAACTGTGGAGGGGCAAGACCCCTGTTTGGTTTCGAGGGGCTAGACCCCTGTTTCTGAGAGGGCTAGGCCCTATACTGTTCCGTGCTGTACTTTGGGCGTACCCGCTGGCGGAAATGATTGACCGCGTGCCAGTGCGGATAGCTACCCGTGCGTTTATCACGTGTGCCGTAGTCACCGCTACGTCTTGACAGTGACCTCAGGGTGGTTGACTGGGTGTAGGACTACCACGAGGGACTCTCCCGGCCAGGAGAGCATCACGTGTACCTTCTACTCTTCGAAAAAGACTGCAATCAATATCATTCCCACGAGGAGCATGCAAGATCAAGAAAACCTAAAAGTTTAAGGAAAAGGGGTGAAAAAGGAAATGCATATAAAATAAAATAACTAGAAAAGAGAATTAAACCTGTTGCATTTATTGCTTTAGTTAGTATAGACACCACTTTACTCAGCATTCGCTGACTCTGTCTTTTCAAAACACTTTTTAAGGTCCAGGAGTTGAGCAGCCCGAGCTTCCGACTACGATGGGTGCTGGGCTCAGTCAAGCCCAGCCATAGTTTTTCTGCACTTCTTGTTGTACCTCCTTACTGTTGTAGTGAGTTTAAGACTTTTAGCTACTATTGTTCTTACTGTTACTTTCATTTCAGTTGTCTCTGTTGTTGTGGTGGTATGTATTGGAATAGCAGTCTTACTTTCCTTTATTGCTTTGTACGTTTTTACTGCTTAGTTACATTACCTATGTGAATGTGGTTTACTTTCCTTCTTTTTGGTTATTTCTTGTTGGATGACTGGGTCTTGGGATTAGTCGAGGCGAGTCGATCTCGGGTCCTGTAGGGATCCGGGAACCGGGTCGTAATAGTAGTATACCTCAATTACAAATCCCACATCCAATCCCTAAACGGAGGTTTCTCCCTTCATAATGAAGAGACGGGGACCCGACAAGTTGGATACCCAAACTACAAAAGTAAGAATGAAACAACACCTATAGATCACCCCAATAATTTGATGACTTCCTTATCTATTAAGCATAAAGAGAACTCCCTGAGAATTTACAAAATGAAGTGCACCGGGAGTGTGGGTTTGCCCTTTAATCAGAGTGTTGGCACAGCACAAGGGCAAAAGAAAGCTAAGAGTAGTGAGCAAATGATTTTCTAAGGGAATTGAATCTCAAGAGGTGTGTGTTGCCTAAGAGGGATTGTAGTCTATTTATAGGCAAGTTTGGAACCTTTAAGAATGCTTAAGAGAGGTCTCCTAGCCGTCGAAGGAAAATCCCAAGAGATTGGGACGTAATCCAACATAAATCAGGGTAATCATGAATCTGACAGTAATATCAAATGTCTAATTTTATGATCAGACATCTTATAAGACGTCTGATTACAATTATGGTCGTCTGATACTATTAGCCAAGATTTACTGGTTTTATTGGATTGAAACAGGGACGTCTGATATTTTCACATAAGACGTTTGATAAAAATATTGGACGTCTAATTATAAGTGGATTTGTTCTTATTTTGACCAAATCCAAACAGGGTTCTAGATTTTAAGGAACAGACGTCAGTATGGACGTCTGTAGGATTCCCTAGACATTTGGAAACATAAAAAGGACTTGTCTTGGAAATCTAAGAGTAGATCTTTGGTTCCTAATGAGATTTGCACAGAAATAAATGAGCAACGGTCCAATGATAGATGTATGGAGACATGTCCAGACGTCTAGACATGAAAAACGATCCAATGAGAATGTCGAAGTATAATAAAAATGGTAGAGCATTAAAGTAAACTAATTAGTAAAAGAATGTATGTGCCCTAAGCATGGATTTGCCATTGTTCCTAAAGAAATATATAAGTATGGGGTCAAGGCCCCTTAATACAAGCCAACATGGAAAGATAGAAAGAAAGACAAACAAAAGAACTAAACTAGTTTTCTTGATCATGGCGGCGACGACAGCGAGCGGGTCCTTATCCCATCTGCAGATTGCGAACATTAGAATGAAGTTCGTCGATGTCGTGGCACATACTTCCCATATAAGTGTACATCTCGCCGGTTCGTTGCAACAAGAGACATGCCGAAGGAGAGGGAATCCATGGTGAGATCCCATGCCTTGTCAAAGCTTGAGTGAGGAGCTTCTATTTGAAGTGGACATTCTTCATGGAGATTCGGAAAGGGTGGAAGGGGTTCTTCTTCAGCGGGCTTTTCAGCTGGCTCAAGATGCTCTCTAAGAATGTGCATCTTGGCGACTGTGGCCTGGTTGTAGGGGTAAATTTTTTCGTCAACCGCCTGGTCATTGATGGAGATCTGATGGCTTGCAAAAATTTTGGATAAAATGGACCCAAATGGTAGAGACGCCCCATGGTCCTCATTCATAACACGAACAATGAGGCGGCAATAGTTGAAGGGAATGTGACGTACGGCGGCAAAAAGGAGCACCTTGTGTTGACGTGAGATATAGTCAAAACCTCCTGATTTATTTAGAAGGTCCCAACCAAAAATGCAAGAGAGTGATCGGGGAAGAGGTTTTAGGTTCTTGCATGGTAAGGTGCCAAGATTTTTGACATATTTTTCTGGTAGGACTGATTCTTGATTTATGACTTCTGAGTCATCTTGCCTCAAAATGTCATTGAAGTCATTTCCCTCATTAGGGATGGCAAGAAGGGTGGAAATAGAATCAGAGGTGATATGGATTTCACGCCCAAATAAACGAGTATGTAACTCAAGTTCATCGTTGCTGTAGTCTTCAACAATGTTGGCATAGAAAAGTCAGGCAAGATCGGGAAACACACCAATAGTTCCAATGCTAGAATGGAACTGTCGGTCAAAATAGTGGATGAGATGAAGGATTTCAAAATGTTCTCGAAGGTTTAGATGGGCAAAGTCATTCCATACAATGAATTGAGGGCACTTGACTTTGGCATTTGGGAAACGACGAAATCACTATCTAGCGATGTTGCCACGCAGTTGGTCAGCCAAATAGAAGGAAGAGGAGGTGGAAGAGCCCTCGGCTTGCTTCCGACGGGGAGGCATTTTGGGTGGGTTGGGTGGTTGGGTTTTGGAGGGAGGGGTTTGGTGTTATAGGATAGAACACCTACAAAGATAATCATACACCAATCATTCAACAAATAGTTCCATACATGCATACAACATTGATACTAGAAAAAAAATTGTGTGGCAGTATGCCTTGAGGCAATACAACCTGCCATAATGTTGTGGCAATATACCTTTGAATTCAAGCCTCTAAGATGTCAGCTTGAATCACTTGAGGTAATACCCTTGCCATTATCAACCAAAAAGATACACATTTATGCTACATAAAAAAATAAGTTCCAAGCTATAGGTTTTGTTTTAGGGTTTTAGCTCCTAAGGCAAAAATAGGCACGATAGAAGAGGAAATTGAGTTGTTCATCAAAAGGAAGAGACAAGTTGAGTGCTTTAAAGAGACTTGACCAAAACCGTGGAGATGCCCTAAGGGTTTGAGAGGTTATACCCACGGAGGAGGGTTTCCAGACATGCGGAGGAGTGGGGGAACGCGTTCAAGAGAGCAGCTGCGCCGCCAGTCATTGAGGAGGTGGAGTGGTCGTCTGGCGGCGAGAGGAGCAGCACCAACTTGCAGCTGTCGTCCGTCAGGCTGGAGAGAGAGGTCTTAGGGATTTTGAGAATGGGGGAAGTGGTACCCCAACGATTGGGATTTTATATCCCAAGGGGTTGATCAAGTCTTCCCCTAAAGTTGGGGAAATTTTCATTGCAAAACCATTCAGAGAATAGACGTGAAGCGACAGATTTTTGCCAAATCAGACGTCTGAAGATGTTGTCCGATGTCGGGATTGGCTCTGTGAGATTTTAACCCTTTTGATGGCGTCGTCTGTTTTAATCACTAGACGACTTATCCGACGACTAATTAATAATTTAGACGTTTGATTTCTGCAGACATGTCTCCCTGGAAAATGGTTTATTCTCCAGGTTGTCATCCGATTTCTGTATCAGGCAACTAAACTGACGTCTAAAGCTAAAATTAGACGTCTGATTTTTACAGACAGTCCTTGCTGGATTTCACTCCAAAGTTATAGGTTGTCGTCTGATTTCTTTATCAGATGACTTACACGATGTCTGACTAAGTAATCAGACATCTGAATCCAGTCATCATAATACATATTATGATGCAAAAATAGACATCTATCAACACATTTGGACGATGGTCAAGACGTCTGTGAATGATAACGGACGTCTGAAATAGCTCTTTTATTAGCTCTTTTTCGATAAAAATTGTTACGACCCGATTCCCGGATCCCTACAGGACCCGAGACTGGCTCGCCTTGACTAATCCCAAGACCCAGTCGTCCAACAAGAAATAACCAAATAGCAGGAAAGTAAACCATATTCACATATGCAATATAACTAAACAGAAGAAAAGTACAAAGCAGTAAGGGAAAGTAAATTTGTTATTCCATTACATGCCACAACAACAACAAAAACATCGAAAAGCGGAAGTAAACAGTAGAGTCAAACAGTAACTAGCAGTCACTACTTACTATAACAGTAAGGGAATGAAAAAGAAGTGCTGAAAACTAGGGCAGGACTCGACTGGGCCCAGCACCCACTATAGTCGGAAGCTTGGACTGCTCAACTCCTGATCCTGAACAGTATTATGAAAAGACAGAGTCAGTAAATGTTGAGTAGAGTGGTATCTATACTATCTAAAATAGTAAAAGCAACAGGTTTAATTCCCTTTTCTATTTATATATTTTATGTGTATTTCCTTATCACCCATTTTTCTCAAACATCCAGATATTCTTGATCTTGCATGTTCCTCGTAGGAACGATCATGATTTGCAGTCTTTTCTGTAGAGTAGAAGGTACACGTGGTGCTTTCCTGGTCGGGAAAGTCCTCCGTGGTAGTCCTACACCTAGTCAACCACCCCAAGGTCATTGTCAAGACGTAGCAGTGACTATGGCACGTGTGGTAAGCACACTGGTAGCTACCTCGCGGTCAGTCGTTTCCGCTAGCGGGTACGCCCAAAGTACAGCACGGAATAGTATAGGGCCTTGCCCTCTCAGAATAGGGGTCTCACCCCTCCGAACCAAACAGGGGTCTCGTCCCTCCACGGTCTGCACACCCTCGTCTGACTACCCCGGTTTGCCCAGTGGGCCTAACAAGTCAATGTAGGGCGGCTAGCTGAACCTTGGGACCCGTGGGGTGGCTAGCTCTCTCCCTACACTGGTAGCTTGACTTGGTACCGCCTACACGAGGGCCAATAAAAGTCGATGTAGAGTGGCCGATCCTGACCCCGAGTCTCAACCCAAGGGCGGCTAGCTCCGCTCTACACGAAAAAGGGACAGTTACTCTCCTTGGTACCACGTACTCAAGGGCCAGCACACTTCCCGTCTACATTCCAGGTTTCCATCTAACCACAGGAGTTCTATGATGAGAACCTCATCATAAGCCCTAACTAGCTTATTTTGATCTAATAAAATGAACAAAAGCTTCTGCATAACCTAAAGGATGGCTTAATTCAAGGGATTACTGATCTGAAAAGAATACTTGAAGAATAGGGTAAAATAGCAATTTTACCATTTCAGTGGATCAACGGGATTTCTCAGGGTCTATACATAGGTCAATTAGGCTTAATAAGAGAAAAAGTGAGATGGTTCAGTCAGAAGAGGGTTATTGTGAAATTTAAGAATTAAATGACATTCTGTAACCCTAAAACAAATTCACTTTAATTCACAAGGTTTCAGGTAGTATAAAAATCAACTAAATCCTCGAAAATTTATGGAAAAATATTCCCTAGGGTTTAAAACCTTCAATTTGGCCTTTGAAACCTGTTTTGACCTAGATTGGGGTCCAAGCTCAATATTTGACCTAATTTGGATTTTTGTGCAAAATATCTAGTCAAACGTGGTCAAACCTAAAATCTAACTTCACCATTAGTTTCCTTAGGTCCAAATTAGGTTTGTACCAAAATTTGGACCTAAGGGAAGGTCATCTTGACCTACTTTGCAAAATGGTCCACCCAATTACATTCTGGCCCTTAACTTTTGAAAACCCTTGCAGAAACCCCCTCAACTTTTTGTTAATTTCTTCATTCAGGTCCCTCTACCATTACAACAGGGACCCATACCTCTGGCGAGGTTTCGAGGTGGTTTTCCTCCTCGTTTCCCCAGGGAGCTGCTCCTAGATTTGAAAGGGGAGCTCTCTGTGAAGCCCCCTATCGCATGAGTAGCTCCCCATGCCCTGAATCGCCCAATACCTCTCGTGCGAATGCTCGAGAGGTATGGGTCTCACTCCTGCCATACCTTCAGCGAAGACCTCTGGCCACTTCCTTGCGATTCTCCCTCTGCCCGCGCCTATTTAAGCAAGTCCGGATTCCTCTGCTTAAGGCAAGCCTGTTTTGGCTGAAGAATTCCCCCCAATTTCGTCTCCTCCTCCGGCCATCTGCCCGCAGGCTCCGGCGACTCTCCCTCCCTCTTCTCGTCGCTCTGCCATCGTACCAGTGGCAGTCATTTCCGCCGTGCTCCTCTGCATTGCGTCGTACCCACGTGCGCCCGTCTGACCTCTTCCTCGTCGCCGTCATCCTCACCTCACGACCTTCATCTCCGGTGATGGCAAATATGCGCCGTTGGCCCCTCTGCCTCCCCTTCGCTCCAATCACCACAGATAGGTTCCTCTCCCCCTCCTCTTTATTTCCCCTATCTCTACTACTGTTTTTATCCCCTCGACACCGCAGACCACCACCATCGTACCCACCTCCGACCAAACCACCGGCGAGGTGTTCCCGCTGCTCCATGCCTCCATCCACCTCGCCAACCACCCTACGACCTCTGCAGCACCTCACTGACCATTTCCCCCTACTCCAATCTCTCCGCCACACACCCAGAACGCCCCCCGAACACACCCATATTCGCACCCGCAGGGTGACCTAGGCAGGCACGCTCAGGCCACCCCACGCCACGCCGACCACCGTGCTACCTTCGCCTTCTCAAGGTGAAGCTTCCTGTGTGTTTTGACGAGGCTGCAAGGTCGTTTTCTTGTGGACAGGGTTTAGGCACCCGCCACCATTGAAGCAGGTTCGAAGAAGCTCGCAAGCTTCATCCCAGGCTTTAGGCACCAGGCTACAGGCTCCAGGACATGCGGGTTTCGTTAGCGAACATCTCTAGCCCAGCTATTGGAGTCCAAGCCCCTCGCATCTGCTGCAATTCGTGTGAACATCTACTGCGGGGGCGCCTGCGAGGAAGGTCTGACATTTAGTCCCACCTCGGAAGATCAGGAGCGGAAGCTGTGGAATAAAGTGAAAAAGTGTCAGGGGCTTATCGCCTCCTGACATGGGGTGAGGTCCCACTCTCCCGTATAGCCACCTCGTCCGCGACCCACGCTCCGCAGACTTGGCTACTTGACCTGACTACCCGTGCACTCCTCGCCCATCACACACGCCGGTGGGGCTGGTCTTGGGCGCGCAAACCTGACCCGATAACTGGAGAAGGCTCTGGAAGAGCATTCCTAAGAGCAAAATAGAGAGAGAGAGATGCGGGGAGGGTAGGGGCTAGGTTTTGCTCCTATGTCTGTGTGCGCAGGGAAGAAGAAGAGGAGCAGTTGAAGCAGCTAAAGGAGAAGGTGCAGCTGAAGAAAAGAAGAAGGAAGGTGGAAGCCGCAGAGAAAGAGAGAAGATAAGTAAGAAGGAGCCGCTGAAGAAGAAGCCAAGGAGGAAGTCGCATAAGAAGAAGAGGAGCAGTCGAAGTCAGAGGAAGAAGATAGGAAGGAGGAAAGCCAAGAGAAGAGGAGGAAGAAGACAGAAGAGAAGTGAGCACTGTAGCAATCGCCAGATAAGCCGTTTGATTCACAGAATTAGACGTCTGAGAAAAGAAAGACAGAGAAAGAAAGAAGGAAAAGGGTGCAGCCAAGAAGAGAATGGAAAGCAAGAAAGAGAAGAAGGGAGAAGCTATTAAGAGAATATTCAATTTCCTCTTCCATTGCTATTTTCTTTTTAGTTTTCTTATATATGAACTTTCACTTATATTATTGTTAAGTATCATATTTTGAGAATTGTGATTTCTTTTTCTAGAATACCAATTTGCTTCCTGAGTTTGACCTTGGAAGTTTTGAATTTCGAGTAATAAAATTGATAATCGTTTTTGCGGTGATTTCAAATATACTACAGTGAATATCTTTTTAAAACACGATCTTATTGTGTAAGTCGGTTATTTTACTCCTAATTTCCCATAGGGTTCATGTTCATGTTCACCCCATTTATTCCGATCCGGATTTCACCATTTACAATTCATTTCTCATCCATATATAGGCAGCTCATGTTTCCATAATTCGACACATGCAACTGATGATTTCACAGGTAATTGTTCATTAATTATAGGCAGCTCATATTCTAACAGGCAGCTCAACTATATTATAGGAAATGTCTAGTAGTTTAACTCAATCATGCATACAAATACATCATACAGTTCCAACGATTCATTCATTCCTCTATCCTAGGGTTCATGCCACATCCTAGGGTTCCATTCGGCTATTTCCACAAGCACATTCTTATTAATTATTATTAACAGAATTAAACCACTCTACCAGGCAATTCAGGAGTAATGGGGGCTTGAATCGTAGACACAGGCGTCTCTGCGAGCCTCAAACACGCAGCAGGCCGAAACCCTATGCCAGGGGATATATCACAAAAGGAGGGTTCAGAACAGTATACAAAGGTCTCTAGTACATAGAGAAGCTTGCAAGGAAAATACAGGTACTTCGTTTGCATAAAACAAACCCTAATCGGACCCCAAATGGGTCAAAAACGTGTCTACTGTTCAAAATCAAACATCAGGGAACAAGTCTAAACGTCTTAAAAGGTACCAGAACCTTACCTTAAGTCCCTGTGGTGTCCTCAGACATCCAGGCCTTCTCTGCGATCATCTGAAGGCAGCTCTAGACGTCGGATAATGCCTCCGGTCATCTGGACGCACCTCCAGACGTCTGGTGATCTGGTCAGACGTCCAAAAGCGCGACGTCTGCACTCCTTCCCAATGCTGCACCTGCGTACGATAACGCAGGTGCGGTCAGCTGACACATCCCTACACTGCGATATGCATGGCACAGGGAGATTACGTTACCTTCGCGATAAATGAGCTTTCAGACGTCTGGCCTTAACTCAAAACATCCAGGTACTTCGTCAGCCGTCTGGACTCCACTCCAGACGTCTAATACTGGAAAACTTCCAGTATCAAGACCTCCTCTCAGCACTCTTCACTGGGCTCTGCCTCGCGCCGCCACAGCTCTAGCCACTGTAGATGGTCGGGAGGCTGCCTTCCTGAGTTCTCTCCTCCTCTCGTACGCGCCTGCGGTGGCCGTGCGAGCTCTGCCGAGCTTCCACCGAAGCTCTCCGACCTCGGCCTACTCCTCTATCACTCTCCTCCTTCTCCCTCTTACTCTCCCTCGCTCGCCTCCTCTCGCCACTCCTACACAGCCTTGAAGGTGGTGGTGGTGTGTGGAGTGGAGAGGAGAGGAGGGGGGGCTTATATAGATGGTGTGGGGGGGTTTAGGGTTCGGGGAAAGAAAGGAAAGGAGAGAGAAGAAGAGGGTCCTACGCGCCGCCTGTGCGTAGGACGCAGTGTGTGTACAAAAATTTCATTTTCAGACATTTGGGAAAGGGTCCAGACATCTTAAAAGGCTAAAAGTGTGACCGGTCTTTACAAAAATCGACGTCTGTTCCACATCTTCAGACGTCGAATTTTTAAGTATAAGACGCCTATGGTGTTAATCAGACGTCTGATATTGCACAGAATGTGCATTTTGATGTTTGAACTGCATTTGAAGGCACTTTACTTGGTAAAGTCAAGGCTCCTTCTATGTTCATAACAAACGAAATTCTATTAAGTTAATAAATTCTTCAAATATCACTTAGCTTACATATGCCTAGTTTCCTACATATATAATTAAAATGATCATAATTCAAAGGTTTAGTGAAAATATCAGCTAATTACAATTCAGTACAAATAAATTCAACCTCGATTTCTCCTTTAAGTACATTATCTATAAAAAAATGATGTCGAACATCAATATGCTTTGTACAGGAGTGATGTATGAGATTTTTCGAGAGGTTGATAGCACTAGTATTATCACATAATATTTTTATTTTATTAAATATCAAGTTAAAATCTTTCAAAGTATTTTTCATCCATAGCACTTAGGAACGTACTAGAGCGAAGGCTATGTATTCAGCTTCCATGGTTGATAGGGCTACACTAGATTGTTTATTTGAGAACCAAGAGACTAGTGATTCGCTAAAGAATTGGCACGTCCCACTAGTACTCTTCCTATCGGTGTGGCTACCTGCGTAGTCCGCATCGCTTTATGTGACTAAGTTGAATTGTAGACTCCTTGGGTAGAATAAGCCATAATCAGATGTGTCAACTAAATATCTACATATTCGTTTTACAGCATTTAAGTGCGATTGTTTAGGGTTTGATTGAAACCTAGCATATAAGTAGGTGCTAAATAAAATGTCAGGTCTACTGGAAGTTAAATACAGTAAAGATCCAATCATGCTACGATATAGCTTTTGATCTATGGGCGTACCTGATTTGTCCAAGTCTAGGGAAGTTGTGACACTATAGGAGTGTTCTTCCCTTTACTTTTTGTCATTTCAAATCTTTTCAGCATCTCCTTTGTGTATTTTGATTGACACACAAAGGTTCTGAATTCTAGTTGAGTGATTTGTAAGCCCAAGAAAAACTTGAGTTCACCCATCAAACTCATTTCGAATTCTTCCTGCATATTCTCTAAAAACTTTCTATACATAAATTCATTAGTAGCATCAAAGATAATATCATCTACATATATTTGAACTAATAAAATGTCATTTCCTTTTCTTTTAATGAATAATGTGGAATCAGCTTCCCCTATAGAAAATTTTACATTTAACAATAGTCTTTGAGCCTCTCATACCAAGCTCCAGGAGCTTGCTTTAGACCATATAGTCCCTTGTTTAATTTATCGACAAAAGGAGACTTATCATGAGACTCAAAACCAGGAGGTTGTTTTACAAAAACTTCCTCCTTAATGAATCCGTTAAGAAACACGCTCTTAACGTCCATTTGAAAGAGTTTAAAGCCAAGGAAGGCGGCATAAGCAAGAAGCATGCGAATTGATTCGAGTCAAGCTACGGGAGCGTAAGTCTCATCAAAATCAATTCCTTCTTCTTTGTTGTACCCTTGTGCTACCAAAGGAATCTTCTTCCGAATGACTATACCAGCTTCATTCAACTTGTTCCAGAATACCCATTTGGTACCTATTACCGTTTGCCCTTTAGGCTTAGGTACTAGATCCCAAACTTCATTCCTTTGGAATTAGTTGAGTTCCTCCTGCATGGCCATCATCGAAGGTTCTTCGGAGCATGCTTCCTCGACACTCTTGGGTTCAGCTTGAGATATAAAGGCGGAGAGACTGAAAGAGCAACTAAAATGAGATCGGGTTTTAACGCCATCGGAAACACTTCCAATGACTTGATGATGAGAACTTCGTCATAAACCCTAAACTAGCACCATCTAACCCAGATTTGCAAGAAAAAGCTCCTACATAACTCTAGAAAGGCTTGGCTCAGAGAAATTCTGAGTTTGTAAAGAAAGTAGAAACTAAGGGGTAAAAATGCAATTTCACCAATTCAATATGAGAACAGGGTAACTCAGGATCCAAACATAGGTCAAAATAACCTAATAGGAAGAAAAGTGGGATAAGATGATCCAATAAGGGCTGCAGCAACTACAAGAAATTAAATGACATCCTGTAACCCTAAAAATAAATCCACTTCAATTCACGAGGTTCGACTCAAATAAAAAATCGAATAAAACCTCTAAAATTCATAGAAAAATAATCTCTAGGGTTTAGAACCTCCAATTTGGCCTTAGGAACCCATTTTGACCTACATTGAGAACCATGCCCAATTAGTAACTTAATTTGGGTTTTTACGTAAATTGACCAGTCAAACAAGGTCTGACCTAGAAATAAAATTCACCATTAGAATCCTTAGGTCCCATTTAGTCATGCATAAAAACTTGAGCCTAAGAAGAGACCTTCTTGACCAACTTTACATTTTGGTCCTCATCTATTACTTTTTGGCCCTCAACTTTTGAAACCCTCGCATTTTGGCCCCTAACTCTTCTTCGTTCTTTGCATTTTTATCCTCCCTGCAAAACCCTGAGTAGCGCCATGCTCCGGCAACTTTGCGCGGAGCATGGCGCCGCGCAGGGTAAGGGAGACCCTCTGCCAAGACAACCGGGGGTGCCCTGCGACGTCTGCAGTCGCAGGGACACCTCCCTGGTCGTTGCAACCGCCCATACCGCCCGTGCAAACGCACGGAAGGTATGGGTCTCCATCTCCGGCGAGGGAGGCACGTCGTCTCCCTCCGCCCTCCTCTCTGATTTCGCCTCTATAAAAGCCCTCGTCGCTCTGCCACACTCTCCAGCTCGATTCTGACGGAGAACCACACACAACTTTCTTCTCTTCCCACTCTGGCAGACACCCAGCGAGCTCCAGCGAGCTCCCTTTCCTTTCCTCTTCGCTCTGCCATAAAACCAATGGCAGAGACTTCTTCCTGATTCTCCTCTGCGTCGCGCAATACCCGCGCGCGCTGCTTCAGCCCCGTCGTCGCCGCCGTCCGCCCCCACTGGGTACCTTCTTCTCCGGCGACAGTCGACACGACTGCCGCCCTGCTCCTCCCCCTTCGTCCCTACAAGTAGGTAACAGTTACTTCTCTTCCTCCCCTATTTCTTTTCCCTATTTTAATTTGCTCAATCAAACCCTCGACCGACCCAACCACTATCATCTTCCACGCCTCCGGCCCACCTCTGGCGAGTCACTCCCATCATTCCGCCACTCCATACGACTCACCGACCGACCCAAAACCTTCGCCACGTCCCACTGAACCGTTTCCGCCCCTTCACTGCCACTCCTCACCTCCACCATACTCCACCGAACAAACCCATTCTCGCGGCTACAGTCCGACTTAGTCCCGCCACCAGACGCCAACCCACGACTTGCCACACCCCGCACCACCTTCGCCTTGCCACGGCGAAGGTCCCCCGCATGTTTGATTAGGCCGAGGGGCCGTATTCCTGTCTAACAGGTTCACTGCTCCAGCCGCCATTAGCGACGACTGAAGCAGCTTCGAGGCGAGCTCCAGGCCCTGCAGCCCCAGATTCCCAGGTGCTGCAGGTTGGGGCGAAGTCCGCAAAGGCTTCTGCCTCTTCAGTTGGCCCAGACATCGGCTGCAGCTGATCAGAGGGGGAGGTGGAGTCGTCCTGCGGGCGCACGCGAAGACAGCAGAAGATAGTCCCACATCGTGGGATTTCGAGGCCGTGTGCCCGCATAAAGGCAAAAAGTGCCTTAGTCTCTTCGCCTCCTGACCACGGGGTGAGGTCCCTCTCACCCGCTCGACCCGGCCTCGTTCCAGACCACCCCCCCGTGGACCTAGCCCGACCCGTTTACCCGACCTGCACTCCTCGCCCACCACCGCACGTCGGTGGGCCTGGACCCGGGCGCGACCCGTACCCAAATGCCCGGCAGCTCTGGGAGAGCTATCCTACGAGTGTACTCTGAGAGAGAGAGACGCGAGGAAGGGTAGAGTAGGTTTTTGCCCTCTGACCAAACTACGAGTGTGCAGGCACAGGAGAAGAAGAAGAGAAGGCAGACCGTAGAGGAAGAAGAAGAAGGACTGCGAGAAGAAGGAAAGAAGAAGCACTGTAGCAAAAGCTACTTAAGTCGTCTGATTGAAAAATCAGACGACGGCCTGTAGGAAGAAAAGAAGAAGCTTGGAAGAAGAAACGAAAGAAAGAAGGCATAACCTCAAGCAAGGAAAGAAAAGAAAGAAAGAAAAAAGAAGAGGAGGATCACCACTGCCGCAGAGAAGAAAAAGAGAAAGAGAAGAAGAAGCTCTGAAGAAGAAAGAAAGAAGAAGAACAGAAGAGGAATAAGAAGAACAGAAGGAAGAAGACTGAAGAACCCAAAACAAGAGAAGAGAAGAAGACAACGACGAGAAAGAAGAGAGAAGAAGAAAAAGCCAACAAAATAAATCTCTCTCTCTCTCTCTTTTCACTTTTGTAATAGAAACTTTGTATCTCTAGAATACAGTTTGCTCCCTGAGTTCGACCTCGGGAGATCTTTTATTTTCCGAGTAAAAATTGTAATAGTGGCAATGACTATCTGTACTACAACGCCATTTCTATAACAAAACAACAAAACCTAGTCCTACCGCCATTACTTGACTTTTGGGATGATCCCTTTGATATATCTAATCTCTTGGAAGATTATGGATATTGGAGTTTGGAATATTAGACACATCAATAGAAGAATCATCTTCATCTTCCATATTGACTCAATCAATTAAGGAAGAGTGAGGAGATTCATTGAAGGAAACATGAAGGGTTTCCTCCACTATTAATGTGGTATTGTTAAAGACTCGATATGCCTTACTACATGAAGAATAATCAATAAAGATGGCTTCTTCACCTTTGGCATCAAAATTTTCTAAATTAGAGCAGGTATTCAAAACAAAACACCGACATCCAAAAACTTTAAAATAACTGATTTTGGGTATTTTCCCATAATATAATTCAAAACATGTTTTTCGTAACCCGGATTGAATTAAGGTGCGATTTAACACGTAACAAGCCATGTTAACTGCTTCGGCCCAAAAGTACTTCGGTAACCCCAAGTCTATGAGCAATATTCGAGCACACTCTTGAAGAGTACGGTTCTTTCTCTCAACCACCCCATTTTATTGAGGTGTTCGGGGGAAAGAAAACTCATGAGCAATACGATGCTCTTGACAAAAATCATCAAACAAGGAATTTTCAAACTCGGCCCCATGATCACTACGAATATGAGTGATTTGGTAGCCTTTTTCAGTTTGAACCTTCGTACAAAAAATAGAAAAGAAGGAAAATACTCCTTTGGATCTTAAGAAAGAAACCTATGAAAACCTTGAAAAATCATCTACAATCATAAGGCAATATTTGCATCCACTGAGGCTCTCATATTTTGTTAATCCAAATAGATCCAGGTGAAGTAGCTCTAATGGTTTTAATGTGGATATAACTTCTTTATTTTTAAAACTAGATTTCATAATTTTACCTAATTTACATGAATCACAGATAAGCTCATTTAAAAATTTTTCTTTAGGAAGACCTTAGACTGGTTCATGTTTGGCTAGTTTTTGAAGTAGCTTTATATGAACATGTCCTAGTCTTCTATGCCATATAATTAATTCATTATTTGCTACAAGACATTCTTAGGTGTTATCTTTATCAAATTCTACGATATAAATGTCTTTAAATCTAGTTCCTTTAAGAAGGGTTTCATTGGTTCATGTATGCATAATTTCAAACATTTCCGAAGTAAATACTACCTTAAACCCCTTATCATAAATTTGACTAACACTTAAAAGATTATGTTTTAGTCCTTTAACTAGAGAGACATTTGAGATAGGAGAGAGAGGGTTACCTATTTTACCAAGGTCAATAATATGGCCCTTATGGTTGTTGCCAAATGTAATCGTTCCTCCATTTGTAGGTTGGAGGTCCAAAAATAGGTGCTTGTCTCTCATCATATGTTTGGAACACCTGGAGTCCATCACCCATCGGCCTACTTGATGGTGGTGGTCTCCTTGTCTTTTTTCTTGTAGACTTCTTTCCTCCTACAAAAGATCTCCGTTGGTGACTTGGTGTTTCTATAGGTTTTTCTAATTTGAGTCGTTCATCTTTCGTTTTGTATATCTAATTTTTGACATTATAATGTCCTTTCATCCCTACAAAACAAAGTGAAAGTTGTCTTTTTGATATCCATTGCAATGTGGATCCGTATTTGTTAGTGGTCTCCTTTAGAGGAGGATCCTTTTTCGGCTCACTTTGACTAGGTTCATAAAAGCCTAGTCCAAATTTACTCGAGGAAGGTTTTTGATGGGTAATGAGCTTGTTCAAGTTATCTTTCTCCTTTGTAAATTTGGCTAAGTCCTCAAGAAGTTGATTTGATTTTTCTTTAAGGTGATTTATCTCTATTTTCATTATGTGTAGAGAGCCTAAGTTAGCAATTTATAAGTTATGTTTGGGGGCTCCTTACAACATCTCTAGACTAAAATAAAATAAAGATTACAACCTTTGAAAGTTTACATAAAAGCTTATGACCTATGACAATACTCATGCTACCTACTCTTCATGCTTTTAATCCTCCAACTTGGAAAACTCCATGAAACCTGCAATTGTGTTATTATAGAGAAAAATATGCTACGCTTACGTTTTATCTCTTTTTCTTCACTTTGTAAAATCATCAAAATATTATTTATGAGGGGTTGAACTAATAGGCGGTTCTCTTCTCTAACATGCGTGGAGACACTCGACACACGCGCAAGCCTCATCAGCTTCTACGTTTGTTATGCGTAGTTCCTAGTCCCAAAAGGATTGATTCAAGTTTGATTCATCCGTACGCCCTCCTCAGACTCCACGATATAGCTTACTCTTTTTCGAGCACCTCGGAGTTAGGCTCGAGGGGTTGCTCTAGCCTTTCCTCAGCCGCAACCAACTAGAAGCTCCATTGAGGTCCAAGAACCTCCCTTCGATGAGCCATTGCATGGTTGTCTCATGTTTCCCTCTCCTAGACTCCTAGGCCTATTTGATGGCTGATGAGAACCTCATCATGAGCCCTAAACTAGCACCATTTAACCTTGATTTGCAGGAAAAAGCTCCTACATAACCTTAGAAAGGCTTGGCTCAGAGAGATTCTGAGTTTGCAAAGAAAATAGAAACTGAGGGGTAAAAATGTAATTTTCCAATCCAATATGAAAACAGGGTAACTCAGGGTCCAAACATAGGTCAAAACAACCTAATAAGAAGGAAAGTGGGATGATCTGATCCAATAAGGGCTACAGCAATTCCAAGGAACTAAATGATAATCTGTAACCCTAAAAACAAACCCATTTCAATTCACGTGGTTCGAGGTAAGGTAAAAATTAACTAAACCCTCTAAAATTCATAGAAAAATAATCTCTAGGGTTTAGGACTTTCAATTTGGCCTTAGGAACCCATTTTGACCTACATTGAGAACCATGCCCAATTAACAACTTAATTTAGGTTTTTGCGTAAATTGACCGATCAAAAAAGGTTTAATATAGAAATAAAATTCACCATCAGAATCCTTAGGTCCTAATTAGTCATGTATAAAATCTTGGGCCTAATAAGAAACCTTCTTGACCAACTTTACACTTTGGTCCTCATATATTTACTTTTTGGCCCTGAACTTTTGAACCCTCACATTTTGGCTCCTAACTCTCCTTTGTTCTTTGCGTTTAGGTCCCTCCTGCAAAACCTGCGCAGCGCCATGCTCCGGTGACCTTGCGCGGAGCATGGTGCCGCGCAGGGTGAGGGAGGGGCCCTGGCAAGTCAATGGGGGGTACCCTGCGTCGTCAGCCACCGCAGGGACACCCCCTGAGTACTGCGACCGCCCATACCGCCCGTGCGAACGCACGGACGGTATGGGTCTCCTTCCTCTGCCGTCCTCTGGTGAGGGAGACACGTCGTCTCCCTCCGCCCTCCTCTCTGATTCCGCCCCTATAAATACCCCCGTCGCTCCGCCGTTCTTCCCAGCTCGGATCTGACGGAGACACCCCCCTAAATTCCTCCCTTCCCACTCCGACAGACGCCCCCTTGCTCCGGCGGCCTCTCCTCCTCCTCCTCGTCGCCCTGCCGCACTACCAGCAGCAGGGTTACCTTCCCTCGATCTTTCCGCGTCACGCCGCACCCAGCTGGCGCCTCTCCGGCCCTCTCCTCGCCGCCGCCCCTTCCTCTGGGCAATTTCTTCTCCGGTGACAGTCGATATGACTGTCGCCTGCGCCAACCCCTCCTCGTCCAGCTTAGCAGGTAGAACTTCTCCTCTTCCTCCCCTCTTTCTTTTCTATACTGAAAACCCTTACTGTCGCCACCTATTTCCCACCGATCACCCTCACCTTCTCCACCTCCGGCCAAACTCCGGCGAACCACTCCCATCGCTCCAACACCCCACACGGCTCGCCGACCTATGCATAACCTCCGCCTCCTCACCCTGATCCTCCTCCGCCCTTCCACTGCCCACCAAACGCCCCCTGCAGATCCACCGAACACACCCACTTCTTCGCTCGCAGTTTGACCTAGGGCGACCTGTTTGCTCCACCACGCCCCCTGCAGACCCTCTGACCACCTTCGCCGTGCCACAGCGAAGGTCCCCCGCCTGTCTGATTTGGCCGAGAGGCCGTTCTTCTGTGACCAGGTGACTCGCCCGCCGTCGCCATTACTGAGCAGGCAGAGCTCCTTCACCTGCAGGTGCAGGCACACCTTCGCCCAGGTTCGACTCCCAGATTGCGCAGGGCGTCTCCGCGAAGCGTCCCAGGCTCGCAGTGGGGCGAAGGCCTCGTGTGAAGCCACGATTGCCCGCTGCTCCCTCCGCTGCGGGCGCTCAACTGGGGTGGGACATTTAGTCCCACCTCGGAACTTTTCAAAGGCGCGTGGGCGCATAAAGGCAAAAAGTGCCTTATGCTGTTTGCCTCCTGACCACGGGGTGAGGTCCCTCTCACCCGACCCGGCCTCATCCGTGATCACGCTCCGCGGACCTGGCCCGACCCGATTAACCCGACCTGCACTCCTCGCCCACCACCGCACGCCGGTGGGCTTGGACCCGGGCTCGACTCGTACCCGATTACCCGGTTGCTCTGGGAGAGCTGTCCTAAGAGCGAACTCAGAGAGAAAGAGACGCGCGGGGGAGGGGGGTAGAGTAGGTTTTTGCCCTCTGACTCTGAACTCTTGAGCGTGCAGGCACAGGTGAAGAAGAAGGAACCTAAGGGAGACACTATAGCAACAAGCGGTTTAAGTCGTCTGATTTTCAAATCAGACGACGTCCTGAAGACAGGAGAAGGCAAAGAAGAAGAAGGAAGTCGAGGCAGAGGAAAGAGAGGAACACAGAGCAGCCAAGTGAAGAAACAAGAGGAAGAAGAAGAAGACAAAGAAGAAGAAAAGAAGAAGAAGAAGAGCACGGGAGGAAGATCTGAAGCAAGAAAAGAAGAAACAAAGAAAATAAAAAGAAGAAAAAGACAGGATCGTCTAACCAAGAAATAGAGGAAGAACACGAAGAACAAAAGCCAACGAGGAGAGAAGACAAAGAGGAAGAAAGAAGAGAAGAAGAAGCCAAACTTTCATCTCTCTCTCTCTCTCTCTCTCTTTATTTTTGTAATAGAACATGTATATCTCTAGAATACGACTTGCTCCATGAGTTCGACCTCGGGAGAACTGTATTTTCTGAGTAACAAATATTAGCAAATGATGACAATAACTATCTGTACTACAACGACTTAAGAAAAGCTAGTTGCTGCCACCGTTCTGCCAGTTGGCGCCGTTGCCGGGGAGCAACGGCTATTCTAGAGGTAAACATTCTTTTTTTTTAGTTCTAATAATCTCCTCTCTTTTGTGCAGCTACAGGAAATCAAGAAGACAAGCAACCGCACGACAACCACTCCGAGGACAGGTAATTTTCTATCCTCTCAACCCCTAAATTCTAAAGAGGAAGAAAAGAAAAGAACAAGCAATATAGGGCTAACCTGTCTTCTATACTTAGTAAACCATAAAAAGTTGCATGTTTTCAACCCATTATTCCTGCACACTATTAAGGGTATTTAAGGGATAACACATTCTTGCTTGAGCCCTAATTACCCAACAAAGAACTAACTGGACCAAATAGAGCCAACATAAGATTCAACATTAGGGTTTTAGAGACACACTACTTAAGTCAAGAATGGAGAAAATCCAAAAGAAGTGTGCCTAAACCATTGATTGAAAATACCTATCCAAAGAAACCCTAAAATAAGATTGGCTCTTTAAACACTTGAACCCTAAAAAAACAAGACCTAATAAGCAAAACTAGCAGGTAAAGTTGACCATTTGGGTCAACTAACCTTCAAATTAGGTCACTCTTTGCACTTAAAAGACTAAAGTTCAAGTGGAACCCTAAGCACCTTGCTCTTGAACTAAAATTGGTAGACTTAAGAGGTCAAGATCCCCATTCTGGTCTACCTGGAACCGCAGTGACAAGAGAGGTCGGGTGGGGGAAACCCTGTAACCCGTGGGGACGCTCTACCATGTAGGGGTCTTCGCGGGACTCACCCTCTCTGGCTGCCCAGGTAATTCTCAGGTGGTCGATCTTTCTGATCAAGGGGTCCATCTGCCCCGCACCTCTATAGTCACCCAACACATTCTTGGGTGTCTTGATTAGGTCCAGCACCTTCTAAACTCATCTCTTCCAACAGTGCATGTACGGTAGGAGGTCCTTAAGACCACCCTTAAGACCTCCTTTACAAATTCACTCTCGTCCAGGCCAAGCCTCGACGCCCATGTTTGTGCAGCAACCCCCTCACATTATTCTCTCTTCTGATTCAGAACCAAGTTCTTCTTCTTCCCCCATCATGGCTCAGCCAGTTGAGAAAGAAAATA
Organism: Thalassia testudinum; assembly: GCA_037157565.1. Lineage (NCBI taxonomy): Eukaryota > Viridiplantae > Streptophyta > Magnoliopsida > Alismatales > Hydrocharitaceae > Thalassia > Thalassia testudinum. Next base: position 6,315,864 of record JAZHRO010000040.1, on the reverse strand, counting down.
ATCTGGAGCACCAGCTCCAGTGACTCAACGACCTCTTCCAAAACTTTGTGCACCCACCGCAGCGCCCCATGATGCGGGACCACTACAATCCTGCTGCGGTGGCCGTTGAGCCTCGAGTCAGAATCCCGATTGGAGGACCTGATTCTGAATTGAAGCCCAATATGATTCATGCTATACCTAAATTCCATGGGCTTAATTCTGAAGATCCCTTCCAGCACATCAAGCAACTAAAGCATCTGGCCCAAACTTTTGGGTCAGACGCACAAAATCGGGATATTCTTCTCATGAAGATGTTCTCCTTTTCTCTTATGGACAAGGCCGCCCATTGGTACCAAACTCAGACCCGGCCGATCAACAATTGGGAAGAACTTCAGTCCGAGTTCCTAAAAAAGTTCTTCCCTGTTGGACGGACCAACGCCTTGCGCCATCAGATTACACACTTCACCCAACAAACAGGGGAACCTCTCCATGAGGCATGGGATCGTTTTCAGGATCTCATGAGAAAGTGCCCCCATCACGGAGTTCCTAAATGGGAACAAGTCCAATCTTTTTACCACGGACTCCATGAGGACATCCGTCTTTTCGTCAATGCAACCTGCAGAGGAAATATCATGGGTCAACATGAAGACACCGTGTGGGAGATTCTCGAAAACATGTGCGAGAACTCCATCAACAATGACTCCATGGGATTATTCGACAGGACGAATACCTGCGTAGCGACGAATCTCAGGGGAGCACACGAGACGCAGGGCCTGTCCGCATCAGTCAACTTGGAGCTAATGGCCAGTCGATTGGACAAGGTCTCGATTATCGAAAAGAAGGTGGATGAGCTGACTCAGCATCTGCAGCGAGCCACCTCTGCGCATAACTCTTTCGCACAGCCTCCTTCCACAAGGGAAACTGTGCAAGACATTCTCCATCGATCTTCTCCTAGGATGGACCCATCATCCGAATCTTTGCCCGGAGGTCCTTCCGATTCCTTCTACACCTGCCAGGGAAATTCCATTCCCTCTTTCTCTAACTCTCTGGAGGTTCCTCAGACCTGCGAGGACCTCAACGCCATCCAGAACGACCCGTTCTCCAACACCTATAATCCTGGATGGCGTAACCATCCTAACTTTCAGTGGGCGGGAAATTCCCAAACCCAAAGACCATCCTTCCAACCCCGCCCACAACCTCCTCGTCCTTACCAGCCGCCTCAGCCTCGGCCCAACCCTACTTATCCATCTGGGCCAAATCAAGATCAAATGTCCCTTATCCTTCAGACCCTGGCTGACATTCAAAGAACGAATGCGGCTATCCAGAAACAACACAAGGACGAACTTACAGAGGTCCGAAACCAATTGACCCAGTTGGCAAACTCTCGCCAGCCAGGTACTCTTCCTTCCCAACCTCTGCCTAATCCTAATAACGTGCCAACCCAGCGGCGCGTTATGAACCCAAACCTGGGCCATGCCCATATGATCTATCAGGCCCCCTCTGTTCCTTCACCTGACGGGATAGAGGCCTCCACTTCTTTTGCAGATTACCAGCAGCAAGCTATCTTACCCAATCCCAACCAAAACCAGGCAGGACTTAATTCCGTAACGACCCGTAGTGGTAAGGAAACCCAAGACCCACCTCATCCGAACCACTCCAAGCCTGGTAGTGATCCCAAGCCTAGGACAGTAATCCAGGACGTCCCCACCCCTATCCCAGATCCACAACCAGGACCTATCCTAGAAGAACCAACCAAGATCCCGTTTCCCGAGGCCTTGACCAAGGGAAAGAAGACCACCAAGCCCGTGGCACCTGAGGAGGACCTGGTCAAGCTCTTTGAGCAGGTCCACATAAACATCCCCTTGATGGATGCAATCCGCCACGTACCAGCTTACGCACGATTTTTAAAGAATGTGTGTACACCCCAGCGTAAGCCGCGAACCAAGGGTGGGAGCCCAATTGTTCTGTCAGAGCAAGCCAGCTCTGTAATCCTCAGTAAACTCCCACCCAAGGCGAAAGATCCTGGTACTCCCCTGATTTCCTGCAAGATAGGTGCTACCCAATTTGATAGAGCTTTGCTAAACTTAGGTGCATCCATAAACCTGATACCCACATCCTTACTTGACCATTTAGAAGAATCTGAGCTAAAACCAACCGAGGTGACATTACAATTAGTAGATCGATCTATAAAGTCACCAAAAGGGATTCTCGAGGATGTTATCGTAAGAGTGCGGGATTTCTATTTCCCAGTGGACTTTATAGTCTTAGATATGGACGTGCCTAAAAACCCTAGGGATACACCAATCATTCTAGGGAGACCTTTCTTGGCTACTGCTAGAGCCAACATCAGCTGTGAGGAGGGCCAAATAGAGCTTAAATTTGGAGATCAAACCTTAAAAATTGATATATTTAAGGCCCAACAAGGAATTAATTGCGGTGTCATCGAACAGATTTGTGACGTTAGGATTTTGGTTGATGAGTCACACCTCCAGAATGACTCGATTATGCCTCATCAATCACAGAAAGATCTTGACCCGCAACCAGAGGAGTCGAATCCAGACATACACAACCCAGTAACTCCTACCCTTGAACCTCACATCTACACTGAACCACCCGTTGCTGCTGATAACCATATCCTCGAGTTAAAGCCTCTTCCTGCTCACTTGAAATACATCTTTTTGGGTTCCAATCAGACCCTTCCTGTGATTATAAATTCCACCCTCAATTCCAAACAGGAATCCCGTCTGATTACTGTTCTCCAGCAACATCGCAGAGCCATCGGGTGGACTCTCGATGATTTGACTGGAATAAGCCCCTCCTTTTGTACTCATCATATCTATTCAGAAGAGGGCGCACGACCTTCTCGTGAAATGCAGAGACGTTTGAACCCTAATCTGCAGGAGGTCGTGAAAAAGGAGATCATTAAGTGGTTAGATGCCGGGATCATCTACCCGATCTCCGATAGTCGTTGGGTGAGCCCAATTCAGGTTGTGCCTAAGAAGGTAGGACTCACCACCATAACGACTGAAACCGGAGAAATCATTCCTACCTGATTAGCCAATGCGTGGAGAGTCTGTATAGATTACCGCCGACTCAATTCCTCCACAAAGAAGGACCATTTCCCACTACCCTTCATTGATCAAATTCTCGAGAAACTAGCGGGAAATAGGTTCTTCTGCTTCCTTGACGGGTACTCCGGTTACAACCAGGTGGCAATCCATCCTGAGGACCAAGAAAAGATCACATTTACCTACCCCTTCGGAACGTATGCTTTCCGAAGGATGCCTTTCGGTCTTTGCAATGCACCCGCTACTTTTCAGCGATGCATGCTTGCCATATTCTCAGATATGGTAGGTGATTTCCTGGAAGTCTTCATGGATGACTTTTCAATCTTTGGAGAATCTTTTGATGATTGCCTCCAACACTTGGTCCAGATACTCAGGCGATGCATTGAGGTGAACTTGGTTCTTTCCTGGGAAAAGAGCCATTTCATGGTGCCTGAGGGAATTGTCCTGGGACACTCAATTTCGGAAAAAGGCATCCAGGTGGATCGAGCTAAGGTTGATCTGATTTCTCGCCTTCTCGTACCTAGCTCGATTAGGGACATCCGTTCCTTTTTAGGGCACGTTGGTTTTTACCGCCGTTTCATTCCAAATTTCTCGAAAATCGCGCGCCCCTTGACTTCTCTTCTCTCTAAGGATGTACCTTTTGAAATCTCCAAGGAATGCACGCTAGCCTTTGAAAACCTGCGTGACCGAGTCACCCAGGCACCTATCCTACAATCCCCTGACTGGTCTCAACCCTTTGAGATCATGTGCGATGCGTCTGACTTCGCTGTAGGAGCGGTCCTGGGGCAGAAAGCTGACGGGAAACCCGTGGTCATCTACTACGCTAGCAAGACACTTGACGAGGCTCAGCGTAACTACACAGTTACGGAGAAAGAGCTGCTAGCCGTAGTATTTGCCCTTGAAAAATTCCGATCGTATCTTCTGGGTTCCCATGTCATCATTTACTCGGATCACACGGCTGTAAGGCATCTCCTTGCCAAGAAGGATGCGAAGCCCCGACTAATCCGTTGGATCTTGCTGTTGCAAGAATTCGATCTTGAGATTCGCGACAAGGCGGGAAGGCAGAATGTGGTAGCCGACCATCTGTCCCGTCTTCCTTCTGAGATCATCAACCCTTCCGGACCCATCACGGAACATTTTCCTGATGAGCACCTGCTTTCTGTTGGTACTAGACTTCCATGGTTTGCTGATATAGTAAACTACTTGGCATCTCATCAGACACCGTCTGATTGGCCGAAGGCCAAGAAAGACAAATTGCGTTCTGATTCCAAGTATTACATTTGGGAAGACCCGTACCTTTTCCGCATAGGTGCTGATCAAATTATTCGGAGATGCGTCCCGGAAGAGGAAATCAGCAATATCCTATCTTTCTGCCATGACCAGGAATGCGGTGGCCATTTCTCAGGGCATAAAACCGCATCCAAAGTCCTCCAGTGTGGCTTCTACTGGCCTACACTTTTCAAAGACGCATACAGTCATTGCAAGGCATGCAGTCGTTGCCAGACTTTGGGCAACATGAACCACCGTGACATGATGCCTTTGCAGCCGATTCTCGTATGCGAAATCTTCGATGTTTGGGGGATTGATTTTATGGGCCCCTTTCCTGTTTCGGATGGTTTCGAGTACATTCTGCTTGCGGTGGACTACGTGTCCAAATGGATCGAAGCCATACCGAGCCGAACCTACAATCACAAGATTGTTCTTAAGTTCATACATCAAAACATTTTCTCAAGGTTCGGGATTCCCCGTGCTATTATCTCGGATGGGGGGGCCCATTTTACAAATGCTCAGTTTAGGTCACTGATGGCCAAATTTGGGGTGTCTCATCGAATCTCTACTCCTTACCACCCCCAAACAAATGGTCTAGCTGAGCTATCAAATCGGGAGATCAAGAAAATCCTGCAAGTCACTGTTCGGCCTGATAGGAAGGGCTGGTCGTCCCGACTTCCGGAAGGATTGTGGGCCTATAGGACCGCCCACAAGACCCAATTGGGCATTTCTCCCTTTAGTCTGGTGTACGGAAAGGCATGTCACCTTCCCGTAGAACTGGAGCATAAAGCCTATTAGGCAGTACGGAACTGTAATCTAGATCTTTCCAAGGCTGGAACCCACAAAAAACTCCAAATCAGCGAGATCTATGAATTACGCCTAGATGCGTACGAGAACTCGCGAATCTACAAGGAGCGGGTTAAAGCCTTCCACGACAAGCACATCTCAAGAAAGATCTTTCATCCTGGTCAAAAGGTCCTACTCTTTGATGCCCGACTCAAACTTTTCCCGGGGAAACTGAGGTCCAAGTGGGTCGGACCGTATTTAGTCCGACAGGTTTTTGGAAATGGAGCCATTGAAATCAGTCCACTCAGCCATGATTCCGAACCTTTCATCGTGAATGGTCAGAGACTTAAATCGTTCATTGATGTAACTTCTACTGATTCGGCTGAATCATCCCTCATCCTCCATTCCCCTTGAACTTACTGTGCCCGGCCGATGGCGTAAAACTCAGCGCTTAACGGGAGGCAGCCCGTCATTTCTTGAAAATCTAAAACCTTTTTTCTGACACCATTGTGCACTTAAGGTTCACCCTTTAAGACAGCCGACTCTACCTTAGATGCTTGCATCTGAGATTAGAAATCGTCCGCAGAATTCATCCCGACCCATTCACTCACAAAAATATCTGTCTTAAGGAATAAATTAAGTAAATAAAAACCCCTAAATCACAATGAGGACATTGCAAGTTTTAGGCATGGGGGGGTATAAGTGCAAACTTGTAGAAAAAAAAGGGTTTTAAACAAAAAATTCACATATGCCAAAAACACCATAAAAATTAAAAATTTTTCAAAATAAAAAGAATAAGAGGAGAAAGGAAATTTTAAGGAAAAGGAAAAGAAACAAAATGAAAAGGAGCACAAAAAGATGAAAGAAAAGAGTAATAGTCATTAATAAGAAGCTAAGGAATTAACCTTAGTCTAGACCATTTTTTTTCAAGAAAAGAAATGAAAAGTGCTTGGTAAGATTAGTAAGAACGCAAACCTTAGGCATTCTTGATAGACTCTTAGTACCCATTAAGATCTAGACAATCCTCAAGAGGTTGAGGAAAATGAAAAGCTTAAGTACTAGGTCCGAGGCTTAGGGAGTATTTGACCTCGCTAACTAACTTCTGGTTTACGGGACTCAGTAACCTAAGCACCCTAACCTCACACACAGCCTGATTCAGCAAGTGTAAAAATCAAAATCATGCAGAAGCGTCGAAAAAATTTCTGAAAAGTACACCTAGAGTAGGAGCGGCCGATCAACACAAGTTGATTTGGACGAGTTCCCAGTGCAGAGAGGCGGGAAATCCCCTCAAAGATGCGTAACAAAATATCATCTCCTCGGTGGTTGTCTCTTAGGATATTCACATATCCTACTGGGGGCATGTAAGCACCCTGCTGGTTCAGATTCCATGGATGGCATTATCACGAAGTGTCAACTGCCAGGGTCTGAACGCGGCCACGGAACACCATGGATGGGATTATCTCGAAATCTCAATAGCCATGGTTCTGGGGGTTGCCATGGGCGGTGCTATCTTGAAGCATCGATCGCCAGGAACCCTTGAGGATTGATGATGGGGGCAAGGAATCTGATACAGACCGTGTTGAAAAGCCAATCCTAAGCTAGAATTAAAAAGAAAAAGAGAGAGAAAAATCTCCAAAAATAGAAAAATTTTCTACCTCTCTCTCTTACAAAACGCACTGCGAACTGAACCAGGGCTAAAATCATTTCAAGCACGGGTGCTTTAACTACAAAGTCCAATAAACTTTAGGTTAGTTCTTGTGGGTCTTAAAAACCTTTGCTAAGGACTGAGGCTGAGGCTAGACAAATTTGGATCTTGATTGGTACTAGAGTACCTTTTAAGCCTATGGTCAGCATTCTAACCTAATCTAAGTTTAAATGAAAAAGCACTTATCTGAAGCTATTAAGAACTTCATGGTCTAGAACAAGGGTTGAAACCTTAAGTTTTTGCTAAGGGACTAGCAAAAGCTAGGCATGGGGATATGATGAGAACCTCATCATGAGCCCTAAACTAGCACCATTTAACCCTGATTTGCAGGAAAAAGCTCCTACATAACCTTAGAAAGGCTTGGCTCAGAGAGATTCTGAGTTTGCAAAGAAAACAGAAACTGAGGGGTAAAAATGTAATTTCCCAATCCAATCTGAAAATAGGGTAACTCAGCGTCCAAACATAGGTCAAAATAACTTAATAAGAAGGAAAGTGGGATGATCTGATCCAATAAGGGCTACAGCAATTTCAAGGAACTAAATGATAATCTGTAACCCTAAAAACAAACCCATTTCAATTCACGTGGTTCGAGGCAAGGTAAAAATTAACTAAACCCTCTAAAATTCATAGAAAAATAATCTCTAGGATTTAGGACTTTCAATTTGACCTTAGGGACCCATTTTGACCTACATTGAGAACCATGCCCAATTAACAACTTAATTTGGGTTTTTACGTAAATTGACCAATCAAACAGGGTTTAATCTAGAAATAAAATTCACCATCAGAATCCTTAGGTCCTAATTAGTCATGTATAAAAACTTGGGCCTAATAAGAAACCTTCTTGACCAACTTTACACTTTGGTCCTCATATATTTACTTTTTGGCCCTCAACTTTTGAACCCTCACATTTTTGCCCCTAACTCTCCTTTGTTCTTTACATTTAGGTCCCTCCTGCAAAACCTGCACAGCGCCATGCTCCGGCGACCTTGCGCGGAGCATGGCGCCGCGCAGGGTGAGGGAGGGGCCCTGGCAAGTCAATGGGGGGTACCCTGCGTCGTCAGCCACCGCAGGGACACCCCCCTGAGTACTGCGACTGCCCATACCGCCCATGCGAACGCACTGACGGTATGGGTCTCCTTCCTCCGGCGTCCTCCGGCAAGGGAGACACGTCGTCTCCCTCCGCCCTCCTCTCTGATTCCGCCCCTATAAATAGCCCCGTCGCTCCGCCGTTCTTCCCAGCTCGAATCTGACGGAGACACCCCCCTAAATTCCTCCCTTCCCACTCCGACAGACGCCCCATTGCTCCGGCGGCCTCTCCTCCTCCTCCTCGTCGCCCTGCCGCACTACCAGCAGCAGGGTTACCTTCCCTCGATCTTTACGCGTCACACCGCACCCAGCTGGCGCCTCTCCAGCCCTCTCCTCGCTGCCGCCCCTTCCTCTGGGCAATTTCTTCTCCAACGACAGTCGATACGACTGTCGCCTGCGCCAACCCCTCCTCGTCCAGCTTAGCAGGTAGAACTTCTCCTCTTCCTCCCCTCTTTCTTTTCTATACTGAAAACCCTTACTGTCGCCACCTATTTCCCACCGATCACCCTTACCTTCTCCACCTCCAGCCAAACTCCGGCGAACCACTCCCATCGCTCCAGCACCCCACACGGCTCGTCGACCTGTGCATAACCTCCGCCTCCTCACCCTGATCCTCCTCCGCCCTTCCACTGCCCACCAAACGCCCTCTGCAGACCCACCGAACACACCCACTTCTTCGCTCGCAGTTTGACCTAGGGCGACCTGTTTGCTCCACCACGCCCCCTGTAGACCCTCTGACCACCTTTGCCGTGCCACGGCGAAGGTCCCCCACCTGTCTGATTTGGCCGAGAGGCCGTTCTTCTGTGACCAGGTGACTCGCCCGCCGTCGCCATTACTGAGCAGGCAGAGCTCCTTCACCTGCAAGTGCAGGCACACCTTCGCCCAGGTTCGACTCCCAGATTGCGTGGGGCGTCTCCGTGAAACGTCCCAGGCTCGCAGTGGGGCGAAGGCCTTGCGTGAAGCCACGATTGCCCGCTGCTCCCTCCGCTGCGGGCGCTCAACTGGGGTGGGACATTTAGTCCCACCTCGGAACTTTTCAGAGGCGCGCGGGCGCATAAAGGCAAAAAGTGCCTTATGCTGTTTGCCTCCTGACCACGGGGTGAGGTCCCTCTCACCCGACCCGGCCTCGTCCGTGATCACGCTCCGCGGACCTGGCCCGACCCGATTAACCCGACCTGCACTCCTCTCCCACCACCGCATGCCAGTGGGCCTGGACCCGGGCTCGACTCGTACCCGATTACCCGGTTGCTCTAGGAGAGCTGTCCTAAGAGCGAACTCAGAGAGAAAGAGACGCGTGGGGGCGGGGGGTAGAGTAGGTTTTTGCCCTCTGACTCTGAACTCTTGAGCGTGCAGGCACAGGTGAAGAAGAAGGAACCTAAGGGAGACACTGTAGCAACAAGCGGTTTAAGTCGTCTGATTTTCAAATCAGACGACGTCCTGAAGACAGGAGAAGGCAAAGAAGAAGAAGGAAGTCGAGGCAGAGGAAAGAGAGGAACACAGAGCAGCCAAGTGAAGAAACAAGAGGAAGAAGAAGAAGACAAAGAAGAAGAAAAGAAGAAGAAGAGCACGGGAGGAAGATCTGAAGCAAGAAAAGAAGAAACAAAGAAAATAAAAAGAAGAAAAAGACAGGATCGTCTAACCAAGAAATAGAGGAAGAATACGAAGAACAAAAGCCAACGAGGAGAGAAGACAAAGAGGAAGAAAGAAGAGAAGAAGAAGCCAAACTTTCATCTCTCTCTCTCTCTCTCTATTTTTGTAATAGAACATGTATATCTCTAGAATACGACTTGCTCCCTGAGTTCGACCTCGGGAGAACTGTATTTTCCGAGTAAGAAATATTAGCAAATGATGGCAATAACTATCTGTACTACAACGACTTAAGAAAAGCTAGTTGCTGCCACCGTTCTGCCAATGGCTATCCTTGATTTCGATGGTTTCACAAGTGACCCTATGCTTGGGTCGATCAAGGCTAGCGGTCTATCCCATTAGGGTAAGCTTCACACCTCCCTGAGGGGTAGGGGTATGGACAGACCACCCCTCGCTCCGCACACGCTCAAGTCCATTTCCTAGTCCTATCACCCCATTAGTGAACGGACGATGCCATTGTGGCCCATAGGTGCTCTAGAGTGCATCATGGGCCACATGCACCTGTTGGGATCCTTCTGAGGGTCCATCGTGCGCTCACACACATGAATGCAACGCCACGAATTTTGCATGTACAAGAAATTGAAAACCAGGCACACTTCTAAAATCTCACAAGTATGATGTCTAGAATTTAAATGATAGCAAAAAGAGTGCAAACAAACCATTTTTTTTATTTAAGGGTCTATTTTTATTTACACACACATATATTTCTATGTGGTCGTGAATTTACAATAACCAAAGTTCACAAATGCTGGTGAATAACGCCTAGGAAATTAGATTAAATGGAGGAAGCCGTTGCCCGAGAAAAACCATAAGAAATCTTTTTTTTTCATTTGTGATTCAAGGAAAATCATTATTTAGCGAGAATGAATAAAACAAAATGATTCGTGTCATGAAGCGTAAGTGGGACTACACTTATGTATCCCTTCATCTGTCTCTCTCTCATATGCACGCACTTGCCTGCGAGGTGCAGTCTCATACCGCATGCATTTTCGTGGGACTCCACCGAGGGGGTATCCTAAGTGGATCCAGATTTGGATCCAATTCCACTTACTCTTTGAACTCGACCCTACTTTTCCCTTTTTTTTTTTTTGACTTGGACTCTTGACATATGCTCTAGTCAAGGATCTCCTACCATTTAATTCATAGGAATCAAGGAAATATACCTAGGGGAAGACATCGCCCTACCTTTCTTTCTACGTTGGCCTTTACACGATTGATCCACGTGAGTTGTCACGCTTGCTACGACCTGTGATACTCCTTGTGACCACGACAACCAAGACCGTGTCACGGAATTCCACACCCTATATATAGGGCCTATCTGGAGAGTAATGTGCTCAAAAATCCTAACATAAACACTCGATATAAGCCATTGGATTTTAATATGATAAATGGAATAAATACCACCAATTTAATCAATCGTGGTATTGTAACGACGCAGAGAAAACAAATGTTAACAAAAAAAATAGCCATTCGTAACTTAAAAAAATTCATTCCTAAAAAGTTGCAACTGATCAAATCAATTAACATAAATAAATACTAAAAATAGAACTTGAATAAAAATGTTTGCATAATAAAAATCACACGTAAAAAATAAAAGAAAAATAAAAAATATTGTAATGACATAGTATGCGATTTGTAATAAGGTTTATATATGGTTGTAACAAATAAGTTTTATAGTTATAATAGAACAAATGATTATAGTAGCAAAAGCATGATCAGGTTGTAATAATGTCATAATAGTCGAAGTTGTAATACATCTGGAGTTAATCGAAAAATGTTTGCCAAATAGGGTTTTAATCAAATAAAACGATTTAATATATACAAATGACATTATATCTACAAAAATACCAACAAAACATTGCAAAAGCTTCCATGAACCATTGTAATATAGGTTTATTTTATTTGTAATCAAATAACTTAAATGACATATAAGATAAACGTTAGTTATAATGAGTACATGTACAAGTTGTAACTTTGTCACGGTAAAATGATGTTGTAATACAATCAATGTAATTAATAAGGGGGTTATTTATCGTATAATAAATTTAATATGTTACAATAATATAAAGTGTAATAGTTGTAATACAAGTTTAGATAACATTGTAAGGGTAAAATGATGTTGTAATATAATCAATGTAATTAATAAGGGGGTTATTCATCGTATAATAAATTTAACATGTTACAAATAATACAAATGCTAATAATTGTAATATAAGTTTGGACATAAAAAAATATATATGCAATAGAGGTTTTGAGAATTGTAATACAATTAGAAATGCATTGTGACTTGTATGTAACATGTGTTTAAAGAAAGTTGCGATGTATCTGACAGTGCATTGTATCATTGTTAATCGCGCTAATTCGGGGTTTAAAAAGTGATGCGTTGTAGTATAGCCAAAATAGCATTCAAAACAGATATAATTTTATTACTCGAAAAATGTTCCAAGGTCGAAACAAGGAGCAAATGGAATTCACATACTAAACTTAGCAATTAATGCAAATTGAACACATAATATTACTAAAAAACTGAATAGGAATGTAGAGCATATGAGTATATGAAGAGTAAAAAAAAGTTTTAGACAAAATAATGGTGATTTGAATCACCAATTATAAGTCTAATATATAGAATAGTTACTCAAATGTAGTAAAGAAGGAAATATGAATTCAGACGTCTGATTTTGCAATCAGACGTCTTAAATGACTTATGCTACAGTATTCCTTTCTCTGATTCGTGCCTTTCTTCTTCTTCTTCTGCCTTCAGCCTTCTCTCCATCTTCCTTTCTCTTTCTTCTTTTGCAATCCTTCTCTTCTTCTTTCTTCTGCCTTCTCTGGCTCTCTTCTCTCAGAACCCGGCTAAGTGTTGAAGGCGAACTCTCCAGGGCAAAAACCCCCCTTACCCCACACAACTCTCCTCTCTCTTTCTCTCTTTCTATTTTAGTCTCACTCTCCCAGAGCCTTAGCCGGTCGGGTAATCGGACTTATTGCATACCTAGGTCCAGGCTCATCGGCGTGTGTAGTGAGCGAGGACTGAAGTCAGGCGGGTAGTCGGGTCAGCCAGGTCCACGTGGGCAATGCCGCGGACGAGTCCGGTGAAGGGTGGAAGGAGGACCTCACCCTCAGTGTTAGAGGTGAACAACCTCTTTCACTTTTTTAATTTATTTGGGTGTTGGCGCTCTTTCACTTCCGAGGTGGGACAAAATGTCCCACCTGTCTTCCCCGCGTCTGCAGCAGAGACAAGGCTTCCAATTGTAGCAACTGTGGAGTCCTTCGACTGGAATTGAGAGCCTGGATGCGTGCGCGAGGGAATTCCACACAGCCTGGGACAGCAACACCTGAAGCGGTTGTGAGCAAGCTTCAAGCTTGCGCCAATGGCGGATGGGGCCTACTACCTGAAAACACAAGAACGGCCTTACGGCCAGGTCAAATCGTTCAGGAAGGTTCGTCGGAGCACGACGAATGTGTTGACGTGGCTCGTGGGTGCCTGTGAGTGTGTGCCTAGGGCACACTGTGTGCGAGTGAGTGGGTGTGTTCGAGGAGGTGTTTGGGTGAGTGGCGCGGTGAGTGGAGTGAGGGGAAGGGATTTGTGAAGTGAGATGGAGGTTGTGGGCTTGTTGGTGAGGGTTTTGGTGGCCTGTGGAGGTGGGATGGCCTCGCCGGAGTTGGTGGTCGGAGATGGAAGAGATGGAGGTGCGACAGGTGGCAGTGGTCGGTTTTGGAAAGTAGAGGGCGGAGAAGAAAGTATGAGAAAGAGGGAACCTAAAAACCTACTTCTAAGTGACAAAAGGGAAAGGAATCCCATGCCGATATGGTTGCCGGATGTGGGGAAGACGAAACCTCCGTAGAAGAGACGGTGGCGAAGATGGGGCAGGAACGACATCGGCAGGTATTGCTCGACGTGGAGGATGGTGGTGGAGATAACCTGGCCACTGGCATTGTGGTTGGGCGACGAGAGAGCTAGGGAGAAGCCGTCGGAGCTTGCGGAGGGTTGCGGCTGGAGGGGAGAGAGGAATAGAGGGGAAACCAACCCAATTTCAAGCTAGGAGAATGCAAGAGGATTTGGGGCTTCTTAAATAGGTCTTCAGAGAGGCTTTTGTGCTTGGAAGCCAAGCTTCCAAGCAAGGCAAGCTTGCCGGAGAAGGAAGCTCTCAAGAGACCCAAATCTCTCATGCGTTCACATGAGAGATTGGGAAGAAATCGAAACTCTTTAATGGGTTCAGATTGATGGGAATTTCTCAAAGAATCTCCCTTCCAATTTTGGAAGGGATTCTCTAAGTAATCAAGAAGATCTTCGGTTGTCGGAGTAGGATTCCTCCACGATAATGGAGGAGGGACTTGTGAAGATGACGAGAAAGCTAAGGGACTAAATGCAAGGGTTTTTGAAAGTTAGGGGTAGAGATATAATCAGACAGGACCTTTTTGCAAAATAGGTCAAGACAAGTTCTCTTTAGGTCCAAATTTTGGTAAAAACCTAATTTGGACCTAAGGAATTTAATGGTGAAGTTGGATTTTGGGTTTGACCACGTTTGACTGGAAAATTTATGCAAAAACCCAAATTATGGCAAATATCTGTCTGGGACCCCATTCTAAGTCAAGATGGGTTCTAATGGCCAAATTGAAGGTACTAAACCCTAGATAATATTTTTCTATGATTTATAGAGGGTTTAAGTGAATTTTATCCTGACCAGAACCTTGGTTAATCAAGTGGGTCTGTTTTTAGGGTTCCAAAAGTCATTTAATTCTCAGAACTCACACAAACCCTTTTCTGTCAAATCCAACCCACTTGTTATCTTATTAAGACCATTTGACCTTTATTTAGTCCTTGAGAAAACCTGTGGTTGTACTGCATTGGTAAAATTACAGTTTTAACCCTAGTTTCTTGTGTTTCTCTCAGAATGGTTGTGCAATGAATTATGACCTTCAGTTGGTTATGTAGGAGCATTTATTCTCTTCATTGGGTCAAAATGAGCTAGTTAGGGCTCATGATGGTGTTCCCATCAATCATTTGTAAGAGTGGTTGATTTGATATAAAAGGACGTATTAAAAGAAAAGGACGATAAAGGAAACTCTCAATCGTTTGTTGCGTCAAACTATATTTATCAAAAGGCAGAGCAGAAAGGGAGAGAAGCAGCAGCGAAGAGCACAATAGCCTACACATTCTCGGTGAAGAACCACTTATCAATATCGGGTAAGTTTGTATACTAATACGTACATCCAACCTTAACTTATAGTCGATTGATGCGCTTCAATTATAAAAAAAATATTTTTAGACGATAAAAAATGAAGCATTTGAAGTAGTTGTTTTGACTAGGGTTTCGTTTAAAGCTTGAAACTTAGAAAGTACAAACTGACAACTTCTTTTACTTCCGGTATATATTGTAATACAATACATATTCCACATAATGTTCTGAAGCATTTTTTTTATTGTTGTAGAGGAATGAAGATGACATGTGGATGTATAAAAAGGGGGTATATGATTAGAAATTAATACTTGTCTAATATAATGAGGAATAAGAATCATAGAAAATATTCAGTATATGTATACACACAAACGAATGAAAAAAAAGAAACACTAATTCATATATACTAACTCTGACTATTTTCAAAACAAAAGATTTGATTTGTACAGCGTATGAATGGACGGCAAGGAGAAAAGCTGCTTCAAAAGAATGAGCAAGACAAGATCTAATGATAAAACACCACAAAAGGAACAACAGAGTCACATGCATGATGCAGAAGTGGTGGAGAAAAAGTGATCAAAATGAGTAGCAGAAGAAAAATCAGCTGCAAAATCAAGCATAAATGCCGCTACGTCAAAGACAAAAGATTCACAATTCCATATATATGACAATTATTTTTTTAAAAACAATAGTCATAATCTTGTAAACTTACATGTACATTCCTTGAGTTGAGACTTAATGATTGTACATTTAATTTGTAAACTTATAGATGATGGAAAACTTACCCATAGATGTTATATACAACACTTCAAAGAATTCATGGATAAGCATCCCATACTGAGAAACAAATGGAATTACTGGAGAAAATAGCCTTTCACAAGCTGATAGGGGGTAACAAAGGTTAATATAGACATCAGGGTGCTAAAGTGGATAGTTGAATGCTCACGAGAAATGGAAAGTTTCTCGTAAGAGAAACAATCCTTGAATTCACAAACGATGACATCGATTTGATACTTAGAATTCCTAGTAGTGGGTATGATATAAAGGTGAATGAGAGATAGCTTCCTTGGGCAAGCTACTGCAATCAAACGATATTCAAACACACAAGACACATAGATAGGAGGTCATTGGAACCAATGATGCATACATATTTTTACCTTGATGATTCCCAATCCATTTACTTTTACGTAACATGTTGATTTTATGACCTTCCTATTCCTGGATTCGGGTTACTCATTCCCAAGGATACTGTTGAATTACATTGACTCCTTGGAGGATACAAAATACTTCAATTGGTCATCCGCGATTGCAGAGTTCATTCTTTTCAAAATGAAGGACATGGCCAAGGTATCAATGAAAGCCTTGGTTACTTGAACGGCTGTGTGGCTTGCTTATATGTAAGTACTCTAAAGAGAGTACATTGCTTAGATAAATTTAATAACTAATATGCATGGTTTATTGAACATTGACTAGTTAATAACCTGCAGGTATGGGTCCTAGAACATTGCTTCAGGGACTTCTACATCAACTGTGATCTAAGACCAAGGTTGAGGAAATGGTCTGGCTCCAACATTCTGAAGGAAAAGGACATCAAAAACCTTGAACAATCAGTGGAAAATTGTAGTGATATTTCCTTATTTCCCTTTTATATGTTTATATAGTACATGCACCAAATGAATGATTACAAATGCAAATATGTGTTAAGTTATTAGCTGAAAAGAATGAAATATTTCATGTCGGAGAAAACAACATTATATTCTCCCTAGAAACGTTTGAGTCTAGGGGTTTTGTGTCAAGGAGACCAACCCAAATTCCCAATGAGATAGTGGACATGGTTCCACTAAATATTGATTTGGCTAATATTGGAATTATGCTAGATGCAAAAGATAAAGGTTGAATGCATACTGCATGCATTGAAGAAAGGAAAAAATTAGTGGATGATAATTTGAAATACAAGAATGCCATTGCCGAGTTGAAATCAGAAGTTGATGAGTTGGGTAAAAAGGAGAAAAAAAAAGAAGAAGAACGAAAAAAATTAATGGAGGAAAGTTTCAAATACAAGAATGTCATTGCAAACTTGAAGATAGAAGTTGAGTTGAGAAAAAATGAGAAGAACAAAGAAAAAAAAGTGTGTAGTGTAGGAGTACAAACAGACATTGATCAAAGTTGTATCAATTCAAGCAAACAAGATTTCAACAAAGATGATGCTACAAGCATTCCTAAAGAGCATATCCCGATGAATGAAAGAGAGTTTTGGTGGACCACCATTTGATTTGAGACTCACACAACAGATTCAAGATATTCAAGAGGATACCAAAGCTGCAATTGATGCTGAACATGACACAAAAGAAAACGGTGATCATACTAGAGATGTGAAATCCAACCTAGGTGCCAATAAACCTTGTAATACGGAGTCAACATTAGATGCAAGTCAGGGAGATAATGGAAATGAAAAGAAGGGGAAGAGAAATAAAAGGAAAAGAACACCAAGTTCTATGGTGGAGAGAATCAAATAAAGAAAGATAATGAAAAAATCAAGAGAAGCACGCAACATCGACGATGTTGCAAAAAATTTGAACGAGGAAAGTCTCATGACTGTTAGTGATGGTGGAGAAAAAGGAGAGAAGACAAAGAAAAAAAAAACCAATGAAAACGTAATGGTGCATGATTTGGAAGTAAGAGAAGAGCCAATGCAACAACATGAAAGAATAGATGCTAAAAAACTTGCTATCAATGAACATACACTCCCCATGGACAGCAAACATGGATAGTGATGCTATAAGTATTAATTTCTAAGTACAATTCAACGATTGTGTGCATTTAATCATTATCATATATATCTCCTGTCAGATATATAATACAATGAAATCACATTTACAGTACTTATGCGACCCTTGTGATGTTTATGAGGGACGTGAACATGTAACCGAAGAAGAAAATGCTATAATACAGTCTTTCCTACGTCATCCAGCAGACAAGTAAGAATTTGTAATTACGATTACATACAAATATATACAAGTAATTAATAATTGTTCTGCTTACCAAAAGTTTGATAGTTTGAGGAAGAATTACCATACACCATTAGAGAACCACTGCATTGGTCAACATATTCACAACCTCTTGTACGGTGGAATGGTCGAAGAAACGGTATATGATCTATTGCATAATACATCATTTGTGTCTTTTCATGTATTAATTTATTATCAAGTAAAATTATTGATGAGAACCTCATCATGAGCGCTAACAGCATGTTTTGACCTAATAAAGTGAACAAGAGCTCCTACATAACCAAGAGAAAGGCTTAATTCAAGGGATCATTAATCTGGGAAGAGAACATGAAATAAGGGGTAAAACTGTAATTTTATCATTCCAGTACATCAACAAGATTTCTAAGGGTCTAAACATAGGTCAATTGGACTTAATAAGAGGAAAAGTGGGATGGCTCAGTCAGAAAGGGATTATTGTGAAATTTAGGAATTAAATGACATTCTGTAACCCTAAAACAAACCTACTTAAATTCACAAGGTTTTAGGAAAGATAAAAATCACCTAAACCCTTTAAACTTCATGAAAAAATATTCCCTAGGGTTCAGAACCTTCAATTTAGCCTTTAGAACCTATTTTGACCTAGATTGGGGTCCATGCCCAATATTTGACCTAATTTGGATTTTTGTGCAAATTTCCAGTCAGACATGGTCAAACTTAAAATACAACTTCACCATTGGATTCCTTAGGTCCAAATTAGGTTTATACCAAAATTTGAACCTAAGGGAAGGTCATCTTGACCTACTTTACAATTTGGTCCACCAAATTACATTCAGACCCTTAACTTTTTGAAACCCTTGCAAATCCCCCCTCAACTTCTTTGTCTCTTTCTTCATTTTGGTCCCTCTGCCATTGCAGCAGGGACCCATACCTCCAGCGACTTTGCGCGGAGGTTCTCTCCTCGATCTCATGGGGAGCTGCTCCCACATTTGAAAGGGGAGCTCCCTGCGAAGCCCCCTACTGCATCGATTGCTAGGGACCCGATACAGACTGTGTTGTGAAGCATCAATCCTCAAGCCCCCTATCTTGAAGCATCGATTGCTAGGGACCTTTGAGGATTGATGATGGGGATGAGGAATTCGATACAGACTATGTTGTGAAGCCAATCCGAAGCTAGAAATAAAAAGAAAAGAGACAGAAAACTCTCCAAACAAATAAATCATCTGTCTCGCTCTTACAAAAATGCACTGCAAACTGAACCAAGGCTAAAATATGCCTCAAGCATGGGTGCTTTAACCACAGAGTCCAATAAACCTTAGGGTAGTTCCTACGGGCCCTAAAAACCTTCGCTGAGGACTGAGGCTAAAGCTGGACAGGTTTGGATCTTGGTTGGTACTAGAGTATCTTTAGTTCCATTATCGGCATTTTGACCTAATCAAAGAAGAAAAAATACTTATCATAACTGGTGAAAGAAATTCATGGTCTAGAACAGAAGTTAAAACCTTAAAATTTTGCTAAGGGACTAGCAAAAGCTAGGCATGGGGGTATGATGAGAACCTCATCATGAGCCCTAACTAGCATATTTTGACCTAATAAAGTGAACAAGAGCTCCTACATAACCAAGAGAAAGGCTTAATTCAAGGGATCATTAATTTGGGAAGGGAACATGAAATAAGGGGTAAAATTGCAATTTTACCATTGCAGTACATCAACGGGATTTCTAAGGGTCTAAACATAGGTCAATTGGACTTAATAAGAGAAAAAGTGGGATGGCTCAGTCAGAAAAGGGTTACTGTGAAATTTAGGAATTAAATGACATTCTATAACCCTAAAACAAACTCACTTAAATTCACAAGATTCCAGGAAATATAAAAATCATATAAACCCTCTTATATTTATTGAAAAATATCCCCTAGGGTTTAGAACCTTTAATTTGGCCTTTGGAACCTATTTTGACTTAGATTGGGGTCCATGCCCAATATTTGACCTAATTTGGATTTTTATGCAAAATATCCATTCAAACGTGGTCAAACCTAAAATCCAACTTCACCATTGGATTCCTTAGGTCAAAATTAGGTTTATACCAAAATTTGGACCTATGGGAAGGTCATCTTGACCTTCTTTGCAATTTGGTCCACCAAATTACATTCATACCCTTAACTTTTTGAAACCCTTGCAAATCCCCCCTCAACTTCTTCGTCTCTTTCTTCATTTTGGTCCCTCTGCCATCACAGCAGGGGCCCATACCTCTGGTGACTTTGCACGGAGGTTCTCTCCTCGATCTCATGGGGAGCTGCTCCCAGATTTGAAAGAGGAGCTCCCTGCGAAGCCCCCTACCGCATGGGCAGCTCCCCATGCCTTGAAACACCCCATACCTCTTGTGCGAACACTCGAGAGGTATGGGTCTCCTCCGGCCATACCTCCGGCATGGACTCCTCGCCGTTTCCTCATGACTCTACCTCTGTTCTTTCCTATTTAAGGATGCCCAGATCCCTCTGCTTCCTTTCAAGCTTGATTTGGCCAGGGAAAGCCCCCCAAATTCGTTTCCTCCTCACTCCGACAAACTGCCCACAGCTTTCGGCGACTCTCCCTCCCTCTTCTCATCGCTCTACCACTGTACCAGTGGCAGAGCCATCTCTGCCGTGCTCCTCCACGCAACACCGTACCAGCACGCGCCCCTCCGCCTTTCTTCCTCGTCGCCTCTTCTTCACCACAGGGTCTTTGTCTCCGGCGACAGTAGACACCCACCGGTCGCCCTCCGCCTCCCCCCTTTGCTCTGAACACCCTAGATAAGTCTCTCTCACTCTCTACATTCTTTTCCCCTCTTTATTTCCTTCAAACAATCACTGCCGCACTCCACCACCATCATCCCCTTCACCTCCGACCATCACTCCGGCGAGTTCGCTCCACCACCACAGACCACCTCCCTCCTTGCCGACCGGTCCCTAAGCACTGCCTTGACTCACTGATCATAACCCCCCATTCACAACACTCTGCCACTCACACAAACGTAACCCCGAACACACCCACACACATGGCCACAGTGTGCCCTAGGCACGCTCCCACAGGCATTCCCACACCTCGCCGACCACCTCTGTACATTCGCTGCACCTTGGCGAATCTCCCTGAGCTTTTTAACGTGGTCGTGAGGCTATTGTCATGATTTTAGGTCCAGGGGCTCGCTGCCATTGACGCACAGCTCGAAGCTTCCTTGCAAGCTTCTCTAGGCCGTGCCCACTCTAGGACACAGTCCTAGGTCATGCGGAGAGCTTTCGCGAACATCTCCAAGCCTTCAATTGGTGTCGAGGGCCGTAGCTGCAGCTGTAATCGAAGACACATCTGCTGCAGGCACGCGCGAGAAGAAGGTGGGACATTTAGTCCCACCTCGGAAACTGACGAGCGGGAGGCACCACTTAAATTGAATTTGTGAAATACCCTTATCGCCTCAGATCCGTGGGGTGAGGTCCCACTCACCCGACCCGGTCTCGTCCGCGACCCACATCTTCGCGGACCTGAGCTGACCTGACTACCCACGCACTCCTCGCCCACCATCGCACGCCGATGGACCTGGTCCCGGGCATGCATACCCGACCTGTTTACCCGAGAAAGGCTCTGGGAGAGCCCTGGCCTAAAAGCAAAATAGAGAGAGAGAGACATGGGGAGGGTAGGGGTAGGTTTTGCTTCTCTGTGCTGTGTCG
The DNA here is from genome assembly GCA_037157565.1 of Thalassia testudinum. Lineage (NCBI taxonomy): Eukaryota > Viridiplantae > Streptophyta > Magnoliopsida > Alismatales > Hydrocharitaceae > Thalassia > Thalassia testudinum. The sequence continues at coordinate 6,294,465 of JAZHRO010000040.1, read as the reverse complement.
GGAAGAAGAAGGAAGAGGAAGTAGCTGCGGGGAAGAGGAGCAGCTGAAGACTTAGCCGTGGAAAGAAGAAGAAGAAGCCTGTAGAAGGACTTGGCCAAAGGAAGAGGAGGAGCCAAAGAAAAAGAGTAGCTGAAGGAGAAGGAATGACTTGAAGAAGAAGAAGGCGGAGGCGCAGCAGCTCAAGAAGAGAAGAAGAAGCCAAAGAGGAAAGCCAAAAGAAGAAAAGAGGAGGAAAGAGCTGCCACAAAGAGGAAGGAGCTGCAGTAGAGAAGAAAAGAAGAAGAAGAAGCCAAAGAAGGCTGAAGAAGCACTGTAGCAGATCACTAGTTAAGGCATTTGATTCATAGAATCAGACATCTGAAGACAGGAAAGACAGAGAAAGAAGAGAAGAAAGAAAGCAAAGAAAAAGAAAGAGAGAAGAGAAGAAGGAAGAAAAAAAGAAAAATCTATTTCTTTTTATTCTCTAGCTTTTATATACAATGCATTATTGAACATTATCTTTCAAGTAAATTTTGAGAATTGTGATTTTTGCTTATGAAATACCAATTTGCTCCCTGAGTTCGACCTCGGAATATTTTTGAATTTCGAGTAATAAAAATTTATAATCGTTTATACAACGTTTTCAAATATATTGCAACGAATATCCTTTTAAAAACATGATCTCGTCGCATAACTCAATCAATTATCATATACATTACATAAGCAGATAGTAGACTTATATATGGACTACTTATTTTTCAAGTATTCCACATTTAGTAGAGGAGAGGCACCATATTTTTTTGCATCTTTTACCATTATGGTAATCATAATATTAAATAAATTAGATATAATAAACATGTTGTGATGTTTTTGTGGTTTGTAATAGTTAACACTTGATTATATACATAGTTTAATAAAAAATAGAGCTGTCACATTGACAAAGAGTGAGCAAGCAACCCTCCAATAAATTTTTGAAGTAAAGCCATTTACATATGGGAATATTAAGAAGGCATTCTTCCCCATATATTTACCAAGGCATGGGATACTCCTTGTAGCTTGCTTCAAAAAGGGAGAATACTTGGTTATATGACTCTTTGGGACGTGACCAAAGGAGCAAGGGCGAAGCTTATAGATGAGTGAGTATACCTTCAACATGTGTGCATCTATGAATTAAAATTGCAGTACAATTAGAAATGTGTTTTTAAAAGTTGAGTTAATATTCATTAAATACATAAATTGTAGAGAGATATCACATCAAGACTCTTTGCATTAATGGTCTTGCTAGAAGCAAAGACAAAGGCATGGAAAATCAATTTTGTGACCAACATACTAATGCAGCCACCAACTAGTATCAATTGTGGTATATATCTTCTTAAATATATGGATTACATCTATGTAGGAGAGCAGATCATGTTCACACATTGCGATATTGGAAAATTCAGAGCTCAGATAGCTACAATCCTATTGCAATGTAACACTGAAGAACATGAAAGTCTCATTTACAACTACCTCACTGAAGTAAGAACAAAGAAGTCGTCATAAGCATATTATATAGCTCATAAAAGATGACTGAGATAGATTTTATTTTGTTAAAACAATGGTTATGTTTTTGGTGACTTACAGAGATTTAAAACTCTGTTTGGATCTGATATTACACTATTTTGTCTGTTCACTCAGAACAATTAGCTAAGTACTTTGATTAACGCATACCTGTTTTCTGCTACAATCTTATTGAGATAATTGTTATACTAAATGATACTTTAGTTGAATGATATTAACATCCATGATATATCACTACATTTACAAGTTAATAAGCATGAATGTCGCAATAACTAAACTTCATATACATTTAACTAACTATACAATGGAATAGATGAAGCTCGCTACATCATACATTATAATACAATGAATGGTTTTACATGTTGACTGTATTACAATGACAAATATTAATTTTGGATGCTTTCAGTGCTTTGAGCATACTATTATTGTCTATTATATAATATTTCAAATGCGTATTACAATGATTTTTAGTCATTGCACAACCAAGATACAATAATGCAATCAGTGTTACTTTGTTACAAGATTAAAATGCAAACAATAGGTATAAAAATTGTTATGACCATAATAGAATACATTACAAACTATAAAATAATGACTGTGATTTGGGTAGATTCCAATAATTTTATGCGTAGATTTGAATGTAGCAAAAATTCAACATTGATAAACATCTAACTATGAATTACATGAGATGTGTGGTGTTGTGGGTGTGTGTATTAGGCAACCAAGGTACAAATGATGGGAATATTGTTACATTTTTAAGATATTAAGTTACAACGCTACGTATAAAAAAATGTAATACTAAAACACTTTATGACGATGGTAGATAACATTACGAATGTCAATAAAAATCCTGTAATTTCAATTGGTTTCATTATGTCTATGGGTGAGAATGAATTGACCAAAAATTAATCTTTATATATGTTTATTGGTAATTTTGGAAGCATTCGATCCCTTGCAAATACCAATATTGATTATTACATTGAATATTAAAAACGTATCACAATGGTTTGCGAGCATTAGGCAACCAAGGTACAAATGATGCAAATAGTATTACATTGCTAACATATTAAATTGCAAACCCTATGTATAAAAAATGTAATACTTAACTAGGGTAGATAACTTTGCCAATGTCAATAAAAATTCCATGATTTCGATTGGTTTCAATACGTATATGCGTGTATATGAATTTACCAAAAAGTCATCTTTATATACATTTAGCTAAATATTACACGACATAAATAGTAGTGCCCATGTGTTATATTGTATTACTCCGAAAATATATTACATTGATCAACAAAATAAACGATGCTAACATTTGAAATATAGACAAAAAAGAATTTGCCGCAAAAGAAAATCTCAACGATAAATATTAATATTCAAGAGAACATGAAATATACATGTTTCATACTAAAAAGAAAAACCAAACGTCTACATAGCTCAACGAACATAATGCAGATTCACCACATCACCACATTAGAGGGATGAGCATATTGTAGCATGAGATTGAGGCATCAATGGGCAAAAATCAACTACTATCTGAACTAATATCATAAAGGTGTTCTTCAGACTTGCATGATAAAATGACGTATTAACATATATGATTATAAACATGCAATAAAAAAATAAATATATAAAAAATCTAAACATTTACCTATATGTTAATATGCTAGAATTGGTTAGCTTCCGACGACAGTTTCTTGAGTCATGGTTGACATTAAATTTCAAACAATACTTGCATTGATGACCCCTGTTTTGTTTCTTCTCACTCATAGGCTTCAATCTGCTACTACTAATCTTTGGCCTCCAACTTTTATCGCTACCTTTGATTTTAGCTATCTTTGACTCTCCAATCATGACAAGTCCTTCTGGGATTATATTTGTGGCACGTGGTTCTGGCTTCTGGTCATTCAAAATCTTAAACTTAATCATTTCTTGGATGGTTGTAAGTGCAGACCCAATCAACTTCTTTGCCATATCAAATGTATCGTTGTATTTTATGGATTGGTTGATGAGATCTGAACACATGATATGCAATTCCTTTGCATCATTGTGTTGCAACGAAGACTTGTATATAACATAATATCCTAATTTCTTGATATTGCTCTTCTATCTTTGAAGAATATATACCTCGTTCAATTAACATACATTCATGTTTTTCAAAATAGCCAGAACATGACCACAAGGAATACCAACAAAGTCCATTAACCTGCATTGACATCTATATGCACCATCTGTCGTACTATAAAAAACTTCTTGAACTTTCACTTGATCTCCAATAGTCATCGTCTTGTACCTAGAACCATGTTCATCAATCGATATATCAACAACATTCAATGATAGACAGCTCGTAATTTCCTTCTGTGCTTCATAGAAAACAGACTTTGTGTAGATGCTAACAAGTTGTTTCTCAACACTCCACGATATTTCTAGAAATGGACGCCTCATCAAACAATCATTGTCCATCTTATTTTCAACTTCTCTCAGTCCATTTAATATATTTTGGAAACAACAAATGAATTCAAATAGAGAATTCTGCTTGGTTATCGAGCTACTAAGAAATGAATGAATACTCTTACTCCTTTGTGTTGTCTTCAAACCTGCAAAGAATTGAGTACACATATATGCCGAGACCCAACTCTCTCTCATATCAAAAATGGACTTCAACCATTTATTATTGCCAAGACCATGCTTCTCAATTAAATGAGTCCAACCATCAGCGAATTTTTTCAAGCTTTTACACGGTCAAATGAGGTCGCTAAGTTTAGAAGTAGCATTGCCACCAAAATTAGAGAAGTTAATTTTCAAGCTGAACTTGTTTACAATGTGTCAAACACAAAATCTATGAATTGTTACGACCCAACCCCCAACCCCTCTAGGAATCCAAAAATGGCTCGTCTCAACTAACCTCAAGACTCAGTCGTCCAACGAGAAACTAACCCATACGCACGAAAACAACACAAAACACGCATGCAAGTAACTAGAAATAATTAAAGGAAGCAATGAAAGTAGTTGGAGCTCAAAAAGACATTAAACATAATCCAAAAACTAGCCATCACGACAATAAAAGTTCACACCATCATGTTCAACATGAAATAGAAACACTCACTACAGTAGAAAAGGCTGAAAGAGAACTAGTACTAGAAGCTAAGGCAGGGCTCGACTGGGCCCAGCACCCTCTGCAGTCGATGGTGCTGGCTGCTTGACTTCCTGACCTGTACAAGGTTATATATAACGGGGGGTTAACTTATGCTGAGTAGAGTGGTATATCCAACAATTATATCATTTAAGCAGTAAAGAAAGCCACATATATACATGTAATTATCTAATTATCCAATCAACAGCTAATTTAACAACTAGTGCTTACAAGTCAATTTTCTAGCAAAAGGTCCACAATGTCTCTCAATCTTCCTATTCTCTAAGGGAACAATCTTGATTGCAGTTTTTCTGCGATGTAGGATGTACACGTGGCACTCCCTTTGCCGAGAGAGCACCCCGTGGTAGTCCCACGCCCGATCTACCACCTAGAGGTCATGGTCATGACGTAGCGGTGACTACGGCACGTGCGATAAGCGCACGGGTAGCTACCCCGCACTGGCACGTGGTCAGTCGTTTCCACTAGCGGGTACGCCCAAAAGTACAACACGGAATAGCATAGGGCCTTGCCTTCTCAGAATAGGGGTCTTGCCCCTCCACAGTCCGCGTACCCTCATCCGACTATCCTAGTGTGTCTAGTAGGCCTGACAACAGTCAATGTAGGGGGCCAGTCCTAACCCTGGGTCCCGTGGGATGGCTAGCTCCCCCCTACACTAAGTACAGTAGCTCTCCTCGATACCATGTATGCGAGGGCCAGCTACTTCCCTTCAACATTCGATATTTATTCCGTACACGTGAGTTCCTCTGCTAATTCCCCGTAGGGTTCGTGCATAGGAATTTCTTACTTTCGTACAATACACATGCCTCTATTCATCTCATGATAAATTTAGGGTATAATAGGCAGCTCATGGTTTCACAATTCGACACTTATCTCGTCAATCAAGCTAAATAGGATACAACATGTAATTCAATTCAAGTCATGATTCAACGAATGTAAACAAGCATCTCGTAATTTAGCATATTCAGGAAACATTACCACAATTAAACATTCACGGCATGTATAATTATTCATTTTCTATCTCAGCCTTAAGGTTCATTGTACATCCTAGGGTTCAACCAATTAGTTTTAAATAACATGCACTTTCATCATTTAATTCACAAGGGATAGTAAAGACCACTCTACCAGAGCAACTGGGAGGTGTGGGGGCACGAACGGTGGACCACGTAGCCTCTGCGGGTCCTGTGCACACCACGGATGGTCAGACCAACCATTTCAATATTTCTCGAGACATTACAAAGAGTTCAAAATAGCTAGAACAAGGCTCCATTACATGGGAATTTTCGATAGGAAACCAATGGTACCTTATTTACGAAAAATCAACTTCGTTTGGGTGCTGAACCAGCCCAAACACCCTTCCCGGTTCACTTGAATCGGACCAGGCAGGCGGGTCCAACTGGACCGACCACTTGGTGTCTGAAACAGACCAACCAGACCGAAATTAGACATCTGGTGTAGTGCCCAGGCGTCTTAAATGACAACAGGGATTTCACCTTGCGTTCTGTATGGAGATCGGATGTCTGGAACTCCTCATGATCGTCCTGGGGTCCTTCTAAACGTCTGGCAGTTCACTCGGACGTCTGGGATGGGTATCAATCGTCTGGGGAGACGTCCAGACGTCCTAAAGTGTCTGGGTCGTCGTGCCTGCGCACCTTCCCAACAGCTCTGCAGAGGTACACAGTGATGTACGGTCAGACTGCGGGGTCTGAGTGGTTCGTTCAAAAAAATCACGCAGAGATCGTCTAGAGAGCATACCTTTGAAAATTGCCTAGTCAGACGTTTGATGCTGCCTCCAAACATCCTGTAAGACATTTATCAAGAGGTGCAGACGTCTGATCCGCGGAAAAAGGCCCTCACACAAGCCTTCGTGAGCCTTCTCCTCGCGGGAGTCTTCTCCTCTTCGCTGTACGACACACGGTTCAAGGCTCATGCTACAATAGGGACAGTACGAATGCATAAACCTTGAACAGGGTCTTACCTCAAGTTTTTGTGGTGTATCAAACGTCTAGATACAACTCCAGATGTTTGACCAGATGTTTGAGGGTCCGACCAGACATTTAATTCTACGAAAATATGATTCCGCAGAATCGCTGCGAGGCCTTCTTCCTCGCAACCAAGTCCTCTCCTTCGCACACAGGAGCTACAGTAGCTTTGGTGCTGCCTCAACCTTGCACGAAACTCCTCCCTCTAGCTCCCACGATGGCTCCACCTCCTCCTCGAGCTCGCACACTCCTCGCGCAGTAGCTCCCTCAGCAGCAGTGTGAAGGGGAAAAAATGGATGGAGGAAGGAGATGGGGTGGGTGTGTGCAGCCCCAGGGAAGAGGGGTGTGGGAGATGGAGTAGGGCACAAACTCCAAGGCTGGGGGTTTTTATAGAGTAGCCTAGGTTTAGGGTTTAGGGAAGGGGTGGTGTGCGTGGGGTATGGTTGTGGACCCAGGGAAATTGCACAAAGCATCTCCCAAGACTCCAAAATTTCCTTATGTCCTTCCACTAAATGGCTAGGGGGTTAAAACTTGCAACGAAACCCCCATAGTCTCTGGAAAAAGCCTACCGACCATTAGGAAGGGTCATTTCATGAATAGTATTAGGAAAGCATGATGCAATAGCAACTGTTATAGAAGGATCCTGATCGATTACAACGGAGAGTGGGTGTTGTAAAGACCCGTGCTATTCTGAGCCTTTTAAGAGTCTGGTTAGATGTTTGGACACCTTCTCAGATGTCTGGAAATCAAAAATTTTGAGTACGAGCTCGCGTTTGCGCACGGGCTGCGCACAGACAGTACTCTCTCTCATTTTCCTCCTTCTTCTCCCTCTTTCCCCCCTCCAACGAACCCTAACCCTCATCCTTATAAACCCCCCTTCCTCCTCTCTCGTTCTCCTCACTTTAGCCTCTTTCTCCCTTCCTCACCACCCCAGCGCAAGCGAGAGAGCACGAGAGCGGCGACGAGGAGTGGCATGAGGAGAGGAGTTGTGCTCACGAGCTCATGTGGGAGCTCACTGGAGGGCGCACGGCTGGAGCGGTGTGTGCGGGAGGAGGTGGTGTGTTGGGGAAGTCATCTCCGCCACTGCTGCAGCCGGAGCTGCACGCGAGGAAGCGAGTCGTGGACGCGGGGGGCGAGAGCAGGTTTTGGTTCTGGGTTTCTCCCAGAATCAGATGTCTGGAGTGACGTCTAGACGACGGATCAGACGTCTAGTGGCAGTTCCAGACGTCTGAGGAGAGAGCTTCGTGAAGGTACGTTCCCTTTGCAGATACGGGCATGCAGGCTGCTCCGCAGGAACACTTTGTGTGCTTATTTTGAGAAGATTTGGTGGTTGCGTGCAGGATTTGCTTCGAGAAGTCACGGGACATGCCCTCCCACGCAGTTCAGACGTCTAGGAAGCTTACTAGATGGCTGGAAGCACTTTCAGACGTCTGGAGAAGTGGTCGGACGTCTGGAGTTGGGTCCAAATGGTCCAGAAGAGTTCCTGGACGTCTGAGGACGACACAGAGCTTGAGGTGCATTTCTGGACACTTTTAAGACATCTGGAAGTTGTTCCAGACTTCTGATTTGAGTTAGTAAACCTGTTTTTGACCCGTTTAGGTTCTGTTTGAGGTCTGTTTTACGCAAACAAGATACCGGTGTTTTCCTTGCGAGTTCCTCTACTTCTTAGAAGGTTTTCTATATTGTTCTGAATGTTCCATTGTGATTGTTCTTTGTTATATGACTTTGTTCCGTTGCGGGTTCGGGACTTGCTGAGTTACGTGAGCCTACCGTTCAAGCCCCTAATACTCCTGGGTTAACTGGTAGAGTGGCTTCCCCTAATTTAATTATAAACCTAAATGCATGTGTGGAATGAATGATTAGAACCTAGGATGTGGCATGAGTCCTAGGACGAGAGATACTTGAAATGTCTGTATGCGTGATTGAATTGCAGTCTTAAATGAGTAGATAGAAATGTTAACAATTGCCTATAAATGAACAAAAGCTGCCTGTGAAATATGAATTACCTGTGCTAGATAACAGTTGCATGTGACCTTCCTGTTGTATACATTAAATGATATAATACGAGTTGCATGTGTATAATCTGAGAATGGTAATGTGAATGATAGAAATACGAGCTGCCTGTGTATAACCTGAGTATGGAAATGTGAACGATAGCAATACAAGCTTCATGTGTATAATCTGAGAATGGAAATAGAAATGATGAAACCCAGTATGGAATGGCATGAGGAACATGAGCATGAACCCTACGGGGAAAGAGGAGTAGAGCTCTTGGAAATAAATGGAATGGATTTGGAAATGTGACGAGAACTGTGCTGGCCCTTGAGTAGGTGGTACCAAGGGGAGCGCATGTTCCCTATTAGTGTAGAGGGGAGCTTGCCGCCCTTTGGGTTGAGATCCGGGGTGGGTTTGGCCACTTTGCACCTACTTTGTGGCCCTCGTGTACACTATATCGGGGAGAGCTACTAGTGTAGGGAGGGAGCTAGCCATCCCATGGGGTTCGGGGTTCAGCTAGCCACCCTACACTGACTTGTTAGGCCCATTGGGCAAACCAGGGTAGTCAGGCGAGGGTGCGCGGACTGTGGAGGGGCGAGACCCCTGTTTAGTTCTTAGGGGCTAGACCCCTGTTACTGAGAGGGCTAGGACCTATTTTGTTTCGTGTTGTACTTTGGGCGCACCTGTTAACGGAAACGACTGGTTGCGTGCCAGTGCGGGGTAGCTACCCATGCGCTTATCGCGCGTGCCGTAGTCACCGTTACGTCTGTCCGTGACCTTGGGGTGGTTGACTGGGTGTAGGATCACCACGGGGGACTCTCTCGGCCAGGAGAGCACCACGTGTGCCTTCTACTCTTCGGAAAAGACTGCAATCAAGATCGTTCCCACGAGGAACATTCCAGATCAAGATAGAGACTTAAAAATATACAAACCAATGGTGAAAAAGGAATAACTTGTAAATTAAAGAATTGGAATAGCTAGTTTACCTGTTAGCTTACTGCTTTAGTTAGTTGGTTGCCACTCTACTCAGCGTTCGCTGACTTTATGTACTCATAACCCTTTTCAGGTCCAGGTGTTGAGCAGCTTAAGTCTACGGCTGCAGAGGGTGGTGGACCCAGTAGAGCCCAGTAGCAGTAGCTTCTTTATTATACTTCTTTTGTAGTAGTGAGTTTAGACTCTTGTACCTTTATGTTCTATACCTTTACATTCTGTACTTTTATGTTCCTGTACCTTGTTACTTTTCTACTATTGTGGTGGTGATATGTACTGTAGCAGCTTTTACTTCTTTACTGCTGTACCTTTTTACTGTTAGTTGCTTAGCATAGTGAATGTGGTTTACCTTCCTGCTTTTTAGTTACTTTCTTGTTGGACGACTGGGTCTTGGGATTTGTCGAGTTGAGCCGGTCTCGGATCCTGTAGGGATTCGGGAACCGGGTCGTAACAGGTGTTTATCAACTGCTTCCAAAAAGTTGTTAAAAATCATTCGAAAGTATCCTTTGACTCATTCATTAGAGGAGCATTAGCAAATATAACCATTTTTTATGGTGATTCACACCACACAACATAGTAAAAATCAACTTGTACTTGTTGGTGTTGTATGTCGTATCAAATAATAACACATCTCTAAATATCTTGTAATCCTCTAAAGATACCGGGTCCATCCACATGCATTTAATTAAGCATTGGTCATTAGCAACCATGTAAGAATAGTAAAAATCTGGAGTCTCGCTCTTACAGTGTTCAAAATGGTCTATAAGCATTTGAGCATCTAACCCTGATACTCCCTTTCTTTCATCCCTCTTCAAATTGTATATATCCCTAACAATGTTCTCAACGTGATCACCAACACCTTCATGCCTTGACATAAATGCAATTTGGTTGCTCACGGGGATGTCAACATCTGACATTGTATCCAAAATTACCTTTGTGTGATCCGTGATCCTCTTAATAGGCTTTAAGTATCCCTTCTTGCTTGGAGATGATATTGGGTGATTATGTTCATCAACAAACCTCTGAACTTCCCACTTGTTTGACATAACATTCAACTTGATCGTCATCTTAGCATTACATCCAATCCTATAGGTACCAAATTTCTTCTTAAAAGTCCTTTTAGATGAAGAAATAGACTTTGGAAATGGATCAGAAAAAGATATTGACTTCCTCTGCAAAACATTTAAAGATTTCTCCGAAAACCCTTCTGCACAGCATACAAACTTCTTATACAACAAAACTTTAGATTTCATATTCTTATCTAATGAGAACTTTGTACTACTCTTTCGACCACCAAAACCATGAGCAATAGCATATTGTCCATAACAAATTTTGGCCTCTGATACATAGTTAAATTTCATACCAATCCTTGGGAGTAATTGACGAAAATCATCTTCAGTATCCATCAAAATAGTCATATTATCAATATCATCCATGGGTTCAGAGTTGTAAAAATAAAAATTATGTAAGTAAAAATATTTGAATTCATACAAAATAAATAATGCGTAGCATTCTTTATCTTATTACACAAAAATCCTAAATTAATATAAACAAAAATGAGCATCAAACTTCTCCTGAAATATGTGGTTCATTATAAATTGGATCTAACGAATATCAACAGACCACCAGTTATCAAGATCTATAAAAAGAAGATAACAGACTTGTACTACATTGTTATGAACTACCAATATCAGACTTGTATTACATTGTTAAGTACATTAAAGAAGATAACAAATATAAACCAAAAATTAATTGATTGTGTTACAACTCAATACTATAGAAGCAATAAAGAGACGTGGTATCTTCAAAATAGTTTATTGTAATACAATGAATGATGACACATAAAGGTGTGTTACAAACAAGTATGAGCATCAGACTTGTATTGCATTGTTACGATCCGGTTCCCAAATCCCTACAGGACCCGAGACCGACTCGACTCGACTAATCCCAAGACCCAGTCATCCAACAAGAAATAACCAAAAAGCAGGAAAGTAAACCACATTCACTATGCTAAGCAACTAATAGTAAAAGAGTACAGTAGTAAAGAAAATAAAAGCTGCTACAGTACATATCACCACCATAACAGTAAAACGTAAACAGGGTACAGAAATGTAAAGGTACAAAAGTCTGAAACTCACTACCAACAGAAAGTACTACAACAGAGGACTACAACTACTGGGCTTTACTTGGCCCAGCACCCTCTGCAGCTGGAGACTCGGGCTGCTCAACACCTGGACCTGAAAAGGGTTATGAGTAAACACAGTCAGTAAACGCTGAGTAGAGTGGCAACCAACTAACTAAAGCAGTAAAGCTAACTGGTATACTAGCTATTCCAATTCTTTAATTTACAAGTTATTCCATTTCACCCATTGGTTTATATATTTTCAAATCTCTTTCTTAATCTCGAATGTTCCTCGTTTGAACGATCTTAATTGCAGTCTTTTCCAAAGAGTAGAAGGCACACGTGGTGCTTTCCTGGCCGGGAGAGTCCCCCGTGGTGATCCTACACCCAGTCAACCACCTCAAGGTCATGGACAGACGTAACGGTGACTACGGCATGCGCGATAAGTGTGCGGGTAGCTACCCTAAACTGGCACGCAGTCAGTCGTTTCCGCTAACGGGTGCGCCCAAAGTACAGCACGGAACAATATAGGGCCTAGCCCTCTCAGTAATAGGGGCCTGGCCCCTAAGAACCAAACAGGGGTCTCGCGCCTCCACAGTCCGTGCACCCTCGCCTGACTACCCTGGTTTGCCCAGTGGGCCTAACAAGTCAGTGTAGGGTGGCTAGCTCTCTCGCTACACTAGTAGCTCTCCCCAGTATGGTATACATGAGGGTCAAGTTGTCGGTGCAGAGTGGCTAATCCTAATCCCGGGTCACAACCCATGGGCGGCTGGCTCCGCTCTACACTAAATAGGGGATAGTCGCTCTCCTTGGTACTACATACTCAAGGGCCAACACACTTCCCCACTCACATTTCCAGATCCATTCCATTTATTTCTAGGGGCTCTACTCCTAATTCCCCATAGGGTTCATGCTCATATTTCTCATGCCATTTCATACTAGGTTTCATCATTCACATTTCCATTCTCAGGTTATACACATGCATCTCGTATTTCTACCATTCATATTTTCATTCTCAGGTTATACACATGCAGCTCCTATTCTATTGTTTAATGTATACAACAGGTAAGGTCACATGTAACTGTTTAACTAGCACAGGTAATTCATATTTCACAGGCAGCTCTTGTTTATTAACAGGCAGTTGTTAATATTTCTATCTACTCATTCAAGACTGCAATTCAGTCATGCATACAGACATTTCAAGTACTTCTCGTCTTAGGATTCATGCCATATCCAGGGTTCTAATCATTCATTCCACACATGCATTCAGGTTTATAATTAAATTGGCAAAACCACTCTACCAGATAACCCAGGAGTATTGGGGGCTCGAACAGTAGGCTCACGTGCCTCGGCAAGCCCCGAACCCGCAACGGAACGAAGTCCTATAACAAGGGACAATCACAATGGAACATTCAGAACAGTATAGAAAGGCTTCTAACAAGTAGAGGAACTCACAAGGAAAACACCGATATCTTGTTTGTATAAAACGAACCTCAAACGGATCCTAAACGGGTCAAAAATAGAGTTACTGACTCAAATCAGACTAAAAGTGATCAGAAACGCACCTTAGGCTCTGCGTTGACCTCAGACATCCAGGACCTCTTCTGGACCGTCCGGACCTAGCTCCAGATGTCTGACCTCCTCTCCAGACGTCTGGGAATGCTTCCAGCCGTCTGGTAAGTTGCCTAGACGTCTGAAATGCGTGGGAGGGCATATCCCGTGCCTTCCCAAAGCAATCCCTGCACGCGACAGCAAATCTCCCACAATAAGCCATGCAAAACGTAGCTGCGGAGCGGCCTGCATGGCCGTATCCGCAAAAGGAAATGTGCCTTTGCGAAGATCTGTCTTCATACGTCTGGAGTCACCTCCAGACGTCCACTCCGTCGTCTGGACGTCACTCCAGACTTTTGATTTTGGGAAAAATCCATAACCAGAACCTCCTCTTGCTCGCCCTTACTGCGAGTAGCCGTGGCCTCGCCTCCTCGCTTGCAGCTCCGATTGCAGCAGTGTCAAGGATGACTCCCCCGATGCTCTCCTCCTCCTGCACGCGCCGCTCCGGCCGTGCACCCTCCGACGAGCTCCCACACGAGCTCCCACACGAGCTCGCGAGCTTAAGCTCCTCCTCCTTTACTCACGCTGCCTCTTGTCCTCGTCGCCGCTCTCACGCTCTCTCTCGCACTCGCTCCTCTCACTGCGGTGGAGAGGAAGGGAAGAAGGTGGCTGTGGAGTGGGGAGAACGAGAGAGGAGAAGAGGGCCTTTTATACGGCTCGTTAGGGTTTGGATGGAGGGGAGAAGAGGGAAGGAGAGAGAAGAAGCGTACTATCTGTGAGTAGCCCGCGTGCAGACATGAAGCTCGTACCAAAAATTTTGATTTTCAGAGGTCTGGGAAGGGGTTCAGACGTCTGACCGACAGTTCAGACGTCTTCAAAGGCTCAGGACAGAACGGGTCTTTACATTCATTATGAAGTACATACAAAAAGGAAAAAACAAATATAAACCAAACATTAATTAATTGTGTTACAACAACTCAACACTATCGTAGCAACAAAGGGACGTGATATCTTCAAAATAATTTATTGTAATACAATGAACGATGATACATAAAGGTATGTTACAAAAATTTTATTGTATTATGTAAACAACAAGCATGGTTTATCTGCAATAAAGAGATAAACTGGTATAATGGAATTACCTGAAAGCTGATGGATGACATTATTTGTTGGACTCGAAATACTATGTTGCAATCTTTTCATAGAAGAAAAATAATCCAATGATTCATCTCGAGATCTATCCCTAAAAGAAAAAATAGAGAATGATAAACAATAAACATGTCAAAATATTTTATTATATAACAATAAAAAAATAAACGATATACCAGTACAATCAACTGAAAATTAAAAATCAATTTCACTACATTAGCAACGATTTCAGAAACAATGAACTTTTGAGAACTCCAAGATGCGAAAGCAAACAATGAACTTTTGAGAGCTCCCAGATGTGAAGGCAATAAACTTATGAACCTGCACTATTAACCTGACTGAAGAGGCCAACAACTTCTGGAACCTACATTATTAACCTAGGCTGAAGGAAGAATTACAAGCAAGAAGACGACAACGGCAAGAACAGAGCATCAAAACAAAATATGAAATCATGGGGACCATCGTGTGATCGTGTGAGCAACACCAAAACAACTCATCCGTAATTTGCATGAGATAATGGAGGTTTGTTTCCAAAAATGAGTTAACACTTAAGATACCATAAAAATTCAAAATTAACAAAACCATAAATAAAAATGAGTTAACAGTGATGTACACAGTGATGTTTGGAGGAGGGGGGTTTTATGGATGGGTGAGGGATGGGCGTGGGTATGGTGGAGGGGTTATGGCGGGAGGTATGGGTCATGGGGGGTATGGTGGAAGGTATGGGGTATGGTAGGGGGGGTATGGTGGAGGTGTATGGGCATGGGGTTTAGGAGCATGGGCGTGGGGGTTTTTGTAATGTTGACCCTGCGGAAGGCTCCTATTCCCACAAAGCCCAAAATTAAAACCCAAGGGGTTTAAAATTTGCAGTAACACCCCCACCATTCTGAGAAATTCTCGAACGACCCTTAGGAAGGGTCATTTCAAAGAGTCCCTGGAGAAGGGTCGTGCAGCTGCTGCCGCCAACCTCGAGGGTGAGAACAGGGTGCGGGGGTGGTAACCATGTTTCCCTTGTGTGCCAGTGTGAAGAGGGTGGCCGAGGAGACATTACGCCAATGCTCGCGAGCTCTGGCGGTGGTGGTGAGACGGAGAGTGCGATAGAGAGGGAGATGGCGAGAAAGGGGGTAGTTGTTAAAACCCGTGTTATTAAGCCTTTTTAAGACGCCCGTACTTTAGGTCAGATGTCTGATAAGACGTCTAGACTAAGGGTCAGACGTCTTGCAAGATGTCTGGACTCATTCCCAGACGTCTGAAAATTGAAATTTTCGTGTACAAGCTTGCGTTTGCGTGCGTGTTGCGTGCAGACAGTATACGTCCCTCATTTCTTCTTCTTCTCTGTCCTTCCGCCCGACGAAAACCCTAACCCCACACCTTATATAAGCCCCCCTCCTCTCCCTCACACCACCCCCACTTCTAGCCACTTCCTTCCTCTACCCTTCCGCGAGTGCAGCTGAGCGAGAGCAGTGGAGAGAAGGAGCATCGTGAGAGGAGAGGAGGAGCAACGTGAGAAGGAGAGGAGAGAAGGCTTGCAAGCTCACGTGGGAGCTCTCCGGTGAGCTCACTGCCAATCGGCGAGTGCGCAAGGCGGAGGAGTGCGTCCGGGAGGTCCTCCCCGACGCTGTTGTAGCCAGAGCAACAGGCGAGCGGGCGCGGCGCGGCCACACGCAGCGCGAGAAGGCAAAGGCAGGTTCTGGTTCTGGGATTTTCCCAGAATCAGACATCTGGAGTGACCGCCAGACGACGGTGCAGACGTCTGGAGGTGGTGCCAAACGTCTGAGAAGGAGGCTTCGCGAAGGTACGTCTCCTTTGCGATTACGGCCATGTAGGCCTCTTTGCCGAGACATTGTTCCTTGCCTTTTTGAGAAGATTTCGGTTGATTCGCGTAAGTGTTGCTTCGGGAAGGCGTGGGGCATGCCCTCCCACGCACTTCAGACGTCTAGGCGAGGCACCAGATGACGGGAAGCATTTCCAGACGTCCGGAGAGGTGGTCGGACATCTGGAACTGGGTCCAGACAGCCCAGCGGAGTTCCTGGACGTCTGAGGAGTAGCGCAGGTCTTGAGGTATGGCTCTGGACTCTCTTAAGACATCTGGAAGGTCTTCCAGACGTCTGATTTGAGTCAGAATCACTGTTTTTGACCCGTTTAGGGTCCGTTTGAGGTCCGATTTCCACGATTAAGATACCGATGTTTCCCGTATGTTTTCCCCTACTTGTTGGAATACCTTCTATACTATTCTGAGTATTCTCTTGTGATTGATCCTTGTGATAGGACTGGTTTCCGTTTAGGGTTTGGGCTTGCCGAGGCATGTGAGTCTGCCGTTCAAGCCCCCATTACTCCTGGGTTTACTGGTAGAGTGGCTTCCCTTTAATTTAATTACAACCTAATTGCATGTGTGTAATGAATGATTAGAACCTAGGATATGGCATGAATCCTAGGACTAGAAATGCTAGATTGTCTGTATTGAATGAATGAATTGCAGTCTTGACTGAGTAGATAGAATGATAACAATTGCCTGTGAATGAAAATACAGTTGCCTGCGAAATATGTAATGCTTGTGCTAAATAATTGTTGTATGTAATTTTCCTGTCGCACATGTGAAATGACATAATATGAGCTGCATGTATATAATTTGAAAATGGAAAGGTGAATGTTGGAAACATGAGCTACCTACGAATAAACCTGAAATGTGAACAATAGAGTTACATGTTACATGTGTAGAATATGAGAAATGGAAATAGAAATGATGAAACCTGGTATGGAATGGCCTGAGGAATATGAGCATGAACCCTACAGGGAATTAGGAGTAGAGCTCCTGGAAATAATTGGAATGGAATTGGAAATGTGAGGGGGGAAGTGAGCAGGTCCTTGAGTACGGAGTACCAAGGAGAGTGACTATCCCCCCTGTTTAGTGCAGAGCGGAGCTAGCCGCCCTTGGGTTTGGACCCGAGGTTAGGATTAGCCACTTTGTATTGACTTTTTGACCCTCGTGTACACTGTACCGGGGAGAGCTACTAGTGTAGGAAGAGAGCTAGCCACCCTATGGGGCCCAGGGTTCAGCTAACTGCCCTACACCGACTTGTTAGGCCCACTAGGCAAACCAGGGTAGTCAGGCGAGGGTGCGTGGACTGTGGAGGGGCGAGACCCCTGTTTTGTTCTTAGGAGCTAGACCCCTGTTACTGAGAGGGCTATGCCCTATACTGGTTTCGTGCTGTGCTTTGGGTGCACCCGCTAATGGAAATGACTGATTGTGTGCCAGTGCGGGGTAGCTACCCGAGTGCTTATCGCGCGTGCCGTAGTCATCGTTACGTCTGTCCGTGACCTTGGGGTGTGATGAGAGCCTCATCATGAACCCTAACTAGCACATTGTGATCCAAATAAGCATATAAAAACTCTTACAAAACCTAAGGAAAAGCCTAAATCATAGAATTCTAAATTTAAGAATAAAATAATTCACAAGGGGTAAAACTGTAATTTTACCAATGCAGTACATAGACGGGGTGTCTAAGGGTCTAAACACAGGTCAAATGGGCTTAATAAGAAAGAAAGTGGGATGACCTGATCTGAAAAGGGTTTAGCAACTTTTAAGAATTAAATGACATTATGTAACCCTGAAACAAATCCACTTCAATTCACAAGGTTCCAGGCAGGATAAAAATCAACTAAATCCCCTAAAATTCATGAAAAAATATTCCCTAGGGTTTAGAACCTTTAATTTGACCTTTGGAACCTATCTTGACCTAAATTGAGAACCATACCTAATTTGTAACCTAATTTAGGTTTTTGTGCAAATTGACTGGTCAAACGTGGTCAAACCAAAAATCAAACTTCACCATTGGATTTATTAGGTCCAAATTAGGTTTATACCAAAATTTGGACCTAAGAGAAGGCCATCTTGACGTACTTTACAAATTGGTCATCTTGAATTACTTTTCAACCCTTATCTTTTTGAACCCTTGCATTTTACCCCCCAACTTCTCTTTCGTTCTTTGCAGAATGGTCCCTCTACCACCCCACGCAGCCGCCCATACCTCCGGCGACCTTGTGCAGAGGATGGCGCCTCGTAGGGTATGGGGGTCGCTCTTAGAAACGAAAGGGGGGTTCCCTGCGTCGTCCTCTTTCGCAGGGAGCCCCTCCCATGACCTACCATTGCCTACTCTCGTGCGAACGCACGAGAGGAATGGGTCTCCATCTCCAGCCAACTCCGGCAAGCTCTCTGATGAGAGCCTTATCATGAACTTTAACTAGCACAATTTAATCTAAATAAGTGTGAAGAAGCTCCTACAAAACCTAAAGAAAAGCCTAACTCAGAGAAGTCTGAATTGAAGGATAAAATAAGTCATGAGAGGTAAAACTGCAATTTTACCAAGGCAATACACAAATAGGGTATCTAAGGGTCTAAACACAGGTTAAATAAGCTTAATAAGAAAGGAAGTGGGATGATCTGATCTAAAAAGGGTTATAGCAACTTTAGGAATTAAATGACATTCTGTAACCATAAAAATAAATTCACTTTAATTCACGAGGTTCTAGGAAGAATAAAAATCAACTAAACCCTCTAAAAATCATGGAAAAATACTCCCTAGGATTTAGAACCTTCAATTTGGCCTTTGCAACCTATTTTGACCTGATTTGAGAACCATGCCCAAATTTTAACCTAATTTGGTTTTTACGTAAATTGATCAGTCAAACGTGGTAAAACCTAAAATCAAATTACACCATTGAATTCCTTAGGTTCAAATTAGGTTGTTACAAAAATTTGGGCCTAAGTAAAGACCATCTTGACTGACTTTACAAATTGGTCCTCTTGAATTACTTTTTGACCCTTATCTTTTCAAAACCTTGCATTTGGCCCCTATCTTTCCCTTCGTTCTTTGCAGAACGGTCCTCCTTGCCACCCTGCGCAAGCACCATACCTCCGGCGACCTTGCGCGGAGGATGGCGCCGCGCAGGGTAAGGCAGCCGCTCTCAAGAACGAGCGGGGGGTTCCCTGCGTCGTCCTCTGTCACAGGGACCCTCCCCTGTGACCTGTGGTTGCCCATGCCTCTCGTGCGAACGCACGAAAGGCATGGGTCTCCATCTCCAGCAGCTCCCCCACGTCGCTCTCTTGAGACTCTCCCCTCGCCAACATCTTTATAAGGAGAGGCAGGGGCTGCCGTCCACTCCAAGCCTGATTTGGCCGAGGTTCCCTCCCCAATTTCGTCTCCTCCGCCCACGGCCAAAACTCCCGTAGTCTCCGGTGGCCCTTTCCTCCTCTTTTCGTTGCTCTGCTTCCATACCTGCAGCAGAGCCCACTCTGCCTTGTCCTCCCGCGCCAGGCCGCACCAGCTGGTGCTTTCCTGACCTCTTCCTCGCCGCCGTTACTCACCTCTGGGCTCCTTTGTCTACAGCGCTGGCAGGTACGCGTCGAGCGCCACCTCCCTCCCTCTTTGTCAATTAGGTAGGTAAAAACTTTCCCTTCTCTCTCCCTGTTATTTCCCCCTTCCTAATTTACTATTTCAACCCACCGACCACCACTGTCCATCACCACCTTCTCCATCTCCAGCTACCCTCCGACGAGGCGTACTCGCCACTCCACGCCTCCATCCGCCTCGCCAGCTACCCCTCAAGCTCCGCACCACCTCACTGACACTGAATCCGTCCTCCATTCACCACCTAGCACCTCCAGACCACCCCCCGAACACACCCACTCTCACGCACTTAAAGTGCCTTAGGCACACGACCACAGGCACTCTCGCGCCTCGCCGACCCCCGCACCACACTCGCCACGCTCTGGCGAACCTCCCTGGACCTTTTTGACGTGGTCGCGAGGTCGTTTGCGTGTTTCAGGTTTCGCCCTCCTCGCCGCCATTAACGAGCAGCAGAAGCTTCTCTACAGGCAGCTCCAGGTCTCCCCAGCTCCAGGCGTGAGCTCCAGGTGACGCGGAAAGGAGTCACGCTCACACCCAGAACTTCAATTGGGGTTGCAAGCATCGACTGCTGCCCCAATTGCTCGAAGTCTTCTCCCGCAGGCACCCGAGATCGGAGGTGGGACTTTAGTCCCACCTCGGAAGTGTATGGGCGCAATCCTATACATAAATTGAAAAAGTGCTATTGGCTGGTTGCCTTCGATAGCACTGGGGTGAGGTCCCTCACCTACTCACCGGGTCTCGTCTGCGACACGCCCGCGCGGATTTGACTCGACCCGACTTCCCACTCCTGTGCACTCCTCGCGCACCACCCAAGTCGGTGCGCCTGGACCCGGGCATGCAACCCGACCCGATTACCCAGCTCTGGGAGAGCTTCCCAAAGAGAGATTCAGAGAGAGAGACGCGGGGAAAAGGTAGGGGTAGGTTTTGTGCTGATGTTTGTGTGTGTGCGCAGGAAGGAAGAAACAAGAAGAGGAGCAGTAGCCAGGACTTAGCAGTGCAGGGAAGAAGGAAGAAGGAAGGAAGGAGAAGAGAAGAGGAAGCCAAGAAGAAAAGAAGGAGAGGCTGATCAGTTAAGGCGTCTGATTTCTGAATCAAACGTCGACGAAAAGAAGAAGAAGACAGCCGCAGCAAAAAGAAAAGAAGAAGAAGGACCAGAGTAAAGAAAGAAAGAAGAAGAGGAGGTAGCAGCAGAAAAGAAAAGAAAAGAAGAAGAAGAAGCCAAGAGAAAGAGAGAGACTGCTGCACAAGAAATCAGAAAAGAAAAGAAGGAAAAGGAAGAAGAAGCAGAGAAGGAAGAAAGGGAAGGAAAAGAAAAGAGAAGAAGAGCTTGCCGCAGAGAAGAAAGAAGAAAAGGAAAAGGGAGGAAGAAAGGAGCAATTTTCACTCTCACTCACTCACACACACACACTCTCTCTCTTTTTCTAATTTTTGTAAAACATTGTATTGTGAATTTATATGCTTCTGGAATTATAGTTTGCTCCCTGAGTTCGACCTCGGGAAACTTTTTATTTCCGAGTAACAAATTGTATTAAACTGGTGACTGTTTCTTTGTACTATACTACGACAAAACCCTAGAGAGGGAATGCAGCGCACCACTCTCCACGATCTCTCCTCGAGATTCTCCTCTCGCCAGCTGCTATAAAAGGGACGGCAAGGCTTTCCGGTCGTCTCAAGCTCATTTTGGCCAGAGAATTCTCCCAAACTCGTCCCTTCTCACTCTGTCCAGACAGCCCGACGCTTCCGGTGACCCTTCCCCCTCCCCCTCGTTGCTCTACTGCCACACCTGCAGTAGAGTTCACTCCGCCTCGTCCTCCTGCGCCAGGCCGCACCAGCTGGCGCCTTCCAGATCCCCTCCTCGTCGCTGTTACCCCCTCTAGGCATCTTCGTCTCTGGCATCGGCAGGCACGCGCCAAGCACCTCCTCCCCCTCCTTTCGTCACTTAAGTAGGTGAAACTCTTCCCCTTACTCTCTCTTTTATTTCCCCCTTTTTTATTTGCTATATTTCCACCCACCGACCACCACTGTCCATCACCACCTTATCCATCTCCGACCGCCCTCCGGCGAGGTGTTTCTGCCGCTCCACGCCTCCATCCGCCTTGCCAACTACCCCTTAAGCATCGTGACACCTCGCTGACCATAAATCCATACTCTATTCACCACGCCACACCTCCAGAACACCCCCCGAACACACCCACTCTCACGCACGCAGTGTGCCCTAGGCGCATGACCACAGGCACTCTCGCATCTGGTCGACCACCGCTGCACACTCGCCACACCTGGGCGAACCTCCCTGAGCCTTTTGACATGGCCGCAAGGCCGTTTTAGTGTTTTCAGGACCCAGGTGCTCGCCGCCATTGTCGAGCGAGTGAAGCTTGCTTGGGAGCTTCACCCAGGTCTCCTCGTCCCAGGTAGTAGGTCCCAGGTTGCGCGGAATCTGCTTGTGCACACACTCAGGTTCGAAATTGGGGTTGCAGGCCTCTGCTGCTGCCCCAATTGGATGAACCCTCTTCTCGCAGGTGCTCGAAAACGAAGGTGGGACTTTAGTCCCACCTTAAAAGTCTGTGGGCACGCGCCCACACATAAATTGAAAAAGTCACATAGGCTATTGGCCTCGAAACACTGGGGTGAGGTACCTCCTCACCTATCCACTGGGTCTCGTCCGCGGCATTGCCCACGAGGACTTGACCCTCGACCCGACTACCCCCACTCCTGAGCACTCGTCGCGCGCCACACCCATGCCGGTGCGCCTGGACCCGGGCACGCGACCCAACCTGATTACCCGGCTTTGGGAGAGCATACCAAAGAGAGATTCAAAGAGAGAGAGACGCGGGAAAGGGTAGGGGTAGGTTTTGCATCATGTGTGTGCAGGGAACAGGTGAGGAAGAAGAAGAAGAGGAAGAGCGGGCGGCGAGGACTTAGCCGCGAGAAGCAAGAAGAAGGTGAAGGAGAAGTCGCAGCAGCTGAAGAAGAAAGAAGAAGAAGGAGAAGAAGACAATAGAAGAAAGAAGGAGGCACTGTAGCATCGGGGCCGATAAGGCGTCCGACTCGGGAAAGCAGACGTCTGGAACAGGGAAAGGCAGAAAGGAAGAAGAAGGAAGGAGCTGCTGAAGAAAGAAGAAGACGCAGAAGAGAGAAGAAAGAAGAAGAAGCAGCAGCAGAGAAAAGGAAGAGAAAAAGAAGAATCGCAGCAAAGGAGAAGAAGAAACAAGAAGGCAAAGAAGCTGACTGAAGAAGAGAAGGCACAATGAAAGAAAAGAAGAGAGAAGAAGAAGATGCCAAGAGAAAGAAGAGAAGAAAAAGAGAAACTTTTGCTCACTCTCTCTCTCTTAAATTTTTGTGAAATAGTATATAGTCAATTGTGAATTCATATGTTTCTAGAATGACGTATGCTCCTTGAGTTCGACCTCGGGATATTTTAAAATCTCGAGTAATAAATAAATTAAAGTGATAATCGCCTTTCATAATACTACAACGAATACATCATTAAAACCCCGAAGGACGAGCCCAAACACTTTTTGGCACCGTTGCCGGGAGCAACGGCCATTCTAGAAGCTATTTATTCACAATTTTGGATTTACTACTGAGTTAAGCTCTCCTCTTTTGTTGTGCAAGAGCACAGGGAAACAAGAAGGAAACAAGCAGCCGCACAACAACCGCACCAAGGAACAGGTAATTTTCTATCCTCTCTTTTAAGCCCCTAAAATTCTAAAGAAGAAGAAAAAGAAAAAGCAAATTAGGAATAACCTGTCATCCATACCTAGTAAATCACAAAAGTTGCTTGTTTTCAAATTTCAACACATTTTATTTGTACGTCCATTAAAGGCATTTAGGGCTAAAACTTTCTTGCTTGAGCCCTAATTACCTAATCTTGAGGCAACTAACTGGACCAATTAGAGCCAACTTAATACTCAATGCTAGGGTTTTAGAGACACACTTTCTAATCAAGAATTGAGAATTCCAAAAAGAAGTGTGTCCAAGCCATTTCTTGAAAACATTTATCAAGAGAAACCCTAAGCAATTCGGCTCTTAAATCACTTGAACCTTAAAAGGCAAGACCTAATAAGCTCTCAAAGGAACTAATAGGTGAAGTTGATCCCTTGGATTAACCAACCTTTAAATTAGGTCACTCTTTACACTCAAAAGGTTAAAGTTCAAGTGAAACCCTGTAACTCGTGAGGGCGCTCTACCGTGTAGGGGTCTTCGTGAGACTCACCCTCTCTGGCTGCCCAGGTAATTCTCAGGTGGACGACCTTCTGATTAAGGGGTACCATTCGCCCCGAACCTCTATAGTCACCCAACATTTTGGGTATCTTGATTGGGTCCAGCACCTACTAACATCGTCTAATCCATCGGTGCATGTTTGGTAGGAGGTCCTTGAAACCTCCTCTAGAAATTCTCTCTCCCCGAGGCCGAGACTCGGTACCCTTGTTTGTGCAACTAACTCTTCACATAGACCTCTTCTTTGATTCTGAACCCAACTCACCTTCTTCTTCCACAATGGCTCAACCAGTTGAGGAAGAGAAGAATAATCTTGAGCACCAGCTCCAGCAACTCAATGACCTCTTCCAGAACTTCATGAACCCACCGTAGCATCCCATGATGCGAGATCACTATAATCCCGCTGCGGTGGCAATTGAGCCTCGTGTCAGAATCCTGACTGGAGGACCTGATTCTGAACTGAAACCCAACATGATTCATGCCATACCTAAATTCCATGGGCTTAATTTTGAAGACCCCTTCCAGCACATCAAACAGCTAAAGCATCTGGCCTAGAATTTCGGGTCAGATGCGCATAATCGGGATATCTTACTCATGACAATGTTCTCTTTCTCCCTTATGGACAAGGCAGCCCATTGGTATCAGACCCAGACCCGTTTGATCAACACTTGGGAGGAACTTCAATCCGAGTTCTTGAAAAAGTTCTTCCCCATTGGTCGGACCAATGCCTTGCGCCATCAGATTACTCACTTCACGCAACAGACGGGAGAACCTCTTCATAAGGCATGAGATCATTTTCAGGATCTCATGAGAAAGTGCCCCAATCACGGAGTTCCTAAATGGGAACAAGTCCAGTCTTTTTACCAAGGACTCCGTGAGGATATTAGACTGTTCGTCAATGCAACTTGTGGAGGGAATATCATGGGTCAACATGAGGACACCGTGTGGGAGATTCTCGAGAATATGTGTGAGAACTCCATCAATAATGACTCCATGGGACTATTTGACAGGACGAATACCCGCGCAGCGACGAACCTTAGGGGAGCACATGAGACGCAGGGCCTGTCCGCATCAGTTGACCCGGAATTAATGGCCAGTCTATTGGACAAGGTCTCTATTATTGAGAAGAAGGTGGATGAGCTGACTCAGCATTTGCAGCGAGCTACCTCTGCGCAGAACTCTTTTACACAGCCCCCTCCCAC
Organism: Thalassia testudinum; assembly: GCA_037157565.1. Classification (NCBI taxonomy): domain Eukaryota; kingdom Viridiplantae; phylum Streptophyta; class Magnoliopsida; order Alismatales; family Hydrocharitaceae; genus Thalassia; species Thalassia testudinum. The sequence continues at coordinate 6,269,158 of JAZHRO010000040.1, read as the reverse complement.
ACGGGAAGCTGTGCAACACATTTTCCACCGACCTTCTCTTTGGATGGACTCGTATCTACCCCCATCTGACTTTCAGATCAGAGGAACCTCCGATCCTTTCTATTCTAGCCGGGGGAGCTCTACTCCCCCATTCTCTGACTTTTCTGAGGCTCCTCAGACCGGCGAGGACCTCAACGCCATCCAGAATGACCCTTTTTCCAATACCTACAATCCTGGATGGTGAAACCATCCTAACTTCCAGTGGGCGGGGAGTTCCCAGAATCCGAGACCACCCTTTTAGCCCCGTCCACCAACACCTCATCCTTATCAACCGCCTCAGCCTCGGCCCAACACCACTTATCCATTTGGGTCAAACCAAGACCAAATGTCCCTCATCCTCCAGACTTTGGCTGACATTCAGAGAACGAATGCGGCTATTCAAAAGCAACACAAGGACGAAATCACAGATGTTCGAAATCAACTGACTCAGTTGGTAAATTCTCGCCAACCAGGCACGCTTCCTTCTCAGCCTCTACCTAACCCTAATAGCGTGCCGACCCAGCGGCGCGTTATGAACCCAAACTCGGGCCAAGCACACATGGTTTATCAGGCCCCTTCTATTCCTTCACCTGACGGGATGGAAGCTTCAACTTCTTATGCGGGTTATCAACAGCAGCAGCCCATTCTACCAACCCCCAACCAAAACCAGGCTGGACGTAACTCTGTAACAACCCGTAGTGGTAAGGCGACCCAAGATCCACCTTATCCAGACCACTCCAAGCCTAGTAGTGACCCAAATCCTAGGGCAGTCATCCAGGATGTTCCTATCCCTGTCCCAGATCAAAAACTTGGACCTATCCTAGAGGAACTAACCAAGGTTCCATTTCCCGAGGCCTTGACCAAGGGAAAGAAGACAACCAAATCCGTGGCTCTTGAGGGGGATCTGGTCAAGCTCTTTGAGCAGGTCCAAATAAACATCCCCTTTATGGATGCGATAGAAAAAGAAATTGCATGTCTTAGGGAAAACTCCAACAAATTAATCAACAAAGTAGATAATTTTTATAGCCCTAAGGTTGAGAAAGGATCTCCGTCAAGGAGACCCGCTAACAGATCCGGATCCAAGCTCACTTGGATACCGAAGAAAGAATTGGAATCCTGTTTTGTAGGTTTCAGGGATAACTACAACACGAAGGACTGGACCTACAAGCTCAAGGCTGGTCAACTCGAGTTGAGAGAACCAAGGAGTAGACCAAGGAGGATAACGAGAAGACCGACGAGACGGCGAACAAACGATGGACCCGCCGCACGTCGACCGCAAGACTGGAGATCGACGCCGATGCCCGGGCCTCCAAGCTACGGATGGAAGCCCCATCCGATATGGCATCCACCACCACCATTTGGGCCATTTTATTGGCCATGGTAGGTGAGGTAAAACCTTTTACCCTATCCTCTTATTATTAGCATTTAGATAGGGGGAGTTAAAAAAATTATGAGCTAATTGTCAATTTTTAAGGGGGAGATGCAAGTTAGCTAAATTTTCTTTAGTAAGGGGAAGAAAAATAACAGCTATCTTGTTGTTACAAAAAAAGGGAGGACATTACTCTTGTTTAAAAGAAATTCATAGAAGAGCATGTTTTAAGGGGGAGTTATAGGAAATGTAAAATCAATTAAACCTTTTCGATAATGTCAAAAAGGGGGAGGATTTTTTGCATTATTTATGGTTTTGTCATCATCAAAAAGGGGGAGATTGTCACGATCATTTGTTTTGATGATAACAAAATACGTGTCATTTAACATTTTCACTTAGAGTCTTAGATTTCAGGACAATTGCAATTGGAGACGTGATTAGACGAAGTTCGAGCTCGCATCCAGGACGGATTGGAGGAGCTTGATGGAGAACAGAGGAGATTCGCAAGGAGCGATAGATTGAAGATGGAAGGACAAGAAGAATAGGATAGAATTCTGTTTATTTCTTTCATGTACTTTTGTCTTTATTTTCTTACTCTTTTTGTTCCTTAGAACATCTTGTTAAAGAGCCTCAAAGTACCCTAACAGTAGTCCTAGGAACACCTGTACAACCTTAGGATACTTAGGTTTTCTGTAGAAAACTTAGAAAACCAATATAGGGTTCAAACAGCATTTCCAGATGTCTAATTACAAAATCAGATGTCTGATAATATGTTTTAAGACGTCTGACTGTTGATTCAGACGTCTGATAACAATTAGCCTAGACTTAGAAGTTCTGTCTGATGAAAATCAGACGTCCAGACCTTAGTCCAGACGTCTTAGAAGACGTCTAATGACTTTGCCAGACGTCCAATTAGTGGACCGTTGGCTGGCTTAACAAACACTCAAGCATATGACCGTTAGAGCCTTATCTGACGTCCTTAGGCCTTTCCAGACGTCTGATAGATGACCGTTTTGCCTCGGCTGACCCAAAATCTCTTCTCAGAGATTTTCTAGCCGTTGCACTCTCTTGGAAATCCATTCCCACGAAAAAGTAGGTTTCCAGACTTCCAGACATAGCGCTAGATGTCCCATATGTCGTCTGATGGACTTGCACTGGAACACTGTTTAGATCTGATCCAAGTCAGGAAGAGACTCGCCCAAAATCAGACGTCTGACCTTATTTTCAGACGTCTTAAAGTGATCTTCCAGACGTCTGATGCCCGGATCAAACGTCTGATAAGCCTGTCAGTGCAATCATTGTTCCTGATTTCAGCCTGATTCTCTTGGGCTTTACACCCAACGGCTATGGAACCTTTCCTGAGCCTTCCTAAGGCCTCTATAAATAGAGAGGAACCTCTTGTACACCAAAACACACCTAGAGACACAAACACACACCTAGATACGCAAGAAACACTTTGTAATACACTCTCACACTCTTTTGTGTCCAAGCAAGCTCTTGCTCTCCAAGCTCAAGTTCTTCATCTAGAGAGCATCAAGCTGGTGCGCACCCGCTCTCCCGTCGTAGCTCACGAGAGCAACGTTGCGTCGTCACGTGGCTCACGCACCCGCGTCATCGATTCGACACACTCCTTCCAAAGGGGAGTTTCCTAATTCCTATAGAAGCTTAGGTTAAAAATTACTTTGTTGGCTCTATAGGATTATTTGTTATTTTATCTTTGTTATTTGGTTGGGTATTCGCTTTGCGAATTCCCGTCTCCTTCGAGGGACAAAATCCTTCTTGTGAAGAGAAGGGGTTGAGGAACACTACCCTCGCACTTGTAGCATGGTTGTAATTGAGGTTGAATCACCCTCGTTTAAAGTGATTCATTTAGTGGATTTGATCAACTTGGTTGATCGGAAAATCCTAACTCGAGAGGGTTAGGTGGTGGTTTTCTCCCGGTTTGGGTTTCCACCTAAAAATAATTGTGTACCTTGTGTGATTGTACATTTTGTGAGATTGCTTTATATTTTATTTCCATAATTTATTATGTCACCCCCTCCGAGTAGGGAAGAATTTACAATTGGTATCAGAGCAGGTCTCGCATTATCGGTGTTACAAACCGGCGAGGATCTAGATATGGAGGGAAAAGCATTCGTGTGCACCGAAGGACACGATACCTCGCGACCACCATACTTTGTAGGTATAGATTTCGTTTATTGGAAAAATCGTATGACTATGTGGTTGCAGACCTACGACTTCTGGGTGTGGGAAAAATGCGAATCCGCATTTATGATTCCCAAGAAACCCGCAAGAGGTTACTCAGAAGATCAGGTTCGGAATCTCAACCTCAACGCAAAGGCAATGAATGCCTTGTATTGCGCGTTGAGTCCGAAGGAATTCAAACGAATCCAAGAGTGCACCACCGGCCACGAGATATGGAGGAGGTTAGAGGGCACTCATGAGGAGACGAGCTCGAAAGAAGATCTCGAGAAGAAGGAAACCACGTGCCTTGGATTCATGGCCATCACGGATAACGACAGTGACGACAGCGACAATGAGGTAAACTCGGGTTTACAAGATGCTTTTAGTGAGTTGTATGAGCTTAGTAAATCACTAAAAATAGAAAACAAAAGCATGAAAAGGAATCTTAGTTTTCTTAAATTTGAAAATGAAAGGCTAGAAAATAAACTTAAGGATCTAGAAATAAGCCATAGTTCTAACACTTCTAAAAATGAAAATTTGTTTCTAGAAAATAAAAACCTAATTAATGAAAATATTAAATTGACTGAAGAAAATGATAGTTTAAAATTAGAAATTTCTGATTTAAAGACTAAGATGCATATTATAGAAAAAGAAATTGCATGTCTTAGGGAAAACTCCAACAAATTAATCAACAAAGTAGATAATTTTTATAACCCTAAGGTTGAGAAAGGATCTCCGTCAAGGAGACCCGCTAACAGATCCGGATCCAAGCTCACTTGGATACCGAAGAAAGAATTGGAATCCTGTTTTGTAGGTTTCAGGGATAACTACAACACGAAGGACTGGACCTACAAGCTCAAGGCTGGTCAACTCGAGTTGGGAGAACCAAGGAGTAGACCAAGGAGGAGAACGAGAAGATCGACGAGAAGACGAACAAACGACGGACCCACCGCACGTCGACTGCCAGACTGGAGACAGACGCCAATGCCCGGGCCTCCAAGCTACGGATGGGAGCCCCATCCGATGTGGCATCCACCACCACCATTTGGGTCATTTTATTGGCCATGGTAGGTGAGGTAAAACCTTTTGCCCTATCCTCTTATTATTAGCATTTAGATAGGGGGAGTTAAAAAAATTATGAGCTAATTGTCAATTTTTAAGGGGGAGATGAAAGTTAGCTAAATTTTCTTTAGTAAAGGGAAGAAAAATAACAGCTATCTTGTTGTTACAAAAAAAGGGAGGACATTACTCTTGTTTAAAAGAAATTCATAGAAGAGCATGTTTTAAGGGGGAGTTATAGGAAATGTAAAATCAATTAAACCTTTTCGATAATGTCAAAAAGGGGGAGATTGTCACGATCATTTGTTTTGATGATAACAAAATACGTGTCATTTAACATTTGCACTTAGAGTCTTAGATTTCAGGACAATTGCAATTGGAGACGTGATTAGACGAAGTTCGAGCTCGCATCCAGGACGGATTGGGGGAGCTTGATGGAGAACAGAGGAGATTCGCAAGGAGCGATAGATTGAAGATGGAAGGACAAGAAGAATAGGATAGAATTCTGTTTATTTCTTTCATGTACTTTTGCCTTTATTTTCTTGCTCTTTTTGTTCCTTAGAACATCTTGTTAAAGAGCCTCAAAGTACCCTAACAGTAGTCCTAGGAACACCTGTACAACCTTAGGATACTTAGGTTTTCTGTAGAAAACTTAGAAAACCAATATAGGGTTCAAACAGCATTTCCAGACGTCTAATTACAAAATCAGACGTCTGATAATATGTTTTAAGACGTCTGACTGTTGATTCAGACGTCTGATAACAATTAGCCTGGACTTAGAAGTTCTGTCTGATGAAAATCAGACGTCCAGACCTTAGTCTAGACGTCTTAGAAAACATCTGATGACTTTGCCAGATGTCCAATTAGTGGACCGTTGGCTGGCTTAACAAACACTCAAGCATATGACCGTTAGAGCCTTATCAGACGTCCTTAGGCCTTTCCAGACGTCTGATAGATGACCGTTTTGTCTCGACTGACCCAAAATCTCTTCTCAGAGATTTTCTAGCCGTTGCACTCTCTTGGAAATCCATTCCCACGAAAAAGTAGGTTTCCAGACTTCCAGACATAGCGCTAGACGTCCCATATGTCGTCTGATGGACTTGCACTGGAACCCTGTTTAGATCTGATCCAAGTCAGGAAGAGACCCGCCCAAAATCAGACGTCTGACCTTATTTTCAAACGTCTTAAAATGATCTTCCAGACGTCTGATGCCAGGATCAGGCGTCTGATAAGCCTGTCAGTGCAATCATTGTTCCTGATTTCGGCCTGATTCTCTTGGGCTTTACACCCAACGGCTATGGAACCTTTCCTAAGCCTTCCAAAGCCTTCCTAAGGCCTCTATAAATAGAGAGGAACCTTTTGCACACCAAAACACACCTAGAGACACAAACACACACCTAGAGACGCAAGAAACACTTTGTAATACACTCTCACAATCTTTTGTGTCCAAGCAAGCTCTTACTCTCCAAGCTCAAGTTCTTCATCTAGAGAGCATCAAGCTGGTGCGCACCCGCTTTCCCGTCGTAGTTCACGAGAGCAACGTTGCGCCGTCATGTGGCTCAAGCACCCGCGTCATCGATTTAACGCACTCCTTCCAAAGGGGAGTTTCCTAATTCCTATAGAAGCTTAAGTTAAAAATTACTTTGTTGGCTCTATAGGATTATTTGTTATTTTATCTTTGTTATTTGGTTGGGTATTCGCTTTGGGAATTCCCGTCTCCTTCGAGGGACAAAATCCTTCTCGTGAAGAGAAGGGATTGAGGAACGCTACCCTCGCACTTGTAGCGTGGTTGTAATTGAGGTTGAATCACCCTCGTTTAAAGTGATTCGTTTAGTGGATTTGATCAACTTGGTTGATCGAAAAATCCTAACTCGAGAGGGTTAGGTGGTGGTTTTCACCCGGTTTGGGTTTCCACCTAAAAATAATTGTGTACCATATGTGATTGTACATTTTGAGAGATTGCTTTATATTTTATTTCCTCAATTTATTACGTCACCCGCTCCGAGTAGGGAAGAATTTACAGAGAGCACCACGTGTGACTTCTACTCTTCGGAAAAGACTACAATCAAGATCGTTCACACAAGGAACTTTCGAGATCAAGAAAGAGACCTGACAAATAAACCAAGTGGTGAAAGAAAGAAAAATTAGTTAAAGAAAGAAAGAAATTGAAAAACAATAGCTACCTGTCCACCTTTGCTGCTTTAGTTAGTTGGTCGCCACTCTACTCAGCGTTTGCTAATTTTGTGTACTCACAACCTTTTTCAGGTCCAGGTGTTGAGCAGCTCGAGTCTACGGCTGCAGAGGGTGTTGTGCCCAGTAGAGTTCAATAGTTGTAGCTTTCTGTTGTACCCCTTTTCTAGTTGTAGTGAGTAGTTTATTGCACTTCTGTACTCTTTCATTTGAACATTATATTCCTGTACTCGTTTACTTTTCTACTATTGTGGTGGTGTGCACTGTAGTAGCTTTACTTCTTTACTGCTGTACTTTTGTTACTATTAGTTGCTTAGCATAGTGAATGTGGTTTACTTTCCTGCATTTTGGTTACTTCCTCGTTGGATGACTGGGTCTTGGGATCAGTCGAGTCGATCCGGTCTCGTGTCCCGTAGGGATTTGGGAACCGGGTCGTAACAGCAGTGGTGCAGGAAGGACTAAGAAGGAAAGGGTGGCCGCGAGATAGAGCGGAGGGGTTGAGTGATTGAGAGGGAGAGGGAGAGATCGAGGGTGAGGAAGTAGGAGATTGAGGAGAAGGGGTGATTGTGGGAATGAGAAGGGGAGGGTGATTTAAGTGTGGGAGAGGGTGATGAAGTTAAGGTCGGTTGGGGAGGTAGTAGGCAACTGGGTACGATGGAGAAAGAAAGAGTGGAGAAGGCCGGTGGGGGCTTTTCTCTGTTTTCTTTCTCTTTTTGATCACTAATCCCTGACATAATCAACACCTAAGTCAACTTTGACTTAGGATTTATGATCAATATACGATCAATCTACTGACCACGTCACTTAACAATGAGAGTGGTGTACCTCAATACAATGCCCACCTCTGATCCTTAAACAAAGATTTCTCCCTTCATAAGGAAGAGACGGGGATCTGATAGGTCGGACACCCAATTTATAATAAATAAGAAAATAAATGAAAGTAAACGACACCTTATAGAACATCCCAAATAGATGTTAAAATGGTCTATCTTCTAAGGGTGAATTGGAGACTCCCTGTGAGAATAGTGATAGCAAAATGGTGAGTGAGGTGTAGTGATTGTCCAAGTATTAGAGTGCATAGCACCAGGACAACAGAATATAGAGTAGAATAGTATGTAGAGCTGGTATTTGGCTTGTAGTTTATCTCTAGTGGGTCTGTTTTGCCTAAGGAGGGTTAAAGGGTATATATAGGCTTCAAAGGAACCTTCAAGAAAGCTTGGGAAGCTCCCCCTAGCTGTTGGAGGCATATCCCAATTGATTTGGTCAAAATCCAAATCAAGTCAAGCAATTATTGTTTCTGACAACATAATCAGACGTCTAAAATATGAGTCAGACGTCTAATGAAAGTTTGGAGATTTGAAATAAAAGATCAGTGTTACTGGGCTTAATTGGATCTAAACAGTATACTTGTCACTAAGGATCAGACATTTGATAACCTATTTTAGGACGTCTGATGGAATTTTTGGACGTCTAAAAAGTGAGAGTTTGTTCCTGGATTGGATTAGATCCAAATAGGGATCTAGTGTTCAGTGGTTAGATGTCCTACTAGATGTATGCCCTCATTACTTGTAACGACCCGATTCCCGAGTCCCTACGAGACACGAGAATCGGACCGACTCGACTAATCCAAAGACCTAGTCGTCCAACGAGGAAGTAACCAAAAGAGTAGTAAAATAAACCACATTCAGCATGAATATAACTAGCAGTAACAAAATACAGCAGTAAGAAAATGAACTACTACACTATACACCACCACAACAGTAGAACAACAAATATGTACATAACATGAAGTTTACAATAAAGAAGTACAAGGAGTAACAAGGAAACTACTCACTACAGTTGCAGAAAGTACAAAAAGAACTGCGGGTAACGCTACTGGACCCTACTCGGCCCAACATCCTCTACAGCCGCTGACCTTGGCTGCTCAACACCTGGTCCTGAAAAGTAACGAGTGTAACACGTCAGCGAAACGCTGAGTAGAATGGCAGCTAAAAACTAAGGAAGCAGTAGAGTGTACAGTAGTTGTTATATTTTACTTTCTTTATTTACGTCCTATTATTTCACGATTTATTTATTTCTCAGATCCTTCACTTGATCTCGAATGTTCCTCGTGGGAACGATCTTGATTGCAGTCTTTTCCGAAAAGTAGAAGTAACACGTGGTGCTCTCCTAGCCGGGAGAGTCCCCCGTGGTGGTCCTACCCTCAGTCAACCACCCCAAGGTCGCTGACAGACGTAACGGTGACTACGGCATGCGCGATAAGCGCACGGGTAGCTACCCTGCACTGGCACGCGGTCAGTCGTTTCCGTTAACGGGTGCGCTCAAAACACAGCACGGTACCAGTATAGGGCCGAGCCCTCTTAGTAATAGGGGTCCAACCCCTCCACAGTCCGCGCACCCTCGCCTGACTACCCTGGTTTGCCCAGTGGGCCTAACAAGTCGGTGTAGGAGGCTAGCAAAACCCCGGGGCCCGTGGGGTAGCTAGTGCTCTCCCTACACTAGTAGCTCTCCTCGGTACTGCGTACGCGAGGGTCAGCAAGTCGGTGTACAGTGGCCAAACCCACCACGGTCTCAACCTGAGGGCGGCAAGCTCCCTCTACACTAAGAGGTAATGTGTGCTCTCTTTGGTACCACGTACACAAGAGACAACACACTTCCACGTTTCACTTTCTCAGTTCCATTCTATTCTCTTTCCAAGAGTTCTACTCCTAATTCCCCGTAGGGTTCGTATTCTTTTTGTTTGGCCATTGTAGGTTTCACTGTTCCAGTCTTACGTTCATGCAACCCATACTCTTAATCATATTTATTCATTCATAACAGGTAGCTATTAATTTACAGGCAGCTATTAATTCCTTTCCACTTTTCCAAGACTGCAATATATAGATATTCCACTAGTTTTCCAGTCCTAGGATTCATGCCGTACCCTAGGATCTATCATTCAATCTAGTTTTCTAGTCCTAGGATTCATGCAATACCCGAGAATCTATCATTCAATCTAGTTTCTCAGTCCTAGGGTTCATGCAATACCCTAGACTCTATTAATTGTTCTACAATTGTAACAAATTATGCTAAATAAGTTAAAAGCCACTCTACCAGCTACAACGGGAGTACTGGGGGCGTGGTCGGAAATCCCGCGCGCCTCCGCAACCCCCAAGACTACAATGGAACAGGGTCCTAACACAAGGATCAAACACAAGGAGTTTCTCAAAATGGTATATAATTATTGTAAACAGGTAGAGGATTTTATTCTGGAAAGAACGCAACTCGAAACGTGGAAAACGGACTCTGAACAGGCCCTAAACGGGTCGAAAACGACGAAACTGCCCAAAATCAGACGTCTGGAACCTCTTCCAGACGTCTTAAAATGTGGGTCAGAGCGTACCTTCGTTCTACGTAGTCCCTCAGACGTCCAGAAGCCTACGGGGGCATCTGGCTTAGTTCCCAGACGTCCGATGGTCACCCCGGACGTTTGGAAGTCCTTCCCGTCGTCTGGCACTGCGGCCAGACGTCCGATTCACGTGGGATGGCGAGCCCTCGCGCCCACCCGAGCAGAATCGCATGCACCCATACCTGCTCTCAGTACGACGGGTCGCAGACGAAGGCGCGGCGGACGGCTGCATGGCCGTACGCGCGAAAAGGAAGAAGACCGAAATATCTTACCTGACAGACATCTGGAGAGTCCTCCAGACGTCTTCACCGTCGTCTGGTCATAATCCCAGACGTCTGATTCTGGAAAAATTTTCAGAACCAGAGCTCAACTCGCTCTCCGCCCACGACGTACGGCCGCACCGCTCCCCGTCCGCCTGCTGCTCGAGCTGCAGCAGTCCCTCTGCGACACTCCACGCCTGCTGCTCCCCCCCCGCCGGCCGGCTCTAGCTGCCCCGGCAAGCTCGAGCCCTCACGGTCGAGCGTCTCCTCCCTCGTGCAACACCTCCTCCCGCACACTCGCCGCGGCCGCTGCTGCCGTCGCTCGCTCGCACTCTCGCATCGGCTGGGAGAAGAAGATGAAGGACGCGGAGGAGATGAGGGTGAGGGAGAGGGCGAGGGCCTTATAAGGCCGCGTGGGGAGAGAGAGAGAGGCGCTGCGCCCTGCAGGAGGAGAGAGGGAAAAAGAGGGAAGAAAGAGGCAGGTGCAGGTCTACGCGTGCATGCGCGCAGACGCAACCCGTACGCCGCAAAAATTTAATACCAGACGTCTGGAAAGGGTTCCAGACGTCTGGTCAGACGTCTGGGCCACTTCCCAGACGTCTTAAAAACCCATCTTGAGGTCGCGTTCGTAACAATATAACAAACTCAAAGGAAGTTTCGTCCCCGAAACTTGTGCTAACTAGGGTGCGGGAAAGAACGACGCATAAAAACATAACAAACTCAAAGAGGACTGAAGCTGGTCCGAAAAGACGTACCCGTGAAGAGCTCCGGGTACCGCTCCCGCATTACCGCCTCAGGCTCCCAGGTAGCCTCCTCATACCGCTGGCTCCTCAACAAAACCTTCACCAGGGTTACTTGCTTTCGTCTCAAGCTGCGGACGGCTCGGTCAAGAATCTGCACTGGCCGCTTGGGGTAGGTCAGGTCGTCGCCCATCTCGACGCTCTCGTGACTCAGGACGTGACTAGGATCGGCAACGTACTTCCTGAGGTTGGACACATGGAACACGTCGTGCACACCAGAAAGCTGAGGAGGGAGGGCAAGTTTGTAAGCAACAGGTCCAACCTGGTCCAGGACCTCAAAGGGCCCCACAAATCTTGGCGCGAGCTTCCCTCTCACCCCAAACCACTGCAGGCCCTTCATGGGCGAAACACGAAGGAAGACGTGGTCCCCAACCTCAAACTGCACCTCTCTGCGTCTCCGATCCGCGTAGCTCTTCTGCCTGCTCCTGACAGTGCGGAGTCACTTGTGGATCTGCTCGACTACCTCCTGACTCTGCTGGATCAACATGGGGCCAACCTCCCACTTGGTCCCCACCTCAACCCAACTCAAGGGTGCCGTACACCTCCGTCCGTACAGATCCTCGTAGGGAGCCATGCCGATGCTCAAATGATAGCTGTTGTTGTATGCAAACTCCGCCAGGGGCAGGTGCTCCTCCCAAGAGCCCCTCCAGTCCAGTACACAGGCACGCAAAAGGTCCTCAAGTGTCTGTATCGTGCGCTTCGACTGTCCGTCCGTCTGGGGGTGGTAGGCTGTACTGAATCTCAACCGCGTCCCCAGGGCCTACTGAAACTCAGCCCAAAACTAGGACGTAAAGCGGGTATCCCGGTCGGATACGATCTCCCGTGGAACCCCGTGTAGTTGTACCACGTCGCGGATATACCTCTCTGCCAACTGTGCTGGTCCCAAAGTGACTCGGATCGGCAAGAATCGTGTCGTCTTCGTCAGTCTATCCACAATTACCCAGACTGCGTCGTGTCCTCGCTGGGTAATAGGTAAGCCCACCACCAAGTCCATGGTGATGCTCTCCCACTTCCACTCTGGCACTGGAAGCGGCTGTAGCTGACCTGCAGACCTCTGATGCTCAACTTTCACCTGCTGGCACACTAAGCACTGCTGCACGAATTCACCCACATCTCGCTTCATCCCCCTCCACCAAAACTCGCGTCTCAAGTCGTGGTACATCTTCGTGTTTCCTGGATGTATAGTGAATCTGAAACCGTGTGCCTCAGTCAGGAGCTCTCTCAACAGCTCCTCGTCTCTGGAAATGCACAACCGTCCCCTCAGGCGCAGTACCTGGTCTGTGAAAGAGAAGTCCCCTGGGTCTCTTGACAGTACTCTATCGCGTAGGGACTGCAAGTACGAATCGGCCATCAGTCCTATGATGATGCGGTCTATCAGCTCTGGCCTAGTCTGTCGTGTCACAGTCACTGCCCCACAGTGCCCCCGTAACTCTAGGGGTCGCCAACTACCCACCTCCTCCAAAAGGCTCCAACTTTGTAACTGTAAACTGGCCAAGTGTGCGGGCGTCTTCTGGCTCAAGGCGTCAGCCACCACGTTGGCCTTCCCCGGGTGGTAGGAAATGCTGCAGTCATAGTCCTTCAGGAGCTCCAACCAACGTCTCTGTCTCATGTTGAGCTCCTTCTGATCAAAAAGGTATCTGAGGCTCTTGTGATCCGTGAAAATCTCGAAGGTCTCACCGTACAAGTAGTGCCTCCAGGTCTTCAACGCGAAGACGACAGCTGCCAGCTCCAGGTCGTGGGTAGGGTAGGTATGCTCATGGGGCTTCAGTTGCCGCGAAGCGTAAGCGACAACGTGACCCCTCTGCATGAGCACACCTCCTAACCCCTGCAAGGAGGCGTCCGTGTACACAACGAACCCGCCACTACTGTTAGGGATGGTGAGCACGGGAGCCGAAGTCAACCTCTCCTTCAGCTCCTGAAAACACGCCTCACAGGTATCTGTCTAAGTAAAGGGCACGTCCTTCCAAGTCAACTGTGTCATAGGACGTGCAATCTGTGAAAAACCCCTGATAAACCGTCTGTAGTAGCCTGTCAGTCCCAGGAAACTGCGAATCTTAGTGACTGAACGCGGTCTCTCGCACCTGAGCACTGCCTCGACCTTGGCTGGGCCCACCGCCAGGCCGTCCCCAGAGATCACATGACCTAAGAAGGTCACCTCCCTCAACCAGAACTCGCACTTGCTGTATTTGGCGTACAGCCTACGTCGTCTCAGTGTGTCCAGAACCATCCGCAAGTGCTGTCCGTGCTGCGTCTGATCTCGAGAATAGATGAGTACGTCATCAATAAATACCACCACGAATTGGTCCAAGTACGGTCTAAACACCTGGTTCATCAGGTCCATGAAAGCAGCGGGGGCATTGGTCAGCTCAAACGGCATGACCAAAAACTCGTAGTATCCGTACCGGGTGCGAAAAGCTGTCTTGGAGATGTCTGCCTCCCTGATCCTCAACTGGTGGTATCCAGACCTCAAGTCGATCTTGGAGAATACCGTGGCACCTCGCAACTGGTCAAACAAGTCATCGATCCTCGGCAGCGGATATCTGTTCTTGATGGTGACCCTATTCAGCTGTCGGTAGTCCACACAAAGGCGTAGGGTACCATCCTTCTTCTCCACAAACAGTACCGGGGCTCCCCAGAGAGACGCACTGGGCCTCACGAAACCCTTCTCCAAAAGATCCTGCAACTGAGACTTAAGCTCTCGTAGCTCAAGCGGTGCCATCCGGTATGGTGCGGTGGAGATGGGGCTGATCCGTGGTACTAGTGAGATCTCAAACTCGATCTCACGCTCAGGCGGTAGTCCTAGTAACTCGTCTGGGAACACGTCAGGGTACTCTCTGACCACCGGGATGCTCTGGGAGTCTGCCATAGGGCTGGGCTCTGCCACCACACAAGCTAGGAAGCCCTCACACCCCTGGCTCAAAAGTCTCGCCGCCCGAAGTGCCGAAATGCACCTGAAGCCTCCGTCCACTAGCTGTCCGTGAAACTCGAAAGAAGGCAATTCCGGTATGGAGAAGATGATCTTCCTCTCAAAATAGTCCACCCAAGCGTGGTAAGCGGACAGCCAGTCCATCCCTAGAATTACGCCAAAGTCCTCCATCTGTATCATAATCAGGTCAGCTGGTAGACTATGTCCCCCGACCCTGACCTCGCAACCCATGTACACCTCCTCAGCCACAAACAGCTGACCACTCGGACCTCTGATTACGAACGGATTCTCTAACAGCGTATAGTCCTGGCCTAAACTAACTGCGAAACTGGCTGCGACAAACGAGTGCGTAGCGCCGGAATCGAAAAGTGTGTAAACGAGTCTGCCGGAAACTGAAACCATACCTGCCACCACCGATCCCGAAGCTCTGGCATCCCTGTGTGTCAGGGCCTTGATACGCCCCTCAGCTCTAGGTGCGGACGAAGCAGCCACACTCTGCGTCGGACGGGTAGGTGCTAGCCGGTACCCTCCTCGTGACTGTTGTCCTTCTCCTCGCGTCTGGGAACCGCGGCCTCCTGCGCGCCCTCCAGTGCTCGCCGCGGGAAGTAAATGCTGACCTCCTGCCCTAGACGGGCAGTCCCTCCTGATGTGGCCTGGCTGGCCACACTGGTAGCAGAGGGGAACCTGACTCCCGCCCTCAGTGGGTCCCTACTGTCGGCTGGGCGGGAGTCCGGTGCTGGCGACTGGCCCTTGTCGAGGGCCCCCAAAGGCCACTGATGGCCCTGCATAACGTGACGGCTCTCATGCGGACGCCACGTGTCTCCTCTCTCGCTGGCCCTATGAAAAGTCTGGCTGGAAGGGCCTCTTCCACCCGCCGTCAGTGTCTCGCGGGGACGGGTTGGTATCCTCGTAGGTCATAGCTGCCTCCACCACCCTCGAAAACGTAGGCAGCTTCAGGGGTTTGACATACCCCCGAATCGCAGGACGGAGCCCCTCGGTGAACCTCCAAAGGCGCTCCTCCTCGGTGGCTACCGCGGTCGCTGCAAAGAGGGACAGCTCCAGAAATCCCGTGTGGTACGCGCTCACGGTAATCGTCCCCTGGCGGAGAGTGTGGAACTCCCGCCTCCTCTGGTCCTGCCACATCTGGGGAAAGTACTACTCGCAGAAGAGGGTGACGAACCGATCTCAGGTCGGCTCATTCCTCTCCTGTCCCCTGATCGCCCTCCACCACCTGTGTGCTGCACTCTCCAACTGGTACGTGGCAAAGGCCACGCGGCACTCCACCGAGGGGCGAAGGGTGTCGAAAATCTTCTCAAGCTGCTCGAGCCAGTCCTCTGCCGCAGTCGGGTCCTCATCCCCTTTGAAGGAGGGGGGCTTCAGCTTCTGGAACTTCTCGAAGAGCTCAAAGTGGCGCTGCAGTGGGAATGCTGGTGCAACTCCAGGCAAAGGTGCCTCGTGCACAGAAGTGTCGGAGGAAGGTGGGGGCGGCGGCGGCCCATCCCCTCCCCCGTGTCCAGCGCTGCGTCCGTCGTGTGGTCCCACAAAGGACTCCCCCTCCGCAACCCCAGGGATAGGTGCTCGGGGCGGTGGGTGGAGCTCCTATCGCACAATATCCCGTATCAGCTGGGCGAGGTCCTGGGCCTGAATGCCCGGAAGTAGTGGCTGGTCCACTGAGGCGTCGACAGCAACATGCCCACCTCGCCGACCTCGTCCTCGGCCGCGCCCGCAGCCTGCCTCGCTAGTCCCGCGACGAGGCATCTCCTACAAGGAGACGCGAAACAAAGCGGAAACACGTCAATACGGAACGATATCTAACGAAAAACGTCTAAGAACTCATGTCAAAAGATATGTTGTGATGGCTACTCTAGCTACAGACATGTGAATTGGTTATTTTCCAGTCAGTTGATTCACTTCTCGGGACGACCTTGCTCTGATACCATCTTGTAACGACCCGATTCCCGAGTCCCTACGAGACACGCGAATCGGACCGACTCGACTAATCTCAAGACTTAGTCGTCCAACAAGGAAGTAACCAAAAGAGTAGCAAAATAAATCACATTCAGCATGAATATAACTAGCAGTAACAAAATACATCAATAAGAAAAGGAACTACTACAGTATACACCACCACAACAGTAGAACAACAAATATGTACATAACATGAAGTTTACAATAAAGAAGTATAAGGAGTAACAAGGAAAC
Source organism: Thalassia testudinum (assembly GCA_037157565.1). NCBI lineage: Eukaryota > Viridiplantae > Streptophyta > Magnoliopsida > Alismatales > Hydrocharitaceae > Thalassia > Thalassia testudinum. Next base: position 6,252,762 of record JAZHRO010000040.1, on the reverse strand, counting down.
TGCTCACTACAGTGGCAGAAAGTACAAAAAGAACTGCGGGTAACGCTACTGGACCCTACTCGGCCCAGCGTCCTCTGTAGCCGCTGACCCTGGCTGCTCAACACCTGGTCCTGAAAAGTAACGAGTGTAACACGTCAGCGAAACGCTGAGTAGAGTGGCAGCTAAAAACTAAGGAAGCAGTAGAGTGTACAGTAGCTGTTATATTTTACTTTCTTTATTTACGTCCTTCTATTATTTCACGATTTATTTATTTCTCAGATCCTTTACTTGATCTCGAATGTTCCTCATGGGAACGATCTTGATTGCAGTCTTTTCCGAAAAGTAGAAGTAACACGTGGTGCTCTCCTGGCCGGGATAGTCCCTCGTGGTGGTCCTACCCTCAGTCAACCACCCCAAGGTCGCTGACAGACGTAATGGTGGTTACGGCACGCACGATAAGCGCATGGGTAGCTACCCCGCACTGGCACGCGGTCAGTCGTTTCCGTTAACGGGTGCGCTCAAAACATAGCACGGAACCAGTATAGGGCCGAGCCCTCTTAGTAACAGGGGTTCAACCCCTCCACAGTCCGCACACCCTCGCCTGACTACCCTGGTTTGCCCAGTGGGCCTAACAAGTCGGTGTAGGAGGCTAGCAGAACCCCGGGGCCCGTGGGGTAGCTAGTGCTCTCCCTACACTAGTAGCTCTCCTCGGTACTGCGTATGCGAGGGCCAGCAAGTCGGTGTACAGTGGCCAAACCCACCACGGTCACAACTTGAGGGCGGCAAGCTCCCCTCTACACTAAGAGGTAATGTGTGCTCTCTTTGATACCACATACACAAGAGACAACACACTTCCATGTTTCACTTTCTTAGTTCCATTCTATTCTCTTTCCAGGAGTTCTACTCCTAATTCCCCGTAGGGTTCATATTCTTTTTGTTTGGCCATTGTAGGTTTCACTGTTCCAGTCTTACGTTCATGCAACCCATACTCTTAATCATATTTATCCATTCATAACAGGCAGCTATTAATTTACAGGCAGCTATTAATTCCTTTCCACTTTTCCAAGACTGCAATATATAGATATTCCACTAGTTTTCCAGTCCTAAGATTCATGCCGTACCCTAGGATCTATCATTCAATCTAATTTTCCAGTCCTAAGATTCATGCAATACCCTAGGATCTATCATTCAATCTAGTTTCTCAGTCCTAGGGTTCATGCAATACCCTAAACTCTATTAATTGTTCTACAATTGTAACAAATTATGCTAAATAAGTTAAAAGCCACTCTACCAGCTACAACGGGAGTACTGGGAGCGTGGTCGGAAATCCCGCGCGCTTCCGCAACCCCCAAGATTGCAATGGAACGGGGTCCTAACACAAGGATCAAACACAAGGAGTTTCTCATAACGGTATATAATTACTGTAAACGGGTAGAGGATTTTATTCTGGAAAGAACGCAACTCGACACGCGGAAAACGGACTCCAAACGGGCCCTAAACGGGTCGAAAATGACGAAACTGCCCAAAATCAGACGTCTGGAACCTCTTCCAGATGTCTTAAAATGTGGGTCAGAGCGTACCTTCGTTCTGTGTAGTCCCTCAGACGTCCAGAAGCCTGCGGGGACGTCTGACTTAGTTCCCAGACGTCCGATGGTCACCCCGGACGTCTGAAAGTCCTTCCCGTCGTCTGGCACTGCTGCCAGACGTCCGATTCACGTGGGATGGCGAGCCCTCACACCCTCCGGAGCAGAACCTGCACGCACCCATACCTGCTCTCAGTACGACGGGTCGCAGACGAAGGCGCGGCGAACGGCTGTATGGCCATACGCGCAAAAAGGAAGAAGACCGAAATATCTTACCTGACAGATGTCTGGAGAGTCCTCCAGACGTCTTCACCGTCGTCTGGTCGTAAGCCCAGACGTCTGATTCTGGAAAAATTTTCAGAACCAGAGCTCAACTCGCTCTCCGCCCGCGACGTACGGCCGCACCGCTCCCCGTCCGCCTGCTGCTCGAGCTGCAGCAGTCCCTCTGCGACACTCCACGCCTGCTGCTCCCCCCCACCAGTCGACTCTAGCTGCCCCGGTAAGCTCGAGCCCTCACGGTCGAGCGTCTCCTCCCTCGCGCAACACCTCCTCCCGCACACTTGCCGCGACCGCTGCTGTCGCCGCTCGCTCGCGCTCTCGCACCGGCTAGGAGAAGAAGATGAAGGACACGGAGGAGATGAGGGTGAGGGAGAGGGTGAGGGGCTTTATAAGGCCGTGCGAGGAGAGAGAGAGAGAAGCGCTGCGCCCTGCAGGAGGAGAGAGGGAAAAAGAGGGAAGAGAGCGGCGGGTGCGCACGCAGATGCAACCCGTACGCCACAAAAATTTAATACCAGACGTCTGGTTAAAAACTCGTCTTGAGGCCGCGTTCATAACATTACTGGACATCTGATGGCCATGGTGACCTCGAACTTTGGATTTCTTGTGAATCTAAGAATTAAGATTATCTTTGAAAAATCTTTCGTTAAGTTAAATTTAGCCTGTTGTTTCAATATTAGATGTTTGGAAGCATGTCTAGACGTTTGAATATAATATTAAAATATTTCTAAATATGATTGAGAAGATTTTGTTCTAGCCAAGGTGGATTAGGCTTACGGTTGGTTATTTAGATGACCAATGCTGTGTCCAAACGTCTAAAGTAAGTTATGGACGTATGTACCTATGTCTAGTCATTTAAAGCTTAAGTGTTTAAATCCCTAAGGCAGTGTGTTTGGTAATTGGTCATCTGATCTAGATATCAGACAACTTAACATTCTATATCGGATGTCTGGATTCACCATCGAACATCTAATATTGTAGTATATGTTTTGAAATTTGATTTTATTTCTAGGATTTTTCTAAATGTTGTGAACTTAAGTCTAGTATTCCTATATTTAAATGAAGGCTCTTTATAACTCATCTAAAGTCAACAAATATAAAATTACAACTTTTTATATAAATATATACAATTACACCTAAGACTTAGACAATGGACATCTTCATCCTTTCATCTTTTTTTGAGATGATGAGATGAGATGAAATGAGATCTGCAATTGAATTATTATAATGACAGAAGTAGTTGGTAGATTGATTTTATTTTTATTTTTTTTTATTTTATAAATTTATCAAAATATATATCAGAAGACGGTGAACTAACACCAATGATCTCTCACCCCACTTTACTTAGGAAGAGGACCAAGGGGAGTAAAAGAAAAGGTGGATATAGGTCGCAAGATAGGTCGGTGACCTTTCAAAGGTCGCTCCGCACTCTTTCTTGCTATATTTCAAAAAGGTTAAAAAGGACTATCTGTAGCTGGCGGTGGATAACAGCTGAAAGAATAGAATGCAAAGACCCTAAAGAAAATGTAGAAAATGTACTTCGCCTATGTATGCAGCAATCTGGCAGAGCTGCATAAGCTCCACCGTAGTGCAATTAATACGATCCTTCCATCAATTAATGAATTAGAATATTCACAGTTCGTTTTCCTCCGATTTTTGATTTCAAGGGATATCGGCCTTTCTAGCTCATTCTTTTTACTTTTTTTTTTCCTCTCCTAGTCATGGTAGTCTGCTTGTCATCACATTCTGAGAGTGTGTAAGACATTTAGGCTCAGTCATATATTACCTATATATTTTCATTTCTTCTACACCATGCTAGAGATATTGAGAAAGCCTCAAAGTTAATTCATTCTCACACCTCTAGATCTGCAATTGTAGTGAGACTATGGTGATGCAGAATGTAGGTCTTGTTTTGGTACCCTTTGCTTATAATCTTAAGTACAACACTTTGCAGTTAATTTCTCAAGATATAACTTTGTACACCCCCAAAAATATACACGAAGCAAATTTGTTGTCTAGGTTATGCACACAAATGACATATGACATCACTGAAACAAGATCGTAACTACAAATATTAAAAATCATATATGACATCATTTTCCTGGTTATAAAATGAAATTTTATGTTTCATTTCACCTCCAATGACATGATTTTCAAGATGGAGTGCACATTTATAATAGATACATTTGTGATAAAGTTCAATTATATAAAGATACCGAACCATAAAGATTTACATGGCCAGGCACACAAACAGCATCAAACATAGAAGCAAAGAGCATGGGGACAACCACTCAAAGGTGTTCTCGGATCCTGCACCCTCAACCTCACACAGCCATTAGCTCTTTTCTTGAGTAAAGTAAAGTGAGGTCACCGAATGATGTAGGATATCGCTAGTTCAACCTACAACCTCTTACCTCAACTTAAGATAATTATAATTTTTTTTCTTTTTTCTTTTTTTTTTAATATCCCTAAATATAATATCCTTTTCATCAAACAGAGCATAAATAACGCAATCCCGATAAACAAACATTTCCCGACTGGGTTGATCTGTACTTCCCCAGTTATTCCCTGCGTATACAATTGGTAACAAGAGTCAAATCGATTCAGGACCTGCTCTCTTATCAGGGCGCCAAAACAATGGACACGGGGAGAGAGAGAGGCGCCGCCTCCGTGTCAGCATCATCGGACTAGTCAACGCTGCACTTTCAAACAAAATAAACCCGACAAATTAGCGAAGGTCGTCATATCAAAACAAGCAGAGAGATTCGATGCATGCCTGCCTTGCGCTGCAAGAAAAACAATAACTGCACCAACAATTAATGCTCACCGACCGAAAAGGGTAAAAGAGGTCATAAAGTTTCAGCCACGGCCGTTTATATTCAGATAAAAAGATCCGCACATCGGTGTAGCAATTCTGTCGAAATATGAACTATTCCTCTCTGCTATCGAATAAAAATAACTTCAAAACAATATCGGCAAAAATCAGAGAGCATAGTGGGCAGAATAATGGTTCCGCAGTTGCGGATTCAACCTTTCCCCTCCCGTTTATGATAGAACTACATAATATGCTTGTTGTTCATTTAACCTGGCATAAATATATAACCCCCATCTTGAAGAACACTGCAAGGAATAGTACAGAGAGGAAGGAAAGGCAGTAACCGCTGCGAACGACGACTGATACCGAGCTGCAATGCATCTTCCCCACTCGTGTGGAACCCGGCAAGTTGCTGCGGATATCGGCCCTCGCCGAGTCGTAGGAAAGGAGGAAGCCGACGTCTTTGCTCTTGGGACCCGATGACCAAGGCTGCTGACTTCCATACATTCTCATGCCATTTATGTGGATCATCCCGGCAGTAATGTGGATCGAACTTGAGGTAGCAGCTGAAGGGTTGGGGCCACGAGCCTTGGGCTCTGCAGCTAAAGCAGGGGGAGAAGAAATAGAGCCTAGCATGCTGATTAGGCGACCCTTAATGCTCTTATCAGGAGCATGCCCATACCCAACATCTGCATCAGGTAGTTTCAAAATTAGGGTCTTGTGATGGAGAATAATGAAAAAGGTTCGAGACCCATGTTTGGAATCAAGTATGAGGCTTAAACAAATATAGAGCACCCTTATTCAAGGGCCTAATTAAGCTTAGAAGATGGGTTCCTGATACAAGGAGATGCAGAATGACAGATTTCCGCTGAAAGTAATGCCGAAAATAAAATATAGATAAAGCAAATTCCTGTATATGCCTGCATGCCTACAAAATAAAAAGGGAGCATACTGAACTAAAATCTCAACCCATAACAAAGAGACAATAAACAAAGAAATAGGCAACACCCATGACACAAATGACTCGCATGGAAACATGAAACAATCACATGCAAACATGAAGACTATCAGCTACAGAAGCATAAGATAATCGGTGCATTGTCCCGTGTGAATTAATGACCTACGACAAGTTTCTCCAAGCCAGAGAAGGAACCGAAAATATCCTGAAAGACTAATTCAGCAAAAGTGCAGCATTCCAATAAAACACACGGTGATTTGCAATAAAAAATTGCAATATTTCAAACTATCGGGGGAAAGTATCCAATCATGCTGTTGAAAAGAGCTTTCGAACTGCTACCACCTTCTGCATTAGTCCAATTTTTCATCTTTCCAGAAAATGTCAGGATCAAAATAAATTAATTTATTTGAAAAATAGAAAATCCACACCCCCAATCCACCGACCATTCCACACCTTCCCCTGTACAAATAAAAGGGGCACAGATCCCCTTGTGAGGAGCCGGTGGGAAATGAAGGATTGAGATGGAGATGCGTCGGTTTGGCAGTGTCAAAGGGGGTGGGTCCCCCATTGTTGAATTTATTTAGGGGTAATCTGCCCTTTTTTTTTTTCTCTCCCGAGTATTTATTCCCTCGGGACTCCGGAGAGACCAGAAAACAAATATAACTGCAAGGAAGTTGCTACATAACTAATCATGTCAGCCGATAAGAGAAACTAAGTGGATGGTCTACCTGGACTTTCAGGACTTCCACTGCTCTCGAGACTTTTCTTCCCAGTATTGGTAGATACCACCAATGAGGAGGCTGCAGCTTCATCATTAACATTAGTAAGCTGTTTGGATGACAAAGCACTCGGTTTTGCAACTCCATCACCCTGCAACATGAAAAGTTCGGAATAGATATAATTTCCATAAGCATTCCCCACCAAAAAAACAGTCCAAGAGAGCATATATTCATAGAACTTTTTTTTTTTGAAAAGAACCAAGCATAATATGATACCAGATCTTGTTCATGTTTTCTTCTCTATGTTACTGCTTTTTATTCCTTCATACACCCTTCCCTTTTATCAATTCCATTAGTGTAGAATTGGACACATTTTGCAGATAATTTGGGATGGGATGGCAAACCACATCTTATCCCTTCCCTTTTGCTACAGATCTGCATTGTGAAGCACAAGAGGGCACGCCGCACCTTATAACTAGTTCATTTCAGTATGTATTTTAAAACAATTGAGCATAATATGACATACCCCATCCTACACCTGCTTGATAATATACCACATTTTATGACTGTTTCTCTAACCGGATGCCCTATTTCTTCCTAACAGATGAAGAGCTGGATACCTCATCCCAAATGCCCGTTGCATCCAGAGAGTTGAAATCCAGAAATTCAGAATAGTCCAAGGAAGTAGACTGTGTATTGTGGTCTTCAGTTGCATCAAAGTATGCAACTAGCTCCTCCAGTGGATCAGACCCAGAAGACTTTGAGGTTATAGGATCCAAGATATCAGTCATCTCAACAAAACCATCCTGTTCTATTCCATGCTGAAGGGCAAGAGCATCAAAATAGAGTGTGTCATCATCAGTTCGCTCACCCCCGTTTGTATGGAAAATATCACCAAGTTCTTGATAAAAGTCATCGTCAACAAATGTGGATGCCTCTTGTTTGGGTGCCTGAAGCTCACATTCCAGAGTATTGAGCAGTTCAACACTCTGTAGACCTTCCAAGTTACTATTACAGTTGCAAGGACTGCTGAATGCCTGTTCATTTTGTACCAAAGGATCCTGCAAGATATTTTCTCCTGCATCTAGAGGCTTAGCAAAATCATTGAGTTCAAGAAAGTCATCCATTGGAGGACTTTGAGGTGAGATAAACAAGCCAGAAGTTCCGGTTGGGGCCCCTAATTCCATATCATCATCCAACTCAGGCAAATAAATATCTTCATTCAACTGACAAATAATCTCATTTGGAGGAACTTCAGTAGGGTGGCTATTGGGCTCCCCGGAACTAGCCACGATATTCTGCTCATCATTAGATCCTAATGGATGGGCAGTAATTTCATTTTGAATGTCCATATGTTGACCCTGAAAAACATAAAAAAATATGCAGCCTTAAAAGAAAGTCAGAAATATTGCAGATTGTTAGCCTTCTGATACATGTAAATAGCAAACAGAAGATACATTATGATAAGCCAATCCAAGAGTAACCAGATGCTAATGATTAAAAAAAAATCATGCTTCGAAATTAAAGTGCAAGAGTATGGATAGAAATGGTCCTCATTTCCTTTGACAGGATACTTCATGCTTAAATGTCGAACTTTAATTCATGACATACACAGAGCCAGACATTATAATTCTTCATGCACAGAAATTGGAACACTTACCAATGCAGAAGCATTTTCTGAAAATTTTAATCATTCGAGGAGATAATCAGCTTTCTACAATTAGTTATTTTCCTGGCTAAGTTTATTTGGTTCTATTAAATAGCAAGGTATCATGGTTGATAGTGATAAGAACTGGTAGCTGGAATAGAAAGTACAGACATCACTTGGTACAAAACCAAAACCAAAAGATACATTTGTTATTGTTTAAGACTCATGGAAAATAATTACCTTAGGCGCTAAGAGATTTGTGGCATGAACATACTGTTCTAAGCACCTAAGACCACAAGCATGGCACCCAGCATTATCAGACATTGGAGTGGAGACCCATCAAAAACAAATTTCAGTGCATGTTGACAGCACAATAAAGAATGTAGGTCATAAACGATTACAAAGTCACAAACCAGAGTGGAAAAAGCTTCCAAGTGACAAGGAAAGCCTCATAGAGAAATTACAAAATAAAAGTTAAAATGGAAGCATAAATGGCAATAGCTAATAAGAGAGGAGCATGTCGGCAGGCATACAGTCGTAGGCATGCACATTCATTAGCAAGTGCTCACAAAAACAGATTGTGCAACTGACTTTTTTTCTTGTGAAGAGATGTATGCGAGTGATTGTTAAGACGACAGGGGCATATGTGCAGGTATTATTGTGTATCCAGTAATGCAAAGCTTACATATCAAACTCTAGGTCCGAAATATGGCAAGTAGGAAACCTGACCAAGGACACGGTGAACCAGGGGAGAAAGGAGAAGCAGAGTTAAAATGGACAATAAGGAAATGGATACCCAAGTTGGAGGAAGGTGGACTAGCTGGGGGCATCAGAAGAGGTAGCTAGGATTTCTCCAACTCCAGAAGAACATTGGTGCCGTCCAAGAAAGTAAAAAAGGAACTGAATTGTGCGAGAGCACTGTGCCTAAGTTTCAAGATTTGTGAACAGTTGAAGATACAAATTCCTAACTTTTCCAAATGAAGATCAATTTTTTTGCCAGCAGCATACAGCTTTTCAGTTTCATAGGATTTGCTTTCTCCGAAGAGGGGTCTACAAGCCATAACATCCAAGGCGACACAAGAGAAAATCGCGCTAATTCCATATCAGTAATTACCCCCAAGAAAGAGAAATAGGAAATGTATCACTACCATATACAAAAGTCTTCACTAATTTGAACTACTAGACTTGCATCTGAGATTCTTTGGCTAAGAATTTTTTCCAGCTGGTAACCACAAATACCATTCGGGCCTACGCACCAAAAAAGAAAGGGCTAGCCAGTGGGTGGCGCTCCATGAGGTTAACCTGTAACAATCCGTTACAAAAACAAACAGGCACCCTCCCTAGCCTACATCTTTATTAGTAGATAACAAAGACTGTCTGTCTATGCTTTCCAAAGTGAAAATCTATCCACAGCCCAACAAAGTCAAATAAAAATTATTTCTTTCGACCACATTCATTCCCTCATTTCATTTGGAAGCAATCTTTAAAGACTATCTTTAGATTTAATCCACTGCCAACCTACTAGATTGACAACAAGCCAATCACAGAAGTATCAACTAAACCACTTCCTTTCTCAGGGAAGTACTCCACTTGAACTTTTCATGCTCATCTCCAGTCAACTAACAATAACTAGAAAGAGTTCAACCGCTTCAATTCAACAAAAACAAGCCCAAAGATGACGTATATCTTCACAGCAACCGGGCCCAAGCATACCCTACATCCACCTCAAAAAAGGGTTCCTAATGGACGAGCTAATTGCCGTAGAACTACATGAGAGAGTAGTGGAATATATCATGAACTTTCTATCAAAATAAACACTTGATTCCAATCAAGGTATACAAAGTAGCATCCAACATGGTGACCAACCTCCTGCTCGGACGGATTGTCGCGATTGCCGTCGTCGCCAATCAGGATATCCCCTCCACCGAGGCCCCAACCGAGAGCCACCTTCTCGTCGTCCTCCCACTCGGCCTCCACGAACGGCGCACCGTACTGAGCCCCGTTCTGGGGCCCCGGGCCGTTCTTCTGGAATATCCTGCACACCACATACGCATCCTTCCACCAGCACATCCAATCAGCCCCCCCAACCTTCCTTCGTATCACATATAAACAAACCGCGAAGAAATGAACGAATCGAAACAACCCGACCTCCTATGGACGGACCCTCTCACTCACCTGGGGGACGCCGGCCCTGGCGAGGTCGTCGTCCTCGAGGCGGTACTCGTGCATGACCCAGTTGGTCCTTTCGCCCTTGGGGGCCCTCCCGACGTGGAAGACGAGGGTCTTCTTCATCCCGACGGTGCGTCCGGCGCGGCGCACGGGGCGGTCCTTGCCGGTGGTCTTCCAGTAGCCCTGGCCGGTGGCGCGGTTGGTCTTGGACTTGTTGGAGTACTTCCTGTCGAGGATGCCGAAGAAGTACCACTCCATGTCCCTGCTCTGGATCCTCGACTTCCCGGGGAGGTCCCAAGGCTCCACCTTGTAGAGGTCCACGTCCGATATGGCGTCCACCGCGAAGGGCTTCGACAGCACCTTCCTCTTGAGGTAGTAGCTCACCAGCTCCTCGTCCGTCGGGTGGAACCGGAACCCCGGCGCCAGTGGCGCCGCCGAGGGTTTCGGAGGAGGCGATCCATCGCCGCTGGTGCTCATTGTGTGTGGGATTTGGGGGATGGAAAGGCGAAAGATTGGATCTTTGGTTTGGGGGGACGTGGTGCAGGGGTTGCAGGGGGTCGATGACTTTCCCTAGGGTTTGGGATCGGGAATTGGGGATTTCGCGGAAGGAGGGGGAGACATTGGGAGAGAGGAGGTGGAAAATTGGGGGAGTATGTCGGGTGGGGGAGGACTCGTGGGTTTCTTTGTGACTACGACTGCGAGTAGTCGGAGTGAGGGAATCGTTGGGGTGAAGTTATTCGAGCGTGGGGACTGGGCAGGGTTCGACGTGATTACGCGATTGTGGCGCGTAAGTGGAGGGCGAGTGGGATTAGGAAGGTGATCATACTCTTGGGGGATCCGTGAGGGGTAAGCCACCCTCGGGTTAAAAAAAAAAAACAAAGAAAGAAAGAAAGGAAGGAAGGAAGGAAGGAAGGTAATAATAAATATCGAATTCAATCTTGTATTTGAAGGAAATTTAGGTTGCGTTTGTTAAGGGATGGTTCTATATCATGATAGAATAGAAGTTGAATAAGTATCGAAGTGTTTGGTTGGTGGGATTATAATGATTAGTAGGATTATTAATGATTGATATGTTAATTTTGTGAGAGGAGAGAGAGAGAGTTATTGGATTTTGTTGTGATAAATTTTAATTATTAATTATTATTTTTTAAGTTATATGTGGAAAAAGAAAGTATTAGTGGGTTTTGATGTGATGGAAAGAGGGAATTTATATGAGAAGAGTAAATTTCTTGGAATCCGTACTATTCCTATCCCATCTCACCTCTTAACCCTTATCTCACCCCTTATACCGCAATCAAACACAGCCTTATGCATTAATTGGTAGGGTATTTGGGTTATTATAGGATAAGATTGAAGTGAGAGTTATTTGATGGAAGGATTTTTGTGCGATGTTTGTTTGGTGTGTTAAGTATTTAATACATCACTTAACACATCTAGAATTTATGACAGGTTAAGTAGATTTAATATGGACTAAATTATTTTACCTTCTTTGTAGAATAACTTTAACACGTAAAAACATCCAAATGGCTTAACTTACTTATTCCACTATTTATTTCATTTTTTTCCTTATTCCTCTACTTATTCCACAAATTTATTCCCCTTACCAAATAGGGCCGTAATGATTAGTATGGTGATATTATTTCAATAGGTAATATTTTAATATTATAATATGATGTGAGTGGATATATTATATTGGAATAATTATATTTCAATATATATAAAAGTTGATGTGAATAGATATATTATGATGTAAGTGGACATTAGTGTTAATGTAATGTGGGTGGAAAATTGTGAAACCCTCTTAGAGAAATTTCTAACCCATTTCTATTCCACTCGCAAGTCCTTATCCCACCTCATAACTTGTTGCCAAATGCAGCCTCAATTTTGTTTGATATTGTAAATTTGATTTCAAATCTTTCGTAATCGAGTTTTATTTTTTATGGCTTTGCTTGTGATGTGAGAAATAAGAGGCCTCATTTCACATTTATGTTGAGAAAAGTTGTGGAAAAAGGGTTCAAAATGGGTTTTTAATTTTGGGAAAACCTAATTCCAGGTGGGTGTTGGGGGAGGGTTTATTCTATTGTCCTCCACCTATTGCCTTTGCCGTGATACTTCTCGCTTTCTCACCCTTCCTCTTCTGCATCACCTTTGTAATTATTGTTGGCGATGGTCTTGTGCTGTTGCAGCAATAGTTCTTTGGTGTCGGATCACTACCACCTCCTCCTCGATTATCGGAAATGAGTCCAAATAGCTTTCTCGTGTTTAACTATTGTCTTTGGTTGATTTATTTACATTATATTTGTGTTTTTTGGGTTGATTTTAGTACAATAATTGTTGTGTTGTTTTTATTAATTGCTTAATAAGGGGCAACTATTTTGTCTTCTTACTCATTGTTGTGCTGTGGATGATCTTTACACTTCTGCAACGCCATTGATGTCATGTTGTCGCAAACGATCAAGCGTAAGGATTCTTGTTGTCCTCCTTGTGTAGCAAAGCAAGGGTTCGAGTTACCTACTAGTCTTAGGTTAGTTACTGTGGTGGGTGGGATTTGTGATGTCGCCCTCCCTATATAATAGCATTCTCCATTAATTTTGAGCCCTACAATCTTCCTTTGGCCAGTCAATATCATTTCCCTTTGTGTGCCCTTTTTTATTTTGGCGTAGCTCACCATTGTACCCTTGCTTTCTATCTTAGGTTTTCATCTTGGTAATTGCTGGGTGGCCATTCAATTGCATTGAGATCTTGCTCTTCACACCTATGATCCCCCCTAATGATGACTGGGTTGCAATCTAGTTGAGGATAAGGAGGAGGAACACTTATAAATGGGGGTTGTGGGTGGTGGATGCTAATGTGTGGGTTGTTTTGGAGTTGTTTTTGGAGGAAGATTGTACCTATGTCCTGCTTCAATTTTCCAATTCTACTCTTATTTTTTCTAGTATGCATGAATCTTATTGCATTTTAAAAACATATGATAACGTTTATCTTGGGCGAGGGGAATAAATAGCCCATAAACCTATCCCTCTAGGTTAGTCGAGACTCGAATTGGGGACTTGCTGTTTCTACTTAAGTGGTATAAGCCTACTCACCAGCTAAGCTACCTGACAGACTCAATCTTATTGCATTTTATGTATGCCTTGTAGCTGAGGTTGGTTGATCGAGATGCTGCTATTCAATCGGGTGAAGGTTGTGCACGAGGAACTAACAACATGTGTTCTTGGAAGGTAACATGCACTGATTAGTACTTGGTGGTAGATGCAATCAGCAGTGTTAGAAATCATAGATAGTTTGTTTTCCTATTCCCTTGTTGATTTTGTTTCATTAGCCCCATTACACTGCTCTTCACGAGCCTTGTTATGTTGCTCCCCTTAGATCTGTTCCCATTGGTTTAAGTCATTTATTTTACTGCATAGTTAGACTTGCACTTGTCTATTTGATGCATAATAGTGTTTGTGATTTGAGTGTATTTATCATGGGTAGTGCGTAATTTTTGTGTGTATTTAGCTTCCTAGAGTTTGGATTCTAAACTCATTTTATTTTCTATCTTCTTAATGTGCTCGCAGAGCTTGAAATGAAAACTCAAATTATGTGCAATCTTGTTTTCCCTTTCCTTAAGATTCGATTTGATCTTATTTCAATTTTGATCTTTTTGATGTGTTCCAGATCTTGAAATGACAACTCATGTTAGGTTTAATTATTTTTTGGTTTCCATGATCATAGAGTTTGAACCTATTTCATTTTTTATTTTTTCTTGAGTTCTTAGAGCTTGAATTGACAACTCATATCATGTTTATTCTTATTTTTTGTTCCCGAAAGTTGGATTCTAAATTCATTTCATTTGCTATCTTCTTGATGTGCTCAATGAGTTTGAAATGACAACTTATATTATGTTTGTTCTTATTTTTTATTTCCTGAAGCATGGATTTTGAATCCATTTCATTTTTTATTTTGACATAGAAATCGAAGCTTGTGTTGGCAGCCTATGTTGAGACCCATATTATGTTTGATTTTATTTATTGATTTCCCATAGCTGGGAGTGTGATCCCATTACATTTTGGATCTTTTTTTATGTCTTCCCTAAGCTTCAAATGGCAACTCCTATTTGGTTTGTTACTATTTCTAGCTTCATGGACCTTAAATTCTGAACCCATTTCATTCTTTATTTATTTTTTCAAATGTAATGGTAAACAACGTAACCTTGGACATTTGTTTGCAGAAATCACGTTAGTTTTCATTTTTTCTACTAGAACTCAATTTAAATATGAAGAATGCAGAATATATTTGGTGGGATATAATTCTTATCATAACCGTATAAGTTTTCGTATAAGTTATTAAATTTGAGAACTTATCATAACCGTATAAGTTCTCGTTTCCTAGAATGTTGTAGAACAAAACAATGTTGTCTGCTGTCAAATGAAATCATTATTTTGGAATGCTCTTCATCGTGTGGTACTTCCAATAATAATCCTCCAATTATTTAATTTATCTCAAAAGCTGTAGACTTCATTTAATTAAGTTCTAGCATAGACATTTTAGAGCATGTTTATTAAACTCCCTCTTAATGTATTAACTATTTTGCCATACCAACAGTATGGAAGAAATGATTTACCCCGGTTATCAAGCCATTTTATAGACGAGCAAAAATGTGTTGTTGCTTTATTTCCTTAGAATCGGTAAATAAATGAGTACGTTGTTTTATGTTTGTGTAAATATTTATTAAGTGATCAAGGGTATTTTATAGATTGGTGGTAGCTATAATGAAATCAATGTTTCTCTAACAATGGCTAACATAGTTAGTGTACATGTACACAATTGTTTACAAGCAATCCTTAGATAATTCACATTGTACCATTATGTTTTGTAATAAGTAGAATGAATGTTAGTTAAAGTTAAGCAAGTTCATCTAAGAAATGAGTTAAAAATTGGGAATCAGAATAACATGCAATTCTAACATGAATTTTGTTAGATCATTGCAACAAAGGAGACTAAGGATGGGTCCTTTATAAGATATGTGTGGAAGGAAATTAATAATGAGTTTAACATCGTGACCCATCTAGATTATGATTATAACAAGATCCTCCATCAATGAAAGAGATTGAAGATGGAGTTTCGATTGTACCGTACACTACTTAACATAAGTGGTTTGGGGTTAGATCCTATTAGCAATGTCCTCGTTGCCCTGAGTTTCGATGTCTAAGGACAAGTAGTAGCCTATCATTCTAAAACTTTCTTTGTCCTTTATAACAAACCTTCCCCTTTATAGGTTACTCTTTGGGAAGACTAAATCTTGTTTCTTTCCTTTCTGTAGGACATAGTTATCAAAGGATTTGTGGAAGTTGAGGGATTTCCCATTCCTTCGTTACAATTGGGAAACTTAGTTAATTGAACAGGGAAATTAATTTGCACAAGTTCCAAGAGTTTTTACTAGTTGTATAGCCAACGTCTACACTATTGGTCAGCGGTCGGTCAACACTCTTCATAGGAGGCAATCGATGGGGGAGGTCACCAATCAGCTAGTCGATGCATTGGATTTTTGGTCGACGTTTGTGTGCTAACATTTGTTGTTGCGGGGCTTTTAAGTGTTCACTTTGGTTCCCAATGTTGCTTAACGGTTAACTATGGTGTTTAACCTTATTTTGGTGCTCTTTTACTAGGTTCTAATAAAACAAAATAACAACAATAAAATACATTGATTATCAATAATATTTCTAAGTTATATTCTTTAAATCTTTAAGCTTTGAATCCAAAGCTCTAGGCTTCTCGATAAAGCTATTTCTTCATACTCCTTGTTAGTTTTTTTCTTCGTCAAGCTCCACTTCTCCATGGGTCTTGAGTTTGAGTTCCTTCTAAATCCTTTAATTAATTGTATTTAACCTGAATTCTAAACACTTGAAAACAATAGTTAAATATTAATTATTTTATTATTATCAAAATTAAAAACCATACTTACACCAACGTGTTCATGGCGTCTTGGCCTTGGGTTGAGCGCTATTTAGTCCAGTTATGAGATCAACGGGCTTGGGCAAGACTTCCTTCAACCTGGCCAGCCCATTGTTTCAAGATTAGGAGTACATATATACATGATGGTTAAAAAAAGCAAATGTAGCCCAACATCCAAGCCATCCAAAACTCTGCTCAGTTCTTCACCTCATAATATATGTATCGAATCATGTAATCATTTATCCACTAGTGCCATAAATTAAGTTCATGTTTTTTAATATCCCCTGAAACTCTGTATTTTCGGAGTTTTAGACCTATGTGCCAGCTCGACCCGAGTTTGGAGTGGACCTGGGCTGGCAGATAGCTTGTGGGCCGAGCAAGCCTAGGACTACTTGTTCAACACAACTTATGACTTGACCCAACCCCATGCATGAATAGGTCTAGCAATGACAAGACTTTCAAGTTTAATTAGCGTGAATTTGGCCATGCAAACTTGATAGGCGTAAAGGATGTTCGTCGTTGGGAGATATGCAAAGTTGTTACTTTTAACCTATAGAGGGATGGTGGGAGAAGTAGATCAATAGGCAACAAATGCTAGCATTTGTAGATATATTAGTTATAAACCTACTTAGAGAGTAGGCAATATTATCATTCTTGCTGCAAATATATTTCATTAGAGGTTAAATGTAGATAACAGGGGGTTTTCATAATTAAGGTAATGGCAAAACAATCTATAAATAGAAAAAAGACAATGCAGAAGGTCCAAGAGATTAGTTTTTGGTTTGCAAAGAAATCCTTGAACTTTATGAGAGAAAATCATGACCATAAGACCATAGGGAAGAGGGCTTTTGTTTCGGATAAAAGAATAGAAGTTGAATGATCATTGACATCTATTGAATGAACTCATAGTTTGACAAAGGTATAACAAAGAATGAAAGGAATGAATCAACATGTCATTTGCAAGTTAAGGACAACTTATAACCCATATATAATTACATAAGAGAGGGAAATTTCGGACCATATGAAAGAATTTTCCCTGGGAATTCTATGTAGCCAAACAAATTGCACCATTTTATATGTTACATATCGCAAGGAAATGTGCTGAGTTTGTTATGGGATGGATCCATTATAACTCATACAACATTGTGGTTCCTAGGTGTGTGTATAGGGTGTTCCCATTGGAAGATCCATTGAAAAGCTTTCTTCTTACTTTCATTTTGCGGTGGATAAAGGTTGTGGTAGTTCCGGCTGTAGGTCTTTGATACTCGACTTTCATTTGCTTATGGATGAGGCGTTTACTTAATATTTTGCTATACCATGCTTCATTCTTTTCAACTAAAAAGAATTGGGCGATGGCTTTCCCATCCCAAATCTGAAGTCAAATTTCACGCACTCCATCAGCACCACCGATCCTGAAGAAAAAAGACAAATAGAGCATCGACGCCCACTATTGACCACAACTTCCCTATTTTTTCTTAGAGGGGGGTGTATAATGAGCCTCAAGAGGTCGTTGTCAAGGTCACCCATAGTTATCAAAGAATTTGTAGATAAAGGAAATGAAACATAGCTACAAAACGACAATAAATCACATGAATACCTCGAAAGATGTATGTATGGAGAGGGAATCTAACCCTCAATATCCACTATTAATTGGTGGAAATGATACAACGAATTGCAAGCCGTAGGCTCTTTGGATTACCCCCATTGGTTTTGTGTGCCCTCTTCCATGTGGAAGTAAAAGTAATTTAGAGAGTACAAATCATGGGGGGTTACACATTTGAAGGTGTAACCGCTATAATAATGAGTAGCTATGGGAAGTTATTGATAGATAATGGACCATTATTTAGAGATGATGGAGAATAATGGTGATCATGGCATTGACTAGTAACTGCTCGGTGGTTGTTAAGACTCGTGCTATTTGAGCCTTTTAAGACGTCTGGACTGTGGGTCAGACGTCTGGACACCTTTCCAGACGTCTGAAAATTGAAAATTTTGAGTATGAGCTCGCGTCTGTGCACGTGCTGCACGTAGACAGTATACCCCTCTCGTTTTCCTCCTTCTTCTCTCTCCTTCCGCCTCCAGCAAAACCCTAAACCCACACCCTTATAAAGCCCCCTCCTCTCTCTCGTTCCACCCCACTTCCCAGCCACCTTCCTTCTTCCCTCCAGTGAAAGTGGCAGGTGTGAGTGAGAGCGCGAGAGTGGCGTGAGGAGGAGCAGCGTGAGAGAGGAGAGGAGGAGTTGAGCTTGCGAGCTCGCGTGGGAGCTCGCCGGTGAGCTCACGGCCGGAGCGATGCGTGAGTAAGGAGGAGGAATGCGTTGGGGAGGTCCTCCCCGACACTGCTGCAGCCGGAGCTGCAGGCGAGAGGGTGCGGCGCGGCCACGCGTGGCGCGAGAGGGCGGAAGCAAGTTCTGGTTCTGGATTTTTCCCAGAATTAGACATCTGGAGAGACATCCAGACGACTTAGCCGACGTCTGGAGGGGGTTCCAGATGTCTGAGGAGTAGACTTCGCAAAGGTACATCTTCTTTGCAGATACGACCATGCAGGTTGCTCCGCCAAGGCACTGTTGCATGCCTTTTTGAGGAGATTTGGTGGATTTTGTGCAAGCTTCACTTCAGGAAGGTGTGGGACACGCCCTCCCACTCATTTTGGACGTCTGGGCGACCTACCAAACTACGGGAAGCACTTCCAGACGTTCGGAGAGGTGGTCGGACGTTTGGAGCTAGGTCCAGATGGTCCAGCGGAGTTCCTGGACATCTGAGGATTGGTGTAGAGGCTTAGGTACGTTACTGGACCCTTTTAAGACGTCTGGAAGGTGTTCTAGACGTCTGATTTGAGTTAGGAACACGATTTTTGACCCGTTTAGGGTCCGTTTGATGTCTGTTTTCCGTAATTAAGATACCGATGTTTTCCGTATGAATTCCTCTACTTGTTAGAAGATCTTCTATACTGTTCTGAGTATTCTCTTGTGATTGATCCTTGTGATAGGACTTGTTTCCATTGCGGGTTCGGGGCTTGCTGAGGCACGTGAGCCTGCCGTTTAAGCCCCCACTACTCCTGGGTTTACTGGTAGAGTGGCTTCCTCTTAATTTAATTAAAACCTAAATGCATCTGTGGAATGAATGATTAGAACCTAGGATATGGCATGAATCCTAGGATTAGAAATACTGGAGTGTCTGTATTGAATGAATGGATTGCAGTCTTGAATGAGTAGATAGAATGATAACAATTGCCTGTAAATGAATAACAGTTGCCTGCGAAATATGTAGTACTTGTGCTAGTTAATTGTTGAATGTAACTTTCCTGTCGCACACGTGAAATGACATAATATGAGCTGCATGTATATAAATTGGAAATGGAAAGGTGAATATTGGAAACACGAGCTACCTGTGAATAACCTGAATATAGAAATGTGAACGACAGAATTACAATTTGCATGTGTATAACCTGAGAATGGAAATAGAAATGGTGAAACCTGGTATGGAATGGCCCGAGGAATATGAGCATGAACCCTATGGGGAATTAGGAGTAGAGCTCCTGGAAATAAATGGAATGGAACTGGAAATGTGAGTGGGGAAGTGAGCTGGCCCTTGAGTACGGAGAACCAAGGAGAGCGACTGTCCCCCTGTTTAGTGCAGAGCGGAGCTAGCCACCCTTGGGTTGGGACCCGGGGTTAGAATTAGCCACTCTGTACCGAATTCTTGGCCCTCGCGTACACAGTACCGAGGAGAGCTACTAGTGTAGAGAGAGAGCTAGCCACCCTATATCGACTTGTTAGGCCCACTGGGCAACCAAGGTAGTTAGGCGAGGGTGCGCGGACTGTGGAGGGGCGAGACCCCTGTTTGGTTCTTAGGGGCTAGACCCTGTTACTGAGAGGGCTAGGCCCTATACTGGTTCCGTGTTGTGCTTTGGGCGCACTCGCTAACGGAAACAACTGACCGCGTGCCAGTGCGGGGTAGGTACCCATGCGCTTATCACGCGTGCTGTAGTCACTGTTACGTCTGTCCGTGACCTTGGGGTGGTTGACTGGGTGTAGGACCACCATGGAAGACTCTCCCGGCCAGGAGAGCACCACGTGCGACTTCTACTCTTCAGAGAAGACTGCAATTAAGATCATTCCCATGAGGAACATTCGAGATCAAGAAAGAGACCTGATAAATAAACCAAGTGGTGAAAGAAAGAATAGTTAGTTAAAGAAAGAAAGAAATTAAAAAAAATAACTATCTGTCCACTTTTACTGCTTTAGTTAGTTGGTTGCAACTCTACTCAGCGTTAGCTGACATTTTGTACTCATAACCCCTTTTCAGGTTCAGGTGTTGAGTAGCCAGAGCCTACAGCTGGAGAGGGTGTTGGGCCTAGTAGAGCTCAGTAGTTGTAGCTTCTGTTGTACTCTTTTCTGTTGTAGTGGGTAGTCTCTTGCATCTTTATACTCTTACATTCTGTACTTTATATTCTTGTACCTATTTACTTTTTACTGTTGTGGTGGTGTATACTGTAGTAGTTTACTTCTTTACTATTGTACTTTTGTTACTGTTAGTTGCTTAGCATAGTGAATGTGGTTTACTTTCTTGCTTTTTGGTTACTTTCTCATTGGATGACTGGGTCTTGGGATCAATCGAGTCGGTCCGGTCTTGTGTCCTGTAGGGATTCGGGAACCGGGTCGTAACAAGATGGTATCAGAGCAAGATCGTCCCGAGAAGTGAACCAACTAGCTTGAGAATAACCAATTCACGTGCTTGTAACTAGAGTAACCACCACAATGTACCTTTTGACATCTGTTCTGAGGTTCTTTTGCTGAATGTCCATTGGAATTGACATCTTCTTGTTCTGTGTTCGCGTCTCCTTGCAGGAGATGCCTCAACATGGAGTCATTGAGGAGGGCCGTGGACGCGGCCGTGGACGAGGTCGGAGGGGCGGACGTGTTGAGCCCGACGTCTCAGTGGACCAGCCACTACTTTCGGGCGTTTAGGCCTAGGACCTCACCTAGCTGATATGGGAGATTGTGCGAGAGGAGCTCCACCCGCCTCCATGGGCGCCTCTCCCTGGGGACGTGGAGGGGGAGTCCTCTGTGGGACCGCGAGACAGATGCAGCGCTGGATGTGGGGGAGGGGGTGGTCCTCCATCGCCCCCACCGTCCTCTGACACTTCCGAGCACGAGCCCTCCCTACCTGGAGGCGTACCCGTTTCCCCACTTCAGCGCCATTATGAGCTTTTTGGACAGTTCCAGAAGCTGATGCTCTCCTCCTTCAGGGGGGATGAGGACCCGACCGAAGCGGAGGACTGGCTCGAGCAGATCGAGAAGGTGTTTGACACCCTTCGCCCCTTGCGGAGTGTCGTGTGGCCTTTGCCACGTATCAGCTGGAGAGCGTGACACACAGGTGGTGGAGGGCGGTCAAAGGTCAGGAGAGGGCAGAGCCGACATGGGACTAGTTTGTCACCCTCTTCTGCGAGCAGTATTTCCCCCAGACATGGCAGGATTAGAGGAGGCAGGAGTTCCACACTCTTCGCCAGGGGACGATGACTGTGAGCACGTATCGCACGCGTTTTCTGGAGCTGTCTCGTTTCACCGCGATAGTCGTAGCTACTGAGGAGGAGCACCTGTGGAGGTTCACCAAGGGGCTCCAGCCTGCTATTCGGGGATATGTCAAACCCCTGAAGCTGCCTACGTTCTCGAGAGTGGTGGAGGCAGCTATGACATATGAAGAGACCAACCTGACCTCACGTGACAGTGATAGCGGATGGAAGAGGCCCTACCAACCGGACTACTCACAGGGCCGACGAGAGAGGAGGCACGCGGCGCCTGTAGGAGAGTTGTCACGCTTTGCGAGGCCGTTAGTGGCCTTTGGGGGCCCCCGACAGGGGCCAGCAGCTAGCATTGGACCCCCGCCCAGCCGTCAGCAGGGACCTTCCGAGGGCGGGAGTCGAGTTCCCCTTTTCTACCAGTGTGGCCAGCCAGACCACATCAGGAGGGACTGCCCGTCTAAGGCTGTAGGTCAGTAGATGCTCCCCGCACTGAGCACTGGAGGACGAGTAGGTGGCCGGGGTTCCCAGGCGCGTGGGGGAGCACAATAGTCGAGGGGACGGTACCGGTCAGCAGTTACCCATCTGACGTAGAGTGTGGCTGCTTCTTCCTCACTGAGAGCTGAGGGGCGTATCAACGCCCTGACACACAGAGATGCTAGATTTTCAGGTTCAGTGGTGGCAGGTATGGTTACAGTTTCCGGTAGACTAGTTTACACACTTTTTTATTCCGGCGCCACGCACTCGTTTGTTGCTGCTAGTTTTGCTGTCAGTTTGGGACAGGACTGTGTGTTGTTAGAGGATCTGTTTGTGATTAGAGGTCTGGATGGTCAGCTGTTTGTAGCTAAGGAAGTTTACATAGGCTGTGAGGTCAGTGTTGAGGGACACAGCCTCCCCGCTGATTTGATTGTGATACCGATGGAGGACTTTGGCGTGATTCTGGGGATGGACTGGCTGTCTGCTTACCACGCTTTGGTGGACTGTTTTGAGAGGAAGACCGTCTTCTCCATACTGGAGATGCCTTCTTTTGAGTTTCACAGACAGTCGGTGGATGGAGGCTTCAGGTGCATTTCTGCACTTCGAGCGGTGAGACTTTTGGGCCAGGGTTGTGAGGGCTTTCTGGCTTGTGTAGTGGCAGAGCCCAGCCTCGTGGCAAACTTTCAGAGCATTCCGGTGGTCAGAGAGTACCCCGACGTGTTTCCAGAGGAGCTGCCAGGACTACCGCCTGAGCGTGAGATGGAGTTCGAGATCTCACTGGTACTGGGGACCAGCCCCATTTCTATAGCACTTTACAGGATGGCACCACTTGAGCTGCGAGAGCTCAAGTCCCTGTTGCAGGACCTTCTGGAGAAGGGCTTTGTGAGGCCCAGTGCGTCTCTGTGGGGAGCCCTGGTATTATTTGTGAAGAAGAAGGATGGTATCCTACGCCTTTATGTAGACTACAGACAGCTGAATAGGGTCACCATCAAGAAGCTCAAGTCCCAGTTGCAGGACCTTCTGGAGAAGGGCTTTGTGAGGCCCAGTGCGTCTCTGTGGGGAGCCTCGATATTATTTGTGAAGATGGAGGATGGTATCCTACGCCTTTATGTAGACTACAGACAGCTGAATAGGGTCACCATCAAGAACAGGTATCCGCTGTCGAGGATTGATGATCTATTTGACTAGTTGCGAGGTGCCACGGTCTTCTCCAAGATAGACTTGAGGTCTGGCTACCACCAGTTGAGGATTAAGGAGACCGACGTCTCCAAGACAGCTTTCCACACCCGGTACGGACACCATGGGTTTTTGGTCATGCCGTTTGGGCTGACCAAGGCCCCCGCTGCTTTCATGGATTTGATGAATCGGTTGTTCAGACCATATCTGGATCAGTTCGTGGTAGTATTTATCTATGATGTGCTCATCTACTCACGGGATCAGGCGCAGCACGGACAGCACTTGCGGATGGTTTTGGACACATTGAGGCGACGTAGGCTGTATGCCAAATACAGCAAGTGCGAGTTTTGGTTGGGGTAGGTGACCTTCTTAGGTCATGTGATTTCAGGGGATGGCTTAGCTGTGGACCCAGCCAACGTAGAGGCAGTGCTCAGGTGGGAGAGACCATGCACAGTGATAGAGATCCGCAGTTTCTTGGGACTGGTAGGCTACTACCGGGGTTTATCAGGGGTTTCTCGCAGATTGCACGTCCTATGACATAGTTGACCTGAAAGGACGTGCCCTTTTCTTGGACAGACGCTTGTGAGGCGTGTTTTCAAGAGTTGAAGGAGAGACTAACTTCGGCTCCTGTGCTTACCATTCCGGATAGCAGTGGCGATTTCGTTGTGTACACAAACACCTCTTTGTAGGGGTTAGGGGGCGTGCTCATGCAGCGGGGTCACGTTGTCGCTTACGCATCGCGGCAACTGAAGCCCTATGAGCATAGCTACCCTACCCACGACTTAGAGCTGGCAGCTGTCATCTTCGCGCTAAAGACTTGGAGACACTACCTGTACGATGAGACCTTTGAGATATTCACGGATCATAAGAGCCTCAGGTATTTGTTTGATCAAAAGGAGCTCAACATGAGATAGAGACGTTGGTTAGAGCTCCTGAAGGACTATGATTGCAGCATTTCCTACCATCCGGGGAAAGCCAACGTGGTGGCTAACGCCTTGAGCCGGAAGGCGCCCGCCCACTTGGCCAGTTTACAAGCATAGAGTTGGAGACTCATGGAGGAGATGGGTAGTTGGCGACCCCTAGAATTACTGGGGCACTGTGGGGCAGTGATTGTGACACGATAGATGAGGCCAGAGCTGATAGACCACATCATCACAGGAAAGATGGCAGACCCGTACCTGTAGTTGTTGCGTGATAGAGTACTGTAAGGGGACCCTGGAGACTTCTCCTTTACTGACGAGGTGCTGTGCATGAGGGGACGTTTGTGCGTTCCTAGGGACGAGGAGTTGTTGAGAGAGCTCCTGACTGAGGCACACGGTTCCAGGTTCACCATACATCCCAGGAACACAAAGATGTACCATGATCTAAGACGTGACTTTTGGTGGAGGGGAATGAAGCGGGATGTAGGTGAGTTCGTGCAGTAGTATTTGGTGTACCAGCAGGTGAAGGCTGAGCATCAGAGGCCTGCAGGGCCGTTGCAGCCACTTCCAGTGCCAGAGTGGAAGTGGGAGAGCATCACCGTGGACATGGTGGTGGGCTTGCCCGTTACCCAGCGAGGACACAACGCAGTTTGGGTGATTGTAGACAAATTGACGAAGACGGCACGTTTCTTGCTGATCCGAGTCACCTTGGGACCAGCACAGTTGGCAGAGAGGTATATTCACGACGTGGTACGTCTGCACGGAGTTTCGCGTGAGATTGTATCCGACCAGGATACCCGTTTTACGTCCCAATTTTGGGCTAAGTTTCAGTAGGCTTTGAGGATACGGTTGAGGTTAAGCACAGCATACCACCCCCAGACGGATGGACAGTTAGAGCGCACGATACAGATGCTTGAGGACCTTTTGCGTGCCTGTGTACTGGATTGGAAGGGCTCTTGGGAGGAGCACTTTCCCCTGGTAGAGTTTGCATATAATAACAACTATCACTCGAGCATCGGCATGGCACCCTATGAGGTTTTGTACGGGCGGAGGTGTATTGCACCTTTGAGTTGGGTTGAGGTGGGGACTAAGTGGGAAGTTGGCCTTAGGTTGATCCAGCAGAGTCAGGAGGTGATTGAGCAGATTCACAGACGGCTTCGTACTGTTAGGAGTAGACAAAAGAGCTATGTCGATCGGAAGCGCAGAGAGGTGCAGTTCGAGGTTGGGGACCACGTCTTTCTACGCGTTTCGCCCATGAAGGGCCTGCGGCATTTTGGGGTGAAAGGGAAGCTCGCACCGAGGTTTGTAGGGCCCTTTGAGGTCCTGGAGCTGGTTGGACCCGTTGCTTATAGGCTTACCCTTCCTCCCCAGCTTTCTGGGGTGCACGACGTGTTCCACGTGTCCAACCTCAGGAAGTACGTCGCTGATCCCAGTCAAGTTCTGAGCACGAGAGTGTCGAGGTGGGTGACAACTTGACCTACCCTAAGCGACCAGTGTAGATACTAGACAGAGCCGTCCAGAGACTGAGACGGAAGCAGGTACCCCTGGTGAAGGTCTTGTGGAGGAGCCAGAGGTATGAGGAGGCTACCTGGGAGCCTGAGGCGGCGATGCGAGAGTGGTACCTGGAGCTTTTTGAGGGTACATCTTTTCAGATAGGCTTCGGTCCTCTTTAAGTTTGTTATGCGTATGTTGTTCTTTTTCTGCACCCTAGCTAGCTTAAGTTTTGGGGATGAAACTTTCTTTAAGTTTGTTATGATGTTAAGACATGTACTGTTTGAGCCTTTTAAGACATCTGGACTGTGGGTCAGACGTTTGGACACCTTTCCAAACGTCTGGAAATCAAAAATTTTGAGTACGAGCTCGCGTCTGTGCATACTGCGCGCAGATAGTACACCCCCCCTCGTTTTCCTTCTTCTTCTCTCTCCTTTCGCCTCCAGCGAAACCCTAAACCCACACCCTTATAAAGCTCCCTCCTCTCTCTCGTTCCACCCCACTTCCCAGCCACCTTCCTTCTTCCCTCTAGCGAGAGCAGCAGGCGTGAGCGAGAGCACGGGAGTGGCGTGAGGAGGAGAGGAGGAGCAGCGTGAGAGAGGAGAGGAGTTGAGCTTGTGAGCTCGCGTGGGAGCTTGCCAGTGAGCTCACGGTCGAAGCGGCGCGTGCGCAAGGCGGAGGAGTGTGTCGGGGAGGTCCTCCCTAACACTACTGTAGCCGAAGCTGCAGGCGAGAGGGCGCGGTGCAGCCACGCGCAGTGCGAGAGGGCGAAAGCAGGTTCTGGTTTTGGGTTTTTCCCAAAATCAGATGTCTGGAGAGACGTCCAGACGACTTAACCGACGTCTGGAGGGGTTTCCAGACGTCTGAGGAGTAGACTTCGCGAAGGTACGTCTTCTTTGCGGATACGGCCATGCAAGCCGCTCCGCCAAGGCACTGTTGCATGCCTTTTTGAGGAGATTTGGTGGATTTAGTGCAGGCTTCGCTTTGGGAAGGCACGGGACACGCCCTCCCACGCATTTCGGATGTCTGGGCGACCTACCAAACGACGAGAAGCACTTCCAGACGTCTGGAAAGGTGGTTGGACGTCTGGAGCTGGGTCCAGACGGTCCAGCGGAGTTCCTAGACGTCTGAAGATTGGCGCAGAGGCCTAGGTACGTTACTGGACCCTTTTAAGACGTCTGGAAGGTGTTCCAGACGTCAGATTTGAGTCAGGAACACAGTTTTTGACCCGTTTAGGATCCGTTTGAGGTCCGTTTTCCGCAATTAAGATACCGATGTTTTCCGTATAAATTCCTCTACTTGTTAGAAGACCTTCTATACTCTTCTGAGTATTCTCTTGTGATTGATCCTTGTGATAGGACTTGTTTCCGTTATGGGTTCGGGGCTTGCTGAGGCACGTGAGCCTGTCGTTCAAGCCCCCACTACTCCTGGGTTTACTGGTAGAGTAGCTTCCCCTTAATTTAATTAAAACCTAAATGCATGTGTGGAATGAATGATTAGAACCTAGGATATGGCATGAATCCTAGGACTAGAAATATTGGAATATCTGTATTGAATGAATGGATTGCAGTCTTGAATGAGTAGATAGAATGATAACAATTGCCTGTAAATGAATAACAGTTGCCTGCGAAATATGCAGTACTTGTGCTAGTTAACTGTTGAATGTAACTTTCCTATCGCACAAGTGAAATGACATAATATGAGCTGCATGTATATAAATTGGAAATGGAAAGGTGAATGTTGGAAACACGAGCTACCTGTGGATAACCTGAATATAGAAATGTGAACGATAGAATTACAATTTGCATGTATATAACCTGAGAATGGAATGGCCTGAGGAATATGAGCATGAACCCTACGGGGAATTAGGAGTAGAGCTCTTGGAAATAAATGGAATGGAACTGGAAATGTGAGTGGGGAAGTGAGCTAGTCCTTGAGTACGGAGTACCAAGGAGAGCGACTATCCCCCTGTTTAGTGAAGAGCGGAGCTAGCCACCCTTGGGTTGGGACCCGAGGTTAGGATTAGCCACTCTGTACCGACTTCTTGGCCCTCGCGTACACAGTACCGGGGAGAGTTGCTAGTGTAGGGAGAAAGCTAGCCACCCTACACCGACTTGTTAGGCCCACTGGGCAAACCAAGGTAGTCAGGCGAGGGTGCGCGGACTGTAGAGGGGTGAGACCCCTATTTGGTTCTTAGGGGCTAGACCCTTGTTACTGAGAGGGCTAGGCCCTATACTGGGTCCGTGCTGTGCTTTGGGTGCACTCGCTAACGGAAACGACTGACCGCGTGCCAGTGCGGGGTAGCTACCAGTGCGCTTATCACGCATGCCGTAGTCACCGTTACGTCTGTCTGTGACCTTGGGGTGGTTGACTGTGTGTAGGACCACCACGGGGGACTCTCCCGGCCAGGAGAGCACCACGTGTAACTTCTACTCTTTGGAAAAGATTGCAATCAAGATCGTTCCCACGAGGAACATTCGAGATCAAGAAAGAGACCTGATAAATAAACCAAGTGGTGAAAGAAAGAATAATTAGTTAAAGAAAGAAAGAAATTGGAAAAAATAGCTACCTATCCACCTTTACTGCTTTAGTTAGTTGGTTGCCATTCTACTCAGCGTTCGCTGACATTTTGTACTCATAACCCCTTTTCAGGTCCAGGTGTTGAGCAGCCAGAGCCTACGGCTGCAGAGGGTGCTGGGCCCAGTAGAGCCCAGTAGTTGTAGCTTCTGTTGTACTCTTTTCTATTGTAGTGAGTAGTCTCTTGCACCTTTGTACTATTACATTCTATACTTTATATTCTTGTACCTGTTTACTTTCTACTGTTGTGGTGGTGTGTACTGTAGTAGTTTACTTCTTTACTGCTGTACTTTTGTTACTGTTAGTTGCTTAGCATAGTGAATGTGGTTTACTTTCTTGCTTTTTAGTTACTTTCTCGTTGGATGATTGGGTCTTAGGATCAGTCGAGTTGGTCCAGTCTCGTGTCCTGTAGGGATTCAGGAACTGGGTTGTAACAGTGGTCCACGCCTCTTCGCATTCCTGCGTGGACCAAGTCCAAGCATGTTTGACCAATCTAGTCACGAGCCAATTTGGCATATTTCGTGAGGGCATTTTTCATCCCTCATCAGTTGCCTCCACTCTCGTAGTTCGACTGTGTTGATTGTGAGAGTAGACTTCTTTCCCCTTGCCCTCGTGCGGAGGGTATACCCTTGCCCCCATCGGCCATTGCTCAGTAGTGTCGGAGGATAGGTGCTTCATTGCCCCCACTCGCCTATTGGGAAGGGGTTGTTTGCGAACTCTTTTGAAAAAATAGGTGATTAGTAAAATATAATTCATAATGGAAGTGTGAGAATTCAGTTCCTAACTTTGAACTTGATCTCAACCCATTATCCATACTGGCGATACTTGGGTACTTAGGCTCTCTCGCCAAGGTTCCACCCATGAAGCCGACGCTCACAAGGGGCACGAGGTTCGCTCTAGTTGGGGTACCCACTAGTAGCCTACCCTGTGCAGATAGTGTGTGCTTGTTGGGAATGCAAGGGGGTTTTTCAGTCCCGACATGTACTAATTTGCAGGCGGGTGGTGAGATAAGTGGTATATAAATTTTGTAAAAATAAACATCTATTTTATGAAATAGAAAAATTTTACTTATCTTTGAATAGGAGGAGGAATATGTAGACCATCGTTCAGCTATTGACGAGCTCATTTGCCTCGTATATTCTCCCTCCCCTCCCCCCCCCTTCCCCCTAATTTTTTTTTTATTTTTTGTGAGGAGAGGAAGATGACTTTTCCATCTCCTCTTCTTTTTTATCTTTGGGGATCACTCATTTCTTAAATAACAAGCAGTGTGGGTGCGCAGCCCAACCGATCGACGTCTTAAGACCAAGCTATGGGGGAAGTAGTGATGCTCTTCATGGAGGTAGGCTCGTTGCCAGGAAACCTCAGATGAGTAGCCTTGAGTGGGGGTGTTTTGCAGGTGGGCACAATCGGCTGGAGCTTGCTGGGCAGAAAGATCTTGTTGTGCCCTCTTGCAAGATTCAAAGAAGCCGTTGCCAAATGGTAGTCGACTGGGGGGGGGGGGGGGGGGGGCATTGGCTAGGTGGTGCAGTATGGGTGGAGCTTCCAGGCGAGGGATGGGCTTAAGTTGAGAAGACCTTATGCTAGCGACGGTCAAGCAGCCAAGACCCCTCTGGTCTCTCTCTCGAAAATTGGCCTCACAAAATTGGCTCAATCGACTCATGACCAGATTGGTGAAACCTACTTGGACTCAAGTCCACACAGGAATGCGAAGAGGCATGGTTCAACGGAGTGGTTACGAGTCAACACAATAACTCTTCATTACTCTCTATCATCCTCCATTACTTCCGACAATTACACTTCTAAACGTATAACCTATCACATTTTGTACACTATAAATATCTCCTACCTCCATATGGAAGGAGATCCTAAGGGGAGACCCAATGAGAAACACACAAACACTCAATGGGGACATCCCATGGGAGACCTATGGGACACACTTAGGGGGGCAATCCAAAGAGCCTACGGCTTACAATTCCCTATATCATTCCCACTAATAGTGGATATTGAGGGTTAAATCCCCTCCACAGACGTACACCCCTTGAGGTGGAGCTGGATCAACAATCCCTTGTGTTCGTGTGGTTGATTGTCCATTCTTATTTTTGTGGCTATGTTATGTTTCCTGCATATACAAATTCTTTGATGACCCTCAGCGGCCTTGACGGTGGCCTTAGAGGCTTATTAAATGGCACCATCTGTTGGAACGTCAACAGAAAATGCCATGCTTTTCATATAGGGGCTATGTTTGCCCTTGCCATGAATTGCCAGAATGGCAAGGCACGAACGGACATTCACTTTGACCGGCTAGTTTTCCCATCCTTATGAAGGCCTCCTACCGAGGGGCTCCTTTCTCGCTGGAGAACAGGGAGCTCCACTCGCCATAAGGATTTCATGTGCCATGGATCCCCATGGCTGACTGACGTCCACCACCATTACTAAAGATTCAATATGGTTCATGGACTCTCATCCAAGGTAACATCACCAAAAAATTTAAGGATGTAAGGGGAAGAGTGCAAATCCCATGGATAATATGATAGCCATGAGGTTCATTGGTTTAATATATTTATTATTTTACTCAAATTGAATATTATTGTGCCTATCGAGGCTATTTGTGCCCATCTGTCGCCTCCATTTCCTTCGGATTAAGCCATGAGAGGTTGATGGGGACGTGAGGCCCCGGTTCCTTTGCGCCTGAGCTCTCACACCAGCCTCTCTTGCGAAGCCCTCCCTCCTCTCCAACATGTACTAGAGGCCCAAGAAAGCAGGTGGCGAGCCTCGAGTTCTGGAGCTGGTGACCAAACACCATCCGCCAGGATCTCCGGTGGTGAAGACAACTCGACAAAGTCACCCCGCAAGTGGGTCCCACCTTGGCGTTCGCTCTCCATGTGCGTTGCTCAGCTAAGGGGATGACCGGCTAAAGAGAGGCTGGCTAGTCCTCCCTCAGCTAACGCACCATAACATCCGCTGGAAGTCCCTCCACTTGGCACGCTCCTGTACTCACTAGAGCACCGCTTGACTCACATAATGGAGTTGATCGAGGCGACCAGTGCTTCCTCTTGGGCTTCATCGACCACTGTGTTGTCCTCCCCCATGTAGGCTGACCTCAAGTGGTGTGGTGATGCGGTGAGCTCCACCCCGGCTACATTCCCCGCCTGGCATTCGAGGTCCCTCAATCGATTGTTTGGGCGCTCTTAAGCCCTGACTAAAGTGAGCGTCGACTAATGAGTGGATCAACTAGTCCTGCTAGGACATAATGAATCAAAGACCTCAATCGAAAAAGAAAAAAAGAATAAAAGAGAAGAAGAGGCCAACACCCACTCTCCTTGTCTCCACCGGCTTCCCCAAACGCACCCACTGAGCACCTATTTTGAGGCGCCTGGAGGCCTCACCCTCGCTCGAGTGCCCCTTACTATGATCCTCTCGTTTGCGCGCCCTCCTCCACCGCTCGCCCGAGGGCAGCACCTACTTGTGGTTCTCCGCTATGGTTCCTCGCCTGCGATTCCTTGCCTGTAGACCGTAGGCTCTTCTTCCTCCCACCTGGCTGATGTGGATCGAGGTGCACTCTCTCATCTTTGAAGCCCTAAAGAGGAGAATCTACGAATAGAGGAGGGCAAGAATGGGGAGGGGACCACTTACATTTGGAATAAGGTTGTCGGTGAGACAGGCTAAGTGGTCTTTCTTTATAAAATAAGAAAAAAGAGAGAAAAGGATGGAAAAAGTGACAGCGAGAGGGCACCAATTTGTCCCATTTAGCTGGATGGTCTTCCTAGGATCGTCAGAGCACTCGAGCTCTCATCTGCCAGGAGTGATAAAATTATCTTTTCCCGATTGGATATTCATCCCTCGTCTGATCAGGCCTGTTACGACCCGATCCTGGCTCCCTACAGAACTCAAGATCGGCTCGCCTCGACTAAATCCCAAGACCCAGTCGTCCAACGAGAAATAACCAAATGCAAAAACATTCCACAACCACATATGCAATGTAACTAAACAAAGATAGATAATAGACAGAAATGGAACTAGAATATAATATCTCAAAGATATTACATGCCACAAGCGGAAAAAGTGCTATTACAGACATAGCCATCACAACTAGAACAAAGAGAAATATAACAGAACATAGCAGAAACAGTTACTACATGCTAATGGTACTAACTACAACAAAAAGTCTCTGCAACGGAAAAGAGAAAAACACTATGGCTGGGCTTGGTCGGGCCCTGCACCCTTGGCAGCCGGTGGTGCTGGCTGCTCAACTCCTTGACCTGAACACGGTTATATAAGTTTATGGTTAGCTAACACTGAGTAGAGTGGTGATTAAGTCATTTACATGCAATTAAACATAAAGGAAACAAGCAACTAATTAACCATCAAATTTCCAACTATGTACTATTATTTGTTTCCATTTAAACATCCATGTGTTTCTAATTCAGTTTCTAGTAAGGGTCCACAAATTTCTCAAATCCACTTGTTCCTTAAGGGAACGATCTTGATGCAGTTTTCCCCGCGATGCAGGATGTACACGTGGCACTCTCCTGGCCTGGAGAGCACCCCATGGTAGTCCTACACCCGGTCTACCACCCTGGAGTCATGGCCATGACGTAGCGATAACTACGACATGCGTGATAAGCGCATGGGTAGCTAACCTACACTGGCACGCAGTCAGTCGTTTCCGCTAACAGGTAAGCCCAAACATACAATACAGAACTGAACAGGGGCCACACCCTTCAACAGCCTACGTACCCTCGCCTAGCTATCCTGGTTTGCCCAGTGGGCCTAACAAGAGTTGGTGTAGGGGGCCATTCCTAACCCCAGGTGCCAACCTAAGGGGTGGCTAGCTCCCCCCTACACTAAAGGGATAGTAGCTCTCCTCGGTACCGCATACATGAGGGTCAGCTCACTTTTCACACCTAAGTCCATACAACCAACCAGCCCATAAGCAATATGTTTCCACACGCATCACATCTCCACATCATAGTATTCGATCCCTTTTCTAGTTCCCCGTAGGGTTCATGCACCAGTATTCGTCTTATTTCATATACAACATATATCACTATTCACATTCTGGTTCTTA
Source organism: Thalassia testudinum (assembly GCA_037157565.1). Taxonomy (NCBI): domain Eukaryota; kingdom Viridiplantae; phylum Streptophyta; class Magnoliopsida; order Alismatales; family Hydrocharitaceae; genus Thalassia; species Thalassia testudinum. The sequence continues at coordinate 6,219,448 of JAZHRO010000040.1, read as the reverse complement.
ATAGTATAATAGGCAGCTCGTGATTAATAAATGAAACAAGCACCACATCACTTAATTATTCACTTGCTAACAGTAAAGATTGTAACATGCAATTTAGAGTATAACAGCGTGGCTCAAGTAATGTACATTCATTCTTTTTAACCCTAGGGTTCATTTCATATCCTAGGGCTCAATCAAATCCTTCTAATATAGCATGCACTTTCATCATTTAAATCATAGTATTTAAGAAGACCACTCTACGAGGGTATTCGGGTGGAATGGGGACTCGAACGTTAGATCCCATCGTCTCTGCGGGTCCTGTATACACGACAGACTAGAGACCTATAGCATTGAGCAATCATGTCAAACGAGTTCAAAATAGTATAAGTGCAACACTAACACGTAGAGAAATTTGAACGTAAGCCATTGATTGCGAAATACGCGTGATTTGTAAAAGTGGGTTTTTAACGTCGTTGTAACACGCGAATCCGCTTTCGCTCTTAAATTTATATTTCTAGATAGGAGAGTATCTAGGGTCGTCCAAGGAGGCAAAAATTACAAAATTAATCCTCTTGCTTACAGATAGATCTCAACTTTCTTTTTGATATTTTTCAATATGTAATTTTTTTTTGGATTTTGAAAAGACGAGGGCAAACTGCAGATTGTAGCGAAAAGAACTAACACCTACATATGATTAACTGAAATCTAAAAGATAGAAATATCTTCTTCCTAAGCTCACTCTAGGCAAGTGGAGGCCTAGGGTAATTAGGAAGAAGAGGTGAAACAAGTGCTAGAACCAAAACAAACAACTGCAATAAAAAGCTAAAAGAAGGCAATTTTGATTGAGTAGAATGAGTGTTCTTTTCAAGGACAAGTAGAGGAATGCTTCTACTAGAATTAAACAATCTAAAAGCAAGAAAAGAAACACAAATCCTCTTGTAACAATGGTGAAGAAGGTTGTCTTCTTGCTCCAAGCCTAGTTGCTCCTTGGCTTGAAAAGAGGGCTTCCTTCTCCTCCTTCCTTGAGAGCTCCTCCAAGGTGGAAGCTACCACCTTTAATGCTCTCTCCAAAGGGGTGGGCATGCACCACCCTCAAAAACTCCTTTAAGGTGGCGTGGACCACCTTCAAGATCTCCTCCAAGATCTTCCTTGCCTGGCTTCTACTTTGGTTGGCGTGACCCAAGAGAGAAGGGAAGAGGGGAAGGCACCAAGGGGACAGAATATCCCCTTAATCTTCTTCTTCTTCTTCTCTTTTGGACGTGGGCTTCTTGGTGGAATATGAGAGTGAAATTGCTAGCCAAGGATGACTTGAATGGTGGTGGGTAGTGGTCTTTTTATAGGGTAGGATGGGGGGTTAAGGTGCCCCTTGAAATGGAGGGCTAGGATGGAAGGATGAGGGTGGTTGGTGATCCTATGGCTAGGGTGAGTTGGCGCCAACCCAAGGGGTGTTAAAGGGGGTGGTTATGGTGGTGTTGGTGTCTTTTGGTGGTGGAGAGACACCCCCATGTTGGCGCCGACATGGGGTCTTCTAGAAGGGGGGTTAGGTGGATGGTGGAGATGGGTTCAAGGGGGATTGTGTGGTGGAGATGAGGGGAGATTTTGGAGGGAAAAGTGGCGCCATTAAGGGGTGGTTATGGGTAGTTTTTGGCGCCACTTTTAGGTGTCTTTTGGAGGTGGTGGGTAGGTTAGGTTGGTGCCAAGTAGGTTAGCTTATGTGGAGCTTAGGTGGAGCTAGTTTGGTGGAGTTGGTAGGTGGGTTTTTGGGGTGGTACAAGCCAAGGAAGTTGGAGCATAGCTAAGCTAAGCTAAGCTAAGCTAATCTAAGCTAGCTTAGCTAATGGAGGAGTAGAGGAGAAGGTGTTGGAGCTAGGGTTTGGAGGGAAGAGCTGAGGAGAAGTCTGGAGCTGAAATTGGAGCTGGCTGCTGCTGAAGAGGCTGGCATGGAGCTACTCTAGCTGGCTTAGCTTGCTAGTTCTTTGCTAGCTACTAATCCAAGCTAAAGTAAGCTAGCTTCTACCAAAATGAGCTGAGGTGAGCTAGGTCTGGTGCTCCCGGGGAGAATCAAGTTGGTCGAGGCAGCTAAGGTAGCTTAGCTCAACTGAGTTGAGCTAAGCTGAGTTCCCGGGAGCTGAACTTGAGCTTCCTGAGCTGGGATGAGTTCTTCTTCAGCTGGCTGGAGCTGAGTGAAACTGGATGTAGTTGGATTTGAGCTGAGGTGAACTCCTGCCAACTTAGCTGAGCTAGCTAGAGCTCCCTGTGGACTAGTGGGAGCTGAGATGAGCTAGACTCAGCTAAGTTGAGCTGGATCTGAGCTGACTTGAGCTAGGGTGAGCTAAGGTGAACTCTCTTGAGCTGCCATCCAGCTGAGATTAGCTGAATGGAGCTGGGATGAGCTAACCCTAGTTCAAGTAAGCTAGGTTCCAGCTGCGGTGAGCTGGATCAAGCTGAGGTGAGCTGGATCAGGCTGAGTTCCAGCTAGTCTGGGCTTTTCCTTCACCATTTTCCTTCTTGAGTGCTAGGGTTTTAGGGATCTATATATCTGTACATCCCTAACACTCACAAAAGCATATTAAAAAGACAATAAAAAATGCAATGCATGCCTAACCTATTTTATGCCTAAATGCAGCCTAAAAACCCGTTTGCGGAGTAAAATCCTAAGAGTTAGGTTTGTTTTAATGTATAAGAATGATGATAAACTGGCGTTTATCAGCCATCGATACTTCGTTTGCGTAAAACTAACTCCATTTGAGCCCTAAACTGGCCCAAAAACATGCGTACTGACCAAAATCAAACGTCTGGGGCAAGTCCCAGATGTCTTAAACGAATGCAGTAGCTCACCTTGCTCTCCTGTGCCTATATCCATTGTCTGCTACCCCACACAGCCGTCTAAGAGGGTCTCCAAACATTTAACACTACTCCCGATCGTCTGGAAGAGTAGTCTGACATCTACACGGTCTCTAGACGTCGTAAAGTGCCTTGAAGGGCGCGCCATGCACCTTTCCAAAGCCTCGTACATGTTAAAAACGTAACACATATATATAAATGTACATGCATGTAGGCTCGTGCAAGGTACATACCTCTCACTTTGCGTGTTGTTAGATGTCCGATGTTAGCTCCGGACGTCCTGCGGCACTTTTAGACATCTTTAGAGCGTTAAAGATGTCTGATATTGTGGAAAAATGACTCTGCAGAACGGCTTGCGAAGCTTCTCTTCGTGAGCTCCAGCTGCTGCAATCGCAGCAGTAGCGCCTTCCTCGCGCAGGTCTCCTTCCCCTACGAGGCTTCTCCTTCCTTTCGAGCTCCTCTCCTCACACTCGTCGCCCCCCTCCCGAGCTCCTCCAAGCTCCTTCCCTTGCACCTTTTGCTTCCCTCGCCCTCTCTCCCTCCCTCTCCCTCGCCCATGCTCCGCCCCTCTCCTTCTTCCCCACTCGTGGGTGCAAGGGGACAGGGGAGGAGATGGTTGTCGACGACAAGGTGGTGGAGGAGTGAAGGTGGAGGTGGTGGTGGTGGTGGTGTGGAGATGGAAAGGGTGGAGGGGGTGTGGGGTTATAAAGGGAAGGGTTAGGGTTAGGGTTAATGTGCGTGTGTGTGTGAGTTGTGGTGGAAGAGAGAGAGGGAAAAATTACGAGGTTGCCCCCACAAGGTTTTCTCTTCCCTACAGAGCCCACAACTTAAACCCAGGGGATTTAAAATTACGCTCACACCCCTACCCTTTCGGGAAATTCTCGAACGACTCTTAAGAAGGGTCATTTCAACATAACCAACTTAAAGGAAGTTTCATCCTCGAAACTTGAGCTAACTAGGGTGCATAAATAAACATATATGCGTATAACAAACTTAAAGAGGATCAAAGTAGGTCAGAAGCAACGTACCCTCAAAAAGCTCTGGGTACTGTTCTCGTATCACCACCTCGAGCTCCCAAGTCATCTCGTACCGCTGGCTTCTCCATAGGACCTTCACCAGTGGCACCTCCTTCCGTTGCAAACTCCGGACGGCTTGCTCTAATATCTGCATTGGCCTCTTAAGATAGGTCAAGTCGTTTCCCATCTCGATGCTCTCGTGGCTCAGAATGTGGCTAGGATCGGTGATGTACTTCCTGAGATTGGATACATGGAAAACGTTGTGCACTCCAGAGAGCTAGGGAGGAAGGGTAAGCCGGTAAGTAATGGGTCCCACCTGCTCCAAGACCTTAAAGGGTCCCACAAACCTCGGCGTGTGCTTCCCTTTCACCCCAAAACGTTGTAAGCCCTTCATGGGTGAAACACGGAGGAAGACGTGATCCCCAACCTAGAACTGCACCTCTTTGTGCTTCCTATCAGCATAGCTCTTCTACCTGCTCCTGACAGTATGGAGTCATTTGTGGATTTGCTCTATCACCTCCTGACTCTGACAGATCAGTTGGGACCAACCTCCCAGTTGGTCCCCACTTTTACCCAACTCAAGGGTGCCATACACTTCCTCCCATATAGAACCTCATAAGGTGCCATGCCAATGCTCGAGTGGTAGCTGTTATTGCATGCAAACTCTGCCAGGGGCAAATGCTCCTCCCAAGAGCCTCTCCAGTCTAGCACATAAGTGCGTAGGAGGTTCTCAAGTGTCTGGATGGTGCGCTCCAACTGTCCGTTGGTCTGGGGGTGGTAGGCGATACTGAACCTCAGACGAGTCCCTAAGGCCTGTTGGAACTCTGCCCAGAACTAGGAAGTGAAACGAGTATCGCTGTTGGATATGATCTCGCGAGAGACTCCGTTAAGGCTCACCACATCTCTGATGTATCAATCTACTAGATGTGCTGGCCTAAAGGTGACTCAGATCGGCAAAAACCGTGCCGTCTTCGTCAAGCTGTTCACTATCACCTAAACTGTGTCGTGTCCCTGCTGTGTAACCGGTAGCCCCACTACCATGTCCATGGTGATACTCTCCAACTTCCACTTTGGCATAGGAAGTGGTGTAGCGGCCCTACAGGCCTTTAATGCTTGGCCTTTACCTGCTGGCATACCAAACACTGCTAAACAAACTCACCAACATCCCGCTTCATCCCCCTCCAGCAGAAGTCGCGTCGCAGAACGTGGTACATCTTCATGTTCTCGTAATGTATGGTGAACCTAGACTCATGTGCCTCAGTTAGGAGCTCTCTCAATAGCTCATCGTCTCTAGGAACACACAAGCATCCTCTCATGTGCAGAATCTTGTCAGTAAAAGTAAAGTCTCCCGGGTCCCCTGTCAACACCCTGTCTCGCAGTCTACAGATACGGATTGGCCATCTACCCTGTAATGATACGGTCTATTAGCTCTGGTCGTGCCTGCCTCGCCACTGTCACTACCCTGCCGTACCCCTATGGCTCTTGGGGTCGCCAACTGCCTACCTCCTCCATGTGTCTCCAACTTTATGCCTGTAAGCTGGCCAACTGGGCGGGTGCCTTCCGGTTCAAGGCGTCAGCCACCACATTGGCCTTCCCTAGGTGGTAGGAGATGCTGCAGTCGTAGTCTTTCAGGATCTCCAACCAACGTCTCTGTCTCATGTTGAGCTCTTTCTGATCAAACAGGTACTTGAGGCTCTTATGATCCGTGAACATTTCTAAAGTCTCACCGTATAGATAGTGCCTCCATGTCTTCAGCGCGAAGACAATTACTGCCAGCTACAAGTCATGGGTGGGGCAATTATACTCATGGGGCTTTAGTTGCCGCGAAGTGTAAGCAACAACATGGCCTCGCTGCATGAGCACACCACCCAATCCTGTAATGAGGCGTCAGTGTAAACCACAAACCTGCCACTGTTGTCCGGTATGGTGAGTATAAGAGCTAAAGTCAGTCTCTCCTTCAACTCCCGAAAGTACGACTCACACTCGTTTGTCCAGGTGAAGGGCACGTCCTTCCGGGTCAGCTGGGTCATAGGATGCATGATCTGAGAGAACCCCTAATAAATCGTCGATAGTAGCCTGCCAGTCCCAAAAAGCTACTTATCTCTGTCACTGTACATGGCCTCTCCCACCTGAGTATGGCCTCAACCTTGGCTGGATCCACAGCCAATCTGTCTCCTGAAATCACGTGGCCCAAGAAAGTAACCTACCTCAACCAGAACTCACACTTGCTGTACTTGGCGTACAGCCTGCGTTGTCTCAAAGTATCCAAGACCATACGTAGATGTTATCCATGCTGCGCTTGATCCCGAGAGTAGATTTGTACATCCTCGACGAATATCACCACAAATTGATCCAGGTACAGTTTGAAGATGCGGTTCATCAGGTCCATGAAAGCAGCAGGGGCATTAGTCAGCCCAAACGGCATTACCAAGAACTCGTAGTGACCATACCGCGTACGAAAAGCTATCTTGGACACGTTGGTCTCCCTGATCCTCAGCTGATGGTAACCTGACCTCAGGTCTATCTTGAATAACACCATGACGTCTCTCAGCTGGTCGAAGAGGTCGTCAATACGAGGCAGCAAATACTTGTCCTTGACGGTGACCTGGTTCAGCTGTCTGTAGTCGACTCAAAGCCAAAGGATAATGTCCTTCTTCTTCACGAACAGAACAGGGGCCCCCCATGGGGACGCATTGGGCCTCACAAAGCCCTTCTCTAATAGATCTTGTAACTGAGACTTGAGCTCTCGCAGCTCAAGTGGGGCCATCATGTACGGTGCAGTAGAGACGGGGCTGGTCCCCGGTACCAGTGAGATCTCAAACTTGATCTCACTTTCAAGCGGTAGTCCTGGCAACTTCTCTGGAAAGACGTCAGGGTACTCGTAGACCACCGGGATATTCTATAAGTTAGCCATGGGGCTAGGCTCTGCTACAACACAAGCTAGGAAGTCCTCACATCCCTGGCTCAGTAGCTTTGTTGCCTGAAGAGTGGAGATGCACTTGAAACCTCCATCTACTGGCTCTCTGTGAAACTCAAAGGGAGGCAACTCTGGTATGGAGAAGACGATCTTCCTCCCGAAACATTCCACCAGGGCATGATAGGCAGACATCCAGTTCATCCCTAGGATTATACCAAAGTCCTCCATCGGGACCACGATCAAGTCGGCGGGAGATTGTGTCCCCCTATAGCGAACTCCAGTTTATGAAGACCTCCTCTGCGACAAACAACTGTCCACCTAGGCCTCTATTCAAGAATGGATCCTCTAACAGTATACTGCTCGACCCCAAACTGACGGCAAAACTTGTGGAGCCAAAAGAATGCCTAGCACTAGAATCAAAAAGTACGTAGACTAGTCTACTGAAAACTGTAACCATACCTACCACTACGGAACCCGAAGCTTTGACGTCTCATGAGTCAGGGCGTTGACATGCCCCTCAGCCCTGGATGTAGAAGAAGCAGCCACACTCTGGATCAGACGAGCAGCAGCTAGTTGGTACCCTCGTGATTGCTGTCCTCCTCCTCGTGCTTGGTAACTGTGGCTGCCAGATCATCCTCCAGTACTTGGTGATGGGAGCATCTGATGTGCTTCGGCCCTAGATGGGCAGTCCCTCCTCATGTGGCCTAGCTGGCCACATTGGTAGCAGAGAGGGGCACGACCTCCTCCTTCAGTTTGTCCCTGCTGGTTGCTGGACGGGGATCCGGTGCTGGCAGCTGGCCCCTATCTAGGGCCCCCAAAGGCCATTGGTGGCCCCACAGAGTGAGACAACTCCCCTGCGGGCGTCGCATGCCTCCTCTCTTAACGGCTCTATGAGTACTCCGGCTAGTAGGACCTCTTCCATCCTCCGTCAGTGTCTTACACGGTCGGGTTGGTCTCCTCAGAGGTCATGGCTGCCTCAACCACGTGAGAGAAAGTAGGCAACTTCAGGGGCTTCACATACCCCCGAATAGCAGGTCGTAGGCCCTCAGTGAACCTGCACAGGCACTCCTTCTCTATAGACGCAACCGTCAGGGCGAAGCATGACAACTCCAGGAGGCATGTACGGTACGTACTAATTGTCATCGCCCCCTGGCGGAGGGTGTGGAACACCCGCCTCCTCTGGTTCTGCCAGGTCTGTGGGAAGTATTGCTTGCAAAAGAGCTCCATGAATCGGTCATGTGACGGCTTTCTCCCCTCTTAGCCTCTGACTACCCTCCACCACCTGTGGGCTGCACTCTCTAACTGATACGTGGCAAAGGCCATGTAGCACTCTGCATGAGGGTGGAGCGTGTTAAAAACCTTATCTATCTGCTCCAGCCAGTCCTCTGCCTCAGACGGGCTCTCCTCCCCCTTGAAGGAGGGGGGCTTCAGCTTCCGGAACTGGGCGAATAGATCATGGTGGAGTCGCAACGGGAGAACAGGTACGCCTCCAGGCAAGGAGGACTCATGCTTAGAAGTGTCTGAGAGTGGTGGGGGTGGTGGAGGATTACCCCCTTCCCCTCCGGCTTGTCTAGTGCTGCAGCGGCTCCCCTATCTCATAGAGGACTCCCTCCACGTCTTCAGGGAGAGGTGGCGGAGGAGTTTGCTGAATCTCCTCCAGCACTATGTCTCGAATCAGCTGGGCGAGGTCCTGGGCCTGGATGCCCAGAAGGAGGGGTGGATTGGCTGCTGCCCCACGTCGGGCACATCCGCCCCCTTGTCCACGCCCACGACCACGTCCGTAGCTCGCCACATGAACTCCTCGACGAGGCATCTCCTGTAAAGAGATAGAAGAAAAAGGGCAGGGACTGTCAATGATACTAGGTTACAAAAAGAAATAAGACTAGGAAGCGAAGATCAAGATAACACGTTGTGATGGCTATCCTAGTTACGTGCACATGGGTGGTCACTTCCAGACCATTTGGTTCATTTCTCGGGATGATCTTGCTCTAATACTATCTTGTTACGGCCTGATCTCAGCTCCCTACAGAACCCGAGATTGGCTTGCTTCGACTAAATCCCAAGACCCAGTCGTCCAACGAGAAATAACCAAATGCAGAGACATTCTACAACCACACATTCAATGTAACTAAACAAAAATAGATAATAGATAGAAATGAAACTAGAACAGAATTTCTCAAAGATATTACATGCCACAAGCGGAAAAAGTATTATTACAAACATAGCTATCACAACTAGAACTGAGAGAAATATAACAGAACATAGCAGAAAAAGTTACTACATGATAATGGTACTCACTACAACAAAAAGTGTCTACAACGGAAAAGGGAAAAACTCTACGGTTGGGCTCAATTGGGCTCAGCACCCTCGGCAGCCGGTGGCACGACTGCTCAAGTCCCTGACCTGAACACGGTTATATAAATATGTGGTCAGCTAACGTTGAGTAGAGTTGTGATTAAGTCATTTACATGCAATTAAACATAAAGGAAATAAGTAGCTAATTAACCATCAAATTTCCAGTAATGTATTATTATTTGTTTCTGTTTAAAAATCCATGTGTTTCTGATTCAGTTTCTAGTAAGTGTCTACAACATTTCTCAAATCCACTTGTTCCCTAAGGGAACAATCTTGGTGTAGTTTTCCTCGCGATGTAGGATGTACACGTGGCACTCTCTTGGTCGGGAGAGCACCCCATGGTAGTCTTACACTCGGTCTACCACCCCGGGGTCATGGCTATGATGTAGCGGTGACTATGACACGCGCGATAAGTGCACGAGTAGCTACCCCACACTGGCACGTAGTCAGTCATTTCCGTTAACGGGTATGCCCAAATGTACAACATAGAACCCAATAGGGGCCACAACCCTCAACAACCTACGTACCTTCTCCCGACTATCCCAGTTTACCCAGTGGGTCTAATAAGAGTCGGCATAAGGGGCCATTCCTAACCCTGGGTCCTAACCCAAGGGGCGGCTAGCTCCCCCTACACTAAAGGGACAGTAGCTCTCCTTGGTACTGCGTATACAAGGGCCAGCTCACTTTTCACACCCAAGTCCATACAACCAACCATCCCATTGGTAACATGTTTCCACATGCATCACATTTCCATATCACAGTATTCGATCCATTTTCTAGTTCCTTGTAGGGTTCGTGCACCAGTATTCATCTTATTTCATATACAACATATATCACTATTCACATTCCGATTCTTAATCGTATAACAGGAAGCTCGTGATTAATAAATGAAACAAGCACCACATCACTTAATTATTCACTTGCTAACAGTAAAGACTGTAACTTGCAATTCAGAGTATAACAACGTGGCTCAAGTAGTGTACATTTATTATTTTCAGTCTTAGGGTTCATTTCATATCCTAGGATTCAATCAGATCTTTCTAATATAGCATATGCACTTTCATTATTTAAATCACAGTATTTAAGAAGACCACTCTACCAGGGTATTTAGGTAGAATGGGGGCTCGAACAGTAGATCTTGTCGTCTCCGCGAGTCCCGTATACACGATGGACTGGAGATCTATACCATTGACCAATCATGTCAAACGAGTTCAAAATAGCATAGGTGCAACACTAACACGTAGAGAAATCTGAACGGAAACCATTGACACTTCGTTTGCGTAAAACCAACTCCGTTTGGGCCCTGAACCGGCCTAAAAACATGCATACTAACCAAAATCAGACGTCTGGGGCGAGTTCCAGAAGTCTTAAACCAATGCAATAGCTTACCTTGCTCTCCTGCACTTGTAACCGTTGTTTGCTACCCCGCATAGCTGTCTGAGTTTGCTCCCGGTCATCTGGAAGAGTAGTCAGACGTCTGACATGGTCTCCAGACATCCTAAAGTGCTTCGAAGGGCGCACCACGCGTTTTTCCAAAGCCTCGTACCTACGCATGCACGTGCAGGTTAAAAACGCGACACATAATAAACGTACATGCATGCAGGCTCATGCAGGGTACATACCTCGCACTTTGCATGCTGTCAGACATCCGGTGTCAGCTCTAGACATTCTGTGGCTCCGTTAGATGCCTGTAGAGTGTTATAGACGTCTGATACTGCAGAAAAATGACTCCTCTGAATGCCTCATGAAGCCTCTTCTCGAGCTCCAGCTGTTGGAACCGTAGTAGTGGCGCCTTCCTCGCACAGGTCTCCCCCCTATGCAGCTTCTCCTTCCTCTCTAGCTCCTCTCCTTGTACTCGCCGCCCCTCTCCTGAGCTCCTCCGAGCTCCTTCCCTCGCACCTCCTACTCCCCTCGCCCGCTCTCCCTCCCTCTCCCTCCCTCTCCCTTGCCCATGCTCTCTCTTTCTCCCTCTCCTCCATGCTTCGCCCCTCTCCTTCCACACTCGTGGCTGCAAGGGGACGAGGGAGGAGATGGTCGCTGGCGGCAAAGTGGTGGAAGAGTGAAGGCGGAGGTGGTGGTGGTGGTGGTGTGGATATGGAGAGGGTGGAGGGGGTGTGGGGGTTATAAAGGGAAGGGTTAGGGTTAGTGTGCGTGTGTGTGTGAGTTGTGGTGGAAGAGAGAGAGGAAAAAATTGTGAGGTTGCCCCTGCAAGGTTTCCTCTTCCCCGCAGAGCCCACAACTTAAACCAAGGGGGTTTAAAATTGCACTCACACCCCTACCCTTTTGGGAAATTCTCGAACGACCCTTAGGAAGGATCATTTCAAGGCCTCCTCGGTTCGATTTCTCTTCGCTTGATGGCTTTCTCATTCGCCTAAGAAAGTGCTAGCATAAAAAAGAGGGAGGATGATTTACGAGACCATCAAATTCATCCATAGCCGAATGATGCTCCACTCGTCTTTGGACAAATTTAAAAGACAAGAGAAATGTTTATATTTCATTAAAAAGATATTTATTTTTGCAAAATTTACATTACTCTATACCACTTATCTCCTCACCCTCCTTCGGATTGGTACGCACTAGGACTAAAAAACCCCCTTGCATTCCCAACAAGCATGCACCACTCGCATGGGATAGGCTGGCCGTAGGTACCCCAACTAGAGTGAACCCCAAGCTCTCTGTGAGCATCGATTCCATGCGAGGAACCTTGGCGGGAGAGCCTAGGTACTCAAATCTTGCCAATGTGGAAGTGGGTTGAGATCAAGTTCGAAGTCGGAAATTAAATTCTCGCACTTCTATTGTGAATTATATTTTACTAATCACCTATTTTTTTTATGAGAGTTTGCAAATAATGACTCTTAAGAAGTAAGTGGGGGCAATGAAGCACCTATCCCTCGGCATTACCAAGTGATAATTGTTGGGGGCAAAGGTGTACCCTCCGCGCAAGGACATAGGAGAAGGAAGTCTACTCTCGCAGTTGACACAGCCAGACTACGAGAGTGGGTGCAACTGATGAGGAAAGAAAATTGCCCTCACGAAATTGGCTCAATGAGCTCCTGACCAGACTGGCAGAACCCACTTGGACTCAAGTCTATGCAGGAATGCAAAGAGGCATGGTTCAACGAAGCTGTTATGAGTCAACGCAATAATTTTCCATTATCCTCCATTACTTCCGACGGTTACACTTCTAAACGTGTAATCTTCCACATTTTGTATACTATAAATATCTCTTACCTCCACGTGGAAGGAAGAGATCCTAAGGGGACACCTAACGAGAAATACATGAACACTCAGTGGAGACATTCCATGGGAGACCTATGGGACACTTAGGAAGGCAATTTAAAGAACCTACAACTCGCAATTCATTATATCATTTCCATCAATTAATAGTAGATATTAAAGATTAAATCTCTTCACTACACATACATCGTTTAAGATAAAATTAAGTCAATAATCCCTTATATTTATATGATTGATTATCTATTTTTATGATTACTGTTAATATAAATTCTTTTAATGACCGTTTGACCGTGTTCGAGGCCCATCGGTGTGTAAATAGGCGTGGGTTTTGGATTATCGTTTCCGTTTCTCAAAAGAATTTCCGTTACGCCCTTATGCATCTTCTTGTTCCCTGGTGGCCCCATCAAACCCCTGCACCTTTGTCTCTTGGTCTCATCTTTCTCTTGTAGACTCCAGTTATGACATCCTCTGCACCTGTCGCAGCGTCGACGATTATCTCACCTCTAAGGTTGCTCTTTATTACCTGTCCTTCATTTTGTGTTACTCAATTGAATAAGGTTATATTCGGCAGTAGAATTGGGGATTAGGAGAAATTGTGGTACCGTAACAGCTAGAATCACGTGAAAAGAGGGAGAGGGAGGATTGAGAAGAATAAATTACTTCAATGAACATTAATATCAAATTAATATTAATTTATATTAAAATATATTTATTAAAATATATTTACAATATCACATTAATTCACAGATTCGCCCCCAAAGTGCAAGTGTAACCTTAAGTTACATGACCCCAATTTGGAGTCCACCTTTAGGGCTTGTTCAGGGACAGGATAGAATGTTATAGGAATATGTTAAAATAGAATGAGTGGAGAGGAGTATTTATTTGAGTGTTGGAATAAGGAGAGGATTAAGTAAGAGGATGAAATGATTGGTATAATGATATGATCTTAGTGGATATTTATTTAATGGTATAATTAAAAGTTAAGAATGTTAATAAGTACTTGTTTAATATTAAAAGTAGAAATAAATGATGTAATGATTATTTATTTAATAGTAAAAGTGAGAGGGAAGATTGTTATGATTATATTTAAATAATTGAAAGTAATTATGTGTAAGTTTGTGTTGAAGTGATTTAAAAAATTTCAACAAAAGATCAACAATGGAAAAAACCTCCTCAAGTCCCACCACCAAATAGAGTCTCAGGTTCTGTTTGGTAGAGGTTTAAAGTTTAAGAATGGATAAAGTTGATGAAGTCTTAGGCTGTGTTTGGTTGGCGGATTAGATATTTAACCTGCCACTTAATCCGCCTCCTTTTTACACTGGGTTAAGTGAACTTAACTCGACGTAAAGTTATTCCACCCTTTATGTGGAATAACTTTAACCCGCCAAAACATCTAAATGAGTTAACTCACTTATTCCACTATTTATTCAATTCCTTCAACTTATTCCACAACTTATTCTCCTTACCAAACGGAACCTTAAGGGGGGATAAGTAGATGGGTAAGAGGAGGGTTAGTAGATATGGATGTGATAATTGAGTTGATATGTTATCATTGGTTTTTATTTTTACTTGTATTGAGAGTGGGTTAATAGGATAAATGTGGTAGGTGGATGTGATCGGTAAGAATGAACTAGTGAAAATTGATATAATTGATGAGAGGTAGATATGATTGGTAAAAAATAAAAATCTGTGTCTCCATGCGGACCCCATTCACCTATTCGATTTCTGATATCAAATCAATACCCAAGTCCATAGACCGTTGAGTTTCCCAATTATCTGTTAAACCCCCATTTACATTTACCAATACATTCTTGTTCAACCATCACTTGTTGCGAGTTCGGTCGTGCGGTTGGCGCTTATCCGGTCAAGGTGCACGTCCAGCCATGGTGGCCACGGTTGGTGGTCGGCCTTGGCTTGGCTTTGGCATTGGTGGCGTTCGTCCATGGCGTGGAGGTCCGGCTGTGGCGGCCTTTGTCGACGGTGTGGATCTGGTGCGGTGCGACATGAGGGCGTGGTGTGGCTTGACAGTGTTGGTGGCCGTGGTGGTCACGACATCAAGTCATGATGGTCGCAGTTTTGACAGGGGCTACGAGTGTTTGGATGTCGAGGCACGGCGGGCGATCAGAGTGCACGAGCTGGCGACGGTCGGGAGTAGGCATATGGTTTATGAGAGTGATGATTCTTCTTTTTTTTGATTTGTAGTGTAGATCTATTTTGTTTGAGACCACGTGAGATCTCGTGCATATCACAGTCGAGTTTCCTAATGCGAATAAGGGATTGATTTATTCGATTCTCGTTAGCGCGATCTTCGAAATATTTATCTCGTTGGTGTTTTATCATTTTATAAGCGTAGGATTGATCTCCCGAAGATGCTTTCTTTTTATTTTTTCTTTATTTTTTATCTTTATGTTTTGTCTTTTATCATTTCTACGTAACGTAACTTTTCACTTTTTGAGAGTTTTAGGCTTTTCCATTCCTTGGTGCATCCTCTTATATCAGATATTTCCCTTTTAATGGAATTATATTCTTTAAAAAAGAAAAAAAACTATCACTTGCTTACTTACCTTTTTTTGTCTACCCTATTTATCTATCTTATTAAGTCAACAATAATTAAAAGAAAAATAGTGTGACAAGCTGGCTGAATATTGTTGAAGAATGAATCTTTACATCAGTAATACAAAAAGCTATTCTCCCTCCCATGGTATTTTAATGGTTGGTATTTTAGATAAGTTAATTTATATGTGTATATGTTGTATATACCATACTTACATAGGCCTCTCTATGGACGTTGAATCAGGTTTTAAGAGTACTGCGTTATAATATAGCCGAAAAAACGTTCAAAACAAATACAATTTTATTACTCGAATTTAAAGTCCGAGGTCGAACACAGGGAGCAAATTAGTGTTTAGAAATCAAGATCACAATTCAGAATTTAAAAAAATACGCAATATTATCAGTATCTAAGTGCAAAATTATCGGAGTAAATGTAGAGCACAAAATACTAAAGAACTCAATGTATATGAATTAAACTCAAATTGAACATCTGATTTATAAATTAGATGCCTTAAACAGATGCTACAGTGCTCCTTTTGATTTCTCTACTGCTTCCTCTTCTCTTTCTTTCTCTTTGTCTTTGGCTTTCTTTGCCTTCTCCTCCCTTCTTCTTCTTTGGCTTTCTCTTCATCTTTGGCTGACTTCTGCCTTTAGCCTTCCTTCTCTGCCTTTCTCTGGTGGCTACCTCTTCTCTTTCTTTCTCTTCTTCTCTGGCCTCTATCTTCCTCTTCCCTAGCTTCTCCTTCTTTTTCAGCTTCGCTTCTCCTCCTCTTCAGCCTGCAGCAAAACCTACCCCCTACTCGCGCGCACTCTCCTCTCTTTCTCTCTTAGGTTCCGCTCTCCCAGAGCCACACGTATTCGGGTAATCGTGTCGGGTACGTACCCGGGACCAGGCCCACCGGTGTGCGGTGGTAGGCGAGGAGGGCAGGTCGAGTCGGGTCAGCTAGGTCCACGGGGCGTGAGCCCGGACGAGACCACTTTGGTTCAGGTGAGAGGGACCTCACCTCGTGATTTGGAGGCGAGCAGCTACAGGCACAAATTCAACTTATGCGCCTTTGCTTGCTTTGCAGCCGTCAATGTGGGACTTAATGCACGCCCTTCTTTTCGCGCGCTCGCAGCAAAGGGGTGAGGTGCCTGCAAGGGGGCGTTGTGGTGTGCGCAGTGCTAGCGCCTGCAAGAGGGCTGGAGCAGGCAGAGGTGAGGGCGCGGCTGAGGTGCGCAGTGGGGTGTTTGCGGGTGCAGCGCCTGCAGTAGGGGGTGCGCCTGCGGGGCGGCGCTGGAGGGTGGAAGCAAAGCAGGCGCTTGCTGGTTGGTTGGTGCTGGTGCATGAGCGGGCGCCAGTGGACGAGGACGCGCCTGATGGATAGGGGATGCGCTACAGATGGCACGCAAGGTGGTGCGGCACTGCAGGCTGCGGAGAGGCTTGCTAGGGCACGGCTGGAAGATGCTTTGAAGAACTTGGTGATGGCTGGTGCGGGTAGAGGCGGCGTTGGAGAGGTTGGAGCGACTGCGGTGCGGCTAGGAGGGTCTGCAGAGAGGTCCACAGTGCACGCTGGGGTAGTTCCCTGCAAGGGGGAAGATCCATATGCTCCTCTCCTTTCTACACATGCTTTTTAACTCCTCTCTCCCCGCGTGTGCCAATCAAGGGATTTTCAAATCCCTTTTCTATTTTTAGTCGGTGGGCGTTGAGGGGAGAGTTACGGCTGGTCGGAGGAAAGGGAAAAGATGCCGCCGGTTGTTGGGGAAATTTGCTCCCCAACCCTTTCTCTTTCTAAATATATTACCTGCACATAAAAAATAACAAAATCATTACATATTAAGTTATATAATGTTATAAACTTAAATCATGATGCATACAAATATTCTACAACTTAATTGCAGTTATTAACACACCTAAACGGTACGATTAAAGTTACTTAGGCTTAATATTAGTCCATTAAAATGGACTCATCAAATACCCCCATGCCTAAGATTTGCTAGTCCTTAGCAAAAATGAAAAATAATAGAAGTAATCAAAAGATTTCCTTTTTTCTTACTCCAAAACTTTAGAAATCCAGACAAATGTGAAGTGCTGATAGCCTAGGTAACATATTCAAGTGAAAAAGCCAATTCGCATTGGGAGTTAGTACTTCACCCTTGGTAAAAATTTCTGCCGGGATAGGCAACTACTTCCCTTGGGGATAAAGCAGACGATAATTTGTAATTTGACCCCGGCGTTTGGCTTAGGTAGGAGATATCAAGTTGAATGGATTTGTATTTGGTGGCACACACTCATCTGGTGCTACATATAGTCTAGTGCTGTAGACTCTAGATCTCTAGACTATTAGACAAGTTAACTCTGAGAGAGGCTATACAACTGTGCTCTCTTGATGTTCCTGGGCACTCCCTCTTCTTTTTCCTTTTGAGATCACAAATCTCGCCAGATTTAGAAATTGTACTCACTATTTGGTGGCCTCACATGGCATCCACACTTCAATTGAAGTCCTAATAACTTTACAACTAAGTTAGAGTCCTCAACCATTATTCAGGCAATCAGAAATACTAGAAGGTAAGTATGGGTCATATTTGGTGGAACGCGATAGGTGTTTTGTTGCCTCGGAAACAGTGTTTCATCATAAACTTGGACTTTTTTTTTTGTAATTAACTATTTCTTCTTTTTGTTCTTTCTGTTTCTTCTTTTCCTTCTTCTTTCCTCTCTTCCCTTTTTTTTTATTTCTTCTTATTTTTGTTTCTTTTTCAATCAACACAACACGATACGGGCTTTTATTTACAAGGCATTATTAGGGATGATGATGGTCAAGAGGAAGTTGTGTGGCTTATTTGGTGGAAGTGCCTATTCTCGGCACCGGGAGGGATTGGATAGGACAGGCGTATTTCTGACCTTTGACACTATTACCCTCCTTTAGCCGAGGACTCTATGAAGGACGGTCGTAACCATCCACCATAGTTATAGCTTTATTAAGACTCAATCTCTGTGTATCTGCCTTATTTGGTGACTCTCAGGAATTCACACAAAATACGCACACAGGGACAGAGAGTGAAAACTATGCCTAACTCTGAAGTATCATCATCTAATTGTCCAAAACTTAAGAGTCCTTGCACTAGACTTAGCGCACCAGTAATCTCTCTACTTTCTTCTCACAAATATGAAGTGGATCTACTAGAAGATAGTATGCCTGACTCCCTATGAACTGTCCAAGGGTTCAGTGGACTACAAATGCTTATTGGTTTTTCTCAAGGATTTATTACCAAGTCTACGTACACATGAAATAAATATACTTGATTCTAAACTTAAGAAATAATTCTGGAAGAAAAACCTCCAATGACAAAGGTATTTTACTAGGGACTAACCCATTCAGCTCAAGAAAAGAGGATTTTTTTTTTTAATTTATATTCTAACCTAAATGCATGAATACTTCCTAACCTGCAAATGCACTCCCCCATGCCTAAATCCTACTATGTCCCCATTGTAAAATTAAAACAGGAGGAGAAAGGAAAAACATCACCTGAAGACGGTGTTATTTAGACTGCTGGGTTGCCTCCCAACAAGCGCTGCATTTTCTGTCAGCAGCCAGACTTAGAAGGAACCTACAAGTCTAGTTCCAAACAGACAAAGTTAGGCCCTAAAAATATGCGTAACAGTGTAGGCCTAGAAAACAGGTAGCTACGGATGTTGGCGAGCTGATGATGCAATATAATTCCAAATGCTCGCCAGAAGAAATGAAAACAGAAAATCTCGTTGGCTACCTGGGGAGGTTTAGGAATAATAAACGGAATATGAAAGGGGACCTCCCGAAACGGAATAAGTGGAGGATAACAAGGATCCTCCAGAGCAGGACGGGTTTTAAAAGATATACATATTATTAGTTCAAACCCTTGGATGGCGAGAGTAAAAGTACAAGCATCAATCCATACTCGCCATTCTATCCGAGGATGTATTGGCCTGATATGTTCTCTAGAAACAATGTACATGAGCAGAGATCTGAGCCAAGGATCAGTTAGGGAGTATAAGGGTTGTTTGTAGTGTTGGAAGGTAATGGTTAAGTTCAGTGAGGGCTTAGTTTGTGTTTGGTCCAATTCCAATAATGATTCAGATTGTGTACACTCCCTAACAGTTGTAGACAACTTCAAGTTACCCTGCCTAGCATTAATGATCGAAGTCATATTTGAATCAAGGGTGGACTCCAAATTACAACTCTTTGATGACAAGGTCAAAATGTAAGAATCATTATCATTCAGCTCATTCCCATATTGTTCTCTGAAATATTTGTCGTGGTGTATATGTAATTCATTAGGAGTCAGATCAGTATCTTCAATTATTTCTAACGGAGGATCGGTCTTAATATTTTGGAGCAAGCCTATATCCTTGAATTCGTCATTTTTCTTGGGGTATAAATCCTCAATTGACGTGTTTTGTCCCCAAGAGTCTCCTATAGACTTCTCATTATTTTGTTTTTCCTCCTTTAATAGCAACTCCTATTTTGATGGAGGATGATTCTCAAAAGAAAGGAGGAATCTGGATTTAATCATATTATTTCTATCCTCTGGAGGTAAATCCTCAAATGATAGATAATTTCCCTGTGATTCACTCCAGATTTTTAGTCCAGGTTCCTCTACTGGGGCATCCTCATTTTCTGAATTAGACTCTTCATATCCCTGAGACCAAAATTGATCCAATTCATCCTCCATTCTGTTAGGATCACCTTCATTAAGTGCATTTAAATCTTCCAGATACTGAATGATAGGTGTGGATTCCCTAAGTGGAGGGTTATGGGTAAGCTCACTAAGGGTAGAATAGGATTCCACCAAATAATCAATAGGGGAAGTGATAGGAACAATACAACCTTGACCCGGGTTGGTAGGGGTAAGGAGAATACTGTCATTGGGATCAAGGTCCTTAAAAGGTACCATCTTCCCTTGCTTTTGACTCCAATATAGTTCAGGTGGATGATCGTTGTCCTTTAGTGGCTGTGTCTCATTGGGAGAGTCTAAGTGATAGCTACATAAAATTAGATCCCTATTGTCATTAGGTTCCTTAGAATTATTTTCATGATCATGATCGGATGGGTAGGGATTAGGATTATTGGGAAGCATGTAGCTAAGTTGTCTTATTTCTTCATTTAATTGTTGACTATTCCTCAACATCTCTCCCATTGATTCCATCATTTCCTTTTGCTGTTTTTGCATTTCTATCATAAAAGAGGAGAGGCTACTATTATCAGGTTGGGGAGGATAGTCAATTTTAGGCTCTGGTTGCCTAGGGGTTTCGGTCCAACCTCGATACGGAAAATCATGAAGGGTGGGAGGGTTGAATGTTTGCATGGAAGTAGGGATTTCAGGGTTGGGAAATCCCGCTTGATGAGAACCTCATCATGAACCCTAACTAGCACAATTTAATCCAAATGAGTGTGAAAAAGCTCCTACAAAACCTAAAGAGAAGCTTAACTCAGAAAATTCTAAGTTAAAGAACAAAACAAATCATAAGGGGTAAAATTGTAATTTCACCAAAGCAGTGTGCAAACAGGGTAATTAAGGATCCAAACACAGGTCAAACGAGCTTAATAAGGAGGGAAGTGGGATGATCTGATCTAAAAAGGGTTATAGCAACTTCTAGGAATTAAATGACATTCTGTAACCCTAAAACAAACCCACTTTAATTCACGAGGTTTGAGGTAGGATAAAAATCAACTAAGCCCTCTAAAATTCATGGAAAAATATTCCCTAGGGCTTAGAACATTCAATTTGGCCTTTGCAACCTATTTTGACCTAAAATGAGAACCATGCCCAATTTATGACTTAATTTGGGTTTTTGTGCAAATTTACCAGTCAAACATGGTCCAACCAAAAATAAAATTTCACTATTAAAATCCTTAGGTTCAAATTAGTCTGGTATAAAAATTTGGGCCTAAGATAAGACCATCTTGACCGACTTTACAAATTGGTCCTCTTAATTTACTTTCTGACCCTTATCTTTTGAAACCCTTGCGATTAGCCCCTATCTTCTCGTCGTTGTTTGCAGAACGGTCCCCCCTACCATTTCTGCGCAGCACCATACCTCCGGCGACCTTGCGCGGAGGATGGCGCCGCGCAGGGAGGGCGCCCATCCTCAGGAACAAGCGGGGGGTTCCCTGCGTCGTCCTCTGTCGCAGGGACCCTCCCCTGACCTCTGCAACCGACCATGCCTCTCGTGCGAATGCATGAAAGGCATGGGTGTCCATTTTCGGCCACACTCCGGCGAGAGTGGCACGTCGCCTCCTCGATCTCCTCTCCTCACCAGTGCCTATTTAAAGAGCGGCAGGGTCTGCCGTCTCCTTCAAGCTAGTTTTGGCCGAGAGAAACCCTAGATTTTGTCTCTCCCCTCTCCGGTCAGGCAGCCCTAGCTTCTGGCGATCCTCCCTCCTCCTCCTCGTCGCTCTGCTGCCATACCTGTAGCAGAGCCTACTTTGTTCCGTCGTCCCACGCCAGGCCGTACCAGCTGGCGCCCTCTGATCTCCTCCTCGTCGCTGATAACCCCCTCCTGGGCATCTTCGTCCCCAGCTTCGGCAGGCACGAGCCGGACGCCTCCCTCTCCCTCTTCGTCGACTAAGTAGGTAGGAATCTCTCTCTCTCTCCCCCTTATATTTTTCCCTTCCTGATTTACCATTTTTAACCCACCGACCGCCACTTCCACCTCCATATGCTCCATCTCCGGTCGCCATCTCCGGAGAGGTCGCTCCACCTCCACAGACCACCTCACCCCTCGCTGATAAGCCCAGAAGCTCCCCCTCACTCCACTCAATCGTTTCCCCCACTTCATTCACGGCCATTCACCGCCCGACCACCCCCCGAACAAACCCACTTCCGCACACACAGTCTGCCCTAGGCACACGACCACAGGCGCCCCCGTGCCTCGCCGACCCTCGCACCGCCTTCGCCGACCTCTGGCGAAGCTCCCTACGTTATCTAATGTGGCCGAGAGGCTGTCCTTGTGATTTCAGGTCACCGCCTCCTCACCGCCATTGACGAGCTACTGAAGCTCCTTCGCAAGCAGGTCCAGGACGCCTCCAGCCCAGGTGTGAGTCCCAGGCAGCGCGGGTTGCTTCCGCGAGTGTGCCTAGGTTTGCGATTGGAGTCGCGAACACTCGCTGCTACCCCAATTGGCAGCGCCTTCTCGCCTGCGGGAGCCAAATTGGAGGTGGGACTTTAGTCCCACCTTGTAAGTGTGTGGCCTCGCACCCACACTTAAATTGAAAAAGTGAATAGAGCTGTTCACCTTCGATACACAGGGGTCAGGTCCCTCACCCGCACGCAGCGTGCCACGCGCTCGCCCGCCCTCGCCCGCGCTCATGCCCCGCCGGTTTGGGCTGAACCTGACTACACGACTAAGCACTCCTCGCCCACCACCACATGCCGGTGGGCCTGGTCCCGGGCGCGCAACCCGAACCCAATTACCCGACTCTGGGAGAGCTTTCCTAAAGAGAGATTCAGAGAGAAAGAGAGACTCGGGGAAGGGGTAGGGGTAGGTTTTGCACTGATCGTTGTTTGTGCACGCAGGGAAGAAGGAAAAAGAAGAAGCAGGCAAAGGAAGAAGAAGAGAGGAGGAACGGCTGAAGACTTAGCCGCACTGAGCAGCTGAAGAAGAAAGGAAGGAGAGGAGCCGAAGGAGAAGAAAAGGGGCCGCACTGTAGCAAACGCATAGTTAAGTCGTCTGAGCACCGAGTCAGACGACGGAAGGTCAGCAGCCAGAGCAGGAAAGAAGGTAGGTTGAAGAAGAAAGAGGAATGGCCAGAGCAGAAGAAGAAAAGAAGGAAGAAGAAAGGAAGACCTAGCAGCTGAAAGAGATAGAAAGCAGAAGCTCTGTAGCCGCAAGGAAGAAAAGAAGAAAATCAGAGAGGAAGAAAGGAAAAAGAGAAAGGGTCACCACAGCCACAGAAAGAAAAGAAGAGAGAAGAAGGCAAGGTAGATTGAAGGGAGAGAAGAATCAGCTGCAAGAGAAGAAGAAAAGAGAAGAGGAAGAGAGAAGAAGAAGAAGCGAACAAAAAAGAGAACTTTTGCTCTCTCTCTCTCTTATTATTGTAACATAATTGTGAACCTTTATGCTTCTAGGATTATAGTTTCTCCCTGAGTTCGACCTCGGGAAAGTTGTTCCGAGTAAAAAAAATTTTTGTATTAAACTGGTAATCGCTTTGTTATATACCACTACGACTGTAATAAATAACTAGACCAATGAAGTGACGCCACCACCACTCCTAGGCTCTGCTCAAAAGTGGGAGTTATTGGGCCAGTACTCCCAGTATAAGAATATGAATGATCCCATGAATTGTCAATGTACCCATCAAAGGATGGATACGCTCGGGGCATGGGATCCTGATTAAAAGATGGGAAGTATTGACTCTGATAATCTAAATGATAGGAGTAAGGGTAATCCATTTCTTTAAGCAAAACATTTTTAACTCTCTTAGGATTTAGAAGAAATCAGAATACAAGTAGAAACTTCCTAGAGAGTTCTATTGTCAAAGCAAACGCAAATTCAAAGGGATTTGTTTTTAGTAGATTGTAGGTCTTAGAATTATACGTTCAGTTGATGGCCAAACAAGTTTTGCAAAAAATATTACGCTTCCTAGGCCAACCTTTGCTAGTGCCTATAACCTACTCGCAAGGGATGGAAGTCTTGAATCAAGCCCACACACGAGGAATCGAAGTAACTTGGTGGATAGGCTTGTTGATTTCCGACTAACTTCCCTTGTGGTGCAAAAGAGGAGAGATATAAATTTATCTAGTGACCTTATGTGTGAGGTGTACAGTGTCTCAAGTGTGCAAGCATATGATTGTGTTTTGAAATTCCGCAAACAGGATCCTTTTGCACACAATTTTCTGTCGCAGATTTTAAAGTCCAACCTCTTAGCAGTCCCAATTTTTAAAGTAACCACTGAATTAATTTGATTCAAGCACTTTAGTGGTCTTAGATTTAGGTTCAATGCATATGATGATAGGTAATTGATGCTCAAGAGAAGACGTACCTTACTCCAGCTTTCTTCGTGCAATGTATGAATGCAATGCAACAAAAATAAACTAGATGCTGCTCATTTAGTCCTAGTTGGTCGTCCTATAGATATGCAGCTTCTAGCAGGCAGTTCGAATTTTTTTTTTAATAATAATAACAAACAGACCTAATCTAACTAATTAGCCGAAATTCAGTTCAAGCAATTCAAATATTCCTATAAGCTAAATAAATGGGAACACGCTCCCGAAAATACACTCCCGCATACAAGAGCGATAAGAAATAAAGTGGCACTGGGAACACGTTCCCAAAAATACTCGACAAGGGTCTAAAAGACAAAATTTAAATTCTAATGTCTAACTAAATCTAACTAAGATCTACTGTCTAAATCAGAAATAGGCTTCTCCATAAGCCTATGTGCGTGGGATCAAGGCCCACGTGTTCCTGTTGCCGTCCTCCGGGTGGCGTCAAGGTCCACCAAAAAGATCGTCTCCGCCGTACGCGTCGTTCAAGTTCAATATCGTCGCTTTGCTGCCGTGTCAGATTCCTCGCACAGTAAAAAAATTGATCAGATAATTTCGCAACTCAGAATATTAAAAAACAATGAAGTAAATCTATTGCATCTGTTGCCTCCTCAGCAACGGCGCCAATTTGACGAGTCGACTTTCCGCTTTGCATTGTAGTATTTAAGTGGTGGAAAAATCAACTAATCAAATATATACTAGAAGAGCGGGTCGTGTCCACAGGGAGGTAATTATGCAATAAACTCTTGATTATTTTATATTCTTTTAGTTACGTGCGAAATTCCTATTCAAATCTGACATAGAATGTGAAGAAAAGTATATTCACAATAACTTAAAAAGATAAGGGCATATGTGCAATTTTCCCCCATTGAAATCTTCAATAAATATATGATCTTGTGTTATTTTCACGTGTCATATACTAGAGAGAATCGGTGCACGTGTTAATCCCAAAATCAATTTTAAAACCGGTGAATATCAATAACATGCAATTATCAGAAAATATGAGTGTGCATGCGTAATTCTGCCACAATAAAATAATAATAAATCAAAAATCAAATTCTGTGGCAATGGAAGTAAATGTAAATTTTAATTGAATTCAAAACAGAGCATTTGCTCTCTCTCCTCCTCGTGAGAGAGAGAGAGAGAGCACCAGCAGGCGGTGGATGCGCTAGGGAGGTCGGCGAGGATGAGGCCTATTCGATGGAGGCTGCGGCGTCGACAAAGATGGCCGGATGGCAGAGGAGAAGACGCCAGAAGAGGCTGCTGCTACTGTGAAGGTGCTGCTTGATGAGAGGCGCGCAGAGGTGTGCGCCTGCGGGCGCGGCCTAGCAGAAGCGGACGGGAGCACGCTTGTAGGAGTGAAGGCGTGCAGCAGGAAGGAGGGTGCGCAGTGCAGTGCCTGCTGGGCTGCTTGGTGTGACGCGGCTGCAGGCGCGCGGTGGGGAGCCTGCAGATGGGTGTGCGTTAGGGTGCGGCTGCAGACGCGCGGTGGGGAGCAGCATCTGCAAGCGCTGAGGAGCGAGGGCGGTGCTGTTGAACGATTTTTTTTTGCGAATCGCTACGCTTACGTGTTTGGTTTCGGAAAACCTGTCGTTGTAGTTTGAAAGCGAAGAATTCGTGTTCAACAAATAAAATTTATACCGAAATGAAAATTCCGGGTCGAACACAGGGAGGCGGACGTTTGATTTAAAAACTTCGTGTTTCTTTTTATTTGTCACGAAGTAATTCAATTTAAACTATCTAATTATTTACAATTAATAAAAGAGAGAGAGAGGGTAAGAGAGAGAGAGAGAGTATTACACATGGAAATCAAAATGAGATGTAGAATAAATAAAGAACTTATCATAGAAGAGACTGTTCATTACAATTAGAATGCATAAAACAATTACACTAGAAAGAGATAAATTTACTCTAGAAAGCATTAAAAGAATGGAGGGAGAAATGTCCTCCTCGACGGTCGCTTGGAGGACGAGTAGATTAATCTAGAAAGTAGTAAATCTATACTAGAAAGCAGTAAAAAGAATAGGGAGAGAGAAATCCTCCTTGACGGTTGCTTGGAGGATGAGCCGGACGGGATGACGCCTGGACGAAGGAGAACGAAGCAGGACGAAGGAGGACGAAGCAGAAGAATGGGAACGAAGCAGCACGCCGTCGTCGTCGCGGGATCCACTTCCGAAGGGGAACAAAAATTGGACTTTATCTCGCGAGAAGCATCCCAGGTGTGGGACAAGCTTCCCTTGAGCTTTGGAGGGGTAGAGAGGAGAAAGAAGGGATGAGAATTTCGTATGGAGGGGGTCTCCTTTTATAGTTGCAAGGAGTGGGGGCAAAATGGACATTACAACTTCAAAACAATAAATAAGGGGTCTTTAGTGATGGATAAATCCGTCACTAAAGCCCCAATGTAGGCGTAGTGGCCGGCTCGCGCGTGCCTCCTCGCCTGCTCGCGCGCTCAACGGCCACGCACGTTCGCCGCTTTTTAGCCGTCCGATCGCGAGATCGGACGACTTAAGATGCGTCCGCGCCCGCTCGTTGCGTGCTCGCCCGCCCATCTGATTGCGCGTTCGATTGCGCGTCCAATCGCACGTCGACGCTATCGGGCGCTTGCAGCCGTCCGATCTCCATCTGACGCTCCACCCGCGCTCAATCGCCGCGCCTTCCAGCCCCTCTCCATGGCTCGAACCCGCGCCCTGCGCTCGCGATAGCGCGCTTGACCACTACGCTATGGGGCGCGGATGGTCGAGCGCACGTTTTTAAATGCGAGTGCCCACAGCCGTTGGATTAAGATCCAACGGAGGCCTTCACAAGATGAAGCGGCCGTTTGGGCGGTTGAGATGGTGCCACGTGATGCTATCTTGGCCGTCCATCTTCTGGAAGTTGTAGATGGTGCCACGGATGTCGGATTGACTCGATTTTTGTGTCATTGGGCTGCGATCGTCGATCCGAATTCATCCGTGTGGTCGGATTTGTCATCTGAAGTGCAGATTTTCACCATCCTGACCCTTGATCTTCTAGGGTTCCCCAGTCACTATCTGATGCTACGGATGCCTGATTAGGGCGATCTTGGAGTCGTTGAACTCCAATCGTCACCCTGATCACATCCATATGGTTGGATCTTTGATCCGAGGTCCCAAAAAAATGTTTGCCCTGTGCAAGCATATAAAAGGAGACAATTAACCTCCATTTTATTCAAACTACTCTAAATGCAAGATGATGCATGTAATGCAATATTTATATCATGAAATGTAATCCAATGCTTAAGAACATGCATAGATAGACATTTTAGGTAGTGTAAATGTGTTTACATCATACTCCCATGCCTATCTTTTGCTAGTCCGTAGAAAAAACCATATGCTATTTATAAAAGAATTAGGTTGGATTATTTAGACTTGAGTTATTTTCAATCATTAAGAAATTGTCTACTTAAGAACTGAACTTTCAAAGACACAACAGTGCCCGAGTATCAGCCAAAATGCAGACCGCCTCAAGCCCTCGCCTTAGTAAAAGAAAAATTTCTTTTTCTCTTTTTACTCTTTTCTAATTTTTTTGGATTTTCAAATTTTAGGGTTTAAGAGTGGCTTTCTATGGCCATTCAATTCACCTAAGATTTGATGAGAACCCTAAGTTTTAAGCATCTTATTGTGATTGTGATAGACTCGTTGACCGGTAATTAAAATGGACTTCGGATTTCTACGCCTCTAGATGACCTCAAAAAGACTTCTGCCTAAAGGTGTATCTTTACAATCGGTAGCTTTCTCCCTACTTTTATTTTTTACGGGGTCAACACAAGGGTGAATCCAGTGTATATCTCCCCGGTTTATTCTACTTCTCCGCTTCTTCCTAAGTGTTTTGGGAATTTTTTTAGTGCATTTACTGAGCTAGGTTCTGGACAACCGGTCGATGAGTTGTTACCACCGACAACTTGCCAGCCATACTCGTGCGGGGAAGTGTGGCTTATTTCTTTTTGTTCTTTTCTCCTTTTCTTTTTGATTTTTTTTTTTTTTAAATAGGTGGTTTCCCTGGTCTAAGATTTACCTAAGGGTAGGAAAAAGAGAAAGGTCCAGTGACTGGGCTCTGGACAACCTACCTATGGGCTGTTACCTACGATAACTTGCCAGCCATATCACCCTAGAAGGTTCATTAGCTACCCAATTTCCGTTAAAATCGCCGAACAACGAGTCAGTGCAAAGAAAGTGTGTAGATGCTTAAGACTCAAAATTCCCTCAAATCAGAGGGCGGGTTGATAAATCGTGTGCTTATCTCCCAAACTTTAATTACTCTAATTAAAATAAAATTCAAGTTGGCGAGAACTCGAGAAACAAATCCACATTTTAGTGGATACATGGGCTGATTAAGTTCAAAGACCTGAAGGGTCTTTGTGTTCAGATCTTAATGTAGTTTTTCCTAAGATTGAAAATTTTCTTAAACCCAAATTCTCTTTCCTAATTTTGATTTTTTTTTAATCAAAATAAAACAAATCTACGGAGTTGACGAATGAATTCAGAGATAAATATCCACCCCCCCACGCCTATCTAATGCAATGTCCTCATTGTATTAAAAAGACATAAAACAGAGTGGAAAAGCGAAGAAAGTACCTGAATTGCGTGAATGTCAGGTTCGCTCCGAGATGAAAAATTAAAAAGAACTGTATATGTGCTGAGTTTAGTGCCTTCAGCTAGGCACACTATACAAGGAAAAGAAATGAAGAATTCACAAGTGCAGGTCAGAATTAGAATGAACAGAAGAATCCTCTGACCTGTTAGCAGAGGTCCACAGATGTGGACCAGATTGTGGTGCAGACCCACACCCCATAATCGAGAATATCTTAGGTTCTGGATAAAAATTACCCAAAACCTAAAATCAGAATGCAAGCGGGGTCGGGCTTGCGATTTATGAGGATGCAACCCAAGACGAAAAAGTCGGGTTACAGAGATTTGAAGCTCAAAAGGATAATCGTTGAATGTGTGCTTGAGTTGAACATCCTCGAAACAAATGTCGTAAGGGTTCTGATTTGATGGTTTCAGCTTAAAAGGAACCCTTCGATTCAATCTTCTATTTCCTCCAAAATTAACATCCCAAATCAGAGCTTCCAAGCTCCTATTCTCCTCATTTAGCATATCAAATTCCAGGACCTCTTGTATATTCATCACCCCGTCTGAAATCTCCAAGTCTAAATGATGTGGCAGAATCAAAATTGACTTGGGTCTAATTATCTCAGAATTAGAATCATCAATAAGCTCAACAGGGTGTAACTGATAATCAGGGCATTGAATTGATTCCTCTAGAAAATGCGATTCTGGATCCGTAATGTGTGCCCTAATAAGATCAGTTTCCTCAGTTATTGGGCTATCAAATGATCTATCAGATTCCTCAGGCCCAATCATCTCACTGAAATCATTTTCAGAAAACTTGCGTGAGACTTCGCAACTTGAATCTTCACCATTAGGATCCGTATCAATGTATGTCCCAAAATCAGTTGTCACTTTGTGTTCCCCAGAGACATACGTTTCCTCATAACCCGGCTCAGGGATCTCAGGTGAAGAAATCAGATCATCCTTAATTGATTGCTTTAATTCAATCTGATCAGCCTCGTAACACGTATCCCCCCAACAGGTGCCTAAGCGGGTTCTGTCATTGTCTTTCTTGAAGAGGGTTCATCCTGGGAATTATTCCAAGATTGAATCAAAGCAACCATGAATCTCATCCTCAATTTCGCTAATTTCCCAAGTAGAAACTCACCCGGGTTCTTATCCTTAACATCCTGGAGCCAATCCAACAAAGACTTGTTTAAATCATCAATCATTTCAATCAGGGGCTCCAATCTCTCAATGCAAGGTATTGGCTGAACTTCTAAAGATTGTATGATATTCCTCAAGTTAGCCAGAACCTTATCTTGAACCTAGTTAACCTGAACCAAATGAGTTGGTTCAGGGTTGGGCGGGTTTGGGATTAATGCAGGGGAATTAACAAATTGAGATTCGTTATACCCTTCCTGATAATAGGTCATTTCAGATTGTTGAAAAGATGGTGATGACCTAAAGGCAGTGAAATCAGAGGATGGGTAAGGATCGATGTATCCTTCTTGATTGTAGATCGTATTAGGTTGTGCATGAAAGGAAGACGATCTATAATCGATGTAGCTCTGAGAAGGATAGAAATCAGAATCAAAGTGTTCAGGGTTAGACCCTAAACACGGGGGTCCGGAATTGTATCCCCAATCCGAATTATCCCAACTGACTGATGGTTGATTACAATACGAGTTGGGATAATCGTCATGTTGAGGATAATTCACAACAGGAGGGAAAGAGCGGGAATGCGTGAAATATGTGGAAGGATTCATGAGACACGGGAGGAAGAAAGGTGCCCTGCAATACAAACAATCAAACCTGTCCTTAAATGGGTTAGCCTACAGACCTACAGACTCCCAAAACCCGTCTTGAGATAAAGGAACGATTTGATCTACTTCTGTCTGTTCAATCCAACCAGTTAGAAGGAGGGACTGGGGAGAAGGTTCTTCCTTCGGCTTACGCCTCCGGTTCCTAGTGTACCCCCCAGCCACGATCGTTTGACTCTACTCCCCTAGCTAGACATCAGATGAACAGTAGAAACAGACTAATCGAAAATAATCTCGTTCTGGGTTCTGAAGAGCGAGTCCAATCCTTAAGGCCAACATCTATTCTGTTTTATTTAGGGCTAGGTTTGAATGTGCTTTGGAATGTGATGGGCCCTTTAAATGGGTTGTGCCCTTAATGATTGATTGATTTGTGTGTGCGTGCACAACCAGTGGTTTTCAAGCAAGATTAGTTTTGATGTGGTAAATTTTAAGGTTCAAATCTTGCTTAGTAGCTTTTATGATTCAACTTTAGGTATTTTCAAGCAAGTTTCATTGGCACACCAAGTTTTGCAAGCACGGGTGAAGATATTTTCCTTTAAAGCTTAAAAAGAATGTGGAGTGCCTGGTAAATCCCTAAGAGTTGAACCTAATTGGCAGCTACTTGATGAGTTTATTTTATTTGAAATGGTGCGGCCCAAACAACTCAAACAATTGGCCTGATGCACCACTTAATTAGGCACACAAATATGGTTAACCTAGAATGATTTCTACTCTTTTATGTGTTGCTTTGTGTGTACCGGTCCCACAGATCAGAACCCGGTTAAGTAGAAACAAATCAATTTGGTTAAGTGCCTTTAAATGTGGGTGTACGTTGTGTGTTTGTTGAAAATTGCCACACAAAATTATCTTTTTGTGTTTTTTTTTATATAAATGAAGGTGGAATGAATGTGAGTGAGAATCCAAACAACCAAACTATTCCTAGGATTTATGCAAACACGTAGGTTAATTGAAATTTGGATTCAATGTGGCGAATGAAATCTATGGAGGGGGAAAGAATGGGGGATAACTTACAAAACCTTCCACAGCACTTTACTCCAATCTACTGCTTTTGCTCGTCTCAAAAGAGTACCTGCAATTACAATAAGAAAGGAGAAAAGTGAGGTAAATGATTTGTAAGTTACAAAACGCGAAGAGAAATCAAAGTGCGTTGCCTCCCCGGCAACGACGCCAAAATGTTGAACGGTTTTTTTTTGCGAATCGCTACGCTTACGTGTTTGGTTTCGGAAAACCTGTCGTTGTAGTTCGAAAGCGAAGAATTCGTGTTCAACAAATAAAATTTATACCGAAATGAAAATTTCGGGTCGAACACAGGGAGGCAGACGTTTGATTTAAAAACTTCGCGTTTCTTTTTATTTGTCACGAAGTAATTCAATTTAAACTATCTAATTATTTACAATTAATAAAAGAGAGAGAGAGGGTAAGAGAGAGAGAGTATTACACATGGAAATCAAAATGAGATGTAGAATAAACAAAGAACTTATCATAGAAGAGACTGTTCATTACAATTAGAATGCATAAAACAATTACACTAGAAAGAGATAAATTTACGCTAGAAAGCATTAAAAGAATGGATGGAGAAATGTCCTCCTCGACGATCGCTTGGAGGACGAGTAGATTAATCTAGAAAGCAGTAAATCTATACTAGAAAGCAGTAAAAAGAATAGGGAGAGAGAAATCCTCCTCGACGGTTGCTTGGAGGACGAGCCGGACGGGACGACGCCTGGATGAAGGAGAACGAAGCAGGACGAAGGAGGACGAAGCAAAAGAATGGGAACGAAGCAGCACGCCGTCGTCGTCGCGGGATCCACTTCCGAAGGGGAACGAAAATTGGACTTTATCTCGCAAGAAGCATCCCGGGTGTGGGACAAGCTTCTCTTGAGCTTTGGAGGGGTAGAGAGGAGAAAGAAGGGATGAGAATTTCATATGGAGGGGGTCTCCTTTTATAGTTGCAAGGAGTGGGGGCAAAATGGACATTACAACTTCAAAACAATAAATAAGGGGTCTTTAGTGATGGATAAATCCGTCACTAAAGCCCCAACGTGGGTGTAGTGGCTGGCTCGAGCGTGCCTCCTCGCCTACTTGCGCGCTCAACGGCCACACACATTCGTTGCTTTTCAGCCGTCCGATCGCGAGATCGGACGGCTTAAGATGCGTCCGCGCCCGCTCGTTGCGCGCCCACCCGCGTGTCTGATTGCACGTCCGATTGCGCGTCCAATCGCGTGTCGACGCTATCGGGAGCGCACGGCCGTTCGATCTCCATCTGACGCTCCACCTGCGCCCAATCGTCGCGCCTTCCAGCCCCTCTCCACGGCTCGAACCCGCGCCCACGCTCGCGATAGCGCGCTCGACCACTACGCTATTGGGTGCGAATGGTCGAGCGCACGTTTTTAAATGCGAGCGCCCACAGCCGTTGGATTAAGATCCAACGGCGGAAGTGATCGGGCGTGGGGCTTTCACAAGATGAAGCGGCCGTTTGGGCGGCTGAGATGGCACCACGTGGCGCTATCTTGGCTGTCCATCTTCTGGAAGTTGTAGATGGTGCCACGGATGTCGGATTGACTCGATTTTTGTGTCGTTGGGCTGCGATCGTCGATCCGAATTCATCTGTGCAGTTGGATTTGTCATCTGAAGTGTGGATTTTCACCATCCTGGTCCTTGATCTTCTAGGGTTCCTCGATCATTATCTGATGATACGGATGCCTGGTTAGGGCGATCTTGGAGTCGTTGAACTCCAATCGTCGCCCTGATCACATCCATACGGTTGGATCTTTGATCCGAGGTCCCGACAAAATGTTTGCCCTGTGCAAGCATATAAAAGGAGATAATTAACCTCCAATTTATTCAAACTACTCTAAATGCAAGATGATCATGTAATGCAATATTTATATCATGAAATGCAATCCTATGCTTAAGAAAATGCATAAATAGACATTTTAGGTAGTGTAAATGTGTTTACATCAGGTGCCTGCAGGGGGGGCGCTGTGGTGTGCACAATGTTAGTGCCTGTAGGAGGGATGGAGCAGGCAGAGGTGAGGGCGCATCTGAGGCGTGCGATGGGGTGTCTATTTTGCCTTGGGTTCACTCCCAACGGCTACCTAAGGTTTCCTAAGCCTTCCTAAGGGTTTCTAAGCCTTCTATAAATAGAGGAGGTGCCTTCCTTTGTTAGATACACCAAGAAATACCATTTCCACATCCATTTATGTCATAGAGAAGCTATTCTCAAGAAGAGAAGTGATCTTGCTTTCCAAAGCCCTATTCTTCAAATTTGAGAGCTTCGATACTCTGCCGAGATCACGCCTATGCACTTCCATCTAAGGGAAGTTTTTCTTTGCCTATAGAAGCTAGTTTTATTCACTTTACTTTGTGGCTTTATAGGATTTTTTTTAAATTTTTGTTCGGGTATTCGTTTTGCGAATTCCCGTCTCCTTCGCAAGACAAAACCTTCTCGTGAAGAGAAGGGGTTTGAGGTACACTACTCTTGTTCAAAGTAGCGTCGGTCGTAAGAGGTTGAACTACCCTCATTCAAGTAGTTCAGATAGTGGATTTGATCGACTCAATCGATCAAGAAATCCTAAGTCGGGAGGCTTAGGTGGTGGTTTTTACCCGGGTTTGGGTTTCCACCTAAAATTATTGTGTACTTGTGATTGTTGCCTTTTGTTAGATTATTTTTTATATTTTCTACATTATCTATCTTTCTGCAAATCTCACCCCTTCCCTTAGAGGAATCACAAATACCATTATCCTTCATATCTAGCTCAAATTGTCTAATTTCTTAGAATAATTCACCTGACTAAACTATGAAAAGGGTGTAATTTGAATATGGCTAAATCAAGAGGAACTACTTTAGAAAGGGTTAATTCTATTGTTTAAATAGAAACATACAAATGCAGATTAACTAAAGGGTAAACCTACACTCAATTGAAGGTCAACTAAGCTCAAAATCTCAATAAGTAGGCCTATACTGATTGATTTAGAGTTTATCAGAGAAATCAAGCTAATTCACATATTAAAAATCCCAATTTCAGCCTCACTTTAATTCAAGGTGTTCAAATAAAAATAAATGTAATCTAAACCTTCTAAAAATCATTGAAAAATATTTCCTAAGGTTAAAATGATCAATTTTACAAAATGAACTCAATTTGACCTAAACTAGAGACCAAGGTTAATATTTAATACATTGTTGGGTTAAAATACAAATTAACCAAGAAAACTTTATCAAAGCCCAAAATTGAAATCATTGTTAGATTCCTTGGGTCTAAATTAGGTTATTCTAAAAATTTGAGACCAATTGGACTACATCTTAACTTACTTTGCAAAATGGGCCTTAACTTTTGCATTCCTTTCATTTTAGTCCAAAATTCGTTCATTTTGGTCCTTGGATGACGTCAGCTGTCATCTTCTTTAGAACACAGGAGCACAACTCTTCTATGCAACAACTGCGTGGGCGTTCGTTTTGGGCTCAATTATCTCGCAATATTCTTGATGAATCCTCACCAAATTTGGTGAGCTGATTCCTCGATCATAGCCGTGCAAATTGACGTAATTTCTAGCTAATGTTTCCATCTATAGAGCTAGAAATTTGCAACCAAAATTGTGGTGAAATCATGTTGCGACCCACCTTATTGAGGTTACAAACTCTGCCTTGATTGCAAACAACAACCCTCTATTTATTTCCATCATGCTCCACTAAGGTGGGTGTGCGAATTTAGACGCAAAATTCCCTTCTCTTCTTCTTCCTTCCGTGCCATTGAAGCATCATTGGAGTTCCTTCGTTCTCCTTCGTCGCTGCCCCTCGCTGCCAACCAAGGGCGTGGTTGCCTTCCTTGTTCACTTGCCGACCTTCCTACCACAGAGGCCGATTAGTCTACCCCGTCATTGCTCTAATTTTCCTCGTCGGATTACTCTTCTTCCCCTTGTCTGGCAATTATTCGTTGATGCTCTCCAGGGTTCCTCGTCACCTTGTAGGTAGCCTATCCTCTTCCTTTCTTCCTGTAGAATAGATTAAGCTCTTTAGGCATAGGATTTTGTCTAATAACACCCAACCACCTCGCCATCTTCCTCGCGGCCGATGACCCTCCGACGAGGTGCTCCTCTTCACTTTGTTCATTGTTCCTGCTCTCCAACTAGCCCACAAGCTTCACCTTGTCCTAGTGAGCAAAAGTCCTCAAGAAATTGAGGCGATTGCTCACTAGAACTCCCCATCGGACACCACCCATGCCCACCTTCGTCCTCCTTGAGTTGACTGGCCACCTTTGACAGCCCCACACCAAATCACCACCCCCACTACCTTTTCCGAGGTCTGGAAAAGGTTTTGACGTATCTAACTTGGGCCACGAGGTCGTATTTTCTTGTAAAGTCCTTTGTCGAAGCCTTCATTGTCGACCACCATGTTCACCATCCCCGACTGCCCTCGAGCTATCAAACTTCGTGAGGAGCTTCGTGGAGGCACGAGGGGTATTTTGCAACCATCAACAATGAAGTACATGCATAAAGAAGCCTTCTCAAGTCTCATTGTCGCCGTCGCTATTGCTAGTTGCGTGGAGCCTTGAAGCTTTGTGCCAAGCTTCAGGAAGTTGGGCAAAGCTCTTGAGCCATCATGCAAGGTCTGGGGACACCAGGAGGAACCTCCCCTTATCTCGTCAGAGCTCACCTCGACGAAGAAGGAAGCAAGCTTCCTCATTTGCTGGTAGGGGGCTATCTGAAAGAAGAAAAGACTTGTAGGGACCAAATCGAAGATTTGTAGGGACCAAGATGCAAGAAAATTAGTTTTCTCAAGGACTAATATGCAGAGTTTGTTGATTTGGTTTAAACCTTGGTTCTAAATGAATTTTTATTGCAAAACTTTGTTCAAACATTATTGATATCAATTATTTAATGCTTAAATCTCATTGACATTTATTTCTTCTTGATTGAGCATTAGATAATTGAAATATATTTCTCTCAATTAAATTATTGAGTCGTGTGATTATTCATTTTTGAACTAGATCTCTTGCGTAGAAAATTAAATTAATTATATCTAGTTCCTGAGCTATATTTTTGCGAACTTTTGATAGTGATAAGTTGTGCACTTATTTTGCTCCTAGGGAACAATTTCGAAATAATTGCTTTATTTTGTGTATAAATTCAAAAGCTATTTTCACGCATTTGACTATATTACAACGTGGACTTTATAAAACTACAATTCACTCATAACATGACCCTCAATAGCCAGATGCCCGAATGACAAAGAGTAGACCTCTGCTTCCTCTTTTCCTTCGGCTACATGTTGTGGTGAAGCTAGTTGCTTGCCTGATCTTAGGTTGCCAACACCAGTTGCCACCTTAGTCGCCTAACCCAACCTTGGAAATCATCTAGGTGAAACCCTAGTGATCGCCAACACCTCCAGGCTCAATGGTGCCTGCCTACATCTAGAAAGAAGCAGCTCCCCCCCTCCTCGTACTTTAGTTCCTCTAAGGAGTTCGGGTTTGGAGGCACTTGCTAGGGGTTGTGTAGAGGGCTGTGTAGAGGGATGAACTGCCCGTGCTATTTACAGCATTTGAGTCGATGTTGAGATATGTATGCGTTGTAGTATAGTCAACGATAACATGACAAACACTTAAATTTATAAAGCTCAAAAACAATGTGAGTTCGAGATCGTTCGCAGGGAGTAAATGGAATTCATACACTAATCTCAATATAAATCAAATGAGCACAATAAATGAATCACAACTAAAGATATTCAATATCAACCAAATTGTATCTTAAGATATCATGGGATAAAAAGAATAAAAACCTTAAAAACAGTGGTGATTTGAATCACCAATTATTCCTTTCAATCAAAGCACATATCCCAATTATCAAATTACTTAAATAATCCAACAGTGGTCTCAACCACTAATGCCTCAATTCCACGTCATCACAGAGACCAAATATATCCATAGTACCAAGCACAAGGCCTCATCAGACGTTGCTAAGGAGATCAGACGACTTAAGTATCAAAGCCTCAGCAGAAGCACAAGGGCCAACTTTCTTCCTCAGAGGCTAAGTGTTAGCCTTTTAAGCACTCACCTCGAGGGAGATAAACCTGTAGCAAAACCCTCCCTTCTCCTCCTCACAATCTCCTCTTCTTCATGTAGAACCAGATAATTGGGTCATTAGGCGGGTAATCAGATTCGGGTATTGGGTCCAGGCCCGCATGCATGTGTGCACGGGCGAGGAGTGAGAGCACGAGGAGGCATGTGCGAAGGGGGACCCAACACCCCATGTTACTGGGCGAGAAGCTGTAGGCAGAAAAATAATTTATGCGCAGTTGGCAGCTCCTTCACTCATGATGTGGCATTGAATGTGCCCTCGTCTTCTTTGCCCGATGCAGTGATCGTCTTTCTGTGACATTTGTCAAACAATCACAATAAAGCGCTATTGACGAGTTTTTATCCCCAACAATGGCACCAAAAATATGATGATTATCGGTTCATACTGAAAAGGGATTTTAAAATGTTGTTGTTGTACTATGTGTTACAAATACAAACGATGTTGCACCAATTTTATTTATATACTTAATTTTTAATGGTTTATTTCAGGTCACTGGGAGACAGTTATTGATATACATCACTCTCTAAGTCCAATAATGTTCTTTAATTCCAAAAAGATTGATTTTATGTATAATAATGAATGAATGGATCAAATAATGAAAGAATGAATCAATTTTAAACACAAGAATGAATTATGATACTTGAAAACATTTATCTACAAATAAGCATCAAAAATCATAAAGAAAAACCCTATATTATCTATTTACAACTTATATTAATAATACTTAGCTATATATACAATAATGAGTAATAATTTGTACTATACTATTGTCTATACTAACGTTTATTACTATCTACGGTGGCATCTATATCTGTCACTAAAGCTATTTTTTATTTATATACATAATAGCTCAAACAATACTACTATACTCTAAATATACTTATATACATATTATTTACATATATACTATACATATACATGCTTATATACTATATATATATTTATATTTACTATATACTTATATACAAACGCACACACACACTGCACAACTCAACACACACAACACTCAACTCACAGATAATACACTAAGGCACATAAACACAACACACACCATAGAGGTAAGCTCCAACACTTAGCCAAAAATTGGTTTAATTTGCGAGTAGCCTTTTCGAGGGATACATAGCACCTCTAAGGGTGGGACAAGACCTCTACTAGGGCCACCTTAGTTCTCATTAGGTACATTTTAATTGATTTATGGATCTTTATTAGGCCCACTCACAATGTACGACCCTCGACCCAGTGCACCGCACAGTCTCATGGCAAATGCTCATTTATATGCTTAGATAGGTATAGGTGTGTGCGTGTGTGCTCGGGCACCCAACACCTGTGACGACTGGCAAGGCCATGTCACAAATTACATATATGGCATTGCGGCCATTCTCACGCTACCGATGTGGTGCTATTTGAAGCGCCTTCAAGCATTGCTGCTATACTGGATTGCGCTTTAATGTGGTAATTTTGGCCGTAGATTTGAGGGTCATAATTTATTATAAATTAAAAATAAATTATGGGATTTTAAATTCTTTACATAGGGCTACATAATTATTTAATTTATTTACAAAAATAATTAATTTTGTTATATAAATAAATTAGCTAAACTTTACAATTTATACATATTGATTTATAAGTTTATTTCTTAATTAATGTTTAAATTACTTAATTAATGACCAAATTGACATTGTATAGTGTTAATATACATATTAAATTATTTAATACATATTTTTATGTTATTTTACACATTTTATTTAAATTTATATACATTTAAATATGCATTTTCAGGTTGTTATACATATAAATTAGGTATAAATAGTATAATACAGTATCAATATAGTTAATTTAATTTAAATTACTTAAAATAACATAATACAAATATACGGTATAAATTAGTTCAATAGTAACTTAATTTACTAATTTATTTTAATTTAATTTTGTAAACAACCTAATAACTTAATAAATTAATTATTTAATGTACATATATAATTAAATTAGTTTGCAGGTATTCTAGTGTTCATTATATATATATATATGTATGTATGTATGTATGTACAATATCATTGATAAATAAGTTTATTTATAGGGGTTTCTATAATTATATAACTTAGAGTACATAAGTTAATTAAACTAATAGATAATTATGTAATAAAGTTATATGTGATTTAAGTTATCTTAAATACTTAGTTTATTCTATAAAATACGTACATAAGTTAGATGTATACATTGTATACATATTTTACATTATATATCTTAATAGCTTAATATATAGTTTATATATACATGTATATACATAGTGTACATAGTATTTTTAGGAGTTTTACAAGTTTTTCTGCTTTTTATGAGTTTTATAAGTTTTATAGAGGTAAGGGGTGAGAAAGAAAGAGTGTGATGAGAAATACAAAGTTGTTTTTGTTGTTTTCAATGTTTAGTTCTTTTATTAAGTTTAAAGGTAGACTGAACCGTCGGTTGGTATGTTTTACCAAGCCAAAGGTTTAGAATACCTTGATGGCATACACTTAAAAATATACTTAATCCTGCTCGCTACATCTTTATTTTATTTTTTTGGATTTTTTATAGTGTTTTTATTTATTTACAAGTGAAGCACAATTTAGGCCTAAAAGAGAGTTGTTTAATGAAACCTATGGCCCTAAATTGACTCCTAGTAGTTGGGAAAGTAGTCTATTAGTTCAGATGTGTTCTAAACATGCTATGGGAGGTGTGCAAGCAATTGAACATGAATTTCAACTTAGATTTCCATTCATTTTGAAATTTGGACAGTTGGACACATGTTATAGCTGACAAAAACAGATTATCCTCAAATTACAAGCATTCAAAGGCAATTAAAAGTTATTTCAAATACATGAAGGCTTGTATACATGATGTACAACAATGAAGACATATTAGTTATCTCAGACAATTCGAATCCAGACTACTGCCCTACTGTTCCACTTCATATCAGACAACTGCAACAGCAGCTGCAATTCAAGAATCAATAGCTGCTGGAATCAAGCAACAGTATAATTGTAGTAGCTGCATTTGAAGATGCAACAGCTACAGAGGCTTGGATCTTGGTTCAGACATCTTAAACATTTTTCTTTTTAAAGTTGTTTCAATCTGAATCCTTCAATTCAGTAAGTCTGATTGGGATTTCAGTGAACAATTATCCCCAATCAGACTTAAGAAAGTCTGATCAGAGATCATGCATGTCCAAATTCAAAAGGTGAATCTCATAAAAAACTCATCTTAATATCAGAGAAGAAGATCTGAATTTAATGCTTATAAAATGTAATTTCATTCCTCTTTGCAAACCTCTTTCAAAAACTCTACAGAATCCCAATCACAACCTCTATTATAAAATCATAAAAGTGGATATATGGAGGGTGAAATGTTGCCCCAATTGGGCTTTTGCTTTGGGTCTTATGGTGATCTTTCCACTCAATCTCCTTGAGCACCATTGATGGGTGTTCAAGGTGATTTGGTGGATTGATCAAGACTTGTTGGGTCCTTGTTCCATCTCAAATCAGGGAGACTGATACTCCTTGATAGAACTCTCCAACATAGGGTTGAAATTAGGTATATGCTCATCCACAATTTAAAACAAAACTCAAACACATTGCAATCCTTGCATACACATAAATCAAGCCCTTAAATTCTCAAAAAGCTCGATTAAATCAGTTAAAACCTCAAATGAAGTCAAATCATTAATTTGAACAATTAAAACCATTTTCAAGCAAAATCAAGCCAATTGAGTTGGTGAAAAAGATCAAGGGGTTTTGTGGAGTTATGAATTGAATGGGAGACCCCCCAAGTTGATTTTGGTGCTAATTTCAGATCTGAGAAACGAAGTTCTCAGGTCTGAAATTAGACCTTAATGAGTGGGTGATCTATGAGTTAAAATGGAGGAATTAAGTAGATGATCAAATGGAATGTAGAGAAAGATTGATGGTAATAATGATGGTGTGTATGAAAGTCTCTCTGATCTGAGTTGATAAGAGAGAAGCAGATTGTAACTAAATTATCGTACTCCTAATCTAATCTAACAATCAATTACCTAGAAAGCATTAAAACTATACTACTTCTACTCCTAGAAAGCATGTAAATCTATCTAATGGGACAAAGTTGTCTAAGGTTACCTGCTGGTGGTTGGTGACGGCGAAAGGGGAGAAGACCAATAGCTGAAGAAGATGTCTCAGGTCCACCACCCAGTTGGCTGGTGGCGATTGAGAGGAGGAAGCAAGGCCTATGCTATCACCATTGGCGGATGAATTGGAGATGAGAGGAAGCTGCAGGTGTGGACGAAAGGTGGACCACTCAGGGGGAGGGGGTGATTGTCATGACCCGATTCCAGATCCTTACAGGACCCGAGATCAGCTCACCTCAACTAATCCAAAGACCCAGTCGTTCAACGAGAAATAACCAAATAACATGCATCAATCCACAACCACACAAGTAATGTAACTAAGCAGAGAGAGATTGGCAACAAACGGAGAAATATAACAATAATACTAAAATATTACATGCCTTCAAGAACAACCATCATAACCAAAAACTAGTACATAGATGATAGAGAATACAGCGGAAACATACTGGAAAGTATAACTACAGAAATTCACTAGCAACAGAAACTACAGCTGGGCTCGACTAGGCCTAGCGTCCTCAGCAGCCAGTGACTTGGGCTGCTCAAATCCTTGACTTGTACAAGGTTATACATCTGGAGTCAGCTAACGCTGAGTAGAGTGGTGGCTAAAGAAAAAAAATACATTTAACAAGTAGCTTAACATATTACTTTCCTATTCCAATTATCTTATAACGGTTTGCTGTGTAGAGATCTCTAATCAGAATCCATTACATTACTTAATCTTCTTGTTCCCTAAAGGAACGATCTTGGTTGCAGTTTTCCCGTGATATAGGATGCACACGTGGCAGTCCCTCCATGGTAGTCCTACACCCGCTCTATCACCTCGTGGTCATGGTCGCGATGTAGCGGTGACTACGGCACATGTGATAAGCGCGCGGGTAGCTACCCCGCACTGGCACACGGTCAGTCGTTTCCACTAGCGGGCACGCCCAAATGTACAGTACGGAACAACATAGGGCCTTGTCCTCTCAAAACAGAATAGGGGTCTCACCCCTTCACAGTCCGCGTACCCTCGTCCGACCATCCCAGTTTGCCCAACGGGCTAACAAGAGTCGGTGTAGGGTGGCATGCCTAACCTCGAGCCCCCTGGGGTGGCTAGCTCCCCTTTACACTAAGTAG
This sequence comes from Thalassia testudinum, assembly GCA_037157565.1. Lineage (NCBI taxonomy): Eukaryota > Viridiplantae > Streptophyta > Magnoliopsida > Alismatales > Hydrocharitaceae > Thalassia > Thalassia testudinum. Next base: position 6,176,831 of record JAZHRO010000040.1, on the reverse strand, counting down.
CTCAACTCGGTACCACGTACATGAGGGCCAACAGGAGTCGACGTAGAGTGGCCAAACTCACCCTGGGTCTCAACCCAAGGGCGGCAAGCTCCCCTCTACATTACAAGGGATAGTTGCTCTCTTCGGTACAATGTACATGAATGTTAGCTCACGTCCCTTAACGGCTGCCCATGGGTGGCAATTCCAGAACTATCCGGTTCTCCATGTTATCGTATTCTTGTCTCGTTCTACATTCCCCATAGGGTTTGTACATGAATTTCTCTACATCCAGTTTGATATATATAGAACAGGCAACTCAATCACAGTACAGGTTTGTTCATAATGTGGTCCATTCCAGGTAATACAGACTACTCATGATTTACTCGATCATTCACATGCATTTTTCTCTAGCCCTAGTGTTCATGTCACAACCTAGGGTTCAATTGAATAGATGTATTCTAGAGCATACGTTTATTTCTTCTTAGGGTTCATCTCACATCCTAGGTTTAACTTATTGCATGCATTTTATTAATCTAGATATTTATAGTCAGAACCATTGTACTAGGATAACTGGGTGGAAGAGGGACTCGTACAGCAGCTCCCGACGTCTCCGCAGGTCCTGTACACTCGATGGATTAGAGACCTAAGACATGGATTGATAGGTCAAAAGGGTTCAAGTGCTACAGACAAGGTACCATTAGATGGAGAAAAACGTATGGGAAACAAAGATGTTTCATTTATGGAAAATCGACATCATTTGGACCTTGTACGGGCTTAAAAACATGAGGTCTGAAAGAAATCAGACATCTGGGAGAGATTCCAGACGTCTTAAACTAACTCACAGGAATACCTCTCTCGGAACGCCTCTATAGGACGTTTGGAGCGTAGAGCCGACGTCTGAGGGTTTCGTCAGACGTCTGAAGATGCTCCCGGACGTCTGAAACTGCCTTGGTCGTCACTCCGACGCGCCTCCCAACCTCTGACACATGTGCGTGCATTGTCAGGATTTTGCAGAGAAAATATGGGAAAACAAATCTCTACTAGACGTCTCATACTGCCTTCAGATGTCCTCCCCGATGTTTGAAGGTCACTCCGGACGTCTGATTCCGCGAAAAATGACTTCCGCATAACCGTTTTGGCCTCTCCTCGCTGCAGAAGCTGCAGCAGAGCAGCACAGCACCCTCCCCTTCTCCGCTCTTTCTCCAGCTTCCTACTCTCCGCTCGCTCTCTCCCTATCTGGCTCAGCTGTGACGGCGTGAGACGAAGAGGAGTGGGGTTTATAAAGGGAGAGGGGGTGAGGAACGGTGTGGGTGAGGGAGTGGTGCAGAGTGGGGAGGAGTGTGGGAGATGGCAGTTGCAGGGGAAGGAGCGGTGAGGCACGGGGTGAGGGAGAAAGGCGTGGCGTGCGTACGGTACGCGTGGAAGAGAAAAAGTATTTTCAAACGTCCGACGATCTCCCCAGAGTTCTGGACAGATGTCTGGTGACCATTTCAGACGTCTTAAACTACCAAAGGGTGACGGGTCATTTCAGTGATCAAGGTTTGTGCATTAGCTGAGGGAATGCTTAAGTAGACTCTGAGAATGATTGTGCTCACCGTCCGGTGGGAATAGGTGATTAGGGCATGGGTGGCCACGATGAGCTACGAGGGCGTGGGAAGAGACAAGTCGTATCCTAGCCACTAGATGGGATCTAGGCAAGGTGGTGATATCACACGATTATTCTCACAATGTTTCGATTGAAGGGTAGCCACAGATCAAGATGGAGGCTTTGAACGGCAGAGATTGCTCAAGTTCATCGAGTGGTAAGAAGCAGAGCAAAACCCCCCTCCCCCTCTCTCTCTTTCCTTTTCTTTCCTTCTTCTCTTTCTTTCAAACCCGGGGCTAACCGGGTAATCGGATATACGGTCAGAGTGGGGTAGGCGTGTCGGCGCGGGGTAGTGGGTAAGGTTGCTTAGAGAGGTGATCGGGGACCCGACCCCTGGTGATCTTGGGCAATAGGCCCCCTTCAGAAAATCAATTTACGCAGATTTAAAGGTTCTACAATTCGTGATGTGGGACTATTAAGTTCCTGTTCTTCGCATGAGTTGTAGCAAGTGAAGACGCCTCAAATTGAGGCAGTTGCAGGCGTTGGTGACCCCAATCAAGGACTTGGGAAGGGTCCTGAGACCACTCTGCGTGAACTGGGGCTGAAATCTGGAGCGGATGTGATTGAAAGACTGAAGGTGTAGTCGGCACAGCTGAGGCGGTGGCAGAGCTCTGGTGGTGTACCTACAAGCACGAGAACAGCCTTACAGCCACATCAAATATGCTCAGGAGGATCGCTTGAGGATGGTGAATGATGAGAACCTCATCATGAACCCTAACTAGCATATTTTAACCTAATAAAGTGAACAAAAGCTCCTACATAACCTAAGGGAAGGCCTAATTCAGGGAATTGTTAATTTGAGAATAAAACATGACACTAGGGGTAAAATTACAATTTTACCATTGCAGTGCATCAACGGGATTTTTAAGGGTCTAGACATAGGTCAAGTGAACTTAATAAAATAAAAAGTGGGATGGTTTGGTCAGAAAAGGGTTATGACAAAATCTAGGAATTAAATGACATTCTGTAACCCTAAAACAAACCCACTTTAATTCATAAGGTTCCAGGTAAGATAAAAATAAACTAAACCCTCTAAAATTCATGGAAAAATATCCCCTAGGGTTTAGAACCTTCAATTTGGCCTTTGGAACCTGTTTTGACCTATATTGAGGTCCATATCCAATATTTGACCTAATTTGGGTTTTTTGCAAAATGTCTAGTCAAACGTGGTCAAACCTTAAATCCAAGTTCACCATTGGATTCCTTAGGTCCAAATTAGGTTTATACCAAAATTTGAACCTAAGGGAAGGTCGTCTTGACCCACTTTGCAATTTGATCCTCAAAATTACTTTCTGGCCCTCAACTTTTTGAAACCCTTGCAATTACCCCCTCAACTTCCTTGTCATTTTTTTTACTTCGGTCCTTCTGCCACCTGCAGTAGAAGGCCATGCCTTCGGCGACTTTGCACGGAGGATAGCGCCTCTTTTGCATAGGGAGTCGGCTCCAGATTTGAAAGGGGAGCTCCCTGCGGAGCCCCCTACCACATGGGCTGCTCCCCATGTCGTGAAGCCCACCATACCCCTCGTGCGAACGCGCGAGAGGTATGGGTCTCCGGTCTGCCATACCTCCGGCGTGACCTCCCTGCTGCTCTCGCGCGCCTCCCGGCCGGCCTTTGCCTATTTAAGGAGCGGCACACAATGCTGCATCATTCAAGCTCAATTTGGCCTGAGATCCCCCTCCAATTCGTCTTGTCCCAACTCCGGCCGACTGCCCAGAGCTTCCGGAAACTCCTCCTCCCTTCTCTCGTCGCTCTGCCACCGTACCAGTGGTAGAGCTATCTTCGTCATCCTCCACTACGTCGTGCCATACCAGCGGGCGCCCTCCGATCCCCTTCCTCGTTGACGTCTTCTTCCCTGGGCGCCTTCGTCTCCGCCGACGACAGGCACCAGCCGCTCGCCCTCCGCCTCCCCCGTTCACTCCTAACCTACCAGATAAGTTGCCCTTACTCCCCTCTTTTTTTCCACTTTGTCAATTTGTTCTTTCGACCCCTCGACTCCACTGTTCACCATCACCATCTCCACCTCCGACCACCAACTCTGACGAGGCCATTCCGCCACCATAGACCATTCCACCCCTCGCTGACCGATCCTTGAGCTTCACCACCTCCCACTGATCACCTCTCGCCCTTCCACTCACCACGCCACCCACTGAAACCTCCCTCCGAACAAACCCACCTGCATGCACATAGTGTGCCCTAGGCACACACGCACAGCCACCCTCACGCCACGCTGACCCTTGGGCTACCTTCGCCGTGCTCCGACGAAGCCTGCTGAAGGTTCTGACAAAGCCGCAAGGCCATATTTGTGAATTCAGGGTCGCGACTTCTTCCGCCATTGGTGTAGACGCACGAAGCTTGTTTGAAGCTTCGTCCAGGTCCCAAGTGCCCAGGCCTCTAGATCCAGAAGGTGCTGAATCCCCTCGCGCAATCGACCAGGCCTTCACTTGGCGTTGGGGGCCTTCGCTGCAGTTGCAATTGCTCGCGCCATCTGCTGCGGCCGCACAGGCTGAAGCGGGTGGGACTTTAGTCCCACCTCGTGAGTTTTCGAGCGAGCGCTGGCGCTTAAATTGAATTTATGAAATACGCTTATTGCCTCCTACTACACGGGGTGAGGTACCTCGCCCACTTACGACCTCGTCTGCGACCCCATGCCACGTGGACCTGGTCTTGACCCGACTACCCAAGCACACCTCGCCCACCACCACATGCCAGTGGGCTTGGTCCTGGGTGCGTACACTCGACTGGCTCTGGGAGAGCTGTGACCCGAAGAGAGAAATAGAGAGAGAGAGAAACACGGGAAGGGTAGGGGTAGTGATCGTGGTTCGATCAATTTGATTATATTTTATTACTCGAATACAAAAAATCTCTAAGGTCGAACTTAGGGGGCAAACTTGATTCTAGAAGCGTAGAAAATCACAATTTACAATATATACTATTTTACCAAAAGATTAAAGAAAGGGAAATAAAAATGTCTCTTTTTTTTTCTTTATCTTTCTCCTTTTGTCTCCCTTTCTCTCTCTTTTCAGACGTTTGATTCCAAGGGTCAGATGTCTTAAGTGCTACTTGCTACAGTCCTCCTTCTTTCCAGCTGCTGCTGCTTCTTCTTCTTCTTGGCTTCTTTTTCTCTTCTTCTTTGCTATCTTTGCCTTCTCCACTGATTTCTTCTTCTTCTTTCTTCTCTGCTTCACGCCTTTTTGCATTTTTCTCTCTTCCTTCTCCTTCTGCCTCAGCTTCTCTGCGGCTACAGTGCCATCTTCCTCCTTTGCTTCTCTGCCGTGCCAAGTCGTCCTTCTTCCTTTCTCTCTGGTCGCATCTGTCTTCCCATGGTTAAGTCCTCAGCTGTTCCTTCCTTGCTTCCTCTCCTATTCCTGCTCAGGCGTATGGTTAGGCAAAACCTAACCCCTACCCTCCCCGTGTCTGTCTCTCTCTCTATTTCACTCCTGGGTTTGCTCTCCCAGAGCCTATTCTGGTATGCGGGTCGGGTGACGCGCCCGGGACCAGGCCCACCGACGTACGGTGGTGGGCGAGGTGTGCACAGGTAGGGTAAATACTATAGCTAGCAGCTCTTTCTCGGTAATTGTGTAGTTACGCTGAGCCTCATCAAGTGTCTTGCTAGAGTAGTAGATGACCACGGGTTTCCCGTCAATCTTCTGCCCCAGAACCGCTCCTACAGCGAAGTTAGATGCATCGCACATGATCTCAAAGGGTTGAGACCAATCAGGGGACTGTAGGATCGGGGCTTGGGTGACTCGGTCATGAAAGATCTCAAAAGTTTGAGTGCATTCCTTGGAAATCTCAAAGGGTACATCCTTGGAGAGAAGAGTGGTTAGGGGGCGCGTGATTTTCAAGAACTCAGGGATGAAACGACGGTAAAAACCAATGTGCCCTAGGAAAGTTCGGATGTCCCTGATCGAGCTCAGCATAGGAAGTTTAGAAACCAGATTAACCTTGGCTCGATCCACCTGGATGCCTCTCTCAGAAATTAAGTGTCCTAGGACGATCCCCTCAGGCACCATAAAGTGGTTCTTTTCCCAGGAAAGAACTAGATTTGCGTCAATGCATCACCTGAGTATGTGAACCAAGTGCTAGAGGCAATCGTCAAATGATGCCCCAAAAACTGAGAAGTCATCCATGAAGACTTCCAGATAATCACCTACCATATCAGAGAATATGGCAAGCATGCACCGCTGAAAAGTCGTAGGTGCATTGCAGAGACCGAAAGGCATCCTCCGAAACGCGTAAGTTTCAAAGGGGCAGGTGAACGTGGTCTTCTCTTGGTCCTCTGGATGAATCGCCACTTGGTTGTAATCGGAGTACCCGTCAAGAAAGAAGAAGAATCTATTTCTCGCTAGTTTTTCGAGAATCTGATCAATAAATGGTAGTGGGAAACGATCCTTCTTCGTGGAGGAATTGAGTCTTCGGTAATCTATGCAGACTCTCCACGAGTTGGCTATACGGGTAGGTATGATCTCCCTGGTTTCAGTCGTGATGGTGGTGAGCCCTACCTTCTTAGGCACAACCTGGATTGGGCTCACCCAACGACTGTCGGAGATCAGATAGATGATCCCTGCATCTAGCCACTTAATGATCTCCTTTTTCACGACCTCCTGCAGATTGGGGTTCAGACGTCTCTACATCTCACGTGAAGGTTGTGCGCCCTCTTCAGAATAGATGCGGTGTGTGCAATAAGAGGGACTTATTCCAGTCAAATCATCGAGAGTCGAACCAATGGCTTTGCGATGTTGCTGGAGAACAGCAATCAAACGGGATTCCTGGTCAGGTGTGAGTTTGGAGTTTATAATTACTGGAAGTGTCTGATTGGAACCCAAAAAGACATATTTCAAATGATCGGGAAGGGGCTTGAGTTCAAGAACGGGGTTATTAGCAGCAGCAGGTGGTTCAGAGTTGGTGTGGGGTACAAGGGTAGGAGTTATGGGTTTGTCTAGATAAGTTCTAACTCCTCCAATTGCGATTTTAGATCTTCTTGTAGTTGATGAGGGATAATCATGTTGTCCTCAATTTGTGGTTCATCAACCACGGCTCTGATGTCACAAATTTGTTCTACGACACTGCAATTAATCCCTTGTTGGGCCTTAAAGATATCAATCTTAAGAATCTGATTCCCAAATTTTAGCTCTATTTGGCCCTCTTCACAACTTATGTTGGCCCTTGCAGTGGCCAAAAAAGGTTTCCTAGTATGATTGGTGTATCCCTTGGATTCTCAGGTGCATCCATGTCTAGAACTATGAAATCTACAGGGAAGTAGAAATCCCGCACCCCAACAATAATGTCTTCAAGAATTCCCTTAGGTGACTTGATAGATCGATCGGCTAACTGCAATGTCACCTCAATTGGTTTTAGTTCAGATTCTTCTAGGTGGTTAAGCAGGGATGTGGGTATCAAGTTTATGGAGGCACCTAGGTCTAATAATGCTCTATCAAACTGGGTTTCACCAATCTTACATGAAATCAGGGGAGTGCCTGGGTCTTTTGCCTTGGGTGGGAGTTTACTCAGGATCACAGAGCTGGCTTACTCTGATAGTACAATCGGACTCCCACTCTTAATTTGCGGCTTACGCTGGGGTGTACACATGTTTTTCAAGAATCGTACGTAAGCCGGTATGTGGTGGATTGCATCCATCAAGGGGATTTTATTTGGACCTGCTCAAAGAGCTTGATTAGGTCCTCCTCAAGAGCCATGGGTTTAGCTGTCCTCTTTCCCTTGATAAAGGCCTCGGGAAATGGAACCTTGGTTGGTTCCTCTAGGATAGGTCCAGGTTTTTGATCTGGGACAGGGAAAGGAACATCTTGGATAACTGTCCTAGGGTTTGGGTCACTACCAGGCTTGGAGTGGTCTGGATAAGGTGGATCTTGGGTTGCTTTACCACTACGGGTTGTTATCGAATTTAGTCCTACCTGGTTCTGGTTAGGTGTTGGTAAGATGGGCTGTTGCTGTTGGTAACCCGCATAGGAGGTTGATACTTCTATCCTGTCAAGTGATGGAGCAGAAGGGGCCTGATAGATCAAGTGTGCTTGGCCTGGGTTTGGGTTCATAACGCGCCGCTGAGTCGGCATGCTGTTCGGGTTAGGCAGAGGTTGAGAAGGAAGTGTGCCTGGTTGGCGAGAATTTGCCAACTGGGTGAGTTGGTTGCGGATCTTTGTGATTTCGTCCTTATGTTATTTTTAGATAGCTGCATTCGTTCTTTGAATGTCAGCCAGAGTTTGGAGGATAAGGGACATTTGGTCTTGGTTGGGCCCAGATGGATAAGTGGGGTTGGGCCGAGGCTGAGGCGGTTGATAAGGCCGAGGGACTTGTGGATGGGGCTGAAAGGGTGGTCTTGGGTTCTGAGAATTTCTCGCCCACTGAAATTAGGATGGTTTCGCCATCCAGGGTTGTAAGTGTTGGAAAATGGGTCATTCTGGATGGCGTTGAGGTCTTCGCAAGTCTAAGGAGCCTCAGGAAAGTCGGAGAATGGGGGAGTAGAGTTCCCCTGGCAAGAATAGAAAGGATCGGAGGTCCCTCCGGTCCTGGAGTCAGATGGGGGTGGATATGAGTCCATCCCAGGAGAAGGTTGGTGAAAAATGTTCTGCACAGTTTCCCATGCGGGAGGTGGCTGTGCGAAGGAGTTCTGCGCAGAGGTGGCTCGCTGCAAATGCTGAGTCAGCTTGTCCACCTTCTTCTCAATAATTGAGATCTTGTCCAACAGACTGGCCCTGATGTGGACAGGCCCTGCGTCTTATGTGCTCCCCTAAGGTTCGTCGCTGCGCGGGTATTCGTCCGGTCGAATAATCCCATGGAGTCATTGTTGATGGAGTTCTTGCACATATTCTCGAGAATCTCCCACACGGTGTCTTCATATTGACCCATGATATTCCTTCCACAAGTTGCATTGACGAACAATCTAATATCTTCACGGAGTCCCTGGTACAAAGATTGGACTTGTTCCCATTTAGGAACTTCATGACGGGGGCACTTTCTCATGAGATCCTGGAATCGATCCCATGCCTCATGAAGAGGTTCTCCCATTTGCTGCATGAAGTGAGTAATCTGATGGCGCAACGCGTTCGTCCGACCAATGGGAAAGAACTTCTTCAAAAACTCGGACTGAAGTTCTTCCCAAGTGTTGATCGAGCGGGTCTGTGTCTGATACCAATGAGCCACCTTGTCCATAAGGGAGAAAGAGAACATCTTCATGAGTAAGATATCCCGATTCTGCGCATCTGACCTGAAGGTCTGGGCCAGATGTTTAAGCTGTTTGATATGCTGGAAGGGATCTTCAGAGTTAAGCTCATAGAATTTAGGTATGGCATGAATCATGTTGGGCTTCAATTCAGAATCAGGTCCTCCAGTCGGGATTCTGACTCGAGGCTCAATTGCCACCATAGTGGGATTATAGTGATCTCGCATCATGGGGCACTGCGGTGGGTTCATGAAGTTTTGGAAGAGATCATTAAGACGCTGGAGCTGGTGCTCAAGATTATTCTCTTCAATAGGCTGAGCCATGGTGGAAGAAGAAGGGGAACTAGGTTCAGAATCATCAGAGAGGTCTATGTGGAGTGGTTGTCGCACAAACAAGGGTACCGAGGCTTGGCCTCAGGGAGAGTGGATTTCTAGAGGAGGTTTCAAGGACCTCATACTAAACATGCACTGATGGATTGGATGAGGTTAAAAGGTATTGGACCCAATCAAGATACCCAAAAGATGTTGGGTGACTATAGAGGTTCGGGGCGGATGATACCCCTTGATTAGAAGGTCGTCCACCTGAGAATTACCTGGGCAGCTAGAGAGGGTGAGTCCCGCGAAGACCCCTATACGGTAGAGTGCCCCCACGGGTTACAGGGTTTCCCCCACCCGACCTCTCTTGTCATTGAGATTCCAGGTAAACCAGAATGGGGACCTTGACCTCTTAAGTCTACCACTTTTAATTAAGATCAAGGTGCTTAGGGTTTTACTTGAACTTTAAACCTTTTGTTGTGCAAGAGTGACCTAATTTGAAGGTTAGTTAATCCAAGGGATCAACTTCACCTATTAGTTTTTGTGAGAACTTATTAGGTCCTTTCTTTTAGTGTTCAAGTGAATTAAGAGCCGGATTGCTTAGAGTTTCTCTTAATAGGTCTTTTCAAGCAATGGTTTAGGCACACCTCTTTTTGGAAGTTTCAGTTTCTGATTAGAAGATGTGTCTCTGAAACCCTAGCTTAGAATCCTAGATTGGCTCTAATTGGTCTAATTAGTTGCCCTAGGATTGGGTAACTAGGGCTCAAGCAAGAAGGTTTTAGCTCTAGTTACCTTAAGTGGATATGCAGATAAAATGTGTTGAAATTTAAAAGCAAGCAACTCTGTGAATTACCATGTATAGAAAATAGGTAACCTTAGATTGATTTTTCTTTTCCTTTTCCTCTTTAGAATTTAAGGGGCTTAAGAGAGAGGGTAGAAGGTTACCTGTCCCTTGATGTGGTTGTTGTGTGGCTGCTTGTTCCTTCTTGCCTTTCTGCGCTTGCACAACAGAAGAGAGATTAAGTCAGTATTCAATCAGAAATTGTGATTTAGTAGCTTCTAGAATGCTCGTTGCTCCTTGGCAACGGCGCCAAAAACTGATTGTGGTTCGATCGGTTTAATTATATTTTATTACTCAAATACAGAAAATCTCCGAGGTCGAACTCAGGGAGCAAACTTGATTCTAGAAGCGTAGAAAATCATAATTTACAATATATACTGTTTTACAAAAAGATTAAAGAAAGGGAAATAAAAATGTCTTTTTTTTTTCTCTTTCTCCTTTTGTCTCCCTTTCTCTTTCTTTTCAGACATCTGACTCCAAGGGTTAGACACCTTAAGTGCTACTTGCTACAGTCCTCCTTTCCAGCTGCTGCTGCTGCTGCTTCTTCTTCTTTTTCTTGGCTTCTTTTTCTCTTCTTCTTTGTTGTCTCTGCCTTCTCCTCTGATTTCTTCTTCTTCTTTCTTCTCTGCTTTGCGCCTTTTTTCTTTCTTCTCTCTTCCTTCGCCTTCTGCCTCAACTTCTCTGCGGCTACAGTGCCATCTTCCTCCTTTGCTTCTTTGTCACGTCAAATCCTCCTTCCTTTCTCTCTGGCCGCAATTGTCTTCCCGCGGCTAAGTCCTCAGCCGCTCCTTCCTTGCTTCCTCTCCTGTTCCTGCTCAGGCGTATGGTTAGGCAAAACCTAACCCCTACCCTCCCCGTGTCTGTCTCTCTCTCTATTTCACTCCTAGGTTCGCTCTCCCAGAGCCTATTCGGGTATGCAGGTCGGGTGACGTGCCCGGGACCAGGCCCACCGGCGTGCGGTGGTGGGCGAGGTGTGCACAGGTAGGGTATTCGGGTCGGGCCAAGTCCACGGGGGATGGTCACGGACGAGGTCGGGTGAGTGAGGGCGAGGGACCTCACCCCTGTGTGTCTTGAGGCAACCAAAAGAAAGCAAAAAAATAATTTAAGTCACTCACTGCTCTCTTGCGTTTACGAGGTGGGACTAAAAGTCCCACCTGCTTCTCACATGCGCCCGTAGCAGGTTGTCGCCCAATCGCAGAGGCTGCAGCTGCCTTGGCCTCCAATTGATGGGAGGGGTTTGTTCGTGAAGGGTGCCTGCACGTCGGGGACCTGGGATCCTGATGCCTGGGGCCAAAGAAGAGGCTTGTGAGCTTCTTCAAGCTTGCTCTAATGGCAGTCAAGGCCCTGTACCTGTTGACAAGAAAAATGGCCTCACGACCTTATTAGATCACTTAGGAAGCTTCGCCGTGACACGGCGAAGGTGGCCCACTGGTCGACGTGGTGCAGGGTGGCCTGGGCGTGCGTGTCTAGGTCATCCTGTGGCTGTGCAGGTGGGTGTGCTTGGGAGGGTGTGTTGGGAGTGTGTGGCGGTGAATGGGAAGAGGGGTTATGATCAGTGAGTCGTGGTGGAGCTTGTGGGGTGTCTAGCGAGGCGTGTGGATGTGTGACGCGGTGGATGCGCCTCACCGGTGGGCTGCTGGAGATGGAGAAGATGGCGGTGGTCTGTGTTGTCGAGGGGTCGAAAATGCAAAATAAGAGAGGGGAAATGAAGAGGGGAGCGAGGAGAAGAGTTCTAACCTACTTTAATAGACGAAAGGAGGGAGGAGGCGGTCGGCGCGTATCTGCTGATGCCGGAGACGAAGATGTCCATGGGAGAGGTGACGGCGACGACGACGGGGCTAGAGGCGCGTGCGCAGGTGTTGCACGACGTGGAGGAAGGTGGTGAAGGCGGCTCTGCCACTGGTATTGTGGCAGAGCGACGAAAAAGAGGAGAAGGGTTCACCAGAGCTCGCTGGACTTCCTGACCGGAGGAGGAGGAGATGAAATCGGGGGAATTCTTCGGCCAAGTCGAGCTTCAAGGATGCGGCAGGGGTGGCTGCTCCTTAAATAGGTGTTGGCTGGGAGAGAATTGCGAGGAGGAGATGGGAATACCTCGCCGGAGGTATGGCCGGAACGAGACCCATACCTCTTGAGCGTTCGCACGAGAGGTATGGCGGTCAATAGGGCATGGGAGCTAGCCAATGCTGCAGCGGACAACGTAGGGAGTCTCCCTTTCAAATCTAGGGCCGGCTCCCCATGCGTGCGTGGCGCCATCCTCTGCGTAAAGTCTTCGGAGGTATGGCCTGCGCAAGCAGGTGGCAGAGGGACCCGATTGAAGAAGATGACGGGAAAGGTAGGGGGGTCCCTGCAAGGCTTCAAAAAGCTAAGGGTCAAAAAGTAATTGTTAAGGACCATTTTGTAAAATGGGTCAAGGTGACCTTTCCTTAGGTCCAAATTTTGGTATAAACTTAATTTGGACCTAAGGAATCCAATGGCGAGGTTGGATTTTAGGTTTGACCATGTTTGCCTAAATATTTTGCATAAAAACCTAAATTAGGTCAAAAAATTGGGTATGGTTCTCAATCTAGGTCAAGATAGGTTCCAATGGCCAAATTGAAGGTTATAAGCCCTAAGGGATATTTTTTCATGAATTTTAGAAGGTTTAAGTTATTTTTATCTTTCCTGAAACTTCATGAATTAAAGTTAATTTGTTTTAAGGTTATAGAATATCATTTAATTCCTAGATTTTGTCATAACCCTTTTCTGACCAAACCATCCCACTTTTTCTCTTATTAAGTCCATTTGACCTGTGTCTAAACCCTTAGAAATCTCGTTCATGAACTGCAATGGTAAAATTACAGTTTTACCCCTTGTGTATTATTTTATTCTTAGATTTGCAATTCCTTGATTTAGGCTTTCCCTTAGGTTTTGTAGGAGCTTTTATTCAATTTATTAGGTCAAAATGTGCTAGTTAGGGTTCATGATGAGGTTCTCATCAGGTAGGTTTTGCATAACCGTGCCTATGCAGGGAAGAAGAAGGAGGAAGAGGAAGTAGAAGAAGAAGAAGAGAATAGGAAGAGGCTAAGGACTTAGCCGTGCCAAGGAAGAAGGAGCAGGAGCTGAAGAAGAAGAAGAAGGCATAGTTCAGAAGGAAAGGAAGAAAAAGAAGAAGGTAGAAGCAGGAGCTAAAGAGGAAGAAAGAGCCAAAGAAGAAGAGAAGAATAGAGGAGGAAGCTGCCGCAAAGAGGAAGACCAAGAAAAAGAGAAGAAGCAGCAGCAGTAGCAGCCAAAGAGAAGAAAGGAAGAAGAAGGAGACGTGCGCTGTAGCAAACGCTACTTAAGGCGTCTGATTCCTAGAATCAGACGTCTAAAGACAGAGAAAAGAAAAGAGAGAGAACAAAGAAGAAGGAGAGAAAACAAGAAAAAGAGAAGACACATTCTACTTTTATTCTCTACACTTTTTTTGTAAAACATTACAGTATTGTGAATTGTGATATTTTTGCTTCTAAAATCAAGTTTGCTCCCTGAGTTCGACCTTGAAAAATTTTCAAGTTTCAAGTAATAAATAAAGTTAAATTGATGATCATCACGAATATCAATTTTTGGCGCTGTTGTCGGGGAGCAACGGGCATTTTAGAAGCTTCAAAATCATAATTTTTGATTTTATACTGACTTAACCTCTCTTTTGTTGTGCAGGAAAAGAAGGTAAGAAAAGACAAGCAGTCGCACAACAACCACACCAGGGGATAGGTAACCTTCATCCCTCTCTCTTAATCCCCTCACATTCTAAAGAGGAAAAAAAAACAAAAGAAAAATCAATCTAGGGCTACTTGTCTTCCATACTTAGTAATTCACAAAGTTGCTTGCTTTTGAGTTTCAACACATCTTACTTGCATATCCACTTAAGGTAACTAGGGCTACAACTTTCTTGCTTAAGCCCTAGTTACCCATTTTTGAGGCAACTAATTGGACCAACTAGAGCCAACCTAGGATTCTAAGCTAGGGTTTTAGAGATACATCTTCTTCTAAACAAAGAATTGAAAATTCCAAAAGAGGTGTGCCTAAGCCATTGTTTGAAAAGATTTATTCAAGAGAAACCCTAAGCAATCAGGCTCTTAATGTACTTGAACAATAAAAGAAAGGACTTAAGAAGCTCTCAAAGGAACAAAGAGGTGAAGTTGATCCTTTGGATCAACCAACCTTTAAATTAGGTCACCTTTGCACACAAAAGGCTTAAAGTTCATGTGGAACCCTAAGCACCTTGATCTTAACTAAAAGTGGTAGACTTAAGAGGTCAAGGTCCCCATTCTGGTTTACCTGGAATCTCAGTGACAAGAGAGGTCGGGTGGGGAAACCTTGTAACCCGTGGGGGTGCTCTACCGTGTAGGGGTCTTCGCGGGACTCACCCTCTCTGGCTATCCAGGTAATTCACAGGTGGACGACCTTCTGATCAAGGGGTATCATCCGCCCCGAACCTCTATAGTCACCCAACATATTTTGGGTGTCTTGATTGGGTCCAACACATTCTAATCTCATCCAGTCCCTTGGTGTATGTTTGGTGGGAGGTCCTTGAAACCTCCTTTAGAAATCCACTCTCCCCGAGGCCAAGCCTCAGTACCTTTGTCTATGCAACAACCCCTCCACATAGACCTCTCTTCCGATTCCGAACCTAGTTCCCCTTCTTCTTCCATCATGGCACAGCCTGTTGAAGAAGAGAATAATCTTGAGCACTGGCTTCAATGTCTTAATGACCTCTTCCAAAATTTCATGAACCCACCGCAGTGCCCCATGATGCGAGATTACTATAATCCCGTTGCGGTGGCAATTGAGCCTCGAGTCAGAATCACAATTGGAGGACCTGATTCTGAATTAAAGCCCAATATGATTCATGCCATACCTAAATTCTATGGGCTTAACTTTGAAGATCCCTTCCAGCATATTAAACAACTCAAGCATTTGGCCCAGACCTTCGGGTCAGATGCACAAAATCAGGATATCTTACTCATGAAGATGTTCTCTTTCTCCCTCATAGACAAGGTGGCTCATTGTTATCAGACACAGACCCATCCGATCAACACCTGGGATGAACTTCAATCCAAGTTTTTGAAGAAGTTCTTTCCCGTTGGTCGGACAAATGCCTTGCACCATCAGATTACTCACTTCACCCAGCAGATGGGAGAACCTCTTCATGAGGCATGGGATCGATTTTTGGATCTCATGAGAAAGTGCCCCCATCACGGAGTTCCTAAATGGGAACAAGTCCAGTCTTTTTACCAAGGACTCCGTGAAGACATTAGATTATTCGTCAATGCAACTTGCGGAGGGAATATCACGGGTCAGCATGAGGACACCATGTGGGAGATTCTCGAGAATATGTGCGAGAACTCTATCAACAATGACTCCATGAGGTTATTCGACCAGACGAATACTCGCGCATCGACGAATCTTAGGGGAGCACATGAGACGCAGGGCCTGTCCGCATCTGTTGACTTGGAACTGATGGCCAGTTTGTTGGACAAGGTCTCTATCATCGAGAAGAAGGTGGACGAGCTGACTCAGCATTTGCAGCGAGCCACCTCTACGCAAAACTCCTTCACACAGCCACCTCCCGCAAGGGAAATTTTGCAAAATATCTTCCACCGATCTTCTCTTGGGATGGACCCATATCCACCCCCATCTGACTCTAGGATCGGAGGGACCTCCGATCCTTTCTATTCTTGGAGGGGGAACTCTAATCCCCCATACTCTAGCTTTCCTGAGGCTCCTCAGACCTGCGAGGGCCTCAACGCCATCCAGAATGACCCATTTTCCAACACCTACAACCTTAGATGGTGAAATCATCCCAATTTCCAATGGGCAGGAAACTCTAAGACCCAGAGACCACCTTATCAACCTCGTCCACAAGCACCTCATCCTTTTCAGCCGCCTCAGCCTCGGCCCAACCCCACCTATCCATCCAAGCCAAACCAAGACCAAATGTCCCTCATCCTCCAAACTCTGGTTGACATTCAAAGAACGAATGCGGCTATCCAAAAACAGCACAAGGACGAGATCACAGAGGTTCGCAACCAACTGGCCCAGATGGCGAATTCTTACCAACTGGGCACTCTTCCTTCACAACTCTGCCAAACCCTAACAACGTGTCGACCCAGCGGTGCGTTATGAACCCGAACCCAGGCCAAGCACACATGATTTATTAGGTCCCTTTTGTTCCATCACTTGACGGGATGGAAGCATCAACCTCCTATGTGGGTTATCAATTGTAGCAACCCATCTTACCAACCCCCAACCAGAACCAGGCAGGATTAAACTCGGTGACAACCCGTAGTGGTAAAGCAACCCAAGACCCACCTTATCTAGACCACTCCAAGCCTGGTAGTGACCCAAGCCCTAGGATAGTTATCCAGGATGTCCTTATCCCTATCCTAGATCAAAAACCTGGACCTATTCTAGAGGAACCAACCAAGGTTCCCTTTCTTGAGGCCTTGACCAAGGGAAAAAGGACAACCAAACCCGTGGCTCCTGAGGAGGACCTGATCAAGCTCTTTGAGCAGGTCCAAATAAACATCCCCTTGATTGATGCAATCCGCCATGTACCGGCTTACGCACGATTCTTGAAAAACGTGTGTACACCCCAACGTAAGCCGCGAACCAAGAGTGGGAGTCTGATTGTACTATCAGAGCAAGCCAGCTCTGTAATTTTGAGTAAACTTCCATCTAAGGCAAAAGACACAGGCACTCCCCTGATCTCATGTAAAATTGCTGAAACCCAATTTGATAGAGCTTTGTTAGACCTAGGTGCTTCCATAAATCTGATACCCACATCCCTGCTTAACCACCTTGAAGAATCTGAGCTTAAACTGACTGAGGTGACAATGTAGTTAGCTGATCGATCCATTAAGTCACCTAAATGAGTTCTTGAGGATGTTATTGTTAGGATGCGAGATTTCTACTTCCCAGTAGATTTTATAGTTCTAGACATGGACGCACCTGAGAATCCAAGGGATACACCAATTATACTAGGGAGACCTTTTCTGACCACTGCAAGAGCCAACACAAGTTGTGAGGAGTGTCAAATAGAGCTGAAATTTGGAAATCAAACACTTAAGATTGACATCTTTAAGGCCCAACAAGGGATTAATTACGGTGTGGTAGAACAATTTTGTGATATCAGAGCTGTGGTTGATGAACTGCATATTAAGGACAACCTGATTATCCCCAATCAACCACAAGAAGAGCAAAACCGCAATTAGAAGAGTCTGAACTTGATCGAGACAAACTCATAACTCCTACCCTTGTTCCTTACACCCACTCAGACCCACCCGCTGCTGCTGATAATCCCATTTTGGAACTCAAACCCCTTCCCGATCATTTGAAATATGTCTTTTTGGGTTCCAATCAGACATTCCTGTGATTATAAACTCCAGACTCACCCCGGATCAGGAATCCTGTCTGATTACTGTTCTCCAACAACATCGTAGAGCTATTGGTTGGACTCTCGATGATTTGACTGGAATAAGTCCCTCTTATTGCACTCACCACACCTATTCCGAAGAGGGCGCACGACCTTCACGTGAGATGCAGAGACGTTTAAACCCTAATCTGCAGGAGGTCGTGGAAAAGGAGATCATTAAGTGGTTAGATGCAGGGACCATCTACCAGATCTCCGACAGTCACTAGGTGATCTCAATCCAGGTTGTGCCTAAGAAGGCAAGGCTCACCACCATCACGACTGAAATCGAAGTGGTCATACCTACCTGTATAGCCAACTCCTAGAGAGTCTGTATTGATTACCGAAGACTAAATTCCTCCACGAAGAAGGATCATTTCCCACTACCATTTATTGATCAGATCCTTGAAAAACTAGTGGGAAATAGATTCTTCTGCTTTATGGATGGGTACTCCGGTTACAACCAAGTGGTGATCCAAACAGAAGACCAAGAGAAGACCACGTTCACCTGCCCCTTTGAAACATACGTGTTCCGAAGGATGCCTTTCGGTCTCTGCAATGCACCCGCGACTTTTTAGTGGTGCATGCTTGCCATATTCTCTGATATGGTAGGTGATTATCTGGAAGTCTTCATGGATGACTTCTCAGTTTTTGGGGTATCATTTGACGATTGCCTCCAGTACTTGGTTCATATACTCAGGCGATGCATTGACGTAAATCTGGTTCTTTCCTGGGAAAAGAGACGCTTTATGGTGCTTGAGGGGATCATCCTGGGACATTTGATTTCTGAGAGGGGCATCCAAGTGGATTGAGCCAAGGTTAACCTGATTTCCAAACTCCCTATGCCTAGCTCGATCAGGGACATTTGATCTTTTCTGGGGCAAGTTGATTTTTACCATTGATTTATCCCTAATTTCTCGAAAATCATGTGCCCCCTGACCACTCTTCTCTCCAAGGATGTACCTTTTGAGGTTTCCAAGGAATGCACTCAAGCATTTGAGATCCTTCGTGACCGAGTCACCCAAGCCACGATCTTACAGTCCCCTGATTGGTCTCAACCCTTTGAGATCATGTGCGATGCATCTGACTTTGCTGTAGGAGCGGTTCTGGGGCAAAAGATTGACGGGAAAGCCGTGGTCATCTACTATGCTAGCAAGACACCTGACGAGGCTCAGCGTAACTACACGGTTACAGAGAAAGAGCTGTTAGCTGTAGTATTTGCCCTTGAAAAATTCAGATCATATCTCCCGGGTTCCCACGTTATCATCTACTTGGATCACATAGCTGTGAGGCATCTCCTTGCGAAGAAGGACGCGAAACCTCGATTAATCGATGGATCTTACTGTTGCAAGAATTTGATCTCGAGATTCACGACAAAGAGGAAAGACAAAATGTGGTAGCTGACCACTTGTCCCGCCTTCCTTCTGAGATCATCGACCCTTCTGGACTCATCACGGAGCATTTTCCTGATGAGCACCTCTTGACTATTGGTACCAGGCTTCCATGGTTTGCTGACATAGTAAACTACTTGGCATTACACTAGATCATGTCTGATTGGCCGAAGGCCAAGAAAGACAAATTGCGCTCTGATGCCAAGTATTACATTTGGGAAGACCCGTACTTATTCTGCATAGGTGCTGACCAAATTATCCGGCGATGTGTCCCGGAAGTTGAAATCCATGACATACTCTCTTTCTGCCATGATCAGGCATGCGGTGGTCATTTTTCTGGGCATAAAACCGCATCGAAAATCCTCTACTGTGGCTTTTACTGGCCCACTATCTTCAAGGATGCATACAATCACTGTAAGGCATGCAGCCATTGCCAAACTTTGGGCAACATGAGCCATCGTGACATGATGCCTTTATAGCCGATTCTCGTATGCAAGATTTTTGATATTTGGGGGATTGATTTTATGGGCCCTTTCCCTCTCGGACGGCTTCGAGTACATTCTACTCGCTATTGACTATGTGTCCAAATGGATCGAAGCCATTCTGACCCGAACCAGTGTTCACAAGATTGTTATCAAATTCATTCACCAGAATATCTTCTCACAGTTCGGGATTCCTCGAGCGATCATTTCTGATGGAGGGACCCATTTCACTAAAGCTCAGTTCAGGTCACTGATGACCAAATACGGGGTGTCACACCAAATCTCTACTCCTTACCACCCCCAAACTAATGGTCTAGCTGAGCTATCAAATCGGGAGATCAAGAAAATCCTTCAGGTTACTGTTCAACCTAACAGGAAGGATTGGTCATCCCGACTTTTGGAAGCATTGTGGGCTTATAGGACCGCCAACAAGACCCAATTAGGCATGTCTCCTTTCAGACTGGTGTACGGGAAGGCGTGTCACCTCCCCGTTGAACTGGAGCATAAAGCCTATTGGGCAGTACGGAATTGCAACCTAGATCTTTCTAATGCTGGAACCCACAAAAAGCTTCAGATAAGCGAGATTGATGAATTACGCCTCGATGCGTATGAAAACTCGCGAATCTAGAAAGAGCGGGTTAAATCCTTTTATGACAAGCACATTTCTAGAAAGATCTTTCACCCTGGTCAGAAGGTCCTATTCTTTGATGCCCGACTAAAATTGTTCCTAGGCAAGCTGCAATCCAAGTGGGTCGGTCATATCTAGTCCGGCAAATTTTTGGAAATGGAGCCATCGAGATCAATCCGCTCAGCCACTATTCCGAACCCTTTGTCGTGAATGGTCAGAGACTCAAATATTTCATTGACGTGACTAATACAGATTTGGCTGAGTCATCCTTTACCCTCCATTCTCCCTGAGCCCATTGCGCCCAGCTGATGGCATAAAACTTAGCGCTTAACGGGAGGCAACCCGTCATTCTTTTGAAAACCCGAAACCTTTGCTGATATTTCTTTGCACTTTAGGTTCATCCTTTAGGACAATCGACTTCACCTCAGGTACTCGTACCTGAGATTAGAAAGCATATGCAACAGTCACCTCGACCCATTTACTCACCCAACACCTATCCTAATCTATGAACCAAGCTGAATAAAAACCCACCTAATTTATAATGAGGACATTGCAAATCTTAGGCATGGGGGGTATGAAAGTGCAGTGAAAACTCATAATAAGAAAAGGTTTCAACAAAAAAATCACATATGTCAAAAACACCAAAAAAAAATTTTAAATTTTTGAAAAAACACCAAAAAAATAAAAATTTTTGAAAAAGAACAAAAAAAAAAACTAGAGGAGGGAAGAAATTTTTATAGGCCTTACAAGAATCAAAAGGAGGAGGAGGAAAAGAGCAAAATGCTAAAAAGGAGTACAAAATGAAAAAAAGAAGAGACAGTCATTAGTAAGAGATTAAGGGATTAACCGAAGTTCTAGACCACATTAAGAAAAGTAAAGAGAAAGTGCTAAAGAAACATAAAAAGATTAGTAAGAACACTAACCTAAGGCCTTGACTCGTAGTACCCATTAAGATCTAGATATTCCTTAAGAGGTTGAGGAAAATGAAAAGCCTAAGTAATAGGTCTAAGGCTTAGGGAGTATTCGGTCTCGTTAACTGACCTTCAGTTTACGAGACTCGGTAACCTAAGCACCCTAATTCACACACAGTCTTGTTCAGTGAGCATAAATATCAAAATCACGTAGAAGCGTTTCTAATGTTCTGAAAATGTCATCTAGATTAGGAGTGGTCGATCAACACAAGTTGATTTGGATGAGTTCCCGGCGCAGAGAGGTGGGAAATTCCCCTCGAAGATGCGTAACAACAGATCGTCTCCTCGGTGCTTGTCTCTTAGGATATCTACATATCCTACTTGGGGCATGTAAGCACTCTACTGGTTTAGATACCATGGATGACATTATCACGAAATGTCAATCGCCAGGGTCTGAATTCGGCCACGGAACGCCATGGGCAGGATTATCTCGAAATCTCGAAAATCAGGGTTCTGGGGGTTACCATGGGCTATGCTATTACGAAGCATCGAATGCCAGGGACCTTTGAGGATTGATGATGGGGACATGGAATCCGAAGTTTCATAGTTTCCCAGGAAAGAGTTTTAGTCTAGAGTCGAAGAGAAGGAATTTTTGACCAGGGTGAAATGATTTCCTATGAATGTGACGGTCATGGAAGGCCTTAAGTTTATCCTTATAAATCCTTGAGCTTTCATAAGATTCATTCCTTAACTCATCTAGCTCAGAAATTTACAATTTTCTATGATCACCGACCTTCTCTAGGTCCAAGTTACACTTTCTGATGGCCCAATAGGCTTTGTGCTCAAGTTCTACGGGAAGATGACAGTGTTTCCCGTACACAAGTCTAAAAGGAGACATGCCTAATGGGGTTTTGTGAGTTATCCTATATGCCCACAACGCATCAGAAAGGCGGGAAGACCAATCCTTTCTATCTGGTCGGATGGTAGTCTGTAAAATCATCTTAACTCCCGATTGGACAATTCAACAAGTCCATTGGTTTGAGGGTGATATGATGTAGCAATCCTATGTGACACCCCATAGTTTTGAAGTAGGGACTGAAAATTTGTGTTTCTAAAATGAGACCCTCCATCACTAATGATGGCTTTTGGTACCCCAAATCTATAGAAGATGAAATCTTGAACAAATTGTGTCACAATTCTATGATCATTAGTCCTCAAGGAGATGGCTTCTATCCATTTAGAAACATACTCGACTGCCAACAAGATATACTCGAAGCCATAAGATTTAGGAAAAGGTCCCATGAAGTCAATTCCCCAAACGTCAAAGATTTCGCACACTACGATCGGATTCAAGGGCACCATGCCTCGGCGGCCAATACTGCCGAGAGACTGACTGCGTGAACATGCCCTGCTATATTCGTGTGCATCTTTAAAGATTGTAGGCCAATAGAAACCACTCTGCAAAATCTTTGAGTGACCGCCGCACGCCTGGTCATGGTAGAATGACAAGATGCTTACTATCTCCTTATCAGGAACACACTTCCTAAGGATCTGGTCTTTGCAATGCATGAGAAGCCAAGGTTCTTCCCAGTAATAGTGCTTGGCCTCGGATTTAAGTCTGTCTTTTTGATGTCGAACCCAATCATTGGGGAGGATTCCAGAAGCCAGGTAGTTGACAATGTTAGCATACCAGGGAAGATCAGAATGAATGACCAGTAATTGCTCATGAGGGAAGTGGTTAAAATAGGTAAAGAAGGAGAAATCGCTTCAAAAGGAAGGCGGGATAAGTGGTCAGCTACCACATTCTGCTTTCCAACCTTATCATAAATCTCTAAATCAAATTCTTGTAAAAGTAGGATCCATCTAATCAGATGAGAGTTCGCGTCCTTCTTGGCGAGAAGATGTCGAACTGCAGTGTGGTTGGTGTAGACTATAATGTGGGAACCTAAAAGATAAGGTCTGAATTTCTCCAGTGAAAAAACTACAGCTAGCAATTCCTTTTCCGTGATGGTGTAATTCCTCTGAGCTTCATCTAAGGTCTTGCTAGTGTAATAGATGATTGTGGGTTTCCCATTCAGTTTTTGACCAAGGACAGCCCCTACTGCATAATCAGAGGCATCACACATGATCTCAAAAGGGTGAAACCAATCCAGAGGTTGCAGTATTGGTGCCTTGGTGACCAGATCACGAAGTGTCGTATAGGCACGAACACAATCGTCAGAAATCTGGAAGTCTACATCTTTAGAGAGGAGATTAGTGAGAGGTCGGGCTATTTTCGAGAAATCCGCTATAAAGCGGCGATAAAAACCAACATGCCCGAGAAAAGATCTAATCTGTTTAACCGACGAAGGTAGTGGTAATTCATAAATCAACTTTACCTTTGCACTATCAAGCTTTATTCCTCTCTCAGAGATAAGGTGACCTAATACTAGTCCTTCTGGTACCATGAAATGTGATTTCTCCCAGGAAAGTACCAGATTCACATTTATGCATCTTTGCAGGACCTTAGTCAGGTGGTCTAAGCATGCATCAAATGTGCTCCTGAAGATCGAGAAGTCATCCATGAAGACTTCTAAGCAATCACCTACCAAGTCAAAAAAGATTGCAAACATACACTGCTGAAATGTAGCAGGTGCGTTGCACAATCCAAAAGGCATCCTACGGAATGCAAAGGTTCCTAGGGGCAGGTGAATGTTGTTTTTTCCTGATCATCAGGGTGAATTGCCACCTGATTATATCCTGAATAGCCATCCAAAAAGCAGAAAAATCTATTCCCTACCAGTCTTTTCAGTATTTGATCAATGAAGGGCAAAGGGAAATGATCTTTCTTCGTGGCTTGGTTGAGTTCCTGGTAATCTATACATACTTGCCATGAACTAGCAATGCGTGTAGGGATGACTTCTCCAGAATTAGTGGTGATGATGGTAAGTTCGGCCTTCTTTGGCACAACCTGAACAGGACTTACCCATCTGCTGTCAGAAATGGGGAAGATAATTCCGTTGTCTAACCACTTAATCATTTCATTTTTCACCACCTCTTGCAATGTAGGGTTCAATCTACGCTGGGGCTGTCTAGTAGGTCTAGATCCTTCTTTAGTGAAAATCCTATGTGTGCAGTAAGAAGGACTAGTGCCAGTTAGGTTAGAAAGGCTCCATCCTATAGCCTGTCTATGTGCTCACAGGATAGATAAGAGTCGTGATTCTTGATCAGATGATAAGAAAGAGTTAACAATCATCGGATAGGTCTGATCAGGTCCTAGGAAAACATATTTGAGAGAATCAGGGAGAGGTTTGAGTTCAACAGGTACAGGATCAGAAGGAGCAGGTGTGGAAGTTTCAGGAAATCTTAGAGATACTAAAGGAATAGGAGGTAGGTCCTCAGTCTCTAAAATGGGTATCTCAGTAGCAGTCAAGTCAGAGTCCAAAGAGTGTTGAGGTTCTAAGTTTAGTGAATTAATTAAGGTATCCTCAACCAACCGATCCAAAGAATCCAAGGAAAAGATTTCCTCAACTAAATTACAAGTCGGTCCTCTTTGGGCCTAAAAAATATCAATCTTTATTTTCTGATCTCCGAACTTCAATTCTATAAGGCCCTCCTTACAATTAATGTTTGCCTTGGCTGTAGCCAAGAAAGGTCTTCCTAAAATGATAGGTGTGTTCTGGATATCCTCAGGTACTTCCGTGTCAAGGACTATAAAGTCTACAGGAAAGTAAAAATCCTTGACCCGCACTATAACATCTTCCAACACTCCCTGAGGTGTCTTAACTGATCTGTCAGCTAATTGCAGGGACACCACGGTTGGCTTCAGATTGCCAACCTCGAAATGTTTCAGTAGAGAGGTTGGGATAAGATTGATGGAAGCACCTAAGTCTAGTAGTGCTCTGTTAAATGTGGTGTTACCTATCATCAAGGCTAGGAGAGGGGTGCCTGGATCTTTCATCTTAATAGGGAGGGCACTAGAGATAATGGAACTAGCTTGTTCCAAGAGGATAATTGGACTACTCCCTTTTTGGATCATTGCTTTACGCTTAGGTGTACATAGGTCTTTTAAAAACTTAGTGTAAAGAGGTATGTGGTGAATCGCATCCAACAAGGGGATGTTTATGTGGACTTGCTTAAAGAGCTTAATCAAATCCTCCTCAGGTGCCACATGGGTCTTTTTCTTTCCTTTCTCCTTCTTCTTTAAAGCTTCAGGAAAAGGTATAGAAGTGGTGACAAGAGGTTCAGTCCTAGGTAAAGGAGAAGCAGGAAATGGAGGAGTGGAAGTAGAAGTAGAAGCAGGAAGAGGTGGATCTATGGTGCTTTTACCACTCCTAGTGACTATGGCATTTAGTTTGGCCTTGGATGTAGATGGTAAATCGGTGTTGGGTAGCAGAGGTGGATGAGTTTGTGCATAGGAAGAATTTGGGTCTGTGAAAAGTTCAGTGTCGTGCAAGGGTTGTGAAATGACATGTGCTTGACCTTGCACTGCAGGTCTAGGTTGAACATACCTCTGGCCAGGTATGTTCCTAGGGTTGGGTTGTGTTTGAGATGGGAGGGAATGTGGTTGACGGGACTCTGTCAAGTGTGATAGCTGGGCTCTCATCTCAGCTAAGGCCGCATCCTGTCTCTGCTGCATAGCAATATTCTGTTGTTGCATATCAGCTAGAGCTTTCATGATAGACCCCAACTGGTCATCTTGTGTAGGCCTAGGTTGAGAGTATTGGGTGGGCCTGGGTTGGGGTTGCTGGTAGGCACGCGGTGGATATCCATGTGATTGTGGAGGTCGTGCTCGGATCGGGTTGTATTGTGGTGGTGCAGAAGGTTGTTGAAAAGGAGGTCTCTGTGAATTTTCCGACCATGAGAAATTTGGATGATTGTGCCATCCAGGGTTGTATGTTTGTGCAAAAGGGTCATTGTGAATGGCATGGAGCTCCTCCGAAGCTCCAGAAGGCACAGGGAAGTCAGTGTAGGGAGGAACAAAGGTTCCTCCAACCGGTGAAGGATATGGAAATGGGAAATCCGGTAATGTAGATTGTGTCACAGAAAGATTATTCACAGTTGCCCTCCCTATGGGAAACTGAGAAGAAGTGTTTTGTGCTGGTGACTGAGAAGGAGATGATGAAGGTTTTGAGAGAAATTTCCATACTTCATCTACTTTCTTCTCGATTGAGCCCACTTTATCCAGTTGACTAGCCACTATCTCTAAGTCTCTGCTACTGGATTGGGCTTCATGTACCCCCGTATGTGAGTGGGAATGTGAGGACTTCCTATTAAACATGCTCATCGAAGCATTATTAATAGAATTTTCGACCATATCTTCGAAGAGCTCAAAGGCTGAGTCCTCGTCCCGACACAGGAAATTTCCTCCACAAGCGACATCTACAAAATTCCGTGTGTCATCATGGATCCCATGATGGAAGATCTGGACCTATTGCCAGCGTGGGACACCATGGTGGGAACATTTTCTTAGAAGCTCGTGGAATCTCTCCCAAGCCTCGTGCATTTGTTCTCCTGAATTCTGAGTGAATGTAGTGATGGCACGCCTTAAGGCATTAGTGCAGCTTATAGGAAAGTACTTCTTTAAGAACTCATGTTCTAAAGAAGCCTAGGAATCTATAGGTGTAGTCCGTGCAAGTGTTCTAAACCAAAAGGCTGCCTTATATTTCAATGAAAGGAGAACATTTTCATTAAAACCGTGTGCTGATCATGTCCTTGCGGACCCAGAGTTTGGGCAAGATTCTTCAACTCCTCTAAATGCTGAAAAGGGTCCTCAGAAGCAAGTCCATGGAAGTGAGGAATGAGTGCTATAATGTTTGGCTTCAGTTCAGCAGTACGACCCCC
This sequence comes from Thalassia testudinum, assembly GCA_037157565.1. Classification (NCBI taxonomy): domain Eukaryota; kingdom Viridiplantae; phylum Streptophyta; class Magnoliopsida; order Alismatales; family Hydrocharitaceae; genus Thalassia; species Thalassia testudinum. Next base: position 6,150,210 of record JAZHRO010000040.1, on the reverse strand, counting down.
ATCGAGATAGCGTACCACAGGCATCGGTTGAGCAACTGTGGGATTATAGTAATCCTGTAGTTGAGGTCTACGGGGTTGGGGTGGTGCCTGAGGGTTTCTAGGTTTAGGTGGTTGTGGTTGGGGGTTAACTAAAAGATTAACAGCTTGAGTCAGTTGTTGCACCTGTTGGGTTAAGGTATTCATTTGTAATTGTGTTTCGAACAGGTGTTGAAGATGAGGCACAGGTCCTCTCTCCGGGGGTGGGTTAGGAAGATTAGGATATGGTGGAGGTTGGAACCTATGGATAGGTGGTGGTGGTGGTGGAGGATGTGCAATTAAGTGTGGAGGAAGTTCTTTAAAATCCTCGAATTGTGATGACTCATGATCATCCTCTTAGTGAGTGGAATAGTGAATAGGAGTTTGAGGCTCGGGAGGTAAGGGATTGGAAGTGGAAGGCAAAGAAGTAGATGTAATAACTTGGGTATCAGTACCCAAGGGGAGTACTAATTCTGGGTTCTGGGATCTTCTACCTTCCATTGAGTTGGTTTTTGAAAACACGTTTAATTCAATCCGTCTCAACTCAATGGAAAAGCAAAATTTTAGCTAAGTTCACAAAAAGCGGAAAAACCCAATCAAATCTCAATCAACTCATAAGACCAAGCAAGGGAGATAAATCAATTTTTTTTTTTTACTTAGAGGCTGCTACGCAAAATTATATAGTACGCAAGAAATTGTTTCAAACAATTGTACGTGTCCTAAAATAAACCTAGTGATGTGCATACCTCTAAAATCCACTGGGAGTCTGGATAAGACTTGGCGTGCGAATCCAGATCCTGTGGTTGCAGAAGGAGATGAGATAGAAACCTGTGTGTTGTGATCTTAAGTGATCATGCTTTGTGCATGATAGCAATCAACACAATGCGATAAAATCTCAGTCAAGGTTTCACTCAGATTTAATATCTCCTTTTGATTTAGTTCAAGTGATTATGAAGTGATTTCTATGCTACTTGTCTCTCTTTTTAATCCATTCAATACAACAAATGGTCTTCTTTAATTTTAACTCAAATGCGCTTATGACAGGAGTTATGAGAAGAGTAAGGAATGCGTACCTAACTCCAGCAATCTTCAATATGCAAATTTGACTTTGAATTGAAATATAGCAGAAAAAGTATGCAGCCTAAAATGGATGCCTAAAGGTATGCTGCTGCTAGATAAAGATGAGATCTCTCTTTTTTTTTTGAATTTTGAATAATGCAACAAACAAAAACAAAGAAAGAAATCGATTCGGAAAACCGTATCGATGAGAGATGAGTCTAAGAGATAGAAGAACGAAGTCTAGAAAGTCCACAGTTATTACAATGAATGTGTGAGAACAGGCTCTTACAACTTATGACTAACAATTGGTCCTAATTAATATACCTAAATCTAACTAAACTATACTACACTATTACTATACTACTCCTACAGCTACTCTGAGGGCACACTCCGCCTGGACGTCGGGTCAGGAGCACAGCGGTTCCACCAGGAAGACGACCTCCACCTGGAAGGTGATGCTACTCCTCCTCCTCAAGTGCTGTGGAAAAATAACAAATGATTAGTAAAAGAATAAAAGAATGTATACACAATAACAAATTAATCAATGGAGGGAAATAATTATGTATAATCAATGGATTTGAATGAAATGAAATAAAAAATTTCTATATACAAAAAGAATTAAAGAGTAATTTTGGCGTAAAAAGAGAGTTGCCTCCCCGGCAACGGCGCCAAAAATAATGGTAGTTACAAGTAGTTGGTTAGTTGGTGGTTTTATTAATGAATGATGTTGTTGTAGTAAATGTAGGAAATACAAATCATCTTTACGACCATTATTATTTCATTAACTAATTTTTTTTTTACTGATTTATTCCAGGTCGTTCGCTGGGAGGCAGTTATTGATTTACATCACTCTCTAAGTCTAAAATTATTCTTTAATTCCAAAAAAAAAATTTATATCCAACAAAGAATGAATGAAAAAATGCTTGGTTTAATTGTGTACAAAAAATCAATTAAAATGTTTGCAAAAATTAATTACAAACAAGCATCAAACACTTTATCGCTATACTCTAAACTATCTATTTATAAGTTATACTGCTAATACTTACATAAACATACATCACTAACTCATAGTACTTATCATACTAACTTAACTTTCTATCTTGACATATACAGTAACACATACAAAAGCTACAGCAACAGAAATAAGCGTCGTTGGACCCCAGAAAAAACTATATACAAACCAAAAGAGGGAAACCAGGGTCTATAGAGATGGTTATTTTGCCTACAGTGACACTTTATTTTGTTAGAAAAGGTCTGAAGTTATACATAGAAATACATAATTATATTACGTGTATATATATATTATAGTTATCTTGTACAACTTTATTTATACAGGTTTTCAATCTATATATACTTTATACTTACACATATCTGTATTCTCCCTCTCTCTCTCTCTCTTTACTCCTCCTCTGCCTTTCTTCTTCTTCTTAATTTTATTCGTTGCTAGTTCTCAACTTAAGCGTTAAATACTTAGGTGATTAGTCAATGTCATTACAGCTCTTAATTAATCAAAAATTTGGTTAATTTGCGGGCACACTTTTCGAGGGATACACAGCACCCAGAGGGTGGGACTAGACCTCTACTAAGTGCGCCCTAATTTCTCATTAGGCTTCTTAATTACGAGTTAACATGCTCAGATCAGTGGGCCTCACATCCCGCACACCGCCGGGCCCCCGGCCCCACACAAATGCTCAAGTATGCTCATAGGTAATAGGATGATCGGTTGTTTGGGCGCCCGGCGCCCGTGATAGTCGATCATCCTATTACCTATGAGCATACTTGAGCATTTGTGTGGGCGCTCGTGACGACTGATCATCCTATGCAACAAATTCATAATAAGGCGCTGCGCGCACTCGCCCGCCCACAATGTGGGACTATCTGGGTGCCAGCGCAGCGTAGAAATTCCAAGCAGCAAAGCGACAAATGCGATTTTGGCCATAGATTCAAGGGACATAATTTATTAAATATTAAAAATAAATTATGTGAAAATAAAGTATTTATATAATACTATACAATTGTACAATTAATTTGAAATTTTGATTATATTTGCTATATAAATAAATTAGCTAAAGTATACAGTTTATACATATTTAATTTTAGGTTTTGTTTCTTAATTATGTATAAATTATTTATTGTATGGTCTAATTGACCTTATACAGAGTTAGTATACATGTATAAGTATTTCATAAACATTTTTATTATATTTTACAGATTTGATTTATGTTTTATTTATACTTAAATAGCTAATTTTAGGACTATTTTATTTGCAAATTAAATTTAAGTAGTGTATATATTATAAATATACTTAAATTAAGTTGAATTACTTAAAATACATTAGTATACATATACAATGTAAATTACTTAATTTTAACTTAATTTACTAATTTATTTTAATTTAATCTAATAACTTAACTATTAACTTAATAAATTAATTATTTATTCTGTATACATAATTAAATTAAAGCACAAGTTTTAATATGTTTATAATATACATATAAATACATATATACAGTATTATAACTTACTATGGTTATTTATAGTGCTTATTACTTTGTATAGCTTATGGTACATATACATTAGTTTAATTAATAATTAGTTGTATAATTAAGATATATATAACATACTCTAACTTAAATATTTACTTTACATAATACAATATATACATAAGTTATTTAACTTATAGATCAGTATGATTTACATTATAGATAACTAAGCTTACTATATAGCTTAAATAATTACTTATATTCATATTATCCAAAGGATTTTTTTTTTTTGCTGTTTTTGGGTTTTTTTTTCAGTTTTTATGGTTTTAATTATATGTTATGGAGGTAGGAGAAGAGATGAAAAGAATTGGATGAGAAAGAGGACACATTTTTGGTGTTTTGAGAGGTATAGTCTTTTATTAAAACTCATAGTATACAGAATCGTCGACTGGCAAATTATGCCAAGTCAAGGGTTCTGCATACCATGAAACTTGGTATGCAGTTAGAAAATCATTTGATATTCAATCAGACAGTTTTATTTTATTTTATTTTATTTTTTAAATAACTTTTAATAAAATCCCAAGCTCCCTCATCCTAAGCCTTTAAAAGGTTGTCTAAAGTGTCCTAAGGGCTTAAGATGAGACTTAACTATCTAGAAGGCAGGAAATTGCCTTAAACATGCTCAGTCTAAGTTATGTGACATAAAAAAAACAACTAAGCATGTAATTCAAGATAAATTTCAATTAATTTAGATGGTGGACAATACACATTCTTTGTTTAACTGACAAAGATTAAAAAGAGTTGATTACAGCCTTCAACAGATATTACAAGCCAATTAAAGTAAAGGAAAGCTTACATACAGTTTATACAACAATTCTCAACAGTCAACTTCTAGATCTAAACTACTGTCACCATGGGGTTTATTCAGACTTAGGATTTCGTGCTAGATCAGCAGGAAGAAGCTAGCAAGTGCAACAGCAGAGCAGAAAGTTAATCAGCAAGCAACTATTGAACCTACTACCAAAGATTTGATTCTACTTTAGATGTCTTAACTGCTGCTGTAGTTAAGACATCTTCATAGAATCAAATCTGCAACAGACAGGACTCAAAACTAGCTACCTAATAACTTGACTCAGCCAATCAAATTCCAGATCAGGCTATAGACAACCTGATCAGGAATTTTAATTGGTTGTTTCAGGAACTACATAGCTGGGTTGAGGGGAAATGTAGCTGCAATTGCAGCACTTTGCTCTAAATATGGGATTAAAACACATAAAGCACAACTTAGAAATTCCCTCAACACAATCTGATAAGGGTTTCAATTCAAATAAAAATCACTCGGAAATACAAATCAAATCAAGATCCCTTGTTAGCAAAATCCCTTCAGAACAAATGAAAACTGATTTATCTCTTCCTAATGCTATAGGCAACATGTAGGAAGAGTTACATCAGCAACTTTAAAAACACGCATTCAAATCCTAGAATTCTAAGACCTAAAGGAATATGGAAAATTCCTTAGGTCAAAACATCATTCTTCTGAAAATAATTAATTGATGAATACAGGAGAGGACTTCAAATCACCAAAGTGATTTTCATGAGCCCTATCATGCAATCAGGGCATTACAAACCTCATGAGGATCCAAATTAAATTATGGGTCCTTTGAGGTGAATTCTAATTTCAGAATCACCTCAGATTCCTAGCCAAAGAATTAATCAACTGATCAGAAACTCAGTTTGCTAGATCATAGGGTTTAAAGCTCACAAATGTATAAAACATTGAAATCGGATTCAAACAAATCTGGCAAACTGGTTCTTTTTCAAGCTCAGATTAGGGGCTTTGTGACAAAACATGGGATGAATGAGAAGCCCCTAACATGATTTATGACGCCAATTTCAGATCTGATATTAGAAGATAAGCAGATCTGAAATTAGGTCAGATGAGTGGGTGAATTGCAAGAGATAAATCGGGGAAATCAGAAGCGGTATGGAAATCATGAAGAGGGAGAAATCTTATGAAAATTGGCTGTGTGAACCATCCCCTCTAATCTGGAATGATCAGAGGAGGTGAGGGGAATGCATCTATTCTACTTCTACTGCTACAGCTAATCTAACAGGACAATTGAATTAAACACTACAAACTACTTTAATCCTACTTCTACCCTACTTAACTACGGCTACAACTAAATTGCAGAGAATCAAAACTACTCTAACAGGAAGAATGGGACTTGTGGGTCCTTAGCCGGTGGCTAAGGAGGAAGAAGGGAGGGAGATAACTACAACGGAGGGAAAAGCCTTCTAGTGAGGCTTCAGAGTCGTCCTCAGGTGCTATGAGATCCTTAGCAAAGAGGAGGTCGAATAGATTGGTGGGGAGGGCAGCTGGAGTGGACGAATGACTGCTAAAAGGTGTAGGAGAGAGCGATCCCCTCCGCGGGCGGCCACTGAGGTGCTTAAGTAGCAAACTTAGTGGCTCAGATCACTACGTGGGTGAAAATAATCGATGAAGCAACCGGTGGCAAGGATGAGAGGAGAGGGGAGCATGGTTTGCCAAATCAAAAACTGACCGTCGAATGGGATCTGGGGAGAAGGGTGAGCGCACGCGTCGCTTCGTGCAAAGCTTCGATTCAAATCGAGTCGCAGATCAGGATCACGAGAGGACGGACGGCCAAGATCTGCCTTGTTCTTCGCACGCTCAGTGTGTGTGAAGAACAGCAGGTGGCAGTGGTCTATTGGGGAAATTGTAGGGGGAACCCCTTCACGAAGGGGTAGAAATGTTGCACACAGGCCCATAAGTGGAGGAAATTGCAATAGGACGGACCCTGAGGGCTTTCAAAGGGGTCCTTGCAGGTTACAAATAGGTCCAAAAAGGCTTTCTAAGGAAGAGAATGTGATGCATGAAGGACCTAAGTGTAAACTCTATATTACAAGGCCTTAATGATGTCCAAATACCTTCAAATTTTTATATGTGCTCAATTGAACATTTAAGAAATTAATTGTACTTTTGATTTGACTTTTTAAACTTGTTTATGTGTTCAATTCATGCATGTATCACCATTTGACCTAATTTTAAGAATATCTCGTTTCATGACCTAATTATGCAATTTGAACACAGAATCAAGGTTTTAGGCCTTTTCCTTTGATTCCCACACTTAACCCTTTTTATCTGTTAATTTGATATTGTTTTACCCAGTGTCTAGCTTAACTTCAGCTTTTTAGCTGTGATGAGTAGCCACTCATCATGCTGTAAGGCCGTATTTGTGATTTCAGGGTCGCGACTTCTTCCGCCATTGGCGTAGACGCACGAAGCTTGTTTGAAGCTTCGTCCAGGTCCCAAGCGCCCAAGCCTCCAGGTCTAGAAGGTGCGGAATCCCCTCGCGCAATCGACTAGTCCTTCGCTTGGTGTTAGGGGCCTTCGCTGCAACTGCAATCGTTCGCGCCATCTGCTGCAGGCGTATAGGCTGAAGCAGGTGGGACTTTAGTCCCACCTCATGAGTTTTCGAGCGAGCACTGGCGCTTAAATTGAATTTGTGAAATATGCATATTGCCTCCTACTACATGGGGTGAGGTCCCTCGCTCACTTGCGGCCTCGTCCGCGACCCCACGCCACGCGGACCCGGTCTTGACCCGCCTACCCGAGCACACCTCGCCCACCACCACACGTCGGTGGGCCTAGTCCCGAGCACATACACTTGACCCGATAACCCGGCTGGCTTTGGGTGAGCTGTGACCCGAAGAGAGAAATAGAGAGAGAGAAATGCGAGGAGGGTAGGGGTAGGTTTTGCATAACCGTGCCAGTGCAGGGAAGAAGTAGAAGGAAGAAGAGGAAGCAGAAGAAGAGAAGAGGAAGTGGCTAAGGACTTAGCCGCGCCAAGGAAGAAGGAGCAGGAGCTAAAGAAGAAGGCACAGTGCAGAAGGAAAGGAAGAAAAAGAAGAAGGTAGAAGCAGGAGCTGAAGAGGAAGAAAGAGCCAAAGAAGAAGAGAAGAACAGAGAAGGAGGAAGCTGCTGCAAAGAGGAAGACCAAGAAAAAGAAGAGAAGAAGAAAAAGTCAAGGAGAAGAAGCAGCAGCAGCAGCAGCCAAAGAGAAGAAAGGAAGAAGAAGGAGACGTGCACTGTAGCAAATGCTACTTAAGGCGTCTGATTCTTAGAATCAGACGTCTGAAGAGAGAGAAAAAAGAAGAAGGAGAGAAAAGAAGAAAAAGAGAAGACACATTCTACTTTTATTCTCTACACTTTTTTATAAAACATTACAGTATTGTGAATTGTGATCTTTTTGCTTCTAAAATCAAGTTTGCTCCCTGAGTTCGACCTCGGAAAATTTTCAAATTTTGAGTAATAAATAAAGTTAAATTGATGATCATCATGAACATCAGTGAACGTGATGGTGGTCTTGGTGGTGCGCGGGAGTAAGTGAAGAGATCAGATGACCTCGAGATGACAGTGCGGTGAGCGTGGAGTTTGACAGGTGATTAGGGCAAACAAACCCCTTAATTTCTTGAGGGGTTTTGTTTGTGTGGATGAGGCAAAGGTCGTAGGCTTGTCGGTGAAGCGTTTGGAGCTATGGAGTGAGCGGAGAGCTTCGCCAAAGGAATGGTCGGAGTGGAGGAAGATGAAGTCGCGGAGGGCGGAGTGGTGGTCGAGTGTGTGTTGTGAGTGCGGGAAAGAGAAGTAGAGAGGGAGAGAAATGATCTGAGTAGGTAGCGGATGATGAGGAGGAGAAGCGACGCCAGGTGTGGTGTGGCCAGCGCCAAAGACGAAGAGAGCTTCAGTGGGAGAGAATCGGCGACGACGAGGGGAATTAGGGCACCCGCTAGTATGGCACGACGCGGAAGACGGAGAGGAAGGAGAATCCACCACTGGTATTGTGAGCAAATGACGAGAGTGGTCGAGGAGAGTCGCCAAACATCATGGAGCTTTTCGGCTGGAGAGGAGAGAGGAATGAGAGGTATTCTGGCCAAAAACGAGCGTGAAGAGAATGATTTGTTCTCAGGAGTCTTTAAATAGGCTATAGAGGGAGGTTTGAAGCTTGGAAACCAAGCTTTCAAGCTTGGTAAGTTCATCGGAGTAGGACACCCACATCTCTTATGCGTTCGCATGAGAGATTGGGAAAGAATTGGTGACTTGGACATGGCTCAATAGGATGGAGATTACCTGACCAATCTTCCTTTAAATTTTGAGAATGATTAGTAAAGAAATCACTATGTTCTGGCCAAAGAAGCTCGTCGGAGTAGGATTCCTTGTTGATAATGGTGGAGGGACCTTTTTGCAAAGAGTGACGACAAAGATAAGGGCTTATTTGTAATGAATTTCAAAAGCTAGGGGCACTTGTGAAATAGACAAGATTGAAATGCAAATTAGGTTAAGATGATCTCTGATTGGACCTAAATTTTTATATAAACCTAATTTGGACCCAAGGATTACAATGGTGAAGTTGGATTTTGGTTTTGACCTAGTTTGAATGTGTAATTTGTGGAAAAACCCAAATTAAGGCAATAGTTTGTCTATGACTCTGTTTTAGGTCAAAACGGGTTCTGATGGTCAATTCAAAGATGATAAACCCTAGAGAATATTTTTCTATGAATTTTAGAGGGTTTATGTGAATTTTATCTTGAACAAAACTTCAATTAATTTAACAGGTCAGTTTTTAGAGTTTTAGATGTCCATTAATTCTTAAAATACATGAAAACCCATTTCTGTCTGCATTGACCCACTTATTAGGCATTAATGTCTAAATGACCTTTAATAAATCCTGGGCATACTTCGTGGTTATTCTCTATTTGTGATAAGATGGTAAAATTGCAGAAATAACCCTATTTTCACCTTTTCTTCTCAAAACAACTCACCCTGCTTAAGAGACTTTCTGACTGATACGTAGGAGCTTTTATTGACTTTATAAGACTAAATTAAACTAGTTATGGCTCATGATGGTGTTCCCATCATTCCCCCATGCCTAGCTTTTGCTAGTCCCTTAGTAAAGTTCTATGAATTAAACCAGTTATCTAAGTTGGATGTAACTGTCATGATGCCATACTAAGCCGCATCTCTAGGAATCAGATCTTAATACCAACAATAGGCCTAGAGGTACTCAAGTACCAGCCCAGATTCAGACCTAACTAACTTCCGTCTTAGTCTGCCGCGAGGGTTTCTAAGGCCCGCAGGAACTAACTTAAGATTCATTGTACATAGCAGTTAAGGCACCCGTGCTTGAAACATTGTTAGTCTAAGTTCGGTTTGCCTGTGCATTTTGTAAGAGAGATATAGAAGGAGAATTTGATTTGTGGGGAACTTTCTCTCTCTTTTCCTTTTCATTATATTTTTCCTTAGATCCATTTTTGGATTGGCCCTAAACACGGTCTGTATCGGATTCTTTGTCCCCACCATCAACCTCGCAGGGTCCCTGGCAATCGATGCTTCAAGATAACATCACCCATAGCAACCCTCAAAACCTTGGCTTTCAAGATTTCGGGATAATCCCACCCATGGTGTTCTGTAGTTAAATCCAGACCCTAGTAATCGACATTTTAGGATAATGCTGCCCGTGGCATCTAAACCAGCACAAGGTGCTTACATGCCCCCAGTAGGATATTTAGATATCCTAGGAGACAAGCACCGAGGAGACAATATGTTATTACGCATCTTCGAAGGGAACTTCCTGCCTCTCCGCACTGGGAACTCATCCAAATCAACTTGTGTTTTCGAGTTGCTCCTAATCTAGATCTTAGGACCTTTTTCAGAATAGATTATATGCCCTTTGGCATGATTTCATTATTTAGAGCGCACTAAACCGAACTGTGTGTGATTTAGGGTGCTTAAGTTACTGAGTCCCGCAAATCAGAGATCAGTTAACGAGGCTGGATACTACCTAAGCCTTAGACTTAATACACAAGCTTTGCATTTTCCTTAACCTCTTGAGGATTAATCCAGATCAAGACAAGTACGTGAGTGTTTAAATCTAATTAGATCCAAGTGTCTTAAGGTTGGTATTTGCCACTAATCCCTTAAGTTTTAGCTTTCTGGGTTTTATTTCATCATTCGATCCAACCTCGAAGTTAGGTAAGTTCCATATTACTTTGAAGGGCTCAATTTCTTTTTTATCTTTTTGCTCCTTTCTTCTTTTTTCAAATTTTCTTCCCTCCTTTTCAAAATGGCTCTCCTTTTTCCTCAACCTTTTTTTTGTGTGAAACCCTTATTGTGAATTGATTCTCACGGCATTTTGCACTTTCTTACCCCCCATGCCTATGATTTGCAATGTCCTCATTATAAATTAGGTGGGTTCGAGTTCAGCTTAGGTAGTACATTAGAACAAGTTCGGAGGGTGGGTGGATGGGTCAGAGTGACTGTTGTGAACGACTTCAAACTCTGGTATGAGTACCAGAGGTGGAGTCAGGTGTTCTAATGGACGAACCCTAAAGTGTAATCTAAGTTCAGCAAAGAGATGTGTTAAAAGGGTTTCGGGTTTTTCAAGAAAATGACGGGTTGCCTCCCGTTAAGCGCTGAGTTTAACGTCATTCACCGGGCGTAATAAGCTTAGGGAGAATGGAGATCAAAAGATACCTCAACCAAATTCGTATCAGTAAGCTCAATGAATGGCTTAAGTTGCTAGCCATTCACGATGAAAGGTTCAGAATCAAGGCTCGGTTGACTGATTTCGATGGCTCCATTTCCAAAGATTTTTCTTACTAAGAAAGGTCCAATCCATTTGGATATGAGTTTGCCTGGGAAAAGTTTTAGCTTGGCATCAAAGAGTAGGACCTTCTGACCAGGATGGAAAGTTTTTCTAGAAATATGTTTGTCATGAAAAGCCTTTACCTGCTCTTTGTAAATTCATGAGTTTTCGTACGCGTCATTGGGTAGTTCCTCGATCTCGCTCATTTGAAGCTGATGGTGGGTTCCGACCTTAAGCAGATCTAGATTGCACTTTCGTACTGCCTAATAGGCTTTGTGCTCCATCTCGACGGGGAAGTGACATGCCTTCCTGTACACCAATCTGAACGGAGACATACCTAATTGGGTTTTGTGGGTGATCCTATAAGCCCACAAAGCTTCCGGAAGTCGGGTTGACCAGTCCTTCCTGTCAGGTCGAACAGTGACCTAGAGGATTTTCTTAATCTCCTGATTAGATAGTTCAGCCAATCCATTGGTTTGGGGGTGATAAGGAGTCGAGATTCGGTGTGACACCACAAATTTGGTCATAAGGGATCTGAACTATGCATTTTTAAAATGGGTCCCTTCATTAGAGATAATGGCACGTAGGACATCGAATTGAGAAAAGATGTGCTGATGAATGAACTTGATTACTACTTTATGATCATTGGTTCGGGTCAGGATAGCTTCGATCCATTTAGATACGTAATCTACGACGAGGAGAATGTTTTCGAAGCCGTCTGATTTAGGGAAGGGTCCCATAAAATCAATCCCCCATATATTGAAGATTTCGCATACGAGAATCGGATATAAAGGCATCATTTCGTGGTGGCTAATGTTCCTTAAGGTCTTGCAACGAGTGCATGCCTTACAGTTTTATGTCCTGTAAGGAGTTGTATGTGTCCTTGAAGACCGTGGGCCAATAAAAGCTGCACTGGAGGACTTTAGCTACGGTTTTATGTTCGGAGAAGTGTCCATCGCAGGCCTGGTCATGGCAGAAGGACAAAATGCCCTGAATTTCTGCTTCCGGCATGCTTCATTTGATGATTTGATTAGCTCCAATGCGGAAGATGTACATGTCTTCATAGATATAGTACTTGGCATCAGAAATCAATTTGTCCTTCTTGGCCTTCGGCCAATTAGACGGGATCTGATGTGACGCCAAGCAGTTAACCAAATCAGCATACCAGGGAAGTCCAGCATCAATAGTCAGGTGGTGCTCATCAGGAAAGTGCTATGTGATTGGTCCGGAAGGGTCGATGATATCAGAAGGAAGGCAGGACAAGTGATCAGCTACCATGTTCTATTTTCCCGCCTTGTCGCGAATCTTGAGGTTGAATTCTTGCAACAGCAAGATCTAGCGGATTAGTCAAGGTTTCACGTCCTTCGCGAGGAGGTGTCTCATTGCAGTGTGATCTGAGTTTATAATAACATGGGAACCCAAAAGATAGGATCGAAATTTTTCGAGGCCAAAGACTACAGCTAACAACTCTTTCTCAGTAACTGTGTAGTTATGTTGAGTATCGTCAAGTGTCTTGCTAGCGTAGTAGATGACCATGGGTTTCCCGTCTATTTTCTGCCCAAGTACCTCACCCACTGCATAATTAGACACATCGCACATGATCTCAAAGGGTAGAGACCAGTCAGGGGATTGCAGGATTAGTGCTTGGGTGACTCGGTCACGTAGGCTCTCAAATGCGTGAGTGCACTCATCAGTGATCTTGAAAGGGACATCCTTTGAGAGAAGATTAGTCAAGGGACACACGATTTTCAAGAAATCAGGAATGAAAACGACGGTAAAAATCGACGTGCCCCAGAAAGGAACGGATGTCCTTGACTGAGCTAGGAATGGGTATCTTGGAAATCAAATTAACCTTAGCTCGATCAGCCTGGATGCCTTTTTCAGAAACAAGATGTCCCAGGACAATTCCCTCAGGAACCATGAAATGGCTCTTTTCCCAGGAAAGAACTAGATTCACGTTGATACAATGCTTGAGGATTTGGACCAAGTGCAAGTGGTTATCATCACAAGATTCCCCAAATACCGAGAAGTCATCCATGAAGACTTCAAGGTACTCACCTACCATATCTGAGAATATGGCAAGCATGCATCGCTAAAAAATAGCAGGTGCATTGCAGAGACCGAATGGCATCCTACGAAATGCGTATGTCCTGAAGGGGCAGGTGAAGGTAGTCTTCCCTTGGTCCTCAGGATGGATTGCCACTTGGTTATAACTGGAGTACCCATCCAAGAAGCAAAAGAATCGATTCCCTACCAATTTCTCGAGTATCTGATCAATAAATGGCAGTGAGAAATGATCCTTTTTCATGGAGGCATTTAGTCTTTGATAATCAATACTGACTCTCCACGAGTTTGCAATGTGGGTCGGTATAGTTTCTCTGATTTCAATCATAATGACGGTGAGTCTGGCCTTTTTGGGCACAACTTGGATTGGGCTCACCCAACGACTGCTGGAAATTGGGTAGATGAAACCTGCATCTAACCACTTGATGATCTCCTCTTTCACGACATCCTGCAAGTTCGGATTCAGACGTCTTTGCATTTCACGGGATGGTCGTGAGCCCTCTTTGGTGTAGATGTGATGTGTGCAATATGAGGGGCAGTTGCCAGTCAGGTGATCGTGAGTCCAACCAATGTCTCTCCGATACTGCTGGAGGATAGAAATCAAGCGGGTTTCCTGATCAGAGGTAAGGTGAGAATTGATAATCACAGGAAATGTCTAATTAGAACCCAAAAAGACATATTTGAGATGGTCAGGGAGGGGTTTCAACTCCATGACTGGATTTTCAGCAGCAACAGGTGGTTCAGGGTGAGGTTTAGGAGTAATGGCAGGAGCTAAAGGTATCACCATGTCTGGTTCAGGCTCCTCTAAGTGTGGGGTTTGATCCTCTTGTGGTTGATTATCAGAGATAAGAAGGTTTTCCTCGACACATGAGTCATCAACCACAGACTCAATGTCGCAAATTTGTTCGATAACCCCACAATTAATTCCTTTTTGGGCCTTAAAGATGTTGATCTTTAGTGTCTTATTCGCAAATTTTAACTCAATTTGGCCCTCCTCACAGTTGATATTGGTCCTAGCTATGGCCAAAAAAGGTCTCCCTAAAATGATCGGTGTGTTTTTCAAGTTTTAAGGAGCATCCATGTCCAAAACTATAAAATCCACAGGGAAGTAGAAATCTTGTACCCTCACTATGACATCCTCGAAAATTCCTTTTGGTGACTTAATGGATCGATCAACTAATTGCAATGTCACCTCTGTCGGTTTAAGCTTAGACTCTTCAAGGTGGTCAAGTAGGGATGTAGGTATTAGGTTTATGGAAGCTCCTAGATCTAATAAGGCTCTGTCAAACTATATATCACTGATAGCACAGGAGATCAACAGGGTTCCTGGGTCTTTTGCCTTAGGCGGGAGTTTGCTCAAAATGATGGAGCTGGCTTGCTCTGACAGTACGATTGGGTTCCCACCTTTTGTTCGTAGCTTACGCTTTGGTGTACATATATCTTTTAGGAATCTTGCGTAAGCTGGTATGTGGCGAATTGCATCCATCTATGGGATGTTTATTTGAACCTTCTCAAAGAGCTTGACCAAGTCCTCCTCGAGAGCCACGGATTTGGGTTTATTCTTTCCCTTAGTCAAGGCCTCGGGAAATGGGACTCAGTTGGTTCCTCTAGAATTGGCTTAGGCTCTTTATCAGGGATCGGGGTGTCTTGGATGACCAATCTAGGGTTAGGGTCTACAGTCTCAGGAAAGTTATGGCTAGGAAAAGGTGGGTCCTATGTTGCTTTGCCACTATGGGTGGTGACGGAATTTAATCCTGCTTGATTCTGGTTTGGGCTAGGGAGGATAGGTGTCTGCTGCTGAAATCCAGAATAAGAGGTTGAAGCACTCGTCCCGTCAGGGGATGGAGTAGAATGGGCCTGATAGACAAAGTGGGCTTGGCCCTGATTTGGAATCATAACGTGCCTCTGGTTCGACACGTTATTTGGATTCAGAAGAGGCTGAAAAGGGAGTGCACTCGGCTGGCGAGCACTTGCTAATTGTGCCAATTGATTTCTCAACTCAGAGATCTCTTCTTATGTTATTTTTGCATGTCAACCAAGGTCTGGAGAATCAAAGATGTCCGATCTTCCATAGGTGGTCCAGATTGAAAATTTTGATTGGGCCTTGGTTGAGTGAGTTGATAGGGATGCGGATTTTGTGGTCGGGGTTCGAATTGAGGTCTTGGATGTGGGTTATTTCCTGACCATACAAAGTTTGGATGATTACGCCAGCCAGGGTTGTAGGTATTGGAGAAGGGATTGTTCTGGATAGCATGAAGATCCTCGTAGGTTTGAGGATCCCCAGAATAATCAGGGTACGAGGGTTCAGAGTTCCTCCAATTGTGGTAGGCTGGCCTGGAGTTTCTGCCGAAGCCATAATCAGACGGGGGTGGATACGCATCCATCCCCAGAGGGTGGTAGATATCATGTGCAGTTTCCCTACCTGAGGGCTGTGGTGCAGTAGTGGTTTTGTGTAGATGTCGAGTGATGTCGTCCAACTTCTTCTCAATGATGGAGACTTATCCAATTGACTAGCTACCAACTCCAAGTCAATGGATGCGGAAATGCCTCGAGATTTGTGTATCCCCCTATTGTCTGTCAATGTGGGGGTGGATGACCGCTCATACGCACCTAGTGACTCATTGTTTAGGGAGTTCTCGCACATGTTCTCGAGAATCTCCCAAATCTCATCTTCATGCTGACCCATGATGCTGCCACCATAGGTTGCATTGACAAATAGCTTGATATCATCACGGAGCCCGTGGTAAAAGGATTGGACTTGTTCCCACTTTGGGACTCTGTGATGGGGGCATTTACACATGAGATCCAGAAAATGATCCCATCCCTCGTGTAGAGATTCTCTCTCTCCTTGGGAGAAGTGCATGATTTGGTGCCGCGTAGCTTTTGTGCGACCAATGGGATATAATTTTTGCAGGAAGGTGGTTTGAAGTTCTTCCCATGTGTTGATTGCGTGTGGATAAGTTTGAAACCAGTAGGCTGCTTTACCGGCCAGAGAGGAGAAGATCTTTAAGAGCAAGCCGTCACGACTCTGCATGTCTGCCCCAAAGGTGTGGGCCAGATGCTTCAGATTCTTGATGTGTTGGAAAGGATCCTCGAAGTTTAAGCCATGGAATTTTGGAGTCATGTGAAGCATACTAGGCTTGAGCTCCACTTCGAGTCCTCCCGCAGGGATATTGGTTCGTGGTTCGATCTCGACTGCTGCAGGATTGTAGTGATCTAGCATTTGAGGACGCAATGGTGGGTTGATGAAGGCATTGATCTGATCTTTGAAATCAAAGGATTGTTGTGGTTCAAAGTTAGGTCATTTTGGTTGATCCATGGTTGTGATTGGAGGTTCGGGCTTAGAATCAGAGGAAATGTCAATATGATCAGGTTGTTGCACAAACATGGAGGTCGAGGCCTGGCCTCGACGAGAGTGGATAACTAATGGAGGCTTCAAGTTTGCTCTTAAGGACCTCCTCCCAAATATACACTAATGGAGAAGATGAGAGATAGAATGTTAGACGGACCCAATCGAGGCACCCAAAGCTTTTTGGATGACTATAGAGGTTTAGGGCAGATGATACCCCTGGATCAGAAAGTCATCCACCTGAGAATTACCTAGGAAGCTAGGAAGGGAGAGTCTCACAAAGACACCTGCACGATAGAGCATCCCCACGGGTTACAGGGTTTCCCCCACCCGACCTTTCTTGTCACTGAGGGTTCAGGTAGACCAGAATGGTGACTTGACCTCTTAAGTCTACCAATTTTAAGTTTAGAGCAAGGTGCTTATGATTCCACTTGAACTTCAAGATATTTTGTGCAAGGTGGCCTAATTTGAAGATTGGTTGACCCCAGAAGGTGGGTCAACATCACCTGTCTGTCCTTTGAGATTATTAGGTCCCAATTTTTGAGATTTTAGTGGATATTTAGAGTCTGATTTTAGAGTTTGCTTTCTTAGGTCAATTCAAACAAGGCTTGGGACACACACAAGTTGGGAGAATATATTCTTGATTAAGCAAGTGGAGTCCTCAACCCTAGAATAGAAATCCTATGTTGGCTCTGATTGGTCCAATTAGTTTCGTCCAAATTTGGTACCTAGGGCTCAAGCAAGAAGGTGATAGCCCTAGATATCTTAAACCCTAAGTAGGTGCAGAAATCAAGGTTAGGGTTTGTCTACAAAAGAATCAAATTAGGCAACTTGTGAGGATTGATTCTAAAAATAGAATGCAAGATGATCCTAATTGATTTTTTTCCTTTTTTTAGCTTTTCAGAATCAAGGGAGGGGCTTAATGAGGATGGAAAATGAGATTATCTGCCCCTGGAGTGGCTGTTGTGCAGTTGATCTTGCTCGGTTAAATCTCCCTACACAATCGTAATCAAAAGAGATAAATCAAGTTAGTATTAATTCAGGAATTGTAATCCAGAGATCAAATTGCACGTTGCTCCCCGGCAACGACGCCAAAATGTTAATGTACTGATTCGGGGTATTAAAATCACTTTGTTGTAATATAGTCGAAAATAGCATGTGAATAAATACAATTTATAGCTTGAAAGAAATTCAAGATCGAACGGAGGGAGCAAATGTTGCAATTAATTTTAAGATCACAATTTTAGGCACAATATAAGAATATAATGGAAATCTCAAGCATAATAATATAAATATAGAAGCAAGTGTCAATGTAGCCAAATGGATTAGGGTAAAATGGTGATTTGAATTGCCAAATTACCCTATTACAATTATATCAAATATCTCAATAGTATCAATCAACCAAATACCACGTAGGATAAGTGCACTGTACACTCCCTGTCAGAGATCAGATGGCTAGAACCTCAGTCAGAGTGCTTAACCATCTAGATGCTACAATGTCATGAGGGCACTCTTCTTCTACCCTTCCTTTCTCTCCTTAAGCTCAAGGAAAGGCACAGCACGGAGGTCAGCACCAACACCAATAGAGGTGAAAGCCTCCCTCAGAATTTGCTAAGTGTTGAGAGGTAAGTAGCAGAGCAAAACCCCCCCTCCCCTCTCTCTCTTTCTCTTTATTTCCTTCTCTTTCTCTCAAACCTGGGGCTAACTGGGTAATCTGATATATGGTTAGAGGTCCAGACTCGCCAGTGTGGGGTAGCGATTGAGGGTGCTTAGAGAGGTGATTGGGGACCCAACCCCCGGTGATCTTGGGCGATAAGGCCCCTTTAGAAAATCAATTTATGCAGCTTTGAAGGCTCGGCAGTTCACGATGTGCGACTATTAAGTCCCTGTTCTTCGTGTGAGTTGCAGCAAGTGAAGATGCCTCAAATGGAGGCAGTTGCAGGCACTGGTGACCCCAATCAAGGACCTGGGAAGGGTCCTGAGACCACTCCACATGAATTGGGGCTGATATCTAGAGTGGATGTGATTGGAAGACTGAAGGTGTTGTCGGCGCAGCCGTGGCGGTGGCGGAGCTTCGGTGGCGTACCTGCAAGCATGAGAACGGCCTCACAGCCACATCAAATATGCTCAGTAGGATCACTTGAGGATGGTGAATGCGAGTAACTGAAGAGGTCAGACGTCCTTGAGATGATAGTGCAGTGAGCATGGAGTTCGACAGGTGATTAGGGCAAACAAACCCCTCAATTTCTTGAGGGGTTTTGTTTGCGTGGATGAGGCGAAGGGTGTAGGCTTGTCGACGAAGTGTTTGGAGCTGTGGAGTGAGCGGAGAGCTTCGCCAGAGGAATGGCCAGAGTGGAGGAAGATGAAGTCGCGAAGGGAGGAGCGGTGGTCGAGTGTGTGTCGTGAGTGCGGGAAAGAGAAGTAGAAAGGGAGAGAAATGCTAAGTAGGTAGTGGACGACAGGGAGGAGAAGCAATGTCGGGTGTGGTGTGGCCGACGTTGGAGACAAGAGAGCTCCGATGGGAGAGAATCGACGACGACGAGGGGAATTAGGGCGCCTGCTGGTATGGCGCAACGTGGAAGACGGAGAGGAAGAATTCGCCATTAGTATTGTGGGCGGACGATGAGAGTGGTCAGGAAGAGTCGCTGGATGTCGTGGAGCTTTTCGGCTGGAGAGGAGAGAGGAAGGAGAGGTATTCTGGCAAAAAACAAGCATGAAGAGAACAGTTTGTCCTCAGGAGTCTTTAAATAGGCCTTAGAGGGAGGTTTGAAGCTTGGAAACCAAGCTTTCAAGCTTGGTAAGTTCGTCAGAGTAGGACACCCACATCTCTCATGCGTTCACATGAGAGATTGGAAAAGAATTGGAGACTTGGACATGGCTTAATAGGAAGGAGATTACCTGACGAATCTTCCTTTAAATTTTGAGAATGATTCATCAAGAAATCACTGTGTTCTCGCTAAAAGAAGCTCACCGGAGTAGGATTCCTTGTTGATAATGGTGGAGGGACCTATTTGCAAAGAGTGACGAAAATATAGGGGCTTGTTTGTAATGAATTTCAAAAGCTAGGGGTACTTATGAAATAGACAGGACTGAAATGTAAATTAGGTCCAGATGATCTCTGATTGGGCCTAAATTTTGATATAAACCTAATTTGGACCCAAGAATTTCAATGGTGAAGTTGGATTTTGGTTTTGACCTAGTTTGAATGGGTAATTTGCGTAAAAACCAAAATTAGGGCAATAGTCTGTCTATGGCTCTGTTTTAGGTCAAAACGGGTTCTGATGGTCAATTCAAAGATGCTAAACCCTAGATAATATTTTTCTATTAATTTTAGAGGGTATATGTGAATTTTATCTTGAACAGAACCTCAGTTAATTAAGCGGGTCAGTTTTTAGGATTTTAGATGTCCATTAATTCTTGAAATGCATGAAAACCCGTTTCTGTCTGCATGGACCAACTTATTAGGCATTAATGACTAAATGACCTTTAATAAACCATTGGCATACCCCGTGGTTATTCTGTATTTGTGATAAGATGGTAAAATTGCAGATATAACCCTAGTTTCACCTTTTCTTCTCAAAATAACTCACCCTGCTCAAGAGACTTTCTGACTGATATGTAGAATCTTTTATTGACTTTATAAGACCAAATTGAACTAGTTATGGTTCATGATGGTGTTCCCATCACACACTAAAAATACTTTTGTTTTTTTTGGTGGGAAACTATATTTACAGGACCTGGAGAACATATTTGACTTATTCTAAAGAATTTCTTTTTCTGAAACTTTTCTTTTTCAAGTAACTGTCAGTATCTCTCCAACAAATTTATTTGGTGGGTGAGTTTTCTGGTGGAAAGAGATTCTCTTAGACACAAGACTAAAGACTAGGACAAAGTGTCTACCTACACGCACAGGTAAGGACTCCACCTTCCTTAACGAATACTGGGGTTGAATTTCAAACTCACAAGGCCTTTCTCGACACTGTGTAGTGAAAATCAAGGTTACTTAGACTCCTAAGCCAAAGCAAACCAGCGAATCCTGTACTGGTGACTCAGGTACAAGAATACGTCATAAGTTAGGAGAGATCATGGTCTATCTTGTTAAAGCTTAAAGTGTGTTAAGCCAAAGCCTGAGTGAATCAAGCTACAGTGTCCCGGAAAGTCTAACCAGCAAAGGTTGAATGTCCACTGAAATGACCTGCCACCCTTTTTGTCGGATAAGACGTCTGGAGTGTCAGTCATACGTCTGTCTAGACGTCTGGACATAGGTCCGGACATCCGAAAGTGGGAAAAATCGAAACCAACTTTTCCTCCACATGAGCGGTGTGTGGAGCGTTCTCTCTCCTCGCGGCCCTCTCACCCGAAACCCTAATCCTCTCCTTTTTAAACCTCCCCACACCTCCTTTCTTCTCCCTATCACCACCAGCCACCGCCCCCTTCCACTCTGTTGTCGACGTTTTTGTGCGGGTTTAAAGGATGTCACGTTGTAGTATAACCGACAAAACGTCTAAACAAATATAAAGAATTTTATTACTCGAAGACCGGAGTATCCGAGGTCGATCAAAGGGAGAAAATGGAATTTACTACTAGTCAAAATGTAATTGAACACTCTAATTTACTCAGAATATCAATTCAAATGTGAATGTATGCAATTAAAAGTAATTAGGACAAAAATATGAAATTGGACGTCTGATCACAAGATCAGACGTCTTAAAAGTATTTCTCCTTTTCTTCTTCTTCTGCAGTCTCTCATTTTCTTCTTCATTTGCTTCTTTCTCTGCTTTCTTTCTTGTCTTGCGAAGCCTTCTTCTTCTTCTTCTTCTTCTTCTTCTTCTGCTTTCCTTCTTCTCCTGCGAAGGCTTCTTTCTTTCTTCTTCTTCTCTGTCTTGCTCCTTCTTTCTTTTCTTCTTTGGCTTGCCTTTCCTTCTTCTTCTGTAGCGGCCAAGTCCTTCTTCTCCTGCGTTCAGCCTGCCGCACAGGAGCAAAACCTAACCCTTCTCCCTCTACCTGCGCGTCTCTCTCTTAAGCAGTTCACTCATGGACGCTCTCCCAGAGCCACAGCCATAATCGGGTCGGATCGTACCCGGGCCCAGGCTCACCTGTAGGTGACGATGTGCGAGGAGTGCGTAGGTCTAGGTCGGGTCGGATCCGCCAGGTCCGCGTGGTCAAGCCGCGGACGAGGCGGGTGTGGGGTCAGTGAGGGACCTCACCCCTGTGCGTACGGAGGCAACCAGCTTAAAGCACAAATACAATTTATAGCGTACCTGAGTGTTGCAATCCCACGATGTGGGACTAAAGGTTCCGCCCTGATTTCACGCGCGCCCGCAGACTCTCGTATGCAATTGCCCAAGCGGATGGCTCTGCTGGCGCTCCGTGCTGGGCTCACTCACCTCGCGACACTCGCGTGAGTCTCCTGCATCTGCAGCCTGGGAAGCCTGATGCCTGGAGCTTCGTTGGAGCTTCATCAGAGGTCGTCCATGGCGGCAGGAGCTCAAACACTGTCATGCACAAAACGAGCCTCTCGGCCCAATCAGATCAGCTAGAGACCTTCGCCGTGGCACGGCGAAGGCGGTGGACGATGCTGCAGGCCGCCGGTCGGCCTAGGCGTGCGTGCCTAGGTCAACCTGTGGCCGGAGATGGTGGGTTGTTCGGGGGGTGATTATGGAGGTCTGGAGTGGTAGTTGTAGGGTGGAGCGAGTTCCTGGTGGTGAGGCGGAGCTCTCGAAGTGGTTGGCGAGCCGTGTGGGGGGCTGGAATGGTGGAAGCAGCTCGCCGGAGGTCGGTCGGTGATGTGGAAGATGAGGGTGGTCAGCGTCGGTCGAGGGGTAATCAGATGAGATAACAGGGGGAAAAGAGAGAGGAGAGGATGGAGAGGAGTTCTAACCTAATTGTAAGGACGAAAGGGGACGGAAGGCGGACAGCAGTACCTGCTGTCGCCGGAGGAGATGATGCCCAGTGGGGGAGAACGGCGGCGACGACGGGGCTGAGGCGGCGTGCGCGGGTACTGCGCGACGCGGAGGGAAGTCAGGAAGCTAACTCTGCCACTGGTTTTGTGGCAGAGCGAAGAGGGAGGGGAGGGGGGCTCGCCGGAGCTTGCTGGGACTTTCGGCTGGGCAGGAGGAGATGAATTGGGGGTGGACACTCGGCCAAATCAAGCTCCCCTCCTGCGGCAGGGTCTGGGGGGTGTTTTATAGGTGCTGGCCGCTCCTGTCAGTGTGTGGAGAACGTGCCATTAGGTCTGCCGACTTGCCGGAGTTGGAAGGAAGGTGGATACCCAAATCTCTCGTGCGTTCGCACGAGAGATTGGGTTCACACCAGCGATTGTAATTGGCTTTATAAGGAAGGGAATTCCTCAGAGAATCCTCCTTCCATTTCTGGGAGGGAATCTCTGAGGGATTAGAGAGCAATCCCTCTCCGAACCTCGCCGGAGCTCGGTTCTGCCCTAGCAATGGCGGCAAGGCCGGTTTGCAAAGGAGGCGAAGAACCTAGGGGGTTCTCTGCAAAGGTATTCGAAAGATAGGGACCAATTTGTGATTTGGGTGTACTAAATTGCAAAGTAGGTCAAGATGACCTCTCCTTAGGTCCAAATTTTGGTAAAAACCTAATTTGGACCTAAGGAATCCAATGGTGAAGTTGGATTTTAGGTTTGACCTCGTTTGACTGGACATTTTGCGTAAAAACCGAAATTAGGTTAATTGAAGAGCTAGGACCCTAATCTAGGTCAAACTAGGTTCCAAAGGCCAAATTAAGTGTTCTAAACCCTAGAGGATGTTTTTCCATGATTTTTAGAGGGTTTACTTGCTTTTTGTTCTGACCAGAACCTTGTTAATTTAAGCGGGTCTGTTTTAGGGTTACCAAGTGTCATTTAGTTCTTAGATTGCACATAAACCCATTTCTGATTAACTCAACCCACTTTTTATCTTATTTGGATCATTTGACCTATGTTTTGCTTATGAGAAATCCCGTTTATGTACTGCAATGGTAAAATTGCAGTTTTAACCTTTATTTCATGTTTTCTTCTCAGAGAACTTGTTCCTTCAGTTAGGCCTTCTTCTAGGTTATGTAGGAGCTTTTATCTTCTTTATTGGGTCAAAATGAGCTAGTTATGGCGAATGGGTAATTTGTGGAAAAACCAAAATTAGGGCAATAGTCTGTCTATGGCTCTGTTTTAGGTCAAAACGGGTTCTGATGGTCAATTCAAAGATGCTAAACCCTAGATAATATTTTTCTATTAATTTTAGAGGGTATATGTGAATTTTATCTTGAACAGAACCTCAGTTAATTAAGCAGGTCAGTTTTTAGGATTTTAGATGTCCATTAATTCTTGAAATGCATGAAAACCCGTTTCTGTCTGCATTGACCAACTTATTAGGCATTAATGACTAAATGACCTTTAATAAACCATTGGCATACCCCGTGGTTATTCTGTATTTGTGATAAGATGGTAAAATTGCAGATATAACCCTAGTTTCACCTTTTCTTCTCAAAATAACTCACCCTGCTCAAGAGACTTTCTGACTGATATGTAGAATCTTTTATTGACTTTATAAGACCAAATTGAACTAGTTATGGTTCATGATGGTGTTCCCATCACACACTAAAAATACTTTTGTTTTTTTTTGGTGGGAAACTATATTTACAGGACCTGGAGAACATATTTGACTTATTCTAAAGAATTTCTTTTTCTGAAACTTTTCTTTTTCAAGTAACTGTCAGTATGTCTCCAACAAATTTATTTGGTGGGTGAGTTTTCTGGTGGAAAGAGATTCTCTTAGACACAAGACTAAAGACTAGGACAAAGTGTCTACCTACACGCACAGGTAAGGACTCCACCTTCCTTAACGAATACTGGGGTTGAATTTCAAACTCACAAGGCCTTTCTCGACACTGTGTAGTGAAAATCAAGGTTACTTAGACTCCTAAGCCAAAGCAAACCAGCGAATCCTGTACTGGTGACTCAAGTACAAGAATACGTCATAAGTTAGGAGAGATCATGGTCTATCTTGTTAAAGCTTAAAGTGTATTAAGCCAAAGCCTGAGCGAATCAAGCTACAGTGTCCCGGAAAGTCTAACCAGCAAAGGTTGAATGTCCACTGAAATGACCCGCCACCCTTTTTGTCGGATAAGACGTCTGGAGTGTCAGTCATACGTCTGTCCAGACGTCTGGACATAGGTTCAGACATCCGAAAGTGGGAAAAATCGAAACCAACTTTTCCTCCACATGCGCGGTGTGTGGAGCGTTCTCTCTCCTCGCGGCCCTCTCACCCGAAACCCTAATCCTCTCCTTTTTAAACCTCCCCACACCTCCTTTCTTCTCCCTATCACCACCATCCACCGCCCCCTTCCACTCCTTCCCCTGCCGGCGACCAACTTCATCACCGTTACCTTTTCCCCCTGTCGCAGGCGAGTGCACGAAGGAGAGAGGGAGGGAGAGTGAGAGGGAGCGAGCAAGCGAGCGTGAGAAAGAGGGAGAGGCATCACGCGAGCTTGTTCGCGAGGAATATCTTCCTGCGAGAGCGGCGATGTGAGCTTGGTGGAGCTCAGGAGGAAGGTCACAGGTGCACGGTTGAGAGCTCATGGAAGGAGCCGAGGGCGCATGTAAAGACCCGTTCTATTCTGAGCCTTTTAAGACATTTGGACTGTCAGTCAGATGTTTGGTCAGACATCTGGACCCCTTCCTAGACGTCTGGAAATTGAAAAATTTGTACGCAGGGTCGGTTCTGCGCGTTGGCTACGCGCATACCGCTTTCTTCTCTCTCTCTTCTTCTTCTCTCCCCCTCACTGAACCCTAGTCGCTCTCTATATAAGAGCCCTCACCCCCTTCCTCTCTTCTCCACTCCACCACCACCACCACCTTCCTTCCTCTCCACTGTCGTGAGAGGGACGAGCGAGAGAGAGGAGCGGGAGCTTGCTCTAGTATTGGAATTTTCCCAGTATCAGACGTCTGGAGTGCTGTCCAGATGACGGGTTGGACGTCTGGTGACGACACCGAACATCTGAAAGCATGGTTTCATGAAGGTACGTTCTTCTTGCTGTTACGGCCATGCAGGCCGCACCGCAGAGCCGATTTGTTTGGCTAAAGGGGGGAGATTTTATTTGTCGCATGCAGGGACAACTTTGGGAAGGCACAGGACACACCCTCCCATGCATTTTGGACGTCTGAACAGCTTACCAGACAACTGGAAGCACTCCCAGACGACTGGAGGAGAGGTTGGACGTCTAGAGCTGAGTCTAGACGGTCAAGTAGGGGTCCTGGACGTCTGAGGTTGACGCAAGAACTGGAGGTGAGACCCTGGTGACTTTTAAGATGTCTGGACCTTGTGCCAGACGTCTGATTTGGTTCTACAGTCCTGTTTTTGACCTGTTTAGGGTCTGTTTGGGGTCCATTTTACGCAAATGAGATATCTATGGGTTCCTTGTGAGTTCCTCTACATGTTAGAAATCCTTATATACTATTTTGAACATTCTATTATGGTATGTTCCTTGGTATAGGACTTCGATCTATTGCGTGTTCGGGGCTTACAGAGGCACGTGAGTCTGCCGTTCGAGCCCCCAGTACTCCCAGATTATCTGGTAGAGTGGTTTCCCTCTTTTCTAATTATAAAACATGAATGCATATGTGAAATTAGATAACTAGAAACCTAGGATTGGGCATGAATCCTAGGATGAGAAACAGTTGCACTGTTGTATGCATGTTTGAGATTGCAATCATAAATGAATGAGTAGAATTGTAAACAATTATCTGTTAATAATTATGAGTTGCCTGTTGGAATATGAAATGCCTGTGCTAGTTCAACAGTTACCTGTGATATCACTTGTTGCATATGTTAATTGTGGAAATACGAGCTGCATGTGTAAATATGAGATTGGAAATGTGAATGATGAAACCTGGTATGGAACAACATGGTGAATATGAGTATGAACCCTACAGGGAATTAGGAGTAGAGCTCCTATGGATGAATGGAAAGGATTTGGAAATGTGAGTGGGAAGTGTGCTGGTCCTTGAGTACGTGGTAGCAAGGAGAGCGACTGTCCCCTGTTTAGTGTAGAGCGGATCTAGCTGCCCTTGGGTTGGGGCCTGGGGTTAGGATTAGCCACTCTACACCGACTTCTATTGGCCCTCGCGTACACTATACCGGGGAGAGCTACTAGTGTAGGGAGAGAGCAAGCCACCCCACGGGGCTCGGGGTTCAGCTAGCCGCTCTACACCGACTTGTTAGGCCCACTGGGCAAACCGGGACAGTTAGATGAGGGTGCGCGGACTATGGAGGGTGAGACCCCTGTTATTGAGAGGGCTAGGCCCTATATTATTCCGTGTTGTACTTTGGGCATACTCACTAGCGAAAACGACTGACTGCGTGCTAGTGAGGGGTAGCTACTCGTGCGTTTATCGCATGTGCTGTAGTCACCGCTACGTCTGTCCGTGACCTCGGGGTGGTTGACTGGGTGTAGGATCACCACGGGGGACTCTCCCGGCCAGGAGAGCATCACGTGTGCCTTTTACTCTTCGGAAAAGACTGCAATCAAGATCGTTCCCACGAGGAACAAGCAAGATCAAGAAAGAGATCTGAAAGTAAACCAATGGGTGAAAAGGAATGACTTTTAAAATAAGATAATTGGAAAAGATAAATTTACCTGTTAGCTTTTACTGCTTTAGTTAGCTTGGTTACCACTCTACTTAGCGTTCGCTGACTCTGTTTTACTTGTAACCCTTTACAGGTCCAGGAGTTGAGCAGCCCGAGTCACCGGCTGCAGAGGGTGTTGGGCCCAGTCGAGCCTAGTAGTAGTTCCCTGTTTTTGTTGTGCTCTCTGTTCTACTAGTGAGTTTTAGACTATTGTTACCATTTCTGTTACTGTACTTTTGTTTTTGCTTTCCTGTTGTTATGGTGGTATGTACTGTTAGCAGCTTTTACTTCCTTACTGCTTATACGCTTTTACTATTAGTTACCTTGCATAGTGAATGTGATTTATTTTCCTGCTTTTCAGTTATTTCTTGTTGGACGACTGGGTTTTGGGATTAGTCGAGTCGAGCCGGTCTCGAGTCATGTAGGGATTCGGGAACTGGGTCATAACAGCGCATGTGAGGAGGAGGGGCTCACGGGCAGAACTCCTTGACCTCTTGCAGTCGTGGGAGATGCTGCTGCGGCGTTTGCAGACGAAGGCACAAGGAGGATAGGTCGTGCGAGCAAATACTGGATATTGGTTCTCCAGTATCAGACGTCTGGGACAGTGACCAGACGTCTAGAGAAGCATCGGGACGTCCAGAGCCGAAATCGAGCGTCTAAAAATACATTTTTCCTGCGGAGGTATGTGTTTCTGTGCTACTTTCCACCATGCAGATCGTAGCGCAGAACTTTTGGCTGAAAATGGGTCTGTGTCTTCATACGTAGCTACAGGGCGTTGGAAAGGCACACGGTGCACCTTTCTAGGCACTTTTGGACGTCTGACCACTTCGCCAGACGTTCGACGGCATTTCCAGACGTCTGGAAGGAAGGTTCGACTTTTGAGACTTCCCTCAGATGGTTGCAGAGGAGTCCGGACGTCTGAGGCAGCCGTAAGAAGTGAGAGGTAAGATTTGACGTCTTTTAAGACGTCTGGGAATAGTCCCCAACATCTGATTTTGGATAGTAACTGTGTTTTTGGCCCATTCAGGGCCCAAATAGAATCAGATTTCCGTAAATGAAGTACCGTTGTTTTCCACTCGAGTTTCTCTATGTGTTTGTGTTGTGTACCTACTATTTTGAGCTTATCTGATGTGACTTAGTCACTGGTACAGGTTACCAGCCGGTGGCATGTTTGGGGCCCGCAGAGATGATGCGATCTGCGGTGCAGGCCCCCATTCCTCTCGTTATACCCGATAGAGTGGTTTAATTCAATTGTTAATATTTAAATAAGAATGTGCTTGTTTGGAATAATTGGATCAAATTCTATGATGTGGAATAAACCCTAGGGTCGAAATGTATGAGCATGTTTTAAGTTGTACTGTTTACTTGAGTGCATGTTTAAAATAAATTGCTAGCAAATGGTATTAGTGTAATTATGAGATACTGTTTTAGACATGAAAACACGAGTTGCCTGTATGTGATGGAAAATTGAGAATTAGATAGTGTGATCTGGATATTGATAATAAGATGAATATGAGCATGAACCCTACGGGGAATTTGGAGTAGAACTCCTGTGTATGAAAGGAAATCTGGTATGTAGACGGGAAGTGAGCTGGCCCTTACGTACACGGTACCAAGGGGAGCGACTGTCCCTTTTAGTGTAGAGGGGTGCTAGCCGCCTTTAGGGTTGAGACCCCGGGTTAGGCCTAGTCACTCTACACCGACTCCTGTTTGGCCCTCGTGTACATAGTACCGAGGTGTGCTACTAGTGTAGGGAGGGAGCTAGCTGCCTCATGGGGCTTGGGGTTAGGACTAGCCAACCTACACCGACTCTTATTAGGCCCACAGGGCAAATCGGGATAGTCAGATTAGGGTACGCGGACTGTGGAGGAGCGAGACCCTTGTTTGGTTTTGAGAGGGCAAGGCCCTATACTGTTTTGTGCTGTACTTTGGGTGTACCAGCTAGTGGAAATGACTGACCGCGTGCCAGTGCAGGGTAGCTACCTGTGCGCTTATCACGCGTGCCGTAGTCACCGCTACGTCGCGATAGTGACCTCGGGGTGGTTGACTAGGTGTAGGACTACCGCGGGGGACTCTCCCGGCCAAGAGAGCACCACATGTACCTTTTACTCCATGGAAAAGACTGCAATCAAGATCGTTCCCACGAGGAACAAGCAAGATCAAGAAATACTTGGATCCTTTGTGAAATAAATGAACCAGAAATACATAGATGAGATAGACAGAAATGAGAATAAAACTTGGTTGCTTGTTTTACTTTACTTGCACATAAATAATGTAAATGCCACTCTACTCAGCGTTCGCTGACTCTGTCTTTTTGTAACCCTATTCAGGACCAGGAGTTGAGCAGCCCAAGTTTTCGGCTGCAGAGGGTGCTGGGCCCAGCTGAGCCAGTCCTAATCGTTTTCTTCCAGCTCTTTAGTTTTCTGTTGTTGTAGTGAGTACTAGACATCTATTTTACTGTTCTTGTTACTTTCTGTCTTCTTTTCCGCTGTTGTTGTTGTGATGGCATGTATGGCTTTGTTGAGACTTTTAGCTCTATTGTTCTTTTACGTCTCATTTTTCCTTTTGCTTAGTTATATTGCATATGTGATTGTGGTTTATTTCCTGCTTTTGGTTATTTCTTGTTGGACGACTAGATCTTAGGATTAGTCGAGACAAGCCGGTCTCGGGTTCTGTAGGGATTTGGAAACTGGGTCGTAACATCCATAAACACTTATTCTATTTTTTTTTTCAACTATAAGATCATAATTAAACACTTATATTCTTTTCAACTTCTTTTTTTTTTTCTCTTCTGAAAGTTTTCAATCTTTTGGAATTCTCCCTCAATAATAAAGTTATTGTATTTTTGGAGTTTTTATTTTTGACATTTTTTTGTATTTTTGACTTTATAATTTTTTTTTCAAAATTTTCAAAATTTTTCAATTTTTATTTTGGTATTTTTGATACTACTATATATATACACTACATGTGTGTCTACTATTACATTTCAGTAAATGATTCACCATTTACACCCCCTCATACATGTCCTCATTGTATGAATACGGTGGATGCAAATGCATGCTCTGCTTTTCACTATCTTAGATTGGGTGACGGAAGGAAGTCGGAATGAGGAGATAAAATCTCTATGCGAACGATTTCAAGTCTGATAAAAGATCAGAGTAGAAAGTCAGGCTAAGAAGTGAAATACATGACATATGTGACAATATATGTATGCTAAAAATGCATAGGTAGACACCTAAACAAGAAAACTGAAAGTAATAAAGATGAAAATAGTTATAAACAAATGATAGGTTTGCTAAGTTTAACGCCTTCAACTAGGCGTAAACCCAGTAGATGTGTCATTAAAAGTACGTTCAAGAATTTGGAGCGAAATGGTAGAATTGATAAGGCTGAGATCATGTGGGTCAATAAAAGGTTTTAGTCTTTGACCATTGACAGTGAAAGGTTCAGATTTGTCAATCTCAGTGATCTCAACGGCTCCATTATCAAAGATTCTTAAGATTTTGAAAGGTCCAGTCCACTTGGATCTTAGTTTTCTTGGGAAGAGTAAGTCTAGAATCAAATAGAAAGACTTTCCGACTAGGGTGAAAGGTTTTCCTACAGATATGTTGGTCATGGAAGGCCTTTAACTTGTCCTTATAAATCCTTGAACTTTCATAAGATTCATTCCTTAATTCATCTAGCTCAGAAATTTGTAATCTTCTATGATCATCGACCTTCTCTAAGTCCAGGTTACATTTTTTGATGGCCCAATAGGCTTTGTGGTCAAGTTCTACGGGAAGATGACAGGGTTTCCAATACACAAGTCTAAAAAGAGACATGCCTAATGGGGTTTTGTGAGCTATCCTATATGCCCACAACGCATTAGAAAGGTGGGAATAACAATCCTTTCTATCGGTAGTCTGTAAAATCTTCTTTATCTCCCAGTTGGACAATTATGCCAGTCCATTGGTTTGAGGGTGATAAGGTGTAGTAATCCTATGGGTCACCCCATACTTTTGAAGTAGGGACTGAAAGTAGATGTTCCTAAAGTGTGACCCTCCATCACTAATGATGACTTTTGCTACCCCAAATCTATAGAAGATGTAATCCTAAACAAACTGGTTTACAATCTTGTGATCATTTGTCCTTGTGGGGATGGCTTCAATCCATTTAGAAACATAATCAACTGCCAATAAGATATACTCGAAGCCATAGGAATTTGGAAAAGGTCCTATGAAGTTAGTGCCCTAAATATCAAAGACTTCGCATACTAAGATCGGATTCAAGAGCATCCCTACTACCTAGAGACTAACAGGTGAACATGCCCTAGTATATTCGTATGCGTCTTTGAAAATTGTGGGCTAATAGAATCCACTTTGCAAGACTTTTGCAGCAGTCTTTTTGGTAGAGAAGTGACCACCACAAGCTTGGTCATGGTAGAATGACAGTATGCTTTCTATCTCCTTATCAGGTACACACTTCCTAAGAATCTGGTCAGGGTAATATTTGAAAAGCCAAGATTCTTCCCAAAAGTAATGACTAGCTTCGGTTCTAAGTTTGATGATTTGGGGTTTAGTCCAACCATTGGGTACTACACCAGAAGCCAGGTAGTTGACAATGTCAACATACTAGGGAAGATCAGAATGAATGACCAGCAATTGCTTATCAAGGAAGTTGTCTATGATGGGAAGTGAAGGAGATATCGCTTCAGAAGGAAGGCGGGATAAGTGGTCAGCTATCACATTCTACTTCCTAGCCTTATCACGAATCTCTAAATCAAACTCCTACAACAACAAGATCCATCTAATCAGGCAAGATTTCACGTCCTTCTTGGCGAGAAGATGTCGGATTGTAGTGTGGTCAGTGTAGACTATAATATGGGAAACTAAAAGATAAGGTCGGAATTTTTTCAGTGTAAATACTAAAGCTAGCAATTCCTTTTCAGTGACGATGGAATTCCTCTGAGATTCATCTAAGGTCTTGCTAGCGTAATAGATGATTGTAGGTTTCTCATCTAGTTTTTGCCCAAGGACAACCCCTACTGCATAATCAGAGGCATCACACATGATCTCAAAAGGGTGAGACTAATCTGGGGGTTGCAGTATTGGTACCTTGGTAACCAGATCACGAAGTGTTGTATAAGCACGAACACAATCGTCAGAGATCTAGAAGTCTACATCCTTAGAGAGGAGATTTGTGAGAGGTCGGGCTATCTTTGAGAAGTCAGCTATAAAGTGGCGATAAAAACCAACATACCCGAGAAAAGATCTAATCTGTTTAACCGATGAAGGTAATTGTAGTTCAGAAATCAATTTTACCTTCACATGGTCAACCTCTATTCCTCTCTCAAAAATAAGGTGACCTAAAACTAGTCCTTTTGGTTCCATAAAATGTGATTTTTCCCAGAAAAGTACCAGATTCACATTGATGCATCTTTGCAGGACCTTAGTCAGGTGGTTTAAGTATGCATCAAATGTACTCTCAAAGATCATGAAGTCATCCATGAAGACTTCTGATAAAACTGCATATGGGGGTGATAATTCTATTAAATATGGCCCATCTTAAGAATAAAAGGCACAACATAAGTAGAATGGGAGCATTGCATGCATCATATACCAAGATTGCTTATAAAATTGTATTAATGGTCATTTGTGTAAGCACTTGTCAAAGCAGGCCTCAGATGAGCAATCGAACCGCACAGATGGATTCAGAATAACGAACGGAGTCCAATGGACTCAAAATCGGCCAAATCCGACATCTGGAGCTCCCACAATGGGCCCAAGAAGTTTTGACCGTTGATCTGATGATCAACAGCCCTCATTGCACCACGTGGCCCCCGCTCACCACGCGCCACTTCCACCTTCAGTTGGAGATCGAATCTCGGCCGTTGATCTTCGATCGGATGGTCGAGAAGCGCGCGCCCGCCCGCGGTCGCCACGACAAAGCAGCGGGCATGGCGCAGCGGTTAACACGCACACTCGCATGCACGTGATGTGGGTTTGAGCAGCACGGTGCGGGAAATTGAAGATGGCGAGGCGTGGCAAGATTGGGCTGCCCGATCGGTAGCAGGCAGCTGAGATAGCGCCACGCGGCGCGCCCTCAAGCAGCGAGCTTCCACGCGTGCACACACGCCGGGTGACGACGCCCGCGAGCACGTGCGCCCAAGGCATGATCCAAGCACGCCCAGGGAGGATCGAAGATCGGACGGCTCTCATGCAGCCGCCATGGATCGGGCGCGAAGAAGAACGGCGAGGGCGTGTGACCGGAGGGCTGGGGGCTTCACTGACGCTTTTGGAAGGGTTTTAGCGATGTCCCGGACGTTGGGATGTCGCTAAAACCCCTTCTTCTTTTAGAAAGCCCTTCTCCCTATTTAAACCCCCTCCAACCACTCATTCAAGGCATTCACTTCCCTTGCAACTACTCTGCCCCCCTCTTAGCTAGCTTTAGGCCCTCTTGTAATCGCCGGAGATGACGAGCCGCCGACGGAGCCTTCTCCACCGCTGTGGCTGCCTCGCCGCTCTCCCCCCTCTCTCTCTCTTCCTCTCTTTTAAGCTTTCCTTTACTTATGTTTAAGCATGTATCTAATGTTGTAATTTGTGAACTAAAGCTACATGATTAATGAAGTTATTTTCCGTTCAGTTGTTTACTTTATTTCCTATTCAAGTTGCATGATCAAGCAAGAAACGACTCTAACCCTAATATCTCCCTCTCTTTCTCTCTCTCTCTCTCTCTCTCTCGCTTTTCAACCGCACCTTTCGCAAGCAAAACTCCACGATTTTCGTGACAAGTGATAAGCAAAATCTGATTTTCACGCCTTCCTGAGACCGACACTCGGACTCACCTCCGTTTCTTTACTTTAAAACCGGTGTTGCAAGTGTGACTATAACGACACTTCTTAACACACATGCACGAGTGCACGCCAACTTCTAAGCAATCACCTATTAAATCGAAGAAGATTACAAACATACACCGCTTAAATGTGGTAGGTGCATTGCCTAATCCAAATGGCATCCTACGGAATGCAAAGGTTCCATAGGGGCAGGTGAAGGTCATTTTTTCCTGGTCATCAGGGTGAATTGCCACCTAATTATAGCCTGAATAGCCATCCAAAAAGCAGAGAAATCTATTCCCAGCCAATCTTTCGAGTATCTGATCAATGAAGGGCAATGGGAAATGATCTTTCTTCGTGGCTTGGTTGAGTTTGTGGTAATCAATACATACTTGCCATGAACTAGCAATCTATGTAGGGATGACTTCTCCAGATTCAATGGTTATGATGGTAAGTCCAGCCTTTTTAGGCACGACTTGAACAGGACTTACCCATTGACTGTCAGAGATAGGGAAAATAATTCCATTGTCTAACCCCTTAATCATTTCATTTTTAACCACCTCCTGAAGTGTAGGATTGAGTCTACGCTGTGGTTGCCTAGTAGGTCTAGATCCTTCTTCAGTGAAAATCCTATGTGTACGGTAAGAAGGACTAATACCAGTTGGGTCTGAAAGGCTCCATCCTATAGCCTGTCTATGTGCTTCAAGATAGCTAAGAGTTGTGATTCTTGATCAAATGAAAGATGAGAGTTGACAATCACAGGATAAGTTTGATCTGGTCCTAAGTGTTGGTGCTAGAGCACCACGATCATTTGTTTTGATGATAACAAAACACGTGTTATTTAACATTTGCAATTTGAGTCCTAGATTTCAGGTCAATTGCAAATGTGGACGTGTTTAGACGGAGTTCAAGCTCGCATCCAGGACGGATTGGAGGAGCTTGACGGAAAACACAGGAGGTTCGCGTGGAGCGAAAGATTGGAGATGGAAGACAAGAAGAATAGGATAGATTCCTTTTTATCCTTTCATGTATCTCTTGTATTTATTTTCTTACTCTTTTTGATTCCTTAGAACATTATGTTAAAGAGCCTCAAAGTACCCTAAAAGTAGTCCTAGGAACACCTGCACAACCCTAGGATACTTAGGTTTTCTGTAGAATACCTAGAAAACCAATATAGGGCTCAAACAGCATTTCCAGACGTCTAATACCAAAATCAGACGTCTGATAAAGAATTTTAAGACGTCTGACTGTTGTTTCAGACGTCTGATAACTGTTAGGCTGGACTTAGTTTTCTGTCTGATGAAATCAGACGTCCAGACCTTAGACCAGACGTCTTAGAAGACGTCTGATGGATTTGCCAGACGTCCAGATAGTGGACCGTTGGCTGGCTTAGAAAACACTCAAGATTATGACCGTTAGAGCCTTATCAGACGTCCATAGGACTTACCAGACGTCTGATAAATGACCGTTTTGCCTCGGCTGACCCAAAATCTCTTCTCAGAGATTTTCTAGCCGTTGCAACGTTTGGAAATCAATTCCCACAGTAAAAGTAGGTTTCCAGACGTCCAGACATAGTACCAGACGTCCTGTATGTCGTCTGATGGACTTGCACAAAAACCCTGTTTAGATC
The DNA here is from genome assembly GCA_037157565.1 of Thalassia testudinum. Taxonomy (NCBI): domain Eukaryota; kingdom Viridiplantae; phylum Streptophyta; class Magnoliopsida; order Alismatales; family Hydrocharitaceae; genus Thalassia; species Thalassia testudinum. Next base: position 6,114,516 of record JAZHRO010000040.1, on the reverse strand, counting down.
TGATTCAAGTCAGGGAGAAACCCGCATAGAATCAGACGTCTGACCTTGGAATCAGACGTCTTAAAGTGGCCTTCCAGACGTCTGATGCCAGAGTTAGACGTCTGATTACCATGTCAAATGCAATCATTGTCCTGATTTCGGCCTGATTCTCTTGGGCTTTGCACCCAACGGCTATGGAAGCTTTTCCAAGCCTTCCAAAACCTTCCTAAGGCCTCTATAAATAGAGGGGAACCCTTGCAACACAAACAAGACAAGATATACACACCTAGAGAGACATATACACACTAAGACACACACCTTGCAATACACTTTCAAACCTCTTGTGTCCAAAGAAAAGACTCTCTTGCTCTCCAAGCTCAAGCTCCATTTTCTTGAGAGCATTCAACCATTGCGCACCCGCTCTCCCGGCGTTGATAACGAGAGCGACGTAGTGCCATCGCATGGCACACGCACCGCGTCATCGTCGACGCACTCCTTGCAAAGGGGAGTTTCCTATTTCCTATAGAAGCTAGGTTTAATTTTGTTGGCTCTATAGGACTGTTGTTTTATTTTATCTTTGTATTTTGGTTGGGTATTCGCTTTGCGAATTCCCGTCTCCTTCGTGGGACAAAATCCTTCTCGTGGAGAGAAGGGGTTGAGGAACGCTACCCTCGTACTTGTAGCGTGGTTGTATTGAGGTTGAATCACCCTCGTTCAAAGTGATTCGGTTAGTGGATTTGATCAACTAGGTTGATCGGAAAATCCTAACTCGAGAGGGTTAGGTGGTGGTTTTCACCCGGTTTGGGTTTCCACCTAAAAATCTTTGTGTACATTGTGCGATTGCTTATTTTTGTGAGATTGCTTTATATTTTTATTTCCGCAATTTTATTACGTCACCCCTCCTGGTAGGGAAAAACCTTCACTAAGAAGACATTTTAAAGAGTTAGGAAGAGGTTTGAGTTCAACAGGTACAGGATCACGTGAAGGAGAAGGTGTGGAGATCTCAGAAGATCCTAGAGACACTAAAGGAATAGGGAGTAAGTCCTCAATTTCCAAAGTTGGTGTCTCAGGAGAAGTGAAGTCAGAAGCCAAAGAGTGTTGAGGTTCTAAATTCAATGAATCAATTAATGTGTCCTCGACCAACTTGGCCAGTGAATCCAAGGAACATTTTCCTCAATCAAACTACAGGATGGTCCCTTTTGGGCTTGAAAAATATCAATTTTCATTTTTTGATTTCCAAATTTTAGTTCTATTAGGCCCTCCTCACAATTGATGTTTGCCTTGGTCATAGCCAAGAAAGGTCTTCCTAGAATGATAGGTGTGTTTTGGATATCCTCAGTTACTTCCGTGTCAAGGACTATAAAGTCTATAGGAAAACAAAAATCCTTAACTCGCACTATAACATCTTCCAATATTCCCTGAGGTGTCTTAACTGATCTTTTAGCTTATTGCAGGGACACCTCAGCTGGCTTCAAATTGCTAACTTCGAAATGTGTCAGTAGGGAGGTTGGGATAAGATTGATGGAAGCACCTAGATTAAGTGAAGCTCTATTAAATGTGGTGTTTCCTATCATACAGGAGAGAAGAGGGGTGCCTGGGCCTTTCTTCTTAATAGGGAGGTTTGAAATGAGGGGACTCATTCTGAGAGAATAACAGGACCACTCCCTTTCTAAATTCTAGCCTTATCCGTAGGTGTACATAGGTCTTTCAAAAACTTAGTGTAAGGAGGAATGTGGCGGATTGCATCCAATAAGGGGATGCTTATATGGACTTGCTCAAAGAGCTTGAGCAGATCCTCCTCAGGTGCCACACTAGGTTTCTTCTTTTTCTCACTCTTCTTTTCTAAGGCCTCTGGAAAAGGTATAGAAGTGGTAGTAGGAGGATTAAGCATAGTCTCAGAAGAGTCTAGAAGAGGTGAATCAGTTGGAAGAGTGGAAGTAGAAGGTCCAGGTGAGGATGCAGAAGTTGGTAAAGGTGGATCAGATGTGCTTTTACCACTCCTAGTAGTGATGACATTTAAGTTAGATTGCGGCATAGACAAATCATTAGGATCAGGGAGGATAGGTGGTTGTAAATCATAAGTCGGATCAGGATAGAAAGAATTAGGATCAGGATAAAGCTCAGGTTCGTGCAAGGTTTGTGATATAAAGTGTGCTTGACATTGCAAAGGAGTTCTGGTTTGTGCTTGAGATGGGCATGTATGTGGTTGACGGCATTCCGTCAAGTGCAATAGCCAGGTTCTCATCTCAGCTAGTGCCACATCCTGTCTCTGCTGCATGGCAATATTTTGCTATTTCTTGTCAGGATTGCATCCAATAAGGGGATGCTTATATGGACTTGCTCAAAGAGCTTGAGCAGATCCTCCTCAGGTGCCACACTAGGTTTCTTCTTTTTCTCACTCTTCTTTTCTAAGGCCTCTGGAAAAGGTATAGAAGTGGTAGTAGGAGGATTAAGCATAGTCTCAGAAGAGTCTAGAAGAGGTGAATCAGTTGGAAGAGTGGAAGTAGAAGGTCCAGGTGAGGATGCAGAAGTTGGTAAAGGTGGATCAGATGTGCTTTTACCACTCCTAGTAGTGATGACATTTAAGTTAGATTGCGGCATAGACAAATCATTAGGATCAGGGAGGATAGGTGGTTGTAAATCATAAGTCGGATCAGGATAGAAAGAATTAGGATCAGGATAAAGCTCAGGTTCGTGCAAGGTTTGTGATATAAAGTGTGCTTGACATTGCAAAGGAGTTCTGGTTTGTGCTTGAGATGGGCATGTATGTGGTTGACGGCATTCCGTCAAGTGCAATAGCCAGGTTCTCATCTCAGCTAGTGCCACATCCTGTCTCTGCTGCATGGCAATATTTTGCTATTTCTTGTCAGCAAGAGCTTTCATGATTGACCCCAACTGATCATCTTGTGTAGGCCCAGATTTAGAGTATTGGGATGACCTGGGTTGGGGTTGCTGGTAGGCATGTGGTGGATATCTGTGTGGTTGTGGAGATGGTGCTCGGATCAGGTTGTAAAGTGGTGGTGCAGAAGGTTGTTGATAAGTAGGTCTTTGTGAATTTCTCAACCACGAGAAATTTGGATGACCCCCCAATTATCTTGGGGCTTTTGTTCTCTGTTGTGCGAGGAAGGTTGTGGTGGCGGCGGCGTAGTGATTGGTGGTCGGAGTTGGCATAATGGCTTCATCGAAGGTGTCACCGGAGTTGGGGAAGACGATATGAGAGAGAGTGATTGAGCGACTGAATTGGGGAGATAAGGTGTTAGAAAGATTCAAGAGAGGGAGAGGAAGATAAGGAACTTATGTTAGGGACGAATGGGGAAGGAATTACGTCGGCTTTGATTGGCCGATCGTGGAGAAGGTGAATTCCTTCAGTGGGGGAGACGGCAAGGAAGAAGGGGATCTGGGGAGTTCCTATTGGTATGGTGAGGAGCAGATGAAAGAGAGGAGGCGAGCCCCTCTTCCTATGGTATGTGGTAGAGGGCGAAGATGGAGGTTGGAGGAGATCGTCGGAGTTGCGGTGGAGGTGGCCGGAGGGAGAAGAAGTTGAAGAGATGAGGCCAAAACTAAGTTGAAAAGAATGACCATGCGCGGGGGAGCTTTTATAGAGCTCAAGTCTAAGCTCTAAACAAGTGAAGAGACTTGATTGAGCCTTTTCTAGGAATCAAGAAGACCCATAGATTTCGTGCATTCGTGTGAGCTTTCCACGCAAGATTTGAAGCCCAAATTACGTCAAAATGAATCTTCATCATGTGAACATCAATCCCACCAAATTTGGTGGGATTTGGTGTTGATTTGAATGGGTTTTGCACTGGTCAAAGGTCGTCTGAATGTAGGTTGACCTACAACGGCGGTAGGGACCTTTCAGTGAATAAGAAAAGGAAGTAAGGGGCTTTTCTGCAAATATTTCAAAAGTTAGGGGCTTGATTGAGAGGAATAAAGTTTTAATGGACTGAAATGCAAACTAGGTCAAGATGGATTCTGATTGGGCCTAAATTTTAGTACAAACCTAATTTGGAACCAAGAAATATAATGGTGAAGTTATATTTGAGTTTTGACCACGTTTGACTGAAAAATTTGCACAAAGACCCAAATTAGGGTAGAATTTCGTCTAAGACTCTCTTCACGGTCAAAATAGGTTCAGATGGTCAAAACAAGGGTACCTGATGAGAACCACATCATGAACCCTAAATAGCACAATCTAACCTAGATATGTGAGAAAAAGCTCCTACATAACTCAAAGAAATGCTTGACTCAGAAAATTCTGAGTTTAAGAAGAAAACAAGTCATAAGGGGTAAAAATGCAATTTCACCAACACAATCTGCAAGCAGGGTAAATCAGGGTCCAAACATAGGTCAAACTAACCTAATAAGAAGGAAAGTGGGATGATCTGATCCAACAAGGGCTACAGCAAATCCAAAGAATTAAATGACATTCTATAACCCTAAAACAAACCCACTTCAATTCACGAGGTTCAAGGTAGGGTAAAAATTGAATAAATACTCTAAATTTCATATAAAATTAATCTCTAGGGATTAGAACCCTCAATTTGGCCTTGGAAACCCATTTTAACCTACATTGAGAACCATGCCCAATTAATGATTTAGTTTAGGTTTTTACGTAAATTGGCTGGTCAAACAAGGTCAGACCTAAAAATAAAATTCACCATTAAAATCCTTAGGTCAAATTTAGTCATGCATAAAAACTTGAGCCTATGAAGAAACCTTCTTGACCGACTTTGCAATTTGGTCCTCATCTATTACTTTTTGACCCTCAACTTTCGAAACTCTTACATTTTAGCCCCTAATTTCTTCATCGTTCTTTATGTTCAGGTCCCTCCTGCAAGTCTCTACGTAGCGCCATGCTCCGGCGACTTTGCGCGGAGCATGGCACTGCGCAGGGTGAGGGAGGTGTCTTGTAGATTGAACTTGGTGTTCCTTGCGACGTCTGCTGTCGCAGGGACACCGCCATGCCATCTGTCGATGCCCACACCTTCGTGCTGCGCAGAGCTTGCAGGAGGGACCTGAATGCAAAGAACGACGAAGAAAATAGGGGCCAAAATGCAAGAGTTTCGAAAGTTGAGGGTTAAAAAGTAATAGATGCGGACCAAATTGCAAAGTTGGTCAAGAAGGTTTCTTCTTAGGCTCAAGTTTTTATGCATGACTAAATTGGACCTAAGGATTTTAATGGTGAATTTTATTTCTAGGTCTGACCTTGTTTGACTAGCCAATTTATGTAAAAACCTAAATTAAATCATTAATTGGGCATGGTAATCAATGTAGGTCAAAATGGGTTTCCAAGGCCAAATTGAAGGTCCTAATCCCTAGATATTATTTTTCTATGAATTTTAGAGGGTTTATTCGATTTTTACCCTGCCTCGAACCTCATGAATTGAAGTGGGTTTGTTTTAGGATTACAGAATGTCATTTAATTTCTTGGATTTGCTGTAGCCCTTGTTGGATCAGATCATCCCACTTTCCTTCTTATTAGTTTAGTTTGACCTATGTTTGGACCCTGAGTTACCTTGTTTGCAGATTGTGTTGGTGAAATTACATTTTTACCCCTTATGACTTGTTTTCTTCTTAAACTCAGAATTTTCTGAGTCAAGCCTTTCTTTGAGTTATGTAGGAGCTTTTTCTCGCATATCTAGGTTAGATTGTACTAGTTAGGGTTCATGATGCAGTTCTTATCAGTACCAAACCTCTCAGAATATTTTTATATGTATTTTAGAGGATTTATATGAATTTTATCTTGACCAGAATCTCTTAATTCAAGCAAGTCTAAAATTAGGGTTTTGTGTGCTGTTACGATTCTCGAAATGCATGAAACCCTATTTTTGTCTATGTAAACCCACTCATTGGACTTTAAAGCTCATTTGACCTTCAATTAACTCTTGGGAAACTCCGTGGTTACTCTGCATTCATGATGTGATGTTAAAACTGCAGAATTAACCCTATTTTAGTATTTTCTTCTCAAAATAGATTTACATGGAATTAGGGCTCTCAAGCGACTACGTAGGAGCATTTTTCTCTTCATTCTGACTAATTAAAGTTAGTTATGACTTATAATGGTGTTACTTGACGAGTCGATCTTCACTTTCGTTAAAATTTTAAACATAAAATGATGTATCGTTGTAAAGCTTTGGTGGTGGAAAATCGACTATCAAAACATTTAATATTTCTAGCCACAGTGATTAGGTCATCTCCACAGGGAGGCAATAACCTATTAAAACTTGTTATTATCAAAATTCACTGTTCCCTCTGTATTTCCCTAAAAAATCAAGTTAAGATTCCTTTTAAACTAACTAATCAATAACATGATATGTTGGAATCGTCATTATGCAAAACAAGAGGTAGATGCTCATAAAATCACTAGAATAAGATATTATTATCTAAAAATTCAAAATAGTGGCAATGGCAGTTAATGTAAATACAAATTCCTCATAAAATAGAGCTTTAATAGAGCTTTCGCTCTCTCTTCCTTGCACTCATGGAGGAGGGGTCGCCAGTCGGCCTGTGAGCTGTGGAGGTGCACCGGAGGACGGGCGTTGAGATAGCGGCGACAGGCAGCGGATGATCGCCAGAGGCAGTTGGTTGGAGGAGGAATGGCCAGTCAGAGGTGCGTGAGCAACAGCCGTGAGCTACCTGTTCCGCTAGAGGAGAGGCACTGTTGGCGGTCATGGCTATCAGGGAATGCGTAGTGGAGCTTGGTCATCGACTTGGTGGTGTTGGCGTTGAGGAAGAAGGTCGATGGAGTCCGAAGGCGTTGCTGCTCGCTGCGGCTTTTTGGGTTCTTTTGTGTAATGGAAGGGTGGAACAGGGGTTGGTTTGAAGGAGAGGAGGAGATGAGGGAATGGGTTGTGGGCTTTGGGTTCGGGTGTGGGCAGCGAGGCGTGATGGTGATATGCGACGAGGAAGGTGATGAAGGTGAGGGGGAGGGGGGAAGGACGGTGGTGGTGGTGTCGGGTTGAGTTGCAGGTGGTGGTGGTGGTGGTGGGTCACATAGAGCAAGAAGAGGAAGAAGATGAAGGTGATGTGTTTAGGTGATGGCGGTGGTGTGCGTGTGCACCCTGTCACAGTGCACACATGATTGGCGGTGTTGAGGGCACGACAGAGTATGCAAAGTCCACGGTGCAGGCTTGTTTCACAGCGTACGCAGGTTCCACAGTGCAGGCGATGGAGGAGGATGGAGGAGATCCTCGTAGGGGGACCGGAAGATCTCCCTCTCTATTGGCCCTCTCTCTTTTTAAAAGTCCCCGATTTGTTCCTTCGACCGCCGATTTCTTCAACCACTTGCAAACATTGCGAGTGGTTGAAACCGATGGATAAGTTCTGGTGGTTTGTCATCAGACGTCCGATAAATTCTCCAAACGTCTTAAAATGTGCAGACATCAGTGCGTTTCTGATGGTGGTTACCAGACGTCCAAATTAAACTTCAGACTTGTAGAGTGATTTTAGCTGTCTGCCTGATGCCTTCAGGTGTCATGTGCCTAGCCTACATCCACCAAATGATTATCATAACATATCATATGTTATTAAACATAAAATTGGTGCATAAGATGATATGCAGACTACATTGAATTCCCACTTAATTCCTAATGAAATATCAACTAAGAGCAACTAATTAAAGAGTACTTAGGCCAAATAATGGTCCACGAAAGTGGACTTACCATTACCATCACGTGCATAGGGTGCTATCATGACAAATTGCTCTAGAGAGCCTCATCGACTACTCTCACCCTTTCACTACCAAAGGGAGGACCTCGCTTCCACTCTCTAGGTGCATCACCCTTAAGATGCTGCAGAGCCCTCCAAGCAAGTGGCAAACCCTTCCTTTACAAAGGAAGGAGGTCCATCGGCTTAAGAGGTGAGCAAAGCAAATTTTGGAGATGGAAGCAATGGGATGGAAGGAACCTGGAACCCCCTCGCCCCCCGTTGTACTAGAAGAATCATGAGGAGATGCTGGGAGAGACCCTGTGTCCTCATGGAAGGAAAGCGCACACCGACATTGCCAGCTCTAAAAGCCCTAAGCCTTAAGGGTCACGATCCACAAGGATGCAAGATTGCTTATGAATTGGAGGTGGGGGATCTCATCCCCTTTCTTTCTTGACCCATTGAGGTGGGTAGCATGCCTGGGCAATCCACTTGAGCACCGAATCAAAGCCAAGTTGCAACCAACCACTTGAGTGGGAGCCCTTGGCCCCCTTCCCCCCTAGTTCCCCCTAGGAGAGAAGAGAGGAGGGGCAGGAAAAATGTGCAAACAAGCAATCATATTAAATCATTCCATATCAAGGGTGGAGCAATAAAAGTGAAAAACTCTTCATTACATCAAGAATTGGCAGCAAGTCTACATAAAGCTGATAAGGTTGGAAGACTATAAAGTAAGAAGACTTAAAGCATAGGACACACCAAACAATGAGTGCTTGGTCTAGAAGAACGATTGTCCTTACCACATAGCAACGTCGAGTTGGTAAAGGTGGGGGCTCCAGCGTTGTTGAGTTTGACCCACCTCCCAAGTGTGATCACTCAGCTAGGTCAGTGAAGCTACCACTAGTCGGCTTGGAACCATGGAGCGAGAGGGTGACACAATTGCCTTGGTTGGAGATAGAGGCCTCGGCAAGCTACCATAACAATGTTGGATTTTGCATTCCTTGAGTAAGTCGTTCGACTTTTGTAATAAGATTACATTTGCATTTGAATGAAGAATCTGATTATTTTCTAGTAAATGATTTAGGTCCCTTGGTATAATTAGGGTTACACACTTAGCCAAATTGAATAAACCCAATGTCTATTGATTCAGAGATCTAGACGGTTTAGAGGATTTGATAGCACATCAAAAAGTTTTATGATTCGATCATATATTTCTAGTCTGAGTTGGGATGACTGCTGGTTCTTGCAAATCTTAATGAGTACTAGAGGGGAGGGGTGAATAGTATCGTCTTTTATAAACTTTAAATATCATAGTAGCAAGACAAATCAAACCACAAAAATTCATGCACAGAAGACACCAAGATTTATAGTGGAAACCCTTCCCGGGTGAAAACCACTACCTAAGCCTCTCATATTAGGATTTTCCCAACTAGTTGAGGCTAGTCAATCCACTAATGCACCACTTGAAATGGAGGTGGCACAACCTCTTACAATATTGATCCCTTCTCTTAACTACCTGAAGAGAAGCACAACAATAATAATGGATTTCTCTCAACAGCTTGGGATCCATAATCAAAAGCAACAAGTAATATAAAAATAGTATAAACCTATGGAACCTCAAGGAAAGTCAAACTAGATTTCAGCAGAGGTTTGAATCGTTGTGCTTTGAAAGTCGTGAAAGTAGAAGCGTAGAAGCACTTAAAGGGAAGCAGGTAAAGGTCTTTCTTTTAGATGGATTTCTTCTTGAGAGTATGTTTTAAAAAGGCTGCGTACGTCCTCTATTTATACTAGCAAATTGATCAGAAAAGGAAATCAAATTGGTCAATCAATTAAGGTAGTTTGATCGATCAATGATTGGTTGATTAATTAACCTAAATGGTTAAACAAAGGTGTATTTATTAACTTCCTAAAATGAGATGATTTGATCGATTAATTAAGTATGTTGGTCGATCAATTTTATTATTTGGTTGATCAATAACTTTAAAAACTTATTTTTATGAGAAGTGAGAAAATCCGTTTGAAACTTATTTTGAGGTTCCTTACAAAATAATCTAAACTCAATAAAGATACAAAGACACTGAGACAAAGTTAGCAATCTTCTAGCTTTAATCCATGAGAGAGTCCTGAAAGATTAGTTTCGCAGATAGCATAATTTTGGTACATCAAAACAGAGGTACTTATAATGGCAACTTTCTTTTGAGGCCATCACCTAATTGATATTCTCAAATGGAGATTCAAGAAATGTTGTATGGGTTAGGTTAAGGAGTTAACATGATGAAATGGGAGATAATAGAAATTCTTCTCCAATGTTGTCATGGAGAAGGTTTATACTTAAACTTAAGACAGATATGTATGTCTGTTCATGAACATATGCATTTAGTAGATTGATAAGTTGATGCACCTATGGTGGTGCTGATACTGGAAAGCTGGTGTATGTGGGAAGGGGTAGGAGGTACATGTTACAACTCGGTTCCCGAATCCCTACAGGACCCGAGACCGGCTCAACTCGACTAATCCCAAGACCCAGTCATCTAACAAGAAATAACTGAAAAGCAAGAAAATAAACCACATTCACTATGCAATGTAACTAAAAGTAAAAGCGTATAAGCAGTAAAGGAAGTAAAAGCTGCTAGTCAGTACATACCACCACAACAACAGGAAAGTAGAACAAAAGTACAGTAACAGGAACAATAAACAAAAGTCTGAAACTCACTAGCAGAAAAGAAAGTACAACCACAGTATGAAAACTACTGCTGGGCTCGACTGGGCCCGGCACCTCTGCAGTCGGTAACTCGGGCTGCTCAACTCCTGGACCTATAAAGGGTTATGAGAAAACGGAGTCAGTGAACATTGAGTAGAGTGGTAACAAGACTATCTAAAACAGTAAAAGCTAGCAGGTAAATTTATCTTTTCCAGTTATTTATTTTACAAGTAATTCTTTTCACCCCATTGGTTTACTTTCAGATTTCTTTCTTGATCTCGTATGTTCATCATGGGAACGATCTTGATTGCAGTCTTTTCCGAAGAGTAGAAGGCACACGTGGTGCTCTCCTGACTGGGAGAGTCCCCTATGGTAGTCCTACACCCAATTAACCACCCCGAGGTCACAGACAGACGTAGCGGTGACTACGGCATGCGTGTTAAGCGCACAGGTAGCTATCCCGCACTGGCACGCAGTTAGTCGTTTCCACTAGCAGGTATGCCTAAAGTACAGCATGGAACAGTATAGGGCCTAGCCCTCTCAGCAACATGGGTCTAGCCCCTCAGAACCAAACAGGTGTCTTGCCCCTCTACAGTCCGCGCACCCTCGTCTGACTACCCCGGTTTGCTCAGAGGGCCTAACAAGTCGGTGTAGAGTGGCTAGCTAAACCCCAGGCCCCGTGGGGTGGCTACTCCCTCCCTACACTAGTAGCTCACCTCGGTACCGCATACGCGAGGGCCAACAGAAGTCGGTGTAGAGTAGCCAATCCTAACTCCAGGTCCTAACCCAAGGGCGGCTAGCTCCGCTCTACACTAAAAAAAAGGACAGTCACTCTCCTTAGTACCACGTACTCAAGGGTCAGCACACTTCCCATCCATATTCCAGGCCTTTCCATCTTTCCACAGGAGCTCTACTCCTAACTCCTCGTAGGGTTCATGCTCATGTTCACCGTAATATTCCAATCCAGGTTTCATCATTCCTAATTCGGTTCTCGTTTATACGCATGCAGCTCATATTTCCACAATTTAACTCATGCAATAAGTGATATCATAGGTAACTGTTTAGCTATCTCAAACAGCTCGTATTTATTAACAGGCAGTTGCTAACAATTTAGCTCATTCATTTATAAATACAATTTCAATCACGCACACAAATAGTGCAACTATTTCTCATCCTAGAGTTCATGCCACATCCTATGTTTCCAGTTATCTAATTATCGTAGATGCATTCATATTTTATAAATATAACAGGGGTGGACTACTCTACCAGACAATCCGGGAGTACTGGGGGCTCGAACTGTAGGCCCACGTACCTCTACAAGCCCTAGACACGCAACAGATTGAAGTCATATACCAAGGGACACACCACAACAGAAGATTCAGAACAGTGTATAAAGGTTTCTAATATGTAGAGGAATTCACAAGGAAACCACAGATACTTCGTTTGCGTAAAACGGATCTCGATCGGATCCTAAACGGGTCAAAAATGTGTCTGCAGACCCAGATCAGACATCTGGAAACAAGTCCAGACGTCTTAAAAGTCATCAAAGACTTACCTCAAGTTCCTGTGATGATCTCAGATGTCCAGGACTCTGCCGCGACTGTCTGGAAGCAGTTCCAGACGTCTGACTAGTCCTCTGATCGTCTGAGGACGTCTCCGATCGTCTGGTAAGCTGTCCAGATATCCGAAAGGCATGGAAGGGCGTGCCGCGCACCTTCCCAAAGTTGCTCCTGTGCACGACAGAGTAGCTCGCCACTTTTAGCTAAGTAAATCACACCTACAGTGTGGCCTACATGGCCGTAACCTCGAGGAAGACGTACCTTCGCAATACACCTGCTTTCAGATGTCTGGTGTTGTCGCTAGACGTCCAGCTAGTCATCCGGAAGGCCCTCCGGATGTCTAATACTGGAAAAGCTCCAGTACCAGTCCGCGCTCCTGTACCTCTCACCGCGCTCCGCCACGGCTTCTTCCGCTCCGCTGTAGCTCCGACCGCTGCAGAAGGTCAGGGACAATGCCTCTACGTTCTCCTCCTCCCGCACATGCCGCAGTGGCCATGTGGACCTCCGATGAGCTTCCTCGAAGCTTGTGATCTCGGCCTTCTCCTCCTCCTCACGCCCTCTCCTCTTCCTCACTCTCGCCCTCTCTCTCTTGTGTGCCTCAGCTTTTGTCAGTGGAGTGGGGAGGATGGTGGTAGTGGTGGAGGGGTGAGGAGAGGAGAAGGGTCTTTTTATAGGATGGGGGTTAGGGTTCGACGGGGGAAAAGGAGAAGAAAGGAGAGAGAGAAGGGCTACGCGCTGCCTGCGTGCAGAACCAAAAGTACGTACAGATTTTTCAATTTCCAGACGTCTGAGACAGGGTCCAGACGTTTGGTTAGATGTCTGACCGACATTTCAGACATCTTAAAAGACTAAAATCATAATGGGTCTTTACAGTACATCATCTCTCGAAGGGATTACACAAATCTGTTATATTAGTGTATGTAACAGATTGGAGGCATGAGCTCACTTTCGTGTGTAGATTCTAACAGAGGGGGGTGAGATTGAGCGTGATATGAAATAAGATGCAGAATATAAATCGACAAACTCACAAAATAGGCAATCACACAAGCACAAAAAGGATTTTTAGGTGGAAACCCAAACCTGGGTAAAAACCATCACCTAAGCCTCTCGACTTAGAATTTCCCGATCGACCTAGTCAATTAAATCCACTAACCAAGTCACTTAAATGAGGGTGACTTAACCTCTTACAACCATGTTACTTTAAACCCAATGGTAGCGTAACCTCAAACCCCTCCTCTTCACGAGGAGTATTTTGTCTTGCAAGGGAGATGGGAATTCACAAAGCAAATACCTAACAAAGATAATTATAAATTTATCCTATAGAGCTACAAAGTAAGTATTAAATCTAGCTACCATAGGCAAAGAAAACTTCCCCTTATGGAAGTGTATTGGCTAGCAACGTAGGGTGTGTGAATGTCACAGTGGCACGACAATGCTCTCGTATGCGTAGGTGGGAGAGTAGGTGCACAACTAGGATGATGCTTTCAAGATGTAGACTAAGGCTTCGGAGAGCAAGAACTTCTTCTAGATGATTTTCTTCTTCACTTGGACACAACATGATGTGGAAGTAGTATGTCTGGGTGTATATAACAAAGGAAGGGTGCTCCTCTATTTATAGAGGTTCTAAGAAGGGTTTAGAAGGCCTTGAAAGGCTTCTATAGCAGTTGAGAATAAATTAGAAGAGATCAAGCCAAAATTCCAACGAAATCAGGGTTATTTATGAATTTGACAGGGTTATCAGACGTCTGGATCTAAGATCAGATGTCTAGGTATTCATCTGATTTGAAGGGAAGTCGTCTGATCTAGAAGGGTGGATGTTTTGAACTGGGTTGGATCAAGACGAACGTCTAAGAAAGTGTTTTAAGTTGTCTAGGCATCTAATTAGACGTCTAATATAAAGATGGATTACTTCCTATTTTGAGAAGATCTAAACAGGGTTCTAGAAAATGTTGGTCAGATGACAGGTCAGTCGTCTGGCACAGTGTCTGGATGTCTGGAAATGTAATCTTCTGTGGGAATTGATTTCTTGAGGCTTAAACAACTATTAGCTCTGACAAAAGGTGATTTGGGTTAGATCTTAGCGTAACATCCATTTATCAGACATCTAGGATGTTCTATAGACGTCTGAAAGTGAATGTAAGTCTAATTAAGAATTAATGTTCTAAGATTATGTGCAACAAGCCAACGGTCCTCTAGTTGGACGTCTAGTAAGGTCTTTAGACGTCTTGTAAGTCGTCTGGACTATGGGCTGGTCAACTGAAACCAATGGATAGAACATACTAATTCCAGCCTAAGTGTTTGGATGTTTGGACAAAAAGTTAGACGTCTTAAAGATCAAGATCAAACATTTGAGTTCTAGATTAGACGTCTGATCGGGCTGTCAGATTACTGTTTTGATTTTCTAAGTGATTTCTAAGATTGTCTAAGTATCTTATTGATAGTGTAAGTGTTCTTAGGACTAATATAAAGAACTTTGGGCTCTTTACATGAATCTAAGAAAATAAAAGAGCAAAGTACAAAACAAATACAAGAAGAAAAGAATTTATCCTATTCTTCATCTCCTTCCTTCTTTAAGCTCTCACTCCAAGCGAAGCTCCTTCTCCTCCATCAAGCTCCCCCAATCCACTATGGATGCGAGCTTGAACTCCTTTACACTTGTATCTATTTGCATTTATCCTGAAATTTATAAATTCAAATACAAATGTTAAATCACAAGTGTTTTGTTATCATTAAAATCAATGATCATGGTGCCCTGCACCAACACCATGTATATTAGGAATGAAAAATTTCACATGTGGTCGTAGAGTTCTGATTAGACTCAAGGCAAGAGAAGAAGAAGACATACCTTTGGAAAATGTTTTGATCTTCGTTCTTGTCCCAATAATACAAGGAGATATCAAAAATAATATTAGCCAATGAGGAATGACAACGATCTAATGGGACTAGACCTTGGGATAATATTTTCCTCTAAGTGTGAAGGATTCACAAGTATTTGGAGTACTTAACTGGGAAAAGTGCCAAAATTTCACTTATCTTATAGGTTCATTATTGGAGTGGTGAAACCAATAATGATTTTGTTGAGTTCTTAATTGAATAATAATCAATTGTAATTTAAAAAGTTAAATTACATTTGATTTGGCAATTAATTGCATGTAATTTAATTAGATACTAAATTCAAGTGTTGAACTGCAATTAATTTAAGTTTAGATACTAGATCTAAACTTCCCATAATTTGTTATGGGTTAATGTTGCAAATGTCAATTAAGATTTTATTCAATCCATTGGATGGAGGTGCAATGGATCCTACTAGATTAGGGTTTGGTAAGGAATCCCTACAAATAACTCTCAAAGGAAGAAACCCTAATTGCCTCATTTAATCAATTCCCTTGATTGATTTCCACCAAAATCTACCGCAAGTCCTGTAGTTATAGGCATTAGGAGGAATGCAAGCAACAATCCCTTTGCTGCCTTTAATAGCCAATCAACCAATAACATTATTAGTCGGCACCTAAAGTTGTAGCCAAACAATGATGACTCTACAATGTTCAGTGTTAATATTATTAATTAGAGTCAATTTTAGGGATACTTGTGCGATGATGACATATTATAATGGGCTTGAGAGCATTACATGCATATTGCTTGATCTTTACGTTTTAATCACTTAGAATCAATGTTTAATGACCATGTGTACAAGTCTATTTTGAAACAGGTCTCAAATGAGTGGTCGGATCATATGGATGGTTTCAGTTCGACGAACAGAGTCCAATGGACTCAAAATCACCTTGATCTGACCTCCGTAGCTCCCACAACAAGTTCGAGGAAGATCAATGGCCAGGGGTTAATGCGATATCCTTACAAGCTTCGGATGAAAAATCCAGCCGTACGGATGAATCCGGAGCGACATCGCAGTCCGGCAATGTGGGAATCATCTCAATTCGACCTCCGTAGCTTCCATAGCAAGCCCAAGAAATTCTGACTTGATCTAATGATCAACGGCCTTAAACCGGCCACATGTCACCATCCACGTGCCTCAAACCCTCTCTCTCTCTGGTGCTGCACCAAGCAACATAAGCTGTTTGATCTAGGATCGAATAGTTGAGGTGCCGCGGGCACTTGCACAAAGGTGGACCAATGCGTGGTGTTGGCTCATTGGTTATGACTCCAGCCTACATCCATCGGACGTGGGCTCAAGTCTCGCCGCACCCCAATTTTACAATTGAAGTGTGGCATAGCGCGGCAGCGCACGCATAGCGTGTGCGCGCAACAAGTGTAGCACGACAACAGCAATAGTAAGGCACGGTGCACAGCGTGCTCCAACGCAAGCAAGCACATCATGCATTGCGAGGCACGCAGAGGCGACTGGAGCATTGAAGGCGCGATGGCGGGGGCAAGGGCGACGGATGCAGCGGTCTTTAGCGACATTTGAATGTCGCTCTTGACCCAATGATGAATTTGAGCCCTTTCCTCAACTATAAAAAGGGCCCTACCTCTCCCATTTGTACCAAGCTTACACCCAAGAGATACCACCACCTCCTAGAGCTCCAAGCAAGGTCTTGAAGCTGCCGAGCCGCCGACGGAAGCTCCTCCACCACCGTGGCTACCTCGACACCTTCTTCTTCCTTGTCTTAGTTTTATTTTATGTGATAGTGTAGTACATGTTTTTCATTTGAAGCATTCATCCATATTTTATTCATCTGAACATTTGATAATTAATAGAATACATCTTTGATATATTATTCACATCATATTCTCTAACCATATTCCCCCCTTGTCTCTCTCTCTCTCTCCCCCTCTCTCTCCCTATCTCTCTCTTTCTCATTCTCCTTTTTTTTGCAAGCAAATCAAAAGCGATATTTTTGTGAATCGAAAGCGATTAGTGGATTCAATACTTTGCCTTCTTGTATTCAACACTCGAAGTCACATCCGATTCTTTATTTAAAATTGACGTTGTAAACGCACTACAATGAACGATTTTTACGTAAACACGTCAGCGAACATTAGACGACCGATTAGTGAACTGGATGACCTAGTACTAAGGGTTAAAGCTTCAACCCTCTTCCTTGTGCACCCCTAACTCCCTCTTCAATAGCTGGTTGATTGGCTCTTCTTTGAGCTAATCGGTTACTATGTAGCCACTTGTTGCAAGATCTCTTGAAGGAGTTCTTGAGGTCTCGTCTGGATTTCGAGGCAAGAGTTGCTTTGAATTCACGAAGGAGTTTGCAAATCTTGCATGGGATTCATCCTCCACGACACGAGGGTCTCATGCACTCATCACGGAGGAGCGATTGGAGTTCTTTCGGGACTTATTTGAGGAGGTGTCATATTTTAAGGTCCTGCACCACATCGGCTTACAAAGGTATAATCCGTCAACTTGTGAGATCCTAGAATGGGAGGAAACTAATTCCTCCCATGTGGTTCTGATCGTAGGTCTTCTCATTTTAGGTTGCTTGATCGATTTATGGCATCAATTTGATCTTGCATTCAAAAAATTTTAAAATACTTGTTTTTGTGTTTTCACTCTTCTGTAATGCCATAAGGTCAGTATGATCGAACCTTTCAGTGGTATCAAAGCATAGGTTGATCTAGGTTTTGCGAAAAGTTTTAGATTTTAGGATTTTTATTCACACCATGATATATATGCTATAACTGGTTGGTTGACTGCATGGTCAGTCAACCAGCCATAGGGGTGGCCTTCCTTATTGATTCTTTATCCTTATCTTATTCCTCTTGTAATACATCATTGTCATCTTCAACTTCAGAAGGTAAACTATTTAAATCCATTACTTCTTGTGAAATGATTTCAAATACAATATGTTGAGATGAAGATGTATCAAGTTGGCGCCCTATTGATGAAGGTTGAAAGGACCTAATGAAAGTTAAGATCTCCATAAAAATCATCATAACTTGAATAAACTTAATCGAAGAGATATAACATCTTTTGAGACATACTTAGTAGTAGGATTTGCAATGACATGCATTTCATGTATCACTGCAACTCCACTAAGTATGGTATGTAGTGACTTATTGTCATTAATGTTGAATAGAAATGACCTTGGATCAAGAGCCATAACATTACACATTAATCATAGCTGATATGTTGCTCTATCATATCCAATTTTGCAGTATGCAGGAGATAATAACTCCTCAAGTGTCCTTGACCTCCTAATTTTTACCATCTTACTAAATTCACCCTTATAGTTAATGTTGGCAGGAAAGCTGCTACTTACCAGTCAAACGTAGAATGAGGAGAAGAAATGAATCTATTATATGGAGGACCACGTAAGAAACGATAAGAGAGGGTCTAGAGGACCATATAAGAAACGATAAGAGAAGGCGAATTAAGATTGGAAATGATAAGAGAGTCAAAATTGAGATTCAAATCACACCAATTAAAATGATGTAATTTAAAGGAGCTAAATAAGACATCCACATCATATTGTTGATGTAGATTTTTTCCACTAATCTACAATCCATTTAAAAAGTTGGAGATGTGTTTAGATTAAGTTTTTGACTCTAGTTTATCCTAATTTGTATTTCACCCAAAATTTGAAACTTACATTTTTAAAATGAGAGAATGAATATTAGCTTGTTTATTAAAAAATATTATATCATTTGAAATGATCAATTTGAATTAGTATTAGTTTTTCAAGTTTGAGTTTACATATTCACTAGGTATTTTTAGAAATGATCAATTTGAATTAGCATTAGTTTTATCTTTTAAAAAAATTACATAATAAAGTATTATATTTTAAACAATATACATGACAATTTGATTATAGTATTCTATTTTTAAGGAACCACCTTAATGGAGTATACAATAATTTTATAATTACATATAGCAAAGTTGATTTTCTTTTTTAAGTTTAGTTTTACATATTCTTGTTTCATTTTGCATTAAGCAAAATAATTTTCGCTATAGCGTTGGTTGTTGCATGTTATAAGATTTTTAATGCACTATTTTTCATATTATTATTAGTTTTTCATAAAATTACTAAAGATAATTTTAATTACATGTTAATTTGCAATTATTATCATTTCCTTTCATAAAACATGCCATATACAAATTATGAATTGATGTATTATTATATATTTTTCCATAGAGAAAATATTTTTAAGGTTAAATAAGAAAAAATTTCCCATTGAGTTTTTCTCATATTTTTAAATATATTAGTATTACCATCAAGTCTAACAAAAAGATATTATACCAATGGATTTTCATAACTAATTCCTAATGGTTGTGGTTTATGATGAACATTTTTTAGATCCATGGTAATAATTTATAGAAAATCCAAATCTAGTATGAAAAATGAATTTGATTCTTATTTATATTTCATAATTTCTAATCACCTAATTTGTATTTTATAGGTTTTAGCTAACACCTTAATTATGGTTCATATATTGTGAATAACTTATCATTTGATGTTCATGATTTCTATCTACCACATAGTGAAATTTGACATGTTATGCAAGGATGAAGGAAAAAAAAAAGTATGGAGATGATTTTCTCAATTGTTAAATGGCATACCTCCCATGCAACATTCTTCAACAAATTTGTAAAATATGTAATATACAAAAATTAAAATCTAAAGGCAATTAGGATCCAACGATGATATGCTTAATTTCAAAAATTTCTACATACACTTTAGGTGTATATATAGCCATATATCAATATTAATTATAATGAGAGGATTAACGAAATTATAAAAAGCTTAGAAATGAAGTTACAAAAAAAGGTACGTTACTTGTCTTAGAAAATGGGATGAAATGTGGAAGTAAAATGATCTACTAGCATGTAATAATTTTAAAATATTAAAATCCATTCTAACAAATAAATAATAAAAATCACAAACTAAATTAAACTCACCTAATCAAGTCAATGAGGACTACAAAGAAGTAATAAAAACATATGAAAAATAGAAGAAAAATATGAGTGCTAGAAAACTAATAACAAAAATATTATTAAAAAAATTGTGACAGAGTATGGCGAATAAAGCGAAAGAGATGAAGGATGGATATGCAATGAAGTAAAAGAAATGGTGAATGAGTGGGCGATGAAGCAAAATAGGCAAAGAATGATTGGGCGATGAAGCAAGTAAATGAGGATCTAGAAAGAGCTTGAGGGATCATGGAGATGGAGAGGGTGAAAGGGAGAGCTTCAGGGATCATGGAGATGGAGAGAGTGAAAGGGAGATGAATAGAATCAAAAGGGAGAATAAATAGAGGAAGGGGGGAAGATATGGGTGTGGCATGTAGGGTGACCATTACCTCAAGAGGAGAGGAGGGATTGAGGAGAAGACGAGGTCGACAACCTTGTCTCAAGCACCATGTCAAAAGATAAGCATGAGAAAAGTTTGCCAATCCTATTTCTTGCCTCCATTTGTCCCCCTTTCCCCTAGTGCCCCTGATTCTTTAAATGTGAGAGGTCATGTCCCCTTTCCAAAATTTTTCCATTCTTGGATAGATGGAGCTATGATTTGTTAATGTTCAAAGGACCCATGGGTATATATGGACCAAGATTAGTAGGATTGGCTAAGGTCATTCCTATGCGTGGACCATGTTCCTTTCTTATTATGGAAGCAAATGGAAGATGTGTCTAGATATTAATGGTAGTTATGGTGTAGAGGTTGCTTGTAGACTAAGGGATTGTTTAGATGCAACTGCAATGTGATGCATTTAGGATAAATGTCACATTTTGCTCAACTTATGAGGCATTTCGATAAGCTAACCTATGATTTGAAGCAAAGTTATTATTTGTGTCTGGCAAGTGAAAAATTAAGAAGCTACAATGCATAGCTTTTCATGCACCCACATGCTGCAATTGAAGCTATCCAAACATACCCTAAGGTTATACGATGGAGCATGAATTACATCTATCGATTACATTGGACCTAAATGGCAACCAAATCAATGTAAGGAATCGTGTGTCAATGGACATGGAAATGTAGCGTTCGAGATTAGATGTAACAACTGGAAACTAGTTTTTGTAGGGTAACAAGTTAAATGGACGATAAGAGCATGATGAGTGGCATTAAGTCATGGGGACTACGTATTATTAAGCAAAGCAAATAAATAAGCCAAGCCATTATTGAGCCACTTTGCCCATCCCCACCTTTTTACCAATTTCAAGGTGGACGGTATCATGCACTCCATCCACCAAGGCAGGTTATGTGTGGGTGACCATGAAACAAATCGGAGGAAGCGTCTATTATTACTTTTATATATAGGCTACTCTCTTATTTTCTTGACATATCTTTATATATATAATTGGCCATACCTCCGTTGTGGGCTACTCTATTGTTTATTATTATGTTTTTTTTATTCAACTTTGGTTACTACACTCCCACGCCGTCGCTCTCTCCGGCTTCTCTCAACTGTTCTTTTTCTCTTTTATTTTTCTTATAAATTATTTATTACATACATCTATTTTAAATTTTATCTTTTACCATCTATACATTCATCTTATATTTTTTTATTAATGATTAATATTAAATATATTTTTGTAAAAATATAAAATAATATATATATAAAATCAACTTGTGTAAATCTAATTTAAGATATCGATTTGAAATCAAAATAGTACATTTCGTAATGTGTAGTGTATTTGATTTCAAATACATTGGTTGAAAAAAAAAATACATCGATGTATTTTTTTAGTTGAAATGTTTATTTACTTTTCAAATGGTGTATTTTGATTTTCAACTGATATGTTTCGATGGAAAATTAAAATGTACCAATATATTTTTATTTCAAATCTATGTATTTCAATGGAAAGTGAAAGTACCTCAGTTAAAAATTAAAATACATTGGTATATTTTATTATGCAGGGATATTTATTTATTTCAATCGGTATATTTTACTTTTTAATCGATATATTTCGATAAAATATCCCAGCATAATAAAATATATCTATTAAAAATTAAAATACATAAATATATTTAATTGATTAAGTAAGAAAGTTTTATGTATAATATAAAAAGTGGTTATCTAAGTATCGTGGATGTTACTTATAATATTATTTATTTATTTTTTATCTAAATTCTCTCTCTCAGTAATTTTTCTTAAATTTTAATAATAAATTTTTGATACGATTGTAACTTTTATACTCCCATCTAAAATATGAGCTCAAAATTAATGTACCTTATTATGTGTACACATTGGGTTTGTGTGTATATGCTAGGAGAAATGTATGCAGAATAAAATACGGGGAATGAAAAATCATCTACGGTTATTGTATAATTTTTTACTTAACTGTGTAAACATGGGCAAATAGTATACTCTATTTGTAATAGATATTCCACGTTGTAGACAAATACGCATTAATGTGCATGTGAGCACTTGGACACCACACGAGTACATGAACGTCCTACATGCTCACTTATACTTAGGAAGACAAGAAGCAAAGGGATGGTCTCGAGGGAGGGGAGATGACAGAGTAGGAAGGATCAGAGGGGGTATATATATAGCGGGAGATTGGGATTGGTTAAAGATTAATTTATCTGGGAAGTTAACCTTTTAAAAATAAGGTTAACTTTTATTTATTTGGTTATTTTATTTTTTCTCAATTAATTTAAATTTAATTATTTTAATATATGTTTGTTTAATATCAATTTTAATTGATATTAATTAAATTTATGTTAAAATTATATATTACTTACATTTTTTATATTTTCATATTTTATACGTTCAACATCATTATCAAGTAAATATTATAATTTAATATTAATTTAAATAAATATAAATTGATATTAAATTAGATATAATTATAAGTTAATATTAATTTTATATTTCTTTAGAAAAGATCTCGAAAGAAGGAAGAGGAAGGAGCGGAAAACTCTAGAGAGGATGGCGACGATAGCAAGCGGCAGTGCTGGCAACTGATGAGGGACGTAGGCATGCAAATTATAAGAAGAGGATAAGCAATCACAATGAGGAGGAGTTGCGGAAGTGACAGCTGGAGAGGAGAAAAGGGAGAGGGCACGGGGGTTGGAAAGGAGAGGGTGCAAGAGTGTGCATCGGAGATAGAAGGGGAGCGGAGGTGGGAGAGCTCGTTGTATATTTTTTCATCTATCCAATCGCTAATATAGATATTTAAAAGTTGAAAAAAAATTTTTTGTACTTCCACATTTGAACATTTGGCATATAAATAGCCTTAATCTCATATTGGAATCGGTTAATGTATGACAAACGATACCGATGTTCGTTTGGGAAATGCCGTAATTCTACCATTCCAACGTTTGTTATTAGACGTCGGATCTAAGAACTTCCCTCGATGCTTGTGAAGGTGTCGGGAGTATATTTTATCTCGACGGTTGCATTTAAACGTCGAGAGTACTCGATCTTGTTACAATGTTCTGACTACGGTGCTAATTATATGTCAACGAAATGAGCAAGCGAGATCAACAAATACATCAAGCTTTACCGCACTGAAAATGATGATGTCAATTAATAATACACTGAACGAAAATTTGACGAAGCAAAGGAATACATCTTTGATATAAAAAGTAATGTTTGGATATTATTTTCGTATTTTATACGATGTTACAAATACTGATCTATTTGATAATTAATATTTAATGTAAAAAATTAAAAGAACGTAAGATTTATTACGTGGTAATTTTTATCATATTCAAAAAAATACTACATCACTTTAACATAAAATGTACATGTGATAAAAAATTTTACATCGATGATATATTACTTTACACCAGTGATAAATTATTGTAAGGTATCTTTGTATTATTGTAATCTAATTTTACATCGATGTAAAATTATTCCAAGGATAGTTTCACATATCTAAAGTGATTTTGCACCCGTGTAAAGTGATTTTGATTTTCGAGTTTATGGTTTAAGATTTAAGATTTAGGTTTATAGAAAGTAATTTCACATATTAGAAGTGATTTTTCACTTGAATGTAATTTTTTACCTCAGGATTTAGGGTTTAGGATTTAAATACTAAAGACTAAACCCTAAATCCTAAGGTGAAAAATCACCTTTTAAGTGTAAAATCACTTGTCATATGTGAAAAAATACTTGGAATTTAATTTTACATCAGTGTAATCTTACTTTACATTCGTGCACAAAAATATTGCACTTGTATAAAATAATATTGTACCGGTGTAAATTAGTTCAAAGTAAGATGTAATTTTACTTTGTACCCATGAAAGAAAATATTACACTCGTGTAAAAAAATATTGCAGCAATGTAAAGTAGTTTAAAGTAAAGTGCAATCTTACTTTGCACTCGTGCAAAAAAATATTACATCATTACAAAATAATATTGTACCAGTATAAAGTAGTTTAAACTAAGATTACATCGATACAATCTTACTTTTATCAAAATTATTTTGAAGATATAAAATAATCTTATAGACACTTACGAAAGTAATTTATTATTAATTTTAATAATGATGAATCCTATCACATGTTAACACTTATTTTGTATAAATAATCAGAATACCGGTGAAACTACATTTATAACTGCATGTTACCTTTTACGGTTACATTTTTCAACCCACAATTTACATTTGATTAGCTAAACCATCTAATAATTAAATTTAAGTCAATAGCTAGCCAGTAGTGGAGATCTATTTGATAGATATTTCTAAAATATCCTCGAAGAAAAATGAGATAATCTCATATTATACATATGAACCTCAATGAGATTGGGCAATCTGGATCGAGAAGATAAGTTTCAAAGTTTATCATACATGAACTTCTCAAAGTTTAAAGAACTCACTCCGCTTGCATTTGTTTTTTTTATGCACGGCATGACACGTCATGTTTCATTTTTTGACTTGAATGTTCTTCAAAATTCGTAGTTCCTTCTGCCCGCGCCCCACCCCCCGGTCCCCCTCCCCATCAACCTTCACTGTGTATTCATAATTCTGAATAGACGATGATACAGCTTGATCGATGTCTAATTTTCAGAATGAAGAACGACGGCAGGACAGAAAATATTTTTCCGAATCAAACTGATCTGGGTATATCACGTTTATTGTGATGTTACTTACGAAAAGTTAAAAGAATGGAGTTACCAACAACCCTTCGCATTCAAGAATAACAAGAAGATGCAACCAAGATAAGCAATCAGATATCTCCATATGGAGGCAAACCGAAGGTAATACTCCAACTGCAAATGGAAGAATAATTTTGTTTTTTTACTTTTCTTATTCTAGTAAAAAGGAGGAAAAAATTGTCGATTCTGAAGCAAAAAAAGATGATGAAAGATATTATTTTTATACTTTAAGTAATGTTTAAAATATTAATAGTTTGATAATTGATATTTAATATAAAAATATAAAATTTATTACGTAATAGTTTCCACAATATTAAAAATAATCACATAATTTTAATATAAAATATATAGGTAATAAAAAATTTTATATCGGTGATAAATAATTTCCACTTATAATAAAATATTAATCTATTTGATAATTGATATTTAATATAAAAAAATAAAAAATATAAGATTTGTTACGTAGTAGTTCCCACAATATTAAAAATAATCACACAATTTTAATGTAAAATATATAGGTGATAAAAAGTTTTGTATCGGTGATAAATATTTTCCACTTGTGATAAATTATTGTAAGGTATTTTTGCATCGGTGAAATCTCATTTTACATCGGTGTAAAATTATTCCAAGGTTAGTTTTACATGTCAAAGTGATGTTGCATACGTGCAAAGTGTTTTTGATCTATGAGTTTAGGGTTTGAGATTTATGATTATAGAAAGTGATTTCACTTATGAGAAGTGATTTTTACTTGAAATGTGATTTTTTACCTTAAGATTTAGGGTTTAACCCTAAACACTAAAGACTAAACCCTAAACCCTAAGGTGAAAAATACCTTTCAAGTATAAAATCACTTGTTATACGTGAAGAAACACTTAAAATTTAATTTTGCATTGGTGCAATCTTACTCTGCACCCGTATAAAAAAATATTACACACGTGTAAAATAATATTGCCCCCGGTGTAAAGTAGTTCAAAGTAAGATTGCACCGGTGCAATCTTACTTTACACCGGTATAAAATTATTTTGAAGGTACAAAGTGATTTTGCACATGTGCAAAATAAGATTACATCAGTATTTGCACCAGTGATTGCACCAGTATTTGCACCAGTATTTGCACCAGTATTTACATCAGTATTTGCATCAGTATTTGCAAGGTACAAAGTGATTTTTTGCACAAGTGCAAATTATTTTCAATAATTTGCATGCTTACGAAAGTGTTTTATTGTTGGTTTCAATAATGATGGATCCCATCACATGTCAGCATTTTTTTATATAAAAAGAAGGAACATAGGTTAGGATCACATTTACAATTACACGTCAACTTTTACATTTCCCAAACTACATCTTTATCATATCTTTTCTTATGTCTTCGCATAAAATCACTTCATACGTGTAAAAAATCACGTAAAAGGTGAAAAATTATTTTCTATCGATTAAAAATAAAAATATATAAATATAATTTAATTTTTAATTGATATATCTTAATTTATAACGGATTAAAAATTATTTTTAATTATATTTTAATTTACTTAATTTTTAAAGAATTGATCCTAATTTTCAACTAATCCATTCTTAATTATACATTGCAAAGCAAGTTATAATTAATACATATTTTCACACTAGTATCCTTGTTGAAAAATTTCTTTCAACCATGGAAAACATTCTTATTTCTTTTTCCACATTTTGGGTTGCTCACAAAAGGGTGGCGGGCGCCACTAACTTTGTAGCTCACTACCTTCACCACTTTACTTGTCATCTCTTCTCGGCGCATTCCCTTAGTGGTATTCCAAACACCTTGACAGGGGGGAGGGCTTGTTTTACAGGAGATGCAGACGGCGAAGGTGCCAAGTCTTAAAACTGTTTTTCTATTATTTCCAAATGTCCTTTGTATATTTCATGTGACGTACGCTTCCTTTTAACTCGCGAACTTTTGAATTTAGAAAAGGGTTTACCAAATAAATAAATAAATAAACAAGCCCTCCTTTCTGCGTCGATTGCTGGCTGTTGAGATGGAATAAGACAGTTTATTTCACTGAATACTAATGAAGTACTGTTCGCACCTTTATCAGCTTTTCAATACCTTTGGCGAAAAAAAAAGAAATTATCGCCCCTATTCGTAGCATCCACAAGAAGAGGATTATTTTAGGAAGCATGTCGACATCTTCATTTTAAGTAGCACGATGTGGTTAAAGATGTCTCGTGATTTAGAGCCAATCTTATTGTTTGGGTGTAATATTAACTCTCGGATAATGCAGGGTTGAGATTTGAATTCGAGACTTCCCTACTGTAGTTAGCGATTACCATAAGATAAACTATACCTTCACGGATCATGTTATTTGGGTTTCTAGTAGCCTTTTCACCCTATTTTAACAAGGTTTTCTTTTTTACCCTTGTTTGAAGTACCGAAGGTCAATTTTATTAGAATCTAACCCTGGATTGAGTACCCATTCATGGATAGATGACGCTTATGCTTACCTCTGGTGAGATTCCAACTCTACAAGGGGTTATTTGTTTATCAAAATTAAGGATTTAAGTCTTCATTTCACTTTTAATTTTAGAATTATTTTATTTTAAAATTAGGTTTTTAATTTTTTAACAAATTAATTTCACCTTTAAAATAAATTTATTGTATTTTTTTTTTATCTCTTATAATTTTATGACGTGACCCGCTTCTGTCCCAAATACTCAAGTTAAAGCTAACTTTTTATCTAAAACAAAATAATATTCAATTCTTCTCCTAATTTTATTTTATTCTTATTTTCATTACAATTTCTTTTTTTTTTTACATTCCTCTGTCCAAATAACCCCGAAGAAGGCACACAACTATGCTAAAATTATTTTTCTTCTTTGACTAGATACGTATCAACCGTCAGATCTATCTCTATTCGTACGGGAAATATCCATCTGCTTCTATATGATAGATTCTCCAGTGTCCTTACAATATTTCAGTTGTTCCGATGAAGACGTTGATTTGACACCGTGGCTCACTATCCACCAACATTTAAGAATCTGATTCAATATATAGTTTGAACAATAATTAGGGATGCGTATGCATTGGATGAACTCAAAATCAAATCCAAGTGAGATCCAGTTAGATTGGTTCCAATCGGATCTAATTTTCAATTTTTAATGAATTAGAAAAGTTTTCATCCACTAAAAATAGAGTGGATACGGTTAGAACATTCATCTAATCGATATGTATTCGTACAACATGGTATATATATACAATATCTTTCACAGATAATATTGAATATTTATTTGGTATCCCACTTAATCCTACACTTCCCATGTTCCTCTCTAACCATAAGCTTCCATTCCCTACACATTCACCATTATTACAGTTTACCACGTCAAACATCCCTACCAAAAGGTAAATTTTGGTGTATTTTTAATATTAATTTTTATTTTTTTGTGAGATGTTATTGTGCTAGTGAGAAATACACACTAGTCAGGTAATAAGACTTGTATTTCAATTTTAGGATATTTTGATCAATTTGAAACTTTGGAATAGATATTAGAATAAAATGCACAAAGTTATATATTGTTTTGAAAAATTTGATATAATACGATCTTTATGAAATTTTATGAATTTGATTGGATTAATTTAGCATTAAATTGGACTAGATTGGATTGAAAAGTTCCTAACTAATAAGGGTGGATAGGATTTTGAATTTAGAAAAATCAAACTAATCTGATCCATCTGTATCCCTAAGAATATTGCTGTGTATTTGACAAATCTTAATGCCTTTTAAAATTGTAAT
Source organism: Thalassia testudinum (assembly GCA_037157565.1). Classification (NCBI taxonomy): domain Eukaryota; kingdom Viridiplantae; phylum Streptophyta; class Magnoliopsida; order Alismatales; family Hydrocharitaceae; genus Thalassia; species Thalassia testudinum. The sequence continues at coordinate 6,085,859 of JAZHRO010000040.1, read as the reverse complement.
CGTCATCATAGCCAATAGGATTGAAGTCCGTGGACTTTATCATACTGCACCAACAAGAATGTTAAATCACTTTGAATCTCTTGCCATGAATCAGAAACTTGCTTTAGAAAGTCTTATTTCATGGTAGTCTTAATCTCTCTCAACTACTTGAGAACCTTTATCTAATTAAAGATAAGTGGAGAGCTAAAGAAATTGGTACACTTCTAGCTTAGTATCTCTCTTGGTTGTTTAATAACATTCTTCTCTTTATTTACACCATCTTAACCTCCATAATCCTCCACTTCAAATGAACAACGAAAAAAACAAAGATCATATTTGATTGTTTTTTCTTTTTTGAAAATAAAGGATGATCATATGTAATGAAGGACCATTTTCTATATAAGCACAAGAGTTAAATGACACCAATGCATCAAAGGGTCGCTTAGAAATCCCACTGAAGCATCGATGGCCTCCACATTTTCAATATATCTCCCTCCCCTTTGAAAATAATCCCATCCCACCTTGCAAGAAGCAAGTCTATGAAGCTTTGCTTCATAAACAAGGTTTGTTCCATCTTTGACTGATGAGTTTGTGGGTCACCCTACAGAAAAGTGTTGTGCTCCACTCATTGTCTACTAAACAAGCATCCAAGAGAATTGAGAGTGAATGAAGCCTATGAGTGAAGAGAAGTGGAGAGAGTGACTTCACCTTCTCTTCTTTATGGCTTGCACCCAACCTAGTGACCAAACACGACACTAGCTTGATGGTGATAAGTCACTGAACTTATGTCTTCTATTTGAATTTGGAAAAGTTATCTATTATGTCTTCTATTTGAAGCATAATGGTAATATATACAGACCAATTTTAGAAGAGACAATAATTGGATAAGATTCTAAATGTTGAATTGCTTATATGTACCTTTATGCATGTAGGACATATCCCATATATAGTATATGTTGAGGGTTGACTATCGCCTTACTTCAATAGCCATCATATATGTTTCACTACGATGAACACCCAGTGACTTTGATTGGATATGGGACTAATTGATGAATTATAGATTACTCATAATTAGAGAATTATGGAGTAATGTTTAAATTAATTCATTAATGTAGATTTCCCAATTACTAAATTATATATATATATATATATATATATATATAGGAGAAGATTTTATGCATGAAATAATGTGCACAAAAGAGATGAAATTTCTTGATTATTACACAGCATAAGAATAAAAATTGCAAAACAAAATCCAATGACTCTAAACTAATCTAAATATCAAATAAACATCATAAATAGTCAAAATAATGGAAAATTCTCTCCTATCCATAGTTTGTATATGAGTTTACAAATTTCCAAGTTTGAGTCTTTGTAGGAACTATAGCACCCCGCATGAGTTACTACGAACACATGAAAGCATAAACATCGAATGTGGAACATATCAAACTCTGAGTTAATTAACTGATAAGTGCAGTTTAGATTCAACCAATGAGTGAGAAATCAAAAAAATAACGCAAAGCTACATTCTATGCAAGATTTATGAGGCGAGCAAACTACATCAAATTGTCTAAGCATTATAAAAGGAATAAACATGAAATTTGATACATATATTTGTAATAAATATAATAAGAAAGTGGAGTGAATAATAGAGTACAAAAAATAGAGCAAGAAAATCAACTCCTAAATAATTAGGTCCGTTAACCGCAATGTCCCAAGCCCTTGCATGTGTTGGAGCAACTATTTGTCACCTAGAAGCCCAAGAACAATGTGGAAATGATCCACTTTCAAAGACAATGCCTTCAATCTAATCCCAATGTAGTAGTATGCATGTAGAGAAACGTAGTGGAGATTCAACGTCGACAAAGAGAATAGTGACCTAGTGCGAATGTGGCTATGAAGTACAAGTGGTCTCCCATTGCCCTACGACCCCATAGGGGACATTTATTGAGTGTTATTAAGGTTTGGGGTCAAAAATTCATAATAGGCCTTTATTCCTATCCTATAAGCTTGAATGCCAAGAAATCACAAAAATTTCGACCAAAATAGGTTTCTACAGACAATAGTTACTGAAAACACATGCCCTTGCTCACAAGCTATGCACAACTATCTAATCTTGCATGCCATGGCCAAAATTCACTTGCATAGGACCTTGCTTGCACCTTAATCTTTCCTCTTATGTGTAGCATAGATGCTTTGGCACGCATGGATATGAACCTGTAACGAACGCGTGCCCCAGACGCCTTTTAAGACGTCTGGGAGGTGGCCCAGACGTCGGACAAGACGTCTTGGATCACGTCCAGACGTCTGACCAGACGTCCGGGATCGTTTACAGACGTCTGGAAAACAGTTATGTTCGCACGGGAGATTCGTTTGCGCGCCTGTGCGCGCAGACCTGCGATTCCTCTCTCTCTCCCTCTGCGGCTGCAGGCGCGCTGCGACCACCTTCTCTCTCCTCCTCGCGCGGCCTTAAAAGGGCGCGCCTCCCCTCCCGTCTCCACCGTCTCCTCCTTCTTCTCCTTCCTGAGCGCGAGGGCGAGCGAGCGCGAGGGCGGCAGCGGCAGCCGCAGTGAGCGCGGAGGAGGTGCGGCGTGCGAGGGCGGGGCTCTGCCGTGAGGGCGAGCTCGCCGGAGCGGCTTGGCCGGCCGGCGGAGGGCGCAGGGGGCGCGGAGCGACGCGGAGTGGGACCTGCTGCGGGCTGAGCAGCAGACGCGCGAGGTGCGACGCGGGCGGCGTCGCGAGCGGAGGCCGAGCAGGGTTCTGATTCTGGAAAGATTTCCAGAATCAGACGTCTGGGTTGATAGCCAGACGGCAAGGTCGACGTCTGTAAGATCATACAGACGTCTGAAAGGTAAGTTTCCGCTTTCTTCTTCCTTCTTCTCGACTGACCGTACTGAGGGAGGGGGGGTTGGCCGTGCGCAGGTTCGCTGATTCGCCATCCTTTGCGAATCAGACGTCTGGAAGTTGTACCGGACGGCGGGAGTGATCTACAGACGTCCGTGTGTACCATCGGACGTCTGGGGTATAGGACAGACGTCCCCGCGGACTTCTGGACGTCCGGGGAACCAAGCTGAACAGGTAATTCTCTCATCCACCGTTTAAGACGTCTGGAAGGAGTTCCAGACGTCTGATTTTGCACAGTATCGTCTTTTTCGACCCGTTTAGGGCCCGTTTGGGCTCCGTTTTCCGTGATTCGAGTTGCGTTCTTTTCAGAATTAATTCCTCTACCCGTCTACAGTAGCTATACACTGTTCTGAGACACTCCTTGTGTTTGATCCTTGTGATAGGACCTCGTTCGGTTGCAGTCTTGAGAGTCGCGGAGGCACGCGGGATTCCCGATCACGCCCCCACTACTCCCGTTGTACCTGGTAGAGTGGCTTTAAGTATTAATAAAATCTGTTAAAGTATGGAACCATAACTAGAACCTAGGGCATTGCATGAATCCTAGGAATGAGAAATATATGGAATGATAGCTCCTAGGTGTTGCATGAATCCTAGGGCCGGAAAACTAGATTGTATGATAGATCCTAGGATATGTCATGAATCCTAGGGTGGAAAAACTAGTGGAATGTATATTACTGCAGTCTTGGGAAAATGGAAAGGAATATATATAAAGCTGCTTGTAAATTTAATTAACAGCTGCCTGTTATGAATGAAGAAACATGTTTGAGATCATGGATTTTGAGAACGTGAATCTGGAAAGTGAAACATATGATGTTCTGAGATAAAGAGCTGGAACCCTACGGGGAATTAGGAGTGGAACTCCTGGAAAGAAAAAGGAATGGAACTGAGATGTAGTTTGTACTGTCTCTTGGGTACGCAGTACCAAGGGAAGTACCTGTACCTGTTTAGTGCAGAGTGGGGCCAGCCGCCCCAGGGACCCGGGGTTAGGATTGGCCGCTCTGTACCGACTTGTTGGCCCTCGTGTACGTAGTACCGAGGAGAGCTACTAGTGTTAGGAGAGTACTAGCTACCCCACGGGCCCCGGGGTTCTGCTAGCCTCCTTCACCGACTTGTTAGGCCCATTAGGGCAAACCAGGGTAGTCAGGCGAGGGTGCGCGGACTGTGGAGGGGCAAGGCCCCGGTTTGGTTACTGTGGAGGGGTTGGACCCCTGTTACTGAGAGGGCTCTGCCCTGGTTCCGTGCTGTGCTTTGGGCGCACCCGTTAACGGAAACGACTGACCGCGTGCCAGTGCGGGCTAGCTACCTGTGCGTCTATCGCGCGTGCCGTAGTCACCGTTACGTCTGTCAGTGACCTTGGGGTGGTTGACTGAGGGTAGGATCACCACGGGGGACTCTCCCGGCCAGGAGAGCACCACGTGCTACTTCTACTTTTGGAAAAGACTGCAATCAAGATCGTTCCCACGAGGACATTCGAGATCAAGTAAAGGATCTGAGAAATAAAAGAAATAGTGAGAAAAGTTGAAGGATGTGAAAAAAAAAGAAGTAATAGAACATAACAGCTACTGTACACTCTACTGTTGCCTTTAGTTAGTTTGCCACTCTACTCAGCGTTTTGCTGACGTGTTACACTCGTTACCTTTTTCAGGACCAGGTGTTGAGTAGCCAGGGTCGGCGGCTGCAGAGGACGCTGGGCCGAGTAGGGTCCAGTAGAGTACCACAGCCTTTTTGTACCCCTTTTGTTTCTGTTCTAGTGAGTAGTTTTTGTTTCCGCTGTACCTTCTTTACCTGCAGTTCTTGTTATATGATAAATGCTGTTTTACTGTTGTGGTGGTACCTACTGTAGTAGTTTCTTTCCTTACTGCTGTACTTTCTTACTGTTAGTTATATTCATGCTGAATGTGGTTTATTTTACTGTCTTTTGGTTACTTCCTCGTTGGACGACTAGGTCTTGGGATTAGTCGAGTCGGTCCGGTTCTCGTGTCTTGTAGGGACTCGGGAACCGGGTCGTTACAGAACCTCATGCGCCACGCAGCCTTCTCACATGTGCATGCTTGACATGAGTTGCTCAATGTACCGCTCACATCAAAATCCCATTAGAACTTCAATCAGGCATGCATGAGCCTGATTATAGATTTGTGCCTCTGATCCTTATCCATTCCCCATGCTGCACTACTCATGCATGCCATGTCTCGACGATAGCTCCTCAAAACATGGAACCCTCACGCATGCTTCTTTGTGTTGTTGTTGTGCATGTAGTCCTGCATGCAATGCCAATGCCTTTTGTGCATTCCATGCATGCAACTCATGTGCATGATCTCTCGGTGGTTGCCTCCTCCTTACATTAATGCCTTTGTAAGTCCCCTCTTGTATTTTTGAGGTATTTTCTACATAAATGGAAATAAAATTATATCAATAAAATAAATATTTTCTATTTTAAATATATTAAATACACAAAAATGTTAGAATTTAGCCAAAATAGTCATAGAAAATTATGAAAAATTTATAATTCATTATGCTGCCATTCTTATCTTTGAAGGTGCACTAGAAGGGGGTGATTAGTGCAATTAAATTAAAATACTAATTTAAAAGATGCAACTAAGACAATTACAAGAGACACTAGGAATTTTAGGTGAAAAAGTTCCAATGAGTAAAAACTACCACTTAAGTCACCTCGACTTAGGATTTTCCTGATCGCTAAGCAATCAAATCCATTATACCACACCACTTTGAACTTAAGGGTGTATCTCAATTACAACACACACTGGTTCAAACCGATGCAATTTTGTCTCCACAAGACAAGAATCCACAATTTGGACACCCTTACAACAAAACAAAAACAAAAACAAAGATCCTATAAAGCCACAAGATGTAAATAAATATTAGCTTCTATAGGTTAAGAAACTTCCCTTTAATGAAACTAGATTGGAATTTAGGTGCAGAGAATTGAAGCTCTCAGAAGGTGTATGGGAAGCTTGGAGATCAAATGTATGGTTCTCTCTTTGATTTTCCTCTAGGTGACAATAGAAGGAAGAATTGATTCTCTTGTCGTATATAACAATGGAAAGCCAATAGGTTATTTATAAAGGTGTTAGGAAGGCTCCAGAATGGTTGAAAGAGGCCTTATAGCTATTCGGAGTGATTAAGATAAAGATCTCTTGAAATTCAGACAAATTGCTAAGTGATCCCAACAATTATTACAGTATCAAACGTCTAATTGAATCATTAGTTTTTGATTTATAAGGTCAGGAATTTGAACGAAAAGGGTAGACGTTTGATAAAAATGGTTCCAAAAGGTAGTCAATAGGCACTTGTCTAGGGGACGTCTGATCAAGTGAGTATATGGTTTATTTGAGAATTTCGAACATTTGACTAGAGGATTGGTCATCCATTACTATAACCAAGTTTTCCTGGATTTGGGCTTGGAGTGAGCTCGGATGACTAGTCTAAGTGTTGGTCGACGTATAAGGCGTCTAATCCTATTATTGGACATATGATATGGAAATCATTTTAGGATTCTAGTTTTTGAGACAAGATCTTTCTCGATTTAAGTTCCCAAGATCTAATGGGTAGCTATGTATCGTTTGACAGGTGTCTATGACGTCTGATGGATTTATAGGATGTCTAATAACCTAAGGTGAACATTAGCCTACCAACGGTCACTATAGGAGATGTTTGGTAAATAGATTGATCGTCTAATAAGAAGGTTTCAGATATCTATTAGAGACATTAGACGTCTAATTGAATGGTCTAATTTTTGTTTTGGATTTCTAATTTGATTCTAAGATTCTCCTAAGGTCTACGTAAGTATAACCATCATCTTCTTTATCTAACTCAAAATGACCAATTTCCAAGGCTAAATTCACTCAATTAATGTATAAAAGGGTATAATTCAATCTGGGCTGAATGAAGAAGAATTATCCTAAAATAGGTTAATTATGATATTTTAACAAGAAAATACAAGTGCATATTAACTAAAGGGTAAGCTTATATTCAATTGAAGGTCAACTGAGCTCAATTTCCCAATAAGTAGGCCTGCATTGATTAATTTAGGGTTTCCATTCAAATTGAAAGATATTTCTCAATTAAAAATCTTAATTTTAGTATCACTTAAATTAATAGGGTTCTAATGGAAATAAATGTAAACTAAACATTCTAAAAAATCATTGAAAATTATTCCCTAAGGTTTAAAATGATCAGTTTTACAAAGTGAACCTATTTTGATTTAAAATAAAGACCAAGGTGAATATTCAATAAATTTCAGGTTAAAACATATATTGATCAATCAAACTTCATCAAAACTCATAATTGAAGTCACCAATAGATTTCTTGTACCCTAATTAGGTTATCCTAAAAAGTTGAGAATTTTTAAAGTTTATCTGTTACACTTTACAATTTGCTCCCCTAGTTTTTGATTTTTTTTTGAAAAAACCCTCCTAAGTTTCAATTTCTCTTGCAAAAATGCCCTTATGAGCATGTTCACCTTTAGTGGCCTTCTTCCTTACTGTTGGCCAACCTTTGGCCATTGACTACGTGTTTGATTGCGAGAATCTTGCGATGTTGGTCAATGGACCTTGCCAAACTTGCTCACAATCCCACATGCGTTGGCAACTTCCATGCACGCATTCAATGTCTCCATCAACACCACCAACTCCACCGTCGCCGGCTGGGAAATCTGGCCATTAATCCTCGCAATCTCTGGCATTGTCGCGTCGCGAGGAGCTATAAAGCTCTGCCATGCATCTTTCACTGAGTCACGTTGTCAAGTCATGGTGCATCCCTACCCCCTCCTCCTTTTTCCCCAACGTCATCGTTGACGAAGATCTTGGAGCCCTCTGTCCTCCCTCGTCACCGCATCTCGTTGCCAACCGAGATTGTGGATCTTCTCCCTTCATTGCCACCGTGCTTCCCATCAAAGAAGCTGGCCTCTTTGACCACTTCCTCGCTCCAACCCCCTCGTCGGATTCCCCCTCTTCCCCACATCCGGCCGGCCAATGCCGGATGCTTTCTTGCCCTCCTCGTCGTCTTAAAGGTATCTCGTCTCCTCTCCCTCCCTTTGTTGCATAGGTTAAGCTCCTTAGGATTAAGAATGGACCCTAAACACCTCTACCCGACACTATTGTCTTCTTCGTGTTTGTCAACATGTCGATAGTCGCCACCACAGTCCTCCACACATTATCACTGACCACTAACCACTAACCACCCGTCCACCTTCATGAGGTCATGGCAAGTAAAAGCCCTCAATTTATTGAGGGCCTAGATGTCTCCTCTTCCCTATTGGACACTGCCCACAACCGCCACCTTCTCTGTGTTCGCTATGCCTCCTCCAACCTTGTCGCAACAAATCGTCGCTTTCATCACCTTCAGCAAGCTCAGGCGGAGTTTCTCGACCGTTTGCCTGAGATCAAGGGGCTACACTCGCTGACTCACCATCGTCGGCTATCGCCATCTTCAATGACATCGAGAGCTATTCACCAGCCATCTCTGAGGTCGCAAGCTTCACAAGAAGCTTCATGGCGCTCCAAGGAAGCCTTGCGACCTGTTAGCAGGGGCTCCCATGCCCTAAAGCAACCTGGTCGACTGGCATGAAACCCCCCTACAGCCATTCTCGACGAAGAAGCCTACAACCACTTGTTAGTAGTGGCCAAGTTGAAAAGAAAGAAGACCCTGTAGGGATTTATTTGCAAAGTTTTAGGGACCAAATCAAAGAAAAGAACTTTTCTCTCAAGGATTGAATTGCAACTTTTTGAGTTGCTTCTTGATTATTGAATCTTTATCCGTTTTATTGCAATATTTGGACATTATTAACTTTGTTTATTTAGTGCTTAATTTTAATCTCATCATTTCCTTATTATCTTAAATTAAGCATCAAATAGCAACCCTCCCCCTTTTGATTATTAGAATTAATTGAAAACTTAACTCCTCTCGAATTTGCCTTGTAACTTTAGCCCCATATCTTGGCATTGCGAAGGATTGGTGTAGGTTTTACAATTGCAAATAGGCTCCCCTTTGACCTTCAAAGAAAAAAAAATTGAAGAGGATTTCTGAATATTCTAGGTGGAGAAAAATTGAACATCTTAAGCACTTAGGTTTCGTGCAGCTTGCCTTTTCTTGCAATAGAGTCTAGGACTAAAGAAAGTATGTTGATAACTCACATCTGGTTCCCAAGATTCAAAATTCTGTGATAGTGATAAGTCGTGCACTTTAATTGCTCCCAGAGAACAACCTCGAACTTCCATTCGAGATTTATAAATTTTAAAGCTGATTTCTACGATTTGATTATACTACAACATGATTTTTATTGAATCTTGATTCACGTTAGTCACTAGATTATCATGCTCGAGCTCTTTACAGCATGTCTAAATAAAGAAAAGCAAACTACAACAAATGAAATACAAAGACTAAGGAACTATCTTCTAGCTCTTTCATCTTCTTCCTTCGTCTTTCTTCTTGACATAAAATATTAGTCTTGCCTAGCCATAAAGAGGTAAATCCTAAAAGACTTCCTATCGGAATTCACACTGATAAAATAGTCCATTGAGCAACCATGGAGATCGAATGTGGATGGATCCTACACATCAGGTGGAGCAGGAGTCACGATAGCCACCCTAGATGGCTTTGTTGACAAGTATGCCTTTCAACTAACTTCTCCTGCTATGAATAATGTGGAAGAATATGATGCGCTTTTCGCCTGCCTAACACTTGGGAAAATGAGTTGCGCAAAAGCCTTAGAAATATTCAAGGACTCTTAAATTGTAACCAACCAAGTATGAGGATATTTCCAAGCCAAGGACTAGATAATGGCCCTATGCATTGAGGAGTCTTAGGTAGCCATGGTTGACTTCTAGCTAGTCACAATCCCCCAAGTCCCTCTGGTGGAAAACCCCCTAGTGGATGCATTGGCCAAGTTAGCATCATCAATCCTTCCAAGAGAGAACAATGATGTGTGTTTAGAGGTAATAAAAGATCCAACTATTAGCATCCTTAATGTAGTTACCATAAGCTCAGAAAGGTCCTAGATGGACCCCATCATCGCATATTTAAGAAACAAGGAGATCTTGCCAGGGATCACCATCCTTAAGGTGTTTCGCTTGAAAGCTTCCAACTACACCATACTTGACAACATCCTATAAAGAAAAGGCATTCTACCTCCTTTGTTGAGGTGGCTTTTCCCAAAGAGGCTCTTTAAGCCCGGGAGGATGTGCATGCAAGAATATGTGGCAACCATAAAAGCTCAAGGGGCATGGCAGTCAAACTCTTGGAGTATGGATACTTTGGCCCTATATGACTGAGTAGGCCAAAGACTTTGTCAAAATATGTGACAAGTGCCAGAGGTTTTCTAACATCCCTAGAGTTCTATTGAAGGGGGCAATTTCCTTTAGTTCCTCAATTTCCTTTGCATGGTAGGGAATTGATTTCATAGGTGCTTTCCTAGACATGTGTACTCAAAAGAAATTTGTCATAGTGGATGTTGACTATTTCTCCAAATGGGTCGAGGTGGGGGCCATTGCTAAATTGAATGTAGAGAGAGTTGTCTCCTTTGTTAGAAAAGACATAATGTGCAGATATGGGGTTGCACTTATCATTGTAGCGAACAACAACACTAGTTTGCATCCAAGCAATTTGAGGCCTTCTATGTGGATTGGAGAGTTAAGCCAAACTTCACATTTGTGGTCCATCCTCAAGCTAATGGCCTAATAGAGGTTATCGACAGGACTATCATTGCAACCCTTAAGCAGAAACTTAATACCACTAAAGGAAAATGGGTCGAGGAGCTTCCTTAGATTCTTTAGGGATACTAGATAGGTCAAAGGACAGCTACAAGTACTTCCTATTCAACTAATTAGTTTTTAGGGTAGAAGCAAGGATACTTCTTGAAGTTGACCTTTCTTCTTGTAGAGTCCAACCATATGGCCTCTCTCATAATGAAGAACAAATGAAATCAACCTCCGACTCACTTGAAATAACAAGGGAGGAAGTAGCCACTAGAGTTGATGCCTACAAGGAAGTAGTGGCCAAGTATCAAAATAAGTGATTCAAGTGGCACTGCTTCAATATAGGTGACCTAGTCCTTAGGTAGCCTGAGGCATCAAATCTGGCAAAGCTAGGAGGAATGCTTACACCTAACTGGGAAGGGCCCTATATGGTTACCACCATGAATTCTGTTAGGTCCTATGAACTTGAAATTGTGGAAGGGAGACCCACACCTTGCTCTCGGTATGGCATCAGCTTATGCCCACATTTTGTCTAAGTGTCAGCATATATCCTTCTATATACTATGGTGGAACTGGCAGATAGACTTATGTACTTAAAATAGAAATATAACACTTTAAGTTTAGTAATAAAGCTCCTTCTTCGCTTAATATAGTTTTTGGATACATGGGAGAGCCTACATGAGCCAAAATTAAAAAAGAGGGAAACAAACAAACAACAAATGAAAAGAGTAGATGAAGCTGCCAAAAGTACAGGAGCAAAGGGAGACAAAGGAAAAGCCCTAAATTTCTATCTCTCCTTCCTCCTTGGAGCCAGAAGGTTGGTGTAACGAGCGCGTGCCCCAGACGTCTTTTAAGACGTCTGGGAGGTGGCCCAGACGTCTGTAAAGACGTCTGGGATCACATCCAGACGTCTGACCAGACGTCCGGGATAGTTTACAGACGTCTGGCGAACATTTATGCTTGCACGGGATATTCGTCTGCGCGCCTGTGCGCGCAGACCTGCGATCCTGCCTCTTTCTCTGCGGCGGCAGGCGACTGCGACCGCCTTCTCTCTCCTCTCCGCGCGGCGTTAAAAGGGGGGCGCGCCTCCCCTCCCGTCTCCACCATCTTCCTCCTTCTTCTCCTGCCTGTGCGCGAGAGCGAGCGGACGCGAGGGCGCAGCGGCAGCGGCAGCCGCAGTAGGCGCGGAGGAGCTGCGGCGTGCGAGGGCGGGGCTCTGCCGTGAGGGCGAGCTCGCCGGGAGCGGCTTGGCCGGCCGGCGGAGGGCGCAGGGGGCGCAGAGCGTCGCGGAGAGGGACCTGCTGCGGGCGGAGCAGCGGACGCGCGAGGTGCGACGCGGGCGGCGTCGCGAGCGGAGGCCGAGCAAGGTTCTGATTCTGGAAAAATTTCCAGAATCAGACGTCTGGATTGATATCCAGACGGCAAGGTCGATGTCTGTGATATCATACAGACGTCTGAAAGGTGAGTTTCCGCTTTCTCCTTCTTTTTGTCGACTGACCGTACTGAGGGAGGGGGGTTGGCTGTGCGCAGGTCCTCTGATTCGTCATATTTGCGAATCAGACGTCTGTAATTTGTACCAGACGGCGGGAGTGACCTCCAGACGTCCGGAGTGACCATCGGACGTCTTGGATCTAGGCAGACGTCCCCACAGACTTCTGGACGTCCGGGGAACCACGCTGAGCAGGTAATTCTCTGATCCACCGTTTAAGACGTCTGGAGGGAGTTCCAGACGTCTGATTTTGCACAGTATCGTCTTTCTCGACCCGTTTAGGGCCCGTTTGGGCTCCGTTTTCCGTGATTCGAGTTGCGTTCGTTTCAGAATTAATTCCTCTACCCGCCTACAGTAGCTATACACTATTTTGAGACACTCCTTATGTTTGATCCTTGTGATAGGACCTCGTTCGGTTGCAGTCTTGAGAGTCGCGGAGGCGCGCGGGATTCCCGATCACGCCCCCATTACTCCCGTTGTACCTGGTAGAGTGGCTTTAAGTATTAATAAAATCTGTTAAAGTATGGAACCATAACTAGAACCTAGGGCATTGCATGAATCCTAGGAATGAGAAATATATGGAATGATAGCTCCTAGGTGTTGCATGAATCCTAGGGCCGGAAAACTAGATTGTATGATAGATCCTAGGATATGGTATGAATCCTAGGATGGAAAAACTAGTGGAATGTATATTACTGCAGTCTTGGAAAAATGGAAAGGAATATATAAAGCTGCCTGTAAATTTAATTAACAGCTGCCTGTTATGAATAAAGAAACATGTTTGAGATCATGGATTTTGAGAACGTGAATCTGGAAAGTGAAACATATGATGTTCTGAGATAAAGAGCTGGAACCCTACGGGGAATTAGGAGTGGAACTCCTGGAAAGAAAAGGAATGGAACTGAGAGGTAGTTTGTACTGTCTCTTGAGTACGCAGTACCAAGGGAAGTACCTGTACCTGTTTTAGTGCAGAGTGGGGCCAGCCGCCCCAGGGACCCGGGGTTAGGCTTGGCCGCTCTGTACCGACTTGTTGGCCCTCGTGTACGTAGTACCGAGGAGAGCTAGTAGTGTTAGGAGAGTACTAGCTACCCCACGGGCCCCGGGGTTCTGCTAGCCTCCTTCACCGACTGTTAGGCCCACTAGGGCAAACCAGGGTAGTCAGGCGAGGGTGCGCGGACTGTGGAGGGGCAAGGCCCCGGTTTGGTTACTGTGGAGGGGTTGGACCCCTGTTACTGAGAGGGCTCTGCCCTGGTTCCGTGCTGTGCTTTGGGCGCACCCGTTAACGGAAACGACTGACCGCGTGCCAGTGCGGGCTAGCTACCTGTGCGTTTATCGCGCGTGCCGTAGTCACCGTTACGTCTGTCAGTGACCTTGGGGTGGTTGACTGAGGGTAGGATCACCACGGGGGACTCTCCCGGCCAGGAGAGCACCACGTGCTACTTCTACTTTTGGAAAAGACTGCAATCAAGATCGTCCCACGAGGACATCCGAGATCAAGTAAAGGATCTGAGAAGTAAATGAAATAGTGAGAAAAATTGAAAGATGTAAATAAAGGAAGTAATAGAACATAACAGCTACTGTACACTCTACTGTTGCCTTTAGTTAGTTTGCCACTCTACTCAGCGCTTTGCTGACGTGTTACACTCGTTACCTTTTTCAGGACCAGGTGTTGAGCAGCCAGGGTCGGCGACTGCAGAGGAAGCTGGGCCGAGTAGGGTCCAGTAGAGTTACCACAGCTTTGTACCCCTTTTTGTTTCTGTTCTAGTGAGTAGTTTCTGTTTCCGCTGTACCTTCTTTACCTGCAGTTTTGTTATATGATGAATGTTGTTTTACTGTTGTGGTGGTGCCTACTGTAGTAGTTTTCTTTCCTTACTGCTGTACTTTCTTACTGTTAGTTATATTCATGCTGAATGTGGTTTATTTTACTGTCTTTTGGTTACTTCCTCGTTGGACGACTGGGTCTTGGGATTAGTCGAGTTGGTCCGGTTCTCGTGTCTCGTAGGGACTCGGGAATCGGGTCGTTACAAGATGGTATCAGAGCAAGGTCGTCCCGAGAAGTGAATCAACTGACTGGAAAATAACCAATTCACATGTTTATAGCTAGAGTAGCCACCACAACATATCTCTTGACATGAGCTCTTAGAAGTGTTGTTAGGTACCGTCTGTTTTGACGTTTCCGTTTTGTTTCGCGTCTCCTTGCAGGAGATGCCTCGTCGTGGGACTGGCGAGACTGGCCGCGGGCGCGGCCGAGGGCGAGGTCGGCGAGGTGGACGTGCTGTCGTTGACGTCTCGGTGGACCAGCCACCACTCCCTGGCATCCAGGCCCAGGACCTCGCCAGACTGATACGGGATATTGTACGAGAGGAGCTCCACCCACCGCCCCGAGCACCTCCTCCTGGGGTTGCAGAGGGGGAGTCCTCTGTGGGACCACGCGACGGACGCGGCGCTGGACACGAGGGAGGGGATGGGCCCCTGCCGCCCCCACCTTCCTCCGACACTTCTGTACACGAGGCACCTTCGCCTGGAGGTGCACCAGCACCTCCCCTACAGCACCACTTCGAGCTTTTCGGACAGTTCCGGAAGCTGAAGCCCCCCTCTTTCAAGGGGGATGAGGACCCGACCGAGGCAGAGGACTGGCTTGAGCAGCTGGAGAAGATCTTCGACACCCTTCGCCCCCCGGTGGAGTGCCGCGTGGCCTTTGCCACGTACCAGTTGGAGAGTGCGGCACACCGGTGGTGGAGGGCGGTCCGGGGACAGGAGAGGGACGAGCCGACGTGGGACCAGTTCGTCACCCTCTTCTGCGAGCAGTACTTTCCCCAGACGTGGCAGGACCAGAGGAGGCGGGAGTTCCACACTCTCCGCCAAGGGACGATGACCGTGAGCGCGTACCGCACGCGTTTCTTGGAGCTGTCCCGCTTTGCAGCGACAGCGGTAGCCACTGAGGAGGAGCGCCTTTGGAGGTTCACCGAGGGGCTCCGGCCTGCGATCCGGGGGTATGTCAAACCCCTGAAGCTGCCGACGTTTTCGAGGGTGGTAGAGGCAGCCATGACTTACGAGGAGACCAACCCGTCCGCGCGAGAGACCGACGGCGGGCGGAAGAGGCCCTTTCAGCCAGACTTCTCACAGGGTCGGCGAGAGCGGAGACACGTGGCGTCCGCAGGAGAGCCGTCACGTTGTGCAGGGCCATCAGTGGCCTTTGGGGGCCCTCGATAGGGGCCAGTCGCCAGCACCGGACCCCCGCCTAGCCGACAGCAGGGACTCACTGAGGGCGGGAGTCGGGTTCCCCTCTGCTACCAGTGTGGCCAGCCGGGCCACGTCAGGAGGGACTGCCCATCTAGGGCAGGAGGTCAGCAGATACTTCCCGCGCAGAGCACTGGAGGGCGCGAAGGAGGCCGCGGTTTCCAGGCGCGAGGAGGAGGACCGCAGTCGCGAGGAGGGTACCGGCCAGCACCTACCCGTCCGACGTAGAGTGTGGCTGCTTCGTCCGCACCTAGAGCTGAGGGGCGTATCAATGCCCTAACACACAGGGACGCCAGAGCTTCGGGATCCGTGGTAGCAGGTATGGTTTCAGTTTCTGGCAGACTCGTTTACACGCTTTTCGATTCTGGCGCTACGCACTCGTTTGTCGCAGACAGTTTCGCAGTTAGTTTGGACCAGGATTATACATTGTTAGAGAACCTGTTCGTAATCAGAGGTCCGAGTGGTCAGCTGTTTGTAGCTGAGGAGGTGTACACGGGTTGCGGGGTCAGCATCGGGGGACACAGCCTGCCAGCTGACCTGATTATGATACAGATGGAGGACTTTGGGGTGATCCTGGGGATGGATTGGCTGTCCGCTTACCACGCCTTGGTAGACTGCTTTGAGAGGAAGATTGTCTTCTCCATTCCGGAGTTGCCTTCCTTCGAGTTTCACGGGCAGCCAGTGGACGGAGGTTTCAGGTGCATTTCGGCACTTCGGGCGGCGAGACTTTTGAGCCAGGGGTGTGAGGGCTTCTTAGCTTGTGTGGTGGCAGAGCACAGCCCCGTGGCAGACTTCCAGAGCATCCCAGTGGTCAGAGAGTACCCCGACGTGTTTCCAGACGAGTTACCAGGACTACCGCCCGAGCGTGAGATCGAGTTTGAGATCTCACTAGTACCAGGGACCAGCCCCATCTCCACCGCGCCATACAGGATGGCACCGCTTGAGCTACGAGAGCTCAAGTCTCAGTTGCAGGACCTTTTGGAGAAGGGTTTCGTGAGGCCCAGTGCGTCTCCCTGGGGAGCCCCGGTACTGTTTGTGAAGAAGAAGGATGGGACCCTACGCCTTTGTGTGGACTACCGACAGCTGAATAGGGTCACCATCAAGAACAGATATCCGCTGCCGAGGATTGACGATTTGTTTGACCAGTTGCGGGGTGCCACGGTGTTTTCCAAGATCGACTTGAGGTCTGGATACCACCAGTTGAGGATCAGGGAGACCGACGTCTCCAAGACAGCTTTCCGCACCCGCTACGGACACTACGAGTTTTTGGTCATGCCGTTTGGGCTGACCAATGCCCCCGCTGCTTTCATGGACCTGATGAACCGGGTGTTCAGACCGTACTTGGACCAGTTTGTGGTGGTTTTCATAGATGATGTACTCATCTATTCTAGAGATCGGACGCAACACGGACAACACTTGCGGATGGTTCTGGACACTCTGAGACGACGCAGGCTGTACGCCAAATACAGCAAGTGCGAGTTCTGGTTGAGGGAGGTGACCTTTTTGGGTAATGTGATCTCTGGAGACGGCCTGGCGGTGGATCCCGCCAAGGTCGAGGCAGTGCTCAGGTGGGAGAGACCGCGTTCAGTCACTGAGATTCGCAGTTTCCTGGGACTGGCAGGTTACTACAGACGGTTCATCAGAGGGTTTTCGCAGATTGCACGTCCTATGACACAGTTGACTCGGAAGGATGTGCCTTTCGCTTGGACAGACACCTGTGAGGCGTGTTTTCTGGAGCTGAAGGAGAGGTTGACCTCGGCTCCCGTGCTCACCATCCCTGACAGTAGTGGCGGGTTCGTTGTGTACACGGACGCTCCCTTGCAGGGGTTAGGAGGTGTGCTCATGCAGAGGGGTCACGTGGTCGCTTACGCTTCGCGGCAACTGAAGCCCCATGAGCATACCTACCCTACCCACGATCTAGAGTTGGCAGCTGTTGTCTTCGCGCTGAAGACATGGAGGCACTACTTGTACGGTGAGACCTTCGAGATTTTTACAGATCACAAGAGCCTCAGATATCTTTTTGACCAGAAGGAGCTCAACATGAGACAGAGACGTTGGTTGGAGCTCCTGAAGGACTACGACTGCAGCATCTCCTACCACCCGGGAAAGGCCAATGTGGTGGCTGACGCCTTGAGCCGTAAGGCGCCCGCACGCTTGGCCAGTCTACAGTTACAGAGTTGGAGCCTTTTGGAGGAGGTGGGCAGTTGGCGACCTCTAGAGTTACGAGGGTACTGTGGGGCAGTGACGGCGACACGGCAGACCAAACCAGAGTTGATAGACCGCATCATCACGGGACAGATGGCCGATCCGTACTTGCAGTCTTTGCGCGACAGAGTACTGTCAGGGGACCCAGGGGACTTCTCTTTCACAGACCAGGTGTTACGCTTGAGGGGACGGCTGTGCATCCCCAGAGACTAGGAGCTGTTGAGAGAGCTCCTGACTGAGGCACACGATTCCAGATTCACCATACATCCCGGAAACACGAAAATGTACCATGACTTGAGACGCGAGTTCTGGTGGAGAGGGATGAAGCGGGATGTGGGTGAGTTCGTGCAGCAGTGCTTAGTGTGCCAGCAGGTGAAAGCCGAGCATCAGAGGCCTGCAAGGCCGCTTCAGCCGCTTCCAGTGCCAGAGTGGAAGTGGGAGAGCATCACCATGGACTTGGTGGTGGGCTTACCTGTTACCCAGCGAGGACACGACGCAGTCTGGGTAATAGTGGATAGATTGACGAAGACGGCACGATTCTTGCCGATCCGAGTCACTTTGGGACCAGCACAGTTGGCAGAGAGGTATATCCGTGATGTGGTGCGACTACACGGAGTTCCGCGGGAGATCGTATCCGACCGGGATACCCGCTTTACGTCCCAGTTTTGGGCTGAGTTTCAGCAGGCTTTGGGGACGAGGTTGAGGTTTAGCACGGCTTACCACCCCCAGACGGACGGACAGTCGGAACGCATGATACAGACACTTGAGGATCTTTTGCGTGCCTGTGTACTAGACTGGAGGGGCTCTTGGGAGGAGCACCTGCCCCTGGCAGAGTTTGCATACAACAACAGTTATCACTCGAGCATCGGCATGGCTCCCTACGAGGCTCTGTACGGACGGAAATGCACGGCACCCTTGAGTTGGGTTGAGGTGGGGACCAAGTGGGAGGTTGGCCCCAGGTTGATCCGGCAGAGTCAGGAGGTAGTTGAGCAGATCCACAGACGACTCCGCACTGTCAGGAGCAGACAGAAGAGCTACGCAGATCGCAGACGCAGAGAGGTGCAGTTCGAGGTCGGGGACCACGTCTTTCTTCGTGTTTCGCCCATGAAGGGCTTACAGCGGTTTGGGGTGAGAGGGAAGCTCGCGCCGAGGTTCGTGGGGCCCTTCGAGGTCCTGGAGCGGGTTGGACCCGTTGCTTACAGACTTGCCCTTCCCCCGCAGCTTTCTGGTGTGCACGACGTGTTCCACGTGTCCAACCTCAGGAAGTACGTAGCCGATCCCAGCCACGTACTGAGTCACGAGAGCGTCGAGGTGAGCGACGACCTGACCTACCCCGAGCGGCCAGTGCAGATCCTAGACCGAGCCGTCCGCAGGTTGAGACGAAAGCAAGTACCCCTGGTAAAGGTTTTGTGGAGGAGCCAGCGGTACGAGGAGGCTACCTGGGAGCCTGAGGCGGCAATGCGGGAGCGGTACCCGGAGCTTTTCGCGGGTACGTCTTTTCGGACCGGCTTCGGTCCTCTTTGAGTTTGTTATGGTTATTTGGACACCTTCTTCCCGCACCCTAGTTGGCGCAAGTTTCGGGAACGAAACTTCCTTTGAGTTTGTTATATTGTAACGAGCGCGTGCCCCAGACGTCTGGGAGGTGGCCCAGACGTCTGTAAAGACGTCTGGGATCACATCCAGACGTCTGACCAGACGTCCGGGATAGTTTACAGACGTCTGGCGAACAGTTATGCTCGCACGGGATATTCGTCTGCGCGCCTGTGCGCGCAGACCTGCGATCCTGCCTCTTTCTCTGCGGCGGCAGGCGACTGCGACCGCCTTCTCTCTCCTCTCCGCGCGGCGTTAAAAGGGGGGCGCGCCTCCCCTCCCGTCTCCACCATCTTCCTACTTCTTCTCCTGCCTGTGCGCGAGAGCGAGCGGACGCGAGGGCGCAGCGGCAGCGGCAGCCGCAGTAGGCGCGGAGGAGCTGCGGCGTGCGAGGGCGGGGCTCTGCCGTGAGGGCGAGCTCGCCGGGAGCGGCTTGGCCGGCCGGCGGAGGGCGCAGGGGGCGCAGAGCGTCGCGGAGAGGGACCTGCTGCGGGCGGAGCAGCGGACGCGCGAGGTGCGACGCGGGCGGCGTCGCGAGCGGAGGCCGAGCAAGGTTCTGATTCTGGAAAAATTTCCAGAATCAGACGTCTGGATTGATATCCAGACGGCAAGGTCGATGTCTGTGATATCATACAGACGTCTGAAAGGTGAGTTTCCGCTTTCTCCTTCTTTTTGTCGACTGACCGTACTGAGGGAGGGGGGTTGGCTGTGCGCAGGTCCTCTGATTCGTCATATTTGCGAATCAGACGTCTGTAATTTGTACCAGACGGCGGGAGTGACCTCCAGACGTCCGGAGTGACCATCGGACGTCTTGGATCTAGGCAGACGTCCCCACAGACTTCTGGACGTCCGGGGAACCACGCTGAGCAGGTAATTCTCTGATCCACCGTTTAAGACGTCTGGAGGGAGTTCCAGACGTCTGATTTTGCACAGTATCGTCTTTCTCGACCCGTTTAGGGCCCGTTTGGGCTCCGTTTTCCGTGATTCGAGTTGCGTTCGTTTCAGAATTAATTCCTCTACCCGCCTACAGTAGCTATACACTGTTTTGAGACACTCCTTGTGTTTGATCCTTGTGATAGGACCTCGTTCGGTTGCAGTCTTGAGAGTCGCGGAGGCGCGCGGGATTCCCGATCACGCCCCCATTACTCCCGTTGTACCTGGTAGAGTGGCTTTAAGTATTAATAAAATCTGTTAAAGTATGGAACCATAACTAGAACCTAGGGCATTGCATGAATCCTAGGAATGAGAAATATATGGAATGATAGCTCCTAGGTGTTGCATGAATCCTAGGGCCGGAAAACTAGATTGTATGATAGATCCTAGGATATGGTATGAATCCTAGGATGGAAAAACTAGTGGAATGTATATTACTGCAGTCTTGGAAAAATGGAAAGGAATATATAAAGCTGCCTGTAAATTTAATTAACAGCTGCCTGTTATGAATAAAGAAACATGTTTGAGATCATGGATTTTGAGAACGTGAATCTGGAAAGTGAAACATATGATGTTCTGAGATAAAGAGCTGGAACCCTACGGGGAATTAGGAGTGGAACTCCTGGAAAGAAAAGGAATGGAACTGAGAGGTAGTTTGTACTGTCTCTTGGGTACGCAGTACCAAGGGAAGTACCTGTACCTGTTTTAGTGCAGAGTGGGGCCAGCCGCCCCAGGGACCCGGGGTTAGGCTTGGCCGCTCTGTACCGACTTGTTGGCCCTCGTGTACGTAGTACCGAGGAGAGCTAGTAGTGTTAGGAGAGTACTAGCTACCCCACGGGCCCCGGGGTTCTGCTAGCCTCCTTCACCAACTGTTAGGCCCACTAGGGCAAACCAGGGTAGTCAGGCGAGGGTGCGCGGACTGTGGAGGGGCAAGGCCCCGGTTTGGTTACTGTGGAGGGGTTGGACCCCTGTTACTGAGAGGGCTCTGCCCTGGTTCCGTGCTGTGCTTTGGGCGCACCCGTTAACGGAAACGACTGACCGCGTGCCAGTGCGGGCTAGCTACTTGTGCGTTTATCGCGCGTGCCGTAGTCACCGTTACGTCTGTCAGTGACCTTGGGGTGGTTGACTGAGGGTAGGATCACCACGGGGGACTCTCCCGGCCAGGAGAGCACCACGTGCTACTTCTACTTTTGGAAAAGACTGCAATCAAGATCGTCCCACGAGGACATCCGAGATCAAGTAAAGGATCTGAGAAGTAAATGAAATAGTGAGAAAAATTGAAAGATGTAAATAAAGGAAGTAATAGAACATAACAGCTACTGTACACTCTACTGTTGCCTTTAGTTAGTTTGCCACTCTACTCAGCGCTTTGCTGACGTGTTACACTCGTTACCTTTTTCAGGACCAGGTGTTGAGCAGCCAGGGTCGGCGGCTGCAGAGGAAGCTGGGCCGAGTAGGGTCCAGTAGAGTTACCACAGCTTTGTACCCCTTTTTGTTTCTGTTCTAGTGAGTAGTTTCTGTTTCCGCTGTACCTTCTTTACCTGCAGTTTTGTTATATGATGAATGTTGTTTTACTATTGTGGTGGTGCCTACTGTAGTAGTTTTCTTTCCTTACTGCTGTACTTTCTTACTGTTAGTTATATTTATGCTGAATGTGGTTTATTTTACTGTCTTTTGGTTACTTCCTCGTTGGACGACTGGGTCTTGGGATTAGTCGAGTCGGTCCGGTTCTCGTGTCTCGTAGGGACTCGGGAATCGGGTCGTTACAGTTGGTCTCCCGTTAGAGTCCTTACTTAGCCTGACCCACTGACCTAAGGAGCTGATGATGGGTCTTGAGAAGAAGGTTCATTCCCCTCCCTATCAAAAGAGCTAGCCTCCTTGTTTGAACTTTTAAACCTAGTAGAACCAGGCCAAGATGCCTTTTCAACTCGAGCCCCCAAATCCTCGATAGGGATGCAATCTTCAATCAACTCGCTCCTAAAAACTTCTGTCAGGCCTGATCGAGAGAAATCTTTAACTCTTGCTAAGGCTACGCTCAATGTAGGAGGGCCCCTCAATACTTCATGCCTAAAGGTTGTGATGATAACGTCATCATCAACCATAACTAACTTTAATTAGTCAGGCCTAAAGGTTGACAAATGCTCCTACATAATCACCAGAGAGTCATAATTCAATGAACATCCATTTTGAGAAGAGTGCATTAAAATAGGGTTAAATATGTAGTTTTAACAGCATATTATGAATGCATAATAATTATGAGGTTTCCTAAGGATTAATCTAAGGTCAAATGTTCATTAATGACTAATAAGAGGGTCCGTGCAGACAGAAATGGGTTTTTACGCACTTCGAGAGTCAAAACAGCACCCGAAACCCTAATTTCAGATCTACTTAATTAATAGAGGTTCTGATCAAAATAAATTCCATCTAAACCTTCTAAAATTTATAGAAAAATATTCTATAAGGTTTGGTATCCTTGGTTTGACTATCTGAATCTATTTTGACCTAAAATAGTCTTAGACATCAAGTTGCCTTAATTTAAGTTTCTACGTAAATTGCCTAATTAAACTTAGTCAAAACCAAAATTCAACTTCACCATCAGATTCCTTGGGTCAAAATTAGGTTTATATCAAAATTTGGGCCTAATAAGAGATCATCTTGACCTAGTTTGTATTTCAGTCCAGTCAAACTCTTTTTATCTCACATAAGCCCCTAGCTTTTGAAATCCATGCAAACAGCCCCCCAACTTTGTCATCTTCTTCGTGTTTAGGTCCTTGCCACCATGGCCATGTGAACACAACTTGCCCTCGACCTTCAATGAAGGAGTTCTCCCTGATTTCACGCCCAATCTCTTCAAAATTGGAAGGAGGATGCCTGAGAAGATCCTCTTCAATCTAAGCTGCATCTTGGGCTCTGATTCTTGCCCGAAACCTAATGAGAATGGTTTGAACTTAAGGGTTTCCTATTTCGTGAAGGTCTCGAGCTTCCAAGCTTAGAATGACCCCCTGAGCCCTATAAAAGGTCCCTTGATGCAAGGTCGTATTTCTTAGCTTGGTTTGGACAGGATTCTACCATTCTTCCCTTCTCTCCGGCCGAACTCTCCGCAAGCTCAGGCAAGCTTCTCCGTCCACCTTCGTCGCCAGCTACTAGAGACCATAGTTGGCCGGTTCCTCTTCCTTAAGCTCTTCCGCGTCCTACAATACCAGCAGGCGTTTCCTTCCTCCATTTTCCTTGTCGTTCTCCTCCATCGGAGGTCCTTCCTTCTCCAGCGTCAACCATACCATAATCGATGCCTTCCTCCCCTTTCGTCTGTTAGCTTAGGTTAGTTAGGTTCCCCTCTCCCTCTACTTCCTTTCCATCTCCTTTATCCCTCAATTCGACCACTGATGCCGCCGTTCGCCTGTCATCGTCTCCACGTCCGGCAAACCATCGGTGAAATGACCTTTCCCAAGGGTCATTTTGGCTTTTCTGAAAACTTAGGGGCCTTCTGGTAAGTTCTGCACACCAAAAAGACCTCGTGCAGAGTTTTTGACTTTTGAGAAGGGTCTTACGCAATTCCAACACCCCATAAATTGCTCTGTGGGGCTAGGTGCAATTTTCCTGACCCCACTAAATCCCACACAACACACCCATGCAAACCCCCCAGACCCTACCCCCTCCCCTATAAAACCCTTAAAACCCTCCTCGAAACCCACACTCACCCCCTCTACATTTTGCCTTGAGTGGCCACCTACCTCCTTCCCTCCTTTCCATTACAAATCGTGAGTGAGGGAGGAGAGTGAGAGCAGCATGGAGAGGGAGAGCGTGAGGGGAGAGGAGTGTGTGTAGGAAGAAGAGGGGAGCAGCAGGAGGAGAAGTTGCTACTACGAGGCGAGGAGGAGGGCCGCTGCGAGCAGGTTCTATGCGTGGAGTTTGGGTGTAGCTCCTGTGATTTTCAGATGTTTGTGACACTTTGCAGATGCCTGAAGGACTCCGCGAATGTCCAGAGCCAGCTCTAGACATTTGGAATCACGTAGAGTACCGAGATAATCTCTGCTCATGGTGTGTGTAGGCATCAAAACCAAGTTTCCGTAGCTTTAATAGTTGTTGAGCATGGCCTTAGGTGCATACATCTGCACAGGTACGAGAGGCATTGGGAAGGCACGCTGGTGTGACATTTGAGGTGCTTTTGGACGTTTGGAGGTGGCATTAGACGTCCAAATGCCCTCCCAGACGACTGGGCAGAGTGTCAGACGTCTGGTAACACCTTTAGATGGATGTGAGGGGTAGTAGACGATTGGAACTGAAGCAGGACCGCAAGGTGAGATTCTATGTATGTTTAAGACATCTGGGACTCACCCCAGATGTCTGATATCGGTATGGATGCACTATTGCGGCCACCAGGCAGCCAGTTCAACCAGACCAGCCTGCTTGGTCCGGTTCAGGGCCCAAATGAAGTTGGATTTACGTAATTAAAGTACCGTTGGTTTCCATTCTGAATTTCCTACATGTTAGAAGTGTTTCCTCCCTATTTTTAGCCAAATTGACGTACACAAATATTGGTCAACAATATTAATGTTTGGTTTGACCAATTGTTTGGAATAGGTCTCTAATCCGTAGTGAGCACAGGACCTGCGGAGACATTGGGATCCGCCGTTTGTACCCCCATATCACCCGTACCTTTTGGTAGATGTTGTATGCGATTTATCAGTATTTTAAAAGTTGTTGCACTGTAGTATAGCCAATAAATTGGGAAAACAACAAATACAATTTATGATTCGAATTTAAGTCCGAGGTCGAACACAGGGAGCAAGTATTGCATTCATGCGTTAATCTGAATATATAATATAAATGAGCATAATTAATTACTCAAAATCTAATATGCAATATATGGCATGAGTATATAAAGAGTAAACAGTAATCTAGACAAAATAATGGTGATTTGGATCACCAATCATTAGTCTAACACATAGAACAATTACTAAATATAATCAAATGAAGGAATAGATAATCAGAAAATCAGATGTCTTAAAATGCGTTGCTACAGTGAGTCCTCTTTTCTTTTTCTTCTGCTGTTCTTCTTCTTCTTCTTACTTGCCTTCTCTCTCTTCTTCTTCAGTTCTTCCAAGGTCCTCCTCTTTCTTCTTCTTCCCTTTCTGTGTGCACAAGCCCTCTTCCTTTTCCTTTTCTTTTTCCTTAGCTTCTTCCTTTACTTCTCTGCCTTGCCTTTTCTTTCCCTCTTTCCTTGGCTCTGTCTCTTTTCCTCTTCCCGCGACTAAGTGTCTCACAGTTTCCTACAAGATTAAAACCCCCCTTAATCCATGCTTTCTCTCTCTCTCCTTTCTCTCCTTCTCTTTTCAGGAATAATCGAGTAATATGGTATTGGGCATGAGCTCACCCAGGACCAGGGCTACCGACGTGGGTAGTAGCCGAGGTGTGTTTGGGTTAGGCGGGTAATCGGTTCGGAACTAAGCCTGCATGCAATGTGTCACGAGCGAGGCGTGTGAGGTGTAGTGGGGGACCTCACCCCCCTGTGTGACTTGAGGCGAAGAGCCTCTATCACATTTTCAATTTATGAATGCTCTTTAGTTTGGAAGCCCACGATGTGGGACTAAAATGCTGCTCCTTCACTTGTGAGCAGCTACTGGGATGGCTTCCAATTGAAGCTGACAAAATGCTCGACGTTCCCAAGTAAGCACCTGGGTGGATGCATGGGTGCCTTCTACTCAACCTGGGGGTGTCTCCTAGGGTAGATCGTGTATTGGAGCAAGCTTCAAGTCTTTCTCGAAGCTCCGGTAATGGCAGTGGACTACGAACACCTAAAAAGAAGCAAACAGCCTTGCGGTCATATCAGAAGTGCTCAGGAGCTTCGTCGGGCGTCATGGAATGTAACTGTGGTGGTGGCATGTTGCGAGGATGAGTATAGGTGGCTGGCAAAGGCGGAATAGGTCAGATATGATGGGTTTGTTCGGCGGAGGGTTCGGGTGGACGGGAAGGCAAATAGAGATAGGGGTTTTATGTGCAGAGGAACGACGGAGGTTATAGGCTGGTCGCCAAGTTGATTGGTGGTTTGTGGAGGTGAGATGGACTCGCCATAGGAGTGGCTGGAGGTGAGGACGATGAGAGTGAAGGGCGTAGTCGGTAGTAGAAAGGGATAGGAAAGAAGCTAGAAATGAAATAGAGAGGGAGACAGACCTAACTAACTAAACTAACCGGATGAAAGGGTTAGGAGGAAGCCAACTTTGATTGGCTGGTGTCGTGGAAGAGAACTTCTCCGGAGGAGGATGGCAGCAAAGACAGGGAGAGGACGGCCCTGGCTTTAGCACCCTAGGTGTGGACGAAGGAGACGAAGATGATGGCACTCCCAATTTGGCCATTGGGCGGTCAGAGACGATGAAGGGGGGAGCTTGCCAGAGCTAGGGCGGAGATGGCTGGGGAAGGAGTTTGAAGAGGGTTTTTGGGCCAAAACCCAGCTAAAGGACTTGGCCTTGCGACCTGGGTCCTTTTATAGGCCATATGAAAGGGTTTAAGGCTTGGAGGCCAAGCTTCTAAGCTTGGTAAGCTTGCCGGAGAATGATATCCACATCTTTCATGCATTCGCATGAGAGACTGGGAAAGAATTGGATCCTACAAATAAGTTTGATTTGTAGAGAAATCTCTTAGGAATCTCCCTTCCAAGTTTGGAAGAGATTGAGCATGAAATCAGGGAGAAAACTCTGATTGATGGTCGCTGGAGTTGTAGGAGTAGGACATGGAGGTGGAGGGGACATTTTTGTGAAGACGATGACAAAGATAGGGGGCTTTTTATAATAAATTCAAAAGCTGTGGGGTTATTTGGGAGATTAAGAGTTAGAGTTGGACTAAAATGCAAACTAGGTTGAAATGATCTCAGATTGAGTCCAAATTTTGGTAAAAACCTAATTTTGACCCAAGGAATCCAATGGTGCAGTTATATTTAGGTTTTGACCAAGTTTGACTGTGTAATTTATGTAAAAACCTAAATTAGGGCAACTATCTGTTTAAGACTCTATTTTAGGTCTAGATGGGTTCTGATGGTCAAATTGAAGGTACTAAACCCTAGAGAATTTTTTTTATGATTTTTATAGGATTTAAGTGAATTTTATCCTGACCAAAACCTCAGAAGATTAAGCGGATCTATTTTTAGGGTTTCAGATCTCATTTAATTCTCGAAACACGTGAAAACCCTTTTCTGTCTGCACAGACCTACTTGTTAGACATTTATGACCATTTGACCTTTAATTAACCCTTGAGAAATCCTGTGATTATTCTAAAACTGAGATATGCTTTTAAAACTATAGTTTTACCCCTGTTTTCTTGTATTTCTCTCAGAATAATTATGCAATGAATTATGGTCTCTCTGGCGGTTATTTAGGAGCATTTATTCCTTGATTATGACTAATTAAAGTTAGATATGGTTGATGATGACATTATCATCAGTAGAGTCGTCCTCTCTACTCTTGTTAAATTAAATTGTTAAGTGCATGCAAAATTAGAGATCTTTGCTTGGAACTTAGGACATGAAATGAACCCTAGGGTTGAGAATGGTGAGTGTTACATTCAAGCACTTGAACCTGTTTGTTACAATTTAAGTGTACATGCTGATGAATTCCATATTGTGAGTAATTGGCAACTAAATTGATGTGATTCGATGCTTTTCCTGTTGAATCATGAGCTGCCTATTCTATGACTAAGAAACTTGAATGTGAATAGAGATACATGCCACGTATTGGAATGAAATGAGTACTATGGTTGAACCCTATGGGAAATTAGGAAAGTAATAAAAATACAGTGACATGGATACTTGATGTATGATGGAATACCTTACTTATACAGGCAAGTTAGTTGGGTGTTTAGACTTGGGTATAGAAAGCAAGTTAACCCTCATGTACGTGGTCCCAAGGAGAGCTACCTTCACTTTTGTGTAGGGAGAGAGCTACCTGATGAGAACCTCATCATGAAACCTAACTAGCACAATTTAATTCAAATGAGTGTGAAAAAGCTCCTACAAAACCCAAAGAGAGGATTAACTTAGAGAATTCTGAGTTAAAGAATAAAATAAATCATAAGGGGTAAAACTGTAATTTCACCAGTACAGTATGCAAACAGGGTAATTAAGGGTCCAAACACAGGTCAAACAAGCTTAATAAGGAGGGAAGTGGGATGATCTGATCTGAAGAGGGTTATAGCAACTTCTAGGAATTAAATGACATTTTGTAACCCTAAAAAAAATTCACTTTAATTCACGAGGTTTGAGGTAGGATAAAAATCAACTAAACCCTCTAAAATTCATATAAAAATATTCCCTAGGGTTTAGAACCTTCAATTTGGCCTTTGCAACCTATTTTGACCTAAAATGAGAACCATGCCCAATTAATGACTTAATTTGACTTTTTATGCAAATTGAATGGTCAAACATGGTCCAACATAAAATCAAATTTCACCATTAAAATCTTTAGGTTCAAATTAGTCTGGTATAAAAATTTGGGCCTAAGAAAAGACCATCTTGACCGACTTTACAAATTGATCCTCTTAATTTACTTTTTGACCCTTATCTTTTGAAACCCTTACGTTCAGCCCCCTAACTTCTAGTCATTCCTTGCAGAACGGTCCTCCTGCCATTTCTATGCAGCGCCATACCTCCGACGAACTTGCATGGAGGATGGCGCCGCGCAGGGCAAGGCGGCCGTCCTCAGGAACAAACGGGGGTTTCCTTGCGACGTCCTCTGTCGCAGGGACCCTCCCTTGACCTCTGCAACCGACCATGCCTCTCGTGCGAACGAACGAAAGGCATGGGTATCCTTTCCGGCCACTGTCCGATGAGGTAGGCACGTCGCCTCCTTAGTCCAGTCTCCTCGCCAAGGCCTTTATAAGGAGCAGCAGGGTCTACCGTCTCCTTCAAGCTTCTTCTGGCTAAGAGAAACCCTACATTTCATCTCTTCCCTCTCCAGTCAGAACGCCTGAGCTTCCGGCGATCTTCTCCTCCTCCTCCTCGTCGCTCTGCTACCCTACCTGCAGCAGAGTCCACTCTGCCCCGTCGTCCCGCGCCAGGCCGTACCAGCTGGCGCCCTCAAATCGCCTCCTCGTCGTCGATAACCTCCTCCTGGGCATCTTCATCCTCAGCTCTGGCAGGCATGAGCCGGACGCCTCCCTCTCCCCCTTCGTCGAGTAAGTAGGTAGGAATCTTCCTCTCTCTCTCCCTTACATTTTCCCCTTCCTGATTTACCCTTTTTATCCACCGACCGCCACTTCCACCTCCATCTGCTCCACCTCCGATCACCATCTCCGGCGAGGACACTCCACCTCTACAGACCACCTCACCCCTCGCCGACAAGCCCAGAAGCTCCCCCTCACTCCACTCAACCGTTTCCCCCACTCCATTCACCGCCATTCACCACCCGACCACACCCCGAACAAACCCACTCCCGCACTCACAGTCTGCCCTAGGCGCACCTCCACAGGTGCTCTCGCGCCTCGCCGACCCCCGCACTGCCTTCGCCACACTCCGGCGAAGTTTCCTACGTTATCTGATGCGGCTGTGAGGCTGTCTTTGCGATTTCAGGTCTCCGCCCCCTCGCCGCCATTGTTGAGCTGCTGAAGCTCCTTCGCAAGCAGCTCCAGGCCATCTCCAGTCCAAGCACGCGCTTCGCGAGCGTGCCCAGGTTTGCAATTCAGGACGTAAGCCTCGCAGCTGCCCCAATTGGCAGCGACTTCCTCAACTGCGGGCGCGCAGTCTGGAGGTGGGACTTTAGTCCCACCTTGTAAGTGTGCGGCCTCGCGCCCACACTTAAATTGAAAAAGTGTATCAGGTTGTTTGCCTTCGATACACAGGGGTCAAGTCCCTCACCTGCACGCAGCGCGCCATGCGCTCGCCTGCCCTCGCCCGCGCTCACGCCCCACGAGTCTAGGCAGGATCCGAATACCCGACCAAGCACTCCTCGCCCACCACCGCACGTCGGTGGGCCTGGTCCCGGGCGCGCAACCTAAACCCAATTACCCAGCTCTGGGAGAGCATTCCTAAGAGAGATTCAGAGAGAAAGAGAGACGCGTGGAAGGGGTAGGGGTAGGTTTTGCACTAATGGGTGTATGCGCGCAGGGAAGAAGGAAAAAGAAGGAAGAGGCAGACAAAGGAAGGGAAGGAACTGTAGCAAACGCGCAGTTAAGCCGTCTGAGCACCGCGTTAGATGACAGAAGGTTAGGGGCCAAAGCAGAAAGAAGAAAGAAAGGCTGAAGAAGAAAGAAGGCACAGCCGCAAGGAAGAAAAGAAGAAGAAGCAGAGCAGAAGAGAAAGAGAAAGAAGAAGAAGATCACCACAGCCGCAGGCTAAAGAAGAAAGAAGAAGGTAGGAAGAAAAGAAGAAAGAAGAAGAGGAACTGCCAAAGCAGAAGAAGAAGAAGAAAAAGAGAAGAGAAAAATCAGCAGAAAGAAGAAGAAAAGAGAGAAGAGGAAGAGAGAAGAAGAAGAAGCCAACAAAAAAAAAGAGAACTTTAGCTCTCTCTCTCTCTCTCTCGCTTATTATTTTTGTAACATAATTATGAACATTTATGCTTCTAGAATCATAGTTGTTCCCTGAGTTCGACCTCGGGAAAACTTGTTATTCCGGGTAAAAAAATTGTAGTAATCTGGTAGCTGTTTTGTCATATACTACAACGACTGTAAACCATAATAACCTTAGAGACGAAACACGAGAAACCAGCATTATTTCTTGGCGTCGTTGCCGGGGAGCAACGGCTATTCTAGAAGCCATAAATTCTCTATTGAGTTTCTACTAATCTCCTCTTTTGTGTGTAGGCACAGGAATCAAGAGGGCAACAAGCAGTCGCACAACAACCACATCGAGGACAGGTAATTTTCTATCCTCTCATTTTAACCCCTAAATTCTAAAGAGGAAGAAAAAGAAAGAACAAGCAATATAGGTATAACCTGTCTTCCATATTTAGTAAATCATCGAAGCTGCCTGTTTTCAATTTCAACACACTATTTTTGCACATCCATTAAGGGTATTTAGGGCTAACACCTTCTTGCCTGAGCCCTAATTACAAAATCAAAAGGAAGCTAACTGGACCAAGTAGAGCCAACAAAAGATTCAAAATTAGGATTTTAGAGACACACTTTTTAAGCAAGAATTGAGAATTCCCAAAAGAAGTGCGCCTAAGCCATTGTTTGAAAATACCTATTCAGAGAAACCCTAAGAAATTTGGCTCTTAAAAACACTTAAACCTTAAAAGACAGACCTAATCAGCTCTCAAAGGAACTAGTAGGTGAAGTTGACCCCTTGGGTCAACCAACATTCAACTTAGGTCACTCTTTGCACTCAAAAGGTTAAAGTTCAAGTGAAAACCTAAGCACCTTGATCCTAACTAAAAGTGGTAGACTTAAGAGGTCAAGATCCCCATTCTGGTCTACCTAGAATCTTAGTGACAAGAGTGGTTGGGTGGGGGAAACCCTGTAACCCGTGGGGATGCTCTACCGTGTAGGGGTCTTCGCGGGACTCACCCTCTCTGGCTGCCCAGGTAATTCTCAGGGGGATGTTCTTTTGATTAAGGGGTCCATCTGCCCCGAACCTCTATAGTCACCCAACATTCTGGGTGTCTTGATTGGGTCTAGCACCTGGTAAACTCATCTTCTCCATCAGTGTATGTTTGGTAGGAGGTCCTTGAAACCTCCTTTAGAAATTCACTCTCCTCGAGGCCGAGCCTCAGTGCCCTTGTTTGAGCAAACAACACTTCACATAGACCTCTCCTCTGACTCCGAACTCAACTCACCTTCTTCTTCCACAATGGCTCAGCCAATTGAAGAAGAGAACAATCTGGAGCACTAGCTCCAGCGACTCAATGACCTCTTCCAGAACTTCATGCACCCACCACAATGTCCTATGATGCGGGACCATTATAATCCTGCTGCAGTGGCTATTGAGCCTCGACTCAGAATCCCGACTGGAGGACCTGATTTTGAACTAAAGCCCAATATGATTCATGCCATACCTAAATTTCATGGGCTTAATTCTGAAGACCCCTTCCAGCACATAAAACAGCTAAAGCATCTAGCCCAGACTTTTGGGTTAGATGCACAAAATCAGGATATTCTCCTCATGAAGATGTTTTCCTTCTCCCTTATGGACAAGGTCGCTCATTGGTATCTAACACAGACCCAGCCGATCAACAATTGGGAGGAACTTCAGTTCGAGTTCTTGAAGAAGTTCTTTCCCGTTGGTCAGACCAATGCCTTGCGCCATCAGATTACCCACTTCACGCAACAAACGGGAGAACCTCTCCATGAGGCATGGGATCGCTTTCAGGATCTCATGAGAAAGTGCCCCCATCACGGAGTTCCTAAATGGGAACAAGTCCAGTCTTTTTACCAGGGACTCCGTGAGGATACTAGGCTTTTCGTCAATGCAAATTGTGGAGGGAATATCATGGGTTAGCATGAGGACACCGTGTGGGAGTTCTCGAAAATATGTGCGAGAACTCCATCAATAATGACTCCATGGGATCATTTGACAGGACGAATACCTACGCATCGACGAACCTTAGGAGAGCACACGAGATGCAGGGCATGTCCGCATCAGTCGACCTGGAATTGATGGCCAGTCAATTGGACAAGGTCTCTATCATTGAAAAGAAGGTGGATGAGCTGACTCAGCACTTGCAGCGAGCCACCTCTGCGCATAATTCCTTTGCACAACCTCCTTCCACACGGGAGACTGTGCAAAACATTCCCCACCGACCTTCTCCTGGGATGGATCCGTATCCACCCCCTTCTGATTCTCGGATCGGAGGATCCTCCGATCCTTTCTATATCAGCTAGGGGAATTCCACTCCCCCATTCTCTGACTCTTTAGAGGTTCCTCAGACCTGCGAGGACCTCAACGCCATCCAGAATGATCCATTTTCTAACACCTACAATCTTGGATGGCGAAATCATCCCAACTTCCAGTGGGCGGGAAATTCCCAAACTCAAAGACCACCCTTTCAGCCCTGTCCACAACCACCTCGTCCTTACCAGCCGCCTCAGCCTCGGCCCAACCCTACTTATCCATCAGGGTCAAACCAAGACCAAATGTCCCTCATCCTTCAGACTCTGGCTGACGTTCAAAGAACGAATGCGGCTATTCAAAAGCAACATAAGGACAAACTCACAGAGGTTCGAAACCAACTGGCCCAGTTGGCAAATTCTCGCCAACCAGGCATACTTCCTTCCCAACCTCTTCCTAACCCTAATAACGTGCTGACCCAGCGGCGCATTATGAACCCAAACCCGGGCCAAGCACACATGATTTATCAGGCCCCCTCTATTCCTTCACTTGACGGGATGGAGGCTTCCACTTCTTATGTAAGTTATCAGCAGCAACCCATTCTATCAAACCCTAACCAAAACCAGGCAGGACTGAATTCTATAACCACCCGTAGTGGTAAGGAGACCCAAGATCCACCTTATCCAGACCACTCCAAGCCTAGTAGTGATCCAAACCCTAGGACAGTAATCCAGGACATTCCTATCCCTATCCCAGATCAAAGACCTAGACCTATCCTAGAAGAACCAACCAAGGTTCCATTTCCCGAGGCCTTGACCAAGGGAAAGAAGACAACCAAACCCGTGGCTCCTGAGGAGGACCTGGTCAAGCTCTTTGAGCAGGTCCAAGTAAGCATCCCCTTGATGGATGAGATTTTCCACATACCAGCTTACGCACGATTCTTAAAGAATATATGTATACCTCAGCGTAAGCCGCGAACCAAGAGTGGAAGTCCAATTGTACTATCAGAGCAAGCCAGCTCTGTAATCCTAAGCAGACTCCCACCCAAGGCAAAAGATCCAGGTACTCTCCTGATTTCCTACAAAATAGGTGAAACCTAGTTTGACAGAGCATTGCTAGACTTGGGTGCTTCCATAAATCTGATACCCACATCCTTACTTAACCACCTAGAAGAATCTGAGCTAAAACCAACTGAGGTGACACTACAGTTAGCAGATCGATCTATAAAGCCACCTAAAGGGATTCTTGAGGATGTTATTGTAAGAGTGTTGGATTTCTATTTCCCTGTAGACTTTATAGTCTTAGACATGGACGTACCTGAAAACCCTAGGGATACACCGATCATTCTAGGGAGACCTTTTCTGGCTACTGCTAGAGCCAACATCAGTTGTGAGGAGGGCCAAATAGAGCTGAAATTTGGGAATCAAACCCTCAAAATTGATATCTTTAAGGCCCAACAAGGAATCAATTGCGGTGTCATTGAACAAATCTGTGATATTAGGGCTTTGGTTGATGAAACATATTTTGAGAATAACCTGATTATACCTCATCAACCACAGAAAGATCCTGAACCGCAATTAGAGGAGTCAGACCCTGATTTAGACAAACCCATAACTCCTATCCTTGAACCTCACACTTACCCTAAACCACCCCCTGCTGCTGATAACCCCATCCTTGAACTAAAACCCTTCCCGATCATTTGAAATACATCTTTTTGGGTTCTAATCAGACTTTTCCTGTGATTATAAATTCCAAACTTACTCCTAATCAGGAATCCTGTCTGATTGCTGTCCTCCAGCAACATCGTAGAGCCATTGGTTGGACTCTCAATGACTTGACTGGAATAAGTCCCTCTGATTGCACACACCATATTTATTTAGAAGAGGGCGCACGACCTTCCCGTGAGATGCAGATACGTTTGAACCCCAATCTGCAGGAAGTCGTGGAAAAGGAGATCATTAAGTGATTAGATGCAGGGATCATCTACCCAATCGCCGATAGTTGTTGGGTGAGCCCAATTCAGGTCGTGCCTAAAAAGGCAGGGCTCACCACCATTACGACTGAAATCGAAGAACTCATACTTACCCGAATAGTCAACTCATGGAGAGTCTGCATAGATTACCGACGACTCAATTCCTCCACGAAGAACGATCATTTCCCACTACCTTTCATTGATCAGATTCTCGAGAAATTAGCGGGAAATCGATTCTTCTACTTTCTTGACGGGTACTCCGGTTATAACCAAGTGTCTATTCATCCTGAGGACTAAGAGAAGGCCACGTTCACCTGCCCCTTCGGAACTTACGCATTCCGAAGGATGCCTTTCGGTCTCTGCAATGCACCCGCGACTTTTCAGCGGTGCATGCTTGCCATATTCTTTGATATGGTAGGTGATTATCTGGAAGTCTACATGGATGACTTCTCAGTTTTTGGGGCATCATTTGATGATTGCCTCCAGCACTTGGTTCATATACTTAGGCGTTGCATCTATGTTAATTTGGTTCTTTCCTGGGAAAAGAGCCATTTTATGGTGCCTGAGGGGATCGTCCTAGGACATCTGATTTCTGAGAAAGGCATCCAAGTGGATCGAGCCAAGGTTGATCTAATTTCTCGACTGCCTATGCCTTGCTCGATCAGGGACATCCGTTCTTTTTTGGGGCACGTCGATTTTTACCGTCGTTTCATTCCTGATTTTTCGAAAATTGTGCGCCCCCTGACTACTCTTCTCTCTAAGGATGTACCCTTTAAGATCTCCAAGGAATGCACTCAAGCCTTTGAGAACTTCCGTGACCGAGTCACCCAGGCCCCGATCCTACAATCCCCTGATTGGTCCCAACCCTTTGAGATCATGTGCGATGCATCTGATTTTGCTGTAGGAGCGGTTCTGGGGCAGAAAGTTGACGAGAAACCCGTGGTCATCTACTACGCTAGCAAGACACTTGACGAGGCTCAGCGTAACTATACAGTTACGGAGAAAGAGCTGCTGGTCGTAGTATTTGCCCTTGAAAAATTTTGATCTTATCTCCTGGGTTCCCACGTCATTATTTACTCAGATCACACGACTGTGAGGCATCTCCTTGCCAAGAAGGACGCGAAGCCCCGACTAATCCGATGGATCTTGATATTGCAAGAATTCAACCTCGAGATTCACGACAAGGTGGGAAGACAAAATGTGGTAGCTGACCATTTGTCTCTCCTTCCTTCTGAGATCATCAACCCTTCTGGATCCATCACGGAGCATTTCCCTGATGAGCACCTACTGACTATTGGTACTAGACTTCCATGGTTTGCTAATATAGTAAACTACTTGGCATCTCATCAGATCCCGTCTGATTGGCCGAAGGCCAAGAAAGACAAATTGCGCTCTGATGCCAAGTACTACATTTGGGAAGATCCGTACCTCTTCCACATAGGTGTCGACCAAATCATTCGGCGATGTGTACTAGAAGGTGAAGTCAATGATATTCTCTCCTTCTGCCATGACCAGGCATGCGGTGGCCACTTCTCTGGGCACAAAACCGCATCGAAAATCCTCCAGTGTGGCTTTTATTGGCCCACTCTGTTCAAGGACGCATACAATCACTACAAGGCATGCAGTCGTTGCCAAACTTTGGGCAACATGAGCCATCGCGACATGATGCCTTTGCAGCCGATTCTCGTATGCGAAATCTTTGATATTTAGGGGATTGATTTTATGGGCCCCTTTCTTATTTCGGATGGCTTCGAATACATCCTGCTGGCTGTGGACTACGTGTCCAAATGGATCGAAGCCATACCGACCCGAACCTGTGATCATAAAATCGTTCTTAAATTTATTCATCACAATATCTTCTCACGGATCGGGATTCCTCGCGCTATCATCTCTGACGGGGGACCCATTTTACGAATGCTCAGTTCAGGTCACTGATGACCAAATACGGGGTGTCTCACCAAATCTCTACTCCTTATCAACCCCAGACTAATGGTCTAGCTGAGCTATCAAATCGGGAGATTAAGAAAATCTTGCAGGTCATGTTCGGCTTGACAGGAAGGACTGGTCGTCCCAACTTCCGGAAGCTTTGTGAGCTTATAGGACTGCCCACGAAACCCAATTAGGCATGTCTCCTTTTAGACTGGTGTAGGGAAGGCATGTCACCTTCCCGTCGAACTGGAGCATAAAGCCTATTGGGTAGTATGGAGCTGTAATTTAGATCTTTCTAAGGCTAGAACCCACAGAAAGCTTCAGATAAGCGAGATCGATGAGTTACGCCTTGATGCGTACGAGAACTAGCGAATCTACAAAGAGCGGGTTAATGCCTTCCATGACAAGCACATATCTAGAAAGATCTTTCATCCTGGTCGGAAGGTCCTACTCTTTGATGCCCGACTCAAACTCTTCCCTGGGAAATTGCGATCCAAGTGGGTCGGACGATACCTTGTCCGATAGGTTTTTGGAAATGGAGCCGTCGAAATCAGTCCGCTCAGCCATGATTCCGAACCTTTCATCGTGAACGGTCAGAGACTCAAACCGTTCATTGATGTAACCTCTACTGATTTCCTTGAATCATCATTTATCCTCCATTGTCCCTGAGCATTTTGCACCCAGCCGATGGCGTAAAACTCAGCGCTCAACGGGAGGCAGCCTGCCATTCTTTTTGAAAAAACCCGAAACCTTTCTGACATCTTTTTGCACTTAAGGTTCACCTTTTAGGACAGCCGACTTCACCTCAAGTGCTTGCATCTGAGATTAAAAATCGTCCCCAACTGTCACCCCGACCCATTCACTCATCAAAATATCTGTCCTAATGTATGAACTAAGTTGAATAAAAACCCCCTAAGTTACAATGAGGACATTGCAAATCTTAGGCATGGGGGGTATGAAAGTGCAAAACTTGTAAGAAAAGGTTTTAAACAAAAAAATTCACATATTTAAAAAACACCATAAAAATTAAAAAATTTTTGAAAAAGAATAATAAAATGAGAGGAGGAATGAAAATTTTTGGACATTAACAAAGGAGGAGGAGAAAAGGAACAAAATGAAAAGGAGCACAAAATGAAAGAAAGTGATAGTCATTAGTAAGAAATTAAGGAGTCAACCTAAGTTCTAGACCTCATTCAGGAAAAGAAATGGAAAGAACACAGTGAGATTAGTAAGAACGCAAACCCTAGTTATTCTTGGATAGACTCTTAGTACCCATTAAGATCTAGACATTCTTCAAGAGGTTGAGGAAAATGAAAAGTTTAAGTATTAGGTCCAAGGCTTAGGAAGTATTTGGCCTCGTTAACTAACTTTTGGTTTACGGGACTCAGTAACTTAAGCACCCTAACTTCACACATAGCCTGGTTCAGTAAGCACAAAAATCAAAATCACGCAGAAGCGTTGCAAAAATTCTAAAAATAACACCTAGAGTAGGAGCAACCGATTAACACAAGTTGATTTGGGCAAGTTCCCAGTGTAAAGAGTTGGGAAATTCCCCTCGAAGATGCATAACAAAATATCATCTCCTCGGTGCTTGTCTCTTAGGATATTTACATATCCTACCGTGGGCATGTAAGCACTCTGCTGGTTCAGATTCCATAGATGGCATTATCATGAAATTTCAATTGCTAGGGTCTGAATTCGGCCACGGAACACCATGGATGGGATTATCTCGAAATCTCAATAGCCAGGGTTCTGGGGGTTACCATGAGCGGTGCTATCTTGAAGCATCGATTGCCAGGAATCCTTGAGGATTGATGATGGGGACAAGGAATCTGATACAGACCATGTTGAGAAGCCAATCCTAAGCTAGAATTAAAAAGACAAAAGAGAGAGAAAACTCTCCAAACATATAAATCTTCTACTTCTCTTTCTTACAAAATGCACTGCGAACTGAGCCAGGGCTAAAATTATCTCAAGCACGGGTGCTTTAACCACAAAGTCCAATAAGCCTTTGGTTAGTTCTTGTAGGCCTTAAAAACCTTTGCTAAGGACTGAGGCTGAGGCTAGACAGATCTGGATCTTGGTTGGTACTAGAGTACCTTTTAGGCCTATGGTTGACATTCTGACCTAATCAAGGTTTAAAAAGAAAAAGCACTTATCTGAAATCGTTAAAAACTTCATGGTCTAGAATAAGGGTTGAAACCTTAAAATTTTGCTAAGGGACTAGCAAAAGCTAAGCATGGGGGTATGATGAGAACCTCATCATAAACCCTAACTAGCACAATCTAATTCAAATATGTGTGAAAAGCTCCTACAAAACCTAAAGAGAGGCTCAACTCACAGAATTCTAAGTTAAAAAATAAAATAAATAATAAGGGGTAAAACTACAATTTCACCAATGCAGTATGCAAACAGGGTAATTAAGGATCCAAACATAGGTCAAACGAGCTTAGTAAGGAGGGAAGTGGGATGATCTGATCTGAAAAGGATTATAGCAACTTCTAGGAATTAAATGACATTCTGTAACCCTAAAACAAACCCACTTTAATTCATGAGGTTCGAGGTAGGATAAAAATCAACTAAACCCTCTAAAATTCATAGAAAAATATTCCCTAGGGTTTAAAACCTTCAATTTGTCCTTTGCAACCTATTTTGACCTAAAATGAGAACCATGCCCAATTTATGACTTAATTTGGATTTTTGCGCAAATTGATCGGTCAAACATGGTCCAACCTCAAATCAAATTTCACCATTAAAATCCTTAGGTTCAAATTAGTCTGGTATAAAAATTTGGGCCTACGAAAAGACCATCTTAATCGACTTTACAAATTGGTCCTCTTAATTTACTTTTTGACCCTTATCTTTTGAAACCCTTACGATTTGACCCCTATATTTTCATCATTCTTTGTAGAACGGTTCCCCCTTCCATTTCTACGCAGCACCATACCTCCTGCGACCTTGCGCGGAGGATGGCGCTATGCAGGGCAGGGCGCCCGTCCTCAGGAACAAGTGGGGGGTTCCCTGCGTCGTCCTCTGTCGCAGGGACCCTCCCCTGACCTCTGCAACCGACCATGCCTCTCGTGCGAATGCACGACAGGCATGGGTGTCCATTTCCAGCCACTCTCCGGCGAGCGTGGCACGTCGCCTCCTCGATCTCCACTCCTCGCCAGTGCATATTTAAGGAGTGGCAGGGTCTACCGCCTCCTTCAAGCTAGATTTGGTCGAGAGAAACCCTAGATTTCGTCTCTTCCCTCTCTGGTCAGGCAGCACGAGCTTCCAACAAACCTCCCTCCTCCTCCTCGTCGCTCTGCTACCCTACCTGCAGCAGAGTCCACTCTTCCCCGTCGTCCTGCGCCAGGCCGCACCAGCTGGTGCCCTCAGATCTCCTCCTCGTCGCCGATAACCCCCTCTTGGGCATCTTCGTCCTCAGCTCCGGCAGGCATGAGCCGGACACCTCCCTCTCCCCTTTCGTCGATTAAGTAGGTATGAATCTTCCCCTCTCTCTCCCTTATATTTTCCCCTTCCTGATCTACCGTTTTAACCCACTGACCGCCACTTCCACCTCCATCTGCTCCATCTCCGGTTGCCATCTCCGGCGATGTCATTCCACCTCCACAAACCACCTCACCCCTCGCTGACAAGCCCAGAAGCTCCCCCTCACTCCACTCAACCGCTTCCCCCACTCCATTCACCACTAATCACCGCCCGACCACCCCCCAAACAAACCCACTTCCGCACACACAGTCTGCCCTAGGCGCACCTCCACAGACACATTCGCGCCTCGCCGACCCCCGCACTGCCTTCACCACCCTCTGGAGAGGCTCCCTGCGTTGTCTGATGTGGCCGAGAGGCTGTCCTTATGTTTTCAGGTCTGCGCCTCCTCGCCGCCATTGAATAGCTACTGAAGCTCCTTCGCAAGCAGTTCCAGGACTCTTCCAGCCCAGGCGCGTGCTCCAGGCAGCACGGGTTGGTTCTGCGAGCACACCTAGGCTTGCGATTGGGGGTGCGAACGTTCACTGCTGCCCCAATTGGCAGCATTTTCTCGCCTGCGGGCGCGCAGATTGGAGGTGGGACTTTAGTCCCACCTCATAAGTGTGTGGCCTCGCGCCCACACTTAAATTGAAACAGTGTATAGGGCTGTTTGCCTTTGATACACAGGGGTCAGGTCCCTCACCCACATGCAGCGCGCCACGTGCTCGCCCGCCCTCTCCCGCGCTCACGCCTCGCGGGTCTGGGCCGAACCCGACTACTCGACTAAGCACTCCTCGCCCACCACCGCACGCCGGTGGGCTTGGTCCCAAGCGCGCAACCCGAACCCGATTACCCAGCTTTGGGGGAGCTTTCCTAAAGAGAGATTCAGAGAGAGAGTGAGATGTGGGGAAGGGGTAGGGGTTGGTTTTGCACTGATCGTTGTGTGTGCATGCAGGGAAGAAGGAGAAAGAAGAAGAAGCAGGAGAAGGAAGAAGAAGAGAAGGAGGAGAGGCCGAAGACTTAGCCGCACTGAGCAGCTGAAGAAGAAAGGAAGGAGAGGAGCTGAAGGAGAAGAAAAGGAGTCGCACTGTAGCAAATGCATAGTTAGGTCGTTTGAGCACCAGGTTAGACGACGGAAGGTCAGCGGCCAGAGCAGAAAGAAAGAAGAAGAAAGAAAGAAGACACAAAGAAGAAGAAGAAGAAGACAGGAAGGAGGAAGAAAAGAAAGAAGAGGAACGACCAGAGCAGAAGAAGAAGAAAAGAAGGAAGAAGAAAGGAAGACTTAGCAGCTGAAGGCAGAAACTCTGCAGCTGCAAGGAAGAAAAGAAGAAAATCAGAGAGAAGGAAAAGGGAAAAGGGAAAGGGTGACCACAGCTGCAGAAAGAAAAGAAGAGAAAAGAAGGCAGATTGAAGGAAGAGAAGAATCAGCTGCAAGAGAAGAAGAAAAGAGAAGAGAAAGAGAGAAGAAGAAGCCAACAAAAGAGAACTTTTCCTCCCTCTCTCTCTTTCTCTTAATTTTTGTAAAACCTTATATTTTGAATTTATGTTTCTAGAATTATAGTTGCTCCCTGAGTTCGACCTCGGGAAACTTGCCATTCTGAGTAAAAACATTTGTATTAAACTGATAACTATTTTGTCATATACCACAACGACTATAAATAACAACAAAGACGAAACAGGCATCACTAGCAACAAGTCAAGCCAAGTCCGCGGGGATCGGGTCACAGACGAGGCGGTGATAGGTGAGTGGGACCTCACCCCGTGGTCAGGAGGCGAAGAGCCTTATTCACTTTTTCCTCTTATTCTGCTGCGCTCGCTTACTCACTTCCGAGGTGGGACTAAACGTCCCACCTTTCTTCACGTGTGCCACAGCAGGAGGCTTCCCTGATTGCAGCTGCTACTGGGGTCTTCAGTGCCAATTGCCTGCCTGGAGCCATGTGCGAGGAGAGTCCGCGCAACCTGGGGCTGTGCACCTGGAGTGGGGAGACCTAGAGGAGGCTTGCAAACAAGCTCCTCGTGGTTGTTAATGGCGGTGTAGACGCCTACACCTGTCAACATGAAAACGGCCTCACGGCTTCTTCAGAAAGCTCAGACAGCTTCGCTGAGACACGGCGAAGGTAGTGCAGGGGTCGCCCTAGCGTGGGGTGGCCGGAGTGTGCGTGCCTAGGGCACCCTGTGTGCGTGAGAGTGGGTGTGTTCGGGGGGTGTTCTGGGGGTGTGGCGTAGTGAGTGGAGTGAGGGTTTAGGATCAGTGAAGTGCTGCGATGCTTATAGGGTGGTTGGCGAGGCAGATGGAGGTGTGGAGTGGTGGGGACGCCTCGTCGGAGATCTGGCAAGAGATGAAGAAGGTGAGGGTGATAGCGTGCATCGATGTGTGTTTTTAAGAAATAAAGAGAAAAAAAAGAATTAGAAAGGAGAGAGGACTTAGCTGGATATAGAGAGATGAAGGGGGAGGCAGAGATGGTGGCCGGCTTGTATTGCCGTCGTCGGAGATGAAATAATTAGTGGGGGGAGGACGACGATGACGAAGGGGTTGTAGAGGCGTCAACGGTTGTGGCGCGACACGGGTGAACAGGAGGAAGAGAACCCTGCCACTGGTATTGTGGCAGAGCGACAAGGGAAAGAGAGGGATGTCGCCAGAGCTTGCTGAGTCACTGGCCGAAGGGAGAAGAGACGAAATAGAGGGATTCTCAGGCCAATTTCAAGCATGGCCGATGCGGGGTGGCTTGGGTCTACTTTTATAGGCCCTGGAGGGAGGATTTGTGCTTGGAAGCCAAGCTTCCAAGCATGACAAGCTGGCAGGAGATAGAAGGTTGAAGGAGACCCGAATCTCTCATGCATTCGTATGAGAGATTGGGTACCAAATCGAGCCTCTGATTGTGTTCAAACTGGAGGAGATTTCTCAGAGACTCTCCCTTTCAATTTTGAAGGGCATTCTCTAAGAAATCAGAGAGATCTTGCCTTCAGTTTCTCGCCGGAGTGGGATTCCTTTGGCTATAATGGCGGAGGGACCTAATTGAAAAGAATGAAGACAAACGTCGGGGGGTTTTTGCAGAGGTTTTCAAAAGATAGGGGTAGAAATGTAATTAGGCTGGACCTATTTGCAAAGTAGGTCAAGATGAATTCCCCTTAGGTCTAAATTTTGGTATAAACCTAATTTGGACCTAAGGAATCCAATGGTGAAGTTAGATTTTAGGTTTGAACACGTTTGGCTTAGAAATTTACATAAAAATTCAATTTAGGGCAAATATTTGACTGAAAACTTAATTTAGGTCAAAATAGGTTCCAAGGGCCAAATTGAAGGTTATAAGCCATAGATAATATTTTACATGATTTTTATAGGGTTTAAGTGAATTTTATCCTAACCATAACCCTGTCAAATCAAGTGGGTCTGTTTTAGGGTTTCAAGAAGTCATTTAATTCCTAGAATTCGCGTGAACCCTTCTCTGTTTGAACCAACCTACTTTTTATCTTGTTAAGATCATTTGACCTGTGTTTAACCCATGAGAAAACCCATTGTTGTACTGCAATGGTAAAATTACAGTTTTACCCCCTATTTCTTACTTTTCTCTCAGAATGGTTATTCATTGAGTTAGGACCTCCAGTTGGTTATGT
Source organism: Thalassia testudinum (assembly GCA_037157565.1). NCBI lineage: Eukaryota > Viridiplantae > Streptophyta > Magnoliopsida > Alismatales > Hydrocharitaceae > Thalassia > Thalassia testudinum. Next base: position 6,042,069 of record JAZHRO010000040.1, on the reverse strand, counting down.
AGGAGCTTTTTTTCTCTTTTCTAGGTCAAAATGGGCTAGTTAGGACTTATGATGGTGTTCCCATCATACCCCCATGCCTAGTTTTTGCTTGTCCCTTAGCAAAATTTTAAGGTTTTAACTTTTGTTCTAGAATAAGAGTTCCTTGATGTTCACAAATTATGATGAGTGCTTTTTTCTTTTTGATTAGGTTAGAATGCCGATAGTAGGCCTAGAGGTACTCAAGTACCAACCAAGATCTGGACCTAACTAGATCTAGCCTCAGTCCTCCGCGAAGGTTTTTAAGGCCTACAGGGAATATCCTAAGGTTCGTTGGACTCCGCGGTTAAAGCACCCGTGATTGTAACGTATTTTAGCCTCGGTTCAGTTTGCAGTGCATTTTTTATAAGAGAGAGATAGAGGATTTTCTTTGTTTGGAGAGTTTTCTCTTTCTTTTCTTTTTATTTCTAGCTTCAGATTGGCTTTTCAACATGGTCTGTATTGGATTCCTCATCCCCATCATTAATCCTCGAAGGGTCCCTGGCAATCGATGCTTCGTGATAGCATTGCCCAAGGCAACCCCTAGAACCCTGGCTTTCGAGATTTTGAGATAATCCCGCCCATGGCATTCTGTAGCTAAATCCAGACCCTGGTAATCGACATTTCGTGATAATGTCGCCCATAGCATCTGAACCAGCACAGGGTGCTTATGTGCCCCCAGTAGGATATGTAAATATCCTAGGAGACAAGCACCGAGGAGATGATATGTTATTGCACATCTTCGAGGGGAATTTCCTACCTCTCCGTGCCGGGAACTCTTCCAAATCAACTTGTGTTGATCGGCCGCTCCTATTCTAAGCGACTTTTTCAGAACACTTAAATGCTTTTGTGTGATTTTGATAATTATGCGCACTGAACCAAATTGTGTGTGGATTAGGGTGCTTAGGTTACCGAGTCCCACAAACTAGAGGTCAGTTAACGAGGTCGAATACTCCCTAAGCCTTAGACCTAATACTTAAGCTTCACATTTTCTCCAACCTCTTGAGGACTATCCAGATCTTAGCGGATACTTGAATTTTTACGCCTAAGAGTCTAGTCCAAGAGGCCTAAGATCAGTGTTCCTACTAATCTCTTTTGTGTCTTATTAGCACTTTTTCTTTCATTTTTCTTTTTCTTGATATATTCTAAAACTCAGTTGATCTCTTAATTTCTTACTAATGACTATCTCTTCTCTTTTTTTTTTCTTTTCATTTTGTGCTCCTTTTTGACATTTTTCACTTTTCCTCCTTAAGTTTTGTATGGCCTCAAAATTTTCTCTCCCCTCAGAATTTTTTTTTTCTTTTTCAAGATTTTTTCATTTTTTTGGTGTCTTTGTGATATGTGATTTTTTTGTTGAAACCTTTTCTTGTGAGATGAGTTTTCATGATGTTTTTCACTTTCATATCCCCTCATGCCTACGATTTGCAATGTCCCCATTGTAAATTAGGTGGGTTCGAATTCAGCTTAGATCATTCAATAGAACAAGTTTTAGGTGGGCGAACGGGTTGAGGTGATTGTTGCGAATGATTTCTAAACTCGGGTACGGGTACCTGAGATGGGGTCGGCTGTTTTAATGGATGAACCCTAAAATGCAATATGAATTCAGCATAGGAATGTCAAGAAAGGTTTCAGATTTTTCAAGAATGACGGGTTGCCTCCTGTAAAGCGTTGAGTTTTACGCCATCGGTTGGGCACAATGAGCTCAGGGAGAATGGAGGTAAAGGATATTTCAGCCAAATTTGTATCGGTCAAGTCAATGAACGGTTTAAGTCTCTGACCGTTCACGACGAAAGGTTCTGAATCATGGTTGAGTGGATTAATCTCGATGGCTCCATTTCCGAAGATTCGTTGGACGAGGTAAGGTCTGATCCATTTTGATCGTAGTTTTCCTGGAAACAGTTTAAGGTTGGCATCAAGGAGTAGGACTTTTTGACCAGGGTGGAAGATCTTTCTGGATATGTGCTTGTTGTGAAAGGCCTTAACCTGCTCTTTGTAAATTTGTGAGTTCTCATATGTGTTGTGGCGTAATTCATCGATCTCACTCATTTGAAGCTTTCTGTGGGTTCCTGATTTTGAAAGATCTAGGTTGCAGTTTCGTATTGCCCAATAGGCTTTGTGGTCCAATTCGATGGGGAGGTGACATGCCTTCCCGTACACCAATCTGAAGGGAGACATACCTAATTGGGTTTTGTGAATGGTTCTATAAGCCCACAAAGCTTCCGGAAGTCGAGATGACTAGTCTTTCCTGTCAGGTCGAACAGTAACTTGGAGGATTTTCTTGATCTTCCGAATTGATAGCTCAGCTAGACCATTAGTTTGGGGGTGGTAAGGAGTAGAGATTCGGTGTGACACCCCGTATTTGGTCATCAGTGACTTGAACTGAGCATTAGTGAAATGGGTCCCTCCATCAGAGATTATAGCATGTGGAATCCTGAATTGCGAAAAGATGTTCTGATGAATGAATTTGACAACCACCTTATGATCATTGGTTCAGGTCGGAATGGCTTTGATCCATTTGGACACGTAGTCAACAACGAGTAGAATGTACTCGAAGCCGTTCGAAACAGGAAAGGGTCCCATAAAATCAATCCCCCACATGTCGAAGATGTTCTTGAAGTTAACTATGTCAGTTGCATAGAAATTCATAGAGATAGATCCAAAGGGTTACTTGGATTGTCTCAAAAGGCCTATATTGAAAAGATATTAAAGATATTTGGCATGAAATATTGCTCTCCTACTCCTGCACTTATAGTAAAAGGTGATAAGGTCTTTTCTTCCAAATATCCCATAAATGATCTTAAAAAGGAACAAATGAGGAACATTCCATATGCATCTGCAATTGGGAATCTAATGTATGCACAAACATGCACCAGGCCAAATATATGCCTTGCAGTTGGGATGTTGGGTAGATATCAAAGCAATCCAGGCATGGACTATTGGATAGCAGCAAAGAAGATCATGCGATATTTGCAAGGAACTAAGGGCTTTATGTTAACATTTTGCATTCAGACCCTTAGAAGTCATTGGCTATTCAGACTAAGATTATGAAGGTAGTGAGGATAGAAAGTCAACCTCAAGCTTTATCTTCCTACTTGCTGGAGGTGCTAATTCATGGAGAAGTGTGAAACAAACCACTGTCACATCAAGTACCATGAAGGCAGAGTTTGCAGCTTGTCATGAGGCTACAACACAAGCTCTTTGGCTAAAGAATTTCATTATGGGTCTTAAGACAGTGGATTCCATCTCAAGGCCATTGAAGATACACTATGATAATTCTGCAGCAGTATTTTTCTCTAATAACAAGTATACGCAAATTGGGATGAGAATTGACATTATCTTGTTGTTAGAGAGAGTAAGGGATTGTCTAGTATGGATAGAACATATAGGTACAAAGTACATGATCACAGGTCCTATGACAAAGGGGTTGTCACCTAGTATCTTGTAAAAGAAATGGGCCTATCAGGTACCTTATAATAGTATCAATACATCCATGTGTGTACATTGAAATATTTAAATAATGCGGAAGCATATATCAAAGCATAAAGACAATAATGGAACGCTTGGGTTTACGTGAAAACCCCACTCACGAAGAGCGGGGAAGAAACCATGGGAGAAGCGCCCTATGGGCGTGTTTTCTCTATATTTCTTCTCCAAGTAAAATGGGAGTATACGCCTATTTATAGGCCATCACACACACACAAAGTGCATACTTTCCAATGTGGCACTAAATAACCACTGAATTCTCTCAACACTCCCCATCAAGCTAGAGCATGGAATGCTCAGCTTGTAATACAAAGAAACCCACTCTACACAGGTAGGAACAAAGGTTGGAGTTGCTGAGGAGATTTGTGGCTGTCTCTAAAGATCTGGTGCTGATGGCTCCCCGTTCAGTATCCTTGAAATTGGATCTTCCTCTGAAGACCTCGAAGGTAGATCTCCCTCTCTGGAGTCCACGAAACTGGATCTCCCACATAGAAACCTAAAGCGAGTCCTTCCTCTGAGGACCACGAAATTCTGGACCTCCCAAAGTTGGGTTTCTCATGTGGAGTCCATGAACAAAAGGGACTCCCAAGTAGGGGATGATTACAAAAAGGCTTCCACACTCCTTTCTCCCATACTCGTATGGGAGAAGACAATAATAACAAGAAGAAAATAAAACCTGAAAAACTACAGAAGACTTCTCCACATCTTCTCTCAAACATAAACTTCATCATTTTTTTTTTCATCATCATTTTTTAATTTTTTTTCAATTTTTCTTTCTATCTTTTTCCTTTTTTTCTTTTATTATTATTTTTTCCTCTCCTCTTTTTTTCTTTCAATATCTTTTAATCCCTTTATTTCTCTCTTCACGCCCTTTTTTTCTTTAACCAGTCAACACAAACTTAAATAAGGGTAAAAGATAGAGAACCCTATGCACATGCTCCTCCTCTCCTGTTCACGTGTAGCTCTAGATCCAGACTTGGCTTCGTGTGAGAGTTCTCTTCCTCCGAACTTGAGACTACAGCTAAGATTTGGGAAGCTTCATCTCCCCCTCTCTTGTCACCTCAGATTAGATCCCCACTTCGTGTGATCGTGCAAGTTCTCCACCGAGATTCTTGTCGTGATCCTCGCCCAAATCGCTGCCACCATCGCCTATCTCGCGATGCCAGATCTGGATCTTTGCCTCGTTCACGCGAGATCGACGCTGTGATCCTCGCCAGGGATCGCTCCACCTGATCACAATGCAGTGCTTCCCCTTCATCCTTGTTGGTTGCTTCTTATTCTCCACTTGCCCATGTCTCTGAGCGTCACCTCTTTGCAAGCGACACCGCAGATCACGACCCACACGTGAGGGCGCACCTAGCGGTCTTCTTTTCTTTCTTGAGCATGAGCATCTCAACAACCTCCTCTCGCTGTAGTTTCTTTCTGATCGAAGCAGGGATCAGAGATGGTGATCATTGCTGTTGCTCTCTGATCGCACCATCGTGCCACCAAGATGGCACTACGAGTAGTGATCGATGCGACAATCTCACTACCTCTCTCTTGACCACAAGGCAACACCATCACCTTCCTCAAGTAGCACTGTCGTGGTGCTTCATCGATGCTCCTGCATTCTTGAAGCATCGCCTGGAGGGTTGCCTTGATCCCTAGCACTACCTAGTGGGCAAATCTGCCCTTGATGAATGATTTCTTTGCTCTAATCTTGCGATCTCCCCTAGGAGATTATTGTGAATGACTAGCATCAAGCCGATGCTCTCTTCCTTGGGTTGATATTGAATCAACAAATAACTCAAAGAAGAATAGATAATGAAATAATAGAAATCCTAAACACAATAATAACCTAAGAACGACTTGCTTTGATACCAAGTTGAAATATTTAACTAATGTGGAAGTATATATTGAAGCATAAAGACAATAATGGAACACTTGGGTTTACGTGGAAACCCCACTCACTACTAGCGGGGAGAAAACCATGGGAGAAGCACCCTATGGGTATGTTTTCTCTATATTTCTTCTCCAAGTAAAATGGGAGGAGTACACGCCTATTTATAGGCCATCACACACACACACAAAGTGCACACTTTCCAATGTAGCACTAAATAACCACTCAATTCTCTCAACAGCATACACATTACCTTGGTATGATGATTCTTGTTTTGTGGTTAGTTTCCTTTTTAATGAAGCATGCAATTTTATAAATAGACATGAAAGTTTGGACCCGTGTTAATATTTGGTATTAGCACATAAAGATATTTGTTGAGTTAATAAGCTATTGATATCGTAATACTTGGAAGGTCATTTCTGTCTTAAGGGTATCCGCCACCAAGTTTCGTATCAATAGAATTTAATTTAACAAATAGATAAGGCAATAATTTTTTTTGTACATAAGCCAAGTGGGAGAAATGTTACATAAGGTAGCCCATGTATGCCAAAGAATGCATCCATTGGGACATGCCTTATTTTGGTGGTTACCTCTTAATGGAAAGGGAAAACTACCATTATAAAATAAATATGATTGGGTCCCCTCTCCCTTTACTAATTATGTGACAAAATTGAGGATCCATTACTCAAGCATCTTAAGAGGTGAAGAAAGAGAAGGAAACATCAACCTCCATCATTAGGCTACAAGGAACATTGGGCATTGATTGGGTGAGACATTCGTCGGTCGTGGAAACAAGGACACATCAAATTTTATTTTTAAGGGATTAGTTCAAACTAGCAATGGCTTCAAGTAATCCCTTATCCTATCAACTTTATCTTGACACAAGACATCCTTTTATAGGGTGGTGGATGGGAAGAAATCTCATCTCCAATAAGAAGCTGGTCATGGACATTGTTATAGTTATCATCTCCTCTTTGATTCTACATCACGTTGATACCTTCACCTCTACTCCAGATGCATATATGGTACTCTGCAGACGTTTTGATTGTGTACTACGTGTCACAACTAATATGCACATAATCATTGCATTGAAGAAATCTCATTATTGAGAGTTTTATTCTTTTTGTCTTTTCCATTTTTAGTTTGTTACTTGCTTTTCCTATTTCCATATAGTATAGGGTCAGTTTAAAGTTTTCATTTGATCTCTCCTTTATAAATAAAGGGTTAGGGGTTTCATAGTGAAGTTAATGCATCATTTTTCTTGCCATGGTACTAGAGCACCAGTCCTACACCGGAGCTCTATACCTCCTTGGTCTCTCATCTCCTTTCCTTCTCCACCAAATAAAGATCAAGGTCTCTTCTCCTGCACTAAGATTCTAAACCCATCAAGAGAAGAAAACTCTCTAGATTGCATTGAAATTTGTGCCCTAAGGAATTCTAACACAACCACCACTGTTGTAGCCACCCTCGGAGGGGGCCTAGTGCCGTCGCCTCCACCACCACCATAGTCAGCAACCACCTCCGATCCACCAATAGAGAGGTTGCCAACCGTTATTCAACTGATCGAACCCCCTTCGGTCAATCCTTGCTAACAAGAGCACCGCCAGTAGGGCTTTGATGTGTACACATCTAATTGGCCTAAAATGCCTATTTATACATGTTCCTATGTCCATAGAAGCATCATGCATTATAAATATTACATAATATGCAACATCATGCATTTAGATTAATTTGTACAAATTGTATATTAATTTGCCTCTTTCTGTGGCGAGGGGATAAGGCGACATCATTTCGAGGCCTCAGATTGAAGATCCAACTATACGGATCTGATCAGGGCGACAATCAGAGTCCAACACCTTTAAAATCGTCCTGATCGAACTTCCGTAGCATCAAATGCAATCCGATAAAGATCAGAGGCCAAGGGGGCAAGATCATAAAAATCTGGACTTCAAGTGACATTCAACACCACGGATGGGTTCAGATTGACGATCGTAACTCAACGATACAAAAATCATCTCAATCCGACCTCCGTAGCTCCTACAATAGTCTGGAGAATATGGACCGTTGATCTAACGATCAATGGCCACCTGTCCAGCCGATCACGCACCGGTCACTCGGGGGTGCACGTCTGTCAAGTGTGCAACCAGCACTCGTGGAATCACCGGTTAACTTCTTAGTTAGTCGGTGATAGCCTCCTTCGCGTGCATGAAGACCCAACAAGTTAAGATGTCTCCATTGCACATTGGCTACCCGATCTTGATTTGGAGCGATCTGAGCACACGATGAGCGTTGCCTTTGAATTATTTGATTCTCATATGACGGACCGACGACATCTGGCGAGAAATCAATTGGCGCTTGTAGCGCACGCTTTTCAGACGTGCAGACGTGGGAGCATGAGGCATGACCCTTGTCTCATGCCATGAACACACAATCCCAATGACCTAAAATGACCATTTTAACCCCCTCCAAAAGCCTATAAAAAAAACCCACACCCTCTTCATTCTTCATCCCTTTCTCTCTCAATCTCTTCTCTCCAAAGTTCTAAGGAGCTAGTCCCAAACCCGGGATGCTCTTCTAGAGTAAAAAAAAAAGAAAGTTTTGTCTATCTTCTCATCCCCTTTGTAAAGCATCCCGTGGTTGTCTTCTCACCACAATTTGGGAAGTGGATCCTACTGCGACACTGCCTTGCTTCGTCCTCTATCCTCCAGCTTCATTCTCCTTTATCCAGCACCTCACCACCATCTTCCTGGCGTTCCATCAACGCAGCTCATCCTCCAAGCATCCGTCAAGGAGGATTTTCTCACCCATCTTTTTACTGTTTTCTAGTGTAGTTTTGTTTACTTTAAGTAGTTGTAATAGACTCTAAAATATTTAAATGCAATATTTTCTCATCCTCTCTCTATTTTTCTTTTTATTTGTATTATTCTATCTCTATTTTCTATTATTTATTTTTTAAGTAGAATAGCTAGTGTAGATTAATTTCAACTAGTTACTCTGCTTTAAAAAATATAATTGCGGATTTTAATCAAACGTAGCCTCCCTATGTCCGACCTGGGACTCACTAAAGTTTCGGTTATAAATATTATTTGGTAGCGGATTTTCTTGTGAACTTGCAACCAAGGTTTGACATATCGGCAATATATTGCCGATACATTGATATCGATGGATATCTCCATATCGATATCACATGTCATCTCTTTTTTACATGATATCTCTGATATATCAGGGATATGTCGCCCATATCACCGATATATCAGTGATATATCACCAATATCGAAAGATTGCAGTTAAGTTTTTTCGTTAAATTGGTGACATATGACCTATATGGGAGATGTGTCGATCACATATCTTTATCTGCTTGTGCAACTCTCATGGACACGCATTCTTTCCATTTCTTTTCTTCTCCCCTACCCTGTGCAACGCGCATAGACACATGATTTGTCGACAGACTAAATTATAAAAACCATAAAATATTAATTGATGAATTAATTGATGACTCGCCATGTTCAAGAGGAACACAAAATGATGATGATGATGATGATAATGATGCACAGATGTAGTGATGGTTTATGAGCCACAAGTAGAAAGTAGGGGAGGAGATGAGGGACATCAGCATCAAGGTCCTAGTAGAGACTAGAGATGATGCCTAACATGAATACATGCAAAGATATACAAATATACATGAAGACCCCGTGCCAAGTCCGCCTTTTGACTATGACCCAAGAACATGGCATGGGTATGCCTCGAGCCATTCTATAATGTCCATCAATGATTTAAGTTCTTCGGTGGGATCTCTTAATCTAGTGGTGGAATCAATCTTTGGAGGTGGCCCCGGATCATCATCATTAAGTTACTATGGTGGTTTTAGATCTCATTATACTAGCCCTCAATATCAACCCCAAAATAAGGCACAAAGTTCATTTAATTGCTTCCCCAGCTACACCTGCCCTCCATTTTATTATGGTTCCTCCTATGGGTATGATCATCGCCACGAAAGTGATATTACCCAAATTGATCCTGCATCTGCAAATTGTGATAGCAAAAATGAGCGATTTGTTAAAATTATGATTTTAAGTCATCGTAACATGCGAATCTGCAATCGCTTTTAAATTTGTAACCCTAAATAGCGGTGATATCTAAGGTCGTCCAAGGAGGTAAGATTGCAATTTTGCAAACTCTCACTTGAAATCAGGAAATCAACTTTCTTTTTATGATTTTTGAATATAAGATTTTTTTAGGGTTTTGAAATAAAGGGGCAACAAATGAGAAAATACGAAAGGAGATCATGCCTAATTGCTAAAACCTCTCTCCCTAAGCTCACCCTAGGTACGTGAAGACCTAGGGTAATTAAGGAGAGGGTATGAGTGCACTAGACTAAAAAGCAATTATTTAAATGCGACAAATTATAGAAAGGCAACTTTTATATATGGAGAAAATTGTTTTACAGGAATGCTTGTAGAGGAATGCTTCTACTACAAAAATAGAAACATAAAATGGTAAAACAAAGATCCTCCTGGTAATGGTGGTGAAGAAAAGAGAGTCCTTGCTCCAAGCTCAGCTGCTCCTGGGCTTGAAAAGGATTCCTCTAAATCCCTTCTTGATGTGCTCCTCCAAAGATGATGCTATCCTCTTTGGCAAGCCTTTGGTGGGTGTGCCCTAACTCCTCCTAGAGTGGAAGAATTCCACTCCAAAAACTCCTAGGGTGGACATGAACCACCCTAAATAACTTCCTCTGGATGTCCTTGTCTGGCTTGACCTCTGGCTGGCATGGGCACAAGAGAGAAGGGAAGATGGGAAGTCACCAAGGAGATAGAGCCTCCTTAATCTTCTTCTTCTCCTTCTCTTGGCCGTGGGCTATGGTGGAGTATGGGTGGAAGTATGTGTGATGTTTGTAGCCAAAGGTACCCTTTAGGGGGGAGGTTAATGCCCCTTTTTATAGAGTAAAGGAAGGGGGGGTTTGGCATGGATGATAGATGGATGGTTAAGATGAGTTCATGGAGGTAGTTAGGTGATATAAGGGCCATGGTGGTTTAGCTCCAAATGAAGAGTTTTGAAGGGGGAAGAGGTGGCTTAGGATGGATGGCTAGGATAAGTTTTTAGGGTGGTTAGTTGATCCTAAGGCTAGGGTTCATTAGCGCCATATGAAGAGGTTTGGAAGGTGTAGTTGGGAACCCTTGGTGGCCTTCCAACATGATGGTTAAAACCACATGTTGGCGCCAACTTGAAATGGGCCTAGGCAAGGTGGCGTGTAGGTTATGTGGAGGGTTGAGATGGCTTCAATTGGTGGTAGTTGTGTGATGAGTGGTGTTAAGTATTGGCGCCAATTAGAAGGGTGTGAGTGGGTGTAGTTAGGGTAGGGTTGGTGCCATCTTAGGTGTGGTTAAGGGGTTAGTTTAGGCATGGGATTGATGGAAGGCGGATATGGTTAGGATGTGGATATAAAGTGGCATGGATGGTTGGGATTTAAGGAAAGTTTTGGAGGGAAAAGTGGTGTGGAGATTGGTGGTTATGGGTGGTGTTTTTGGTGCCAAGGAGAGGTGGTTAAGGGAGTTAGTGAATGTGTCTTTTGGTGGTGAAGAGGTGCTATGGTTGGCGCCATGATGAAGAGGTGCAAGGAGTGATTTTTAGTGCCAACAAAGAGGGAAGTTGGTGGTGTTTTTATCAAGGGTGGACGGCCATAAAGTGGAGGAGGTGTTAAGCTTAGCTAAGCTAGCTTAGCTAGTAGGGTAGCAGTGGAGGAAGCTAGGGTTTTAGGAGGAGGTAGCCAAGAGTAATCTGAAATAGAATTGAAGATAAGGTAAGTTTCCTGGAGCTGATTCTACTAAAGAGGTCTTTATAAGAGCTTAGCTAGCTAGTTCTTCTGCTAGCAGCTAAGCTTTAGTAGTACAGCAAAGTTGAGCTAGTCTCAACCTGTCTGAAGCTAGGTTGAGTTGGACCTACTTCTAATGAAACACCCAAGCTAACTTAGCCACTAAATTGACAACTAGTAGCTAAGCTGAGGGGGGAGTTCAGCTGCCATGAGCTGAGTGGAGCTGGGGAGAGCTGGACCTGAGCTAAGGTGAACTCCTGTCAACTAAGTTGAGCTAGCTAGAGCTCCCAGTGGATTGATTGGAACTAGGAAAAGCTAGACTCAACTAAGTTGAGTTGGATTTGAGCTGAGTTGAGCTACCCTAAGCTATCATCCAGCCAAAATGAGTTGAATGGAGCTGGAGAGAGCTAAACCTAGCCCAGGTGAGCCAGTATCCAGCTGTGATGAGCTAGATCTAGCTGGGTTCCCGCTGAATTGAGCTCCCTCTTCACCTGTTGCCTTCCTGAATGCTACGGTTTTATGGATTTGGATATCTGTACATCCTTAATACTCAAATAAACATGTCAAAAATACCAAAAATTATGCAATGAATGCCTAACCTAAGTGATGCTTAAATGCAGCCCAGAAACCCATCTGCAGAGTTAAAAACTTAAGAGCTAGAATTCATTTTAAGGTATAAGAATGATGATAAACTGGCGTTTATCATTATGGCTATGGGATATTCCCTAAGTATTTGTACTTCAAGGTCCTCAACCATTTTCTTATCAACCTTCCCACTCTGTTACACCACTTCCTCAACCACCATGAAATTCATCAATGAGACAACGTGAACCTTGTGAATCATCATGTTCTACATTGAAACAAGATGGTTCTACCGAGTCCACAGATTCAAGAGGACATTAAGATAAGTCTACTTAAGATAGATCTAAAACTAGAAGCAAGAGCGGCTTGTTCAGTAGTCACAGTCAATATCCACGTCTTGGGATACTTCTGTATTGCAATAATGAAGACCATCAATGATACATTAATGAATACAATACTTGATACAACTACATGGCTTGGGAGTCATATTGCGAATATGTTAGAGTGCTACAAATAAAGGAAGATAATCGAAGGAGAACTACCAAGCCAGGTCGAAGCTCAACCTGGTATTGATTTGGTGACATTGGCTGGTGCTTCCATACTTGGTGTGGTCTACAGATACTCTGACACTATTGATATTTCATTTCTTCTAGTGAGTAGCATTACTATAAATATTTTTTAATTATTATCATGTTATGTATACTTTCTTTTTAATATATGACTTTGTCAATATGCAACTAGTACATTTCTATTATATTTTCATTCGAAATTAATGATTTTCATCTTCTAGGCATTTCTACATGATGTACTAGTTATTTAAATGTTAATTTTCATCAAATTTGTGACATTTTAGGATATTTTGAGACCTTTTGAGCGATTTCTCCAAAATTCACCGATATCAGTGATATATCTCCGATATATCCCTTTTTCGACTTGTTAATATGACATCAACATCAATATTTAAAACCTTGCTTGCAATGAATTGGGTTTTCCAAACTCAAACTTTTTGCAATGATTTTCTCACTTATCAGACTTAAGCCCACCAATGTCGCCTTTGCAGCTATAGGGAGGGAGAAGGGGGCCATCAAGGGCCTTAGTCTACCCAGCTAGGACTTGAAAGGGATTGCCCCAACCCTCTTTCCTTTGTTGTAGTACCTAACGATCATCGGAGAGTCGCTACAATCGCTGAAGCATTGCCTTGACCTAGTTTGGAGTCGATTCTACTGCTACTGTTGCTTGGAAATAGGAGTTGACTCTTCCTATTGATTACATTTCATCCATATGACTACAAACTAAGTAGATAGTGATCTCCGTGGTTCAATAGTCAAGTTTATTCCCTGATTAGTAGTTGTGAGACTCCAATTGTGGGTAATATGGCCTTTGAAGTCAGTGATTCTTTCACTCAAGGAGATAAGAGTCATGGGGAATTCAAGAATCCTTTTTTGGCCCAATCAAAAAGTTTGACAAGTCCAACTATGCGCTTTGGTCACATTCAATTCTCAATGTGGTTGAGGGTCATGATAAGTGATGAGTCCATTTTAATGGACTAATAGAAAGCCTAAGTAATTCTCTTTTAACAATTTAGGTTTGTTAATAACTGCACTAAGTTATAGAATAATTGTATGCATCATGATTTAATTCTATAACATTCTATGACTTAATGTGTAATGATTATGTCTTTTTATTTGCAGGTAATAAAACCTAGAAAGAACAAGGGTAGGGGGATAATTTCCCCGACACATCCAGCCGCAGCCGTGATTCTTTCCCCCTCCCCTGCCGGACTTTGGGGCAATCTTCTCCAACGGTGGCCGGCCAAAAACAGAAAGGGATTTGCAAATCCCTGGATTGGCGCACTGAGGGAGAGAGAGGACTTAAAAGTGAAGAGGCGGCGTGCACAAGAGCAATCTTCCCCCTTGCGGGGAAAAACTCCACCGCATGCACTGTGCCCATGCCCGCTACTTCACCACCAGGCGCCCATCTTCAGCACCAAGCACACCAAACCCCTCCTGCAGGTGCAAGCACCGCTTGCTCCCTCACCTCTCCCTATTTCAGCCGCTCCAACTCTACAACGGCCACCTCTGCAGCCGCGCCCTAGCGCACCATCGCGCGCCCGCCAGCGCCTTCCATCTCCCTGCAGCATGCGCACCACTCTTGCCACCCCGCCAGCGCGCCTACTTTGCCCGCGCGCCTGCCTCCATCCATCTACAGGCACATCCCCCAGCGCATCCACAGGCGCACTCCACTTCTGCCCGCAGATTCACCTCCCTTCAGCACCCTCATCATCTCAGCAAGTGCCGCACGCCAAGTTCTTCAGCGGGCGCTCGCACCCAAGCCAGCGCCTCTCCTCCAGCGCGCCTGCACGCCACCTGCAGGCGCTCCCTCTACCTGCCCGCACACAACCGCGCGCCCCAGCAACCTCCACTTGTGCATCCCTGCAGCGCCTCCACCTGCTCGCTACTGAAGACGCTAACTGCAGACCACCGCCCCCACGCCACAGCGGCCACTCGCACCCAAGGCTGCGCACTCCACCCTGCGCGCCTCCACGCCACCTGCAGGCGCTCCCTGCCCGCACACAACCGCGAGCACGCTCCCGCTCGAGCAGTCGCCCGCCAGCAGACCGGCGTTCTTCATCTCCGGAGCTTCGGCCACCGCCACCGGCCTCCTCCGGCCACCTCCGCCGCAGCCACTGCCACCGTCAGAAAGATCTCAACCTCGCCGTCCTCTGAAGCCTTGCATCGACCCCCGCAGATCTCTTTCTCTCTCTCGCGAGGAAGAGAGAGAGGAAAAGCTCTGTTTTTGTTGGAATTAGAAATTACATTCAATGACATTACCAACAATTTCATTTTTTTCTTTTTATTAATATTATATTCTGGCAGAATTGCATTCAAGCACTCACAGTTCTTTCTAATTGCATGGTATTAATATTGGCTAGTTTAAAGATTGATTTTGGACTTGATTTAAGTACTAATTGTCTTTAGTACACATCACATGAAAATTGCACTAATTCATCCTAAATTTATTGAGGATTTCCATGAGGGAAAACTGCACTTACACCCGTAACTTTTTAGGTTATTGCAAACTTACTTTCCTTCACATTTTAAGTCCAATTTGAAAAGGAATTTCGCACTATCCGAAATAACATTAATTAATTAAGTATTGATTGCATCATTGCCTCCCTGTGGACACGACCCGCTCTTCTGCGAGTGGTTATTTTCATTGTTTTTGATTAGTCGATTTTTCCACCACTTAAATAGTATAACGCTAAGTGAAAATTCGACCCATCAATAAGGAGTATATATTATTCGAGTCAAAGCCCACCTAGAAAGTTGGCAAGTATGCCACATAGAAGGACAATGTCATAGTCAAGGCATGAATTATGAATACATCTATACGGTAGATCGCTACAAAGATTATGCATTATAAGACCACGAAGTAAATGTGAGAGGTGCTTCACCATACATGTTCTCAGGACAAGAATGTAGAACGCATCCTACAACTCCATCACAAGATAGCTCATATGAGGCAAAATAGCAGGTCCTTGGCTCAGTACTATTTTGCACTAAAGTTGGCCTTTAAGAGGATTAACGCCTATACTCCTATGTGCTCTTATGAGTTGCAGAAACTCTATAGGACACAAACCATGGTGAGGCATTTTCTTGCTGGGTTGGACTTTACCTATGAGGTAGCACGATCCTAGATGCTGATGTTGCTAGAGATACCCACAATCAAAGAAGCATACAACCACCTATGCAAACTTGTTATTTCCCTCTCACCTTCTGCACATGTTGAGCACACGTTGACTATGGTGGCCTCTCAGGGAAAAGGCAAAGGCATTGGACATTTCACTCACTGTTGTGGACGAAGACAAGGAGTCCAGGATCATGTTAGGTCCTAATGGTTACATTATGGGAAACTTGGTCATTTTGAGAATTCTTGTTGGACCAATTATAGGAAACCTAGTAATGCACACTAGGTTGTTGGTGGATCAAAGATTGATCCAGAGTCTACTCCTATTACCAAGGTAAAATATGATGAGTTGATCCAGAGACTCTCTCATCATAGGTTATCAACGCCAACTGTTGTTGCTTCACTCTTCATTGGGATTTGGGAATGATGCTGCCCTTGCCAACTGTTTAAGTATCTATCTTGCCTGTCATACTAGTGTTGAAGATGCAAACTAGTTAGTTGATTCCGACACCTCCTGACATATCTGAGGGAAGGCAACAGTTTGCCAGATTACAACCTAAGGGCGAACTATTATTATGGATGATGGACGAAATTCCCTTATCATGTGCCAGAGGGAGGTTCAGATAGCTCCTCATATAGGGCTACAAAATGTTCTTCATGTTCCAGATTTTCCTTTAAATCTTCTTTCAATTAGTTGTATTACAAAGAAATTGAACTACAGGGCCATATTTGACACTATCTCTTGTCTTTCAGGGTGTACTAACCAGCAGGTTGTTGTGGCTATGAGGAAGGAGGGGTCTATTGCCTTCTACAGTCACCAAATGCAAGTCAAGCTAATATCTACTCTGAAGGTTCCTTTAGTTTTCTTTGGCACCTGAGATTTGGACATCTTCCTTTGACTAAGCTACAATGGGTCATACCGCAAATTACTTCCACCGCTACTTTCCAATGTGAGACTTAACAACTGGGGAAGAACCACAGGAGCTTTTTCCCTAGTTAGCAGTGTCATAGTTCCAAATTTATTTTCCAATTAGTCAACTTTGATGTTTGGGGTCTTAGTCCTACTCGTGATTGTATAGGGCACAAGTTTTATCTTGTTGTTAATGATATCTCTAGATTATCTTGGATTTTTTATTAAAGTTGAAGTCCAAAGTTGGTAGCATAATAAAAACTCTCTCCTTGAAATAAAGAATCAATTTGGTGCCAATGTAAAAATTGTTAGAACCAATAATGCTTTAGAGTTTTGCACTCACTTTCTCTACTCACTATTCTAGGGTATGGGATAACCCACCAAACAAGCTACCCATATTCCTCTCAACAAAACAATATTGTTGAGAGAAGCATTGCCACAATTTGAAAGTTTCCTAAACCCTCCTTATCTAGAACAACATTACCCTTTCCTATTGGGGAGATGCTATGCATACTTAATGGGTGTGTTGTTAATTGATTGATGGTTGAAAACACCATTAGTGTCATTGTAGTGAGTTGTATGGGATACCAGTCATTACAACCATTATTATTTACTTATCTAATTTTTACTGATTTTATTCCAGGTCGTTCACTGGGAGGCAATTATTGAATTACATCTCTCTTCGATCTCAAAATTATCCTTTAATTCCAAAAAGAAGTTTTACATCTAATAAAGAATGAATGAATGTAAATATGGTTTGCCTACTCACAAAGAATTAATCGCAATGCTTGCAAAAACTAACTATAAACAAGCACCAAACAATTCATCACTATATTTTAAACTATCTCTTTACAATTTATAGTATTAATACTTACATGAAAGTACACTATCAACTAAGATTACATAGTATACTAACTTAACTTACTAATCTGATACCTACAGTAACACATACAATAGTTATAGTGACAGATGTAAGCATTGCTAGATCCCAGAAAATACTATATACAAACTTAAGGAGGGAAACTGGGGTCTGTAGCGATGATTATGGCGACGTTTTATTCTGTTAGTAAATGTATGAGTTTATTTACATAAAAGTAATTGGCTATACTAGGTATACATATATATATATATTTATATTTCTCTTGTATTTGTATTCGCCTTCGTATGTACGTCTTCTCTCTCTCTCTTACTCCACACTAATCTTCTTCTGTTCTTCTTCTTCTTCTTTGTTTTAATTCTGCCTTAATAGATTTCACAAACTGCGGCGGAGAGGCAATTAACTACCGTCATTAGCTCTCTTTAATTAATTAAAAATGTGTTTAATTTGCGGGTATGTTTTTCGAGGGATACACAGCACCCAGAGGATGGGACCAAACCTCTACTAAGCACACCCTAATTCTCATTAGGCTGCTTAATTACGTTTTATCAAACTCAGATCAGGGCCTTCTCAGCCCCCTCACACACACCTCACCGGGCCCCCGGCCCCACAATCAAATGTCAAAATGCATGCTCGGTATGTAACGTATGTTGTTTCAGGCACCTGGCGCCCATGATGACTACGCTGCATAGGAAGGAATTCGACTTATACTGCTACGCACGTTTTGCAACGCACGATGTGGCGCTATTTGAGCGCCACATCTGCGCTGAAAAACGTGCGCAGCTGTATGCTGAAGGAGATTTTGGCCCTTAATTCGAGGGCCATAATTTATTTAAAAATAAAAATAAATTATAGAAAATGAAGTATTTACATAATACTATACAATTGTTCAATTAATTTGAAATTTTAATTAGATTTACTGTATAAATAAATTCTCTAAAGTATACTATTTTTATACACTGATTTTGGTATTTTATTGTTTAATTACTTATAAATTAGCTACTATATGGTCTAATTGACCTTATACAGAGTTAGAATACGTGTATAAGTATTTTTTAGACATTTTTATTATATTTTCCTGAATTAATTTCTGTGTTATTTACATTTAAATAGCAGTTTTGACTATTTTACTTATAAATTAAGTTAAAATAATATAATAAGGTATAAATATACTTCAATTAGCTTAAATTACTTAAGGTATATTAGTCTAAGTATATAGATTCAATTAACTTAATTATAACTCTAAATTACTAATTTATCTAATTTAATTTAACAACTTAGCTATTAACTTAATAAATTCATTATTTATTATGTATAAAGGATTAAATTAAGGTATAGGATTTTATTTACTTATAATCTACATATGCATAGATATATACAGTTTTATAGTTTAATTTCCTTATTTCTACTATCTACTGATTTAGTTGGTCTAATAATACATATAAATTAGTTTAATTTATAGATAGTTATGTTATTAATGTACATACTATCTGAACTAAATCAGATACCTAATTTACAGTATACAATATATTTACAGAGTTACTTATACAGTTTATATATATATATTACCTATTTACATATATAGCCTAATATAGAGCTTATGTCTATAGGGGTATAGTTAATATACAGAGTAATATATATATATATATATATATATATATATATATATATATATATATATATATATATATATATATATATATATATATATATATATATATATATATATATATATATATTGGTTCTTTTGGGAGTGTTTCACTTTTTATTATTTTTATAACTTTTACAGAAATAGGAGATGAGAAGGGAAGAGTTGGCTGAGGAGAGAAAGAGGCATGTTTAATGTCTTTTTAAGTTTAACTCTTTTTATCAAGTTTCATGAATGCCTCATTTTCATACAGCATGTGATTTAGGAGGTGTTTACCAATTTCAAAACAGTCCTCAGTTTAGTTTCCCATTTTAAATCATTTTTGGATGGTTAGCTTCAGTTAAACTAGCTAACAACACTTGAAAGAATTAAAAACAAGCATTCACAGAAATGAAAGAGCAATTATCTAACAGGAGAGCTTGTGTTTATAAGGGAATCAAAATTTCTGTGTGTTAGCTACAATTCAAAGCACATTGTACAGGGTATTACATTAGATTTAGTCTGTTAAAAATTAAAACAGTTAGACAGCAGCAGTAGCACTGATTCTACAGATGAACCTTGCATCAGCTCAGATCTAATTCTAGATGGTCTAATTGCTGCTGCAGATAGTCCATTTGGGATAAAATCTGAGTAGGGAAAGAAGGGGAATGTAGCTGCAAAATGCAGCACTTTACTGTCACCACTGGGATTAAAAAAAAAATCATAAATCCAAACAAAAACAAAAATTCTCTCTCAATCTTTCATCTGATAAGGGTATCACTCTCATAAAAAAAAACTGAACCAATTCAAATGCAAAAACCCTTATCAAAAACTTCACATCAGATTAAATCAACAAAAGACACTGATTCAACTCTTCCTAATGTTATAGACAGCATGAAGAAAGAGTTAATTCAGTCAATTGAAATCCCTAGTTCAAATCCCAGTTTCTGAAACCTTAAGGAGTATTGAGAACTCCTTAGGTTAGGAAATCACCAAAATATCCATTCAAAACAAACTCATGAATGCAAGATCAAACTTCAAATCACTACAGTGATTCTCCTTAGTTCTGACTTGCATTCAGTGCATTAAAAACTTCATCAAACTAGATTTGAATATGGCTCTTCTGAGATGAATTCTGACATCAGAAAACATCTCAGACTCCTTGCCAACAAATGAACTTAAATCAGAATTTATTCAATTTGTCAGATCAAACAGTTAAAACCCAATTGAATGAAAAATCCTTGAAATCCAAATTAAAGAGAAATTTGACAAACTGATAATTTCAACTCAAACCAGGGGCTTTTGTGACCAAGAGTGAGGTGAATGGGAAGCCCCTTAAGTGCTTTTTGACGCCAATTTCAGATCTGAGGTTAAAAACCAATCAGATCTGAAATTGGGTCAGTGTGTATGGGTGGAATGCGAGAAACTGATCTTGGAAATTAGAAATGAATATGAAAATATGGAGAGGGAGAGAATTTGAAATCATGGCTATGTGAAACCTTCCCTCTGATCTGGAATGATCAGAGGAGGTGAGGGGGGAATTTAAAGCCTAATTCTACTACTACAGCTACTTTACCCTAACAGTAATATTAAACACTACCAATTACATTAATTCTACTCTAAACCTACTTAACTACAGCTACAACTAATCTGCAGAATTATAAATCTATTCTAACAGGAAGAATGGGACCTACGGGTCCTTAACCGGTGGCTAAGGAGGAAGAAGGGAGGAAGATGACTCCAGCGGAGAGAAGAGTCTGCTAGTGAGGCTCCAGGGTCGTCCTCAGGTGCTACGAGGTCCTTAGCGATGAGGAGGTCGAGAGAATGTGACAATTTCACAGCCGGTGGCTGTGAACTCAGAGGCTGGATGGGGAGGAGGAACTGGAGTGGATGAACGATCTCTAAGAGATGTAGGAGGGAGCGATCCCCTACGTGCGACACCACTGAGGTGATTAAGTAGCATACTCAGTGGCTGAGATCACCGCGGGGGTGAGGATAATCGAAGAGGTAACCGGCGGCGAGGATGA
Source organism: Thalassia testudinum (assembly GCA_037157565.1). Taxonomy (NCBI): domain Eukaryota; kingdom Viridiplantae; phylum Streptophyta; class Magnoliopsida; order Alismatales; family Hydrocharitaceae; genus Thalassia; species Thalassia testudinum. The sequence continues at coordinate 6,021,173 of JAZHRO010000040.1, read as the reverse complement.
GAGGAGGGGAGCGTGCGGCGAGCTATTCTCAAAATCTTACCATCAGATGAGATCTGGGGAAAGGGGTGATCGCATGCGTCGAATCGCGCGAAGCTTCCATTCAAATCCAACTGCAGATCAGAATCATGAGAAGCAACGGACGGCCGAGATCGGCCGTGTTCTTCACGCGCTACAGTGCGTACAAAGAGCAGCAGGCCGTTTTCTGAAATAATAGGAAAATTGCAGACAGACCCTTGCGCGAAGGGGTAGAAGATTTGCGTGCAGGCCCATAAGTGAAAAGAATTACAACAGGAAGGACCCTGCAGCCTTTCAAAAGGGTCCCTACAGCTTACAAGTAGGTCCAAAGAGGAAGTTTTAAGGACAAGAGTGTAAGGCATGAAGGACCTAAGTGTAAACTACCTATTTCGTAGCCTAAATGATGTCCACATGCCTTCAAATTTTTATATGTGCTTAATTGAACATTTAAGATATTAATTATACTTCTGATTTAGCCTTTCAAACTTATTTATGTGTTCAGTTGACGCATGGATCATCATTTGTACTTTACTTTCAGAATATCTCATTTTGTGACCTAATTATTAAGTTTTAACACAGAGTAAAGGTTTTAGGTCTTTTTCTTTAATTCCCACACTTAACCCTTTTTATCTGTTAATTTGATGTTGTTTTACTCAGTGTCTAGCTTAACTTCAGCCTTTTAGCCATGATGAGTAGCCACTCATCAATACTGCATGCTACTTGATAAACCGAATGCCTTCTATTGCGCTTGATGAAGAGGTTCCTTACTCCCTTCTATTCCCTAAGAAGGAGCTCTTTGGAGTTCCTCCTAAGGTCTCTGGGTGTGTATCCTTTGTCCATCTATCTGATTCCAACGTGGACAAGTTATCACCTAGGACAGTCAAATGCACATTTGCAGCATATTCTTGGACCTAGAAGGGGTACGATGCTATGATCTCGTTAGTAAACACCACTATCTCAATGCCCATTTATCCTTCTTTAAGTTCATTCCATATTATTCCTCGACAAGTTCTATTGTTACATCTACCCCTAAGAGTGAGTCGATTCTGCATATTTTGACTCTTGATGTTGAGTAAAGTTCAATACCTTATGTTGGGTAGGGCAAGAAATTCAAACTTGTCTATTCTCGTCGCCCTATATCGGACCCCCTCCTTCCGTGCCAGAGTTTTTATCTACTCTTGCAATTATCCCTCCTGATAGCATTAATACTTCTAATTATGGTGTACTAGATACTGTCCAAGGCATTCTAACACCTAAAGATGACTCTCCACCATCAAAGCCGGTTGTGACAGATGAGTCCGTAGATGACAGGGGGGCGCTAATCCTGATATGCCAATTGCCTTACGGAAGGGGACTAAGACATGTATTATTCACCTCATTTCCAAGCATGTCTATGGCCAGGTTGTTTGCTAAGTACAAGAAGTTTTCCATGGCTCTCATAAGTATGCAGGCACCAAGGTTTTAAATATCGATATTGATATCATATCGACAAGTCAAAAAAGGGATATATTGTTGATATATCGGGGATATATTGTTGATATGGATGAATTTTGGGGAAATCACTCAAAAAGGCCCAAAATGTCAAAAAATGTCATAAATTTATGAAAATTAACATTTTGGTAACTAATACATCATGCCTAGGAGGCGAATTTTGAACAAAAACATTATAGGAATACGCTAGCTGCTTATCGACATTTGTGTGTGTGTGTGTCTCTGCATGTGTGTGTCGCTACCGATTGAACAACTTTCCTGCCCTCCCTAACAATGTGAATAGGTTTCCCACCCAGTGATGATAACGTCATCATCAGCCATATTTGTTGGGAGCGCTCGATCGAGTTTTAAAAAGCTGCATTGTAGTACAGTCGAAAAAGCGTTCGAAACAAATACAATTTATTACTCAAAGTTTAAGTCCGAGGTCGAATACAGGGAACAAATTAGGGTTTAGAAATCAAGATCACAACTTGAGAATTTGAATGTAATATGTAATAAAATCCAGAGTTATAATGCAAAAAGATAAATGTAAGCACAGAAGATTAAAGAGATCAATGTATGTGAATAAACACAAAATTGGACATCTGATTTGTGAATCAGACGCCTTAAATATGTCGATGCTACAGTGCTTGATATTCTTTCTTCTCTTCTCTTCTCTGTCTCTGGTGGCTGCTTTCTTTCTTCTTCTTTCTTTCTCTTCTTTTGATTCCTTGCCTTAGCTTTTCTCTTCCTTTGCCTTCTTCTCCGTCTCGGCTCTTCAGCTACTTCCTTTGGCATTTTCCTTCCTCTCTCTGCTTCAGCTCTTCTCTTTCCTTAGCTTCCTCTTCGGCCTCCTCCTTCTTCTTCCTTGGCAGAGCAAAACCTACCCCTACCCGCACGTGCTCTCTTCTCCTCTTTCTCTCTTAGCTTCGCTCTCCCAGAGCCACCTTCTCGGGTAATCGGGTCAGGTACGCGCTCGGGACCAGGCCCACCGACATGTGGTAGTAGGCAAGGTGTGCTGGGTTGGGTCGGATCACCAGGTCCACGGGGGGTGGTCATGGACAAGGCATCAGGTCGAGTGAGAGGGGACCTCACCCCGTGAGTAGGAGGCGAAGAGCCTAATGTAGAAAAATAATTTATGCAGGTGCGGTGCTTCATCCAGTTCCGAGGTGGGACTATCTGCCCACCCTCCACGCGCGCGCCTGCAACAGGGAAACTTCGTTCGATTGCAGCTACAACTTCACCCTTCGACACAAATTAGATGCCTGGAGTTGTGCGCAAGTGTACCCCGCGCAGCCTGGGACTATGAGCCTGGAGCGGGCGGACCTGAAGAAGCTTGCAAGCAAGCTCCTTGCTGTTCGTCAATGGCGGCGACCTCCTAGACTTGCAATCATGCAAACAGCCTCGCGACCACATCAGAATGTTCAGGGGGATTCGCCAAGGCACGGTGAGTATGGTGCGGTGGTCAGTGTGGCATGGGACTGCATGAGCGCATGTGCCTAGGGCACGCTGTGGCCCTATGTGTGGGTGAGTGGTGGAGTGTATGGAGTGACGGGTTACGTTCAGTGAGTCAAGGCGGAGTTTATGGATCGATCGGCGAGGAGGGAGATGGTCTATGGAGGTGGGGCAAACTCGTCGGAGTAGTGGCCGGAGGTGAAGGGGATGATGGTGGTCGGTGGCGTCGAGGGGTGTTTTTGAGAAATAAAGAGGGGAAAAAGGAGTAGAAGGGAGAGGGAACTTATCTGGGCATAAAGAGACGAAGAGGGAGGTAAGGATGTCGTTTGTGCGTATCGCTAACGCTGGAGACGAAGGCACTCAGTGAGGGAGGTCGGCGAGGATGAAGAGGATGCAGAGGCGTCGACGAGTGATGCGAACGAGCGGGAGGAAGAGGAACCTGCCACCGGTATTGTGGCTAGGCGACGAAGGAGAGTGGGAGAAGTCACAGGAGCTTCATGAGCGAACTGGACGGAAGGGGAGAGATGAATTTGAGGGGTTTTCCGGTCAATTTCAAGCTTGGAAGATGCAGAGTGATTTGGGTTTTGCTTAAATAGGCCTCTGAGGATGGATTTGTGCTTGGAAGCCAAGCTTCCAAGCAAGGGAGGTTCGCCAGAGATGGCAACTCGAAAGAGATCGAATCTCTCATGCGTTCGCATGAGAGATTGGGTATCAAACAGGGCCTCAAATTAGGTTCACATTGAAGGAGATTTCTCAGAGAATCTCCCTTTCAATTTTGAAGGGGATTCTCTGAGAGATCAGGGAGAAATTGCCCTTGCAATCTCACCGGAGTAGGATTCCCTCCGCTATAATGGCGAAGGGACCTAATTTCAAAGAACGAAGAAGTTAAGGGTTTCTGCAGAGGTTTTCGAAAGATAGGGGTAGAAATGTAATTAGGCTGGACCTATTTGCAAAGTGGGTCAAGATGAATTCCTCTTAGGTCCAAATTTTGGTACAAACCTAATTTGTACCTAAGGAGTGAAGTTGGATTTTGGGTTTGACCACGTTTGACTGGGCAATTTGTGCAAAAACCTAATTTAAGGTAAATATTTGTCTGAAACCCCCATTTAAGTCAAAACAGGTTTCAATGGCCAAATTAAAGGTTCTAAACCCTAGAGAATATTTTTCTATGATTTTTAGAGGGTTTAGGTGAATTTTATCCTGACCAGAACCTTGTTAAATCAAGTGGGTCTATTTTAAGGTTACAAGAAATCATTTAATTCCCAAAATTCACATGAACCCTTTTCTGTTTGAACCAACCTACTTTTTATCTTGTTAAGACCATTTGACCTGTGTTTAGCTCATGAGAAAACCCATTGTTGTACTGCAATGGTAAAATTATAGTTTTACCCCTTGTTTCTTGCTTTTCTCTCAGAATGGTTATTCATTGAGTTAGGACCTCCAATTGGCTATATAAGAGCTTTTGTTCTCTTCTTTAGGTCAAAATGAGCTAGTTAGGGCTCATGATGGTGTTCCCATCATACCCCCATGCCTAGCTTTTGCTAGTCCCTTAGCAAAATTTTAAGGTTGTAACTTCGGTTCTAGACCATGAGTTCCTTGATGTTCAGAAATTATGATGAGTGCTTTTTTTTTCTTTTTGATTAGGTTAGAATGCCGATAGTAGGCCTAGAGATACTCAAGTACCAACCAAGATCTAGACCTGACCAACTTTAGCCTCAGTCCGCTGCGAAAGTTTTTAAGGCCCACAGGAACTATCCTAAGGTTCGTTGGACTCTGCGGTTAAAGCACCCATGCTTGTACATATTTTAGCCTTGGTTCAATTTGCAGTGCATTTTTTTCTAAGAGAAAGACAAGATTTTCTTTGTTTGGAGAGTTTTCTCTCTCTTCTTTTTATTTCTAGCTTCAGATTGGCTTCTTAACACAGTCTGTATCGGATTCTTAGTCCCCATCATCAATCCTCAAAGAATCCCTGGCAATCGATGCTTCATGATAGCACCTCCCATGGAAACCCCCAGAACCCTGACTTTCGAGATTTCGAGATAATCCCGCCCATGGTGTTCTGTAGCTAAATCCAGACCCTGGCAATCGACATTTCGTGATAATGCCGCCCATGGCATCTGAACTAGCACAGGGTGCTTACATGCCCCCAGTAGAATATGTAAATATCTTAGGAGACAAGCACTGAGGAGATGATATGTTATTGCGCATCTTCGAAGGGAATTTCCCACCTCTCCACACCAGGAACTCGTCCAAATCAACTTGTGTTGATCGGTTGTTCCTAATCCAGGCAACTTTTTCAGAATAATTGAACACTTTTGTGTGATTTTGATACTTATGCGCACTGAACTAGACTGTGTGTGGATTGGGGTGCTTAGGTTACTGAGTCCCGCAAACCAGAGGTTAGTTAACGAGGCCAAATACTCCCTAAGCCTTAGACCTAATACTTAAGCTTTGCATTTTCCCCAACCTCTTGAGGACTATCCAGATCTTAGCGGATACTTGAATTTTTAAGCCTAAGAGTCTAGCCCAAGAGGCTTAAGATCAGTGTTTCTAATAATCTCTTTTGTGTTTCCTTAGCACTCTTTTTCCTTTCATTTTCTTTTTTCTTGATATGGTCTAGAACGTAGTTAATCCCTTAATTTCTTACTAATGACTATTTCTTCTTTTTCTTTTTATTTTGTGCTCCTTTTTTGACATTTTTTACTTTTCCCCTTTTTCTCCTTATGATTTGTATGGCTTCAAAATTCTCTCCCCTCAGAATTTTTGTTCTTTTTCAAGAATTTTTTCATTTTCTGGAGTTTTTGTGATATGTGATTTTTTTGTTGAAACCTTTTCTTGTGAGATGAGTTTTCACGATGTTTTGCACTTTCATACCCCCCATGCCTATGATTTGCAATGTTCCCATTGTAAATTAGGTGGGTTCGAGTTCAGCTTAGATCATTCATTAGAATAGGTTTTGGGTGGGCGAATGGGTCGAGGTGACTGTTGTGAACGATTTCAAAACTCGGGTACAGGTACCTGAGGTGGGATTGGTTGTTCTAATGGATGAACCCTAAAGTGCAATATGAATTTAGCAGAGTGTCAAGAAAGGTTTCGGGTTTTTCAAAAATGACGGGTTGCTTCCCATTAAGCACTGAGTTTTACACCATCGGCTAGGCACAATGAGCTCAGGGAGAATGGAGGGTAAAGGATATCTCAGCCAAATTTGTATTAGTCAAGTCAATGAACGGTTTGAGCCTCTGATAGTTCATGACGAAAGGTTCTGAATAGTGGCTGAGTGGACTGATCTCGATGGCTCCATTTCCAAAGATTTGTCGGACGAGGTAAGGTTTGATCCATTTTGATCGTAGTTTTCCTGGAAACAGTTTAAGCTTGGCATCAAGGAGTAGGACTTTTTGACCAGGGTGGAAGATATTTCTGGATATGTGCTTGTCGTGAAAGGCCTTAACATGCTCTTTGTAAATTCGTGAGTTCTCATATGTGTTGTGGTGTAATTCATCGATCTCACTCATTTGAAGCTTTTTGTGGGTTCCTGCCTTAGAAAGATCAAGGTTGCAGTTTCGTACTGCCCAATAGGCTTTGTGCTCCAATTTGATGGGAGGTGACATGCCTTCCCATACACCAATCTAAAGGGAGACATACCTAATTGAATTTTGTGGGCAGTCCTATAAGCCCACAAAGCTTCCAGAAGTCAGGATGACCAGTCCTTCCTATCAGGTCGAACAGTAACCTGGAGGATTTTCTTGATCTCCCAATTTGATAGTTCAGCTAGACCATTAGTTTGGGGGTAGTAAGGGTAAAGATTCGGTACGACACCCGTATTTGGTCATCAGTGACCTGAACAGAGCGTTAGTGAAATGGGTCCCTCCATCAAAGATTATAGCACGTGGAATCCCGAACCGTGAAAAGATGTTCTGATGAATGAATTTGATAACCACCTTATGATCATTGGTTCGGATTAGAATGGCTTCGATCCATTTGGACACGTAGTCAACAGCGGGTAGAATGTACTCGAAGTCGTCCGAAATAGGAAAGGGTCCCATAAAATCGATCCCCCACACGTCGAAGATTTTGTATACGAGAATCAGCTGTAAGGGCATCATATCACGATGGCTCATGTTGCCTAAGGTCTGGCAACAAGTGCATGCCATACCATGATTGTATGCATCCTTGAAAATCGTGGGCCAATAGAAGCTGCACTGGAGGACTTTTGCTGCGATTTTATGACCTAAGAAATGTCCATCACATGCCTGGTCATGGCAGAAGGACAAGATGTCTTGAATTTCCGCTTCCGTGGCACATCGTCGAATGATTTGATCAACACCGATGTGGAAAAGATACGGGTCTTCCCAGAAGTAATACTTGGCATTAGAAAGCAATTTGTCCTTCATGGCCTTCAGCCAATCAGATGGGATTTGATGTGATGCCAGGTTGTTTACTATATCAGCAAACCATGGAAGACCTGTATTGACAGTCAAGAGGTGCTTACCAAGAAAATGTTCCGTAATGGGTTTGGAAGGGTCGATGATCTCAGAAGGAAGGTAGGACAAGTGATCAGCTACCACGTTCTGTTTTCTCGCTTTGTTGAGAATCTCGAGGTCAAACTCTTGCAACAGTAAGATCCAGTGGATTAATTGAGGTTTCGTGTCCTTCTTTGTAAGGAGATGCCTCACAACTGTGTGATTCGAGTAAATGATAACACGGGAACCCAGGAGATATGATCTAAATTTTTCCAGGGAAAATAGTACGGCTAGCAGCTCTTTCTCCGTAACTGTGTAGTTATGCTAAGCCTCGTCAAGTGTCTTGCTAGCGTAGTAGATGACCAAGGGTTTCCCGTCAATTTTCTACCCAAGTATCGCTCCTACAATGAAATTAGATGCATTGCACATGAACTCAAAGGGTTGAGACCAATCAGGAGACTGTAGGATCGGGGCTTGGATAACTCGATCACAGAGGATCTCAAATGCTTGAGTGCATTCCTTGGAGATTTTAAAAGGTACATCCTTAGATAGTAGAGTGGTCAGGGGGCACACGATCTTTGAGAAATCAGGAATGAATTGACGGTAAAAATCGACGTGCCCTAGAAAAGATCGGATGTCCTTGATTGAGCTAGGCATAGGGAGTTTGGAAATCAAGTTCACCTTGGCTCAATCGACCTGGACGCCTTTTTCTGATATGAGATGTCCCAGGACAATTCCTTTAGGCACCATGAAATGGCTCTTTTCCCAAGAAAGAACCAGATTCACATCAATGCATCGCCTGAGGATTTGGACCAAGTGTAGGAGGCAATTGTCAAATGATTCTCCGAATACTGAAAAGTCATCCATGAAGACTTCCAGATAATCACCTACCATATCTGAGAATATTTCAAGCATGCACCACTGAAAAGTAGCAGGTGCATTGCAGAGACCAAATGGCATCCTTCGGAACGCGTATGTCCCGAAGGGGCAGGTGAAAGTGGTCTTTTCTTGGTCCTCAAGATGGATTGCCACATGGTTATAATTGGAGTACCCGTCCAAAAAGCAGAAGAACCTATTTCCCTCTAGTTTCTCGAGGATCTGATCAATAAACGGTAGTGGGAAATGATCCTTCTTCGTGGAGGAATTGAGTCTTCTGTAATCAATGCAGACTCTCCACGAATTCGCCACACGGGTCAGTATGATTTTCTCAGTTTCACTCGTGATCACGGTGAGTCTTGCCTTTTTAGGCACAACCTGGATTGAACTCACCCACCGACTTTCGGAGATCGGGTAGATGATCCCTGCATCTAACCACTTGATGATCTCCTTTTTCACGACCTCTTACAGATTAGGATTCAGACATCTCTGCATTTCACGGGAAGGTCGTGTGCCCTATTTGTTGTAGATACGGTGTGTGCAGTAAGAGGGGCTGATACCAGTCAAATCATCGAGAGTCCATCCAAAGGCTTTACAATGTTGCTGGAGAACAATAATCAGACGGGATTCCTGATCAGGTGTGAGTTTGGAGTTGATAATCACAGGAAACGTCTGATTGGAACCCAAAAAGACGTACTTCAGATGGTTGGGAAGAGGCTTGAGTTCCAAAATAGGGTTATCAGCAATAGCGAGCAGTTCGGGGTGTGTGCCAGGAGAAAGGGAAGGAGTATGGGTGTATATAGGTCAGGTTCAGACTCCTCTGATTGTGGGTTTTGATTCTCTTGTGGTTGATCATAAATTGTCAGGTTTTCCTCAATATATGGATCATCAACCATAGCCTTGATATCACATATTTGTTCTATAACACCGCAATTAATCCCTTGTTGGGCCTTAAAGATGTTAATCTTTAGTGTTTGGTTCCCGAATTTCAGTTCAATTTGGCCCTCCTCACAATTTATATTGGCCCAAGCAGTGGCCAAAAAGGGTTTCACTAGTATAATTGGTGTATCCCTTGGATTTTCTAGAGCATCCATATCCAAGACTACAAAGTCCACCAGGGAATAGAAATCCCACACCCTAACAATGACATCCTCAAGTACTCCTTTAGGTGACTTAATAGATCGGTCAGCCAATTGCAATGTCACCTCTTTTAGTTTAAGCTCAGATTCCTAAAGATGGTCAAGTAGGGATGTAGGTATTAGGTTTATGGAGGCTCCTAGATCTAATAAAGCTCTGTCAAATTGGGTATCACCAATGGTACAGGAAATCAGGGGAGTACCTAGGTCATTTGCCTTAAGTGGGAGTTTACTCAAAATTACAGAGCTGGTTTGCTCTAACAGTACGATCGGACTCCCACTTTTGGTTCGCAGCTTACGCTTGGGTGTACACACGTCTTTCAGAAATCGTGTGTAAGTCGGTACGTGGTGGATCGCATCCATCAACGGGATGTTTATATGGACCTGTTCAAAGAGCTTGACCAGATCGTCCTCAGGTGCTATGGGTTTGTTTGTCATCTTCCCCTTGGTCAAGGCCTCAGGAAATGGAACCTTGGATAGTTCCTCTAGAATAGGTCCAAGTTCTTGATCTGGGACAGGGGTGTCCTAGATAACTATCCTAGGACTTGGGTTACTACAAGGCAGAAAGTGGCTTAGATAAGGTGGGTCTTGTGATGCTTTGCCACTACGGGTTGTTACAGAATTCAGTCTTGCTTGGTTTTGGTTCGGAGTTGGTAAAATAGGTGGCTGCTGCTGAAATCCTGCATATGATGTTGAAGCTTCCATCCCGTCGGGTGATGGAACAAACGAGGCATTATAAATCATGTGGGCTTGGCCCGGATTTGGGTTCATAACGTGCCTCTGGTTCGGCACGTTATTTGGATTCGGTAGAGGTTGCGAAGGGAGTGTCCAGGTTGGCGAGAATTCGCCATCTGGGCGAGTTGATTGCGAACCTCTGTGATCTGGTCCTTGTGCTATTTTTGTATAGCCGCATTCATCTTCTGAATGTCAGCCAGAGTCTAAAGGATAAGAGTCATTTGATCTGTTTGAGTTGGCCCAGATTGATGGGTGGGGTTGGATAGAGGCTGAGGTGACTGATATGGACGAGGAGCTTGTGGACGGGGTTGATATAGTGGTCTTTGATTCTGATTATTTCCCGCCCATAGGAAGTTGAGATGATTCTGCCATCCAGAGTTATAGGTATTAGAAAATGGGTCATTCTGGATGGCGTTGAGGTTCTCGCAGGTCTGAGGAACCTCAGGAAAGTCAGAGTACGAGGGTTCAGAGTTCTCCCAACTAGAGTAGGTCGGATCGGAGTTCCCTCTGGTCCTAGAGTCAGAAGGGGGTGGATACGGGTTCATCTCCTGAGAAGATCGGTGATAGATGTTATGCACAGCTTCCCTCCCAAAAGGAGGTTGTGTGTTATGAACATGGGCATCAAACATAGTTTAAGACGTCTGGGAAGTGTCCCAGACGTCTGGCCTACACAGCTTCCCTCCCAAAAGGAGGCTGTGTGTTACGAACATGGGCATCGGTCATAGTTTAAGACGTCTGGGACACTTCCCAGACATCTGGTAATAAATTCTTTCGGCGTACGGGTTCGCGTCTGTGCGCCTGCGCGCGCAGACTGAACCCGCAGCCTTCGTTTTTCTCTCCCTGCAGGCGTCGCTTTCCTTCTCTCTCCCCGCGGCTGCCTTATAAGAACGCTCCCCCTCTTCCTCACCCTCACTCCACCGTCTTCTCTTTTCCTTCTCCCAGCCAGCGAGAGCGTGAGCGAGCGAGTGCGGCGGCAACGGCTGCTGCGAGCGTGCGGGAAGGAGTGTTGCGAGAGGAAGAAGAAAGCTCGACCATGAAGGTGCGAGCTTGCCAGGGCAGCTAGAGCCGGCCGGCGAGAGAACAGTGAGCGTGGGGTGGCACGGAGGAGCTGCTGCAGCTAGGGCGAGCAGGAGGCTGCGGTTTCCAGGTGCGAGGAGGAGGACAGCAGTCATGAGGAGGGTACCGGCCAGTAGCTACCCATCCGACGTAGAGTGTGGCTGCTTCGTCCGCACCTAGGGCTGAGGGGCGTATCAACGCCCTGACACACAGGGATGCCAGAGCTTCGGGATTGGTGGTGGCAGGTATGGTTTCAGTTTTCGGCAGACTCGTTTACACACTTTTCGATTGGAGTCTTTTCCGAAAAGTAGAAGTAACATGTGGTGCTCTCCTAGCCAGGAGAGTCCCCCGTGGTGGTCCTACCCTCAGTCAACCACCCCAAAGTCGCTGACAGACGTAACGGTGACAACGGCACGCGCGATAAGCGCACGGGTAGCTACCCCGCACTGGCACGCGGCCAGTCGTTTCCGTTAACGGGTGCGCCCAAAGAACAGCACGGAACCAGTATCGAGCAGAGCCCTCTTAGTAACAGGGGTCCAGCCCCTCCATAGTAACAAAACAGGGGTCTTGCCCCTCCACAGTCCACGCACCCTCGCCTGACTACCCTGGTTTGCCCCGTGGGCCTAACAAGTCGGTGTAGGAGGGCTAGCAAAACCCCGGGGCCCGTGGGATAGCTAGTGCTCTCCCTACACTAGTAGCTCTCCTCGGTACTGTGTACACGAGGGTCAAAAGTCGGTACAAAGTGGCCAGTCCTAACCCCGGGTCCTTGGGGCCACTAGCTCCGCTCTACAGTAAACAGGGGGACAGTTGCTCTCCTTGGTACTCCGTACTCAAGGGCTAGCACAGTTCCCCAATTCTATTTCATTCACTTTCCAAGAGTTCTACTCCTAATTCCCCATAGGGTTCAGGCTCTTCTAACTCAACCAATTTAGGTTTCACCGTTCCAGGTTTATATCCATACGATTCATGTTCTCAACCGTATTTATTCATTCCTAATAGGTAGCTGTTAACCAATTTACAGGCAGTTATCATTTCCTTTCCACTTTTCTAAGACTGCAATGTATATATTCAACTAGTTTTCCAGTCCTAGGATTCATGCCATACCCTAGGATCTATCATTCAATCTAGTTTTCCAGTCCTAGGATTCATGCAATACCCTAGGATCTACCATTCAATCTAATTTCTCAGTCCTAGGGTTCATGCAATGCCCTAGACTCTATCAATTATTTCATAATTGTACAAATTTTGTTAAATAAATTAAAGGGCTACTCTACCCACGAAACCAGGAGTACTGGGGGCGTGGTCGGCAATCCCGCGTGCCTCCGCAACCCCCACAGCCCCAACGAAACGGGGTCCTAACACAAGGATCAATCACAAGGAGTTTCTCAGAACAGTATACAATTACTGTAAACAGGTAGAGGAAATAAATCTGGAAAGAAAGAAACTTGAAACGTGGAAAACGGACTCCGAATGGACCCTAAACGAGTCAAAAACGACGAGTCTGCCCAAAATCAGACGTCTGGAACTTCTTCCAGATGTCTTAAAAGGTTGATCAGGTCATACCTCGGTCTGCGCAGTCCTTCAGATGTCCAGAAGCCTGCTGGACCGTCTGGTCCTAGGCCCCAGACGTCCGATTGTCACCCCGGACGTCTGGAGGTCCTCTTCGTCATCTGGCACCGTGGCCAGACGTCTGATCCATGTAGGATGGCGAGCCCTCGCGCCCTCCCGAACAGAACCTGCGCATACACACACCCACTCTCATCACCAAGAGGCGCAGAAGAACGCAGCGGACGGCTGCATGGCCGTACACGCGTAAAAAGGAGAAGGTAGGAAAATATCATACTTGTCAGACGTCTAGACCTTCCTCCAGACGTCTTCGACATCGTCTAGAAGTGAGTCCAGACGTCTGATTCTGGGAAATTTTCCCAGAATCAGGACCCTTTTCGCTCTCCGCCAGCGACGCACGGCCGCCCCGCGCCGCGTCCGCCTGCTGCCCGAGATGCAGTAGCTCCTTCGTGCCACCCCACGCTCGCTGCTCTCCCGCCGGCCGGCTCTAGCTGCCCTGGCAAGCTCGCACCTTCATGGTCAAGCTTTCTTCTTCCTCTCGCAACACTCCTTCCCGGACGCTCGCAGCAACCGCTGCCGCTGCACTCGCTCGCTCATGCTCTCGCTGGCAGGGAGAAGGAGAAGAGAAGACGGTGGAGTGAGGGTGAGGGAGAGGGGGAGTGTTCTTATAAGGCAGCTGCAGAGAGAGAGAAGGAAAGTGGCGCCTGTAGGGAGAGAAAAACGAAGGCTGCAGTTCAGTCTGAGCGCGTAGGCGCGCAGACGCGAACCCGTACGCCGAAAAAATTTATTACCAGACGTCTAGAACATGGGCATCAGACGTAGTTTAAGACGTCTAGGAAGTGTCCCAGACGTCTGGAACCCTTCCCAAACGTCTGGTAGTAAATTTTTTCAGCGTACGGGTTCGCGTCTGCGTGCCTGCGTGCGCAGACTAAACCCACAGCCTTCGTTTTTCTCTCCCTGCAGGCGCCACTTTCCTTCTCTCTCTCCGCAGCTGCCTTATAAGAACGCTCCCCCTCTCCCTCACCCTCACTCCACCGTCTTCGCTTCTCCTTCTCCCTGCCAGCGAGAGCATGAGCGAGCAAGTGCGGCGGCAGCGGTTACTGCGAGCGTCCGGGAAGGAGTGTTGCGAGAGGAAGAAGAAAGCTTGACCATGAAGGTGCGAGCTTGCCAGGGCAGCTAGAGCCGGCCGGCGGGAGAGCAGCGAGCGTGGGGTGGCACGGAGGAGCTACTGCAGCTCGGGCAGCAGGCGGACGTGGCGCGGCGCGGCTGTGCGTCGCGGGCGGAGAGTGAAAAGGGTCCTGATTCTGGGAAAATTTCCCAGAATCAGACGTCTGGACTCACGTCCAGACGATGCCGAAGACGTCTGGAGAAAGGTCCAGACGTCTGACAGGTACGATATTTTCCTACCTTCTCCTTTTTACGCGTGTACGGCCATGTAGCCGTCCGCCGCGTTCTTCTGCGCCTCTTCGTGATGAGAGCGGGTGTGTGTATGCGCAGGTTCTGCTCGGGAGGGCGCGAGGGCTCGCCATCCTACAGGGATCAAATGTCTAGCCACGGTGCCAGATGACGGAGAGGACCTCCTGACGTCCGGGGTGACAATCGAACATCTGGGGACTAGAACCAGACGGTCCAGCAGGCTTCTGGACATCTGAAGGACTGCGCAGACCGAGGTATGACCTGATCAACCTTTTAAGACGTCTGGAAGAAGTTCTAGACGTCTGATTTTGGGCAGACTCGTCATTTTTGACCTGTTTAGGGTCCGTTCGGAGTCCGTTTTCCACGTTTCAAGTTTCGTTCTTTCCAGATTTATTTCCTCTACCTGTTTACAGTAATTGTATACTATTTTGAGAAACTCCTTGTGATTGATCCTTGTGTTAGGATCCCGTTCCGTTGCGGTTGTGGGGATTGCGGAGGCGCGCGGGATTGCCGACCATGCCCCCAGTACTCCCGGTTTCGCAGGTAGAGTGGCCCTTTAATTTATTTACCAAAATTTATACAATTATGAAACAATTGATAGAGTCTAGGGCATTGCATGAACCCTAGGACTGAGAAATTCGATTGAATGGTAGATCCTAGGGTATTGCATGAATCCTAGGACTGGAAAACTAGATTGAATGATAGATCCTAGGGTATGGCATGAATCCTAGGACTGGAAAACTAGTTGAATATATACATTGCAGTCTTGGAAAAGTGGAAAGGAAATGATAACTGCCTGTAAATTGGTTAACAGCTGCCTGTTAGGAATGAATAAATACAGTTGAGAACATGAATCATATGGATATAAACCTGGAACGGTGAAACCTAAATTGGCTGAGTTAGAAGAGCCTGAACCCTACGGGGAATTAGAAGCAGAACTCCTGGAAAGTGAATGAAATAGAATTGGGGAACTGTGCTGGCCCTTGAGTACGGAGTACCAAGGAGAGCAACTGTCCCCCTGTTTAGTGTAGAGCAGAGCTAGTCGCCCCAGGGACCCAGGGTTAGGACTGGCCACTTTGTATCGACTTTTGGCCCTCGTGTACACAGTACCGAGGAGAGCTACTAGTGTAGGGAGAGCACTAGCTATCCCACGGGTCCCGGGGTTCTGCTAGCCCTCCTACACCGACTTGTTAGGCCCACGGGGCAAACCAGGGTAGTCAGGCGAGGGTGCGCGGACTGTGGAGGGGCAAGACCCCTGTTTGGTTACTGTGGAGGGGCTGGACCCCTATTACTAAGAGGGCTCTGCCCTATACTGGTTCCGTGCTATTCTTTAGGCGCACCCGTTAACAGAAACGACTGACCACGTGCCAGTGCGGGGTAGCTACCCGTGCGCTTATCGCGCATGCCGTAGTCACCGTTACGTCTGTCAGCGACCTTGGGGTGGTTGACTGAGGGTAGGACCACCACGGGGGACTCTCCCGGCCAAGAGAGCACCACGTGTTACTTCTACTTTTCGGAAAAGACTGTAATCAAGATCGTTCCCACGAGGAACATTCAAGATCAAGAGAAGGATCTGATAAATAAATCAACAGTGAATAAATGGAAAAATATAAATAAAGAAAGTAAAAATATAACAACTACTGTACACTCTACTGCTTCTTTTAGCTTTTGGTTGCCACTCTACTCAGCATTTCGCTGACGTGTCACCCTTGTTACCTTTCCAGGACCAGGTGTTGAGCAGCCAGAGTCAGCAGCTACAGAGGGCGCTGGGCCTAGTATAGCCCAGTAGTGTTACCTGTAGTACCTTCTGTACTTTTCTTTCCGCTGTAGTGAGTAGTTTTTTGTTACTCCCTGTACTCTATTTATTGTAAGCTTCATGTTATGTACATGTTTATTTCTCTTCTGTTGTGGTGGTGTATACTATAGTATTTCCTTTCTTACTGATGTATTTTGTTACTGCTAGTTATATACATGGTGAATGTGGTTTATTTTACTACTCTTTTGGTTACTTTCTTGTTGGACGACTGGGTCTTGGGATTAGTCGAGTCGGTCCGATTCTCGTGTCTCGTAGGGATTCGGGAATCGGGTCGTTACACTGTGCAAATGGGTTTTGCGTAGAGGTGGCTCGTTGCAGATGTCGAGTCAGCTCATCCACCTTCTTCTCAATGATAGAGACCTTGTCCAACCAACTGGCCATCAATTCCAAGTCGACGGATGTGGACAGGCCCTGTGTCTCGTGTGCTCCCCTTGGATTCTTCGATGCGCAGGCATTTGTCCGGTCGAGTAAGCCTATTGAGTCATTATTGATGGAGTTCTCGCACATATTCTCGAGAATCTCCCACACAGTGTCTTCATGTTGACCCATGATATTTCCTCCGCAGGTTGCATTGACGAATAAGAGGATGTCTTCATGGAGTCCCTGGTAAAAAGATTGGACTTGTTCCCATTTAGGAACTCCGTGATGGGAGCACTTTGGCATTAGATCTAGGAAACGGTACCATGCTTCATGAAGAGGTTCTCCAGTTTGCTGGGTGAAGTGTGTGATCTGGTGTCGTAAGGCATTCGTCTAACCAACTAGGAAGAACTTTTTCAAGAATTCGGATTGTAGTTCAACCCATGTGTTGATTAGATGCATTTGAGTCTGATACCAGTGAGCTGCTTTGTCTATGAGAGAGAAAGAGAACATCTTCATGAGAAGAATATCCCGATTTTGGACATCTAACCCGAAGGTTTAGGCCAGATGTTTGAGTTGTTTGATTTGCTGGAAGGGATCCTCGGAATTAAGCCCATGAAACTTTGGAATAACATGAATCATGTTGGGCTTGAGTTCAAAATCAAGACCTCCAGCTGGGATTTGGACTCGAGGTTCAATCACCACCGCAGTGGGATTATAGTGATCTCGCATCATAGGACGCTGCGGCGAGTTTACAAAGGCTTGAAATAAATCATTAAGGTGCTGAAGTTGGTTCTCAAGGTTATTCTCTTCTACTGGTTGTGCAATGATGATGGAAGAAGGAGAATTTGGTTCAGATGAATCAGAGGAGATGTTTATGTGGTAGGGTTACTGCATAAACACGGACGCCGAGGCCTGGCCTCGGCGGGAGTGAATCACTAAAGGAGGTCTCAAGGATGGTTTTATGGACCTCCTACCGAACATGCACCGATGGTTTGGACGAGAGTAGAATGTGCTAGACAAAATCAAGACACCCAAAAATTTGGATGACTATAGAGGTTTGGGGCGGATGATACCCCTTAGTCAGAAAGCCATCCACCTGAGAAATACCTGGGCAGCCAGAGAGGGAGAGTCCCACAAAGACCCCTACACGGTAGAGCATCCCCACGAGTTACAGGGTTTGCCCCACCTGACCTCTCTTGTCACTAATGTTCCAAGTAGACCAGAATGGGGACTTTGACCTCTTAAGTCTACCAGTTTTATTTAAGAGAAAAGGTTCTTAAGATTTCACTTGAACTTTAGATGTATTGAGTGCAAAAGTGACCTAATTTCAAGATTGGTTAACCCAACAAGGGGGTCAACTTCACCTATTTGTCCTTTGAGAAGTCCTTTTTTTTAGGATTCAAGTGAGGTTAAGAACCTGAATATTAGGGTTTTCTTGAATAAGTCTCTTCAACCAAGGCTTAGGCACACCTCTTTTTGGAGAGTTGATTCTTGCTTATGAAGGTGTGTTTCTAAAACCCTAAATTGAAATCCTTAATTTGGCTCTAATCTTGGTCCAATTTAGTTTGCCAAAATATGGTATCTAGGGCTTAATTAAGAAGGTGGTAGCCCTAGTTACCTTAAATGGATGCACAAATCAGTATTTGTTGTTGAAATCAAATCAGGCAACTTTGGTGAATTAGCTAGAGATGAAAAGTAGGTAACCGTAATTGATTTTATCTTATTTTTTCCTTTTCAGAATGAGGGGCCTAAGAGGAAGAGATTAATAAGAAATTACTTGCCCCGGGCGTGTTTGATGTGCAGCCATCTTTAGTTGAAGCTTCTCCCCTGAAACAATCACAACAAAAAGTGATATATCAAGTTAGTACCAAATCAGCAATTGTAATCAGGATTTCTAAATCACCTGTTGCTCTTTAGCAACGGTGCTAAAATGTTAAGAGCGCTTGATCGAGTTTTAAAAAGTCACGTTGTAGTATAGTCGAAAAAACGTTCAAAACAAATATAATTTATTACTCGAACTTCAAAGTCCGAGGTCGAACACAGGGAGCAAATTAGGGTTTAAAATCAAGATCACAACTTGAGAATTTGAAAGACTATAATATGCAATAAGATCAATGTTATAGTGCAAAAAGATAGGAATAAATGTAAGGCACTAAAAGACCCAATGTATGTGACTAAACACAAAATTGGACGTCTGATTTGTGAATCAGACACCTTAAAATGATGATGCTATAGTGCTTGATCTTTCTTCTTTCTTCTCCTTCTTTTCTCTTCTCTGTCTCTGGCGGCTGCTTTCAATCTTCTTCTTTCTTTCTCTTCTTCTTTATTTTCTTCTGATTCCTTGCCTTAGCCTTTCTCTTCCTCTACTTTCCTTTCTCTGTTCTCTGGCTTTGGTCTTCTTCTTCCTTTAGCTTCTTCTCCTTCTTTTCTTTCTCTTTCTCTACCAGCTACCTTCTTTCTTCCTTCAGCTCCTCCTTCTTTTCTTTCTCTTTAGCTTGGTCCTCTCCTTCCTCTGTAGAGCAAAACCTACCTCCTACCCACGCGATCTCTCTTCTCTCCTTTCTCTCTTCGGTTCGCTCTCCCAAAGCCACTTATAAGGTAATCGGGTTGGATACGTGCCCGAGACCAGGCCCACCGATGTGCAGTGGTGGGCGAGGTGTGCTGGGTCGGGTCGGATCACCAAGTCCGCGAGGGGTGGTCACGAATGAGGCATCAGGTCGAGTGAGAGGGGACCTCACCCCGTGAGTTGGAGGCGATAAGCCACTAGCAGAAAAATAATTTATGCAGGCGCGACGCTTCGTCTAGTTCCGAGGTGGGACTATCTTCCCACCTTCCTCGCGTGCACCTACGGCAGGGAAGCTTCGTTTGATTGCAACTGTAGCTTCAGCCTTCAACACCAATTGGATGCCTGGAGATTTGCACGAGTGTATTCCGCGTAACCTGGGACATGAGCCTGGAGTGGGCGAAGCCTGGAGCAGCTGCAGGCTTGCTTCGAGCTTCACTTCAATGGCGGATGACCGTCTGTACCTGAAATCATGCAAATGGCCTTGTGGTTTCGTCAGAATGTTCAGGAGGCTTCGTCGAGGCACGGCGAGTGAGTTGCGGTGGTCGGCATGGCATGGGACCACCTTTGGAGGTGTGCCTATGGCACACTGCGGCCGTGTAAGTGGGTGTGTTCAGGGGCGCTTGTGGGTGAGTGGCGGAGTGTATGGAGTGAGGGGTTATGTTTAGTGAGTCAAGGCAGAGGTTATGGACCGATCGGCGAGGAGAGAGGTGGTCTGTGGAGGTGGAGCGAATTTGCCGAAGTGGTGGCCAGAGGTGAAGGGGATGATGGTGGTGGAGTGCGGTAGTGGTCGTTCGAGGGAATAATGAAGGGGAAAATAGAGTAGAGGGTGAGAGGGCTTATCTGGGAGTGAAAGGATGATGAGGGAAGCAGGAATGGAGTCTGTTTCGTATCACTGACGACGAAGATGAAGATGCTCAGTGAGGGAGGTCGGTGAGGATGAAGGGGAGGCAGGAGAGTCGGTGGGTGCAGCGCGATGCGAACGAGCGAGAGGAAGAGGAACCTACCACCAGTATTGTGGCTAGGCGACGAGGGAGAGTGGGGGAAGTCGTTGGAGCTTGATGAGCAGATATGTCGGAGGAGGAGAGATGAAATTGAGGGGTTTCTCCAGCTGAATTCAAGCTTAGGAGATGCGAGGTGATTTGGGGTCTCTTAAATAGGCCTCTAAGGATGGATTTGTGCTTGGAAGCCAAGCTTCCAAGCAAGGTATGTTCACCGGCGATGGTAACTCGAAAGAGACCCGAATCTCTCATGCATTCGCATGAGAGATTGGGTACCAAGTAGGGCCTCAAATTAGGTTCACATTGGAGGAGATTTCTCAGAGAATCTCCCTTTCAATTTTGAAGGGGATTCTTTAAGAGATCAGGGAGAAATCGCCCTTGCAATCTCGACAGAGTAGGATTCCCTCTGCTATAATGGTGGAGGGATGGTCAATTGTGAGGGTTTTTGAAAATAGGGGTAGAAATGTAATTGGGCTAGACCTATTTGCAAAGTGGGTCAAGATGAATTCCCCTTAGGTTCAAATTTTGGTAAAAATCTAATTTGAACCTAAGGAATCCAATGGTGAAGTTGGATTTTAGGTTTAACCACTTTTGACTGGGTAATTTATGCAAAAACCTAATTTAGGGCAAATATTTGTCTGAGACCTCATTTTAGATCAAAATAGGTTCCAATGGCCAAATTGAAGGTTCTAAACCCTAGAGAATATTTTTTTATGATTTTTAGAGGGTTTAGGTGAATTTTATCCTGACCATAACCTTATTTAATCAAGCGGGTCTGTTTTAGGGTTATCAGAAGTCATTTAATTCTCAGAATTTACACGAACCCTTTTCTATTTGAACCAACCCACTTTTTATCTTGTTAAGATCATTTGACCTATGTTTAGCCCTTAATAAAATCCGTTGTTATACTGTAATGGTAAAATTATAATTTTACCCCTTGTTTCTTACTTTTCTCTCAGAAAGGTTATTCAGTGAATTAGGACTTCCAGTTGATTATGTAGGAGCTTTTATTTCCTTTTATGGGTCAAAATGAGCTAGTTAGGGCTCATGATGGTGTTCCCATCACTCCAGTTTCAAAATTGACAAGAAACACAATTTCTTGAGTTTAAATCGTAATCATCAAATTCTTCAGTTTGATGAACCATTCACATTGGCATGTAAAGAGGCACAAGTTTTTTATGTCCCCGAGGGGATGGGTTATACCCATAAGAACAGTAGTGCGCAACCATTTTGATGCATAATTTGAAGCATACCAAGAATTAACAGAAGGTCATTTATTAGCAATCGATGTTGACATTTAAGGTCAGTAACAATCTTTTTGCTTTGTTTCATTTCTATTTAAATGAAATTCATATTAAAATTAAAATTTATAGGGACATATATCATTACAAAGAGGGTTGGGAGTAAAAATTCTTTAACAATATTTTTTTATGTTTAGCAAACTTTTTTCATTAATGATTTATATATTAATGATTTTTAATTATATTAATTATTTCATTTTTTACTTGTTACAGATGGAGTTCAAGAAAAAATAAAAAAAGGGGTCCTCCTGAGACACAACCCTCCACGTAACCTGATTTGTCTCCTCAGGCTCAACCACCCCCCCTACAGTAAGCTTAGCCATCCCTTAGACGGTAGGTTCAGCCACCCCCCAAGTCATGTTTTGTACGGCCAAGGGAGATGGCATGTTTACTACATGCAGGGGGAAGAGAAAGAGGAAGGAGATTGCTCAAACCTTGCCAGACTGAGTAGAGGATGATCTAGATTATGGAGGATTAGATGAGGAGGAGGGGGAGGAGGGAGGAGAGGAGGAGGGCAAGGAGGCAGTTGATGAAATGGTGGGGAGTACGTCCCCAGTTCATGTTGACATCTCAGCGGAGGACTCAAGTTTTGATAAGAAATCATATACCTTTAAGAAGTAAATTACTTATATGTTTAAAGTTTATTATAACTTCAAAAATATATAATGAATATAATTAATGTTTACGTAGGTAGACTAGCAAGAGGACTAGGGAAGACAAAAAATCTAGACCTCCAGCGTATCCCCGAGGGTGTGGAGTAACAATTAGGCTTAAAACCACAAGGGAGGTGGAGAATTACTAGGGCTTTATCAGTCGAGTGGGCACAATTGTTAAGTCCATTGTGCCCATTTGCTACTTCAACTGAAGGAAGGTGCTCGCAAAGTTGAAGAGGCAGTTCCTCTGTCAGTTGGAGGTAATTTCATTTATAAAAGTTATTTATTTTATAACTTTATCCATAAATTATTATAAAGTAAGATTGACATATACATTTTAAAATTAATGTAGGCAAATTATGATTGGGGTGACGACTCCAATGCCTCCCCATATATCCTTAACCACGCCACCAAAATCCACAGGGATTGGAGGACGGAGACCAAGAGAAATGTAAAAATTTTTAAACATTTACATTTTTATTATATACATAATTTCTTATATTATTTCTAACAATTTATATTTGGTATTTAGTTTTTCTCGAACAGGAGTTCACCCGAGGAGGTAATGGGTGATGCTCCTCCTGATGTCATGCCTGACGATTGGAAGAAGGCATGTGAGCATTGGTTGAATCCAAAGACAGAGGTTAGTAAATGATTACAAATTATTCTATTAATTTCATATATCTTAAATTCATAAAAAATTTTATTATGTCTATGTACAGGAGTAAGTAAGAAAAAATAAGGCCAATAGGGCTAAAGCTCCACCACAGACCTATTTTTTGGGTCGAAGGTGTATCGAGACGGTCAGGAGTCGTTACGTAAGTATTAGAACTACTTTTCAGTTGAATATTACTTAATTTTTATGTTATCTTAATATAATTGTATCGTTTTTATATTTTCTGTCCGCTACTCATGATGGGATGGAAATGAGTAAAATGGATATATAAGAGGTCACTCACAGTAAGGCTGCAGCTGAAGGTGCTCGTAAGTGGATTCATGGGTCATATTAGGAGAAATACGTAAGTTTCTTTAACTCAAAAATATTTATAACTTTCTATATATATTATAATAATATTTTTTAATACATGTTGGAGCAAATGGTACAGTTAGTACTTTCCCCCACTAATGAGACAACCGACAGCGTCACCATTAGCCTTTGCAACCAGAGGACACATTTAGGAGAGTGATGCCACTAGACCACAGTAATTTTGTTCGTAGTACGGGGAGGGCACATACGTTATCTACCTGGTATGAGAGGAAATGTGCCGTCTCATCTAGTGTCATTGATTAGTTACATCAAAAAATCAATACACTACAGAGACGAGAGGAAGAGAGGGAGAAGAGAGAGACATTTATGAAGAGTCAGATGGGTGCCATGCAATCACAGATGAATAAGATAGATAGTAAGATTAAGAAGCTTCTAATGCTTCTTTTGAAGAAGGGTCAGTTAAAGCATTCGTCTTCATCAGATCCCAGCATTCACAGACGAGATGACAACGACATGGGTGGAGATGGTGGCATTGGGGCAGTTGCATAGTGATATTTATACATTTTCTTTTCTTATGTTTTTCATGTAAATATTTTATTTTCATTTTATGTAAATTTTTCATTTTCAAACTTTTTATATACTAGACTTTTTATATTTATGCAATATAAGCTTCTTTTCATTAGAAGTCTTTTAAGTATTTAGTATGTAGTTCCATCATTTTGTAATTTCTTTTAAAAAAAAAATTCATACCATTGTCGTCAATTATTTAATTAACTGATGGCTTATAAATGACGGGAAAAATATTTTTCCCATCACTTCCTAGACTAACTCACAGCGAAAATGCTCTTCCCGTCACATATTTTTTGTCTCTTATAAGGAAACTGACGACAAAAATATTTTTTCTATCACATATATGCTGTCGATTATAACGACAAGCGAAGACACAAACATTTTTGCTGTCACTTAAATAACCGACAGTAAATGTATATAACCAATGGAGAAACTTCAGAAAAGGATGCGAAAGGCGGGAAAAAGTGATGGATGAATGCCGTTACTTGACAAATAAGCGTCGGCAAATACACTTACCGTTGGTTTTGAAATGACGGTGAAACATCTAAACCAACCTTGGGTGAACATTTTTTTTGTCGTCGATTATAAATAAACCGATGGCAATTGTATTTTCCGTCGATTTTTGACCGACGTCAAAATGGCCAATCTGTCATGTGGTCAAACACTATTTTGACATCGGATGTGCCCGTAAACCGACGGTAAAACGAAACAGCGATGATCATAATGGCGTCAGTTAATATGATTTTGCCGTGGATTTCTAACCGACGACAAAAGTGGAATATGTTGTAGTGACAACTTCTAAGAGAAAAATTGTAACGTCAAGAAGATCTCATTTGCATTCTTCTATGATGTTAAATTCTCAATTCTCTTGAAGCACTCACTCCTTTTGCTTGGCAATCGAATTTCCTACTTCCAGTAGCAGTTTTCTTAATTCTTATATTAAGGGAGGCTCTAGGAAATTATCGCACTCAAGTTTTATCTTGTATTCACTTTTGATGTGTTACATAATTAGCTAGCACACTATTTTGCATTTTATTTCAAACTATTATACCTTGGATTGAGATAACTTGTTCATTACCTCATTTTTTATTAGTAGAACACTGATTCTTTCAGGAATAGAGAATCAAGTTCAAAATACCAAGTTGGAGACTTGGGTAGAGATTTTTATTTGATAGGGTTTTCCTCTATAAATCTTGTCTCAATTAGTGGTTTGTTCCTTTTTACTGCATATTTGTTATATACCACAATATTCAAGCCCCCTTTTAGTGTATGCTTGAGATCCTACAAGTTCTACACCTAGGTCTCTGCTTGTTTAGTGGCAAAAATGTGGGGTTGCTCAGATGGACTGGGATGATCGACGATGGTGTTGCATGAAGCATATCATGTCCCACCAGTTCAATCTACACAAAAGAAACACATCACAACAATCCTCTAAGGAGATTAAGGTAGAAGAAGACAATAAGAAACTAACAATTTGTAATGAATTGCAATAAATTATCCATAAATGAGCAAGCGAGTAAGGTTTTGTCGCCCACTCTAGGATGGAGCAGAGGAGGTTGGAATACAGTGTTCTCCATCTCCAACTTTATTTACTTAAATGCGTTAGGATAGACATCACTGATGTTGTAGGTGGAAGGGTCCCTAAAGTCTCACTTCCTAAAACTTTTGGCTTTATCTAGGAGCTCCTCCACTTAAGTGGACGTTAGCCTTGCTTGAAGGGAGGATTGGAAGTTCACCTCTTTAGTGACCCTAGCGAACTTCCTACTTCTCACGAGGAGAGCCTGAAGTGCACTCCTTGTGAGACGTGCCCTTCGATAAAGGATCTGCACCTTGTTGAGAAACTAAGGTGGCATTTATGCCACCAGAAGGTTGCAGTATGGAGCCCTCAGTAGAGAAGAGGGTCTACCGATTACACCAAACCCCATCCTCTCAGAAGGGTCCACCAAGAACCTACATCCAAAAGCCCCATCCTTGTGGAAGTGAGGGTAGGTTGGTGATATTTGAGTAATCAGGATATAAAGGAATCTCCCTATGCTTTAGGTCATATACCCATTCAATCCTATTAGACTTATGCGGGGAAATGTCACCTCTCTTTGACTACTTTAGGGGAGGGGGTGTATTTCGGTAATGGTGGCAATTGGATGCTTTTCCACTAAGATCAACCTTTTCTGCATGAAAAGCCTCCCTTTGACTACAGGTCACCAAAGGAGACATCTCCCAAGGCGCATGCAGCTTCTCCCCCCTTGCCTAAAGGAGCGTTGGCAGTGTGATGGAGTGTCCCTGCTCCTCTTAGGATGGCCCCCTCGACTGAAGCCTTCTCCCTCAACCTTCCTCTTCCTCGTGGATGACTTGGCCTTCTTGAATGACATGAAAGATGTAAACAAAGAAGCATCACATTGGCCTAAAAAATGCTTGTGTCATAAGAGTGAGTGAACTTACTAGAGGGGGGTAGTCATCTGCCACCCATCAGAGGATGTTCTAGACATTCTCCCGTTAGAACTCCAAGTGGGTGATCATGCCATAACTCTCCATGAAGTTTGCCTCAATCTTGGTCTAGGCATTTGGTTCCGAACAAACGTCCTTAGGTGGTTGGCCTTTCCAAGAGTTTGGGAGTTGTAGCGCATCATTGTTGTCGACAAAAAAGGAATGGTGATTAAGCCCTTTGAGGCTATTCGGTAGCCTGTGGTCTTGGCCTAGGAGGTATACATCCTTGTTGGGGAATGCCCTCTCTTTACCTTCTGGGGGATGAGATGGAGAATCTGATTGAAAATATTCATGCAGGGAACAATCCCCAAGCAGAAACATACAGCTGTAAAGTTCTTTAGAACTAGTTAGCAATTCAATCCCAATTGAGAGGGTGAAAGATTATAGAATGACAAAAAAGATACAATAAAAGGATTGAATGAGATCTGAAGCCCATTCTCAATTGTATATTTATAAATAATAAATTTACACCCCTACTTGTGTGAATAGAGCCATGCATTGGCACTCGGAACATCAAAGCCCACCCCACCCATATTATGCTTGAGGAGGAACCTTCCAATTTCTTAACCATCATGTAAAGAGGATGGGAAGGTATAAAGTGCAAAAGTCTCCTTGCTTAAGTGATCAAAGGAGAAGGGCCCTCACCTTAATTAAGTGTGCTCGACATATTCAATGCTAAAGCTGGATACATTTCTTAATGGGATTGAGTGAGAGGCTTAAGCAAATTTCATCTAAGTACTACAAGCGAAAGCGCTATACTCACCAAGATTGAAAAGGAGCTCGAGTGCTTTCCACCTCGTAGTGAAAGGCATTTACTAACCCACCAACCATATTTATAACCCTAGGGAAGGGGTTGTTGAAACGACTTGATCTTTCCACGCTTAACCTAGTCATGTCAGTAATAAATGCGATGTCTACTTACTCTACCCTATCTATTAGTGAGGTGACACATCGTCCCATATAAGGGATTTGCGATGCAATATGTAATCATTATGTGTCAATTTGCATCCCTGCCAAAGAGGAGTGCTTGAGGTGGTGGCTAGCTAGTGGACACCACTTGCCCTACAATTTTCAAGTAAACAAGCCGCCACAATATGGTACAGAGTTCTAGTTGGAACTCAAGCAGATAATTGATTGAAAGGTTTAGGGCAATATAGTAAAGGATTCAAATCTCGCTAAAGCAGGCGAGGAATAAAACCTCGCTAAGTGCAACTAACTTGACAAGTTACTAGGCACCTACCCTAGAAGCAGCCCCTCGCTCAAAGGAATCGAGGAGTGGTTGTTGGGGGCAAGGAGGGTACCCCAAGAAGGAAAACCTAGGTGAAAGGGCACCCGTTAAGAAAAATAAAAAACAAACAACACACCCTTTGACAAGCAACCAATTATACTCTCTTAGCCGAGAAATTCAAACTAACAGACTGGGGGCAACTAATGCGAGAGGAAATTACCCCTCATAACAAAAGCCATAACGGATCCAGTGAGAATTATAGGATCACTTTCCCAATCAAGAAATCTTAATGATTTAAGGATTCTTTGTATTATAAATACAAACCCTTAATGATGTACATGGTTAGTCGGCCCACTAAATCAAAAACAAAGAACTATTATGGTGGGCTGTGGATGTAATCCCCTCCTAGAGTTACATGTTCTAAGGGTATATATTGACCAAAAAATAGATTGCCTAATCCTTTTGAATTCTTATTATGAGCCATTGTATGACACATTGGGATGACCTTTACATAAAGAAAAGGAAGTTTTAAATATATACCCTTGTAAACTTTTGATAAGACATATACCCTCTGTATATGGTATTTATATATATACCCCTACAAAGTTTCTCTATTTTGGATGTGTAAAAAAAAACTAGGGCGATCTTAGAGCAAATCTGGTCCATCCATTGCATGGACCTCCAAATGAATACTACACACATCCTCCATCCAATCTCTACCTTTCTCTTCCTCTCTTCCCTACCAAAAAATTAGCACTTTTATCCTTTACCTCATCCTTCCTCCTCTTTTCTTAGCCAGAGAGCAACCATGAGCAGGTACTTCTTCCACTGTGTCTCCATTGTAAGGCCCCTCCTTTCCATACCCTACCGTGGCCTCCTCTCCACCCCCAACCCCTCCCTAAAGGTCTCTACCATCATCAACGAGTTCTCTAGCTTCACCCTCCTTGAGGTTGCTAATGATAACACCATCATTCTCCTTTTCTAACTCAAATTGACTAATTTCCAATGCTAAATTCACTTAATTAATTATTAAAAGGGTAAATTCAATTTTGGCCTAATTAAGAAGAACGAATGAAAAAGGGATTAATTCTGTGATTTTAACAAGCATTTACAATTATAGAATATTTTAAGGGGAAACTATACCTAATTGAAGGCCAACTAAGCTAAAAATCCCAATAAATGGGCCTGCACAAATTAATTCAGGGTTTCTTTGAGAAATTAAAGTTAATTTACTTTTAAAAATTCTAATTTCAACCTCACTTTAATTCAAGGGGTTTTGATTTGAATAAATGTAATCTAAATCTTTTAAAAATTATTGAAAAATATTTTATAAGATTTAGAATAATTAATTTTACAAAAGGAACCTATTTTGACCTACAACAGAGACTAAGGTGGATATTCAATATATTTTGTTACCAAGCAAACTTCATTAAAATCTAAAATTGAAGTCATCATTAGATTCCTTGGATCCAAATTAAGTTACCCTAAAAAGTTGAGAACATTTGGAGTTCTTGTCATACTTTGCAATTTGCTCCCCTAGCTTTTGATTCCTTCAGAAACCCCCCAAAGTTTCAAAAATCCTTGCAAGATCGTCCCTTTGACCATCTTCCTCAAGCCACCTTCTCCTCTAAGGAGATTACACGAGCTCCTTCATGTGACGTTTTAGGGATTGATTCCCTGCGATTCCCTCAACCAAGTCTCACCAAAATTGGTGAGATTGGACTTGATCCACGCTCAAGAGATCCCCATCATTTCCAGCTATTTGCACCAATTGTAGTCGTCACGATTCACGACCAAAATCTCACTGGAGATTCACACCAGCCAACCATATTTGGGCCATGATTTGCATCCTAAAACTCGCGACCGTGCATTTATTTAACTTCACGGTGCAACACTGAGCAAGGCTGTCTAGATTTGGAGCGCAAACACCATCTTCTTCTCCCTTTCCAATGCGACACCATTGATGGACCTTGTAGCTTTCTTGATCTTTGTCGTCGCTACTCCTAGCTGCCAATCGAGGCTACAGACCTCTTCCAACCTTCATCGTCATGTTTCCTGCCAACGAGCTCGATCCAATCCCCCTTCGTTGCTCCAATACACCACGCCAGACTCCCTCACCTTCCCCACTGTTTTAGCACGAATGAGGAGATTTATGAAATGGACGTCAAAGTACACTCTCCAAATCGCACAACAAACACTTAAATTTATAAAGCTCAGAATCAAATTGGAGTTCGAGGCCATTCGTAGGGAGAAAAAATGGAATTCAAGACACTAATCTCAATTCAGGAATGATGAGCACAATTAATTAAGTACAATAAAAGATATTCGATGAATAAACTGCTTAAAAATAATATTCAAATATAAATCGATGTATCAAGAAGAATAGGGGCAAAAAGAATGGAAGGAACTAAAAAAGTGGTGGTTTAGATCACCATTTATATCCCTCATTTAAGCACATCCCAAAGTTCTCAATTAAGCCAAATATTCCAACAGTGGTCCTTAAACCACTAATCTTCAAATTCCACGCCAGCATAGAACCAATATCTCCATAGTAACCAAGATCAGACGTCGGATATGTGTATCAGACGGCTTAAGTGTCAAGGCACTAAGCCACAACAGGACGCACATGGCCTCTTCTTTCTCTCGAGTCCTTTTCAAGCATAGCACAAGAACAAACCTTCCTCAGAGGCTAAGTGGTAGCCTTCAACATGCACCTCAAGGCAGATGAAGCCACAACAAAACCCTCCCCCTTCATCCTCATAAAGTCTCCTCTCTTCTCTCAGAATCAGATAATCAGGTCAGTAGGTAGGTAACCAGATCCGGGTATTGAGTCCAGGCTCACCGAATGTGCAGGTGAGCGAGGAGTGAGAGGCTGAGTGTGCAGGGAACCCAACCCCCCAGTGTCTTGGGCGAATAGTAGAGAACAGGAAATCAATTTATGTGCTGTCGCCAGATCCATTCCACACGATGTGGGACTAAAGTCCCTATCTTCCTTGTGTGAATTTAGTTGGAGGTGAATTCGTCGAATTTGTGTGGTGGTTGCGGTTCTTCTTTGAATCAAGAGCCTGGAGCTCTTTGTGGGCGCACTCTGTAGCTCTTGGAGGTAGAAGCGAAGTCAAAGATGGTTGAAAGTGGTCGGAATGCTATGGTCGAAGGCGACGGTGACAAGTGAAGATGGTGAACACCTAAAAACATAAATATGGCCTTTCGACCCAATTAGACTAGCTCATAAGTTTCGACGACATTCGTGGAATGCAGTGGTGGCGTATTTTGATGTGTGCATGCATATGGAGGGCTGACAGAGTCGTAGTAGGTGATGATGAGATGCGGTGTTTGGTGGAGGTGTATGGAGGTCGAAGCTTCCAATTAGTAGAGGGCTTTTGGATGGCGAGGGATGAGGGAGCTTTTGGAGGTAATGGTGGATTGTTAGGTGGTTTGTGGAGGGCGTACGACTATGCCAGAGCATGACTGGAGAGGAAGAAGATGAAGGGGGAGAGGGTGATTAGCCAGTTGAACTGAGGATATAAGTGGTGGAATCTAACTTAAACAAGGAGAGGAAGGGGAATGGCTTATCTATGGACGAAGGGGAAGAAGCTCTGTGCCAGCTTTGATTGGTCGACGCTAGAGGGGACGAAGTCTCTAGTGGGCGAAGAGAATACGATGAGAAGGTCTGGGAGCGCCCTACTAGTATTGCAAGGAGTAGATAAAGGAGAGGAGGAAGGAGGTGCCTCCAATTTGTCCATTGGAGGCCCTGACGAGAGAGATCGAGGAGATCGCTGGAGTCGGTGGAGTTCGTGGTCGGAGAGAAGGGAAGAGGGGGTTTTCTGACCTAGTAATGACTGAGGAGCACGACCTGAAGCTCCAGGAGCTTTTATAGAGCTCCAATAGGTCTCTAAACAAGGGAAGAAGCTCTAATAGCTTGGGAATCATGGCACGAGGTACCCATGGATTTCATGCGTTCGCACAACCTCCATGCTACAAATCAAGGTCCAAGATCTTGATAAAATTGATCCTCATCGTCTGAACACCATTCCAACCAAATTCAATGGGATTTGGTGATGATCTGATGCCTCTTTATTGCGATCAATAATTGCTTGGAGATCGGTTGACCTCCAATGGTGGCAGGGACTGTTCTGTGAAGAAGAAAAGGAAGTTAGGGATCTTTTTGCAAATATTTTGAAAGTTAGGGGCTTGATTGAGAGGAACAGAGTTCAAATGGATTGAAATGCAAACTAGGTCAAGATGGACATTGATTAGGCCTAAATTTTGGTACAAACCTAATTTGGACCCAAGAAATTTAGTGGTGAAATCGGATTTAAGTTTTGACTAAGTTTGATTGAAAAATTTACGTAGAAACCCAAATTAGGGTAAACTTCCATTTAAGACTCTATTCAAGGTCAAATAGGTTCAGATGATCAAACCAAAGGTACCAAATCTCTTAAAATATTTTTCTATGAATTTTAAGAGGTTTATATGAATTTTATCTGAAATTAGGGTTTTGGTGTATTGATTCAATTCTCAAAATGCGTGAAATCCCGTTTCTATCTGTGTGAACCCACTCATTAGACTTTCATTAGCATTAAGCCTTCAACTAACCCCTGACAAACCCCGTGGTTACTTTGCTTTCATGATGTAATGTTAAAACTATAGAATTAACCCTGTTTTAATGTTTTCTTCTCAGAATGGATTTACATGGAATTATTGCTCTCTGGCGATTATGTCAGAGCATTTGTCACTTGATTTTCACTAAATAAAGCTAGTTATGGCTCATGATGGTGTTACCATCACCCACATCCAGCCATTCTCCTCAAGTCTTCTCCGACCTCCTCCTCGTCTCTCAGGTACCCCTCTATCTCCTTCTCTTCCTATAGTTTAGTTTAGGTTCTTTTAGAGTTAGATAACACCCATAAACGCCACCTCCACATGTCATCTTCCACTTCTCCAACCACTTGCGATTCCCACTTTGGTGACTGCAGTCATCGTCTTCCACTCACCATCACCGACTGCCAACATCACCACCACCTTTGACTAACCTCAACAGTCAAAAGTCCTCAACCTATTGAGGGTTTCAAGATCCCTAGACCCCCACCAAACATCGGATGTCGACACACTCCCCCTTACGTCCGACAGCATGCCTCCGGACCCTCCACATGACATCACTACCACAATCCCCTCCGACGAATCTCCACGACCACTCGAAAGAGGTTGGCGACCTATCCCACGCCGAGATCAACACACACTGGAGACCCATCTCCACGTAGCTTTGGCGTCATCATCGGTGACCATAGTCGCTACCACCCAATTCAGCATCACTGCCATCACGTCAGCGACACATCGTCGAACCTACTCCATTGTTTGCCAGACCACGTTGCCCCCCAGAGCTTGATTTCGACACTACTTCGACGAGCCTCCAGTGGTCCTGCTGGCCATCAAGAAGAAGAAGAGAAGTAGATGCTCTAGGGATCAGTCTGTAAATAAAAAAAAATTGTAGGGACCTAATCATAGGGATCCAAGGACCTAATTGCAAATAAATTAGCCTTTTCAAGGACTGATTTGTACATTTTGTGGATTTGGCTTGATATTTGGTTTTGAATAGGTTTGTATTGCAATTTCTTGCTTAAATGCTCCTGATAATTGATCATTTATTATTTAGTTACATTCACACTTGATTAATTTATTTTATTGAGCATTAAATAACTTTTACCTGTGAGTTTAGATTTCATATCTTTATTCGTAAAACAAAGTGCAATTTAATTTGAACTTGTTCATTTTGAAAATTAACATTGAATACAAGTTCAATTGTAATTAATTAGATAGTGATTTTTGCACATTAGATTGCTGAAAATTAACATTGAATACAAGTTCAATTGTAATTAATTAGATAGTGATTTTTGCACATTAGATTGCTCCCAGGTTCAACCTTAGAATACTATTATTTCGAGAATTATAAATTTTAAAAGTTGATTTCGCGTGATTCGATTGTAATATGATGCATTTTTAACAAATCTCATTTCGCGCATGTTAGTTGCCAACTTCACCAACCTATGATGTATGAAGACCCTATTGTGATAAATAGGTCGAAATAGCGAGGGAATATGTGATTACTTTTAAGATTTGTATTGAACGCAGATAGATAAAAAGCTAATGATTTGGGAGTACACGTTGATCTCAGGGAGGCTTTTGGTCAAGATTTCTTCCTAACTAATTCTAAGCTTGAATGAAATTGTTGGAGATTTTTTAAGCTTTTTTTGTATGTTTTTGGAATTTTTCTTTGAAATCAGAGCAATGAGGTAGTTCTAACCCCCTATGCAAGATGTGAATATAACTTAAGCCTAATAAGGTCCTAAAATTATTCTAAATTTATCTAAAATTTATAATCAAATAAGGAAACGACTGCAAGTAATTTTATGCAAATCTGGGGTGTATAAAAATTCTTAAAATTTAGATAGTGCTGATATTTCAAGATTCTGATTGGCTGCAAATCGCACATCAATGGACAAATTTTATAAAATTTTAGAAATTGAATTATGCGCCAAAATTTTGCAGAAACTTTATTACTTGATTCTTAACTTATGGAAAAAGTTTGGTGGATTGTGAAGGTGTGGAATGATCCGAATGAATTTTGGAAATGGAGTTGCAAATCTTTGTGGAAATCAGAAGTTGTGAATTTAGAAAACTCTACACAAACAAACAATTTTTTTTGGGATTCTTGATTTTCTTATTTTTTGGGATTTTGAATATAAGAAAGCAATCAAATAAACTACTCTATGGAAGAGACTAGAAAACTAAGAATTTTATTGCTAGTAAGAAAGAGAGTTCTACAACTAATTGAACAAAATATGAAAGCAATATTGACGAGTGTCTTTCGTGGTGTTTTAAAGATATATTCGTTATAGTAGGTTATGAAAAAATGATGATCAGTTTATTTCAATTTATTACTCGAAATTTAGAATATTCCGAGGTCAAACTCAAGAAGCAAACTTAATTCCAGAAGCACAAAAATTCACAATTAACTATAATATACTACTTTACAAAAATTAAAGAGAGAGAGTGAACAAAAATCCTTTTCTCATTTTTTTTTCTTTCTTCTCTTCTCTCTTCCTTCTCTTCTTTCTCTGCCCTTTTATTTCTCAGACGTCTGCCTCATCTACCTCTTGCTACAGTGCCTTTGCAGGTTCTCCTCTTGGCTTCTTCTTCTTCTCTTCTCTGTTCGGCCTTCTTCTTCTTCTTTCTTTCCTCTATGCGATAGGCTTCCTTCCTTCTTTTTTTCTTTTCTTTTCCTTTGGCTTTCTTCTTCAGCTCCTTCTTCTGTTGCAGCTCTTAGCTGCTTCTCCTTCTCTTCTTTCCCCTTAGCTGCGGCTCTCCTTCTTCTCTTCTCTCTACTCTTCCTCCTTTCTTCTTCTCCTGCTTCCCTGCACATTACAAGGTTAGGCAAAACCTAACCCCTACCCACCCCACGTCTCTCTCTCTCTATTTCTCTCTCAAAGGTTCTCTCCCAGAGCATTCGCGGGTATACGGGTTGGGTGTACATCCCCGGGACCAGGCCCACCAGTGTGCAGTGGTGGGCGAGGAGTGCTTGGTCGGGTAATCGAGTTCGGCCTAGGCCTACGGGGCGTGAGCGCAGGCGAGGGAGGGTGCGAGCACGTGGCGTGCTGCATGCGTAGGCGAGGGACTTGACCCCTGTGTATTGAAGGAGATAAACCCAATACACCTTTTCAATTTATTCGAAGCGTCGTGCTCAGACGTTTACGAGGTGGGACTAAAAGTCCCACCTAAATTTTGCGCCCTCACCCGCAGTAGGAATCCTCGCGATTGCAGTGATACGTGAGCTCTCACCTTCGATTGGGGACCTAGGACTGTGCGTGAGTCTCTCCCACGTGGCTTGGGACTCCCACCTGGGGCTGCAGAGGATTGGAGCTTCTAGCAAGCTCGCTCCAAGCTCGGCGGCAATGGCGGCTAGCATGCAGAACCTGAAAGCACGAACACTGCCTCACGGCTCCATCAGAACATCAGAAAACCTTCGTTGTATCACGGCGAAGGTGAGGAGGGGGTTGGCTGGCTGTAGGGCGACCTGGGCGTGCATGCCTAGGTCGCTCTGCGACCGTGAGGATGGGTTTGTTCGGGAGGTAGTTTCAGTGGGTGGCGTGGTCGGTGGAAGGGCGAGAGGTGGTCAGTGGGAAGTGGTGAAGCTCAAGGACCAGTTGGCGAGGGGTGGAGTGGTCTGTGGTGGGGAAATGGCCTCGCCGGAGTTGGTGGTCGGAGGTAAAGATGGTGAGGGTGGACATTAGCGTTGAGGGGTTGAAACGAAAAATTAACAGGGGGGAAATAAAGGGAAGAGTAAGAGGAAGAGTTTTTACCTAGCTAAGCAGACGAAAGGGAGGAGATGGCGATCAGCGCATCTTTGCCATCGTCGGAGACAAAGGTGCCAGAGGAGGGGGCGGCGACGAGGAGAAGGGGTCGGAGAGTGCCAGCTAGTATGGCGTGGCACGGAGGAGAATGGCGGAGCTGACTCTGCCACTAGTATGGTGGCAGAGCGACGAGAAGAGGGAGGAAGAGTCGCTGGAGGCTTCGGGCTGTTGGCCGGAGTGAGGAGGAGACGAATTTGAGGGAGTTCTCTGGCCAAATTAAGCTTATAGGAAATGACAGCCCCTGCCACTCCTTAAATAGGTGTTGGCGAGGAGGAGGCGTGGGCAGGCCACCGGAGACATGGCCAGAAAAGAGACCCATGCCTCTCGCGTGTTCGCACGAGAGGTATGGGTGTCAGCAGGGCATGGGAGGGGGTCCATGCGGAAGAAGACAACGCAGGGGACCCTCATCTCGTTTCTGGGGTCAATCCCTTTACCCTGCGTGGCACCATCCTCCGCGCAAAGTCGCCGGAGGCATGGGTTGCTGCTGCGGGTGGCATAGGGACCAGTTTGAAAAGAACGAAGGGAAAGTTGAGGGGTTAAGTGCAAGGGTTCAAAAAGTTAAGGGTTAGAAAGTAATTATTGAGGACCAATTTGTAAAGTAGGTCAAAATGACTTTCCCTTAGGTCCAAATTTTGGTACAAACCTAATTTGGATCTAAGGAATCCAATGGTGAAGTTTGATTTTAGGTTTGACCATGTTTAACTGATCAATTTGCATAAAAACCCAGATCAGGTCAAAAATTGGGTATGGTTCTCAATCTAGGTCAAGATAGGTTCGAATGGCCAAATTGAAGGTTCTAAACCCTAGGAGATATTTTTTCATGAATTTTAGAGGTTTTAATTGATTTTTATATTTCCTGAAACTTCATGAATTAAAGCGGGTTTGTTTTAGGGTTACAGAATGTCATTTAGTTCCTAGAGGCCGCTATAACCCTTTTCAGATCAAATCATCCCACTTTCTCTCTTAGTAAGCCCATTTGACCTGTGTTTAGACCCTTAGAAATTCCATTTGTGTACTGTATTGGTAAAATTACAGTTTTACCCTTTGTGAATTACTTTATACTCAAATTTATAGTTCTCTGATTTAGGCTTTCCCTTAGGTTTTGTAGGAGCTTTTGTATACTTATTTAGGTCAAAATGTGCTAATTAGGGTTCATGATGAGGTTCTCATCATACAACCATGCCTAGCTTTTGCTAGTCCCTTAGCAAAATTTTAAGGTTTTAACCTCTGTTCTAGACCATGAATTTGTTTCATCATATTTTGATAAGTGCTTTTCCTCTTGTATCCTTGATTAGGTCAGAATGGCAATCATAGGCCTAAAAGGTACTCTAGTACCAACCAAGATCCAGATATGTCTAGCTTTAGCCTCAGTCTTTAGGAAACGTTTTTAAGGCCTACAGGAACTAACCTAAAGTTTATTGGACTCTGTGGTTAAAGCACCCGTGCTTGAGATATTTTTAGCCTTGGTTCAGTTTGCAATGCATTTTGTAAGAGAGAGACAGAAGGTTTATTTGTTTGGAGAGTGTTCTCTCTCTTTTCTTTTTAATTCTATCTTAGGATTGGCTTCACAACACGATCTGTATCAGATTCCTTGTCCCCATCATCAATCCTCAAGGGTCCCTAGCAGTCGATGCTTCAACATAGCACCGCCCATGGTAACCCCCAGAACCCTGGCTTTCAAGATTTCGAGATAATCCCGTCCATGGTGTTTCGTGGTCGAATTCAGACCCTGGCAATTGACATTTCATGATAATGCCATCCATGGAATCTGAACCAACAGAGTGCTTACATGCCCTCGGTAGGATATGTAAATATCCTAGGAGACAAGTACTGAGGAGATGATATGTTGTTACGCATCTTCAAGGGGAATTTCCCACCTCTCCGCGCTGGGAACTCGTCCAAATCAACTTGTGTTGATCGGCCGCTCCTAATCTAGGTGACTTCTTCAGAATATTTGAAACACTTTTGCGTGATTTTGATATTTATGCTTACTGAACCAGACTGTGTGTGTGAATTTGGGTGCTTAGGTTACTGAGTCCCGTAAACTGAAAGTCAGTTAATGAGGCCGAATACTCCCTAAGCCTTGGACCTAATACTTAAGCTTTTCATTTTCCTCAACCTCTTGAGGAATATCTAGATCTTAACGGGTACTAAGAGTCTAGCCGAGAATGCCTAAGGTTTGCGTTCTTACTAATCTTGTTGTGCACTTTTGTTTTTCTTTTCCTTAATGTGGTCTAGAACTTAGGTTAATTCCTTAATTTCTTACTAATGACTATCCCTTTTCTCTTTTATTTTGTGCTCCTTTTTATCATTCTGCTCTTTTTCTTCTCCACTTTCCGTAAAGTTTTCCAGCATTTTCTTCCTCCTTCAAAGTTTTTCTTTTCCATATATGCAAATTTTTTTTTTGTTGAAACCTTTTCTTGTTATGTTATTTCATTACACTTTCATACCTCCCCATGCCTAAGATTTGCAATGTCCTCATTATACATTAGGTGGGTTTTTATTTAGCTTGGTTCATGCATTAGGACAAGTATTTGGTGAGTGGATGGGTCGAGGTGACTATTGTGGACGATTTCTAATCTCAGGTATGAGTTCCTGAGGTGAAGTTGGCTGTCTTAAAGGATGAACCTAAAGTGCAAAGAAATGTCAGAAAAGGTTTTGAGCTTTTTAGAAAGAATGACGGGTTGCCTCCCATTAAGCGTTGAGTTTTACGCCATCGGCTGGGCGCAATAAGCTCAGGGAGAATGGAGGAAAATGATGACTCAGCCAAATTTGTAATGGTTACGTCAATGAACAGTTTGAGTCTCTGACCGTTCACGACGAAAGGTTCGGAATCATGGCTGAGTGGACTGATCTCAATGACTCCATTTCCAAAGATTTGTCAGACAAGATATGGTCCGACCCACTTGGATCGCAATTTCCCAGGGAAGAGTTTGAGTCGGGCATCGAAGAGTAGGACCTTCTGACCAGGGTGGAAGATCTTTCTAGATATGTGCTTGTCATGAAAGGCTTTAACCCGCTCTTTGTAGATTCGCAAGTTTTCATACACATCAAGGCATAATTCATCAATCTCGCTTATCTGAAGCTTTCTGTGGGTTCCAGCCTTAGAAAGATCTAAGTTACAGCTCTGTACTGCCCAATAGGCTTTGTGCTCCAATTCGACGGGAAGGTGACATGCCTTCCCGTACACCAGTCTAAAAGGAGACATGCTTAATTGGATCTTTGGGTGGTCCTATAAGCCCACAACACTTCCAGAAGTCAAGACAACCAGTCCTTCTGTATGGTCAGATCGGATAGGTTATTAATATGATGATTTTATTATTGAAATGTGTATAGTGGTTAACCTAAATCGGACCTAACCATATCTTTACAAAATTTTTAACCTGGCTTATTTAATTTTATCTTGTCACTTTTAGGCCCAGGGTCGAACTCAAGGAAGTGGGGTTCAAGTCCAGTTTCTACGCTTTTCCTACAACGAGTCTCTTCCGTTCGTTTATTGTGTTTTTGGTGTTTTTCTCATTTATATATTTTTTCTGGTAATCTTTGTTCTTGAGGTACACCCTCAAAATTGTGTTCTTGGCTTTGAGCCAAAACAGAGTTCCAAAATGAATCTTGCTATTCGCAAGACGGGGTACCTGCAAGTCAAAGATTATCTTTTCTCTTTTATATATTTTTTTTATCTTTTTATTATCAGGAGAGCAAAGTAGAA
Organism: Thalassia testudinum; assembly: GCA_037157565.1. Taxonomy (NCBI): domain Eukaryota; kingdom Viridiplantae; phylum Streptophyta; class Magnoliopsida; order Alismatales; family Hydrocharitaceae; genus Thalassia; species Thalassia testudinum. The sequence continues at coordinate 5,981,907 of JAZHRO010000040.1, read as the reverse complement.
ATAACATAAATATAGTATATATATATAGGTATATATTATGTATATAAAGGGGTGGGGGTGGAGGCGGAGATGGAGTGTAGCACTGTGTCGAGTTGGTCGTCGTCTAGAGAGACGCAACCAACAGGACTGGGTGCCGCGTGAAGTGTGGGATGGATGGTGGATGATGTATGTAACCACGTTTTTTGTACGCGTGTATCGGGGAATATCAGCAACTGGCGTAGATATTCCTGCGATACAGCGTATGGTAAATAAGGTGAAAATATATATATATATATATATATATATATATATATATATATATATATATATATATATATATATATATATGTATATTTGTAAATATGTCTATATATATATATATATGGTTATAAATATATAGGTATATATATATATATGTAGATATATATGTATATATAAGTGTATATGTGTATATATATATGTATGTATATATATGTGTATAACTATATAGAGGTATATATATATGTATGTATAGGTATATAGTAATATATGTATATATATGTAGCTAAGTATATATATATATATATATAGTTATAGATATATATATGTATAGATGTATATATATATATATAGATGTATATATGTATATAATACTATATGGATATATATATATATATAGGTATATAGGTATATGTATCCAGATATGTGTATATATATATATATATATATATATATATATATATATGTATATAAGTATACTAGTACTACTATATATATAGATGTAAGTATATATATATATGTATATGTATATGCATAGTAGTATACGTATATATATATGTATACTAATACATAAGTATATAGGTACTACTATATGTATAAATATAAGTATATATATATATATATATGTATGTATGTATATATATATATATGTATATATATGTCACTATATATAAGTATACGTATATATATATATAAGTTTATAATAGCATTTGTGTGTGTGGGTGTGTGTAAGTGTTGGTGAAGGTGTGTGTGTGCATCGGTGTAAAGAGCTATGAGTGAAAGAGAGAGAGAGAGAGAGAGAGAGAGAGCAGGAGAGCGGGAGAGAGAGGGAGCGCAGCCGCTGCTGGAGAGAGTTAAGTCGTCTGCAGATGGCGGGCGTCGTCTGGAGGTCGCGCACGCACGGCCGTGTACTCGCGCAAAGGAGATGGCCTGCGTCTGCCGGCTGCGAGCGCGGAGGGCTCGCGACAGGGTGCTCGGAGAGGGAGGCGGGTGTCTGCAGGCGGGTGAGGAGACTTGCAGAGGCTGGCAGGGAACGGGGAGATGCTTGGCTGACCGCTGCAGAGGCACGCAGCGGCCGGTTGCGAGCGTGGAGGGCGGGCGACAGAGCGGATGAACGGAAGCAGGGAAGGTCTGCAGGTGCACGCGGAGTGGCTGGGGAGCTTGCAGACTCTCACGGAAGCTGCGGGGGCCGGTGCTGCTGCTGCTACTGCCGCCGCTTAGCTGCTGCTGCTGCTTCAAGCTTCAGACCTTGAAGCGGCAGCAATGGCGGGAAGGTGTGGGAACGGAAACGAAAACAGAGAAGAGCCACCACACCCACCGGCTCTTTGAAGAGCTGGGCGGTGGTGGTCTCACTGTGGTGGTATGCACCACAGTGAGCTCCTGCCCGCCGGGTATCTCCTCGAAGGAAGACCAGCGTATGGAGAGGAGGACTATGGTGGTGATGAGCTGAAGGTGGGCTTTTTCTCTTGCTGCAGCCAGATGGCCCTAGAAGAGAAGACGTGGCCTTATATAGAAGAGGAGGCATGGCCTTCCATACGGCTGCAGGAAATGGCAGGGAATGGTAAGTGCAGGGAGAGGGCTAGCAGGGAGAGGTTGCAGAGAAGAAGTTGCAGCCGTAGGGAGCATTTCAGAAAAATCAAGTGGAAAAAAATAAAAAGATGTGGATTTTGCAAGGATGCACTTGAGGAAAAAATGTAATCGCGATGTCATTTTATTTCATTCTCCTCTACTCTCAATTAGATGCATGCATACATGTATTTTTACAAATGCAACTACGGAATCCTAATATGCACAGGTAGTGCTAGGAAATAGCAAAAGAAGGCATTATTACAGGCGTATTTTGCGGTGCAATCACCTTCCTGTCAGGTCGAACAGTAACCTGTAGGATTTTCTTGATCTCCTGATTTGATAGCTCAGCTAGACCATTAGTCTGGGTGTGGTAAGGAGTAGAGATTCGGTGGGACATCCCGTATTTGATCATCAGTGACCTGAACTGAGCATTGGTAAAATGGGTCCCTCCATCAGAGATGATTGCACGAGGAATCCCGAACCGTGAGAAGATATTCTGATGAATGAATTTGATGACGATCTTGTGATCACAGGTTCGGGTCGGAATGGCTTCGATCCATTTGGACACATAGTCCACAGCGAGTAAAATGTACTTGAAGCCGTCCGAAATACGAAAGGGGCCCATAAAATCAATCCTCCAAATATCGAAAATCTCGCATATGAGAATCAGTTGTAAAGGCATCATGTCGCAGTGGCTCATGTTGCCTAAAGTTTGGCAACGACTGCATGCCTTACAGTGACTGTATGTGTCCTTGAAGATAGTGGGCCAGTAAAAGCCACTCTAGAGGATTTTTGATGCAGTTTTGTGCCCAGAGAAGTAGCCACCGCATGCCTGGTCATGGCAGAAGGAGATAATGTTATTGATTTCGCCCTCCGGGACACATCGCCGGATGATTAGGTCAACACCTATGCAGAATAGGTACGGGTCTTCCCAGATGTAGTACTTGGCATCGGAGCGCAATTTGTCTTTCTTGGCCTTCGGCGAATCAGACGGGATTTGGTGTGATGCCAAGTAGTTTACTATATCAGCAAACCAAGGAAGCCTAGTACTAATAGTCAAGAGGCGCTCATCAGGAAAATGCTCCGTGATGGGTCCAGAAGGGTCGATGATCTCAGAAGGAAGGCGAGACAAGTGGTCAGCTACTACGTTCTGTCTTCCCGCCTTGTCGCAAATCTCGAGGTCGAACTCTTGCAACAACAAGATCCATCGGATTAATCGAGGCTTCGCATCCTTCTTTGCAAGGAGATGCCTCACAACTATGTGATCCGAGTAGATTATGATGTGGGAACCCAGGAGATAAGATCTGAATTTTTCTAGGGTAAATACTACCGCTAGCAGCTCTTTCTCCGTAATCGTGTAGTTACGCTGAGCCTCGTCAAGTGTCTTGCTAGTGTAGTAGATGACCACGGGTTTCCCATCAACTTTCTACCCCAGAAACACTCTTACAGCGAAGTCAGATGCATCGCACATGATCTCAAAGGGTTGAGACCAATCAGAGGACTGTAGGATCGAGGCTTGGGTGACTTGGTCACGAAGGTTCTCAAAAGCTTGAGTGCATTCCTTGGAAATCTCAAAGGGTACATCCTTGGAGAGAAGAGTAGTCAGGGGATGTGTGATTTTTGAGAAATCAAGAATGAAACGACTGTAAAAATCGACGTGCCCTAGAAAAGATCGGATGTCCCTGATCGAGCTAGGCATAGGAAGTCTAGAAATCAGATTAACCTTGGCTCGATCCACCTGGATGCCTCTCTCAGAAATTGTCCCAGGACTATCCCTAACATGCGCTTGTGCGTGTGTGTTAAGAAGTGTCGATATAGTCGCACTTGCAATGCCGATTTTAAAGTAAAGAAACGGAGGTGAGTCCGAGTGTTGGTCATAGGGAGGCATGAAAATCGAATTTTTCTTATCACTTGTTGTCACGGAAAGCGCGAAGTCTTGCTTGCGAAAGGTGCGATTTGAAAAGCGAGAGAGAGATAGAGAGAGAGATTAGGGTTAGAGTTGTTTCTTGCCTGATCATGCAACTTAAACAGAAATTAAAGTAAACAACTGAACAGAAAGTAACTTCATTAATCATGCAACTTTAGTTCACAAATTACAACATTAGATACATGCTCAAACTTAAGTAAAGGAAAGCTTAAAAGAGAGGAAGAGAGAGAGAGGGGGGGAGAGCGGCGAGGCAGCCACGGCGGTGGAGGAGGCTCCATCGGCGGCTCGTCGTCTCCATCGATTACAAGAGGGCCTAAAGCTAGCTAAGAGAGGGGGAGAGTAGTTGCAAGGGAAGTGAATGCCTTGAATGAGTGGTTGGAGGGGGTTTAAATAGGGTTAAGGGCTTTCTAAAAGAAGAAGGGGCTTTAGCGACGTCCGAGACGACGCTAAAACCATTCCAAAAGCGTCGATGAAGCCCTCCGGCCCGCCGATCAACCGCCCGCGCCGTTCTTCTTCGTGCTCGATCCACGGCCACTGCGTGAGAGCGATCGGACGGTTGAGATCTTCCATTGGAGGCACTCAGATCGTGCCTCGGGCGTGTGCACGGGCGTCATCGCCCGGCTTGCGCGCACGCGTGGGCGCTCGCAATCTAAGGGCGAGCCGTGTGGCGCGATCTCGGTTGCACGCTGCTAATCGGGCGGCCCAATTTCTCCGTGAGCTTCCTTCGTCTTCAATTTTATGCACCACGTGGCTTGAACCCGCGTCGCGTGCGTGCGGGCGTGCGTGCTAACCGTTGCGCCACGCCCGCGCTTTGTCGCGGCGACTACGAGCGGGCGCACGGTTCTCGGCCGTCCGATCGAAGATCAACGGCCAAGATTTGATCTCAGTTGAAGGAAGAGTGGCGTGCGGTGGAGCAGGGGTGACGTGGCGCAACAAGGGTCGTTGATCACCAGATCAACGATCAAAACTTCTTGGGCCCATTGTAGGAGCTTCGGATGTCAGATTTGGTCGATCTTGAGTCTGTTGGACTCCGTTCGTCGTTCTAAATCCATCCGTGTAGTCCGAATGCTCATCTGAGGCTTGCTTTGACAAGTGCTTACATAAATGGCAATTAATACAATTTTATAAGTAATCTTGGTATATGATGCATGCAATGCTCCCATTCTACTTATGTTGTGCCTTTTATTCCTAAGATGGGCTCTATTTAACAGAATTATCACCCCCTTGTGAAGTGTTATCAATCCCCTCAGGCACCATAAAGTGTCTCTTTTCCCAGGAAAGAACCAGATTTACGTCAATGCAAAGCCTGAGTATATGAACCAAGTGCTGGAGGCAATCGTGAAATGATGCCCCGAAAACTAAGAAGTCATCCATGAAGACTTCCAGATAATCACCTACCATATTAGAGAATATGGCAAGCATGCACCGCTGAAAAGTCGCAGGTGCATTGCAAAGACCGAAAGGCATCCTTCGGAACGCGTACGTCCCGAAGGGGCAGGTGAATGTGGTCTTCTCTTGGTCCTCTAGATGAATCACCACTTGGTTGTTGTAACGACCCGGTTCCCGAGTCCCTACGAGACACGAGAACCGGACCGACTCGACTAATCCCAAGACCTAGTCGTCCAACGAGGAAGTAACCAAAAGACAGTAAAATAAACCACATTCAGCATGAATATAACTAACAGTAAGAAAGTACAGCAGTAAGGAAAGAAACTACTACGGTAGGCACCACCACAACAGTAAAACAACATTTATCATATAACAAAAACTGCAGGTAAAGAAGGTACAGCAGAAACAAAACTACTCACTAGAACAGAAACAACAGAAGGTACAAAGCTGTGGCAACTCTACTGGACCCTACTCGGCCCAGCGTCCTCTGCAGCCGCCGACCCTGGCTGCTCAACACCTGGTCCTGAAAAAGGTAACGAGTGTAACACGTCAGCAAAACGCTGAGTAGAGTGGCAAACTAACTAAAGGCAACAGTAGAGTGTACAGTAGCTGTTATGTTCTATTACTTCCTTTTATTTACATCTTTCAATTTTTCTCACTATTTCATTTACTTCTCAGATCCTTTACTTGATCTCGAATGTCCTCGTGGGACGATCTTGATTGCAGTCTTTTCCAACAGTAGAAGTAGCACGTGGTGCTCTCCTGGCCGGGAGAGTCCCCCGTGGTGATCCTACCCTCAGTCAACCACCCCAAGGTCACTGACAGACGTAACGGTGACTACGGCACGCGCGATAAACGCACAGGTAGCTAGCCCGTACTGGCACGCGGTCAGTCGTTTCCGTTAACGGGTGCGCCCAAAGCACAGCACGGAACCAGGGCAGAGCCCTCTCAGTAACAGGGGTCCAACCCCTCCACAGTAACCAAACCGGGGCCTTGCCCCTCCACAGTCCGCGCACCCTCGCCTGACTACCCTGGTTTGCCCTAGTGGGCCTAACAAGTCGGTGAAGGAGGCTAGCAGAACCCCGGGGCCCGTGGGGTAGCTAGTACTCTCCTAACACTACTAGCTCTCCTCGGTACTACGTACACGAGGGCCAACAAGTCGGTACAGAGCGGCCAAGCCTAACCCCGGGTCCCTGGGGCGGCTGGCCCCACTCTGCACTAAAACAGGTACAGGTACTTCCCTTGGTACTGCGTACCCAAGAGACAGTACAAACTACATCTCAGTTCCATTCCTTTTCTTTCCAGGAGTTCCACTCCTAATTCCCCGTAGGGTTCCAGCCCTTTATCTCAGAACATCATATGTTTCACTTTCCAGATTCACGTTCTCAATTTCCATGATCTCAAACATGTTTCTTTGTTCATAACAGGCAGCTGTTAATTAATTTCACAGGCAGCTTATATATTCCTTTCCATTTTTCCAAGACTGCAGTAATATACATTCCACTAGTTTTTCCATCCTAGGATTCATGCCATATCCTAGGATCTATCATACAATCTAGTTTTCCGGCCCTAGGATTCATGCAACACCTAGGAGCTATCATTCCATACATTTCTCATTCCTAGGATTCATGCAATGCCCTAGGTTCTAGTTATGATTCCATACTTTAACAGATTTTTTTTTTTTATACTTAAAACCACTCTACCAGGTACAACGGGAGTAATGGGGGCGTGGTCGGGAATCCCGCGCGCCTCCGCGACTCTCAAGACGGCAACCGAACGAGGCCCTATCACAAGGATCAAACACAAGGAGTGTCTCAAAACAGTGTATAGCTACTGTAGGCGGGTAGAGGAATAAATTCTGAAACGAACGCAACTCGAATCGCGGAAAACGGAGCCCAAACGGGCCCTAAACGGGTCGAGAAAGACAATACTGTGCAAAATCAGACGTCTGGAACTCCTTCCAGACGTCTTAAACGGTGGATCAGAGAATTACCTGTTCGGCTTGGTTCCCCGGACGTCCAGAAGTCTGTGGGGACGTCTCTCCTAGATCCCAGACGTCCGATGGTCTCTCCGGACGTCTGGAGGTCACTCCCGCCGTCTGGTACAACTTCCAGACGTCTGATTCTCAAAGGATGACGAATCCGAACACCTGCGCACAGCCAACCCTCCTCCCTCAGTACGGTCAGTCGACAAAAAGAAGGAGAAAGCGGAACTCACCTTTCAGACGTCTGTATGATCTCACAGACGTCGACCTTGTCGTCTGGATATCAGTACAGACGTCTGATTCTGGAGATTTTTCCAGAATCAGAACCTCGCTCGGCCTCCGCTCGCGACGCCGCCCGCGTCACACCTCGCGCGTCCGCTGCTCCGCCCGCAGCAGGTCCCTCTCCGCGACGCTCTGCGCCCCCTGCGCCCTCCGCCGGCCGGCCAAGCCGCTCCCGGCGAGCTCGCCCTCACGGCAGAGCCCCGCCCTCGCACGCCGCAGCTCCTCCGCGCCTACTGCGGCCGCCGCTGCCGCTGCGCCCTCGCGTCCGCTCGCTCTCGCGCACAGGCAGGAGAAAAGGAGGAAGATGGTGGAGACGGGAGGGGAGGCGCGCCCCCTCCCCCTTTTAACGCCGCGCGGAGAGGAGGGAGAGACGGTCGCAGTCGCCTGCAGCCGCAGAGAAGATGCGGATCGCAGGTCTGCGCGCACAGGCGCGCAGACGAATATCCCGTGCGAGCATAACTGTTCGCCAGACGTCTGTAAACTATCCCGGACGTCTGGTCAGACGTCCGGATGTGATCCCAGACGTCTTTACAGACGTCTGGGCCACCTCCCAGACGTCTTAAAAGACGTCTGGGGCACGCGCTCGTTACAGTTGTAATCGGAGTACCCGTCAAGAAAGAAGAAGAATTTATTTCCCGCTAACTTCTAAAGAATCTGATTAATAAATGGTAGTGGGAAATGATCCTTCTTCGTGTAGGAATTGAGTCTTCGGTAATCTATACAGACTCTCCACGAGTTGGCTATACGGGTAGGTATGGCCTCTCCGGTTTCAGTCGTGATGGTGGTGAGTCTTGCCTTCTTAGGCACAACCTAGATGGGGCTCACCCAGCGACTGTTGGAGATCGGGTAGATGATCTCTGCATCTAACCACTTAATGATCTCCTTCTTCACGACCTCCTTCAGATTGGGATTCAAACGTCTCTGCATCTCATGTGAAGATCGTGCACCCTCTTCAGAATAGATACGGTGTGTGCAATAAGACGGGCATATTCTAGTCAAGTCATTGAGAGTCCAACCAATGGCTCTGCAATGTTGCTGGAGAACAGTAATCAGACGGGATTCCTGATCAAGTGTGAGTTTAGAGTTTATAATCATACGAAATTTCTGATTAGAACCCAAAAATACGTATTTTAAATGATCGGGAAGGGATTTGAGTTCACAAATGGGGTTATCAGTAGCAGCTGGTGGCTCAGAGTGAGTGTGGGGTACAAGGGTAGGAGTTATAGGTTTGTCTAGATCAAGGTCTGACTCCTCTAATTGCGGTTCAAGATTTTCTTGTGGTTGATGAGGAATAATCATGTTGTTCTCAAGTTGTGGTTTATCAACCATAGCTCTAATATCACAAATTTGTTCAATGACACCGCAATTGATCCTTTGTTGGGCCTTAAAGATATCAATTTTGAGAGTCTGATTCCCAAATTTCAGTTCTATTTGGCCCTCTTCACAACTTATATTGGCCCTTGCAGTGGCCAGAAAAAGTCTCCATAGTATGATTGGTGTATCCCTTGGGTTTTCAGGTGCGTCCATATCTAAAACTATGAAATCTACAGGGAAGTAGAAATCCCCCACCCTTACAATAATATCCTCAAGAATTCCCTTAGGTGACTTGATAGATCGATCTGTTAACTGCAATGTCACCTCGGTCGATTTTAGCTCAGATTCTTCTAGATGGTTAAGTAGGGATGTGGGTATCAAGTTTATGGAGGCACCTAGGTCCAATAATGCTCTATCAAACTGAGTTTCACCGATCTTACATGAAATCAGGGGAGTTCCTGGGTCTTTTGCCTTGGGTGGGAGTCTACTCAGGATTACAGAGCTGGCTTGCTCTGACAGTACAATTAGACTCCCACTCTTGGTTCTCAGCTTACGCTGAGGTGTACACACGTTTTTCAGGAATCGTGCGTAAGCCGGTACGTGGCGGATTGCATCCGTCAAGGGGATGTTTATTTGGACCTGCTCAAAGAGCTTGACCAGGTCCTCCTCAGGAGCCACAGGTTTGGTCGTCCTCTTTCCCTTGGTCAAGGCCTCAGGAAATGGAACCTTGGTTGGTTCCTCTAAGATAGCTCCAGGTCTTTGATTTGAGACAGGGATAGAAACATCCTGGATGACTGTCCTAGGGTTTGGGTCACTACCAGGGCTGGAGTGGTCTAGATGAGGTGAATCTTGTGTTGCCTTACCGCTACAGGTTGTTACAGAATTTATTCCTGCCTGGTTCTGGTTAGGGTTGGTAGGATGGGCTGCTGCTGTTGGTAACCCGCATAGGAGGTTGAAGCTTCCATCCCGTCAGGTGAAGGAATAGAAGGGGCCTGATAGACCAAGTGTGCTTGGCCCAGGTTTGGGTTCATAATGCACCGTTGGGTCGGAATGCTATTTGGGTTAGGAAGAGGCTGTAACGACCCGGTTCCCGAGTCCCTACGAGACACGAGAACCAGACCGACTCGACTAATCCCAAGACCTAGTCGTCCAACGAGGAAGTAACCAAAAGAGCAGTAAAATAAACCACATTCAGCATGAATATAACTAACAGTAAGGAAGTACAGCAGTAAGGAAAGAAACTACTACAGTAGATACCACCACAACAATAGAACAACATTTATCATATAACAAGAACTGCAGGTAAAGAAAGTACAGCGGAAACAAAAACTACTCACTAGAACAGAAACAAAAGAGGTACAAAAGACTGTGGTAAACTCTACTGGACCCTACTCGGCCCAGCGTCCTCTGCAGCTGCCGACCCTGGCTGCTCAACACCTGGTCCTGAAAAAGGTAACGAGTGTAACACGTCAGCAAAACGCTGAGTAGAGTGGCAAACTAACTAAAGGCAACAGTAAAGTGTACAGTAGCCGTTATGTTCTATTACTTCCTTTATTCACATCTTTCAATTTTCTCACTATTTCATTTATTTCTCAGATCCTTTACTTGATCTCGAATGTCCTCGTGGGAACGATCTTGATTGCAGTCTTTTCCAAAAGTAGAAGTAGCACGTGGTGCTCTCCTGGCCGGGAGAGTCTCCCGTGGTGATCCTACCCTCAGTCAACCACCCCAAGGTCACTGACAGACGTAACGGTGACTACGGCACGCGCGATAAACGCACAGGTAGCTAGCCCTCACTGGCACGCGGTCAGTCGTTTCCGTTAACGGGTGCGCCCAAAGCACAGCACGGAACCAGGGCAGAGCCCTCTCAGTAACAGGGGTCCAACCCCTCCACAGTAACCAAACCGGGGCCTTGCCCCTCCACAGTCCGCGCACCCTCGCCTGACTACCCTTGTTTGCCCTAGTGGGCCTAACAAGTCGGTGAAGGAGGCTAGCAGAACCCCGGGGCTCGTGGGGTAGCTAGTACTCTCCTAACACTAGTAGCTCTCCTCGGTACTACGTACACGAGGGCCAACAAGTCGGTACAGAGCGGCCAATCCTAACCCCGGGTCCCTGGGGTGGCTGGCCCCACTTTGCACTAAACAGGTACAGGTACTTCCCTTGGTACTACGTACCCAAGAGACAGTACAAACTACATCTCAGTTCCATTCCTTTTTCTTTCCAGGAGTTTCACTCCTAATTCCCCGTAGGGTTCCAGCTCTTTATCTCAGAACATCATATGTTTCACTTTCCAGTTTCACGTTCTCACAATCCATGATCTCAATCATGTTTCTTTATTCATAACAGGCAGCTGTTAATTCAATTTACAGGCAGCTTTATATTCCTTTCCATTTTTCCAAGACTGCAGTATTATACATTCCACTAGTTTTTACATCCTAGGGTTCATGCCACGTCCTAGGATCTAGCATACAACTAGTTTTCCAGCCCTAGGATTCATGCATCACCTAGGAGCTATCATTCCATACATTTCTCATTCCTAGGATTCATGCAATGTCCTAGATTCTAGTTATGGTTCCATACTTTAACAGATTTTAATAATAAACTTAAGCCACTCTACCAGGTACAACGGGAGTAATGGGGGCGTGATCGGGAATCCTGCGTGCCTCCGCGACTCTGAAGACTGCAACTGAACGAGGTCCTATCACAAGGATCAAACACAAGGAGTGCCTCAAAACAGTGTATAGCTACTGTAGAATGGTAGAGGAATTAATTCTGAAAAGAACGCAACTCGAATCGCGGAAAACGGAGCCCGAACGGGCCCTAAACGGGTCGAAAAAGACGATACTGTGCAAAATCAGACGTCTGGAACTTCTTCCAGACGTCTTAAACAGTGGATCAGAGAATTACCTATTCAGTGTGGTTTCCCAGACGTCCAGAAGTCTGCAGGGACGTCTGTCCTAGCTCCCAGACGTCCGATGGTCACCCCGGATGTCTGGAGGTCACTCCCGCCGTCTGGTACAACTTCCAGACGTCTAATTCGCAAAGGATGGCGAATCAGCGAACCTGCACACAGCCAACTCCCTCCCTTAGTACGGTCGGTCGACAGGAAGGAAGAAGAAAGCGGAATACACACCTTTCAGACGTCTGTATGAGCTACCAGACGTCGTCCTCGCCGTCTGCCTATCAACACAGACGTCTGATTCTGGAAATTTTTCCAGAATCAGGGTGCTACTTGGCCTCCGCTCGCGACGCCGCCCGCGTCGCACCTCGCGCGCCTGCTGCTCAGACTGCAGCAGGTCCCTCTCCGCGTCGTTCCGCGCCCCCTGCGCCCTCCGCCGGCCGGCCAAGCCGCTCCGGCGAGCTCGCCCTCTCACGCCGCACCTCCTTCGCGCTCACTACGGCTGCTGCTGCCGCCCTCGCGCTCGCGCTCACGCTCACGCTCACTGGCTGAAGGAGAAGGAGGAGACGGTGGAGACGGGAGGGGAGGCGTGCCCTTTTAAGGCCGCGCGAGGAGGAGGGAGAGAGAGCGCGGCAGGTCTGCAGCCGCAGAGAGAGAGGGAAAAAGAGAGAGAGAGGGGAATCACGGGTCTGCGAGCACAGGCGCGCAGACGAATCTTTCGTGCGAAAAAGAAACTATTTTCCAGATGTCTGGAAACGATCCCAGACGTCTGGTCCGATGTCTGGGTCACCTCTCAGACGTCTTAAAATACGTCTGGGGCACGCGTTCGTAACAGAGGCTGAGAAGGAAGTGTGCCTGGTTGGCGAGAATTTGCCAACTCGGCAAGTTGGTTGCGGACCTCAGTGATTTCATCCTTGTGTTGCTTTTGGATAACTGCATTCGTTCTCTGAATGTCAGCCAAAGTCTGGAGGATAAGGGACATTTGATCTTGGTTGGGCCCAGATGGATAGGTGGGGTTGGGCCAAAGCAGAGGCGGCTGATAAGGACGAGGGGCTTGTGAACGAGGCTGAAAAGGTGGTCTCGGATTCGGAGAATTTCCCGCCCACTGGAAATTGGGATGGTTTCACCATCCAGGATTGTAGGTGTTGGAAAATGGATTATTCTGGATGGCGTTGAGGTCCTCGCAGGTCTGAGGAGCCTCAGAAAAGTTGGAGAATGGGGGACTAGGGCTCCCCCGGTAAGGATAGAAAGGATCGGAGGTTCCTCCGGTCCGGGAGTTAGATGGGTATGGATAAGAGTCCATCACAGGAGAGGGTCGGTGGAAAATGTTCTGCACAGTTTCTCGTGCGGGAGGGGGTTGTGCAAAGGAGTTTTGCGCAGAGGTGGCTCGCTGCAAATGTTGAGTCTGCTCATCCACCTTCTTCTCGATAATTCAAACCTTGTCCAATCGACTGGCCATTAATTCTAGGTCAACTGATGCGGACAGGCCCTACGTCTCATGTGCTCCCCTAAGACTCGTTGCTGCGTGAGTATTCGTCTGGTCGAATAATCCCATGGAGTCATTGTTGATGGAGTTCTCGCACATATTCTCGAGAATCTCCCACACGGTGTCTTCATGTTGACCCATGATATTCCCTCCGCAAGTTGCATTGACGAACAGTCTAATATCCTCACGAAGTCCATGGTAAAAAGATTGAACTTTTTCCCATTTAAGAACTCCGTGATGGGGGCACTTTCTCATGAGATCTTGGAAATGATCCCATGCCTCATGAATAGGTTCTCCCGTCTGTTGCGTGAAGTGAGTAATCTGATGGCGCAAGGCATTGGTCCGACCAATGGGGAAGAACTTCTTCAAGAACTCGGACTGAAGTTCCTCCCAAGTGTTGATCGGGCGGGTCTGTGTTTGATACTAATGGGTTGCCTTGTCCGTAAGGGAGAAAGAGAACATCTTTATAAGTAGGATATCCCGATTCTGTGCATCTGACCCGAAGGTCTAGGCCAGATGCTTAAGCTGTTTGATGTGCTGGAAGGGGTCTTCAGAGTTAAGCCCATAGAATTTTGGTATGGCATGAATCATGTTGGGCTTTAGTTTGGAATTTGATCCTCCAGTCTGGATTCTGACTCGAGGCTCAATTGCCACCGCAGCGAGATTATAGTGATCTCGCATCATGGGGCGCTGCGGTGGATTCATGAAGTTTTGGAAGAGATCATTGAGTCGCTGGAGCTGGTGCTCAAGATTATTCTCTTCTTCAACGAGCTGAGCCATTGTAGAAGAAGAGGGGGAATTAGGTTCAAAATTAGAAGAGAGGTCTATGTAAAGAGGATGTTGCACAAACAAGGGTTTCAAAACTTGGCCTCAAGGAGAGTGAATTTCTAGAGGAGGTTTCAAGGACCTCCTACCGAACATGCACTGATGGATTGGACGAGGTTAGCAGGTGCTGGACCTAATCAAGACACCCAAAATGTTGGGTGACTATAGAGGTTCGGGGCGAATGATACCCCTTAATCAGAAGGTCATCCACCTGAGAATTACCTAGGCAACCAGAGAGGGTGAGTCCTGCGAAAACCCCTACACGGTAGAGCGCCTCCACAGGTTACAGGATTTCCCCCACCCGACCTCTCTTGTCACTGAGATTCCAGGTAGACCAAAATGGGGACCTTGACCTCTTAATTCTACCACTTTTAATTAGGATCAAGGTGCTTAGGGTTTCACCTGAACTTTTAACCTTTTGAGTGCAAAGAGTGACCTAATTTAAAGGTTGGTTGATCCAAGGGATCAACTTTACCTATTAGTTCCAGTGAGAGCTTATTAGGTCCTGTCTTTTAAGGTTCAAGTGACTTAAGAGCTGGATTGCTTAGGGTTTCTCTTAGTAGATCTTTTCAAGCAATGGCTTAGGCACACTTCTTTTGGGGATTTTCAATTCTTGATTAGAAGGTGTGTCTCCAAAACCCTAGCTTAGAATCTTATGTTGGCTCTAATTAAGTTAGTTGCCTCAAGATTAGGTAACTAGGGCTAAGGCAAGAAGGTTTTAGCCCTAATTACCTTTAGTGGATATACAGATAGAATGTGTTGAAATTGAAAAACAGGCAACTCTTGTGATTTACTATGTGTGAAAGACAGGTAACCCCTAGATTGCTTTACTTTTTCTTCCTCTTTAGAATTTTAGGGGCTTAAAAGAGAGGATAGAAAATTACCTGTCCCTTGGTGTGGTTGTTGTGCGGTTGCTTGTTCCTTCTTATTTTCCTATGCCTGCACAACAAAAGAGATTAAGTCAGCAGTAAATCAGAAATTATGATTTAATAGCTTCTAGAATACCCGTTACTCCCCGGCAACGGTGCCAAAAACTGACGAGCGTCTTTCGCGGTGTTTTAAAGATATATTCGTTATAGTATATTATGAAAAAACGATGATCAGTTTATTTCAATTTATTACTCGAAATTTTGAATATTTCGAAGTCGAACTTATGGAGCAAACTTAATTCCAGAAGCACAAAAATTCACAATTAACTATAATATACTACTTTACAAAAATTAAAGAGAGAGTGAAAAAAAATCCTTTTCTCTTTTTTTTTTTCTTTCTTCTCTTCTCTCTTCCTTCTCTTCTTTCTCTACCCTTTTCTTTCTCAGACGTTTGCCTTATTTGCCTCTTACTACAGTGCCTTTGCAGGTTCTTCTCCTCTTGGCTTATTCTTCTTCTCTTCTCTATTCGGCCTTCTTCTTTCTTTCCTCTGTGCGACAGGCTTCCTTCTTTTTTTCTTTTCTTTTCCTTTGGCTTTCTTCTTCAGCTCCTTCTTCTGTTGCAACTCTTGGCTGCTTCTCCTCTTCTTTCTCCTCAGCTGTGGCTCTCCTTTTTCTCTTCTCTCCGCTCCTCCTCCTTTCTTCTTCTCCTGCTTCCCTGCACATTACAAGGTTAGGCAAAACCTAACCCCTACCCGCCCCATATCTCTCTCTCTCTATTTCTCTCTCAAAGGTTCGCTCCCAGAGCATTCGCGGGTATACGAGTCGGGTGTACGTGCCCGAGACCAGGCCCACCGGCGTGCGGTGGTGGGCGAGGAGTGCTTGGTCGGGTAATCGGGTTCTGCCCAGGCCCGCGGGGCGTGAGCACGGGCGAGGGCGGGTGCGAGCACGTGGCGCGCTGCGTGCACAAGAGAGGAAACTGACCCCTATGTATCGAAGGCAATAAACTCAATACACCTTTTCAATTTATTCGAAGCACCGTGCTCAGACGTTTACGAGGTGGGACTAAAAGTCCCACCTAAATTTCGCGCCCTCACCCCCAGTAGGAATCCTCGCGATTGCAGTGATACGCGAACTCTCTCCTTCGATTGGGGACCTGGGACCGTGCGTGAGTCTCTCCCGCATGGCCTGGGACTCCCACCTAGGGCTGCAAAGGCCTGGAGCTGCTAGCAAGCTCGCTCCAAGCTCAGCGGCAATGGCAGCTAGTGTGCAGAACCTGAAAGCACGAACACTGCCTCACGGATCCATCAGAACATCAGAAAACCTTTTTCGTATCACGGCGAAGGTGACGGGGGTTGGCTGGCCGTGGGGTGGCCTGGGTGTGCGTGCCTAGGTCGCTCTGCGGCCGTGAGGATGAGTTTGTTCGGGAGGTAGTTTCAGTGGGTGGCGTGGTGGGTGGAAGGGCGAGAGGTGGTCAGTGGGAAGTGGTGAATCTCAGGGATCGGTTGGCGAGGGGTGGAGTGGTCTGTGGTAGGGAAATGGCCTCGCCGGAGTTGGTGGTCAGAGGTAGAGATGGTGGGGTGGACACTGGCGTTGAGGGGTCAAAACGACAAATTAACAGGGGAAATAAAGGGGAGAGTAAGAGGAAGAGTTTTTACCTAGCTAAGCTGACAAAAAGGAGGAGATGGCGATCGACGCGTCTTTGCCGTCGCCGGAGACGAAGGTGCCAGAGGAGGGGGCGGTGACAAGGAGAAGGGGTCGGACAGTGCCAACTGGTATGGCGTGGCGTGGACGAGAATGGCGGAGCTGACTCTGCCACTGGTATGGTGGTAGAGCGACGAGAAGAGGGAGGAAGAGTCGCCGAAAGCTCTGGGCTGTTGGCTAGAGTGAGAAGGAGATGAATTTGGGGGAGTTCTTTAGCCAAATTAAGCTTGTAGGAAACGACAGCCCCTGCCGCTCCTTAAATAGGTGTTGGCGAGGAGGGAAACACGAGGAGGCATGGGAAGGTCACCGGAGACATGGCCGGAAAAGAGACCCATGCCTCTCATGCGTTCGCACGAGAGGTATGAGTGTTGGCAGAGCATGGGAGGGGGTCCATGCGAAAGAAGACAACGCAGGGGACCCTCCTCTCATTTCTGAGGTCGGTCCCCATACCCTGCATGGCACCATCCTAAGCGCAAAGTCACCAGAGGCATGGATTGCTACTGCGGGTGGTAGAGGGATCGATTTGAAAATAACGAAGGGAAAGTTGAGGGGTTAAGTGCAAGGGTTCAAAAAGTTAAGGGTCAGAAAATAATTGTTGAGGACCAATTTATAAAATAGGTCAAAATGGCCTTCACTTTGGTCTAAATTTTGGTATAAACCTAATTTGGACCTAAGGAATCCAATGGTTAAGTTTGATTTTAGGTTTGACTACGTTTGACTGATCAATTTGCATAAAAACCCAGATTAGGTCAAAAATTGGGTATGGTTCTCAATATAGGTCGAGATAAGTTCCAATGGCCAAATTGAAGGTTCTAAACCCTAGGAGATAATTTTTCATGAATTTTAGAGGGTTTAATTGATTC
Source organism: Thalassia testudinum (assembly GCA_037157565.1). Lineage (NCBI taxonomy): Eukaryota > Viridiplantae > Streptophyta > Magnoliopsida > Alismatales > Hydrocharitaceae > Thalassia > Thalassia testudinum. The sequence continues at coordinate 5,964,562 of JAZHRO010000040.1, read as the reverse complement.
TTATCTTTCCTGAAACTTCGTGAATTAAAGCTGGTTTGTTCTAGTATTACAGAATGTCATTTAATTCCTAGAGGCCGCTATAACCCTTTTCAGATCAAATCATCTCACTTTCTCTCTTATTAAGTCCATTTGACCGGTGTTTAGAACCTTAGAAATTCCATTTGTGTACTACATTGGTAAAACTATAGTTTTACCCTTTGTGAATTGCTTTATACTCAAATTTAGAGTTCTCTGATTTAGGCTTTCCCTTAAGTTTTGTAGGAGCTTTTGTATACTTGTTTAGGTCAAAACGTGCTAGTTAGGGTTCATGATGAGGTTCTCATCAAATATGAAATCAAAACAAAAGAGTAGAGTAAACTAAGCCTAAAATGACGCAAAGATGATGATGGAGGACTTGTGACAGTGGTCGAGAGTTCCGCCACAACCCTTAAAGTGCGAAGAAGTCAAGGATCCAAAGGTTCACACTAAATTAGGATTTGCTTGAAATCCCTACAAATATCTCCATCTAAGGGTTGTGATTAATTCCTATTTAATTTTAAATGATTAGCCCATAACTTTTATGGGGTATTTAGATCAAGTATATAAGCATTAATTAATTGCAATTCAACCTTAAATTTTGTACCTAAGCAAATTAGTTTTAATTAATTGCTAAATTGAATGCATTTTGACTCTTTAAATTGATTCAATTATTCTACGCCAACCTCCGAAAAACCACTTCCTCCTTGATGCAGAGATGCAAGGACAATGCCGTAGATGTAGCCACTTTAGATGAAAGGGGGATGGAGAGGGACAAATGATTGAAGGCATGAAGTGTTGAAACAAGCGCATATAGGAAATAAATAAATAAAAACATATGCATTTCCAACATATTCGTATAGATCAAAAATATTAAATCAAGCAAATTAAACATGATTAGGCAAGATCCAGAATAAAATAAAGAACAAAGAACATGAAATAGCACAAATAAATAAAATGAGAAGGGATTAGATTTTACTCCGATCGAAGCACCCATTAAGAACTGCCCTTAGAGAAGGTATCGCCCCCTACAATACCGATGCGTCGGGGTCTGATGAACTCCTCCCAGGATACGACGATCCACCTCCAAGATTCAACGCACTCCGATCTTGGACATCCTGGAAAACCACCTCAGGAGAATGAAGCCAAGGCAATTTGGTTCACAACCAAATTCCCAATTGATCTACCAACCAAATGATTTGATCAACCAAAAACTTCTCGTAGACCTCTTAATCTTTTTATGTAAGATCGACAAAAGTGATTGGAGATTTTTCTACCAATCTTATATCGAACGAACACACCAAGAAAGAGAGGTAAGTACGCAAGAGAGAGGGAGAGAGTAGAGAGTTTTCTGCTTTTGTTGTGTGTCAAATGAGAGCTCCCTCATGATCCTTATATAGAACCCATGAGCAGACGTTTAAGGAAATTCCCGTTTTATGGAAACACGACAATTGATCGACCAATTAAGTTCATTGATCTATCAAAACCATTTGATCGATTAAGTTTTACTTATTGATCAACCAAACTAATTGATTGACCAAGGTAAATACATTGATTGACCAAAGCAATTGGTCAAGTAATTTTACAGTCTGGTCGATCAATCCAGATCAAAATCGTGAGATTAAAATCCGTAGCAAAAGAGGTCCAAGTTCCAAATTGATTCTCACCCGAGCTGGAACTCGAGCCCAAGCCGGAGCAAGGTTGGGCACGTGCGAGCGCGTGTGGTCCTCAGCCCCACCTCTCACTCTTTGCTACATAAGCCATGGGAGGCAGAAGCCTTTTATACCAACGAAGAGGTTTGTCCACTTCCAGCATGGGACTAAACACCTCTCCCAAATCTCACAGATTTCAACGTGAATTCTCACGTCACCATATGACAATTGCATCTCAATTAATGCAATTAGGCTCTCAAATCCAACATGAAGGTGGCTAAGATAGAGGGGAAGAAGATCCTCTCTAATGGGACCCTTTACCCCTATTTATAGAGGTTTGGACCCTCCGAAAATAGGCAAAAATATCAAAAATTCATCATAAAGTGATAACATGTTGTTTTGATGGTTAAAACAACTCCTAATCCTAATCAAATGGTGATTTTTGGCCATATATTCATTATATATGCCACCATGTAGCTCAGATGAATCTATTTCATGATTTCTCTTGATCCAGGTGCCTAAATAAGGCTAACAGCCCCATGAGATTTTCTTGATTTTTTCACCTTTTATTTATTTTTCTTATGGCCATTTTGCATATCAATCCTCATGATTCTACGTAAATGATCCTCATGGTTGCTTTTCTTTGTCAACATCTTCCCTCCATCCATGAAACTAATTCCTAGACATCTGCATCAAAAATATTAAAACATAAAAGCATTTTTGGTATATGAAATAAATGTTAAATATCTATTATAGTCACATGAACAAATGCTAAAAACTAACAAAAATAAGCATGAAATATAAAATATTCAGAACTTATCGGTTATTGTATTTATTTTACAGTCAACATCAATAAGCATGATAACTTTTTTCCTCCTATAATCCTTCTCAATGGCATTCACTAGATTATCTAGAGAGTTCTTTCCTTTCCTTTCCTCTAAAGTCATCTTGAACTCCTTCCAAAACTTAAAAGTGACTTTAAAATCACATTACTTGGAACTTCTTAGAAAGATTCATATTAGTATCTTCTAAATCAGAGAGCAAAAGCAAACAAACAAAAGCAAAAAAGAATGTACAAATTTTGAAATATGTGTTCCCTTTGCCATTTGTAGTTTTAAAAACTTGGCAATAAAGTAATTATCAATAGAAAAATCCTCAATGTTATACTTCTTGTCAAGTTCTTTTCACAAACCTTTTGCAGTGATATCAAAAGAACTATACATGTCAAGCAAAACTTTGGATCCAATAGAAGGCAACATATATGGCATATATGATCCTTTTCTTTCCACACATCCACTATCTTATCAAATTTAGAATTGAGATTTTCCCTACGTATAGTAGGGCATTCCATTTCAACTATAAAACTAGCCCAAAAGTTGTTTCTTAGGTCTTCATGTATTGCTACCAATGCTAGATGTTCTAGCTAATGAAGTTTTCAAAGCATCCTAGACATACCTACATGATTTAAACATATATAAAAAATATTGACAACATTGGATTTATGAAACTTCTCTAAGGCTAATGAAACTGATGCATAAAATAAAACAAAGAAAACCAATGCATTCCGTAAGAAAATAAAAATTTATTTCACCGGGTATCATATAAATATGTATCATCAACATTACTATGTAAAGTTGGTTCATTCATTATATCAACTTGCACATGATGGTAGTGAGGGCAAGTTCTAGAACCTAGTGAAGAGTATCCATGCATAAGCACATAAAAACAAAACATAGACGCCTATGATGTTGACTTTCCTAAAAAAAGTTTACCCCTCGCAATACTACCATCATGGGTCCAATGAACTTCCCGATATGATAATTCACCACCAAAGATAAGTATACTTTCATTTTGATGGTCCTCAAAAACCACCTCCGGAGAGCAAGGCAAAGCTTTAGTTGGTTAGAGTCTCCCACGTATGTACAAAGAGAAACTAGAAAGGTAAAGGAGGTGGCCATGAATTTTCTCTATATTCTTTGGACCACATGCGTCTAGGTATTTATAATACCTACTATATCCAAAACTTGTTCCTATTATCGCGCTTAGTTGATTTCTCCCTGGTCTTGCTAAATATGGCAATTTGGTTGAATTACTCGGTCTTTTTGTTGCATCTTTGATTATCCTTGTTAATTTCCTAGCATAGGGGGATATGCTTTGCTTGTACCTAGCCATTCATTATTTTATTTTAGTTTGAATAGCCAAAAGCACTCAAAATTAAGGGTTAGTTTACTTGAAAGATTAGGAAAGTTATGTTAAAAAATAAAAAATTGGTATTAACTTATAATTGTATTTACTTGTAGAGTAATGTTAACATTAGTTTGTGTTTAATTGAATTGATGTTAGGTTGTAGCGTTAACCTTTGTAGTAATTACTTGGTAGTGATGTTAGGAATATAAAATATGAGAGCTGTCAGAGGTGCGAGTGGTGTATAACTTTAAGACGAATTTGACTAACACCAGTGGAAATTGATGTTAGACAAATTTGTGTTAAAATAATCCAATAGTCTTGGATTACCATATGGAAGGTTAAGTAGGTAAGTAAATAAAGATTAAACCTCCAAAAAGAGAGTTAAACTCTCAAGTAAACTAAACCTAAAAGACTTTTCCCTCGTGCTCTTCCCCTATTTCCACTTTTTTTTTTTTTTTTTCGTCTTTCTCCTTCTCCTTCGGCAATGTCTTTTGCAATTACTTGAAATAGTAAAAAAAATAGTCGGAGGAGTCACGTGATTTGAAAATAGATTGCAGTCAAATCATAATAAACCAACAAGCATGGAAATCGATTAAGCAAAAATTCAATTAGAAAATCACAATAAAGTCAAAATAAATTCAATGCAAAGATATCAAAGTTTAAAATTAGTTTTCACTTGAGCGCACACGAGTATAGTCCACACCCAACCCCTAAAACCCATTACCATGCAAATTGTGAAACTTCCTATAAGAAATACACCCCAATAAAGGTTTTAAAAGTTAATCATGTGACACTAAAAGTTGCAACCTAATCTGAGTTAATTTCTACACTTATTCCATGCTAGATTTCATTTTCCAAGTGTCTTCTTACAAATATTCCCCCTCTCAAAATTGTCTAGTGTATCAGATAGATTTACATTACCTCAAATCAACAGTAGACTTATCCACAATGGACTCCTCTTGAAAAATTAAGAAGGGTGCACAACTTTGCCCAATTCCCAGTCAATCTGGGAGCCTTAGGAGTGGGGGGCCCCATGCATGTTGGCACACGTTGGGTAACTCTACCCCCATCGATCCCTGATATGCTTAGACCCTTTACAAAAAGTTTCTGACTTGAGACATATCAAGAAGGCATATCCATATCTCTGAGTGGTTATTGGTGAACATCATCAAGCAGATATCCATTCCTACTTGCCACACTAAATGGTGCACGTTTTAGATATATACCTTCACAGGAAATATTAGAAGTGAGCAAGATGCTTAACCGGGGACCTTTTAAGCAGAGGTGCACAGATCAGCAACAGCATGGATCTTTGAAAATTTAGTGGCCACTTTTTTTTTTAAAGTAAATTGGCCAGAATAATACCTTCCAAGATAACTTTCCTGAACATAATGCAGCAGACAAAAGAGACCCAACTCCATGACTTGTTGATGTAGTAGACAAATGGGTCGGCAGTTGCCCCCCTTACGTGCCACACACAACCTAACAGCCACAAACCTAAACAATTCCTTACGCTTAGAATAATCTCTTTTCCCCTCTCTCCCTTCTCCTACACCACTCCCCACTCCTCACACTTTCTCTACCTCTACCCACTCCGGCCCCCTTAATTACACAGACACTACTCACTTACACTCGTCCCACCTTGTGGCCCCCTCTCCTCACCTCCCCCAATCGGACGGCCCGGATCTCCTGGTGACCACAACCTCCCGCTGCCTGCCCACCAGTGGAAACTACTTGAACCCCTTTCAGTGGCGGCAGCAGATTGCTTCCCACAAAGTTAAGTCTCAGCCCCCAACTAATCTAATATTCTATAGGTTGGCCTAATCATGGGGGATAATTTGCGCGTATACCTTCTCAAGGTACGTGCATTTGCCAAGTATATATTTCTCAATGGGAGAAATTATGTGAGATGGCCATTTTGGTGAACTTAACAACAAGCTAATTTTTGCAAGTGACTGACATTTTATTGGAGCAGAATTTAGAAAAATAATTAATTTATCGGGGATTCTTTTCCGAAAATGTAAAGCCCATGCAGATTATTCGAGGGTAAGATGCATCTTCTCTTCTTATTCGGTTAAACAATAATTCTTTAATTTCTTCCTTGCAAAGGTCATTGAGAAAACTAGGAATGCCCATTCCTTGATTGGAATTAATGGTGTAAGGATGTAAATGCGAACTTGTTTGCATAGGGGAGGATAGTGCAAAATGTCCACAATGATATATTTATTATAATAGGAAGAGGAGGGGAGATGGACGTGAGCATAATAACTAATGAAGTCAACGCCTTCAATGCTAAAGAAAGAGAGAGGGAGGGGGAGGGGGTGGCAAGAGAGAAGAAATGGAGTTATTGGTGGTGAGAAATGTTGATGACACCCATACCAACACCACCACTCTCTTTGATGGATCGTTCCCCCCTCCGTGCGTACGTACACCTCCTCATCGTCGTGAGTGTATGGAGGGGCTGTCCTCTCATGTCACTAATCCAGAGCAAATAACGCACGCGAAAATAGGGGAGGACAACTGTAACAAACCTCCGTTACCTCACCCCTTGCTAAATTAGACACGGGGGAATTGTGGGATAGAGTGACGATTGATACCCAAGAACCATTAAGTTTTTCTAAACTGAGCGAAGATATTTCCAAACAAAATCCAACCCGTGCGTATTGTCTTTGTACGCATCTTCTTTCTCTTCCCTCTCAGAATCACACCCTCACTACTGATCTTCAATTAATGGCATGCCAACAAGAATTGGAATATTGATCACCTTGACGTTGCCATTGAACCCTAATTTTACAGATTACGACCTCCTTGTACTCACAAATGACTCGAAATGGACCACAAAATATATATATATATATATATATATATCATGAAAGCGTTTCAGTAGTTAGCAACTTCACACTTTGATGAGAAGTAGTACTCATTGCTTGCTACCCACAATTAAATGCATGTGGTTGTCCTGGTGCTGCTGCTGCGTTTTCCTTGGGATTTGATTTGATGACCCTTATTTATTAGCAGGGCATGTAACAAACACAAAGTGAGGAGTGTGGGAAACGGTGGAGAGAGAAGGGGGAGTGGAGGTATTATGGGCGGTTTCGTACTTGCACTCCAATACATAAAAATTTCGGCCTCATCTTCACATCTCTCTCTCTCTCTCTCTCTCTCTCTCTCTCTCTCTCTCTCTACCCCTATTGTTACCAAAGGTTCCTGTTGGTTTGCTCCTCTTCTCTATTTAGAAAAACGTTTAGCACAAGGTAAAATCTAAGTTAAAATCCACGTCTCTCCCTTTGGAAAAAAGGGGCATAAATCCCGGAAAGAATACGTGCCGTTCAGATTGCACGTGTGCTGCGGAAGGGATGGTTGGGATGAATTGACTTGGAAAAGAGGTTGGGAAATTTCTTGAGTGAACCGATGCTCCTCTATTTATATATAACACTCCCTTCCTCATTCCATCACAGCACTCACCTTCTCTTCCCTCCGCATCGCTTCCCCTAACTCTCTCCCCACGTATCATCTCTCCCCCTCTCTCCCTTTCTCTATATTGGTTGCCCTTCTCTCGTCTCGTCTATACCCCCCACCCTAATATTAATGGATATGGTGGTGGCGCAAGAGGAAGCCCCTCACGAGGAGCTTCTCGCCTCCTCCGACCCGGATAGCGAATACGCTCAGGCGGTGGTGAAGGGGAAGAGGAGCAAGCGCCTCCGGGGACACCACGTGCCGCCGGCCATGTCGAGCTCGTCGTCCGGGAGCGTGACCGAGGAGGAGGAGGACATGGCCAATTGCCTCATCCTTCTCGCAAGCGGGCGGAGCCCGCCGGGGGACACCGAGGACCACACGGGCGCACGAGGCGAACCTCCCGCTGCGAAGGCGGGGCCACCGTGTTACGAGTGCAGGACGTGCGGGAAGTGCTTCCGGTCGTTCCAGGCCCTCGGCGGGCACCGGACGAGCCACAAGAAGCCCAAAACAACGGCGGCGGCGGTGCAGGAGGAGAAGGCGAAGGCCTGCACGGATGCGGAAGGCCTCCTGCAGATGAGGATTGCACCATCTTACGACGATCACGTCCCGATCGAGGTCGCCGCCGCCGCCGCGGCGAAGCCGAGGGTGCACGAGTGCTCGATCTGCGGGTCGGAGTTCGCGTCCGGGCAGGCGCTTGGTGGCCACATGAGGCGGCACCGCCCTGTGCCGCCGCCGCCTCCTGCTCCTCCCGTGGGATCCCCCGAGCAGCCCAAGAAGGAGAGGAGCGTCCTCTCGCTGGATCTCAACCTCCCCGCGCCACCGGTGGACGACCACGTGGACTATGCAAAGTCCCCCGGTGGCGGTGGGGGCAGGGGGTTCGGGTTCCCGAACAAGCCGCCTCCGCCGCCGATCATCGCGATTGTTGATTGCCATTACTGAGGGGCCAAGCAAGGGAAGGATTCCTTCATTTCTTTCTTCACAATTCTTTTTTTTTTCCGTTCCTTGGAAGCTTTGCTTTTCTTATTCTTCATCCCTTTCTTCTTGTTATTATTCTCCTCCTCATATCACAAGACTCGAAATTGTAAAGTCTTTGGGATTGTTTCAAGATTATTATACATAAGAGGGATGAAACTGGAGATCACCGGTTTGGGTTGAATACGTTTCGCCAGTTAATTCAGATCTTAATTTATATATGCACTTTTTGGTTTGCTAAGATCGATGTGGAAGCGAATGGTACTAAAGGTTGACACGGTACCACTGTTTGGCATACGCATCGGTGTCATGTAGCACATAAAGACGGAGAAAAGCGTTGCAGTGTCCAAAGCCCAACGTAAACTCTCTCTCTCTCTCTCTCTCTCTCTCTCTCTCTCTCTCCCCCTCTTAAACATGGAGACCGGAGTTTCAACCACAGTCCAATTAATCTCACTAAGAAATAAATTTCCATGGAATTAAAAGCATCGAGAGACCTTGGTTGAGGCACAGAAATAGAAGCTTTAGCGAGAATATATCCTGAGGTAGTTAAGGTAGGAATTATTTGGTAAGAGTGGTTTTGGTCACCAACCTAAGCAACCGAGTTGACAACCAATGACTTGCAAGGGTCCAGAAAAGAAATTGACACAACATTGAACCAAGTCCTTCGTTCCTTCCGGAAGACCACGACCACGTTGGCACTCAACCGCAGTTATGCTCTCCTGAGTAGCACGCCATATATTGCACCACCCAAAGCCTTCGCCACCACTCCCATCGATCCCGTTTTGATCGGGTTAGTTGGTGTCGTGGATTTTAACCCTAATGCTTAGGGATATGGAAAATTCTGGGAATGGGTAGGCAGGTAGAGGTGGAGGCAGGAGGTAAGATCGGTGGGGAAGCTAAGTCAAAGGAGGATACGTTCATCAATGGTTAGAGGGGTTTAAAAACATGAGATGTTCACTAAAGTTAAAAGGATGCGATGTATAATTTTTAATCAAATTAAAAAATTGAGCAAGTAGGGGCTAGCACTTGCTTTAGTTCGAGTAAAATCTCCTCCTTTTAGGATATCCGATCAACTAATTAAGATTTTGCATGTATTTTTGAGTTTTTCAAGCAAGTGAAATTTTGGCTCCTTTCGATACTGAAACTTCCGAGACTTAATTGGAGGGAGAAAAGTATTATTTATAATAAGTTGGACAAGCTACTCTAGCATTAGATTTTAAAAAGGGGTTCAAGGAAAATTACAAGCGTAAATAAAATGCCTGCCACACATCGTATTCACGTTTTTTTTTTTTTTGCCGGTTTTTGCTTTCTTTCTTTATTATTGTCTTGTTGTTTTTTGAACAAAAAAAAAAAAAAACAAGATCATCGATTTCTTTTTATCAGAGAAAGGGCTAATGTATAGATCTGTTTTCAGTGGCTAGCTAGAGACTAAGGTTAATACCATCCAATGGAAAATATGTATTACAGTTTAGATTTTTCTTGATAAGGTAATAAGACTTTAACATATCCATTTATATTCTCCACATAAGAGTGTTCTAGCCGGTTGATCATGCATCGATTGAGCTTGTCTGGTTAAATAGAAAGGAAATGGCGCCTTTGACAAAACCATCTCTAATTGGTCAAATATATGATAAATTGTAAAGTAGAAAATAAGAAAAGATCTAGTAACTAGAAAATCTTAAAACTGAATAGCTACGGAATGAACTGACCAGGTTATTTTTAGTATTTCCAAACTTAATATTACATTGAAGGAAATAGAAAAATTAATTTTATATCCTTTTGTTGAGATAGGCTGACTCATTCGATTGCTTCCGACTGCCATTATTAACCAAGTACTAATAATTATAAAATATATCCAAAATAGATTTTGAAATGATATGAAAGTTGATTTTGTAACTAATCACATAGTTATTTATAATAAGAAGAAAATAAATGACAAATACACCATTAATGAGAGTTTCATTAAAGTAGATGGTTGTTATAGTAATTTTAGTAATATACTAATGTGCACATGAACTTATCTCCATTTTTGTTCTTTACTTTTATCTTCAATTTGAAAAAATACTTGTTAGAACATGTTGTGAAGTTGCATTTATCACCGTCATCTATCAATTACCATTCAAGGCTTCATCTTTTACAATGGTCAAGGTTCAAGTTCTAGACTTAGTTTATTTGAGATAAGAGCATGTCAATTCTATCTATAAATTTTCTCTTTACAACATAAATTTAGAGAATCCAAGTTGATAATTCTATCATATAACTGATGGAAACATCATTATGAGTCCTAACTAGCTTATTTGACCAAATGAAGAGAATAAATGCTTTTACATAACCAACTGAAAGTCCTAATTCACTGCATAACCTTTCTGAGAAAAAAATAGGAAACAAGGGGTAAAATAATAATTTTACCAATGCAGTACAACAATGGATTTTCTCAATGGCTAAACAAAGGATAAAAGGTCTTAATAAGATAATAAGTGAGTTAGATCAGACAGAAAAGGGTTTGTGTGAGTTCTGCGAATTAAATGACTTCTTGAAACCGTAAAACAGACCCACTTGATTAACTAAGGTTCTGGTCAAGATAAAATTCACCTAAACCCTATAAAAATCATAGAAAAATATTCTCTAGGATTTAGAACTTTCAATTTGGCTATTAAAACCTGTCCTGACCTAGAATGGGGTCTTAAATAGATATTTGCCCTAAATTAGATTTTTGCATAAATTTCTTAGTAAAAAATGGTCAAACTCAAAATCCAACTTCACCATTGGATTCCTTAGGTCCAAATTAGGTTTGTACCAAAATTTAGACCTAAGTTGAGTTTGCCTTAACCTAGTTTACAAAAAGGTCTAGCCTGATTACATTTATACCCCTATCTTTCAAAAACCTTTACAAAAGGCTCCCTAGATTCTTCATCATCTTCGCAATTAGGTCCCTCCACCATTATAGTGGAGAAATCCTACTCCGACGAGCTTTGGAAGGTGGTTCCTCCCTGATTGCTCAAAGAATCCCTTTCAAAATTGGAAGGGAGATTCTCTGAGAAAATCCCTCTAATGTGAATCCAGTTTGATGTCCTAATTTCTTCCTAATCTCTCATGTGAATGCATGAGAGATTTGGGTCTCTTTTGAGTTGCCATCTTTGGTGAGCATGCCTTGATTGGAAGCTTGGCTTCCAAGCACAATTCCCCCTCCAAAGGTCTATTTAAGAAGCCCCAAATCCAACCGCAATCCCCAAGCTTGAATTCGACCGGAAACCCCCTCAAATTCTTTTCTCCTCCTCCGGTCGATTCGCTCTTTAAGCTCCGACGACCTTCCCTACTCTTCCTCGTCATCTGACCATACTACCAGTGGCAGGCTCTTCTTCCTCGCTTTCGTCCACGTTGCGCAGCACCTGCCAATGCCCTTGTCTCCCCTTCATCCTCATCGATCGTCATCTCTGAGCACCTTCGTCTTCAGCGTCGGCAGTACGCGTCCGATGCCATCTTCATCTCCCTTCGTCTCCTAAAACCCTAGCTAAGTCCCCTTTCCCCTCTACTTTCTTTTCCACCCTTTATTCTTCCAAATCGACCACTACCAACCTCCATCACCCTCATCTTCTTCATCTTCGGCCACCACCTCCGGCGAGGCCGCTCCACCACCACAGGCCATCCCATCCCTCGCCAACAAGTCCATAAGCATCCCCTTACACCACTGAACATTTCCCCTCACTTCACACACCACTCCACTCACTCACGCACCTCACCGAACACACCCACACTTTCGCACACAGTGTGCCCTAGGCATGCTCGTATAGGCATCCCCACGCCACACCAACCACCATATCACATTCGATGTGCCTCAGCGATGCTTCCTGAGCGATTTAACGTGCCCGCGAGGCTGTCTTGGTGATTTCAGGTAGCAGGCGTCCTCCGCCATTGGTGACCAAGCTTGAGGTCGCTTTAGGCTTTGCCAGCTCCAGGCCCCTGTCCCAGGCTGTGCAAAACGCGCTCGCGCATGACTCCAGGTGCTCAATTCCAGTCGAAGGCTGTAGCAGCTACTGCAATTGGAGCCCTTGTCTCTACCGCAGGCGCATGCGAAGAATGGTGGGTGGATAGTCCCACCTCGGATACGAAAGAGCGCCTACACCAGAATAAATTGAAAAGGTATTATCACCTTATTGCCTCAGTTACCACGGGGTGAGGTCCCACTCACCCTTCACTGGTCTCGTCCGTGACCTTGCCTTTGCGGACCTGGCTGACTCAAACCAACCTGCACTCCTCGCCCACCACCGCACGCCAGTGGGCCTAGTCCCAGGTACGTACCCGACCCGATTACCTGAATACATATGGCTCTGGGAGAGTGGAACCTAAGAGAGGAAGAGAGGAGAGTGTGTGCAGGTAGGGGGTTGGTTTTGCTACAGGATGAAGAGGAAGAGAAGCGAAGCTGAAGAAGAAGGAGAAGCTAAGAACAAAGAAAAGCTAAGGGCCACGGCAAAGAAAGGCAGAGAAGGAAGAAGCTGAAGGAAGGCAGAAGGTAGAAGTCAGAGAAAGAAGAAGAAAAAGCCAAAGAAGAAGAAGGGAGGAGAAGACAGAGAAAGCCAAAGGCAAAGAGAAAGAAGAAAAGAAGTAGAAGCAGAAGAAGGAAGAAATAAGAAGAGCCACAAAAGAGAAGTAGAGAAAGAAGAAATCAGAAGGAGCACTGTAGCATTAGTTTAAGTCGTCTGATTTACAAATCAGGCATCCAATTTGAGTTTAATTCAAATACATTGAGTTCTTTAGTATTCTGTACTCTACATTTACTCCCATATTTTTGCACTTTGATACTGATATTATTACATATTCCTTTAAATTCTGAATTATGATCTTGATTTCTAAATACCAAATTTACTCCCAGTATTCAACCTCGGACATCAAAATTCGAGTAATAAAATTATATCTGTTTTGAATGCTTTTTTGGCTATATTATAACGCATTACTTTTAAAACCTAATTCAGCGCTCCGAACAATAACCAAATTCTATCCTCGAAACAAATCTATCAATGCTTGTCGCATGCAAATTGAATCAAAGTTGAACTAAGTATTAACACATGAAATAAAGTCGAAAACCTACTTAGATTCTCATTTTTTATTCTACATATCTCAGATTGATAATTTGGAAGTAGTTTAAGATCCTTGGCATTACAAGTATTCTAATGGAATGCATCTCGCATAAATCAAACCCCTAAATGCACAAAATGCACATAAGCATGTATATAACCTGTTACGACCCGATTCCCGAATCCCTACAGGACCCGAGACCAGCTCGACTGGACTAATCCCAAGACCTAGTCGTCCAACAAGAAATAATCAAAAAGCAGGAAAGTAAACCACATTCACTATGCTAAGTAACTAACAGTAAAAGAGTACAGCAGTAAAAGAAGTAAAAGCTACTAACAATACATATCACTACCACAACAGTAAAGTAGAACAAAGTACAGAGTAGAAATGGTAACAACAGTCTAAACTCACTAGCAAAAAGGAAGTACAACAAAAACAGGAACTACGGCTGGGCTCGACTGGGCCCAGCACCCTCTGCAGCCGGTGACTCGGGCAGCTCAACTCCTGGACTTGTAAAGGTTATGAGTAAACGGAGTCAGCGAACGCTGAGTAGAGTGGTAACCAAACTAACTAAAGCAATAAAAGTTAACAAGTAAATTTATCTTTTCCAATTATTTGTTTTACAAGTCATTCTTTTTCACCCTTTGGTTTACTTTTTAGATCTCTTTCTTGATCTCGTATGTTCCTCGTGGGAACGATCTTGATTGCAGTCTTCTCCAAAGAGTAGAAAGCACACGTGGTTCTCTCTGGCCGGGAGAGTCCCCCTTGGTGATCCTACACCCAGTCAACCACCCTAAGGTCACGAACAGACGTAGCGGCGACTACGGCACGCGTGATAAGCGCACGGGCAGCTACCCCGCACTGGCACGCTGTCAGTCGTTTCCACTAGCGGGTATGCCCAAAGTACAGCACGGAACAGTATAGGGCCTAGCCTTCTCAGTAACAGGGGTCTAGCCCCTCAGAACCAAACAGGGGTCTCGTCCCTCCACAGTCCGCGCACCCTCGTCTGACTACCCTGGTTTGTCCAGTGGGCCTAACAAGTCAGTGTAAGGTGGCTAGCTGAACCCAGGTCCCGTGGGGTGGTTAGCTCTCTCCCTACACTAGTAGCTCTCCCCAGTACAATGTACGCAAGGGCTAACAGAAGTCGGTGTAGAGTGGCCAATCCTAACCCCGGGTCCCAACCTAAGGGCGGCTTGCTCCGCTCTACACTAAACAGGGGACAGTCGCTCTCCTTGGCATCACATACTCAAGGGCCATCACACTTCCCTCTATAATTTTCAGATCCATTCCATTTATCCACAGGAGCTCTACTCCTAATTCCCGTAGGGTTCATGCTCGTATTCACCATGTTGTTCCATACCAGGTTTCATCATTCACATTTCCATTCTCATATTATACACATGCGGCACGTATTTCCACCATTTAACATATACAACAAGTAATGTCACAGGTAACCATTTAACTAGCACGGGTATTTCATATTCCACAGGCAGTTATTTACATTTCTATTTATTCATTTATGACTGCAATCTGAAACACGCATACAAATAGTGCAAGTACTTCTCGTCCTAGGATTCATGCCACATCCTACGTTTCTAGTTATCCAATTTCACATATGCATTCATGTTTTATAATTAAAAATAGGGGAAACCACTCTACCAGACAATCCAGGAGTACTAGGGGCTCGAACGGTAAACTCACGTGCCTCTGCAAGCCTCGAACATGCAACAAGTTGAAGTCCTATACCAAAGAACATAACATAATGGAATGTTCAGAATAGTATATAAGGCTTTCTAACATGTAGAGGAACTCACAAGGAAACCACAAATATCTTGTTTGCATAAAATAGACCTCAAACGAACCCTAAACGGGTCAAAAATAGAACTGCTGACCTAAATCAGACGTCTGGCATAAGGTCCAGATGTCTTAAAAGTCACCAGGGTCTCACATCAGGTTCCTGCGTCAACTTCAGATGTCTAGAACCCCTACTTGACCATCTGGACCCAGCTCCAAACGTCCGACCTCTCCTCCAGTAGTCTGGGAGTGCTTCCAGTCGTCTGGTAAGCTATCCAGACATCCGAGATGCGTGGGAGGGCGTGCCCCGCGCCTTCCCGAAGCTATCCCTACACGCGACAGACAATATCGCCTACTTTTAGCCATATAGATCGACTTTGTGGTGCGGCCTGCATGGTCGTAACCGCAAGAGGAACGTACCTTCATGAAACTCTGCTTTCAGACGTCTGGTGTTGTCACTAGATGTCCAACCTGTCGTCTGGACAGCACGCCAGACGTCTGATTCTAGGAAAATCCCAGAACCAGACCGACCTCCTGCTCCTCTCGCCGCACGTAGCCACAGGCTCTCCTCCATGTCTGCAGCTCCAGCTACAGCAGAATGTCGGGGATGTCTCCCCCGACACGCTCCTCCTCCCGCACGCGCCTCTCTGGCCGTGCGTCCTCCGACGAGTTCCCATGAGCTCGCGAGGTCAAGCTCCTTCTCTCTTCACGCCGCCTCTCCTCCTCGCTCCTCACTCTCATGCCTTCTCTCTCGCTTGTCCCTCTCGCTGCAGTGGAGAGGAAGGAAGGAAGGTGGTGGTGGTGGTGGAGTGGAGAAGAGAGGAAGGGGGGAGAGGGTTATATAAAGGGAGCAGCTAGGGTTCTGTGGAGGAGAAAAGAGAGAGAGAAAAGAGGGAGACAGTCTGTGCACAGCCAATGCGCAGATGTGACGCTGCGTACAAAATTTTCAATTTCCATACGTCTGGGAAGGGGTATAGACATCTGACCAGACGTCTGACTGACAGTCCAAACGTCTGACTGACAGTCCAGATATCTTAAAAGGCTCAGAACAGAACGGGTCTTTACATAACCCATTCATGAAGGTATTCATTACAAATGACCTCAGACTTAAAAGGGCATTATTTCCATACTTAAAACCCCACAAAATATCTTATACAAGCCATCTCTATCGTTCGATGCCCCACCATCAAACAAAAATGCACAGTCCGATGGTAGGGCCCATTTTTTGTAAGGGGGAATGTAGGTCTTTTTTTTGTAAAAAATTGTTGTATGTCAAACATTTTTCGAATTAAAATATGAGAGTGATAACAGATTCCTTATATTGTAACGACTCAAGTGACAAGTGTTAAGTGAATATCGGATGGATATAGACACATTAATGAAGAATGCTCAACATCAAGATAAAATAAAATAAAATAATTAGATTACATCACTCCTAATCCTAGCTAGAAAAGGGTCCATTTATGATGATGACAAGTGACAACAAACAATACCATCACAAAAGGCAAAACATTTTGCGACAATAGTTTTATCACGTCAAACAAAGCCAAATTCACGAGCATTCACCTATCATTGAATATTGCACTTCCCAATGGTTGTATATAGTCACAAATGGTTAAGTACATGCAACTATTATCTTCTTTGACCTCTCAACACCCCGTGCGACCCAAACCCTCTCAAATTCTTAACTCGAAAGAACCCAATGACAGAATACAAAAGGAACCCATTAATTAATGAGGAAGTTGAAGAAATGGTTAAGCTCGACAAGAATGAACATAAGCTAAAGAAATGCAAGGAACGAAATCAAGGAGTCAAGAAAAAGGAATAAGGATCTCCAAGAAAAGCTCCAATCGATGATGAAGTAAGAAAATGGATAAGAAAATGATGATGAAGATGATATAAATGATGAAGAAGATGATCGCATGTGAATTTCTATTAAAAGAGAGTTCATATTATAGAGCAATGACTAAACTGTGGTTAATTCTAATATCCATTTGTTTGCAAGAGGAGAATAAGAAGATGAAGAGGAAGAAAAAGGAGATGAGGAGGAGGATGTAAGTAACACACTATTCCCATAGTACTATAATAAAGACGATGCAGTACCAATCCATAGCATCAACACTATGCCACAAAAGTGTTTGTAGCATCAATACAATAGAAGATAAAGTGTAATACTGATGCTAAAAATCATAACAACTACTAAGATGTCAGATGATCAATGCTACAGTCATTGCACCAGAACTAAGGTTTTAGCATCAATACTAAGGCTTTTCGAAGAAGAGAGATGAGAGCCAACAAGATATCATTGATGTTGTGAAGAACAACAACTCTTTAGCATCAATGCCATGCTTTAATGACACTTAGCTATAACAAACTAAAATTTTCCAAATGATTTCATTTATGGAAGGAAGAATAAGAGAAGAAGATGGAAGAGAAATAAGAACAAAGGATTAGAAGGAAGGGGAAGAGGAAAGGAAAAAGAAGAAAAGAATGACAAACAATCAGGAAAAAACGACAGTAATAAAGAATGAAAGGCACCTTTGCTTAAAATGGTGGTATTTGATGGCCAAGAAAGGGAAGACAATACATGAAATGAGAAAGAAAAGCACCCACGAGTATGAACTCTCTTTGTACAAAATAATTCATTCTTTGTGTTTATTACTCACAACGATACAATAAATTGATAGATGAATATAACAATGAAACATCTAATGCTTTGAAGAACCTAGCCTTGACATGAGCTAGACTTATGAACAACTTAACAACCAATGGCAACAATGCTTTGCTCCTTGGAGATTGAGATTGGAGATTGAGAGCCACTACAAATATTAAGTCACGATGGTAGATTTCACATTGCTAATGGTGTTTGCTTTAGGATAAGAAAAGGCCCACTGATGAGAACCTCGTCATAAACCCTAAACTAGCACCATCTAACCCAGATTTGCAAGAAAAAGCTCCTACATAACTATAGAAAGGCTTGACTCAGAGAAATTCTAAGTTTGTAAAGAAAATAGAAACTAAGGGGTAAAAATGTAATTTCACCAATCCAATCTGAAAACAAGGTAACTCAGGGTCCAAACATAGGTCAAACTAACCTAATAAGAAGAAAAGTGGGATGAGTTGATCCAATAAGGGCTACAGCAACTCCAAGGAATTAAATGACATCCTGTAACCCTAAAAACAAACTCACTTCAATTCACGAGGTTCGAGGTAAATAAAAAATTGAATAAACCCTCTACAATTCGTAGAAAAATAATCTCTAGGGTTTAGAACCTTCAATTTGGCCTTAGGAACCCATTGTGACCTACATTGAGAACCATGCCTAATTAATGACTTAATTTGGGTTTTTACATAAATTGACCTGTCAAACAAGTTCTGATCTATAAATAAAATTCACCATTAGAATCCTTAGGCCCCATTTAGTCATGCATAAAAACTTGAGCCTAAGAAGAGAACTTCTTGACCGACTTTGCATTTTGGTCCTCATCCATTACTTTTTGACCCTCAACTTTTGAAACCCTCGCATTTTGGCCCCTAACTCTTCTTCGTTCTTTGCATTTGGGTCCTCCCTGCAAAACCCTGAGCAGCGCCATGCTCCGGCAACTTTGCGCGGAGCATGGCGCCGCGCAGGGTAAGGGAGACCCTTTGCCAAGTCAACCGGGGGTTCCCTGCGACGTCTGCAGTCGCAGGGACACCTCCATGGTCTCTGCAACCACCCATACCTCCCGTGCGAACGTACTGAAGGTATGGGTCTCCATGTCCGGCGTCCTCCGGCGAGGGAGGCACGTCGCCTCCCTCCGTCCTCCTCTCTGATTCCACCTCTATAAAAATCGCCCCCGTCCACCGAACTCAACAGCTCGGTTCTGATGGAGAAACCTCCCCCCCTTTCCTCTCTTCCCACTCCGGCAGAAGCCCCCCTACTCCGGCGGTTCTTCCTCCTCCTCGTCGCTCTGTCGCATTACCAGCAGCAGAGCCGCCTTCGCCCGCTCTTCCCGCATCGCGCCGTACCCAGCGCGCGCTCTCCCGCTCTCTCCTCGCCGCCGCCCCCTTCTCACTGGGCATCTTCTTCTCCGGCGACAGTCGATACGACTGTCGCCCTACTCCGGTCCCCCTCGTCCCTCCAAGTAGGTACAATTCTTTCTCTTCCTCCCCTCTTTCTTTTCCCTACTTCAATTTGTTCAACCACACTTCAACCGCGCCAAATCGCCCTCACCTTCTCCATCTCCGACCAACCTCCGGCGACTCACTCCCATCATTCCACCACCCCACACGACTCGCCGACCGACCCAAAACCTCTGCCTCATCACGCTGAACCACTTGCACCCCTCCACTGCCACTCCTCACCTCCACATCACTCCCCCGAGCAAACCCATTCCCCCGGCCACAGTCCGACCTAGGGCAGCCCCTACACACCGCCCCACGCCTCGCCACCACCCGTACGAGCTTCGCCGCACTCCGGCGAAGCTCCCTGCACCTTCTGATTAGGCCGAGAGGCCGTTTTGCTGTGAACAGGTCACCCGTCCTCCGCCGCCATTGCTGAGCAGGTGAAGCTTCTTCCGCCTGCAGCTGCAGCCTCGCTTCGCCCAGGCCAAACTCCCCAGGACGTGAGGTTCGCCCTTGCGCACCTGCCCAGGCCCGCATCTGGGGAGAAAGCTCCGCGCACAGCCGCGATTGCCTGCAGCTTTCTCAGCTGCAGGCGCCCAATTGGGGTGGGACATTTAGTCCCACCTCGGAAGACTCTGAAGCGGCACGCCTGCATAAATTGTAAAAGTGTTGTAGGCTTATCGCCTCAGCACATGGGGTGAGGTCCCTCTCACCCGCTTCACCTGCCCGGTCCGCGAGCTCATCACGCGGATCCGGCCGACCCGACCCGACTTGACTCGAACACTCCTCGCCCACCACGCATGCCGGTGGGCCTGGACCTGGGCACGACCCGTACCCGAATACCCGGCAGCTCTGGGAGAGCTATCCTACGAGTGAATTCTGAGAGAGAGAGACGCGGGGGAGGGTAGAGTAGGTTTTTGCCTTCTGACCAAACTGTGAGTGTGCAGGCACAGAAGAGAAAAGAGAAGACAAGAAGAAGAAGGACTGCGAGAAGAAGAAGAAGAAAGCCACAGAGGAAAGAAAGAAAGAAGACGCACTGTAGCAAAAGCTACTTAAGTCGTCTGATTGAAAAATGAGACGACACCCTGAAGAAAGAAAAGAAGAAGCAAGGAAGGAAAAAGAAAGAAAGAAAAAGAAGAGGAGGATCACTACTGCCGCAGAGAAGAAAAGAAAAGACAAGAAGAAGAAGAAAAGAAGACTCTGCAGAAGAAATAAGAAGAACAGAAGAGGAATAAGAAGAACAGAAGGAAGAAGACTGAAGAACCCAAGAGTAGAGCACAGAAGAGAAGAAGACAAAGACAAGAAAGAAGAGAGAAGAAAAAAAGCCAACAAAATAAATCTCTCTCTCTCTCTTTTCACTTTTGTAATAGAAACTTTGTACTTCTAGAATACAATTTGCTCCCTGAGTTCGACCTGGGAAAACTCTTATTTTCCGAGTAACAAATTATATTAAACTGGTAACTGCTCCTCTATACTATACTACAACGAGATATTAAAACCATAGAGGATTGGCACCGAGCCACCCACCCAAGAAGACAATACCATTTGGCAAAAGCACCTACATGCCCAACTCCAACAACAGACATCTTCCACACCCTTAACACACCTCCTACAAGTTAAAACTCTCCCAAAACCCTATATCAAGATAACCAAATGGTGGAGTACAAAGAGAGGAGCCCATTGACGAATGGAGAAACTAATGGAATTGAAATGGAGGCAATATAAATGGAGCAAACTAAAGAGGAAGTGAAGCCAAAATCAATGTTTACATAGGACTAATGGATGTCATGGCATCAAATTTGTAGTGTGGATCCTATTAGTTTAATTTGATCATGTGTATATATTCCATTTTATAAATAGAATATTTATGTGCTTTAGGGCATAATATGTAAACCCTAAACCAAATGTGAAAGAGAGAAGCCATAAATAGAGTAATGATAACATGAACATCCTCAGTCATAAGAATGCGCTATTGTTGGGTTTTTGTCCTTAGAAACGACCCCAAAAATTGATGGGAACTGTTCCAGATCTCATGTTAATTAGTAGTCATTATTAGGTTGTAGTATAGACACAATCCAGATGGATGTTCAGTCATTTATTAATTACATAATTTTTATTGGTTTATTCTAGGTTGTTCACTGGGAGGCAGTTATTGATATACATTACTCTCTATTATCCAAAAATGCTCTTCTATTCCAAAAATGTTAAGTTTATTTACAATTGAATCATTGAATCAAAGAATAAATGAATTAGGGTTAATTATATACAAAAGGAATCAATTAATACTAATTAAAATACCTCAAACATATTCACAAATAAACAAGAATCAAAAACAATTTAAACTATTCTATATGTTAGTTATATATACTATCCTAAATAATGACTAAGTATGAGGCACAAAACACTAAATAAGTATACTAAACTAAACTAGACAAACATATATACATCTATACTAACACTTAATGTACCTACAGTGACAATTATAAACATCATTAAAGCTTTAGTAAAACTATATACATAACCTAAGGTAATGTACACTGCTCTACTTTACATATACATATTATTTACATATACACACATATATATATATATATATATATATACTTACTATACTACTGATACTTATATATATACATATATACATATACACTCAATACTTTGATTAATTTTAACATTACTATGGTTAGATTTCAATTTAGATCAAAATTTTTGGTTGGCGAGCCTAGGTCTTTCGCAGGATAGACAACCTTAGTGGGCTAGATCAGACCACTACTAAATCAAGCCCTAGTTTATTATTAGAAGTGTATTTTGTCCAATTTTAGGCCCATTCTGCCCCACACTCATGTGTTTACACGCATTCACACATGCATCGCATGCACACTCGCACACACCCACAGGCGTGCACCCAACGCTGACGACTGGGAAGGTCCTCAGCACCGGTGCACTTATAGCACCGTGGGAGCTTGAAGACCCATGATGTGGGACTAATCCCAGCATAAATCAGGCGTGGACCAATTAAAGTCTGTTCTTAAAATAAATTGCACCATTAGAAAGCCCATGCATAAGGCTACATAATTATGCATTTAAATTACAATAATTATGCATTTAATTATATTTAAAAATTACTTAGAGTTAGCTAATTATATACGTTAGATTATTGCTTAATTACTTAATTAATGTACAAATTCATAATGTAATCACTCAATTGACCTATAAATTAGTTAATATATAGTGTGAAGTATTTATTAGGCAATTTTAATTTACTTTTGGTCATTTATTTTAAATATATACATTGATATACACATATTTAAGGGATAAATATATCATTTAAGTCTAAATACTATTATATAGTATAAATATATTATAAATAGGTTAAAAATAATTAAAATTATTATATGCAAGTGCACAATATAATTTACTTTAGTAATAACTTAATTTACTAATTTATTTTATTTTAACCTAGTGATTTTCCTAATTAATTAAATAACTTAATTACATACAATAAATACTTAAATAAATAAATATACTGGTATGTTACAGTATATTATAATTACTTTAATAATTATATACTATTATAAATACAATTATACATATATACATTATTATTTATATTTACATATGTTTATGTACATATAATTGACATAAATAAATATATAATTATATAATTAGTATATATATAGTATAACTCAACATAAATAGTTATTTAAATAATTATAATAGATATATAACTCAGTTATGTACGGTATAGGTATTTAAGTTATTATTTACATTTAACTTAGTAATAAATTATATATACAAGTATAAATACTATATACAAAGTATTTTAGGGTATTTTTCTAGTTTTTATGTTATTTTCATGTCTTATAGAAGTAAGAGAAGAGAGAGAAGGTGAGATGAGAGAAGAGAGACTTCTTTTTTTCTTTTTCATTTTGAATTCATTTATTCAATCTCAGAGTAGACTAAACTGTCTACTGGTATGTTCTACCAATTAGAAGGTTCAGATTACTTTGAAACTTTGTACACACCTATAAAATTATCTAAACCTACTCAAGACATCTTCATTTTATTTATTTTATTTATAATTATATATATATATATATTTTAAGTATTTACAATCTCATATAAACTAGGCCAAAAATGGTTTGTGCAACATGAACCTAAGGCCTCAAAGGAAATTCTATGTGCTGGAACTGAGGTTTATGCATTCACACACACTCAGCACACATCATGAAACATGAATGAGCAATAAACATGATTTTTATCATTGATTCATTAAACTTTACAAAATGGACAGAGTACACCATTTCATGTATGCTGATATTGAATTTAGATAAGCTATTTTAGATTTAATTTGAGCCCAAACTTGTACATGAATGCTTAGACATGAAGTTCTAACAATGTAATACATCAGATAGCTCAAGTAAATATAAAACCTAGCTCAAAATCCCTTGAAACCAAACCAAAACTGACTCAGAATTAGCTTTAGATAATGCTGCTACTGCTACATGTGCAGCAGAACTAATTCAGCAACTGAGGCTGCTATTGTTGTTGCTGAAAATCATATCAAACGGCCTAGATCAGACCTTCTCAAGTCTGATCCAAGCCAACTCCATACCCCTCAAATTTATCCCAGAATCTCACTAAAATCCATTAGGATTGTTGCTATAGTATATGCATATTAGCTGCTAAGTGTTGCTAATCTAATCAAAATAAAGTCAGATAAAGATAACTAAAATCATCCTTGAAATCAATTGCAAATATTTCTTTAAAAGTTTGAAATCCATTTCAATCAAATCATGAGTGACCAAATTCTAAAAACCTTAACTCAATCCATTTTCTTTGTCGACATAAACAACAATAGAGAATTGGATTGAATTAAACAATAAATTCACTTCTCAATCACTCAAAATCTCCATGAGGATCTTCAAAAACTTTTGTCAAGCTCCAAATATCATATTGAAGATCTTTTAGTTTAGAAACCAATGTTGCCCTATTTTGGGCTTTTGTTTCGGGAATTTGCCCAGGTGATCTGATCATCATGAGCTTCTAAACACTTCTTATACAAACCATTGGGTCATGGTTAAGGCCTCAAATAAGTACATATGATTATCCTCGGCCTAACTACCCAAAACGAGGCCTAAGTTGGGCATATGCTCATCTACAAATTGTCACGACCTGATCCTAGATTCCTACAAGACCCGAGACTAGTTCGCCTCGACCAATCCCAAGACCCAGTCATTAAACGAGAAATAACCAAATACCATACATCAAAACACAACCATATAAGTAATGTAACTAAGCTGAAAGAAATTTACAACAACAGGAGAAAAAGAACAGTAATGCTACAATATTACATGCCCTCAAGAATAAAGATACAGCCATCACAACAAAACTAGTACAAATAGACAACATAACGAAAAAGTACTGAAAATATAACTACAGGAACTCACTACAACTAGCAGTAGAAACTATAGCTGAGCTTGACTAGGCCCAGCATCCTCAGCAGCCGGCGGCTCGAGCTGCTCAAATCCCTGACCTATACAAAGTTATACATCTGGAGTCAGCTAACGTTGAGTAGAATGGTGGCTAAAACATAAAATGCATTTAACAAGTAGCTTAACATATTACTTTCCGATCCCAATTATCTTATAATGGTTTGCTGTGAAGAGATCTCTAATCAGGATTCATTACATTACTTAATCTTCTTGTTCCTTAGAGGAACGATCTTGCTTGCAATTTTTCCGTGATGTAGAATGACATGTGGCACTCTCTTGGCCGAGAGAGTCCCTCCATGGTAGTCCTACACCCGGTCTATTTCCCCGAGGTCATGGTCGTGACGTAGCGGTGACTACGACACATGTGATAAGCGCGCAGGTAACTACCCCACACTAGCACACGATCAATCGTTTTCGCTAGCGAGTACGCCCAAACGTACAGTACGGAACAACAAAGGGCCTTGCCCACTCAGAACAGATAGGGGTCTCGCCTCTCCACAGTTCGCGTACCCTCGTCCGACTATCCCGGTTTGCTCAACGAGCGAACAAGAGTCGGTGTAGGGTGGCCATGCCTAACCCCAGGCCCCCTGGGGCAGCTAGCTGCCCCTTCACAAAATAGCTCGCCTTGGTACCACGTACGCGAGGGCCGACAGGAGTCGATGTAGAGTAGCCAAACCCACCCTAGGCTCAACGCAAGGGTGGTAAGCTCCCCTCTACACTACAAGGGATAGTTGCTCTCACGGTACTATGTATATGAAGGTTAGCTCACTTCCCCTAACGGCCGCCCGTGGGCGAAAAATTCCATAACCATCTGGCTCTTCATGCTACGGTATTCTTGTCTCATTCCATACTCCTCGTAAGGTTTGTACATGACTTTACCTTTATCCAGTTTGATATATATATATAGAATAGGTAGTTCAATCATAGTACAGGTTTGTTCATAATGTGGTCCATTACAGATAATACAGACAGCTAATGATTTACTCAATTATTCACATGCATTTTTCTTTAGCCCTAGCATTCATATCACAACCTAGGGTTCCATTGAATAGCTATATTCTAGAGCATACGTTTATTTCTTCCTAGGATTCATCTCATATCCTAGGTTTTAACTAATTGCATGCATTTTATTAACTTGGAGATTTGTAGTTAGAACCACTCTACCAAGGTAACTGGGTAGAATGGGGGCTCGTACAGCAGCTCCTGACGTCTTCGCAGGTCCTGTACACTCGACGGATTGGAGACCTAAGACGTGGATGGACAGGTCAAAAGGATTCCAAAAGATACAGATAGGGTACCACTACGTGAAGAAATTTGTACGGAAAACAATGATGTTTCGCTTACGGAAAACTGACAACATTTGGGCCTTGTACGGGCCTAAAACACAAAGCCTGACAGAAATCAGACGCTAGGAAAGGGGGCCAGACATCTTAAATGACTTGCAGGTATACCTCTCCCGGGGCACCTCTATCGAACGTCTGGAACGTAGTACCGACGTCCGAGGGTTACGTCAGACGTCTAGAGATACTTCCGAATGTCTGAAACTGTTTTGGTCCGCCTCCCAACCACTGACACATGTACATGCATTGTCAGGACTTTGGCAGAGAAGAAATACGGAAAAGCAGATATCTACCAGACGTCTCATTCTACCTTCGGATGTCCAATAAGACGTCTGGATGTCACTCCGGACATCTGATTCTGTGGAAAAAATGACTTCCACGAAACCGCTCTGGCTTTCCTTGCCGCAAGCACTGTAGCAAAGCAGCACGGTGCCCTCCACTCTCATGCTCAGACCCGCTCTCCGCTCTCCACTTGCTCTCTCTCCGGCTCCTTGCTCTCCTCTTGCTCCACTGTGATGGTGTGAGACAAAGAGGAGGAGGGGGTTTATAAAGGGAGAGAAGGTGAGGGGAAAGGTGTGGGCGTCGCAGGGAGTGGTGCAGGAAGCGGGTGATGGCAGTCATAGGGAGTGGTGCGGTGAGGCGTGAGGAGTGGGTGACGGAGTGGCGTGCGCACGGTACGCACCAAAAAAAAAAAGTATTTTCAGACGTCAGGCTTTCTCTCCAAATGCCTGGATAGATGTCTGGTGAACATTCCAAACGTCTTAAGCTACCAAAAAGGTTACGGGTCATTTCACAGATAAAAATTAAATTAAAACACATTAGAATCCTTGCAATACACCTAATTAAGTAAATCAAATTGACTCCAAATCTTACAATTGGGCATAAAATTCAAATCCAAATAAATCAAGCGAATTGATGCAATCAAATCCAGATTGGGGGCTATTGTACACATATGAAGTGAATGAGAAGACTAATGAGGTGTGACTCATCATAGCTAAAATGCCTAAGTTAAGCTAGAAACTAGGTTAAACACTACATAATTAACACAAGAAATGAGTTAGTGTGGAAATTAAGGAGAATGACCTAAAACATCTAATTTGTGTTAAAAATGCACAATTGGGTCAATTAATGAAATATTCTATTCACCAGTGTAATTTGATGATCCAATTGCAACTTGAACACAACTTTAGGTCCAAAAGTTTAAATTAAAAGTGAAATCATGTTCCTAAATGTTCAATTAGGCTTCAATAAAAACTTAGTTGCATTTGGAGATTATTAACACCCTGCATTTTTTATTTTACATATAGGTCCTTCATCCTTCACATTCCACTCACCTAAAAAGTCTCGAGGACCTTTCTGCAAGCTACTAGGGACCTTTTAGCGAAACCTAAGGACCGCGCTGCTTTACTTCCTACTACTTATGGGTCTCTTTGAAACTGTTCCACCATTTCGCCCTTAGTGGGCTACCTTGCAATTTGCCGATAGAACCTGATGCTTCGAGAGGCACTGTAGCTCGTGAAGAACACGGGCTACAACTGTCGTCCATTCCTTACTCCCTCAATCCTACGGCCGATTCATCTCTAATCTTCCTGCACCTTTGTGCAAAGTAGCTTTCCCTCACCCAAATCCCATCTAACGGTGGGATTTAACTCTAAACCTTCTCACCCTCCTCTCAAACACATCCCATCGTACACCCTAAACTCGCCCAATCTCACTTAGCCAGTGCCCTAACCACCCCAACGCCAATATAGGAAGCTTCCTTGAGCCCTGCACGTGCGATCAGGTCCCCACCTACATCTCTCAAGTTGATATTTCATCCTCTCTAGTTTGCTCTCCCCATACTAACCCTGTTCCTCCGCCTATGTGGTGGAATTCCACCTCCTTCGACCTCTCCTCGCTGCCAAGGACCACGCAACACCTAATGGTGACCTAGAGTCCCACTAGTGGACATTCAGATCGCTAGAGATCCTCCCCCATTCGTCACTGTAGCCACCAGCTATGGATCTTCAAAGGCCTCATTCTTCCATTTAGATTAGGTTTTAATGCTTTTTAGGTTAGTTGTAGTATAGAGCTCTCTAGGAGTACAATTAGATAGCAACCTCATGGATTGATTGATAGTTTTAGGAGTAGAGTAGATTAGGGAGCTTTTCACCAAATTTGCCTCCTCTAATCTGAATAGCATTCACCCCTTCATAATGTCCATCTGATCTCCCCCTACACTCAACACTCACTTCTGCATGTTTTCCTCATATTTTTACCATCAATTACCAACACATTAAGGCTCAAATCAGATCTAATGTACTGACCATCCAGATCTAATTTTGAGCGCCAAATCCCATCTGAGGGTCATCCCACTCATTCCACATGATCACAATGATCCTCCAATGGTTTTGAATGAAGTGATTCAATGATTTCATATGATCTGAGGTTAATCTGAATTTTGCTTTCCATTGATTGCTAGAGCCATGGAAAATTAGTTGTACTGATTTGAGGCTCTAGCAATGATTCAAATACCCATTTAGATGAGATTTGGATTTTAAACAAAATGGTTTCAATGTGTTGCGCAAGAGTTTAGTTAAGTCTGAGAAATTCAAATGAAGGTTTGGGATACGATGTTAGTGGATTACAATGTTTGATTTAATTTATTTCTTCATGTTGTCTATAGCATAAGAAGGGGATTAGATTAGAGTGTATTTTGTTTTTGATCTTCAATCTGATTTTTAATGACTCCTAGACTTATCAACCAATGTTTGAAACACTTCTAAATTAAGCTTTAATGCGTTTGAAAGCCTGATATGAATTTTTACCTTACATTGTCTATAGTGTAAGGTGAAGAACATATTAGGGTTTCAAGAATTTTTGGGAGTTGTGTTTAGATTTCCTTGGATTTCAGAATTTTTAGAAACCAAGTTGAGATGATTTTTGTGAAGATTTCATTCATGTATCTCAGTTCTGGGATGCATTTCTACATCCCAGGTCTGAGATGAGATTTGAATTCCAAGGGAAACTGATGGTGATTTTGATGCATAGATTTGGTTCTTAAGATGAGTTTTAAAACATAATTTGTTTTCTATTGATTGTGCTCACACTTTGGACTATTTTGAATCTCCCATTTTAACACATTAAAGGCTGCATAGCAATTACATTTAGTGTTTTCATCTCTATTTTTAAGAGATTGGTGGATCTGAGGGTCTCTGTGATGAATGACACTTAGATATAAATTTTCAGACCCAAAGTGGCCTAAAGAAGCCTCAAATCAGACTTAACTGGTTTGATTTCTGTAGCGAAACAAAGCAATAGCAACAGTAGCTGCATTACTGTCTGAACAGGCTGGATCTTGGCTGGTTTGAGGATGATTTGAGTTCTTTTTAAGAAATGGATGCGCTAAACATGTGTGAATTGTATAATATTATTTGCGAGCATTCATGTACGAGGTTTTGATTTTAATTCCATCTAAATTGCATATAAACCTGGTTTTAAGTTTCTTGTGAACTCATATGAAATGAATTAACTGTCCAAATTGTGTTTCACTTGAGATCTAAATGCAAATTATGTTTAAATGATGAAACATCTTCCTTATAATGTGTTGGATGTTCTTAGATGCTTATACCCCATTTCAGCACTTAGATTTTAGCATGAAGCCTTAGGTTCCATTTTTAAACACCCTTTAGACTTAAACTTGGGTTAACTTGTAAATAAATAAAAATGATAAAAAAAATTACAAAAATATAAATAAACTTGTCTTGAGTAAGATCAAGTATTTTTCTAGGTGTTAGTCAAGTTTCAAAGTAATCTGAATCCCCAACTTGGTAAAACATACCAACTGATGATTTAGTATACTTTGAAACTTAATAAAAGAAACTTAACTCAAAAGACCAAGAAGAATTCTTCTCTCTCTTATCTTACTCTTTCTCTCTCATCCCCTACCTCCATTATACATATAAAACTATAAAAATCAGAAAATCTTCAAAAATGCCCAAAAATACCTTGTATAGTGTATTTATACTTGTAAATCTAATTTAAAATTAAGTTATATATATTGTAAAATATGTCAAAATTGTACATAATTAACCTATAATTGTACATTATATATTAAATTAAATATTAAAATTATTTATTGTATATATAACTTTATTGTATAATTATATATTAATTTATATTAACCTAGTAATTATAAAAACCTATGTATATGTAAATAATTATATCTAATACTGCACATATGTATTTAACTAAGTAATATATATTGTATGATACCTGTATATTTATTTAATTATGTATTTACAGTAGGTAATTAAGTTATTAAGTTAATTAAGTAGATTATTAACTTACAATAAAATAAATTAGTAATTTAAGTTAATACTGAAGTAATTTATTATGCATACTTGTATAGTATTATTTTAAGTATTTTCTATTTATACTGTATTTATAGTGTATTACAGTATTTATAAATTAAATATGTATATAACTAACCTAAACGTGTATTTAAATGTAAATAAATTAAAATAAATTCTCTAAAATAAATTAAAAATGTGTAATAAATAATTTATTATGTAAACTAACTCTGTATAAAGTCAATTTCAAAATTTAGTTACTAATTTATACTTTAATCAACAAATTAAACTCTAATTTAATGTATACAAATCCCTAACTTTAACTAATTTTAATATATATGTAAATAGCTTAATTGTGTAAATAAACTACATAATCATGTAGCCTTATATTAGGGCTTTCCAAAAATATAATTTATTTTAAAAACAAACCTAATTTGGGCCCTCAAATCGAGGGCCAAACCCTCGAATTCCATATAGATCCAAGTGCAACACAGCGCTCAGTTGGCATTATTCTTTAGCGCCACATCGTGGAGAATAGAGCAGCTGAAGGCCTATATAACAAATTTGGTGCAGCGATAGCACAGTCATCAGCACTTGGCGCACCTCCTTACCATTAACCCATTTCTCTCTGATCCGATCTGAGTATATACTGAGCATTTGTGAATAGTGCATGGGTCGCGGGCCTGCACTATAGCTGGGCCTATTGTGGGCCTGTAATGGGCCTAAAATCGAATAAAAAAACATGCTTAATTAACTAGGGCTGATCCCTAGTAGTGGTTTGGTCTTACCCTAATGAGGTGCTGTATATCCCACGAAAAGGATCCGCCCGCCCATTTAAAACCCAATTTTTAGGTTAATGAAAAGTGTCTGTGAGAGGAGAAAGCATCCTACATCAACTAAGTGTTGTGTGAAGAAGAGAAGAGAGGAAGAGAACCTAAGAAAGGAAGAGACTGAGTGTGCTTATGTGTGTGCATGTATATGTATATATGTATTGTATGTATACATATATGTACAGTATAGTATAATAGTAGATGTATATATGTAGTAAATAAATATATGTAAATAATGTATACGTATATAGTAGTATATATGTATATGTAAAGTAGAGCTCTTGTTTGAATCTTATATGTATATAAATAACATTAAGGTTTTAGTGACGAATATATTTGTCACTGTAGATATGTATATATGTTAGTAAATGTATTCTTCTACCTTATGTTATGTATACATTTTACTAAGGTCTATACTAACATATATATATGTTACTATATGTATGTTAATATAACTTAGTATAGTATATATTAGTAGTTATTTTTGTACCTATATTTAGGTATTACTTAGAGTAGTTGTATATAACTAACCTAGTGTAGTTTTAACTGATTTTTTATGCCTGTTATGTGTAAAACTATTTAAGGCATTGTAGTGTTTATTAATTGATTCATTTGTATACAATTAACCAATACATTCATTCATTTCGTAAATAAAATTAACATTTTTGGAAATAAAAGAACATTTTTGGACATAGAGAGATGTATATTAATAAATGCCTCCCAGTGAACGACCTAGAAACTAATTAGTAAACATTGTAATTAAATAAAATGACGCGACATATATTTGCATTGTGACGAATATACTACAACAATGACACTTAAAACACCATTTTTATTGCAACGTGATTGTCGTTGATCATATTTTTGGCCTGTTGCTGGGGAAAAATACCCGACAATAGTGCTTTATTATGGTTGAAGATGTCGAATATATGTCAAAGACCCCCAGGTGGATTTGAGCGCTATCTAGATCTAGAAGTTCAAGAACTTCGAATTTAGATATGCTCGGTGGATGGGGTGGTTTGCAGATTAAAACACGAGGAAAATAGTAGAATGCAGATTGTAAAGCATAGAAGAAGATCAATGAATCGACGTGAAGGTGGAAAAACACCTCTCTGATTTGAATTGATCAAAGAGGGAGAAATTGGAGCTAATCTAAGCTACTCCTAATCTAAACTAACAAGTGATGAATAAACTATCTAATTCTACTCCTAACTAATCTAGAAAGCATTTAAAATTACCTAGAAAGCAGTAAATCCTAATCTAATAAGAAGAAGGGGACTCTCTTGGATTAACAGCCGGTGGCTAAAGAGGACGAAATGGGAGAGATCTTCAGTGAGTGAAAAGCTTACTAGTGAAGTTTTAGGGACGTCCTCAGGCATACGCCATCCCTAGCGATGTGGAGGAATTAAGGAAGAAGGGGCTCCATTGCTGTCACCAATGGAGTCGAGTGGAGAGGATAGGAGGAGCTGGAGAGGACAAATGGAGAACCCAAGGAAGGAGGAGGGGGGTTCGTCTTCACGTGCAAGCATCTATGGAGCTAGTTTTATAGGCGCAAGGGGTGATCAAGGCATCGAAGTATGGGATTAATCAACTTGGGTGGGAACGGTGGGGTGAGAAGGGTAGGAGCACGAAAAGGTTTAGAATGAAATCCCACCGTAGGATGGGATAGAGGTGGTCATGATGCTCTGCGCATAGGCGCAAAGAGGATGGTGGTAGATCAACCCTTGGATCAAAGGCTTAGTGATTGAACGATGGTTGTAGCTCAAGTTCCTCATGGAGGAACAGTGCAGAGAGAAGAGAACGTTGAGGCTCAGGTCTTTTGGTGAAATTTCACCAAGGACCTTATATTGAAATGGTGTGAATGTTACAAGGGCAGCCCAAAAGTGACAAGAATCATAACAGAACAGTCTCTAAAGTCTCACCAAGAAGCCCTTGCGGCTTTTAAAGATGGGGAAATGTATTGATCAAAGGACCTAAGTGTAAACAACTAAATGCAAGGTCCTAATGATATTCAAATGCAATGAGATTTTTATTGAAGCTTAATTGAATATTTTAGAACACGATTTAACTCTTGATTTGTAATTTGGAGCTCAAATAGGTGTTCAATTGACATTTGGATCATCACATTATTTTTATGTATATAATATCTCATTATTTGACCTAATTATGCATTTTTAACCCAAATTTGATGTTTTTGGTCATTTTCATTAATTCTCACACTTAACCTACTTATTATGTTAATAAGATAGTATTTTAACCTAATTTCTAGCTTAACTTGAGAATTTTAGCTATGATGAGCCACATCTCATCAAGTAACAAGCTTTGGCCTTTCTTATCTATGTTGAGAAAGCATAAGGCATATATGGAATGCTAAAAAAGCAAAGCATTGATGTTATTATATTAGATATGAAGCTAGATGTAACATGGTGATGATGCTGTGGATGTTAAGAAAGCATAGCATTGATGTTGTGGAGATTAAGTCACCATATGTTATAGATGTGAAGCTAAATACCCCATAGCATTCAGTGTTGTGATGACCCAGGTCCCACCAATCGAGTAAATTAACTTGATGAGACCTGATTGGTCAAGTATGAAATAGCATCCAACACATAACAAGATTGAAGTCACCTAACACATAATCTCAAAACATTAATAGCCAAAAAGAAATTTATAATGCATCAAGTAAAAGATTGCTAACAAAAGCAATAACAATTCACTAGATCTGTAGTTTATTCATTATAATCATAATACCCAAACATGCCATCAAGTTATTTATTTGCATTAGTTCAATTAGTCATCAATCACAACCCATTAATATGAGACAATCATAATATTAATTATTATGTTCAAGTACTCGACGAGTAATAAGGCTAAACCAATTTTCTCAATTAATTCTTGACTAATTTGTCAATATCAATTTATTAACTAATCTTCGAATAACTAAATTAATAAAATCAATTAATCAACCCATAAGTCTCATCATTTAAATCCATTGTTTATTTATATATGCAGGAGAAATACTCGAAGCTTTTCACTGTTGAGTTCATAACACCTAAGTTTGTTTCTCTTTAAGGTTGTTATGGACTTGATAGTGTTTTGTGTTCTCCTCCAATATAACCTTACTCGAGATTCATGAGCAAAACTCCCTTTAAGGTTGTTAGGTTTGTAAAGCCTTAAACTTGGATTCTAGAGTCATTTAGGACTTAAGTGTGTCAAAATGAACCTTTCGACACTTGTCGAGTATAAATCAGGTTTGCGTACCCCAAAAATAAGAAAAATGAATATTTTGGTCAAACCCAATCAACCTTGGTGAAATTTTCCTAAATACCTTATAAATGGTACTATTAGATTCCTTTTGTCATAAGCTTTTCAATGGTTCAAGTTGTGTAGCGTAAGTTATGCATGGAACTCATTTAATGGAGACATAGGTGCATACAAACCGAAATCGAGGGTCTGGGGGAATATCTTTGTCGAAATTCGGGTTTCGAGTTCTTTCGGAGTGACCATGATCTCCTGGTGACATTAAGTAGAGTAGTCTCTCTTTTTTCTCATGTGGTTTGTCTACAATGCGATTTTCTTTACGTATTGAACCATTTAGCATGTGTTCTTGCCTCTTGCTAAGATTAGAACCTGTGCTCGTGTTTCTTACTATTTTTGGGTACTTAAATGCTTCATTGATGTTGTGGTTAAGATTGATAACTTAGAATTGTGAAGAATTGAATTAAATAGATGAATGATTGGGTTTACTCAAGTGGTGGGACCTAGGTTGTCACAAATGCTGTGAGTAGCATTTTAGTAAGAAGTCCCTTTTGAGATTAGATCTTTGGAAAATGTTTGTTTAGAATATTGGAATGCCATAAAAAGACCCTACAATGCACTCATTATTACCTTCATTTAGATTAAGAAATTTTTAAAATAATTTCCTTTATTATCGCATGTACTAGTGTTAATCCATTTGCACTACTAGATGTTGTGCTATTTGTTGTAGCATTATTGATGTTAAAAGCATTTAGTAGTGGCTAGAAGGCCCCAACGTTAGTGCATTATTATTTTAGCAAAGTCTTCCATGTCATAGCATTAATAGTATCGTTCATCGCATCAATGCTATGGCTTGGCATAGTTTACTTTGATGCTATAGCATCAATGCTATGACATAAATTTACATTTGTTTGGAAATTCTTTCAAATATATAAATTTGCATTTGTTTGGACATCCTTTCAAATATTCGAGCTTAAATACCGTATGTTCAATAATGACGTAAAGAAGTAATTCAGGAAGACACCACTAGGGATGATTCTTGATCGTAACTTCTCATAGTAGCTGAAGGATAAGGACCTCCTATATAAGTTGGTTGGATGTTGAACCTACAATTGGAGACTTCAAGATGGGAGGGAAAGATGAATTTTTTATGGTATATCATGTGTCGGTCATTAGATTGTTGAAAGAAGGAACTCCTTATGGTATATCATGGTCTACCACTAAGTAGATCTGGTTTGGGGTAACTTGAGCTATAGAGAGAATTCAGTTACTCAAATAAAGATATAAGGAAGTGATTACCCAGTTCATGCCCATCAATGAACATTAATTGCATCTCAAGAAAGTTGCCAGTATCTTGATGCACTATTTTGGTTGAGTAAAGAGCTTTGATCAACAATTGCTCAACCAAGGCTAGGAGTAGAATATTCTAGCCCCACAAGCCTTTTGG
Source organism: Thalassia testudinum (assembly GCA_037157565.1). Classification (NCBI taxonomy): domain Eukaryota; kingdom Viridiplantae; phylum Streptophyta; class Magnoliopsida; order Alismatales; family Hydrocharitaceae; genus Thalassia; species Thalassia testudinum. The sequence continues at coordinate 5,928,608 of JAZHRO010000040.1, read as the reverse complement.
ATTTACCTCAGATCAGACTCAACAAAATTCAATATAAGTTCTAAGATTTGATTGAGTTCTTGTGAGATTTGATCAAGATTTCATAAAAAATGAATGACCCTTATATAGTTTATCCATTGGCCTCTCACATGGTAGGAGATTAGTCCTTAATAAATGTTTATATCCAAAGTGGTTTGTGTTGGAACACATATTCCAAATTGTTCGATTTTGTTGTTAACAAAACTCCTATGAGAGTAATATTGTATATTAAGATGTGATTGTAGGATAGTGGTGCAAAATGATAAAATGGCATACTCAAACAAGAAGCAAAGTGTATTCATATTCGTGCATCAAAAGGATGCAAGAAGCGACTCTAATGAACTCTTGCAAGAGGAAGTGGAAGGATACTAAAGAAAAATCATGCAAGATTCTAGTCTCTCGAGTTATATTATGTGTTTAACATTTGATTATCATGCGCTTTGAAACTCGTATTTAGAATATCTTAAAACCTCGTTTTTAAGAATCTCTAGAAGAATTTCTTTCAAAAGAGCTTGAGTTATATCTATGTTAGATGGAAGTCATTAGGAGTAAATTCAACATAAACAAAAATTACTATCCACTAACCTAAACAATTTTTTTTGGAATTTTAGGAATTTTTCTTTTTTTTTTTAAATCTTATAATGAGGAATAAGAGCTAAATATAAAACTGAAGACTAATCCTAAACTAATAATTAAAAATTGTACACGAATTGAGAAACAAATTAATTAACTACGAACTTCTAAACTAATCACTAAACTAATGAAAATAAAAACAAATCACTAAAGCAAAATTTTATTAATGCAAAATAATGTCAAAATTACAACTATAGAGAGAATAGAGAGAGAAAGAAAGAGAGAGAAAAAAAGAGAGGATGGAGCAAGGGGAGATTCTTGGCATAGTGGTAATGAGTGACAGATAATTGTGGGCGATTGTTAATTACTGTGAGATCCTGTTAATAATTATCCACTAATTAAGGGTATAAAAGGAAATTAACCCTCTAATGAGAATAAAGGTCTTAATTGCTTAGGCTATGGAATTAGAAGACTAGGAATCTTATAAAATAGACCTAATGGTTATCAAGGACAAAAGCTTAATTAGGAGGTGGAATAGCCCTTAGGAAGGACTTGAAAGTAAGGGAACTACAATTGTGGTAAGGTGGAAATAAAGAATTAAATGTTGGAGGATCACCTGAAAATTTTCAACTCTAGTGTACCTATGTTAGTGGTTATTAAAATATGAAAAATATGTTGGTGCACCGGTACACATTGAAGTGTGCCCATACAAGTAAGCTACAATCTCTCCCTAACTTCAAAATGAAGTTAAGGATGGTAACAAACATGTACTAATACATATTAATTTGAACTGCTACATGTGACTCACAATCTGTGAGCTACTTGTACCAATACAGATACATTGTTCTAGTATAAATGACTACCTATTTTGGGGTTATGTTTTTATGAAAACCAACACTCTGAGCATGATGTATCTATACAACCTATTCTGCATTGGTACACTTGACTATTGTGACAGATCCAATTTCTATTTTTGTCCTACTTTGAATTAGATTTCTTCCTAATTTGTGTCCAATGGCTATAACTCAAAATTAGACCTTTGAAAGTCTATAAATAGTACTCTTATACACTTGTTTTTAAACACAACACTCAAGAGAAAAATCAATTGAGTTAGAAAAGCGATTGTGCACCTCAAACACTCATTTTCTCACAACATTGCCGACATGCCTACATTCTTTGCATTTTGATCAAGGGATTTTAATCTGGATCTTCATCAAGCTCCCAGTAACTTTGTTCTAAACTTTTTTATCAAGAGAGGCTCTAGGAATTTCTATATCTTGATCTTATATTCCATTTGTATTGTTGTTGTGCTAAGCACTTAGCTAGCACCCTATTTTTCACTTTCTTCTTATCTCTTGTACCTTGGGTTCAGGTCACCTGTCAATTACCTCAATTTTTTATTTTCAAATATTGATTCTCTTGAGTAGAGAGAATTGGGTTCACAATCCTAGGTTAGGAGACTTGGGTAGAGGTTTTTATCCAATGGGGTATTTCTCGATAAATCTTGTGTTAAGCTTGTGATTTTATATACCACACTATTCAACCCCCATTCTAGTCTGTGCCTGAGATCCCATAGATTCAATAAGTTTTATCAAAGCATGAGGAGGTGTAACACACCAACTCACATGGAAACACTTGCAAAGCATACAAAGGGGTAGTCCCCTATTTGTCTTCCACTCTTTGACAGGGCGAACTACAATTATTGGAAGAGGAGGATGCTCTAGATCCTCCATAAGGCAATGGACTTGGAGGTCTGGGAGGTGATCAAAATGAAGTATCAATGGATGATCAAGGTAGAAGGATAGCAACTCAAGACTGATGAAAAGAAGAAAGCAGTAAAAAATGCCAAGACAATAAGCACCTTGTACGGTACACTAAACAAGGAATAGTTCAACCATGTCTCTACATGTGAGACTGCCTTCGAGATCTATAATACCCTAGAAGTAACTCAAGAGGGAACCACTAAGGTAAAAGAAACTTGCATTAGTTTACTAATGCAAGAATATGAATGTCTTGATATGACAGAGGGAGTGACAGTCAAGGAGTTGTACACACGGTTTACAGATATCGTAAACCCTCTCAAGTTGCTCAATTTATAAATACGATTGTTTAAAATTTTCAAACATTCAAAAGAAATAGGAATAAGTATAGAGGGAGTTTGAGTCATCCTCAGGGCGAAAAATTATCAAATTACTAACCACTAACCTAAACAATTTTTTTTGGATTTTTTGAAAATTTTCATATTTTTTTGAAATCTTATAATGAGGAATAAGATCTAAATATAAAACTGAAGACTAATCCTAAATTAATACATAAAAATTTCACATGAATCAAGAAACAAATTAATTAACTACGAACTTCTAAACTAATCACTAAACTAATGAAATAAAAACAAATCACTAAAACAAAATTTTATTAATGCAAAATAATGTCAAAATTACAACTATAAAGAGAATAAACAGAGAAAGAAAGAGAGAGAGAAAAAGAGAGGATAGAGCAAGAGGAGATTCTTAGCGTAGTGGTAACGAGTGATAGATAATCACAGCGACTGGCAATTACTGTGAGTCCCTGTTAATAATTATCCACTAATTAAGGGTATAAAAGGAAATTAACCCTCTAATGAGAATAAAGGTCTTAATTGCTTAGGCTACGGAATTAGAAGACTAAGAATCTTATAAAAATAGATCTAATGGTTATCAAGGACAAAAGCTTAATTAAGAGGTGGAATAGCCCTTAGGAAGGACTTGAAAGTAAGGGAACTACAATTGTGGTAAGGTGGAAATAAAGAATTAAAAGTTGGAGGATCACCTAAAAATTTTCAACTCCCTCATTTAAGCACTTATGGATACATGCTAAGACCCACATTATCTTTTCCGATCACTTTCTTCTTCCTTGTGCATTGCGAGAGAGGAGGAGTTCCCCCATTGATGTGTAAAGGAGGAACTGAAGGTAGAGCTCCCTCTTGCAACTCAAAATCAGGGGAGAAGGCTCATCACTTTCCTTAGACAAACCTTAAGTTAAGGTTTAGAGCTTAATCTTGTAATGGGAATTCTGGATTTTTCTTTTGATGGGCGTTTTCCATTCATGTCATGATGGCAGTTAGGGAAGGATTAGGGATGGATTCCTCTCCAAGTTATTTGTTTCATTTTGGTCTAAGTCTTGCTATTGTTGTTGGGTGTTTGAGCTCAAGTTGGAAGGGGATTGCTGAAGATCCTGACAGAAAGAAAAAGAAAAACGAGTAGCAACAATAGCTACAAAATCACCAGGTAGAGCAATCTATCTTCATGAATCTTGTAATGACCTGTTACATTTTTAGTCGGATAAGACGTCTAGAGTTTCAGTCAAACGTCTGGACACGTGCCCAGATGTTTGAAAGTGAGACTTTTGTATTGCGCTTTGCGCTCTGCACGCGGGAGGCGCGTAGAGGCCGCTCTCTCTCTCCCTCCTTCACCCCCTATCGAACCCTAACACCCCTCTATATAAACCCCCTCCCTTCCCTTCTCCTCTCCTCCTCACACGACTCAAGCCACCGCCACCTCCACCTTCTCCTGCGATGGTCGTCCCCCTCCGTCTCTGCTGCAGCTGCAACGAGGAAGGAGAGCCACCAGCGAGAGAAAGCGGGGAGGAGCAAGAGCGAGAGAGTGCGAGGGAGTGAGAGTGGGGGAGGAGGGAGACGACTGCAAGAGCTCGGTGGAGCTCGAGGAGGAGCTCATGAAAGATAGGAGCCAGTGAGGAGCTGTTCAAGTTCCTGCACCTGTTGGAGCTACCGCTACGGGTGGAGGTGTGAGCGAAGCAAGCTGCGAGGAGGTTGTGTACGGGAAGTTTTCTAGTATCAGACATCTGGAGTGAAGTCAAGACATCTGGCGAGGCATCTGGACGTCCAGAGCTGAGGTCGGATCTCTGAAAGCACGTATCGCATGAGGTATGTACGTTCCTACGTTGATTTCCACCATGCAGAAGATCTCAGCGCAGGAGTTGTTGGGCTAAAATCGTGCCTGCATTTTTGTACGCAGGTGCAAGCATTGGGAAGGCACGCGATGCGCTTTTCCAACCACTTTTGGACGTCTGATCACATCGCCAGACATCCGAAGGTGCTTCCAGATGACCGAAGACCTTGTCCGACGTTTGAAGCTGCCCGCAGACGGTCATAGAGGGAGTCTGGACGTCTAATCAGCCGCAGGGAACAAAAGATGAGTTCAGAGGTCTTTTAAGACTTTTGGGATTAGTCCCAAACGTCTGATTTTGATCTGTAACCGTGTTTTTTAGCCTGTTTAAGACCCAAACAGAATCGAATTATCACAAATGAAGTACCGTTGTTTTCTACTTGAGTTCCTCTACGTGTTCATGTTGAGTATCTACTGTTTTGAGCTCGTCTAATGTACATTGGTCGCTGGTACAGGTTACCAGCCAGTGGCATGTTTGGGGCCCACGGAGATGACGAGATCTATAACACAGGCCCCCATTCCTCCCATGATACCCGGTAGAGTGGTTTAATTTAATTGTTAATAATTTAATAAGAATGCGCTTGGTTGGAATAATCAGATTGAACTCTAGGATATGAAATGAACCCTAGGGTAGAAATGAATGAGCCTGTTTGAGCTGTACTGTTTACTGAATACATGGTTAAGATAACTTACTAGCAAATGCCTTTAGTATAATTACGAGATACATGTTAAAATACGAGCTGCCTGTATGTAAATGAGAATTGAACTGAGAAACCGCAAGTTGCATATTATGATTGAGAATTGAATTATGGAAACACAAGCTGCCTGTATATGGATGAGGAACGAGTTATGAAACATGAGATCTGGACCGAGATAAATGAGACGAATATGAGCATGAACCCTACGGGGAATTAGGAGTAGAACTCCTGTGGATAAACAGAATCTGGAATGTAGACGGAAAGTGTGCTGGCCCTTATGTACACGGTACCAAGGAGAGCAACTGTCCACTTTTATTGTAGAGTGGAGCTAGCCTCCCTTGGGTTGAGACCTGGGATTAGAATTGGTCACTCTACACTGACTCCTATGGCCCTCGCGTACACGGTACCAAGGTCTACTACTAGTGTAGGGAGGGAGCTAGCCACCCCACAGGTCCCGGGGTTCAGCTAGCCACCCTACTCCGACTTTGTTAGGCCCTTTGGGCAAACCGAGGTAGTCAGACGAGGGTGTACAGACTGTGGAGGGGTGAGACCCCTGTTCTGAGATGACAAGGCCCTATACTGTTTCGTGTTGTACTTTGGGCGTACCCGCTAGTGGAAACGACTGACCGTGTGTTCGTGCGAGGTAGATACCCATGTGCTTATCACGCGTGCCGTAGTCACCGCTGTCTTGACAGTGACCTCGGGGTGGTTGACTGGGTGTAGAACTACCACGGGGGACTCTCCTGACCAAAAGAACACCATGTGTACCTTCTACTCTACGGAAAAGACTGCAATCAAGATCGTTCCCACGAGGAACATGCAAGATCAAGAAATACCTAGACACTCTGAGAAATAGATGAAACAGAAACACTTAAATGAGAAAAATAGAATTGAGAAATAAACCTATTATTGTTTTTACTGTACTTGTACTTAAATAATATAAACACCACTCTACTCAGCGTTCGTTGACTCTGTCTTTTCATAACACTGTTCAGGCCCAAGAGTTGAGCAACCCGAGTTTCCGGCTGCAGTGGGTGCTGAGCCCAGCCGAGCCCAGCCATAGTCATTTTTTAGCTCTTTCATTTTCTACTGTTGTAGTGAGTAATGGACACATGCTTTACTGTTCCTGCTACTTCCTGTTCCTTTACGCTTTCTGTTGTTGTGGTGGCATGTACTATATTTTGAGGTAGTTGTTCTACTTTCTTTACTACTTCGTACTTTTCTTTTGCTTAGTTATATTGCATGTGTGAACGTGGTTTATTTTCCTGCTTTTGGTTATTTCTTGTTGGACAACTAGGTCTTGGGATTAGTCAAGGCAAGCCGGACTCGAGTCCTGTAGGGATTTGGGAACTGGGTCGTAACAAATCCCCTTAGGTCTATTGGAAATGTCAATAGAATGAACATCAAATGGGTGATCTAGATTCTATATTGAGTAGAGAAGGCTGGAGATGTGTGCATGATGGACTATGTGCTTGCATGCATGATTAAACGAAGCTATATTAAAATCTTAACCTTAGAATGGGGTTAATGAGTTTAACTTTGATTGCTAAGGGCTCAAGGAGTATGGTTTTGCTCTTAGCAAGGCTCTAAATTGTTAGAATTAGGAAAGAAGTTGCATACATAAGTTTTGTAGTAGAAATTGAGGACAAACACCGCCAGTGGATGTTTCCGCGCAAGGTAGCTTGATCGTGTTTTAACAGATATCTCGTTGTAATATAGATGAACTCTCCACGAAAACAAATGAAAATTTATAACTCGGAATTTGAAATATCCTGATGTCGAACTCAAGGAGCACACTTTGATTCTAGAAGCATACAAATTCACAATTTACTATGATATACTATTTTACAAAAATTGAAGAGAGAGAGAATGAACAAAAAATCCTTTTCTTCTTTTCTTTCTTTCTTCTCTTCTTCTTCTCTCTTCCTTCTCTTCTTTCTCTGCCTTTCCTTTTTCGAACGTCTGATTCTTTGAATCAGATGCCTTATCAACCCCTTTTCAACAGTGCCTCGCAACCCCTTTCTTTAGTTGTCTTCTTGACCTTCCTGTCTTCTTCTTTCTTCTTCAGCTGCTGCGGCTCTTCTTCTTCTCTTTCTTTTCTCTGCAGCCTCCTCCTTCCTGTCTTCTTCTTCTCTTTCTTCAGATGCTTCTACCTTTCTTCTTCTTCTCCTATTTCCCTGCACTTACATGGGTAGGCAAAACCTAATCCCTACCCGCCCCACGTCTCTCTCTCTCTATTTCTCTCTCAACAGTTCTCTCCCAGAGCATTCGCAAGTACGCAAGTCGGGTAACGCGCCCGAGACCAGGCCCACCGGCGTGCGGTGGTGGGCGAGTGCTTGGTCAGGTAGTCGGGTGCGAACCCAGGCCCGTAGGGCGTGTGCACGGGCTAGGGCGGGTGCGAGCGCGTGGCGCGCTACATGCGTGGGTGAGGGACCCGACCCCAATGTATCAAAGGCGATAAGCCTTATGCAGGAATTCAATTTATGCTGCAGCGCCCACTCACCCACTTCCGAGGTGGGACTAAACGTCCCACTTGCCTGTCGTGCACACCCGCAGAGGTTTAGCTACTCAATTGCAGCTGTTGCGAGGATCCTTGAAGCCAATCAAAGGCCCGGGTGTGTGCGCGAGACCAAGCCGCGCCTTCTGGACCTGGGGACCGGGAGCGCTGCAGCATGGAGAAGCTTGCAAAGCAGCTTCGACCTGCTAATCAATGGCGGTGAGCCCCTGAAACCTGAAAGCACCAAAATAGCCTCACGACCACGTTAAAAAGCTCAGGGAGGCATGGGAATGCCTGTGGGAGCGTGCCTAGGGTTTACTGTGGTCGTGGAGTTGGGTGTGTTCGGTGGGCGAGTATAGAGGTATTAGCGGTCAATGGAGATGGGGAAACTGCTTAGTGAATGATGGCGGAGGCCTTGAGGGGTCTGGCGAGGTGGATGGAGGCATGGAGCGGCGGGAACACCTCGCCGGTGGTCTGCCGGAGGTGGAGAAGGTGGCGGTGGACAGTGGCATAGAGGGATCGAAAATGTGATTTAAAAGAGAGGAAATGAAGGTGCGGCTGTCCACCGTCCAATGGTACAAACCTAATTATGTACCTAAGGAATCCAATGGTGAAGTTTGATTTTAGATTTGACCACGTTTGACTAGTCAATTTGCACAAAAACCCAAATTAGGTTAAAAATTGGGTATGGTTCTCAATCTAGGCCCAGATAGGTTCCAATGGCAAAATTGAAGGTTCTAAACCCTAGGGGATATTTTTTCATGAATTTTAGAGGGTTTGATTGATTTTTATCTTTCCTAGAACTTTGTGAATTAAAGTAGGTTTGTTTTAGGGTTACAGAATGTCATTTAATTCCTAAAAGTTACTATAACCCTTTTCAGATCAAGTCATCCCACTTTCTTTCTTATTAAGCCCATTTGACCTGTGTTTAGACCCTTAGACATCCCTTTTGTGTACTGCATTGGTAAAATTGCAGTTTTACCCCTTGTGAGTTGCTTTATACTTAAATTTATAGTCCTTTGATTTAGGATTTCCCTTAGGTTGTGTAGGAGCTTTTGTGTACTTATTTAGGTCAAAATGTGCTAGTTAGGGTTCATGATGAGGCTCTCATCATACCCCCATGCCTAGTTTTTGTTAGTCCCTTCGCAAAAATTTAACATTTTAACCTCTTTTCTAGACCATGAATTTCTTCCATCAAGTTTTGATAAGTGTTTTTTCTCTTGTATCCTTGATTAGGTCAGAATGCCAATCATAGGCCAAAAAGGTACTTTAGTACCAACCAAGATCTACATCTGTCTAACTTTAGCCTCAGTCTTTAGGAAACGTTTTTAAGGCCTACAGGAACTAACCTAAAGTTTATTGGACTCTGTGGTTAAAGCACCCGTGCTTGAGATATTTTTAGCCTTCGTTCAGTTTGCAGTGCATTTTGTAACAGAGAGAGAAGATTTATTTGTTTGGAGAGTTTTCTCTCTCTTATCTTTTTAGTTCTAGCTTAGGATTGGCTTCACAACATGATCTATATCGGATTCCTTGTCCCCATCATCAATCCTCAAGGGTCCCTGGTAGTCGATGCTTCGAGATAACACCGCCCATGGTAACCCCTAGAACCCTGGCTTTCGAGATTTCGAGATAATCCCGTCCATGGTGTTCTATGGCTGAATTCAGACCCTAGCAATTGACACTTCGTGATAATGCCATCCATGGAATCTGAACCAGCAGAGTACTTACATGCCCCCAGTAGGATATGTAAATATCCTAAGAGACAAGCACCGAGGAGATGATATGTTACGCATCTTCGAGAGGAATTTCCCACCTCTCCGCACGAGAACTCGTCCAAATCAACTTGTGTTGATCGACTGCTCCTATTCTAGGTGACATTTTCAGAATATTTGAAACACTTCTGTGTGATTTTGATACTTATGCCCACTGAGCCAGACTGTGTGTGTGAATTTGGGTGCTTAGGTTACTGAGTCCTGCAAGCCAAAAGTCAGTTAACGAGGCCGAATACTCCCTAAGCTTTGGACCTAATACTTAGGCTTTTCATTTTCCTCAAAATTTTGAGGAATATGTAGATCTTAACGGGTACTAAGAATCTATCCAAGAATACCTAAGGTTTGCATTCTTACTAATCTTGTTGTGCACTTTCCTTTTTCTTTTCCTTGATGTGGTCTAGAACTTAGGTTAATTCCTTAATTTCTTACTAATGACTATCCCTTTTCTTTCATTTTGTGCTCCTTTTTATTATTTTGTTCTTTTTCTCCTCCTTCTATAAAGTTTACCGGCTTTCTTCCTCCTTCAAAGTTTTTTTTTTTTGTATATGCGGATTTTTTTGTTGAAACCTTTTCCTTGTTATTGCACTTTCATACCCCCCCATGCCTAAGATTTGCAATGTCCTCATTGTCCATTAGGTGGGTTTTTATTTAGCTTGGTTCATACATTAGGACAGGTATTTGGTGAGTGGATGTATTGAGGGGACTGTTGCGGACGATTTCTAATCTCAGGTATGAGTACCTGAGGTGAAGCTGGCTGTCCTAAAGGATGAACCTAAAGTGCAAAGAAATGTCAGAAAAGGTTTCGGGTTTTTCAGAAAGAATGATGGGCTGCCTCCTGTTAAGCGCTGAGTTTTACGCCATCGGCTGGGCACAATAAGTTCAAGGAGAATGGAGGATAAATGATGACTCGGCCAAATTTGTAATGGTTACGTCAATGAACAGTTTGAGTCTCTGACCGTTCATGACGAAAGGTTCGGAATCGTGGCTGAGAGGACTGATTTTGACGGCTCCATTTCCAAAAATCTGTCGGACAAGATATGGTTTGACCCACTTGGATCGCAGTTTCCTAGGGAAGAGTTTGAGTCAGGCATCGAAGAGTAGGACCTTATGACTAGGGTGGAAGATCTTTCTAGATATGTCCTTGTCATGAAAGGCTTTAACCCGCTCTTTGTAGATTCCTGAGTTCGCATACACATCAAGGTGTAATTCATCAATCTCGCTTATCTGAAGCTTTCTGTGGGTTCCAGCCTTAGAAAGATCTAAGTTGCAGCTCCGTACTGTCCAATAGGCTTTGTACTCCAATTCGACGAGAAGGTGACATGCATTCCCATACACCATTCTAAAAGGAGGCATGCCTAATTGGGTCTTGTGGGTGGTCCTATAAGCCCACAACGCTTCCGGACATCAGGACGACCAGTCCTTCCTGTCAGGTCGAACAGTAGCCTGTAGGATTTTCTTGATCTCCCGATTTGATAGCTCAGCTAGACCATTAGTCCGGGGGTGGTAAGGAGTAGAGATTCGGTGGGACACCCTGTATTTGGTCATCAGTGACCAGAACTGAGCATTGGTAAAATGGGTCCCTCCATTAGAGATGATTGCACGAGGAATCCCGAACCATGAGAAGATATTCTAATGGATGAATTTGATGACGATCTTCTGATCACAAGTTCAGGTCGGAATGGCTTCGATCCATTTGGACACGTAGTCCATAGCGAGTAAAATGTACTCGAAGCCGTCCTAAGCAGGAAAGGGGCCCATAAAATCAATCCCCCAAATATCAAAAATCTCGCATACGAGAATCAGCTGTAAAGGCATCATGTCGCGGTGGCTTATGTTGCCCAAAGTTTGGCAATGACTGCATGCCTTACAGTGATTGTATGCGTCCTTGAAGATAGTGGGCCAGTAAAACCCACACTGGAGGATTTTTTATGCGGTTTTGTGCCCAGAGAAGTGGCCACCGCATGCCTGGTCATGGCAGATGGAGAGGATGTCATTGATTTCACCCTCCAGGACACATCGCCGGATGACTTGGTCAGCACCTACGCGGAAAAGGTACGGGTCTTCCCAGATGTAGTACTTAGTATCAGAGCGCAACTTGTCTTTCTTGGCCTTTAGCCAATCAGACGAGATCTAATGAGATGCCAAGTAGTTTACCATATCAGCAAACCATGGAAACCGAGTACCAATAGTCAAGAGGTGCTCGTCGGGAAAATGCTCCGTGATGGGTCCAGAAGGGTCGATGATCTCAGAAGGAAGGTGAGACAAGTGGTCAGCTTCCACGTTCTGCCTTCTGACCTTGTCGCGAATCTCAAGGTCGAATTCTTGCAACAACAAGATCCATCGGATTAATCGAGGCTTCGCGTCCTTCTTAGCAAGGAGATACCTCACAGTTGTGTAATCCGAGTAGATTATGACGTAGGAACCCAGGAGATAAGATCAAAATTTTTTGAGGGAAAATACTACGGCTAGCAGCTCTTTCTCCATAATCGTGTAGTTATGCTGAGCCTCGTCAAGTGTCTTGCTAGCGTAGTAGATGACCACGGCTTTCCCGTTAATCTTCTGCCCCAGAACCGCTCCTACAGCGAAGTCAGATGCATCGCACATGATCTCAAAGGGTTGAGACCAATCAGGGGACTGTAGGATCGGGGCTTGGGTGACTCGATCACGAAGGTTCTCAAAAGCTTGAGTGCATTCCTTGGAAATCTCAAAGGGTACATCCTTGGAGAGAAGAGTAGTCAGGGGGAGCACGATTTTCGAGAAATCAGGGATGAAACGATGGTAAAAACCAACATGCCCCAGAAAAGATCGAATGTCCCTAATCGAGCTAGGCAAAGGAAGTCTAGAAATCAGATCAACCTTGGCTCGATCCACTTGGATGCCTTTCTTAGAAATTAAGTGTCCCAGGACGATCCCCTCAAGCACCATAAAGTGGCTCTTTTCCCAGGAAAGAACTAGATTTATGTCAATGCAACACCTGAGTATATGAACCAAGTGCTGGAGGCAATCATCAAATGATGCCCCAAAAACTGAGAAGTCATCCATGAAGACTTCCAGATAATCACCTACCATATCAGAGAATATGGCAAGCATGCACCGCTGAAAAGTTGCGGGTGCATTGCAGAGACCGAAAGGCATCCTTTGGAACGCGTACGTCCCGAAGGGGCAGGTGAATGTGGTCTTCTCTTGGTCGTCTGGATGAATGGCCACTTGGTTATAACCAGAGTACCCGTCAAGAAAGCAAAAGAATCTATTTCCCACTAATTTCTCGAGAATCTGATCAATGAATGGTAGTGGGAAATGATCCTTCTTTGTGGAGGAATTGAGACTTCGGTAATCCATGCAGACTCTCCACGAGTTGGCTATACGGGTAGGTATGACCCCTTCAATTTCAGTCGTGATGGTGGTGAGCCCTGCCTTCTTAGGCACAACCTGGATTGGGCTCACCCAACGACTGTCGGAGATCAGGTAGATGATCCCTACATCTAACCACTTAATGATCTCCTTTTTCACGACCTCTTGTAGATTGGGATTCAAATGTCTCTACATTTCACGGGAAGGTCATGCGCCCTCTTCAGAATAGATACGGTGTGTGTAATAAGAGAGACTTATTCCAGTCAAATCATCGAGAGTGCAACCAAAGGCTCTACGATGTTGCTGGAGAATAGTAATCAGATGGGATTCCTGATCAGGTGTGAGTTTGGAGTTTATAATCACAGGAAATGTCTGATTAGAACCCAAAAAGACGTATTCTAAATGATCGGAAAGGGGTTTGAGTTCAATAATGGGGTTATTAGCAGCATCGGGTGGTTGGTGACATTTCCCAACCGCGGCTAGTCTTTGTTTGTTTTAATGCTTATTACAGTAATGTCGTTGTGGTATAAAATAAGACAGCTACGGTTGTCGTTACCATTACAATTTTACTTGGAAATAGTTTCCCAAGGTCAAACTCAGGGAGCTACTGGAATTATAGAAGTACAATATTTCTTTATTACAAAAATAAGAGAGAGAGAGGGAGAAATAGATTTCTATCTTTTGGCTTTTTCTTCTTCTCTTCTTTCTCTCTTTGCTTGTCTTCTTCTTCTCTTCTTTCTCTTTTCTTTCTCTTCTGCTGCGGAGCCTTTTCTTTTCTTTTTCCTCTTCTCTACTTTATCTCCTCTGAAGCTTCATCCGTCGTCTGATATCACAGTCAAACGACTTAAACAGTGGTCTGCTACAGTGCTTCCCCTCTTTTCTTCCTTTGCTGCTTCTTCTTCTTCTCTTCTTCACGCTTCTTCTTCCTTGGTCTTCTGCCTTGCTCAGCTGCAGAGCCTTTTCAGAGTTTCCTCTTCCGCTCCTCTTCTTCTTCCTACGTCCAAGTGGTGAACCTTCTTCCTTCGCGCCCTGTTCCTACACAAGGCACAGCAAATCCTAGCCCTTCCCTCTACCCGCACGTCTCTCTCTCTCTGTAAGCCGCTCATAGGAAGCTCTCCCAGAGCCGGGTTAATGGGTCGGGCTACGTAACCGGGACCAAGCGCACCGGCGTGGGTGGTGCGTGAGGAGTGCAGAGTAGTGTCGGGTCAGATCCGCCAGGTCCGCGTGGCGTGGGTCGCAAACGAGGTGGGCGAGTGGGCGAGGGGACCTCACCCCGTGTTCTGAGGCACTAAGAGAAAAACACAAAATCAATTTAAATGGGTGCGGCGCTTCGAAATCTTACGATGTGGGACTAAACTTCGTTTCTTCGCGCGCGTGCCCGCAGGAAGGACGCAACCTTGCCTCAGCAGCTGCATCCTCATTTTTCCTCGTAAACCAGCTGCCTGCCTTCACCTGGGTCTCTCCAATTCGCCTCGGCTGGAGTCCTGCTGCTTCGAGGCCTGGAGCTCGCTTGGAAGCTCCTTGCTTCGTCGCCAATGGCGGCCGGGGCTGAAAATCTGCCTAACACAAACAGGGCCTCTCGGCCTAATCAAACCATAGGGAAACCTTCTCCGTGTCATGGCGAAGGTAGTGCAGGGTGCAGCAGGTTGCAGGGCGGTGTCTGGCGGCAGCCCTAGGTCGAACTGCAACCGGAAAAATGGGTTTGATCGAAGGAGTGTTGTGGAGGTGTGGAGTGGCAGTGGAGGGGTGGGGGCTGTTGGGTGGAGTGAGGCGGAGCTTTTGGGACAACTGGCGAGTTGTGTGGAGCGGCGGATCGACGGGGGCAACTCGCCGGAGGGTTGCCAGAGGGATGGAAGATGATGGTGGTCGGGCGCAGTCGAGGGGTAATCAACTGAAATGAAGTGGAGAAAAGAAAGAGGGGACGAAGGGAAATAACAGTAACCTACCTACAGGGATGAAGGGGGCCAGAGCAGGACGCTAGTCGTATTGACTGTCGCCGGAGAAGAAACACCCAGAGGGAGAGATCGGCGGCAAGGAAGAGGGCAGGGAGGCGCGCGCTTGGTACGGCGCGACGCGGGGAGATCAGGCAAAGGTGGCTCTGCTGTTGGTATTGCAGCAGAGCGACGAGACGGAGGAGGAGGAGCCGCCGGAGCTGGTGGGTTCCTGTCGGAGTGGGGAGATTGGAAGGGTTGGGGTTTTCTCCGTCAAAACCAAGCTGCCCCCAACCGGCTAGCGACGCTGGTCTTTATAAAGGCGGTGGCAGAGGGGTGGACACAGGGAGGCGACGTGCCTCCCTCGCCGGAGAATAGCCGGAGGAGCGACCCATACCTTCCGTGGGTTCTCACAGAAGGTGTGGGCGTCGTCAGGCGGCAAGGCGGTGTCCCTGCGACAGCAGACGTCGCAGGGAACACCAGGTTCAATTTACAGGACATCCCCCTCACCCTACGCGGCGCCATGCTCCGCGCAAAGTCACCGGAGCATGGCGCTACGCAGAGACTTGCAGGAGGGACCTAAATGCAAATAGCGACGAGGAAACTAGGTGCCAAAATGCAAGGGTTTCGAAAGTTGAGGGTCAAAAAGTAATAGATGAGGACCAAATTGCAAATTCGGTCAAGAAGGTCTCTTCTTAGGCTCAAGTTTTTATACACGACTAAATTTGACCTAAGGATTTTAATGGTGAATTTTTTTTCTAGGTTAGACCTTGTTTGACTGACCAATTTATGTAAAAACCCAAATTAAATCATTAATTGGGCATGGTTCTCAATGTAGGTCAAAATGGGTTTCCAAGGACAAATTGAAGGTTCTAAACCCTAGAGATTATTTTTCTATGAATTTTAGAGGATTTATTCGATTTTTACCCTACCTCAAACCTCGCGAATTGAAGTGGGTTTGTTTTAGGGTTACAGAATGTCATTTAATTCCTTGGAGTTGCTGTAGCCCTTGTTGGATCAGATCATCCCACTTTCATTCTTATTAGGTTAGTTTGACCTATGTTTGGACCCTGAGTTACCATGTTTACCGATTGTGTTGGTGAAATTACATTTTTATCCCTTATGACTTGTTTTCTTCTTAAACTCAGAATTCTCTGAGTCAAGCCTTTCTTTGAGTTATGTAGGAGCTTTTTCTATTATATCTAAGTTAGATTGTGCTAGTTAGGGTTCATGATGAGGTTCTTATCAGTGGTTCAGAGTGAGTGTGAGGTACAAGGGTAGGAGTTATAGGTTTGTCTATCTCAAGGTCAGACTCCTCTAATTACGGTTCAAGATCCTCTATGGTTGATGAGGAATAATCATGTTGTCCTCAAGTTGTGGTTCATCAACCACAGCTCTAATATCACAGATTTGTTCAATGACACCGCAATTGATTCCTTGTTGGGCCTTAAAGATATCAATTTTGAGAGTCTGGTTCCCAAATTTCAGTTCTATTTGGCACTCTTCACAACTTATATTGGCCCTTGCAGTGGCCATAAAAGGCCTCCATAGTATGATTGGTGTATCCCTTGGGTTTTCAGGTGCGTCCATATCTAAAACTATGAAATCTACAGGGAAGTAGAAATCCCGCACCCTCACAATAATATCCTCAAGAATTCCCTTAGGTGACTTGATAGATCGATCTGTTAACTGCAATGTCACCTCGATCGGTTTTAGCTCAGATTCTTCTAGATGGTTAAGTAGGGATGTGGGTATCAAGTTTATGGAGGCACCTAGGTCCAATAATGCTCTGTCGAACTGGGTTTCACCGATCTTACATGAAATCAGGGGAGTGCCTGGGTCTTTTACCTTGGGTGGGAGTCTACTCAGGATTACAGAGCTGGCTTGCTCTGACAGTATAATTGGACTCCCACTCTTGGTTCCTGACTTACGCTGAGGTGCACACACGTTTTTCAATAATCGTGCGTAAGCCGGTACGTGGCGGATTGCATCCATCAAGGGGATGTTTATTTGGACCTACTCAAAGAGCTTGACCAGGTCCTCCTCAGGAGCCACGGGTTTGGTTGTCCTCTTTCCTCTGGTCAAGGCCTCAGGAAATGAAACCTTGGTTGGTTCCTCTAGGATAGGTCTAGGTTTTTGATCTGGGATAGGGATAGGAACATCCTGGATGACTGCCCTAGGGTTTGGGTCTTTACTAGGCTTGGAGTGGTCTGGATAAGGTGGATCTTGTGTTGCTTTACCACTACGAGTTGTTACAGAATTTATTCCTGCTTGGTTCTGGTTAGGGGTTGGTAGAATGGGCTGCTGCTGTTGGTAACTCGCATAGGAGGTTGAAGCTTCCATCCCGTCAGGTGAAGGAAAAGAAGGGGCCTGATAGACCATGTGTGCTTGGCCCAAGTTTGGGTTCATAACGCGCTACTGGGTCGGCACGCTATTAGGGTTAGGTAGAGGCTGAGAAGGAAGTGTGCCTGGTTGGCGAGAATTTGCCAACCGGGCAAGTTGATTTTGGACCTCTGTGATTTCATCCTTGTGTTGCTTTTGAATAGCCACATTCGTTCTCTGAATGTTAGCCAAAGTCTGGAGGATGAGGGACATTTCATCTTGGTTTGGCCTGGATGGATAAGTGGAGTTGGCCGAGCTGAGGCGGCTGATAAGAGCGAGGTGCTTGTGGACGAGGCTGAAAGGGTGGTCTTGGATTCTGGGAATTTCCTGCCCACTAGAAATTGGGATGATTCCGCCATCCAGGATTGTAGGTGTTGGAAAAAGGGTCATTCTGGATGGCGTTGAGGTCTTCGCAGGTCTGAGGAGCCTCAGAAAAGTTAGCGAATGGGGGAGTAGAGTTCCCCCAGCAAGAATAGAAGGGATTGGAGGTCCCTCCGGTCCTGGAGTCAGATGGAGGTGGAGTTGAGTCCATCCCTGGAGAAGGTCGGTGGAAAATGTGCTGCACAGTTTCTCGTGCGGGAGGGGGCTGTGTAAAGGAGTTCTGCGTAGAGGTGGCTCGCTGCAAATGCTGAGTCAGCTCATCCACCTTCTTCTCAATAATAGAGACCTCGTCCAATCGACTGGCCATTAATTCCAGGTCGACTGATGCGGACAGGCCCTGCATCTTGTGTGCTCCCCTAAGGTTTGTCTCTACGCGGGTATTCGTCCGATCGAATAGTCCCATGGAGTCATTATTGATGGAGTTATCACACATATTCTTGAGAATCTCTCACACGGTGTCTTCATGTTGACCCATGATATTCCCTCCGCAAGTTGCATTGACAAAAAGTCTAATATCTTCACGGAGTCCCTGGTAAAAAGACTAGACTTGTTCCCATTTAGGAACTCCATGATGGGAGCACTTTCTCATGAGATCCTGAAAATGATCCCATGCCTCATGAGGAGGTTCTCTCGTCTGTTACGTGAAGTGAGTAATCTGATGGCGCAAGGCATTGGTCCGACCAACGAGGAAGAACTTCTTCAAGAACTCGGACTCAAGTTCCTCCCAAGTGTTGATCGGGCGGGTCTGTGTCTGATACCAATGGGCCGCCTTGTCCATAAGGGAGAAAGAGAACATCTTCATAAGTAGGATATCCCGATTTTGCGCGTCTGACCTGAAGGTCTGGGCCAGATGCTTAAGCTGTTTGTTGTGCAAGAAGGGGTCTTCAGAGTTAAGCCCATAGAATTTAGGTATGGCGTGGATCATGTTGGGCTTTAACTTGGAATCAAGTCCTCCAGTTGGGATTCTGACTCGAGGCTCAATTGCCACCGCAGTAGGATTATAGTGATGTCGCATCATGGGATGCTGCGATGGGTTCATGAAGTTCTGGAAGAGATCATTGAGTCGCTGGAGCTGGTGCTTAAGATTATTCACTTCTTCAACAGGCTGAGCCATTGTGGAAGAAGGGGAATTGGGTTCAGAATCAGAAGAGAGGTCTATGTGAAGAGGTTGCTGCCCAAACAAGGGTGCCGAGGCTTGGCCTCAGGGAGAGTGAATTTCTAGAGGAGGTTTCAAGGACCTCCTGCCAAACATACACTGATGGATTAGATGAGGTTAGCAGGTGCTGGACCCAATCAAGACACCCAAAATGTTGGGTGACTATAGAGGTTCGGGGCGGATGATACCCCTTAATCAGAAGGTCGTCCACCTGAGAATTACCTGGGCAGCCAAAGAGGGTGAGTCCCGCGAAAACCCCTACACGGTAGAGCGCCCCCACGAGTTACAGGGTTTCCCCCACCTGACCTCTCTTGTCACAGAGATTCCAGGTAGACCAGAATGGGGACCTTCACCTCTTACGTCTACCACTTTAATTAGGATCAAGGTGCTTAGGGTTTCATTTTAACTTTATCCTTTTGAGTGCAAAGAGTGACCTAATTTAAAGGTTGGTTGATCCAAGGGATCAACTTCACTTATTAGTTCCTGTGAGAGCTTATTAGGTCCTGTCTTTTAAGGTTCAAGTGACTTAAGAGCCGGATTGCTTAGGGTTTCTCTCAATAGATGTTTTCAAGCAATGGCTTAGGCACATTTCTTTTGGGAATTCTCAATTCTTGATTAGAAGGTGTCTCTGAAACCCTAGCTTTGAGCCTTAGGTTGGCTCTAATTGGTCCAGTTTAGTTGCCTCAAGATTAAGTAACTAGGGCTCAAGCAAGAAGGTTTTAGCCCTAATTACCTCTAGTGAATATGCAGATAGAATGTGTTGAAATTGAAAAACAGGAAACTCCTGTGATTTACTATGTATGAAAGACAGGTAATTCCGAGATTGTTTTTCTTTTTCTTCCTCTTTAGAATTTTAGGGGCATAAAAGAGATGATAGAAAATTACCTGTCCCTTGGTGTGGTTGTTGTGTGGCTGCTTGTTCGTTCTTGTTTTCCTGTGCCTGCACAACAAAAGAGAAGAGATTAGTAGTAAATCAAAAATTGTGAATTAATAGCTTCTAGAATGCCCATTGCCCCCCCGGCAACAGCGCCAAAATGTTTCCGCGCAAGGTAGCTTGATTGTGTTTTAACAGATATCTCGTTGTAATATAGATGAACTCTCCGCGAAAACAAATGAAAATTTACAACTCGAAAATTAAAATATCCCGAGGTCGAACTCAGGGAGCACACTTTGATTCTAGAGGCATACAAATTCACAATTTACTATGATATACTATTTTACAAAAATTTAAGAGAGAATGAACAAAAAATCCTTTTCTTCTTTTTTTCTTTCTTCTCTTCTTCTTCTCTCTTCCTTCTCTTCTTTCTCTACCTTTCCATTTTCGGACGTCTAATTCTTTGAATCAGATGCCTTATCAGCCCCTTTTCAACAGTGCCTCGCAGCTCCTTCTTTCTTCAGTTGTCTTCTCAGGCTTCCTATCTTCTTCTTTCTTCTTAAGCTGCTGCCGCTCTTCTTCTTCACTTTCTTTTCTCTGCAGCTTCTTCCTTCCTGTCTTCTTCTTCCTCTTTCAGCTGCTGCGGCTCTTCTTCTTCTCTTTCTTCAGCTGCTTCTACCATTCTTCTTCTTCTCCTCTGCTCCGCTTCTCCTCCTTTCTTCTTCTCCTGTTTCCCTGCACTTATACGGGCAGGCAAAACCTAATCCCTACCCGCCCCATGTCTCTCTCTCTCTATTTCTCTCTCAACGGTTCACCCCCAGAGCATTCGCGGGTATGCGAGTCGGGTAACGCGCCTGGGACCAGGCCCACCGGTGTGCGGTGGTGGGAGAGGAGTGCTTGGTCGGGTAGTCGGGTGCGGACCCAGGCCCGCAGGGTGTGTGCGCGGGCGAGGGCGGGTGCGAGCGCGTGGCGCGCTGCGTGCGTGAGTGAGGGACCTGACCCCTGTGTATCGAAGGCGATAAGCCTTATGCAAGAATTCAATTTATGCTGCAGCACCTACTCACCCATTTCCGAGGTGGGACTAAACGTCCCACTTGCTTGTCGCCCGCACCCGCAGTGGTTTAGCTACTCAATTGCAGCTGCTGCGAGGATCCTCAAAGCCAATCAAAGGCATGGGTGTGTGTGCGATACCAAGCCACGCCTTCTGGACTTGGGGACTGGGAGCTCTGCGGCCTGGAGAAGCTTGCAAAGCAGCTTCGACCTGCTCGTCAATGGCGACGAGCCCCTGGAACCTGAAAGCACCAAAACGACCTCACAGCCACGTTAAAAAGCTCATGGAGCTTCGCCAAGGTGCGGTGAATGTGCAGAGGTGGTTGGCGAGGCGTGGGAATGCCTGTGGGAGAGTGCCTAGGGTTTATTGTGGCCGTTGAGTTGGGTGTGTTCGGTGGGCGAGTATAGAGGTATTAGCGGTCAATGGAGATGGGGAAGCTGCTTAGTGAATGATGGCGGAAGTCTTGAGGGGTCTAGTGAGGTGGATGGAGGCGTGGAGCTGCGGGAACACCTCGCCGGTGGTCTGCCGGAGGTGGAGAAGGTAGCGGTGGACAATGGCGTAGAGGGCTCGAAAATGCGATTTAAAAGAGAGAAAATGAAGAGGGGGAGAGAGAGAACTTATCTATGAGTCTCTGGATGAAGGGGAAGGAAGTGGTGGTAACGAACGACTGTGTTGCCGACGTCGGAGACGAAGGTGCCCAGGGGAGGGGACGACGACGAGGAAGAGAGACTGGAGGGTGCC
Source organism: Thalassia testudinum (assembly GCA_037157565.1). NCBI lineage: Eukaryota > Viridiplantae > Streptophyta > Magnoliopsida > Alismatales > Hydrocharitaceae > Thalassia > Thalassia testudinum. The sequence continues at coordinate 5,907,239 of JAZHRO010000040.1, read as the reverse complement.
TGCTGGTACGGCAAGGCACAACGGACGACGGTGGAGGTAACCCTACCACTGGTATGGTGGCAGGGCGACGAGAGAGGAGGAGGAGGGTCGCCGGAGGCTGCGGGCGAGTCACCGGAGGAGGAGGAGACGAAATTTGAGGGTTTTCTTCAGCCAAAACAGGCTTGGAGTAACCGGCGGCCCCTGCCGCTCCTTAAATAGATGTTGCCTCTCGCGCGTTCGTACGAGAGGTATGGGCATCGGTAGGGCATGGGAGGGGGTCCGGATAACGTAGGGGACCCCCCTCTCGTTTCTGGGGCCGGTCCCCATACTCTACACAGCGCCATCCTCCACGCAAAGTTGCCGGAGGCATGGGCAGCTGCTACGGGTGGCAGAGGGACCGGCTTGTAAAGAACGAAAGGAAAGCTGAGGGGCAAAATGCAAGGGTTCAAAAAGTTAAGGGTCAAAAGGTAATTCTTGAGGACCAATGTGTAAAGTAGGCCAAAATGGCCTTCCCATAGGTTCAAATTTTGGTACAAACCTAATTTGGACCTAAAGAATCCAATGGTGAAGTCTGATTTTAGGTTTGACCATGTTTGACCAGTCAATTTGCACAAAAACCCAAATTAGGTTAAAAATTGGGTATGGTTCTCAATCTAGGTCAAGATAGGTTCCAATGGCCAAATTGAAGGTTCTAAACCCTAGGAGATATTTTTTCATGAATTTTAGAGGGTTTAATTGATTTTTATCCTGCCTGAAACTTCATGAATTAAAGCAGGTTTGTTTTTGGGTTATAGAATGTCATTTAATTCCTAGAAGTTGCTATAACCCTTTTCAGATCAAGTCATCCCACTTTCTTTCTTATTAAACCCATTTGACCTGTGTTTAGACCCTTAGACATCCCGTTTGTGTACTGCATTAGTAAAATTATAGTTTTACCTCTTGTAAGTTACTTTATACTTAAATTTATAGTTCTTTGATTTAGGATTTCCCTTAAGCTTTGTAGGAGCTTTTGTGTACTTATTTAGGTCAAAATGTGCTAGTTAGGGTTCATGATGAGGCTCTCATCAGTGGACATATGATTTTTTTATTAGATGTCTGACCCAACCATATTTGACGTTTGACAGAAAAATTAGACATCCAATTCTGGACTGGTGAGATTCTAAAATTGACGATCGGAAATCTGAGCAAAGGGTCAGATGTCCAAGGAGGCTTTTAGATGTCCAAACTTTTGTCTAGATGTCTAATGCACTAAGCAGGGGAAGTGGCCCTACCAAGAGACGTTTGACCTAATGGTCAAACGACTTAAGTGGTGGTCCTACACATTTTATTATGGTGCCAGATGTCCAATAAGAGGGATAGACTATGAATGTATTGTTGGCACTAATCCGGAGGCTTGTTTAGCTATTCTATGACCCTATGAGGGTCAACTTGTACCTGCCTATGTGACTCGAGAGAGCGTGTCCGTATGTGAGGGTAGTCGACTTGGAGGCGCCTGATGATATCTCTATGAAGAGTCATCTAGCTTAGATTGAGTGTTGTGAACGACTGATGATAACGTCATCATCAGCCTTATCTAGCTTTATTATGTCATATTCTATCATTAAATGCTCCTACATAACCGCTAGAGAGACGTAATTCACTGCAATTCCATTCTGAGGGAAAGACATTAAAACAGGGGTAAAATTGTAGTTTTAACAACATATCTCAATTGCAGAACAATAACAGAATTTCTCAGGGGTTAATTAAAAGTCAAATGGTCTTAAATGTCTAAGTGAGTCCGTACAGACAGAAAAGGGTTTTCGCGCATTTCAGAAATTAAATGACATCTAAAATCCTAAAAATAGACCTGCTTAATCTACTGAGGTTTTGGTTAGGATAAAATTCACCTAAACCCTCTAAAAATCATAAAAAAATATTCTCTAGGGTTTAATACCTTCAATTTGACCATCAGAACCCATCTTGACCTAAAATAGAGCCACAAACATACTTTTGCCCTAATTTGAGTAATTGTACAATTTCTCCCATTAAACTTGGTCAAAACCTAAATCTAACTTCACCATTGGATTCCTTGGATAGAAATTAGGTTTTTACCAAAATTTGAGTCCAATATGAGATCATATTGACCTAGTTTGTAATTTGGTCCTATCTAACTCTTTTCTCTCACATGTATGCACCTAACTTTTGAATAAATTACATTTAGGTCCCTAACTTTATTTTCTTCTTCTTCAAATAGATCCCAACCACCCTCAACTCCTAATCCTAAAGCTTGGACGACCTTAATTTGGCAAGATCTACGTTATTTTTTGACGAATCCCTCTCAAAATTGAAAAGGAAAGTCAAGTAATTGTCTTCCTTTCTAGCCAGATCCAAAGCTCCATATCTCGCCCAAATCTTAATGTGAACACATGAAAGAACTGCGTATCCCTTTTTGGCGAACATTCCAAGCTTGGAAGCTTGGCTTCCAAGCTCTTTTTGCCCTCTAGAGGTCCCCGCTCACCTGCACTCACCCGACCCGCCTAACCTGTACTCACACCTCGGCTACGACCCACGCACGTAGCCCTGGTCCCGGGTATGCAAACCCCTGTTTACCTGATTACTCGTTACTGTGCAATGCTCTGGGAGAGCGGAACCCAAAGAGAGAAGGAGAGAGAGTATGAGGGTTTGGGAGTTTTTGCTATAGAAAGGAACGACTGATACTCAGCCATTTAAAGAAGGATCCCCCTCTGTGTGTGAAGAAGAGAAGAAGAGAAAGAAAAGAAAAGTCAAGGCAGAAGAAGAAGAGGCACGTAGAGAAAGAAGAGAAGGAAGACAAGCCAAGAGAGGAGAAGCCAAAGAAGAAGAAGAAAAACAAAAACAGCAGCAGAATGGTTACCATTAAAAAGGCACTGTAGAAACGTCTTTTAAGACATCTGATTGCAAAATGGTTCTATGTATTAGACTTATAATTTGTGTTCCAAATCATCATTATTTTGTCTAAGATTACCTTTTACTCTTCATATATTCATGCTCTACATTGCAAATTAGATTTTAAGTAATAAATTGTGCTCATTTACATTAATTGTTAAGATTAGCACGTGAATTCCTATTTTCTCTCAGCGAACGACCTCGGACTTTCATTCGAGTATAAATTTTATCTATTTTCGCACTGATTCGATCTATACTGCAACGCGATGATTTTAAAACCCATTTCAGAGCGATAAACAATGACCATTTTGACCTTTTGGGGGGGGGGGGGGGGGGACTTGAAATACTCATGGGATGAGTGTGGATCGATTAATAAAAGGTTGTGCCTCTATTACTATAGGACAAGGTGACCGATGAGTCCTACCCGAGAGTATGGGCCAAACCCACGGATATGTGAGGTGACTCCATGGAGTGTTGGAAAGGCAACCAACCTAGGGGTATCTGGTGATGTCTCTATGGGGAATTACCACATGATGAGATGTGGCAATCACTCGCCAGGTAAGAAAGTGACTGACCATAGTAACCTTGGGAGACTTTTGGACTCGAGTCTAGGGGATTGAGTTACCAAAGGCTAGGGTAGCCCAACCTTAAACCTCGACTAAGGGAGTGCTCATGCAATATCTTCCTCAACTAAATGCGAGGGATGATTATCACTTAATTTGACCAATTGAGTTCATGCTCGGAAAGATCTATGGGTTGTAATAGACCAAAGTAGGGATAAAGATAGCCATAATAAACAAATAGAGGGAGGAAATTCCAGGTTAAGTAAGAATCATACACACGTATACACCTCCACCTATACTATTAGAGCACTAATTTAAACCCCCATTGAGCCACTTGGCTCACACCTACATCCCTTTTCCTTTTCAAGCCAAGATGGTGGGCATAAGGGTTCCACACTGCCTCAGGATCTGAGTTGTCCAACGATATGCCCATTTATTAAGGGACTGCTTGGAGGTAGCTAGGATCCTACTATCTTAGGGAGGCGGAGGCATGCTTCTCCGATGCAGAGAGTGAGGAGCTGTTCTGGATGTGAATGAAAGAATTGTTGGATATATTGTAGGACGTTGTGGATATCCATAAGGAGAGAGGTGTAGCTTGATGGCTAATAGGAAGCCATTTTCTCTTTTCGTTTAGCGAGTAGTTGGTTACTCACTCCTTTACTTCCTCACTTTTTAGTTAGATAGATCACCTTTCATATTATATGTATATGTGATCCTTTTACCTTTTGTAACCACTAAGACCCCGTTTGGTAAGGGGAATAAGTTTGTGGAATAAGAAGAGGAATAAGGAAAAAGTGGAATAAATAGTGAAATAAGTGAGTTAACCCATTTGGATGTTTTGACATGTTAAAGTTATTCCACAGAGAGGGTGGAATAACTTTAGCTTGTGTTAAGTCTACTTAACCCGCCATAAGTTCCAGGTGTGTTAAGTGGTGTGTTAAACCCTTAACATGTGAAACAAACACCACCTAAACATTCTAAACTACATGTACTAATGTGGTTAGCTGTGGTCTATAAATATAATGATGATAATGATGTAAATGTGACGGTTATGTGTTTATGTTCACATTTCGTGCTTTATCTTTCTCTCTCTCACTTCTGTGGTCATTTATTGGATGTACATCGTGCATATAAAATTGTACCGGTATAGCTATAAGTACAAGTATAGGTAATCTATAGGTTAGCATTTTAGGTTGGAAATCCCAGGCACCCCAACTACAATAGTTGAGAGGTAGAGTTTCACCAATGTTACGACCCGGTTCCCGAATCCCTACAAGACCCGAGACCGACTTGCCTCGACTAATCCCAAGACCCAGTCATCCAACAAGAAATAACCAAAAAGCAGGAAAATAAACCACATTCACATATGCAATATAACTAAGCAGTAAAAACGTACAAGCAGTAAAGGAAAGTAAAAGCTGCTATTCTAGTACATACCACCACAACAACAGGAACAACGAAAACGAAAGCAACAGTAACAGGAACAGTAGCTAAAAGTCTAAAACTCACAACAACAGTAAAGAGGGTACAACAAAGAGTACAGAAAACTATGGCTGGGCTCGATTGGGCCCAGCACCCTTCGCAGCCGAAAGCTCAAGCTGCTCAACTCCTAGACCTGAATAGTGTTAAGAAAAAGATGGAGTCAGCGAACGCTGAGTAGAGTGGTAACTATACTATCTAAAGCAGTAAAATTAGAGGTTTAATTATCTTTTTTAGCTATTTTTTTATTTTATAGGTAATTCCTTTTCACCCTTTTTCGTAAACTTTCAAATTTTTCTTGATCTTGCATGTTCCTCGTGGGAACAATCTTGATTGTAGTATTTTCCGAAGAGTAGAAGGTACACGTGGAGCTCTCTTGGCTGGGAGAGTCCCCCGTGGTAGTCCTACACCCAATCAACCACTCCAAGGTCACTGTTAGACGTAGCGGTGACTACGGCATGTACAATAAGCGCATAGGTAGCTACCTCGCACTGACATGCGGTCGGTCGTTTCCTTAGTGGGCACGCCCAAAGTACAGCACAGAACAATGTAGGGCCGAGCCCTCTCAGAAACAGGGGATTAGCCCCTCAGAAACAAACAGGGGTCTCACCCCTCCACAGTCCGTGCACCCTCGCCTGACTACCCTGGTTTGCCCAGAGGGCCTAACAAGTCGGTGTAGGGTGGCTAGCTGAACCCCGGGCCCCATGGTGTGGCTAGCTCCTTCCCTACACTAGTAGCTCAACTCGGTACCGTGTACACGAGAGCCAATAGAAGTTGGTGTATAGTGGCCAATCCTAACCCCGGGTCCCAACCCAAGGGTGGCTAGCTACACTCTACGCAAAAAGGCGGCAGTCGCTCTCCTTGGTACCACGTACTCAAGGGCCAACACACTTCCCGTCCACATTCCAGATTTTCCATCTAACCACACAAGCTCTACTCCTAACTCCCCGTAGGGTTCATGCTCATGTTCACCACATTATTCCAATCCAGATTTCATCATTCACCATTCAATTCTCGTTTATATACAGGCAGCTCGTATTTCCACAATTTAATACATGCAACAAATGATTTCACAGGTAATAATTCAGTTATCTCAGGCAGCTCATACTTATTTATAGGCAATGGTTAACAATTTAATTTATTCATGTATACAAGTACAATTATGCAGAATAATTGGTTCAATCATTTCTCGGTCCTAGGATTCATGCCACATCCTAGGTTTCCAGTTGGCTAATTCCACAGATACATTCTTATTTAATAAGATTAACAGGAGCAGACCACTCTACCAAACAATCCGGGAGTACTGGAGGCTCGAACCGCAGACCCAGGCGTCTCTGCGAGCCCCAAACACGCAGCAAGTTGAAGTCCTATACCAATAAATACATCACAAAGAAAGACTCAGAACATTGTATAAAGGTTTCTATTACGTAGAAAAACTCACAAGGAAACTACAGATGCTTCGTTTGCGTAAAATGGATCTCGATTGGACCCCAAAAGGGTCAAAAACGTGTCTACTGACCAAAATCAAATGTCTAGAAATAAGTCCAGATGTCTTAAAAGTTATAGAATCTCACCTCAAGTTCCTGTGGTGCCCTCAGATGTCCAGGAATCCCCTACGATCGTCTGAAAGCAATTCCAGACATCGGACCACTCTTTCAGTCGTTTGGAAGCACCTCCGGTCGTCTGATGAGCTGATCAAACGTCCGAAAGTTCATGGAAGGGCGTTCCACGTACCTTCCCAAGGCTGCTCCTGCAAGCGACAGAGCAGCCACCCTAAAATTAGCTAAACATATCTTATACAGTGTGTCTTGCAAGGCCGTAACCGCAGAGAGAACGTACCTTCGCAATAAAGGTGCTCTCAAACGTCTGGTCTTGACTCCAGACATCCAGATGCTCAGCCAGTCGTCCGGGCTACACTTCAAACGTCTGATACTGGAAAAATTTCAATAACAGACCGCACTCCTAGCGCTCCTCGCCGTGCTCCGCCGCATTTCGCCTCGCTCCACTGCAGCTCCAGCTACTGCAGGTGGTCGACGATGACGCTCCAGACTCCCTCCCCCTCCCGCACGTGCCGCGGTGGCCGTCCAAGCTCCGACGAGTTTCCACGAAGCTCCCGACCTCGCCCTCCTCCTCCTTCTCACGCACTCTCCTCCTCCTCGCTCCCACGCGCTCCCTCGCTCACCTCCTCCCACCGCTCCGCCGCACACTGAAGGTGGAGATGGTGGTGTGTGGAGTGGAGAGGAGAGGAGGAGAGGGTGGCCTTTTATAAAGGTCGAGGGTTAGGGTTCTGCAGGGGGAAGGGAGGAGGAAAGAGAGAGAGAAGGAGAGTTATGCGCGCTGCCTGCATGGAGAACGCAGAATGGGTACAAAATTTTAATTTCCAGACGTCTGGGAAAGGGTCCAGACGTCTGGACAGACATCTGAGTGACACTCCAGATGTCTTGAAAGGCTAAAAGTGGAATAGGTCTTTACATCATAACAAACTTAAAGGAAGTTTCGTCCCCGAAACTTGAGATAGCTAGGGTGCGAAAAAGGAATATAAAGCGCATAACAAACTTAAAGAGAACCGAAGTAGGTCTGAAAAGATGTACCCTTAAAAAGCTCTGGGTATCGCTCTCGCATCGCCGCCTCAGGCTCCCAGGTAGCCTCCCTGTACCGCTGGCTTCTCCACAGAACCTTCACCAAGGGTACCTGCTTCCGTCTCAGACTCCGGACGGCTCTGTCTAGTATCTGCATTGGTCTCTCAGGGTAGGTCAAGTCGTCACCCACCTCGACACTCTCGTGGCTCAGAATGTAACTGGGATCAGCGACATACCTCCTGAGGTTGGACACATAGAACACATCGTGCACTCCAGAAAGCTGGGGAGGAAGGGCAAGCCGGTAAGCAACGGGTCCTACCCGCTTCAGGACCTCGAAGGGCCCCACAAACCTCGGTGCAAGCTTCCCCTTCACCCCAAAACGCTGCAGGCCCTTCATGGGCAAAACGCGGAGAAAGACGTGATCCCCAACCTTGAACTGCACCTCTCTGCGTTTCCAGTCAGCATAACTCTTCTGCCTTCTCCTGACAGTGTGGAGTCGTCTGTCGATCTGTTCTATCACCTCCTGACTCTACCGGACCCTACTCGGCCCAGCGTCCTCTACAGCCGCTGACCCTGGCTGCTCAACACTTGGTCCTGAAAGGTAACGAGTGTAACACGTCAGCAAAACGCTGAGTAGAGTGGCAGCTAAACTAAAGAAACAGTAAAGTATACAGTAGCTGTTTTAAATTTTCTTTCTTTCTTTATTTACGTCTTTCTATTGTTTCACAATTTATCTATTTCTCAGATCCTTCACTTGATCTCGAATGTTCCTCATGGGAACGATCTTGATTACAGTCTTTTCCGAACAGTAGAAGTAGCACGTGGTGCTCTCCTGGATGAGAGAGTCCCCCGTGGTGATCCTACTCTCAGTCAACCACCCCAAGGTCACTGACAAACGTAACGGTGACTACGGCACGCGAGGTAAACGCACGGGTAGCTAACCCGCACTGGCACGCAGTCAGTCATTTCCGTTAACGGGTGCACCCAAAGCACAGCACGGAACCAGTACAGGGCAAAGCCCTCTCAGTAACAGGGGTCCAACCCCTTCACAGTAACCAAACAGGGGCCTTGCCCCTCCACAGTCCGCACACCCTCGCCTGACTACCCTGGTTTGCCCCAGTGGGCCTAACAAGTCGGTGTGGGAGGCTAGCAGAACCCCGGGGCCCGTGGGGTAGCTAGTACCTCCCTACACTAGTAGCTCTCCTCGGTACTACGTACACGAGGGCCAGCAAGTCGGCATAGAGTGGCTAGTCCTAACCCCGGGTCCCTGGGGCGGCTGGCTCCGCTCTGCACTAAACAGGGGGGGACAGTCGCTCTCCTTGGTACTCCGTACTCAAGGGCCAGCTCACTTCCCCAATTCTATTCCATTCACTTTCCATTCACTTTCCTAATTCCCCGTAGGGTTCCAGCTCTTTAACTCAGGACATTCCAGTTTCACCATTCCAGTTTCACGTTCATACATCCCATACTCTTAATCATGTTCATTTATTCATAACAGGCAGCCTTTAATTCAATTCACAGGCAGCTATTATTTCCTTTCCACATTTTCCAAGACTGCAGTATTCATACATTCCACTAGTTTTCCCATCCTAGGATTCATGCCATATCCTAGGATCTATCATAAAATCTAGTTTTCCAGCCCAAGGATTCATGCAACACCCTAGGAATCTACCATTCAATCTATTTCTCATTCCTAGGATTCATGCAATGTCCTAGGTTCTATTTATGGTTTCATAATTTAACAGATTATACTTATAGCCACTCTACCGATTACAACAGGCGAACTGGGGGCATGGTCGGGAATCCCGCGTTCCTCCGCAACCCCCGAGACTACAACGGAACGGGGTCCTATCACAAGGATCAAACACAAGGAACTTCTCAAAATAGTATACAGCTACTGTAGATATGTAGAGGATGTAATTCCGAAAAGAACGCAACTCGAAACGCGGAAAACGGAGCCCGAACGGGCCCGAAACGGGTCGAAAACGACGAAACAGTGTAAAATCAGACGTCTGGAACTTCTTCCAGACGTCTTAAAAAGTGGATCAGGGAATTACCTTGCTCTGCGTGGGCTCTCAGACGTCCAGAAGCCTGCGAGGGCGTCTGGCCAAGTTCCCAGACGTCCGATGGTCACCCAGGACGTCTGGAAGTCGTTCCCGCCGTCTGGCACTGCAGCCAGACGTCTGATTCGCATTGGATGCGAATCTCCGACCCTGCGCGTACCCATTTCCTCTCTCTCTTAGTACGGTCAATCGAAGGGAAGGAAGAAGACGGAAAAACTCACCTTTCAGACGTCTGGACAGTCTTCCAGACGTCGTTCCCGTCGTCTATCTAGAAGCACAGTCGTCTGATTCTGGAAAATTTTCCAGAACCAGGGCGAGGCTCGCCATCCGCTCGCGACGCCCGGCCGCGCTGCGAGTGCTCCTCCTCCTGCTCGAGCCGCAGCAGTCCTCCCACGTCGCTCCGCGCCCGCTGCGCCCCCCGCCGGCCGGCCCTAGCAGCCCCGGCGAGCTCGCCCTCACGGCCGAGCGCCTCTCCCACGCGCAGCACCTCCTCCCACGCTCACCGCGACTGTCGCTGCCGCTGCACCCTGGCGCTCGCTCTCGCGCACTGGCTGAAGGAGAAGAGGAAGGAGGCGGAGGTGACGGGAGTGAGGGAGAGGCGTGGCCCTTTTAAGGCCGCGCGAGGAGGAGAGAGAGAACGCGGCAGAGGCGTCTGCGGCCGCAAACGAGAGGGAAAAAGAGGGAGAGAGAGAGAGAAAACGCAGGTCTGCGCGCTGCCCTTTTAAGGCCGCGCGAGGAGGAGAGAGAGAACGCGGCGGAGGCGTCTGCGGCCGCAGAAGAGAGGGAAAAAGAGGGAGAGAGAGAGAAAGAAAACGCAGGTCTGCGCGCTCAGGCGCGCAGACGAATAGCAGCGTGCCAAAATAACCGATTTCCAGACGTCTGGAAATGATCCCAGACGTCTGGTCAGACGTCTGTAAGTGATTCCAGACGTCTGGTACGACGTCTGGGCCACCTCCCAGACGTCTTAAAATACGTCTGGAGCGCCTGTTCGTAACACACTTGGTCCCTACCTCGACCCAACTCAAGGGCGTAGTACACCTTCGTCCGTACAGAGTCTCATAAGATGCCATGCCGATGCTCGAGTGATAACTGTTATTATATGCAAACTCTGCTAGGGGTAAATGCTCCTCCCAGGAGCCTCTCCAGTCCAGTACGCAGGCGCGCAAAAGGTCCTCAAGTGTCTGTATGGTGCGCTCTGACTATCCGTCTGTCGGGGGGTGATACGCAGTACTGAACCTCAACTGCATCCCCAAAGCCTGCTGAAACTCAGCCCAAAACTGGGAAGTGAAACGGGTATCCTTGTCGAATACAATCTCACGCAGAACTCCATGAAGGCGTACCACATCGCGAATGTACCTCTCTGCCAACTGTGCTGGTCCCAAAGTAACTCGAATCGGTAGGAAACGTGCCATCTTCATCAACAAGTCCACTATCACCCAGACTGCGTCGTGTCCTCGCTGGGTAACAGGTAGACCCACCACCAAGTCCATGGTGATGCTCTCCCACTTCCACTCTAGCACAGGAAGTGGCTGCAATGGCCCAGCAGGCCTTTGGTGCTCGGCCTTCACCTGCTAGCACACCAAACACTGCTGCACGAACTCACCCACATCCCGCTTCATCCCTCTCCACCAAAAGTCGTGCCTCAAATCATGATACATCTTTGTGTTCCCGGGATGTATGGTGAACCTGGACCCATGCGCCTCCGTCAAAAGCTCTCTCAACAACTCCTCGTCGTTAGGAACACACAAGAGCCCCTCATGTGCAGCACCTCGTCTATAAAAGAAAAGTCTCCTGGGTCCCTTGACAGCACTCTGTCTCGCAACATCTGTAAATACTGATCTTCCATCTGTCCTGCGATGATGCGGTCTATTAGCTCTGGTCGTGTCTGTCATGTCACTATCACTGCCCCACAATACTCCTATGGCTCCCAGGGTCGCTAACTACCCAACTCCTCCATCAGTCTCCAACTCTGTGCCAAGTGGGTGGGTGCCTTCCGGCTCAAGGCGTTAGCCACCACGCTGGCCTTCCCCAAATGGTAGGAGATGTTGTAGTCATAGTCCTTCAAAAGCTCTAACCAACGTCTCTATCTCATGTTAAGCTCCTTCTGGTCAAACAAGTACCCGAGGCTCTTATGATCTGTGAAAATCTCAAAGGTCTCCCTGTAAAGGTAGTGCCACCATGTCTTCAACGCAAAGACAACAGCTGCCAGCTCTAAGTCATGGGTAGGGTAGTTATGCTCATGGGGCTTCAATTGCCGCAAAGCGTAAGCGACAATGTGACCACGCTGCTTGAGCACACCCCCTAACCCCTGCAACAAAGCGTCTATGTACACCACAAAACCACCATCGCTGTCTGGGATGGTGAGTACAGGAGTTGAAATCAGTCACTCCTTCAACTCCTGAAAACATGACTCACATGCATCTGTCCAGGTGAAGAGCACGTCCTTCCGAGTCAACTGGGTCATAGGACGCACAATATGCGAGAATCCTCTGATAAACCGCCGATAGTAACCCGCCAGTCCCAAAAAGCTGCGTATCTCTATCACTGTACGTGGCCTCACCCACCTAAGTATGACTTCCACCTTGGCTGGGTCCACAGCCAAACCATCCCCTGAGATCACGTGACCCAAGAAAGTCACCTACCTCAACCAAAACTCGCACTTGCTGTACTTAGCATGCAGCTTCCGTCGTCTCAAAGTGTCCAGAATCATCCGTAGATGCTGTTCGTGCTGTGTCTGATCCAGCGAGTAAACGAGTACATCATAGATGAATACCACCACAAACTGATCCAAGTATGGTTTGAAAACCTGGTTCAGTAAATCCATAAAAGCAGCGGGGGTGTTGGTCAGCCCAAACAGCATGACCAAGAACTTGTAGTGCCTGTACCGGGTATGGAAAGCTGTCTTAAAGACATCGGTCTCCCTGATTCACAATTGATGGTAACATGATCTCAGATCTATCTTGGAGAACACTGTGGCATTTCGCAACTTGTCAAAAAGATCATTAATCCTTGATAGCAAATACTTGTTCTTGATGGTGACCCAATTCAACTATCTGTAGTCAACACAAAGTCGCAGGGTACCATCCTTCTTCTTCACAAACAACACAGGGGCTCGCCACGGGGATGCACTTGGACTCACAAAACCCTTCTCCAACAGGTCCTGTTGCTGTGACTTGAGCTCTCGCAGCTTAAGTGGTGCCATCCGGCACGGTGCAGTAGAAATGGGGCTGGTCCCCGGTACTAGTGAGATCTCAAGCTCGATCTCACGCCCGGGCGGTAATCCTGGCAGGTCCTCTGGAAACACGTCGAGATACTCACAAACCACCGGAATGCTCTGAAAGTCAGCCACGGGGCTAGGCTCTGCTACTACATAGGCTAGAAAGCCCTCACACCCCTAGCTCAAAAGCCTTATCGCCCGAAGCACAGATATGCACCTGAAACCTCCGTCCACCAACTGTCCGTGAAATTCAAAAAAAGGCAACTTCGGTATGGAGAAGACGATCTTCCTCCTGAAATAGTCCACCAAGGCGTGGTAGGCAGACAACCAGTCCATCCCTAGAATCATGCCAAAATCCTCCATCGGTATCACAATCAGATCAGTGGTCAGGCTGTGTCCCCCTATACTGACCTCACAGTCCATGTAGACCTCCTCAGCTACAAACAACTGGCCACCTGGGCCTCTGATCACAAATGATCCCCTAATATTACACTGTCATGTCCCAAAATGACAGCAAAACTTGCAGCAACAAAAGAGTGTGTGGCGCCAAAATCAAAACGTACATATACTAATCTGTCGGAAATAGTAACCATACCTGCCACCACTGAACCACAAGCATTGGCATCTCTGTGTGTCAGGGCGTTGATATGCCTCTCAGCCCTCGGTGCAGATGAAGCAGCTACACTCTGGGTCGGGCGAGCAACTGCTGGTCGATATTCTCCTCATGACTGCTACCCTCCCCTACGCGCCTGGGGACCACAACCACCAGCTTGGCCTCCAACGCTCGGTGCGGGGAGCATCTGCTATGCTCCAGCCCCAGATGGGCAGTCCCTCCTGATGTGGCCCGGCTGGCCACACTGGTAGCAGAGGGGAACTTGACTCCCTCCCTTGGTAGGTCCCAGCTAACGGCTGGGCCGAGGTCCAGTCCTGGCAGCAGGCCCCTGTCTGGGGCCCCAAAAGGCCACAAACGGCCCTGAAAAAAGAGACAGCTCTCCTGCGGCTGTCGCGTGCCTCGTCTCTCAACGGCCCTAAGAGTACTCTGGCTGGTAGGGCCTCTTCTGTCCATTGTCAGTGTCTGGCGCGGCCAGGTTGGTCGCCTCATACATCATGGCTGCCTCCACCACTCTCGAGAAGGTGGGCAGCTTCAAGGGTTTGACATACTCCCGAATAGCAGGTCGGAGCCCCTCAGTAAACCTCCACAGGCGCTCCTCCTCTGTAGCTATGGCTGTCGAAGCAAAACGTGACAGCTCCAGGAAGCGCGTGCAATACGCGCTAATAGTCATCGTCCCCTGGCGGAGTGTGTGGAACTCCCACCTCCTCTGGTCCTGCCAAGTCTGCGGGAAGTACTGCTCGCAGAAGAGGGTCATGAACTAGTCCTACGTCGGCTCTCCCCTCTCCTAGCCTCTGACTGCCCTCCACCACCTGTGTGCCACACTCTCTAGCTGCAGCTCGTGGAGCTCTCTGTGGTGCAGCTGCAATGGGAGAACGAGCACGCCTCCCAGCAAGGAGGGCTCATGCTCAAAAGTGTCAGAGTGCGGTGGGGGTGATGGAGGACCACCCCCTCCCCCTCCTGCTCGTCCGGCGCTGCGGCGGTCTCTTTGTCAGACAGAGGACTCCCCCTCCATGTCCTCAGGGAGAGGTGCCCGTGGAGGCTGGTGGAGCTCCTCTCTCACTATGTCTCTGATCAGTTGGGCGAGATCCTGGGCCTGAACGCCCGAGAGAAGAGGCGGGTCAACTGGCACCTCGGGACCGGTATGTCTGCCCCTCCGACCTCGTCCACGGCTACGACCGCGACCTGCCTCGAGAACTCCTCGACGAGGCATCTCCCGCAAGGAGACACGGAAGACAGAACAAAAGGGTCAACGCTATCGAATTTCTGCGAAAAAGGACTCAGAACAGATGTTAAAGCAATACGTTGTGGTGGCTACCCTAGTTACATGCACGTGAAAGGTTATTTTCAAATTAATTGGCTCATTTCTCAGGACAACCTTGCTCTGATACCATCTTATTACAACCCGGTTCCCGAATCCCTACAGGACCCGAGACCGGCTCGCCTCGACTAATCCCAAGACCCAGTCGTCCAACAAGAAATAACCAAAAAGCAGGAAAATAAACCACATTCACATATGCAATATAACTAAGCAGTAAAGGAAAGTAAAAGCTGCTATTCTAGTACATACCACCACAACAACAAGAACAATGGAAACAAAAGCAATAGTAACAGGAACAGTAGCTAAAAGTTCGAAACTCACAACAACAGTAAAGTGGATACAACAAAGAGTGCAGAAAACTATGGCTGAGCTCGACTGGGCCAGCACCCTCCGCAGCCGGAAGCTCAGGCTGCTTAACTCCGAAACCTAAACAGTGTTAAGAAAAAGACGGAGTAAGCAAACGCTGAGTAGAGTGGTAACTATACTATCTTAAGCAGTAAAAGTAGAGGTTTAATTATCTTTTCTAGTTTTTTTTTTATTTTACAGGTAATTCCTTTTCACCCCTTTTCGTCAACTTTGATATTTTTCTTTATCTTGCATGTTCCTCGTGGGAACGATCTTGATTGCAGTCTTTTCTGAATAATGGAAGGTACACGTGGTGCTCTCCTGGCCAGGAGAGTCCCCCGTGGTAGTCCACCTAGTCAACCACCGCGAGATCACTGTCAGACGTAGCGGTGACTACGACACGTGCGATAAGCGCACGGGTAGCTACCTCACACTGACACGCGGTCAGTTGTTTCCTTAGCAGGTACACCAAAAGTACAGCACGGAACAATATCGGGCCTAGCCCTCTCAGAAATAGGGGTCGAGTCCCTCAGAACCAAACAGGGGTCTCGCCCCTCTACAGTCCGCGCACCCTCGCATGACTACCCTGATTTGCTCTTAAGGCCTAACAAGTCGGTGTAGGGTGGCTAGCTGAACCACAGGCCCCGTGGGGTTGCTAGCTCCCTCCCTACACTAGTAGCTCGCCTCAGTACCATGTACACAAGTCGGTGTAAAGTGACCAATCCTAACCTCGGGTCCCAACCCAAGGGCGGCTAGCTCCGCTCTACAACAAAAGGGGACAGTCGCCCTCCTTGGTACCACGTACTCAAGGGCTAGCACACTTCCCGTCCACATTCCAGATTTTCTATCTAACCACAGGAGCTCTACTCCTAACTCCCCGTAGGGTTCATGCTCATGTTCACCACATTATTCCAATCCAGATTCCATCATTCACCATTCAGTTCCCATTTATATACAGGCAGCTCATATTTCTACAATTTAATACATGCAACAAATGATTTCACAGGTAACTGTTTAGTTATCTCAAGCAGCTCACATTCTAATAGGCAGCTCATACTTATTTACAGGCAATGGCTAACAATTTAATTTATTCATGTATACAAGTACAATTATGCAAAATAATTAGTTCAATCATTTCTCTATCTTAGGATTCATGCCACATCCAAGGTTTTAAAATGGCTAATTCCATAGATACATTCTTATTTAATAAGATTAACAAGGGTAGACCACTCTACCAGACAATCCGGGAGTACTGGGGGCTCGAACCGCTGACCTAGGCATCTCTGTGAGCCCTAGACATGCAGCAGGTCGAAGTCCTATACCAAAGAATACATCACAAAGAAGATTCAGAACAGTGTACAAAGGTTTCTAATACGTAGAGAAATTCACAAGGAAACTACAGATACTTCGTTTGCATAAAACGATCCCGATTGGACCCCAAACGAGTTAAAAACGTGTCTACTGACCAAAATCATACGTCTGGAAATAAGGCCAGACGTCTTAAAAGTTACAGAATCTCACCTCAAGTTCCTGTGGTGCCCTCAGACGTCCAGGACTCCCCTGCGATCATCTGAAAGCAGTTCCAGATGTTGGACCACTCTTCCAGTCATCTGCAAGCACCTCTGGTCGTTTAGTGAGCTGATCAGACGTCCGAAAGTGCGTGGAAGGGCATTCCGCTCACCTTCCCAAGGTTGCTTCTGCATGTGACAGAGCAGTCACCCTAAAATTTGCTAAACATATCTTCTACGGTGCAACCTGCATGGCCGTAACCGCGGAGAGAACGTACCTTCGCGATAAAGGTGCTCTTAGACGTCTGGTCTTGACTCCAGACATTCAGATGCTTAGCCAGTTGTCCAGGCTACACTCCAGATGTCTGATACTGGAAAAATTCCAATATCAAACCGCACTCGTAGTGCTCCTCGCCGCACTCCGCTGCGTTTCCCCTCGCTCCACCGCAGCTCCAGCTGCGGCAGGTGGTCGAGGACGACGCTCCGGACTCCCTCCTCCTCCTGCACACACCGCGGTGACTGTGCGAGCTCTGACGAGTTTCCACGAAGCTCCTGACCTCGGCCTCCTCCTCCTCATGCATTCTCCTCCTCCTCGCTCTCACGCACTCCCTCGCTCACCTCCTCCCGCCGCTCCGCCGCACAGTGAAGGTGGAGATGGTGGTGTGTGGAGTGGAGAGGAGAGGAGGGGAGGGTGGCCTTTTATAAAGGCCGAGGGTTAGGGTTCTGCATGGGGAAGGGAGGAGGAAAGAGAGAGAGAAGGAGAGTTCTGTGCGTCGCCCGCACGTAGAACGCAGAATGCATACAAAATTTTAATTTCCAGATGTTCAGGAAATGGTCTAAACGTTTAGACAGATGTCTGACTGACATTCCAGACATCTTAAATGGCAAAATGTGGAACGATTCTTTACAACCAGGGAGTTTGTGTGCTCAAGTGAGAGGGCAAGAGAGAGAGAGAGGAAGATTAATAAGAGATGAATGTCTCTAGAAAAGAGGGGTCTTAGGGGATCTTTATAGCTCTTTGAATCGTAAAATCATTGAGAATAAGCCTAAATTCATCTCCCTTAATTTTAGTAAATTTAGGAGGTTTTGAAAACTCTAAATAACATTAGGTATTAGATATTTTCTTAATTTTCTTATAAGAATAGGATTGCGATGTTTTCCTATTTTCTTTTCCCTCTTTTTTTCGTGTACATAGACCAAACTTGCTCAATGCATTGCTGGCCCACAGTGTGAGAGAAAGAGAGCGAGAGGCGCCCCTCGTTGGGTGCATTCCACTTTTTGTTTTCTCTCCTTTTCTTTGTTTCTCTTTCACCACTTTGCATGAGCATCTATTTTAATTTCATTTTTCAGGATCGACCTCTTCGTCTCATGCTCATTCATTTAAGATAAATATTAGCTATGTTTTTACCTCTCTCTTACACCAAATATTAAAGAAATTAGATTTTTTTTAATTTATAAAAATACAAAATAAAAATCTAAAAAATAGATAGAGAAATTATACAAAATTATGACGCGAACATATACCTATGTCTAACTTTTGCTAATCCTCGAGTGAAAGAAAAAATGATAATAAAACCAAAGTTGAAAATTTTAATTCACTTTTGTAGAAATCACGATTGCATTTAGCATACATAACAAAGATTTGAACTCTTAGGTTACCTTACTGGAGGAGTTATAGGTTTTGGAGACTTTGCAGCTAATACACTCACAAAGTTGAAGATAAAACTCATAACAAAAATGTCAATGAGTTTGAATAAGGTTTTATAAGTCAGAAGGCTTTAAGGCTTAAGGCATTTCAACTAAACCCATAATTCCTTTGGAAAGGGTAAGCATCTTTGACGCTCCCAAAGGTCACTTTGTTGTTGGTGCAAAGTTCAACAAGTGTAGTTTTAGGCTTCTGTTGAATCTAGTCTAGGAATGGTTGTTAAGCTTCTATGAGCTCATCCCCGTCACGTAGGGATGTAAGTTTTGATAAACCCGACTCGAATCTGACTTAACTTGACTCGAAAAAAATAGGTAAAATCCGACCTGAACGCGAAAGGATTCAGGTATGCGTTTTATCTAAAAAAACCTAACTGGATATGAGTATGGATATGAGTGTAGATCTATACCCGATTATTAGACCCGAGTACTCAAATAAAATACCATTTATCTGAGATATATAAGTCCTACCCACCTTAAGTCTCTCATTCTCATGATTTTAGAAATTAGCCTCGAGGTGAGGTGAAAGAAAATCACTCTAAGGCTATATAACCTCGGGGTTGCAATGTGAGGCAATGACTCGATCTGTCGAGGAAGAGCTGAGGTAGTGAGGCAGAGCTAAGATTATAGTCTTAGTCAAAAGTTTACATTTAAAGATCATGTGAGTTAAATATGATCTAATAAAGTAAATAAAATCTTTTTTTTTAATTCTTTTATAAATAAATATCTGATAGATAAATAAATATATATATAGATTTTAAATTTTTTATTAAAAAAAATAGATAAGATATAAATTTTACAAATAAATTTAGATATAAATTTAACTAATTCAGAATCAAATCCAACCCATTTGCATCCAACGCTCACATTAGTTCCCAATAGTCGGGTAGTGGATTACGCTATAGCTTTTTTTCTTCATGTAACCAAACCTTGGCTGTAGGCAACTAGTTGGGGCACCCGTTATTCGAAGAAAAGGGTAGTTGAAATGCCAGTTCTTCGGGTGCAATGGAACCAAATCATGTCCCAGTAGGTGGCATCCCCCTCACCATCATAGCATAGGGCTTCGCGGGGGGGTCAGTGGGGTGGTGGAGAGCGACGAGGGGCTATGACGTAACTCACCGCCACCGTCCTTTTCTCCTCGCCGGCCCGTGCATGGTGTCTCTTCAGCAACCCACCGCTGTTGACCCTTGGGTTAGGAAGGAGAGCCTTGAGGGGACGATGGGGTGACTCGCCACCGCCATCCATCGATTCACGCATGGCATCCCTTCTCCCTTCGTCGTTTCACCCCCTCAAGTTTGAGTAAGGTCGGGGGATGCTCCCCTTATTGGGAATCGGGAGTGGGGCCTCGCCAGGCTGTGCGGTGGGAGCACCACGTGTTGGAGCTCCGTCAAGAACCCATTTGCAAGCACCACTTTCCAATGTGGGGTCTTCCAAGCACCGTTTGCGACCTCCGCCTGCAGGGTGCAGGGATCCAAGACTGCCTCCTCGACCACCGTCTTCGAGTTCCTCCATCAAGGGGAGCACTGCCTCCACGGATTGCAACAACGTGGGTGCTCTCCTAGGTAGGTTGTGGACCGTGAGGGTGCAAATCTTCCCACAAGCATTGATGGGTCTCGATCTGGCCATCTTTCTGGATGTTACCCCTACATCTGAAACTTCGAAGCCTCCCTCCGAACAATGCTCATCGTTCCTTCACTTCTACCGTGCACGACTCTACTGCTCCTGCTCTACGAGTGGTGGATGTTCCCTGTCGCGAATCGGTAGACGTGAACGGATTATCGTGCACCATCTTCTTGGTGGAGCAAGTCGGACTTCATAGGAGCACCGTGGAATTAATATTCAATTGTGGCCTGTGCTTGGGGGGCCCAAACAGGAGCTAAATTTGTTGGATTTTCTTCGTAGGAAGGCTAATGGATCGGATATTATCCATCTTTCTCCTCTTGATAGTGAGCACTGACATATCATGACTCAGTTTCGTAGTTGGGTTATGTGCAATTGCGTACACACTTCCGTCGGGTTTTACTTGAGATAAAATTATTTAACTCTCTTTATGAAATAATTTTAATATGTTAAAATATTTAAACAAATTAATTCGATTATTTTACCATTTATTTCAACCGTTATATTCTCCCTACCAAATAAGTCCTACATGTTTTAATCCTGGTAGTTTTTATTGTATCTATTGATTGGAATCGACCATTATTAATGGTAGAAGAGTCCAATGTAACAAACGGACCCCGTATTTCACTCTCTGTTGAGCCATCGGTTGCCCCTATTTGGATTGTGCCCTTCCAGGTTTGCCTCTTCATCTTGTTACGACCAATGCTTTTCTTTCCATCGCTCAAACAAGTTCGAAACCCCATATGGGTGGACTCACGTCTCTCCCCATGTTACCCACGTGTCTGTGGAAATTGGTCTTTCGGCTGAGTGGATGGAGGATGTGGGAGTCTGTAAGATTCTGAGGAGCTTATCATTAAAGTGCACTTCGAGAGGATCCCTCTTGTTTGCAGCTCTTGTAGAAAGTTGGGTCATGATATCTCAAAATGTTCTTTGCTTGTAAGGACCATGGAGAAATTGAGTTGAAGAAATTAGATGCTTGCAAGAATACTGCAAAGCTAGTTAACCGATTGATTCAGTGATAAGTTCAACCAGGCTGGCAACCGCCAAACCAAAAGGAAATTAGCAGGCAACATACAAGCAGTCCACAACGGATTGGTTGCACAAGAAGGAAGCAACCGGATATGTCCCACTACAATTCACCGGAATCATAAATATGGGAAACAGCTAAACCTGTAACAAATATTTTATACATAAGAATAATTAAATTACACAATATGCCAACTAATTTGGGAATATCTGTAATTCACATAATTGAATTGGGGGTATTAATGCTCAGGCAAGCATTCGCTGGTCTGTGAACATTTCAAAACTTCACTCATTTGCATTTTGTGCAAGCTCGAACCACTGCAGTAGAGAGTGAGCATCTATCATATTCGTGTTGAAATAATGCTTTGAAATAATAAGCAGAGTGGTCTTCTCTAGAAGTGTGGGAAGATCAAATACTTGTGTTCAAACATCAATTTTGGCATGTTACCTGCCGCAACAAGTCCGCGAGTGTCCTTGGTAGCATTTCTATGTTCCTCAAAACTGCATAATAGGGAAATGGAAATGAATCCATGTACCTCCTGATATTCATCTCACCACCATCAAATGACACCTCCTGAAAACCAAGTTTCCAAAGTGACAAGTATATGACATGGGGTTTAAAACATCAGATTCCACGTGATAAGACCAACATCACCCAGGATACAAGCAAGAATTAGAGAAGATTTCATTACCGAACGAGTAACAATGGAATCCTCAGGATTGTCAAGAAGTAGAAAGGCTACCATCCTCTTCCTGTTGAACACATTTCTGATATACCATTTTACATTTTCCTGAAATTCGACACATTAGTCGTCTTAACCGTGTTCAATAATCAATACAAGAAAGACAACTGGAATTATAGAGAAAAAGGGACCTTATCATGGAAATGACCATCCGCTATGATCAATATTAGCTGCTGAAGAGGATTACTTCCAGATGGCAGGCGCAATTTCGCTACAGCAGCATCAAGCATGCCATTCAGGTACTTTAATAGATCAACCATAGGCTCATCTGCTATGGTATTGTCTTGCTTGAATGAGAAGCTGGAGATCATCTACTTGAAATGGCAAAAATCAAAATCCCAAATTTAAGAAAAGATTGGTTGGAAATCTAATGTTAATGATGGCATTCAAGACAACTACCTTGGCACCCGCATCTGTGCTGAAGGGCATATCAAAATCGTGAAGCAACCTGATATTTCCCTTCTTACCAAAGCTAGCCACAGCTAACTGACCAACTTCTGATTGTGACATGGCATGGCATACTGTAACAAGAGCCTCAATTGCAAAATTTCCACAACGGCTTTCGGACATACTCCGAGAATCATCAACTGCAATGACAACTTGGTAATTTCTTTTGTTTGGTCTAGTACGCCGTAACCATATTTTATCCCTCCGGAAATGGCTAGCAATATAAGCAATCACCTGCAAATCATTCAAAGAATACATGTGTCATGCGTATCATAATGTGCAAAAAGCAAGCAAATCTTTCAAGCATGAACGGAAATTGACAATAAGATGGTTGAAAACTGTGCATGCAGAAAATTTTGTCATGCTACCTTCTTTATATTAATTCTCTTGCCGGTTTTGTAATCTCCTTGAAGCTTGCTTGCTAGAGTAGGTTCCAAAACCAACCGCAACTGCTCAGCTAGTTCTTGGGATAACTTTGAGGTCGCTAACTCACATTGCTTCCAATCTCCAATCACTTTGTTCTTCACATCATCCATCAAGTGCTCAACAACTGTTCTCTTTCCACAATCTTCATTACTTGTGAAGTTATGATTATGTATATTCCCCTTGAAAAAATCTTTTTGAAATGATAACAAACTTTCTGAATAACCTCTTGAAATATCCCTCTCAGCTTCTGGAGCCAATTCATGGGGCGTGGATAATTCCTGGGCAAGCCTCTCGGATTCATGTTTAACCAAAGATGTTTCAAATGTTTTTGAACACTGTTTCCCGGAATCATTGTCCACAGTATCTAGCATCTCTACATCTTCAGGCTGTATGTGCTTTTCATCCATGCCTTTTACTTGATCAGCCATTGCAGAGCCCAGGGCTTGGGAAGTGCCCTCATCAGTTTCAGGAACAAACTGGTACTCATCTGCATTCTCATCCTCTATGTTATCTGCAGCATTCACTCCAGCTTCTTCGGAATCGGGAGCGATTTTAACTCGTTCTTTCCACTCTTTCAGAGCATCACCAAGATTTCTGTATGGATTTGGATGGTTTCTTTGAAGAGAGTGATCATCCTGAGAAGACTGATTCCTTGGCTGTCCACTGGCTAATTTTAAATCAGTTAATGAATCCAGCAAAGATACTTCCATCTTAGAGAAACCTGCTGAAGGTAAGCCACTGGAAGGAGAGACTGGTAACTCACTGTTATGGCTCACTGCTGTCATCATGTCTTGATTTTCAGCAGAAGGTCCAATAACAGAGTTTGCAGAATCAGTGTTCGTCATTGTCTTATTACCCATTTCCTTAGGTCTGGATTCAGTCATGATCTTGGCCTCATCTGCTAAATCCTCATCCATTTTCTCAGTATTGTCCCTCTCCTCATCCTTCTCAACCTGGGCTTCCGAGTCCTGAGGATGACACTCATCAACATTCTCAGGAGACTGTGGATTTTCCTCTATTTGATCGCCATCCATTTCACCTCCATCTTGCTTCTCATCATCACTACCAGGATCAATGGGTTCATCAACCTTTTCCGTATTTTCAGGTTCATTCACCTCCTCTAGGACATCAGAGTCGTGCTTCTTATCGAATTGTATCTCAGTCGGGTCTTCGAATGCATCATTTTTATCCATCCCCATCTTATCATCATTTTCATTGTCAGATGCAATGCCATCTGCTTCTTTGTCACTGAGCTTATCCTGCTGATCGTCAAACTCCACAGAATCATCAATATCAGTATCTTTCTCATCTTTTGCTCTAAGCTCCTTGGATGCAGAATCAATCTCATTAACAGAAGGACCATGCTCATATTTTTCATTAGTATCATCCAGAGGTTCATCCTCATCCTTTTCACAGAGCTTCTCTTGCACCTGATTACCTTCTCCGGCTTCTCCCATGGTGGAATCAAGATTCATATCCTCATCATTTGCTTCATGATCGCTGACATCTGATTCTCCACTAATACTAAAGGTCTCAGCCTCAAAATCATCATCCATTTCTATTCCTTTTTCATCCTTACCTAGCTTTTTATCAGAGTGGTCCAACCCATCAGTTTCCTGTGGTGAGAATACAGACATAAAAGATTGGGTGTCAAATCAAGAAATGCTATGGAGAACAAATCTGTTGGAAAAAGCTTGTTCAAATACCTTCTCTGAGCTTCCAGGGATCTGGGATTCATCATCTATCTGGTCACTCACATCATTTAGACCCTGACCCTCACCCAGACCAGTTCCAGCCAAATCCTGAGATCTATTGCAGCCATTGCTGTCTATTTGTTCCTCTGCATCACCGAAGCCTTTGGAAAAAAGTGAAGCAAATATGTGGGCAAGCAAGAGAGAGATCTCTGTTACCTGCATATGAAAGCACCATAAGCAAGAATAACAAATGCAACTGAAGATATGACAGAAAGTGATGCTTACTGTTTTATGCATTTTAATAAGCTCTGACAGGATCCCATCACCTAAAGATATCAAAAGATCAAGGAGGACAAATAGATGCCCGAGGTGCATCCTAATTGCAGAGAGTAACTTTGGTTCCATTTGTGAAGACCCACTAAGCAGATTTCCCTATAATGTTTAGATACAATCAAGAGGAAAAGTAAACATCATGCTACAAGGACCACAACTGGTATCATCTATCATTCTCTATGTGTACGTACCGCAGAAATGATTGTTCTATTGGCCGTATGTTGTATGGGGTCCAACTGAAGTTTAGCTATGTATGATTCAAAAACAACTTTCCATGAACTAATGTTTTGGCAGTCTGATTCCCCAGTGGGCGTGTGATATTTTCTGGCATTGCCCATCTTTTCCAGCACATCAACGACCAGATTACTTGTTTCAACAAAAGCTTGATAGAACTCAGCATATTGGTTGTTGGATGTGACACTCGAGAGATCACTTTCCATAAAATCAGATGGCTGGTCAACAGCATTGCGATCGAAACATAGACCATTCATTAGCAACATTCCCTGCAAAACAGTATATCAACAGTTGACATCAATTTTGACATACTGATTGTCAGACATGCTGGCATCTGAACCACCCTTACCCCAATCATAAGAATGCAGGAAACATTTTCAATGGAAGTTACATTTTAAAAAGCTAGTTCTCACCACAAGGGATTTTATTAACATTCTTGACTGCGCTTAAAGGAAAACATTAAATATTTTATTCCAAAAATATTTATTTTATCATGTCTACACTAAATCCAAAAAGGAATATATTCTCTGAAAGCATCCAGACCACACCTTCCAATTCTGTTCCAATTAGAACTCATATGGGGCGTGGGCTGAAACCAACACTATGATTGCCCAGCCCTCTATCCATTCATTTCCGTGTGAAGCAACACAAACAGTAAATGCAAGTGAACATGATTTGCCTTCTGAAATGTAGTGAGTAAAGAGTCGAGAATTTTTCAGGGAGCTATAAGTTCTAAAAAGCATTGCAAAATTAGAGAAAACATTCTATAAATTGCTATAGTGCATGCAGAACTTACCTGATCAGTGAAGTTTTTAAATCGTCTTTGGAGTCTCCAAATCATGGATACACTAGAAGTCCCAGATACAGAAAGATTCTGAATATCTTCATCAAAATCACAGATAGCTTTAAAGTTTTGGAGGATGACATTTTCAATATCTTTTGTAATAATAATAGACACACATTCTGCAGGTGTCACCATGATTCCCTTACCACCCAGAAGGTATTTGTCCAATAGCTCCTGTAAAATAATATCTATCTAGATAAGAAGGCATCTCATAGATCTTAAATAAATGAAATAACCAAGATAACCACCTTTGCTTGACGAAACCTTGGAATGAACTTGTTAATAAGATGAGAGATGTTGCTGTTAAATTTGGAAACTTCACAGTTGCTCAAATGAGTATGCCCTACACATTGGAGAAATAATAGGACATCTTCGCACAAACTAAGCAAGCCTTCAAATATACTCTGCCACGAAAAAGTACAAATCATAAATCATTCAACTTTAACCTGAGAGCTCAGTTCCAGAGCATCCAGTAATTAATTAGTCTAACGAGAGAGAGAGAGAGAGAGACCTTTTGTTGCCACATGCAGTTTAATAAAGCATATTGATTAAGAACCAAGGAAGATTCATTAGCTCCTGCAAAGTAAAAATTCTTCTTAGTCCTAGCTTACAAGCAAAAAATTAAAACAGAATTATCAATGAAAATTGTTGATACCTATATATTCAAGTGACAGAAGTTCTTTTTTCAGTTTTGTCAGTTGGTCAGAAAAACGGTATGCAACAGAACGTTGTTCCTGCTGAATTGATAGAAGATGATTGAGAAAAGAGGTTGCACGTTGCACCTGCATAAAGGGCAACACAATGATTATATACTGGGCTTGGTGATACCTTCAAACTCTTAACAGTTTGTTAGTTAATAACAAATGACCAAAAGAGCACCTGTTCCAAAGTTAGACTTTTGTGGAAATTCAGGGTGATTTGCTGAAGGTGCTTTCCCATGGCTAAGTTACAAAAGTAGTATTGATTTGCGAATTGCCAATCCGAAGGACAATCCCCTTTGGAGCAATTCTGGAGATCACTTGGGGAATTGGTGTCTTTACTACATAAAGAACTTCCATTTCTGAGCAGCAGATGTTCCATTTTGTAAGATGGCAAGAGGAATGTACCCATTTCGTTGGACTCCTGTTCCAATTGAAGGGGAAGAAAATCATGGTTAATTGAACCCAAAATCAAGTAAACTACATGACATACATATAGACACAAATGCAGAAACACTGATAACATCAAGCGCATGATCAAAGGTAAATATCAGAAGAGCTTCTTATGTTGCTCTATCAAAACAAGTAGGTACCTCAAATAACAAGGATTTATGTCGTGACAATCCACAATTCTCCAATATCTTCAGAAGGTCACTCAATGCCCTTCTCTTCATGAGATTTTTGTCCCCATGCTTCCACGTTTTAGCAAATTCACAAGCATTCCTGCCAATCATTTCAAGAGAAATCCACCCCTCCTCCCATCCAGATTGAAATTTCTCATATTCAGACCACAATGGCGAAGAATTCCTGCTACAATCAGCCTCATCTGTGGAAGACAACTATTGTCACTGTCATTACCTGAATGTGTAACTTACAAGAAACCGGTGAAATATGATTATTTTCAAAAAAAGACTGAAACATGATTCATATAAACACAAGTATGGGGAAGCTAAATTCACCTGAGAATTGCAGATCTGTCACAGAACCTAGTTTATTTTTCCACTCGGCATAGCATGCAGACCTAAAAACAAGGAGTCATATTTACAGATAGGAAATTATTGCAAAGATAACTTAACTTGGTCAAGGTGTTACAACAGAGAGAGAAAAAATGAACACCTTTCTTTTTCATCAAACTGCGCTAGATCCAGTGGAAAATCTATCGACTGTTTGCTCAACTGATCACTTGGGTTTTCTTCAAGCCAGACAGAAAATTTATTTCCTTTTGTAGCTACCTTATTGTTGAGGATACCCACAAGAGGCTGCCGTAAAACATCCTGTTGAATGGAATTGAACTACTCAGAGAGAAATCTATTTTGCAAAGAATATAGCAAAAAACATAGAAGCTTACTATGTAAAGGATGCTTAAACTCATTAAAATTAACAAAAATATGAACAAAACAAACTTTTAGACAAGATGCAAATGACCTACATACCAGAAAGACCAAGAAGATTACAAAAATTCTATAATTTGAAGAAAATTCCAGTGCATGAGAAAACAAAAAAGAAAACCATTTTTTTGAATAAACTAGCATTCAAAGGGAAAAAAAAGTAAATCTCACTTCCACGCAAAAAAAACCTCCCTATCTTTGAGAAACGACCATTTCTGGGTGGCATTCAGCATAAAAACAGGAAAAAAGAAAATGATTATATCCTTTTGCTTCAAGAAAAAAAAATCTCCCTCCTTGAACCAACACCTAAGCTCGAACAAACTACCATATAAGACAATAAGCTGTCCATTTTTTTCTCATATCAAGCAACTCACACCTACTTCATTCAATTCAAGATTGAGGTGATTTCGTGGTAAGAATAGATACAAAAGATACAGATATGCGAGGGGAAAGGAAATTTTACAACAATAGATAACTGCATAACCAAATGGCAAATCACATCTCAGAATGATTACATTAAATTTCTTCACCAGCTTGCAGAACTTATGTTTCATCCTCCTAAAACTTTCTATTGAGAAATAGTTTGGTTCGTGCTTTTCCCAGTGGAACAGCTTCAGAAGTTCCTTCACTTCATTTTCAACAGATCTTCTTCCTTTGTCAATTTGCTCCAAGATTCTGAAACACACAAAATAATATGCTTGAACAACATGGATTGAGAAGATCATTAAGTCATGAAAAAAAGAGGCACATTTGAAAAACAAAGCTGTTGGGGCAAAAGCAAACAGCTTACATTGGCAGGAACTGGACGTAGTAGCCAGTGATGTTGTATAAGACGTTCAAATTATCCTTCAGATAAGAGCTGCAAATTACAAAAGACATTAGGGAACTACTTTGTCAAAATATGACATTAGATGCAGAATCATCCCAGGGTAGAATGAAATTCAGCCATTGCAAGGTGTGTTCAAAGAACCTTCCAATGTAATTGCTTAATTAAATAAATTTAATAATTACAGTATATTATACCAAAGGACACCAGGCTATAACAAGGAAAACCTCAAAGGGAAAAACCATGGAAAAAAGGCCCCACAAGGTAGGATATGGCATTGAATTTTCTGAAAGCAGAAGCACAATGGCTTTTATATAGACCCACACTAATACTTAAATCCTGCTTCTAGTACTATTCCTATTTCTACTATGTATTCTCAACTCATGAGCAGGTATGGGTGGAAAATGTTGCAAGAGAGGCATCTTATCTTTCTGATTTTGGGCTTGACCATCTGTAAGTCTTCCATTTATATTAATAAAATTCTTTGAATGATTACCAACCTCCAGTGATCATCCTTTTGTTTCTCGAAAAAAAAAAAGCACTCTCCCTCAAACTAGAGTTTGTCAAGATCCAAATTATTATGTAAGAAACAGAATTATGCTCCCCATACTCACGAGATCTTCAGAAAGACAAAGCAATGGCATGGAATGCTGATTGTCACGCAAGCAGGCAAATAGAATGAAAAGTCTCCAAAACGACAAAGCTGGCTATTGAAGATGTCCTCTAAGAAAGTTTGCAGTTTCAAGTGGAGAGCCAAGTTTCATCTAGATTAAGTAGATAGTCATCAGCATCTTGACATAAAAGAACAAGTTGAAGATCAAGAAGTTCCAAATAGAGTTGGACTAGAGATTTTCAAAGATAGCCTTTGCTAAATTTCTCACCCAAGTAGAGGAATGGAAAAGATATCCATCTCAAAGTACAGCCTGGGTAAGCTATAAGAAAAGCATCTACCTCTGGGTAGAGTCTTAATTGGAAACTTTTTGACCACCAAAATTTCAAATTTCCTGGCGTGTAAGTAAATTCTGGAAAATGTCAGGTTGATTTTCAAGTTCTCAATCTTAAATGTCTGAGAATTTATGGACTGGATTGCAACTGCTTGATGTTTATGGACTGTTTTCTGTAAACTCCTAAAATTGTTGTCTGATATACAATGAGCGAAACATCTAGACATACTTGTAAATCCAACAATCCCAAATTTGATCTGCTATGAACACTATTATAACAAATTCAAGCTGGCATCTTATCGTCAAGAAATCAACAGGATAGAGAACCTGAAGCAAACATAGATGAGTAGGAAGAAATGAAAGGCCGTAGTTTATCATGAGCACCCTACCTCTCTTTATATAGACTGAGGAAAGTGATAAATTACAAAACAACCTCAGGACAAGCAAAAGGTGAACAACACAGCCTTACAAATAAGTGTAAAACTAAATAATACATCCAAGTCTACAAGATGTAAGGTTGTTTTTTTTGAAAGAGAACACAGATGTAAGATGTTAATAAAAATTCTCATGCACTGGCTAGAAGTATGAAACAAAATAAATTACATTCTGTACTAATAACCATAAATACAAAATAAAATCATTTCCATGCATTGGATGTCATTATAGCAGCACATCTTTAATTAGACTGTTACCTAGCACAAGTATTCAAGTTTACAGCAGTTCTGAGATGTCCATGGAAAGCAACAATAAGCTGAAGACGCTTTTTGAACTCTCCCATGGTAGAGGTTTGTACAAACTCTTCCAAGCTGAAAGGCCAACAAAATTTTGGCAATTAGTTCCTAGAGAATTAAAGGTCAAATTTGAAAGCAAATGAAACAATCCAACATGCCTTTGAACAGTTAACAGCATATCAGCATGACCAGAAACATTCCGATGAAGCAATGCGTAGAGAGGAAACCAAAGCTGCATTAGAAAAAGGTTGTAAACATATATTCAGAGTTCAAAACCTGACCCAGTAGAAAAGCTAAAAAAACAACAAACCTTTGAGGCATTTCTGTCATATTGTTCTTGGATTTCATCAAGCAGAACTGGCCAGCTCTCAAGTTCCTCTCTTTGCCAAGACAGTGCAAGGGAGTAAATTGGCCCAAGAACATCTATGTTGAGGTGAATAAGCACTAAACAATATAGCAGAGCTCAAAGAAATATAGGCAGTTAGGTAAATGATAATACCATTAATACAGAGTCTGGAGGCATTTTCTTGCAATTGATGGGCTTTACCAAGTAACAAGTGCAATCCTGGTAGGACCTGGCAAGGAAAATGTAAACTATAATAAGTACCAAAATAAAGCAATGGATAATATGGTGTTTCAGAAAGAAAGTCCCTAAATTATACCTTTGACACAGAAGCTGTCTGTGGCACCTGCAAGAGTACCTCAATTAAATCTAAAAGTTTCTGCAGACCAGGATGCCCTGGCCACTCCTCACTGAGCGATCTGAGTCGCTGTTGAATGACTAACAAGGGTGTGACTATTTTTAATATTTCAAGCGTATTTGGGTCCTGTGACAACGTTTCAATTAGCAAAATGCTAACCTACAATGGAAAAGTACAAGCCAGACAACAAAAATAGCAACCTTATAGAAATTGTAGGTATATGATGGTGGTTGAATTAGCTTCAACATTTGTCCACACTCAATGGAGATACGAAACAGGTGTTCTAGAACAATGTTCTGATCCAGAGCAGCTGAGAGAAGGGAAGGCAGACCTTCGAAATTCAAATGCATTTTAGTTGTGCCAGATATAGAAGTAAATAAATGAACAGAGAGGGAGGGCTTAATTTCACCTTTTAGTATTTTGATCCCAAAATTGTATGAAGCCATAAATAAATGCAGTCGGTCCTTATCAGAAGCCTGAAAATTTTCAGCCTAAAGAAAGAAGTACATCAGAATAAGAACATAAAGATCACCACAAATATGAAATGTAAAATAATTCCTACAGGAAAAAAACTTTAGCAGACTTAGCAGATTGTAAGAGTCACTAAGGAAATCATGATCACAGTTACCAGTTACTTTAGCAGACTTGACAGATATATTTATATAATTTTCATTCCGTCTCTTGCAGTAAAGCAATTGCAAATTGTGGTAGATATTGATGGTTGCACCCAGGGATTTCAGGTACCAATCTTGCTGTTGCACAATGGTCCAACCAAAAGGAGACTATATATGTTGCGTCAAGTACTTGCATATTGAGGCCCATACACACTATTGCAATTATTACAGAGGATAAAATTATGTATCAATAGTATAGACATCCCTCAACCATTTTTTCTAAGCTCAAACTAGTTTTCTTCATTGAATTATGTCAGAGCATCCAACTCATAACCTACTAACTTGAGTGGCAAGGCACAACATTGACATATACCACTTATTGACTTCCACATCATTAGATTTGGTACCAGTTTCTCAACATGCCTCATCATGCATTGCATTCTTCGGATCCTACATGTGGACAGATTTATGGGTGACATAGAGTTTAGTTTTTGTCCCTAGGCAGGTGTAGCTTGGATGCCATGTGAAAGCATCCAACTCAAAATCAATTGCCTTGAAAGAAGAGGCCCGATCATTACACATAATTTCATACTTTCTCAATAATGTTACTCCCATATTCTTCTAAAAATGCCATGTCACTTGTCCATTCTAATCATCTACATAAAGAAGGTTAGAGGCTAGCGATAAAGGTTCTCTCATTTTCTGTCTTCTCAGCATGGTATTAGCACGCTAGCCTCGAGCCAGTAGTCTATACCAAGAAACTCCTCCCTTCCCATAAACAAGAATCAGGTCGCATTCTGTTGCATGCAGCCTCTGGGTACATGAAATGTAGTACTGCCCCCAGGTGACATGAAGCAAGCAGCACGGTTCTTTTTTTTTTTCTTTTTGAGAAGGTAAATATGGCGAGCATGGGATTTGATTCCATGACCTCTTGGATGCCAGTGAGATGCTCTACCATTGAGCCAAACCCTTGGTGGCAGGCAAATTCATATAACATCTTTCCCTCAAACAATAAAGACCAAAGGGTACACTCACAAGGAACTACAAGGTGATTGGCAAAGCCTTCTCACCCTCACATAGTCATCAATCAATTTCGATTTACCAATTTTCAAATGAAAAAAAGTTGGATGAGACCCACTAACCGTAGACCTCACACCCTTTTCATGTTGGTCTCAAGCCATCAGGAGAAGCACTTACACCTCGAACCCAAGTCCAGGAAGTGCACAAGGATACCAATTTGGAAAGGATAAATACTTCATCATGACTTAGATGATGAGTACCATGGTACCAAATATAAGAGAAAGAGGATAAATACACTACTGCAAGAGAGGCATGGTTGGTTAATGAGTAGTATCATACCATACGTTGGAGAAAGATGATCCATAAACTACTACCAAAGAGAGATGTGTTGGAGAAAAAAGTCAGAAAGCCTAACCCCCTTTATGTAGAGAGTAGGGGGTAGAAAAATTACATAAGAGACTGTTAGGATGAAATGAATTGTTTATTCCAATAAGCCCTAGGCACCTTTATATAAAGAGTTACAAAGGAAAACTAACATGACACACCCTTACGCAAATAAACAATTATAATAAGACCCGCGTACAACTCAACACTCCTCAAGATAAAGCATAAGTATCAAGCATGCTCAGCTTGGAACATAAGACCTCAAGCCGCTTCTTGGAGAGTGTTTTTGTGAAGATACCTACTATCTAATCTTTAGTGCTAATGTAGGGTGTGTAGATCTTCTTGCTTGCAATGACCTCTCTAATGAAGTGCAATATGTTTTGTCCACTTATGAAATGCATGATTATTTGCAATGAAAGTAGTAGCCTTATTGTCGCAAAACATAGGAATAGGCTTTGAAATATAGACACCAAAATCCTGCATAATAAACTTGACCCATATTGTGTGCCATGGTTCTATATTTGGACTCAAACACTTGATCTAAAAGTTACTGCTTGTTTCTTACTCCTCCAAGTGACAAGATTGCCTCCCACATTGGTGCAGTACCTAGTGGTAGACCTCCCGTCCTCATGTGTCCTGGCATAATCGACGAAAGAATAGCCACACACATCAACATGACCATGGTCCTAAAAGTAAAGCCCATTCCCAAGAGCACGCTTCAAGTACCTCAACACCTGACAGACTCCATCCTAGTGGACCTCCCTAGGTGTGCATAAACTGGCTCAACCTTCCAACAACAAAGGTGATGTCAAGCCTAGTAATCATTAGATATAACAACTTCCCAACCATGGCACAATATCTACCATCTGGTCACATCCTGCAAGTCTGCAACAAAGGGTTGTCTGCATCTGTAAGAGGCAATGAGGAATCTATAGGTACACATGCTGGTTTGCACCAAAGCATACCGGTTTCCTTCAACATGTCTAGTACGTACTTGCGCTAAGATAGTACCAACCCTCCTATTTGTTGTACCTTAATAGTAAGGAAGATGGCGAGTTCCTCAAACAAGCCCTCTAAAGTAGTGAAATACTCAATCAAGGACATATTGCCTTGCTTAGTATTCCAAATACGCTTGTAGATATCAGCGCATCGAGAACGGCTTGTCTAGAGGAAATATCTCTTACTCCCAACTCTCCCAGATCTCCTTGGTTTTCTTATACATGTTTGTTGTAATCTTCGGATTGGCACTATTTATCAGGCAATTCATCATCATGAAGTTATGTTTCTCCCACTTCTATTTTGCTCCATCTTTGGAAACAGGAGCTTTGTCAGTCAACACATGGAGTTTGTCCTATCCTCTGATAAATATGCAAAAGGCACATGACTAGAGCACATAGTTCGGAGAAACCATCAACTTGAACATGGCTACCTAAACCAGAATGGAGGCCGGGATCTTGGCCTCAAAAGTCATAGAATAGAGTTAAAGTCAGTCATGGGGAACAGAACCTGATCAAGCAATCAAATAATCAAGCACGTAGGTAGGACCACACATAGGGTGGCATGCGGGGCAAGCAAGACCACGCACGAGGAATCACACAGCAAAGCAAGTACCTCGCGCACAAGCAATACGCACGAAGGCTAGGCTATACAAGCAAGAAGCACACGTGGTAGCGATAGCAACCCTATGCTCAGGCACGCACGGCAATGGGCAAGGCTAAGCAAAGGCACGCAACATGGGCGCCATGTCAAGGCAACATGTGCAAGTGTACATTGCAGGCACCACACACATGCCGTGTTGTAAAAGTCGGTAGTTGATATTCAGTCGGTCAGGTCACTGACTAAGGAGTATATGATATGCGGGGGAGTAGTCAGGGAGTACTCGAACGGGCATTTTTTAAATATTTAAATATTATATATATAAACACACACATATAAGGAAATATAATATATCATTGCATAAAAGTAAATATATTCAAGTTCAAGATTATAAAATAAGCTATAAAGTATAAATAATATCAAATTCATTACAAATTTAATAATTAAACTAAGGTATAATTATAAAATATTACAAATACATTACCAACGACAGAGCAATATAAACCAATAATTAATATATGCTTGAATCAAATACACTATAATATATGCTTCAGCGATGGAAGGTTTTTGCTTGGTCGAAGAGGAGTCTCAGGTGAAAAATAATAGGCGGTTTGAGTGGGGTTTTATTTCACCCAAAAAAAATATACCTACATATCTATTTCTCTCTATACAAAAATCGGCCTACTACTCAGCCGACTACACCGACTACTCGCCCAAGTAGTTGGTGTTGCGGACTCTAGGCTCGACTATGGGTTATTCAGTCGGTAAGGCACCACATAGGATTACTCAGCCGAGTAGGCTGATTTTTACAACGCCACATGCTGCAAGTAGGCCATGCGCACACGCGGGGGCATGCACACAGCAAGTAGGCCACACACAACAAAGGAGTAGTTTGGTGCAACGAGAGGCATGCGACAAAGCAGGCAGGGGCCACATGCGACGCATGAAGGTCAGAGATCCTCAATCACAAGAATCAAAGCATAAAACCCCTGCTCTGATACCATGTTGGAGAAGGGCTAGAAAATTACAAAAGAGACGAATAAAAATAACTAACAAAAATAGCAAAAGGATTAGAACTCTCAAACCTAATTAAATAGACTTAAACTTAATCATAATAAGATTTATAACTAACTAATCCTAATACTTAAACAATATGAAATTGCCTTGTTCACCTACCTTCATGAGAAGAATGTCACCATGAATTTTAGGATGTGTATTAGGAAATATATGATATATCATGAGATCCGTTTACCTCGAACTCTTCATTTAAGAAGCTAAAACCTCATTGCCCCATGTGTTGCTACAAGAAGGAACACAAAGAAGAGGCTAAAGTAGCCAAGTTTCTTTCTAGTTGGTCCTAAAAATCCCACACTTCATCTTGGATGCTAAAAGCAGCTGAAACCTCATTGCCCCATGTGTTGCTACAAGAAGGAACACAAAGAAGAGGCTAAAGTAGCCAAGTTTCTTTCTAGTTGATCCTAAAAATCCCACACTTCATCTTGGATGCTAAAAGCAGCTGAAACCTCATTGCCCCATGTGTTGCTACAAGAAGGAACACAAAGAAGAGGCTAAAGTAGCCAAGTTTCTTTCTAGTTGGTCCTAAAAATCCCACACTTAATCTTGGATGCTAAAAGCAGCTGATTTGCATAATTTGCAGAGCCATAAATTTGTCAACATCATCTTACAGCTGCTACTTTACAGATATGCAGTCATTTGTGATATTGCATCCTTTGGACAAGTCTCAGGGGGACTTCAAGGGTATCTACTTCTGCCAGTCAAGTTGCAATGGGTCAATGCGCACATAGCCATGTTTATGATTTATAGGGCACCTACTATTTTCAAGATTGGCCACTTAGAAGATTAGTGCTAGGACAAGCACGGAGGCCCTACCTCTACAAAGCAGGTTGTGGTACATAAACGAAGATTTGCTCCTCCAAAGCCTATGGATTTTATTTTTTTGACATCAGGGAGGCTTGAACCCAGGACCTTCGCCTTCCAGGAGCAGTGATACACCAGTGTCCCACTCCCTATAGGGCAAGCCTACAGTTATTTTGCATGAGTCAAGCCTGCTGCATACTGCCAAGGGATAATAGTGCATGGTACCATGCCCCAAGTATGATGATAGTGTATGGTACCATCAGACACTGCTGCATACTACCAAGGGATCCATCAATGCTTCATCTTCTACAAATGCCACCATACATCATAAAATCTTCTACAGGGGCGTGAGAAAGAAATTTAAGAACCCTAAAGCCAGTTTAACCAAACTTGCAAAAGAATAGCTTATTTACATCCTTTTGACAAATGAAATTTGACTCATAATTTACATTACGATATTCAGTGAAGAAATAAGGAGGAGGTGCACTTTCACAACTGGAATCACCTAAGGTGAGAAGTGTTTCATTTCCTGGTTTAATCAGACACTCATGTTCCACTTTTCAGATAATTTCCTTTTTTTGGGCGATGTTGGAGGATTGGCTTTTTTACCTCTTTTAGGGTTTGGAGGGGGGAGATTCAATCTTTTTTATCTAATCCAACAACAATCTGACACATTAGACCAACGGAGTGGGACTGCCCTCAACTTACTTTGAAGAGCAATTGTTATCATGTGATTTTTTTTCCTAACCTAGATCAAGGTAGTAGGATTGAGCACTTATTCTTATTGGGTGATTTTCATCCTAAAAATTTCATGTTAATATAATTTCTAGCCACACTTGAGTCCACACAGTGTGTGCTTTAAGCAAAAGAATGGAAACCAATGTCTGGCACCTGCGATCTTGTTTGAAATTTGAGTTTATAGTGATCAAATGATTCAGCATGAATAAATATTCATTACCAGACACTAGCTCTCTATTCCATTTTGTGGAGATTTGAGAGAAAAAATAAACTTGGTTAATATAAAAAAAGAGTCCTTGACTCTCCTTTTATAGATAGAGGGCCATTGCAAGGGCAAATAACGAAACCCCAATTACACTTTACTCAAAAACAACTGACTAAAAATAGAAAAGATAACTAAATATTATCTCTGATTTATTTCCTAACACTCCCCCGCAAGTCGAGATACAGGAGACGGTAAAAACTTGGATCATGTAGACATTCATGATGGCGCAGACCAACAATAATCGAAGGTAGTAGAAGATAGAATAATTGGCTTCGGCATCCGCATCAACTTGTCATGTTTCTACTTGTACATCCTGTGTAAGGCACTGGATATGTGAGAAATCACGACTGTAACTTAGGTGTTGGTGCTCCTACGTCCAAGAGTCTGAAGATGATAAGGGTTGATCTTCTTGAATGTGCATAAGGTCACACGAGTGCTATTGCTCCAACACCTCGCGAGCCACTGTACCATATTTGGTTTCTCCAAGCGTGCATAAAGTCACCTCGTTGCCATTGCTCCTACGCCCCAAGAGCTAGCAAAAACGCTCTAGGTGCGTGAGAGTTAATCCCATCTACGTGACGATGTGAAGGTCAACGATGATCAAAGCAGCAGTTGGTGGCAGTGGTGATGATTTTCAGTTGTCGTTGCAACTGTTGGTGGGTTCCAACGTTGAGAAAAAGAGGAGATCAGTGGAAGAGAAGATTGATGTGGAGAGGAGGAGCCTCCTCGACGCCTCATGCCGACGAAGATCCTCCTCCCCTTTCTAGGGCTTCTTCTCTCCTAACCCTAAGCCACGGAAATCGATGGCACTAATACCACGTGGAGATTTGAGGGAAAAAATGAACTTGTTTGATATGAAAAAAGTATCATTGGCCCTCCTTTTATAGATAAAGGGCAAGAGCAAACAAGGAAACCACAATTACACTAAATAAAAATAACTATGACTAAATATAGAAAAGACAACTAAATGTCATCTCTGATTTATTTCCTAACACATTTATTTGATCATCTTTGGAATTCAAACTCCAGTTTTTGGTTGAAACACTGCCATACTTGAACACGATTGTGATTGGAAGGAAACTGCAATCAGCAATAGAAAGAAAGAACATAACAATAATAATGGAAGAACCAGGAAAATGGCATCTCAAGAAATTTGCAATGGCCCATCCCCCACCCACACCCCAAAAAAAAAAAAAAAACAAACAAACAAACCAGAAAAAACACCTCAAGAGAAATTGAAGGAAAACTGGGCTGCTGATTCCAAAATAAAAGGCTTGGAAGGCTCTAAACAGTGCCATTAGTTTCATTGTTGACCAACTTGCATCCAAAATGATACAAAACTGTCCATTAATCTTCCGTCAAAATATATATTTTTTCAGGAAGATAGATGACAATAATCTTTTAACGCCAAAAAGATTTCTTGACCAAATATCCAGACGAATCTTTCTCAAGATAACTGTTTTTGCCACTTTCCAACATGCAAAGTTCAGTGAAAAACCAGAGAAGATGCCAGAAGAAGGAGAAACCAAACATTTGCTACCAAAATCAATGTATAGTGACAATGATAGCCAACATGCTTAATATTGTATATTAAACAAACCTGTCCAACAAGATCAGACCCAAACATCTGATTATGTATAACTATTACACTATTCAATGTGGCTTCTGGAATTGCTTCCCATTCTTCCTTCAAATGTTCTCCTTTTCCAGTCTCTTGCTAAGAAAACCAAGAACTAAATTTAGCACAACCTATTTTTCCAAGGGTGAAACACTTAAGCAGTAAATGGATTATAGTGATACCATCATCCTAATTTTCTTCTCAAGCAAAGCCTCCTCCTCAGAAGGTAAGCCACCAAAGTCAAAAGAATCAACAACCGTGAGATCGGCTATAACATCCTCAATTGCGACTACACGAGGCCTGAATTTATACATCTGATGTTCACCGCCATTTGAGGCTTCACCCTGTGTTCGGGTTTTTAGCCACAGATTTGCAATCTGACTAAAAATTTCACTCATCATCTGTATCCAGAATGCACAAAAAATTAATAATATCCATATATTTGAGTTTTTATATAGGAATACAATCTAAATAACACAGCTTACCTGGAAAGATGCACTATTAACAAGTAAAGAATTGCTCACATCACAATTTAGGTGACATAAAAATATTTGACACAAGGATGCCTGTAGCTGAATATCTGCGTCCTGTCACCAAGAAAGGGAAAAAAAGGAGTAGCTGGCATCATATATCTGTATGAGTCATTGGTAAATTATTTTAACAGAAGAACCAAAACCAAAAGTGTCACTGTGTGTTTACAAACCATCTTATCATGAAATCCATCACTCCTAACAGAAGCTAACTTTGTCAACAAACACATTTTTGTGGATGAAATATAGGCAGCATACGTTGCTGTAGAAATCATGTTCCAGCTTTTGTCCACTGAGCAAGCTTTGGAAGGCAACACTCTCGGAAACTGCATGAGAGAATATACTGTGTCCTGTATCCGAACAACCCCCAAGACAAACCCCCATTTCCCCAATCCAAAATGGGAAAAGAAAAAAGAAAAGGGAAGGTGTCAATATTGGGAAACATAAAAGTAAAACAATGCCAATCTTTAGTATTGGATAAACTGAAAACCAACACACTCTAAGGCAATCATGCAAACAGAGTGCCTATTGATGACTACCAAGTACCAACACATGATTTATTTTTCATGGTGATCCTCAGTGGCAATCTATTTGAAACTAATGGATCACTTCTTCTAAAGAGGTGAGGTCAGATTTAATAGAACATACATATATAGTCTCTTGAGCCACTCCACCAATCTTCAACAAGAATTCATTGTGCATAGCACTCGAAGCAACCAATGATAAACCAAATTTCATTTCGTATATTGCAACTTGAAATGGCTGGGTAATATCAACAAATGAAGGGTACTCCTGTGACAGTTGACTGGCAAAGCACATGGCTGTATCCTGTAGAAACAGACAAAAAATAAATGGGAGAGAAAATACAAATACTTATACAATAACGTCAAATACAGATAAATGAACTTACCTGCCAATTACGAGCTGCATCGGAAATTTCATGAGCTTTTACGAGCTCAATGCCTTTCAAGACTATATGAAAGAAGTCTTTGCAAGCTGAACTCAACCGGTTAAATTCAGAAGGATTATTGCGGAAAACAACCTGTCAATCACAAGAGTATCTTAAGTTTCATTTGGAAAGAGAAAAAACCATCACAGTATCAATATCATCTTAGATTTTGGGAAAATGACAGACATATAATGGCCATGAAGCAATACTCTGAAAAGGAAAAAACACTTCAGGTAAATTCACTGCAAAGTTCTATGAACAAAAGAAAATGCTACAGTGTTCTATTGCATAGGTAGTTCTTGTTATTCTAATTTACTACTCCACCTCTAAATATAGGGGGAACACCTTTGAGAATTATTCAGTGTTCTCATTATGGTCTCCCACAGGATTTTCACACTCTGTGACCATTCACCACTTCTCCAGTAACCGTATGTCTCCTATGCCCTCTTTGGTACAAAATCCCCACACACTCCTCAGTATCTCCAGTGGTGATGCACATCCAGCCCCTTGCATGCCTCCATCTGCAACCTGCCATAGTAAGGCACTGGATAGGAAATAGAAAGACCCTGCCTAGAAGTGGTCAAAACAGTGGACCTCACTGGCAGATATAATGCTACATTAATGTGCATGATGTAGTCACTAATATGGTCACGTGCAGTTCATCTCAACAAGCAGGCCTTCTCCAGATGCTGTGTAGCCATTTCATGTGCTAGATGCAAGTATACACAGCATTTCGCATCTTCGACAACTGATGACAGAGAACAAAACTACGGCTACTACTACTGACTTGATAGAGAAGTGTTCTACCTCCACAAGAAACTTGCATCACCTATGGGAGCACCTCAAACTCAACAGGTCTTTCCTTTCTAGCCCTTAGCTCTAGCAAAAAGGGCTGCAATGGGACTACCTTCCTAACTATGATCGATGAAGAAAAGCATGGTACCCCTCCCGAGATGCTTGACATGGTCCCAAGAAAGAGCTTTTTGATAGCATTGGCACCTTGAACTCAAAGACCTCGGAGTGCAGAGTATAGAAAAGGTATGATGAGAAGAGCTATAGGAAATCCGCCAGCTATCTAGGTGGTAGGTGAAGAAAGGTTAAGACAAGAGGAAGGGAATGGAAAATGAGCTGTGAAGTCAGTGGAATAGAAAGAGGGGACCTCTCTATCAGGAAGTCGGGAAGCCTGTGCTTGTATATTCTGGTTTGAGACCAAAACATCCCATCCCCGGTCAATGTGAAATGTACTTACTATTGCCTATCATTCAAGCATGTTGAGAGAGGATTGTGTGTAGTGGTCATTTAGTCCTACATCATGTAATGCAGAGTGTTGTGTGTGGTGAGTTACAAATAGGCATGTACCCCCCACTTGTTTCTTTGAAAAGATCAATACATATACTCGCCCTATCGGGGCCTTCTCCAGTGGTTTTCTCCCTACTCTTCGTGAGTAGGGTTTCCACGTAAATTCAAGTGTTTTTCCATTATTTTATGTTTTGATATCTTTTATACTTCAGCTTTTCATATTATTCAACTAAACAAATCAAGAGAACAAGAAGTACAATTTCAACGTAAATGTAAGATTGGATAAAGGCTACAGTTGTTCTATGGTGTTTGTGTATGCATTGAAATAATATTCTCTTTGGAGGGGAGTAGGCATGGGATGAAAGTGTGGTGAGGGTGGCTGTCTATTTTTGAGTTGTGGCTTCAACACTTGGGTAAGTTTATTCCTTTTATTTTATTTAACAAAATCTGGGTGATTATTAACCTCCACTAATAATCCTTTACACTTTCAAAAAAAAAAAAAGAAAGAAAGCAAATCACGAAATAGTTGCTAGAAAGTTCCTCTTAATA
The DNA here is from genome assembly GCA_037157565.1 of Thalassia testudinum. Taxonomy (NCBI): domain Eukaryota; kingdom Viridiplantae; phylum Streptophyta; class Magnoliopsida; order Alismatales; family Hydrocharitaceae; genus Thalassia; species Thalassia testudinum. The sequence goes on along the minus strand of JAZHRO010000040.1, from coordinate 5,864,875 downwards.
ATTATGGCAATGGTTTTTGTATGACAAAAACCATGCCCAATCTCAAGTGCGCGATCTGCCCCTTCGTTTGATGGCAGCAGATGAAAATAGGCGCATGGGGCCCACCAATTTGTGGGAGGGAGGGGGGCATTGAACATGCCTTCTGTTTCTGCGTTGCAAAAACGTCTCTAATAATTATGATAGTCTTAGATTCATACTATTTTACTACCAAAATTTAATAATTACCTGCAAATGAAATCCTAAAATCTAGCCATCTAGTTTAAAACATATAGGAGCATTGTCCATTGTCCCATAGCATGTCCCATAGCATGAGACAAAATGAGCCAATGCATAAGAAAAGAAATGGACATTATAGCTTTTTTATTTTACATTTGATCTCAACATTTATGTTGGTAATGGATAAATAGTGGATTAGATGCAATATGCTGTAGAAATTGCAGTCCATTTGCTTTATATTTGATCCAATGTGAGGAATAGTAATGCATTAGAAACCTCACACATCATTTAGCCCCCATGTTAACCTGTGTGCATTGTTGCTACAAAACTGACTGAGGTGGATTAACCGGCCACATAACCCACTGCTAAATGACGGGCACATGCACTAGATGAGAGCAAAAGCTGATTGCCCCATAGCCAATATTGGTGGTAGTGAAAAATCTATTGCTACTAGTGAAAATTTTGATAGAGGTGGGAAGCTTATTGGGGCATAGACATACATACCAGACAATACTTTTAATAGCTTTGCATTTGTCAGACAAGTGCACACAAACGGCTAAAGGCCAGGGATCAGCTTTCCATTAGCTGCCCAAAAATTTGCCCAAATTCCATGGAATCAAATGAGCCAACCAAGCTCAAAGGCCAAGCATCACACAAAGGGTATCAAGCTGGGCAAAAGCTACCAGATTGATGCAGCTAAGGCTCAAGCAATCTTGGTTTAACCAATTATTTGCACCATGATATGAATACAGCATAGCCAGCTCACACAGTTTATATTGTCATACCATACATAAATGTTGCAACCATACCATAGAAATAGTTCAACAAACCTTTCCCTGGAGCCTTTTCTGCTCCAAGCTGAGCTCATGCAGAGCGCTTATGAGTTGCATCTCTGGGTTTGTAAGTAAAACATTTCCAGCAACGTTTTCACATACTCCACGCACCTGCAAAAGCAAAAACTTTTGTTTATTCTATCTAATATCACCCAGCTCAAGCAGCCCTCCAGAACTACTGTCCCGATACACTGCATCTACAACATTATTTCTTGAAGCCATACTTGCTTGTGGAAAATAAATGTAAGTTGGCTCTTATCATGGAGCTTACAGAATTCATTGTGCTCCCCCATAGTACGAGCACCAATAACAATGATACTTTTTTTTGAAAAAGGAACAATGACAATTTTTGGTTCAAACATTCTCTCATAGTCTCCCTAAAGAGGGAGCTACTTTTTAATATGGCCTGCTTGCCCTAGGCTCATTCTTGGTACCAATCCAGAATCACCAAAGTCAATGAAACAACTGGCACCATATAAAAATGTCTATAAAGTGAAGATGCTATGTCTAGCTTGACCTTGCAAAGTTGAGTGAGGGTGTGTGTGCACGCTTGTGCTTTGTGTTAGTGTGCACACATGCACTTGTGTCAATATTGTTGAGGAATGTGTAATACGTGTCTTCTTTTATATTTTCTTTATTCTATATGGACTTCTTTGTACTTTACCAATGTCTCTATAAATTGGAATGTAGGGTTACATAGTAATCAAATTTCTCATCTCTCTACATGGTATTAGACCAGTTGTCCTAGATCTGAGCTTGATACCTCCTTAGTCTACCCTCTTTTCTTTCTCCATCAAATAAACCTAAGTTTCTTGGCAATTTGCACCTCTCTTGAGAAGAAAGAGAGGTCTCTATTCCAAGATTCTCTAGGGTCCCAAGCCCTAGGTCACAAACCCAAGAGAAGGGACCCTTTATCTAGTCACCGCCACCATGAAGGCCATCAGTGACCAAGCATGGCACCACAAGGTCAAGGCAGCACCGAAGCATTGCCGCTGACCCCCCGTAATGCCGCCACTCACTGGAGATCCACATCCCCAACAAGCAACAATGCTTATTCTAGAAGCGATCTTCGGTTCATGGAGGCTTGCAATCTGAGTAGGAGCCTAACTTTTCGAATGGCCACCATCGGAGTAGTCGCCCAAAGGAGGAGGACAGGCGTCAGTGACCAATGAGTCAACCGGTCACCAGAGGGGCTCACCAAAGAAGATTTTCAAGGTCACTGATAGCCTTTCTAGACAACAAGAGGTCATTTGCGACCATCTTACCTTAATCGACAATCTTAGGAACCCCCTATTTTGGAATTTCTAGCTTGATTAAGATATGATATTGGAAGATATGCATTTAAGGTAGCAAGCAGATGTGTTTTGTGTATGGATAGTGGTTCTTTGATGGTTTTGTAAGTCTTCTAAGAGGTTATGGATCTGTATGTGTTGTGTTGACGAATCTTGCTAGGTTAGATGGCATCCGAAGTGGTTGATTCAGTGCAGCAAGGGGATGGACCCTAAGGAGAGTTCAAAAATCCCTTCTTTGGCATTATGGTGAAATTTGATGGGGCCAACCATGAGTTGTGGTTGCAATCGATCCTCAATGTACTTGGGGGTCATTACATGGAGCATATAGACCTTGACATGGAACCAGCTTAGAAGATAGGGAAATACGCCTCTTGAAAGGAGGATAACACCATGATTATGGTGTGGATTATGAATACCACTATCTAGTACATTGCTACTAAGATGATGTAGTACAAAGCTGCCAACGAGATATGGGACATGATAAGAGAAGAGTGTTGCTACTATTGACCATTGTGCCTTCGTCACACCAAGTCTAGCACATGATACAATGACTATTCCCAGGAGTAAGTATGAGATACTGCTCTAAAGGCTCCACCAGCATGATACATTTCCAGTTTCAGCAAGAGGAAGCAAATTGGATAATTGATTCAAGTGCATCTCGACACATATGTAGTGATGCAAGACAATTCTCCATACTCAGACCAGTCCCATTAGGCAGGACTATACTAGTAGCTAGTGGGTGGCATTCTCACATTACTAGTCAAGGGGAGATTCATGTGCCTCTCCACATTAAATTGGAGAATGTCCTTTTAGTTCCAAATTTCCTTCTAAATCTACTCCTAATTAGTCGGATCATGAAGGAGTTGAATTCTAGGGTAGTATTTGATGTTGTATCTAACATTCAAAATGTTATGACCGGATGCGCAATTGGGTGCGAGTATGAAGAATGTGGTGTTATCGCCTTCTACAGTCACCCTATGCAAGTCAAGTCTCTCTTCCGTCAAAAGGTGCTTCTAGTTACTTGTGGCACCTCCAGTTTGACATAAGCTTCAAAGGTTGCTACCGTAAATTCCACCAACTGCTGCCTTTCAATGCGCGGCATGTCTCTTATAGAAGACAAGCATTTTGGCAGTTAAGCAAGCAAATATTTCTACAGATCCAAAGGCACACCTGTACAATAAGCAGTCCAAGCCAGTTGACACCCGTTAGCATAGAACTTAGTTAGAAAGCTCATCTATCTGACGTTCACACGACCTGATATCTCTTTAGCAATCAAGAAGCTAAGTTAGTCTATGAACAGGCCCACCAAGCAGCACTGGTACTAAGGTACCTAAAAAATTTCCCAAGGGGATTCTATTTACGGAAGGCACCTCCTTAGATATTGTGGTATACACAGATGTGGACTATACAGGTTGCATTGTTGATAGAAAGTCTAACACATGTTTTTGTACCTATGTGGATAGGAACTTAGTAAAATGGAAGAGTAAGAAGCAGGTTGTTGTCTCTAGGTTCAATGCAAAGTCTAAATATCGGGCAATGGTCCAAACCACTACTAATACGATCACTTCTGTCAGATTTGCATATCTCAGTTGATTCTTCAATGAAGATGAGGTGTGACAACTGATAGCCACTTATATAGCAAATAATTTTATGTTCCACAAGAGAACCAAGCACGTAGAGGTTGACCATCACTATACACATGGCTTGATCCAACGAGGATTTATTCATATGACATGTGGCTTCCGAGGACTAAACTGTTGACATCTTCACTAAGGCACTTCCCTCTTCGATAGATGCTATCCCAAGCTGAGCATAATTGATATTTATACTCCAACTTAAGGGGAAGTGTTGAGGGTTCTATATGGACATCTCTATACTTTACCCACATTTCTATATATTGAGATGTAGAGTTACATGGTAATCAGCTTACTCATTTCTCTCTACACATATATAAACCTAGTCTCCTGCCACAGGTAGGAGAGCAAATGCACAACCAGGGAATTTCCGATGGTCTCCTATATGGCTTAGCACAATACACCAACTAGATCAGTCTGGATAATTTCCACAATCAGAAAATCAAGAATCTAAGAGCCTGACAAGATGACCCAATTTTCCATGATATTATTCATCACTGTGCTTGTAGACTTGAAGTGCAAAATTGAGCAAGTTTTTGAAACTGGGCATTTTATAAGATATCAGCACTTCTTTTAAAAAAAAAAAAAAAAGATATCTGCGCTTTTTTCTTTGAGAAGCAGATCAGCCAAAATGCTCTCTAGTGGAGATGCAGATGGCAAATTTATCAAAGAATCACACCCTCAACCAACATTCCTAGTTTTAGATTAAAGGATATCCCCCAAAAAATGAAATTATTTGGTTTCATTAAATCAGTTAAAATTTCATAAAAGATAGACAAACTTAAATGCTTATCAACAATTCTAAAGTGTCGCTTGAACTTCTGGATGGATTTTAGGCCTTGCTGAAAATTTTAACAGATAAGATCTGTTGAGATTTATGTTTACAAGTAGATAAATTACTGGATCCTTCTCTAGATCCATTTATCCAGTCAGTTACATCACTAGTTGAGAGAGTTGTGACAGTGAGGCCCTCATGTATGACCTTGCACCAGTGATTTAGTTTAGGAGATCCAACATTGGGGATCTGGCTATGCAAGCCACTTCTTCCATAATTTCTTTGAGAAAGATTTTCCGCGTAAGTACACGAGGGACCTGCTTCAGGAGGCCAAAAATTTGGGTGCCAAACTTACCTTAATTCCTTGGCATTCAAATATACACCTATATGATGGTAACTCAATACACGTTGAAGTAGACAATTCAAGAGCCCAGAGGGAAAGTTGTATGTCACAATTAGGCGCTCAAATATTTGTCTTGCAATGGCAAAGCAAACAGTTCCATCGACAAATCCAAAATGGTATATTGGGATGCAATCATGATGATTCTCAAGTACCTAAAGTCTTCACCAAAAAAGGGCAAACTGTTTGCTCATGATGGGTCATGTGATGTAGTTGCTTACACTGATACTAACTATGCAAGATGTCCCAAGGATAGAAAGTCTACTATCACCAAATTTTGCACATGTCTTGGAGGCAATATCATCATCTCGAGAAGCAAGAAATAGACCATAGTGGTGAGATCAAGTGCCGAGTCCAAGTAAAAGACAATGGCCAAAGCTGCTTCTGCATTGATGTTGATTTGCTCTGTTCTCGCGGATCTGCATTTTCATATGTCGAGTCCCATGGAGATAAGGTAAGATAACAAGTTAACTCTCTTTATCGCCAGTCATCATGTCTTTCAAGAGCAAAGCAAACATGTAGAAATGGACCAACACAACACTCTAAACATGATTGAGAAGGGATTCATTTACACCTCAAATGTGGCTCCAGTTCACCAAAGTTCTTCCACATGCATCCTTCGATTGATATTGTTTCAAGCTAACCATAATACATATATATGCTCCAAATTGATGACCGTAAAGAGATAAGTCCTATGTCATTTATTGTCTACCCCTTCAATTTTGTTACTTGTTTCTTCGGGGACTTGTTTGTAATTATCCCCTAACCTCTCACCCAATATAGAGGCCTAGGGTTTTCTTGGTGAATAGAATAACATCTTTCTTCCCTACAGTATTTGCACACCAAGATGAGCTTCATGACAAAGGACATTCAATACTAACTACTATTAGAGTTATGTGCCATGCGTAAACCAACCTGAGTCGAATCACTTGATCGATGATTCAGATTTGAATGTCAGATTACATGGACACAGATATAGTTAGATGGATACCTCAGTATAATTGGGAGAATGTACTGTAGCTATGTTGGATATACCAATGAAGGGTATCAAAGAATCCAAATGATTTTGATCGAGGATTTCGATAAGTCATCAGTAACCATCATGATATCCATTTATTATCTCCAGTCTTAAGAGAAAATGACAATCTTCTCCAAAGACTGTTACCTGACCGATGCCCTTAATGCACATCCTCTTCGTGAAAAGAGATTCAAAGTTATCACGCAAATTAAGGATTGACTTGACAAGATGGATATGCAAAAGTCTATCTCTTATCACTTTCATGAAAAAGCTGTATCTTTGGACCCAAGATAGATATGTCTTTGTTCTTGAATATGCACAATTGGTAGATCGATAATTGATGCACCTACTTTAATGTTGCAACTGGAAAGCTGGTGTACATATGAGGGCATAGGAGACATATGATCTTTCGAAAGAATCACACAAATCTACTTTCGTAAGTGTACACAACTGATCGGAATATTCGGACTTACTCCACGTATATTAGGAGATACAAAATTTCATGCATAGTCATACAAGTCCTGATCACACTCATACATAAAAGAGACAAGGACAGTTCTTTGAGAACATGATACAATAAGAACATGAAAAATGTATAACTCTTGATAGGATGAACAATGAATCTGGGATTTATTGTTAGTGGTTACATGTCTTCTAGTGTGAAAGATTCACAAGTATTTTGATTAGCTAAGGGAGGCGTAGCACCATAATTCCACAAATCCTAAACTCTTCATTATTGACATGATGAAACCAATATAATTTTGATGGGTTCCTAGTTATAAGATTAATTAAATGTGATTTAAGGAGTTAAATTACATTTGGTGATTAATTACACCTAATTTGATTAGGTAAAAATCCAAGGTTTGAATTACAATTAATTTATATTTAGATACTAAATCTAAACATCTCATAATTTGTTATAAGCCAATACTATAAAATCATGATTAGATTGCAACCCTTGGATGGAGATCCAAGGGTCACTATCATATTAGGATTAGTTTGGAACCCTATAAATATCTCCAATAGCCTTCATCAGGAAACCCTACTTGATTCCAATCAATTAATTTGTGTGCAATCACCTTAAGCAAAGAGCAAAGAGGAGCAACCACCACCACCTCCCTCACTTCATATGCTGAACATCCCCTTGTCCTAGGAGAAGTTCAAGAGCTTAAGCAGGCATCCAAATTAAAAGGAAGGAGTGTGCTTAAGGCTTCAAATCTAAACATCCAACTTGATTGTTGGATGTCCAAGGGGCTCTACAAATGTCCAACAAGTTAGTTGGACATCCAATGATGTTGATGCTTGGCCGTGGATCAAGAATCCAAAGCCAAGTTCTTGGAGGATCTAGGACGTTAAATGCCTTAGGAACTGCGAAGGAGTTCACGATACACAAAGGAGTTTGCGTAGCGCACTTGGGGATCAGTGTTCTCGATATGAAAAGCTTCATCCACCTGTCGAGAAGGAAGTTCCATGAGGCAAGACTTATTTGATAAGGTAGAATATGAGGGGTGATGTGCTACGTCATCCCACAGGTATATGTCAAACTCGTGGAGAACCCAAAAATAGGAGATGCTAGATCTTCCCATATAATTTCAATTATTTAAGTCGTAATTTCATGATTTTGATTTTCAAATTTTTGGGCATCACTCCAAGTATTGAATCATAAAAAAGCTTCGAACAAATAATTTATCAGGCTTCCGCGATGTCACCATAACCTGAGGATCAAATCGTTCAATCCCCATCACTCAAGGAATATCCCAACAGCTACATGGCAAAAGATGAAAAAAATGCTGAGTTGAGATTAAACCAATGACACGCAAGGTACACAACTACATGTCAAAAGATTGTGACTCTAGAAATAGTTAGATGATGGACATCCATATAAGGCATGTGGAACAAAAGTGGGTAAACATACGCTAACCTGAGCAATCTTGACAACATTTGGTAACAATATTATGTGGGAAAGTCTTAAGGCTGGTCTTTGATAGATTGGGATTAGTAACTAGAAACTACAACTATGTTTCCTTGATAGATGTGATAGCTGACATGTTGTAGGTAGAGAATTAGGAATTATAGCTTATTTTATTCATATTTGAAGATAGTTGCTTTTGTTATTTTCTTTTGGTTGATGGGGATAACTAGTGGAAATGTGATAGGTGAGTTAATGTATTCAAAGAAATTATTATTGTATTTATTTTATGTTTGAGGTTAGGTTGGTTATATCTACTCAGGACCATAATGCATCATAAACCTCAAATACTACTAAATCCTCTAACCCATTCTTAATGCAGCAACAAAGCAACTGAGGTGGGTTAGGTCAACCCACCACCGGACACAGCCTTATAGAAGATTAACATTTAATACAGACCATGCTTTTTGTTAAGGACTGGCATATTAACATGTTTAAAGTAAAAACTGTACAAAGTTAAGCGAATCAGCAAATGCACAGGTAACAAGGTTTTAAATATCTATATCAATATCGTATCAACAAGTCAAAAAAGGGATATATCAGGGATATATAGCTGATATCAATGAATTTTTGGGAAATCGCTCAAAAAGGCCTAAAATGTCCTAAAATGTTACAAATTTTATAAAAATTTATATTTTAATAATACATTATGAAGAATGCCTAGAAGACAAAAATCATAAATTTTGAATAAAAATATAATAGAAATGCATTAGTCGCATATCGACAAAGTCATATATTGAAAAGAAAGTATACATAACATGATAATAATTAAAAAATATTCATAGTAATTTTCGTTGCATATTGTTGACAAATGAAATCATGTCTTAGTTGCATTGATTTTCTTATCAATTTCAACATGCTCTCTATTCCAATGCTCTTCTTTTTCTCATTGACCTGCCTCAGATTTCGTGAACCACCCTATTGCTCTTCTCATTACGATCTCAAGACATGAAATCACAAATATAAATGAACAAATATAAATGGTCAAATAACTAGAACCCTGTTTTTCTTATCAGTTCCAACACGTTCTTCATTCCAATACTCTTCTCTTTTTCATTGATCTGTCTCACATTTCGTGAACCACCCTATTACTCTTTTCATTATGAGCTCAACACATGAAATCACATCTCATACCAACAAAGTTGCACTTGGTGAAAGAAGACATGGTTTAGATAACACAAGCGTATATACTGGACAAATATAAACGCTCAGATAATTAGAGAGAAATTTTGCCCATCATGGCATAATACACAGTTTGTAAGATTAGTGGAGATCAACAAAGCACTAGTGTGCAAGTACTTAGATAAACCATGCTAAAACAAGTAAGCCTGTCAACCTTAGGTTGTTGTGGGGGAAAGAAAGAACAACCATCATGGATGACCTCCTTTAATCAAAGGAAGAAGGCAAGATAGCCCTCTCCTTCATGGATTATCAAAGTACTTGGTTTTATGTATCTTTTTATAGAAGTTTGAAGATGCTAATATATTTCTCACCCACGTTTTAGAATTTTCTTCTTATTTTTCAATAAGTAAAACCAAGTGCAATGACTGAATCGTTGACAGAAGAGGTACAACTATAAAGTTGACATATTTGATAGACTACAATGGAGCAAGAACACTAGCACGTACAACTCTAAAGTTCAACAAAAGCCCAAGACATCAGTGATATATCATCGATATCATGGAAAAAAGATACTAAAGGTGATATCAATATGTGCTAACCAAGTGATATCGATATATCGGCGATATATCATTTACCTATTTAAAGTTAGGAGCATCAACAAATGCACAAGAAAAACTGAGGAAATACATGATAGAAGGTTTACCTGTTTCTCAACCTCAAGCATCGATATCTTCTCTAGGATCTGCATGTGCTTGAAGCTGTATTTCAACATAGGGTCAGGCCCACCTTGATTGACCAAAGGATACAAAAGATAAAAGCGCAGAAGCCCAATATAAAACCATCCAAGACCAATCTTACGATGGCAATCTACAAAAATCAAACAAAATATCAGTTATGACCAAAAAATATTCAGGTAGTAGAAAATACAATCAATTAATACATCACTAAAATCTTTACCAGAAGAACAGTTTTCAGAATAGAGTGCTTTGAGCAATGGCCATACAACAAAATTGACCAAAGAAGTAAGTGTTTCATGATTTGACGAGGAAATAAGTGATTGAACAATTTGCAGCTTGTCATCCTGCAAATACAATGATAGAATTAAAAGATGTAACTTAAAACAACCCGTTAAGAATGAGGCAGCATGGTGATGCCCTTCTTCCCTGAAGGAGAAGAAAAGAGAGAGAGAAAGAGAGGTCAATGGTGGCGAGAGGGGAGGGAATTCTTGAAAGATGTGATTTTATTATGTTGACTCAAAATAACAAAGAGAGATTTGTTCTCTATTTTAAAGAGAGTCAATCCGAACAATAAGGGCTTAGCATTCTAACAATCCCAATCCGTATTTACTGTTTTCCTAAAATAGACTAATTTGACAACTAAGGAACTCATCATGAAAATATCTAAAATAAATTGCCACAATTGGCTAAACCAAAATAGACTAACTTTCCGAGCCCAACATGGGCTTGACTTGACCACACGTGAACCCAAAATTCACGCTAACACAACCAACAGAGAGTAAAACGAGTTCAGAACGACACAATGGTCAACCATCCCGTCTAAGTTTCGAAAGCAAACTGGGTGAAGACAAAGCTGCAAAATGGTAAAGAACTGAAGTAACCAAATTGAAACTTATGATAAGTTCAACAACTTAAAAATACTCCAGCTAGAAGAACATTAGGAAGAAATGATACCACTCCACAATAATTATTAGTTCTCAGAAACTTAGGAAACATACAACAAAAAATGATAACTACCGTTATAGGATTGTTTGAAAAAGCAAGCAGAAGAGACATGAGCTCCTTGAACTTTTCTTCCTGAAAGGATTTCTTGTGTGCAAATATAATCTGCAGTCAAAGGATTATCAGTTACAGAATAAAGTATTTCAAAAAATTTAAGTTTTGAGATACCAATAGAGACCTGCTCAAACAGGCTCCTTGCTGCAGAGAGAAGATTGCTGAAAAAATTCTCTCCAGATAGAGCATCCTCGCACAAGCTTCTAGAGGCAACTCTAAGCTTCAATTTTTTAGCATCGAATTCTTTTATAGGGCATTGACCTTGGCTGTATTCATAAGACAATGCAAATTTTAATATAAACTTATCAACGCATACATATTTTGACAACTGGAGAAGAAATAACTTCTCTATGTTGACCAAAATAATTTGTAGACATTTATCACATCATAATAACACAACATTTTACAATGCTGATCCTATAATGAAAAGTAAAATGAGTAGCAACCTCAATAGAAACAGATAAGAACATTCCATGCCTACATTTACTATTCACAGTGTGTTCCTTTATAAATTGGCAATATTGAGAAAACATTCACAGTGTGTTTCTTTGTAAATTGGCAATATTGAGAAATATCAGGGCAGATCACTGTCACATAAGAAGTTTCCAATAGACATCTGAAACTCTTAGTATCTGCCTATTCCATCATCAAAATGGGCATTGGGATCCATTGGATTTCAAGGTGGTTTTGCTCCAAGCAACCTCGTTTCTAGAAAATCTGTAACATATTTCTTTTGGCTCAATACAATACCTCTAGATATCTCTCTTCAGAAAAAAAATGCCAGATATCCCCAGCCACCTTGATATCCAAGAAATTATGAAGTTATCTAAGGTCTTTTATAACAAAATACTGGTGCATGTATATCTCTCTATGTTGTACTATCACTAGTTGAACTGCCACTAGTGAGAATTATGTCAACAGCATAGATGAGCAACACAACAGCACCAGCCTCAGACTTCTTCACAAAGATGGAATGGTCAGCCATAGATCTTTGGAGCCCATTCCTCTCAACAGGCTCAAATAATAGGTAAAACCAAGCTCTAGGGATTTGCTCGAGCCAAATGTTGCATTCTTTAAATGCAGACTGACATTCTGTCATTCTCCTCCTAAATCTCAAATCTTCAAGGTTGTTGCAAAAAGACCTCATCAAATAAATTTACAGAGAAGCATTGTTGACATCAAGATACCGCAATCACTATTTCATATTTACATAATTGTCAATAACAAGGACAGTACTCAAATGTATAATAAGACAAGGGTATCAAATTCCAGGAAGGTCTGTACATACCCTTTTGCAAGAAGACATTCCTTATAGCAACTGATGCTGCCATTTGCATTGTATTTAATGGCGTAAACCCACTTACCACACACACTGAGGCACCTGCTAGAAGTGGCACCTCTTTCCAAGTACCATAACTAGTTAATGCATCCTTCTATTTTGGCATTGCTTGTCTCCACATATCATTCAACAAGATCTACTAATTTGTTTTAGAGATAGGCAGGATAGTAAGTTTAAAGGAACTCTAAGGGCTAGCTTACTTGAAGTGTTACAAACCCCAGGTTTTCAAATGTGCAACTGGTCTTAACACGCCCACCCCCCAACCTTGTTTACTTTGCAAGAGAGATTAACACCTATTTCTATTTTCTTGAATCAAGTGTTAACCTGGGGTATTAGGGAGGAAAAAGGTAAAATAAGGAGGGTTAATACCAGTGAAACCTGGATTTTGCAAAATCTAAGTTTTCTCTCCAAAACACAGGTTTCGGGATGTGGTATTAACTCATGAAGTAAACAGGGGTTAACCTCCATTTACAAGGATTAACCCTCAAGCAAACTAGGCCAAAAGGATCCAAGATGCTAAAAGGAAACATGATTAGATATCGGATGGCATACAAGGCTATCTCTTCTCCTTCCTTAAAGCAATCATAAAGACTTAATCCAGGAACATCACCTGGAATATCACCATTCAGTCAGAATCAAGTTTATCACATCACTAGAGTGGTAGAATCCCCAGGTAGATCTCCATCAGAGGAACCAACAGGATGGTCTGTGAAGGGTCATGTCATGTCTATGGATAAGTGGTTTCCAAAACCTATAATCAGTAGGGAAGAAGTCAAGTGGGATAGGAGGAATTGGGAAGGGAGTCTATTACACTCAATCAGAGATGCATGTGAACTAGTGGTAGAATAGTATGGTACAGATTCAAACAATATAACGTATGCAATGGCATTCTCCCAAGAATGAATTGGGTCATAATAGCAGTATCTCTTTCATATTTTCATATATCCCAGAAAAACACCTGACAAAGCCCTTGGAGAGAACCTATCTCTATGACTCCTAAAAAATGGACAAAAGTAACACATCTAATGTAAGAACCCTCAAAATAATGTAAATAATGTTTTGCAAGGTAAGGAAAAATTTCCATGTATTTGTATAATGCTGAGTCCTTCGCAATGATGCAGTCAGTCTCTCAATGTGGGTCTATATACTATTAACTTACCTTATATTTGGGGGACTTAAACTATAAATATTTTTATTACTCTTAGTCCCCAAGGATCAAAATGAAAAGCTCAAAAGCAATAATGATAGATTAAGGGATAATGAGTTGGTTGATGAAAGTTAATCATGATTAAGACAAACTAATGATGATTAAAGGCTCTAATAATGATTAGGAAGGACTAATCATAATTAATGAGTGCAAACCTAAGGATAATTAAATAAGATTATTGATAATTAAATGCACTTAACGATAATTAAGTATGATTAACAAAAACCTTGGACTTGGATAGGATTGAAATGAAACCATGGACCGTAGAGACCCATGCTCTTGAGTTAAGATGGTGGATGCCACATGATCAGAGACACGTAGGTAGCAAATTATGATTGCATAACCCAAGACAGCAATGAGACTGAGTGTGGGGGGAGGAGGCGCGAGAACAAGTGGGAAGGAAGGAGGTGAAGTGGAAGAGGCGGATTGGGGGGTGGAGATTGTAAAGGGTGGACCTTGGTGGTCAGGCAATGTTGGACGCGAACAGAGAAGGTGTCGGTGCAGCAAAGGGTTTATGTTGGCCGATGCTTCAAGTGCCTCAGCAATGGGCACTAGGCAAAGGATTGTCGGGAACCAATGCGGTGTTGGAGGTGTGGGCGTTTTAGACACCATTGGTTGCAATATAGGATGCCACAAAGGGACGGGTAGGTTGGTGGGGCACAACAGATGCTATCGCAACCACCGCCGACCATGTCTATCGTAGAGGTTTGTGTGTCGCAGATGAGGTCTATGGCAGCTTTGGAGGTGCCCCTGGACTTGGGGCCTTAGTCAAGGAGCTCATCTCCGAGGTCATGTTGCAGCGGATGGTGGAGTCCTTAGGGCACTTGGACAGTCTTCCTAGGGTTGCGAAGATTGCAGCGAGGAAGCTACTCCTCACCAGCCTGCATCAAAGTGACTACAAGATGCTGTGTTTCACAAAGGTAGTGGTCAGAGGAGTTCTGTTGCAGTAGAGGAGACCATGTGCACATGACGAGGCGAGTAGTGAACAGCTATCACAAAGGGCACTTCCTATGGTAAGGCTGTAGGGGATCCCCCTCAGGCTCAGTACAAGGGAGGTTGTGGTGGTGATTGTTTCGCCCTTCGCGGCATTAAAGACTTATTGAGGGGTAGGGCTACCTGTAGATGATTCGACTCAGGTGGTAGCAACGATGGAATTGAGGATGGGGGTTTCCCTCATGGTCAAGGTAGTCCTCCATCACTGCGATTCATCGTAGGTGCTGGTGTGTGCTAGGGAGAGTGGGTCGAGGAGTGGTGTGGTCTCATACGGATGCTTGGTGGCTAGAGGCAATGCATACAAGTCAAAGCATGGCAGTGGGGTGGCAACGCAGCCAAGGGCCACTAGTGTTTGGAAACCCAAGCGTAGTGTGGTCGGTGGAGGGTCAAAAACTGCTGTGGCAGTCGTTATGATTCCTACAGAAGAACTGAAGTCTCAGTCACCTGGTGTGGAAGGCGAGGAGTTAAGGGAGATCTTGGCGAAACTAAGGGGAGAGGTGAGCAGTCAAGGGTCTGCGACTATTTTTTCGAAGAAGACGAAGAGTCACCAAGGGGTTATTTATGGAAATGGCGTAGGGGGAAGTGTCGCACATAACCGACCGTTGTTTTAGCATATCCAGATCTAACCCAATCGTCCTTGATACGCTAGTGAACTCTATGGCCCGCATTGAAGCCTTCTTCGATGCTTTTTTTCCGAGTCATTTCGAGGCTGAGGAAGCCCGACTTAAGAAAGGGTCATACGAGGCTTCTGGGATGATGAGGTTAAGGTGGCAGTTTGAGGGCTCAACCTTGACAGGTGCCCTGGGCCAGATGGTTTCCCAATACTTTGTTACAAAGAGTTTCAGTCACTTGTCAAGGAGGAAGTGAAGTAGGTGGTTGAGGAATTTGTTTAAGGAAATAGGGGCTTTGATAAGCTTAACAAGTTTTACCTTTTCTTGTTGCTAAAGAATGAGGGTGAGGAAGCAATAAAAGACTTCAAGCCCATTGCATTGTCCAATGCGATCTACTTGATTGATGCAAAGGTCCTGGCAAACAAATTGCATGGTATGTTGTAGGATGTGGTCTCTAAGGTGCACACAGCTTTTGTTTCAGGGAGAGGTATTCTTGATGGCTTTGTAATGGCTTTGGAGGCCCTAGCAGCGTGGAAAAGAAGGAAAATAGAAGCATTCCTATGAAAAGTGGACTTCAACAAGACCTATGAATCAGTGCATTAGTCTTTTTTATGGACTAGCTTAACCAGAAGGGGTTTTCTGTAGAGATGGATCGATTAAGTGAAAAGATGCATTACAACATTTTCAGTTTTGATTAATGGGAATCCCATCGAGGGATGGGTGCAACCCAAAAAAGGTGTTCGACAAGGGTGCTCACTTGCCCCTATATTGTTTGTCTTGGCAGTTAATGCCCTAGTGACGACCGCATCTACAACTTGTTCAGGACACCTATTTAAAGGCCTTGTAGCAAGTAGTGATCTCCATATTCTGATTCTCCAGTACGTAGACAACACCCTACTTCTAATGGAGTGTTCTTCCATGGAGGCAACGCGTTTGCATGCTCTGCTTGAGCTATTTCGTGAAGCATCTAGTCTACAGATCAATTATTGAAAAATCTAGCTTTATACCTTTTCATCTTTCAGAGAGGGAAGTGAATACCTATAGTGGGTTGCTTCAAACGGGGGTTGGCTCCTTACTGTTGTCGTACTTGGGTCTACCTTTCGCTGACGGTCGCCTTAAGCTTTAGGATTGGATCCCGGTGCTTGAGAGGATGGAGAAGAGGTTGGCCGAGGGGAGCATCTAGGCTTCTATCAAGAGGAGGAAGGTCGATGTTGGTCAAGGCCATGTTATCCTTCGTGCCAAGCTACTTCCTTTCTATTTTTAGTATGCCGAAGAAGATAGAAAAGATCACTGGCTTGATGCGGGATTTCTTTTCAAAAAATAACAGGGTTACGAGGAAAGGTGCCAAGCTAGTGACTTAGGAGGTGGTGTGTCAATCGGTGTAAGAGGAAGGCCTTGGGTCTGCAATATCGAGTACATGAACAAGAGCTTGTTGACGAAGTGGATTGCCAGGCTGTTGAAGGGAGACCAGGACTTGTTTGGGAATGTTACGCAAAAGTGTTGTGGGTCCTTTTTGTCGCGATCGACATTGAGGTCACCTGCAGTTGGGGAACCCCATTTCATCAAAGGGTTGCTGTCAATGGCCCCGCTAGTACCAATGTTGTAAAAGTCAGTAGTCGGTATTCAATCGGTCAAGCCACTAACTAACGAGTATATGGTATGCGAGGGAGTAGTAGGGTAGTCCTCAGTCTGGCATTATATATATATATATATATATATATATATATATATATATATATAGACACACATATTAGGAAGTAAAATATATCATTGCATAAAAGTAAATATATTCAAGTTCAAGGTTATAAAATAAGCTACAAAGTACAAATAATATCAAATTCATTACAAATTTAATAATTAAACTAAGGTATAAACCATTACAAATACATTACCAACGGCAAAGCAAAATAAATCAAGAATTAATATATACTTAAATCAAATACATTACAATATATGCTTCAACGATAGAGGGTTTTCACTTGGTCGAAGAGGAGTCTAGGGTGAAAATAAACGATTTTAGGGGAGTGGTCGGGGGAAGGGGGTCGTGTGGGATTTTATTTGACCTAAAAAAATAATATACCTACATACATATTTTTCCCTCTATGCAAAAATCAGCCTACTACTCAGTCGACTACACCGACTACTCGGCCGAGTAGTCAGTGTTGTCGACTATAGGCCTAAGTATGGGTTATTCAGTCAGTAGGACACCGCATAGGATTACTCGACCGATTACTCGACTGAGTAGGCCAATTTTTACAACACTGGCTAGTACAAGATTTCTTTTCACCACTTTTGGGGACAGGCAAGGCTTTCAGGTTCTAGACTGATGATTTGATGGGGGATAGCCCTCTGTGTAACAGATTCCCTTTTCTTTTCACCAGGGCTACTAATAAGGAGGCGACAGTAAGGAGCTGCTAGGCTAGTGCTTGGTGCCTTAGTTTTCAGGGAGCGTTCTTCGACTAACGGCTAGCAAAGTTGCAGGAGCTTCTACAGTGCTTGCAGGGATGGGAGTCGAAAGCTGGTGTGGATGGTTTCCAATGGGAAGAAGAATTCTCCGTGGGGAAAGCCTATGTTAGGTTGCAAGGACCATGCAAACGATGAACACTAACTTCCTGTGGGACTGAAGAATGATTTAGTCGACTAACCTTCTGAAGGTGAAGATCTTTACATGGTTGCTGAGAAGAGAGAGACTCATTACGAAGGCTTGGAGGGCAAGGTGAGCATTGACGAATAAGAGGGCATGCTCACTATTGCTGGGGATGAGGAGGATGTGGACCACTTGTTTTTCAGATGCAATTTTATGGAGGTATGGAGGAGGCCCCGGATTGATTCGATCAAACATGGCAACATGGACAATTTTTGGGCCTCTTTCAAGAGACATAAGAGGCGAGGAAGGCTTAACGTTTTCAGATCGAAGGAGAAAGCTAAGGTGTTAGTGACTCTTTGGGGTATTTGGTTGGGAAGGAACATGGTGGTTTTCAAGGGGCATAGACCCTATGTAGAAAATTTTGTTTCTTCCATCTCTTCCCAGGTGGTGTCTTGTCACCAATTTTAATGATTAATGAATGATCTTGGGTGATTATCATTTGGATAACCACCCTTCTTTTAGAAAAAAACTAGCATATCGAAGTCCAATACCACATTATCAGTTTTTGAAATCCTAAGGGTGGACAAACTATATGTAGAAGGAAAATGAATGGCATAATATTCTATTAGAAACTACTGCCTTATATAAAGGAGGCAAAGAAGAAAATTACAAAATAATACCAAAGTAAAAAGCAAATAGCAACATCGAAGAAGGAGAAAGCTAAGGTGTTAGTGACTCTTTGGCGTATTTGGTTGGGGAGGAACAGGGTGGTTTTTAAGGGACATAGCCCCTATGTAGAAAAAATTTTTCTTCCAACTCCTCTAGGTACTCCTAGGTGGTGTTTTAGGAGTCCATGTAACTCTATTTTACTACCCGCTTTACTGGTTAATGAATGATCTTAGGTGGTTATCATTTGGATAACCACCCTTTCTTCTTCTAAAAAAACCAGCGATATCGAAGTTCAATACCACATTATCGGTTATTGAAATCCTAAGGGTGGACAAAACTATATGTAGAAGGAAAATGAATGGCATAATATTTTATTAGAAACTCCAGCCTTATACAAAGGAGGCAAAGAAGAAAAATACAAAGTAATACCCAAGTAAAAAGCCAATAGCAACAATAAGATAGAAAAATATAAATAATTCCAACACTCCCCCTTAAGCTAAAACATGGATGTCAATCATACCCAACTTGCTGCATAGAAAGCATTGTCACTTCTTGGGCAGTGCCTTCATACAAATATATGCAATTTGTAGCTTTGAGGAGATAAGAAGTGAGATAATTCTTTCTCACTTATTGCAATGCAAACAAACTAACAATCCACTTCAACATGTCTAGTTCATTCAAAAAATAAGATTAGAGGCAATATGAGCAGTTGACTTGTCACAATACATTGGAACAAGACACGTGACATGAAGTCCAAGATCTGAAATAAAATAGGAAGTCCACATCAATTCACAAGCAACGTGAGCCATAACCTGATTCTCAACCTCAACGCTACACCTTAAAACAACATACTATATCTTGCTACGCCATGTAACTAGATTGGCACTAAGAAATGTGACATCCGATGATAGATTTTTATTATAAGGAGAGCTACCATAGTCTGCATAAGAGTAGACACATAAATCAAGATGACCATTCTTTCTAAAGAAAAGGCCTCTAAATGAGGACCGCTTTAAGCACGTAACTATAACACATACGTTATGCCAATCGCCTTAGTGTGGCTTGTCCATGTGTTGGCTTACCCTACTTAATGCAAAGCTTATATTTGGTTCTATGACAGTCAAATACAAAAGCTTACCAACAACACATCTATACCTTTTTGGATCATCAAACACTGGATCATCATCATTTTAGCATTTCACCCTTAGCTCCATGGGAACTAAAGAAGGCTTGGCTCCAAGTAAGCCGGTCTCCTCAAGCATCTCTAAGACATATTTCCTATGTGGCATTTCAGCCAACTTTAATGCCAAGAAACTAAGTTTCTCAAGATCTTTCGTTTTGTCGCAAATGTCTTCTACAAAAAAAAACTCTCTTGTATGCTGATACAATCATCCCCCGTCAAAATCATGTCAACATAGACTGCCAAATTAACAGAGCCAAAGTCACGTCATTAGATGAAAATCCAACGATCAAATGTGGATCTCGTAAATCAAATCTTCATAACCTCACCAAATTTTTCAAACCATGCTCTAGGACTCTGCTTAAGACCATACATGGTCTTTCTCAGTTCACACACATACTCCCCCTCAACCTTATAGCCAGGAGGCTGAGACAAACTTCTTCAGCAAGATCACCATAGAGACATTTTTGATATCTAGTTGATACAATGGCTACTCTTCACTAACAGCATCAGAGAGAATAATTATGACCAAGCTAAGACATGCAGCAGAAGAAAAGGTATCAAAATAGACCACCCCTAGGGTTTGTGTCAAACCTTTGCCAATAAGACGTGCCTTTAGCCTATTGACTATAGCATCAGGAAGATTCTTCACAATATATACCCATCTGCAATCTACCACAGTTGAGTACTAGGTAAGGAACCAACTCCCGAGTCCCCCGTAACCAAAAAGCATCAATTTCCTCGTCCATAGCCTTTTTCCATCATGTATCCTACATAGCCTTGGTACTATAGTACTCAGCAAAGCAAGCAAAAACTGTGTCAAAGAAGGGCCTAGTCTGTCAATAGAGGTTTAATGAGACATCATATGTAAGGTACAGGACCTCACTCATTTGTGTAATGCAATGGGGTAAGTTCAATTCTATTTGAGCTAGGGTATTCTATGTAAGAGTTGGTGTAGAGGGTACCTTTGAAGAGCTCTCATCCTATGAAGGCACTGGCATAGTAAGCAATGGACCATGCGTAGGCATCTTATGTCGTCATTGATAGGCTTAAAGAGGCACCAATTCAATATCGCTTCCTTAAAGAAGAAAGCAACATGCTCACAAAATGTAATATCTGCAGAGACAGTATCAGCAACTACTAGGATCATGACATCAATATCCTTTCTGAGTACAAGAATGTCCCAGAAATACACATTTAATAGCTCAAGGAGATAATTTGTTTTACTACTCGAAAGCATGTACGAAATTGGTGCAACCAAAAACTCGCAAAGGCAACAGAAAAATATCCTAATCGGGATGTAGTAACTGAAAAGGAGTATCTCCATGCAAGATGGACGAAGGAACTTGGTTGATCAAGTCATGGTAAGAATAAAATCCACCCAAAAAGACTTAAGCACCTTCACGAAGACAAGAAGAGTCCGAGCAATATCCATTATGTTGTAAGGTATAAGCACATCAACTCCAGGAAGACAAAGAAAGATCGCATCTCCTTGTGCATTAACTCCAAGGCATTGTCATTACGAAATATCTTTATCAAGGAAGAACAGAAATTCTGAACCTCAACAAAGAAATGTTTAACCACACGTAAAAACTCAAACCAATCCTTTACAAGGAACTCCTAAGACACTTGGCTATAACCACCAACAAAAACAACAAAATATCTGTCACCTACTACACTACTTATGTAAGAGGAAACTGTAGAATATCTGGAAACATCTGACATAGCTTACTGAAGGATAAATGATGCCATAATATTGGATTTGTTGAAATAAAGGGTGCTCCAGCAAAGATAGTAGAGTCCATCCTTTTCATATCTTCCTCCAATTATCTAATTAGTCCTAGTATCCTTAAAGTAGCAATGATGCTCATCAAAGATTATATAGGACGTGAGATCCTTAAACAATTTGCTAACAGATAAGAGGCTCACAAGGAACTTAGGTGCAGAATTGACATCAGACAATTGTATGCAAGAGAAGTTTATATCACCAACTGCAATAATAAGAGATTATGCACCATTTGCCGATTTGACCAATTTAACCCCTCTAATGGGTTTAGCAACTAATAGGGAGCCACTTTTACCAATCAAATGAGTAGAAGAACCTAAGTCTACAATCTGATTCTTGACTTCAGTAGATATCAAATTAGCTTCGATGCCAATAACATTAGTAAAGGCAACATGAGCAATGAGACCATCCTCAAAAGTAGTTGTAAGATCATCAGTAACGAAACGGATTTAAGTAACAATCCGATTGATCACATAGGAATAATCACCAGAAGACAATCCAATGCAGTAGCAAAACAAGAATACAATCATAACAAGAGACAATCCCAAGCAATAGTAGGAGATAATCGCAAGTAGAAGGCGAGATGCGATCCCAAGCAAAAGGCGAGAGATGATCCCAAGCAATACATGAAAAGAAGTCCCAAACATATCCATTGAGACAAGTAGCAACGAAAAATCAACTCGTTTAGAGCACGGAGTTCAAATAGTAGGGTCGATTATCAACAACTTTTGTCTTAATTGAGACCGCAAAATTAATAAGCCACTCCAAAAGGACAAAATAGCATCCATGACGATCAATAGGCCCTCCTAGACATATGGACATCAATACAAACCAATCGAACAGGACTTCGACGATGATCAGCACAAGAAATAGAGGTCATTTAATGATTTATTTCATGTTTGGTGGCAAGAAATCCAACCAAATCTGCAAAGGCACCCCAAAGGGAACAAAAACAATCACCACTGAGTCTACGGCGAGGGTCGCAGGTACCTTACAAGGCTAACCAGACCTTGGTCTCAACCTTAAAAGGCCAGTTCTATCCTAGGTTGGGCAAAATCCAGACCAAAATTGGCAAAAGCTATCCAATGGCGATTGACAGTACCCAACGATCGTTGAAGGGTCAACCATCTATGGCTGGTCCGGTGGTGGGGATACAACTAAGATCCTATGAGGCATTCTTGCCTGAAAAGCCAGGGTTAGGGTTTTTTTCTATTTTGTTGAGAAGAGGTTATTTCTATTTTATTTGGGAGAGAGAGAAACAAGAGATGGGAATCAAGTTGGTATCAACCACCGACCTAGGATTACTACTCAAATACGATGTAGAAGGAAACTGAATGGCATAATCTCTTATAAGAAATTCCAACCTTTTATATAGAGGCGATAGAGAAAATTACAAAGTAATACCCAAGTAAAAATCAAATAAATAATTCCAACACTATAAATACCCTACCCTCCTGCATGTTGAACCATCCACCACTTCTTCCCCACACCTTAGAGAAAGGAAGAAAGGAAGCAAAGGGCTACGAGAAGTGCAAGATGATGAGGTGGCTTGAAGATGTCTACGACCTAAGGTGGGGGATCCAACATTTGTTAGGCTCTTCTTTGTTTTAAATGTAAGGTTTCTGCATTATCTTCAATGATTTCTCTTGCTAGGTGGTTCGAGTAGTAATCTAATAAGGGGAAATGCTATTGGATTTCTACCCAGGTTACAACATAATTCGTTATAATCCGATGATGCTTCAAGATCAAGTGTGTTGTGGATAAGAATGACAACCATGGATTATGAAACTATAAGCTAGAGAACCATTGGCCCTAAAACCACAGGTTGGAAAACCATGAGCCAAACACCTACGAACCAGGAAATCCATCGAATGAGGATAACATGTCCTCTAATTAAGATTGTTAAACCTAACTCAGACCATTTACCCAACCTGAACCCAGATCCATTCCAAAATAGGTAGGCCAAGTCCAACCCTATTAGTAAACGGGTTGGATCCGATGAGATCACATGGACCCATTTAGCCCATTGGACCAATTTAAGGTTGGGCCTATAGACTCGTGGATCTCGATAGGACCCGATTAGGAACCATAGACAAGTTTAGTACCCAGGTAGGACATGATTGGGGCACTTGGTAATTGGTGGATCTCTAATTAATAATGTTTTTTTTTTAGAGAAAAAGTGGAAGATTACCTGAGCATGGTAATCATCCATAAATTGTATTAATGACATATAAGACGGACGGGTTTACATATTTTGCAGCCAAAGATCAGAAAACCCCTTGCCTCTCTAATCACATTGTCCACCCAGCACCGCTCATTACGGAAAATAGTACTATTCCTTTGAAGCCAGATACTCCAAATAATAGCAACACCCTGACACCAACCCGCCATATCAAGAAGAACATGATCTCTGAAACTTGTCCAAAATCTTTCTAAATCCAACGTCTAAATCGTGTGGGGATTAAAGTTTGTCCAAACACCTCTGGCAAAGTCGCAATCAAAGAATAAGTGTTGCACATCTTCATTTGCATTCTGACAAAGAGGACATATAGTGTCCCCATTAGGAGCCCATTTGGATATGTACATCTGTGTAACTATCCATTTTCTTCTAAAGAACCACAAGAAGAGTCTTATCTTGAGAGGGATCTTACATTTCCAAATCAATTTGGAATCTTCATCAATCAGATTGTAATTAGCACCATCATTAATCATCAGCTTGTAGGAAAGCTAACCGAAAAGGTCCCTTGTTTCCAGATGTAGCACTCTGGCTCTGCAGAAGTCGGGGACAGATCATGAATAGACTGCAGCTGCTGCTGCAATTCAGTGAATGTGGTCTCCGAAAGGCCCTCTGGCAACCTGCTATCCCAACAATGAAGATCTTCATCCCATAATTCCTTAACCTTGGCATCTTTATCAACAGCATACTGAAAAAGTCTCTGATAAACCTCAGAAAAGGTCCCACTTTTTGTCCAATTATCATGCCAAAATCTAAAAGAAGTCCCATCACCCAATGAAGGCACAACCTGGTCTGAAAATTCAGTCGAAAGAGGTCTAATGGAATGCCAAACTGCAGAAACACCATTACTATTGCCAGCAGCCCTTGCATCACATTCATACAATATTCACAATGAAATATCTCCCCAGTGATGTACATTTCCTTCATATCTTCTTGGAAATTTCTCGTTCTTTTGAGCTTCATCATCATGCTTCCATTTTCAACTATCAAAAATGCCAAAACAATGGCGTCGGTTATAGGCATCTCTTTGGCATACCTCTAGCATACTTCCGAAATATGAACTTTTGAAATCAGTGAAATGACATTAAAATCAGCGCATCAAAGTCTGTCACCATCTCTTTAAAGCCTGATTGGGTCAGTGGCAGCACATTTGGAAAGGGAACATCCGTAGAGATATCAATTGTTGGAAAATTTGAACAACTTCGTGCGTGTCATTTATCAACAATTTGACTTTTGCCTTGAAATCTCCTTACCTGTTGGGATTTCTTCCACAAGCCATTCTCCTATTTTTTAAGGGTCGTTGAATCATGATGACTCAAAACTATTGAGTATAAGTTCCTAGTTTCTCTTATTCAGCAAGAACAGGGTTCGCAAAACTTCAAGTCAGAAACGGATACAGCAGTTGATATACAGCAGTTGATCATTGAGGCACAAGGAAAAATCTCACTGTAAGATTGCTAGTGATAAAACCATGTGATACTCCACAAGCTTGTCTGCATATTTTACCATTCAGCTGGATACCACAGACAACCGTTTTGGACACCCCATATGCTTATGAAGTTGGAATCGAGAACCAAAGGAAGGAACTTACCAGGGATAATACACATGTTAGAGAAGGATAAAGAACCACACAACCACCCATGCTTTGCTTGCATATTGTACCCTCACTCATTGCATACCACATACTAACCATCTAGAAAATCCCGTATGTTTTGGGATAAGGTGAACAAATGTCACCGTTAAATAGCCTGTCACGGATATATACTTAAAGAGCATTTGAATATATAAAATCAAATCCAACAACCAGATACTTGAGAAATAAAAATTTGTCACCATGGTTAAGACCCTAATAGCACTATTTAGCTGTGCTTACAGAGACGTCTACCTTAATCAAACCTTATCCAAAAAAGCACTGTATGCAGCAAGAATGATTCTATATTAAGTACACTGAAGTACTCCCCATATACATAAAACCCATGAACGGAGAAACACAGAAAAGACCGCAACCTTTTATAGGTCCTTAAGCTCCAAATAAGGCAATTTCCTCAAGCATGAGATGATTGTATTGCCACCATATTCTCATAAGGAGCTATGGCATATATGAAACTACCTTCCATGGGAATCAACGTGAACGTACTCATTACAATGTCCATTGTACCTATCATCCCCTCTTTTAAGATTAAGCTTTATTTTCCTTGGGAAAAAAAGGGGAAAGGATGTCTTCTGGAGATAAATACCCATCCGCTTCATTAATAATAAAAAAGGCTTTCAATTAGAACTCCTGAGAACAAAAGTTGTACAAACACGCCTCTCGCACAACATTTTTCCACCCAAAGCCTCATCAAATGGAAGATCACCCTATTCCATTGGATCTAAATACACCAAAACCTGGCAAAACATTTGACCCAACTATTTGTGTTATAACCAACCCCAAGGGTTGTCCAGAAAGAATCTGAAGTGGACACACTATCAGGAAGGGGAGTCCCTACCAAACCACCTTGGTTGACCAAGTTGCAAGCCCGAGAAGGATTACAAGTTGTGCAATTGTCACTACAGCATGCAACTTGCTCAATGCCAGACAGGAATATGAATAAACTAATTCCAGTATAAACCAGCACGTCTATTGACCCCACCAAAAAAAATCTTTCTAGATGATGATGACAATATTCCTTTTTACATGTGAATTGCAACCAATCAAATGATTTATCAGTATGATTGACTCCATTTAAAATGTAGAAGCCACCTTGAAAAAGGGTCCGACGGCATGCCGCCAAAATGGTATTTTTTTGGAAGTCACCATGTAGAACCAAGACACTCTTGATTTTGGTGAAATCTGACTTTCGAGTTCCAAGTCCCGACTTTTGACTTCCAACGCATCAAGACATTATAATTTCAGCTTTTGTTTAAAAAAGAAAAGGGTAGTTATCCAGAGTGATAACTACCCAAAAATATATATAATAGAATCAACAATAAACAACATTACAACAAGCAAACGCCAAGGTCCCCCACTCACAAGAAATCAACCCAAAGAGAAAACAAGGAGTTAATAGACTCAACAAAATTCTCTACCTAAGGTCTCTGGCCCCTGAAAACCACCGCATTTCCGCCCAACCAAATACCCCAAAGAACTGCCAACGGCCTGGCCTTCTCTTTCTTCGTACGGAAAACGAAATGTCCACCAACACCACCTCCACTTCTGAAACTATGCCAGAATTCCTTAAACAGCCGACACTCCCACCACCTCCCGCCCATCCTGCCCCAAATTTGCACCACAAAAGGGCAAGTGAAAAAAAGGTGGTCAACGTCCTCCTCATCACCCCGACACAAAGGGCACACCTTACAATCTCCAAGAGCCCACCTCGCCCTCCACACCTTAGTCACCAGCCTTCTCCTCCTAAGTAGCCAGGCAAAAATCTTGACCTTCAGCGGACACGCGGCTTTCCAAATCTGTCTGCAGTCCCTTACCAGATCCAGCTCCACCCCATGACCAACAGCAGACAATCTCCTGTATGCAGCCGCTATCGAAAACTCACCTTTGTCCCAACCAAACATGTCCGTACCAGCCGCCGGATGCAGTCCCTCCAGCTCATCAAGTAAGACCTGAAAATCATGCGCTCTCGCATCTAATAGACTGCCAACAAAGCACGGGCACCACCCATCTTCCCATACCTCAGCCACGGACGCCATTTTGTTCTGGGACAAGGCAAACAGTCTCTGAAATCTTCTGCAAAGCGCTCCATCACCCGTTCAGTCATCCTGTCAAAATCTAAAAATCTCCCATGTTCCCAACACAGGAACAAAGCAGTTCCTCACCTTAGGAACCACCGCCGACAAGCCTTTCAAGAAGTGAGAGGCATCCCTAGGCGGTGACACCAGGAGATCCCACTGCACCGGACCACCATACGCCGTCTCGAACACCTTGCCCATCATATCCCCCCTTCCTTCCAACAGGCACCCCACCCATTTTGCCAACAGACTGCCATTACATCTCTCCAAATCCCTCACGCCGAGCCCCCCGTCTTTCAACGGTCTGCAGACCTCCTCCCAAGCAACCAACCTGGCACCCTGTCCACTCGTCCCCTGATTGGACCAAAAGAAACTCCTCATAGCTCGCTCAATCTTTGCAATCACCTGTCGAGGCATCTTCAGCACGGAAGTGAAGTACGACGACATTGCTGACAGAACCGCCTTGAGCAGGATCAACCTCCCACCTCTAGACAGTAGCTCGGACGCCCACCCCTCCAACCTCCCTACCAACCTCTCCACCAGGGAGGCCCAATCTCTCACCAGAATCCTCCCATCTGACAACGGTAAGCCCAAATACCTAATCGGAAGCTTACCCTGTTCTGTGCCAAGTCCCAAACTGCACCCCCTCGCCTCCATCTCAGTCACATTGAAAGGAACAAAATCTGACTTAGCCAGGTTAATCTGCAATCCTGATGCCTCACCCAGTAAGAAAACAAGGAACCGCAATCTTCTGGCCTCCTTTTCTCCACCTTCAATGAAGATCGTATCATCCGCATACTGAAGCAATGGGATACTCGTCCCATCTCTCAAGGAGAAACCTCTCATCAAGTTTCTCTCACAAGACCTATTAACCACCCTAGCAAGAGCATCCACGGCAATCACAAAGAGCATCGAGGCCAACGGACAACCTTGCCTCACCCCCCTCCTAGGTTGGATCCAACCCCCAGCTGGGTTTCCGTTGATAAGAATCGAGAAAGACGTCATGGTGACACACCTCTTCATCCAGTCAATCCACACCGGCGGGAACCCCCTCTTCACCAAGGACGCCCAAAGAAACGACCACTGGATCGAGTCATAAGCTTTGCTGAAATCGACCTTCCATAAGAAAGCCTTCTTATCTCTCTTCCAGGACGAAAGGATTTCCGAGGCCATCACGTAACCCTCCAAAATATTCCTGCCAGGAACAAAAGCCGTCTGCATCAAGTCTACAATCCAACCCAGAGTCCTCAATCTATTTGCCAGAAGCTTCGCCACCACCAAGTAGATAGCATTCGAGAGAGCTATCGGTCTGTACTCCTGAATCTCCTCAGCACCCTCCCTCTTCGGCAACAAGAACATGTAGAATTTGTTAAGCCTATTAAATCCCGAGTTACCCGCTCTAAACTCTTACACCACTTGCATCACGTCTTCTTTCACCACCAGCCAGAACTCTCTGTAGAAGGCAACCGAAAAGCCATCCGGCCCTGGACAACCATCCGCGTTCAACCCCCAAATTGCCTCACAGCCTTCATCCTCCCCAAAAGAACCCGTCAAGAAGTTGGCATCTATCTCCCGGATCTGTGGTATCTCAGACCCCAACCATCTCCACCTTCCCCCCCGTCTCCACCCAGTAAAGTCTCTAAAATAACTCGCAGCTACCCCTCCCACAGCCTCCCTTCCCATAAACTCCTCCCCATCCACCACCAATCTGTCAATCCAGCTCCTCCTCCTACCTGATGCAACCATATGAAAAAATCGGGTATTGAAATCACCTTCCTTCAGTCACTTCTGCCTAGACCTCACCCTCCACTCCACCTCCACTTTCCGGTCTTCCTCCTGTATCACCTGAATCTGTCTCACTCTGTGAACCCTGTCATCGCCTGAAAGGAGCCCAACATCCTCTGCCCTGTCCAAACGTGCAATCTCAGCAAGAGCCTCCTCTTTCTTCCTCCCACGCTCCTCCTTAATCTGCTTGATATGGATCTTCAAGAAATATCTCAACTCCCTCATTTTCGCTTCCAATCTGGCAGCCGCCGAACCATCCACCTGAGATGACCTCCACCATTCCTCAATCAACCTCCTGAAGCCCTCCTCCATGAGCCACACCTTGTCGAACTTGAAGTACCATGTCTCAATCCCTCGTTCGATACCCACAGTAAGGGGGTGTGATCCGAGAACAGACGCTCCAGAGGTCTAACCTCCGCCATCGAGAACAACTCCGCCATCGCCGTCGAGACAAGAAATCTGTCAATACGGGATCGCTGCCCTCCAGAGTTCCTCCATGTGTATAGACAGGACAACGGAGGCATATCAACCAGCCCCTGGTCTGCCACAAAGCCTGCAAACAACTCAGAGCCCTGGTCCAACCCTCCTCGGTCACCCGGTCTGCCTTCTGCCCGCAGAGTAACATTAAAATCGCCACCAACCAGCCAAGGAATCCCCTGAAAAGCTGCCGCGACCTGGCTCAAATCTTCCCATAAGGCCTATCTCCGTCAGGCCATAAACCGAGGAAAGGAGCATACATGTGTCATCCCGGCGTCTCTGAAGTCTAACAATGACAACATAGGACCCAACCAGAGTGTCCAGCAAGGAAAACTCCTCCTTCCATCCCACAGCAATTCCCCCCGCACTCCCATCCGCATCCAGGGCCAAGAAACCCCCACAAATTCCTCCCCCCACCTCCCTCCACAACTTTCCATCACAGCTCCCCCACTTCGTCTCCTGGAGAAAGACCACATCAGGCCCCCATCTCTGAATATACCCCCGTAAAGCTGCCCGCCTCGACAGGTCGTTCAGACCCCTCGCATTCCATGACAAGACCTTAGTCATAAGGACTTCCGGGAACCACCTCCAGACGTCAACCGCTTAAACCCCATCATTGCGGCCACATCATCCTCCTCTTCCATCAACAAACGCTGGTCATTCGAGCTCCCCTCACCACCACCCACCTCCCCTCCTCGCCCCGCAGCCTCCATACCTTCTACAGCCAACAATCGCGCGTCCCCCACCACCACAGCCTCACCCCCAGGCAGCCCAGCCGCCGCAGCTGTCCTCCTCCCTGCTCCCGCATCCACCAGCTCCCCATCTCCACCACCAGCACCCGCCGCCTGCCGCCCCTCCGCCACCGCTGGGGACCCCGGAGTAGAGAACCCCCCGTCGCCACCCCCAGCAAAGGCCGCCGCAGATGACCCAGCTCCATCATAGGCTCCCAGCCCCGTCGGCGACCGGCATCGGTCGACCCCAGCCACGCCCCCAGACGAGGCCTTCCGAGTCAGCCCCCTATGGTAAGACCACCGCGGCCTGTAGACGAGCCACTGCGAGTCAGACAGCCTCCGCTCTCACCGTCGCCCGCTTCCCCTTCCCGCCAATCGCATCTTGCCCAACCGCCCGGATCGGACCGACCAAGGTGCGCCTCGAATCTCCAACAACAATTCTCCACCCTTCCTCCGCAGAGAACTGGAGTCGCGGAGTCGCGCGCGCTGGAGGACCCGAACAGGCACCAGCACCGGAGCCCCCAACTCCCGTACCCGGGTCGCGCCCACCCGACCCGAGTCCGCCACGAGCTCCTCCCACAAAAACGGGGGCCAACTCAGTGCCACCAAGACACCTGCAGTCAGCGGGGACGCCCGGCCTCAGCGCCGCATTCACCTCCCCCGACCCCTCCGCAAAATCCGCAATGGCTTCCCACATCCCCGCCCCATCGCCTGCCACCGATTGCGCAACGGGAATCGCAACCGCCCCAAGATCCCCGCCGCAATCCTCGCCACGACCCTCGACCTTCCCAAGAGCAGCCCAGCCCTCCTCCGCCCACCCGCCACTACCGCCTCCACACGCCGCCACCCACCGCCTCAGCAAAAGACCTAGGGTTCCCGGAACCCCACGAGACGTGGATAAGCCAAGCGGAGCTCCCCCACCTGAGCACCAACCTTTCCATAAGCTGCTGCCCCGGTCTCATCTCCACCCAAGCCTTGATCCGCGACAGATCGGCCGCCTTCAGGCCCAGGCCTTCCACCTGCGTAATCTCGCAAAAGGGGCAACCATCGCCGCCACCACCTCCATCGTGCGGAGGAAGAGTGGAACCCCCTCAACCAAGACCTTCTCGCGCCAGTCAGCAGCCTCTCCGCCAAAGCGCCATCTGACCTAACCGACCACCGGCACCTCACCACTCCACTGCCACACTGGAGCACCTTGAAGACCAGCCGCCTCAACTCCACCCGGCTCAGCCCCAGCATCACCAATCGCCCACCTCCCAGGGAGGCCACCCCAAACCGACCCCCATCAATCCCCAAGTAGGAGGTGACCGCCTCTCTCAAGGCCTCCACCTCCACCTTCCCCTCCAAGACCACCGCAACCAACGTCGACGCCAGCCTCCCTTCCAGCGCTCCAATCTCCTCCGACCACGACGCCTCAACCTCCACGAGGGGCGCCCCCTCCGGAGGGGGCGGAGGTGTCTCCCCCCTCCTCAAGGAGACCACCTCACTCGACCCCTGACGCCCGCAGCCCAACCTCCGATGTCCCAGAGCGCCGCAACGCAAGCACCGCACCGGATCCCTACATACCGCCGCCAAATGCCCCTCCCCAAGGCACTTGAAACACCTCACCGGCGCCGCACCCTTCCACGACCTCCTGCCCACCACCGTCTAGCTAGGGCCATCTCTCCCCACCCCATTCGCCAGCCACCCGGACATCCGCCACCCCGTCGCCAGACCTCTCATCCTATCCCCGTCACTTCAAAGAATTAAAATAGTTTTGTATAATTTCAGCTTTTACTTTAAAACTATATACTTTGATTCTTTCATTCTTCAATTCTTTGTATTCTTAACATGGTAAGAATATTTGATATTTCATTATTGAACTTTAACATAATATGGTCATGTTGTATATGAATATTATGATGTAACACTCTTATTGTTACATAATCAGTATTTGATTTTCTTAAAGTTGATATCATTTTGACTACTTCTGCCATTTTTGTTGGCATGCCCACAGAATGCATACTTAAAATTTCATCAGTGGAGCGTCGAAATCGATATTTCAAACCTTGCTTTGAAACTAAAGCCTATCGCTATGGGCATACTTTCGTACTTTCTACTCTGCTTCATGCAAAAGCGAAAGGATACTATTCTCAACTTTTTGGCATATTCCATTACCTTCAGTCATAGAGTCCTTATGTAATTAGAAGTACTAGGAAACCATACGTTCAACTTAAGGATATTGCTTTTTAGGGCACCATCTGGTCGCAATACTAATAACCAGGATTCTTATTTAAGAAGCCTATCAAAATGGTGCAAGAAAGGAAAAAGTCATTAAAACAACAGGCTGGACAAATATGTGGACAGAATGTCTTGACACATTGTGAAAAAGAACTTACAGTATATGCTCAATTGTTGCCATTCTTACTGGTTGAAGAAGAGGACAGCAGACATCTTGAGATGATACCAAAATCTTCTACAAAGAAAGAATATTCTAAAGCATAAAGCTAGGATAAGAAGGCCAATAACAGCTCTATGACAACGAACCTTCAGATGCTCGAAGTTGTAATTCCACAAAGAGGAATGCCACTTAAACCACATCTCATGAATGAAATTAGCCATATCACTTGGACCTGTAAAATTTAAAACAAGAACTCTAACATATACTGGACTGCGCACAAGACACTGACATATATAAATTAAAAAAGGCCTCTGAAACTACAAACCATAATTAATAGAGTCCCAGGAATCAATTAACCACAAAATCTTCTGATGTGAGGCAAAGTCCAAGGGACTTCTCGATGAGTACTTTAAAGAGTAGTCCAATGCATTCTGCAAACGAGGGTGAATTTTGTTGATAACCTACCACCAAAACAAACTCAACATTAGAAAATCAGAGAAACGAGGATAGCAAAAGAACTAATTAGAACACAAGCAAAATAAATCACAGGCAGAAAATATCATTGATTTTACGAAAAAATGTAAGTTTGGAAAATTTCGGTATCTTTCACATGCGATGGAAGATTATACCAACAATATAAAATATCAATGATTTAATAAGCTTGTTTAGGATAGCTTGATCCTCAAAAACCAAAAATTCAATGGCGAAGTTTTTTCAAAATTTTATTTGCTAATACTCAGCAATTTTAGGGAACAATGCGTGTTGGAGATTTAGATGAAATAGGAACTATTATTTCTGAATCTCAAGAAACAAATGAGTTGATCCCTTTATATAGAGAGGGACAATCCCAATCATAATCCTACTACAATCAATCCTAATCATAATCCTAACTATATCTCTAAATATGGAAAGAGATAAAACCAGCATATTCTTCTAAAACTAACTTTCCTAATTCTGTAAATAATATCTCTAACAATGCGAATCAGCAAAATTCGATAAGATAAATCACAAAGCTAAGGACCTAGCCTGTAGAATTTATAATGAAAGTTATGCACAACATGTTATATGGATTTTAACAAATTTAAACATTTGACTTGAAATATGATTATGGACAAACAGATATAATGATGAGGTTTTGCCTTTCCATAACCAGCACCAACCAAGATAAAAGGATGGTTGCACTAAGTAGACGACAACAGTATAAACTTGGATACTTCATCATTAGTATACAGGGTTAAAAAAAGAAATAGATATCCAGTATAATTTATAGAAATAAAGGTTTCATGAAAAACAGAAACACTTAATGCCTTCATTACCAAAACATTCATCCACTGGGCATGTAAAGTTTAAGAAAAGATAGAGGATAATATCAAGGAGCCAGAAAATAGCAAAAATGTAGGTTTTTGATTCTTTGCATGTGAAGTGAAACCCTCAATCTTTTAGCAAAATAGACTGACTCAGATGTCTACCTCTTTGATTATCACATCACACCATTCCTTTTGAAGTGAAAAGATATATTTCAGCAAGGCAGATATGCAGCACAAACTCTCTAATATTCGATCAACAACAAAATTTTCCTGAACTGAATCTTAAATATCAGAAAAAAAATGGAAGGCAGAATCTTGGTGTGTTTGATATAACTGAAGATTAAATATCAGCTAGTTCTTCAGCATGAAAAAGGAATGTCCGAAAAAGATTATAAAGGATTTTTGCAACTTTCCTGCACCGAAGATTCCTACCTATCTTTTATTCATGTTCTCAGATAGTGCATGAAATTTTGCATTTGTTAAATTAGCCAAGAAAATCTTAAGATGGGGGCAACCAAGTGCATGATGTCCCCACTATATGGAGGGACTTAGGAAGAGAAAGACCACTTCTAGGTCTACCTTAAACACCCATAATGGATCTATTTAACACAGCCTTATCCTGCTTTTCAGAAAGAGACCATTGCCCGGATTGAACCATGAGAACCTCGTCGAGCAATGACATACTTCAAAAATTTTGAAAAGGTTATACACCCCAGCACAAATCCTTTTCATTCTCTCAAGCTTGAATTCTGTTCCAGGAGAGGAGATTTAGTAACATGCCAGTCATTAGAATTGAAATTTACCTATGATTTACCTAGTTATCTAATCTTAGTCAACCCTTTATATATATAGCTGTCAAGTTTCATCCAGTTGTAAGAAGGATCTATGAATCAATTTGCTTTCAGAAGTTAAGATAAAACTCCAGATATTTGCCAATCCAAAACACATTCCATGCCATTTATTTTAGAAAACAAATCGGAAGCAACTCAACCATCACAGAATGTGGTTCCAAGAAGCCCACATATGTTTTGTTTCTTGTAAGCACTACCTTGTATGCTTCACCAGGATCTAGCAGACTGCTTTTACATAATTCCTGGAGTAACTCCATATCAATTGAAATGCTTGTCATATTGAACAAAGATCTTGTCAGCAGCCAACTATCAAAGCCAGTTGCTTCACAAAGAAACTGATGCGATAATACACAGCAAGTACTAGAAAAGCTTGTAGCAGGAATGCTGTTCTTCTCACTAATTGACAGGGCATCCAGTTGAAGGTTACTTCTTTCATTTTCCACCCTCTGCACAAGTCTCTGCATTTTAAACAGCAATGACTGACATGTTCAAAACTCAGAATTGAAATGAAGAACAATTTCATTTCAGCTCACCTGATAAATCTCCTCAATCTGATTTTCAATGCCTTTTTCATCTGGACCACCCTTAAGCAGAATATAAGGTACAAAACAAACACCTAAAAAGTGAAATAAAGCATGCAAAAATTAATTAGGAAAACAAAACAAAGGGCAGCTGTTATGTTAGATCCTAACAGCTAAGCAAATTGGAGAACAACAATCAGCTAATACAAAATTACGTCTACCTAAAACTAATAGGCTAAGAGAATCTTGATATCAACAAAAGCACATCAAAAAGGCATCTATACACAACAAAGTGATAATCAAACTACATGAGTTTTGTTGAGAGATAAAGTGTGATGTAGTGGTACAATTAGTACCACATGGTAGAATCAAGAAGTGTGGTGTGTGTGGAAACCTATAAATAGGCTATTGTACCCCCATCTGTTTCTTGAGAAAAATAAAATAATCTCGCCCTATCGGGGCCTTCTCCCGTGATTTGCTCCCCGCTCTTCATGAATGGAGTTTCTGCGTAAATCCAAGCTTTTCTTCTCGTTTAGGTTTTGATATCTTGTTATGCTATTTATTTCTGGTTTCCTAGTTCTTCTAGAGCTGTTACGTAGTCCTTGCTAACCTCTATATAATGAAAATTAGAGTTCTCCAATTAAGTCTTCCAGTGTCATATGCTTGGAATCGTTATGCTTCCGCTTATTCAAATCATTTAACATGGTATCAACGACTCTTCGGTTTATTGTATCATGTTTATCATTATTTTTGGAGTTTCAACTTTTTATTGATTTGGAGGAGGTGATTTGGAGGACCAACGAGGAGAATCCAATGCAAGGAAGATGAGAAGAAAAAGAGTGCCACATGCGCTCGAGAAGCCCTAATGGCATTGCAGCACCGTAGGGAGCACTGGAAAAGATCGAGCGAGCACTGGCAACGTGGAAGCTCAAGGTGGCATGGATCGTGGCGATGGTGAGATTGAAGGAGGCAAGTGCCTCCAACGACACCGTGAGGAATAAGGATCGTGGTGGCACCGCACCCTTGTGATAGCATTGCGCAAGAAGCAAGGAGGCGGTGATGGGCTGTGATTGGCATCGCCGAACTCGCTTGTAAAGAAGCTGATGCTAGTGACGCGAAGCTTGAGTGATTGCTGGCGAAGATCTGAGGAAATGGCAATGTCAGTGGCATCCCCTTCTGGCGGTGAAGAGAATGCTAGAGTAATCGTTGGTAGAGATCGCAACGTCCACTGTCGATCTTACGACGAGGCATCGATCTCTCGCGCAACCAGTGGCACACGAAGCAGAGATCCAATCTGGGGTTGTAGTCACGTGAAGTCTGGATGATGAGTCTGAATGCCTCGCATGTGCATAAGTCTCAATGTCTTTACCCTTCTCATTTAACTTGGCTTTATTTCGTAGTTTTAAAAAAAAGGCATGCAGAGGAATAAAAAAAGAAGGAAGAAAAAAAAGGAAAAAAAAAATAGAGAAGGAAAAAATGGGGGGAAATATTTAAAAAGGGGGGGGAAGAAGGTTTTAAATAAATAAATTTTAAGATAAAAGGGGGAGAAGCTCCTCTCTATTCTATTTTTTTCTCTGTCTATTTTCTTCTCTCGTACTTGTATAAGAGAGAGGAAGTGTGAGAACTTATTTTCCAACCAGCAGCAGATCAATTGTCTACGGCTCATCTTTAAACTCCTACCTACACCCGTCTACAAGCAAAGTGAAGATGCAAAGAAGCTGGTGACACAAGGCAGCCGTGACCCGGCAGCACCAAGTTGAGGATACAAAGAAGCCGGTGAAACAAGAGACATGAAACTATGACCCAGAAGCATCATTTTTATTTGTATTTTTTGCTTTCTAGAGTGAAAATATCTCTTGTGCAAGCTGAGCATTCCATGCTCCAATTTGAGGGAAAGTGTTGAGAAATAAGGTGTGTTGTAGTGTTAAGTTTAGTACCACAAAGTAGAATGAAGAAGTGTGGTGTATGTAAGAGCCTCTAAATAGGCTATTGTATCCTCATTTGTTGCTTGAGAAAAATAGAATAATCTTACCCTATCGGGACCTTCTCCCATGGTTTTATCCCCACTCTTCGTGAGTGAGGTTTCCACGTAAACCCAAGCTTTTCTTCTGATTTATGTTTTGATATCTTATTGTGCTTCCGCTTGTTCATATCATTTAACAACTTCAGTAGAGAGATGGCATCCATATTCCTAAACCCATTGTATTTATTTCTTGTTTCTTAGTTCTTCTGGTACTGTTAGGAAGTCCTTGCTAACCTCCATATAATGAAAATTAGAATTCTCCAATTAAGTCTTGCAGTGTCACCATATGGTTTCAGAATCTAGGCTCCCATCACCTGCAACAACCTCTCCATCCAAACACCCCCTACCCCCCAACTTAAAAAAGGGGGAAAAACCAGTTCTAAGCATATCCATTTCAATGGGGGAAACTTCCCTAAAAGCCATTTCCCACCATTGAATGTATAAGTTACAAACTCCATTTAAGCAAAATTTAATGGGAAAGATCCTCACAGACTTATCAGAATTTAACATCAATGAATAATCTAAAAAATGATAACTTTATGACAATCAAGATATACGTTGATATTTATCATAATATAAGAAATAAGATTCGATGAATTTGTCAATTACAAGCATGGTTTTAAAAATCATGTCTCAAGGTGCGCGAGGCATATGCCTCGAGGCAAGGCAGCCTAATTTCACCTCGAGGCTATAGCCTCAAGTCTGTTCTATGAGGCATGTGCCTCAACTCTTCAAGGCATTGCCGAGGTGATGAGGAGCTGAGGCACTGGCGAGGCGCCACCTCGGTTGAAAGCTGCAGCTCCATCGCCAGCTCCTCCACTGCATCGCCAGCGCCAGCTCCATCGCCAGCAGCAGCGCGAGCTCCACTCACTCGCTCCAGCACAGCCAGGTGCAGCACTCACCAGTGCCATCACTCCAGCGCAATTAGGGTGCTCCACCTCTCCAGCAAGATGCATTTAAGAGGTATGTGATATTTATTTAGGGTTTAGGGTGGTAATGTGCACCCTGTACACATTTGAGAGTCATGTTTGAGTTTGTGAAATTGTATATATAAAAGTATGTATATAATATATATCGTTATATATGTATGTATATATAAAAGTTTGTATATAATATATACTGTTATATGTATGTATATGTAGAACTATGTATATAATCCTTTTTTTTGAAAAGGCAAAGGGCAGTTATCCCGTAGATAACCACCTAAATTCATTCCACATCAAAATAATATCATATCAGGAGTTTACAAGCTGGTCCTCCAAAAATCAATCTGGGAGGAGATAAATGAGACAAAGTTCTCAACATAAGGCCTCTCCCCCCTAAACACTACCCAATTCCTCCCCACAGAATCGCCAAGGCCTTTGCTCGATCATGCTTGGAGCGGAAGGTGTACACTCCGCCGCCCACACTTCCAATCCAAAAGGAGGACCAAAAGCTAGCGGCATCCTGGTGGGAGATCCAGCCAATCCCCATCTCCTACCAAACCTGCGCTACGAACAGGCACTAGAACTATGTATATAATATATACTCTTATATATGTATGTATAGTATATATAGAAGTGTGTATATGTAAGTATATATACTTAACAAGTATATATCATATCAATTTTCTATGTTTATTATCCAAACCCTGAGGCTTACACCTCGACTGCCTCGAGGCTTACGCCTCACCTCAATGAAGGCAAACTGCCTCGCGTTTTTTAAAACCTTGATTACAAGTAAAATATGAACTCGACGCCTTATGATCCAATGACAGAGTAGCAATGTGATTGATGACTTGGTCCAAAATGTGACCTGCCTAGCCAAGACAACGTAGACAATTAACTCCATGAATGATCAATCAGAGGAAATGATAAGTCTTATTCTCAAATGAAACCTTACACCTCATATATAGAGAGGTGTTGGAAAAATTACATCATAAAGCCAATAGAACAAGAACCATAACAAATAACTCAAAAAATAATAATAAGCACTCTACCAACACTCCCCCTCAAGCTGGAGCATATGTATTAATGATGCTCAACTTGGAACAACACTGATCAAAAGCGGATCTAGCAGGGATTTTGCGAATATGTTTGTAATCTCATCTTTAGAAGATACAGATGAAGTGTAAATGATTCTACGCTGTATCAAGTCTCTGGTGTAGTGGCTATAAACCTCAACATATTCATGGAACATTGAGTTGTTTGCAATATATGTAGCAACGCGACTATCACATCTCATCTCCATTGGTCCCTCTACCTGAACATGGAGATCATGTAGCACAGATCTGACCCAAACCATCTCTATAGTTGTCTGATCCATAGCCATGTATCCTGACTCTGCACTGGACCTGGATGCCACCTACTGCTTCTTGCTTCTCCAAGCCACTAAGTTGTCTTCCACATAAGTGCAGAATCCAATTGTTGACTTCCTGTCTATCATGCACCCGCGTAGTCGGCATTAGAAAAGCCAACAACACTAATAGATGTGTCCCTCTAAAATTAAATACCTTTACCAGGTGCTTTCTACACATACCTAAGCACCTGTATAGCAGCATCTCAATGCTGCCTGGTCGATTTATCCATGAATTGGCTGAGTTTCCCCATTGTAAGGGAAAGATCTAGACGTGTAATAGTAAGATACAATAATTTACCAACCAACTACCTATATAATCTGCTATCTATAGGCGGAGACTCGGCATCATAGAGGTGTCCTTTGGGATCCATAAGTATACTAGCAGATTTGGACCCCATCATTCCTGTTTCCTACAAGATATCAAGAGCATATTTGCACTGACTAAGAACAATGCCCTCTCTACTGCGTGCCACTTCAATCCCAAGAAAATATCTAAGCTCTCCCAGATCCTTCATCACAAAGGCATCAACCAACTTCCTTTTCACGTCAGTTATCCCAACAAAATCATCTCCACTTCAACCAACTTCCTTTTCACGTCAGCTCTCCCCTTTCAGTCTTCCTGACAAATAAAAAGTGATTAGCAGAGGACCTTATAAATCCCATTACCTGTACCTCCTCTGAGAGTCTCTGGAACCATACACTCGAGCTCTACTTCAAGCCATAGATGGCTTTCTTCAATCTGCATACACACTCCCCTTAAGCCTCAAACCCCGAAGGTTGTTGCATATAGACTTCATCTTGAAGATTTCCATACAAAACTGCGTTCTTCACAACCAACTGATGAAGTGGCCAGTCACAGTGGGCAGCTACAGACATCAAAATCCGAACAGTAGATAGTCCAGCGACAAGAGAGAAGGTATCAAAGAAATCTACCTCACACATTTGGGTAAATCCATTTGCCACCAATCTCGCCTTGTAGCGAGATATCGTGCCATCTGGGTTGTATTTGACTGCAAAGATCCAACGACACTCAACTGTTCTGGCATGAGGAGGCAAGGTGGTCAGGTCCCACGTCCCTTTATAGTGTACAGCAGTCATCTCATCCTCCATGGCATGATGCCATTTTGGATCCAGCATGGCCTGCAATTGAGAGGTAGGAACATGCGTCACAAAGAGAGTCGTTGTGAAAGTAGCAAATGAACTACCAAGATTAGTGGTGGAGACTGTGTAAAATATGATACTGGACACAACTGCGTGGAGCTTTCCGAATAGCAATGGGAAGATCGAGATTCTACTCAATATGCTCAGTAGCAACTAGAGTAAGAGACTCATTAAATGAACCTCCACAAGAACCAGTATGACAACTCACGTCAGTATCAACTCATACCTAATGAGGGGAGGAGGCAGGTGGCTGAGATGGTGGGGGGAGGGGGGGTTCTTCTCGCCATGCATGATGTCTGCATGTCACAGGTAGCCTATAAACTTGAGTAATATCAGCTTTCTGCCTCATAGAAGTCTCTGTGGTAGTGATATCCTAACTATGTGTAGCAGGGATCTGTTCCAAGGGAACTAGTGGAACAGGCATAGGAACCAAGCCTCCCTCAAAAGTCACCTGATGACTCTATAGAGAAATAAGAAATGAGCTCATGAAATATGACATCTGCAATCGCATAATACTTCTTACCACGAGGGTCATAACATATGTATCCTTTCTGGGTGCTACTGTAGCCCAGAAAGACACTTCACTACTCTTGGAGCCAACTTGTCCCTACCAGGTCCAAAAATGTGAACAAAGACAATACAACCAAACACCCGAGGTGAGGCAGTGAATAAATCCTTCTCAGGATAGAGGACCTACCAAGGAACTTGTTCTTGTATAGCTGAGTTGGGCAACCTGTTGATCAAATAATACGCAGTTAACACTACATCTCCCCAATACACCTGTGGCAAATTGTGTTGTATCAAAAGTGTTCTAGCCACATCAAGCACATAACAGTACTTTCTTTCCACTACGTCATTCTGTTGCAACATATGTGAACAGGATGTTTAGTGAACAATCCCAAGAGATATGTAAAAGGCTGCCAACATAGATGTATAGAATTCTAAAGCATTATCAAACAGCATAATCTTCACAATAGTAGAAAACAGAGTTTTTATTTGTAAAATAAATGTTTCAATCACTAATCCAACATAAGATTTATTTTTCAAAAGAAATAACCATGACATCCTGGAAAAATCATCCACAACAAGTAGATAAAATCTATGACCTAGTCTATCTGGGACACAACTCGGTCCCCATACATCCATGTGCAGTAAATCAAAGACAGCAGCAGAACTTTGAGACAAACAAGGAGGAAAACAGGCTCTGTGATGCTTTTCCAGCTAGCACGCATCATACAAAATCTCCATAGCTGGCGAAATATGAGGAATGACGCGTCGAAGCTATCCAGTGATGGGTACCCAAGACGACGATGCCACTGAAGAGTTGTATCAGCACTAAATGCAACATCATCCTGACACATAGCAGCAAATGGAGTCTGGATCAAGTGATACACACCACCCTCCCCATGTCTGCCACCAATCGCCCTCCCCGTGAATGTCCTAAAAAATACAGCCCAACTCATCAAAAATTATACGACAATGCAAATCGTTTATAATT
The DNA here is from genome assembly GCA_037157565.1 of Thalassia testudinum. Taxonomy (NCBI): domain Eukaryota; kingdom Viridiplantae; phylum Streptophyta; class Magnoliopsida; order Alismatales; family Hydrocharitaceae; genus Thalassia; species Thalassia testudinum. The sequence continues at coordinate 5,822,418 of JAZHRO010000040.1, read as the reverse complement.
CTACTAAGAAACAAAAGACTAAAAGGAAATTCTGGAATATAAACATTAGGCAACGTCAATGTAGGAGTCACTGCCACATCTCCTCTGCCATGAACCCTACACTGCATGTCATCTGCTAACTGCACAGATCTCCTTGAGGGAACATCATGAACTTGTCTAAAACATGTCACATCCCCACTGAGATGCTAAGATACGCCTGAATCAACCAACCACAACACATTGTCAGTGCTACCAGACCTGTAAGTAAAAGTTATACCTGAAGTGGCCAAGGAGGCAGTATCCGCAGCAGTAGTAGTCTCCTGGGTCAACTGGGAGAGGCATTGGACCACAGCATCATAGTTTGCACGAGACATCATGTCGCTCACCTTCTCTAAAGAGACAGCCTGGTTGGCCATGGGAGGTCAACCATGCTTCATCCAACAAGAGGCCTCTATATGGCCAATCTTCTCACAATGCGAGCAAATGGTGCGAGGTCTACCACTCGTACACCGATCACTACACCCTCCACATGCAGCAACAACAAGCACAGGAGTCTGTCCAATCTCTAACATGGGTAGCCTAAGAACCACCCTGCTCACGCAGCTATAAGCCTCCTCTAGAGATGGAAGCTCAACCAGAATAAGGATCTGGGACCTAGCAGCCTCATAGTTTGGTCCAAGTCCATCAAGAAACTGTAGGATAGCATACTCCTTCCTGTGTGCCCTCTGAGTAGCACAAGTGCAGACCTCTTTAGAGTGGCATAGTACTGCGAAAGTAACTGACCCTCCTGTTTAAGACTACCAATAGCATGGTGAATCTCAAACACTTTGCTAGAATTCCTCTAATGAGAATATGTGTCATGTAGAGAATCTCACATCTCCTTGGCGATCTTGTAGTACATAATCCCATCACCAATCTAAGACTCAACAAAATTCATGATCCAAGCATGGACCGTTGAAATATCTTTCTTCCACGTCGCATTCTTCCCTGTTTTATCTTGTGGCTCCAACTCCAACAGTAGATGTTCCTTATCATGCCCCTCAACAGTCATGAGGAACATCTGAGACCATCTAGCATAATTGGCCTCGTTCAACTTAGCAATAGGAATAAAGAAAGGAGACTTGTAACCCCTGTTGTCCGTAGCGGTAACCGATGACACTTCCGAAGAATCTGAGGAGGCCATCATGCCTTAGGACTACCACAAGATGCCACAGATGCGATCTGAAATCAATATTCAGATATGAAAACTTCACAATCACATAAAAGTGATCTCTTGAATATGAGATGTAAGATCGAAAGACCCCAGATAACATCCCAAGAATAACAGGCACCCCTTAGATCATGGCTTAGCGTACATTAGGATGTGGGAAAAAATCCTAACAACTTCGAAGAGGTAGCACCTCCTCTACGACAAGGAAATCACGCCACCAACCCTACTACCCGCTACATACAACAAGCAGAAGGAGATGCAACCCTGCAGGAGGCGGCACTACCTTCAGTAGGTGGCTCTGCAAGGAGCCGCGGCTTGCAGGTGATGAGGAGGCGATGCTTTAGCGTCAGAAGTGGGGCTGCAGGACCCCGAGGACCACTGACGCGACCTACAAGCGATGAGGAGGCGGCACTCCGATGTCAAAGGCAGAGCCGCAACCTGCAAGCGACGAGGTGGCGCTCCGATGTCAAAGGCAGGGCTGCAAGGCCCCAAAGAGCACCAGCAGCCACCTACAGTAGGGCGGCGACGCCCTGTGGCTACCGAAGGTGACCCAGTAGGGCCAGCAGCAGCTGTGACCGTGGCGGCAGCCTGCTAGGGCCGATGCCGGTAGGTGACGTGCCGGCAGAGGCTCCTGTGGGTGTCTACCAAGAGGATTAGGGTTTTGGTGTAGGAGTACGGAGGTTTATAAGGGGTGGGATACCAGAAAGCCGATCTAGGATTGCCGCTTTGATAACAAGTCAGAGGAAATGATGTCTTATTCTCAAATGAAGCCTTACACCTCTTTATATAGGGAGAGGTGTTGGAAAAATTATACCATAAGTCCAATAAGACGAACCATAACAAACAATTTCAAAAACAATAAGTGCTCTACCAACATGATCCTATTGCAGATGGTAAATTCCACACTATCCCAACTGCTCTTTTCTGAGAAGAACCACTTGCTGTTAACAGTACAATTGGCTCATATCTGAAGTCTAAAAAACTACGGTAGCAATAGGGATCCTCACGTATAAAGCATTAACCTAAAGGGCAAGATAAGAAATATCTAGGTCTAGACGGGATTTTCTGGTGTAAACAGTGGGTTAATATAAGATGAAAATCCTTTCACAGTAGAACTGAAAATGGTACAATCAAAATAAAAATTAATTGAGAATGATCCATATATGATTCTCATGAAATTTTATGAAGACAACAGCAATTAATTAGGTGGTCAAAAATTATATTCATGGTTGATTGACTTGTAGACATGACCATAGATCCTAAAATAAAACAAAAAAGACAAATTAGTGGTGAGTAAGCATTGACTTACAATGAAGGATTACATGTTTTATTAAAAATTAGGCAACTACGAAATCATAAGTCTTGCTTTATTGTTGCATACTTGGTCACAGGACTAATTGCTCAGGAATCAAGCACCACAGGTGTTGCTGCCATGGATGGCTGACCATGAATGTGGCCTGCTGTTGTCGACGTGGGGGGGCACAATAAAAGATTGATTTCTTCCTCCCAGATATGTAATGTATCAATGATGACTTCATGAATATTTTTATGTTGACCACGATTTACCATTTGGTTGTGTGAGACAAAATGAATACATTAACCTCCAAAAGAAATCATAACCCCTCTTTTATATAAAAAGAGGATTGGGTTATTTACACAAGTAAACCCACAAGAAAATAAAACTACCAAATACATCCATAACTCAACACTCTCCAACAAGTTGGGACATATATGTCGATGAGGCACAACTTGCTGCTAAGAAAATCAAGTCCCTCCTTCAAAGATTTAGTGAGAATAAGCTCTGAAGATATGTATGGGGTACTGATCTTCCCATCTAAGACTGTAACCCATATAAAATGACAATCAACCTCAATATGTTTGATCCTCTCATAGAAGACCGAATTAAAAGCAAAATAGGTGGCTGATTTGTTGTCGCAATAAAGTGGAACGGGTAAGTCAACCTTGATCCCTAAGTCCTGCAGCGAACTAGCTAACCCAATAAAATCTCACAGGCTGCCTAGGCCATCGATTTGTACTCGACTTTTACACTAGAGCGAGCCACCACATTCTGCTTGTTGCTCCTTATACAACAAACCTGATGAAGATCATTTGTCATCTACGGATCCCACATAGTCAGCATCTGAATAAGCCAGAACATTAAGAGATCCACTATCTCTGTAGTACAAACCTCTATCAGGGGTGTCCTTGAGCTACCTCAAAATGAGACAAACCTCACGCCAATGACTGTATCGTGAATTCTACATTAACTAGCTAACCCTACTAATAGCAAAAGTAATATTAAGCCATGGAATGGTCAAATATAGCAGAGAACCCACTATACTATGGAACCTACTAACATCCTCAAACGGTAGCTCACTCTCCTCAGTGTAGGATCTAAAAAGTACGTGCACAAACACACTAAAAGCGAGATGTACACAATGTGGAACAAAATAACATTGGCACAAAAATCAAACCACTAGAATCAACACAAGATGTATAGTGGTCCTCCACTAACTTGGGTATTCCCCTACCTAAGCCTCCCAACTTAGGATTTTTAACATGATTCCCTCAACCCCGAAGGAACCAATTTACTAACCAAGGTAATTAACGAGTTACATCAACCCAAATATAACAAATGGGTTATTACAATCCAAACAACGAGCAACAAGCTCAATACAATTTAAGCATCGGTGTAAAGAAGATAAAATCTTAAGCACCACTCAACAATAATTGGAATAAAGTTACCGATTGAAGGCATAAAGCAATTTGCAATCACAAGAAATCAACTTTTTGCACGTGCCTTCGAGCTTGTAAGAGTAGAGAAAGCGTGAAGGTGACAAGCTTCTTCTTCCTTGAAAAATATGGTAGAGATGTGAAAATCTAGCTCTACAATTAGCAAACTACGGGTTTAAGGGCCTATTTACAAAGTTAGAACAATAGAAATTCGAATGCTAGTCTTTAGAAATTAAATATGAACGTTTATATTATCAAATTCAATTTTTTAACTATTCAGATTTGGCCTAACGGACTAGTATCAGTACTAAAGTATGAGTATCGATACTAATTGGTTACTATTTTATATTTTAAGTTAAATTGTTATAGACAATATCATGAGTACAGCTACTCGTTGCTTCCAGATTTGAGTTTTAAGCACTTAACACAAATATGTAACCCATTAGTACCGGTATTAATCATGAGCGCTGATACTTGTTGCCTCCAGTACCGATACTGACAATGAGTATCAATACTCGCTAGGTACAGGTTTGTTTCTTTGAAAATACCCAAACCTATTACACACATGTACTAGTACTAAACTTTAGTACCGGTACTTGCGGGTTAAAACAAGTACCTCTTAAACATAAACTCAATTTGATTATTAGTCTTCTTTTGCAAATACCTTAAACATTAAAAAACAATCTTTTAAAAAAACGTACTTTAAAATAAACCGAATGATCGTAATGTTTATCCCAATTTATCTCTAAAGCTTCATTTGGATAGGTAACTAGGTGGAATAGCTGACATGTCATGGGTAAGATGAATAGTACTATGAATAGTGATGAGATCGTACTTCTTGTGGGTTACAAGAATAGTGTATGTGACAGTTGCATGGAGGTCGGTGTGGTGAACGTTACCAACACGAGCGGTCAAATCAAACTGCATGAGGATCTACATGTGTAGGATAAATCTCCCCTACCTCACAAGTTATCCTATCTATGTGGGGTAAAATTTACCCCACATCCAAACAAAGCCTAAATGATTTTTACGATATAAATTTTGTTTATCAATTGAGGCATACATTCTAAAAGTAAAACAAAAACCTATTCTATTTGACAACTCGATTTCTTAAATTTATCTTGAAGATGATCTTCCATCATATCCATCGTTGCCTCCTTGTCATCTTTCTTTGTTTCTCTTGATTTCTTATGATCTCCATCAGAATCTAAAATAATGCTTAATTGCAAACATTAATCTAAAATAATTTTGTTAATAGCAAAACAAGATTTGGAACATTGTTCCAATAATCTCCCCATTTTTTGTGTCTGACAAAATTATCTTGCAAATAGATATATTTAAGATAAAAACTCTCTTTAAAATTTTGAAATGGAAGAAATTAATCTAGTGAATTCTCTCCCTCAATATGTATCCCCCTAAAAATATGATTTGCCTCTTTATTTTTCTCCTTTTTGTTGAGCATCAAAAAGAATTAAAACAAGGGGATGTTGATATTACATATCATATGAAACAAATTACCTATGGTAAAATGATTCTTGTTTGTGCCAAGCTCCACTAGTCCATCTTTCTTGATCTTCGTTCATTTTGTAGAGAGGTCAAAGTGTTCTATTGTGTCTTGAACAATGATTAAAATGCCCCCGACATGCTGGAAAACGGTGGTTTTTGATGATATGCCATATCAACACAACATATCGAAATGAAGGGATGTCTCTGGCATGCCACCAAAATTGTCAGCATGCTGACGATATCTCAGTTTGCGTTGTTGCATGTTACTATGTCGCGCGTGCGTGACGCATGCCGCACCCCATTGCTATTGTTGGTTGTTGGCTGTTAGATGGTTGTTCTGCTGCACTGCTGCTACTGTTGCATGAGTTATGTATCGCATATCACCAACTAAAAAGAAATTGATGATTCATATTGTGAGAGGCTCCTCAAAACATGATTTTGATCTTCTAGAGCCTATGTTTTTTTTATATCGTAACTTTTTTACCCATTTTAAGTCATTTTTAGTAATTTCCTCAAAATTTCCTAATATCAACAATATATCACCAATATATCCCCTCTTGAATTAGCATTAACACTTTTCTTCGTGTAATCCTTAATTATAAAAATAGTTATCCATTTAAATAGGAAGTATAAGATAGGCTTTAAAGCTTAAATGAAATATTTATCCATTTAAATAGTTATTCTTAAAATTCCAATCATTTTGACAAGTTCTGTCATTTTTGTCGACATGCGTCGACGTGCCTTCGGCATGGCTCCAAAATGGAATATTCTTAAATCATCGAAATCATCAAAATCTGATGTCAAAACATATGCATTTCCACAGCATGTCCTCAGCATGCCGGTGAAATGCACACTTAAAAATTTACTGAATCAGCGTCGAAAATGGCATTTCAAACCTTGGTCTTGAACACCCATTCATTAAAAATCTAACATAGCAACGTAAAGTCAAGGAAACTATGCCCGAATTTCCTGTGCCAAAGCAACGAGTCACAAATGATGGACACTACTCCAGCAAACAAGGTGAGTGTCCAAGTAATACAACCCATCTCTTTGTATGCCTCCCCCTACAATCCATCTTGTCTGACAATCTTGAATGTAGCAGTGCTTCTCATCAAAAGCCACTAGGCATCCAAGATCCCTGCACATACAACTAACAAACAAGAAATTCACATGGAACTCGAGAATATAATATACCTTCTTAATCTTCATCTTGGGAGACGCATCTACATGACAAACCGTAGCGATCAGAGAGGGAGTCCCATCGGCCACCCTCACATCTTTAATTGCCCATGGAACTACGAGATCTATCAAATGACCCATATCTCCAGTGAGATGAATAGAGGCTCTGGAGTCAATCACCCATGCACTCCTGACCCTTTTCTTCTAATTCACAACTTCTTAGGTTATACACGCAAGCCCTATTGAATCTGAAATAGACCATCATAAGGTCAAACTCCATCAAGAGCGAGATAACACTCATCATCAACAAAACTAGGCATAAAAGAAGGCACATAATGAGAATCACGATACCAACTCCTGTAAATCGGGAAGGACCACCAACATTGGTGGCCCTTACCAGCGACACTAGGGCAATCAGACAAACTGCTTACTGCACAACCAGCGTTGCCACTCTATCCGGTGGTGGTTGTAGTGCCATAAGTGGCTTCGTCGACGTCGCTACCGCTGTTGGTGATGGTGGCAGCAACACGGGAAGCCTCTCTACTGCTTCCATGTCCTAACTCCTCCATCGAATCACCTTTGGGTTGGTTATCCAATCATCTTGTTGGTGAATTTTCAATGGGATATCGGAGCACCGACCTAGGATCATTGCTCTGATACCATGTGAGACAATATGAATACATTAACCTCCAAAAGAAACCCTAACACTTCTTTTATATGAAAAAAGGATTGGGTATTTACATAGGTACCCCACAAGAAAATAAGAAATATCGAACACATCCATAACTCAACAAGTTGGATGCTATCTATTCCAATGCTTATCGATTACCATGTTCATGGAATATGATTACGAATAATTGTTTTCCTTGGATTCACAATAGTCAATTAGGCGAGAGCCCATTCGGATGAGGGGAGTGGTGACGAGGTTGACAGAGAGGAATGGGTGGAAGTCTGGTCCAAGAGGGTAGGGAGGAGGTGGATGAAGGAGGTGAGGTGCTTCAAGAGCCTTGGTCGAGAACACCTTACAGGGAGTCGTCAAGACCCGTGGCAGTGTCAACCAGCGCAAGATGACATGTTCTACTGAGCGATGCAAGCAAGGGGGGAAAGGCCAGGGAGGCCACCTCCCCCTCCGAAGGGGGCCCCGATGGTTGAACTACTGACACCATGGTTGATGCAAGTACCACCTATCGAGAAAGAGCTTGCAGGGACTCTAGTGGGTGATGTGGTGCAGGGGAGGCTAAAGCGGGCAGAGTTGAAGAGGGGGTTGATGGTCCTTCTTGGCTCGGGGCTAGGCCCTAAGGTGGCAACGCTATCCCCATTGAAGTTCATGGGTTTGCAGCCAAAAGTGGCAAGGAGGTTGGCTTTCGAGGTGTCCTCGTTGGAGGGAACATTGGTGCCGTGGAGCAATCCGTGATGACGCCACAAGGAAGAGGCCGCTGCGAAAGGCGAAAGTTGCTATGGTAGTGAAGGGATTCCTCTGTGGCTCTGCACAAGGGAGGTGTTCAAAGCAATCGTGGAGCCTTTTGGGAGGATCAAGTCATGCACTAGGCTCGACCTCATCGATGGGGGCATGATGACCATCAGGGCTTTTGTTGAACTCACCACAGGCATGAAGGTCATCTCGAAGGTTATGCTACACCTTGGTGGGACATCATGGGTCGTAGCGATCAGACCTATCGAAGAGATTGGGAGGTCATATGCATAGGCCCTTGTTGGAAGTACAGATGCATACGGGTTGGGTTTGGGTCAGGTTCGGCAAAACCCATACCCATACCTATTTACAAAATCCATACACATATCCTACCCATTTACCCATCGAGTACAAAAATTCAAACCCATACCCAAACCAATCTACCCATCGAGTATCCATTCACCCATCGGGTACCCATTTATAAATTGATCTTACAATCAAATCGTGCCAAAAATTAGAGTTAGAGAAGAAAAAAAAATCCATAACACGGTTAATCAATTTTTATTTTTAATAAGCCGAAAACATATGGGCTCAGGTTACTCCAATTTTAGTAATCTCCATTGAAATTATTACAAAAAAGAACTTCAAGGCAAATATATCAAAAACAAGGAATATAAACAAAGACAAAATACAGATATATTTCAAATAAAAGATCCCCACCCCTAAAATAAAGGTTACATGGAAGCTTCAAAAGCGCTCCCAACCTTCAAAATCATGGAGGGAATCATGAGAGAGATTAGAGTTGGGGGAATGAGAGACTTAAGGTAGAACTTATATAACTCGAGTAAATGGGATTTTATTCCGGTACTCGGTTTAGGTAATCGGGTATAGATCCATACCCATACCAATACTCATACTCATCCCAGTCAAGTTTTTTAAATAAAACCCATTCCGATACTCGGGTCGAGTTTACCAAAACTTCCATCCCTAGTTGGAAGTGGTCGAAAAGCAAAGGCCGAAGGTGCTGGGGGGGCTGTGATGGGGAGTAGCACCATCATGAAGTTGGTAGAGAAGATTTCGAAGGTAAAAGGTTGGCATGATGATTGCGGCGCAAGGGCGAGATCTGCGAGGTCGGTTGCAATACTTGATGATTGCAGCCCCATTGATGAGGGCACATTGAAGATTGCAGCCATTGGAGACAAGCAACTTTTGTGAAGCAACGATGTAAGGAAGAAGATTCAAGAGGCTACTTTAGAGCTGCCTTTTATGGAAGGTGGTATTGGATCCGATATTAGATTTGGAAAGGCACAGTGTTGCTTTGACATGATGTCAGGATATAAGGAGCTCAAAGGTGCAGGCTTATCTTTGGGTTCACCCAATTAGATATTTCATGGGCACACAAGAGTTCCTAGTCATTTAGAGAGTGGTGACCCAATGAGGATGATTAAGGCAGAGCGGTTAAGGAACCTTCTCATGCTTTCAAAAGATGAAGCAATACTGATGAACGACGACTGTGGACCATCGTTTTAAATGCCATCAACATGCCCTCGACATGCCGTCGGCAAGGCCATTTTCGAACAAGGGCCATGCCGACACGAATAAAGTGTCGATTTATAAGGATATGTCAGCATTGTCAGCATGCCTTCGGCATGGTCGACATGCCGGTGAAATAGGTCACATACTGAGGTTGTTGCTGGTTTTTTTGACTACAACTATTATTTTTGTCGGTATGCATCGGCATACCCATCGAAAAACGGGCATTTCCACTGTGTGCATCAGTATACCCACGAAATGCACACTTAGAATTTCATTGGCACGGCATCGAAATCGGCATTTCGGACCTTGCTGTGGACCACAGTTAAGGTTGGTGTAGTGGAGACTAAGGAGGCATCATGGGTTGAGGTCGTGCTTCTAGAGGAAGTAGAGCTTTCAACGACTGTCGAGGGAGGCACCTACAATGGCGATCGATGTGATGGCTTCGTGGAGGATAGGGAGCAAGGTCATGAGAAGAGAACTGTTGGAACCTTACTCCACATCATGTTTTGGTGTTAACAAAATTATTATGGATTAATGTTTGCAATTGAGTTCTTTTCAGATTTAGGTGAAGATCAAGGCAAACAGGAAGTGATGGAAGCATGATGATGAGAAAGAAAAGATGATGACAAGGACGAGGCAAGATGACAAGAATGAGTCGAGGAGAAGAAGATCATCTTCGACTTTTAGTTTTTTAGTTTAGTTTTTTTATTTATAAAATATATGCCTCTTAACAAAGGAATATAAGTTAGATCGTAAAAATAATTAGAGATAAATTAGAATTAATATTGCGATCATTTTCAAAGAACGTAATTGATTAAATCACTTAAAAAAGATACTTGTTAACCCACAAGTACCGGTACTAAAGTTTAGTACCAATACATGTGAGTTACAGGTTTGGATTTTTTCAAAGAAACAAACCTGTATCCCGCGAGTACCGACACTCATGATCAATACTGATGCAAGTAGGTTACAGATTTGTGTTAAGTGTTTGAAACCCAAATCTGGAAGCAACAAGTACTGGTACCCATACTTTAGTACTGGTACCAACTAACCGTTGGCTCAAAATAGAACGGCTGGAATATTTATTTTATCAATGAGAACGTTGGGAATTAAATCCCAACGTCTAGTACACGAGTATCCTAGGTCCTAAACTCTATAAAATGATCCTATGACACTTTGTTTACACACTTGAGATATAAGAAAATAGAAGAAAAATTTCTAGATATATATTTCAAATTTCCACCACCATTTTCAAGAGAGAAAGAAGAAGCTTGCCATTCACTCTCTCAACATTCTTGCAAGCTCAACGACATGTTTTTCTCATGCATCTACGAAGCGATTCACGTCCATCCTAGGCTCTCAAATTGGTATTCATTTTAATTATTATTGGAAGGCATAGGAATTCTTGTTGTAAGAGTTCTCTTTCTTACACGAGTTCTTATTTGTATTTGAGCAATTGCATGTTGGGTTGTAACAAATCCGTTTTTGTACTTGGGTTGAGGTAACCCGTTAATTACCTCGATTTAGTAAATTGATTCCCTCGGGGTTGAGGGAATCGAGTTAAAAATAATAAGCTGGGAGGCTTAGGTAGTAGAGTACCCAAGGGAGGGGAACCACTATATATATTATGCCAATTTTCTGTCATTTGATTATTTGTGCAAATCTTTTTTTGTATTACTAATATTTTGTTTAAGTATTTATGCGCGTAGATATTCTTTATTTAGATCTATCAGAGAACAGGGGAGAAGGGCCCATGTTGTATATGCAGCAATGGTTGTCGAAGAAGGCAATAGCGAAACAGTGGGGTAGTTTGTGATTTGCTAGGATAGAGGCCTGTAGGGGGAAGCAGTGGAGATTAATCAGAGTGCTTCTAGAGGTGGCACCCAACAGCAACATGTCACGATGAATAAAGGAGAGGCAGAATTGGAAGAACAATAGAGAGTTGTCTATTCAAGAAGGACGACACTCAGCGAATACATCCATTCTTGGGGCCCTGAGGTGCTGTCATTGCAGGAGACTAAGCTCGGGCACTATGACAAGCAAGTTTGGGGGGGAAATTGGGGGAAGTTGGGTGGATAATTTTGTCGCATTGCATTCCATTGGGAGATCTACAAGAGTTATTGTAGGCTGGAAAGAGGATTCTTTCTTGGGCTCTTTTATTGTGCTTATTCAGTTGAGCCGCTGAGGTGGCGTCGAGATGGCCTTAAGCACATTGGGTATAATAATTGAGCAGCAAGATGGTCCTATTTCACCTTTTAGCAAGGATGAGGTCCGAGGGGTAGTTTGGGAGTTGAATGCAGATGGCTGTCCCCTAGTGAGTTCTCGATGCACTTTTATAAGGAGTTTTGGACCTTAGTTAAGAAGGATGCCATGCACGTTGTGTCTGAGTTTGCAGATAGCAACTAAGGCTTCAATAGACATAGCAGGTTTTATATATTCCAACTTACAAAGAAGGATAGGGTAGAGGCTATCGAAGAGTTCAAACCCATTGCGCTTTCCAACGTTATCTATCTCATCGTCGCTAAGGCTCTTGCTAACAAGTTGGGGGGCGGGTCATAGATGGCATTGTGTCACCAATGCAGACAACTTTTATCGCAGGCTGTAATATCCTGGATGAGTTTGTTATTACCTCGAAGATTCTGGCCTTCTGGAGGAGAGAGAAGATGAGCATGTTCCTATGAAAGGTTGATTTTAGAAAGGCTTATGATTTAGTCCAGTGGTCGTTTATTTGGGCATTTCTGGTGAAGGGCTTTCCCACTAGGAGGATGGATTCGATGAAGAGATGTGTGACGATGACATCATTTTCCATTCTTATTAATGGAAATCCGATCGGAGGATGGATACAGCCAAGGAGAGGGTTAAACAAGGGTGTCCTTCAACACCAATACTTTTTGTTCTAGCAGCAGATGCATTGGCGAGATCTACTATTAGGGTCTGTGAGAGAAATCTGCTTAAGGGTTTCTCAATAGGGGATGGAGTACAAATACCGGTGCTTCAGCTTGCTAACGATACTATTTTCTTTGTGGAAGGATCAGAGGTTGAAGCACAAAGAATGCTTATTCTTCTGGAGTTGTTTGGTGAAGCTTCCGATCTGCAGATTAATTTCTCCAAAGCAACTTTTGTCCCAATCTAGATGTTGCCTGAAGAGGCTTCCAAGGGCAGTATGGAGCTACATATGATGGAGGGTTGCTTGCCCATCTCTTAACTTAGGCTTCCTTTGTCCAACAAGAGGGTCCCGATAAAAGAATGGGTCCCTTTGATTAAAAGACTGGAACGGAGGTTGGCAAGGTGCACCAACATGGTCCTTTCCAGAGGGGGAAGGTTGGCGCTCCTGAAGGCAATATTGGCCTCCATGCCATCCTACTTCCAAACTTGAAGCTACCGCAAAAGGTTGAAAGGAAGATCTTTGACTTGATGAGAGATTTTTTCTGGATGAACTATGGTTCGACCGAGAAGGGAGCAAGAATGGTGGCTTGGTAGGTCTATAAGCCGATGAGGGAAAGAGGTTTAAGAGTAAGGAAGCTTGGGAGAATAAAGGACAGTCTTTTAACTAAGTGGCTCAACAAATTCTTGAAGCATAGGGGGATTTTCTGGGAAGAATTATATAGGCTTGCTATGGGAACTACATGATCTAGGATGTTTTGTCATCTTCTCAGAATGGCTCCTCATTTCTGTAAGGGCTTATCGCTAGTGTTATCAAAGGTGCAGACTTTCTCCCATTTATTGGGGCTGGTGATACATTTTGCTTATGGTTGGATGATTGGAGAGTATTAGGAAGGCTAAGAGACTGATTCCCAAGAATTTTTGCGTTGGCTACTTGTAAGGAAGTCAAAGTGACTACCTGTTCGAACGAGTCGTGGTGTCCAGGTACTACTGTAGGACCTGGAGGGCATCGAACTAGAAGATAGTAATGATACTTTCATGTGAGAAGAAGGTGAGTTCTCTATAAGGGAGGCTTATAGAAGGTTGGGCAGTGGTGGCCTAGTAATGGACTTAGATTTCATCAAGGATTACAAACAAACCTGGTCAACTTCTTATCCGTTCAAAAATTTTTCGTAGCTGCTTAGGAAAGATAGACTCATAACGAGAGTTTGGAAGGCTAGAATAGTGCTGGAGGCAGAGGACTCTCCTCTTTGTCTCGCAGTAGATGAAGATATCGATCATTTGTTTTGTAGATGCACTTTTATCGCACAGGTCTAGAGTCAATTCTGCTTTGAGAGGTTATCTCATGCAAGCTTTGCTGATTCCCAAGGTCATTCAGAAACGGGAACCACAATGGTCGGCAAAATATGTTTAGGATGAAGAAAGAGAAGGCAAACATGTTGGCAGTAGTCTGAGGCATCTGGCTACTTCAAGAGCCAGACTCCTTACATTGAGTTAAAGGAAATGAAGCGTCTTATTTCGTAACAAAAACCCTACACCTCTTTTATAGAGAGGTGAAGGAAAAGATTACAGTGCTCAAAATAGAAACAAAAAACGACACAAACACCTTCATAATATAACCTAACACTCTCCCTCAAGTTGGAACATATATATCAACCATAGTCAGCTTGTTTCTACACTTCTCAAACAAGGGGCATGACAAAGGCTTGGTGAACATGTTTGCAGTCTACTCTGACGAAGCTAAACAGGAAGTGAGAAGTAGGCCCTGTTGAATCAGACTTCTAGTATAGTGGTAATCTACCTCCGCATGCTTCATCCATTCATGAAACATAGGATTATCAGCTATATATGAGGTTGCTCTGCTATCAAAGTACATCTCCATAGGCTCCTCAATAATAACGTGGAGATCATTCAATAATGACTACATCAAGCTCATCTCAGCAGAAGTATGTGCCATAGCACGGTACTCTGATTCGGCACTACAATGTGACAATATGCTCTGCTTCTTGCTCCTCCATGTCACCAGATTTCCTACAACAAAGGTACAGAAACCTGTGGTGTACCTCCTATCCCCAATATTACCTGCGTAATCAACATCAGAGTACCCAACAACAGTCATAGGAGCCCCTCTCAGGAACAAAAGTCCTCAGCCTAGAGCCTCCTTGATATACGGCAACACTTACATTACTGCCTGCCAATGCTCATCTATAGGCCTATCTAAAAACTGACTCAACTGCCCCACTGCAAGGCTAATAGCTGACCTAATGATAGTCAGATAGAGTAATTTTTCAACAAGCTGCATATATGTCTTCTTATCCATCAGTCGAGCAGACTCATCAAATAGGTGAACATTTGGATCCATAGGGATATTTGCACCCTTAGACCCAAGCATACCAGCCTCTTGAAGAATATCCAAAGCATACTTCCTTTGAGACATAAAAATCCACTGCTTGCTCGTGGCAATCTCAATACCTAGCAAGTACCTGAGTCTCCCAAGATCCTTCATAACAAACTGTTGTGACAAATACTCCTTGACCTGGAATATACCAACTACGTCATCACCTATGAGAATAAGATCATCTACATATACAAGTAGAGGCACAACACCCCAGCTAGTCTTTCTCACAAACAAAGAATGGTCAAACGAAGACCACTGTAATCCAATCTCAGATAATGCCTCTGATAGTCGCTGGAACCATGCTTTAGGACTCTACTTAAGGCCATAAATTGCCTTACGTAGTCTGCACACACACTCCCCCTAAACCTCGAAACCTGGGGGCTGCTGTATGTATAACTCCTCCTAAAGATCTCTATACAGAAAGGCATTTTTGATGTCCAACTAATTAAGTGTCCATCCATAGTGCGCAACCACAGAAATACGAATGCGAACACTAGAGAGCCGAGCCACTAGTGAGAAGGTGTCAAAGAAATCACTCCATAAATATGAGTGAATCCTTTGGCCACAAAACGAGCTTTATACCTAGAAATAGACCCATCAGAATTGTATTGCAAGGCGAAAACCCACCTCCCTCCAATAAGATGTGCGCCAGATGATAAAGAAGCAAGGTCCCAGGTGCCCCTATCACAAAGAGCAGGCATTTCCTCTTCCATTTTTGCCTTCCAATGTGGATCCCGAAGTGTCTGCTGATAAGATGAGAGAATCTCTGAGGTAGACATTGCAGTGATAAAGGCATGAAACGCAGCACCCAAAGAGTGGGTAGACACTACACTCCTAGTCACACGATACTGAGCACATGAGCGAGGTGCTTTCCGAATAGCAATCGGAACATCATCATCATCAGGTGAACCTAGAGAAATATCAATAGGAGAAGTACTATCAGTAGGCTCAACATGTACTTGATCAGGGGAGGACTGTGGTGGCTCAGAAGGGACAGCGGAGGAAGAGGGTGGATAACTTTCTCTAATATGTCGAGTCCTTAAATGTTCTTTCATCTGGAGGTACAATTCTAAGTGCATTAGCAAACTGCACTGAAGTGGTACTACTAGCCTAGAAATCTTTCATGGACATAGAAGGCATAGGCGTAGGCTCAACAATTTCCATATCACATAGCTGACGAGCTAATGTGGAAAAGTAGGAAATATACTCATGGAAAGTAACATCTGCACTGACATATTGTTTCATATGTATAGGATCAAAGCATTTGTACCCCTTATGGGTTCGACAGTAACCAAGAAGAACACACTTGACTGCTCTGGGGGCAAGCTTGCATTTCCAGGTCTAAATAAGTGAACAAAGGCAATATAGCCAAATGTCTTCGGTGGCACCAAGAATAAATCAACATCTGGAAATAACATCGTCCATGGTACTTGTTCATGAAGCACAGTAGAGGGAAGCCTGTTAATGAGATAAGATGCAGTCAGTACTGCATCCCCTCAGTAAAGGTATGGGACACTATTCTAAATAAGGCATGAGCTGTATCAAAAATGTGTCTATGCTTCCACTCTGCCACCCTATTCCATTGTGATGTGTATGCACAGGAGGTCTGGTGTACAATACCAAGAGAAGCATAAAGAGTGGCCAGTTGCTTGGTATAAAATTCCAGTGCATTATCTATTCTAATAGTCATTATACACATATTGAACTCGTTTTTCCTAAAAGTTATAAAGTGAATGATAACAAAACAAACATATTTATTTTTCATCAAAAATATCCACGACAAACGTGAAAAATCATCCACAAATAGCAAATAATATTTATAAACATGCCTGTCTAAAACACGACTTGAATCCCACACAACACAATGTACTAAGTCAAAAGGCAGAACTACTAGAACTCGTAGATGCTAGAAAACTAGCTCTATAGCGCTTCCCCAGCTGGCAAGCACCACACTAGATCTTGGTGGTAGGCGAGAGATATGGAATGAGCCGACATAGACTGTCTAAAAAAGGACGGCCTAATCATCTGTGCCACTGCAAGGCACTGCCAATAGAACTCATCTAACATGCTGCAACAACAAGACTCTGAGCTAGCCGGTAACACCCCCCCCATATCCACCACAAATCATCCTCCCCGTCATGCGGCCTTGAAAAGCACACCTAACATCATCAAAAATCGCACGACAAATCAACTGTTTAGTAATAGTGCTAATAGAGAGCAACTACATGACCATATACATAATAGACATCTGAAAGATGCATAGTAGGGTTAACCGACACTCCTCCCCTACCACAAATAGGAGCATGCCTACCATGTGCCAATTGGACTAAATGACCCTGTGGAACTCCCTCCATGTCTCCAAAACACTAGGAATTCCTACTGAGATGACCTGACGCACCAGAATCTATCAATCAGATAGTACTCATACTTGAAGAAGTATAAGCATAGGCTACTGTGCCTGAAGACTAGTCCCAATCATGTGTCAATTGGGCCAGGCATTGGATGACAGAATCATAATCTGCCTTTGCAAGTGTAAGAAACTCAGGAGCAGTCACTGAAGTAGGAGTAACAGTGGCTTGGTTGGCAACAGTCAACCCTCCAAGTTTGTTCCAACACTTAACCTTAACATGACCAAGCCGCCAACAATATGTGCAAGTAGGCTTGTCACGAGTACCCATCTCCACGTCCTCTTCCTTTACCACGAAAAGAACCTCGTCTGTCACAAGCACCAACAGCTGCATGTGTAGAGGAGGCGAGAGTAGAAATCACCTCATGTGTAGCCTGCACCTACAATCTGCTCAGTCTTCTATAGATCTCCTCAATAGGTGGTAACTTTAACAAGGTAAGAATCTGAGATCTAGCCGTCGCATACACATCACTCAGACCAGCAAGGAACATATGGGTAGAAAATTCCTTTCTCTGATCCCTGCAAGTAGTAAAAGTGCACACAAGTCGGCAAGCGTTATACTTCTCCAGAAGGCCTTTCATAGTGGAGTAGTACTGTCAAAGGGACATACTCTCCAGCTTCAAATGGCACAAGTCATAATAAATCTGAAACACCTAAGTGAAATTGAATTTATGTGAATATGCTATTGTCAAACCATCCCACATTTCTTTGGTAGATTTGTAGTACATAATTGCATCAATCCAAGGAGTGACGAATTTAGTATCCAGACTCTCACCATAGCATCATCCATGTGGCATACTTGCCTATCTTCTACTAGGGTGGCATCTCAGTGAGCACATGTTACTTCTCATGTCCTTTCACCATCACAAGTCTAAGACCAACGAGGATAGTTGGTCCCATACAATTTCACAATGGGTGCAACAAACGGGCTTTTGTACACACATGTTTCTCCTACTTGTCCACCTTGCCCTGAATTTATTTCTGACTCATAAGAGAAAGCCATAATGCACCTTTAGCAGTCACAAACACCAAACTACTGCAGAAATCAGATCTGAAAAACAGCCACAACTTGGGGGATACGCACCCTTAAACCCGCAAACACGTGATAGAATACTTCTTCAATGCACTAAAGGGGAATACACACCCTGGAATATCATCAAAAAGGGGAATACACACCCCAAATCTAAGAAAAAATCCTAAAAAATACCAACAAACCACCATGCAGAAGATTCTCGGACCTAAAACTCCATCAACCAATCTCCAAGAACTCTCCACTCAGACAGAGGCACTGGTGTCCCCTCTACATATTGCAAAACATGTAGGCAACAAGAGAGAGAGCACAGAGAGAAGACAGGATGAAATGGGGCTGCAAGTTGGCGCAACCTGGACTGCCTACACGGCAGTCAGAGGTGGCCTGGAGCGGTGGCACTAGGCAGAGATCGGCAAACAGCAGCCTGGAGCGGTGCCTAGACAGGGCGGAAGGCCTACATGGCGACCTAGGCACCTACGGCCAGTGTGGCCGACACTGCCGATAGCGATTAGGGGAGGAGGGGGACAGTGGAGGGTTAAGGTTTCTTCTTGCTAGAGCCCTCAATCTAACTCTAATACCAAGTTGAAGGAAATGAAGTATCTTATTTCAGAAAGAAAACCCTACACCTCTTTAATAGAGAGGTGAGGGAAAATATTACAAGACCCCAAATAGAAATAAAAAATGACACGAACACCCTCATAATATAATGTAACACACTAAGAATTTCACTCTTGTATCTCTTTTTTGGCCAATTTTTGGATTTCCAACTTGTAATTTGATTGTTTTTAGCCTTTGTTTAACAGAATTTACAGGTGGTCATCAACCAAATAACCACCCTTTCTCTTTTCAAAAAAGAAATAATCGTTTTCCCAGTCATGTCCCTTGAGTTTCCACTAGGGGTGTCGCATTTTGAGACTCAGGATATGACAACTTTCCAATGTCATTTAAGAACAAAGATGGTCACGCTAGAAATATAGACAAAAAGGCAATATCCATCTTATGAGGAAGAAACTAAGAAAAAATTTAATTCACCTTGCAACCCTAGCTGTCTGAGTTTCTCAGAAGAAGATAATGCAACCTGCAATATTGCACAATTTTCTGAAAACAAACAAATAAAGTATCTATTATTTATCAGGCTGATGGAACTTGGAAATTTACACTGTAAGGCAATGAACCACTTACCAGTATGTGCATGCTCCCAAGATTTATTTGTAGGCCAGATAGAGTTGCAAAAAGAAAAAAGTTGTAGCATTTTAAGATAAATAACCCTAGACGAGGGCACTGAAGGATGACCTCCGTATTGCCATAGCATGGATTCAGAAGAGCCAAGATTCATGCCAAAATGTTTGTGTACATTCAAGTTTTCAGCCTGCATAGGAAATTGCATTGAGCATTCTGCTTCAGAGAATTGAGAAAATTGTTTTAACACTAGATGGGACCTACCAACAAGGTGTCCACAGCTTCTGGAAAGAATCTCTGGAGTCTTAAGGTCATTTTCGTCAAAGATTTCCAAGCAAACATCCCATGCTCATTATGCTGGGCAGTTATGTTCTTCCAAAGAGCAATATGACCATCAAGAAGACTGGAGGCTGCATCAATTAGTTCATGAAAACCGGGAGCTCCCATAATTGCATCAAGCACCTTCTCTTCCAAATGCCTCAAAGCATGTAATGCTGGTAAAATTAACGCTATTGATCGTCGGGATTTATACTCTGATTCCATTTTTTGTTGCAAAAGACTACGTCGCAGCAAACCTACACAATTGATTGCATTTCGAAAGCATCTCTGGTTTATTCCAGAGCCTCTTCTGGAATTAGCTAACTGATCCACTCCGCACAAAAGAAGAGAGCACAGAGAAGCATCCCCACTGATAAGATTGCAATCAGCCATCAAGTGCCAGCTATGAAAAATACATTTCCAAACAGGATGGCTTTTTTCTTTCTCAAGTACAGTTAAAAATGACTTGAAAAAATTGCAGTAAGGTTGCAACAGCATATTATACCATCTAAACCATTGAACATATAATTCAAAATTGGATATTGTAGCCTGCTCAAAAGCCCAATTGGCAGCAATATTAAGTACAGCATTTTCAAGTTCCAAACTGGACATTGATGGCTCATCAAACTTTGAAAATGTTTTACCATGAGAGAGATAAAAGAATAACTGTTTGACTAATTCAATAGGTGTAATACACGACTTCACTTTTCTTGCATCCCCTAATGATACCATCTGACAGGTTTCAGCATACAGATTAAAGGAAGCATATTGAACTCCTGAAGAGGCCAAACACATGCAATTTTTCATGACAGAAGTTTCGTCTGAAAACCAGAGTGTTTCCCTCAGAGATAATGGCAAAGGCCATCCCATGGACAAAGACAAGAAACCTTCTTCTGAGGCAAACCACCCCGAATCAGATAAATAATAACTTTTCACATGCGAAACAATAGGTCCACCCAAGCTTTCACCCAGTGAAGATAAATATGTGTGTTCAAAACTTACGTGTAGGCTCCATAAGGGACGATTACCAGACACTACGAGCTGCTGAAATAACTGGACCCAACGAGTAAGCTCAAGAAAGGTGACAATGGCACCATGTTTCTGGCCCACTGCTTTCGCATATCCATGCGCATCTGTCATTGCATTCACCAACTTAAGTGCAGGAATACCAGATTGAAGTAAGAATAGTTTCACATCATTAAAGTCGTTTCCTCTCACAGGATAACCACATTCTGCAGAAAGTAATTCATCTGCTTCCATCACAAAGATTTCAACTCCTCTATTTCTCATAGCTCTAGACACTTCCCCAAACCTGGGATCAAGAGTAAGAAACATTCGGAAATTTGGGTGTGCTTCAAGTACCAAAGGCTTACCATCAACAAGACCACATTCATTTACAGTAATGGATCCACTAGGTTCCACTAAGGAATTAATCCTGTCAAGAACCTGTATACAAAACGATCATAAATCAGAGCAGTCACTAATGAAGTGTACCAAAAGGAAGGCAAAACTAATACCTAATACGTGAAATGTCAAAGAAGGAAATGGACCCACCGAAGGATTGCACAGATTTGCATTCTCAAGAACAAGCCAATCACCATTCTCCATAGCATTAATCAGCTTGCCAGAAACCCATTTGAACTTTCCAGTCTCCAGTTGTCCAGCATTTGTTTGCAAATCAAGAACAGTTCTCCCTAAATTGTTCAGATCGTCATGGGACCAAGTTACAGGCAACTGGTATTTTTCCAGGTCAAGTTTCAGCTGTTCAATCACCTCAATCAACGGATTCAATGAGATGCTAGTCCCACCATCCAAACCCATTGCAAACCTGGAACTAGGGTTTGAAGACAAGAAAGCTAGCCAACGATTAATTAGATCTTTCCTTTCAGTTATAATATTTACCCAACATGATTCCAGGCATAAACAACAATATTCATAAACATAGCGCTCAACTTTACCAATAACCAACTTCAAACTGTCAAGAGCACTATACTGCTCAAAGCTTCCAAGCAACTCAGAAACCTCAGTGCTTGATGAAAGATTTACTTCCTTCAAGCAATTACCAGTTATTTGTGCTAATAAACGGATAATAGAAGTCTTTCCAGAAGAAGGAGGGCCCACCAAAATGCACAACCACTGATGCCTTACACAGTGTAGGACAGCTTCCAAGACATGAGAAATCCGTGGTAACATATTAAGCTGGATGTTCATAACTTTTGAGGGCTGGAAGTGACGCCTTTTAACATTCACATTCCCAACAATCAAAATCTCGGGACTGACATGTATCTTTGGGAACATGTTTAGACGAAGCTTTCCCCCAAACAACTCCTGGCAACACTTCAAAACTTCTTTGCGGTCAGATGTTGTGCGCATTCTCTGTATGTAAACTACATTGAGAAAACTCTCAAAACTTGTTCCTTCCGATGAACCTTCAAATAAAATAAAGTAAAAGCTAAAATATTGGAACTACAAATTAAGAGTAAAAGTAACTCAATACCAAAGCAACAAGCTCAATATTTAAAAGCAACTGTGGCAGGATCTGGTGCTAAGTCAAGTAAAAGACTACAATGAAGTGTATCAGACCTTCAATGATCTGGCAAGAACGCAAAACATCACGCAGATTAAACTCCCAAGGAGATCCATCCAGACCGAATTTATGGCATAGCATTGTATCCTCATAGACACGGTAGTTGAATGTAATCAGCTTTTCAAGAAAGCTAACGGGAATCGAAGGATAGAGTGAACGACAGATATAAAGGTAATCTTTAGCTGAAAGTTCATCCACATAAACCTGCAAATAAACATCAAGAAAACACATAAAGGCAATTTAGAGAAAAAGAAAAGTGAACCATTCCCACAAGTTCTCTCTACAACCTCTGGCTTATTAAAATTCCCACCTTAGTGAAACGATTGAGAAATGATTTGGGAAGTCCTTTCCTGCCACCACCTTGATAAGCAGGATTCTGACATGCAAATACTCGAAATGTTGGTGGGCACTTAAAAGTCAAATTAAGTTCTGGAATAAAAACCTCAGCTCGATGATCCAAAATTGCATTCAGACCCTGAGAACAAAATAACAAAGACATTAGTAGTATCACAAGACTCATAGCAGAAGTACCAATCAGAAAAATGAAGAAATAGGATGGTAGTGGCATTACCTCTAAGACAGATTGAGGGGCAAGATTCAGTTCGTCAAGAAGAACCCAACTCCCATTCTTTATAGCCTACAGAAAAGCAGACTACATATGAGCTGAAAGAATAGGGTTGCTAAAAGAAATACCAACCAAGAAAAGCAGTGGCACCTGAAGGAGAATTCCATCAGACCAGGCAAATTCGATTTGACTATCATTATTTACAGGAAGATCTGATCCCAATAAATCCATCATGTCGGTCTGCCATCATTCCCAAAAAGAAAAAGGTCATGCTGCTTATTAGAGATGGGTAAAGAACTAAGACAGCAATAGACTTCACCTGCTCTGAAAGATTTATCCGTACAACACCGTGCCCTGAATATCTTGCAAGTGCAATTACCAGGCTAGTTTTCCCGACACCAGGACTACCTTCCAATAAGACTGAACACAACAAATCCATTTTAAAAAATCATATAAAAGTTGTAGCTTTAAAGTGTATCTGACTCTTCCTAGAGCAACAACAGCAAAGCTAACCAGGTTTGGAGAGTTGCATCGCACGTAATACACGTAATGCATTCTTGCGAGTAGTAGGCGCCAAGAATTCAAAACCGTCTTCCTTACAGTCCAAAGTGCCTAATATACAAATGACGAAAAATAACATTAAGTGTTACTTGTACTTGACTGGAAAAGTATCTAAACAAGATCAGAAAGCCTTTTTCAAGGGGAAAAAAAGGAAGACTGGAAAGGGGAAAAGAGGATACCTTTTTTTTTCTGAAGAAGGGGAAAAAGATATTATTACTTCTTTATAAGGGAAAACAAACCTCTTAACATTGTTTATGAGGGCGAAGTTTAATATTTTCTACTAAATGACATCATTATTTCTCCAATAGTAACAAAATCCTGATTCAGTCGAAAGGTCCTCCAACACATGCTACCGAAAGAATGCATTCAAACATGACACTCGAACTTGCACATTTACACTTCAATTATTATTACATAAAAAAACATCACTATTAATTTAATACATTAATTTTTAATACTCAAACAAACTAATTAAAAACAACAATCAACAATGTTCTTTTCAAAATTAAGTAGAGTCAACCATGGATTCTTTGACAAGATCCAGTCAAAAGCAATAATATGTCAAACATAAAAAACCACAAACATGCATGACAATTTCTCTCTAATATTTCTTCCAAGTTGCACTATCCTTCCTCTCGAGCTCGACATCTAATTTCTCATGCCCTTGGTCAGGGAAATCAAAAGAACTTTTCTACAAATCTCCAAACCACCACAATCAAGCCTTTAGCATACCAACAAACTTTTCATTAATGACCTCATTTAGAATATGATCCTTGTGGTGCTCCATATCTACCCCGACATATTCATTTATTCTACCACAGACGCCTACAAATGACAGCACAACATTCAGATCCATATATTATAGCATATCTTGCTGTTACTTTCTAATGCATGCCTTTAAATTTCAAAGGAACATTCTTTTCACATAAAACACTTCAAGCTCCCCTCCACTTCAACCAATCTACACTGTCTCTATGTGTGGGATCCCCATCAATTCCCCCATGCTGTTGAAATTTAACCTCGTGTATTTCACAGCCTCCTTCTTAAAAAGGGAATGTCCTGGTCTTCAATCATAATTTGTGATCTCATCCAATTAACTTGCATTCCACATACTTAATCCCAATCATCTAACCTATATAAAAGCCCTTAGACTGAGAGGCCACTCTCCAGTATTTCAATTTGCTAGTTCTCATCAACAAAAAAGAAAAAAAAAATCAATTTGCTACTTACTCCATCTCGTCTCATCCACAGGCATAATGTCATCTATAAAAACCATGCACTCATTGTTCTTTGGCCAGATTTTGGATCCAAAACATGTAATTTTTTTGCATTGGTAGTGGAATGAAATGACTTTGGATGGCTACGGACCCCCAGTAGCCATCCTATTCCTTTTCAAAAAAAAAAATAGATGCACTCATCTTGAATGTCGTTCATCAACTCATACAACACATTGAATTCCAATCTATCTCAACAGAAACCTCAAACTTCTCTACAAGGCATGAATGTCAAATTCTAAGCCTTCCTTTAAACCAATGGAACCAAAGATTTGTTTGGCTAACCTGCATAATGCTCTATCTCCAAATACAAGACATCATAGAGCCTTAATAGACAAAATCTCATACTTGAGAGTGAGTTGAAGGGGCATCTCTTTTCTTATTGAATGAATTAGCAAGACATGGATAGGCTTTGGGAGTCCATTAAGCAAAACTATTAAATATTGCAATATCAAATGTCTTTTCCAGGAAGTGGCATTGAGTTCCAAAACAACAAATATGTTCAGGATCATTGATTCCCAAATGAAAATTCTTTTGGGGCTCATATGGGCAGGTCTACTATTGGTTCTTGCACCATTGTTGACTCTTAAGAAGCAGAATGTTGCTTCAAACATAGAGAATTAGAATACAGTGGGTCATACTGCTTGTGCAATTATGTGGATTGATTCTTTGCTTTAAGAATTCGGCATGCAGATGGAAAGCCTTCCAGCGCTTTCTATTAATAAAGCTACCACCATCCTTGCTACTAATCATTCTTCCATGAGCTTCTAAAGCACATTGAAGTCAGCTAACTCTTCATCAAAGATATTCTTTGGCGAATCAGGTCCTCAATGAAGCTCATCCATGCACCCATTCTTTTAACATTCTTCACAAACTGGGCATGATTGATCTATATGCTCCAACTAAAAGGGGGAGTTGGAGTTCATACCATTCCTTCACGTTGTTTTCTATTCTCTTATTGTGGCCTTCTATGTAATTTCTTCTTAGGTGCTCCTCAATGAGTAAAGAGCCACCTTTATCAATAAGGATTATGCATCCCTCTGTTCCAAATTTTAGCTTTTACTTACCATTTACTACCCCACCATGTGCAGCTATACAAGAACAATAAGCAGTTTATGTCTTCTTGACCCACATGCAAACAGTCACCCACCCTCAATACTCATCAACCTTCTTAATAGCACCATTCTCTGTAGCATGCCCCTCCTATCAATAGCCAAACTAATACTTTTCTTAATCCTCCCACTTGTTCCTTCGGATGTAAGAGCCTTGGCAATCTCCAAAATCACAAAAACAGTGTCCAATTGCGTATGAAAAGCCAACAGTTTAATTTTCTTTTTCTTGGAAAAAGAGAAGGTGGTTATCCAGTTGATGACCACCCAGGAATTAGATTAATAAAAGGCTAAAACAGCCAAAATTGCAAGTTAAAAGCCCAGAACTTCGCCAAGCACAAAATACAAGAAACAAAATTTTTAGCATAAGGTGTCTAGCCCCTAAAAACGGCCGCATTCCTCCTAAACCAAATACCCCATAGCACCACCAGGAGTCTAGCCTTCTCTATTGCTCGAAACACATTCGACCCACCATGTAGATTCTTATATCTAAAAGAACTCCAAAAATCTTCAGAGTTAGAGTGTGACAACTAGTCAAAGTGGAACTATCTTCACATTTCGTCGGAATATGGGCACCCAAAAAATAAATGGTCTATATCCTCATTGGCTCCCATGCAAAGTGGACAAGTTTTCTCCCCATCTGGTACCCACCAAGCCCTCCAAACTCTTGTCATCAGTCTTCCTCTTCTGAGCAGCCAAACAATGATCTTAACTTTTAATAGACAAGGAGTGGACCAGATTAGCCTACAATCCCTGGAGAAATTCACATCCACCACCAGTCCACCCCTACTCAAGCATTTGTATGCCTCTTTAACAGAAAAGTTACCCTCTCTCAAACAAAGATGTCAAGATCACTTAGAGAAAAGCCTTGCAGTTCCTATAGCATTCCCTAAAGCTCATCAATTCTCTGATCCAATAGGTTACCCATGAGCAAAGGGCACCAGGATCCCTACCAACAATCTACCACCTTAGCGTCTCTACCAACCTCCAAAGCAAACAACCTAGGGAATCTATCTTTCAAACACTCCTGTGATGTCCAATCATCCAACCAAAGCGAAAGACATCTCCCAATCCCAGCTAAGGAGAGAAGAATGACCACACCTTCGACCATATCAGAGAGAGCCCCTTGACAAAGTGTGAAAAGTCGCTCACAGGAGAGGCCAACACCCTCCAAAAGGCAATGTCATCATAACATGCTTACATCAACTTCCCCACGAGATCGTCTCACCGCTCCAAGAGATTGGTAATCCACCTAGCCAAAAGGTTATCATTCATTCTCCCCACCTGTCTCACCCCCAATCCACCCTCCTTCACTAGTTTGCACACCTCTTCTCATGCCACCATCCTTGCTCAACATCCAGACGCTCCATAGTTTGTCCAGATGAAGTCCCTCATCAACAAGAAATTCTGTTTTCAATCTTTTGCGGCAATCTAAATATAGACATGAAATAGAAGGGCATAAAAGCAAGTACCGCCTTCAGAAGCATCGGCCTTCACCCTTTGGATAAAGTCTTGGAGAACCACCACGCCAAATGCCTTTCCAGTCTATAAACCAATGGCACCTCCTCTTGCATTAGGATCTTTCTATTAAAGAGAGGGAAGACAAGGTAAGAAATGGGCAATGAGCCTTCCCTCGTCCCTAGCACCATGCTACATCTAGATGCCTTCTCTAATGTCATCTGTAAAGGAATAAAAACAAATAGCAAAGGAGACAACAAACACCCATGCCTAACCCCTCTCCTAGTCTGAATCCACCCGCCAGTCAGGTTTCCATTAACAAGGATAGAAAAAGGCATCATCATTACACACCGCTTCATCCAAGTAACCCACTGTTCAAAAAAAGCCCCTTCTCAACAAAGAAACCCAAATAAAGTTCCATTGGAACTAGTCATAAGCTTTGCTGAAATCAATCTTCCAAATAAATGCCTTCTTCCTTTCCCATTTCCAGCACGCGAGGATCTCTGATGCAGTAACAAAGCCATCCAAAATATTACAACCTAGGACAAAGGTCATTTGCACATGCGAAACAATACAATCCAAAACCTCCTTCATCCTATTGGCGAGGACCTTTGCCACAATGAAGCAAACAATATTAAATAGAGCAATAGGTCTAAAATCTTCGCTGTCTTCTGCCCCATCCTTCTTAGGGAAGAGAAACATAAAGAATTTATTGAGTCTGTTGAAGCCCCAATTGCCTCCTGCAAGCTTAGTCAACACCTCAAGAACATTACTTTTAACAAACTCCCAAAACTCCTCATAGAAAAAATATCGGGAACCCCTTTTCAAAAAAAAATATCGGGAACCCATCTAGTCCAAGACAGCTATCTACATTCAATCCCCAAACCGCTTTTCGCACCTCCTTACAAAAAGGTGAGATAAGGTCCTCAACCTGATCACTTGTTATACCTGGCATGCCAATCCCTAACCACCTCCAGCATCCTTTCATCCTCTTCCAAGTGAAGTCCCTATAGTAGCCAGCAGCCACAGCATTAGTAGCCTGCCTACCGAAGAACACCTTGCCATGAACCTACAACCTCTCAATCCGGTTTCTCCTGCACTTCCCAGAAGCTGCCATATGAAAATATCTAGCATTGAAATCCCCTTCCTTCAGCCACTTCTGCTTGGATCTAGATCTCCACTCCACCACCTTACAATCTTCTACCTGCATTGCATGCAAATGAGCTACTTTAGCCACCCTGCCATCCTCAAAAAGAACCCCCATATACTCCTATCTATCCAATCGTGCAACCTCCGCCAAAGCTTCAACCTTCCTTTTACCACTCTCCTCCTTGATCTACCTTCTGTACACCTTCAAGAAACCCCGCAAATCACGCAACTTCGACTACAGTCCCACTGCTGCTGAACCATCTAGCTGGAAAGACAACTACTCCTCCACCCAACTCCAAAACCCCTCTTCCAACAGGCAAGACCTATCCAATTTAAAATAGGTCCCAAAGCGTTTCCCTTCATTTGTCTGCCATAAAAGGGGTATGATCGGAGAAGGGTCTCCCCAAGGGCTTAACTCCCGCAATGGGGAAGGCTTCTACAACTTCCACAATAGACAAAAACCTGTCAATCTGAAACATCTACCCCGTAGAGTTTCTCCAGTTGAAAGCACATAAGCTTGAGGGAAGATCAAGAAGGCCGCGTGCAGCAATAAGATCAGCAAATGCCTCAAACCCATGATCTCTTCCCCCTAGTCACCACGCCTATCTTCGAGATGTAGTGTGACATTGAAGTCCCCCCCAATAAGCCATGGGCCACTGCTGAAAATGTCCGCCACCTAATTTAGCTCCACCCACAGCTGCAGACTGTCAGCCTCCTCACACGGTCCATAAACCGAGGAAATTGCCATCTTGAAACCCTCCTGACATCTCCTAAATTATACCATCATGACATAGGAGCCCAAATAAGAGTCCTCCATCTCCTCCTTCCACCCCACGATAATGCCTCTAGACCTTCCAACGGCATCGAAAGCAACAAAGCCATCCAAGGAGCTGCCTCCAAACTCCCTCCAAATCAGATTGCCACAGTGCCCAACCTTAGTCTCCTGAAGCAACTTTTTGCACCTAAAATCTTTGCCCAATGATAGCATCTTTTTTTATTGCACCTAAAATCTCTATTTTGCTAATATTTCGCATCTTTTATTGTTGGTTAGGACTGCAACAAATTCTCTTTTTCTATTTGCTTCTATGATCTTATAAACACAATGAGAGTGGGACAAAATTATGCAAGATCACTGATACCTCAAAAAATCAATCATTCTAGATAAGCATTAGATATTAAAATTTTTGAAGTAACATCAGGACTTCTCATATCTTTGGGTCTTCAAATGACATCTTTCATGGCAAGTGTCAATCTACATGATTACATCTTGGTGACGAGATACTAAGAGAAGAGTTAGCTGCTGCCATGATGAATAAATTTATTAGAAGTGGACATCACTCTTTCCTTCCTCCTTTTGCTCTACATCCCATAGCTTCACTCCCTGCTTTCAACACTTGATGTCCCCTTCGTCCATTCTATCTGGTCCCAGTCCTCATCCATTTTTTCCAAGATCCACTTTGTCCCTCAGCTCCAATATCACATATTATGACTCAATATTCCTCCGCTAGGAGAACAAGCAACAAATGAACAAAATCACACCATGGCTTATAGCCGCATGTTCAGGAACATAGCAAAACTACCAAATGCAATGAGGTCTGCTATACAGATTGTTGCCTCTATTATGAGGTGTTTCAAGTCAAAACCAGACTAAGCTTCATATAAGCAACTAGGTGTCTTTTCAACAAAAAATAGGTGCCCCCCTTCCAAATGCCAATACTACTTTGTTCTTCCCAAACATCTATTGGCAAAAACCTATAGCAAGAAAAAGAAAAGCAAACTAGAGTTGCCCGTACAGAATCAATATGAATCAAAATTTCCACTGCCATGAGAGATTCACTGGAAGAACTGCAAGCTCTGACCCATAGCCCAAGGTTCTAGTGTACCTACCAGACCTACTCTTTAATGTCAAACAAAAATTATTTTGTGCATACTAGGGTTTTGAGTGTAATAGAAAGGAAGCCAGTCTTCACTCAAACCTCAAATTTAGTAATTAGACCGCTAAAAGTCAGTAAAAATAATTTATGAGAGGAGTGAGTAGACACTATCCACCCCCTACCTTCACCAAACCCCAAAAAGAAATTCTTCAATTACATATAATCTTACGGCATTCTCTAGCCTGGAGTTTTATGGAAATTTCTTGAACCTTCAAAAAAACAACTCAAAACAAACATATCCAGCAAGTTCTTTTTCAATACCTTTGCAAATGTAGAAGGGCTTGATACCGAATAGATGACAGGAAGCATTAGCTTGCAGGTTATCAAGATGACTTTGATCACCACCCCAGCCAAAGTTCTCTATTGCAGTTGATGAAGAGTCATCTAAATTGATACCAGCTCTCTGAAATCAAATAGTGCAAAGAATAAGCATGCATGAGATGACAAAAATAAACTACAAAGGCTTTTGATCTCACCACCAAGTTCAGATAATTAATCATTACGGCCAGATAATGCAAACTGGTTTCTAGCCAAGGCAAACAGAACTGACATTTTCTAGAGGAAAAAGAAAAGAATAAACATTCAATGCTCAAGATTAGACATAAGGGCATGTGGAAAAGATTTTCAGAGTTGTTATGCAAATATATCCTATAAACTCATCTACAAATGGAGGCTTAGAAATTATATTTTACAAATAATCTTAAAAAACTTATTCGTTTCTCAAGTGCATGCCTGGCATTGCATGAGGATAAAAACTTGATTTTTCAACAAACAAAAAATTAATGCTGGCTTGTCCCCTGATCCCCTATCAAGACACACATTTAGATGCTGCTATCCAACCCTTTGGAATGGAGATGAACCCCAAATATAGTGAAACGGCGGGTCTTTCAAATATGCAACTAGAAGGAATAGTTGGATTAATTTCCAATATTTGCAAGGAACTCATTCTCACTGTATTGGAGCAGCAAGTTCAGGAATCTCTGGCATCTTGATGGATCTGCTACATTATTTCTGGACACAAAGTGCCTTGTTTTTATCAATTCCACTAATGGACCTTTTTTTTTTTAGAAATAAAAGGCTAGTTATCCGAGCGATAACCACCCAAATTCATTTCATCAAAACATCAAAAACCACCAATTACAGAGTGGACTCCCAAAAGACCACCTGGGAAGAAATGGACGAGATAACATTCTCTACATACAGCCTCTCCCCGTAAACACCACACCATTTCTCCCCAACCACACACCCCACAACAAAGCCAACAACTTGGCTCTATCTCTTTTGGACTCCTCTAAATGACATTTTCAGAGTGGCCAAGTAGCCAATGCTGTGCTGAAGCAAGGCTGCAAAATTTCATTAGATGTAAAACTCCCTTAAGGATCCATTTCATGTCGATGTTAAACGAGAGCTATTGCAACCAAACCTTATCAGTCTCATGGGACTCGGTTAGAATTTCACTTGCATTGGCCCAGAAGCAGAATCCTGCAGGCCTTCTACTCGCTGAAATAGGTAGAGGACTTTCTTCAGATCTAAACTGGACAGGCTGTACTAGAATTTGACTTGGATTGGCAGTGTACCAGGAACAATGGTTTAAATGATGAGAATGTTATTACCCAAATGAGAAACTTCCTAGTTCCCAGAGGTTTATTGCTCTTGAACTAATATTGGCTTCCTAGCTTCCAGAGGTTTATTATTCCTGAACAAAGATGACTACATTATCACTGAATATCTTTAAGATGATTACATGCAAGCAAGAAATTTCTTTACTCTCCTATTAGCGGAAGCAGTCCAAGTGTGGGTCCCCCTACAGCATGTCAGCAAAGGGCATGGTGGCAGAGGCAAGTACATCTTCCTAATAGGCCAGCTTGTAAACACCAGGCATGGTGCCACCAAAAAATTCAATTTCCCAATCACATCACTAACTTCTTGTCACCTTGGAAGAAATGGGCTAGTTTACCTGTTAATCAGGGGTGTCCTCCCTCGTGTGAGGTGTTCTTAGGTGTAAAAGTAGGAACAGTTACCCCGATCACAAGGGTCGATCAAATATATGAGGAGACCAGCTCAACCCCTCAACTCTTTTTCCCATGCTTTTTATGGAGTTTGAATGCAAGATTAGAGACTAAGCACAAAGAAAACCCATTGTGTGATGCAGCCCTGAGAGGGAGGAGGAAATATGGGAAGTTAAACTGGTGGGACATACTTGAAGAAAAGAAACCGAAGGTTCTTAAGAAAGTACAATGAAATGAAAACCTGAAGAATTTGTCCAATGGCTCTGAGAACTTACTGAGATAATAGCACCCAGTACCTTTCTTTAACAAAAGGCCAATTGCCTGAGGTCTAGTGACATCCAGCCCATTTAAGT
Organism: Thalassia testudinum; assembly: GCA_037157565.1. Taxonomy (NCBI): domain Eukaryota; kingdom Viridiplantae; phylum Streptophyta; class Magnoliopsida; order Alismatales; family Hydrocharitaceae; genus Thalassia; species Thalassia testudinum. The sequence goes on along the minus strand of JAZHRO010000040.1, from coordinate 5,789,650 downwards.
GATCCAAATTCATTAAAGCAATGGTTCTCCACACACAGTCCCCCACTGGAAACGGACCCATTTAGCTGCAGCCACAATTACCAAAGGACCACAGTGCCAGGAAAAAGAAAACAAAAGGTACCTAACTCCTCCATGAATGGTCCACTTGACTTGAGAGGTGATAAAGCTTAGTTCATCAATCTACACTCTTGCAGTTGGTTCATTGTGATTAAAGACTAGATGTGTAATAGTCTAGGCAGTACTGACAATATCTTCTACCTGAACCAGGCTTTTTCTATGTGTTAGAGATATTATTTAGAGAATTAGGAAAGTTAGTTTTAGAAGAGTATGTTTGTTTTATCTCTTTCCATTATTAGAGATATGATTAGATTTAAATTAATTCCAATAGAATTAGGATTAGGATTGGCCATCTCAATATAAAGAGACTAACTCCTCTCATTTGTTTCTTGAGATTTTGAATAATATTTCCTATTCCTCTAATCTCCAATATGGTATTAGAGTAGCAATCCGAAGCCGATGTTCCGTACCTACTTGATTCTCTCCTTTCTTTCTTCCACCACAAGAAAACAAAAAAAGGAAGGGAAAGGAATCAGCCATCGAAAGCCCTAGAAAAGAGCCCCTGGCAGTGCCCCCGAGATATCGAGGCTTCTCTTCTCCTTCCTCGTTCACTAGAGTTCTTGATTGGACCTTGTCACTCACCGCTGCACCACTGCACGGCAATGAAGAGAGTTTCACCAAAGCTACCACCTACACCTAGGGTTCCGACGAACCCCCTCGTAGCATCGCCCGACCAAATAAAGGACTATAATAACCACGCAACGCCACCTCCTCGAACCCACTCATTCGACCTGCAACACCACCATTGAAGCAAACCCTCTATATTGCTCCTTTTTAGGCTTCACCGACATGGTCTCTCACTGCTGGTAGCCCAACAATGCCCCTCTTGGCCACACGACTCTTCAACAACGACACTAAGGCCAAAGAAGCACTATTCCAACCATCCTAGTTTGGTTTGGCCACTTTTCTTGTCATTTGAAGCACTATTACTGCTACCATTTGATCTGATTCACGTGTTCCAAGCCCCTAGGCCACGGTCTTGATCTAATTTCTCTACTCTACTTGCGTAGTGAACGTTTACCTACCTATGTGTTCTTCAATTCGCATGGTGGAAGTTGACTCCTCTACTGTCACTTCTGAGGCTAAGATCTCGACCTCCATTTCGGCTTAAGGGACAACTATCAAACTATCTGGGCCCCCAAACTATGTTCTCTGGTCACGCACATTCCGTATATTTGTCAAAGGACAGGAAAAGTTACACGTTCTAATAAATGGGGCTCACAAACCCAAGGATGCTGCCAAATACAAATGGGAAAGGGACAACTATCTGATGATGAGCTGGTTGATGAACATCGACCCAACTATTGTAACAAATATGTTGTATAAGAAACAATGAAGGAGATCTAGGAGACACTGAAAAAGAGGTACTTCCTGCAAACAAGCAACTCTCATCGTGTAAACATACATAGGCATATATGGAATATCAATCAAGATGGCATGCCCTTGGTTGCATATTTCAATACGTTTAAGGGTCTATTCGAGGAGCTAGCCATATTTCAACCTACACGCTATGAGAAGTAGATTAAACAACTTTCTGGATGACTTAGCACCACGGTACCAGCTCACTAGAGACCAAATTCTATCCTCAGACATAGTACCTGACCTAGAGACAATATACAACTGCCACCAAGAAATCAATGCCGATACACCACCTGCTACTCCTATGACTGACATCTTTGCCTACATTGCGTTTAATGGGAGAGGTGGTTGTCCCAATGGTTGTGGATGAGGCCTTCAGGTCTACTCTCCTTGTGCTAATTGCAAAGGAACTAATCACTCTTCTAATCGCCGTTGGCAAACGTTTGGCAAGCCCACATGGACAAATCAAACTTTTATTGCCAAGTCCCCCGCTAATGAGAATGCAGCACAACAGTCTCCTCTACCATTCATTACAAATGGTGTAGCCACGTAGATCGTCTGAGACATTTTCCAACATCCAAGGAGCCCCTCTCCTCTCTTTCTTCCTCTCCAACGCATAGCCTCCTCTGGAGATGCCTAGATCAGATGTCTGACGTCCGATCCGGACATCTTAAATCAGCAACCTGCAGCTGTGTGTTCCAGCGCCACATCTCCCTGTCCACATGTGGATAGTTCCCTACTGGAACTATTTTCCCACACGCTTGGAGTCTCCACGCTCCAATATTATTTGTTAAATATTAACATTATACATAAAGAAAAGGAGTATGAGAGAGTGAGACCAAGCATGTCAAAAAAAGATAAACATAAAAAGAGACTATGAAAGCATTTGTGTTAGTATTCTCAGGGGGATCTTGTAGGTAAGAAAGTATTTAAGGGTGTATATCTGAAAATTTAAAGATAATAGGCTACGTATGCAAGAAGTATTTACATATGCTTCCTAAAAGGAAAATGAGAATAAAACTAAACACTTACAAGAACTCAAAAATGAGAAAGCAACATATATAACTAATAGATAAGATGCTTTGGAGAAAGAAGAACCATCTCAAAGCTACAATTTATTAACTTTTAATGACAAAAATTTACACCATAGTAAAGTACCTTCAAGCAATCCAACAAGCATGAAAAGCAACGAGTCCGTAGCTTTACAGCATCGTCTTTAGAGATGCCCATACCTGATCACAGGAGCATATACCAAATCAGTAAACAGGGTCTGAAAAATCCAGGGTGAACATTAAAATGATTGTGGAGTGGTACAAGTAAATTAACATGAAATCCAACTAAAAGGAAAATTATATACACATCACAAAAGAACCAAACTTGAATGAAGGAAAAATATTTATCACCGGATTACTAAAAGAAGAGCCAGGAAAATATGATAACTACTACTAACTCTAGAGAACTAAATGTCAAAGTTACCAAAAGCATATTAGAAAGGAATCCAACTTAGAGACATCTAAGCGACACATAACTTATCATCCTCTGAAGAAAATCTAACACAATCAAGAAAAATGACAAATGCAAACACAAGATGCACATGGAAAACCTTCCACGATCAAAAGGAATAACCATGGAAGAAAGATACTCCATGGGTTTTCTCCGCTAAAGAACAATGGAGAAGAGCTATGTTAATTATATAGGATCACAAAATAAATAGGTCTTCCCAAGATATAACTGGTTGCAATATAACCAACTCCCTCTTAAGTTGGCCATAGATGTCAAGCATTGCCTAAATTGCCAACAATTTTCTAAATTACATTATGTTGGGTCCTTTGGTGAAAAAATCAACTTATTTTCTAGAATTAAAAATGTAAACTCAACATAAGGTAGACAATTACAGACAGAATTAAGCATACACATACAATGCATGGCAAGTTCCACAAGCCTAGTGCACTCATGCAAGACTAAATCTTTCACGATAGTGATAGTGAACTTTTGCAATATCAACAGTAGCCCATATCTAATAAAGAATCAAGAGATTGACAAAGCTTCTATTCAACTCAGTTCCTTTGATGTGTTCCATTATCCAACTTGGTGTCTCGCTAAAAGATGTGATGGATTTCTGCTAAAAGCATAGGCAACTAAAGGATGATACACAAATACCACAATGATAGTCCTTTAATAGTTCCATCCATCTTTATGTGTCAACACCTTCTAAGAGAATAGTTACGAAACAAGATTATATTTCAGGATGCATACAAAGATCAACAAAGAACATCGTTACCAAAGGCATGCATGTAACTCTAAAGGCCATTACTCTACATTAGGTTTCAGAATAGATCTGGCACAAACAATCTGACTTTTATGCCTCCAAATAATAAGATTTCTTTCAAGATGCAATGAAAAGCATGTTGTAAATTATTCCACCATCTACTAAACTAGCCCAATCAACAACCATAAATCCTTTATCTTCAGTTCTACCATCTTCCCCATGGTAAAAAGCCCTTTCCTTGGATTTTCCTTTAAGAAGTATAAGATTCTAAAAACAACATTAAGAGAACCACTGTAGGAACATGCATGAATTGAACATTAAGAGGAACCACTGCAGGAGCATACATGAATTGACCAACATTTATTGCATGAATGGAAGGGGTTACCAATACCCTTTTTTGTTTCTTTCTTGTCTTATATCACTTCAATTATTCCCTTTCTTGGACAAAACCTCTCTATAAATGAGAGGGGAAGGTCTCTCTGGATAATGAAACCATATACTTTTCTTAAGGGATCTTTACATGGACATCTCTATAAAGCTATTGATATTGCAAATATCACCTACAAACACAAAATTCTTTACATAAATAACCTCAGAATTAAATTCCAAATAGAATTTTCTATTTTGACAGTTCCTTTTCCACATATCTTAATACTCAGATCAAGATATCGATACTTTCCCTCACCTCTAATAAGAATTTATGTTTCTAGATTTACATGAAAGGTTACATTGTTCAAACTTTTTGATATTTTCATTGAGTGCCAACCTTTAATCAGAAAATAAATGATTACTCTAACCTTCATAGAAATTAGCTCATACATGCTTAATTTCTATTCAAACTGATGGAGAGGCATACGTGTGAAACCAAGTAGCTTCACGAGGGGTGCAAATGTAATATGACACATCTATAACGGCAGCTATAAACATCCCTTTTCTCAAGATCACATCTATGGGAGGTAACCCCTAAGACTTCCACGCCTCGTCATTGTTCAAGATCCACTGCTCCCTTTCCCTCCCTTCTTATTTTCTTCTTCAATGGCATCTTCATCTCAGCGTCGCCTTCTCTTTCTTTGCTTCCTAAGAGAAATCATGCACTACCAAGGCTTCAAAGGCCCCTGATTTTGCACCATCACTCCTAATTGAGCACCCCTAATTGTCCACCACCACCTCTAACCACTTGCGGCTCATGTCTGACTGTACGACACTCTCATGTCTGATCAAGTGCTGCCTAAGGATCTGCAACCAATCATTGCATGTATTCTAGTTGTGTGTAGGACGTAGGACAAAGCCTCCACGATCTTGGCAAGCCTATCACACAATTTCTAGTGAGTGTGCTCTCCAATGGATTCCCATGGTGAGTTGACCTTTTGTTGTGATGATCATTATGACATGAGGGCTTTGGTATGCCATCAAAATCATTGCTACAAAGTATATATACAAGAAGAGAAAGCAATTTCTTCTTTTGCTTTAGGTTTATACCACGGCTAAACTAGATGGCACCAACATTCTTCAAAGTGCCTGCACTTTTTCGCCAAAGAGGTTGCATATTTTCCTCATGGAAGAACCAAGACGAAAAAACTCTTTTTTTTCAGAGGAGGAAGAACCAAGACAAAAAACTGGAAAGATATTGACCAGATCTCAAACAATAACTTGGATGCAAAGTGGATGTTGAATAGTATGCTACCAAGAAATAGTAAACAAGTTCACATGATCACCTGCGGAAAGAATATATGGGACTCTTCATCAGTTATATTTCCAAAAATCAAACATCTCCTGGTTGCATCGTTAATTGGGCAGTTGCAATGCAAGGTCATATGTCCCTATGAAAATATCACGGAAATTTGATGAATATGTCGTGTGAATATTACTTGTATATATGTCAATGTTATTAAAAACAAAGAGAGGATATACGAGTTGTCCATTTCCATGCACGTTTGAATGACCCTACTGCAGGAGATGAAGTGCCTTCTAACATCTCTACTTTCATCAAATCTCCAAGGTCGAGGCTTTTCTATCCTCAGGTTACGCTAAATGATTCCTTTGGCACAGCAGCAAGAACAGATCAACGTAATGGTTACTGCAGTCAAGGTCATGGCGGTGATTTCTCTAGAAAGGGGAAAGGTCATGGTGCGCTTAGGTTCTATAAGCATTGTCAAGAACAAAGTCACAATTTTGATCACTGTAGGATTAAACACAGCTGTCTCCTTGATAAAGCCAATCAACTGGTTGCTACCGTTGCTTCCTCTCCCACTACTGCTAAAATGAGGAAAGCATTGCCAATAACCAAGTCACAATTTTGATCACTGTTGGATTAAACACAGTTGTCCCCTTGATAAAGCCAATCAAGTGGTTGCTATTGTTGCTTCCTCTCCATCTACAGATAACATAGGGCAACTCTTGATATTCATAAGTACGCTCGTCTAATGTTGTCTCTTACCTTTGAGGTTCCTCTCATAAATCTACGATCACTATCACTACTGTTACGACCGAAATAAGTTAATTCTATTAGAGAGACCTTGGATTTCTTTGTATAGAAAGAAGTATCTGGGGGGTGATTACAAGTATATCCCTTCACCTTACAACGTAATAAAAAGATCTCATTACATATAAACACTCTCTCTCAAGTTGGAGCATATGCATCAAACATGCTCAACTTGGTACAACTTGGTACAACAAAGTAACAATCCACTTCAATATGCATGGTCCTCTCATGAAAAATAGGATTATTTGCAATAAATGTGACAGCTTTGTTGTCAGAGTGCATTGGAATAGAACCAAGCACCCCCACTCCAAAGTCTTCAAGAATGGAACAAACCCAAAGTAATCCATAGGTAGTCCGAGACAAAGCCTTGTATTCTGATTCAGCACTTGATCTGGATAGCACTACATGTTTCTTACTCCTCCAAGTAACCAGATTACCTCCAATAAATGTACAGGATCCTGTAATGGACTTCCTATCCTCGTGAGCACCTGCATAGTCTACATCAGAGTACCCACACACATCTAAGTGCCCATTGTCTTTAAAAAGAAGTCCTTTCTCAGGTGCACATTTCAAATACCTGAGAATCTAGCAAACACCAACCCAATGGATTTCCTGCGGTGAGTGCATAAACTAGCGTAATCTTCCTCCTGCAAAAGCAATATCAGGGCAAGTAACAGCCAGATATAGTAATTTACCAATCATTGCCTTGAATCTGGTGGCATCTTGCACTAATGGGTTATCATCATCTACAATAGGCAAGGACACGTCCATGGACACATATGTCGGTTTACACCCCAACACACCCATGTATCTCAGCCTGTCAAGAACATACTTAGGTTGGGAAAGCACAAATCCTCCTCCAATGTGTTGCACCTTAATATCAACGAAATAGTTGACAAGGCCTAAATCCTTAGTAACAAACTGCGACTGTAACATCTTCTTCACTTCCTCTATGCCATGCATGTCACTGCCAGTCAAAAGTATGTCATCCACATACACCACAAGTATAATGGAGCCTGTCTGTTTATGCAGTGTCAAGACAGAATGATCTACCGACGACCTAGTTAAGCTATAATCTTGGATCACCCTATTGAATTTCTCAAACCAAGCTCTAGGACTCTATTTTAGTCCATAGATAGCTTTATTCAGTCTACACACCTTCTGGCATTCTCCCTAAACAGGGAAGCCGGGTGGCTGCTCCATGTAGACTTCCTCTTCCAAATCGCCATATAGAAAAGCATTTTTAATATCCAGCTAATGTACGGTCCAATGTTTGTTCGCAGCAAGAGATAACAGTATCCGGACGGAATTAAGTCAAGCAACTGGGGAGGACTCAAAGTAGTCAGCCTCGAACATCTGACTATATCCTTTGGCAACCAAGCACGCTTTATATCGATCCATAGTGCCATCAGGGCGACATTTGAGAATGAACACTCATTTACACCCCACAACAGTAACTCATGAGGGTAGACCAACCAGGTCCCAAGTGCCACGGGACTGTAAAGCTGCCATCTCCTCCTCCATTGCCAATGTCCAAGACATATTTCAGAAGGCCTCATGATGATCTCGAGGTACCTGCACATTGTCAATGGCCAAAGAAAACTGACATCCAGTTGTAGACAGGCTATCAAGAGACATAAACTGAGACAGAATCAAGGTTTAATATATCGCCGATATATCACTGATATCATGGGCTATTCATGACCAAAGTGTATTCCCGTAGAATTATAATATGTGTAACTGTGCAAGTCGTGTAAATTATAAAAAACACAACAAACGTTCTTAATTATAAAAAACACAATATTAATCGATGAAAGAATTCTTTGACCGACGGACATAGTTTGTAAAATTCAATAAAAAATCACTTGAATAACATGATTTGCATTTCGACGCTGTGATTTTGCGACATAGACACGACATCAACGAGTCGACAATGGCTGAAACAAATTAAATTACAAAAATCACATAAAATATTAATTGATGAATGAATTTTTCGACAGATATCTTTCTAAAAATTCAATAAAAAATCATGCGAATAACATGATTTGCATTTCGTTGTGATTGTGCAACAAACAACGAGTCGACGACGAACAAACAGACTAAATTACAAAAATCATATATAATATTAATCATTCAATGAAATCATCCACCGACGAACATATTTGTAAAAAATCACTCGAATCATATGATTCACACCCACGTCATCACCGAAAAATCACTCGAATCATACGATTCGCACCCACGTCATCACCGATTCACCCACCAACAAATTTAATAATAAAAATCTCAAAATATTCAAACCAAAACAACCTACTGCCGATAAAATTCGATGGAAGTCACGACTCACAATTCACAACTCAAAAACTCAGATTTTAGAGTTCAGAGTCTTCAGATACACATCTACTTCATGACTCTTGCTCTTGCAACCTGCATCCTATATTCCTATTGACGGTGGTCGGTGACGGTGACTGTGAGACTTGTGAGTCAGTGTTTGGTGAGTCCGTTTTTTTGCAAAAGCCACAAGCACAAGGCTTTGATTACAACTTTCAGGTAAGTACCCATTAATCTCTACTAGCAACATCAACGTGATGATGATGCACAAGAATATGTGATGCCTAGTTGCTTTATGAGATTTTTATTATTAAGCTTTATGAAACATAATATTCGTCATTTTAATAATCTCATAAAAGCTTTATCTAAGCGGATGCAACTTGTATACAATGTATTATTGATCGTCATTTTATTGCTAGTGTTCTTGCTCCCTTGTAGTCCATCAAATATGCCAACTTTAGAGCTATACATCCTTTGTCGATGATTCAGTCATTGCACTTGGTTTTACTTATTGAAAAATAGGAAGATTCTAAAACGTGGGTGAGAAATATCTTGGCATGTCTTGAAATGTTTTAAGAAGGATCTTGGTGCAAATTTTGCACCATGTGTGAAACTTTGCCACGGCCACATTTTGTCTTTTAACAGCCTACAGGCTTTAGATCTCTGGTACTGTGTCTCTGAGAGTCTAAACTTTATACATTCACAATCATTTTGCTTCTAGGATTTCCTCGAGGCTCCTCATGCTTTGTATATTATAATACTTCCTATGCTTGTATAGTTGCATAATACTCCCCATGCTTTGTATAGTTGTCCTATAATAAGGGTAACGTGACTAAACAATAACAACAACAATCAAGTGGTCTTCACGAGGTCCCATTGTGATCATCCCAAGCACACCTAATGGTAAAATTGAGATGATAAGCTTGGCAATCCAATTTTGCCATTGTATCATTGCAACTCTAACAAGTAGCACAAGCTCTGGTGATCCACGTGAACCACAAAATGGATGGTGACAAGGACACATGTTATTTTACACCAAAACAACCAATGTGAGCAACTCCTCAAACTCATTGAAATTTGCTATCAAAATTTCAAACTTTCTTCGACATACCTTCAAAAATCACATTTTCAAATTTATCAAAATAATGTTGAAATAGACACTTAAAACTTCAACTGAAAATTTACCACAATTCTATTAGACTACTACTACTACTACCCAAGCTTAAAAAAAGGTAGGCGCACGAACTAGGTTGGAAGTTTGGAACTTGGATAATTGTCTAAGTCAGATTAGACTAAATTGGCTCATTCCAGGACCTTGTCTACCTGGACCAACCAGTGATAAGATAGGTCATGCGGTAATCGCGTTAACTTCTAATGGTGTCCCTGCTTGCAAGGTGTCCAAAGGGGTCCCACCCATCTGGCCGATCAGGTAATTCAAGAGTTAAGGTAATCCAATTGAGGCTAGTATGACTTAGATTATGACCAAATCATCATGTTTTAACTTTTAATCTCAATTACTATTCATTCCGAGATTATTCATGTTAGTTAAATTGTGATAGACTTTTTGTCGTACAATGGTAGGTCTTCAATCATGTCAGGGTTAGGTCACTCCAATGAGGATGTTGAAGAAATTAGGTGGAATTATGCTACTCCCGTAAATGAAGAAAAATCGAAGCCACAATTTAACTTTTACGGTAAAAGGATGATGAGGGGAGGCATCACAAGGTTGAAACATCACTTAGTAGGTGGATACAAAAATGTAGCCAACTGCAGAAATGTACCTGAATATGACAGGCTATTAGTGCGAGACAGTTTAGATGGAAGGAAAACAAAAGTCAAGGAGAAAGCAAGGAGAGAGGAGATGTTTCAAGAAAGAATGTGGGGAAAGAATACACTGAAATAGATAACTCAAATGATGATTCAGATATTCAGTATCCTAGTAATTGTGAAACTCTGAGAAAGAGACGGACATACAAGAATGCTATTAGAGAATCCGTAAGAAGGCAACATGAGAGGCGAGAAGAAGAGGAATTTGCCTGTGAGAGGCCATTTTATGAGAGGAGGTGGAAGTGCATGTATTAACATCCCTAGCTATCCTACAAAAAAACAAAGGGGAATAGAATTTAGGAGATCAACTAGCATGGAATATACAACTAGTCAGGATAAGAAGCAAAAGACCATTAAGGGGATGTTTGGGAATGTCAGAGAAAGGGTGGTGAATGGCATTTCTGAGCTCTTTTTTGCACATTCCATCCTAGCAAATGTAGCAAATGGATCATTTTTGCAACATGCTGTGGATGAGATTGCCCAAGGAGAAACAGAGGTAAAGGCTCCTACTACACATGAAATCATGAACAAATACCTGTATATGCACAAGAATGACATTAACAACTACATAAATGAGTTGAAAAGGATATGGGCAGATTATAGTATGTCCTTAATGTGTGATGGGTGAACCAGTTTCACCAAAAGGCAAATAATAAATTTCCTTCTTTATTGTGATGGCAAGACAATTTTCTTGAAATCTATGGATGCGTCTAATCAAGACAAAGATTACAAGTACATATACCGTTTAATGGTGAACGTTGTTAAGGAGGTTGGACCCAAACATGTGGTCCAAATTGTTACTGATAATGGTAGCAATTTTAAGGCTGGCGAGAAATTAATTAAGTCTAGCAAGTATACAGTTTTTTGGAGTCCTTATGCAGCCCATTACATTGATCTCATTTTTAAGGACTTCGAAAAGAGGAAGGCAATAAATAACATTGTTCAATATGCATGGTCAATCAGTAGTTTCATTTACAATCACTCACATATACTGGCAATAATGAGGTAGTTTTGTAAAACTGAACTTATAAGACCAGCCATCAATCGATTTGCAACAAATTATATCGCATTGCAAATTTTCTGGATAACAAAGTTGGATTGAAGAAGATGTTTATCTTGGATGTTTGGTATGCAAAGAGAGCAAAACAGAAATCGGGAACAATGTGGAGGGATTGGTAACCTCCACAAAATTCTGGGGCAGTTGTTCACGGGTTGTGAAGATAATGAAACCTATTGTAATCATCGTTTAAAAAAACGTGCCTCGAGGTGCTTGAGGCATGTGCCTCGAGGCGAGGCGCGCCAATTTCGCCTCGAGACTTAAGCCTCAGCTGCAGTCTGCAAGGCGTGCGCCTCACTTTGTCGAGGCGCTGAGGTGCTAAGGCGCTGTAGAGGCGCTGCCTCGATAGGTTTGGTTTGTAAAGTGGTCATGTGCTAGTCACATGACCATTTTTTTGACCCAAGCCTTGGTGTAGCTCATCTAACCCTAAGCCTAAAATCCAAATCTTAAAAAGTCCTAAGCAAGAACCATCACCGACGAGTCAGCGACATCTCCTGCTCCACCGCATCGCAGCCTCCACCGGAGAGCAGCGCTCCAGCGCTAGCAGCGTCAGCAACGCAAGTAGCGGGAGGCTTCAGCGTAGGCCCCAGCGCTCCAGCGTAGGCTTCAGCTCACCACGCAAGCCCCAGCGCAGGATTCAGCACAGCGTAGCTCCAGCACAGGCCCTAGCGCAAGCAGCGGTAGCTCAAGCCCCAACGGTAGCTCAAGCGCAGCGCAAGCAACAGTAGCACAGTGCTCTACGTAGGCCCCAGCACAGCTCCAGCGCAGGCCCTAGCGCAAGCAGCGGCAACTCAGGCCCCAGCGCACACTCCAACGTAGGCCCCAACACAAGCAATGACAGCTCAGGCCCCAGCGTAGGCTCCAGCTCCAACGGCAGTGCTCCACTCTCCAGTAGGATGCATTTAAGGTTGAGGTTAGTATGTTGAGGTTGAGCTTAATATGTTGACTATAAGTTTAGGTTAACATTAATATAAATTACTATATGTTGAGCTTAACTTTAGTATGAGTGTATGACTATATGTTGAGGTCAAAGTGAATGACTTGATTCACGATGTATACTGGTTGTCAAAGTGGAACCTTTGTTATTTATTTGATAGTTTTATTTATTTTTCAAGTTTAGGTCATTTAGGTTTATTTGATTACCAATCTCTTTAACGCTTTTAGACATGGTGCCAAAGGCAAGAAGAGGAAAAGAAGGATCCACTAGCAGGTCTGATCCTAGATGGAAGTATTGCACGGAAATTGACCTTCAAGGATCTCAAAGAGAGAAAGGATATAAGTATGTGAAGTGTAACTTCTGTAAGAAAACTATCACAGGTGGCATTGCAAGACTGAAGGAACACTTAGTGAAGACACAAAAATGTGGGAGCATGCGTAAAGGTGCCACCTGAAGTTGAAACTGAAATTAAGGCCTTCTTAGCAAAGAAGGAAGTTGGTAGAAGAAGAGCACTTGAAGAAATAGAAGAAATTCGTCGCATAGGTGCATATACAGTAGAAGGTCCATCTGGGCATGATGAAAATGCACCTACAGAATCAAGTGGCACGCAAGTGGTGAAGAATCCTATGGATTTATTTGTTGCAAGAGTTGAACAGAAAGTATGGCCTGGAAGTGATGGACCTGATAATGCTCCTCAATGTCCTCTAAGGCAGATTACTTTGAATTCTTCTTGGAAGAAAGAACAAATAATTAGAACGTGTCTTAGTATTGGTAGATTCTTCATTAAGAATGAATTGTCATTCAATTTGGCCACCAGTCCATCTTACTAGCAAATGCTTCAAGATGTAAGTAACTATGGAAGGGGATTCAAAAGTCCTAAGATGCATGAGTTACGAACTTGGAATTTGGAAGAAGTCAAGACAATAGCTACTATGATGGACCAAGCGAAAGCGTCTTGGGAAGAAATTGGATGTAACATAATGTCTGATGATTGTACAAATACAAAAGGACGCATCCTGATCAATATTTTGGTTAACAACCCAAAAGGTACGTAGTTTCTGAAATCTGTTGATAACTCTGATGAGATCAAGAACGCTGACTATCTCTTCAAATTGATGGATGATGTTGTTGAAGAAGTGGACGACAGCAATGTTATCCAAGTGATAACAGATAATGCATCAGCTTATAAAAAATCTAAAGATAAATTGATGGCAAAAAGGGAACATTTGTATCGGACTTCGTGCGCTGCTCATTGCATTGACCTTATGTTGGAGGATATCATGAAGCTACCTCTTCATGACTCTGTTTTCAAGAAGTCCAAACAAATAATCAATTACATTATATGCACATGCTTGAGTGGTGGCCATGATAAGGAAGCATGTAGGAGGAAACTTGGTGAGACCTGTCGTCACTCGATTTACTACTGCTTTCCTTACCTTGCAGAGATTGCTAACAGCAAAAGATGCTCTTGAATCTTTTTTCACCTCAAAAAGGTGGAAGTGCAGTAATTATGCATTGAAGGTTCAAGAGCTAGCTATACAAAATATTATCCTCAAAAGTAGAACATTTTGGCCTGGTGTAGCCTATGTGATAAGGACAATCAAACCGTTGGTGTTGGTTCTAAGAATGGTGGACGCTGAACAATATCCACCTATGGGATTTATTTGAGACTATGGATAGGGCCAAGGAAGCTATTGCTAAAAATTTGGGTAATGATGAAAAGAAGTACAAGACAATCAGAGACATTATTGACATAAGATGGGACAGGCAATTGCACACACACTTGCATGCTGCTACCTATTTTCTGAATCCCCAATTCCAGTATAAACCAACTTTTAAAGTTGATTCAGAAGTAAAGATAGGCTTGTACTCATGCTTCTAGAGGTTGACTCCTGACAAGGATGAGAGGTTGAATGTGGATCCCAAACAGATGCATTTGTTAATGGAAGAGGATTATTTGAATGGTCCAATGCCATTGAGACTCATTTTAAGAGGAGTCCTGGTAAAGTCCTTTCAATGATTCTATCGTTTAAATTAACAAATTTTGTTAATTTTTTCCTATATACTATAAACAAAATTTCCATTACAGCGGATTGGTGGAGAGCATTTGGTGATGAAACACCTGAGTTGAAGAAGTTTGCCATGCGCATTTTAAGTTTGACTTGTGCATCTGCATGTGAGCGAAATTGGAGTGCTTTTAATCAGGTAAAAAGTCTAAATTTGCATTTTAAATTTAGAGTAATATATAATAATTAGGCTATAAAATTTAATGGTGAACTTTTCATTGAGTAGGTCCATACTAAGAGAAGGAACAAGCTGAGACAAGATAAACTCAATGACTTGGTTTATTGTATGTTCAATTTGAAATTGAAACACAAGGAGGTGAAGAAAAAGACAATGGATGATCCTCTATGCTTAAAGGAAGTGGACTCAAATGGTGAGTGGATTGCTGAGTTACAACTTTGTGAAACAAAGATTCATGCTTATGAGGAGTTTGATGCAACTGTAACTCTAGAAGAGGATCTTATTGATCTTGAGCAGTTAGTAGAAGCAGAGAGAGGAATACAAGTAGGAGGAAGTAGAAGAAAGAGGCAAAATTGAAAGGACAAGAGTAAAGGTAATATTTAATTTTATATTTTGCTCAACTATAATGTTTAAAGTTACAAACTAAGGTTTTAACTTCTAAGAAATTGTTTAAAATGACATATCTTTTAGGCAAAGTTGTTATTGACGTTGAGGAAGAGTTTCAAGAGAGTGATAGAGATACTGACGAAGATGTTGATAATGAGGCTAGGATGAAGTTTATGGATGACTCCAGGATGATGCGACCAACCCTAGCGACAGCATTGATGAGCTTGACGGTGTTCAAGGAGGAGGAGACTAGAGTCCACAATGTGTTGTAATTCTTTTGAGTTTTTGATGTGTATGTTTCATGTACCTTCATTTTAATGTATATTTTAACTTTTAAGTCTCCCAATGGTTTGGGAAGTTGGTTTAGTTTATGCTTTTGTTATGGTTTCTAATCTTCTATACTATATAGATGTTTATCTTTTCATTTAAACATCATCTCTCGTTTAGTTTCGTTCTTTCAATGTTGTGATATAGAAAAAATGTTATGAAACTGTCATTCATGTTATTATTTCCTTATTAGCACTTGATAAGTATATATCATTCCATTTTCTATATTTTATATGCAAATCCTGAGGCTTACCTCTCGACCACCTCGAGGCTTACGCCTCGCCTTGATGAAGGCAAATCGCCTCGGTACCGCCTCGCATTTTCTGAAACCTTGATTGTAATCGTATTAAGGATGGTTGATGGTGATAAAAAACCAACCTTGGCAAGTATATATGCAGCTATGGAAATAATGAAGAAAAAGGTCAAAAAAAATGCTAGAAAGTCAGCTCGCCAGTACATGAAGATAATTGATGAGAGATGGCAAGACCTACTCTCCCATCTGCTTCATAAAGTTGGTATGAAACTATGAATTTATTAGTATGTACATTATACTAGACTACTAGTGATTACTCTTAAACCGTAATTTTGCAGCATATTATTTCAATCCAAAATATCGCTATAAGTATGAACTTCATAGTGATCACGAACTCCTCAAAGCGACACAAACGATTATCTGTAAGCTTGTAAAGGACGTACAAGAACAAACAGCCTGTATAAATGAGGTGAATGTGATAAATTACACTATACTTTTTGGCAGTTTTGCCTAAGAGTAAAATGTTAGTCGGTTAGTACATATACATTTGATTTATTAATTGAAATTTAAAAGTATTTTTTATTAGAGATAAAATATTTCAGAGATCAGTTGCTATCTTTCAGGAAAAAAGTTGCCACACATGCCTGAAATAAAACTCTTCCCAGTATAGTCATTTAAGATTTTGTGAAATTTGAATATATTTCACATAATTCACAACAGGTAACGTGAATTCATTTTTTGTTTTTTATTATAGGTCAACGGTGCATTTTCATGACACGGATGCTCCACACTTTGCTGAGTTGTTGTCAAAATTTTATCTCAAACAGCATCGATAGGAGGCTATGAAAGAAATTGGAGTACCTTCAACTTAATTCACTCACAAGGAAATCACCTTGACAGTGACACGTTAATGGATTTGGTATTCGTGCACTACAACATCAGATTAAAGATGAAACAGATACGAAAAGGAGAAAATAAGGAAGAATATATGAACCCAATAGATGTGGCTTATCTTTTTGGTGACACAGAAGACATGTTTTACAAGAATGGTTGAATAGCAATGGAGAACCATTACTTGACAAAAATGAAGGTCTCAATCCAAAGATAGCGCAGAAAATAAGGGCAAATGTATTTGAATTTACGCGTAGTAGATCTAACAAAAGAGATTCGTGGCCTTGATACTGATGAGTCGAGAGAAAGATTCACCACCTTCAAAAGAAACGCAAAATGATGATAACGATAGAGATGATGATGCAGTGATGGTTGACGAGCTATAGGAAGAAAGTAGTGGTGGAGATGAGAGATATCATCATCAAGGTTCTAGAAGAGAGGATATCCAACATGAATACACACAAAAATATGCAAATATACATGGAAATCCCATGCCAAGTCCACCTTGTGACTATGATGCAGGAACAGACCCGACAAAGTGTAGGTATGCCTCAGGCCATTCTATGATGTCCATCGATAATTTAAGTTCATCAGTGGGATCTCTTAATCTGGCAACGGAATCATTCTTTGGAGGTGGCACAGGATCATCATCATCAAGTTACTATGGTCGCTATGGATCTCATTACACCAGCCCTCAGTATTAACCCCAAGATGAGGCGCAAAGTTCATTTAAGTACTTCCCCATCAACACCAGCCCTCCATCTTATTATGATTCCTCATATGGCTATGGGTATGATGGTCGCCACCAAAGTAATAGTACCCAAAGTGATCCTGTATCTGCAAATATAGCTATGGGATTTTCCCTAAGTATTTTACATCTCATGATCCTCAACAATTTTCTTATCAATCTTCCCACTTTGTTGCACCACTTCCTCCTCGACCATCACAAATTTTATCAATGAGACAGCGTGAACCTTGTGAATCATCAAGTTCTATACTGAAACGAGATGGTTCTGTCAAACCCACAGATTCAAGAGGACATTGAGATGAATCTACTCAAAATCAAGGTAGATCTAGAACTAGAAGCAGAGGTAGCTCGTCCGACAGTCACAGTCGATATCCACGTCTTTAAATACGTCTGTATTACAATAATGAAAACTATCAACGAAACATAAACGAATATAATACTCGATATAGCCACATGGCATGGGAGTCATATTGTGAATATGTTAGAGTGCTACAAATCGAGGAAGATAATCGGACGAGAGGTATCGAACCAGGTCGAAGCTCAATGTGGTATTCATTTGGTGGCATTGGTTGGTTCTTCCATACTTAGTGTGATCAATTACTGCTCTGACACTATTTATATTTCATTTTTTTGGTGAGTAGCATTACCATAAACATTTTTCAATTTTTATCATGTTCTGTATATTTTCTTTTCAATATATGACTTTGTCGATATGCGACTAGTGCATTTCTATTATATTTTCATTCAAAATTTATGATTTTCGTCTTCTAGGCATTTCTTCATTATGTATTAGTTATTAAAATATTAATTTTCATAAAATTTATAATATTTTGGGACATTTTGGGCCTTTCAGAGTGATTTCCTCAAAATTCACGATATCAGCGATATATCCCCGATGTATCCCTTTTTTGACTTGTCGATACAATATAGATATCGATATTTAAAACCTTGGACAGAATATTTGGGACAAGAACATGGAGCCTTCCTTTGTGCAATAGAAAGGTCTAGAGTAGTGTCATCAGTAGTAGGAGTTACCTGATGCCCAGACAATTCATTAGCAACTGGTGGGAACTGAGCAAAGGCAGTAGACAGTGGTTCATCCATATGAGGAATATCTTGGGTCCTACATTGGAAGTGTTTAGGAAATGTATCTGTATCAGGAATTTCAGGACAATACGGAAAGGGACCTGAATCTGGTTGAATAGCCCTAGGTATAGGTCGCTCAGTGGGCTATGGTGGCTAAGTGGGCATAGGAAGGGGAACCTCATGTGATGGCTCGATAGGTTCCTCCCCCTTGTATTTCGTAATATGATATCTCAAAAAAACTGACATCAGCAGAAATAAAAAATATCCGTGAAATACGGCCACAGCATATGCACCCTTTCTAGATCATGGAATGGCCCAGAAACACATATTTCACAGACCGAGGAGAAATCTTATCCACTTTATACAAATAGACAAAACATAACCAAACATGACAGGAGTAACAGAAAACACATCCTTTCCAGGAAGCAACAAATAATACGGAGTTTTACCCCGTAAGACAGAAGAGCAAACTCTGTTCACCAGATAAGTAGCAGTAAGAATAGCATCAGCCCAAAATTGCAAGGGAACATTCACGTGAAACATGATAGAATAGGAAACATCAAGTGTTAAAGCTTATGTTCAGCAACCCCATTTTATTGAGAGGTGTGATCGCAACTAATCTAGTGAACAATACCCAAGGATTTAAAGAGAGCATCAGTCCTACCATTCAAAAATTCCAATCCATTGTCACTGAAAAATCTTAATAATAGAAAACTGAGTCTTTATTTCCAAAATAAAATTTTTGACAATATCAAAGACTTCGGATTTTTCTTTCAACATAAAAACCCAAGATATCCTGGTATGATCATCAACAAACATAAGAAAAAATCGAAATCCTCTAATAGTCTTGACCCTACAAGGACCCTGAACATCACCATGCACAAGAGCAAAAATAAACTCTGCTCTTTTATTGTTTGGTGAAAAACAAGACCTATGGCGTTTGCCTAACTGACAAACAGAGTTCAAACCTCAAAACATCAGGAGAAAACAACATAGAAAATGGACGACGCAAAACATGAAGGCTAGGATGACCAAGTCTCAAGTGCCACTGGAGAGCAGTAGTGGCACACACTGCATCAATACTGGATGGAGAGATATGAAGGTAGTAGAGCCCGTTCTACTCAAATCCCCCTCCAATCTGCCTCATCATCTGGAGGTCCTGCAAGACGAAATACTGGTCATGAAAAATAACCCGGCATCTCAAACCTCTGGTAATTTAACTAATAGACATCAAATTAAACGCAAATCTAGGACCATGCATAACGTTAAAAAGAGACAAGGTACTAGAGATAGAGATATCCCAAAGTCCAGTAACAGGAAACAAACCCCCATTAGCCACTTTGACCTGAAATGGTGTAAGTTGAAACAAGGTCACAAAGAGACAAAAAAAGTGTACTATAACCAGTAATGTAAGAGGAGACACCAGAATCTGCAAGCCAAACAGGAGCTTAAGATTTAACTAACATGGCACAAGTACCTGCAGACCTCTAAACAGAGGCAAAAGTAGATCCCTATGACGCTATGAATCACTCGTAATCAGCCCTAGAGACAATGATCTAGCCGTCATCCTCCTACACCTGGGTAGGCTCCTCTGTAAATACCTAATGGGCATGTGGATGCATACCATATGCCTGTGGGTAGCCGTGCTTCACCCAACATCGATCTACAATGTGTCTGTTCTACTGACAGAAAAAGGAACTTCGACCACGACCACGACCACGACCACGTCCACGTGCACCACCACCACAAGCTCTGCCACCTCTTCCCCCTGAGTTTCCACTACCACGACCAACAGTAGCCATGGCAGAGGCATCAATAGTGGGCACGGGATCCGAGGTGGCAAGCCTAGAAAGATGAGCGTAGATCTACTTCGATGTCGGGATCTCATCCATCGTCATGAACTGATCTTTGACCGCCTTATACTCGGAACCAAGATCAAATAAAAGCTGAATAGAGCAAATGACCTCTTTGGTTGCCTATAACAGTAGCATCTATAAAGATAGGTCGATACACATCTTGGTTGGCCCATAGATTCTACATAGTGCTATAATATTCGGACAAAGACAGTGCATTTCCAAAGATTGTGAACATCCTCCACGACACGATATAGTCTAGTAATGTTACTTCTATAAGAGTGTATCTCATGAAGTACTTCCTACATTCTCTTAGCCGAAGCATGAGCCATCACCTCCTTAGCTATGGTCTGGGTGATGTTGTTGAGAAGGCAAGTAGCAACCCAGCCATTGTCTGTCTCCCAATCAGCAAACTTAACGGCAAGAATCGCAACAGTCCAGATATACTTCTTCGTGTGGGATCCGACAAACCGAGAGAAGGTGGACTAGAGTAAGAAGTTGGATCCGTTCAACTTGATCGATGTCCCCTGCATGTGAGGGGAGTGCTTGTGGTAGAATTCTTCCCCATCAAATCACTCACATTGTCTTTCTAGTCCCCTATGATATGCGGAGTCAAGATCCACAAAGAATCACTGACTTAGGGTCAAATAATCAGATCATGAGATCTAAAAAAGTCAGATTTTAGATCGACAGAATGCCTTCCAATAGATTTTGCACATGCCAGGGCATAGAAGAGGCCCTAACAGTGCTCTTCACAGTGGAAGACCACCTGAAGAGGCCTCAGCGGCGACGCTAAGGTGGTCGAAGGCTCGAGGCTATGGCGCTCGAGGGTTAGCTCGCTAGTGGCTGCATCGCAGAGGCGCTAGGTACCTCTGCGACGGCGCTGTTGCCGATCTAGGTCAACCTGCGATGGCACTGCAACATTGTGGAGGTCGAGAAGGGCCTTCGCAGTGGCGCTGCAGGCCTGAGGAGGACCTACAATGCTGCTGCAGGTGGTAGAGAGGCCAGGAGGGCCTTGTTGCGATAGAGCTACTGGCCTAGGTGGCTGGTAGCATCGCTGAGGAGGAAAAGTTAGGGTTTTGGTGGGAGGGAAGGAAGGCTAAGGTTTGGTGGGATACCAGAGCCCCGATCTAGGACCGCTGCTCTAATACCATATTAAGACCGAAATGAGTTAATTCTATTAGACACCCTTGGCCTCTTTATATAGAGAGGCACTAAAGAGAATATTACAAGCATACCCTTTCACCTTACTATGTAACAAAAAGATCCCATTACATATAACTCAACAGCTACCTCATACCACTTTCGCGCTTACATCATCCCATGTATGCATGCTCTAAACACTTCGCACTAACCCAAATAAAATGCAAATTATGGTACGTTCTATCACACGATTAGTGACGCTTCACTTTATGACACCTTATCCAAATTAACTTAACCATTCAAGCTTAAAGTAGCAAATGGAGACCAATCCCCTGTTATGCGCATTGCCCCTTCAATGCACTTACCTCACGTCCTATATGCCCCTCATGTTGTTCTTCCTTCTCCCTCTCTCCATGTTCCCTGTGGAGTATAGCCAACCAGTTTTCAGTACTGACATGTAAGGGTTCAAATCATTTTTACTCCATCTTATATTCCCTATCAAATATGTTAACGAACAAGCTTATGACCACTTGACTTTCTTTAGAAGCAGCTGCCCTTTCCAATAATAGCCCTGAGCCCCTACTTGAGTCTAGGGCAAGACACAAGGGTAAGAACCAAACACCTAACATGAAAAACAAAAGGAGACGAGGTCAAACACTATAAAGACCAAATAATAGTAGATCAAATATCACCAATGAAATGGAACTTCCATGATAAACAATCGTCAATGCAGTAGTCGACACAAATCTCCCCCTCTAGATTATTGGTTGCATTAAGAGACAACCAACTGGAGAGAAAAACCATGCACGCCTTTGTTCCTTTATTAATCTTTTCTATTTTTCTCCTTTTTGCATGATCTCTCCTTTCTTCACCCTTCCTTTTTTTCTTGAACAATCCAAAAATGCTCTCTTTTTTAAAACAGGAAAGGACCCCCACCAAAAAAACTCATTCCCCAAAGGACCCCCGAATTTCACAGGCGCAAGCCTGTGTCGAGGGGGGGAGTCAAACGGGTGCCCCTCGTCTTCATAGGAACCCATCCCGAGGGAAACAAGTGTGGTCCAAGCACCACCCGACCACCCCTTAAGTCCTCCAAAATGCTCTCTTAAACCCAGTGGAATCAGTTCAGGGTCTCA
This sequence comes from Thalassia testudinum, assembly GCA_037157565.1. NCBI lineage: Eukaryota > Viridiplantae > Streptophyta > Magnoliopsida > Alismatales > Hydrocharitaceae > Thalassia > Thalassia testudinum. The sequence continues at coordinate 5,767,206 of JAZHRO010000040.1, read as the reverse complement.
AACCAAAGCAGACCACGATAGAACCAAGAAAAGAATATTAGGAAAGTTCCCTACAATCATAATATTTCAAAAACATCCAAACTAACCTGCAACTTTAGGAACTTTTCAGCTGAATTAAAACAACTTAGCAAGCTTTGACTGAAATGCAATCTCCAAAGCATGCTAATCAGTAAGCCAAGAAACTGGATGACTCTTTCCGAAGAAATTCGGGCTGTATTTGGTTGCACTATAACTTTTAGATTGGATAACATCAGGAGTTGGACAAGTCAAAAGGCTGTTTAGCTCCACTGGAATTCTGAGCTTGATTATCACTGAAGGCTGTGTGGAGCAGAACCTGATTTTTGGAGTCACCCCTTAACTTTGGACTAACTCTTCTAAGAAAAAAAAAACCTGTAAAAGATTGATCCCTGAATTGCACTCCATATAAAGAAATACCACAAATGGCACCATTGCCTAGCACATTGCAAATCAATTCTCCAGAAAAATTGATGCTGTGCCAATGGTGGCACAGCATGCCACTTGATCCTGAATGAGCACTGACTTTACCAGGGGTCTCCTTGGGTGATTACACTAGTGGAGCCTTGCTAGTCATATCTGTGAAGAACAGCAACTGGTTTTTTCACCCTTTTGATTTGGTCCATAAATTTTCTTCCAAAATGAATAGCTTTTTTAGAGCAACTGGTTTTTTTTCCATTCAGTTGTATCCACAAATTATCTTCCAAAATCAATAGGTTTTTTTTTGGTTGAATATATACATGCAAAAAGGAAGCATGGAAAAATTGATATTTAACGTTGTGAAAATAATACACCTAGTGGCAGATCCAATAATAAAGCATTATCACGTCAAACTGATCCAACCATAGAAACTTACTAGGGAAGATTCCAACAACATGAAACTAATGCTAATACACATGAGTGAGGGAATAATCTAGGAATCAAAAAATCACACAAACTTGCTGCAAGCATGAAAATCAGAAGGAATTCCAAGATAGAAGCCACGAATTATTCTGCTTTGTGAAATGAGATAGAATACTTCTAACTCAAAAGAGAATCCCAGATTTGCCTGTGTTAGTATCATGTTAAAATAATAAAATATATGCACAGCATCAAGACAAATTAGAATACCAAGATTTATGTGGAAAACCCTTATTAATATAGTCAGAAAATCCATTGGAGAAGAAGAAAAGAGAACCAGACCAATTCTTCTTAAAGGAAACAGCAGTAGTAATACCAAGCGTGAATAGGCCCAAACGACCAATTGCAACTTAAGATTGATACAGGACTAAACACAACCTACTACTAGATTGACCCGGGAGATGATTGAATTACCCATCTATCTTAGTATGTTATTCTCAACACATCACAGTGCTTTACACGATATGTCAAGATTGCAACTCAGCATAAGAATGGTGCTTGTTTGACCTAAAAATAAGAACTACAAAAACCAAAAAAAAACAAAAAAAAGGAAAAATTCTTATGCAGAGGGACAGCAAGGGCAACAAGTGCAACAGAAGTAATATCTGATTCCTTGGTCCTTGACACACTGTTGCACTATTTTATGAATGTCTAGTTATTTGTATTCTTATTAGAAAATCTAGATAAGAAGCTTAACTAGAACAAAAAGAATGCCTACTCATTGTTTGCAAGCAATTAATGATAGGACATTTTGATTAATATATAAGTTCTATTGAAATGTCCACAAATCAAATTGACTCGAATTCAACAGAATTTACTAAAAAAAAATATGATGCCCAGAAAGAATCAAAAATCCATGAAGGAAAACCAAATAATCCTCCTTCTCTAAGATACAGAAGAGATAGCATAAAGGAATAACAAATAGTAAGCACCAATGCATGAATAGACTAATTTTTCTAAAAGAGAAAAGGATGCTTACTCAGAAAGTAGATTATATTTATAAATTGCAGAAGTACCTAAATTCAGCCCATCAAGCAAAACAAGGAAGGCCCCATGAATGAAGGCATAGATGGATCCCAGCTCTCTCTCTGCGGCATTGATGAACATAACCCATGACAACAAGTCCCTTACTGTCAGCATTCTCCCAATGTGTAACTTGTTAAACCACTGCCATGAAATAAAGTGAAAGCCCAAAAAAAAATGAAAACAGCCACTTGCTAAAACAAATGAGCACAATTACAAAGATATCTTCCAACAAGAGAAACAAAAGTCATCTAAAATTAATTACTGACCAAGCCTTTATCACAGATGAGGCAGTCAACTAGAACATAATCTAAACAAGTGCAAGCAAGGGTTATAGTGTCTTTATTCAAAATGGCAAGAGAACCTGATCTATAGTTCACAATATGACTTATGACGATGTTTCTCCATAAGTTCTACATGCCTAAGTCTACTATACATAGCTGAAATTTATATGCGTATATCATTGAACATGGCACAGTACGAGCCTGACCCTAAAATCATGGTGCTTGACACAGGCATCTTCCATTCAGCACCCTTATGCCACCAAACACCACACGCATGCGCACGCTACCAAAAAGAAAAAAGAAAAGTAAGAGTAAAAGACACATGCCTGGGGGTTTCCCAGAAAAACAACTGACCACCACCAATTCACTCCTAACACAAGCATCACCACCCTTGCCAAATTAGGCAGCAAAAGAGGCCACCTCTAACTGCAGGGGCACAAGAAGCAACCACCCACCCCCAAAAACAAATAAAAACAAAATAGATCCCATCTAAGCAAAATTACATATAAACTCTCCAGGTACTCAATGTATCACCGAGTCAAGGTCGAGCACACCCACTTCTCCCAAGAATGACTACAGTTTTTTTGTTTTTTTGAAATGAAAATGACTGCAGTTTTTTACTATTACTATTGGTTGGTTTTGTTACAGAATTCACTGCTAGGTTTGAAATCGCACCAACATGAGAAACAGGATAGAATTTTTCTACGACAAAAGCAAGCTCAAATTTAAACTTAGCAATCATAAGTAACCATGAGAACACAAGAACCATTTGCAATGTTTTGACACACCACTGGTGCCCAAGCAAGAGATTTTTATTACATTTGTCTTTTGTGATGAATTTTGACTTCAACATAATATAAAACACTAGAAAAAAAACCACATAATCTACTGCTATTGAAGGGGATCATTCCAAATGACCCCCGAGCATCCCGAGAGTGTGAAAATCAAGTATCTTAAAATTTTCAAAACAAAGATCAAATCAGTGACAAAACCCATTTAAGAAATGAAAGAAAAATAAAAGAACCCTAGACCGGAACCACATTGGAGCAACTATTTCCCTGCCATTTTGGGATCTCACGAGTATGAAAAATTATACCTTGTGGGTGGAGTGGTACAGCACCTCCCATGTAGTGCCTCCTTAAAATAAATTCCCGCAATTCCCTTGCCCTTCTTCTTTGGGATGGGTGGATGAGACCCTTCTTGTCGTGGAGAGAGTCAATCCCAAACAAGGATCCATGAACACTTAACGATCCCGAAGCGACCCCTCGCCCTGATCCTTGAACCAATGCCAAGCGATCTTTCAAAAGGATCAAAGAGAGTCGCAGCAATACTAGCCTATCAACCAAAAAGAAATTTTGGTCAACTGCCTAGTGAAGGAAGAGGGGGCACGGTCCTAGATCTTCCTGATCCCTACAGTCGATCGGCCAACAAGATGCAAAGTCGACCTGCTACTATGCAACCAGCCATCCAACACCAATGTTAGACACGTTGTTACAAGGCAGGGGCTAGAACCAGCAGCTATTCTTTCGAGGATGAATTTGAGATTTAAGTAAGGGATTTTTTAGGGTTGCACATGGAAGATATTTATAGGGTTTCCAAGGTTAAAGCTAATTAAATGGTGACCCTTGGATCATCATCCAAGGGTAAGGATCTATTCCTACTTTTTGGGATTTTACAAGATAAGCTGGCAAGAACCATTGATATGTTATTATCTAGTCCACAAAAATAATTAATTGCAATCCAACACTTGGACTCTTTATCTAATCATAGTAGGTGTAATTAAATGACTCCTTACATCACAATTAATCCCTCTATCAAGTAGGATACAATATAAATCATTATTGGTTCATCATGCCAATAATGAATCTTTAGGTTTCATGAAAAAACTAGCACAGCACCCCATTAAGTATTACAAATACTCATGAATCATTCACATAGAGGAAAATATTATCCTGAGATCTAATCCCATTAGACAACCACCATTCCTCCATGGATAATATTATTCTTGATATCTCCAAGTACTATTCAAACGACAACGAAGATTAGAACCTTTCCAAAAGGTCAATCTTCTTCTCTTCATGCCTTGAGTATGATCAAGACTCTACAACTACATGTGAAATTGCCATTCCCAATATACACGGAGAGAGCCCATGCCTCCACTCTATTACATACACCTATATAATAGACTTGTGTGATCTTTTCGAGAGATCATATGATTCTTGTCCCTTTTCACACACACCAACTTTCCAGTACCAAGACCAAGGTGGGTGCATCTACCTGTTGGTCTGCCAAATGTGTGTGTTCATGAACAGAGAAACATATCTATCTCAAGTTTAAGGATACGCCTTCTTCATGACAACATCTAAGGACTTCTTCTATCTCCCATATCATCAGGTTAACTCTGTAACCCGACATGCATGATAGTTCATGAATGTCCATTCAAGAACATCAATTAAGCGACAACCTCTAGAGAAGGTTGTCATCCAAACTCATATTGGAAACATATGATCAAATTAGATGGTTTCTTGATGTGCTATCAAGCCTTCTAAACCATTTCAACAAAAGTAGCATACTAGTATATCAACTACAATGATTGCGCATTACATTAGCACTTCACCACCTCCAATCACAATGTAACAAATTAGGGTCTAGGGGTTGGAAATTAGCTCCGTAGTCGTTTAGTAGCCTCGTCATTCATAGTAGTACTAGCAAAGTATAATTAGTTCTTAAACAAAATGTCATTGACATGTAAATATGCAGCCTAATATACATGACAATGAATATGTACTGCTAGCAATTTACTATATAAGCTAGTAAGAACTAGTACTAGGTAGTAACTAGTAAGCAATAACTAGTGAGTATCCAACTTCCAAAGTAATAACTAGCAAGTATTAAGTGGTAAATACTAGCAATTAGGTAGTACATACTAGAATAATTAGTGAGTACCAAGTATAAAGTAGTAATTAGTAAGTACTAAGTAGGAACTTGGTAGGTACCAAGTTACCACTTACCAACCAAGTTATTGACTTACTAATTTGTACTTCAATTTACTAATTGCATGTTATTGTCTTGTGTACAAGTTTGCAACTAAAGGGAATTGACACATAATATTAGCTAAATAACTGTACTTTAAATTTCAAATCCAAATATGGGAGAGGGAGGGGGAGGACAATAATGACAATGGATGGCTCTGCTATGAGTCATTGTTTGAGAAGAGTAAGGCATGGACAACGTCCAACTTTGACAAAAACATAATCAAGGACAGAGGAAACATGACATTCACGCATCACCTTCAAATTGTCCTCATGGAAGCCATCCATGAGTCCTTGCAAGAGAGGAAGAAACAGGTTATAGCAAAAGTAAAGACAAGGAGCCATTTATGGAGGTTCTCTTCAGTAGCCAATGAAAACCTAAATATATTTGATGACTTGACTATAGCCCAATAACAAGGTTATAGCTGCACAAATAAGGGTTTAGATAAAGACATTAAGATAATCCATGAGAGATAAGCACAAAAGAAATAAGAGGAAATAAGAAGCAAAAGGTTCTTAAATGGAAGCAATGACACGACAACATTGAGGGCAATGGCAATAGTAGCGCAAGTGTAAGCAAGATTACTCATCCAAGAAAAAGAAGTGTCATGGGGCTTGAGAAAAAGCAACAGTTGAGTTATGTGGCGGATGGTTTTTTCAATTATTTATTTATTTGTGTAGGGATGTACTTATATTTTTTCTCATGTGCCTCTCTTTATATAAAGGCACATAGGGTCACGTGGAATAATATAACACTTATTTTGTCCAAACATGGTATCAAAGCAGTGGTCTTAAACCAATGCCCAGGTACCCCACCAAACCCTAGCCTCCCTACCCATCCACCTCAACCCCCCACTCTCTCTCTTCCTTGGCAGCAGTGCCACAACACCATCCAACGCAACAGCATCACCTCAAACATAGGGAAACAGACAGGCACTCAGTAGGGGCTGCAACGCTACCCCTGGTGCTCCAACGAAGCGCCACCAGGATGTTGATCTAGTGGTTGCAGTGCCACCAAGTGCTGCGTTGCCTGAGTTGTACCATTGCTCGACCACCAAGGCCTGATCTTGGTGGCTGCAACACTACCCTAGGCCACTCCTAATGCAAGGGGGGTCGTTCTTCAAGCATAGGCAACACTTTGTCACCCGCCTTCCTCCATAATCTTCGCCACAGTCAGTTCTTGGAGGAAGAGGCAACTTATTTGGGCCTCTTCTTGCCACGACAGTTGCTACATCATATTTGATTTTTTAGACTTCCATATGATCTGAAATTAGCCATCCTTAGGCCTTATGATCTAATTTCAAATTAAGGTGTCCTTGATTGGTTGCTTGTAACAAATCAAGTGTTATAGATGACAATAAGGATCCCCTAAGCAACTTGGTGAGGAAATCAACTACCACAACCACATCTTCGTTTATGAAAGGGGCCTCTATTAAGTTGGATGGTACCAACTTTCTTCTATGGTCTACATCTTTCTCCCAGTTTGTGGGTTCACATCACATGAAGTACATCCGGACCGAATGAGCTTGTAGTCAAGACTGCAGACTGGGAAGTAGACAACAACAGGGTTGCCACCTGCATGTTGAATAGTATGAAGGAACCAATTGCCAAGCAGGTTGTCTTATGCCTCTGCCAACAAGATATGGGAAGCCCTCCATGAGATAAGGTACCAATTACCTTATCTCAAGATGAGTCTCCTTTCCGTCTTATTCATGATGATTTGTGGGACCCATGTCAGGTCAGGAGTCTTAGAGGTTTTCTCTATTTTTTGTTTTTGTGGATGATTATACCCACATCTGTTGGGTATTCATGATAAAGGTGAAATCAGAAATCCTTGTATTGATAAAAAATTTTGTCAATAAAATAAAGACTCGATTTTTTATGCTCACTCGCATGCTTCAGACGGACAACAGACTTGAATTTGTGAATGCAACTTTATCTCAATTTTTTAGTCCTTGTGCATTGTTCACCAGACACATTGTGTTCATACATCCAACAAAATGGGATGGCTGAATGCAAACTGAGATGCTTGATGTTGCTTATGCCATTATGTTTTAGATGCATGCTCCCCCTACTTTTTGGGTTGATGCAATTCTCACAGCTACATTCTTAATTAATCGGATTTCATCATTTAATATGGGTGGAAGAACCCCATACTTTGTTTTATTCCATGTCCGAGAGTTGTTTTCTCTACCACCTAAAATTTTTGAATGTGTTTGTTCTGTTTACTTGTTCAAAGTGAACAAGTACTCCCCTCGGTCAGTGAAATGTATCTTTACGAGGTATTCTAGAACCCATAAGGGATATAAGTGCTTTGACCCACTAGCACATCAATTTTCTGTCAGTGCAAATGTTACTTTCATTGACAACAATCCCTATTACTCTACTCCTAGGAAGACCTTTACCGCTTCACAGGATGTCCCGCTTCCCATGTCCACTGCTAAGCATGTCGTACCTCAGACGGATGTCCCTCCTAGTGTTGCCTTTCCTAGATATCCTGAAGTTACAAATACCTTTCCTAGACATTTCCAACATAGGCCTCTCTCTACTATTCCTTCTCAATCCCCTACTGGTCCTACGGATTCAACTGGAGATCCAGACTCCAAAGCCGACAGCACCTTAGGTAATAGATGTAGACCTTCCTATTGCCCAAACGAAGCCACGGGGAATTTGTGTTAGCTATTTTGTTTCACATTATATGTCACTTAATCATTTACCTGCAACAGGGTGGCTATTATCTCTTGTAATGGACAACCACCATGTTCCCAGTGACCATATAGAGGCATTTCATGACCCTTCATGGACCCTACCTATAGACAAGATGGCAACTCTCCAATCTAGAGGGAACTAAGAGCTTGTTGACCTATCCCCTAGTGCTACAGTTGTGGGGTGTAGGTGGGTGTTCACCCTCAACTGTCGTCCAGGTGGCTCTATTGAACGGTTGAAGGCTCAATTGATTACTAAAGAATTCTAACAAACCCCTGACATTGATTACTTCGAGACATTCTCACTTATAGCTTATCTCAATTCAGTATGGATTCTCCTTTCCGTAGCAGTGAATGGTAGTTGGCATGTCTTTTAGTTGAACATTAAAAATGTGTTCCTCTATGGTGACCTTGAGGAAGAAGTGTATACGCAATAAGCCAAAGGTTTATGGTTTAAGGGGAGTGTCAAAAGGTAGACAGATTGAAAAAGGCTATTTATGACCTAAAGCAGAACCTGTATGCTTGGTTTAAGAAATTTAGCAAGGCTATTCAAGAGTATGGCTTAACAAAATCCACAACTAAGCACTCAATCTTTACTATGCACAAGACTGCTGGTTTAGTCATCCTGAGTGTGTACGTGGATGACATTCTACTTACAATGAGTGAAAAATGGCATAGAGACTACCAAGGCATTCTTACACTTTTAGTTTGCGACTAAAGACTTGGGGCTGATAAATTATTTTCTAAGCATTGAGGTGCAGCACATTGATGGTGGTCTTATTCTATCACTGAGGAAGCATGTGATTGACATGTTGAAAGAGGCAGGAATGCTCGACTGCAAACCTGCCACTATCGCAATGGATCCATCCATACCATTTGTTGAGTATGAGTGCCGGCCACTTGAGGACATGACCAAATACCGTGCAATGGTAGGAAAACTTCTATATTTGACAATGACCGAGCCAGATATTGCATTTGTTGTTGGGAAACTTAGCCAATTTATCCAGTCTCCTAAAGAGGTACACAGGGATGGTGTGTACCAAGTGCTGAGGTACCTCAAGCAGGCTCCTGGAAAATGACACTCCTTCAGGAGAGATGGTCATCTTGATATACAGGGCTATTCAGATGTTGATTATGCTAGGGCACATGAGGCTAGGAGATCTACTACAAGCTATTACACTTATGTAGGTGGCAATCTTATCACCTAGAAGAATAAGAAACAAAATATACTCTCCAAATCGAGTGTTGAGTCTAAGTATAGGGCAATGGTCCATACTACCTGTGAGTAGCAATGGGTAAGATCCATCTTGCAAGAACTATGTGCTTCTATCTCAAGTCTCACTCCCATGTACTGTGATAACAAGGCAACTATATTCATTGCAAACAACCCCGCATTTCATGAGCGAACAAAACATATAGAAGTACACTATAATTTCATTAGACATGCCATTCTAGTGGGGAAGAGTTCAACACCCTATATTGCCACTAAAGAACATATTTGCGGATGTCTTTACCAAAGTACTCTCAAAGAAGTGTCTCAAGTTATTGTGTTCCAAGCTAAGCATGTCTAATGTGTATACTCTAGCTTAAGGGAGAATGTTGAGTTATGTGGAATATGATTTTTTTCATTATTTTTTTATTTGTGTAAGGGTGTACTTATATTTTTTTCCTTGTCCCTTTCCCTATATAAAGGCACATAGGGCACCATGGAATAATAAAACGCTCATTTTGTCCCATCATAAAAAAAACATAAAATTCAACCAAGGTTCAAAAAGTCGATATGCAAGAATCATTCAAAGGGATCATTGCATAGCGAGTTTGCGGTGGGGAGCATGCAAATGAGTATGTGATTTTATATTTTTATTAATTAATATAAAATATTTCCTTAATTTGATAAAATTTGTGTCATATGTCCCAAACATATAGAAAATCAAAATTATAAACACACTAAGATGATTGAACAAGAATAATTGTTTTTGCTTTGCCGTGGTCCACCAAGATGTACTATATGCATTTTACAAGTAATGTCTAAATATAACAAAAGAAGATGCCATGTTTACACCTCAACATTCTTTTTTTTTTGGCAGCAACCTCAACGTTCTAACTAATACATCTGATCCTATCCAAAAAGGGCAGGACATCAATTCAACATTTGATTGAGGGGATTCAACTACTTCTAGCCATGTTTATTATGAAATTGACCCATCAATGATCGGTGTCTAAATATGTGCTCTGACTCACAAAAAGCATAAATTAGGAAAATTAACAGAAAAAAGTGTACATAGCAAATGCAACTGTGAAAATTAACCAACACCAAAAAGTAACAGTAAGAAACATTTGCACAAATAACGGAAAAAATTGAAAAGTTAACAAATAAGAAAATATTTCGAGAACCAAAAACTACAAATATTTAAACCATACAAAATCCGACAAAGACCATTTTTCTCAAGATTAATCCAAACGTAAAAACCAAAAACATATGCAAAAGACCAAACAAAAAAAACACTCCACCATTGTCTCAAAGTGAGGGATATACTTGGGTGAATATAGCCCTAATCAAATTGCCTATGCGACCCAACAGCCATATGGTACCACCTACCATTACTTCAGCGATACTATTGCATAGGCATATGTAACCTATGCAGCCAACTTCGAGAACTTTGGTGTCAACCTACTTATCGATCTATCTAGAGCAGAGAACCTTACATGTTTGGGAATGCAAAACAAAGAATCAGATGGGCAATCTCCAAATTGTTTTCCTGCCACGGCATTCTAACCAATACAACAGCCAACCTATAATTCTAGCATGCAATAGATGAAATTGTGCAAGATTGGTCCGAGGTTAAAGCTCCTAGTTCAAATGAGATAAAAAAACCAAGTACCCACAACTAAAAAAGAACCATACGAGGACATAAAGGGGTTTAAGAAAATGTAGCCAAGTAGATAGGACCGTCATGGTAAAACGAGCTACAAAAGGGAATAAATCATTAAGATCCTCGTATATTGTTCTGGAAAACATTTTTTGAAGACTTGAAGTATGCCAACGCATCAGACGTGATTACACATTAAAAGTACATCTACCACTTGTTCATAGATGTCATAAAACTTTGTTGGCGTGAAGCATGTTATCCAGGTTGTAATAGATAACAGCAGTGATTTGAAGAAAGTCAAAATGAAGTTCATCGAGTCCATTAAGGATTTCTGGGATCCAGTGCACAACATATTTGTGATGATCATATACACAAGGACTTCAAGAAAGGAAGTTGATAGCAACTTCATGTACAGAAGGCATTGCAGTGTATTGTCTTCATCTACAGCCATACATGCATTGTTGTTGTTAGAAAGAACTGTAACGGTGATGTAGTGCATTCCCACATAACACAATTCACTACAAATTGCATTCCCTTGCAAGTCCTGGTTAGCAACAAGGTTGACTTGGAAGGCAATGTTAAAACTTTAGGGAAGTGGTTTTCACTTATGACGGCAAACCAACAGGAGGAAGGAGGTTGAGTCATTTATTAATGACACTAAATTTTGAGATTTTTGTACCAAGTCGATGAGAAAAATGGAGCTACTTGTTCTCGTCTTGAGGGTAGTGGATGGAAACAAAAAGCCCACAGGGAGCCTCTATGAGGCTATGCAAATTGTGAAGATAAAATTTGAAGATGCAGCTGCAGGATTGCTTGAGTTTTAAGAAGATTATAGAGAGAAGGAAGAAGAAAATGCTTCCACACCCGCTTCATCAAGCCAATTTGACTGGTAACAGTTCAGGGGTCAACCTTGGGATTAGCCCAGCCAACCCCTTGTATTAATATTAAAAAAGACTGCCCCAGACTCAAAAGAAAGAGTTCAATTTCCTACTCTAAACTCCCAACAGGAAAGAGTAAAGCATACTTTAGTCTCCCTCCTACACAAAAGTCAGGGCTGAGGACGTGATGGGAAGGTACCGTACCACTGTCTGGCTGATCATTACACTGGCTTATAGAATTCACACCCTCATTTCACTGGTGCATCAGAATATAGTTACAGATGTACTCATCTCCATAGGCTGTCACTCCATCTCTAACATCCCTCTATAACATGTCAGCATCATATCTGCCTCACTGTGGGTTTACAAACATGAAGTGTTGTTTCATATCCTAGAGGCCCAACCCTACGCCTCATGCACCACCAAGGTGATCCAGCATCTCCTTCCTAGAAGAATCACCACCAACCAAAGTAGCATTTCACAGCACACTTTATACTGGAGAGTTTGTTGGTTGACATCCTCCAAACTTTGCTTAGAATGAAAACTCAACAATTTAAATGGAAAACTCTTAACTCTCATGGGTACTAGTTTTACCTTTATCCATTGGGATAGTTTGTAAAATCATGTGCCTATTTGACTGTGATTTTATTTGTTCATACAACATATTCTCTAAACCCCAGATATCATTACAAGCATGAATTCTTCAGATAACCGTATTGCAATGTTGTCAAGGCTATCACCTCAAGCTAACAAGCTACCGGGCAAAGCAAGAAAGCCAAAGGACACCTCGAAACTATTCTAGGCGAGGGGCTTGATCCAAGTGATCACCCAATCGCCTTCTTCATCACTTAGGTCGCTTGCGCCTCATCACCCTACTCCTACCGGGCAAAGCAAGAAAGCCAAAGGACACCTCGAAACTATTCTAGGTGAGGGGCTTCATCCAGGTGATCACCCAAACGCCTTCTTCATCACTTAGGTTGCTTGCCCCTCATCACCCTACTCCCAATTCACTCTAGGTAAGACTGTAAGACTCTTCTTTAATTTTAAGTTATATTATATGTTAGTGTTATATATTATTGTATATCATACATATATGTTATTGACAGCTTTTATACTCTCACTTTTACCTCATCTTCAACATCTACCACCGTCCCACACTCACCTTTCCACTCTCCACTACAACAATACCTCTTAGAATCACTAAAATCCAACAAATTTAGGGTCGCAGACCACCTATTAAGTTTTTCTCCTTCTATGCGACATCAGTTCTTGCATGCTAACACCGCTTCATCACGAAGTTTTGGTTGTGAAGTTTTCATATGCATTTCAGACACTTGTTTACATAAGGTCTGCAAGAAATTGGTTGGAGTTCCTCTTTACTATGAACTAGAACAAAGTGTCATAAATCACTAGCTATTTCATTTGTTTAGACTAGTGACTGAGAGTTGTATTTTTTGTGGGGAATAGGAATTCTATCTCTGTTGAGAAATCACCTTGCTGGGCTTAGATCGTTGTTTATGCACCATCACTTGACCAATCACATTACTAGTTTGTTCGATCTCTTTGCTAAGTTATGGATTTTGTGCTGCATCACTTCTCCAATGCCAAAGGTGAAGCCCCCACCACCCAACAGAGCAAGTACAAGAGATTAATATGATAAATAACTTGACGACTTGCCAAACAACTCAGGACATGCAACTTAAGCTCGTGAATCTCCCACTTGATTTTGAAATTAAGAACACAAAGGGAGTTTGGCTGGTGCACAGGTACATGACGAAACAAGTCAAGAATACGAGATCTAGCCTAAATTTACAAAATGGCAAGCTAACCCACTTCTGAAACTGCACAAATTAGGATGAACTATAATTGTATATGATGTAATGATCCATAAATTGAAAACCATAATGTGGACAATTATAATTTACTATATCTAGGATGACCTATATGATAGTCTATAAATTGATAAAGGATAAGAATTTACAAAACTGTCACTACAAACCTCCCAGAAACTCAACAAAGGCTCTGCAAAGTGATTTAACTCTGGTGCAGCAAATCTGTAATAAAATAGAAGAAATGGATAAAGACCTCTGAAAATTGTAAATCAAGAGAACAAAACATCACCCTCATAAAATTTAACCACACCTCTTCAAAGCAATGCCCCTTAGTTCGTCCTGATCAGTGACAGGAGGAACCCATATCTCAGTAAACCGATTGCGAAGAGCAGGAGAAAGCTCCTTTTTGCCAAAATCACCACCAGGATTCATAGTTGCCAGAACTAAAAAGTCTGAATGTGCGGTCACCCTGTCTAAGATAGACCCGCCTTTCTCTGCCAAAGACTGCGAAACCATGAATGAGGTAGGTCAAACTAAACAACATACAGAGCAGTATAGTTGTTCTTTGAAGAATGGAGATACCACATTGTTATGTATAGCAAATGTAAAAAAGGCATGTATTAGTTCCAATGTGCCTAAATATCACTTCATAAAGTAACAATTTTTTTTTTTAAAGGAAGAAGGAGGGTTAACAAGGAATGTTAACCGCCTGGTTTCATTAATTAAAAAAAAGAGAGAGAGCAAGTTACACCAATGTTTGCAAACAGTAGAAAAACACTATAACACTCCATCAACAGTAACCAGTTCCTCTTAAGCCAAATGCACCACAGGAGGACAAAGGCTGCCTAATGACATCCACGCCAATAGCCCCATAAAGTTGCAATTTACAATTGAACAGTTTTTTTAAAAGCTTTTATTATGGAAAGAGAAAAAGAGTGTTTAGATGAGAGTAAGTCATACAGAATAATGGCAACTGCTTCCCCAACCCCCCCACCCAACACACCCACACACAAAAAAAAAGACATAAATAAATAAATAAATGTGCATTCATGGGGGGACCCATTGGAGCATAAGCCCAGCAAGTTACGTTGTGGAGGTAAACCATAAAATCCTGCTTGGACAGGATTGTATATTTTCAGATGAAACTTAATTAGAGGGGAAAATGATGTCACATTTTATGTCAGCAATGTATTCAAGTCAGAGGAAATATGTTGAATTACTGCTAAACAAGACAAAGATGAATTGTCCAAGCCACATCGACTTCCATGTAGCCTAAAAGGTCCTCTTCACAATGAAAAGGCTTACAATGTTCATGCCAGGAGAGTGACTTGCTGGGAAGTCCATGCCAATGTCATCAAACAAAATATCTCCCTCCCCCTTGTCGTCTTAAGATTAATTAGTTTGTGGCTAGACATTCCTGCCAAGGTTCATTGGGTGCAGCATTAATTGTTGGATATTTGAGGTCCTCTTCAGTGGTAGGGCCTCTGTTTATGAAAGGCTCCATAATTGATGTAACAGGATTCTCTTATGCAGAGTATGTACACAATCAGTAATCACAAACCACTATCAATTTGAGCACAATTATTTGAGAGTATCTCGTCAAATGGAGAAGAAGGATG
This sequence comes from Thalassia testudinum, assembly GCA_037157565.1. Taxonomy (NCBI): domain Eukaryota; kingdom Viridiplantae; phylum Streptophyta; class Magnoliopsida; order Alismatales; family Hydrocharitaceae; genus Thalassia; species Thalassia testudinum. The sequence continues at coordinate 5,752,048 of JAZHRO010000040.1, read as the reverse complement.
AAGAATATAGTCAAGACGGCAGCTGAGATATTATGGGTCATCAACTCTGGCACATTGGCATTTTTCTCTGGATAAGACTACAGTGATAAATTTGCAATGAAGATACTGTTCAATTGCAAATATCCATTATTTATTATGCACATACTACATAGATGGTATGGAAAGGTCATATCTTTACTACCCATGAATCCATTGAGGAGCAGATAAAGGTCTATTGAGAAAGTCATACACCATATAGCCATATCCTGACAAGGTCGCATGATTGAAACCTACTCCATTTGGAAGGAGGAGCATGAGATAATTTCTCTGTGTTGTTTCTAATTTGATCATTTTTTATAGACTAAGGATGTATCCTATCCAAATCCTCTTCATTAAATATTTAAAAAAAAAAATACTACTCCCTCCAAATAAAGAGGGTTGGAAGCTAGTGGTGACTTTGAGTTATTCAACACAGCAAAAAGCACTCATCAAAGACACATACAACAGAATAAAGAAGCATGATCATGTTTAGATATTCAACTATAAATCATACCAAAGTCCTTTCTGGCTCTAATACACTATTTAGGCGCTCCAACACACTATCATCGGCCAAAGAGATCTCATCAATAAGAAAGAGGTCACCATTCTTCATTGCCTGCACAAGAGGCCCATCATGCCAAACAAACAAAGCTTTCCACTTATGTACCAGCAGCACCAGTTCTTGTCTTATTTGGCAAAATTGATTTATATCTTGTTGTGTAACATCACAATGCAAGTGAAACGCGTCTCTGGATTTCTTCAAAATGTTGTCCAGGAAATGCAAAGATGAGGAAGCCTTCTCTATATCAGAGGATATTCCCTGGAAGAAAAACGTGCATATCAACCAATGGTTACTTTGAGAGTAGTGATGGCTAACAATTTAAAAAATTGAGTAAAACAAGCATACAAGTTCCCCAGCATTACGGATAAAAACTTTTGTGTTCCGCAGTTGATCAATGCAATCTTTGAAATCATTTATTAAGCAGGAACGATCTCGGACAGGATGAAAGCCCTGCAAATATACAGAAACATGCAGTCTCATTTCAAGGATTAATGCCAATTGAAACAGAAAAGTTATTTCATTAGTGATCTTTCATGGTCAAGACTAGCAGGGACAAACAAGGAAAACTTACCCCAAGAAAATCCGATGTCTCTGTGTATTGATGACAATTTAATATATGCAATCTTAACCCCAATACAGAACAGAGTAATTGACAACTACTCGTTTTTCCACCCCCAGTTTCACCAACAAGAAGAACAGGCTCACGTAGCTTGTAGCAACGCTCTATTAAAAAGTACAATCTCCACATGCTTTTTGTCCAAATAAGGCTGCATGCAAACAAATATGTGAAGAAAGAGAAAGCATTCCATAAAGATCAATAGGTTCAAGGATGAAGACTAACTTTCCAGGATTTGGCTGAATAGCCCTTAGATGATTCACGTCCAAGACACCACTCTTTAAGGGTGACTCCTAACATACCCAAACGGACATGAATTGTCAGTGGCATGACATAATGAAACCTTCAACTTTTAGAACTAATATGAAATGATTTATAGCAACAGATAAAAATATTTTCAAATAATAAAAACAGAGGGAGAATGAAATATGGACTTCCAAACGGAGTAGGTAGAATGGCCACACTGGTCTTCCAGTTGGCAGCGGACTAATTTTTTATTAAATCAGGGCAAAGATGGTTATAAAAGATAGGAAAATATCATATAGGAATACTGCTTTTGATATATGATCAAGGCAAATAACTTATTACAATATCACAACAGAAAGAAAAGAGCACAAGATAGATCTGAGACCATCCTTGATAAGAGTCTAATGGAAAATGAAACATGATGCCCTTGACAAATGCCAACCACAAACTGAAGCATGATTATTTGAGAACACAACAATGACCACAATGGTGGTGGTGGTGGTGGTGGTGGTGGTGGTGGTGATACCGAAGTAAATCTACAAGTACTACAACTAATGCATAAAAAAATAGGTTACATATATCAACAATGAGCAACTGCGAGATGGTGGTGGTAGTTTTGATGATAATGTTGATCAAGACAATGAAATTTTTCAACCCTGCAAAATATAACAAGGAACTAATGCATAGCAAAATAATTACAAATTACAATGTGAAGAATGAGCAGATGGCTAAATTTACAAAATCAAAACAGTAACAATCAATTCCAAAGAATTGGTAAAACCAGTTACGATTATATTTACTAGAAAATTTTTTGACAAGACATTTACTGGGTTGTGACTTAGAGCACTAATCAAACTCGGTCGAGAGAAATGATCCATTCCACCATTCAAGAAAATCTTACAATAGAACTACAAACTAATCATGCAAGAGCACACCTCTCTATACAGGGTATCCATGATGAGCTTAACACCGAAATGCCTCTCCAGAACTTCTTGAACTACTTTCCTCTCATTTTCCTCACGCAATCTTTCGGCAAGTAGCAGATAACCTTCCTTGGCCAAATCCTCAACACACTGCCCAAAACTATTGAAACGGTTGGCCCATCGAAATAAATCGCGAGGAGTGATGAAACCGTGTTTACCAGCGAAAACATTGCTATTTTGCCTATGCAGCTGCAAATCCTTCATTACTGCAACCATCCTTTTAGCATAACTTTCGGGAACCTTACATCTATCTTTTATGATCATCCTAAGCTCATCATCAGGAATTTCATCAACATGTATTTCCAAAAAGCGATTACGGAATGCTCGTGACAGCATTTTACGGCCTCCATAAAGTGTAGGGGGATTTTGAGTAGCAAAAAGCATAAAATCTGGGTGCGCAATAACTGTTTCCTGAAGTTCAGGTATGAATAATTCTCGGTTATCATCGAGTAGGCGATTCAAGGCTTCCAGAACATCTGAAGGAGCAAGATTAAGTTCATCCAGAACAATCCAGTACCCCTCACGCACTGCCTTGACTAGCACACCTTCTTGGAATTCTAGTTTGCCATAGGAATTAGTTATGTATGAGCCAAAGTACTCCTGCAAATCTGTATGCTCATGATTGTTTATCCGTACAAATTCATGGCCAGTCTTGGATGCAAGATAGCGAACAAGGCTAGTCTTTCCACTTGATGTAGGACCCTGCAAGAGCACCGGATATCTTTTAACATACACAGCACGAGCAACATTCCTGAGGTTTTCCTCTACACTTTTGGTCCTTATGTAACTCTCACTGGAGCCATTGTCAGAAGATGCATGCTTAGATCTTGAACTTGAAACCAAATATTTTTCTAGAAGATTGTCCACATTGTCATCAGGCATTACTCCCTCCAATAAATGACACAATATTAATCTCTTCATTATAATTCTGCTATTTTCATCAAGCATGGTAAGAAAAAACATGCAGAAGCCATCATAGAGGGCCCTTCGAAAACCAAACTCCTTTTCTGCTTTCCTAGTAAACTCTAATGCTCGAGCAAGAGATCTCAGACTAAACTGAGGCTTCTGATTAGCACCGTCCTGTAGCCTTAACTCAGCCTCATGTTTTGCTTCTTTGTAGAAAGAGACGACCTTTTTTATTATTTCACCAGAACCAGAGAAATCTTCCAAATACTGCCTTACAAAAAGAGTCAAATCTTCCAAATCCAAAATATCATCAACAAACAACTCTGTAAACCTGCTTCGAATAGAGCGCGGCAAGTCCTTTTTACCAGCATCAGATGCAGGATTCATACAAGCAAATAAGCGAAAAGAAGAATGCCGTTCAACATTGCTGATATCTCCCCTTTCAACAAGGCACATTGTACCATTCTCACCATCAAGAACTCCAATGATCCTCTGCAGTGTTTCCGGTGGGGCAAGATTGATTTCGTCAAGCAAAACCCACTGTCCTTTTCTTAAAGCATTTATAAATGCACCTTCCACAAAAGAGAAAGACATTCCAGAAGAGCCATTTATTTGTTTGCGAGCCGCCTCAAGTCTGTAAGACAACGACTGCCAACGATCAAGAAACTTAGACCATGACCTTTTCCTCTTTCCACCACTAATTGATTTCATATCTTTTTCTGCAAGCAGAAGAACTTCTTTAACGCACATTTTCAATGCGTCAAGAAGCTTTTCCCATTTCTTCTTCATGGCAAGTTTCTCATAATGGAAAAGACGGTCTGTATTGTTCTGAATCATCGACAAAGAAAACAGCAAGTTAACACCATTCGAGGACAAGCACAAAATCTCCACTAATTTTTACGGCATACCTCTCTTCGATAAGTCTTGCAGAATATATCAAGAAATTCATTATACAAAGGGGTGAAGATGGATGGTGCATCAACAGGCTTAAATCCACCCAACAAATCAGCAACATCACTTTGTTGACTCAAATTCTGCAATAGCAAATTTTCCTACTGCGTCATCCTAACACTTCAACATTTGCACATACCTAGAACAGCAATGCATCAATATAATATTACCAGTACAACAAGTGGCTGTTGAAGCTTCATTGCCAGATTTTGAACTAGAGTTGTTTTCCCCGTACCAGTTTCACCAACCAACAGAACAGGTTCATTATACTTTATGCAGCATGCAATTTTTTCAAGAACAAAAAGAGAGCTACGGAGGTTGGCAAATGGCCTGCTTTTCTCGGAAATCTGCAAAGGTAAAGATAATGATAAGCCTTACTGTACAATAAGAGAACTATGAAAATTGACAACACTCGGATCAATGAGATAATATTTATTATGCTGAAATCATTTCATTTATCCAATTTGGACCTAGGTTTAAATAACATAAAAATTAAGAGGAAAAAAAACTTGGACACCCCAAGGAATGCATGCCACAGTGCACAACGGTGAAAATATGAACAAGAAAAGATATGCAAAAAAGATAAAGGGAAAGACAGTCGCCAGGATTATGAGAAAGAAATGCCCCTAATTACAATGAATTTGAACAGATAAAAGAGCCCCAAAAGAAACCAAAGAAAAAGAAAAGAGAATATGATGGTACAGCCAACCAAAACCTGAATTCAATAGGGAGCAGTTATTTTAGCACGGTTAATCCTGATAAATTTTTTGTGAAAAGACTAGTATTTTCTCTCATGTCAAGCAGGATGGTTATGGCGATCATCAAGAACTGGGCTGTGCCACTTGTGGGGATCTTTCCACTGTCCAATGGGTTCTCAACAATTGCCCCAACAAAGGATTCTCCTGTCTTGTCCATACAGCTCTATTTAGTCAAGTGACTGATGAAATAAATGGACCAAGAACAGAGTCCAATGGTTTGTTGGCTATGATGGCCCTTTTCTTCCAAACTATTTCTTCCAACTATCAGACCTATGTCCATTGATTTCTTAGTTGCGGCCCTCCTCTTCCAGGTCATTACTTCCGACTCAAAGTCAATGATTCTCAGCCCTTGCCTTTTTGTTTTGCACATGAAGCCTCCTTTTAACCTACCATCAACCATCCTTAATTGCTCAGCATCCCATCCTCGTGGTTCTTACCAAAATCTTGGACTCACCCACATTAGGCATTCTCCATATATGCTCAGCACTCTTGGCTTATCTAAACTATAAACCAACTTGCTTTGTTGTTAGGTCAAGCTATTAAAAGCACCCAATTTAAGCAAGGGGAAAAAAATACCCTAGCCTCCTTTCTCTTCAAAAGCTAAAGTAGAGCCAACAAAATCAAAAAGATAAGTTTCAGTTGAGCCTAAAATGACTAAGCCTAATTTCCAATGAACGAAATACCAAAAAAAGGTATGAAATTTAGCAAGCACCGATGGAATTATGATTGAATCTTCTATTGCTCATTTGCCACCAATACATTCTTCTTGCGCCTTCATTGGGACTTACCATCAAACTCTAACGCCTAGTTTCGAGGGGGGAAGGTTTATCCTAGTGGGTTTACCGGTGGTTGTTTCAAATGTAGAGAGATAGACAGAAGGGTTATCTTGCATGGAGAATTTTGTTTGGAAGTTAGGTGATGGGATAAGTTGCAAAATGACATTTTTATCGTTGAAGTTGTTGGTCTGAAAGTTGGTTGTTAGTGCTAGTTGGATTAATATTTGCAACCATACATATCAACAAGAAGTAAAAATTGTGTACATTGGTTTGACTATTTATACAGACCATATATTTATACCCATTACTACTTACTATATATGCGCATTTGTAACTTTGTAAACTTTATAAATAATACTGTTTTACAAAATAGTGCTTATAATTAGTTGACATTTATTAATATCATACATTGTTCTATTATTTATTATAAATCCTATATTTGGACATCCCATATATTATCATGAATAGTATATAGGTAATAACATATATGCCCCTGCAATCATTATTAAAGACATGTATACCCTTATATATCAGATATTTATGTATATATCCCTAAAAATGACCTTGTGCATTCTTTAAATACCCTTACAAACTAAGTGGACAAAATAATAAGGATCTTTTTATATATATTCCCTTTGTTCCTCTTCATCAAAAACCTCACCCCCTTCTTTGTTGAAGAGGGGGTGGAAGATAGGTTTTCATGTGAAGAAAAGAAGGAAAAGGGAATATGTATAAAACGATCTTTATTATTTAGTCCACACAACTTGTAGGGGTATACGGAAAAGGAAAATGGTTATTTTCAAGGGCATACAAAAATAGGAAATACATAGCGGCATACGTGTCTCTAACAACAATTGCAAGCACATATATGTAATTAACCCACAGTATATTTATACAGCCCATACATTTATCCAACTACTATTTATGTAGCTACTACTATTATTACAAATAGTATTATTATTACCACAAATACATACCAGTCATTGCATGCCAGAATTGTATGCAACCTCGACCTTTGCGGCAGCACTCCTGGCACTCCACCATAACAATGCATGTCCTTTGACCTTGAGGGTCACAAATTGGACCTTGCACTCATCGAAAAGGTCCTTCCAGTCAAAGAAATGACTAAGATGGTCCATAAAGTCGAGAAAGGTGTCAGGATCACAGCAACCATCAAAATCAGGGGCATCAATGCAAAGACCATGATCCCAAACTTGATCCTGCCCATGGGGTTGTACAGGAAGTCCTGGATTTTGGGGAGTGATAGGAATTGGATTCTCAATATCCCTAAACGAGTTCTCATCCTCAGAATCATCGAGTACATTAGACTCCACACCATTAGACCCATCATTGGATTCAAAGGAAGAGTGTCGTCCTTGTCGTCGACGTCGATGACTTCCGTGAGAAGATCAACATAAACCCCACTCACGATTGCATCTATGGAGCATCAGGGTATTTAGTTGTCTTGTCATGTTCTGGATACTTGTGACTACGTTGGCCAAGTTTTCTTCTAACCCAGTGACTTGATTCTCCATTGCATGGCATGAATGCTAAAAACGAAAAGAATGCAATGGTACCAAAGATTTGTCTATTTTTTTTATTGCAGGAAAATTACAAGGACAAGCAAGAAAATCAATAGGAACAGCGATACAAGAAACTGATTTTTTTGTTTTTTTATACCAAAAAAATGCAACATACTAAACAAAATGAACTTGTGCCTCTGATACCACTTGATGCATCTGCTTCAGAAATCAAACTCAAGTTCTGAAGGTAAAATAACCAAATATCATTATCCGTCATAGTGGTTTTGGCCTATCACAAGTAGCATCACCCAAGCGAATGAACTAACAATAAAAAAGCCTATCAAACAACGCAAGCAACATTACAATCAAGTTTTGCAAAATACCTAAACATTAGAGACAAACAAAGTTGCTTGAATCAAGAGGGTAGCAAGTTGCAAGCCTACTTAATGTAAACCAAACAAGGACTTGAAGTAATTCCAAGCAAATCTGTAAAGAGCAAAATAAATTGGAAAAAAAAAGGATAACTAGAGAGTTCTTGCATCAAAAGATACACGGGAGAAGGTCGTGCAATGGTATCATACCCATAAGGGCGATGGGTGCGAGCTGTTGTGTCATCTTGTCGTTAGCATTACCGGCCTTGGGTTTTAATTGGTTGTAATGACTTAGTTTCATTTGAAACCCTAGGGCTCTTTATGCAAACACATTTACACTACTTAAGATGTCTATTTATGCATGTTCTTAAGTATAGGATTGCATTTCATGATATAAATATTACATAACATGCATCATCTTGCATTTAAAGTAGTTTGAATAAAATAGAGGTTAATTGTCTCCTTTTATGTACTTGACAGGGCAAACATTTTATCAGGGCCTCGGATCAAAGATCCAACCGTATGGATGTGATCAGGGCGACGATTGGAGTTCAACGACTCCAAGATCGCCCTAATCAGGCATCCGTAGCATCAGATAGTGACCGGAGAACCCTAAAAGATCAAGGGCCAGGATGGTGTAAATCTGCACTTCATATGACAAATCCGACCACACGGATAAATTCGGATCGACGATCGCAGCCCAACGACGCAAAAATCAAGTCAATCCGACATCCGTGACACCATCTACAACATCCAGAAGATGGACGGCTAAGATGGCACCACGTGGCGCCATCTCGGCCGCCCAAACGGCCGCATGCAATCTCTGAAGACCCCGCACCCGCTCCCTCTCCGCCGTTGGATCTTAATCCAACGGCTGTGGTCAGCCGCACCTAAAAGCGCCTGCTCGACCATCCGCGCCTCGTAGCGCAGCGGTCGAGCGCACTTACGCGAGCTGCGGACGCGGGTTCGAGCCACAGCGAAGGGGAGGAAGGCGCGGGCGAGCAAGCGCGGGCGTTGGATCTTGATCGAATGGCCGTCTACGCTAAATTGAGATCATACGCGTTGAACGCGCGGCGTCACGCGGCATCACACACGCCAGGCGGGCGCGCAGCGAGCGGATCAAGCGTGTCTTAAGCTGTCCGATCTCGCGATCGGACGGCTGAGATCTGATGAACGTGCGTAGGCTTTGAGGAAGCGGGCAGCTGAGGCACGCGTGGGCGCGGGTGCTACGCCCACGTTGGGGGCTTTAGTGACGGATTTATCTGTCACTAAAAACCCCTCATTTATTATTTTGAAGATGTAATGACCATTTTGCCCCCACTCCTTGCAACTATAAAAGGAGACCCCCTCCACACGAAATTCTCATCCCTTCCTTCTCTTCTCTACCTCTCCAAAGCTCAAAAGAAGTTTGTCCCACACCCGGGATGCTTCTCGCGAGATAAAGTCCAAATTTTCGATCCCCTTCGGAAGTAGATCCCGCGACGACGACGGCGTGCTACTCCGTTCCCGTTCTTCTACTTCATCCTCCTTCGTCCTGCTTCGTCCAGGCGTCGTCCCGTCCAGCTCGTCCTCCAAGCGACCGTCGAGGAGGATTTCTCTCTCCCTATTCTTTTTACTACTTTCTAGTATAGATTTACTGCTTTCTAGTGTAGTTCTGCTCGTCCTCCAAGCGACCATCGAGGAGGACATTTCTCCCTCCATTCTTTTAATGCTTTCTAAAGTAAATTTATCGCTTTCTAATGCAATTGTTTTATGCTTTCTAGTTGTAATGAACAATCTCCTTAATGATAAATTCTCTGTTTATTCTACATCTCATTTTGATTTTTATGTGTAATATTCTCTCTCTCTCTTACCCTCTCTCTCTTCTATTTATTATAAATAATTAGATAGTTTTAAATTGAATTACCTTGTGACAAATAAAAACAAACGCGTAGTTTTTAAATCAAACGTCCGCCTCCCTGTGTTCGACCCGAAATTTTTATTTCAGTATACATTTTATTTGTTGAACACGAATTCTTCGCTTTCAAGCTACAACGACAGGTTTTCTAAAACCAAACACGTTAGCGTAGCGATTCATTCCGTTCAACAGCTCTCTTATATAGAGAGAGACCATAGAGTCAAAAATATATAAATGTCCTTGAGGGAGATAACACCCATAGCCCTTACAATAAAAGAAAATAAAAGACCGCATATGCTAACACTCACCCTCAAACTAGAGCATAAATGTCTATTATGCTCAGCTTGAATATATAAGAATCAAATGAAGATTTGGCCAAGGACTTGGTGAAAATATCCACAGTCTACTCCTCAAATGCAACAGAAGTCTACTCCTCAAATGCAACAGAAGTGATATATAGCAACCCCTTCTGAATAATGTCCCTGGTATAGTGACAGTCAACCTCAACATACTTTGTCCTCTCGTAAAATGCTTGGTTGTTGGCAATGAAGATGGTTGCTCTATTATCACATCGCATCTCCATGAGGCTAGAAAACTACATCTGTAGGTCAATAAGCAAGGATGTAAACCACATCATCTCTACAGTTGTCTAAGCCATAACTTTGTACTTAGACTCGACACTAAATCTCGCAACTGTGCCGTGTTTCTTGCTCCTCCATGTGATTAAATTTCCTACTAGGAAGGTGCAGACCCACTAGTGGATTTATGATCCACATGACATCCGGCATAGTTTGCATCATAGTAGCCAATCAACGTCATAGAAGACCCCTTCGAGAAGAAAAAACCCTTCCCAAGAGCCTTCTTAACATATTTAAGCACCATCAATGCTACATCCCAATGCTGACGTAATGGCTTGACCATTAGCTGACTCAGTCTCCCAACTGCAAAGAAAATATCTAGCCTTGTGATAGTGAGATACAGCAGCTTGCCCACAAGGTGTCTATACTGTCTGTTGTCCACCACCTGCGCATTCTCATCATAGAGTGGCATCTTAAGGTCCATAGGAATATTGGCCTCCTTGGCCCCTAGCATGCCAACCTCCTACATGATATCTAAAGCATACTTCCTCTAGGACAAGACTACACCCTTCATGTTGAGAGCAACCTCAATACCAAGGAAATACCGTAGAGCCCCAAGTCCTTCATGACAAACTGCTCTGCTAGGATGCACTTAACCTTAGCAATACTCTGCCCATCATCCCCTATGATGATTAAATCAACATAAACAAGAAGTACCACAGCACCTCGTCTAATCCTCCTAACAAAGAGTGAAAAATCAGTCGTCGATCTCCTGAATCCAGCAGCCTCCACAACCTGTGACAACCTCTGAAACCAGGCTCTGGGACTCTGTTTGAGGCCATATATAACCTTCCGTAATCAATATACATACTTCCCCTAACTCTCAAAAATAGGTGGCTGCTGCATATAAACTTCTTCTTGGAGATCACCATAAAGGAAGGCATTCTTCACATCTAGCTAGTGCAAGGTTTAATATAACTGAACTGCCACTGCAACTAATGCACGGACTGTGGGAAGCCTGGCAGCTGGGGAGAAGGTATCAAAGAAGTCCACCCCATAAATCTAGGTGAACCCCTTTGCCAAGAGGCAGGCTTTGTACCTAACAACACCACCATCAGGATTAAACTTCATAGTAAATACCCATCGACAACAAACAAGTGCAGCACCATCAGGAAGTGGAGTGAGCTCCCAAGTACCACGGCCTCGAAGAGCGACCATCTAATCCTCCAAGGCTGCCTGCCATTTTGAACGAAGCATGGCCTCACGGTAAACAGTAGAAATCTACGTAGTACCTAGTGCCTAAGTGAATCAGGCAAATCCAGAAGCTAGACTATCAATAACAAGTGCCCCTGCCATGGGATAAGTAATGCAGGTACGTGGTAGCTTCCGAATGGCTATCGAAAGATCAAAATCATCACCTAACACATCACATGTCCTGTCCCTATGGCCATCACATGGTAAACATACGCCAGTGTCTAAGGGACTCACCTAAGAAGCCAATGGTGAAGGCGAGGGTAGGAGTCCCTAATAGGTAATATGATGGTGGACATATGTCTGGAATGGCCCATTAAGGCCTGGAAAAGGATGCGTAGCAGGAGGTGATGGTGGCGTAGTAGGGACAGGAATCTCAAGAAAACTCCCAAAGCGAATAGGAGCATATGGCATAAGCGTCATATCACCGTCAGGAGGCATCTCAGCAACCGTCACAGAAAGGAAAGGTACAGCCTCATGAAAGGTAACATCCGCAGAAGCATAGTGCCGAAAAGTAAGCGAATCAAAACAGCTATATCCTTTTTGTGTCCAGGTATACCCAAGAAATACGCACTTAACTGCTCTCACTACTAGTTTATCCTGACCCGGTCCCAACAAATGGACAAAGGCAACCCAACCAAAAGTCCGAGGGGTGACATGAAACAGGGGTCAATCAAGATACATAACCTGCAAGGGAATCCGTTAATGTGATGCAGCATTAGACACCCTATTAATCAAAAAACATGCAATTAAAACGTCACCCCAATAAAAGTTGGGAACCGAATGGTGAATCAACAGAGTACGAGCAACATCAAGAACATGACAATGTTTCCTCTCAATAACACCATTTTGCTGAGAGGTATGTGGGCACATGGTCTCATGAATAATGCTACGACTAGAAAAAAAGTACGCAAACGAGTAGTACAAAACTCCAAGACATTATCAGATCGAAAACATTTCGCAAAATAAGAATGCTACGTTTTTATTTCCTTAACAAAGTCCTCAATGATTTATCCCACATCGGACTTATTCCGTAAAAGAAACATCCAGGAAATACGAGAAAAATCATCCACTAACAGAAGATAATATCTATTCTCATGTCGATCAGGAGTGCGACTGGGATCCCACACATCCATATGAATCAAGTCAAAAACAGCAACAGAAGAAACAGAGGTAGAACTGGGAAAACTAGTCCTATGATACTTGCCCAGCTAACAAGCATCACAGGTGAGAGCAGTAGCAAAGGGTATATGCGGCAAAATCCATCTGAAGCAGTCAATAGGCAGGTGAACAAGGCAATGATGCCACTGAAGGGGAGATCTAGTGGAAGCACGACCCCGGGTAGCAGATGCAGCAATAATAGTCTGGCTCAGACGGTACACCCTCCTTTCCTCACGCCCTCCACCAATCGTCTTCCTAGTGAGTTTGTCCTGCAAGATATAAGAAGACGCACCAAAAATGGCTCTGCAATTCAGATCCCTAATAATACTGCTAACAGACAATAAACTCAAGGGAAAATCTGGCACATAAAAGACATCTGCAAGTTTCAACGTAGGAGATAGAGACATCTCCCTTGCCAACCAGTGGCTTATGTCTCCCGTCGATCACCTGCACTGTCCTGGCTAGTGTAACATGGACTAATTAAGAGAAAGCACCTCTGTCGCCATATAGATACGTAGATGCACCTGAATCAATCAACCAATCACCAAAGGACGAGCACGAAGACATGCCAGCCGTAGGTGCCTGTGAGGAGGTAGCAATAGCTACAATATTTGAAGACTAGGAGGATTAGGCATGTGTCAATTGTTCAATCAGTTGTCACAAAGTCTCACTCTCTATACTCAGGGAGCTCACATCAAGACTGGTGGGCACTCCATCTACAACCTCAGCTGCCTGATTGGCCATGGGTGGCCTACCGTGCTTCTGCCAGCATATAGCCTATGGATGACAAAATCTACCAAAGTACACGGTGTCTTAGTACGTGTACCAGATGAACGTCAACATCTACGACCACGTGCAAGGGGAGGAGTACCCCTGCCTTGTCCAAGGATCGCTACCAGTACGGATGTCTGAGTACCAATGTCTAGAGCCGGATTACGAACTGCAACTCTGCTGAGTCTGCCATAAGCCTCCTCCAAGGTAGGATACTCAAGAGCGGTGAGAATCTGATATCTGGCAGCTGTATACTCAAGTCCAAGACCTGCCAGGAAGAGAGAGACGATCAAATGCCTCCGAAAATCCCTCCAAGAATCACAGGCACACCCTAACAGATAAGAGTGATACCTCTTCAGCATTCCCTTCAAGAGGGAATAGTACTGTGGCAGAGTGCATCCTTCCGAACCCAAATAGAAAAGGTCGTAAAAGACCTGAAAGACCCATGCAGAATTCTTGGCATGAGTAGGTCTCGTGCAAGGACTCCCACATCTTCTTTGCAATGTCGTAATACATGATCTCATCCCCTATACGGGGAATAACTACATGCATAAGCCATGCAGAAACCATGGCATTGTCCCTGTCCTAGGTGGCGTTGACACCAGCCTTGCTCTCGAGCTCCAGATCTATAAGGATGTCTCTTCCCATGACCCCTGACGATTATGAGGAAAGTTTGAGACCACTATGGGTAGTTGATCTCATCCAACTTGACGATAGGACCAAAAAATGGATTTTTCAATACGCCGGTGTCCAAAGAAATGCCTGAATTCACCTCGGACTAATCTAAAGCCATCCATACAAATCTTTAAGCTACAATCAAACTTCTATATCCAAGAGATCATCAATCAGATATGAAACATGAAAAATCATATCTGCATCTTCAAAAGAAATCCCCTTAACCTAGCCCGGGTGTAGGGAGACCACCCGAGAAAGCCCCACGAATATCTCACCTGCAATAGGAGAGGAGAGTAGCCCTAGAGAAAGGCTACAATCCTCTTAGTTCAAGCTGCAGGTAGAGAATCAACGCCGACGCCACTAGGTCGCCGGAGCACCACCATCGCCGTGTCGGTTCACGTCAGGCAGCGTCGCCATCGCCACCCAATCACCGCCGCTGGGTGCCAGCAACGCGACTCGCCTAGAGCACCGCCGCCAAGCACATGCTAGACACAGTTGCGCATACAGCCAACTGTTCTCAAGGCGACGCTGTGCAACTACGTACTGCCCAATGCACAAAGGAGGGCCCCCCCGATCGTCGCCGCCTGTGCATGATCTTACGCCGACATGGGTGCAACCTACGCTTGCGAGAAGCGACACGAGGCCCTGTGCCGCTGCCACTGATGGTGCATAAAGAGGAGAAAGGGATTTACGTTTAGGATTTTGGAGGCCTCAAGGGTGGGATACCAAGAGCCTCGGTCTAAGACAGGTTTTCTGATACCAAATTGATTGTAATAACTTAATTTCATTAGAAACCCTAGGGCTCTCTTACATAGAGAGAGACTGTAGAGTCAAAAGTACAAAAATGTTCCTAAGGGACAAAACACCCATAGCCCTTACAATAAGAGAAAATAAAAGACAACATATGCTAACAGTTTTGAACAATGGCAGTGGTCGATAGAGAGGGCCAACGCAGGTCAAAGCGAGGCTTGGTCGGAATGGGATTGGGTCGAAGCGGGTGTCGTCAAAACGTAGTGCTAACGGAGCAAAGGGGATCTCGTCAATCATTGATGAGCTCAAGGGCATTGAGCAAGGCTAGTGTATAGTTGCAGCGATGATTAGTCGCAACAAAGGTGGCGGGGCGAGTGAAGGTGGAGCCGCGAAGATGGTAGTTATGGTGGGGAATGGGGAAAGGTAGACTGGCGGTGGGAGCCGTTAGGGCAGAGTAGGATACGGTGAAGGAGATGAACAGTGAGAAGAGAGAATGGGGTGAGAAGAGAGTTCAATGGACTCTAGGAGGGAGGGGTGAGTGGTAAGTGTGGGGGTGAGAGTGGGAATGGGGGAAAGGAGGCATCACGAGAAGGTGGGGTGAAAGAGAACGGTAGTGAGGAGAAAGGAGAAATTTTTTCGTACAGGTGGGGGTAGGGGGTAAGTGGGATGAGAGGGACAGAGAGGGAGGTGAGATGAGAAAAGGCAATAATAAATTCCCCAAAGGAAAAACCTGATACTCATTTTTGTCTCATCGATGAATGTCCCTCCCCTTTTTATGAGGGTTCTAACCTAAAATAAAAGCATCCCTTGAACCAAAGGTTACAAAATAAAACACCCTTTGAATCAACCAAGGCATCTCTTAGTTAAAAGAAAATCACCAAATTTACTAATCAAAAGAAAAGGAAAATTTTCATTCGTGCACTTGAAAAAGTCACAACTTTTATCTAGCTGCATCAAAGCCTGCAAGCATTCCATTAAATCCGTTTGTTCATCTGCTTGATTCAGACAATCCACTATTAGAAGATGTAACAAGATATCGTACTATGGTAGGCAAAATTCTATATCTAACTATTACTAGGCTAGACATTTCCTAGGTTGTGAGATGCCTTAGTCAATTTATGCAGGAACCTAGAGAGGTGTAATGGGCAAAAGTGTGTTAAGTGTTGAGATACCTGAAGAATGCTCTTGGAAGAGGACTATCTTTCTAAAAGCATGGCCACCTCGATGTGTGGGGTTACTCTGATGCTAACTATGTTGTGGCCTCATGAAGATCGGAGATCCCCTACTAGTTATTGCCCATATCTGGGTAGAAATCTAGTTACTTGCCGGAGTAAGAAACTAAATGTTGCACCTAGATCCAGTGTATAGTCAGAGTACAGAGCTATGGCACATACCACCTGCGAAATTCTCTAGGTCCAATCCATTCTACATGATTTTGTTGCACCTTGCCTAGGCCTATTTCTATGTTTTGTGATAATAAAGCCGTCACATTTATTGCTAACAATCTGACCTCTCATGAGGAGGCAAAACAAATTGAGGTGGACTACCATTTTATCAGAGATGTTGCACTTACTGGGAAGATATCTACCGCTAAATCTCCATTGAAAACCAAGTGGCCAACATCTTCACTAAAGCACTCTCTAGGAAGCATCTTGACTCCTTGTGTTCCAAGCTGAGCATGTTTGACATTTATGCTCTAACTTGAGAGGAAATGTAGAGAGTTGTGTAATGTATGGATCTTTTTGTTATTTTATTATTGTATAGGGATATGCATTGTAATTGTCCCATGATGCCTCTCTGTATAAAGGCCCTAGGGTTTCTTGAGTAATTCAATTTTTCTCGTTTGCTTCTACAATATGTATTAACAATACTTTGTCTAAGATCTCTTGATTATATATGAATAAACTTATGGGACATGTTAATAGCTACCCATTGGGTAAACGGGTACCCAACGAGTAACAGATTTAGGGCCAGTTTTCCCCCTTAAAGCTATCAAGGTAAAAGGTGACAAGCTCCTTAATCTCCAAAGGCAAGAAGCGACAAAAAAGCAATCACCAGATTGAATTCACACTACAAATTCTTTAAAAAGGAAAACTATGAATGTGCCTTACCAACTCATATGATGGCATCAATTTTTATAAAAATCATAAAATAACACTACTTAAGCGAAAGAAAAAAGAATGATCGTATCATATTTTATGTCACAATAACATCTATATATTTATTATCATACAATGCATACATATATGTATTATATATATAGTACGTATATTATTACAAGCCAAAACAAACAACCAAAACATATATTATATGTATCTATCAAAACAAGATAGTGGCATACATCATATATACTATATTAGAAAAGAATATGAACTTAATATCGTAACTTATACATATATTGTCGTAACATACGTATACAAATGTATAATATATATGTATATATATAATATGTAAAGCATATTTCATAATCACTTCCAATAGCATATATGTACAGCTTACATCTCAAACGAGAACAGGCTTTGGGTTGAAAAAGTCGAAAGGGAAGCCTGGTATTTTTTTACCTTTTGGTCATAAAACCTATAAGTATGCTTCTTTACAGTTTTTAAGTTTTAAATGAAGCAACGGATGGGTACCTACACCAGGTACCCATCCTTATCCTTTTCAAAAAATGTAGACTAAGTCGATACCGTAATATATATCAAACCAGAAGGCACAGTTGAGAGCATATCAAAGTTGTCAGTAACAAATATCCATATATGTAACATCATATGTATAACACTAACATATATAGGTTTATAGTATATATAACTTAAGCTAAAGAAGAGTCTTATGGTCTCATCTAGAGTAAATTGGTAATAGAACGACAAGGCGCAAGGAGACCTAGGCAACAAAGAGGGCGACCAAGCGATCACCCAGATGAAGCCCCTCACCTAGAGCAGCTCTAAGGTGACCTCTAGCTTCTCCAGTAGCCCAGGAGCTCAGGGCGATAGCCTTGACAGCATACTACCCCTTCAAGAAAATGGGGTGGATATGGTAATGAGTTTCTAAACGAGGATAGATTTGGTATGACCAAAACCTGATCCAAACATGCCCCGTAGACATCCTAGTCTGGTCATGACGAGTGCTCAATCCTCCTGAGTCCAAATAAATGCATCAAAATCTCCCTCCGGTGGCAGACAAAAAGTGCCAATCAACGAAAACAATAGTTGAAAATCAACAAATTGAACCTCACAAAGACCGTCACCAATCTGTAGCAACTAGCAACCTTGTCTACTCACTTAAAGAACACCCTAAAATTGTGCAACTATGGCCTCCTCACCACTGCAAGATCAAAATTTGAACACCAAAGCAGCCAAATAACTAGAACTAGTCCAATTATTCTGCCAAAAATAAAGATATATCCATGTTCCAAAATCAAAGAGAAGTGTGTAACAATCTTCAGTGTGACCAAACTGATGTCCATCCAGAGAGATGAATCCCCCTAGAAGCAAACCTCCTTTCCTCACAATTCAATGTAACCCATGAAAAGCTGTAAGCATCATAATCAACAAATCCTTCCCATTATCCATAAACTTGACAACCCACTTTGATGGCAGAGCCTCAACTGAAATGTCAGAAGTAATGGACACAGACCTCCACCCCCCCAAACAAAGAAAGAGGCCTGTAAATCTCTTTCCAAGCTATCTAGCTGGCAAAGACAATGAAAAAGCAGGCCCTTTCCAAGAAAATAACCTTCTCATAGCATTTACTAGGGGTGCACACAGAATGGATAATCCATGATCCAATCCTGATATGATCTGACTGAACAGGATTGAATCAGATTTTTCACCTCTATAAATTGGACTGATTGAAAAAAGAAAATTCTCAACCAGTTTTTACTGGATTGGATCGGGCTAAGACCTTAATTCAATCAGAGCCAATCTATAATTTGTAATCATGTTGCAGGCTTTGCTTGCTTTTCAGATAATTTGTAATCATGTGCACATTCATGCATGCATGCATGTCGTATGTATAATATGAATCTCCTTTAAAAGGTATGTTTATTATTTCCTTATTAACTTTAAAGTTAATTCCTTTATTTTTGTTATAAGTGATATGAAGTCAATAATTTGGTATATTTGGTATAAATTTTTAAGCTTTTGAGAGATTGTCATCATGCTAGGAGGCAAAACTCAAGAAACAAACAATAAACAATAATTCTATTTGAGGATCTTGTTCTTTAAAACTTTGCATTAGTCAATAAAAAAATATGTACAAAACCATGTACTTTTTGAAAAAATAAGAATATTCAATCCAATCCGAAATTTCATAGATTGGATTGAATCATATTAGACCTTAAACTGGACTTGATCAAATTTGTAATCTCAATCACATAACGGTGGATTGGATTAAGGATTTAGAAAAACCCAATCCATGTACACGCCTAGCATCCACCCCACCTCCAGCTTCTTTGGCATTCTGAAAGCTAATAGGTAGAAAGTTGGGAGATAGAAGAGCACTGACTATGTCAGAACTAGCCTTCCACTGGTGGATAACCTATACCTCCAATATGCGAGTCTATTCTCCATCCTCGCCACACAGGGATCCTAATCTTTAGCATGGATCACCATATCAACAAGGCCAACACCAAATATGTCATGGGAAAAAACAAATTGGGGTTCAGACACTAGTCACAAATGCCCCGATCTCTACTTTTTTTTTTTGAAAGTACTCCTCAAAACGAGATAGAACCCAACTTCAAGTAATTAATTCAACCTAAAAAACCATAAAAAGCAATAATAATGTGCAAGATGGGTAGCTTCTACTCTTCCCTTTTCTCAAGGAAATCAACTGCAAATTACAGCAAAGGTACCAAAGTTGCAGGCTCCGCTTCCAACTTAACCCAAAAAAACCAACATAACAATCCCGAAAAGCTCTAAAATATCAACTGAAGTCTACCCCACTGCAAAAACGAGTGGCATCAACAAACAACCCCACCTAACTCCCCATTGTGACCATATCCACCCCCTTGTAGGCCTCCCATCCACTAGAACGTTGAAGGAAATCACAGTAATACACCTCCTCATCCACACTAACCACTTTACCAAAAAAAAACCCATCATTTAAAAGATTACCACAAATAGGACCATGAAACAAAGATCATATGATAATGCAACAATGGAGGACAAAAGTGTCGTTGCCGTGTCATCCAAACAGGTGTGTGCATGTGTTTAGGGGGGGTGTGGTGGCAGAACAACAATGGGCTTGGTTTAGCAAGTAGGCAAATATCTTGTCCATGACTTTCATGAAAGACTTCTTACTTGTTTTCTCCTCAACGCTCCACTTCTACCCTTTTTTTCTTGGGGTAGGCTGGCCATCACACCTCTTCCTCACTACCGAGCAATGGAAAGAAAACGCCCTTCTATATCTTTGAATGATCTACAGTCAAGCAGACCACTCGATTACTACCTGGTTCATATTATTGAGCAACAGACCCTAAAGAATACGTCACCAACCAGCCAAAAATGCTTAAAGTCCACGTTAACTGGTAGTATGCCTCCTAACCTTATATACCACTCCAACCACTTATTTTTGTCCTTCCCTTTGTAAGATGAGTGTGATATAATGTGTGCGTGTGCGTGTGTCTTCTTCTTAGAGTTTTAAAGGGTCTTTCGAGAGGGGCCCTTTTCATACAAGAAAGAAGGGGAGATTCCATTTCATTATCTAGATGTGGAGTGGCATTATTCTTTGGGATGACAGTGCCTTTGTGGACATAGTCAATAGGGATGTGGCGGTCTTCTCAACGGGTCCTTGTACTCATCCTGCTGCCCCCCAAGGTTTATTAAAGTAGATGGCAAATAGATCAAAAAAATAGCAGTAAAGATACAGACAACTCTCTAAAGCTCTCACAAGATGAACAGGAATCCATGATGGCGGAAGTAGAGAGTGGTGATCCCTACAAATATCCAAGTTCCCTATTTTCCAAGTATATGGCACTCTTTAACCACAAAACCCTGATTACGCTGTTTAAAGCTCTAGTCGCCACGTAATCAAATTTTACATGTTAATTGTCACTTTCTAAAGTACATATGTCAAAACTATCAGAGACATTGAATATGCAAGAGAAAAATCAGAAATATTGAATAAATAAGAGTAAGAACTAACTACAATCGCTTCACTAAAATTGACAAGTAATGTCACTGCATTTTTTGGGAAAAGATAGCAGCAACATAATTGACAAGTGAAAACTGCAACTTACCGGTTTATGCATAAGTTGAAGAGTTACACGCCCAACTTGCAGAAGAGAACCAAATTTCTGTAGTCAAACATAAGAGGACGATGTAGATAAATGAATGCAAATCTAACCAACAACAATATCATCGAAATTCACCTGTATGACAGGCTTATCTGGAGGATACAATTTCCCATCCTCAATCAGTATGCCCCAGAGCTTCGCAATTTCTGCCATCATAGATAAACGATCCACAGTAGAAGAAGAATAGGAAGCAAAAATATCCACAGCCTGTCAACAAATAGATCATTTATATGCCTCTAAATTTTGAAACTATCACATATAAAGAATTACAGACCTCTTGATAAATCCTTTTGCAGTCCAACATAGATAAACTATTACCACCACCACCAGAACAAATGCCAACGATCCTTTTGCACCATTTCAACAGATGCCTGGATTTATGGACAGAGGATTAACAATGACTGAATCCAACAATTACATTTCTCCAAAGAATTAATATGAAAAGATCAGTAGAGATGTTCGGTGGAGAATGTTGTGAGGGAAGCTTGCTATTTTTCTGAATGTTGGCTCCAGAACAGGTAATCTTCCTCTTCTCTCTCAAAAAAAAATATGAAAAGATCTAAGCACCTTAATGAAAATATACTTGCAACATCGGAGCATTCAATGCCACCTTGCAATAGCCCAACACAAGCCAAAGAATTGCCTCTGCGAAATGTTTCTACAAAAAAAGAACACAACTTGAATGAAGAGATAAAATCTTGCACATGCCATTCCAAAAAAATGCAAAGATAGTCAAACCTATAAGTTTCTCAATGCAAGGCTTCAAACACGGGTACCAGACATTCACAATTTTGGATAAATCTTCATTACTTTGACTATGTACTGGCACTTTTCTCCATAGAACACTAACAGCTATGTTACCTGTAATCCAGTTGGGAATTCAATTAATACAAATGAATAAGGTATACAAAGAGTTGCA
The DNA here is from genome assembly GCA_037157565.1 of Thalassia testudinum. NCBI lineage: Eukaryota > Viridiplantae > Streptophyta > Magnoliopsida > Alismatales > Hydrocharitaceae > Thalassia > Thalassia testudinum. Next base: position 5,730,041 of record JAZHRO010000040.1, on the reverse strand, counting down.
TCAATATAAAAACCCAGATTGAAATTTACATACAAAAGGTAAGACGCTTTCTAGTAGCTTTTTTCTTTGGAAGGACATTTTAGAACTTTGACATTTAAGAATCATAAGATGGAGTTAAAGAATCGAATATAGATTTACATTCAGAATGTAAATAACATTCTAACATCTTATAGAACAAGAACCTTCACATTTAAGCACCATATGCAGGCAAAACTGAAGAGCAAATTAAATATAATTCCATCACTTAAGAATCATAAACACTCAGACATAGATTTACATACAATGAGAACAACATTCTAGCATGATATAGACTAGGACCTTCACATTTAAGCATCATATGTAGGCAAAACTAACAAGCAAATTTCATATAATTTCATAAGATAGAAAGAAAAACTCAGATATAGGTTTACATATAGAATAAAAATAACATTCTAAGATCATACAGAACAAGGACCTTCACATTTAAGCATCATATGCAACAGGCAAAACTAACAAGCAAATTTAATATAACGTCAATCACTAACCTTTCAAAAAAATATAATGTAATCACTACCTTGTTTAGTAGACAGGAATACAAGAGAATTGAATATCACACTTTAAATGTCAATATAATTCTTACAAAGTACATGGCAAAATGTTAGTGGGTTTTCTGATGTTTTGCTTTTCAACTAGCCCAATGAATATAAGGAAATAGTTGAAGAAAATGAGAAGTCTTATTATTTCACAAGAAAGTCCTACACCTCCTTTTATAGAGAGAGGTGAATGGAAAAGTTACAAGACTCCAAACAAATATAAAAATAGCAAAGAACCCCCTCACAACATAACATAACGTAACATTCCCTCTCAAGCTGGAGCATATATGTCAGTCATACTCAACTTATTTCTACACTTTTAAACAAAGGGCGTGATGATAAGTGCTGGGTGAACATGTCTACAGTCTGCTCTGAAGAAGCTAAACAAGAGGTGCGAAGTAGTCCATACTGAATCAGTCTTCTAGTATATAATGATAGTCTACCTCCACATACTTTGTCCGCTCATGAAACATAAGCAAGGACTGATATATCGGCAATATATCGCCGATATATCGGTATCGCCTTAGTATCTTTTCTCCATGATATTGCCGATATATCGTCAATATATCACCCACATCGTCAATATATCGCCAATATCGCTGATATATCGCCGATATCATAGACTTTTTTTGAACTTTAGAGCTGTACATGCTAGGGTTCTTGTTCCCTTGTAGTCTATCAAATATGTCAACTTTAGAGTTGTACATCCTTTGCCGACAATCCAGTCATTGCATTTGGTTTTACTTTTTTTTTTTTTTTGAAAAAGCACTTGGTTTTACTTATTAAAAAATAGGAAGAAGATTCTAAAATGTAAGTGAGAAATACATTAGTATTTTCAAACCTCTATAAAAAGATACATAAAATCAAGTACTTTGATAATCTATGGGAGTATTAAAAGGGTTATCTTGTCATCTTCCTTTGATTAAAAGATGTCATCCATGATGGTTCTTTCTTTCGCCCACAACAACCTAAGGTTGACAGGCTCACTTGTTTCAGCATGGTTTATCTAAGTACTTGCATACCGGTGCTTTGTTGATCTCCACTAATCTTGCAAACTGTGCATTATGCTATGATGGGCACAATTTCTTTATAGTTATTTGAGCATTTATATTTGTCTATTATACACGCTTGTGTTATCTAAACCATGTCTTGTTTCACCAAGTACATCTTTGTTGGTGGGAGATGTGATTTCATGTGTTGAGCTCATAATGAGAAGAGTAATAGGGTGGTTCACGAAATGTGAGACAGATCAATGAGAAAGAGAAGAGTATTGGAATGGAGAACGTGTTGGAACTGATAAGAAAATTAGGAGTCTAATTATTTGACCATTTATATTTGTTCATTATATACTCAAGGGTAATCTAAATCGCATCTTCTATTACCAAGTGCATCTTTGATGATAGTATTTGTGATTTCATATCTTAAGATTGTAATGAGAAGAATAATAGGGTGATTCACGAAATCTGAGGTAGATCAATGAGAAAAAGAAGAGTATTGGAATATAGAGCATGTTGAAACTAATAAGAAAATCAGTACAACTAAGACATGATTTCAATTGTCAATAATATACAACGAAAGTTACTATAAACATTTTTCAATTATTATCATGTTCTGTATACTTTCTTTTCAATATATAACTTTGTCGACATGCGACTAGTGCATTTCTATTATGTTTTCATTCAAATTTTATGATTTTCGTCTTATAGGCATTTCTTCATGATGTATTAGTTATTAAAATGCTAATTTTCATAAAATTTGTGACATTTTGGGACATTTTGAGCATTTCTGAGCGATTTCCCCAAAATTCAGCGATTCAGTGATATATCCCTTTTTTGACTTGTCGATACAATATCAGTATCGATATTTAAAACCTTGAACATAAGATTATTAGCTATATATATAGCAGCTCTATTATCACAGTACATCTCCATAAGCTTCTCAATAGCAACATAAAGATACTTCAGTAATGGCCATATCTAGATCATCTCAGCAGTTGTATGTGCTATAGCATAATACCAAGGTTTGAAATGCCGATTTCGACGTCGTGCCAATAAAATTCTAAATATGTATTTCATGGGCATGCTGAGGGCATGCCGTGAAAATGCTCATTTTTCGATGGCCATGCTGATGGGCATGCCAAGGGCACGCCGTGGAAATGACGAGGGCATGCCAACAGCATGCTGACAAAAAATCACATAAATAATCAAAATGATATCATTTTTAAATAATAATGATTGTGTAACAATAAAGGTATATCATAATGACCGTGTGTGTATCCCTAGACCCTTACATTTCTCAAGATCGACCTTCTATACCCTTAGGATTCCAGAAATCGACCTGTGGCAGCAGTACCTTCGCCCAGCAGCAACAGACTCAACACCACCATCGGCATCCGTCAGCATGCCGTCAGCACACCTGTAAATCGATATTTTAATCATTTCAGCACAGTCCCCTCCCCAAAATAGCCTTGCCAATGGCATGCCGGTGGCATGCCGTCGGCATTCAAATCACTACATAATACTCTGATTCAATACTAGAACGTGACACCACGCTCTACTTTTTGCTCATCCATGTCACCAAATTCTTGCAATAAAGGTACAGAAACCTGTGATAAACCTCTTGCCTCCAATATCACCTGCATAGTCTGCATCAGAATATCCAGCAACAGTCATAGAAGCTCCTCTTTGAAACAAAAGGCCTCAACCTGGAGCCTCCTTGATATATCGCAACACCTGCATCACTATCCAAAAGCCACACACCCAAAAGTCTTGGGTGGAACAACAAACAACTATGCATCTGGGTATAACACCTGCCAAGGTACCTACTCATGGATCACTAAGGAGGGCAATCTATTAATGAGATAGCAAGCTGTGAAGACTACATCTCCCTAGTAATTATGTGGCACACTATTCTGAATAAGGAGAGTTCTGGCCATATCAAAAATGTGTATGTGCTTCCTCTCTACCACCCCATTCTGCTGAGAAGTAGGGACAGGAAGTCAAATGAATTATACCATGCAAACCATAGAAATCTGCCAGCTTGCAAGTACAAAACTCCAATGCATTATCAGATTTGACTGTCATGATGCAGACATCAAACTGATTCTTTATCATCAACATAAATTTTTCAATGAGGGGATCAACTTCCAACTTGTTCTTCATGAGAAATAACTAAGACAATCGGAAAAAAATCATCAACCATAATCAAATAATAGAAATGTTCTTGTCTATCAGGAGTCCTACTGGGATCCCAAACATAAAGATGCACCAACGAAAAACATGAAGACGTACGTGGTCTAGTGGCAGCTAGAAAGGAGGATCTATGGTGCTTCCCAAGTTAACATGCAACACAGGAAAACTGTGCAGTTGGAGATACATGTGGAATAAGTCGGCGTAATTTTTTCAAGGGCGGATGGCCCAATCGTTTATGACATTGTAAAGCACTCCCTGAAGTGGAACTAATATGACAAGTTGCAGCAATGGGACCCTACATAAGTCGATAAATACCTTCTTCATATCCACTACCAATAGTCGCAGAGACTCAGAGAGGAAGTTCATGGACAAATCTAGAACAAATAAGACAGTTGAGCTGCATAGATGGGATAACATTAATTGTCCCCTAACCACTAATAAGAGTGTGTCGCCCATCAACCACTTGTACGGTCAACCTTGAGAAACAGATTGAATCTGCCCAAAACACTGCGGATTACTAGATAAGTGATCAGAGGCACCTGAGTCAATTAGCCACATCACACCAATGGTTGGAGAAGAGCCACCCACGGCGATTCCCAATACAATCTCTGATTGAGAAAAAGTTGCCATGTTCACAAAATCACACTCCCCAAATCTGATTTTTCCCTCGTAAATACCTGTAGGTCTAATTTTGATGCTACACAGGAGAATACACGCCCCAAAAACTGAACTGAAGGGGAATACACACCCCAAAATCCGCACCACACACGGTCCAAAACTCCGTCAACAAATCACGGGGAATACACACCCTAAACAGTAATCGAGAGACTGATTTGATCATACCATCAAGTGAAAACACTTCAAATGATCTCCCGGAGTGTCCTAGACCTTAGTAAGACACCATACCAAGATCAAAGACCCTCCCAAGGAGATGGGCTGGTGATTAACCCCTCCCCTTGCCACCCAACAAGGAGAGGAACCTCCCACCAGTGGCGCTACCCCCCTTCTTCCTAGAGGGCAGCGAAGGTGAGTGAAGAAACCAGCGGCACGGGCTGGTGATCCGGCAGCTCTGCCTACTGCTGTCGACAACACTGGTTGTGCTGCCGACAGCAGGGGCAAGGTTGGTGGTAAGATTAGGATCTTGTTGGGTGGTGTCCCCAACTTGGCTCTAATACCAAGTTGAAGACAATGAGAAGTATTATTTCGCAAGAAAGCCCTACACCTCCTTTTATAGAGAGGTGAAAGGGAAAGTTACAAAACTTCAAACAAATATAAAAATAACAAAAAACCCCCTCACAACATAACATAACGTAACGTAACAGAAATCAATAGCCCACATAAAACTATAAGATGATTATTACAGTCCCAATGCAAAATATATCAGTGAGTCTTTAGTTTTTTTCTCTTTTAGGATTTCAAACAAACGCTATTGTCCAACTTTGGATATTACATAACATCCATCACCATCTTCATACCCACGTAGACGCCGTAGAGAAGTTGATACCTTGCAAAAATGCCACTCAAGCTAAGCCACGTCAAGATAATCAGTCACATTAACCAAATACATTGCAATTTAGTAAATTTTTGCCCCTACACTTGCCCAACTATCAGCCCTCCACTGCCAGCCCCTTCAACTGGCACACTGTACCTCATTCAATAGCCACACAGAAAACCCATCACCACCTTCAAAATCCTCCATCCCCTTTTTCACCTTCTCAGTTACTCAGGTATGCTCTAATCTCATGATCATTGAATACCATCTTGTATATGAAGGCATGTTCATCATGAATGAAAAAATCATCATGCACTTTATTTCATATCAAACATTTCCTGTAGCATTTATGTAAAAACTCCCCTTTTGTTCATTTGAGGTGCACGTGGGTGCTAGGTGCTATCATGAACCTTCCTAATATCTTCTGATAGAAAAAAAACATCCATTCAAAATTTCACCTAAAATACAATGAGAAAGCTGAACTCATAATTCCAGCCATTCTAATTTCACAATAATTCAGCATCTATCCTGAAACACAATATTCGGAAATTTCATAAAAGTTTGATGAGAAAGCTGAAGTCATTTCATACCTGCTTTACCACAGAATAGACAAAATCTTGACTGAGCCATCATAAAGCAATGTGCTCATCGCCATCTCCATGAAAAGGACAAGAATATCAGTATTAGGTGCCCATTTACTACACTACACCTTCATCACTATTCGTTGTCTTAGGAGTTCCCAAGCAGAGAATCAAACTTTTAATGGAGCCTTTTCCTTCCAAGGTGACAAACCCTCAAGGCTAGTTTGGATGGAGGGATAGATTTCATGGGATAACTTTTTTGCAGCTGGGTTATCCTCCATTTTTGTTTGGAAGTCACAAAGGCTATCCTCGTGAGTTAACCTGTACCTGTTTGGAAAATTTCTGGGTTAACCTGTGAAAACACATGGGACAACCTACAAAAAAAGTTTATCCCACATCAACCCTAGAAATACTTATCCCAGGTTAAGTCCTCTTAACCTGGGGAAAAATATCATTCCCACCAAACAAGGTTTACCTTTATTTTGATGGGTTATCCCTGACCAAACTATGCCTCAAGAAATCTTCATACCCGTGTTCCATGGCCAATCTTAAGAGCATGATAAACCCAATGCACTGAGAAAACATAGTTCTCCACAACCACCCACCCATACCTCCCTCCAAAAGGCAAATATAGCCAATAACTTCACGTAAGTGCAACAGCTCCTCCAAACATGCTTCAAAGAGTCCAAACACAATGGATGGAGTCCAATTGCCATAGTTCTCATCCAAAGGCCCGCTCTGATAGTCAATCAACCTTGCATCACTTTCTTGTGCTAATGCATACAACCTTGGGTAGGCACTCCAAAGGGGACCAAAAGTAAATTCATCAGTACATCTGAATATCTGGCCATTTCCCGTGATTGGGACATGTTGGCATAGCACTCTTTTTATTTTCTTATTATCTTTATACTGTTCTTTTATTTACTTTCCCACCTAGACTTATGTTGCTATTTACCAAACACCTCTCTTTATATAAAGAGGTATAGGATTTCTCTTGAAAAATAAGATCATTTGTTATTTCCGACTTAATATCAGAGCGGCGATCCTAAAATGACGCTTCGGTATCCTACCCGCACAAGCCTCCGAACCCCTCCACCCTAACCCTGACTCGCTCTCTCTCTGTCACGCCGACTCCTACTGCAAGCTGTTGCCGCCGCCTGATCTGCAAGTCGCCGCCGCCACTTGTAGGGCCTCCTGCCTCTGCCACCTGATTTTGCTAATGGTCTGTTAGACCACGAGTGCCGCCGCTTGCGGGTGGTGGTGGTCAGTGGCAGGTAGCACTCGTCGGCAAGAGAGAGTAGCACCCCTTAGAGGTGCTGTTAGGGGTTTTCCCGTACCCTAAAATGCGCTAAATCTGGATCTAAGAGGCTGTCGCGGCTCTTAGAATGATCTCTAAGATTTCTAAATCTTAAATTTCATGTTTAAGAGGTCGCTTTTTCTCTGATTTTAGAATTTTCAGATCTAAACATCATCTTTCAGATTTATCTTGCTGGCGTATTGTGATCATCCTAAGGCACAATGGCATCCTCCAGTCGTTTTGAAGTAACATGGGAAATCGCTGCGGATGTTAGGAATTACAAGACTCCTTTCTTGGTTCCTATCACCAAGTTAAACGAGACCAATTATACCAGGATGGTCTCAAATGTTCCTCGTGACAGTAGAGGAACACGATAAGGAGCATATTCTGATGGAAGGGGAGCCACAGAATAAGACAGGGAGATACATCACTTGGAAGAAAGATAATGGCATGATCCATGCATGGATCATGAACTCAGTAGAGCCACAGATTAGACATGGTATTATGTATTATAAGATGATCAAAGAGATGTCGGATTCTCTACATGACACCTATTCACATGAGAAGAATTCCGGTAAGGTGTTTGAGATCCATCATGCTATTGGTGGCTTGAAGCAGGAGGGTCAGCCATTATCTCAGTACTAAGCCACCCTAAAGGGGCTCCTAGAGAAGTACAATGTATGTCGTCCAGTCTACACTTATGGCATACAAAGAGCATACAGGAAGGAGTATGATGTTCTTCAGTACCTGGATGGCCTTGGACCTGATTGTAAGGCTGCTAGGTCCACATTCTGACACTTGCAAAGCTTCATCCTTTGGAGGAAGCATACAACTAGGTGAGTAGGGTGGTTGTTAAACCATCCATGTCTGAGATTGGACAGACTTCAGCCTTAGTGACCACTAGAGGATGTGGTGGACGTGGTTCTCCATCTACCATGGGCAGAGGACGTGGTTGAGGAATGTCTGGCAGGCCCCAAACAAAATATTCTCACTATGGCAAGGTTGGACACTTGGAGGATACTTGTTGGTCTAAGCATGATAGACCTCTTATGGCCAACCAAGTTATTTCTTCTGAGGTGAGTGATACTGTGTCACGTGCCAACTATGATGCAGTAGTTCAGCGTCTTACCCAGTTAACTTAGGAACCTGCTACCACCACTAATATTGCTGCATTAACTTCCTCAGGTACAGCTTCTACCTCTACTTCTAGTAGTGGTATTTCTGATAGTACTTTGTAGCTAGCAGACTCAAGAGCATCCCACCATCTCAGCGGTGATCAAACTTGTTTCAAACATATTCAGACTGTTCCCCCTGATAGAACTGTTCAAGTCGATCGCAGGCATTCCAAAGTTGATGGCAGAGGAGATATAACATTGACTCCCTCACTGAAGTTGCCTAATGTTCTTTTTATTTATGATTTCCCTATTAGTCTTTTGTCTGTTAGCAGAATTGCAAAAGACTTACATTGTCATGCCATTTTTTATGAGATGGGTTGCATCTTTCAAGACAAACTCACAAGGAGAACGATTGGTGGCAGACATGAGGGGGTGTGCATCGCCTGATCTAGACTCCTTTTGCTATTATGTGTAAGGATGAGGTTGCTTTTAGTGCTGGTACAGTTCTTCAGTGACATCATTGACTTGGACACTCTTATTTGAATAGGCTGCGACGCATCATCCCTTACATTTCGCCTACCTCCGAGATTCTATGTGATGCTTGTCAGTTGGAAAAGCATCACAGAGCCAGTTTCCCTTCTAGTTCATCTCAAAGTTCTGTTGTTATTTTTTATTTATTGCATATGAATGTATGGGGTCCAAGTAGATTATATTATAAGCTGGGTCACCGTTGCTATCTGCTTATTATGAATGGTTTTTCCAAAATGTCGTTATTTTTATTAAAGAATAAATCTGAGGTTGGATCTGTTATTGAGACATTCATGTTGCAAATAAAGACTTAGTTCTCTACTATTGTGAAGATTGTACGCTCTGACAATGCCTTAGAATTTTGCACAGCAAAGTAAGCATTTTTTTACAAATCTCTCGGGATCATTCATCAGACAACCTACCCACATACATCACAATAGAATGGAGCCATAGAGCGGAAACACTACTATGTTTTGAATGTGGCTAAGACGTTGCTTATTCACCACAACGTGCCATAGATTTATTAGGGAGATGCAGTGTTAACTGCATGTTACTTGATTAATAGATTACCCAAGTCAGCTATTCAGGAGAAGGTTCCATGGCATGTTCTCCACCCTGACAGGGATTTTCAGGTGCCATCTCGGGTATTTGGTTGTGTAGCCTTTATTCATATTTTAAGACATGGCAAGGATAAACTTCCATCAAAGGCAGTAAAGTGCATCTTTTTAGGATACAATAGCACCCAGAAAAGATACGGGTGTTATGACCCACGGGGCAAGAAACATTATGCAAGTGCTGATGTCACAGTTCATGAGCTTGTTCCTTATTTCTCCACTGATGGTCATCAGTTGTCGTTTGAGGGAGATTCTACTCCTATGCCAATGCCACCAGTTCCTTTGGAGTAGATTCCCATTACTCACAGTAAGGATGCCACCACTACAGAGACCACTACTAGGCAGGAGTCAGAGATTACTCATGTATATAGACTTCCTGTTACGTATAAACAGCATGCATGGCGTCAAACACACACAACTCCTTCCTCAGCCACCTATCTCTTCCCCTTGTCAGGTATGTGTTGATACTGATGTGAACTATCCTAGTGGTGGTTGTGCAAGTACTTCTGGTGATTCCACTACTACTGAGGAGCAGGCTCCACCTATTTTGTTACTGAGTCTATAAAGGAAGACCTTGACCTTCTGATTACTGTTCGAAAGGCCCCTCTCAGTTGTGTACACTATCATACAGCTGGAGCAATGTCTACTACTAACCTTAGAAGATCTTTTGCTATGTTCACTGCTACCCTCTTTGCTACACAGATTCCCACTCCATATTAGCAAGCCAAGCTTGATCCAAAATGATGTTAGGCCATGGAGGAGGAGATGGCTACCTTACACTCTAAAGGGACGTGGGAGCTTGCAGATCTGCCCTGGCATGCCAAGACAGTGGAATGCCACTGGGCTTTTACCCTCAAGTACAATCCAGATGGCGCCATATCTCGCTACAAGGCAAGATGAGTAGCAAAGGTATTCACCAAAACCTATGGGGTGGATTTCTTTGATACCTTCTCCCATGTAGCACAACTTCCGATTATTCGCATCCTATTATTTGTTGGCGCACACTATGACTGACTACTTCATCAGCTGGATGTGAAGAACGCATTTCTATATGACGACCTTCAAAAGTAGGTTTACATGCAACAACCTCCAGGTTTGAGACTCAAGGGGGGTGTGTATGTAGACTGAAAAAGGCCATATACAGCCTAAAGCAGAGCGCGAGGGCTTGGTTCCAAAGACCATTAGAGGAGGTACAGACCATGGGACTTGTGAGGTCTTCTGCTGATCATTCCCTCTTTGTCAAGAAGAGCACAGGAGGAGTTGTTGCACTCCTTATCTACGTCGATGACCTCATCCTTACTAGAGATGACACTGCTAGGATAGTTGAGGTGAAGTTAGCTGAAGCTTTTGTGATGAAGGATCTAGGTGCACTCAGATATTTATTAGGCATTGAGGTGGCACACAGCAAAGATCACATTATTCTATGTCAACGTAAGTATGCTCTTGATATACTACAGGAGACAAGGATTCTAGGATCCAAACCTGCCAATATACCAATGGATCCCAAGGGACATCTCTATGACACAGAGTCTCAACCTATACACAGCAGATTTTATAGGCAATTGGTTGGTAAGCTATTATATCTTACTATTACTTATCATGATCTCTCTCTTGCAGTGGAAAAACTTAGTTCATTGACAAGCCAACCAAGCAACAATGGGATGCTAGCATGCAAGTGCTTAGATACATGAAGAAAGCACCAGGCAAAGGCATTTTGTTACAAAAGGGTGCATCTATGGGTATAGTTGGCTACTCTGATGCCGATTATGCAAGTTGCATGGCAGATAGAAAACCAACGACTGATTTTTGTGCCTATGTAGCAGGCAATCTTATGACCAGGAAAAGCAAGAAACAGCAAGTGGTCCCCAGGTCAAGTACAGAATCAGAGTACCGTGCAATGACACAGACAGCTGCTGAGATGGTCTAAATCAGGTCATTATTGCAGGATTTGCATGTCCAGGTGGAGGGAACAATGGAGACGATGTGTGATAATCATGCTACTACGTATATTGCAAGCAACCCAATGTTCCATGAACATACAAACATGTTGATGTTGATTGCCATTATACCAAAGGCTTAATACAATGTGGAATTATCTACACTACCTCAGTTACTTCAGATTGTGGACATACTCACGAAGTCACTTCTTTGATCCACATTTAATATATGTTGGTCCAAGTTGAACATAATTGATATATATGCTCCAACTTAAAGGGAAATGTTGGTGTGGCACTCTTATTATTTTCTTATTATTTTATTCTTTTATTTACTTTCCCACCTGGACTTTCTTGCTATTTACCCAACACCTCTATCTATATATAGAGGTATAGGATTTCTCTTGAGAAATAAAATCATTTATTATTTCCGACTATACAAAATGCCATGGCAAGCAAAAGGGAAAACCTCCAACAGGCCTTTCAAAGGAAGACACCCTTCCCTGGGTAAGTCACCATTCTTCCCAACTTAGTATCTGCTATGCAAATCCTTAACCATGCTAACAGAGAGGCCCAAGTCTCCTTCCATGATCTTCGTGCAACACTCATCCCTTCATTGGTGATTAGCATGAGCTAAGAACAGCTAAATTTTCGATGGTTTTCTTGATCATCCATCTGCCATCGCAAGAGAGGTAGTCGCAAAGCTATTCATCTGAAGGAATTTTTTCCCATTCAGCATGCAGTCTGGAAGATATTGACAGGTGGAACTTTGTATGAGAGGTTGGCATCTGCAGAAGCTTCAACAGTGGAAGATTATTCTACTCCCCTAGGTTATCGGGGGTGAGGATTGAATGAACTCAACCAGTGGCATCTCCTGCTATTTGCTTAGAAGAAACCACATTCTTCTCCAGGGAGCCTATCCATAGGTAGAGCATTTACTTCCCATATGTGGACAATGCTTACCTTTTTTCCTTGCATTAGGGAATCTATCTGTAGGGGTTATCCCTTTTGGACTTGAATAAATAAATAATAAACCTTGAAGTACGGCCTTCATCCAATAAAGAGATCCAGGAAGGAATTTATCAGTTGAACCTAGAAGTTACAGGCTAAGCACAGACAAAAATAACGGTCCATTCACAGTGAAAATGCCAACTCTGACAACTAACTTAAATTCAGATACTTTCCAAGCATAACTAAAACAGAATGTACAAACAACATAAAGCAGGGCAGCTAGAAAAATAAGGATCCAAGAGTATAGAAGAATATAGATCAAAGATAATACAAGTGTATGGAAGGATAAGGTCAAAGATAGAAGGAGATCCAACCCTCTTTGCTGTGATGAAGAGCACTTTGTGATGTCAATATAGTGGAGAAAAGCCGGAAACTGTCTGACACTGCAACAGCCTGCATTGCTGACAAGGTTATAAATCTAACAACAAATATTAAGGAAAAATAAACAGAAAATTCGATGGTACATCTTCGTGGTTAAAGATAAAGAAATCGCAACAAAAAAAAAAAAAATTAAAATGTGCACAAAAGAAATAAACTCTCAAACCATACTGTATAGGGAAATGATTAGCATGGAAATGAAAGATTATATCAAATATCTTGAGGCCAAAAGCCCACATTCCGATCCAACATTTGATCACAGCTAAAACCACCCAATTGGCTATCCCATTCGTCAAGTAACATGTTGGCCTAGGAAACTTAAGCGTCAACCAATTTCAACTGCACTCCTCTATGACTCCTGAAATTTTCAACCATTTCAAAAAAAAAAAAAATGTCTGCTTCTTTTCCTCATTTGGAATAGGAAAAACCCCAAGCCCCAGATTCAACAAGCAAACTGCTGTAAAATTTGTCTGCTTCTTTTCCTCAAAAAAAAAATGAAAAAAAAATTGTCTGCTGGTTTAGTAACTGGCTAAAGGAACAAACAATTGATATTTACTAACATCTGCAACTTCTCTTTTTTTTATCAAAGCACATGCTCCAACATTGTGCAGGCTCCCTTTTTTGTTTCTTTCTTGAGAACATGCTCCAAAGGTGAGATACTTAGCATGTTAGCTACAACATTGCAAGGGACAAGACAGACAGCAACTAGTATCCAGCATTTACAGTGAAGACTAATAGGTATTTAATCCTATTCACTTCCCTAACTTTACTCTCAATGTCAGTGTCACCTCAGTGAGGTGCTGCCATCCTTGATGTTCCTTCTGATTTCTACATATTCCACTGCCCCACCGGAGATTCTCCCTTCCCCAATGCAACAGTCTTAGTACTCCAAATTCATAATTTCCATGCTGGGATTTGATGGCAGACTTGAAAAGCCACCTATAAACACTTCACATCCAGTTATTCCTTTGAACAACTGTCGTAGAATCATAGCATGGTTCAGCATTCACCGAACTGAAGAATCTCTGATCACGAAAAGATAATGCATGAAATGAGTGCTTCATTTTCAAAGAGAGGTGTGTTACACCCCTTTCCATAACAAATTAGAAATTTGCATGGAGGCAAATGGATATCAAAGATCCTCGAAAGATAAGGAAAGAGCAGATCTTTGTGTTTCTCAAATGGCCAACATGACCACTACGGACATAACTTTAAATGTCAGATCATATTGCTGAAATGTCAAAACCGACAACTCTTGCTGTATACCCATAAAATACCAAATTCCAGGATTTCTTAAGGGTATCAGAGACATTTTTCCTTTTTTGCGAAAGGGGGAAGGATGGCAACTAGAGGTTGATAGCCATATGCTCCATCACCTTCAAAACCAAAGAATTACAGATTTTGCACAGGCAAAACCTAGATGTTGTCTGTCTCCCTCACAACATTATCCACATACACACAATCTTCACTAAAACCACCCTGTTCCTTCCTAGCAAAGAGATCACAAACCTGAGAAGACTTTCTCCCAAGCAAGGGCTAAATCTTGATGAAATACAATGATTATTGAGTAAATTTTCCAAGATATTGGACAATTAACATGATAGAAAGGTGGCATGCCAGTTGTCATCAGATGTGGTTTTTCCCTCTTACCGTTATTCAGCTTCATTTCTCAAGATCTCCAAGCCTCTTTGACCTGTTCAATTTCTCTGTTTCTCCAAGCCTCTTACTCCGTTTCCCATCTAGATTTCATCTCCATCAACATATCTTCTCCAAAGACTCCATCACTGTCTCCTCTTGATCTCCATTAAGGCACCAACAAGTCCTCCAGTAATTTTGCAACTCCAGAAATTGCTGAATGGAATATGAGAGGCCCCACATCACCAAACATGCTTTCTTTACTTTGAATACGAGAGAGACAAAAAAAAAAGGCTTCCATGAAAAGAATTAGATGATCACAAGTTATCCAGCCATTGCTGAGATGAATACACAACTTCAGAAACAACATTCTCCATCCAACTTCTTTCACCACAAACTGCCACTTCCTTCCACACCCCCTTAGATCTGATCTTTCGCCTCAACACCCCTGAAAAATTTTCCAAACTGACTGTTATGGAGTCAAAACTTTTTCCCAAACCCCTCTAGAGAACTTAAGTCAAGGAAAAGATGGCCAATGCCTCTGTCTCCTCCAGAGAAATCATTCAATCTCCTTTTAAGATTTACCCTGCAAGCATGAGCTCCGAAACATTCATCAACCTTGTTAAACAAACTTCCCTTACATGACACCAATAGCCCACCAGCTCGACCCACAGATGAGACTTGAACAAAATCAGTAAAAAAGGAACCCCCTACCACCATCCAATCTCACAGAGCACAATTGTCCATCTTAGTTTCTCGTAACAGAACAACATCAACAGCCCAATCACACAAGTAGCTCCATATAGTCCTCTTCTCATCCCACATCCCCCTCAAATATCTTCATGATTATAACGGACCAGTCATCTCTCTTGGGAGGCAATCCCATCCTCCATCATTCTTTAAACCAGATTCTTCCCCATAAGCTCAACACAAAGCAGAAATCCTGTTTCCACACCCACAGAATCCCAAGGCTTTGGGGTCAGTTGGGCAGTGCATACCTTATGTGGGTCATTCTGAATGCACTTCTTCCCTCTCTCCTTGTCATTCTCATGATGCACAGTCAATCTCTGCTCCAATGCCTGCCACAGATGCAAGGGACTAACCATTTCTTGCTCTACATGTGGTCAGGCCATCCTCCAGGACCAATCATTGTCTTCTTCAGCAAATCTCTACTGCAAGCAGTACAGGCCAACACACCACCACCGTTGTGTCACTATGCTCCATCTTCACTGCAGTCCTGTGTTCAGTGAGCCCTCTTAACAAGCCACAATGGGCCATCGGCTTGGAACAGGGAATAAGAGCCAAAAGTGGAGCATCAAAAGACCTCCTCCCCCCCCCAAGAAGCCAAAGAAACATTTTTTATTTTGAAAGGAAGCCAAAGAGACTATTGAATCCATTTGCACCTTCTGCAAGATCCAGATAGATTGGCCCTTTCAAATAAATAATCTCAAATGCAGCGCACATGTTTGATACTCGGTGTGGGCCTGCCAAAAGATCTGGTCCATTGATGCCCCATTCCCCCTCCCAATTGATATCATAATGCTCACATCATCAGAGGTGGCTCATGGCCCTATGTATTTCCCATGCAATCCAATAATAATTTTGGCATCAACCTCAGATAATCCCCAAATTGCTGCAACTCTCCCACTTCTCTTCCTAGACCAATCTACTCCCTCTTTGGCTGCTAAACGCACTTCCAATTATCAGACCTCATCACCAGCAGGCATAGCACCATCAATCCCTCTTCATTGACTACAGCATGGGACCATGGAGCGTCAGCTTCCGCAACTCTAATCCCCCCATCTAACATCCTCCATTGGATTGGAGAATCACCATTGCAAGACATCTTGGAATCATTTCCATCATCACGCACCGGTTGGACCCAAACCAACCAAGCCCCTCAACACCCCCCAGTCAACCAAAGGTGGAAACCAGCACCTCCACCACCTTTAATGAAACGAGAGCATAAAGGGATGCCCTCTATCTCCACCTTGAGCACCGGTTTTGACGGAGGGTGAGTCTGCAGAGCCCCTTCATACTCTAAACAAAGGTGAAGTTGCAAAAGAGCCCCTCGTATCTAATCATCCTAAATAAGTCCTCTACAATGCATCCTTGAATGAGGAATCTCCTTCCAGCAATGGAAGAATGAGATAATCATGACCCACCTCCAAGGTTCTTCTGCAAGGTCCTCGAAACAATCTCCCTTGTAGCATTGACCTCTAGCACATCAATCACCAAACACAAAGCACCCCTTCAAGAACCGATCATTCTTCATAACCTCCTCCAACCACAACACCTCAATGCCAACCATCAGCCCGAGTGTATATCCAAGAGCTATTTGGTGATGCCTATCTCACACCTTAGGACACGAAGAGCATCTATATCCTCCTCCACATGCAAGACAAAGCACCAAATCTGTGCACATCCCCGCAAAGTGGCCTCGCCCCCAACATCGAAAGCATCAAGGAATCAAGGTCATCCCATGGGGTTCTCTGCATGTAGGACATTGCTCTGACCCCCTCTAACCAACCCAAACAAGCACACAACCAACACCTTCTCCCTCTCTCACTCTCACTCCCTCTCTCTCCCATAGTTAATTCCCAAGGTATCTTTGGACTAGTATGCCTAAGTTATGAGGGCTTCTTGAGGAGGTTTACTTGTTCCTTGAATTATTTTGGTTCTTTACAAGTCTTCCAAAGAAACTGTTGAGAGTTATTTCTGTAGTGAGCTTTTTATATGGTCTTTGGTTATTTCTGTATTGTGTCGGGTGGTGCATGCATTTTTCCCAAGAGGTCTCTCTCTATATAAAGGGATCTCTAGGGTTCCTTATGAATCTAATTACCCATTTTCCTATCAACATGGTATCAAAACAGCAATCCTAGAATTCAGTGCTCAAATATCCCACCAAATACCACCCTTAATCATCTCTTTGTTCACTACATTGGAGATTTCTCCATGATCATCATCATCCTCTCGTGCTCCAGAGAGGCTCCTCCCAGCGCTGCAGGTGCCCAAGCAGTGCCGCCGGTAACTGCAGCAGCCACTGATGCAGCCCCTGCAGGACCCCATCACAGGTTGCATCAGGATCTGTTGCTGCTGCTAGGGCCTCCTTGCAGTCCTTGGCTGTGGCAAAGAGATCCCTAGGCTACTAGGTGATGTCCCTAGGGGTCTTACAGGATCTGAAAACTTGGTTTCAGATCTGATTTATCACTCTTTCATCAGTGTTATGATCTGATTTCAGCCATATTGTGCTGGTCTTTATCTTCCAACAAGCCGGGCTGACATGGGAGACCATAAAGAAGTGTTAGGTGACTCAATGGGGAAGATATCAACCACGAGCACCGCTCCTCATATGCAAAGAACATCCATCAAGTTGCCTAGGATGAATTTTCTTCTTTGGTCCACCTCTTTTGCCCGCTTTGTAGGATCACATAGGAAGAAATACATTCTTCTTAAGGAGGAACCGGCAAGAAGACTGATGATTAGGAGGTTGATAATGATTGGGTTGCCACATGTATCTTGAGCAGCATGAAAGAGCATATCACCAAGCAGGTCATGCCCTACTCTTCTGCCACTAAGATGTAGGATGTGCTTCACAAGATCCACTTGCAGAAAAGCAACATTGGTCGTCTCTATCAGGGTGTTAAGGAGATACATACCTTCAAGAAAGGATCGATGTCTCTAGCCAACTACTTTATGATCTAATTTCAGCCATATTGTGTCGGTCTTTATCTTTCTACAAGTCAGGCTAACATGGGAGACCATAAAGAAGTGTTAGGTGACTCAATGGGGAAGATATGTACCATGAGCACCTCTCCTCATGTGCAAAGAAAGGCCATCAAGTTGCATGGGATGAATTTTCTTATTTGGTCCACTTCTTTTGCCCGCTTTGTAAGATCGCATAGGAAGAAATACATTATTCTTAAGGAGGAACTGGCAAATGATAAGAAGATTGATGATTAGGATTGCTACATGTATCTTAAGCAACATGAAAGAGCGTATCGCCAAGCAGGTAATGTTCAACTCTTCTGCCACGAAGATGTAGGATGTGCTTCACGAGATCCACTTGCAGAAAAGCAACATTGGTCGTCTCTATCTGGTTGTTGAGGAGATGCATACCTTCAAGAAAGGATCAATGTCTTTAGTCAACTGCTATGGATCCTTGAAGAGCCTATGGGATGAGCAGGATACTTATCAACTCCTGTCGTCGGATGTGGCTATTATAGCCAAGCAGTAGGAGGCTATTCGATCAGTTCAATTCCTTGCGATATTAGGCCCTGAGTAAAAGATCAACTAATGACTTCCTAGGAGATACCTACACCTGCCCAAATATGCACGTCTATCCCATCTCGAAATATATAATCCAACCCTAGTGACTGACTCTTCTACCATGGGTTCTTTTAGTTGTGGTCGCATAGTCCCCCAAGGTATGGGGAGAGGACGACCACCCAGGGCAGTAGTGGCCAAGGACAAGTATGCAGTGGCCTATTCTTTGATCACTGCCATCATCTTGGTCATACTTTTGATAGATGTTAGGTCAAGCATGATTATCCACAGGGATAGGCACCATGTGCTCAACAGTTTTCCTCAAGGTCCAATGAGACCAGTTTTTAGGAAGATGATGCCTCAGCTTCTCAGGTCACTTTTTCCCAATAGTATGACAGATTGACGATGTCCCAATTTGCTTCCACTAAACCTTCAATTGTCAAAGTAGCAAGTACTATTGTACTGCCTGTTGATCATACGCCAATGATTAGATAACAGACTCAGGTGCTTCCTCCCATATCACTGGAGATTCTACATTGTTCACGTCCTTACAATCTCTTATTAACCCATTCAATGTGCGAGTGGCTGACGGTGCCCTATCTCCAGTTACAAGGCATGGAAATATTCTATCACTAAGTCTTTATCTCTTACTGATGTGCTACATGCTCCGAAGTTTGCTTTGAACCTTTTTCCTATTAGTAAGATTACCAAGGCCTTGAACTGTCAAGCAGTGTTTTATGATCACTTTTTCTTCTTGCAAAATCTCTGGATGATGAGGTAGACTGATGGAAGGTTTAAGCATGATAGCCTTCTGAGTCCTTTCAATGTGATGCTTGTCAACTTGACAAACACCATAGGGTTACCTTTCCCTCTCATCAGAATAAGCGAGCTAAGTCGCCCTTTGATTGAGTTCATGCAGATATGTGGGGACCGTGTCGGATCCGCAATCCAAGGGGCTTTCGATATTTTCTTACACTTGTGGATGATTGTACACGAGTTACATGGGTCTACATATTGAAGAAGTCTGAAATCCCTGTACTTATTAAAAAATTCTTTTCTAAAATAAAAACTCAGTTGTCTTCTATTATTCAAATTTTCGAAGTAATAATGGCCTTGAATTTGTGAATGCTACTAATGGCTGATTTTTTTACCTCTGTAAGTGTCATCCACCACACATCTTATGTCCATGCATCCCAACAAAATGGGGTAGTTGAACATAAGCTAAGACATTTACTTGATGTGGGCAAGACTATGATGTTTCAAGTGCATGTGCCTTCTCAGTATTGGGTAGATGCAGTTCTTACAACAACCTTTTTCTCATAAATAGGATATCTTCTATCCTGAAGAGGACTTCCTACTCTGTGTTGTTGCTTGGCCATGACACCTTTTCTATCACTCCAGCTGTTTTTGAGTGTGTTTGTTTTGTCTACCTATTCAAGGTGGATAAGTTGTCTCCCAGGTCTTTCAGGGACATTTTCTTGGGATACTCGCATACTCGGAAAGGTTATAGATTCTATGACCCTTTGGCGCACAAATCCTATGTTAATACAAATATTGCCTTTTTTGAGGATGTTCCCTACTTTACATCCAAGCAAAGGCCTTCACATCCTCCTCAGGCTCAAGATATACTTCTTCCTGTGCCTACTACAACACCACCAGTCTCCACTGAGCCATCCCCTGCACCTACTTCCTCTGAGGCTACACTACCACCACCACATTCAGTTATTCCCTCTATGTACACCCATCACCACAGGTTGCCATCTCAACTACCCCAGGGGGAACCTCTTTCCACTATTCCTACTACTCCACCCTCTAATGATCCTACTAAGTCCACTAAAGATCAGGTAATTCCTACGATAGAAGAGACTGACTTGGACCTTCTTATTGCTTCATCAAAAGGCCCAACATTCTTGTGCTCGCTATTTTATTTATACGCATATGTTGTTTGATAGATTACCTGCTAATGCTCTACTATTTTGCCTTGTTGTGAATAGTCACCAGGTCCCCCGTAGTCACATAAAGGCTCTTCAGCATCCTGAATGAAAAGCGGCAATGGAGAAAGAGATGACATGGGAATTGGTGGACCTACCCCCAGGTGCTTCTGTTGTAGGGTGTAGTTAGGTGTTTACCCTCAAGTACCTTCCTAATGGCTTAGTGGAGGTGCAACTTGTTGCGAAGGGATATACACAAACTTATACAGTGGACTATTTTGAACCTTTGAACCTATTACAATATTAAATTCAGTCTGCCTTCCCTTATCCATTGCTAACAACTTGCATTGGACAATCTCACAGCTTGACATCAAAAATACATTCCTCTATGGTAATCTTCATAAAGAGGTCTATATGCATCAACCTCTCAATTTTGTGACTCACTGGGAGTGTCAAAAGGTTCGCAAGCTGAACAAAGCTATTTATAAACTAAAGTAGAGCCCAAAGGCTTGGTTTGAAAGCTTTAGCAGAGTCGTTCGCAACTTTGGCTTCACTTGATCGTCTTTAGACCACTCCGTGTTCATGCTACACAGAACCACTAGTTTAGTTATACTTATTGTGTATGTGGATGACATTCTTTTGACTAGGAATGATCAGGAAGGAATTAAAGAAACCAAAACGTTTTTACACTCAATTTGTCACCAAGGATCTGGGGAGGATCAGTTACTTCTTGGCCATTGAGGTGCAACATATAAATGGAGGTCTGGTGCTTTCACAAAGGAAATATGTGCTTGATATGCTACGTAAAACAAGAATGATGGAATGCAAGCTTCCTACCATTCCAATAGATCCTATTATTCATCCCTGCTGATTCTGACAGTCCAAAGCTAAAGGATGTGACTAGATACCGTGTGATGGTTGGCAAGTTGCTCTATCTTACAGTTACGAGACCAAACATTGCCTATGCAGTGGAGCGTTTGAGTCAGTTTATGCAATAGCCCCAATAGGCTCACTAGGCTAATGTCTGCCAAGTTATGAGATATCTCAAGAACTCTATAGGCAAAGTCTTCCTTTCCAAAAGCATAGTCATCTCAATGTATGGGGATACTCAGATGAAGATTAACGGTGTTCATTGGGATCGCAAATCCAGTGCTACCTATTGCACCTATGTTGCTAGCAACCTAGTTACCTCGAGGAGTAAGAAGCAAAATGTGGTCTTACGTTCCAAAGCAAAATCTAAGTACCATGCCATGGCACATACCACTTATGAGCTACTATGGATTCAATACATGCTTCATGACTTTGGCATTTCTATTTCAGGGCCCATGCTTATGTTCTGTGACAACAAGACTGCTACATTTATTGCAAATAACCCTGATTTTCATAAAAGAACCAACCACATCGAGGTAGACTACCATTTCATTAAAGATGTTGTGATGACTGGGAAAATATCCACCCCATACATTTCTACTAAAAACCAAGTGACTAATATCTTCACCAAAACACTTCCCAAGAAACAACTAGAGTACTTTTATTCCAAGCTGAGCATGTCTGATATCTATATTCCAGCTTGAGGGAGAGTGTTGAGAGTTATTTTTGTAGTGAATTTTTTATATTGGTTATTTTTGTATTATGTGGGGTGGTGTGTGTATTTTTCCCAAGAGGTCTCTCAATATAAAGGGACCTCTAGGGTTTCTTATGAATCTAATTACACATTTTCCCATCACCAAAAACAAAACATGAGAATACATCATCAGCGAAAAATAACTCCATTTGTTCATTCTTCTTGAGATCAACTCTTTTTTCCTTCATGCATGAAATCCTTCCTTCTAATCAAGTTTATCTCCCCTTTTTAGGCCATCCTCTTGGATCACTTCTTCCTATTTACCTAAAATGTTCATATACAAGTTTGTTATCATCAAAATCAAGAACATTAGTACTTGTTCACGATTAAAGGACTGATGTGCCTTACACCATCATGTCATGAGGTTTAGGCTACGTCTCCAAAGCCCGGTAATCTTGTGGGGAGAATGTTAGCTATTAAACACATCTTCAATCCCAAAATTGACTAGGAAAACAATCTTCGATTTAGCTTCTTGGTTGAGTTTGTCCAAAATTCCAATTCACAAACCTCTTCAAAATAAAAGTCACTAGACAACAAGAGGTCCAATGCTCTCAAGCATATAGTTATTGTAATGGACTGGATTTGTAGCAAAAAGGGATCGACTTTGCTACCATATGCTCGAAAATGACAGGTGTGGTTCTCTTTACCATTTGTGGGGATTTTTTTTTTTGAAGGGTGAAAGGGTAGTTAGCCAAATAATAACCACCCATTATCATTTCATTCCATCAAAAAGAACTACACCAGAAGTTACATATGGGATCTCCAAAACTGCACCTGGAACAAAATGGAATAAGAAAAATTCTCAACATAGGATCTCTCTCCCCTAAAAAGCACCCCAATCTTGCCCAACCAAACACCCCATAAAACAACCAAAATCTTAGCTCGATCCTTCTTAGATCTAAAAGAGATATGCCCCTTTTGAGCATTCCCCCAGCAGAAGAAGACCAAAAGCTAGCCACATCCCGATGTACAATCCAGTCGATCCCCATCTTCTACCACACCTGCTCTACAAAAGGGCACTGAAAGAAGAGGTATTGAATGTCCTCCGCTCCTCCACATAGGGGACAGCTCACGTCATCCATCTGGGCCCACCTCACTCTCCACCTCTTCGTCATGATCCTCCCCCTCCTCATCAACCACGCAAAAATCTTCACCTTCAGTGGACACTCCGCCTCCCAGAGAAGCCTGCAGTCTCTCAAGAGGTCAATGTCTGTGTTGGCTACGCAGCCACTCAATCTGCAGAAGACCTTCGCCACTGAGAATTCACCTTCTTCCCAAGAGTATGCGTCACCACCCTCCTCTGGCTCCCATCCTTCCAAATCCTGCAACAACCTCTAGAAATCCTCGCAGCTCTGGTCAGAGAGGCCCCCCCGAAAGACTAGACACCAAGTCCCGGACCAGCAGTCTCCCACAGAGGCCGACGAGTCAACCACACTCCCAAAGAGACGAGGATATCTGGCACTGAGAGACAGGCCAACCCCCTGCCAATCATCCAGCCATAACCGGAAAACATCTCCCTTACCCAGCGTGGGAATAAAGAATGTCCACACCTTTCTTACCACCGTTGTCAGCCCCCTAAGAAAGAAAGATGCCCCTACAGGAGGTAACTCCAAAGGCTCTCAAGATATAGAGGATCTGTAGCAACTCCACAAACAGCCCCTGTTCACGACCCACAAGTCTGGCAATCCACTTCATGAAGAGGCTAACATTCACTTTTTTCACCTCCCTAACTCCCAGACCCCCCTCCTACACCGGCCTACAAACCTTCTCCCAGGCCACCAGTCTCGCCCCTCTTCCTGCCGCCCCCACATTAAACCAAAAAAATCGCGCACCAGCACGGAGATCTTCTTCTATACCTGTCTCGATTTCCTAAAAATAGATAGAAAATATGATGGAATGGATGCCAGAACAGCCATCACCAAAACAAGCCTCCCACCTCTAGACAACAGTCTAGCTAGCCACCCTATCAATCTCTTCTCCATTCTCTCCAGCAAAGGAAGCCAATCTTGTAGTCTAAGCCTCCTATCTGACAAAGGAAGGCCCAGATAAACCAATGGCAAAGATCCCACCTCTGTCCCAAGCACTCCACCCACCGACTCCGCCTCTTCAGCCACCAGGAGTGTGCTTCGAGATATGACATGGGGAATTACTGTTCAATATAGCTGGAAACACTAGCAACTAGATGCAAAGTGTACTTTCAAAAATGTCTTGTGTGCAATTGCCTATTTCTTGTCAAATCAATCAAAACATGTGACACAACAACAATATCCCGGAACTTGTAGAAATGTGTAATTATATTAGGTGTAAACAAGGCAACATCAACATGACCAAGATGTCGATGACAGCCTGACGGTATCATGGTTAAAAAGGAGAGATTCAACACATCTTGGTTCTAATACCCATATATCTATTGAAATTGAATCGTAAGTATAACAGCAATATCTCTTTTTCAAAAAAAAGGGAAAGGATGGTTCCCTAAGCCAGGTAGCCATTTGCTTCATTGCAATTGCAAATTAAAAAATTACTCACAAAAATTGTAAAACGACAATGCTTCCCTTACAACATTCTCAAATCAAACCCTTTCACCCTTGAAAACCGCCTGGTTTCTCTACAGCCACATGGACCACAAAGCAGAAGCCAGCTTCAATCTGTCTGTCGGATCTGCCAAAGATCTTGTGTTGTTGTCTCCCTCCCAGCTGCTGATTCCCAGGTCTTGTGCCAGCACCTTCACAAAATCACAATGAAGCAGGATGCACTGCTCATCTTCACCATCATGACCACACAGAGGACAAGAGTTGTCAAACCCCCCCCCCCCCCCCAAATGACCACCTTTGTAGTCAAATCTTGGGGGTCAATCTCTCTCCTCGAGAGCGACAAAGACTTTAATTTTCAGCAGCATTTTCATTCTTCAAAGGATTCCACAATCAACACCTAAAAAAGGGTCATCAGTGGTGACCGCTTCTCTGAGAATCTTGTAAGCCTTCTTGGTTGAGAAGTGACCATGCGCCCAAGTTGGTTGATCATTCTGGTCCTGTGGATGTGAAATCTTGCAAACCTGTCAACAACTCATGGAGATCCTCCGTTCTTGCATTGGAGAGGAAGCCTGTGAAAGTAGGCAGACAGGAGACTTCTCCTCTGACAAAAGGATCATCCCAGAAACAACCTACTGAGTGATTCTTCTCTGCTGCAAGAGCATATAACCTGGGAAGTCTGGAAACCAAAGTACTCGCACCCGTCCAATTGTCCTCCCAAAATCTGAACATCCCCTCATTCACCAATACCAACTCGAACAAGGAGACCCAGCCCATACCATTAGTTAGACCATGCCAGAAATCAAAAGCTCTGCACGGACAGATCCTCCTTTCATCCCAATTTAGCGTACTGCCATAGGAATCCTGCAAGACTCTGCTCCACAAACCATCCACATTGGACATCAATTTGGCCACCCACTTAACCAGCAAAGAATCTCCAAAATGCCACAAAGAGTAGCACCCTGAGGCCCCCTTGATCCACCAGTCAACAGATATCTTCCCAACTAACCAAATGTAGGAACCTCCCTTCAAAATTTGGACCTTTCAAAAAGAACCTCCACTTAATTGTATCAATGTTCTTAGCTATCTTCTTCAGCGGTTGAAAAACAGATGAGTGGAAAACGGGGATTGCTGATAGGACAAACTTCAGAAGCACCAAACAACCCCCCTTGACATAAACCTTCCTCTCCAGACCAATAATCTTTTCGAGTTTTTCTACCATTGACAGCCAATCACTGGAAGTAAGGGGCTTTCCCTTGAGAGGGAGACCAAGATAGACAACTGGGAGACACCTGGTTTCCATATGCAGCACAGCTTCCGTAACAGCAATACCATTAATAAGAAGCTTGTTAGCCGAATGCTACTCTGGTCTGCTGGGGGAATGTTCTATTGGTAGCTAGACTCCATTTTTTTAGGGTGGTCCGCCTGACACAAGGGGAGGTGAATTTTTCCAACTCTTAGGAACTATTCAGCATTCATATTTGACTCCAGATGTCATGGATGTCTAGGATTGGGAGGATGGCCTCTTCTTGGTTAACTGGCGTGCAATGCTTTGCATTCTCCATTGGATGATCGTGATGAGGATTTTCTTCAGGGCGGTCGGCTTTTGTGGGTGGCAAAGCACCTCTGAGGATCTGTATGTCTGCATGGGAGTTATGTATGTGGAGGCTTGTAAAAAAGGTGAAGTGAAAGATGGGATCCAAACACATCAACCACTTGTCCTGATGGGATTGAGCACATAGAACATCTCTTCTTTTCTGCTCTTTCTCTCAAAGAATCTGGAGGACTTCACCATTGAATGGGTCTCAACTGCATCCTTTGATAACTTCTGGACCTCCTTTCAATGTGTGCGAAGAACCGCAGGTGTGATCCAGTTTCACTCCAAGATTTAACAAGCTGGTCCACTGGTAGTCTTATGGCCACTATGGCATGAACGAAATGGGGCAGTTTTTGAAGGAAGTACTCCGCACTATGATAATGTTTTATTTGGGCACAATCGTTGTTATCTGATTGGGGTAATATCTCTTGATTGAGGTATTGTATACAAACTTTTTTACTGATTTAATGAATTTGGATTGTTACTGGCATCAAGTAACCCTTTTCCCAACAAAAAAAAAAGCTGAACCTTCACAATGCATGATCATCTGTACCATAAATGTGATATTCTCCTTATCTATTGGGATCTAGCAATCATCCTGCCTTATTCTTTCCCTTCATGATGAGATAGCTATTTTCAAGAACCTCCAATCTCTTTGCCCAAATCTTAATGCAACGGTACATCCACCTATAATCCCTCTAATATCCCCATTTGAGCCACATCTAGCTCTCATTTCCAGTCTCTTGAGCACTATACAACTTCTGCCATAAATGCTCTTACTGCACAGTTAGTAGCATGATCAACATTTCCTTGTTCCGAAGATCTTAACATTTTCCTAAAACTATGTATAACTACGAAGATCCTACTCCTCAAATGTCATAAGTTTAGCCTCCAGTTCTGCTATGTTATTATTCCCTTTATTATTGCAATCATGCACCACTGAATCACTGATATCCTATCCATTCCTTCCCTTAAATATTTATTTAACAAGCATAACTCAAATAATTTTTGACATGATGCATGGTTATGAGCTATTCTAGCTGGCATCTGAGCTTGGTGTGTAAACAAGCAAACCAAATCAAATAAACTCAATCCAAACCTTGCCTACATGTTTAATTACATTTGGCTTATTTCCTGCACCTACCATGTGGTAAGTTTTACCTCAAAGTCATATACTCAACTATGAAAAAACACTAGTTTGCCGAGCAAATTAGAGTCCTTGTCAAGCCAATTTTGTATCATATCTAACTGCCCGCATCTATGTGCTGTCTTCATTAATGCAAAGCAATGCAACAGAAGTTTGTGGAAAAGAACTTCAAAATTTGTCATCCACAAGCAAGACTATGCACCTGGACTTATTCTATTCTAGTTTTGCTTGTACTTGAAAGTTCAAAAACAGAACAAGCTAAATTCTACTCTCCGGTTCCATAGCCCTATAGATTGGGCACACATCAAATGTCCATCCTTTCTCTAAAGAAAAAAACTAGAGAGAGCACCAACATCCAAACTATGCTTATTCAGACTTCTAAACAATGTAAATAATTACCAAAGCTCGCACATTTTCCTCCCTTCCTAGTTTGTCTGACAACATTTGTTGCTTACAGAACAGCAGTGTCACAATAATGCCAGTATTGCAGCTACCATAAAAAATTATACTATATTCAATACTTCTGGTAAAATAGCTAAGACAAATTATTTTCTACCTCACCACGGCCTGTTGGAAATGAATTTGAACCTTCCAACAGGGGCATCAATATTGACTGAACTTCCAGAGGTGCTTTGTCAATGTCTTCAAATACAATCCAAAATCCCTTCACAACAGCCTATTTTTGAACAGACAACAGAATACATTTTCCTATGAATAAAAACTGGTATTTTTTAAATAGTAACTAGTTAAAGTATCATATATACCAATCAGACCTGCGTGAGAGATCCAAGTTTCCATCTGAATTGCCCAGGATGCTCAGAGCTGACATAGCTGCCAATCAATGTTTTGACATCCATTTGTTCATCCATGTGTACAAACAGAACTGGAACAGAACAAATGCAGTATAAGCCACAGAAGAATTTAAGTAACATTACTAAGATCCTTATGTTTATGGATATAATTTCCTCACTCACTCTCCTTTTTAACCAAACAAATAAGGGATCAATGTTGATGCAGCAGTGGAGCTCAACACAAGGAACTATGACAACAATCACTGCCAATAGTCATAGTTAGCCCAACCAAAAGAACATATACCATCCCATTTCAGACACCGCCAGCATCACAAACCACAGGAATGGGAGTTCATTCACACAGAAATAGTAAGCAAACCTCAAATATGCTCATCTGAGAAAGCTTTTTTTTTTTTTTAGAAGGATCCGAGAGAGCATATAACTTCCAGGGGTATAGAAAAAGAATATTCATCCTCTATAGGCATTTCAAGTATTTTTTTGTAAGAGTAAAATCATTTGTTTGAGTTCTTGAAATTACTTCTACAATACATATATTTTTCGTTCATGTCCTTAAAAATTGATTTGTTTGAAAAGCTGATGACCCCAATCATCCCATTTAGTTCATTTTCCTTATGGACTTGGATTAGAACTCTGATCTTGCTTGCTGTACCCCTTCTACTTTTACTTTTCAAGAAAAAAAAAAGCATTGTACCCCTTTATGTAAGTGAAGAGGATTTTGAATGAAATTGAATATGGTTTGGATAATGAGTAAGTTATTCAAATGAAATTGAGCATAATTTGAAGTGATTATCTTAGATCTCAGAGTCTTTCACCCCTCACGGACTCTCATCTCACATCCCCAAATCCTAGAATTTTCTCTATCTAGATATCTACCTACTCTCACTTGATCCTTTTCCCCTTCTAATAGCTATTGTCTTTCAAGTAGTTATTGTCTCTCTCCCAGTCTCTCTCCCCTCTTCACAAAGGAAAGAATCCTCCATCCCACCACAAAAGTTCAATTTCAATTTGTCTCTGTATAAGCCAGATATCAGAGTTCTCGGTTGTTCTTACACCCCTGCAATCCACTGACGCCAACTCATGACTATATATAAAGTCAGCACCTCATTCTGAAAATCTTTTAGAGACTCCTCCAATCTCCATAGCACAACTAAGATTGCCTCCTATTTCACATCAGCCATCTAAAGCTGCATGCAGCATCAGCCAAGACCACCAACTGCCTTCCACAACTGTTAAGTCCATGACTACTAACACCTAGCACCCCAACCATTACCCAATAGGTCAACTATGCAATTGTCATCATATGAGAATGTGGATCTTTATGATCTACCTCCAGATCTCTTTCATTAAATCTTCACAAATAGTAGCAGCAAAAGTGTCACAGAACTAGTCACATCTTTCCAAACGGTTTCGCAGATGGCCCCAGGCCCCCAGCTAGACAATGTCACATCAGGTTTCATTAGCTACAAACCTTCAAGCCAATTTCAGGATGAGATATTGTTAGAAGCAAAACTATTCTATGAACTTTAAGGGTTCACATATAATGTTGTAACTTCAAAGTTGTCAAGGCATTAGGCAACTGCAGGGCGACGAGCTCCTTAATCAGGCAACTGCAGGGCGACGAGCTCCTTAATTACCCAAGGCAAGAGGCAGCAAAAAAGTGATCAACTAATTGAATTGAGGTGATAGGTCTTTTTATTTTTTAAAATATTGAATATGTCTAACTAACTCATTCAGTAGCATTGATTGTCATAAAAAACATACAATAGCACTATTTAAGTAGGGAAAAAAACAAACAATGATCATATCATATTTAAGTAACGATAATATATATTTTTGTAAATATGTATACTAAAACCATTGAATACTTGAGATCGTAACTTCAATTTGATAGGGAGGTGGTTCTAGAAAGTGGAAGAAATTGCATTTCAATAAAGAGGTCACTAAATACTTGAGATCTTTTTTTAAGAAGAATAATATATATGTATGTATGTCAGTACGTACATATTTATGCATGTATGTACCAATTACAAGCCAAAGAGAGAGACCATTGAATACTTGGGATCATAAATTCAATTTGAGAGGGAGGTGGTTCTAGAAAGTGGAGGAAATTGCATTCCAAAGAAAGAGGTCATTAAATACTTGGGATCATTCTTTTGAAGAGGAATATTTGGGATCATTTTAATTGATGAAAATGTCTCACACAATATCAAATGCAAGTAAAGCAATAGTAAGACCTAAAGAACTACAAGACAATGGTATGACCTATCATACCATAAATACAAGTACCGCACTTGTTCCTCGCAAACATTTGCAGATGTCCATGGCAAACATAAAAATGTTACATCAGGTGTGTGTCACATAAGAAAAGATCAATATCCAAAATGAGGGTTATTAAAGAAGATGTTGGAATCAATAAAAGGGTAGCTGAAATATACTTGCTTAAGGTGATCTAAAACCTTCAATCAAAGGTGTGAAAAGTTGAATGGTAAGTGTCCGACATAATTTAGGAAATAGCATTTAGGAAAATAGAAATTCTCTTTCTATATTTTAGGAATTATCTCTTTCTATGTTTATCTCTTTCCAAATTGTAGAAGATATGTTTTCATTTTTTAGGATTTGATTTGCTTCCATGTTTAGGATTAGGATTGGAAATAGGATTAATCCCTCTCTATATAAAGAGATAAACTCTATTTGTCTTTTTTTTAGATTGAGATTAACGAATTCTAGTTACAAAAACCTCCACATGGTATCAAAGCTAGACTCATCCTAGGACCCCAACATGTTCCACCATGCTCTAGGACTACCACCAGGACCTCCCTACCTCAAGGTGCATGCGTAGCCCCCCATGGCTTCTATCTGCAACACCTTGTGTAACACCCTAAAAAATAGTCCAATATAGCAAACTCATGCGAGTGAGTGGTGGGATATAAGAGGATTAAGAATTACTACTTGATAACATAGGCTTAAACATTTTAAGTGGTTGGCTTAGGTCCATTGGATCTATAACCAATAAGTTGTCAAGGCCAATTTTTTTTCGATTAAACTTGGATTTACGCCTGGGTCATTACAAATGGTATCAGAACCAAACATTCTCTAGTAGGATGAAAGGGTTCCCATTAGTACAGCCAAAGAGTACACCATGAGGTAGAGCCGCCACTACTACCAAGAGTATATTAATTGATTAATTGAACCCTAACAAAGACATCAAGATTTCAAGTGGAGGAGGCTGTAACACCCTAAAAATAGTCTAATATAGTAAACTCATGAAAGTGAGTGGTAGGATATAAAAGAATTGAGAATTACTACTTGATAACTTGGGCTTCAGCATTTTGGGTGGTTGATTTAGGTCAATTGGACCTATACTTGATGAGGGAAGAAATTGCCCTCACAAAATAAGCCCAATCAACTCGTGAGCAGACCAGCAAAACCCGCTTGGACTTTAGTCCACATGGGAATGCAAAGAGGCGCAGACCACCAAGCGGTTACGACTCGACATAATAACTCACCATAACTCTCATTATCTCTCAATAACTCCCCATTACTTTAGAGGTTCATTGGATGTATAACCTCCCGTAATTTGTACTCTATAAATAGGGTCTCATGCCGACATGGAAACGGGAGACTAAATGGGGGCAACACAAAGGCTCTTCAACCTATTACCCCATGTATCAATCCCATCTATAGAGGATGTTAAGGGTTAAATCCCCTTCCCTAGACGTACACCCATACCAGGTGGAACTAGGTCAACAATCACCTATGTTCATGTGGTTGCTTGTATATTTTTACTTTCATGTGGCTACTTTACATTTTATACACATACAAATTCTTTGATGGCCCTCGACGACCTCAGCGGTAGCCTTCGAGGCCCATCAAAGCTATCATCGAGGCCCATCAATACCTAACAATAAGTTGTCAAGGCCAGTTTCTCCCTACTAAACTTGGGTTTATTCCCAGGTCGTTACACCTTGTGTTGGTCTACTGCCAAGATATTCATCTTGATTCTCCTCTTCCTCATCTCTATGTCGATCTTCATCTTGACTAAAGCGCCGCAAAGCATCAGTGCTCAGCCAATCTCCGACACAATGCCGATTAAGGAGACCCAATCCAATCCTTGCATCGCTGCATGAGCCCCTATTACACAGCAAGGGTTGCTGTGTAGCTGAGTGATGCCAAGCGAGAACGAACCGGCTCAGTTCAACAATTTAATCATCCACTTCGACTAGTTTATAGTCTTCTTCTTGGTTGGTGAGATTCTAGTTGCTGCAATGGCGAACAGAGAGACTTCAAGGGACTATCTCAAGAATCTTCTGAAGGACAAAGAACCCTTTCCTACAACTGCTACAAGTGTGACTGCTACTAATGTCGCAAAAGTACTCTCTGCCCAACCTACAACTGACTCGAAAGACTCCACTGAAG
The DNA here is from genome assembly GCA_037157565.1 of Thalassia testudinum. Taxonomy (NCBI): domain Eukaryota; kingdom Viridiplantae; phylum Streptophyta; class Magnoliopsida; order Alismatales; family Hydrocharitaceae; genus Thalassia; species Thalassia testudinum. Next base: position 5,697,369 of record JAZHRO010000040.1, on the reverse strand, counting down.
CCTCGAGCCACATGATCGATGCTAAAAATGCCAATGAGTGGTAGGAAAACTAAGCCACAAGCTCAATCCCATATGTAAATGCCCTATGTTAGTTCTACCTCATAGCAAGGATTTTTTGCTGGTGTAATACAAGTACTAGTGCTTAGGATCATCTCCCCTACTAGTGTTTGGGATTGTCTCCCCTACTAGTGCTTGGGATTGTCTCCACTACTCGGGATTGTCTCCCCTACATTGTTGCCTACTTGGGATCAACTCCCCAATTCCACTACAATGTGGGAATTGTCTACTCTACTACTGCAGCCTACTTAGGATAGCCTCCCAACTACCTAAAGGTCACTGAGTCAATTTTTTTGTTTTAACTCAAAGGAAGTTAGACTTCCACTGGTAAAAGGTATGACTGCCTGCATGCACATCTGATTGCATGCCTACCTTGCCTGCCTACTCCAACCCTAGACTACATTAGATGGAGTGAGTTCTCTTGTTGCATTGATCCTACAAGTTGGATGTTGTATGCTCCAACTTAAGGAGAATGTTGGAGATAATTTAGGAAATAATATTTAAGGAAGTAAAAATTATCTCTTTCTATATTTTTAGGAATTATCTCTTTCTATGTATTTCTTTTCAAATTGTAGGAGATATGTTTTAGTTTGTTTAGGATTTAATTTGTTTTCATGTTTATGATTAAGATTAGAAGTAGAGTTGATCCCTCTCTATATAAAGGGATGATCTCTATATGATTTCTTTGCGATTGAGATTAATGAATTATAGTTATAAAAATCTCCATGCTAAGATCACAAAGAAGCACTGCAACAAACAATCTAGCCTAGTCTTGCTTCTTTGAAATAAGTTTGGAATGGCCTAAGATAAGATGGAAAGAGAAGCAACAATTCCGTTAGGAGACCACCAATTAATTTGGAAAAAGAATTTGCATGTGCACGAAACTATAAAAGAAGCTACCATCGTTTCTTAGATGCAATTTTGGAACCCAAATTCCTTATCCAAAAAAAAAAGTTTAGAATCAAAATATATAATGATCTACCTTCTTAGGAGCACGTGCATACCTTCAGATCCAGCAGCAACTGATAACGCTTTAATCAATTCTGTCTTTCCACTACCAGCAGGACCATGAAGAAGAACAGGCCATTTCTGACTCAACGCCAACAAAGCCATCTCATAACTCTTCCGAAGTGAGGCAGTTAGGACAAAAGTGTTACTGTTTGACACCTCATCACTAAGAACATGACAGCAAATCAGTTTTCCACGCAATAAAGTGTCTAGAATAACAAGCACTAACTTGAAAAAAAGCAGTGTGGTACCACAACTTAAGTTCCCAATTTCGCTGTTTGGACTCAATTTCATGAACCTTTTGGGGGAAGGCAAAAGAATGACCTTCCAAAGACTTCTCACAAGAACCAAACTGTCCATCCAAAAGCTCTTTGCAACTTTTTTCAGGGCTATCAAAGAACCACCCTGCTTTCTCCACAGCTGTATCGATACAGAATTCCTTCCACCTGCAAAAACAGGGAACCCTGGAAATGACACGCCAGCTCTAAATACACTTCAAAAGATTCATCATGACAGAAAATACCAACCGGAGGAAACATGAGAATGCTTCATTTGCATGCAAACCAGATCTACTAATGGCCCTGTCACTCATCCTAAGTACTACAGCAGAAATCTGGGTCTCGCACCATCTTATATCAAGCATATCACTGGCTGGAAGTGCAATATTCTCAAATATCTTATGCAGGTCCAACATAGAAGACCAGTTCCAAAGTTCAGAAAAAACTTTTGGATCCATCAGTAAATAGCGAAATGACACATGAAGTATGCAAACAATAAGAGTAGGATCCTGAAAAGTAGAGCAAAAGTAATGGACAAGGACAAAAAAGATAATAGCAACGAAAGGTGAAAACTACAAACAATACCATTATTGTTTCATCTGGCAATTGTAAAATTTGAAAGACGAGTCATCCCAGACAGGTTAATCAGCGCACCAAAAGTTACATGTTTCAGTGAGAGACAAATGTGATCCATGGCAAATATTGTTCTTATTTTTCAAGCAGTCAAGTGAACCCCCACCCCTCAGGTTCAAAAAAAAGAGTAAAACCCCTGTCCCCCACCACACGCATGCATGCACACACAACCACCACCAAAGATTAAAAAGCATGCACATGCAAATGTAAAATCTGATATGAAGAAGCCATCCTAATTTGTTTTTAAGAAATGCCATCATCAATGTCTACCATCATGCCCTATTATGGCATCAATTCATTAAATTCATGAGCAGTTTTTTAACGAGAAAATCCACAAATGCTTTTTGATGCATTTGTATGCGAAAAAAGGGCCAGTTATGGGTACACTTTTCATAGAATTACCATCTTTCTTGTCAAAGACGGGACACCCTTTAATACCAGGAAGAAAGCTTACCAGGATGCTCAATTAAACTACATATTCATGAAGATATTCATAATAATTTCAGTTTCTGCTTTTCAAAAAATAATTTCAGTCTCTAATGGTAAAAATTTGGCCTGTCAACTTTTTACTTCTCAAATCACAAAAGAAAAATGAAACTGTTTAAATATGACAAATTGATAACAAATAATACCATTTTAGATATGTGTCTGCTGGAGGCTATTATCAAGAAGCGATGAAACGGAGGAGGAGAGAACTTAAAATAATTTAAAACTGACCTGAAATTCATAATAAAGATGCACATGGTTTAGTATCTAAGCATGCTTTCAAGTAAAAATATAAATTGCGGCCAACATAAACTGAAAAATTATGCTAAATGAAAATCTCAATTACCACAACAAATTGCCAACAAAAAAGTTCAAGAGGGTACGAATCCAGATTGCACGTAGTTACACATCCACTTATTTGATAAAAAGCACAAGTCAACAGAAATAAGAGATATCTTGCTGATTTGCATATTTCGTGGTGCCACAAGATAAGCATCCAAAACACATGCCAGTCATGCACAACGAAGGAAACTAATGCAAAATCCAGTCTGAAAATTCTGAGCAACTTCCAAGAAAACAAAATGCATCTCGGAGAAACTCTTAAGTAATAACTTTATACATATGTAAAGCATTTTCTTTTTCTTTTTCTATGTTTTGAAATGCGCATTTTCTTTCTCTTGTACAGTTCCTACTCAAAAATATCACTTACATGTCCTCTGGGTTGACTAACCTGGTTTAAAAGTTCCTATATTTTGTTGAACATTTTTGGAAGGATATTTACATACCCACTTCTATGTACTTGGCCTAAACCATGTAGGTGATATTTTGTTGTAAAGGAACTCACTTACAAGATCTAGGGGTTGAGTAATTAGAGTCCTACACAATACCAGGGTAAAATCTTATCTCAGAGAAGGTGTGTGTGTGTGTGTGTGTGTGTGTGTGTGTGAGGGGGGTACCTTATGCTGCCTTCTGTGATGGAGGTTATTAAGTGATGGTAACTCACCTTAAGTTGGTTTGTAGCTAAAGTGCACAGGGTTTGAAGCAGATACCCTTTTCTTCGTAAACATAAAAGGATGTTGTGCAATGACAAGAAAGCCCAAATTCCTTGAAGAATAAATGGTCTTGGACCATAGAATGCACTCTCCAGACAACGATCTACAATGAGCAAGTGTGATGTAGTAGGAAACTGATGAGCAAGATTGGAGTTGCCATAACCTTAGCACACATTGTTCATGCAAGCAGATGGCAGAAAGAACACTTGCACCACAGAGAAGATCTGGCCTAAGTTTGGATGCTGTCCAAATCGCTATCCAGAAGGGAAGACAACAAGATGTTTATTGCGCACTGTTTTGTATGATAGGGAAAGGTAACACAACAAGAACCCTAGTGAATCGGCAAGGAGAAAAAATGTTTGTGGCAAGCAACAACACAGGCTTTATCCTAAATGGTATTTTTCAGGGACTTTGGCACATGATGAGGCATAGGATCCCTATGCATCTTACATGGGTACTAGAGGTCTTCCATTTTCTTTTATAGGGTACATCAGTTTTTACTTTCAAATAAAAAGACTCTTCAAACTATAAGAGTGACCAAAACCACCTTCGGTTGAAAGTAGAACACTTTGGCTGGAAACATGACAAATGTTGTGAGATTAGGATTGGAAGGGACAAAATAAGAATAGAAGATAGGAATCATGCCTACTGCATGGGGTCTTGAAAGAACCTCCTAAATGTAGTGGGATAGAACTAATTGATTAACAATGTTGGAGCATGCTCCTCACAGACTGCTGCCATACCCTCACTTTCTTTTCGTGCCCCCATTGCTGTTCTCCCCTTCATTAGTGCAAGGACAGAGCAATGAGCATCGACAAACTGAAGAGATACACTCAAGGTTGGACAACTTGGATGTGAACAAGCGAACAAGGAGAAAATAGTGCGGAAACTCTCAAGAATGCTGGAGGGTAAAGATAATAGGTCAGAGACAGCACAGGTGAACCAGAAAGAAAGACGGGCACCTAGATTTTCCTTTCATCATCAAGACTGGACATACACCAAGGGAAGTATTAGAATACAAAGCAAAAAAGAAGACTACCTACTTAACCATCAATCACAGTTATTAATTATTGCTAAATCAACATGACCCCTAAGTTTTATCCTGCTTTCGCAGTGATAAACAAACATGAAATACTCTCCTAATTTTTATAGCCCTCCTAATTTGAGAAGTATTTATTCTCTGGAGCTCTCGTAGAATGGACGGGGATTACCCTTTGGAATAAAAGTATATGGGATTTGCAAAATACTTCGCGAAGATTAACTGCCGACGTCGATGCTAAAGTAGACGGGTGGGAGGGAGCAACTCACCCCAAGAGTAAGGGAGCCAAATCAAGTGCACGGCAGAACGCCAAGCACGCGACCTCGTGCAGCCTCAACCCTTTCCCTCTCCCAACGTAATACTCCACAACGTTGATCTCCCCTTCATCCACCTCCGCCACGCCGTCGTAGTCACTATCCGAATCCAACCGCGGCACGACGCGCAGCAAATCCACCGCCTTGTCCACAATCCTCTGGTTGAGAGGGCGAAAGCAACCCGCCACGGCGACCGTGTGGCTCGGGTGAAGGAACAACTGCGCGACGCCGCTCACCACGTCGTCTGCGGCCAATTCCGCACCCTGCCGACCAATTTCAATTCGGCCATGTGTCAGAGCGATCGTGATCGTTATGGGGTGCTTGGAGAGGGAGGGGATAGGATGGTCGTTACCTTTTGGGAGAGCGCGAGGAGCTTGGGATTGTACTGAAGCGCGGCCGAGCGATCGAGGAGGCGGCGAAGAGCGGATTCGCAGGTGAAGCTTCCGTCGAGAGACATGGCGCGCCGTGGAAGTGAGCGGCGGAGAAAGCGACACCAATGTGCGTGAAGAGACAATACTTCGTATTTATAGTTGTGTGCGTGGGGGAAGCGGGGAGGAGGGGTTTAGGGTTCCCGGCGGTGAGAGGAGGCTGTCAGTGGGGGGTGGTGAAGAAAGGTGACGACGGGTGGGCCGGGGGATCCGGTGACCCGATTTCAGGAAATGTTGCCACGGTTGATCGACGAAAATGCATAAATAAAAGTAATAAATCAAATATTATTGAGAATTGTAGTAAATTTTTTTATTTTAATAATCTTATATTTATCTATAAAATATTTTAAAATAATAATTATTTATATTATTCTTTTATAAATTTATCACTTATATTTATCATTACACTATTTACAGATAATTTCACATATTACCGACTAATTTCAATTCGATAGTTTATTTGAGTGATCATAATCATTGCGGATGCTTGGAGAGAGAGGAGATAGGATGGTTGTTACCTTTTATGAGAGTGCGAGGAGCTTGGGATGAGATTGGAGTACAGGAGAGCAATCGAGAAGGCAACAAAGGGTAAATTTGAAGGTGAAGCTCCCATCGAGAGACATGATGCCTGGAAGTTTTGAGAATTGAGCAACGAAGAAAAAGAGACAACTGTGTCAGAAGAGACACCACTGAACATCGAGCGATGGAGAAAGGGAGACGAATGCGTCGAAAGGGGCAATAGGTGTTTGTATTTATATTTATGTGTGGGAGTAGGGAGTTAGGGTTACGACAAGCGGAAGCTGTTAAGGGTGAGAAGAAAAAAAACATTGGAGTGATAGTCAGGTGGAGCAGCGAAGATCCGGTGAAAGACCCGATTCAGGTGAAAGATTGTGAGGATTTGATTGGTGAGGAGAATGTGTGAAAAAAATGAGTAAATGAAACATCATTAAATAGTATCATAATTATTAATATATTATTTTTATTTTTATTTTTGTTGATTCTAATGATCTTTATATCTATCTATTAAATTTTTTGGAGTAGTAAGTATTTATATTACTCTTTCACAAGTTTATTACTTATGTTTATCATCACGTCATCCACGGATAATTCCACATCCTGCCGACCAATTTCAATTCAGCCGTGTGTTAGAGCGATCATGATCGTTACGGGTACTTGAAGAGGGAGGGGATAGGATGGTCGTTACCTTTTGGGAGGGCATGAGGAGCTTGGGATTGGATTGGAGCACGGTGGAGCGATCGAGGAGGCGACGAAGGGCGAATTCGTAGATAAAGCTTCTGTTGAGAATCATGGCGTGCCATGGAAGCACTGAGCATTAGTGGCAAAGAAAGCAAGACCAATGTGCTGAAGAGGCAATACTTTGTATTTATATTTGTTTGTGTGCGGGAAGCGGGGAGGAGGCGGTTAGGGTTTTGGGTTTATGGCTACAAGCGGAGGCTATTGAGGGTAGGAGAAGGGAAACATTCAATCGATGACGAGTGGAGCCGTGAGGTACCGATGACCCGATTCAGGTGAAAGATTGCGAGGGTTGATTGTTGAGGAAAATGGGTGAATAAAGTTAGTAAATGAAATATTATTAAGTAGTATTATAATTATTAATATGTTATTTTTATTTTTATTTTTGTCGATTCTAATGATTTTGTATCCATCCACAATTTTTGGAGGCATTAATTATTTATATCATTCTTTCACACGTTTATCATTTATGTTTATCACAACGTTATTTGTGGATAATTTCATGTCCTACTGACCAATTTTAATTCGGTCGTGTGTTAGAGCGATCGTGATCGGTATGGGTGCTTGGAAGGGGAGGGTATAGGATGATCGTTACCTTTTGGGAGAGCACGAGGAGCTTGGGATTAGATTGGAGCGTAGGGGAGTGATCAAGGAGGCGACGAAGGGTGGATTCGAACGTAAAGCTCCCATCAAAAGACATGGCACAGTGAAAGCTCTGAGAATCAAGCGACCGGGAAAAAGAGACAAATGCGTCAGAAGAGGCACCACTGAGAATCGAGCAACGGAGAAAGGGAAAGTAATGCACCGAAGGGGGCAATACGTGTTTGTATTTATATTTGTGTGTGGGAGCAAAGAATTTGCATGCGACAAGTGGAGGCTATTAGGGATGGGAAGAAAGGAAACGTTAAAGTAATGGTCGGGTGGAGCCGCAAGGATCCGGTGAAAGACCCGATTCTAATGAAAGATTGCGAGGGTTGGATTGCTAAGGAAAATGTATGAATAAAATGGGTAAATGAAACATCATTAAGTAGTATCATAATTATTAATATATATTTTTATTTTGTTGATACCAATGATCTTATATTTATCCATGAAATTTTTTGGAATAATAATTATTTATATTACTCTTTCACAAGTTTATCACTTATGTTTATCACCATGTCATCAGCAGATAATTCTGTGTCCTGCTGACCAATTTCAATTCGACCGTGTGTTAGAGCGATCATGATCGTTGCGGGTGTTTGGAGGGGGAGGGTATAGGACGGTTGTTACTTTTTGGGAGAGCGCGAGGAGCTTGGAATTGGATTGGAGCGCGAGGGAGTGATCGAGTAGGTGGCGGAGGGCGGATTCGTAGGTGAAACTCCCGTCTAGAGATATGGCGTTGTGGAAACACTGCGTATTGAGCAATAGAGAAAGACGAATATGCCTGAAAAGGCAACACGTACTTGTATTTATATTTGTGAGTACGTGGAGCGAGGAGCGGAGAGTTGAGGTTTTTGGTTAAGGTGGTTGCAGTAGGTTGTTGAGGGGTGGGAAGAAGGAAAACATTCGAGATATCATCAAATGGATCTGTGAGGATCCAATGAAAGGATCCTAAATTCCAATGGAAAATATGTGAATAAAAATGTGGACATAAATAGAATATTATGGAGTAATTTTATAATTTTTATTTTTATTTTGTTGATTCTAAGGTCTTACATTTTTTTATTTGAAATTTCATATACCGGTAATTATTTATATTACTCTTCCATAAGTCTATCACTCATATTAGTAACGTATCTTTCGAAGGGTGTTTTATAATGATCCAAATTTCATTGGCTTATCACCGAAACGAGAGTTTTCTTATCAAACTCAAATCAGTAGGCAAAGAACATTGACTTACATAAACTGTCAATATTTCGTCAAAAGATCAATTCGTGCTAATAATTTTTGTAACGACCCGATTCCCAAGTCCCTACGAGACACGAGAACCGGACCGACTCGACTAATCCCAAGACCTAGTCGTCCAACGAGGAAGTAACCAAAAGAGCAGTAAAATAAACCACATTCAGCATGAATATAACTAACAGTAAGGAAATACAACAGTAAGGAAAGAAACCACTACAGTATATACCACCACAACAGTAGAACAACATTCATAACATAATATGAACTGCAGGTAAAGAAAAGTACAGCGGAAACAAGAACTACTCACTATAACGGAACAAAAAAAGGTACAAGAGAACAGTGGTAACTCTATTAGACCATACTCGGCCCAGCGTCCTCTGCAGCCGCTAACCCTGGCTGCTCAACACCTAGTCCTAAAAGGTAACGAGTGTAACACGTCAGCAAAACGCTGAGTAGAGTGGCAGCTAAACTAAAGAAACAGTAAAGTGTATAGTAGCTGTTTTAAATTTTCTTTCTTCCTTTATTTACGTCTCTCTATTGTTTCACAATTTATCTATTTCTCAGATCCTTCACTTGATCTCGAATGTTCCTCGTGGGAACGATCTTGATTGCAGTCTTTTCCGAACAGTACAAGTAGCACGTGGTGCTCCCCTTGCCGGGAGAGTCCCCCGTGGTGATCCTACTCTCAGTCAACCACCCCAAGGTCACTGACAGACGTAACGGTGACTACGGCATGCGCGGTAAACGCACGAGTAGCTAACCTGCACTGGCACGCGGTCAGTCGTTTCCGTTAACGGGTGCGCCCAAAGCACAGCACGGAACCAGTACAGGGCAGTGCCCTCTCAGTAACAGGGGTCCAACCCCTCCACAGTAACCAAACAGGGGCCTTGCCCCTCCACAGTCCGCGCACCCTCGCCTGACTACCCTGGTTTGCCCTAGTGGGCCTAACAAGTCGGTGTGGGAGGCTAGCAAAACCCCGGGGCCCGTGGGGTAGCTAGTACCTCCCTACACTAGTGGCTCTCCTCGGTACTACGTACACGAGGGCCAGCAAGTCGATACAGAGTGGCCAGTCCTAACCCCGGGTCCCTGGGGCTGCTGGCTCCGCTCTGCACTAAACAGGGGGACAGTCACTCTCCTTGGTACTCCGTACTGAAGGGCCAGCTCACTTCCCCAATTCTATTCCATTCACCTTCCAGGAGGTCTACTCCTAATTCCCCGTAGGGTTCCAGCTTTTTTAACTCAGCACATTCAGGTTTCACCCTTTCCAGTTTCACGTTCATACAATCCATGTTCTCAATTACGTTTATTTATTCATAGCAGGCAGCTGTTAATTCAATTCACAGGCAACTATTATTTCCTTTCCACATTTTCCAAGACTGCAGTATTCATACATTCCACTAGTTTTCCCATCCTAGGATTCATGCCATATCCTAAGATCTATCATACAATCTAGTTCTCCAGCCCTAGGATTCATGCAACACCCTAGGATCTACCATTCAATCTATTTCTCATTCCTAGGATTCATGCAATGTCCTAGGTTCTATTTATGGTTCCATAATTTAACAGATCATACTTGTAAACTTAAAAGCCACTCTACCGGTTACAACAGGAGTACTGGGGGCGTGGTCGGGAATCCCGCGTGCCTCCTCAACCCCCGAGACTGCAACGGAACGGGGTCCTATCACAATGATCAAACAAAGGAGTTTCTCAAAACAGTATATAGCTACTGTAGACGGTGGAGGATTCAATTCCGAAAAGAACGCAACTCGAAATGCGGAAAACGGAACCCGAACGGGTCCTAAACGGGTCGAAAACGACGAAACAGTGCAAAATCAGACGTCTGAAACTTATTCCAGACGTCTTAAAAAGTGGATCAGGGGTTACCTTGCTCTGCGTGGTCTCTCAGACGTCCAGAAGCCTGTGGGGGCGTCTGGCCTAGTTCCCAGACGTCCGATGGTCACCCCGGACATCTGGAAGTCGCTTCAGTCGTCTGGCACTGCAGCCAGACGTCTGATTCGTGTTGGGTGGCGAATCAGAACCAGTGCGTACCCATTTCCTCTCTCCCTCAGTACAGTCAGTCGAAGAAAAGGAAGGAAGACGGAAATAACTCACCTTTCAAACGTCTGTACAGTCCTCCAGACGTCATCCCCGTGTCTGGCTCCGCCCGCGACGCACGGCCGCCCTGCGCCTCGTCTGCCTGCTGCTCGAGCTGCAGCAGGCCTCCCGCGTCACCCCACGTCTGCTGCTTCCCCCGTCGGTCGGCCCTAGCAGCCCGGCGAGCTCGCCCTCACGGCCTAGCGCCTCTTCCCACGCGCAGCACCTCCTCCCATGCTCACCGTGGCTGTCGCTGTCGCCGCTCACTCGCGCTCTCTCTCGCGCACCGGCTGGAAGGAGAAGAGGAAAGGGGACGGAGGTGACGGGAGTGAGGGGGAGGGCGTGGCCTTTTAAGGCCGCGCGAGGAGGAGAGAGAGAGCGGGACAGAGGGCGCAGGAGGGAGAGGGAAAAAGAGAGAGAGACGCTCGCAGGTCTGCGCTCTCAGGCGCGCAGACGAAACACGCGTGCCGAAAATAACCGAATCCCAGACGTCTGGAAGGGGTTCCAAACGTCTGGTCAGACGTCTGGGACACCTCCCAGACGTCTTAAAAACGTCTGAAGCCGCACGTTCGTAACACCAGTCCTGGCCAAGACCTGGAATAGGTTCTAAATTAGCTCCTCAAGCTAATCGATCGATTTACAAGCTTGAAACTTCAGGAAATAGGTCTTTCCAACTCCGCCGGAGTTGGAGAAGACGAAGATCAACAGTAGGATACCAACATTGAAACTCTTATCTAATTAGTGGAATTTGAACCTCTAATCGAAACAACTCGATCTGGAGCTTCTTATATTGTTCTAAAAGCTAAGGCTCATAATTGAGATTGCCGGAGCTCGCTTGAGCTCTGGTGAACACCTATTTGGCTAATGGAGATAATATCTCCATGAAATACATCACTGAGAGTTATGATTGATTCCTAAGGTCACATGGAACCTCAGAAACATATCAATTAATGAAATTGATTTTCAGATCTGTGAATTAATTCAAAAGGATTACATTTTGAGTTTGCCTGTACTTAAGAATAACTCTCCCTCTCAATTGAGTGAGAGGAATTATTTAATAAGGTAGGGAGATGCTTTGTGTAAGTGGAATTAGGTAGGGAGACTCCTCTGAGTTCGCCATAGACAGCGAGCTTAGAGGTTGATGTAAATTGGGCATTTTAAGTGTGAGTGACTATTTGTCTAATTGAGTAGTGAATTGAGGTCCTGATGAGGAGAAGTGATGAAGGACCTCTGATGTGTGTGAGATAGGTCTGGGATCTCTGCCATTGACAGCGGAGGACCTCGGTGAAGGTGGAAAGGGATTAGGCGTGTACATGGCTAATTGATCGAGGGAGAAAGTGGATTGTGGTAGTGGAGAGATTAGGAAGAAGATTAGGTGGATGTAAGCATGATTCGAAGCCCTATGAAGCCGAATTTGGCCTCACCAGAGTCGAGGAAGAAAGACTTGCATATGAGCTAACACTAAACTAACTACCTAACTATCTAATCTACCCTAACCTAAAGTCTACGCTAATCTATGATTACCGGGACGAAGGGGGAAGAAGATCTCCGTCGATGGCACGTAACGGAGGATGAAATCCGATGAAATCAAATCAAACTCCGGTGAGAAAGGAAGCGGAGAAGAAGGGAAGTGGCACGCTCCCAATCTCTGTCACAACTACGGGAGAGGAAGAGGGGTTGAGAGAGGCGAACGCCTCCGTCGGAAGCACTCCGAAAGAGGGGTGAGAGGTCTCCAGAGGGGAGGGAATAGCCTATCATCAGTCTACGAATGGGGAAGAGGGAATGGAGCTAACCTTTGTAATTGGAGGGGTGTATGGGTATTTATAAGTGGCAGCGAAGAGGTAGGGGCCTTGAACCCAGACGGTAATGGGTCTAGGTACATCTTAACTCACCAGCGTTGTCTCCAACGTCGGTGAGGTTAGTCACCTAGTCTAATTAGGATTAGAGGTTGATTCAGACCGTCGGATGTGAAGGTGGCGGTGAGCGGAAGTCGGGTGGCAATGGCGAAGGTGTCTTAATGTTAGATGGAAGGTGATCGAGAGATACAGTCACTGGACCTCCTTAGTCGTCCGTAGCTGAGAAAGAAGAAGATGAAGAAGAGGTGTACACAAGGGCATTTTTGTAATAAAAGGACCTGAATCAAAATAATCAAGGACTCAACTGAAATGAAAGCTAAGGACCTAAACGTAAACAGTGAGTTTCAAGGCTTATTTTAATTTATTTCTTTTTCAACTTTTTTATGTTTTTATAAATTAGGTAAATATTATATTTATGCCCTAGAATTACATTTTTGCCCTTTTTAGCTATATTTAATTGAATGATTAATTTATACAGGTTAAAGACATACTTAGGGCTTAATATTAATTTAGTTTAAATAATAAATAACTAGCTAAATGGTTATTAATTGAATATGATTTATTAATTAAATTATTATTATTAAGATTAATTGATATTTAATTTAGTATTTTAAACTTATTTTGAAGTTCATGAGTAATTTGACGCCTATAGTATAATTAACCCTGTATTAAGTATATTCCTGGTTAATTAACTAGGGAAACTAGTTAATTATAAATAATTAGGAGCCATGATGAGTCTCTCATCAATACGCTAGCTGGAGGTGGGGACATATGATGAGAGATAAAATGTACTCTTAGAATTAAAATTTCGCACAAAGCCCAAAGGGTCCGGTTCCCTGATGACTCGGTAAATTTGGCCACCCGGTTATCCAGCACCCAGGCGGATCCTGGCGGATTTGGTTGGCCATGGATCTACCGGACCCGAGCTGGCAAAGCATCTGGTATTCCAGAGTTGAAGAGGTGACAACTATATCCAGGTTAGTGCTAACGGCGCGCCATTTAACTACATAAATGATATTTATAGCCAAGTAACGGATGAGGCCAGGGAAATCATGAAGTCTGTTGCAGAATAAGAAGTTGTTACAAAATTTTTCTTGTATTATAAATTTAGAAGAGAGAGCTTTAGGTTCTTGCTTCATAGAGTTAGAGAAAGAGAGAACGAAGAGGAATTGTACTATCAACCAAGCATAGTAGAATCTTGGGAGCATCGCCCTCCCCTTAGCTGTACACCCCATCAAGTGAAATTAGGTCACCTATTTCTTGTGTCTCTGATTCTTTGATTGCTTGCTTTATTCTTTGAGTCGAGCCCCTTGGTTATTAGGGCCTCAATCATATACCTTACAAGTGTACATGATGAGTTATCTTTATAACATGTTACAAGTTTTGATTGTCCTTAGTTCGGAAAAAGTCTGAACTCAAGAGGGCTCTTGAAGATTTGATTATAACTTTGGTGTTACTTGTTATATGTAATCCGTATTTTAAGAAATTTTGGTGACATCTTCTCATTCTTTTTGGTATACCAATTAAACTTATCTAGGTTCCTTAAGCATCCTAAATTGGATGTTAGTGGAATCTAGTTAAGGTTAATTAGTCTTGGATGGTATACTAAAAAAGTATAGGGAGATGCTATCAAAATTTCTCCAAACATATGTTGCATGTAACAAGGATTGTTGTGATCAAATCTTCAATGATGAGCTATGAGGTGAAAACAGTAGGTAAAATATACAAACATTTGATGCCTCTTTATGACCCAAAATTCAAATCCAAACCTCAATCTAGATTTAGCTTGTCAAGACGAACCCATTGACTCTTGTTAGGCTCAAATCGGGTTACCGTAGCCTGAAAAAGAAAAAACGTGGATGTTGGTCAACTCTGATCAAACCCTAGGGAAAATTTGCATGGATGGTGTCATATTTGGTACCGTCAAGTTCCTGTTGTCCCAAGCCTTCCAACGAGACGAATTTCGTGAAAATCGAAGATTATTTGATGTAATAGCGGGAAGGATACATAGCCCTGAGGATGTTGGAACCATGTTCTACGTCCTGTTTTGCTGTTAACAAAATTATTTTAGATTAATATTTGTAATTAAGTGATATTTCATATTATGTTGGAGATTGAGGTAAACAAAGTAAGATGACAAGGAGGCCATGATGATGATGATAGAAGACATCTTCAAGACAAATGTTTTGAGTCATCAATTAGAATAGGTTTTTGTTTTATTCTTAGAAGGCATGCCTCTCAATAAATAAATAAGAATTAGATCGTAAAAATAATATAGAGATAAATTAAGATAAAGCATTACGATCATTAGATTTATTCCAAAGTTTGGATTATTCAAAAGATCATTTTTCAAAGTTAAAAATATTTTCTAAAGTGGTTTAACAAATTGGTAATTTTTGTGTAAAAAGGTACTTCTTAGCCCACAAGTACCGATACTAAAGTTTAGCATTGGTACATATGAGTTATAAGTTTGGGATTTTCAGACGAACAAATGTGTACCCTGCAAATACTAATACTAAATGATGTCGATACTAGAGGCAATGAGCACAAGTGCTCATAATCAATATCGGTACCCCATAGGTACTGTTTGTGACCAGTTAACTTAAAATACAAAGTAGTAAGTCAATAGTATAGGTACCCATACTTTAGTACCGGTACTAGCTAATCGTTGGGCCAAATCTGAAAGGCTAAAAAATTGATTTTGGCAATTTGGACGTTGGGATTTAAGCCCCAACATCTAGTAGACGATTCCCTGAGATCCTAACTATATAAATAAACCCTTGGACCCTTTGTTTGCATTTAGAAAATTATAATTAATACAAGGAAAAATTCTAGAGCTAGATTTTCATATTTCAACCTTATTTCTCAAGAAAGAAAAAGAAGCTTGTCATCCACACTCTCTCTATATCCTTGCAAGCTCAATGTTGTGTTCTTAAAGTTATTCTCACACAATTACAAAGTGATTCATGCCTTTCCTAGGCTCTCAAATCCTATACTCTTTTTAATTATCATAGGGAGCCGTAGGAATCTTTGTTGTAAGATTTTATCTTGGTTACACTAGTGCTTATATTGTATTAAGCTTTTTACTTGTTGTTTGGGTTGTAATAACCCAATTTGTTGTACCTGGGTTGACGTAACCCATTAATTATCTCAGTTAGTAAATTGATTCCCTCGGGATTGAGGGAATCAGGTTAAAAATCCTAAGCTAGGAGGCTCAGGTAGGGGAGTACCCAAGTGAGTGGAAAACCACTATACATTTTTTGTTCATCACTGTGGTTTGATATTTGTGCAATTTTTTTTTACTAATATCCACTTCTAGTGTGTTTGTACACATAGCATATTTTTTAGATCCTATGGAGGATGGCTTTGTTACTTTATCTCATCTTTAAATTCCTAATCTCTCCCTCTTCTTCCTATTTAAATGCACTTAACCCTAAGTCTAGAATCATTTCATGCTACCAGCATCGTGATTCCAAGTAGAGGGAGAGGGTCGGTGAGAGAGGAAAGGAAAAGAAGGAAGAGAGATCTCTTCTTCTTCCACATCATCGCCATTCTCTTGCTTTCCACACTACGGTAGAGGAGGCGACCAACAACCACTCTTC
This sequence comes from Thalassia testudinum, assembly GCA_037157565.1. Classification (NCBI taxonomy): domain Eukaryota; kingdom Viridiplantae; phylum Streptophyta; class Magnoliopsida; order Alismatales; family Hydrocharitaceae; genus Thalassia; species Thalassia testudinum. Next base: position 5,681,381 of record JAZHRO010000040.1, on the reverse strand, counting down.
AGAGGGCACTCGATGTCAAAAACTGGGGCGATGTGGCAGCAATGACCCCTCTCACATTTTTTTTTCAGTACATGTATGGGTGGTGTATAAAGAGGATCATTGAGGAGAGGAAGCAGAGATGAGGGAGAGGTAGACCGCATCGATGCTTGTTTGGTGTCGACGTGACATGAGACACTAGTGGAAGATGATGGGTTCTTACACCCATTACTATTGGTTGGAAGGGGAAGATGAAAGAAAAAGAGAGCCATGCCTCACTGGAGGCATGGCGACAGTCGAAGAAGAGCAACGGAGGTTGTCAGTGATTTTATCAGCGGGGGTGACCTTTGTGGATGTGCATGGAGTGTTGAGAGAGTGGAAGATGAAGTGGAGAAAGGGAGAGAGAAGGATAAGAAGAGAAGGATAGTGGCTGTTGTCAGATAGTTGTCGAAGCTCAGCAAGTTCTGGTGAGGGGCCACCATAGCCAGGTGATGGGTGGCCAGCACCTTAGATGACCAATGGGCATGGCTACGTGTTAGGCAATGCATGCATGAATAGTGCCATGCACGAGGAAGACGAAGGCATGAAAGAATGAGGAGGGGGTTTAGAGTTTTGACTTAAGTTTTGATATTTGCAAATTGGTTCCAGATGACAGCCTTTTTAATTATTTGATTCAGGAAGCATTCGAAGTCCAATTTCAATGAGCCATCCACCATTAGAATTGCGTTGAGATGTACTCTGAAAGTGTAAGATCTCTTTCCCCATCAGAAGTGGTAAATTGTAATTTGACCCATAGGTTTCCAAGTAATCACATTTTTTCATGTTCCCTCTTATCTAATTTGGAGATGGACACCCAGAGAGCGCGTGGAGCCCGAGAAGTCTTCAATGTGTTTTCTTGAAGTCACCGTGACTCCCTGGTGACCCTAGGTAGAGTAGCCCTCGATTTCCCTTGTGATATTAGTTATAATATTGATTATTTCCTATGTTGAAATATGTCGTCTCCTTGATGAGTATTGAGTTCCGTTATCATATTTCACTGATTTTTGGGTACTTGAATTACTTATTTATTAAATGGAATTAAATTTTGAATCATGCCCATTTGATCTATTGATTGTTGATGATTGGTGAATTAATCAGGAAGAATTTTATGGTTAAAATAATTCTTATGCATGTTCTGCTAATGAATTAAACTGCACGAATGCCCTTGCTAAATCAACAAAGAAGCGTGATCTCAACTACAAAATATAATAATCAATAAAAGACTAGCTATTGAGGTGTACATGTGAAAACGATGTAGGAACCCGAGAAACTAGAATTGATTAAATGAATACGAAACAGATAGTGCTCCCTGTGATAAATGATTGAAAGAGTTCAAAATGGTTAGATGAATATGGGAAAATGTGTGATAATTATTGAAAGTTAGTATTCTTGCTCGGTATCAACGGCAAGGTTGGCTATACCTATGAAGGGTAGAGACTATCTTAGTGAGTGAGCTGGCCTTCCCTTTACTCTCTCGTCGGGCTGTTTTGGCCAACCGAGTTACAGGATGTTAGGTATGCATTACTGTTACGAGAGTTTGGAGTTGTTTTGTTCTCGTACCATGTAGTGGAAGTGATTAGCACTGTGTCAATGCATGGTAGCTCCTCGTATGTTGATTGCACGGACCGTAATCAGCACTTCAACTCATTAACTAAGACCTCAGGACAATTAAGTAGGTGATAGAGGTAATACAGGTTGTCCCCTCCGCCAAGGGGGTAAGCCATATGCAATCTACCGTCTAGGATATCGCAGCAAGATCTCCTCACTCCTTTTGAGGAAACTGATTGAACAGATAATGATTGGAATTGTAGCAAGACATTGATAATGGAATTAATAAAAGATAAATTGAAATAATTGAGAACAATATCTGTTCTGTCTGTTTCCGTATTTGTTTAGCTTAGCTTTTTTTTTTCTATTATTTAGCTACTTTACTCAGCATATATTGACATTTTCTGTAGACTCTGTACTTAGGTCCAGGAGAGATATGGCTGGACTCTGTGACCGTAAGTGCTGATGATGTTGGATTGAGAGCAGCATTGTACTTTGGTAGTAGTGGTTCTAGTTATCAGTCATGCTTCTTTTATGCTTTAGCTTTTGCAGTACTCTGATGCGGAGGAAAATTCGCGATAAAAGTTGAGTTTGGAAACACATTGTCGTAGTTGCGAAAATCCGGCTATCATATTATTCACCAAAACTCAAGGTGAGTCCTTGGTCAAACATGGGGAGGGGAACGTTTGCTTTGCAAATTCACGTTTCCTTTATTTGTTTTTGGTGTTTTTGTCTTTTTCTATCTTTTTACATTGTTATAAGGCAAGAGATCAGATCAAAAATATCTAGCTAATCTATTTGTAAAATAAGAGAAAGAGAAAGAGATAGATAGATAGATAGAGAGAGAGACAATAATTCTAACTAAGTGATGAGAACCTCATCACGAGCCCTAACTAGCTTATTTTGACCTAATAAAGTGAACAAAAGCTCCTGCATAACCTAAAGGAAGGCCTAATTCAAGAGATTACTGATATGGAAAGAATACATGAAATAAAGGGTAAAACTATAATTTTGCCATTGCAGTACATCAACGGGATTTCTCAGGGCCTAGACATAGGTCAATTGGACTTAATAAGAGAAAAGTGGGATGGTTTAGTCAGAAAAGGGTCATTGTGAAATTTAAGAATTAAATGACATTCTGTAACCTTAAAACAATCCCACTTAATTTCACAAGATTTCAGGTAGTATAAAAATCAACTAAACCCTCTAAAATTCATGGAAAAATATCCCCTAGGATTTAGAACCTTCAATTTGGCCTTTGGAACCTGTTTTGACCTAGATTGTGGTCTAAGCTCAATATTTGACCTAATTTGGGTTTTTGTGCAAAATGTCTAATCAAACATGGTCAAACCTAAAATGCAACTTCACAAATGGATTCCTTAAATCCAAATTAGGTTTGTACCAAAATTTGGACCTAAGGGAAAGTCATCTTGACCTACTTTACAAAATAGTCCACCCAATTACATTCTGACCCCTAACTTTTGAAAACCGTAGCGAAAACCCCTTCAACTTCTTCGTCACTTTCCGCATTCCGGTCCCTCTGCCATTGCAGCAGGAGACCCGTACCTCCGGCGAGGTTTCGAGGAGGATTTCTCCTCGCTTCCCCAGGGAGCTGCTTTCAGATTTGCAAGGGGGGTTCTCTGAGAAGTTCCCTACCTCCTTGGTAGCTCCACATGCCTTGATTCGCACCATACCTCTCGTGTGAATGCTCGAGAGGTATGGGTATCATACTCGCGGCCGACCTCCGACGAGGATTCTGCTCGCCTGCCATGCATCTGACCCTCTGCTTGTGCCTATAAAAGAAACCCCAAGACCAGCTGCTTCGGTCAAGCTTGTTCTGGCCAAAGATACCCTCTCAATCTCCTCCATCCTCATCTCCGGTCAGACTTCCGCAAGCTCCGACGACCTCCTCGCCCTCATCTCGTGGCTCTGTCGCCATACTAGTGGCAAGGCTCGCTTTGCCCCGTTCCTCCATGTTGTGCCGCACCAGTGTACGCCTCTCCGACTCCCTCGTCATTGCCGCCTCTGCATCTCGGGGCCTTTATCTCTGGCGATGGCAGATACGCATTGTTCGCCCCTCTGCCTCCCCTTCACTTCAATCACCACATATAAGTTCCTCCTCTCCTCTTCATTTCCCCTCTCTTAATTTGCACTTTTGACCCCTCGACGCCGCTGACCACCACCACCTTCTCCATCTCCGGCAGACCACCGGAGAAGGCGTATCTGTCGCTCCGCACCTCCACACGCCTCGCCAGACCCCTCATCACCTCCGCCATCACCCACTGATCGTCTTCCGCCCTTCCCTTGACCACCAACACCTCCAAACACGCCCACCAAACAAACCCATAAACATGGTCACAGAGCGACCTAGGCACTCACGCCTAGGCCGGCCCGCGGCCAGCCACCCACCGCCTCACCTTCGTTGTGACACGGCGAAGCTCCTCATGTGTTTTAATGTGGCTGACATGCCGTATTGGGTGAAGTGCAGGACCGACCCTCTCCGCCGTTGATGCACAAGCACAAAGCTCACATGCTCGCTTCAGGTCGCTTCACTCCAGGTGTTGCGCTCCAGGTGACGCTCGTTGAGTGGGCGAACACATCCAGACAGAGAACAAGCCTGGAGAGCAACTGCAGCAGCGCCAATTAGGCAAAGGCCCCTTGTGGGTGTGCGAAGAAGTGGGTGGGACTTTTAATCCCACCTCATGAACTCAAGAGTGAGGTGCGTGACTTATATTGAATTTGTGTTTTAGCCTGATTGCCTCCTATCACGGGGTGAGGTCCCCTTGCCCACTCACCCTCCTCGTCCGCGCTCACTCCTCTGCGGACCTGGCTGACCTGACCCGATAACCCTGCACTCGCACATCACCCACGCCTGTGCACCTGGACCCGGGTGCACTTGACCCGACCTGAATACCCGATTGGCTCTGGGAGAGAGAACCGAAGAGAGAAATGGGAGAGAGTGTATACGGGAGAGGGTAGGGGTAGGTTTTGCCATGTGCTGTGCAGGAGCTAATTAAGGAGCCGCAGAAGAAGGAGAAGAAGCCAAGGAAGGAGCTGAAGGACTTAGCAAGGAAGACTGAAGCCGCAGAAGAAAGAAGGAGAAGAAGAAGCACGGTAGCAGCAGGAGCGGCCAAGCTGAAGAAGAAAGTAGCTGGTGAAGAAGAGAAGCTGGGACTTGGCCGCAGAAGGAAAAAAGAAGAAGAAGACCAAGTGCATACTTGAAGGCAGAATAAAGGAAGAATAAGGAGGAGGAATCAAGAACAGAAGAAGAGGAAGCTGAAGGCGCAGCCAAAGCTTAAGGCAAGGAAGAAGAAAGGGAAGATAAAAGGGTAGACGATGAAGAAAGAGTGAGCACTGTAGCAATCGCCAGATAAGGTGTCAGATTTACAAAATCAGATGTCTGATTCACAAGGAAAGTCAGAGTAAGAAAGAAGGAAAAGGTGTGGCCAAGAAGAGAAAAGAAAAAGGAAGAAAGAGACCATCAGAGAAAATACTCAATTTCCTCTTGCATTTCTATTCCCTTTTTAGTTTTCTTATACATGGACTCTCATTTATATTCTTGTTAAATATCATATTTTGAGATTGTGATTTTAGTTTCTAAAATACTAATTTGCTCCTTGAGTTCGACCTCGGATACTTTAGTTTTCGAGTAAAATAAAATTGTTACTTGTTTTCGCGGCGATTTCAACTATACTGCAACGAACGTATTTTTAAAACTCCATCTCGCCTCACAAAACAAATCAACACTGAGCAAGTGTCCGGCTATAGAATATAATACGGGAAAGTAAAACTATCTATGAATGCAGTAAAAGATAAAGAGAGGTGAGAAAATTCCCCTCGTCAGCTACTTGGAGGATGACTTGCTTTACAACATCGTGAATGATGGTGGTGAGAGGAAGGAGGATCGGGCTGGACGACAAAGCAGCGAGGATCCGCTTTTGGAACGGAGGTGAGAGGATGGTCATGAGTGCTCCATGAATAGGGATGAGGGGGATGGAAAATAATTATTTTTACACTCTAATGGAGCATCTCGGGCTTGGGACTAGCTTAAGAGTGATTCCTGAGCTTAGAAGAGGGTGAGAGACGGATGGGAAGGGATGAAGTGAAATGGGAGGTGTAGGGGGTTTATATAGGTGTAGAGAGGGGTTAAAATTGTTCATGGGCTTGAATGGGTGCATGTCCCATGCACCCGTCTGGAGCACTGATGGGTACCCCCAGCTGTGGAATCGCAAGGAGTAGCCACAACCCTCGGATCTTGATCATGCGACTGTGATGGAGCTCTAATTGTGTGAGCCAACATAAAGGATCGCGCGTAGCACGCACTTGAGGTGTGTGGAGCATGCTTGAGTCGTTGGATCAACAATGAGGGGCTGAGATAGTGCGTGGACCGATGCTCCAGATCACGCATTTACCGCTCTTCAGATCGAGTGTGGGCGCCTGCATGATTGCGCACGTATGCTCATCACGCAAATCCAGGGCGCATGATCCTTCCACGTGGGTGCATCGCGACTACCCGATGGAGATCTGATGGCTAAATTTCATCCACTACAACTTTAGTGGATTTAATCCGCTCCTCGTGGATCAATTGCGTGTCACCGTTGCGCTTAAGTCACTTGACCGTTGCGCAACATCGTTGAGTGTACTGCAGTTATGAATTAATGTTCACGTGGTCTCAGTAGTTGGATGGACATCCAATGGCTTAGATCACTTGGGCCTTATCCATCAGAGGGTATTTAGTGCTTAGGAGGGGTGATGTGGTAGTTCCTCACCCGTTGGATGTTCATCCAACGACTAACATATCTCCTTCGTAGAGGTTGAGGGGTGGGCGGCATGGAGAGTTCTTGGTTATTGGATGAAGATCCAATGGACCAGATTGCTTCCCACACACTCTTCAGAGGTTAGGTAGGGACTTGTGTGCGGCTTTGGGTGGCTGTGATGGTGCCACGTGGTGTCATCATGGTCGTCCATCTTCTTCAGTTCGTAGATGACGCCATGGATGTCGGATTGGATTGATTTTTGCATCGTTAGGCTGCAATTGTCGATACAAATCCATCCGTGTGGTTGGATTTGTCATTCAAGGTCCAGATGCGCATCATCCTATCCCTTGGCCTTTGATCTTTCTCGGACTGCATATGATACTATGAAAGTCCGATCAAGGCAATTTCGGAGGCGTTGGACTCCGATTGTCGCCCTGATTAAATCCGTATGGTTGGATCTTCAATTCAAGATTCCGAAATGTGTTGCCTTCTTCCCTGACCATAAAAAGAAGTAAATTAATATACAATTTACATAATCCATTCTAAATGCATGATGTTGCATGTTATGCGATATTTATAATGTTGAATGCTTTTATAAGCCTAGGTACACGCATAAATAGCCATTTTATGCGAAATAGATGTGTCTACATCATACCCTATTAGTTTTTTCTGGTGCTTGTTTTGTTCTCTTCAGTTTTGTCTCTGTATATTGGATGGCTATGGCTATTCTAATAAAATCTTTCCAATTCAGTGTTATTTCTACTATTTCGTATTTATATGTGATGTGATGCATTACAAATGCTTTTATTATTATATGTTTATGCGATGGATGACTAGATCTTAGGAAAATTGGCAAATCGAGTCCCTATTAGGGTTTGGGCTTGGGTGTTGCATGCAATTTGCATCTGATAGGAACACCATCATAGGCGCTAACTATCCACTTTTAGTCAAGTTTGAAGGATAAATGCTCATACGCAACCATCTGAGGGTAACAACTCCACATTATTCTGTTTGGAGAAGAGAACAAGAAAGTATAGTTAATATTGTAATTTTAATGGCATATCATGAACACAAAATAACCACATGGTTTGTAAGGGGTTAACTGAAGGTCAAATGAGCATTAAAAACTAATAAGTGGGTCCATGTAGACAGAAACGTGATTTCACGTATTTCGAGAACCAAAACAACACCCAAAATCTTAATTTCAGAGCTACTTAAATTAACAAGGTTTTGGTCAGGATAAAATTTATCTACACCTCCTAAAATTCATAAAAAAAATTTTATGAGGTGTGGTACTCTTTGTTTGACCATCTGAACTTATTTTGACCCTTAACGGGGTCTTAGACAAAAGTTTGCCTTAATTTCACTTTTTATGCAAATTTTGCAGTCAAACTTAGTCAAAACTGAAATACAACTTCACCATTAGATTCCTTAGGTCCAAATTAGGTTGGTAGTAAAATTTGGACCCAATCAGAGTCAATCTTGACCTAGTTTGCATTTTAGTCCATTTTAGCTATATTCCTCTCAATTAAGCTCCTAACTTCGAAATGTTTGCGATCAGGTCCCTAACTTTATCGTCATTTTATAAAATGGTCCTTACCACCATTAGTGTGAACAGAGCTCCTCCGTCGAGATTCAAGTGAGGTTATTTCGCTCGATACTTAGCCAAATCCTTATAAATTTGGAAGGAAGAATCCTAAGAAGATCTCCCATCATCTAAACCACATATTGGTCCTTGATTTGCATCAAGAAGATCATGCGAATGCTCAAAATTTCAAGAATTTTCTTCCTTGATACTTCGAGCTCGACGAGCTTCTTCCCATGCTTAGAGCATGCCTTGAGAACTTTGAAAGTTCCTCTATCGTAAGGCCTTGCTTTTTAGCGAGTTTTTGGCCTAGAATTCTTCTTCTACCTCCGGTCTGCTCCAAGCTTGTCTCCGGCGACCTTTCTACTCTGGCCTCTTCGCTTTCTGCCACGTACTATAGGTAGAATGTCCTTCTTCCTCTTCGTCGTCCACACCTTGCCATACCTGCGAGGGGCTTCCTCATCCTTCAGGCATCGCCGTTCCTCTCTCAGGAGCCTCCATCTCCTGTATTGGCCAATCATAGCCGGCATCGCATGCGCCCTCTCGTTGTCCTCAACTACCCCCCTTCAACTCCTCTCCTTCCCCTGACTCTACTCACACCCTTAGACTCTAGGTTTGCACGTACATATGCCCACCCCACCGTCACCTTCCCCAGCTCCAGCCATACTCCGTCGAGCATGATGCACTCCACAGTCCACCAAACACCCTCACAACACCCCCAAAACCTCCGCTACTCCACGCTCACCAAAACCCCTCAAGAAATTGAGGGATTTGCACCCTAGACACGTCCATTGAACTCGACCTCCTTTGCACACCATCCACGCGCCTCCTCATCGCACGCAACATCCACCAAGACGTTTGCCTCTTCCAGGTGAATCTTCTGAGCTGCTTTGACATGGTCGTCAGCCCATGTTCTTGATTTCAGGTACTTGGTCGGACAACCGTCGCCACCACCTTCTTCTCTGACTCTGTCCACCGTCTCCCAACCGCATTATTCAGTGCCTCCATGCCCAGGCGATGCGAAACATCTCCACGAGTCGTCCCAGGGCTTCAATTGGGACGCGAAGCCACAGCAAGTACATCGATTTGGTGAACAAGCGACCTGCAGCTGCCTGAGACAAAGGCCTTGTGGGATAGTCCCACATCGTTCGTGGACAGTTGTGAAGATGCACATATCTTGATTGCATGCCTCATCCCCGTTGCCTCAGTGAGCATGAGGTGAGGTCCCTCCTTGCACGTGTGTACACACGCCCTTGCTAGACATACACGTCAACGAGTCTAGGCTAATCTGTTTGCCTAGCTACGTAGGTCTGGTTTGTTCTGAGCTGGGAAGAGAGGAAAGAGAATCTAAGAGGGAGGAGGGGGGCTTTTGCTGCCTCGAGATTTGATCCCTGTCCTCTCTTGACACTTAGTGAAACTCTGAAGAGGCTCTTGAGCCTTCATGGTTGCTGTTGTGCCCCTTCTGAGGCTTGAAGAAGAGAAGCCCTTGTGCTTCTTCTGTCGTGTTGAGCCTCTTCTGATAAGGCATCTAAAAGCCTTGTCCTATCGTCTAAGGCATTCTGTTGGTTACTGTGGGAATATTTGAGTACTTGACTGACGTGGCTTAATGGTTGTGGTTTGCTGTTCATTTATTTGAGTATTTGTGAGCTTAAACTTAAGGATTAATTTGGTGATTCAAATCGTCATTTTAACCCGATCTTTTTGCACTGTTTTTCTAGTTCTTATTGAAATATCATTTTGAGCATCTCATTGATTTCAATTGCATATTCTTTTGATAAATTTTGATTGGTGAATTAAATTGTACAATTGTTCCCTGCGAACGACCTCAGACTCCTTTTTGAATCTGAGTTTATAAATTTAGGTGTTATGTGTTTTCGTTGACTATACTACACGTGCATTTCCTTAAACATCGATGATTTCACGCAAATAGCATCGATTTATGAAATGTACGTGTCGTAGTATGATTAACGAAAATGCAACAGCATTTAAATTTATATAGCTCGGAAATAATGAGAGTCCGAGGTCGTTCGCAAGGAGAAAATGTGGAATTCACAGCACTAGTCAATTATATAAATAATGAGCACAATAATATAATGTGAATCAATAAAAATATATTCAATATCAACCAAATTGTATCTTAAGATATCATGGGATAAAAAGAATAGAACCTTAAAACCAATGGTGATTTAGATCACCACTTAATCCTCTAATTAAGCAAACACCCCAAGTATTCAATTTGACCAAGTATTTTAACAATAACATGAATCATATATCAGTTAAGAACTCAAATAAACCCACAATAGTCAGGACCAAAGGCCAAATCAAACGTCGGCCACAAGGGGTAGATGCCTTAAGTCAGCACCTCAGGGAGCCAAGGCAAACACTACAGAAGAGACACAAGGGTCTCGTCGGCTAAGTGCCGAGAGAGGAGGGCACGAATCTCGTGGCTACAAAACCTAGTCCTACCCTCCTCGGAGTTTCCCTTGTAAGGACCAAGTCGAACCCAGGTAACTGGGTAATCGGACCTCAGCTCAGACCTGTGGGCATGATCGTAGGAGAGGGCACATGTATATAGGCATGTATGGGGACCTCACCTTTGTGCTCTCAGAGGCAATAAGCCTTTAGCACAATTTCCACTTATACGCTGCGCAGGCATTGTTGATGCACAATGTGGGGCTAATCCCATGTCCTTTCTTCGTGAAGCCCCGCGTGTTGCAATTGAGCGAAGTGTGCGTCAATTGAAGTGGTTTCGGCTGCTATGTTGCTTGGTTGCAAGCCTTGGAAGCTTCAAGAACTGCAACCACTTTGATTGCATGCTGCATCTGGTTGGATAGTGTTTGGATGGAGGCAAGTGACATTGGAGAAGACAGTGGCGATGATGGCACTCCGGTGAAGATACTTGAAACAAGAATATGGGCAATAAGCCCCAATTAATAGGTTCATTGCCATCGCTAGGGCATGACGAAGATGATGGGGGTGTTCTTGTGACGATTAAGGGCATGTGGAGGTGCAACGGATCCGGAGATGAAGTTGCTGTGGTGGGTTGATCGGGGAGATGGTAGGATGGTCGATGGGCTCAATAAGGTTGGGGTTTTTATTCTAGGGGCCACGACGTAGTTGTTGGGAGTGGCGGGGTGGTGCTTGGTTGTGTATGGTGATCGGACGATCACGCCGTGGGCGTGGTCGGAGGCGGAGAAGACGGAGAGGGAGGCAGGTGTACGGTGGTCAAATTGGGGTTTGAAGGGATAGAATCTAATCTAAGGAAAGAAAGGAGGGAGAAGAGCTACTATATTGGAAGAACGAGGGAGGAATCCACTGTGGCGTGACTTACTGACACCGTGGACAAAGAACTCTCCAGCGATGAGAAGCGGCGAGGATGAAGGTGGAGGAAACTCCTGGTTTGATCGGTGAGGAGCAGACGAACTTGAGGGAGATAGAGGACTTGCCTATTTGATCATTGGGAAGCTTGAAGAAATTGTGCGAGAGGCTCGCTGGAGTCACAGTTGGAGACGGCTGAAGGAAGAGGATTCTTGGCCTAGATCGGACTAAGGAGGATGACCGAATGATCTAGTGCTTTTATAGAGCTAAGTCATGTCTTAATCAGGAAGAATTATGGCAATTTCATCGCGATTTGGGCTTAGGTTTCATCGTGGAGTTCTGAAGCTTCGCCTGAGCTCCTTGTTTCATAAGGAAGGTGAAGATCATGCTTATTCGATGGAGGATCTCTTGGTTAACAATCCTTCCAAGTTTGGAATGATTTTGTTGCAATTTGATGGAAGAATCTCTGATTGAAGATCGCTGATGTTGGGTTCAAGGGTTTTACTCAGATGAAGGCGGTGAAGGCTTATTGGTGAAGAAGATGACAAAAGGTAGTGGGGTAAACGTAGTAAATCTGAAAGTTGGGGGCCTAACTAAAGGAAATAGAGATTTAAGGGACTAGAATGCAAATTAGGTTAAGATGGACTCTGATTGGGCTTAAATTTTAGCCTTAGACTAATTTGAACCCAATGAATCTGATAGTGAACTTGGAATTTAGTTTTGACCAAGTTTGATTGGGTGATTTGCACAGAAACCCAAATTAGGGCAAGATCTCGTCTGAGACTCTGATGAAGGTCAAAATAGGTTAAGATGGTCAAACCAAGGGTACCAAACCATTTAGAATATTTTTTTGTGAATTTTAGGTGGTTTAGATGAATTTTATTCTGACCATAACCTCTTTAATTTATGCTGGTCTAAATTTAGGGTTTTGTGTTCAGATTTGGTTCTCGAAATGCATGAAACCCTATTGCTGTCTGTGTGGATCCACTCATTGGACTTTAATGCTCATTTCACCTTTGATTAACCCCTGATAACTCTCAGGCGATCATGTAGGATCATTTGTCACTTGATTTCCACTAGTTGAAGTTAGTTATGGATAATGGTGGTGTTACCATTATAGGGTCATAACATATGATTTTGCCGCACCCGCTACTTTAGTGAATTTCACTCCTCGCCGCGATTCAAGCGCACGTCGTGCATAAGGAGCATGACTGTTGCGATGCGCTCAAAATTTTGTCGTGTTTACGCTTTCAGGGTCGATCGCTCGCGACCGTTGGATAGTGATCCAACGGTCGAGATCACTCAAGCCCTCACCTTCATGAAGAGTGAAGCGTTGGAGTGGGATGAAGTAGTGCATTCGCAATTGTTGGATCATGTAAAGACCCGTTCTGTTCTGAGCCTTTTATGACGTTTGGACTGTCAGTTAGACGTCTGGACCCCTTCCCAGACGTTTGGAAGTTGAAAATTTTGTACGCGGGGTCGGTTCTACGTGCTTGCTGCGTGCAGACCACTTTTTTTCTTCTCTCTCTTCTTCTTCTCTCCCCTTCTCCGACCCTAGCTGCTCTCTATGTAAGAGCTCTCACCCCCCCTTCCTCTCTTCTTCACTCCACCACCACCACCACCTTTTTCCTCTCCACTGCCGTGAGAGGAACGAGTGAGAGAGAGGGAGCGAGAGCAAGAAGTGGCATGAAGAGAGGAGGAGGAGGTTGAGCTCGCGGGTTCGTAGGAGCTCGCCGGAGGGTGCACGGCCGGAGCGGCGCGTGCGAGAGGAGGAGTGCGTCGAGGGAGTCATCCCCGACTTCCTGTTGTAGCCGGAGCTTCAACGAGAGGGAGGAGTCGCAGCTGCACACGGCGATAGGATTAGGAGCTCGCCCTGGTTCTGGGATTTTCCCAGAATCAGACGTCTGGAGTGCCGTCCAGACGACGGGTTGGACGTCCGGTGATGACACCAGTCGTCTGAAAGCAAGGTTTTGTGAAGGTACATTTCTCTTGCGGTTACGGCCATGCAGGCCGCACTGTAGAGCCAATCTGTGTGGCTAAAAGTGGAAGATTTGGTCAGTCGCGCGCAGGGACGCTTTGGGAAGGTACGGGGCACGCCCTCCCACGTGTTTCGGACGTCTGGACAGCTTATTAGACGACCAGAGGCACTCCTAGACGACTGGAGGAGAGGTCGGACGTCTAGTGCTGAGCCCAGATGGTCAAGTGGGGGTTCTGGATGTATGAGGTCAATGCAAGAACTTGAGGTGAGACCCTGGTGACTTTTAAGATGTTTGGACCTTGTGCCAGACGTTTGGTTTGGTTCGGTTCAGCAGTCCTATTTTTGACCCATTTGGGGTCCGTTTTACGCAATCAAGATATCTATGGTTTCCTTGTGAGTTCCTCTACATGTTAGAAAGACTTATTTACTGTTCTGAATGTTCCATTGTGGTATGTTCCTTGGTATAGGTCTTCGATTTGTTGCATGTTCGGGGCTTGCAGAGGCACGTGAGTCTGCCGTTCGAGCCCCCAGTACTCCCAGATTGTCTGGTAGATTGGTTTCCTCCTGTTTTAATTATAAAACATGAATGCATATATGAAATTAGATAACTAGAAACCTAGGATGTGGCATGAATCCTAGGACAAGAAATACTTGCACTATTTGTATGCGTGGTTGAGATTGCTGTCATAAATGAATGAATAGAACTATAAATAATTGCCTGTTAATAAATACAAGCTGCTTGTGGAATATGAAATGCCTATGCTAGTTAAACAGTTACCTGTGACATTACTTGTTAGATATGTTAAATTGTGGAAATATGAGCTACCTGTGGAATATGAAATGCCTGTGCTAGTTAAATAGTTACCTGTGACATTACTTGTTGTATATGTTATTACTTGCTGTATATATTAAATTGTGGAAATGCGAGCTGCATGTGTATAATCCAAACCTGGTATGGAATAATATGGTGAATATAAGCATGAACTCTACGGGGAGTTAGGAGTAAAGCTCCTGTGGATGAATGGAAAGGATTTGGAAATGTGAGTGCGAAGTGTGCTGGCCCTTGAGTACGTGGTACCAAGGAGAGCGACTTTCCGCTGTTTAGTGTAGAGCTGAGCTAGTCGCCCTTGGGTTGGGACCCGAGGTTAGGATTGGCCACTCTACATCGAATTTTGTTGGCCCTCGCGTACACTGTATCGGGGAGCTACTAGTGTAGGGAGAGAGCTAGCCACCCCACGGGGTCGGGGTTCAGCTAGCCACCCTACACCGACTTGTTAGGTCCACTAGGCAAATCGGGGTAGTTAGACGAGGGTGCGCGGACTGTGGAGGGGCGAGACCCCCGTTTGGTTCTGAGGGGCTAGACCCCTGTTACTGAGAGGGTTATGCCCTGTATTGTTCTGCGTTGTACTTTGGGCGTACCCGCTAGCGGAAACGACTGACCGCATGCTAGTGCGGGGTAGCTACCCGTGCGCTTATGGCATGTGCCATAGTCAGCACTACGTCTGTCCGTGACCTTGGGGTGGTTGACTGGGTGTAGGATCACCACGGGGGACTCTCCCAGCCAGGAGAGCAGCACGTGTGCCTTCTACTCTTCGGAAAAGACTGCAATCAAGATCGTTCCCGCGAGGAACATACGAGATCAAGATAGAGATCTAAAAGTAAACCAATGGGTGAAAAGAAATGACTTAAAGTAAAATAATTGGAAAGGATAAATTTACCTGTTAGCCTTTACTACTTTAGTTAGTTTGGTTACCACTCTACTGAGCGTTTGCTGACTCCGTTTATTCATAACCCTTTTCAGGTCCAGGAGTTGAGCAACCCGAGTTACCGGCTGCAAAGGGCATTGGGCCCAGTCAAGCCCAACAGTAGTTCTTACTGTTGTTGTACTTCCTTTTGTTGGTGAGTTGAAACTTTATTACTATTATTGTTCTGTACTTTTGCTCTACTTTACTGTTGTGGTGGTGATATGTACTATTAGCAGCTTTTACTTCCTTTACTGCTTGTACTCTTTTACTGTTAGTTACTTTCCATAGTGAATGTGGTTACTTTCCTGCATTTTGGTTATTTCTTGTTGGACGACTAGGTCTTGGGATTAGTCGAGTCGAGCCGGTCTCGGGTCCTGTAGGGATTCGGGAACCGGGTTGTAACAGATTAAGATCCAACGATTGAGATCATGGCTTCTTTGATGAGGAGGAGGAGCGTTGTGGGAAGCTTGGGCTGCTTTGAGTGGATGGAATGGTGCTACGTGGTGCCATCCTAGCCGTCCATCTTTTTTCACTTGTAGAAGGTGCCATAGATGTCGGATTGGATCGATTTTTGTGCAGTTGGGCTTCGATCGTTGATCTAAACCCATCTGTACGGTTGGATTCTTCATTTGAGGTACAAATTTTACACCACCTTACCCCTTTGCGTCTGATTTTTGTCAGACTGTATCTGATGCTACGGAGGTTCGATTGGGGCAATCTCGAAGGTGTTGGACTCCAATCGTCTCCCTGATCAGATCTGTATTGTTGGATTTTCAATCCGAGGCCCCGATAAATGTTGCCCTACCTTTTGATCCCAAAAAAGGAAAATTAACTTATAATTTGTACAAACTAATCTAAATGCATGATGATGCATGTTATGCAGTATTTATAATGCATGGTGCTTCTATAGACCTAGGAATATGCTTAAATAGACATTTGAGGCCAATTAGATGTGTGCACATCACACCCCCATGCCTATCTTTTGCTAGTCCCTAGCAAAAGTACATACTATTTATAAAAGAATTAAGTTCAAATTACTTGGGCAGTAGTTATTTTTCAACACTGAGAAATTTCTACTAAGACATAAACTATAGAGACACAACAACGCGCGGGTGTCTATCAAAATGCAGACAGCCCCAAGTCCTTGCCTTATTCAAAAGCAAAAGCATCTTTTCCTTTTTCTTCTTTTCTAATTTTTCTGGATTTTTGAGTTTAGAGTTTCGGCACAATTTCTACGACTATCCAACCCACCCAAGACTCGAAGAGAACTCTAAGTTTTAGGCATTTTTTTATAATTGTGATAGACTCAATAATCAGTAATCAGAATGGACTTCAGGTTTCTACGCCACTAGGTGACCTTGAAAAGAAATTATGTCTAAATGTATATCTATCCGTACATTTTATTTTTATGAGGTCAACATAAAGGCGAACCCGGTGTATACATCCTTGGATTATTCTACTTCTCTTCTTATTCCTAAGTGTTTGGAATTATATGTGCATTTTGTGAACTGGGTTTTGGACAACAGGCCAGTTGGCTGTTACCCACGGCAAGTTGCCAACCATACTCGTCCGTTGAAGTGTGGCTTATTCATTTTTTTTCCTTCTTTTTTTCTATTTATCGTATTTTTTTCTCTCTATTTTTTTTAAAGTATGTGACTTCCTTTATCTAAGATTTACCTAAAAGTAGCGGAAAGAGAATGATCGTGTTGTTGGGCTTTGAACAATTAGCCAATGGTTTGTTACCCATGACAACTTGTCAGCCATACTAACCAAGAAGGTTCATTAGCTACCTAATTTATGTTAAAATCGTCGAAAAGTGAGTCAGTGCAAATGGTGTGTAGATGCCTGGACTATAAGTTCCCTTAAATTAGATGATGGGTTAATAAGTTATTTACTTATCACCCCAACCTATTTAACAAATTAAAAATGAATTTAGAATGGCGAGGACTCGAGAAACAAGTTCATATTTTAGTGGACACCCAAGCTGATTAAGCCCGATGACCTGAAGAATTTAAGTGTTCAGGTCCTATGTATCATTTCCTAAAGTTGACACATTTCTAAAGCCCAAGTTCTCTTTTCGTAATTTTTTTAAAAAAAGAGAAAATAGAAAATATCTACAGATCTAACAAAATAATTTAGATAAGGATAAGTATGTGAAGAGTCCAAGGAGTCTTCGATGTGTTTTCTTAGAGTCAATGTGACCCCCCAGTGACCCTAGGTAGAGTAGCCGATCATTTCCTTTTGAGAATTTTGCAATGCATAGTTAACTGCCTATTTGAGGTTTTGTTGATTTCGTGATCCTTCTTGCTGAGTACTGAATCTTGTTGAGTAGTGATTTCACATCTTTTAGGGTATTTGAATAGTTAACATATAATTGTGTATTTTTGGTGAAAACTGTGGCAGAAATTATTACATAAAAATAACTTGTTTTGTTCCATTAAAATAAAGATGCTTGTATGACTTGTTAAATGAAGAATTGGCAAATCACTAGAGAATTGAATAGACTAATTGTGCCATGAGATACTTGACTAGGAATGTCTTCATTCCATTCATGGTGTCACGAATTATTCAAGAATTAAATAGGTTAGAATTGGTAATAAGCAAGAAATACTTGTCACATTAACTGATGAATTAAATGATGCAATTATTGAGGCTTCTCTTAAGATTGGAAATGGAAGAAAGGATAGAATTATATGCCTTGTTTGGAAATAGGAATGAGAATAGTGAATGAGATGGGGTTTGATAATGGAAATTAATCAATACTTGGAACTTGAGAGGTTACTTGGAAGTCTAATCGATATCAATGGAAAGATCAGTTATACTTGTTAGGTGCAAAGACTAGCTTAGTGAGTGAGCTAGCCTCCCTGCAACTCATTTTGTTAGGTCGATTTGACCAACTGGGTAGCAGGGTACGCAGGTATGTGTTACTGTTGCTAGTGGTTTGAGCTGTTTATTTTCATACCCTGTAGTGGAATTGACTGGCCGTGTCCCAGTGCTGTATAGCTCCTTGCATGTTTATCGTGTGGATCATAGTTACCACTTCACCTTGTTATCTAAGACCTTAGGATGGTTAATTTGGTGATAAGGCAAGTACGGATCGTCTCTTTGGCCAAAGGGGTGTACTGCTGTATGCAAACTATTGCCTAGGATACCGTAGTGAGATCTCTTCAAAACTTTCGAGGAGGTTAATTTGCGGGTAGAAATGACTGAAATATTTGAAGGAAAAATAATGGGTTGAATAATAGAAAAGCCCATGTAATTGAGAATAGTACATATTTTTCTTTGTTTCTTACACTTGCTTAGTTTTACTCATTCTTTTCCATTTTGCTACGCAATTCAGCATTTGCAGACGCTTTCTGTGGATTCTGTTCTTCGGACTTGGCAAGATACATTTGAACTTTGCAGTTGTAAGGGCTGACGATGGTGGTTCAAGTGTAGCACCATAGTCTGGTGGTTGTAGTTTCAATCCCTAGTTCTGATAGCCTTTCATTTTGTTTTCTACATCACATTGTTCTAGTTTCTTGCAATACTCTATTTTGCTTTTTTCAATTACCTATTGATATCTGATGGCTATGATTGTTCTAGTGACATATTTTCTAGTTTAGCTTTTCCTTTTCATTATATATATATATGTGATGTCATGAGTTGTGTATGAATTTATTATTTTATGTTATGTGATTGATGACCAAATCTTTCGAAAATTGGTAAATCGATTTGGGTTCCTACTGTGGGGTCTTGGGTCATAGCATCTTGCAAAGAGGTTTGACACCTAAATGACTGCTTGTATAGATAGATCACTTGCCTGAGCCTAAATTAGCAATTAGGATATTTAATACACCCCTACACCTTAGGTAGACTTTGAATGACATTCACTACACCTGGGTCCTTATCAGGTTGACTCATAGATGGTACAAGAAACACATTTAGCTTCGGTGCCTAGGGGGGTCTAACAAACACCAATTAGTGACGAAGTAAAAGGTATAAGATCAAACAAGGAATCGTAAAGATGTGTTCCTACTGTAAGACCTAGCACATTTAGCTGTGTATCAAGCTAGCAATCAGGCATGCCAGTGTAGATCTCAAAAAATAAAAAAGATGACATACATGATTATGGTTGCTTGTTCTGCTAAATCATGCGCATCCTCCTAAATCTATATATACCCCTTGACCCCTAAACCCTTGACTCACACTTGGAGGCCTTGGAGACTTTAGGGTGACCCAAGGCAACTACCAACCCATTTTAAGGTTGTTGATGGCCCAATTGGGTTTGTTGATGCCCAAAAGAAGGTTTTCAAGAGAATCTCTTTTAAATGGGTGCTTAGAAGTGTGATCCAATGAGATTCTTTGAAATTAAGCTCAAAATTAGTAATGTGTTGTTTAAGGAATCTAAAGATGGAGGTTTTGAAAGAGAGAGAATGTGTCAAAGTTGTACGAATCTTGAGTAAAAAATCTAGTCAATTAGTAGAGTTGAAGGCCACAATCTAAGTTGAGCAAATGGCTAAAAGATGGCCAAAGGTCAACAATGTGGAGAGCAAAGCACAAGTTTCTAAGAGAGTTAGCTACTATATGATAGTGTTTAAGGAAGAGAATCTCATTCTCCTTTTGGAAATTCTTTTGATTTCTTTTAAGGATAGGTTGGTATCTTGTAGATATTAGCTTTTCGAACAATTAATAGATAGTTATGGAATTGAAACAAATCATAGGTTTAAGCTCAAGCTTAATAAACGTAAACTAGCTCAAGTTTGAGCTCAACCTAGCTTACATAAGCTGACTTGAATTTGGCTCATGAGTCAAACGAGTCACTTGTGACTCATCAATTTAAGCATGACAGATTGATATGGTACGAAAATCAAAGCTAAAGAGAACAAAAAAAAAAAAAACATGTAAAATTATATAACTTAGGTTATAATGATTTTTCCCAATGATGGGCATATAATAATATATAAAATACATGTACTTTTTTGTGCATATAAAGAGAGATATGCATATAAATATGCACATAAAAGCTAATTAAGCTGATGAGTCGAAATCTAGCTAGGAACTGAGCTTAAATGTTTATTGATTTTGAGCTTGTCAGTGTTATGTTTTGTCGAGTTCTAATTGGATGCCCATCTCTGGTGATGACCTCTGAGAGCACTGACATGCATACCAACGAAGGGTCGTACTTGCAAACGGCATGTGCTCGATGAGTGGGATAGACAAGTCCCTATTAGCGAATTATATTCCTAGTAGAAGTAGGAAAGTAGGGTTACCCAAACTTGAAGAGCAGCACGGTCCTATTGTAGCACGCAGCCAATCATGATAGCCTGTTGGGTTGGGAGCCCAAGTGATAGCCAATTCTTTTACTTTTTTTGGGGTTAACCTCTATTGCCATTTTCTTGGAGTCCTGATCGCAGATTATGCTAATATCGCATGAAAGGGAGGTTGACTTAACCAGCCTCCTAATTTTATTTTCTCTCTCCTTCCACCAACCTCCGTTGCGATCTAATTTTCTAATGGTGTCTTTCTTCCTTGCTTCGCTCTTGTGACGACGTGATGACATCAAATCTCATTTTAGATTTTTTTTCTTATTCTTCGACCAAGTATCCCATTTCTTCATTTTTTAATTTATTTTTTATTTAAAACTTGTTTCACACCAATTTTGAGTTATTTATTCTCTTTAAAATTTATTAAGTTATACTTGTAAAATGAATTATGCATGGAGATATGAATACATTTGCCATTTTCTTCTTGTTGGTCCCTTGTTGCCATTATAACTTTTACGTAGGTTTCTCTATTTGAAAAAATTATGATTATTTGTATGTGCTCATACGATAACATGAATGTTAGATTATTTAAAAAATATAAATTAATTGTAAATTACATTAGCATTATGCCTACAAGCACATTATTAAAGATAACAAATAAAAATAATGAGATTCTTACATTTTAATTTTACATAATATCTCCCACATTAAAAAATAAGCACAACTAACTTACCTACAATTTAAGAGTAAATATGTCTTTTACCACCTTATCGTACATTCTAACACCCATTTCTAAGTAAACACCTATCTTTAGATCACGAGATAACCTCTATTCCTAATCCTCATTTGGTAAACACAAATAAGGGTTAATCCCTATTTACAATGGCGATATAGATTTGCCCCCCTCGATGTGCGTATCATCTTTTTGTTGAGTGTAGGTACCCAAACCTGTTAGGCTGCAAGTAGACTTAGCCATTAGCATGGGCTGGCCTAGGTTAGGAAATTAACCATTGGGTTGGCCCAACATGGCTCTAGCTCTTGCCCATTCACCATCAGTCGGGCTTGGGTATTCTTCTTTTTGACCTGACCCAGCCGATGTGGTACAACATCAAGTATGGAATTAACTGATGGATGCAACCGTTCCACCAATCCAATCTTAAGATGTAGTTCTGATTTTATTCTGACATTGCAATCCCAATGGAGGGGATAATGATAATCATTGACAATTTTGTCCTCGTCATCATATTAGCGTCTATTTTGTATGTGTTCATCCTTGCCTTTCAAATCTCTCATCTCTTCTTCGTTTCCTTGTCATTATAAAAAGGATAAAATACGTATTCCTAATTTCCAATCATTTTGTTTAGTCACATAAGGAAATTGAATGAAAAGCCATCTTGGCAAAAGACGGGGAAAACATTTTTAGCACTAGACATGTTCTTTTCCTCGCGTAGGTAGGTAAACATCACAAATTAATCAAATTTCAGATTCACTATCTATGATCAGGGGAAAAAATGTTCATTTTTAGTGCTGTAGAGTCTGACATGGTAGGTTAAAGATAACCTCACTTTCTATTTCAACTGTGCATCCCATGAAGTCAGATTTAAAAAAAAAGACAGCCTCTAATTAGCAGATGACAGAAAACCACTATCGGGTGTTATAAGGCAAGAGGACCTTTAATTATCTTCAGATTCTAAAATGGGAATCCCAATGATTGAATCCCAGTATACCCCATTTTTAAACATTTCCTATTTATAATATGAACAATAAGATCATGGTCCTTAGAACACGTCCTCAGGTAGTGATCAAGTCCCACAATTCACCTTTTCGAAAGGCGCTTCCATTCCCCCATTGCTGTTTTGGCGATTCCGTTCTTTCTTTTTTAAGTCTTTCTCCTCAGCTTTGGATTCAGATTAAAGATCGCTCTTTACGTCATCTGTGGTTTTCGCTTCCCATCCCCGGCCCTCCACCTTGCACCCCTCTTTTTTGCATATATTAGTCTGCTCTACGGTTATTGTTGTCGATTTAATTTGTTTCCTGTGTCGCTTTTGTTTGGGCTTTTCCTGTCTTTGTTTTACGGGAAGAATCCATGGGAAGGGTTTAAAAGTCGTAGTTACTTTTAACTCCTTGTGGTGTTTTCTCTCAGTTAGTTGTTATGGAGAATAGTGAGCTGGAAATCAGGTCAAGAAGTTATTACATTAGAATGAAGATGTTGCAGAGATAACTGTATCTGATTAGGACTTGATGGACCCCGGGAAATGGAATAGATGCATTCACTTCACCATTATCACCTATGAAAAGTTGAGAAGTAGAGCGGTGATTGAAGTTCTTACTAAGGGTGGACCTTTGCGCAACCACCCACTATTATTGAAGTTGCAGAGAAGAGGTGGATGGCGAGCTTTGCAAATGAAGCTGACGTCAGGGCTGTCCTAAATAAAAATCCTTGCATTTTGATAGAGACCTTATAGCAATGGAGGCAGGACAGAAGGGAATGAGACCATCTGATTACGCCTTTGAGAGAGTATGCATGCTTGTGGATTCAATTTTTTGACCTACCCCTTGAGTACGTGCATCGAAAAAGCTTTTGTGGCAGCAAAAGATATGGATTTAGATGAAAGGAGAGGTGGTCGATCTGTGAGAATGAAAGTTGAGATGGCAGCCGATAAGCCTCTTGTACGCAAATTAAAACTCAATCATGTCCTTGCAGGATCGATAATCATTCCTTTGCGATATGAATGATTTCCCTGATTGTGCTCATTTTATGGAAGAATTGGCCACCAATAATAGGACTGTGATGAATTATTGAAAGTAAGAAGTAAGATATCAGAGGTTCCTTAGCTCATTCGAGGGAAATCTTAAAGGAGTAAATACAATTAAAGTATGAAAACTCTTTTTGCGAGCTGAGAAAAAAGTAACAAACAGGAATGTGGGGAACATAGGCGGGCAGACAATCATGCAGTAGTACAAATCAACGTCAAAAGAAGCAGAGAAGGGGGATGAGGATTTATTTCCGAAGTGTTTAGATGCTGATACTCACTTGCATTGACGGATTAAGATTGTTCAAACTGAAAGAAAAGGAGAGGGGGAGGATCCCAACAGTGGTATCGAGCAACATGTTGCAAATTTGGAACCGGTTCACGGGCTGTCTATTCTGAATTGTTCTGTTCCAGAAATGTCTACGTCAGTTATTCCCCCAAATCCCATAATCTGTGCTGTTGAATTTTCTTCTTTGTCTCTTGCGATGAGCTCGGATCTCTCTCCACTTAAACAAATGTTTGATGATGAAGCTCGAATGCTGCAATCTTGCAGTATGATCACTGATCCTCGATGAATCCTTGTTTGTGGGTTAATTGAATGCGTAAATGTCTAAATATTAGATTAATATTTATATGTACATAGCATACATTAATATGTAAATAGATTAGTTTATAAATTTATTTTAATACATATTTCATACATTAGATTTGGGAGTCTAATTGCATCAATTGAGATGTAATTATTATATGATGACATAGAAATTCATGTTGAAGTTAGTGAGATTTTAGAGAGATTTTTAGTCCCATACTGGAAGTAGGCAAACCTCTTAATGGGTATAAAAGGCTTCTACCTTCTATGGCTTATGTAGCAAAGAGTGAGAGGTGGAGTTGGGGACCACGTCGTGTTTCCATAAAACAAGAATTTCCTTAAACGTCTATATAATGGTCACGAGGGGACTCTCATTTGACATACAATAAGAGCAGAAAAACTCTCTCCACTCTCTCCCTCTCTCTCATTCTTGTCTCTCTTGCTTGGTGTGTTCGTTCGACGTGAAATTGGTAGAAAAATCTCCAATCACTTTTGTTGATATTGCGTAAGGAGATTGAGAGATCCATGAGAAGTTTTTAGTTGGTCAAATCATTTAGTTGGTAGATCAATCAGGAATTTGGTTGGAAACCAAAATGCCTCGGCTACATTCTCTTGAGGTGGTTTTCGAAGACGTCTAAGATCGGAGTGTGCCGAATCTTGGAGGTGGATCATCGTATCCTGGTAGGAGTTTGTTAGACCCTGATGCACTGGTATTGTGGGGGGCGATCATTCTCTAAGGGAAGTCCTTAATGGATACTTAAATCGAAATAAAATCTAATCCCTTCTTATTTTATTTATTTTTACTATTGCATTTTATTTATTCTTTATTTTATTCTAGATCTTGCCAAATCATATTTAAATTGCTTGATTTAATATTTTTGATCTATGCAAAAACGTTGGAAATGTATATGTTTTTATTTATTTATTTCCTATATGCATTTATTTCAACAATCTTAGAGAAGATATCACTTACATCTAAACTATTTGGGATGTCAGAAATGACTTTTAAATCATGTGTAGACTTATTTGATATGCCCAAGAAATTTGGTGGAGCCAAGGTACATATTTGTACTGATATTGGAGCCAATGTACATATTTGTACTGATAGATCGTTCTTTTCCTCCTATCAGACCTGCAGTGGCGGGATTGTGAAGATGGAGAACGACTCTGCAGCCAAGGTGCTGGAATTCGGATGCGTGGACTTGAGGTTTTCCTCAGGGCAATCTAGACACTGTGCAGGGTGTTGCATATTTCTACTACGAAAAAGAATGTTCTTTCTAGTTCCTTGTTAGTTAGAGAGGGTTTTCAGTTAAACTTTAAATTTAATAAAGTTGTTATGTTGAGACATGGAATATTTTATGGAAAGGAGTATTTGGCAGATTTTGATCTATTATTTAGAGTGAGATGTGATGTAGATGTATCATCTGGAAATGCTAAATAATGTTAGTTTCCATTCGATTCAATCTATTTGCAGTAATATTGAATCTTGTGATATATGGTATGGTGATTGGATCATGTAAATTTCAATCGTTTACAAAGAATGATGAAATTAAATATGATTTCTGGATACACCATAAATAAAACTAAGAAATGCCAGATATGTGTGCAAGTTAAACAAACTAGGAAGCCTTTTCACTTTATTACTAGAGATACTGAGGTTCTAGACTTGGTGCAAACGGATATCTGCGAATTTAATAGTGTGTTGACTAAAGACAATAAAAAATATTTTATCACCTTTATAGATGACAGTAGCAGATACTGCAATGTGTATTTGCTTAAGTCTAAGGATGAAGCATTAAGTAAATTCCTCATCTTTAAGAAATAAGTAGAAACACAAACTGAGAAAACTTTTAAGAGACTGAGGTCAGATAGAGGAGGGAAATATACGTCCAATTTATTTGATGAACAATGCCAAACTTTTGGTATAATTTATGAAGTGATGACCCCATATTTCCCTCAATCTAATAGGATAGTAGAGTAAAAGAACATGACCCTAACTGACATAGTCAATGCTCTCTTGCAAAGCCTAGGATTACTTACTTACATGTGGGGGGAAGCTTTGAATACGGCATGCCATATTCTGAATAGAGTTTCCCTCAAGCATAAGGAAAGTAGTTCATTTTAGATTTGGAGAAACAGGAAACCAAGTGTGAAATACCTTAAGGTGTGGAGCTGCCTTGCAAAAGTGGTTGCTCCTGAACACAAGAGGAAGAAGCTTGGACCTAAGATAGTTAACGCGGTCTTTCTGGGTTACATTGGTAACAGCTATGCCTATAAATTTTTGGTTATAAAATTTGAGATTTCAGGCATAGGTGTCAACACTATTTTTGAGCTTCGCGATGCTACATTTTTTGAGGATGTCTTCCCTATGAAGATTGATTACCTCAAAATGTGACTTCAGATGATCTAGCCACCACATCTGGTTCTATTTTTGATTAAGTGGAAAGGATCTCTAATGTAGGGGCTAGCTCTTCCTGTTCTAAACCCAATCAAGTAGAAGAGTTTGAACCTAGGAAAAGTAAAAGACCAAGAATTGCCAAGGATTTGGGAGGTGATTTTATTACTTACCAAATCGAAGGTGATCCCCCAACCTATCATGGTGCTATGGCTTCTTCTGAAGCTAAGCACTGGAATGATGCAATTAAGAATGAGATGGACTCAATCATCTCTAATGCCACTTGGGAGTTAGTTGATTTACCTCTAGCGTGTTCTACTATTAGGTGTAAGTGGATGTTTAAGAGAAAACTCAGGCCTGACAGATCTATTGAAAAATACAAAGCTAGACTTGTTGCTAAGGGGTTCAAGCAAATGGAAGGAATAGATTATTTCGATACCTATTCTCCAGTAACTAGGATAACTACTATCCAGATGCTGATTGCATTATCTTCTGTTTATGATCTCACTATCCACCAAATGGATGTGAAGACCGCCTTTCTTCATGGCGACCTTGAGGAGATCTATATGGACCAGTCTGAGGGATTTGTAGCTCTTGGGAATGAGAAAAAGGTTTGCAAGCTTGTTAAATCTCTTTATGGTTTGAACAAGCACCCAGGTAATGACATGGAAAGTTTGATCAGACTGTACAATCTTTTGTCTTTGTAGGTCAACAAATCTGACAGGTGTGTCTACTCTATGATTAAGGGTGATATGTGTATTGTCCTATGCCTATATGTAGATGATATATAATTGTTTGGATCAGACATTAGAATTATGAATGAAACTAAGTTGTTCTTGAGTAGTAAGTTTGAGATGAAGGATATGGGTGTTGCAAATGTGATCCTAGGCCTCAAACTGATTCGGTCAGCAGAGGGGATAGTTATTTCTCAATCTCATTATGTTGAGAAGGTTCTTGAGAAATTTGGCTATGAAGATTGCAAGGCTGTAAGCACTTCTTTTGATTCATCAAAAACTCTATAAGAACAAAAGTGGAACACCTGTTTCACAGTTAAGATAATCACAGATTATCGGAAGCTTGTTGTATTTGGCTAATTGTACTGGACTAGTGACGTGCCTTCGTGCGTGTGTGTTAAGAGGTGTCGTTATAGTTGCACTTGATACGTCGGTTTTAAAAGAAGTAAACGGAGGTGAGTCCGAGTGTCGATCTCAGGGAGGCGTGGAAATCGGATTTTGTTTACCACTTGTTGTCACGAAAAAGGCGGAGTTTTGCTTGCGAAAGAGACGGTTTTGAAAAGTGAGAGATAGAGAGAGTTTAGGGTTAGAAAGCTCTTGGTTTTGATCATGCACTTTAAATAGAAATTAAAATGGCAACTAAATGGAAAATAATTTCATTAAACATGCATTCATAGTTCATGGTTTACAATATTAAATACATGCTTCAACAAAAGTAAATGAAAGCTTAAAAGAGAGAGAGAGAGAGGTAGAGAGAGAGAGTGGAGAGCGACGAGGCAGCCACGGCGGTGGAGGAGGCTCCGTCGGCGGCTCGTCGTCTCCGGCGATTACAAGAGTGCCTAAGACTAGCTAGGAGAGGAGTGGAGTAGTTGCAAGTGGGAGAGGATGCCTTGAATGGTGGTAGAAGGGGGTTTAAATAGAGTTAAGGGCTTCCTAAAAGAAGAATGTGCTTTAGCGACATCCAGAACGTCGCTAAAATCGCTTCCAGATACGTCGGTGAAGGCCTTCTGCCGCCGGTCAGCCGCCCGCCCCTCTCTCTCTTCAGGCGCGATCCGTGGATGTCGAACGAGAGCCGTCCGATTGATGATCGGACGGCTGAGATCCTCCCGCGCCTGCGCTAGGATCGCGCTTCGGGCGCGCGTGCGCGCGCGCGTGGGAGGTGGGGCGCTGTCGTCGCGCCGCGTGGCGCAATCCTAGCCGCTCGCTTCTGATCGCGGGGCTCAATTTTGCCGCGCCCTTCGCCCGCAAGTGATTTCCGCTCCGCGCGATTCGAACGCGCGTCGCCGCGACCCGGGCGTGCGCGCTAACCGTTGCGCCACGCCCGCACTTTGTCGCGGCGACCGCGGGCGAGCGCGCGGATCTCGGCCGTTCGATCGAAGATCAACGGCCGAGATGCGTCCTTGGCTGGCTTGGGGGCATGCGAGCGGCGGGGGCGGGGCGACGTGGCGCGTTCTAGGCCGTTGATCTCCAGATCAACGGTCAGGATTTCTTGGGCCCATTGTGGGAGCTCCGGATGTCGGATTTGGCCGATCTTGAGTCCGTTAGACTCCGTTCGTCGTCCTGAATCCATCCGTGCGGTCCGATTGGTCATCTGAGGCCTGCTTTGACAAATGCTTTACACAAATGGCCATTAATACAGTTTATAAGCAATCTTGGTACTTGATGCATGCAATGCTCCTATTCTACTTTATGTTGTGCCTTTTATTCTAAAGATGGGCCATATTCAACCTAATTACTACCCCCTTGTGTGGTGTTATCATACCCCCATGCTTACTCCTTGCTAGTCCCTAGCAAGGTTTATTCTAGCCTTTATTTCTTTGGCGAATTCAAGAAGTAATTGCTTAGGCACTTCGTTACTTGTCAATAAGAGGAACTATACGAAGATCTTAATCTACAAAGACTAAGCAGCGCCCGGGTGTCTGCCAAAACCCGAATCCTTGCTTTGTATATATAACTATACTTATGTATACGTATATATCTATATATGTCTTTTTAGAATTTTTAGAATTCAGTGTGGGTTGGTAACTTTTTACGGCTACCCAACCCACCCAAAACTCGGTCAAAACCCTAAGTGCTAAGCATCTTGGTGTGAATGTTGTGATAGACTTACTTAACGGTAATTGAGACAGACTTCGAGTTTCTACGCCTCTAGGTGACCGGAAAAGAAAATAAATTTTTGCCTGAAGGTGTATTTGTTCGATTGGTAGCTTTCTCCCTACGTTCATTTTACTTGGGGTCAACACAAGGATTTTCCAGTGTATATCTCCCCGGCTTGTACTACTTCCCCGCTTCTTCCTTAGGTGTTTTTGGTCTTCTTTTTTTGTGCAATTATTGAGCTGGGCTCTGGACAACCGACCAATGGGCTGTTACCCACGATCACTTGCCAGCCATACTTGTGCGGTGAAGTGTGGTTTATTTTCTTTTCTTCTTTTTCCCTTTTTTTTTTTAATTATTATTATTATTATTATTTTTTACGTAGGTGGCTTCCCTAATCTCAAATGTACCTAGAGGCAGCGAAAAAGAAATGGCCTGTGGCTGGGTTCTGGACAACCTGCCAATGGGCTGTTACCCACGACAACTTGCCAGCCATACCACCCTAGAGAGTTCATTAGCTACCCAATTTCTGTCAAAATCTCCGAGAAGTGAGTCTGTGCAGAAATGTGTGCAGATGCTTAGACTCAAAGTTTTCCTGAGTTAGAGGATGAGTTGATAAGTCGTATACTTATCACCTTATTTAGTAGGTGGATTAGAATAGCTTAAAGTTGCCAGGACTCACCGCTAAATCTATATTTTAACGGACACCAGGGCTGATTAAGCCTGAAGGCCTGAAAAGTCTAAGTGTTTAAGTTCTTTTTGTATTATTTCCCACTATTGACAAGTTTCTAATACCTAAGTTTTTCTTCCTAAATTCAATTTTTTTTTTTTTATTCATTCAGACTGATTAATTAAGCTCAGGATTATGCAATTTACCATCCCCCCCATGCTTAAGTTGGACAATGTCCTCATTGGCAGATTCATGGATGCAGAAGGGTTTAAAAAGATAGTACCTGAGTGACGTAGACTACCAGATCAGTCTGAATCCGCTGGGTTGCCTCCCAGGAAGCGCTGAGTTTAACACTTCCAGCTGGGCGGTGCTTGGTGTCAGCCCTCAACAAGGGTGACACTTTCCTTGGGGGGTACCTGGGCCAGGAAATTCTTCAATCTTTGACCATTGACTGTAAAGGTGTGCCCGGTATTAAGATCGGCGATTTCGACTGCCCCATTGGAATAGGGCTTGACCACCCGAAATGGTCCTGTCCATTTGGACCTAAGTTTCCCTGGAAAGAGTTTCAGGCGTGCATCAAATAGCCAGACTTGTTGGTTTGGCTCAAAGGTTTTCCAATGAATGAGTCGGTCGTGGACGGCTTTCATTTTCTCCTTATATAGCCGACTATTGTCAAAGGCGTCCCGACGAATTTCTTCAAGCTCAGATAATTGAAGAGTCCTTTGCGCACCAGCTAACTGGGGATCCATGTTACATCGCTTAATAGCCCAGTAAGCCCGGTGTTCCAATTCGACAGGGAGATGGCAAGCTTTGCCAAAGACCAAGCGGTAAGGTCACATGCCTATCGGGGTCTTAAAAGCGGTCCTGTATGCCCACAGGGCATCATCAAGTCGTGTGGACCAGTCTTTCCTGTCAGGTCTCACAGTCTTCTGTAAAATGTTCTTGATTTGTCTGTTTGAGACCTCAGTCTGCCCATTTGTTTGTGGATGATACGGGGTGGCAATGCGGTGGTTTACCCCGTATTTTCTAAGTAGGGCACGGAACTGGGAATGGATAAAATGGCTTCCACCATCACTGATCATGGCCTTGGGTATTCTAAACCAGGAAAAGATGTTCTTCTTTACAAAGTCCATGACCGTCTTGTGATCGCATCGTCGGGTGGCGACGGCTTCAATCCATTTGGAAACATAGTCTACCGAGACCAGGATATACTCGAAGCCGTTGGATGGTGGAAAGGGGCCCATAAAATCGATACCCCAAACGTCGAAAATTTCGACAATCAAAATGGGCTGAAGGGGCATCATATCTTTTTTGGTCATTGTCCCTAGTGTTTGGCATCGTGAGCAAGTCTTGGCAAAGATGTGTGCATCCTTCAATAGGGACGGCCAATAAAATCCAGACTGCAAAACTTTTGCAGCTGTTTTCTTGCCAGAGAAATGGCCGCCACATGCTTGGTCATGACAAAAGGAAAGCACACTCTGAACTTCGTCTTCGGGGAGGCACCTCCTGATGATCTGATCAGCACAGAGGCGAAACAGCATGGGATCATCCCAGAAATAGTGCTTGGCCTCAGCCAAGAACCTGTCCCGTTGCTGTCTGGACCAGCTGTGCGGGGTTTGTCCTATAACCAGGTAGTTGACATAGTCAGCATACCATGGCATTTTCTTGTCTTGCACGGCTAGGATGTGTTCATCAGGGAAGGTATCAGATAGAGGTAGGGAGGGTCCAATGTGGTCTGGATGAAGTCTTGGCAGGTGGTCAGCCACCACATTTTTCGATCCGGCCTTGTCTTGGATTTCCAGGTCAAATTCCTGCAAAAGCAGGATCCATCTGATGAGCCTGGGTTTTGCGTCCTTTTTGGCCAACAGGTGCCGGATGGCTGAATGGTCGGTGTAGATAGTCACGTGGGATCCCAGCAAGTATGATCGGAATTTTTCCAGTCCAAAGACTACAGCAAGCAACTCTTTTTCTGTGACCGTATAATTACGTTGGGCCTCGTCCAACGTTTTGCTCGCGTAGTAGATCACCACGGGCTTCTTGTCTTGCCTTTGTCCCAGGACAGCGCCTATGGCAAAATCTGATGCGTCACACATAATCTCAAAATCCTGGGACCAGTCTGGGGGTTGAAGTACAGGTGCGGTGGAGACTAAGTCCCGGAGGGTATGATAAGCTTGGGTGCAATCAGGAGACATGTGGAAAGTGGCGTCGTTGGCTAGAAGGTCGGTCAAGGGTTTGGAAAGTTTGGAAAAGTCTTTGATGAACCTTCGGTAGAAGCCAACATGTCCTAGGAAAGAGTGAATCTGTCGGACCGAACTAGGTGGAGGAAGTTTGGAAATTAAATCAACCTTAGCTCGATCTACCTCGATGCCCTTATGCGAAACGATGTGTCCGAGGACAATTCCTTCTTGAACCATAAAATGGCTCTTTTCCCAACTTAACACCAAGTTAACCTCGATACATCGTTTCAGGATTTTCTCCAAGTTGCTCAAACAATGGTCGAATGAATTCCCGAATACAGAGAAATCATCCATAAAGACCTCCAAGTATTCACCCACCATTTCTGAAAAAATGGCTAGCATGCAACGCTGGAAGGTCGCGGGTGCGTTGCATAACCCGAACGGCATTCGACGGAATGCAAACGTGCCATACGGGCAAGTGAATGTGGTCTTTGAAGGTTCTACCCTTGTACTAGGAGGGGTGAGATCAGCGTGACAAAAAAAATGCGGAATGAAATATATAAAGCAATCTCACAAAAATAAGCAATCACAAAATGTACACAGGAATTTTTAGGTGGAAACCCAAACCGGGTGAAAACCACCACCTAACCCTCTCGAGTTAGGATTTTCCGATCAACCTAGTTGATCAAATCCACTAACCGAATCACTTTGAAACGAGAGTGATTCAACCTCAATACAACCACGCTACAAGTACGAGGGTAGCGTTCCTCAACCCCTTCTCTCCACGAGAAGGATTTTGTCCCACGAAGGAGACAGGAATTCGCAAAGCGAATACCCAACCAAATAACAAAGATAAAATAAACAATAGTCCTATAGAGCCAACAAAATAATTAAACCTAGCTTCTATAGGAAATAGGAAACTCCCCTTTGCAAGGAGTGCGTCGACGATGACGCGGGTGCGTGAGCCACGCGACGGCGCAACTTCGCTCTCGTAGACAACGGCGGGAGAGCGGGTGCGCAACGGTTGGATGCTCTCAAGATGTAGAACTTGAGCTTAGAGAGCAAGAGCTTCTTGGACACAAGAGTGTGAGAGTGTATAGCTAAGTGTGTCTTGTGTCTTTCTTAGTGTATATCTTGTATGTATGTGTGTTGCAAAGGCTCCCCTCTATTTATAGAGGCCTTAGGAAGGCTTTGGAAGGCTTAAGAAAGGTTCTATAGCCGTTGGTTGCAAAGCCCAAGAGAATCAGGCCGAAATCAGGACAATGATTACATTTGACAGGGTTATCAGACGTCTAACTCTGGCATCAGACGTCTGGAAGGCCACTTTAAGACGTCTGATTTCAAGGTCAGACGTTTGATTCTATGCGGGTTTCTCCCTGACTTGAATCAGATCTAAACAGGGTTTTTGTGCAAGTCCATCAGACGACATACAGGACGTCTGGCAATATGTCTGGACGTCTGGAAACCTACTTTTACTGTGGGAATTGATTTCCAAACGTTGCAACGGCTAGAAAATCTCTGAGAAGAGATTTTGGGTCAGCCGAGGCAAAACGTCATTTATCAGACGTCTGTAAAGTCCTATGGACGTCTGATAAGGCTCTAACGGTCATAATCTTGAGTGTTTTCTAAGCCAGCCAACGGTCCACTAATTGGACGTCTGGCAAAGTCATCAGACGTCTCCTAAGACGTCTGGTCTAAGGTCTGGACGTCTGAATTCATCAGACAGAACTAACTATGTCCAGCCTAACAGTTATCAGACGTCTGAAACAACAGTCAGACGTCTTAAAATGCTTTATCAGACGTCTGATTTTGGTATTAGACGTCTGGAAATGCTGTTTGAGCCCCATATTGGTTTTCTAAGTATTCTACAGAAAACCTAAGTATCCTAGGGTTGTGCAGGTGTTCCTAGGACTACTTTTAGGGTACTTTGAGGCTCTTTAACATAATGTTCTAAGGAATCAAAAAGAGCAAGAAAATAAAGACAAGAGATACATGAAAGGATAAAAAAGAATCTATCCTATTCTTCTTGTCTTCCATCTCCAATCTTTCGCTCCACGCGAACCTCCTCTGTTTTCCGTCAAGCTCCTCCAATCCGTCCTGGATGCGAGCTCGAACTCCATCTAAACACGTCCACATTTGCAATTGACCTGAAATCTAGGACTCAAATTGCAAATGTTAAATAACACGTGTTTTGTTATCATCAAAACAAATGATCGTGGTGCTCTAGCACCAACAGTCTTTTCCTGATCTTCCGGAGCAATTGCGACTTGGTTATATCCTGAATATCCATCCAGGAAGCAAAAATACTTCTGCCCTGCCAATCTTTCAAGGATTTGGTCAATGAATGGAAAGGGGAAGTGGTCCTTCTTAGTGGCTTCATTAAGCTTCCTATAATCAATACACACCCGCCATGCGGTGGTGGTGCGGGTGGGAATGGATTCGCCATGATCATTAGTGACAACGGTGAGCCCAGCCTTCTTTGGAACCACTTGAGTGGGGCTCACCCAGGGGCTATCAGAGATAGGGTAGATGATGTCGGCGTCGAGCCACTTGATAATTTCTTTTTTAACGACCTCCCGCATGTTAGGGTTTAACCGTCTCTGCATCTGGCGGGAAGGTCGGCCCCGTCTTCCAGGTAAATCTTGTGGGTGCAATAGGTGGGGCTAATTCCTCTTAGATTTGAGATGGTCCAACCAATGCGGCCCGATGTTCTGAAAGAGTTGCAGTCAACCTTAGTTCCTGATCCTTGGTTAGATGGGAATTAATAATCACTGGGAAGGTCTGGCCAGGTCCCAAGAAGACGTACTTGAGATTCTCGGGCAATGGTTTAAGTTCAGGTGCGGGTGGGACCACAGTTGATGGGAATGGAAAGGGCGGTAGTTGATCAGCATCGATTTCTTCAAATGGTGTCATGTGATGATACTCAGCCTTACAGAGGTCCATAGGTAATGATGGTGACGAGTCAGAACTACGGGTTTGGTGGTCTGAGACAGAATTGAGGGTAAGGCATTCCTCGATTAAAGTTTCCACGGGATCATGTTCCTCAATGTAATCACAATCAAAAGACTTTGTTGCCCGGAAGATATCCAATTGCATTTTCCTATCTCCGAAGGCGATTTCCATACATCCCGTGTCGCAATCGATGTTTGCTTTAGCCGTGGCTAAGAAAGGTCTGCCTAAGATTATGGGTGCGTTCTGTAATTTTTCAGGGACTTCCATGTCGAGCACCAAAAAGTTGACTGGGAAATAGAAGTCCTTGACCCGTACAATCACGTCCTCGACAACCCCCTTCGGGGTTTTCACTGATCTATCCGCCAGCTGGATGGTGACAGGGGTTGGTGCCAGCTCCCCAAAACCAAATTGGTGGTACAAGGTTGTGGGAATTAGGTTGATAGAAGCACCTAGGTCCAGGAGCGCTCTATCAAATGTCATGTCCCCCGATGTTGCAGGAAATCAGGGGTGCTCCTGGGTCAGTTCGTTTGAGTGGAAGGTTGCTTGATATCACGGAACTGGCTTGCTCAGAGAGTACAACCTTCCTAGGTGCTTGAGGTCTCGGCTTACGCTTGGGTGTACAGGCATCCTTTAGGAACTTGGCGTAAGCGGGGATGTGTTTGACAGCTTCTAGAAGCGGAATATTAATCTGTACTTGTTTAAAAATTTCCATCAGCTCCTCAGTTTCCACAGTATTCTTTTTTCTCTTGATTGTTTCCAAGGCCTCAGGATAGGGTGTCTGAATTGGTTCCATGTTTGGTTCCTTGGTTGGTGTTTCTTCTAAGTCGGGTAAAGTCTCGGGGAGAGTCGGCCATTTGGGATCTTGGGTTTTGGTGCCGCTTCTCAAGGTCACCGCATTCGCAGAGGCATTGGGGCCATGGGGTGATCCTTGAGAAGATGAGGATGAAGAGGCGCCAAACCCAGGAGGTGTTTGTGGAGCCGGTTGGACCATATGAGCCTGCCCGGGGTTGCCTTGGAACCCTTGCGAATTGGGGCCTCTCTTAATTATGTTTCGCGGGTTTGGTTGTGGTTGGGAAGGTAGAGATCCTTGCTGTTTACAGTCCAAGAGTTGGCTTAACTGTCCCTTTACCAAGGCCATTTCTTCCTGATGTTTTTGGTTCATGTCAGCCATCATCTTTATTAGGGTGTCCATTTGGTTTTGTGGGGGAGGGGCCGCCCTATATTGGGGTCTAACTGGTGGTCCTTGCTCATAGGGGGGCAAGTGTGGCTGTTGGTTTGGCCTGGGCTGGTTTTGGAATTGCGGTAGTTTCTGGTTTGTCCAACCAAAGTTGGGGTGATTACGCCAGCCGGTGTTGTAAGTGTTGGAGAAAGGGTCAGGTTTTGCATATCCTTGGACGGCTTGCACATCTTCTAGAATAGCCGATGTTGATGAAGAAGGAAGGGAGTAATCAAGGG
Source organism: Thalassia testudinum (assembly GCA_037157565.1). Taxonomy (NCBI): domain Eukaryota; kingdom Viridiplantae; phylum Streptophyta; class Magnoliopsida; order Alismatales; family Hydrocharitaceae; genus Thalassia; species Thalassia testudinum. The sequence continues at coordinate 5,645,370 of JAZHRO010000040.1, read as the reverse complement.
TCGAGGGAGCAAAGGTCCCTCCTTGGAACATGGTTGGGGGTTGTTCCAGGTTCAGTTGGGTGAAGGGTTGGACCAGGTCAACATTATGTGCTCCTTTTGCTAGGGTGAAAGTCTGTAAGGGGTTCCTGGTCTGGTTTAGAAGCTCATCAATCTTCTTGTCCACCAATTCCACTCGATCCAACTTTTTGGCAATGATGTCCATGTCAACCATTCCAGAATTTGCTTGCACCTCATAAATCCCACCACGGGGTTGACTGGATCTGTTAAACTGGTTCATGGAGGCATTGTTGAGCGAATTCTCACTCGTAGACTCAAAGAGCTCAAACGCGCTCTCCTCGTCTTTGTTTAGGAAGTTTCCCCCGCATGAGGCATCGACGAAGTTCCGTAGGTTGCTATCCAGACCGTGGTAGAAGATCTGGGCCAATTGCCACCTTGGAACTTCGTGGTGTGGGCATTTCCTCAAAAGTTCATTGAATCTTTCCCACGCCTCATGAAATTGTTCCCCACCCTGGAGTGTGAAGGTAGTGATAGCTCTTCTGAGGGCATTGGTCTTTCCTATGGGGAAGAATTTCTTTAAAAATGCATGCCTCAGTTCCTCCCAGGTGGTGATGGGTCTACCTAGGGTTCTAAGCCAATGAGAAGCCTTGTCTCTTAATGAGAAAGGGAACATCTTGATTAGAACAATGTCAAGGCTAATGTTCCTAGGTTTTACTGTTCTTGCTATGCGGTCGAGATCTTCTAGGTGCTGAAAGGGGTCTTCATTTGAGCTTCCATGAAAGTGGCTCTGGATTAGACTTAATACATTAGGTTTTAGCTCAAAATCGTCTCCCCCTTCGGGGATCCTAAGGTGTGGCTCGACTCTAATGGCAGAAGGGTTATAGAAATCACGGAGGGGTCTTGGCTGGTTCTGAAATGGTGGTAAATCAAGTGGTGGTTGTCCTGGTATGTCATTGAAAGGTGGTGGTTGTTCTTGCGGGTTCTGTAACCGTTGTATGGCTTGCATGATGGTGTGGATTTGTTGTTGCTGAAGCCGATGGTTAGCATTGATTTGAGCCTGGACGACAGCCATAGCATCTGGTGGGGGTTGATCTTCAGCCTCATCTACCCTAGGTTCAGCCATGTTTTCAACAGAATTACGTCGCCTAGATTCCTGCCCCAAAACACACAATTCGGGATGCAGTGAGCGCCTCCCGTGCATACACTAGAGAAGAACAGGAGGGGATGCGGAGGGCGACAGATGCGAGAAATGTGTTTCAATCAAGCACGCAAGCCTAATCCTTATGGTGTATTCCTTAGGAGACCTAGAAATCTCACAAAGGGTGATTAAGTCCGTAAGCACTGGACTCCCCTTCTCAAGGCTAATCTGGCCAGGTTGATTACGAGGGGATTGCAGGGAAGGTTCTTCCTTTGGCTTGTGCCTCCGGTTCCATAGACCCCACAACCGCGGTCGTTTGACACTGCCCCGCAGCCTAGTCACCAGATTCTACCAAGGGAATGAAAGCCAAGTGCCTAGCAGACAAAACCTCACCTTTTGAGACTTAACTCAGTCCTGCCTAGGGCACGTCTACTCAGTTTTAAAGGGCTAGGATAGTGCTTGTGCTTAGGGTGATGTGATGAGGCGTTGATTGGGGTGGTGCCTCTTAATGTTCTATTTTCAAAGTGTGTGATTCTAGCAAAACATGATTTTCAAGCAAGGATTTGTTAAGATATAGTGTCTTTTAGTGTTTCATCCTTACTTAAGTACTTTTTAGGGTTGACGTGTCTTAATATTTTCAAACAAGTTTCAGTGGGCACGTCAAGTTCTGCACACAACTTAGTGAAAGTAGATTTCCTTTTATTTTGTAGAGGCTCTAAAACCCTAGTGTACTCATCCTGATAATCATGCAGCTTCTATTAGATGAGTCAGTTTTAGGGTTGAGTGGTGCGGCCTAGGTCAACTCACGGTAGCTTCGCAAACACCACTCAAGAGAAAGAGAAAAGAACACTCCAAGAATTTATCCAGCATATTAGAGTGTACATTTTTTTGTAGGGTGATGTGTTAAGAATGTGGGTCAAGCAATCATTCACCACGCCAATTTTTTTTAGTTTTTATGATTTTTTTTAGCTTTTTCACGCAAGCAAACAATGAGAGAGAGAGAGTACTCACTATCGGTCCTCGAGGCGCCTACTTCCTTGCTACCATAGTGGAATGCGTCGCTTCGCCGTCCATGCGCCGAATTCCTGCAACCGTCAAGTAAAAAGGAAAATAGGGCATTAGACGATATGAGAATGAAGGTGGAATGGAGGTGATAAAACAAATCCGTTGCCTCCCCAGCAGCGGCGCCAAAAACTGACGTGCCTTCGTGCGTGTGTGTTAAGAGGTGTCGTTATAGTTGCACTTGATACGTCGGTTTTAAAAGAAGTAAACGGAGGTGAGTCCGAGTGTCGATCTCAGGGAGGCGTGGAAATCGGATTTTGTTTACCACTTGTTGTCACGAAAAAGGCGGAGTTTTGCTTGCGAAAGAGACGGTTTTGAAAAGTGAGAGATAGAGAGAGTTTAGGGTTAGAAAGCTCTTGGTTTTGATCATGCACTTTAAATAGAAATTAAAATGGCAACTAAATGGAAAATAATTTCATTAAACATGCATTCATAGTTCATGGTTTACAATATTAAATACATGCTTCAACAAAAGTAAATGAAAGCTTAAAAGAGAGAGAGAGAGAGGTAGAGAGAGAGAGTGGAGAGCGACGAGGCAGCCACGGCGGTGAAGGAGGCTCCGTCGGCGGCTCGTCGTCTCCGGCGATTACAAGAGTGCCTAAGACTAGCTAGGAGAGGAGTGGAGTAGTTGCAAGTGGGAGAGGATGCCTTGAATGGTGGTAGAAGGGGGTTTAAATAGAGTTAAGGGCTTCCTAAAAGAAGAATGTGCTTTAGCGACATCCAGAACGTCGCTAAAATCGCTTCCAGATACGTCGGTGAAGGCCTTCTGCCGCCGGTCAGCCGCCCGCCCCTCTCTCTCTTCAGGCGCGATCCGTGGATGTCGAACGAGAGCCGTCCGATTGATGATCGGACGGCTGAGATCCTCCCGCGCCTGCGCTAGGATCGCGCTTCGGGCGCGCGTGCGCGCGCGCGTGGGAGGTGGGGCGCTGTCGTCGCGCCGCGTGGCGCAATCCTAGCCGCTCGCTTCTGATCGCGGGGCTCAATTTTTCCGCGCCCTTCGCCCGCAAGTGATTTCCGCTCCGCGCGATTCGAACGCGCGTCGCCGCGACGCGGGCGTGAGCGCTAACCGTTGCGCCACGCACGCGCTTTGTCGCGGCGACCGCGGGCGAGCGCGCGGATGTCGGCCGTTCGATCGAAGATCAACGGCCAAGATGCGTCCTTGGCTGGCTTGGGGGCGTGCGAGCGGCGGGGGCGGGGCGACGTGGCGCGTTCTAGGCCGTTGATCTCCAGATCAACGGTCAGGATTTCTTGGGCCCATTGTGGGAGCTCCGGATGTCGGATTTGGCCGATCTTGAGTCCGTTAGACTCCGTTCGTCGTCCTGAATCCATCCGTGCGGTCCGATTGGTCATCTGAGGCCTGCTTTGACAAATGCTTTACACAAATGGCCATTAATACAGTTTATAAGCAATCTTGGTACTTGATGCATGCAATGCTCCTATTCTACTTTATGTTGTGCCTTTTATTCTAAAGATGGGCCTTATTCAACCTAATTACTTACCCCTTGCGTGGTGTTATCAACTAGATATTTCTTTTTCGGTGTCTAAGTTGAGCAGATACACAAGCTGTCCTGACCATACTCATTGGGATGCCTTGAATCGAGTACTTAGGTACTTAAAGGGAACTATTTCCCTTAATTTGCTTTATGGTAAATATCCTTCAGTTTTGGAAGGATATAGTGATTTAAGTTCGTTACGTCAAAAGGAGGATTCCGGGAGTAATGGTGTTACAGGGTATATCTTTACCCTTGGAAGCGGTGCAATCTCCTTACGGTCTGCAAAACAGACCATCTTAGCCCAGTCTACCTATTAGGTTAAGCTATGTAATTTGGACACTACTAGAATTGAGGCTGAATGGCTAAAGGGACTTCTTACAGAAATCCCTATGGTGTGTAAGCCAATTCCTACAATATCTTTGCATTGTGATAGCATGATTGCTATAGAAAATATTAAGAGTACAAAGTTTAATCAGAAAATAAGGAGACATATCCAAATCATACTCAAGTCTGTAAGAGATTTAGTGTCTCAGGGAGTGATTGCTGTGGAATTTATAGGATCTAAGGATAGCATAGCAGATCCATTTACTAAAAGATTTGATAGATCTTTAGTCCATAAGTCTAGGCTTGGGATGGGACTGTGACCCATTTGGAGTTCACCCGCAGTAGCAACCCAACCTAATTGAGTGGAGATCCTACAAAGTAGGTTCAACGTGGTAACAACAAACTATATGGGGAACTAGCTGGCACTAATTGTTAGATGCTTTTACATTTGAGTCCAATCCCTAGAAGCTTGAGTGCCTTAAGTTGCAAATTTAGGAAGAGCAAAGGCTCTGAATGGGTTCAAGCCTTTATGGAAGGATGTGAGCAGTGCATCCTTGAAGAACTCCACTTATGTGAGTGTTACTGTGGGCTGCAAGTATGGGAATAGGGTCCTTCCCGATTACACTCTTGAAGCAAGAAAGGGTGCATGGCCTTTAAGAGCACCAACCCTGAAGATTATCACCAAGAACTTCATTCTGTTGTCACCACCATACACCCCACATCAAAGGTCTAGTGTTCAAGACTAGTTTCTCTTTATTCTTGTGGTGGTGAAGGTGAATGACTCAGGTAAGGGTTCAAACCGGAAGGTACCTTTACTTAAAGCAGAGTGTGGTAGTCGAGGAATTTATCATTGAATTTCAACAATGAATTTGTGGGGGTTGTTGGATTTGAGAGCCTAGTTGAATTAATTGGGATACAATTGTTATATAGTGACGTGGAGAAACCTCTTGGTGGGTGTAAAAGGCATCTACGTCCCATGGCTTATGTAGCAAAGAGTGAGAGGTGGGGCTGGGGTCCATGCACGCACGCGTGTGCGCCTCACCCTGATCTGGCTCGGGCTCGAGTGAGAATCAATTTGGAACTTGGAACTTGGACTCCATTTGCTATGGATTTTAATCTCACTATTTTAACATGGATTGGTCAATCATAATGTAAAATTGGTTGCGCAATTTTTTTGGTCGATCAATGAATTTAATTTGGTCGATCAATTAGTTTGGTCGACCAATTAGTGAAGTTTGATCGACCAAATTGTTTTGGTCGATCAATGAACTTAATTGGTCAACCAATTGTCGTGTTTCCATAAAACGAGAATTTCCTTAAACTTCTGGTTGTGGGCTCTATATAAGGGCTATGAGGGGGCTGTCATTTGATACACAACAAGAGCAGAAAAGTTCTCTCCACTCTCTCCCTCCCTCTCTCTCTCTCTCTCACTCTTGTCCTCTTTCTTGGTGCATTCGTTCGACGTAAGATTGGTAGAAAAATCTCCGACCACTTTTGTCGATCTTGCACAAGAAGATTGAGAGATCTACAAGAAGTTTTTGGTTGATCAAATCATTCAGTTGGTAGATCAATCGAGAATTTGGTTGGAAACTAAATTGTCTCGGCTTCGTTCTCCTGAGGTGGTTTTCGAGGACGTCCATGATCGGAGTGCACCGAATCTTAGAGGTGGATCGTTGTATGTTGGGAGGAGTTCATCAGACCCTGACGCACCGGTATTGTGGGGGGCGACACCTTCTCTATGGGAAGTCCTTAATGGATGCTTCTATTGGAGTAAAATCTAATCCCTTCTCGTTTTGTTTATTTGTGCTGTTGTATGTTATTTGTTCTTTATTTTATTCTAGATCTTGCCTGATCATGTGTAATTCGCTTAATTTAATATTTTTTGATCTATGCGAAAACATTGGAAATGCATATGTTTTTATTTATTTATTTCTTATCTATGTTTATTTCAACACTAATGTGAATTGGGAAGAAGTGGAAATCTAAAATTGAGAGTGGGTTGTCTGATTTGTAGAGGAGACATCCAGATGATGGCCATTGGGGCAGAGAAAGAGAATTGCAGAGATAGTATGATGAGATTTTGTTAAAGAAGAGGTGCACTGGTGGCAAAGATATAGGCACAAATGGGTGCGAAGTGGGGATAAAAATACCAAGTTCTATCATCTTTTTGCATAGAATAGAAGGAAAAATGCTATAGATTTGATTACACTACTTAATGCAGAGGAGCCAGGTGACAATGCGAAAAAAAGAACTTGGTTCTTTAATTTTTGCTCCACACTATGTGCCACACAATTGAATGAGTTTAGTCCAAGGGAGATTTTTAATGCAGAGGATTGGGCATCTAGGATTGAATAGAGGTGGTGCTCTCAATTGTCGAATGAAGAAGAAATTCACAATGTTCTCTTTCATATGCCACCATGTGAAGAAGAAATTCACAATGTTCTCTTTCATATGCCACCATGTGAGAGTTCTGGACATGATGGCCTTCCAGCCTTATTTTATGCCCAGAATTGGTATGTGGTAAAAAATGTGGTTGTATCTTTTATGCAGGATTACTTTCAAAATCAACTTATGCCTACCCCATTGAGAAGAACATTTCTTGCCCTTGCTCCAAAGCTCCATAGTTCCAAGGAACCAAAGGACTATCGACCCAGCTTAGTAAACTAAAGGACTAGCGACATAGCTTAGTAAACACTTTGTACAAATTGGTGGCAAAGTTGCTAGCTAAAGGATTGAAGCGTATTTTGAAAAGGGTCGTATCCTCCAATCAATCTAGATTTCCATCCGAAAGACAGATTATTAATAATATGGTGCTAGCTAAAGAGGTTGTACATTCTATGAAAAAGTCCAAGAGGAAGCAGCAGTCAATGATGATCAAGTTTGACATGGAGAAGGCCTTTGGCAGAATTGAAGGGATTTTGTAAAATTTTGCCTATGTTAGTTACTTGTTCCTCCCTAGTTTGTTAATTTGATAATGTCTTGTATACCTTTTGCTTCATTCCAAGTGTTAGTAATTGGCAATCCTTCTATTGTTATCTTTCCATGTCATGGTGTGAGGCAAGGATGGCCGTTATGCCCTTGCATTTTCATCCTTTGTTTTGAATATTTGTCAAGATCCTTAGATATGGCTTTATGAAACAACTCTATCTCTAGCTATAAATTGCATAGGAATGGTAATCCTCTTACACACTTGATGTTTGCTGGTGATACTATTTTTTTTGCCAAGGCTTTTCCTATGGAGGCAGTTTAGCTCCAAAAGATATTTCATGATTATGAAGTATGTGCTGGCCAGAAAGTCAATTATGGGAACTGAAGGGTTTTTTTTAGTACAGGGCTGACACAAGACCTTTAGAAAGGCACTCTAGGAATCCTTAAGGTTGGATGTATGAATTGTTATGAACTATGCCTTGATTGTTCCATATTGGATTTAGCTAATCAATCAAGATTAAAGGACTTGGTCACTACCCAATATTCCAAAAAGTTGTCTAGATGGAAAGCGAAAGCCTTGTCACAGGATGGTAGGGGTATCTTGCTTCAATCGTTACTATGTTCCATACCCAATTATCTCATATCTACAATCTTATTCTCCAAAAAGCTGTGCTCACAATTAGATATGATGTTGAGGGATTTTTGGTGGGGTTTCACTGATGACAAAAGCATTTATATATGAGAACTTGGAGATCTATTTGTATCCCAAAACATTTGGGTGGACTTAGATTTGGAACCACTATACTTTCTAATCTTTCATTTCTGATGAAGATGGGCTGGTCTTTATGTTTTGAACAAAGGGCACTGTTGCACAATTAGTTAAATTCTAAGTATTTCCATGCTGGGTCTTTTTGGGAATGTCTGCCAATGCCAATTGATTTGGGCTTCATGAAAGCCTTAAGGGAAATTGCTCAAGCATTCCCTTTGGATGGTGGGGAATGGAGAGAAGATAAATTTTTGGAGTAATCAATGGATCAATCATTGGGAAGAGGTTGTTACTCCTTCATATTATTCTGCTTTTCAGTTCTCTTCGTGGCTGAATTGATGGAGTGATTCAAATTTCCTGAATGAAGATTTCGTTTACCCCTTTTTTTAGGTTGAGCTTGCCGATGCTATTGCCTCTATGCCTACATAGCGGTTCGGATATGCTTATTTGGAAGCCGCATCCAAAAGGTAATTCCATTGTTAACTCTGCTTACATGACCCTACTCAAAGAACATAGGTTGGATACTGTGGTGGGGGAGAAAGAATGGTTTTTTTTGTAGCAAGATTTGGGCTTTACATGGTCTTGCGCCAAAAACCATGCTCTTCCTTTCGAAGGAAATTGTTCAGGTCTAGCCTCTAAAGGGACTTCTTGCCAGAAGAATGCCATTACCAGATCAACTTTGCCTTTTTTGTTATGTCAATGTTGAAGGCTAGGAGCATCTAATTACTGGCTAGGCATTCATGTGTACAATTTGGTTTCTTTGGGGAGTATGGGTGAATAGAGATTGCACAACAATCATAGGCTTTAATTCGTCTGAATTAAGCCAGAACTTAGCTTAACATGAACATTCTACATGCATATGCATCGTATTCTGCATCGTTGTTGATATATGTGTTTTATGCATAAAACTGTGCTATTTGAGAGGTATCACTCATTGCAGGTAATTCGGGGCTACGGATGACTGATCCAACTGCATGGATCTGTTCAGAACTTCGATGGGAGTCCAACGCTTCTAAGATCGCATCAATCGGACTCTTGTAGCACCTTAGGGAATCTACAGAAGATCAAGATCCAAGGGGCAAATTAAAGAAGATCTGGACCTCAGATGACAAATCCAACTGCACGGATGGATCCAGATCGATGCTCGCAGCCCAACGGTGCAGAAATCAATTCAATCGGAGGAGTACATCACCAGATACAGGGAAAAGAAGATGAACGGCCATGATGGAGCCACGTGGCACCATCGCAGCCGCTCCCTCCCCACCTCCCCATCCAGGAAGGATGCATCGCACACTGTGGACCGTTGGATCTTCATCCAATGGCCACGAGTGCAACACGTTGCCCGCCCAGATTGGATAAGGATAAATGGAAACTAACAAGTACATATAACAAAATGTTTGCGCAACGCGTTGGCTCGCGCGCGTGCTTGCATAAGCGAGGAATGTGGGTTCGAGCCGTGTGTTGCGCATAATTGAAGTGGCATCAGCGTGTGGGTGCACGCAGGTGCAATTGCGCGATTGGAGGGCAGAGGCGCAACCACGTGGCGCGACCAGAGTGCACCTGGGCGGACACGCGATCGTACGCGTCTTGCGAGATTTGGAAGGCGAGAGAAGTACGCGTAAGCGGTCCGATTGTAAGATTAGATGACTGAGGTTGAAGTGCTCGGAAGAGGCAAGCGGCGAAGGGCACGCATGGGTGATCTGCAGCCACGCGATGGAGAATCGATGCTCTACGGAGCGCCACGTGGTTGCATCAGAGCGAACCAAGGGAAAAAGAAGGATTTGGATGGCTTTCTGCACGAGATAAAGGGAGACAAATGTCCTTTTTACCCCCTGCCAAAGCTATAGAAAGATCCCAAAAGGGCCCCCTTGGATGGCATTCCCTTCCTTCTCTTCTTCCTCCTTCAACCTTTCTTTCTTCTTTCCGTCTTCTCTGCATTTGGCTCTACATCCCCGTCTAAAGTGTTCGTTGGGCCACCTTGACGGATCGTTGCTGCTTTTCTCAACCTCTCCAAAAGGCCACCACGAACCACCCGTGGTGCCCATGTTCTATTACAACAATAATTTGTTTTATGTTTTATTCAAATACATGTATCCAGTTAATGTTCAATCTTTTCTTGTGATATAAACATTGTGATTGATCGTTTCTTTTACTTAGCCTTTATATTTGTAATAAACGCATGAAATCAAAAGTGCTTTCTGCCTCCCTGCGATCGATTGAGACTCACCAGTTCCGTTAATTATTTGCTCGAGAAGTATTTCGTACTATACTACAACGCATTCATCTTTTACGCAATCTACGCCCCGAATAAATTGGCGCAGTTGCCGGGGAGGCAAGGCGACTTTTGATTTTATCTCTAATACAATATTTTTTGTGTGCAGGAACAATGACACGAAGCAGCAAATGAGGAAAAGCAGGTGTTGGGGAAATCAGTTGCACACATTCCTATTAGAAATTCAGCTAGAAAGTAAGTATCATCTTTAAAATTCAATAGCTATGTTTCTATTGATTCAAAAATTCTAAAATTTGGATTGGAACTAGATATTCAAATTATCTTTCCATCGCCACCTTTTTCAAAAATAAATTCCTTTTCTAAAATTTTTAAAAATTCGTAGAGTACATAATGGTCAGATTGCTTGAGAGCAACACTTTTATGAGCTTTAAAAATTAATTATGACTAACATACAAATCAGATTGACTCAAAATTTATGGGGTGTGAAAGATAATAAAATTATCTTTCAATATCATATTTTTATAAAATTTTTGGAGCATACTTGGTACAGTTTTCAATAGAAAGACCAACACGGGGTCTAAATCCTAGATTTGACCTTTGGTTAGCTAAAAATTCATAACTAATTGTTGGAAATAGAAAAATTTGTTGAAAAATACTCTCTGAAAAGCTTATTGCAAAAGGAATCTTATTGCTAAGTTTCAAATCATTTGGATTCCATCTCACCTTAGAGTCTACTTTGGAATTGTTGTCTATAATTTGAAAAAGAACTTAGAAGTGCTTGAGCCAATAAGACCACATTGACTAATTTGGACTCCGACGAGCCCAAAAGTTAGTTGGTGAGGCGACCCACCTTGTGGATTGCCCATCATCTACTACATTGAAGAAACAAGTTAAGAATTCACGAAAATACATCAAATAACCTGCATTTGGCTTGAAACTACTGGGTAGTTTCAACCTCTCCTACAAAACTTGGTGACTAAGCCTGTAGGGTAGTGTCAAACGACTGCGGCTACGGGGTAACGGAACCAGAGGCGAATGCAGAAGGAAGAACCTTCCTCGTAGTCCCTTCGTAACCCGACTGGCCGGGTTAGCCTGAGAGGCAGGAATTCCTTACAGTTGGTCTCTGGCCAAATTTTCAATAACACAAACTTAAACGAAAAATCAGGTCATCTGATATAAAGGAACACTCTGATTAACCAGGCCTTAGCCTTGTTTTGCTTGACTACACCAACCCTTTGAGTTGGCGTTTGCAAGGAAGAAGGTCATTAAGACCTGAACTTTTGGGACCTTGGGAGCCAAACCCAAGGCGGCGAAGGTAATTTTCGCCCGACCTCTCTTCTCAACCTTCTTCCATCCAATTAGCTGCAATGGCTAATCTCTGTACTCGAATTCGTCAGGACCTTGAGAATCAGGACCCAATGGTTCGTCTGGAAGCCAAGGTCGAGAAAACAGAATAGAAATATGAGTAGAGAATCAATCGGATTCTCACGACACTTGACAGGATGCAACATCCACCACGTGGAGAACAACTGCAGGACTTCTATGATTAGGCAGTAACAATCATAGCACCTTAGGTCCGGATTCCTGCAGGCGGAGATGCATTCGAGTTAAAGTCGAATATCATAAGTCTAATTCAGACTCATTTCCATGGAAGCTCGAATGAGGATCCCTTCCAGCACCTCGAAGACTTGAGTCGGATTGCAGGGTCAGTTTGACACAGGAATATAGATATTGGAATTGTTCTCATGAAGCTTTTTCCTTTTTCTCTCAAGGATAAAGCTGCTTATTGGTTCAAGACCATCGGGATGCCAATTAGAACTTGGGAGGAATTACATCGCGAATTCCTCCAAAAGTTATTTTTGATCGGTCGAACAAATTCCATGAGGTGCGCAATCACAATCTTTGCTCATGTTCCTAGAGAGAAGCTACATGACGCCTGGGACAGATTCCACGATCTTCTCACGAAGTGCCAACACCATGGTGTACCCGAATGGTACCTTGCGCAAGTATTTTATCATGGGCTGGATGACACACATCAGTACCTGGTTGATGCATCTAGCAGTGGGAATTTTCTCGTGAAAGATGGGAACGCATTTAAACTGTTCGAGTCATTAGCAAATAACTCTATGAACGCCGCCTCAACGAACCAGTTCCAGCGACCTGGACAGCAACAAGTTAATGTCCACGAAGCTCAAGCTAAGTCTGCCCGAGCCAACATGGACATTATCACCAAAAAGTTGGATAAGGTGGATCTGCTCGATAAGAAGCTCGATGAATTAATGCGAGCGAGATCCGAATCTACTGGCAGCACTGCTCCATCTTACTCCTCTCAAGCATCCTGAGCCCTCTCTGCTCGTACATATCCTGTTACTTGGGATGTTTTCTCTCCATCTTCATGGGATCCTGCATACCAGGAACCTGTGAACAATATGGATCTGGCACCGTACAATCAGGGTTACGCACCACATGATGATGCAAGTGCGTATTCTTTTGATGAATTTGCATCTGAGACGTCTTTGGCTTATGAAGATGTCAATGCCATTCAGGGATACGAGCGTAACAACCCGTATTCTAAAACATATAACCCTGGTTGGCGCCAGCTGATCGGGTCGATCTTTCGCTTTTAAGTCGTTTGTAGTTTAATGTGGTGGAAAAATCGACTAATCAATTTTTAATAAGAAATAACCACTCGCAGAGGAGCGGGTCGTTTCCACAGGGAGGCAATAACGTATTAAAATTCGCGCCACTTAAAAATGTTTGTTCGGAGTCAATTTGGACAAGAACCAAGCCAAGATTGCCTTTAGATTAAGGTTTAAGCAAGAAATAATGCTGAAATGGCAATTATGATAAACTACAGGATATTTTCCGCAATGCAGACTGAATAGAATATGAATAAAATCTGGCAATGGCAGAAAATGTAAATTTTAATCAATGCTTTACTGTAGCAAAACAGGGGAATTCTTCCCCGTTGTCTTGCGCGACGAGGAGCCGATGGCTGGGCGCGGGAAGCTCGGCGGAGGTCCCTTGGATCAAGGGCTTCAAATCGGTGGTGACGGCGAGTCGCGCGGCGGCCGGAGGTGGCCGGACGAGCTCCGGCGGAGGTGCTGCAGGCGGTTGTGCGTGGGCGCGCGGAGGGTCTGCGGAAGGCGCTGGCGCGCGGAGGCGTGGCTGCGGTGGTCTGCAGGCGGGCGCTGGCGGTTCTGCAGGTGGCTGTGCGTGGGCGCGCGGAGGGTCTGCGGAAGGCGCTGGCGCGCGGAGGCGTGGCTGCGGTGGTCTGCAGGCGGGCGCTGGCGCGCGGTGGAAGCTGCAGAGGGGGCGCTTGCGCGGTGGTTTGCAGATGGCTGTGCGGTGGAAGCTGCAGAGGGGCTGCGGAGGGCGCTGGCGCGCGGAGGCGTGGCGGTGGTAGCTGCAGAGGCTGTTGGAGGATGCTGCAGGCTGGTCTGCAGGCGTTGGAGGAGAGCGCGGGCTGATCTGCAGGCGTTGGAGGAGAGCGCGGGCTGATCTGCAGGCGTGCGCAGGTCAGCAGCCGGTGAGCGGTGGAGGGCGCAGGCGGTTTGGTGGAAGCTGCAGAGGTCGGTTGTTGGCGGTTCTGCAGGAGGTGTGGTGAACGGCGTGGACTGCAGGCGGTTGTGCTTGTTTGAGCTGAAGGTTGACGGACGTGGGTGCGCTGAAGGTTCTGCAGGTGAGGGAAGGGGTCTGCAGGCGACTTCAGGCGTGTGCGGTGAAGTGAGCGGGTAACTTCAGACGTCTGGGAAATTTCCCAGACGTCTTAAGTTACTGAGAGGGTGGCTGATCAGTAGGTTGGTGATGGTGGTCGGCGACGACGGCGAGGGAGTTGCACGCTAAGGTGCTCACGGTAATGCGGGCGAGCTCCGGATGGCGGTGTGGCCTGTCACACCACACGCCCACGGTGGTGGAGACTCGCCGCCACGGTAGAGGCCGGCAGTGTGGAGTGGAAGAGAGAGGATCTCTCTGCACAGTGGTGAGTCGGTGGCGGAGGCCTGCTGCAGCCGGCAGCTTCCGTGCTCCTTTTATAGTGTCTTGAACAATTTTGAAATCAGTCGCCGACCAGATCCACCACATCCGCTCCCCCTTGAATGGCTTCATCACTGCAGCAGCCGGGCGTTGGAGCGGTAGCCAGCCGTTCTGAAAGAAGACGAATAAAGCAAATATTATTAAAATATTAGGGTTATTTATGTATAGACCCTCAACTTCTATGTTAATAAAAACAATATACCTAATTGGTTATCTAATTAAATGAATGCTATTCTAAGCTAATTCTAAATGCACTTAAGATATGAATGCAATGTATGGATTATGTAATTAGATTAAAACTATGAATTAATCTATTTACATCCTAATTTATACTAAATAAATGTTAGAATTAACCTAATGTGTAGGCACTTAAATACTTAAATAACCCACAACTATGGGCTAATCAAATACCCCCATGCCTAGTTTTTGCTAGTCCCTAGCAAAATTAAGCGAAACCTAGCACTCTAAGTAGACTAGTCAACTCACTTAGTCTTCCTTCAGAAGCATATTAAGTTCAGGTTCTAAACCCAAGGTTCCTAAGTAGTTGTTAAGTTACAGACTAGGTCGGTTAAAGACGAGTTGCCAGCACAAGTTTCCCTGATTTCTGACTCTACCCTAAAGTTTATTGATCCCTGAGATTAAAGCATCCGTGCTTGTGCATTGGTCCGAGTTATTTGAGTTAAAGGAATTTTTTTTTTTTTAATATATATACTTTTTTTTTTTTTTTGTTTGATTCTTCTAAGTCTAACCTCAGATCAGCTATCAACACAGTCTGTGTCGGATTCATTGTCCCCATTACCATACCTCGAAGGGTGCCTGGCTTTCGATGCTTCGAGATAGCACCGCCCATAACGACCCCAAGAACTCCTGGCAATCGACACTTCGAGATAGTATCGCCCATGGATTTCTTAAGCGAATTCAGGCCTATGGCAATCGGCACTTCGAGATAGGGCCGCCCATGGTACCTGAACCGCGCAATGCGCTTACATGCCCCCAGTAGGATGGATATCCTAAGAGACAAGCACCGAGGAGGTAATATGTTACCATCGCATCCTCAAGGTGAGTATATACTCGACCTCTCCTGCGGCGGGAACTCTTCCAATCAAAATATGTTTTCAAGCCTTTCTTAAGTCAAAACTAAGAGAACCAAATCTCTTTTCAGAAATTAAGTTAATTACCAGACCAAGTGTGAACAATTTGGATGCTTGGGTTACAAGGACCTGTAAACCAAAAGGTAGAATAAGACTCCAGGTACTACCCCACCTTTTAACTCAAACCCTAGCTTCCCTTCCTCAACCTCTTGAAGAATGGTCCGCAACTTAACTCCTACTTAAGTTTTTAAGTCCACAAAGGACCCTAAAGGTCTAAAGCTAGTAGCTTATTTAGCTTCTAAAGTTTGACCCTAGAATTAATTTAGTCTACGCTAGAGTTCTGATTTGCTTAAGAATGCAGGACTTAGCCAGTTAAGCTCAAAACTTTTTTTTTTTTTTTTTTTATGTACAAATGTATGCAATTATGCTATGTATATCCCCAAGTACACCCCCCCATGCCTAAAATCTGCAATGTCCTCATTGCATAGAAGGATATTACCTGGGTCAAAGCTGGCTGAATAGCCGAAGAACCTGCAAATCAGGTTCAAGAATTGCAGAAATAGGCCCTAAAAATGAGGAAAGCAAAGTTGGCCTAGAAAATAGGTAACCTAGGATGTTGGCGAGCTGATGATGAATCCCGATAGCAAATGCTCGCCCAACTAAAATGGGAATGAAATCTTCCCAGGTCACCAGAAGAGGTTCTAAAGGATAAACAGTTAAAATAACCTCCAAAGAGGTAGGGGTAGGATGACAAGGATCCTCCAAAAAGAATGGGGAAGGAATGGTATAGAGATAAACCCCCAGGGTAATGGACTGACTAAAGAAATCATCAATCCATACCCGATACTCCATTACAGAAAATATTGGTCTGTTAAGCCCCCTAGTCAGAACAAAAATGAGCAATTCTCTAAGGCAAGGATTGTCTAGGGTGTCCAAGTTACGAGGTTGTGGGATGGCCATAAGATCTAGGTTGGGTTTAATCAGCTTGGTGTCCATCCTAAACACTCTTTCTAAATCCTCAATTTCATCCCTAGCATTCCTTGCACCATCACGTGGATCTTCCTGCTCTTCATTAGGAGTCACAATTTCGCTTTCAGATATAAGAGAATCAGAGGGTGACTTCGAAGTGAATGAAGGCAGGTTGGAAGCAACAGATCTAGGGATTATCCTATTAATGTCATCCCCGAGTTTTTGTTCTTTACTCACATCTTCCCCGGAGTCTATATGTGAATCCACATAAATCTTAGAAATTGCTTCCAAATTTTCCATCATTTTATCATGAGGAGAAATATCATCAATGGGTGTGCCAAGGAAACCTAATTTGGTCAAATTTGTGACATCCTCAGGGGCTAACTCTTCAAATAAGACATAATCACCCTTAGTGTCACTCCAAATCTTGAATGTAGGTTCCTCATATAATTCGTCTTCCTCCTCATCACACAATTCATCATGTACCCGAGGTCTAGAATCATTTAATATCTCAGCAGATCCCCTAGGGTGCTCTATCTGAGGTAAATTATTTACATTGGTTACATCAGACTCCTCAGATAGGTCAATTTCTTTAGGGTTAGGTTCCCTAAGGGTGGGTTTGAGTTCCATATCATGATCAGAAGGGAGGGTAGGATTAACAACTTGACTTTGACCCACTTCATCAAATGTCACGAAAATACTATCATCTGGGTCGAGGTCTTCCAATGGCACCATCATTCCCTTCTTTTGACTCCAATATAATTCAGGTGGATACTCAACCTTATCATCATCTTCCTCGGGTTGCCACCTTTCTTCATCCAATGCATAGCTACTTTCATGTGTATTTTCCTCCCACCTAAAGTGTAGATCTCTCAAGGAAGTGTCATCTAATGGGGAGGTTTCAAAATCGATCCTCGAAAAGTAGCTATTCTCCCCAGAATTTCCCTTCAACTTAAAGGGTAGCTTTCCCACGGGAGATGCATCTATTGTAGAGGGGTGTACGTCATCGTCAATGGGGCAGATTGGGTGGCTAATTTCATCTCTTTCTTGTTGGCCTGCTCTCAAAGATTCTCCTAACAATTCACTCATTTCATTTTGCATTTTCTGTATTTCCATCTTCAAAGAGGAGAGGTCATTTTTATCATAAGAGAAGTCAGGCTCAGGCTTATAGTACCCAGGAGTGTTTGTCCAACCATTATAAGTTTTCAGGGAGGGTGGGTTGGGTATTTCTTTGGTATGTGGGATATTGGGCAAAGCAAATCCCGCTCCTGAGTTCTGCTCACTAATTTGGGGCTTAACTAGGCCAATACTCCTATAATAGGAGTAAAACGGATCCCAATGATTGTCATTATGTCCATCAAGGAATGGACCATCTCGGCGTCTGGGATCAAAGGATGCAGAGTGGGGGTGAGGGTGTGGGCAAAATGTGAAAGGATGAAAATCAATGTGGTCCATTCTAACTCACACTTCAATCAGAATTCCCCAAGCAAGACACAATTCAAAAAGGACCTTTTAGGTCTTTCCCAATTTAGGCTTTTGATTTTAAGTCAGATTGCAGGTGACAATACAATTTGTTCAATCAATTTACGCGCCTATTGTCGACCTACGGCTCGCCTAAAAAGACCTAGTTGGAGCTTAGGTGTTCTTCCCTAAATCTCAAATGGTCAAGTAAATCCAAAGACGGAAGATCGAGGGATGCAAGTAGGCCTAAGCCTTCCTTTGAAGCTGTGCTTTCGCGGTGCTCCTTAACTACCCCCAAAAATCCGTGACAGGGTATCCCCCTCTTTGGATTTACAAAACCTTTGATCTCAAGTTCCGAACACTTCAAAATCCAACGAAAGGAGGGCTCTTGTCCTAGTATTTCCAAACCTAAGGAGTGTCTAGAAGCGTGCCGTGGTGCAAGTGAAATAAGTGTGCATACACCGTAAAAGATTTTGAACTTTGAATCGCACGCCAAGTTTGAAAATGAAATCCTTGGTTTTTAAAATGTCCTTCCTTTAATTAGTCCTTTTTCTAAAAAAAATGTGACCACTTGTTAGATTTATTCAGTACAGATTAGGTGGTCTTCGCATTAAATCCCAAATGCAATGCGTGATCAAAAATAGGATGCAAAGTAAGAGAATGCGTACCTTGCCTCCAGCGATCTTCGATGCAAAAATGCACGCAATGCAGAAAAGCAAATCTAGAGGCTGCTCATACAGACCTAAATGGTTCGTCCTAGGGCAGGCAGCTTCTAGCAGGCAGCTCGTTTTTTTTTTTTTTCTTTTTCTATTTTTTTTAGAACTACTTATGCACAAGCAAATAAAAGAAATAATAAAAAAAAAAAATAAACCTAAATCTAAAGAAAAGGGAACAGGCTCCCAAAAATTACCCAACACGGGTCCAAAATAAAATCAGGGAACAAACCCTCAAAATATGCCCCAGAACAAGGGTTTCAAACTAACTGTAATGAAAAAATTAAGTCTTCAGTCTTAATTCTATTCTAATTAAATTAGCGATTAAATACAGTGGTGTCCGTCGCGTCCTCGTCCTTCTCCTCCTTTCAAAATTGCTTGTCCACTTCTCGTCTGGCAACGTCAAGGGTCGCCTCTCACAGTGGCTGATTCTTGCACAAAATTTCTCGCACAGAAAAGAAAATAATGAATGGTCAAATCTCTGTGCAATTGACAAATAATCAAAATAAAATTAGGCGAAATTATTGCATCTGTTGCCTCCCCGGCAACGGCGTCATTTGATCGGGTCGATCTTTCGCTTTTAAGTCGTTTGTAGTTTAATGTGGTGGAAAAATCGACTAATCAATTTTTAATAAGAAATAACCACTCGCAGAGGAGCGGGTCGTTTCCACAGGGAGGCAATAACGTATTAAAATTCGCGCCACTTAAAAATGTTTGTTCGGAGTCAATTTGGACAAGAACCAAGCCAAGATTGCCTTTAGATTAAGGTTTAAGCAAGAAATAATGCTGAAATGGCAATTATGATAAACTACAGGATATTTTCCGCAATGCAGACTGAATAGAATATGAATAAAATCTGGCAATGGCAGAAAATGTAAATTTTAATCAATGCTTTACTGTAGCAAAACAGGGGAATTCTTCCCCGTTGTCTTGCGCGACGAGGAGCCGATGGCTGGGCGCGGGAAGCTCGGCGGAGGTCCCTTGGATCAAGGGCTTCAAATCGGTGGTGACGGCGAGTCGCGCGGCGGCCGGAGGTGGCCGGACGAGCTCCGGCGGAGGTGCTGCAGGCGGTTGTGCGTGGGCGCGCGGAGGGTCTGCGGAAGGCGCTGGCGCGCGGAGGCGTGGCTGCGGTGGTCTGCAGGCGGGCGCTGGCGGTTCTGCAGGTGGCTGTGCGTGGGCGCGCGGAGGGTCTGCGGAAGGCGCTGGCGCGCGGAGGCATGGCTGCGGTGGTCTGCAGGCGGGCGCTGGCGCGCGGTGGAAGCTGCAGAGGGGGCGCTTGCGCGGTGGTTTGCAGATGGCTGTGCGGTGGAAGCTGCAGAGGGGCTGCGGAGGGCGCTGGCGCGCGGAGGCGTGGCGGTGGTAGCTGCAGAGGCTGTTGGAGGATGCTGCAGGCTGGTCTGCAGGCGTTGGAGGAGAGCGCGGGCTGATCTGCAGGCGTTGGAGGAGAGCGCGGGCTGATCTGCAGGCGTGCGCAGGTCAGCAGCCGGTGAGCGGTGGAGGGCGCAGGCGGTTTGGTGGAAGCTGCAGAGGTCGGTTGTTGGCGGTTCTGCAGGAGGTGTGGTGAACGGCGTGGACTGCAGGCGGTTGTGCTTGTTTGAGCTGAAGGTTGACGGACGTGGGTGCGCTGAAGGTTCTGCAGGTGCGGGAAGGGGTCTGCAGGCGACTTCAGGCGTGTGCGGTGAAGTGAGCGGGTAACTTCAGACGTCTGGGAAATTTCCCAGACGTCTTAAGTTACTGAGAGGGTGGCTGATCAGTAGGTTGGTGATGGTGGTCGGCGGCGACGGCGAGGGAGTTGCACGCTAAGGTGCTCACGGTAATGCGGGCGAGCTTCGGATGGCGGTGTGGCCTGTCACACCACACGCCCACGGTGGTGGAGACTCGCCGCCACGGTAGAGGCCGGCAGTGTGGAGTGGAAGAGAGAGGATCTCTCTGCACAGTGGTGAGTCGGTGGCGGAGGCCTGCTGCAGCCGGCAGCTTCCGTGCTCCTTTTATAGTGTCTTGAACAATTTTGAAATCAGTCGCCGACCAGATCCACCACATCCGCTCCCCCTTGAATGGCTTCATCACTGCAGCAGCCGGGCGTTGGAGCGGTAGCCAGCCGTTCTGAAAGAAGACGAATAAAGCAAATATTATTAAAATATTAGGGTTATTTATGTATAGACCCTCAACTTCTATGTTAATAAAAACAATATACCTAATTGGTTATCTAATTAAATGAATGCTATTCTAAGCTAATTCTAAATGCACTTAAGATATGAATGCAATGTATGGATTATGTAATTAGATTAAAACTATGAATTAATCTATTTACATCCTAATTTATACTAAATAAATGTTAGAATTAACCTAATGTGTAGGCACTTAAATACTTAAATAACCCACAACTATGGGCTAATCACCAGCATCCCAATCTCACCTGGTCTGGTAATCCATAGAGATTGAGTCAAGTTCCACACTACCAGACCAAACAATACGGGAATGCGCAGAACACATATCCAAGGCAGCAGCCATTCCTGTCTCAGCAGCAACAGATACACTCTATCTATCAGTCACTGTACCAAGCTGCCAACTACCCTCCAAAGCGGGTTGACCCTTTGGAGTCGCTGAAGGAGGAATTGCATGCATCAATTCGAAAATCTATTCATGACCACCTGCAAATAATGAAGGCAATGGCTGACCAAATATAGAGCATACAGAACACGCAAAACCAGATGATGTAGGAACATAGATCACAGTAGCTTTGCCCTCCCAACCTGTCCCAAACTCGAGATATGTGTAGAATCAGCGCGCCCTGCCTAGATTTCAAGCACCACAGGGGCAGGCACACGCTGTTATGCAAGCAGCTCCCTCACCTCCTGGTTATGGGCTCAGTCAGCCACCTCTGTTACTAAACCCTGTGTATCCAAACCAACCCGCTCCATTGCCCCTGCATGGACAACATGCCGATGCAAAAGCTGTCACCTTAAGGAGCAGAAAGACTACACTGGACCTGTTGTACCACGAGATGACTCACAACCCTCTTCCTCTCACAAACCATCTTCATTAAATAAGGGAAAGAAGCCCTTAGACCCTGAAATTCCCTTCCCTTTTCCCCCAGCCCTAACACGAGATTCAGCATGGAGAAAGGACATGCGGAATTTCGAGGACCTGAAATCTGTGTTCAAGGAAGTTCGCATTCTGGTCCCTCTCCTTGAAGCAATAGATCACATCCCAGCTGTTGCTAGGTTCTTTAAGGACTATTGTACTCCGAAGCGACAATAGAGGATCGGACGACAAGCGATATTATCTGAGGAAGCCAGTGTAGTTATTTTAGTTGACTTACCGCCCA
Organism: Thalassia testudinum; assembly: GCA_037157565.1. NCBI lineage: Eukaryota > Viridiplantae > Streptophyta > Magnoliopsida > Alismatales > Hydrocharitaceae > Thalassia > Thalassia testudinum. The sequence continues at coordinate 5,623,832 of JAZHRO010000040.1, read as the reverse complement.
AGAAGGACCCGGGCACACCATTGATTTCCTGCTTGTTGCAGGATTCCCTTTTTGATAGGGCACTTCTTGACTTGGCGTCGTCCATCAACTTGACTCCCACCGCAGTATTTGATCGATTTCGATTTGGGGAGTTAAAACCCACCTCGGTTACCATACAGTTGGCTGACTGATTTGTAAAAACATCGAGGGGGTGGTTGAAAATGTGATCGTAAAAGTCCAAGGATTTTGCTTTCCAGCGAACTTTTTTGTTCTTGATATAGAGGTTCCTGCTAATCTCCATGATGCACCGATTATTCTAGGTCGCCCGTTTCTGGCAACTGCCCGCACAAACATCGATTGTGCATCAGGGTGCATGGAGATTGCCCTGGGAAATGAAAAGCTTACACTGGACATTTTGAGGGCATCAAAGAATTTTGATTTTGATTTGATCGAGGAAGATAGTGAAGACGAAGATTTAGCTTTCTGTGGGAACATTGGGCTCCTCTGCAGCGACCCAATGGCACATTCATCCTCACTATCACGGGTCTTTGATTGCGATCCACACGGGATTGAGACTAATGATATACACATTTCATCCCATGGATCTGGTTGTCATGGGTGTTCATCTACTCTTAACACCCCTGATCCTGACTATCCTATCCTATCTAGTACGGATATCTTAAGACAGGATTACATGACCACTACAGGCGGATTCTTCATTAGTCAAGATCAGCAAATTTCCACTATTATTTCCTCCCCTCCCCTGCATAACCCTCCTCCTCACCCTCCCCACCCTCCACTACTAGAGTTGCAACCCTTACCTGATTCGCTCAAATACGTGTTTCTGGGAGAAAGTGGGACATATCCAATGATTATCAATGCTTACTTGACTCCGGATCAGGAACACTAGTTGATCTCAGTTCTGCAAGCACATTGGGCTGCTATCGGGTGGGGCATTGCTGATCTCCACGGAATTCACCCCTCATATTGCATTCACCACATCTACACTGATGAAGGGGTGGGACCGTCGAGACAACCTCAGAGACACCTAAATCCAAATATGTTGGAGGTTGTCAAGTAGGAGATCATTAAATGGTTGGACGCGGACATTATCTATCCAATTTTCGACAACCAATGGGTGAGTCCCATTTAGATAGTGCCCAAATAGGCGGGACTCACTGTAATAAAAAATGAATTGGGCGAATCCATCCCAACCCACACCACGACTTCTTGGCGGGTCTGCATTGACTACAGGAAGCTAAACTCGGCTACCAAAAAGGATTATTTTCCTTTGCCCTTTATTGATCAGATTCTAGAATGGCTAGCCGGGCATAGTTTCTTCTACTTTCTGGATGGATACTCTGGGTACAATCAAGTTGCAATCAACCCAGAAAACCAAGACAAGATGACTTTTATGTGTCCCTTTGGAACATTCGCTTTTAAGCGGATGCCTTTCAGCCTCTGCAACACACCAACTACCTTTCAGTGATGCATGATGGCCATCTTTTCTGACATGATCGAGGACTGCGTAGAAGTGTTCATGGACGACTTCTCCGTGTTTGTAGACGATTTCTTGTCTTGTCTCAATAACCTCATAAAAATTATGAGGAGGTGTATAGAGGTTAACCTAGTACTTTCATGGGAGAAAAGCCATTTTATGGTGAGGGATGGCATCATGCTAGGTCACAGGATCTCCTCTGATGGAGTCGAGGTTGACCGAGCTAAGTCTGAAATCATTTCATGATTACCTCTGCCTAGCTCGATTAGGCAAATCAGATCATTCTTAGGGCATGTTGGATTTTATCGAAGATTCATTCGTGATTTCTTGAAGATTGCTCATCCATTAACGAATCTTCTGGTGACCGACATGCCCTTTGAGTTTGACTCTTCGTGTCTCAGCGCTTTCGAGACCTTGTGAAGCGTTGTCTCCAATGCACCTTTTCTCCAACCCCCCGACTGGTCACTCAACTTCGAGATGATGTGTGACGCTTCCGACTTCGCTGTCGGGGCCATTCTTGGCCAGTGTCGGGAGCGCCATCCATTTGTAATATACTATGCTAGCAAAACGCTGAGCGAGGCCTAGCGTAACTATACAGTCACTGAGAAAGAATTGCTAGCCATAGTATTCGGGTTGGAGAAATTTAGGTCATACTTACTCGGGTCCAATGTTATCATCTACACTAACCATTCCACCCTCCGGCATTTGTTGGCAAAAAAGGACGCTAAACGTCGCCTTATCATATGGATCCTTCTTTTGCTGAAGTTTAATGTCAAAATTTGTGACAAAGTTGGAGCACATAATGTTGTAGCGGACCACTTGTCTCGGCTTGACCTAGACTACATTCCATACCCCCGGTCGATATCAGACTGATTTCTGGATGAGTCTCTGCTATCTATCAACTCTGTTGAGTTTCCTTGGTATGCTGATATAGTAAACTATCTTGTTGCAGGTAGGCTACCTGTTGGATTATCCAAGGATCAAAAGCTCAAATTTATATCAAAGACTAAACTCTATTTTTGGGAAGACCCATTGCTCTTTCGCATTGGGGCTGATAAGATCATCTGTCGATGTGTCCCTGATTTGGAAATCTCTAGTGTGCTATCCTTCTGCCACAACGATGCTTGTGGGGGTCATTTCTCAGGCCGAAAAATCGCTGCAAAGAATTTGCAGTCGGGATTTTTCTGGCAAACCATTTTCAGAGATACATACGAGTTTGCCAAGTGCTGTAAGCAATGCTAAGCAGTCAGTTCTATGACCCGAAGAGATATGATGCCTCTCCAATCCATTTTGGTAGTAGAAGTGTTCGATGTCTGGGGCATCGACTTTATGGGCCCCTTCCCGAACTCGCATGGCTTTGAGTACATACTCCTCACAGTAGACTATATCTCGAAGTGGGTACAAGCTATCTCAGTAAGACGAGCTGATCATAAGATTGTTATATCCTTTGTCTGGGAATTTATTTTTGCGAGATTTGGAGTTCCTTGCGCCTTGATAAGTGATGGGGGAAGCCACTTCATTCTTGCCCATTTCAGGTCATTATTGAAAAAATATGCGGTGCAGCACCGCATTGCTACCCCATATCACCCACAGACCAATGGGCAGGCTGAAGTATCAAACCGTCAAATCAAGCTTATCCATCAAAAGATGGTTAGACCTGATAGGAAGGATTGGTCTGATCGATTGATTGATGCGCTATGGGCATATCGGATCGCATACAAGGCCCCACTCGGAATGTCACCTTACCACATGGTGTATGGAAAGGCCTGTCACCTTCTTGTGGAACTGGAGAACCGTGCCTTTTGGGCGGTGTAGAAATGTAATTTTAACCTCGAGGCCGGATGTTATGAAAGAAAGCTCCAGCTCAGTGAGTTAGAGGAGATTAGGCGGGAAGCTTACGAGAATGCAAAAATATACAAAGACAAGACAAAAGCTTTCCATGATCGACACATCCGGAGGAAAGAGTTCGCACCTGACCAGCATGTTTGGTTGTTTGACTCTCGACTCAAATTATTTGCGGGAAAGCTCAAGTCCAAGTGGACTGGGTCGTTCGTAGTGGTCCACCCATATCCTAATGGGGCGGTCCAAATTAGAGACCCGAAATATGGGCATTTTTTTACGGTTAATGGCCACCGTCTCAAACCATTCTTTGCTCAGGAACCTCCTCCTGCTGACGAAACGATACATCTTCTTGATGACGTATGACTGATGAGTTGCCCAGCTGGAGGCGTTAAACTCAGCACGTATACATATATACATAGCTTATTTCGTTTTCGCATAATGTTTTGCATATTGTGTATGACATTGCAATAATGGCAAGAGCTCAATGACAACTCAGAAGCAGTTTCAATTGATTTTTTTCCATATACACCTGGCCTTATTTCTTTTATTCATGCATGAGGACATGTAAACACTTAGGCATGGGGGGGTAGTCCATAAAAATTGAAAATTTTCTGCCAACAATTGGGGGATTAGATCTCTTTATCAAGAGGTTTTATTAGAGAATTATTCTTTTGTAGATTCCTAGACCTAGAATCCGGTATAATTTCATACTTGCATGTAGAATTTGCAATGGATCCACTGTGAAAACTGATAGATATCACTAGTTTGTTGAGAAGAAGCATTGCTTCCTCTCCTAAACCCTTGGACAACAATCAGGGAGTCAGGTAAACTATCATCTAGTAGATCCACCAAAACATACGTGAGATGAGAGTAGAGAGTCTATTGGTGCTTTAAAACTAGTGTAAGGAATCTTTAATCTTTAATAATTGAATAATGATACTCGGAGATGGGCATAGTTTTCACTCTCAGTTCTTGCGTACTACATTTATGAGAAATTCCATACGTGAACCACCAAATAAGACGAAAATATAGAGAGCAGGTTCTGATAAAACTAGGACTGAGGTGGATGGTCACGACCATCCTCTATGGAATTCTTGGCTGAAGGAGGGTATTGATGTTAAGGTCAGAAATACGTCGTCTTATCCATTCCTTACATGGTGCTGAGAGTAGGCACTTTCACTAAATAAGCCACCCGAGATCCTCTTGGTTACCCCCAAAAATCCCAAATAATGACTCGTGAATAAAAGTATGTATGTCGTGTTGAATTGTTGTGTTATATTATGTTGGTAACGGCATTGTGCCAGCAGATATATATATATATATACATATAAGAAAAAAAAGCATACAAAAGGGATATTTGCATGTAAAAAAAGAAAAAAAGAAAAAAATGTTATGTTAAGAAGTTTGAATTATGTAAGTCAAAATATTTTGAGGCAAAAAAACCTACCACCCTTACGAACCACCAAATATAGCTGAAACTTATTTTTCTGTATTTCTGACCGGCTGAATACGGGCTGAGGAGTATGACTTAGTCGTAGGGTTATCAAAACCTAATTAAAGTGTAATGCCATGTAAAACCACAAAATACAGTTGCAAATCTGGTAAGATGTGAGCTCAGGAAAAAAAAAAGAAGAAAAAAGAGAGAGAGAGAGAAAGAGAGAAAAAAAAGTACAAAAGATTAAAGAGAGCACAGTTTTCCAGCCCTTCTTTAAGTTAAGTTATTCAATAATCTAATAATCTAGATTCTGAAATACTAGTCTCTATGTAGTACCAAAAGTGAGTGAGCCACCAAAAACAAATCCAGTTAACTCAGACGTCTTCTACCTAAGACAAAAGTCGGGGCTAAAATCAGAGAATATTTTAGGTCCCCAAGAGAAGAGGTTTGCCTATCCCAATAGAATTTTACTAGGGGGCAAGTACAAACTTTAAATGTGTATCGACTCTTCACTTGGATCCGTTGCAGAAGCTACAACATCATATGTACATAGTTATCTGGATTCTGAATTTTTCGATGAAACAAAAAGAAATAAACCTTTAGTTAAACTCTTGATAAAATGCATTTAGTCTTACACTTGCTAGGGACTAGCAAGATTTAGGTATGGGGGTATGATTGTGCAGTAATCATAGTCCTTAATTCGCTTGAATTAAGCCAGAACTTAGCTTAACATGAACATTCTACAGGCATATGCATCGTATTCTGCATCGTAGTTGATATATGTGTTTTATGCATAAAACTGTGCTATTTGAGTGGTATCACTCATTGTAGGTAATTAAGGGCTGCGGATGACCAGTCCAACCGCATGGATCTGCTCAGAACATCGACGGAAGTCCAACGCTTCCAAGATCGCATCAATTAGACTCCCGTAGCACCTTAGGGAATCTGTAGAAGATCAAGAGCCAAGGGGAAAATTAAAGAAGATCTGGACCTCAGATAACAAATCCAACCTCATGGATGGATCCGGATTGATGTTCGCAGCCAAACAGCATAGAAATCAATTCAATTGGAGGCCTACATCACTAGATACAAGGAAAAGAAGATGAACGGCCATGATGACGTCACGTGGAGCCATCATAGCCACTCCCTCCCCACCACCCCATCTAGGAAGGACCACGACACGCTGTGGATCGTTGGATCTTCATCTAATGGCCACGAGCGCGACACGTCGCCCGCCCAGATTGGATAAGGATAAATGGAAACTAACAAGTACATATAACAGAAGGTTTGCGTAGCGCGTTGGCTTGCGTGCGTAAGCACGGGACATGGGTACGAGCCGTGCGCTTCGTAAAATTGAAGCGGCATCGACTGTGAGGGTGTGTACGGGCGTAATTGCACTATCGGAGGGAAAAGACGCGACCACATGGCGCTATTAGAGTGCACTGCAGGCGGACGTGTGATTGCACACGTCTTGCGAGATTTGGAAGGTGAGGGAAGTGCACGTAAGCAGTTCGATTGTAAGATTGGACGACTGAGGTTGAAGCGCTCAGAAGAGGCAAGCGGTGAAGGTGAAAACGCGAAGGGCACGCACGGGTGATTTGCAGCCTTGCAATGGAGGATAGACATTGCACGGAGCTCCACGTGGCAGCATCAGAGCGAACCAAGGGAAAAAAGAAGGATTTGGAAGGCTTTTTGCACGAGATTAAGGGGGCCAAATGTCCTTTTTACCCCCCGCCAAAGCTATAAAAAGAGCCCAAAAGGGCCTCCTTGGAGGGCATTCCCTTCCTTCTCTTCTTTCTCCTTCAACCTTTCTTTCTTCTTCTTCGTTCCGTCTTCTCTGCATTTGGCTCTGCATCCCCATCTGAAGCGTCTGTTGGGCCACCCCGATGGATCGTTGCTGCTCTTCTCAACCTCTCTAAAAGGCCACCACGAACCACCCGTGGTGCCCTTGTTCTGTTACAACAGTGGTTTGTTTTATGTTTTATTCAAATACATGTATCCAGTTTATGTTCAATCTCTTCTTGTGATATAAATACTGTGATTGATCATTCCTTTTACTTAGCCTTTATATTTGAAATAAATGCATGAAATCAAAAGTGCTTTTTGCCTCCCTGTGATCAACCGGGACTCACCAGTTTCGTTAATTATTTGCTCGAGACGTATTTCGCGCTATACTACAACGCATTCATCTTTTACGCGATCTACGCCACGAACAAATAGCATATAAGACTTTTGGTGGGATTTTTGATGTAGGTTGAGTGACCATTTTGATTCTATTGGTCACCCAAAATACTTGGTTTACTATTTAATGCACTCCCTATGGTTGCATAGATGCTAAGTGGTTATGCAAGGGGAGTCTCCTGACCTGTCTTCGGTCATTGTGGGCGCGCTTAGTATGGCCAATTTCTATGCCTCTAATTTCAATATGGATTTTAGGAATATCTCCTATTTTACTATTCCTACCTCGTGCCCTTAGGGGCATACTACTATGCTTGAATCTCATTCTATGTCATAAAGCCAAACAAAAATTTTGGTAGATGCAGTCGTTTCTAACTTTAATTCTATTGCTGTGATGATGTTGCATGATGCTGTTGGTCAACATCTGTGTGCTAAGAAGCAAAGTCTTAGGCTATATTTCAAGGTCATAACTTGACCTTATGTCCTGACTTATTACAAGTGGTAGTTCTCTTTGACAACATCAACCTAGTAAATCAAATCCTTGGCCTACAACAGTCATCTTGGAAAATTGAGTCTGTCATTCAATCATTTTCTTCCATGTTGGATGACCATCATGGTTTCTCTGTTGCGAAAGTTCATAAGACTATTGTCTAACCAGCACATCTACTGGCTCGACACCATCTTCGTTGTAGTTTGTAAAGGTGTTGGGAGTTTCCTGACTTGCCTAGTGACTTTTATGGCTACTAATGAATCACAATTTCTCGCAAAAACAAAAGGTAAGTTCCACCGAAAAAGATCTAGTCATTGGATTTTGATACTCGTAAAAAATGCACCTATATGGTTCCTAATTGAGATTCAACCTAATAAAAATACATTTTGCAAGACATTCACCCATGAGCTAGCCTAGCTTGGTGCTATCCAAACTAGGTTGGGCTTAGGTGAAGAATTTTGGCCCAAGGATCGATTTGGGCCAAGCTAGGCTTAGGCTAAGGTCACTTTTAAGGTTGGCTTACTTGGACTATCCTAAGGTTTAAATTGTTCTAATTGCAAGTCAACAATCACCTTCTTTGTCGAAATTCATGACGCTAACACTTTCTCTATAACTCACATGGCCCATGATCTTAAATCAAGTCTATAGCTCTTCCTCAACCTGTATTGTTTGAATTTAGGACAAAAAATTGGATTAACCATGGGATTTTGTGACATCCTCGTGGAAAGTGTGTTCTTTGGGTTTTTGCACTTTTAATCATGAAACCCGATGAAGATTTTCACTTGAATGCACATTCAGATTGAGAACTCACACTTATAAATAGCCCTTAAGCTCTCTTCTTTTATTTCAACTTGAAATCAACCATTTCTCATTTAGGTGGAGAGTGGGAGGAAAGTGATGTAGTGACAAATATCTAGTGATTTCTTCATGACCTGCAATAGAACCCCGTGTTGTTGATGGCATTGAAGTGCTCTTTGGATGCCCTTTGCTAGGTAGTAAGACCAAGTAATGAGAAATTGAGACTCTTTCAATATAAGTTGATTTCTGAACTTTCTTTGCCCTCAAACTATTTGTTTAACTTCATCACTTGCTCGATCTTGAGATGGATAATACTGGGATTTGGCTACTTAGTTCTTTCCTTGAGCTTTTACTGAATAGCGGCAACATTTTTCACAAAATAGTATTTTCTACAAGTTATGAAAACTTGATTTTTGAGCATGGATTTCCTTCCATCTCTAAGCTTTTGAGGAGAATTGAAACTCTAAAGAATGGTGAAGGAACAACCAATCCAGGTGTGGGAGGAAATAGAAACCTAAGCATGTGAGGATCAAATAGAATTGGGCTATGAATTAGACCTGGATATTATGCATTTAGGTCTATTCATTAGGTTTGGGTGTGATGTAAACTCGTTTATATCACATAAACTATCTATTTACATGTGTTCTTAGGCATATAATTGCATCACATATTATAAATATTGCATAACACACATCATCTTGCATTTAGGGTAGTCTGTATAAAATGTAGGTTAATTGTCTCCTTTTATGGCCAGGGATAGGGAAACTTGTTAATCAGGGCTTTGGACCGAGGATCCAACTGTACAGATCTGATCAGGGCAACGACGGGAGTTCAACGACTCCAAGATCGCTCTGATCGGACATCTGTAGCACCATATATAGTCCAAGGAAGCTTACAGATCAAGGGCTAAGATGGTGTTAATTCGCACCTCAAACGACAAATCTGACCGTACGGATGGGTTCGGATCGACGATCGCAACCTAATGACGTAAAAATTGGTCCAATGCGACACCTGTGGCATCGTCTACAAAACACATAAGATGGACGACCAAGATGGCACCACGTGGCACCATCTCGGTGGCCCAATCGGCCCTATGGACCCGCAGCTGCACTTTTGAAGGCAAAGGCACGGGTGATCTAGGCCGTTGGATCATGATCCAACGGCCACGATCGTGCGCGCCTAATTCCTAAACGTGACAAAGTCGAGGCCTCAGCGCAACGGTCGCGCCTCTGTGGGTGACATAGGGGTCACGCGTTCGAGCCTTGCCGAGCGCCTCAATCCAGCTGGGGAGCGGGGCGCATTCAATTCGGCCATCAGATGAAGATCGTGGGCATGAGAAGCGAAGATGTGGTGCAAAGAGGAGCTTTGATCACGTACACGAGCGATGATGTGCATCTGCATGCCTCATCGCGCACACGGGCACGCGGCAGGGGCGTTTGAACAGGCGTTGTGAGGCCAACTTTAAGCCGTCCTATCTTGAGATTGGATGGCTGATATCGCCCAAACGTGGGCGTTCGTTTTAGGTGCGGAAGAGGAGCAGGCGGGTGCGTAGCGTGCACACGTCATCCACGACCAGCCTTTAGCGTTGTTTTTGTCTGTCGTTAAAGGCCCCTCTTTAATGTTTTTGAAGTTAAAATGTCCAAAATGCCCCAAATCCTTGCAACTATAAAAGGAGACCCCTACCTTATGAAATTCTCATCCTTTCTCTTCTCTCACCCCTTCCAAAGCTCTAAGAGCTTGTCCCAAACCCAGGATGCTCCTCTAGAGTAGAAATAATAATTTTTCCACCTTCGTCCCCCTTCGTGGATCATCCCGCAATTATCCTCTCTCTGCATTCGGGAAGCGGATCCCGCGATGACGACGACGTGATGCTTCGTTCTCATTCCTCCCGCTTCATCCTCCTTCTTCTCGCTCCGTTCCCTGTCTTCTAGACGTTGTCTCATCCGGCTCATCCTCCAAGCAATCGTCGAGGAGGATATTTCTCTCTCCATTCTCTTTACTGCTTTCTAGTGTAGATTTCCCGCTTTCTAGTCGTAATGAGTAGTGTAATAAACAACTTCTTATAATGAAATCCATGTTTATTCTACCTCTCTTTTGGTTTTACTTGTAATATTCTCTCTCTCTTCTATTTATTATTTGTTAAATAGAAAGGTAGTTTTCGACCAGCTAATCTGTTTCGTACAAACAAATAAAACATGTATTTTTAATCAAACGTCCGCCTCCCTGTGTTCGACCCGAAACTTCTTTACAGATTTTCGATATAAATTTTATCTGTTGAATGGATTTCTTCGCGACTCGAACTTCGACGACGGGTTTTCGAATCCAACTGCGAATGTGTAGATTTTCGCTCATAACAGGGTGCCCAAATAGATTGTCTAGTCAACCAAATTTAGGCAAGTTCAATCTGAATTAGTTGTGGGTTTGGTTGGCCAAAACTATGTAAAGTTTGAATCTTGCTTAGTTTTTTTCCTTAAGCATCTATATCTTAACCTCGAGCTCTTAAATGAAAGTATAAGGAGTATGAAACTAAATTGGAATCACTAAACCTCATCTAAGATTAGGCTATTGATGCTTGATTTATAAGACACCAATTTATGTTGATTGAAAGATATTAATTGGTGGTGATTTATTCAAAATGTTTATTGTTGGCGTCATCGGTTGACTTTGTGGATCCCTATATTAGTAATTAGCTCTAGGTAGAGGCAATCTATAGTTGTACTATGAAACCTACGAGGTAAATCCTGAGGAATCATGGGTATGGATGGTTATTCTCTCCTGGGCCAGGCATAACCATTAACCTAGCACCTCGTGGTAATTGTTCTCTATTGGCCAAACTTTTTCAAATATATGGCATGCCTTTTTGAGGGTGACGACTCTCCTACCGTACCGCTAGTTATTAGGTGGGGTGCTAGAGTTAATTAGGGTTGGAGTACCTATAGGGCTATAGTTAATTAGGGGTGCTAAAGTTAATTGATAACTTTTTCAATCTTAGTTCCGTTGATCAACTCTTTGGTTATGCTTACATGACAATTATGAAATCTCTATTCCTTTCTCTTAGTTTCATTTATAGGATCACATTCTGGATAGTTGATCCACTATCCTTACTTTTCTGATCTAGACTTTGTGTGAATAATCATAGAACACAAATGGAATAATAAAAGACATAAATGTACTTGATATTTATTTATTGAAATGAATGGAGAGGACACATTTATTTCACATACCAATTACACAATCAAATTTCTTGCTAAGGACATTTAACTCTAAAAATATTTTCTCACGACTTGCCAAACTCTTGAAAAGAAAATGAGGAATTCATCTGGACCCAATGACTCCTCTGCATTTAACCCTTCTAGTGCATCCAAGACTTCTTTGAAGATGGTTTAATTTGATCAACTCATCTACCTATTCCTATGTCAACTTGCCTACGTCTTTACCAAGACATTTCCACCTAGGTGTAAGACCCCTCTTCATAAAAGTGTGGAAGTGCATGGCAAATGGATGCCACCCCTCCTCCCTTGCTTGTCTTCCCTAAGCTACTCCATCTTGGATTTGGATCTTGTGCATGCTAAGGAAATTAGGTCGAGGACTATTGTTGGCTACCATGTGACAAACATGGGTGTTGGAATCCCTTTTCTTCAACCATGTTTCCTTGGATCTTTGTCTCCATTCTACCTCTTTTCTTATGTATAGGCCTATTTTTGTATGTTTTGAAGATCTTGTAAATAGGGGTGGTTAGGACACTTCCTTTTTCTATATTTGTGATGCACAAAACTCAACTGGTTGATGGTCAATTGTTAACTAGAACTTATCTTGAGAGCTTATTTTGCTTTGCTCTTTAATTATGCCATGGAAAGGTGGTTGTGCTTCCACTATTATGCATTTTGGAATGTATAGAGAGATTGCTAGACTATGTAATGTAGGAAATCTTAACCAATTCAATTAGTTGATAACAACCATCTTTACACCCATTAATGTGGTTCTTGATTTGTCGGGATGTTTTAGGGCATGATTGTTGGAGTTATGTGCCCTTGGAGGAGTGGAACCATTTGATCGATGATTTGGAGTTGATTGTCAAATTATGTGGATGCACTAATATGGTTACTTGATCCTCTGTACCATTGGGAGAATGTATTGTGGCAATGTTAGATATAACTGATGGCAGGTATTGAAGATCAAAACGGTTTAGATCATGGATTTTGATAAGTTATCAAGAACCATCATGACATCCGACACTTGTCTTCAGTTTGAGAAGAGATGTCAATCTTGCCAAGAGATTGCTGCTTGATTGATGCCTTTGATGCACGTGCTTTGGATAGGAATGGAGATTCGACGTTGTAACGTAGGTTGAGTCAAAGAGTAGACTTGACAAGATGGAGATGCGGAAGTCTATTTCTTATCATTATCATGGAGAATGTGTATCCTTTAACCTAAGAGAGATATGTGTCATTGTGTTTGAATTTACACATTTAGTGTTTCGATTGTCAATGCCCCCAACTTGGTGTTAACATTGAAAAGCTGGTGTGTGTATGAGAGTACATTAGACACATGATCTTGTAATTACACCATGAGGGGGGGGGGGATAGTGTTGTATAAAAAATTTAATCGAATAAAACAATCTCATAATAATCAAGCCAATGCATTATGAGAGGAGGGGTGGGGGGGCAAATAGTGCTGTATAAAAAATTTAATTGAATAAAACAATCTCATAATAAACAAGGCACACAATGCTTAAGATCTTTTAGGTGGAAACACTACAGGTAAAAAGCATCACCTAAGTTTCTCGACCTAAGATTTCTAGATCAATTGAGTTGGTAAAAAACCACCAATGTATCACTTTGAACCTAGGGTGATACAACCTCAATACACACAACACAATGGATGAAACTGATGCAACTTTTGCAACAAAAGAGACAGGAATTGACAAACCAGATACCCAAAACAATAAAAAAGAAAACAGCAAGATCCTATAGAGCCCCAAAATTTTAATGCAATAAACTAGGGAGTATAAGGATCGTTGGGATTTCCTTTGGCAGTAGAAAGTAGCAGCAGTTGTGAATGTAGCTCTTGAGAACAATGTAGCAAGTGAGCTTGAGAGCAATGAGAGTAATTGAGAGCTTTTGAGAGAAAATTGGTAATATAAGGTAGTAGTATGCTCGTGTGTGGTGTGCTTAGTGTAGGAGTGTTCTAGTATATTTGTAGAGAGCTTATGAACACTCTAGATGGGTGTTGGGACCTAAAATAGCCGTTGGTAATCATAAAGGGGTGAAAGAGTTCATCTAGAAAATAAACCAAAAATCAAACTAATTAGATAGTAATAATTAATTGACACCTGGTTGATGCACTACAACATCATTGGTCGACCAAAATTATTTTTGGTATGCTCCCTAGAATAGTATGAAGAGTTGGCTCAGGTCTTCACTAATTGGAAGAGAGTTGGATAACCTATGAAGTTTTGGGAGGTCGATGACCTATGAAGTTCACGTAGGTTGACAACCTATAAAGGAGCTCTTAGGATAAAAATCCCTAGACTTGGAATCATTGGCCTTCAAGTCAGTGGGAGTGTAATATTAAATGGTGCCCAACTGAAGGGTTGGTTGACTCCTGGTTGACTCGAAAGGGGATTTTCTAAGGATGATTAGCTGAGTAATTAGGGTGATTAATGATCTTATGTTCCCAAGAACATATGAACATTAACCGGGCCAATGTTTGCAAATTAGGTCAACTACTGGTCAACTGGGTATGACAGCATTGGTCAGCAGGTCAGAGAGAAGGTCGACTGGCAATAACAAGGTTGGTTGGTGGGCTATCAAACAAGTCATCTTTGAACATAGGTAGGTGATTTAGAGTGCGCTTAGGAGTGGGTTGAGTCTTCCTAGGTACTGAAATAGCTATGGGCATACTACACTATATTTTGGGCTCTTTTATACCTAGTCTAAAATACAAAATGGTAAAAGAAAGATCACGTACACTTGTTTTCATATATAACAAGTTAATTATGCTTAGGGAATGAGGCTACTTCAAGATTTATTCAAGGGCTCCTTCATGAGCTTTCTGCAAGTCTTCTTCAAGAGACACTTTAACCATTATGAAGGAGCCTTTTGATTTTGATTCTGGACACCTGAAAAAAAATCTTTACGAGAAAATCAAGACTTTAGTGAATACTTAAAAATACTTGCAACATCTAGATTAATCGTAAAGCATCAAAGCATAGATTTAATTGAAATCTACATCAATTACAATATTTAATTTAATTCTCATTCTATTGCAATAAGAAATTTCTTGAGGGTATCACACAGATCCATAATCGTAAGTGTGCATGGTGGATTGGAAGACATAGGTTCACTTTGCGTATATTGAGATGTACAAAATTCTAGTCGTATATTGGGATGTACGAAATTCTATGCATAGTCGTATGGGTCCTGATCTGAACCATTCATGAAAGAGAAGACAACCCTTTTGAGAAGGAGCTGGTCTTCATCCTCTCCCAATGGTATAAGGAGAATATGAAAATATGTAACTTGTGACAGGATGGACAATGTATTTGGGATTTAATTCCAAGTGTTACATATATCTTCCATTATGAAGGATTTATGGTTGTTTGGAATACCTGAGGGAGGTATAGTGCCAAAAATCTTGATTCCTAAATACTTTATTATTTGTGTGATGAACTTATAATGATTTTGATGAGTTTCTAATTGAATAGAAATCAAATGCCATTTAAGGAGTTAAATTAGTACTTGATTTGGCATTTAATTAGGCCAAATGTGATTTGGTCTTGATCGAAAGGGTTTGGATGAAAACAAAATACTTTTCGGTACTTAAAGTCAACCCACCCAACAATTAGTTGGAGGGCTATTCTTGCAGCATTCAATTAGGAGCAAATCCCAACCATTGTATTAGATCCAATTATCCACATTGTATTAGGAATCCAAGGATTCCCTAGAAATATCTCTCAAAGGCAAAACCTAAGGGCTAACCATTCTCATAATTTTCACATAAGAAAATTCCACTATCTCCAAGAAGGGAGGAAAATAGGAATAAGCACTCTAGGGAGTCCCTTCTCTTGTTGGTTTGCCTGCATAGGGGTTGAATGACTTGCTCCTTAGTTGTAGGTCAACCTATCTTGTTGTTGGTCAACCAACAGCTACAGAACTTCTCCTGGGGGAGGAGTCCCCCTTGGTGCTTGTGCAACAACACCTTGTTGGTCAACCGACCACTATGGGGCTATGAGTTCACGACCTTGTTAGTGGTGCGCTAGTTGCGTGCGGTTGGTTCTGAGGCAAGTGTTGCTGTGGATACGTGAAGGGTTCACGGGACATGGGAAGGATTAGGTGTTCTCATCATCCAAGGTCTCATTTTTCTATCGAAAACAAGGTCCTAAGGTTGCGACAATACTTATTGTAGGAGCATAACATGTAGGGTGCAGTGTTACAGCACCCCAAAGATAATCTCAATACTTTTGGGGACCTTAGAATTGGAAGAAGTTAGTTCTTCCCATGTGGTTCTAGTTTAAGGTGTTTTTGTTTCTTGATTGATTTGATTTTTGTCATCTACTACATCTATTTGAGAAAGTTTTAAAACACCTATTGTTTCACACTTTCATGATGCCACAGTTTGGGTGAATTGTTCATCCATGGTGGAAGGTAGCAAATTGTTTGCCACCGTACCTACATGGATCCCATCAATGTTATCATGGGCTCAGTTAATTTGGATTTTAGCATAAAAATTTAAATTTAGGGTTTATGGGTTGCACACGAATTTTTCTTGTTGCGAAAAATATGATTTTGAAGTGAAATAAGGCATTAAAAGATGGAGAGAGTAGTTGGGAGTTGACTTAAATTGGATTTTGGTTGACTAATAACGTGAGGGAAGAGTTTCCGACTATTTTTCTCGACTAACAGTACATGTTGGTCAACTGATGGGCTCATCAGTTGACCAATGGTAGTGTTGTTGGTTGGCTGATAGGCCTATTGGTTGACTAACATGTGAAGGAAAAGAGTTTCCTTCTTCTATTCTCACATACAGTACACACTTGTCAACCTGTGGACTCATTAGTTGACCTATGGTGTAGTTATTGGTTGACCAATATGGTGTTTTTAGTCGTCCAACAAGTACTGCGATATATTTTGATGCCTGATTTGTTATGAGACTTGACTTGGAATTGAATCTGATTTGTTTCTGACCTTTATTGAAAAATCTGATACGAATGTTAGTGAATGTTCATTTGTTTTTTATTTTAGATTACTTGTGCTTATGTATCTTGGATGTGATCCAAGTAGGCATGGGTGCACAGTTTGTATTCAAAATCAAAAGCAAATCAAGTAATTTTTTGAAAATTAATTTTAGAATTAACAATGGGATTATTTTCTGGATTAAAGAGATTTCAAAACAATAGGATGACTGTAAATGTTCCACTAAACTCAAATTAGGGTTACATATTAGATAGTAACCAACAGTGCTCACTAAATGTGAGTAGTAATTATAGGAGATCAAACACTCACATCCCCTTGACATATTGATGTGATGGGTATCTGTACATCGATTTTCCACAATGTTTGATGGTTTTATGTTATGGAATAATGTTATGTTTATTATGTCAAGTAGAGTGGAGTGTTTGGTGAGTAGATTGAGTTATTTTCATGTAATCCCTATAATTTGGGAGCCCTTTACATTTAATGTAATATTTTGTAGAACGAATGTACATATATGCTTGGATGCATGGGGATGCGATCTCAAAAATGATACATAATAAAGATTAGAATGTGATTCTAATCGAAACTAGGTCAAGATTAGTAATTTAACCAGATTAAATTAACTTTTTCGAAACATACCTAGTCAAACCAGTAGGATTGAATCCTTCAAGCGTCAAGCGGATCATGATAATGATGATGAATTATTAGCCTCTACGAAGGTAGGGTGGACGTAACCACAGGGCTATTGCTAGTGAGTACGCTCCCCATCGGGAGGGCATTGGCAATAATTTGCACTTGGAGCAAATGCCTTGTTCTTGAAAGGGATGGGTCATGTGAGAACCATCCCGTTTGTGGTTCCTAGGACCTTGGTTAGGTGCATTCGGAAGTTCACATACGAACACGTGAGATTGACGTGCATGTCGTATGAGAACTAGCGACGGTTTGATACGTATGTTGTAGTGACACAAAAGGGCTAAAATAATATGAAAATGTGAACTTGACTTGTGAGGCAGAAAGAATTCCTGCTTCTCTTGTTGAGTTTGCGTTTGTAGGCCTTTACAGCGACATCGTGTCAATAAATAGGAGAGTTTGTTCTCACTTGAGACATTAGGTTTGACGTCTCTTAATTTGAGAGTTGGAGACGAAACAATAATCAAATTAAATATAGTAGGAGATGTTTGTTTTAAAATTCTTGAAAACAAAGCATAATTTTATAATCTAATCTCGATCGTGTTCACAAAAAATGGCAATTTTTGAAACCTGCCTTCAACCCAGATAAGTAGACAAAATCCATTCATGATGAGTGGTCCACAATATTTGTGAGAAGACTCAAAGTAGATAACTTGAGCTATGTGCTGTGCTCCAGGCCATTCAAGGACCTGAGAAATCAAGCATGGAGGAATATAATGAAGCTTAGGATGACGATAATGTGTTTGCGAAATACTGCATCATCAAGTGTCTACTAGTAGGATTCGCAGACTATATGGGTATTTGCAAAAATCAAGCAACATTATATTTAAGCTTGATGCTTTTGGCACTTGAAACATTATTTTCTCTACACTTTAAAATTTCAAAGTGAGTTTGGAATGTTTTTTAGAAGAACACATCTTCTGGATGCAAGGGATGCTTCTAGAATATGAAGTGTATGAAGGGATCTTATTTGATGACGAAAAGGTCGATATGATTACAACATCTCTCTCCAACCCTTGTTCTTGAGCCCTCGACAAAGAAAACTTTAAAGGGATAGTCCTTGAGTTTGTGGAATGTCTACCAAATATATTGTACCATCTTGATGGAGTGCGCAACATCTACAGGAAGTGTAACCATTCCTCAACCATAAGAGTTTAAGGAAGGACAATTGACACATGTACAAGAGGAGCTCGCATGATACATGAATCTATCCAAGGAGATCTGTAGACTTTTTGAGGGTTGGAGGAAAAGTTACTCAAAATATTATTCATCTTCATCGTCCATTTATTCATGTGATGAATGAAAGATTTCAATGCACTTGATGTATTTGCAATTATTGCTTATGGTTCAGGTAATCAAAATACAACTGAGGACGAAGATGCCTTGTAGATGGAACCCAAAGCAAGTTGGAGTAGGAGTCGTCAAGGTACACAAAGCTTGTTGTTTGAGACTACAATTCCAAATTATAAAGACCGTCATTGTAATCATGCGTCTATAAATAGAAATTTTTTCTATTTTCAAATTGTTTGGGTTTGGCTTATTCATATGATGAATAACTTATTATGAGTTTTAGCTAGTAATGCTTGAATGTCTTAGAATTTGTTTGAGATGCTTAGATTTCTATGGTGATATGATCATTAATGATAATTCTCATTCAGTGTAAAGAAGATACTTTGCCTTTATGAGATGCCTCATGTCTGGACACACGAGTGTCTATGAATGAGATTAAAAGGATAGTAACCAATTATTGTGAAAAATTGAAAAAATCAATAGAAAAGGGAAAAAATAAATAATAGTAAATTAATCCAAGCCATCCATTGTTATGCCCACACTAGCTGACCTTTTAATTGCTATTCAAATAGAAAAGAAAATTTACCTATTTATATGACAAATAACATGCTTGATTACAAATTAAAAGAATTCTCACCTTTTCAAACTTTTAATAGACACCTGAAAAACCACCATAGGTCATGTTAATTTTATGAGATTTCATGAGAAATTGTAGTTAGATTTGAGTGAAAGGGCTACACGGGAGGATTTAAGCCCTTTTTGAGATTTCTTGTAAGATTTCCATTGCTATTCTACAAATTAATCAAAAAGTTTGATCTATGGAATCTATTTATTTTGTTATTCCTATCCATTATGTATTGGAGCTATGTTCCATTTATGAACCATCTAATTGTATATGTAGAGAGTCCTTATAAGCATGGTGATTTTTTTTAGCTGGAAAAATAGCAATGTAAATTCTTTTTCCTATTTTGACATGATATAATCATTATTTAACAAGTATGTTAACAATCTTAAGGCAATTTTACATGTTGGGCGTGACTTTTCGTGGAGATACATATTTGTTCTTTTTGTTTTTTTCCCCTTAATTAAAGCAACCTCCATCAAAATACTATCCCATAAATAATTTTTTGACAAGATAGTTATTCATAAGAGTTTCGGCAAATGAGTTCATGGTTAGATGTATATGCCTTTTGACAAGATATTCAATCATGAAATTTGGTGAAAGAGTTAAATGCAAAAGGCTTTTAATGGATGAGCACAATGCTCATATGATAACTCTCTCTCTCTTCTCTTTATATAAATCTATGTATGTATGCATGCATACATAGCTTATGTATTTTGTATTCGTATGTATGTATATGTGTATATCGACAAACACTTGTATATTTTTTGAAAGAAAGAAATAGTCATCCAAAATTTTATTAATAAATCAAGTAACTACAAGTGTGAGGACCAAAAATGTGCCCA
Organism: Thalassia testudinum; assembly: GCA_037157565.1. NCBI lineage: Eukaryota > Viridiplantae > Streptophyta > Magnoliopsida > Alismatales > Hydrocharitaceae > Thalassia > Thalassia testudinum. The sequence continues at coordinate 5,603,970 of JAZHRO010000040.1, read as the reverse complement.
ACTCCAAGCATCCCTGGTTATATTTGTTGACCACACTCTAGCCTGATATAAGATAGGATCATTCCGTGTCAACCAAACCCCCCACAACACAGTTGCCATTCGATGCCTGTCATGCTTGTCATCTACCAAGTGCTACCACAAGTTCTTTCAAGATGGAAGGGGCTTCTCACACACCTTGGACCACACCTTATGCTTAAAGGGGCAGGCTGCTCGGAAATATGTTGTACTGTCCTTAGTGCTTGAGTAGAGGGCACATGTTTAGGCCTCCACCCCAGTCAAATGTCGTTGTGGCCTCTCAATGACTAGCCCCTCTTTCCGAGTCAGCCAAAGAAAAATCCTCACCTTTAGGGGTGCCTTAATGAGCCATAGATGCCTGTACTGCAGTCGATTACCCCTTTCCTCCCCTTACTCGATTCTCTACCTCTTCTCCTCTTCCTCCTCCCTCCTCCAGCACCACCTCACCTTCCCCTCCTCTGTTGCCTCCCACATCATATGTAGCATGCTACTAGCTCCACCTCTTCCCTTTATCTCACCTCCCCCTCCTTCCTCCATTAATTGGTTCCTCCACTTCCCCTCCTTTAATGCCCTTCTTGTGCTGCTTAATTTCATCGCCTTACTCACCCTTTGGCCTCCTTCCCTATCCCTTCTTGTGCTTCCCTTCTTCCTTTCTTTCTCTTCCTGTAAGGAAGCCACAGAGGAGAGTTGACGTTGCAAGCCTCTACATGGATCCTCCCACCCACGATCTATGCTATAACAAACTCCAATAGCAGTAGTGTTCCCTTAGCCCTACTAGAGAGGCTTGTATAAGGGGCTTAATGACGAGGGCAGTGCCAAAGGGTTGAAGCCAAGAAAAAGCAAATGAGGGATGGAAGGTAGAGGAGGGGAGGTTTCAGAGAAAGTAAGAAGAAATGTTAAGTATCTTTTTATAAAAGAGCTCTTAGTTTAATAGTCTAATCTTTCATTAAGGAAATATATGTCCACAAATCGATGTCTTTGAGGGTGCATGTGTAAATATGTAAAAGACAAGAGTATGTACATCTTTTACAAATGTTGTAGGGTCATGGATGTAAAAGCCCTTGAAATTTTGTGGTATATCTAACGAAATTGAATCAAAGGGCTAGAGTCTACATGGCAAGAAAATCAAAATGAAATGCATTGGATAGGGAAAAAGCACTACAAAAAATTTCATTTTTTAATTCAAACTCTTTTATGTTTGAGAAAGGTAAGGTGAAAAAGTAGTAATGTCTTAGTTGGAAGGCCAAGTTCACAACCATAGACCATTGAAGTGGATTACAAAAGTTTATCAGCTCTTTAAATAACATAATTATCTACCAATATAGGAAATTCAAGGGCAATGATATCATGAAAGAATAGCAAGTTAATCCTTACATAGTTACATAACATTTGGAAGTAAAAAAATCTAGTAAAATGGTAGCAAGTAAAAATTGTTGCAAATTCAAGTATATTGTTGTGTAATTGGATCCATCTATTGCCTTAATTTCAAATTCTAAAAGAAATAAAGGTTATTAATGGGCATGCTTGTGTTTGTTGATCTTTCCAAGGAAAACTTCACACATATATACATCTTCATACCATTGCTTTGCCTCTTGCATGTTTAACCATTTGACTACAAAAATGATATAGGATTCAACATTGTAATTTCGATCTAAATATGGAATTGCCAGAGTTAAGAACAAGTTATAGAGTTGAAATTTTCTTTGAATTGGTATCAAGGAAACCTCTTAAGTAGTCCATTGAAGATCACATGCTAGAGCATGCCCATTAAATATTTTACCCTTTATTATTTTTGTTTCTACTTTATTCTCCATTAAATTTTCAAATTTTATTTATTCATCTCTTCACCAGTTTATTGTTGATTAAGATATCGTTTAAGAGCTTTACGAGTAATAACATAACCACTATCGTATTAAGGAGAGCCATGCATGCTTTTACATGTACATACGTACATACATACAATCTTTATTTTACGGAAAAAAATGTGTTATTATTTCAGGTTACAAGAAATCTATCTAGGCGCTTAACTTTTACACTTAGTTGTATTCATGATTCAGATAATTTTGAGAGTTTTGTTGAGAAACTCTTTGGAAATCAATAGATATTTTAATTGATTTACTTGATTTTATTACAAAAAAGGTGACAATATGTGGTAATTTTCTTTTGTTTTTAATATATCATTTATATAGAACTGTTCCATAATAGTTGCAATATAGATAACAGTTGCATCACATGTTCCATAAATTTTCCTAGAATTTTGATAAAACAATTTATAATGGGAATCTCCATCTATGAGTTAATTGCGTTTACGATGCACATGAAATTTATCATGTTTTCTATTTCAAGTATACGCCATGCTAGTTGATAGAACTTATAAAGTGATGGTTTTCTAAATTATGTCTTGAGGAAGAAAAAACATTAGCCTCATTGATATGAGTAATTAATTGTCTATTGTTGAAGCAAAGGTTTCTTGTCGCAATTATTATTTCAAGTTTATGCTCCACATGGAGGTAAGATATATCATATTTCACGTGTACAACGCCACATAAGCTGACAAATTAAGCTAGCTTATAATGCGATGCTCCATTGAATTGAATTTTTGGCAAGTGGTAAGATTCACATCATTGACGTACATAATAAATCATTTGACATTTTGACATAGATTACTTGTGATAATTACCACTTTGAATTGGCCTTGCACAAAGGCAAGACATATGATATTTCTATCAATCTTTGTGAAGAAGCTTCTCTCGTAATCTCATCAAATTTAGGAATGGTGCAACGTTATTTAGACGTAGATTATTCGCAGTAACCATCACTTCAACCCTAAACTTCCCTTGAAGGTAAGAGATGTCATAGTTTTATTAGGTTTGCAAAAAAGTTCCTCTTGTTTTTTTTGAAAAAAAATTTCCACTTGTTGCTCTCCTTTTCCTAATACGTCCAAATCTAGAAAGCCAATTAGTTCAAATTTGTCAATATAAGAAGAGATGGAACAATGGGATTTTAACTTTAAAGCTAAGGGAAGGAGAAAAAGCCTAATAAGGAAATGTAGTCACATCGCTTTAATTGGAGGGTCATGAAATTCACATTCCCATTTCTATTTGGGCATGCAATTAAATCCTCTCTGTTAATTGTGTCAATGATATCATGCTGTATGAACCAAATACATTCCTCCACTCTTTCCCAACTAGTTTAAATATGAGAAGCAAGGTCACCATGTATGCACCAAGTAGAAGCATCATCTCTCGCATCACCACCCTTAGAGTGAGTTTTATTTTTCATCGTATCTTGCATCACCACCATCAGAGTGAGTTCTGTTTTGATTCCTTTCCTTTTATCCATATTTCTTTATTCTTATATCTCATTTCGAAACATTTCTTTTGCATTTAAGATTTGGCTTGTTACTCCACTTTCCTTTACTCTTGGTGGCAACATTCATTGATTAGTCATCCTCATTTCATTTTTTAAGTTCGAATTAGCAATTATGTAGTTATAGAGATGATATGTGTGTGTGTGTCTATATGTACATATACATATACATATACATGGAAGATAAATATCATTTATTAGTTAAGCGCATAATAGAATGTTAATATCTATAAGCGCATTCTATTATAGACAAATTGGTTTAACCTTTTTTGATTGGCTAATTTTGTCTCAAATAATCATTTAACTTTTCCTTTCATATTCCTTAATTATTTTCCACTTATTAACATTATAGTGTTGTGGAGACTTCTACTTTTTAATTTTTTAGGTGTTTAGATTTGATCTTGCAATTTGCTTCACTTCAATCTTCCACCAAAATAAGAAATCTTGACCTTTTTTTTCAACATGTCATTTTACGCTTTTAATGATGTGTTTTAGCTACACGATTTTCCACATGATAAAAATAGCACGATATATTGCGTGATGAAATCTTTGTTGATGCTGATAAATTTGCATGATGATACATGTGCATAAACATGCATACACGTATGTATTTATAAGGATACATAAATGTGCATACGTATATACGGGAAAAGGAAGATTTCGATCCTTAAGTTTTGGATGGGATATTATCTATTCAATGACTAGATTATATAGGTGGATTCAAAATGAATAAGGTGTTTTTGATTTATTAGTTAATATCTATAATAGAATGCACTTATAAATAAAAATGTTAACATTTGTCTATCTATCTATGTGTGTCTATGTATATTACATATATTAGATGAGTAGAGAGATACGCTCTCCTATTAGTCATATTTATGATGAGAAAACTTGAGAAGGGTGAGAAAGAGTAATCAAAGCTCACCCCATGAATAAAAAGAGATGTTTGAACTAGGTTTCTGTTGTAAAATTAGACTTTTGTTGATTTGAGCATCAGAGTTAATCCAATTGCATTCTTCTTTGATGTTGGTGTCTATATAGAGGAGGTGCACTTAGAGGGTAGAAGAAGTAGAAGAGAAATGGAAGGAAGGCGAAGTGATTTCTAGTCTCAAAGCTAAGCTTCAAAGGTTGAGATAGTAATCCATGAATTTTTGTTTAATCCAACCATTAGATGATATGTGGCTAAATTGATTTTATCTCATTTCTCTCCACGTGTATATCTACAAATCGGATGAGAACCGATGTATAAAGTAGAAATGGGTGAGCACATGCAAAAACCTACCCTTGGGGAGGTAAAACAACTAGAGATGGTTGCTAATACCCCATCTTCTTATTTTCGATAGAAAAGATCAACAAAATACATATCTTTAATTTCTCATCCTCGTAATATTCTAACATTCGATCTAATTTTATCTTTGCGTTTCATCATCACGTCAACAATGAATCCTCGCGGCTTCACACTCCTGTTAAGTACCCTAGATTAATTTAACAACAACATTTCTCTTTTATTGTATTTTAATATTTTGATTGGGTTATACCAACCTGCACGCATAATCGTTAAGATTCGAAAAGTTGTATAATCGAAGTTCACAAATGGTTAATTTTTAAGCTGATCACACTAATATATATATATATATATATATATATATATATAGACTCATTTGTACAATAGGAGCCTGAAAAATAAACTTATAACCTGATAGAAATTAAAACTTGCAATTTTCATTGACCTCCAGTAGATTCACAAAAATGTCGGACGAGGCAGACAAGCCCGAAAAGGTTAACGAGCAAGAAGAAGGCACAGTCCAAGGAAGACTTGCACCTATGATGAAAATTGAACAAGGGGAGGAGGTGCAACAGATGGAGGAGGAAAGGCCCTTCGAATGCCGTTATTGCCCCAAGAAGTTCAACAGCTCACAAGCTCTCGGCGGACACCAGAACACTCACAAGCAAGAGCGCTATGCTGCTCGCCGAGCAAGGAAAGAGTTGGAGAGCTACATCCCTCCTTCTCCCCCCAACCAGCCGTACAATGCTCCCCCATCCACTACGATCCCTTGCCAGCACTACCATCGCCACAGCCATCCAAATGCAATGGTCTACGGGCACGAGCGTCCTACTCTCCCACATCATTCGCCGGTGCAACCTCCCGCACCGCAACGATACCTACCACCACCAACTGCCATATTTAGGTTCTATGGACCAAATGCGTCTGTGCCTCGTGCTTCGCATTTCAGTAACTATGAGTCACTACTGTTGGAAGCTGCAAATAGAGATCCGAGTGCGAAGGCGAAGGGGAAGGCGAAGGTGAGTACCTCCTCATTATCTGAAAAATCGTGCATTTTGTTTGGGAAGAAGATAGTAGTGAGCGAGGAGGAGGAAGAAGAGGAGGAGAAGTCGGTAATTGAGATGCAAGGGTGCCGGCCAGTGGAGCACCAAAGTGCGCAACATGGCAAGGATGGTGATGGGGATGACAGTGGGGGCAACAAGATTGACCTCTCGCTCCATTTGTGATTCATCCATCCAGAGAAAGAGGGAGCATGAGTCAGTGTTTGTTCTGGTCTAGAGTCCTTGTGTGTGTCCCTTTTGTTTTTGAGTAATAGGTTGGTGCATGCAATGCATGAGGTTGGTCCCTTTGGTTTTCTAGTCTTGTCATGTCTAAATGCTCCCTTTGTTGTATGGTCCATTTTATTATGTTGAATAAATTAACCGTAGAAAGTTATTTATTGTTGTTACCCACCTATTTCTAAATTAGTGATGTCTCTTTAATTTCTTGCATTACATGCCTTTCCAAAATAATAAAACCTCTCCAATATTAATTACTTTAATTCTTTGTTGCAATGGGTATGTATTAAGGTGAGGACGGTTTTTTTTGTGAACTTCCTCGTATATCCAATAGTTACAAGAATTTAAATCTTTGCAAAAACATCATCAACCTTGCCTATGTACTCTGGAAATTAACATACGTGTGTTATGTGATACAAACTTGCCACATCTCCACTTCTTTGTTCTTTCTACAGTTCTACTCAGACCTCACCTGACCCAATTCAATTGGGTTGGTTTGGGTTAAAAGTTATAATGGGTTGAGTTAAGTTGGAATTTTCCTAATTCGATAAAAAATGTATTAGCTTGGATTTGAGATTTAACTAGTTCAACCCAACCTAATATGCAACTCAATATAACTCGATATATATATATATAAGATAAAAGGGAGTGTGAAACTCACCTACACATAACATAGGTGAATCTTAGATAATATTGATATTTGAAATTTCATCTCTTGTCTCAACATCTATTGCTTACACACACACTCACATACACACACACACATATACAAACTCCTCATCTTGTCAATCAATATCTCTTTACTCCTACATCCTAAATTCCCAATTCCGAATCCTTATCGATCCCTCATCTCTCTCATAGTTCCACCAGCTCTAGGTGGCACCCTCTGCCCTTACCTCACCTTCAAGCTCCACTTTAAGCAGTGCCTCTCATTAGCCCCAAGTTCTAGGCGGTGCCCTTTCCTCTCCTCGATGGTGGTGACACATCGTGCTATTCAAGTAACCCTCAACCTTTTCTCCTTCCCTAGCAGCCCACCTCCGATCAAGTCCTTGACGACCACCTTTCCTTTCTTCATCATCACAGGGACCCCCCCCCCCCCCCCCCCCCCCCACCACACACACACACTACTAAATGACCCACATCTCCTTTTTCTTCCCTTCAAGGACCCCACCACCATCGCTGGATGACCCACCTTTCCTTTCTTCTTCCCTACAAGGATCCCACCACCACCATTAGAGCACCCCGTCCATATTTGTTGTCGATTATTGGTATGAACCTAAGCTTTATATGCAACTACCAAGTTTATTATCAAATATGCCTTTATCTCGTTTTGAAGTTAAGACTGGGAAAAAGAAAGCCGATGCTATCTGAAATTGGAGGGGGAAAGAGCAAGTTTCAGCTTCTTCTACTACCTTCCACTGAAAAGGGGACCCAAACCCTTGAGTTTCTTATGTAGATTGCTGCAGCGGGGGTGGTTGCAGCAGTGGCTCCGGTAGGCAATACCACGCGATCTAGTGGGGAGGACGAACCAATGAGCAGTAGGCACGATGATCGACTCGATCGAGGCCGCGGCGGTGGCGATAACCGTGGAACAACGTCCATGGAGTAGCGGCTGTGGCGGCGACGATCATGAACCTGGCTCTCCCACTCTTGAGAAAAAATGACGAGGTACGTATTTGGGGCTCCGATGGATAGGGTCTTTCCTTTGATGTTTTTGATGGGTGGGGAACCCATCCTTGATAGAGGAGGCCAACCCCTTCCCAAATTCATCTCCGCCCCTAACTGCCTCTGCGATTTTAGGATTTTTTTTTTATCTTATGCGCACCATGTTTTGGCGTGGTTTTGATCTCGCACCCACCATGTTCGAAGTAGTTTATCTGTATCATTTCCCCCTTTTTTAGATTTTTCGCGGTCTTTTTGATCACTTGCAACATTCTTTTCTTGTTAATTTTAGATCATATCTTGATTTTTTGTGTTTGAAGTTTTTTTTTGTTATTACCTATTTTATTTACTTTTTTGTAAGATACAAGTTGTTTATGATTTTAATTTTTTTCTATGAAGTATGAAAGACATAGGAAGCATGCATAAGATAAATATAAGTTTTGACTAGTCAACAACCCACTTGACCCAACCCAATTTGGTTTTATGGGTTAGATTGAGTTGGCTTCTATAGTGTAACCAGATAGGTTGGGTTGAAAAAATTCCAACCTGCAAACCGTGGTTTGGGTTGAATCCCAGCTCAACCCAACCCGACCCGTGTACACCCTTGACTAAGCCCACCTCCTTAGTAGCATAGAGGTTGTCTACCCCTAAAAGCAGAGAGGTAGTCTTGAATTCATCATTTGGGAGGCCAAAACTACTACTAGACGTATTACATATTTATGAAGTAATAGTTGAAATAGGACTTCTAAGATCTCTTAGGGCTAGTTTACAATGCACATTGGCAAACCTTACTTAGCAAAGGTAGAGTGAAGTATATCCTATTTTTGTGTTTACTTGGGAAAAACAAGATATCCCCTGATCTCTTCAATGAGTACAAGAGATCTCCACACCTTGTCCAACATGGGTTAAGCCTAACACTAATTAAATATTTAATTGATGTTTACTTATCTCTTGAGGTAAATGCAATTTATCGCTATTACAAATCATTGTTAGTCCCATTTCTGTTGAGCTTATTATGTAATTTTCCACAATCTCTCTCTATACTAAGACACCTAGGGTTCCTTTTAAGTAATATTAGATTCATCCCTTCCAACATGGTATCAAAGCAGTGACCTTAGGTTGGTAGTTTGATATCCCACAAAAACATGTAGGTCTAGGGTTTTCTCGCAAAAAAATAAGAAATCCAAGGAAGTTGAACTTCCTAGCCTGAGGACATTTAAGAACGCACATCGGAGGGCTCGGGAAAATGACCATCGGTGTAACCTGGGTCCGACAACTCTCCCATTCGACATCGCCCAATCACTAGTGGTGGCTAGCAACATCCTTAAGGCTTCCTTCGCTCACTAGTTGCTACTAATAGTGTCTCTTGGCCTCCGACGACATGTAGTTGCAACGAAGGAGGTCAGATAATGTTGTCAGTGACTCCTAGTGTAACAACTTGAACCCCACCATTCAGACTGTTACGACCCAGTTCCCAAATCCCTACAGGACATGAGACCGGCTCGACTCGACTGATCCCAAGACCCAGTCGTCCATCGAGAAATAACCAAAAAGTAGGAAAGTAAACCACATTCACTATGCTAAGCAACAAACAGTAAAAGAGTATAGCAGTAAAGAAAGAAAAAACTGATACAGTACATATCACCACCACAACAATAAATAGTAGCAAGGTACAGAAACGTAAAGGTGTAGAAAAGTAAAGGTACAGAACGTAAAGTACAGGAGTCTGAACTCATTACTACAAAAGAAGTACAACAAAAGAAGCTACTGCTATTGGGCTCTCTGGGCCCAACACCCTCTGCAGCTTGAGACTCGAGCTGCTCAACACCTAGACCTGAAAAGGGGTTATGAGTACACAACGTCAGCGAACATTGAGTAGAGTTGCAACCAACTAACTAAAGCAGTAAAGTAAACAGGTAGCTATTTATTCCATTTACTTTATTTCACAATTTATTTCTTTTCACCCCTTGGTTTATTTTTCAGATCTCCTTCTTGATCTCGAATGTTTCTTGTGGGAACGATCTTGATTGCAGTCTTTTCCGAAGAGTAGAAGTCACACGTGGTGCTCTCTTGGCCGAGAGAGTCCCCCGTGGTAGTGTTACACACAGTCAACCACCCAAAGGTCATGGACAGACATAACGGTGACTACGGCACGTGCGATAAACGCACGGGTAGCTACCCTCCACTGGCACGCGGTCAATTGTTTCGGTTAACGGGTGCACCCAAGTACAGCACGGAACAGTATAGGGCCTAGCCCTCTCAGTAACAGGGGTCTAGCCCCGAAGAACCAAACAGGGGTCTCGCCCCTCCACAGTCCGCGCACCCTCGCCTGACTACCTTGGTTTGCCCAGTGGGCCTAGTAAGTCGGTGTAGGGTGGCTAGCTGAAACCCGGGCCCTGTGGGCTGGCTAGCTCTCTCTCTACATTAGTAACTCTCCCTGGTACAGTGTATGCGAGGGCCACGAAGTTGATGCAAAGTGGCTAAACCCACCCCGAGTCTCAACTCGAAGGCGGCAAGCTCTCCTCTACACTAAGAGGGAACATGCACTCCCCTTGGTACCACGTACTCAAGGACTAGCACACTTCCCGTCACATTTCCAGATCCATTCCATATATTTCCAGAAGCTCTACTCCTAATTTTCCCGTAGGGTTCATGCTCATATTTCTCATGCCATTTCATACCGGGTTTCATCATTCACATTTCCATTCTCAGGTTATAGATGTGCAGCTCATATTTCTATTATTCACTTTTCCATTCTCAGGGTGTACACATGCAGCTCATATTTCTATTATTCACGTTTCCATTCTCAGGTTATACACATGCAGCTCATATTCTAGTATTTAACGTATACAACAGGTAAGGTTACATGCAACTGTTTCACTAGTACAGTTAATTTATATTTCACAGGCAGCTCTTGTTCATTAACAGGTAGTTGTTTTCTGTTGAACATGCGAATGGCTACGCTAACGTGTTTGATTTTGGAAAACCTATCGTTGTAGTTTGAAAGTGAAGAACTCGTGTTCAATAAATAAAATTTATACCGAAATTGAAATTCCGGGTCGAACACAGGGAGGCGGACGTTTGATTTAAAAACTACGCGTTTCTTTTTATTTGTTACGAAGTAATTCAATTTAAAACTATCTAATTATTTACAATAAATAGAAGAGAGAGAGAGGGTAAGAGAGAGAGAATATTACACATAGAAATCAAAATGAGATGTAGAATAAACAAAGAATTTATCATTAAGAAGATTGTTCATTACAACTAGAAAACATAAAACAATTGTAGTAGAAAGTGATAAATTTACTCTAGAAAGGATTAAAAGAATGGAGGGAGAAATGTCCTCCTCGACGATTGCTTGGGGGACGAGCAAAACTACACTAGAAAGCAGTAAATCTATATTAGAAAGTAGTAAAAAGAATAGGGAGAGAGAAATCCTCCTCATCGGTCGCTTGGAGGACGAGCCGGACGGGACAACGCTTGGACAAAGGAGGATGAAGCAGGACGAAGGAGGACGAGGCAGAAGAACGGGAACGGAGCAGCACTCCGTCTTCGTCGCGGGATCCACTTCCGAAGGGGGACGAAAATTTAGACATTATCTCGCGAGAAGCATCATGGGTGTGGGACAAGCTTCTCTTGAGCTTTGGAGGGGTAGAGAAGAGAAGGAAGGGATGAGAATTTCGTATGGAAGGGGTCTCCTTTTATAGTTGCAAGGAGTGGGGGCAAAATGGACATTACAACTTTAAAATAATAAATGAGGGGTCCGTAGTGACGGATAAATTCGTCACTAAGGCCCCCAACGTGGGCGTAGCTCCCTCGCCCACGCGCGCCTCCTCGGCTACCCGCTTTTTCAACGCATATGCACGTCCATCAGTGCGCCCGCCTGGTGCGTGCGATCGCACGTCCATGCCGCGCATTCAATCGCACGTGAATGCTATCGGGCGTGTGTGGCTGTCCGATCGCGATCCAACGCCCGCCGGCGCTCAATCGCCCGCGCCTTCCAGTCCTTCGCTGTGGCTCTAACCCACGCCCGTCGCTCGTTAAGCGTGCTCGACCGCTGCGCTACGGGGCGCGAATGGTCGAGCGGACGCTTTTAGGCGCGGCTGACCACAGCCATTGGATCAAGATCCAACGACGGAGAGCGAGCGGGTACGGGGCTTCATAGAATGTAAGCGACCGTTTGGGCGGCCGAGATGGCGCCACGTGGCGCCATCTTGGCCGTCCATCTTCTGGAAGTTATAGATGGTGTCACAGATGTCGGATTGACTAGATTTTTGTGTCATTGGGCTGCGATCATCGATCCGAATTCATCCGTGCAGTCGGATTTGTCATCTGAAGTGCGGATTTACGTCATCCTGGCCCTTGATCTTCTAGGGTTCTCCGGTCACTATCTAATGCTACGGATGCCTGATCCGGTCACTATCTTGGAGTCGTTGAACTCCAATCGTCACTCTGATCACATCCATACGGTTGGATCTATGATCCGAGGCCCTGATAAAATGTTTACCCTGTCCAAGCACATAAAAGGAGACAATTAACCTCCATTTTATTCAAACTACTCTAAATGCAAGATGATGCATGTTATGCAATATTTATATCATGAAATGTAATCCTATGCTTATGAATATGCATAAATAGACATCTTAAGTAGTGTAAATGTGTTTACATCATCCCCCCATTCCTATCTTTTGCTAGTCCCTAGCAGAAACTATATGCTATTTATAAAAGAATTAGGTTGGATTATTTGGACCTGAGTTATTTTCAATCACTAAGAAATTGTCTACTTAGGAACTGAACTTTCAAAGACACAACAGTGCCCGAGTATCAGCCAAAATGCAGACCGCCTCAAGCCCTCGCCTTATTCAAAGAAAAATTCTTTTTCTCTTTTTACTCTTTTCTAGTTTTTTTTTGGATTTTCAAATTTTAGGGTTTAAGAGTGGCTTTCTACGGCCATTCAACTCACCCAAGATTTGATGAGAACCCTAAGCTTTAAGCATCTTATTGTGATTGTGATAGACTCGTTGACTGGTAATTAAAACGAACTTCGGATTTCTACACCTCTTGGTGACCTCAAAAAGACTTCTGCCTAAAGGTGTATCTTTACAACCGGTAGCTTTCTTCATACTTTTATTTTTCAACGGAGTCAACACAAGGGTAAATCTAGTGTATATCTCCTCGGTTTATTCTACTTCTCCGCTTCTTCCTAAGTGTTTTGGGAATTTTTAATGCATTTACTGAGCTGGGTTCTGGACAACCGGTCGATGAGTTGTTACCACCGACAACTTGCCAGCCATGCTCTTGCGGCGAAGTGTGACTTATTTCTTTTTTTTTTCTTTTCTTCTTTTCTCCTTTTCTTTTTCTTTTTCTTCTTTTTCTTTCTTCTTTTTTTTAAGTAGGTGGCTTCCCTGGTCTAAGATTTACCTAAAGGCAGCAAAAAGAGAAAGGTCTAATGACTGGGCTCTGGACAACCTACCTTTGGGCTGTTACCCACGATAACTTGCCAGCCATATCACCCTAGAAGGTTCATTAGCTACCCAATTTCCGTTAAAATCGCCGAACAACGAGTCAGTGCAAAGAAAGTGTGTAGATGCTTAAGACTCAAAATTCCCTCAAATCAGAGGGCGGGTTGATAAGTCGTGTACTTATCACCCAAACTTATTTACTCCAATTAAAATAAAATTTGGGTTGGCGAGAACTCGAAAAACAAATCCACATTTTAGTGGATACACGGGCTGATTAAGTCCAAAGACCTGAAGGGTCTTTGTGTTCAGATCTTAATGTAGTATTTCCTAAGATTGAAAATTTTCTTAAACCCGAATTCTCTTTCCTAATTTCATTTTTTTTTAATAAAGGAAAATAAAATAAATATACGGAGCTGACGAATGAATTCAGAGATAAATATCCACCCCCTATGCCTATCTAATGCAATGTCCTCATTGTATTAAAAAGACATAAAACAGTGTGGAAAAGAGTAGAAAGCACCTGAATTGCGTGAATGTCAGGTCCGCTCCGAGATGAAAACGAAAAAGAACTGTATATGTTCTGAGTTTAGTGCCTTCAGCTAGGCACACTATACAAAGAAAAGAAATGAAGAATTCACAAGTGCAAGTCAGAATTAAAATAAACAGAAGAATCCTCCAACTTGTCAACAGAGGTCCACAGATATGGACCAGATTGTGGTGCAGACTCATCCCCCATAATCGAGAATATCTTAGGTTTTGGAGAAAAATTAACCAAAACCTAAAATCAGAATGCAAGCGGGGTCGGGTCTGCGATTTATGAGGATGCAACCCAAGACCAAAAAGTCGTGTTACAGAGAATTGAAGTTCAAAAAGATAATCGTTGAATGTGTGCTTGAGTTTGACATCTTCGAAACAAATGTCGTAAGGGTTCTGATTTGATGGTTTCAGCTTAAAAGGAACCCTTCGACTCAATCTTCCATTTCCTCCAAAATTAACTTCCCAAATCGGAACTTCCCAGCTCCTATCCTCCTCATTCCGAATGTCGAATTCCAGGACCTCTTGTATATTAATCACCCTGTTTGAAATCTCCAAGTCTAAATGATGTGGCAGAATCAGAATTGACTTGGGTCTAATTATCTCAGAAACAGAATTATCGATAAGCTCAACGGGGTGTAACTGATAATCAGGGCATTGAATCGATTCATCCAGAAAATGTAATCCTGGATCTGTAATGTGTGCCCTAAGATCAGTTTCCTCAGTTATTGGGCTATCAAATGATCTATCAGATTCCTCAGGCCCAATCGTCTCACAGAAATCGTGTTAAGGAAAACTCACGTGAGACTTCGCAACTTGAATCTTCACCATCAAAGAAATCAGGATCTGTATCAATGAATGTCCCAAAATCATTTGTCACTTTCTGTTCCAAGGAGACACGTTTCCTCGTAACCCGGCTCAGGGATCTTAGGTGAAGAAATCAGATCATCCTTAATTGGTTGCTTTAATTCAATCTGGTCAGCCTCGTAACACGTGTCCCCCCCAACAGGTGCTTGAGCGGGTTCTATCATTAACTTTCCTGAAGAGGGTTCATCTTGGGAATCATCCCAAGATTGAATCAAAGCAACCATGAATCTCATCCTCAATTTCGCTAATTTCCCAAGTAGAAACTCACCCGAGTTCTTATCCTTAACGTCCTGGAGCCAATCCAACAACGACTTATTTAAATCATTAATCATTTCAATCAGGGGCTCCAATCTCTCAATGCAAGGTATTGGTTGAACTTCTACAGATTGAATGATATTCCTCAAGTTAGCCAGAACCTTATCTTGAACCAGGTTAACCTGAACCAAATGAGTTGGTTCAGGGTTGGGCGGGTTTGGGCTCAATGCAAGGGAATTAACGAATTGAGATTCGTTATACCCTTCCTGATAATAGGTCATTTCAGATTGTTGAAAAGGTGGTGATGACCTAAAGGCAGTGAAATCAGAGGATGGGTAAGGATCGGTGTATCCTTCTTGATTGTAGATCGTATTAGGCTGTTCATGAAAGGAAAACGATCTATAATCGATGTAGCTTTGAGAAGGATAGAAATCAAAATCAAAGTGTTCAGGTTTAGACCCTAAACACGGAGGTCCGGAACTGTATCCCCAATCCGAATTATCCCAACTAACTGATGGTTGATTAGAGTACGAGTTCGGATAATCGTCATGTTGAGGATAATTCACAATAGGAGGGAAAGAGCGGGAATGCATGAAATATGTGGAAGGACTCATGAGACACGGGAGGAAGAAAGGTGCCCTGCAATACAAACAATCAAACCTGTCCTTAAATGGGTTAGCCTACAGACCTACAGACTCCCAAAACCCATCTTGAGATAAAGGAACGATTTGATCTACTTCTGTCTGTTCAATCCAACCAGTTAGAAGGAGGGACTGGGGAGAAGGTTCTTTCTTCGGCTTACGCCTTCGGTTCCTAATGTACCCCCCAGCCGCGATCATTTGACTCTGCTCCTCTAGCTAGACATCAGATTGAACAGTAGAAACAGACTAATCGAAAATAATCTTGTTCTGGGTTCTAAAGAGCGATTTCAATCCTTAAGGCCAACGTCTACTCTGTTTTATTTAGGGCTAGGTTTGAATGTGCTTTGGAATGTGATGGGCCCTTTAAATGGGTTGTGCCCTCAATGATTGATTGATTTGTGTGTGCATGCACAACCAGTGGTTTTCAAGCAAGATTATTTTTGATGTGGTGAATTTTAAGGTTCAAATCTTGCTTAGTAGCTTTTAGAATTCAACTTTAGGTGTTTTCAATCAAGTTCCGTTGGCACACCAGGTTTTACAAGCACGGGTGAAAATGTTTTCCTTTGAAGCTTAAAAAGAATGTGGAGTGCCTGGTAAATCCCTAAGAGTTGAACTTAATTGGCAGCTACTTGATGAGTTTATTTTATTTGAAGTGGTGCGGCCCAATCAACTCAAGCAATTGGCCTGATGCACCACTTAATTAGGCACACAAAGATGGTTAACCTATAATGATTTCTACTCTTTTATGTGTTGCTTTATGTGTACCAGTTCCACAAATCAGAACCCGGTTGAGTAGAAACAAATTAATTCGGTTAAGTGCCTTTGAATGTGGGTGTACGTTGTGTGTTTGTTAAAAATTGCCCCACAAAATTATCTTTTTTTCATTTTTTTTTTATGAATGAGGGTGGAATGAATGTGAGTAGAAATCCAAACAACCAAACTATTCCTAGGATTTACACAAAAACCTAGTTTAATTGGAATTTGGATTCAATGTGGCAAATGAAATCTATGGAGGGGGAAAGAATGGGGGATAACTTACAAAACCTTCCACAGCACTTTACTCCAATCTACCGCTTTTGCTCATCTCAACAGAGTATCTGCAATTACAATAGGAAAGGAGAAAAGTGAGGTAAATGATTTGTAAGTTACAAAACGCGAAGTGCAATCAAAGATCGTCGCCTCCCCGGCAACGACGCCAAAATGTTGAACGTACAAATGGCTACGCTAACGTGTTTGGTTTTGGAAAACCTATCGTTGTAGTTTGAAAGCGAAGAACTCGTGTTCAACAAATAAAATTTATACCGAAATTGAAATTTCGGGTCGAACACAGGGAGGCGGACGTTTGATTTAAAAACTACGCGTTTCTTTTTATTTGTCACGAAGTAATTCAATTTAAAACTATCTAATTATTTACAATAAATAGAAGAGAGAGAGAGGGTAAGAGAGAGAGAGAGAATATTACACATAGAAATCAAAATGAGATGTAGAATAAACAAAGAATTTATCATTAAGGAGATTGTTCATTACAACTAGAAAGCATAAAACAATTACACTAGAAAGCGATAAATTTACTCTAGAAAGCATTAAAAGAATGGTGGGAGAAATGTCCTCCTCGACGATTGCTTGGAGGACGAGCAAAACTACACTAGAAAGCAGTAAATCTATATTAAAAAGCAGTAAAATGAATAGGGAGAGAGAAATCCTCCTCGACGGTTGCTTGGAGGGCGAGTCGGACGAGACAACGCTGGATGAAGGAGGACGAAGCAAGACGAAGGAGGACGAAGTAGAAGCATGGGAACGGAGCAGCACGCCGTGATCGTCGCGGGATCCACTTCCGAAGGAGGACGAAAATTTGGACTTTACCTCGAGAAAAGCATCCCGGGTGTGGGACAGGCTTCTCTTGAGCTTTGGAGGGGTAGAGAAGAGAAGGAAGGGATGAAAATTTCGTATGTAGGGGGTCTCCTTTTACAGTTGCAAGGAGTGGGGGCAAAATAGACATCACAACCTTAAAATAATAAATGAGGGGTCTTTAGTGACGGATAAATCCATCACTAAAGCCCCCAACGTGGACGTAGCTCCCGCTCCCACGCGCGCCTCCTCGGCTGCCCGCTTCTTCAACGCATACGCACGTCCATCAGTTCTCAGCCGTCCGATCGCGAGATCGGACGGCTTAAGATGCATCTCCGCCCACTCATTGTGCGCCCGCCTGGCGCGTGCGATCGCACGTCCATGCCGCGCATTCAATCGCACGTGAACGCTATCGGGCGCGCGTGGCCGTCCGATCGCGATCCAACGCCTGCCCGCGCTCAATCGCCCGTGCCTTCCAGTCCTTCGCTGTGGCTCGAACCCGCGCCTGTAGCTCGCGTAAGCGCGCTCGACCGCTGCGCTACAGGGCGCGGATGGTCGAGCGGACGCTTTTAGGCGCGGCTGACCACAGCCGTTGGATCAAGATCCAACGGCGGAGAGCGAGCGGGTGCGGGGCTTCATAGAATGCAAGCGGCCGTTTAGGCGGCCGAGATGGCGCCACGTGGCACCATCTTGGCCGTCCATCTTCTGGAAGTTATAGATGGTGCCGCAGATGTCGGATTGACTCGATTTTTGTGTCGTTGGGCTGCGATCGTAGATCTGAATTCATCCGTGTGATCGGATTTGTCGTCTGAAGTGTGGATTTACATCATCCTGGCCCTTGATCTTCTAGGGTTCCCCGGTCACTATCTGATGCTACGGATGCCTGATTAGGGCGATCTTGGAGTCGTTGAACTCCAATCGTCACCCAGATCACATCCATACGGTTGGATCTTTGATCCGAGGCCCTGATAAAATGTTTGCCTTGTCCAAGCACATAAAAGGAGACAATTAACCTCCATTTTATTCAAACTACTCTAAATGCAAGATGATGAATGTTATGCAATATTTATATCATGAAATGCAATCCTATGCTTAAGAACATGCATAAATAGACATCTTATGTAGTGTAAATGTGTTTACATCATTTTCTATCTACTCATTCAAGACTATAAAACACGCATACAAGCATTTCAATTATTTCTCATCCTAGGATTCATGCCACATCTTAGGTTCTACTCATTCATTCCACACATGCATTTAGGTTTATAATTAAATTAGGGGAAGCCACTCTACCAGTCGACCCAAGAGGATTGGGGACTCGAACGACGGGCTCACGTGCCTGAGCAAGCCTTGAACCCGCAACGAAACGAAGTCCTATAACAAGGAACAATCACAAAGGAACATTCAGACATTATAGAAAGCCTTCTAACAAGTAGAGGAACTCACAAGGAAAACATTGATACCTTATTTGCGTAAAACGAACCTGAAATGGACCCTAAACGGGAAAAAAATAGGGTTGCTGACTCAAATCAGACGTCCGGAACAACTTCCAGACGTTTAAAAAGTGTCCAGAAATGCACCTCAAACTCTGTGTCGACCTCAAACGTCCAGGGACTCTTCCGGACCGTCTGGATCCAGCTCCAGTTGTCCAACTTCCTCTCCGGACATCTGGAAGTGCTTCCAGCCATCTGAAATGCATGGGAGAGCGTGTCCTGCTCCTTCCCAAAGCAAATCCTCCACGCCACCACAAAATCTCCTAAAAAATGGCTTGCAAAGTGTTCCTGCGGAGCGGCCTGCATGGCCGTATCCACAAAGGGAACGTACCTTCGTGAAGCTCTCTCCTCAGATGTCTGGAACCGCCTCCAGACGTCCGCTCTGTCGTCTGGACGTCACTCCAGACGTCTGATTCTGGGAAAAACCCAGAACCAGAACCTACTTCCCCTCACTCTCCCCCTCACTCTCGCCTCCTCGCCTACAGCTCCGGCTGCAGCAGTGTCAGGGAGGACTCCCCCGACGCACTCCTCTTCCTGCAAGCGTCGCTGCGGCCGTGCGCCCTCCAGTGAGCTCCCACACGAGCTCATGAGCTCAACTCCTCCTCGTCTCCTCACGCTGCTCCTCCTCGTCGTTGCTCTCGCGCTCTCTCGCTTGTGCTAGCTCTCGCAGTGGGGTGAAGAGGAAGGGAGGAAGTGGCTGGAGTGCGGAGAATGAGAGAGGGAGAAGGGGGGTTTTATAAGGGAGGGGTGTTAGGGTTTGCTGGAGTCGGGGAGAGAGAGAAGAAGGGAAGGAAAAAGAGAAGGTACTGTCTGCGTGCAGCCCGCACGCAAACGCGAGCTCATACCCAAAAATTTTGATTCCCAGACTTCTGGGAAGGTGTCCAGATGTCTTACTAGACGTCTGACCGACAGCCCAGTCGTCTGACCGATGGTATAGACGTCTTAAAAGGCTCAGGACGGAACGGGTCTTAGCATAGACTAATTGGGTGAAATTTGAGTCATCGAGTACAGAAAGCAAGCATAATAAAATCAAAGTCACCCAACATGTAATCATAAAACATAAACATAGCTAAATAAACCATTCATGAGGTATCAAAATTAATGAAGCAGATAATGCTATCCACCAAAATCAAGTCCACAAATCCAAAAGCGGAAGGAAAAGATAAGTGGATAACTATCTGAGTATATCTAACAGAAAATAAGAAAGGAACCTAAACGAATGAATGAAACTCCTAGGATCACGAATTGCTTGCTGGTCCTGAGCTAGGTCCTGCACCTGTTACTTTGTGTGCAGTGGCTCTAGAATGCTCAGTTTCTACCTGAATATGGAGTCCAAGGAACTCGTTAGCAAACGATGAGTGGAGTAGTACAAGTGGAAAGCAAGAAAAGGAACTATGAACACAAGAAGTGTGTACTAACTTATTCTTACATTTATTCTTTATTGAGTCATTAATTAGTTAATTCCAAATTATCTCGAAGAGTGTGTTGCCTTCGGTATTACAATCATATTTTATCACATGTCAATTTCTTGGAAGGCATGGTGAGATCTCACTGCGATATCTCGAGAAGTATGATAAGTATGTAGCGTCCTCTTAGCTTGGAGAAAACCCTACACTCACGCTACATCTTGTTCCATCACCCCAAGGTCCTATCATAGGTAGTGTGGTGGTTGCATCCTATGAGCTATATGCGCAGATGCGATCAGTGCTGGCTCATAGATAACTCTCTCTACGACCTGGGCATGTACCCTAACCAAAATAATTTATATTTCCATTGACGTACCCCTACCTTGTTGCTTGGTTGGCCAATAGGCCTACTACAATTTTGTAGGGAGGCTAGCCCACTCCCTAATCTAACTCACCTTCCAGATTATTTTATTATTCTATCCAGTTCACCTAAATCGGTCGACTAACTTCTCCAATCGCTACTACCACATGGCACATACTAGATGGCCCACACCCGTAGCCACAGATCGTTGTACGCCCCTCCCTTAGTCATCCAATTGCATGGAGACACAATCTGATGTGCTTCTGCAACCACCACTACGCTCCCTAAGACAATGCATGTGTGTTGTGCACTCACGTGCTGACCCCTGCGCTTGCTCCACGCACCACTGTGTGCTACCCGTTCCTCATGAACACTGATGGGAACACCATCATGAGCCATAACTAGCTCAGTTTGATTTGATTAAGTCAATAAAAGCTCTTACATATCCATCAGAAGGTCTTAAGGGCACAAAAGCATTGATTTGAGAAGAAGACAAGAATACAGGGTTATTTCTGCAAATTTACCATTCTATCACAAAAATAGAATAACCGTGGGTTCTTTCAGGGGTGGAACAAAGGTCAAATGGTCTTAAGAGTTTAATAAGTGGGTTAGAACAGACAGAAAAGGGTTTTCATGCGTTACAGGAATTAATAGACATTTGAAAACCTAAAAACTGACCCGCTTAATCTATTGAGGTTCTGGTCAGGATAAAATTCACCTAAACTATCTAAAAATAATAGAGAAATATTCTCTAGGGTTTTCGTAAAGACCCATTCTGTTTTGAGCCTTTTAAGACGTTTAGACTGTCAGTCAGACGTCTGGCCAAACGTCTGGAAATTGAAAAATCTGTACGTGAAGTTGGTTTTGCACGTAGCCAGTGTGCAAACCCTTTTTCCTTCTCTCTCTCCTCTTTCTCCCCCTCGTCGAACCCTAATCCACTGCTTATATAAGAGCCTCCTTCCTCTCCTCTCCACTCCACCACCACCTTCCTTCCCCCTCAACAGCTGTGAGCAAGGCGCGCGAGAGAGAGGGAGCAAGAGCGAGGAGGAGCAGTGTGAGGAGGAGGAGGCCAAGGTCGTGAGCTCGTGGAGGCTTACCGGATTGTTGCATGGCCACCACGGCTCGTGTAGGAGGAGGAGAGCGTCGGGGCATCATCCCTGACTTCTTGCAGCGGCCGGAGCTGCAGCCGAGAGGGAGGAGTTGCGGCAGAGCATGAGAGAGGTGGGAGCGCATTCTGATACTGAAGTTTTTCCAGTATCAGACGTCCGGGGTGCCTTCCGGACGACAGGCTGGACGTATGGTGATGACATTGGCGTCTGAAAGCAGGTTTTCATGCAGGTACGTCTTCTTCGCAGTTATGGCCATGCAGGCCACACCGTAGTATGATTTACTTGGCTAAGAAGAGGTCTGCTGCTCTGTCATGCGCAAGAGTAGCTTTGGAAAGGCATGCGACATGATTTCCCACGCTTTTTGGACGTCTGGATAGCTTACCAGATGACCGGAGGACAGGTCGGACATCTGGAGCTGGGTCTAGATGGTTGCGGAGGAGTCCTGGACATCTGAGGTCGACACAGGGACTTGAGGTGAGACTCTGGTGACTTTTAAGACGTCTGGACTTGGTTCCAGATGTCTGATTTGGGTCTGCAGACTTGTTTTTTATTTGTTTAGGGTCGGAACGGAGTTCATTTTATGCAAACGAAATATCTATGGTTTCATTGCGAGTTCCTTTACATGTTAGAAACCTTTATATATTGTTCTGAATGTTCCGTTGTGAAATGCTCCTTGGTATAGGACTTTAATTTGTTATGTGTCTGGGGCTTGCAGAGGCACTTGGACCTATAGTTTGAGCTCCCAGTACTCCGGAATTGTCTAGTAGAGTGGTTTCCCCTGTTTTACTTATAAAATATGAATGCATCTTTGAAAATTAGATAACTGTAAACCTAGGATGTTGCATGAACCCTAGGACGAGAAATTGTTGAACTGCTTGCTTGTGTGATTGAAATGGTATTTATAAATGAATTAGCTAAATTGTTAGTAACTGCTGATAGCACTACACAAGGGGGTGATAATTATGTGGAATATGGCCCATCTTTAGAATAAAAGGCACAACATAAGTAGAATAGGAGCATTGCATGCATCATGTACCAAGATGCTCATAAACTGTAATAATGGCCATTTATGTAAGCATTTGTTAAAGCAGGCCTCAGATGAGCAATCGGACCACACGGATGGATTCAGAACGACGAACGGAGTCCAACGGACTCAAGATCGGCTAAATCCGACATTCGGAGCTCCTACAATGGGCCCAAGAAGTTCTGACCGTTGATCTGGAGATCAATGGCCCAGATTGCCCCACATCAGCCCCGCCCCACCGCGCGCCGCGCCTTCACCCAGCTGAGATCAAATCTCGGCCGTCGATCTTCGATCGAACGGTCGAGACTCGCGTGCCCGCCCACGGTTGCCGCGACAAAGCGCGGGCGTGGCGCATCGGTTAGCGCGCACGCCCGCACGCACGCGATGCGGGTTCGAGCCGCGCGGAGGCAAAATTGAAGACGGGAGATGGGCGCGGAGAAATTGGGCCGCATGATCAGCAGCGGGCGGCCGAGATCTTGCCACGCGGCGCGACTGCAGCTCACGGGCGTCCACGCGCGCACGCATGCCGGGCGATGACGCTCGCGTACACTCGCGCCCGAGGAGGACTCTCAGCCATCCGATCTTCGATCGGACGGCTCTCGTTCAGTGGCCGCGGATCGCATGAAGAGAAGAAACGAGGCGGGCGGCTGACCGGAGACTGGAGGGCTTCACCGACGTTTTTGGGAGTGGTTTTAGCGACGCTCTGGATGTCGCTAAAGCCCCTTCTTCTTTTAGGAAGCCCTTAACTCTATTTAAACCCCCTCCAACCACCATTCAAGGCATTCACTACCCCTTGCAACTACTCCACCCCTCTCTTAGCTAGCTTTAGGCACGCTTGTAATCGCCGGAGACGACGAGCCGCCGACGGAGCCTCCTCCACTGCCGTGGCTGCCTCGTCGCTCTCCACACACACACACACACACTCTCTCTCTCTTTTAAGCTTTTTATTACTTTTGTTGAAGCATGTATTTAATATTGTAAGTTATGAACTACAAGTGCATGTTTAATGAAGTTGTTTTCCATTCAATTGCCATTTTAATTTTTGTTTAAGTTGCATGATCAAAACAAAGAGCTTTCTAACCCTAAACCTGTTGGTGCTAGAGCACCACGATCATTTGTTTTGATGATAACAAAACACGTGTTATTTAACATTTGCAATTTGAGTCCTAGATTTCAGGTCAATTGCAAATAAAGACGTGTTTAGACGGAACTCGAGCTCGCATCCAGGACGGATTGGAGGAGCTTGACGGAAAATAGAGGAGGTTCGCGTGGAGCGAAAGATTGGAGATGGAAGACAAGAAGAATAGGATAGATTCTTTTTTATCCTTTCATGTATCTCTTGTATTTATTTTCTTGCTCTTCATTTTCCTTAGACATTATGTTAAAGAGCCTCAAAGAACCCTAACAGTAGTCCTAGGAACACCTGCACAACCCTAGGATACGTAGGTTTTCTGTAGAACACTTAGAAAACCAATATAGGGTTAAAACTGACTTTCCAGACGTCTAATTCACGAATCAGACGTCTGATAAAGGATTTTAAGACGTCTGACTGTTGTTTCAGACGTCTGATAACTGTTAGCTTGGACATAGTTAGTTCTGTCTGATGAATTCAGACGTCCAGACCTTATACCAGACGTCTTAGGAGACGTCTGATGACTTTGCCAGACGTCCAGTTAGTGGACCGTTGGCTGGCTTAGCAGACACTCAAGAATATGACCGTTAGAGCCTTATCAGACGTCCATAGGACTTCACAGACGTCTGATAAATGACCGTTTTGCCTCGGCTGACCCAAAATCTCTTCTCAGAGATTTTCTAGCCGTTGCAACGTTTGGAAATCAATTCCCACGGTAAAAGTAGGTTTCCAGACGTCCCGACTTAGTGCCAGACGTCCTCTATGTCGTCTGATGGACTTGTACAAAAACCCTGTTTAGATCTGATTCAAGTCAGGGAGAAACCCGCATAGAATCAGACGTCTGACCTTGGAATCAGACGTCTTAAAGTGGCCTTCCAGACGTCTGATGCCAGAGTTAGACGTCTGATAACCCTGTGAAGTGTAATCATTGTCCTGATTTCGGCCTGATTCTCTTGGGGTTTGCACCCAACGGCTATGGAAGCTTTTCCAAGCCTTCCAAAGCCTTCCTAAGGCCTCTATAAATAGAGGGGAACCTTTGTAACACAAACACACCTAGAAAAACACAAGATACACACTAAGAGAAACAAGAGACACACCTAAGCAACTTAGTTCCACTCTTTTGTGTCCAATTGAGGCCCTTGCTCTCCAAGCTCTAGTTTCATTCTCTTGAGAGCATCAAGCCTTCGCGCGCCCGCTCTCCCGCTGTTGATAACGAGAGCGACGTAGCGCCGTCGCGTGGCACACGCACCGCGTCATCATCGACGCACTCCTTGCAAAGGGGAGTTTCCTATTTCCTATAGAAGCTAGGTTTAATTTTGTTGGCTCTATAGGACTGTTGTTTTATTTTATCTTTGTATTTTGGTTGGGTATTCGCTTTGCGAATTCCCGTCTCCTTCGTGGGACAAAATCCTTCTCGTGGAGAGAAGGGGTTGAGGAACGCTACCCTCGTACTTGTAGCGTGGTTGTACTGAGGTTGAATCACCCTCGTTCAAAGTGATTCGTTTAGTGGATTTTGATCAACTTGGTTGATCGGAAAATCCTAACTCGAGAGGGTTAGGTGGTGGTTTTTACCCGGTTTGGGTTTCCACCTAAAAATCTTTGTGTACATTTTGTGATTGCCTATTTTGTGATATTGTTTATATTTATTTCCGCAATTATTACGTCACCCCCTCCTAGTAGGGACTTTCAAAACCTTCTCTCTTTATCTCTCTCTCTCTCGCTTTTCAAAATCGCATCTTTCGTAAGCAAAACTCCGCACTTTCTGTGATAACAAGTGATAAGCAAAAATCCGATTTCCACGCCTCCCTGAGACCGACACTCGGACTCACCTCCGTTTAATTATTTTAAAATCGACGTTGCAAGTGCGACTATAATGACACTCCTTAACACACACGCACTAAGCCACGTCAGTTTTTGGCGCCGTTGCCGGGGAGGCAACGGATTTGTTTTATCACCTCCATTCCTCATTCATTCTCACATCGTCTAATGGCCTATTTTCCTTTTTACTTGATGGGTGCAGGAATTCGGCGCATGGACGGCGAAGCGACGCATCCCACGACGGTAGCAAGGGAGTAGGCGCTACAAGGACGATAGTGAGTAATCTCTCTCTCATTGTTTGCTTGCGTGAAAAAAAAACTAAAAAAAAAATTGTAAAAACTGAAAGAAATTGGCGTGATGTATGATTGCTTGACCCACATCCTTAACACATCACCCCACAAAAAAAATGTACACTCTAACATTCTGAATAAATTCTTGGAGTGTTCTTTTCTTTTTCTTGAGTGGTGTTTGCGAAGCCACCATGAGTTGACCTGGGCCGCACCACTCAACCCTAAAACTGACTCATCTAATAGAAGCTGCATGATCATTAGGATGAGTACACTAGGGTTTTAGAGCCTCTACAGAATAAAAAGGAAATATACTTTCATCGAATTGTGTGCAGAACTTGACGTGCCCACTGAAATTTGTTTGAAAACATTAAGACACGTCAACCCTAAAAAGTACTAAAGTAGGGATGAAACACTAAAAGACACCACATCTTAATAAATCCTTGCTTGAAAATCATGTTTTGCTAGAAGCACACACTTTGAAAGTCGAAAATTAAGAGGCACCACCCCAATCAACGCCTCATCACATCACCCTAAGCACAAGCACTATCCTAACCCTTTAAAACTGAGTAGACGTGCCCTAGGCAGGACTAAGTTAAGTCTCAAAAGGCGAGGTTTTGTTCGCTAGGCACTTGCTTTCATTCCCTTGGTAGAATCTGGTGACTAGGCTGCGGGGCAGTGTTAAACGACCGCGGTTGTGGGGTCTACGGAACTGGCTTTAATTCCCTTGGTAGAATCTAGTGACTAGGCTGCGGGGCAGTGTTAAACGACCGCGGTTGTGGGGTTTACGGAACCGGAGGCACAAGCCAAAGGAAGAACCTTCCCTGCAATCCCCTCGTATTCAACCTGGCCAGATTAGCCTTGGGAAGGGGAGTCCAGTGCTTACGGACTTAATCAACCTTTGTGAGATTTCTAGGTCTCCTAAGGAATACACCATAAGGACTAGGCTTGTTTGCTTGGTTGAGTACACAACTATCTCTCATCTGTTCTTCCCGCATCCCTCCATTTCTTCCAAACCATAGATTTCAATGCCTATCCATCTTACCCAAACTACCCCCAACAGGATTTGTATGCTAACCCAAGTGGACCATACCCACAGCCTACTTGGGCTAACCAACCACCAAGTTGGGGATACATCCTTGAATATCCCTCTTGGCCCAACTACGACGAAACCACACCAACCTCTTATTGGAATACACCCAACATAGGCACCCAAGGGTACGATTCAAATCGTGGGGCTCCATATCTCGATGCTCCTCACGATGCCTCCTCATTTAGGTCCGATCCACTCTACTGTGATAGGACCTACGCTTTAGGAGAACACCAAGAACCCTACCCTTCTCTGGATAATAACCAAGAAAGGTCATCTGAATTCAACAACCTTTCCTACTTGACCTTTGGATTGGAAGGAGTTCTAGACAAATGGAAATCAGAAAATGATCAGAAATCTAGGCAAGCCCAGGATCATCAGCCTTTGATTTGGTCCCCTGATGAAGAATCTGACTGGGAGGAGAACTTAGAACCTCAACTATTCTGTAGTAGGACCAAACAGAGAATGGTTCCTCTTGAAGAACTGGACCCTGAACATGATAGAATAGAGGACCCACCCAAGAATCTAAACACCAGTGTGGGTTCTGACCCACAACCTCAACCATACTCTCCTAACCTGGATTTCAAGGAGGAAATCCAAAGGACACCAAATGACACCATGTCAATTCTTGATAACCTCCAATTAGAACTACACAAACAGAATCAAGAATTGGTTAAAGGGCAACAGGCCATGTTGGATTTGTTCCAACAATTGGGGGAAGAAGGCCAGAGAAAGTTGTTGCACACAACGCCATTCATGGAATTCATAAAGCAAGGACCTACCATGATCAATTGAGCTACACCCAGTCATCCTGATTTGGTTCAGTCCACCATTGATACCCTTCAGGAGTTGGACAGCTCAATGGATAAGGACAGTAAGGATTCCTCGGAACACAATTTGGGGAGCATTGAGAACAAACATTAGGAGGAAACTGAGAATGTGAGGGGAGAGGCCTTGGAATCCGAATCTAATCGGCCCAAGAGGAGCAATCCGGTGGGAGCAGCAGCCAACATCTTAGATGGAGAATGGAGTTACAATTTCAAAGAAATTGATTATGAATCAAGTGGAATCCCCATCACAAATTTGGAGGAGGGCCGAGAGAAAGAATATGATCTAAAGGATGAAATTGACCCTACCTCTAATGCAACCCCATAGTGTCAAATCTGATACAAAGGAGGTTGAAGAAGATATTCTTGGGATCAAGGGCTTGGAGGGAATAAGCAATGAAATCATAGTTGCGGAAGAGATGGATTCGACTTTGAAGAGAGGCCTCATGCTTGATTGTAGGGCTCATTATGAAACTCTGGACTTTGTTACCTGCCGTATCAAAATAAAGATCCCGCAACCCGAATGCACTGGAATTGATACACTTTCGATGGATTACAATTATGGAGACAGAAGCTGAATATAAAACCTGCATCTTTAGTGTCTGGCATGTCATATTTAGGGTGCGTTCGTCCACAACAACTTGTTTGCATGCCTACAGACTAAGAGAGGATCTGACACGGGCATGCATGATACATCTGTTGCAGAATTCCCGCCCCTTAGGAACGGGACTCCACCACAACCTTATTCGCATCTATGGACTTCTGATTTTGGGTCTGGTTAATTTTGAACATATCTCCTGGACCCAAACCATTCCTGTTTGCGCACCGCTCAGCTGGAGGCGTTAAACTCAGCACTTCCTGGGAAGCAACCCAGAGGATTAAGACTGATCTGGTAGTTTACGTCACTCAGGTACTATCTTTTTGAACCCTTTTGCATCCATGTATCTGCCAATGAGGACATTATCCAACTTAAGCATGGGGGGGTGGTAAATTGCATAATCCTGAGCTCAATTAATCAGTCTGAATGAATAAATAAACTAAAAAAAAAAATTAAATTTAGGAAGAAAACTTAGGTATTAGAAACTTGTCAATAGTGGGAAATAATACAGAAAGAACTTAAACACTTAGACTTTTCAGGTCATCAGGCTTAATCAGCCCTGGTGTCCATTAAAATATGGATTTAGCGACGAATCCTTGCAACCTTAAGCTATTCTAATCCTCCTACTAAATAAGGTAATAAGTATACGACTTATTAACTCACCCTCTAACTCAGAAAAACTTTGAGTCTAAGCATCTGCACACATTTTTGCACAGACTCACTTCTCGGAGATTTTGACAAAAATTGGGTAGTTAATGAACTCTCTAGGGTGGTATGGCTAGCAAGTTGTCGTGGGTAACAGCCCATTGGCAGGTTGTCCAGAACCCAGCCACAGGCCATTTCTTCTTCATTGCGTCTAGGTACATTTGTGATCAGGGAAGCCACCTACAAAAAAAAATAGAAGAAAAGAAAATAAACCACACTTCACCGCACAAGTATGGCTGGCAAGTGATCGTGGGTAACAACTCATTGGTCGGTTGTCCAGAGCCCAGCTCAATAATTGCACAAAAAGACCAAAACACCTAAGGAAGAAGTGGGGAAGTAGTATAAGCCGGAGAGATATACATTGGAAAATTCCTTGTGTTGACCCCAATTAAAACAAACGTAGGGAGAAAGCTACCAATCGAACAAATACACCTTCAGGCAAATTTATTTCCTTTTCCGGTCACCTAGAGGCGTAGAAACTCGAAGTCTGTCTCAATTACCATTAAGTGAGTCTATCACAACATTCACACCAAGATGCTTAGCACTTAGGGTTTTGACCAAGTTTTGGGTAGGTTGGGTAGCCGTCAAAAGTTACCAACCTACACTGAATTCCGAAAAAAAAAATCTAAAATATATATATATATATATACGTATACATGTGTATAGTTATATATACATTAAAGCAATGATTCGGGCGATTCGTATTTTGGCAGACACCCGGGCGCTGCTTAGTCTTTGTAGATTAAGATCTTCGTATATTTCCTTTTATTGACAAGTAACGAAGTGCCTAAGCAATTACTTCTTGAATTCTTCAAGGAAATAAAGGCTAGAATAAACCTTGCTGGGGACTAGCAATGAGTAAGCATAGGGGTATGATAACACTACACAAGGGGGTGATAACTATGTTGAATGTGGCCCATCTTTAGAATAAAAGGCACAACATAAGTAGAATAGGAGCATTGCATACATCATGTACCAAGATTGATCATAAACTGTATTAATGGCCATTTGTGTAAGCATTTGTCAAAGCAGACCTCAGATGAGCAATCGGACCACACGGATGGATTCAAAACGACGAACGGAGTCCAACGGACTCAAGATCGGCCAAATCCGACATCCGGAGCTCCTACAGTGGGCCCAAGAAGTTCTGACCGTTGATCTGGAGATCAACGGCCCAGATTGCGCCACGTCAGCCCCGCCCCACCTCGCGCCACGCCTTCAGCCAACTGAGATCAAATCTCGGCCGTCGATCTTCGATCGAACGGCCGAGACTCGCGCGCCCGCCCGCGGTCGCCGCGACAAAGCGCGGGCATGGTGTAACGGTTAGCGCACACGCTCGCACGCACGCGACGCGGGTTCGAGCCACGCGGAGGCGAAATTGAAGACGGGAGATGGGCGCGGAGAAATTAGGCCACCCGATCAGCTGCAGGCAGCCGAGATCTTGCCACGCAGCGCGAGCGTAGCTCACGGGCGTGCACGCCCGCGCGCACGCCGGGCGATGACGCGCGCGCACACGCGCACCCGAGGCGCGATCCCAGCGCAGCTGAGGAGGACTCTCAGCCGTCCGATCTTCGATCAGACGGCTCTCGTTCAGCAGCTGCGGATCGCATGAAAAGAAGAAACGAGGCGTGCGGCTGACCGGCGGCTGGAGGGCTTCACCGACGTTTTTGGGAGTGGTTTTACCGATGCTCTCGATCTCGCTAAAGCCCCTTAAAAGCCCTTAACTCTATTTAAACCCCCTCCAACCACCGTTCAAGGCATTCACTCCCTCTTGCAACTACTCCACCCGTCTCTTAACTAGCTTTAGGCACTCTTGTAATCGCCGGAGACGACGAGCCGCCGACGGCGCCTCCTCCACCGCATGGCTGCCTCGTTTCTCTCCACACACACACACACACTCTCTCTCTCTCTTTTAGCTTTTTATTACTTTTGTTGAAGCATGTATTTAACGTTGTAAGTTATGAACTACAAGTGCATGTTTAATAAAGTTATTTTCCGTTTAATTGCCATTTTAATTTCTGTTCAAGTTGCATGATCAAAACAAAGAGCTTCTAACCCTAAACCTTCTCTCTCTCTCTATCTCTCTCTCTCGCTTTTCAAAATCGCATCTTTCGCAAGCAAAACTCTGCACTTTCCGTGACAACAAGTGATAAGCAAAAATCCGATTTCCACGCCTCCCTGAGACCGACACTCGGACTCACCTCCGTTTAATTATTTTAAAATGACGTTGCAAGTGCGACTATAACGATGCTCCTTAACACACACGCACTAAGCCACGTCAACTGCCTGTTAATGAATACAAACTGCCTGTTAGAATATGAAATGCCTGAGATAACTAAACAGTTACCTGTGATATCACTTGTTGCATATGTTAAATTGTGGAAATACGAGCTGCATGTGTAAAAGACGAGAACAAAATTGTGAATGATGGAACCTGGTATGGAATAATATGGTGAATATGAGCATGAACCCTACGGGGAGTTAGGAGTAGAGCTCCTGTGGATGAATGGAAAGGCCTGGAAATATGGATGGGAAGTGTGCTGGCCCTTGAGTATGTGGTACCAAGGAGAGCGACCGTCCCCTTTTTAGTGTAGAGCGGAGCTAGCTGCCCTTGGGTTGGGACCTGGGGTTAGGATTGGCCACTCTACACCGACTTCTGTTGGCCCTCGCGTACACGGTACCGGGGAGAGCTACTAGTGTAGGGAGGCAGCTGGCCACCCCATGGGGCTCGGGGTTCAGCTAGCCACCCTACACCGACTTGTTAGGCCCACTGGGCAAACTGGAATAGTCAGACGAGTGTGTGTGGACTGTAGAGGGGCAAGACCCCTATTTGGTTCAGAGGGGTTAGACCTTGTTGCTGAGAGGGCTAGACCCTATACTATTCCGTGCTGTACTTTGGGCGTACCCGCTAGCGGAAACGACTGACCATGTGCCAGTGCGGGGTAGCTATCCGTGCGCTTATCGCTCGTGTTGTAGTCACCGCTACGTCAGTCTGTGACCACAGGGTGGTTGACTGGGTGTAGGACTACCACGGAGGACTCTCTCGGCCAGGAGAGCACCACGTGGACCTTCTACTCTTCGAAAAAGACTGTAATCAAGATTGTTCCCATGAGGAACATGCGAGATCAAGAAAGAAATCTGAAAGTAAACCAACAGGGTGAAAGGAAATTACTCTAA
Source organism: Thalassia testudinum (assembly GCA_037157565.1). Taxonomy (NCBI): domain Eukaryota; kingdom Viridiplantae; phylum Streptophyta; class Magnoliopsida; order Alismatales; family Hydrocharitaceae; genus Thalassia; species Thalassia testudinum. The sequence goes on along the minus strand of JAZHRO010000040.1, from coordinate 5,571,728 downwards.
AATAGATAACTAGAAAAGATAAATTTACTTGCTAATTTTTAGTGCTTTAGATAGTCTAGTTACCACTCTACTCAGTATTCACTAACTCCATTTTTACATAACCTTTTACAGGTCTAAGAGTTGAGCAGCCCGAGTTACCGACTGTAGAGAGTGTTGGGCCCAATCGAGCCCAGCAGTAGTTTTCTTACTGTTGTTGTACTCTCTTTCTGCTAGTGAGTTTCAGACTGTTGTTACTATTTCTGTTACTGTACTTTTGTTCTACTTTCCTATTGTTGTGGTGGTATGCATTGACTAGCAGCATTTACTTCCTTTACTGCTTGTACGCTTTTACTATTAGTTACTTTGCATGGTGAATGTGGTTTATTTTCCTATTTTTCGGTTATTTCTTGTTGGACGACTGGGTCATGGGATTAGTCGAGTTGAGCCGATCTCGGGTCCTATAGGGATTCGAGAACAGGGTCGTAACAGTTTGGCACCTTCAATTTGACCATTGGAACCCATCTTGACCTAAAATAGAGTCTCAGACAGACATTTACCCTAATTTAGGTAATTGTACAATTTACCTGGTCAAACTAGCTTCACCATTGAATTCCTTAGGTCCAAATTTGGTTTGTACCCAAATTTAGGCCTAATCTGAGATTGTTTCGACCTAGTTTGTACTTTGGTCCATGTCTATTTTTCTTTATTTCACATGGCCCCTTAGCTTTTTAATTTCTTACGAAAAGGCTCCAATCTTTATCAACGTTTTCTTGAAAAAGGTCCATGACAGCATGAAATCCTAATTCTTCAACTCCGGCGAGCTTGTTTTGGCATGTTCTCCCTGATTCCTTGACAAATCCCTCTCAGATTTGAAAGGGAAGTTCGTCAAGGAATTCCCTTCCTTTTGAGCTAGATCCTAAGCCCTAAAACCTTCCCAATCTCTCATGCGAACACATGAGAGATTTGGGTATCATAGAGATTTCCAACTCCGACGACATTCCAAACTTTGGAAGCTTGCTTCCCAAGCTCAAAACACCCTCTAGAGTCCTGTAAAAGAACCCCAGATTAGATCAAATTTCCTAACACTCGAATTCGGCTGGATTCCCCTCTGATTTCATCTCTCCTCATCCGGCCGAAGCTCCTCGACGTTCGGTGAGCTCCCATGACTCCTTCCTTCGTCTAACCACAATACCGGTGGCGGATCCTCCTTCCCTACCTTTCTCCGCATCTTGCCATACTAGCGGGCACCTCTATCTCCTTCATCCTCACCGTCCTACCCTCATCGGAGCACCTTCTTCCCCAGAGCCGACCACACCGCAACCGACGTCGCCTCTACTCCTCGTCGTCTGCCAACCACCTAGATATGTTCCCTAACTCCTCTACTTCATTCACACACCAACCACACTTCGTTTCAACCCCCGACTCGCCCTAACGCCCTTTGTCTTCCACCTCGCCGGCATACCTCCGACGGGTTTGCGTGGCTACTACGCTCCACCAAATTGGCTGCCGTTCATCCCTACACCTCCACCTCGACCCAAGGAGCAAAAGCCCTCTATCTATTTCATTGATTGCTCCTTTAAACACACCCCCGAACACCCCACCTTCGCACGTTGTCTCCGTCACCGTCCGGCCACCACACACGACCATCCACCACACAACTACCACCAACGCACTCCATGCCCTATAGCGAAGCTCCTGAACCATTTTAACAGGGTCGAGAGGCTGTATTTTTTATTTCAGGTGTTCGCACCTCTGCCGTCATTGACGTAGCTTCGAGTAAAGCTTGAAGCCTTCTCCAGCTGTTGCAAGTTCCAGGTGAAGCCTCCAGGTGATGTGAAACCTCTCTGGGGAGGTCTCAAGGTCCTCAATTGAGGATCTCTACAGCTGCAGCTCCCTCAATTGGACGCATCATCCATTGCAGCAGTGTGCACGAGGAAGGTGGGACATTTAGTCCCACCTCGGAAACGAGTGAAGAGGCGGCACCGCATAAATTGAAAAAGTTATACAGGCTTATCGCCTCAGCTAAACACAGGGGGTGAGGTCCCCGCTCACTCGACACAGCCTTGCCCATGACACTACTCACACGGGCCTGGCTCTGACCCGACCCACCTAACCTGCCTTCACTCCTTGGCTGTGATATCACGCCTGCAACCCTTGTCACGGGTAATCTTAGATCTGAATCCGATTGCCCAAGGCTCTGGGAGTGTGGATCCTAGAATGAGAAAGAGAGAGAGCGCACGCGGGGTAGGGGAGGTTTTGCTCTAAGGATCAACGGCTGACACTTAGCCGTTTGAAGAAGAAACCCTTCCCCTTGTGTGAGAAGAGAAGGAAGAAGAAGAGAAGAGTGGCCAGAGAAGAGAAAGAAGAGAAGAGGTGCTGAAGAAGGAGAAAGAGGAAGAAGCAGTACCTTTGAGCAAAAGTCTAAGATTCAACAGAAGTGCACTGTGCACTTATCCTACGTAGATTTAAATTGATTGTTACTGTTGAGATATTTGATATTATTGTGAGGGGTAATTGGTGATTGAAATCACCATTTTACCCCATTCTTTTTGCACTATCTGACATTTGCTTTCATTTATATATTATTATTGTTTAGAGTTCTATTATACATTGCTTATATTGCGCTTGAATTGCAATCTTGAGAACTATTTTGCTAATTGCTACGTGTGTTCGACCTCGGACTTCCATTTGAGTATAAATTCTATTTTTTTTCGCGCTGATTCCATCTATATTGCAACGCATTGATTTAAAATTTGATTCAGAGCAATTAACAAACACGCACACACCCTTATCATGCGTTGCATGCTCCTCCGCTACATACATGCCCCTATAACCCCTCTTTCTCTTTCTCTCTCCTCTCTCTTGTCTGTCTCTCTCCTTTCTCATCTCTCTTGCCTTTCCCTCGAGATTAGCATTACCCTTAGGCTTCTAATGGTGGCGAAAGGGTGCCAATTTGCCTTTTATAGGTTTACCAACCACAATTAGGTTTAAGGGACCCTAAATGACCAAAATACCCCTGATTTATTGGTTCAATTAGGTTTCTTGTCTATTTTTTGTATTTTCACATAACTTTCGCTACAGATTTTCTTGAAACATTCATCGTTGGAAATCTTACGATGAGAGGAATCCAAGGGTATCAAATATAGCATATCTTGGGCAAATTTCATCAATACCTGATTAAGTTTGACCAAATTACATGTTTTTTTCATTTTCGAGGTGCACAAACCTGATTTACGCCCAACAAGTGTCGATGGATTCGTCTTGATGTGCTTAAACTTGGAATGGATCTGCATTTGGGTTTTGGGATTTACACCTTGAGGCAGCAATTGTGCCACTTTCTCTCCACGACCTATGTAGTGGTTATTTCTCCATGTTTTCTCTTTGTTGGCTAACTTGTCACTTGTTGCAAGGCCCTGTTTAGCAAATAAAACCTAAATTTTCAAGGTTTTCGATAATTGTGACTTTGTTCATAGTCCTGATCCGATGTTCCAAAATGGTTTTTGGTTTTTGCTTTCCTTTTTGTGTGATCCTATAAATTCGAGCACTTACGGCAGACATTCAGATACTTTTAGGGACTCATTGAGGAAGAAATCTACAATGAGTGCTCCTTTTTATATGCAGGGTACCTTGATTAAGCTTGATGGTACCAATTTCCTTTTGTGTGGTTGACTTCCTTTGCTAAATTATAGGATCACATTAGAAGAAATACATCATTCTCAAAGATGAATCCAAAGAGTCAGATGATTGGGAAGTAGAATATGATTTAGTGGCCACTTGTATGATAAATAGTAAGGAGTCTTTTGCCAAACAACTCATGTCATACTCTTTGTAAAGAAGATGTAGGATGTTCTTCATGAGATTCATTCTCACAAGAGCAACATGCTTCCTTACACTGTGTCATTGAGGACATTCGCACCTTTAAGAAGGCCTCTATATCATTGGTGGAATGCTACAGTTCTCTGAAGAAATTGCGGAATGAGCAAGACACTTACTAGCCTACTTTTGCAAATGTAGTTGTGATTAGTAGCGAGAGGCTATTTGCTCGATTCAATTCTTGGTAGCACTTAGGCCAGAGTTTGGCACCATTAAGGATTAGTTGATGACTATTGAAGAAATTTGTCGTGGCCCGGAATTGGTGATTTGTGACACCCAAAATAGATTGTAGATTACTTGTAGCTGTACCTGTACCTATACACATCGCATGACACATCCACAAAATAAAATTAAATGAAAGTGAGATAGAGAAGGAAACTTGAGAATGTAAACCATTCACATCACCCACATAATATCGCATCAGTTGAAACATAAAACCACCATAGTTATTTATATACAAACAACTCATATCAGTTCACGCTATTATAGAAGTCAAATGGTAACAAGCTGACAAGGACCACATTTAGCACAAGAATAGAAGGTGGTCCACAACTAAAGAATCAAAAAGTAAAAAGAGTGATTGACAACTCACTAGCAAAATGAGTAAAAAATCTATCACCATCCATGCTCTTTTGTTCACAAAAATTGTCTGCATGGTGAAAATGATGTGATTTAATGGTGTCGTTGTTGTAGTATAGTGTTACAATGCAAACAGATGTCCTGTCATTTTATTTAATTACAATTTTTACTGGTTAGTTTTCAGGTCATTCACTGGGAGGCAATTATAGATATACATCACTCTCTATGTTCCAAAAATGTTCTTTTATTTCAAAAAATGTCAATTATATTTATAACATGAATTAATGAATTAAAGAATGAATGAATGGGTTGGTTATATATAAAATGAATCTATTAATTCTAACTACAATGCCTCAAGCATATTTATAATTAAACAGGCATCAAAGACTAAGTAAGATTGCTCTATGTTAGTTATATACACTATCTTAAATAATTCCTAAGTATAGGTACAAAAATAACTATTAATATATATTATACTAAATATACTAAAATATACTAATAACTTTACTAACATATACCATATATACAGTGACATACATAAGTGTTACTATAGCCTTATAAAACATATATACAAAATATAAGGTAAAAGAACTATATGTACTAACATATATATACACCTACAGTGACGGATAATGATGTCATTAAAGCCTTAGGAAAATATATATACACAAGGCTCAAACAATATGTATACACTACTATTCTACTCTACTTATATATATATACTATACCTACGTACATAGTATAAATATTATACTTATACTTATATACTATACAGGTATACATGTACACATATACAATACCTATATATTGTATGTGTTATATACTTACACTATATACATACATAGATACACACACACACACACACACACTAATACACATATACAATATACTCACACTAAGTATAAACTTCACACTGAGCACACACATGTTTCAAACACTTAGAATTCTCAAACCCTCACGGTTCTCCAACATTTAGCCGTTTGTAGGCCACTTCTTCGCACAACACTTAGCCCTCACTATAAAAATTTTGGTTTTTTATTAGCGAATTGGATTTTTCATGGGATACATAGCACCCAAGGGGGTGGGACCAGACCACTACTGGATCCAATTCTATTTTTAATTAGGTGTCTTACAGTCAATAGTTTCACCCATTCCCATCTCAATTGAATCGAGCGCAGGTTAGACCAAGCCCATCAGGCTCCCAACCCACCAAATCATCATCAATTCACATGCTGAGAGAGGAGAGAGGGTAAAAGGGTAATGGTTTGTGTCGAGCACTTGACGACTGCACCTTAAGGAAATGTAGTTCCTTATACACAGCATCAAGTGCTTGTGGACTTTTGATGTGGCGCTATCTATGCACATGAAATCAAGGCGTGCTGCATGTGCTGGAATCGAGTTTGGTCCTCGATTTAGGGGCCAATTTTGCATCTAATTTTAAATTAAATTATATGGTTGTAAAACCCTTACATAAGGCTACATAATTATACAATTAATTTATGATTATAACTCAGTTAATTATATTTAAAAATTTCTTAAAATTACTGATTTATATAAGTTAAATTAGATGTTAATTAATTAATTAATGTATAAATTAATAAAGTAAAGATGCAATTGACTTTATAATTATTTAATTTATATAACAAGGTATTTATTACACATTTTTATTTTATTTTGGAACATTTATTTTAATTTATACACATTTATTTACACATTTCTATTATATATGTTCATATAAAAACTATTATATAGTATAAATATAATATAAATAGAATGAAAATATTTAAAATTATTATATATAAGTGTACAGCATAAGTTACTTCAGTAATAACTTAAATTACTAATTTATTTTATTTTGACTTAATAATTTACTTAATTAACTTAATAACATAAATATATACAATAAATACTTAAATAAATAAATATATAGGTATAGTACAGTATATAATAATTATTTTAATAAGTATGTTCACATATAAATAGTATTATACATATGTATTAAACTATTTGTATTTACTTAAGTATATGTACATATAATATAAATATATATATATATAATTATATAATTACAGTATATATAGTTTAACACATCATAAATACTTATTTAAATAAATATATAAGTTATATATGTGCATTTAATCTATATAAGTTACTATTTACATTTTAGCTTAGTTTTAAGTTATATTTACAAGTATAAATAGTATGTACATGGTATTTTTATGCAATTTTTGACTTTTTCTGATTTTTATAGTATTTTTATGTTTTATAGAGGTATGAGAGGAGAGCGAGAGAAATTATTTTTGGTATTTTTGATTTGGTGTCTTTTATTGAGTTTCAAAGTTGACCGAATCGACTAGTATATTCTACCAACCCGAGGGTTCGGAATATTTCAAAACTTCTCGTACACTTAAACAAATACCTGATCCTACTCAAGGCAGGTTTATTTTATTTTTTAATAATTTTTATTTATTTACAAATCTCATCCAAAAGAGACCTAAATGGAGTTTAATTATGGAACCTAAGGCCTCTGAGGATGTTTCAAGGGCTAAAGATGAAGTTTATCCATTCACATATTCAGCACATCATAAGAAAGATAATGAAGCAAATAAACAAGATTTTATAATTAGATTCATTCAAATCACAACTTTGACAGGTCGTGCATTTCAAGTTGCTGATAATGTATGATTACATGGTTTAATTGCTATGCAAATCAATCTAGTTTACATGAATGCTGGTTCCATGTAATTATACAAATATACATAGATTCAACTTCTTGAAACCATTAAATCCAACTCAAATCTCCCTTGATAGTGTGTTCCAGACCATGTTGTAGCTTGATTCAATAGCCAATGTTGTTGCAATGATCTACTGCTGCTCCTACTGTTGCATCAACAGCTAATCAAGCTGTTGTTAAGCTCAAGTTGCTGTTATCATTGCTGATGTTGGTGATTTAGTAGAAAAAATCTGCTGGATAATTGGCTTGGAGCAGGCTTTCAATGCCTGATTTGAGCCAAAATGATGCATCAAAGATCTGAGAAACAACTACAACGATTGCAAATCTCAGTAGAGCCAGTTCATCAACAGATCAATATTTAGATATGGAAAAAAGGGCATTGATTGTTTTTACTCAAATATGATTTAAACACTTGAGAATTCCACTTGAAAATCAACTCAAACTCTTTGCTAAGATCTTCAAACCCCTGAAAACCTCATTTGAACCTTTAAAATAAGATCGAAGTCTGTTTTATGTTAGAAAACCATGTTGCCCTAATTTGGGCTTTTACTTTGGATCTATGAGTGATGTGATCACTTGATCTTCTTGAACACCATTGATTGGTGTTCAAGGTAATATAGTGATCCTACAAAAATCCATTGGGTCCTTGTTCGGCCTCAAATCAGTACCATTTGATTCTCCTTGGCTAAACTACCCAAAATAAGGCTTGAATTGGTATTTGCTCATCTATGAATCAAATCCTAATTAAAATTCATTTGAATCCTCGCAATACATCCATTAGGCGATCAAAACCTCAAATCACTTGATTAAATCTGTTTAAAGCCGAATGAACTCCAAATTGCGAGCTTGAACGTGAAATACAAATCTGAAAGAATCGAGCGAATTGAAGCGATCAAAATCAAATCGGGGGCTTTGTGAACAGATGGAGTGAATGGAAGAAATTCCCAAGGTGAATTTTAGCGTGAATCGGATCTAGAAGTTGGTGAACTTTAGATCTAATTCAATTATGATGGAGGGGGTGGTGAATGGATTAAAACAAGAGGGAAAATCGTGAATGTGGATGATGATGCATAGAGGAAGCTATATGAATTGATACGACTACATGAAAACAGCTCTCTGATCTGAATTGATCAGAGAGGGCAAGACCGAATAAATTCTACTCTACTCCTAATGTACACTAACCATGAGTAGGATTCTAATCTACAGTAACTAACATCACTGCTAACTATTCTAGAAAGCATTTAAACTACCTAGAAAGCTGTAAATTCTATCTATGAAAGTAGGAAATCTAGCTACTCAGATAAATGTGATTCTTGGATCCACAGTCGACAATTGAAGAGGATGAAATGGGGGAGGTCACCAACGAGTGAAGAGCCTGCTAGTGAAGCTCCTAGGATGTCCTTAGGCTTACGTCATCCCTAGCGACGTGGACGAAGGAGGGAGAAGAAGCTACAGCTCTATCACAGGTATACCTGAGTGAAATGGAAAGGAGTCATTGGAGAGGAAGAAGAGATCAACTCCAACAAAGTTGGAGGGAGAGCTGATGGCTCACACACGAAGGCAGGGAGTGTGCTTAAATAAGCGCAGGAGTGATCAGGGCACCGCAATGGTGGGATTAGGCATTTAGGGCATGGATGCTGGAGATGGGGAGAATAGGTGCATGAGAAGCTTTAACCAAAAACTCATCATAGGATGGGATCTAGATGAGGCAACGATTCTTCGTGCAAAGGCATGCATTCAAAGGATCAAGATCAGCCGTTGTATGAGAGAATCAAAGAATCGACGGTGCCTGTGCACCGTGTTCTTCATGTGAATAGTGGATGCACGAGCTTAGGTGTGTTTGGGAAAAATTACACACAAGCCCTTGAAGTGAAACAGTGCAGAAATTGCATAAAATCCCTTAAGTGGTGGAAACGAAGTCAGAGAAATCCTTGGAGGCTAACAAAAAGTCCCTATGGCTTTAAATGTAAATAAAATGTTATGGAATGAGGACTTAAATGTGAAACTCTAAATGTAAGGTCTTATTGATCTCCAAATGCAACCAAGTTTTTATGAAAGCTTAATTGAAAATTTTAGAAGATGATTTCACTCTTGATTTGAACTTTTGAACTCAAAAATGTGTTTAATTGGCAAATGGATCATCATTTTGTATATAATATCTCATAAATTGGCCTAATTATGCATTTTTAACCCAAATTTGATGTTGTCGGCCATTTTCCTTAAATCTCACACTTAACCCATTTATTGTGTTAATTAGATAGTGTTTAACCTAGTTTCTAGCTTAACTTGGGCATTTTAGCTATGATGAGCCACACCTCATCATTATCCTTACGCCGTACCACGTTGTTCTAGCAGATCCACTAAGTCCATCATGGTGCCAATGAGCCCCATTATGCACAAGCATGGCAACTCTTCTCCAACCCTACTTGTGAAGATGGCCTCCCCCTCTAGGGGCATCAATAAGTGAATCTTGGCCAATTCCAGGTGCTTTCGCAAGAGTTAGGCAAATTGCTACACTGCCCTAATGCGTAGGAGGTAGGGGACTCGTCCGCCCAGTATCCTATCCTGAAAATAGAATATAATGTATGTATGAGCCAAATGGCTCAGTAGGGCTTTATCTAATATTACATATGGTACAAGTGGCATTTACTGGTGGTGTACCCATATCTACATACGCACTTGTGTGTGTGTGTGTGTGTGTGTGTAAGGTCTACTCCTGCTACATTCTCGGTACGAGCTGTTGATCTATTAATATTTTGACCCACTGGTCAAACTATGAATCATGATTCCTCATGGTGATTCGGTTAAGGGTTGGGTTGGTTTGGTTAAATCTAGGGGAGTCAAGAAATTGAGGTTCTTGGGGCCCTCCCTGATAATAGGTCATTTTGAGTTGTTCAGAAAAGGGTGGTGACCTATATTCAGTATAATCCTAGGGAGGGTAAGAGTTATAATCATCACATCCTTCTTGATAGTAGATCGGGTTAGGTTGATCATCAAAGGGTAGAGATCTATAATCAGTATAGGCATGAGAAGGGTCATAATCACAGTCTTGTTGTCCAGGGTTAGGCTTTAGACACTGAGGTTTGGGCTCATATCCCTAATCAAAGTTATCCCGGCTAGTGGATAGGTAGTCATAGGTCGGGTCGAGATAGTAATCATTTTGGGGATAACTGGTGGTAGGAGGGTAGGCTTGGAAATGTATGTAGTATGTGGAACGATACATGGTGAAGTAGGAGGGAAAACGAAGGAGAGAAAGGTGTCGTGCAATACAATCAATCAAACTTGTCCTTAAATTGGGTAGCTTAAGGACCTATGCTTCAGAAATGAACTCTGACCACACAATGAATTTGATGCTGTCCTTACTCCCGAAGGTGGTAAAGTTAGGCTGGCGAAGCAGGGGGAGCGTATCCCGAGGGCCGCTAATTATGCCAAACCCTTGCTTACTCAAGTCGTTTGACAATTGGGCCCCTCAACTTAGCACCTTTTGAAGCAAGCATACGCCACTAATTCGAAATGCGTTCAAGAGAATACCATAAAACAAACTCTATGAATCCTAGGGCCAACGTCTACTCAATTTTAATTAAGGCCTGGGTTGATTGTGCTTTTGGAATTTGATGGGCCCTTTAGATGGGTTGTGCACTTAATGATCAGTTTCAATGTGTGTGCATGCACAACCAATGGTTTTCAAGCAGGATTATTAAATATATGGTTGATTTTAAACTTCAAATCTTGCTTAGTAGCTTTTAGAGTTTAATCTTTAGGTATATTCAATCAAAGTTTAGTGGAACACTCTAAGTTTTGAAATCACAGGTGATGATATATTCCTTTAAATTCAAAAATATTTTGGAGTGCCTGATTAGTTCCTAAAAATTGAACCCTAACTGACAAGCTACTTGATGAATCGATTTTAAAATGAGTGGTGCAACCCAAACAAATCAATCAATTGGCCTATTCGCACCACAGACTAAGGCATACAATGTCTTAACCTAATCAAATTTCTACTCACTTATGTGTATTAAATTGAAGTGTACCAGGTTCACAGGTCAGATCCCAGTTAAGTGGTAGAATCAAAGTGATTGTACACCTCAGGATGAGAAACTATGGGTGTGTGAGGTGTATAGATTTTAATTTATGTCCCACAATCAGATAAGGATTATATATATATAATTCTTTATATATATGCAGGGGGTGAAGTGTATGAAGTAACAATCAAACAACCAATTTCTAACCTTGGGTTTATGCAGGCACCTAAGTCGATTTGAGTGTGATTTATTAGTATAGCAAAATGAAAATCTAATGGGTGGGTGGTGGGGGAAAACCTACAGAACCTTCATCAGCACTTTTTTCAATCTAGACGCTCTGGCTCACCTTGGAAGAGTACTTGCAATCATAGCAACATTGGAGAAAAAGTGAGATAAAAGTTAGGTAAGGCAAAAATGTGAAAAAACCAAAGAGTGTTGCCTCCCCGGCAATGGCCCCAAATGGTGAGCGGGGTTTCATACGCGAAAAGATTTGAGTTGAAAACTTGTCGTCGTAGAGCGTAGAAATCCGCTACCAGATAAAATTTATAACCGAAGCTCAAGGTGAGCCTCGCGTCGAACACGGGAAGGCGAACGTTTGGTTTTGAAAATCGCATTTTGTTTTTCTTTGTTTTTGTTGTTTTTATTTTTTGCGATTAATCCGCTACGAGATAAAATTTATAACTGAAGCTCAAGGTGAGTCTCGTGTCGAACACGGGAAGGTGAACGTTTGGTTTTGAAAATCGCATTTTGATTTTCTTTATTTTTGTTGTTTTTATTTGTTGCGATTGTTTTGTTATTTTTAGAAGACAAAATATCAAGCGAAATATTTGTTATCTATTCCAATCTACTCTAGCAGAATAAGAGAGAGAGAATATCAATCTATATCAAAATGAGTTTGCTATAGATAGAAAAGCGGAAAACTACACTACAAAAGCAGTAAAAGATAGAGTGGTGAGAAGAATCTCCCCCAACGGGTGCTTGGAGGATGACTTGCTCTGACGGCGCTTGGACAAAGGTGGTGAGGAGTTGGAGAAGGAGAACGGCATTGGAGGAAGGAGGGCAGGACAGGACGACGTTGTGGCGATGATCTACCTCTGGAAGGTGGTAAGAGGACAACCACAGGTTGCTCCACGAATGAGGGTGAGAAGCGAGAAGAAATATTTAATTTCTATTCTAGAGGAGCATCCAGGCTTGGGACAAGCTTTCTCTAGAGCCTTGGAGGTAGTGAGGGAGAGAGAAGAAGAGATGAAGAAGATTGGGAGGGGTAGTGGTCCTTTCATAGTAGAGGAACGAAGGCAAAATAAAGTCACGGGTCAACAGCGACATTTATAATCGTCGCTAAAGGTTCAGCTCACACTCGCTCACACCTACTTGCATGGCTGTTGAGGCATGGTCGAAGGAGAGTCGTTGGATCAAGATGAACGGTTGGGATTGCATGCGAGCGTTGCCTTTGGATCGCTCCTCAAGCGCGTGTCAGATGGCACATGTAATAGCACGTCGTAGTATCGTGCACCAACGCTATCGGTGACGTGGCACATTCGTAACTGCACGATTGAAATCGTGCAGTCGAATATCCACATTGGCTATGCTGAGATGGGGCGTGGCGAGTTTCGAATGGGTGCTAGTGGCTTGCGAACTGCTCGCTAGTCACTGTGCCATGGTCGTGGGAGTCTCGCGTAGTCATCTTGGTGGCCACCTACTTATGGCCGTTGGATCTTCATCCAACACCCGTAAGTCTGATGAGGCGTGGCGCCTTATCTACCATGAGATTCTCATCCAATGGTAGAGAGGTGGTGATGAAGATCTCTTCAGCGAGTGACGAAGGGCAGCTGGTTGCTTTGGGCGGCTTGGATGATGCCACGTGGCATCATCTGGGTCGTCTTTCTTTAGATGCTTGTAGGTGGCACCACGGACGTTAGATTGGATTGACGTATGAGCCATTGGGTTGCAATTATTGATCCGGATCCATCCGTGCGGTCAGATTTACCATCTAAGGTTCGGATTGGTGCCACCTTATCCCTTGGCCTTTGATCTTCCTCGAACTGCATAAGGTATTACGGAACTCCAATCAAGGCAATTTTGGAGGCGTTGGACTCCGATCGTCATCCTTAGCAGATCCGTATAATTGAGCGTTAATTCGAGTTCCTGGAATAAATCTCCTTCTCTCCTAGCCGCAAAAAGAAACGAATTAACCTATAATTTATACAATTTATCCTAAATGCAGAATGATGCCTGCAATGAAATATTTATAATGTGAAATGCAATGTTAAGCTTAGGAACGCGTATAAATAGACATGTTATCATGAATAAATGTGTATTTATCACATTCCCATGCCTATCTTTTGCTAGTCCATGGCAAACGTAAACTATATGTTATGTATAAAAACAACATTAGGACTTGATCGCTTAAGCATAAGTTGTTTATTAATAGGAAGAAATTTCTACTAAGGTCTTAAACTACGAAGACTCAACAGTGCCTGCGTGCTTACCAAAATGCAGACTGCCAAAGTCCTCGCCTTATTCCGTACAAAAGAAAATCCTTTTTTTTCTTTTTCATCTTTTCTAATTTTTTTGGATTTTTGAGTTTAGAGTTTCGAGGTAGCTTTCTACAAGTATCCAACTTACCCAAGACTCGAAAAAAACTCTAAGTACTAACTATCTTATTTGTGAAATAGTGATAGACTCACAAAGTGGTAGTTAAAATGGATTTCAGGTTTCTACGTCCCTAGGTGACCTTAAGGAGAATTTCTGCATAAAGGTTTATCTTTCTGATCGTTAGCTTTCTCCCTACTTTTGTTATATTTTTATATGTAGTTAATGCAAGGGCGAACCTAGTGTATATCTTCTTGGCTTATTCTACTTCCCTGCTTCTTCTCTAAGTGTTTGGGAATTATTTGTACATTTCTTTGTGAGCTGGGCTCTAGACAAACGACCAATGGGCTGTTACCCACTACAACTTGCCAGGCATGCTAGTGTGGTGAAGTGTGGCTTATTTTTCTATTTTTCTCTTTTTGAGTATATATTTTTTTATTTTTCTAAGTAAGTAGCTTCCCTGATCTAAGATTTACCTAAAGACAGTAGAAAGAGTATGGTCATGTAGCTAGGCTTTGGATAACCGGCCAATGGGTTGTTGCCCACGACAACTTGCAATCCATACTACCCTAGAAAGTTCATTAGCTACCTAATTTTCATAAAAACTATCGAAAAGTGAGTTAGTGCAAATAGTGTGTAGATGCTTTAGACTTAAAGTCCTCTCAAATCAGAAGACAGGTTGATAAGTCATTGACTTATCACCCCAATTTCTTAGCAAATTAAAGTAAAATTAACGTGGCGGGGACTCAAGAAATAGGTCCACATTTGAGTGAACACCTAGGCATATTAAGCTCGAAGATCTGGAGAGTCTAAGTATTTAGGTCCTAAAGTTAATAACTCCTAATGCCTATGTTCTCTTCTCCTAATTCTATTTTTTTTTAATAAAAGAAATTCCATGGAACTAACAAAATATTTTCAGGATTAAGTATCGACCCCCCATGCCTAAATGATGCAATGTCCTCATTGTAAAAGGAAAGAGTAAACTGAATATCACCTAAATTTTGTGATAGATCCGAACAACTCCATAGAGAATATACACAAGTGGTAAGTTTATTGCCTTTAGGTAGGCATAATGTACAAACAAAGAGAAGAAATTAGGGACTGAGAAGTGCGGGTCAGGATCAAAATTAAAAGTTCGATCCTCAAACCCACCAGTAGGAGATGTCCATAGATGTGGACCAGATTGTGAGGCAGGCCTATCCCCAGGGTCGAGTGGCTCTAAGGTTTTGGATGAAAATCACCCAGAACTGGAGATTGTTGTGTTCGCTGGGCCAGGCTTGCGGTTTTGTGGTGTGCAACCTAGGTCAAAAATGTCGGACAATGGGGAGATCTGGTTCAATAGGTTCGGATGTCCATTTAGAGTTCAACTCAAAAAGATAATCAATTATTTTGAGCTTGGGTTGCTCATCCTGAAAATCAAAGATATCATAAGGGTCCCGATAAAAGGTTGGTGGTTTCAAGTCAATTGGAACCCTTAGATGGAAAATTGTATTTCCCTCAGAAGTAGCCTCCCAGATTTTCATTTTGAAATTTCTACCCTCCAAAATAAGGGTTTCCGGGACCTCGCAAGTGTTATCACCCTCGTATAAAATATCCAAGTCCAAAATTTGTTTAAGAAGAGATATGTGTCAAAAATCATTATGATATCCAGCTAGCTCCAGTTTAAGAAGAGTGACAATCTTTCTTAGAGATTGTTGGATGACTAATGCCCGTGATGCACATCTTCTACATATGAATAGAGGTTTGGGGTAGTCAAGAAAGTTGATTTAAGGAATTCACTCGAAGAGATTGAGATGCTGAAATCATTCTCTTATCACTGTCACAAAGAAGGCGCATCTTTTAACCTGAGACAGATATGTGTCTTTGTTCACGAGCACATGCATTTGGTAGACCAATAGTAAACACAACCATGTTAGTGCTAATATTGGAAAGTTGGTACATGTGGGAAGGGACAGTAGACAGATGATCTCTCAAAGGGATCACAAAAATTCATTGTTGTAGGTGTAGGCGATAGATCAGAAGACCCAAGCTTGCTCTACGTATATTGGGAAATACGAAATTCCATGCATGGTTGTATGGGTCTTGATCAAATCCATACTTGAAGAGAAGAAGCCAGTCTTTTGGGAAAGGATTTGGCTTTTATTCTCATCCTATTGATACAAGGAGAACAGGAAAAGCATGTAAGCCATGATGAGATGGATAGTGAATCTACGATTTAATCCTACAGGTTATATAAGTCTTCTTGCGAGAAGGATTCACAGGTGGTTGAAATAACTAAGGGAGGAGTAGTGGCATAATTCCACTAATCCTGAACCCTTGATTAATGGTGTGATGAAACCAATAATCATTTTAGTGGGTTCCTATTTGATTGAATGGGTTGGTGTAATTTAAGGAGTTAAATTACATTCAATTTGGTGATTATTTGCACCTAATTAATTTAATTTGGTACAAAATTCAAGGGTTAGATTGCAATTAATTAATATTTTGATACTAGATCAAAAATCCCATAAGTTGTTATGGGCCAATCTTGTAAATATCAAATAGGAATACATTGAAGGGTTTACACTATACTAGGATTTGATTGGGAACTGTATAAATATCTCCCATACCTAAACAGAAACCTTAATTTTTTATTCTAATCAAAATTTTTGATTATGTGCTTCTCCACCAAGAAAGAAACTAGTGTCAACCTACTTGTTCATCCTCTTCGTCTTCTTTCTTATTTATGCAATCAAAGGAGAGAACAGAAGAGAGGAGATGGCTAGGAGCTTGATCAATTGCCACCCCTCTCATCTAAAGGAACACGACTAGGGAACCCATCAATTGATGTCCTCCTTGGGTCTCCTTCATTGAGGCGACAACCAGGAGCCATCTTGGGCATCTAGGACAAGATTGGATCAAAGGAATTGATCTGTAGGGGCAAGTGTTTGATTTGTCCCTTGTGCTTCAGATGTTGGGCATTGACCAGGAGGCGTCTTGGTCGATCTACATGTACTTGGCTGTGAGGATTTGATCCTCGAACCCAACTTCTAGGTGTTTTCTAGGTGAGGCTTGCCACCTTGATCGTGAAAGGGTTTGCAGGATGCAAATTGTTTGCGTTGCATACTAGGAATCAAGTCTTCTTGACGTGAAGGGTCTTATCTGCCTATCGAGAAGAAGGGGGTCCCTCTAAGCGGGACTTATTTGAAGAGGCACAACATGGGAGATGTTGTGCCACACCTCCTACAGGTATAATCTCTTACTCGTGAGGATTCTAGAATGGGGAGATACTAGATCTTCCCATGTAGTTTCAGTTACATAAGCTTGTTTGTTTCTCAATCTTTGTTATTTAGGTTTTCGGGCATCAACTTGAGTATCTGATTCTTAGAAATTTTAAACGTTTGTGTTTTCATGCTTCCGCAATGCCATGGGAATCACAAATCGAATTGTTTGAGTCCCCACGGCCCTTAGATTGTCGAGCAGGTTCAAGATCATTGCCCAACACTCTTCCTGTATGACTCATCGACCACCCCATCCCAATGTACTAGAGGTCTAACTTCTTGTCAACTGACCCATGTTGATTGTTGGTACCATGTTTCACATCTTATTTTGGTGTTAACAAATTTTTTTAGATTAACATTTGCAAGTGAGTCTTATTTCAGAGTTTAGATTCTAATGAAGATTGCCAAAGGATGAGACAAACAAAGAAGATGACGAGGAGGTAGCAACATTTATGAAAGATCATATTTAAGTCCATTTCAAGTTTCTGTTATTAAGAGGGAATTTTTTAATTTTATTCCTTAGAATGTATACCTCCTGACTAATAATCAAAATTAGATCGTAAAAATCATCTAGAAATAAACTAAGATAAACATTATGATCATGTGATTTATTTCAAAATGTAATTTGTTAGAAGTTTGCTTTTCAAAGTTTAAATTGTTTTGAAAGAAGATTGACATAAATTGGATCGATTTATAATTAAGGTACTTGTTATAATCCACATGTACAAGCACTGAAACCTAGTGTTGGTACATGTGAGTTACCAGTTTGGGTGTTATCAAAGAACCAAATCTGTACCCAACAAGTACCAGTACTGAAGCTCAGTACCAGTGCCCATGCATTACAACTTTGAGTTAATTGTACAAAGCCCAAATCAAGAAGCAACAACTACTAGCATTCATGCTTAGTACTAGTACCACATAGGTATTGCCTACGACTATATTTTTCAAATACAAAACTAAAAGTCACTAATACTGGTACTAGAACTTTAGTACCAGTACCAGCTATTCGTTACAATTGGTTAAAGGTGATAAACACTGGGATTTAAATCCAAACAACTAATATTCAAAATCATATGATCTTAACTTTATAAATAGGCCCTTAGAGCCTTAGTTTACACACAACAAAATAAGAGAGATCATTTGTACTTAGAAAGTGTTTCTAATCTCCATTTCTCGCTTGATGAAAATCTCGTTGAGCACTTTCTCCATTGTTCAATTTTCTGCCAAGACGGGTTCGTGATCATGCTAAATCTTATGCCCAATTCACTGCATGTCTAAGTTCTTAGGTTTTCAATTCGGTAAAATCTTTCTAACATTATTGTTGGGAGGCCTAGGAGTCTTTGTTGTAAGAGTTTATTTCTTACACCAGTGCTTTATTTTGTTTAAGCTTGTAGCTTGTTGCTTGGGTTGAGAAAACATAATGTTTGTAATTAGGTCCTGGTAATTACCTCGGATTAGTGAAATTGAATTCCTCAGGGTTGAGGGAATCTGGTTAAAAATCCTAAGTTGAGTGGCCTAGATAGTAGAGTACCTAGGATGGGGTACCACTATACATATTATGCATATTTCGTGGTTTGTCTTCTATATTAGATTGTGCAAAATTTATTTTGTTCCACATTACTTAAATCCATCTTCCAGTGTTTGTGTGCATTCTATTATTTAGATCCTACGTTGATCTCATGATTAGTCCTAGTATTTTCCTCTCCTAGAGGGTGCATTGGTCATTAGATCTCGTGCGTTGACATGCAAAATTCGCTAAGGAATGATATCGCCGTTATAGCGCGAAAACCACAATCATTTTAAATTTACTTTATTGAACTACTAAAAGTGCGATAAATGTGAATATATTTTTGGAAATTTGGGAATTTTTTTTCAATTTTTTTGGATTTTGGTTTCCAAGATAGGGACAAAGGATTGTTTTAAAGCCCAATGCAGGATAAGCGACTAATAGAAATCTACTAAAGTCAAAAAATTATTCTAAATTTATCTAATATTTTTTATTCAGTAAGGAAACATATGCAGGTGATTTTACACAAATCAGAGTTGAAAATCGCTAAAAATTTGAGAAGATTGAAATTTTGGTGCTCTATTTAACAATGGACCCCAAGTCATTGTGCAAATTTTGCAAAATTGTATCGATTGAATTCGGTCCCTACTTGACACATAAAATGATTTTTCTAATTTGAATTTGTAGTTCTGGACAGTAGATGAATGGATGTGCATTACGAAATGCTATTCTTTTTTTGGTTTTTTAGGGTTTTCTATTTTTTTTAGTATTGCTAGATATGAAAGCAATAAAAATCATATAATCAAAGCTACACTAATGAAGCATGGATTGCACAACAAAAATTGTACTTTAATTGATTACAAGTACATGAATAGATTACAAAACTAGAGAAGAAGAAGAAGAAGTAGCAAGAAATAGATGCTGAGGTGAGGGAGGCAGAGTAGTCATGGCGGTGGTGGAGAGTTCTGCCAATGACCACGAAGATAAAGGAAGTGAGAAGAAGATCTAGAGATGAATTGGCCTTGGCATGGAGAAGCATGTAGTAGTGGTGGAGAAGAAGACGTAGGGAAGAAGAAGAAGAACCTACGGAGGGAGAGGAACTAAAGGCTAATCTAAAGGAGTGGGAGACCTAAGGAAGGGAAACAAGTTGGTGGCTATGGAGGAAGTAAGGTAATGAGTTATGGCTCATCATAGCTAAAATGCCTAAGTTAAGCTAAAAACTAGGTTAAACACTGTTTTATTAACATAATAAATGGGTTAAGTGTGGAATTTTAAGGAAAATGGCCTAAAACATCAAAAATGTGTTAAAAATGATTAATTAGGTAAATTTATGAGATATTCTATTAATAAATATAAAATGACGACTCAATTGCCAATTGAACACATTTTTGAGATCAAAAGTTCAAATCAAGGGTTGAATTAACTTATAACATGTTCAATTAAGCACCAATAAAAACTTGGTGGCATTTGGACATTAATAGGACCTTGAAACTATCACATTACATTTTTGTCCTCATTTATTCACATTTCTTTCGGCATAAAACATGCAATGGCATTTGTAAAAATCATAGGGACCTAGTTGATAGGTTTAAGGGACCTTCTAGGACCATTCCTACCACTTATGGGCCTCTTCTATAAATATTCTACCATTTTGATATAAGCCCTTCCATTCAAAAATCCCAACTCACCTGCAACCGTGCATGCACTGGTCCTCATGAAGAACATGAGGAGCCGCCACCGTTGATTGCATATTCCTTCGATCTAATGGTTGATTCTCCTCCATCCTTTGTGCGCATTTGCATGGAGGATCGTAATCTCCTATAGATCTAATCTAAAGGTGGTATTTTGATATTAAACTTCCCGCGCATCATTCTATCTCCGATCCGCCATTGATGCCCTACAAGCTAAATCTCACCTCGCTGGAGATCTAATCGGTCCTCCACCTATTTAAGCACCTTCACAGAGCTCACGCGAGACTATTGGCCCCCTCCTACATCACTTGAGCCGGTCACTTCTTCCCTTTGGTCTTTCTCCTCACGATACCCCAGTTCTATCGTAGCTGCGGTGGAACTCCACCTCCTTCGACCTCTCCTCGCCGCAAAGGATCACATAACTCCCCAGGGTGACCTAGAGCTTCACTAGCAGGCTTTCACTCTGCCGGAGTGCCTCCTCCATTCTTCATTGCAGCCACCAGCTGCAGTTCTCCTTATAGGTCCCATTCCTCCAATTAGAGTAGAAGTTATCACTTTCTAGGATGTTGTAGTGTTTTCTAGTGTAGTGTAGATCTTTCTAGGAGTAGACCTAGTTAGTGTTCTCATGGATTGATTGTTAGATTTAGGAGTAGATTAAATTAGGTAGTTCACAAAATCCGCCTCCTCTGATCAATTCAGATCAAAAGAGATGAATTCATCCCTTTATAGTGTTCATGTGATCTCCCCCTTCACTTCACACTCACTTTTGCATGTTTTCCTCATATTTTTTATCATTCATCACCCACGCATCAAGAGATCAAATCAGATCTGATGCCTTGAGCATTCAGATCTGATTTGTGCGCCAAATGTCATCCAGGGGACATTCCATTCATTACACTCGTTCACAATGACCCTATTTTGATTTTGAATGAGCTGATTTGTTGATTCTCTTAGATTTGGTTTCAATTCAATATTGATCAGAGTTTTGGTTCTTTATGGATAGATAAAGTCAAGGATGGTCAGTTCTCTTGGTTTAAGGTTCTAGCAATGATTCACATGCTCATTTGGTTGAGATTTGGATTCTAACCTAAAGGATTTCAGTGCATTCCTCTGGGTTTTAATTCAGATTGAAATATTTGAAGATTTAGGATTCATTTTGAATGGAATTCATTTACTGATCTAAATTCTTTCTTCATGTTGTTTATGGCACAAGAGAGGAATTAGATCAAGATTTTTCATGCTATGAGAGTTTTAATCTTACTTGAATGAATTTAGATCTATCAAGGAAGGTTTTAATCACTTCTAAATTGAGTTTAAGTATTTTTGGAAGCTTAATGCGAATCTTTGCCTTACACTGTCTATAGTGGAAGATGAGGATCTTATTAGGGTTTCAATGATTTCTGGAAGATATATTTGGATTTCCTTGAATTTCAAAGGTGTTAGAAAAGAGTTTGAGATGATTTTTCATGGGATTTAATCATTCATCTCAAATCTGGGATGTAATTCTACAATCCTGATCTAAGATGAGATCTAGATTCCAAAGGCAATTGATGAAGATTTTGATACATGGATATGATTTCTAAGATGAATTTAAGGCATAATCAACTCTTATATGGATGTTTAAACGCTTGTTTTTGGTTTGAATCTCCCATTTTAAGACATTAAAGTGCTGCATAGTAGCTACATTCAATGGTTTTCAATGCTATTTTTTTTTATTGAGGGTATGATTTGAGATGGGAATGAGTAGAACAGTAATCAGATGCTCAATTTGGCAACATCAATAGTAGCAAGTAGCTGCTGAGTTTTTAAATTGCAGGAGCCAATTAGCTGCTGAAATCTCGCAGCAGCAAGGTCTGGAATTGGGTTTGGTTTCAAGGGGTTTTGGGATGATTTTTAGTGTTAATTGAGCTGACAATGCAGTGTATTAATATATGATCATGTATACCAAGCATTCATGTACTGTTGTAGTTAAACTCTCATCTGAATGGCTTGAATCCATGTGTTAAATTTGTTGTTAGCAACCTGTATATGGTCCAATCTGTTCATGCTTGTAAATTAAATGAATTTAAGGTTAAAATCAAGTTTAAGTGTTTAAATATGTTGTTTGAAGTTTGCTGGATGTCCTAAATTGTTAAACCTCTCTTCCATCCTGTAAAACTAAAAAAGAGGTCCTTAGATTCGTACTCTAATACTCATTTTAGGCCTCTTTTGTATGAGTTTTGCAAAAATATAAAATCATAAAAAATTATAAATGAATAAAAGAAACCTGTTTTGAGTAGGATTGGGTATATTTTTAGGTGTGTGTGAAGTTTCAAAGTATTCTGAACTCTCTAGTTGGTAGAATATATCAATAGATGGTTCAGTCTACTTTGAAACGTAATAAAATAACCTAAATTGAAAAACATAAATCGTAACCCTCTCTCTCTCTTCTCACCCTCTCTTTCTCTCTCATCTTACTACCATAAAACATAAAAGCATTATTAAAATATGAAAGAGTCAAAAATTATACGAAAATACCATGTATATAGTATTTATACTTGTAAATACAACTAATCACTAAGCTAAATATAAATATTGTAATATATGTAAATAATGTACATAAATAGCTTATAATTGTATTATATATATATTTAAGTTGGTTTTCAAGATGAGCTACTGTATCTCTCTTTATTATATAATTATATATGAATACATAAATAACTTATAAATGTATTATATATATTTAAACAAGCTTTTAGGATGAGCTACTGTATATCTCTTTATTATATAATTATATATGAACTTATAGTATAATATATATATTTAAATTAAGATAATTATAAATAAATATGTGAACTTGTACAATCACATCTTTTACTGTACATACGTATTTAAGTAACTATTGTATTCTATATGATACATGTATATTTATTTATTTATGTATTTATTATAAGTAATTAAGTTATTAAGTTAAATACCTAGGTTATTAAGTCAAAATAAAATAAAATAATAAATAAAGTTATTATTGAGGTCATTTATATTGTACACTTGTATACAATTATTTCAATTATTTTCGTCCTATTTATAATATATTTGTACTATATTATAGTATTTATACCTTAAATATGTATATATCTATTTATAACGTGTACAAAATGTATATAAATTAAAATAAGTGTCTTAGAATAAATGAAAAATATTTAATAAATACCTTATTATGTTAGTTAGCTTATTATATGGTCAATTTATTTATCTAGTTATCAATTTGTACA
This sequence comes from Thalassia testudinum, assembly GCA_037157565.1. NCBI lineage: Eukaryota > Viridiplantae > Streptophyta > Magnoliopsida > Alismatales > Hydrocharitaceae > Thalassia > Thalassia testudinum. Next base: position 5,548,240 of record JAZHRO010000040.1, on the reverse strand, counting down.
TTAATTAAGGATTTAAGTTGAAAATTAACGTGTATAATTCACTAACTTTAACCAATTTATATATATAATTAATTAAGTTATTTTCATAAATTGATTACATATTTAAGTAGCCCTATGTAAGGGCTTTCTAATGGTATAATTTAATTGGAAATTGGATTTCATTTGGGTGCTCAGATCTAGGCCCAATGTTGCCTCCACAGAATGCAGCAGCGCGTAAAATGGCACCTTCTTTTAGTCCCACCTCGTTAACAGGCGAGCTATTGATGCTGTATAAAATGAATTCCATCCATGCCCTCTTCAGTCGACATGTGCTGGGCGTACCCAAACCATTACCCCTTACCCTGAGCATATATATGAACTCATTCTGGTGGGCTGGGAGCCCGGTTTGGTGGTCCATGTCTAGTTCATTGAGCCGGGTATAGATCGAAAGACCACACTATAAACCACCTAACAGAGAATTAGCATCGATTCGGAGTAGCGGTTTGGTTCCACTTGTGAAGGTGCTGTGTATCTTGCGAACCGAACTGATATGCCCATTAAAAAACTAAAAGTTTGTAAAGTGAGGGTTGAGTGTGAGAGAACTAATGACCGAAAGTTTCCAAGTGTTGAATAGAGATGATCTCTTAAGTGTGTGTATGAGACTTTATCACTTTAAGTGTTGTGTACTGTGAGTGAGTGTGCTGTGTTGTGTGTGTATACTATGTCTATATGTATAACGTATATATGTACCAGTATATGTATGTAGATGTATATATAAGATATATGTATAATAAATAAAATGTATATACATACAGCATACACATATGAATAGTATATATATATATAAGTAGAGTAGAATAGGATAGTAGAGTAGTATAAGCCTTAAGTATATATATAAGTTCTTTTAAGGCTTTAGTGACATAAATATCCATCACTGTAGGTATATATATCTGTTATTAAATATAATTCTTTTGCCTTAAAGTTTGTACATTCTTTTACTAAGGCTATAGCGACACTTATATATATCACTGTACATACATTATATGTTACTAATGTTTTTAGTATATGTTAGTACATTTAGTATTGTACATATTATTTGTATTTTTATACCTACACTTAGGTTTTGTTTAAGATAATTGCACATAACTAATATATAGTAGTTTTACTTAGTTTTTGATGCATGTTTAATTGTAAATATGTTTGAGGCATTATAGTTAGAATTAATTGATTTATTTTGTACATAATTAGCTCATTCACTCATTCTTTGATTCAATGATTTATTTTGTATATATAATTAACATTTTTGGAACATAGAGAGTGATGTATATCAATAACTGCCTCCCAGTGAACGACCAGGAATAAACTAGTAAAAATTATGTAAATAAATAAAATGACATGACTTCTGTTTGCATTGTGACATTATATTACAACAACGACATAATTAAATAATTATTTTTATTATGCAAATGATTTTCGTTGATCACAAGGGTGGCGTGGAGTAGATGAAGGTGGAGGAGGAAGATGGCGTGGAGGAAGGAGGAAGAAGATGGAGGGGAAGGGGGGGTGCTAGGGCTAGGAAGGGAGAGGGAGAGGAAGAGAAGATGGAGGAGAGATTTTGGTTACATGGAGGGGGGTTGCGATTATTTAGAGAAAGGGAGGGTAGTTGGTGTGGAGAGGGGAGGTGTACGAATAGGAAAGGTGGAATTAAGATTAGGGTTAGGAATTGGTTTTAGGAAAGTAGGATTAAGAGTTGGATTTGGAAGGTGGGAGTGGAATTTTTGAGAAGAGGTAGCATGGAAGGGATTTTTGAGATGAAATGTGCATGGATTTTTGGTGGAAATGTGGTGGTGGTTGGTGAAGTTCTTGCCTACGAGGAGGGGGTGACGTAATAATTGCGGAAATAAAATATATAAAGCAATCTCACAAAATAAGCAATCACAAAATGTGCACAAGTAATTTTTAGGTGGAAACCCAAACCGGGTGAAAACCACCACCTAACCCTCTCGAGTTAGGATTTTCCGATCAACTAAGTTGATCAAATCCACTAAACCGAATCACTTAAAACGAGGGTGATTCAACCTCAATACAACCACGCTACAAGTACGAGGGTAGCGTTCCTCAACCCCTTCTCTCCACGAGAAGGATTTTGTCCCACGAAGGAGACGGGAATTCGCAAAGCGAATACCCAACCAAAAGACAAAGGTAAAATAAACAACAAACCTATAGAGCCAACAAAGTAATAAACCTAAGCTTCTATAGGATTTAGGAAACTCCCCTTTGCAAGGAGTGCGTCGACGATGACGTGGGTGCGTGAGCCACGCAACGGCGCAATGTCGCTCTCGTGAACAACGGCGGGAGAGCGGGTGCGCGAAGACTTGATGCTCTCAAGAGAATGAAACTAGAGCTTGGAGAGCAAGGGCTTCAATTGGACACAAAAGAGTGGAACTAAGTTGCTTAGGTGTGTCTCTTGTTTCTCTTAGTGTATGTCTTGTGTGTAAAGGGTCCCCTCTATTTATAGAGGCCTTAGGAAGGCTTTGGAAGGCTTAGGAAAGATTCTATAGCCGTTGGGAACAAAGCCCAAGAGAATCAGGCCGAAATCAGAACAATGATTACACTTGACAGGGTTATCAGACGTCTAACTCTGGCATCAGACGTCTGGAAGGCCACTTTAAGACGTCTGATTTAAAGGTCAGACGTCTGATTCTATGCGGGTTTCTCCCTGACTTGAATCAGACCTAAATAGGGTTTTTGTACAAGTCCATCAGACGACATACAGGACGTCTGGCACTAAGTCTGGACGTCTGGAAACCTACTTTTACTGTGGGAATTGATTTCCAAACGTTGCAACGGCTAGAAAATCTCTGAGAAGAGATTTTGGGTCAGCCGAGGCAAAACGGTCTTTTATCAGACGTCTGGAAAGACCTAAGGACGTCTGATAAGGCTCTAACGGTCATATTCTTGACTGTTTGCTAAGCCAGCCAACGGTCAACTAATTGGACGTCTGGCAAATCCATCAGACGTCTTCTAAGACGTCTGGTCTAAGGTCTGGACGTCTGATTTCATCAGACACAACTATCTATGTCCAGCCTAACAGTTATCAGATGTCTGAAACAACAGTCAGACGTCTTAAAATACTTTATCAGACGTCTGATTTGTGAATTAGAAGTCTGGAAAGTCTGTTTTAACCCTATATTGGTTTTCTAAGTGTTCTACAGAAAACCTAAGTATCCTAGGGTTGTGCCGGTGTTCCTAGGACTACTGTTAGGATACTTTGAGGCTCTTTAACATAATTTTCTAAGGAAAATAAAGAGCAAGAAAAGAAACGAAAAATACAACAAGTACAAAAGAAGGAAATCTATCCTATTCTTCATCTTCAATCTTTCGCTCCACGCGAACCTCCTCTGTTTTCCGTCAAGCTCCTCCAATTCGTCCTGGATGCGAGCTCGAACTCCGTCTAAACACGTCCACATTTGCAATTGACCTGAAATCTAGGACTCAAATTGCAAATGTTAAATAACACGTGTTTTGTTATCATCAAAACAAATGATCGTGGTGCTCTAGCACCAACAGTTGGTGTGGGATATTAGGCAAAAAATATGATCGTTGACTAACTATCTGTGATAAAAGCGATGTTTTAGGTGTCGTTGTTGTAGTATATTTGTCACAATGCAAATAGATCTCGCATTATTTTATTTAATTACAATTTTTATTTGTTAGTTTCCAGGTCGTTCACTAGGAGTCAGTTATTAATATATATTACTCTCTAAATCTAAAAATGTTCTTTTATTCCAAAAAAGTTAATTTTATTTACAAAAAGAGTGAATTAATCAAAAATGAATGAATGGGTGAATTATGTATAAGAGAATCAATTATTTCTACCAACAATGCCTTAAACATATGTATAATTGATAGGCGTAAAAAATCAATTAAACCTACACTATGATGATTTGATATAACTACTCTAAGTAATACCTAAGACAGGTACAAAAATGGCTACTAGTATTTACTATACCAAGTTACATTCATACATAATACCATTTTTAGTAACATATATTATACATACAGTGACATATATGAATGTTAGTATAGACTTAGCAATATATATACATAACATAAGGCATTCTATACTGACATATATGCATGCCTCCAGGGACAGATGTATTTGTCACTAAAGCCCTGTGTTATTTATATACAACTAAAGCTCAAACACTCTCTACTCTACTTTACATATACATATATACTACTTATATACGTATACACTATATACATATCTTATTTACTTAATTTATATACATATATGTATATACATATGATACATATACACAAAGACACAAGCACACACCAACACTTAACTGCATGAGCGTACGTCTCTATTCTTCTCTTCTCTTCTTCATTCTCCTTCTCCTTCACTCAACACTTAGGAAAATTAGAATCTCTCTCTCTCACGAGCACACACAAAGACACTGTTCATCAACCCAAAACATTTTGTTTTAATGGATGGGCCGACCCATGTTTGGGGGAAACGCAGCACCCGAAAGGGGTGGGATCAGACCCCTGCTAGTGGGATGACACTAGTTTTGTTTAGGTGAATTTTAATCCATTCCAGGTCCAATAGGCTCAGCCCACACGTGCTTACACACGTGAACACCCACGTACATACACATACACACCTACATACATACACGTGCACGCAAATCGAGGATCAATGCTCATGAGAGAACAGGTTTTGGTGCCCAACACCTGACAATGGTAAGCAACGAAAACATTTTATACTGCATGACGTGGTCTGCTACTAACGATGTGGCACTTACCCGTGAGGTAGGATCAACGCAAATCAACGCTGCGATTGTACGGATTAAGTGATTTTGGCTCCTGATTTGAGGGCCTTAATTTAGTCTAAATTAAAATTAAATTATATAGTTACAAAGCCCTTATATATGGCTACCTAATTATACATTTTATTTACAAAAATAAGTTATTTAAATATATAATAAAATTGGTTAAATTTGGCTGATTATAGATGTTAAATTAGAGTTGAATTTGTTAATAAAGTACAAATTGGTTAATTAATTATACAATTTACCTAATACAGGGTTAATTTCTATAATAAATTATTTATTATACATTTTTATTGTATTTTTGAGACTTTATTTCGATTTATTTACATTTAAATACTCGTTTAAGTTAGTTTTTCACATAAATAATTTATAAATACAGTATACATAGGTTGAAAATACTTAACATACTACTGTATAAGTGTACATTATAGATTACTTCATTATTAACTTAAATTAATAATTAATTTTATTTTAAGTTAATAAATTACTTAATTAACTTAATTACTTACTGTAAATACCTAATTAAATAAATACGTAGGTACTATATAGTATATATTACTTACTTAAATTTGTATGTATAGTATTAGATACAATTATGTACATATATATATATGGTTGTATAATTACTTACGTTATTATACATTTAATTTATATAAATTAATATATAATTATACAATAAAGTTATATATACAATAAATCATTCTAAATATTTAATTTAATATATAGAATACATATATAAGTTATTTGTATGCATTTTGTACATATTATATAATATATACATATAGCTTAGTTTTAAGTTATATATACATGTATATACATTGTATACATGGTATTTTTGGGTATTTTTGAGGATTTTTTGATTTTTATAGTTATATATATATATAATAGAGATAGGGCATGAGAGAGAAAGGATGAGATGAGAGAGAAGAAGTTCCTTTTGTGATTTTCTAATCTAAGGTCATTTATTAAATTCCAAGATATACTGAACCGTCGGCTGATTTGTTCTACTAAGCCGGGGATTCAGAATACCTTGAAACTTAGCACATACCTAGAAAAATACTTAGTCCTACTAAAGACACTTTTTTTTTTGTGATTTTTTTATCATTTTTATTTATTTACAAAGTTAACACATAAGAGGCATAAATGAATTTAAACTAATGAACCTATGGCCTCTAAAATGGGTTTGAAGGTTGAGAATGTAACTCAAACACTCAGATCTATCTAGCATAATTTAAACAACATGTTTAAATCATAAAATATGATTTTCGTCTCAAATTTCATTAAAATTTAGTGTTGGACAGTTTGGCACTGTATTAAATAGCTGAGAAAGGAATTGAACATTAGTTACAAGCAAATCTAATCAAAGCAAATGCTAATTCTAGTACATGAATGCTTGCACTTTACTACTCCAACATGATGCACTTATCAGCTCCATTCAATTTTTGGAATCCCAACTCAAACCCTTTCTTCCAGACCTACAGCATAGCTACTGTAAAATCTCAGCAGCTGATTTACTGCTGCACTACATGCTAAACTAATTAGCTGTTGCTACTTCAGTTCAGACGACTTAACCACATGATGCAGCTACCGTTGTTACTTCAGTAGCTGTTATTAATAGCTATTGCTGCCAATGCTTGCTATACATGTCATGATGTAACTCAAATCCACTCTCAGATTAGATCTAAAATCTCTAGATGTAATCAAATATTTCCATCCTCAGATTAAATTAAAAAACACTCAAAATCAATGTAACCCCTTTTTGTATCGAAGTCTGAAAACCAATCTCTAACTTATAAAGCTCAAGACATCTTAACCCAATCCATTCTCTTTATTATCGACAATAAGAGAGAGATAGATTGGATTAACAGTGAATCCACTTATAAATCAAATCAAAATCTTCATTATGACCATTTGGACCTCATTTCAACTTTAATCAATAGATTGAAATCCATTTGAATCTAGAAACCATATCCAGAAAGCCAAGATGTTTTGAACATCTAGAGTTCCTACACACCATAGATTGGTGTACAGGAGCTCTAGGTGATCATCTAAAAACCATCGGATCATTTCTTGAGCCTCGAATCAGTGCATCTGATTCTCGTTGGCTCAAGCTACCAAACTTCCAGAAGTCCGTAACTATCGTTCAAATTGGGCAAACGCTCATTTGAGAAAGGAAGTTAAATCCAAGCGGCTCAGAATCATCACAATGAAACCAATCAAACAGAAACAACTTCAATTTGCTTGATTAAAACCATTCAAAGTCAATTTGTTCCAAAAGCCTATGATTGTGCGTGAAATACAAATACAAGTCAATCAAGCAAATCGATTTGATTAAAATTGGATCAGGGGTCCTTATAAACATCTGAAGTGGATGAGAGGACCCCTAGATGGGTTTGACCGTGAATTGGATCTAGCAGTTAGTGAACTTCAGATCCACTTCAACTCTGATGAGTGAGGTGAATTATGGAGAAAAACTTTGAGGGAAAGAAATGAATGCGACAATGGGATGATGAGGAAGTTGTGTGATTAGGTGGATGCCAGCGAATTCATCTGCTCTAATCGGAATTGATCAGAGGAGGCGTAGGTGCACTACACTAATCTATCATCAATCAACTACTGAATCAATGAACTAATGTACTCATTCTACCCTACTGAATCTAAATTACACTAACAACTACTCTAGAAAGAATGTAAAATCCTAATTAAATCAGAAGAATGGGGCCTTTGGATCCAAAGTTGGCGACTAAGGAGGATGAAGGGAGGAAGAAGGATCTCCAACAGAGTGAAAATCCACTAGTGGCATTCTAGGTCACCCTTAGGTGCTTTGAGGTCCTTAGCAACAAGGAGTCGGAGGTGGATTCCACTGCTAAGGGCAGAGGAACAGAGGTATATGAGGAGAGGGAACTGGAGAGGATGAAGGCTCAGCTCGAGAGGTGTAGGTAGGGGATTGATTGCCACGCCACGCACGAGCTTAGTGAAGGTGCCTATATAGCTGTGCGCGAGATCTAGGCACCGCTATGGTGGATTTAGACGATTAGGCCTTCAATTGTGGAGATTGAGAAGAGGAGGGAAGTTTTAAATCAATTTTCCATCGTCAGATGGGATTTAGGAGGTGAGGTGATTCTACGCCCGAAGGTGCGTGAAGTTTGAATCAGGATTGGCCCTAGGATCAAGGATGTACGCATTCAATGGCCGTGATTGGCTTTGTTCTTCGGCTACTACAGTAGACCGCTGCACCTGAAGGTGAGTTGGAAAAATTGTGAGGAGGTCCTTAAGGGCGAAGCGGCAGAGATATTGGAAGGACAACCATAAGTGGAAGGAATTTACGCAGAGTGGTCCTTCAAGCCAACAAAAAGGTCCCCGTCAATTTTCAATCAAGTCCTTAAAGGTTTTTATGTGAAGGACTGTAAATAACCTAAGGATCTAAATGAAATTTAATGAGTGTAGGGTTCTATTAATGTTCAAATGCAACCAAATTTTTATTTAAACTTAATTGAACATTTAGGAACATGATTTTGCTTTTAATTTGAACTTTTGAGCCTAAAGATGTCTTCATTCGCAATTGGATTGGCAAATTACATTTTTAAATAGAATTTCTCATTTTGTAACCTAATTGTGGATTTTTAACACAAATTTGATGTTTTAGGTCTTTTTCCTTAATTTCCACACTTAACCCTTATATCATGTTAATAATGTAGTGTTTAACCTAGTTTCTAACTTGGACATTTTAGTAAGGATGAGCCACACTTCATCAGGGAGGCTTGGTGGGTGTGGGATGTGTGGTACTAGATTAGGAAAGGGGATTTAGGAAAGTGGAGGATTAGGAAAGTGGAATTAGGAAAAGGATTTGGTGGGATCTATGATCGAATTAGGTGATTTCTTGTATTTGGAATGACAAGTGGTGCGAGAATTTGTGGTAGAGGGATGGTAGGCGTGGGTTTTTGGTGGAAGGCGAAGGTGGGCTAGGGTTAGGGTTTAAGGGTGGCACCACTTAGGATTTTAGGGTTAGGGTTTTGTATAGCCTCATTTGTCTCCTCGCTTAACTTAAGCATGATCTTTGTTAGCTTGGCATAGGCACTGCTGCACAGAATAGTGCCTCGTATTAATAATCATGAAATAATTAGGCTCAATTATGCATTCCTAATTCTAAGATGCACGCATGTACTTATATCTAAAATGCCCTAATTCTAATGCAATACACGACTAAATAATTAAGCATGATATGATATAATTAGGTATTCTCATCATTCGTCATCTGGATGATTCTTGGAAGAGGAATCATTAAGCATCCCCATTGGACTGTATTTTTGAGCACTTACTCCTAAGCCCCTATGTGGGTACTCCCACAAACTCGCATGTTTTTCAAGACTTCCCCGAGTGTCATTTGAACTCGATATGAGTAGGTTTTTGACTAGGAACTATACCCACTACTGCCTTCAATGTTAGATGTTTGTCATCTTGGTCGAATGTTGGATATTCCCTCATTAGACATCTGATGTCAACCTCAAATGTCTCCTGGCACCATGTCAAGACTTGTCTTTCCTAATCCTCACACAATAGACCTTATTTCTCATAATCAGACGTTTGAGGTGTTGGTCAAACATCCGATATTTATGCAAGGCTTCGACCAATTTGCTTGCTTTGGTTGTCGCCTGGAACTTCCCTTCTTGGAGTTCCCGAACTCATGCTATCAAACATTTGGCAACCCCGGACATTTGATAGGCCACCACCTCAACTCCAAGGGTGACAGTGGCTACAGGGTTTGTCTGATCTTGCATCAGACGCCTTGTGCACCCAACATCAAACATTTGTGTTGCGTAATACCCATTCTAAGAGAAAAATCTTCTCTAATTGGATGACCAGTAAGATGTTTGGACATTTGGCCCACATTAGACATCTGGTGATTAAATTGGACGTCTCCTAAAACTGTAACCCACCAAAGCCCAAGAGGTAAATCCATCGAAGTTCAGGAGATAAATCCTTCTCTATCAAATGGCTGACCAATCGACCACATATCTAGTGCTATGAAATCAAACGATGCCAGATGCATTGTTATTTCATCCCACAAGTGTTGCACACATCTCAACCCAAATCTAATTACCTAGGAAGCCAGGGAATGACATCCAAACATGATCTAACCATACCCAAACACCCATGGATTACATTAAACCTTAGAAATACTCATTGCAAACCAACTCTATGACATGCAATCCGTTATTTGGGGGCTAAGGGTGGATTTCAACGACTCCACCTCAAGATCATAACATAAAGGGAGGATTAACGACCCAATCTCTAGCATTTCCACTTAACTGCCAACTTAAACTCCTAATCCAAGAAGGTGAATGCCCTGCTTGAGTTCTTGAGGGAGTTGGTGTAGTTGCTAAGGCTCTTTTATTCTCCTCCCTCAAGCTGTAGCACCACTTTGCTGTAGTCCAAGAACACCTGTAGCAACATCCAATGCCAAAATAAGGCATCAAGATCAAAACTAGACTCAAAATGTTAGGGAAGACTGAGCTATGATCTTCCTCTCTCCATTAATCTCCATGCATTCAACAAGGGTTCTCTTCTTCCCTACTAAGAACCCAAAAGAGGAATGGAGTCTTACCTTGATCATAGGGCTAAAAATGGGGTTATGAGGGTGCTCCTCCCTTTGATTAGCTGCCAGATCCGCTCCTCCTCTCCTAAACTCTTCCCTTGCTGCTGATGTCGCTCTCCCATAGCTCTCACCCCCTCTCACTAATGGAAGGAAGAAGAAGAAGAAGGAGAGGCTGCCAAGAGAATGATTGGTAGGGGACCCAAAAAAATCTCACTATTTTTATGCTTTGGGCATTTTATCAGGTGCCCCTTCTGCTTCCAACTCTTTGATTTCCTCTCACAAAAATAGGGCAGTTGTCACTTTGATGTCCAACCAAATCAACCCATCACCATTAATTGTAAATTTTGGGCACTAAAATCAATGGAACTATAGTTTGGGTCCTTAGTCTCATTGATTCTTTAATCCCTTGGATTTAGGTGGTTAGGACCTTAATTTTTAATTAGGTGGAATAATTGTACCATTTTCCCTAATTAACACGCAATTAGAAGTGGGATCTCACAAAATCCCAACTCTGGTACAGATCTATGTATGCCTCTCTAGACTTGAGATATCTAAGCCTACACCTTACGTCGATTCTTTGGCTATGGCCTTCGTAGGAGGGCAAGGACATGGTGGTTTCCTCAAATAGGTGGAGAGGATGTTCGCCTGCTAGTGATGAATGTGGACATGGTGTCTTGTTTTGTGAGCATTGCCATTGGACTAACCATATAACTGATAGGTGGTGGGTTAAGCATGGCTATCCCCTTGGTAGTCGTCAAGGGTCAATAGGTTTCCTAGAGTTCAGGTGATCGCCTTAGGAAATCAAGTTTCGAAATCCATCAAAATGAGCTTGCTTGTATAGTACAATTGTTGCATCCTCTTTGCCTGCACATACTCATTACCCGGGTTTGTTTCTCTACTCTACTTCATAGAGTTTAAGAATGATGTGTTGTCTACTCCTTAGGTCACCATCTTTAAAGATGAATATGGTTGATTGCTTCTCAATTGTCAGTCCACATCCTTTATTGGAGTGTCTGTAATGAGACCAGTAGGTTCCCATCTTCGCTCCACTAAATCCCACGATTTGAAATGGATTATAGACTTAAGTGCCTCTTTTCACATTACAGGAAATGCCTGTCTATTCTAATCTTTACAATCTTTCTCATTTCTTTTAGTATCCAAGTAGCCGATGGTTGACTTTTACCTATTAGTGGTTTGAGAGCTATTCCTCTCACAATATCACTTTCTCTCACATGTGTGTTACATGACCCCAACTTTGCGTTGAATTTACTATCTATAAGCTACATAACCAAAGCCTTCAAATGTTGAGAAATTTTTTATGAGTCTTCTTTTGCCTTGTAGGATCTTTAGATGATGAGGCAAATTGGTGGAGGATTTAAGAGAGATGGCCTCTACTACCTCAACTTACCATCCCAAAACCTTTTTACCTTAGCAGGTCTCACTACTACAACTTCATAGTGGCATCTCCAATTAGGTCATCTGAGTATTCTTACTCTTCATTGCAGTTTCCAAAGTTGGAGTTTCTAGAGTTTTCTAGTGTGATGCTTATCAACTCGGCAAGCATCATAGAGTGTCATTTTAGTCTAGTATAAACAAAAGGGAAGCATCTTCATTCGCTTTAGCCCATGCTGATCTATGGGGACCTTGCTGGGTTTGTAGAGGTTTAAAGCTTAAGACTGGGTAAAGTTTAGGAAGTCTTATGGAGGAATAAGTGGATGGATAAGAGGAAGGTTAGTGGGTGTAGATGTAATAGTTGAGTTGATATGTTATTATTAATTTTTATTTTTATTTTTATTGGAAGTGATTAGTAGAAGGTAGATATGATGGGTGTGATTCATTGAGTGCGGGTATATATAATTGGCAAGGGGTAGGTATGATGGATGGTGGTAGATGTGATAGGTGGGAAATAAAATTTTTGCACTGTTCATGCACTATAGCAGTTATGACTGTCACGTAGGATAAAACCTCTTTTTAAAATCATGCCAAATAGGGCCTAAGGGATTTGAAAGGAACTCTTGGGAAACTAATAGATATTGTAATTGAATTGATTTTATTACAAACAAGGTGAAAATATATGACAATTTTCTTATGATTATAAAATATCGTTTACATATAATTGTTCAATAAAATATAACGCTTGTATCATACTTCATTTCCTTGCAAAGATTGATATATTTAAAAGCAAATTTTCCTGGAATTTTGATAAAATGAAAATTATGTCTTGACGAAGAAATAACATTCACTTCATTGATATGAGAAATTAACGATCTACTGTCGAAGCAAAGATTTCTTGTCGTAATTATTACTTCAAGTTGTGCCCCACATGGAGGTAAGATATATCGTTTTTCATGTGTACGACGGCATGCTAGTTGACAAAGCTTATAATGCAATACTCCATTGCATTGAGTTTTGGGCAAGTGGTAAGATTCACATCATTGATGTACGTAATAAATCATTTAACATTTTAACATAGATTACTTGTGATAATTATCACTTTTAGTTTGGCTTTGCACAAATGCAAGACATATCGTATTTCTATCAATCTTTGTGAAGAAGCCTCTCTCTTAATCCCGTAAAATTTCGGAATAGCATAATGCTATTTAGACATAGATTATTTGCAGTAACCATCACTTCAATCTTAAACTTCCCATGAAGGCAAGAGATGTCACAGTTTTGTGACTTTATCATGTTTGCAAAAAAGTTCCTCTTGTTACTCTTTCCTTTTCCTAATACCTGCAAATCTGGAAAGCCAATTACTTTAAACTTGTCAATATAAGAAGAGATGGAACAATGGGATTTCAAATTTAAAGCTAAGGAAAGGAGAATAGGTCCAATAAGAAAATGTAGTCAATAGATTAATTTCGAAGGGTCATAAAATTCACATTCTAACTCTATTTTAGCAAGCAATTAATTCCTCTCTATTAATGGTGTTAATGATTTCAACATGTATGAACCAAATACATTCCCTTTACTCTTTCCCAACTAGTTTAAGTATGAGGAACGAGGTCACCATGTATGCACCAAGTAGGAGCATCATATCTCACATCACCAACCCTTAGAATGAGCCTTTTTTTTCTTCCTTTCCTTTTATCTATATTTCTTTGTTCTTATATCTCATTTCAAAACATTTTCTTTTGCATTTAAGATTTCACTTGTTATTCCCCTTTTCATCTAAGGTTGGATTTTGTTCTTGGTGATAACATTCATTGATTAGTCATCCATGTTTACTTAGTGAGATGATGTATATGTATACATGGAACATAAATGTCATTTATTAGCTCTTAAACATTTACAATAATATACTAGTTTGATTTAACTTTTTTTTATTAGAAAATTTTGTCTTAAGTATTCATTTAACTTCTCCTTTCATATTCCTTATTTTCCACTTACTAACATTACAATTGTGCTAAGACTTCTACATTTTGATTTTTTATGTGTTTAGATTTGATCTTACACTTTGCTTCACTTTCATTCTTCCCCGAAAAAGAGACATCTTGAACTTTTTTTAACATCTTTTTCAAAGTTTTTAATGATGTTTTTAGCTACAAGATTTTCCATATGATAAAAATAGTATATATAATATAATGCTTGATGAAATCTTTGAAGAGGTTAATAATTTGCATGGTGATACATGTGTACAAACATGAATTCATAGATGTATTTATAAAGGAATATGGATATGTACAGGAAAAGGAAGATTTGGATCCTTAAGATTTGGATGTAATATTATCTACTCAATTACTAGAACATATATGGATTCAAAATGGATAAGAAGTTTGTATTTCTGAATTCCGAGTTAATATCTATAATAGAATACATTTATAAATAAATACGTTAACACTTGTCTATCTATCTATGTGTGTCTACGTATATTCTAGATATTAGATGAGTAGAGAGCTTTGCCTACCTATTAGCCATATTTAAGATGAGAGAACATGATGAGAAGGGTGAGAAAGAGACAACAAAGCTCACACAACCATGAATAAAAAGACATTTCTATTGAAAAATAAGTCCTTGGTTGCATTTAAGCATTAGAGTTGATCCAATATCATTCTTCTCTGATGTTGGTGTCTATACAAAGGAGGTGTACTTGGAGAGTAAAAGTGGCAGAAGAGAAACGAAAGGAGGGGGAGGCAATCTCTTAGTTTCCAAGTCAAGCATCAAAGTTGAGGTAGTAATCCATGAATCTTTTTTTAATCCAACCATTAGATGATATCTGGCTAAATTGAGTTTTGTCTCGTTTCCCTCCATGTGCGTGCCTACATATTAGATGAGAATTGGTGCTTCAAGTAGAAATGGGTGAGTAATCCGGGGACGTAGAACAACCAAAGATGGTTGCTAATACCTCATCTCTAGCTAGAGAAGGAAGAATCCTTCCAAGGAGTGGATTATATACCGCTACTATGTGAAAAAGAAAGATGCAATTGTTGTTGAGTTTATAACCAATCTTAATGCAACGTACCCTTAACATTTTTTTCTTTAGTGTTATTATTTGTCATTTGCAATCATCATAGCTCCTTGCATGTTTTCCCTTGCCTTACAAATTTAAGGGTTTTCTTTTAAGTAAAGTAAGTTAGTGAAATTATGTAGTTGCCCTTGAATCTTTTTATCTTTATATACATAATCTTATAAGGTTGATATCTTGACATAAGTGCCAGTGGAGTCGAGAAGGATAAGAAATTTCTTATTTTAGATAGGAAAGATCAAAAAATAAATATCTTTAATTTTTCATCTTCATAATATTCTAATATCCTTAATCGATATGAATAAGACATTGTTCATGCCATCTATTTTTCTCATCCACAGTTTGCTTTTTATTTAGCCGCTATAGTGTCGCTTTCTCTCTGTTTGTCGTTTTTCTCTTTCCGCCTGCTATAGTGTTGTTCTCTCTCTCATCTCTTTTCATTTCGTTTTCTTCGTATTTTATTTTTCATGCACATGCATTGTTTAGCACATGCGTCCATTTCGAATTCCACCTCTGTCATCGGCTTCCTCGTCTTATGTTATTCCATTAAAGACCAATATTGGGTATGTTTTTATGAGAGTATGAACACATGGTGTGTTTTGATTTTCGATTGGTGTTACCGATCGAAAATCAAAATACATCAGGCAATACATTTTTTAACGCATAGTGTATTGATCTTACACCAATCGAAAGTCAAGATGCACCGATTGAAAACCATGTTACACTTCCATACGATTGATTTTTGCACCATCGCAACAACGTACGGGCTAACAACTAGTTCTATCTAATTTTGTTTTTGATTGTCATTACATTAACAATGAATCACTGCAGCTTCACACTACTGGATGCTATATATGTACTCTAGATGCAATAACAACATTTCTCTTTTATTATATTTTAATATTTTGAATGGTTTATACCAACTTGCATGGGAGATTCGATATGCTGATCATACCAATATATCTATACGTATATTTGTATGTAGAGTCATTTGTATAAAAGTAGCCTGAAAAAAAAACTCATAACCTGATCTAAATTACAATTTGCAATTTTCACTGACCTTCAGTAGATTCACAAAAATGTCGGACGAAGCAGATAAGCTCGAAAAGATTAATGAGCAAGAAGAAGCCACAGTCGAAGGAAGACTTTCACCGGCGATACAAAATGAACAAAGAGGAGGAGGTGCATCACATGGAGGAGTAAAGGCCCTTTGCCTGCCGTTGTTGCCCCAAGAAGTTCAACAGCTTGCAAGCTCTCGGTGGGCGTGCACCAGAACACTCACAAGCAAGAGTGCTACGCTGCTCGCCGGGCAAGGAAAGGGTTGGAGAGCCTTATCCCCCCTCCCCCCTGCCTTCTCTCCCCAACCACTCGTACAATGCTCCCCCATCTCACTCTCAAAGCACTACTACCATCCCTTACCAGAACTACTATCGCAACAGCCATCCAAATGCAATGGTCTATGGGTACGGGCGTCCTACTCTCCCACATCATTCATTCACCGGTGCAACCTCCAGCACTACAACAATACCTACCACCGCCAACTGCCATATTTAGGTTCGATGGACCAAATGCGTCTGTGCCTCGTGCTTCGCATTTCAGTAACTACGAGTCACTACTGTTGGAAGCTGCAAATGGAGATCTGAGTGCGAAGGCGAAGAGGAAGGCGAAGGTGAGTGCTTCCTCATTATCTCAAAAATCGTGCATTTTGTTTGGGAAGAAGATAGTAGTGAGCGAGGAGGAGGAAGACGAGGAGGAGAAGACGGTGACTGAGGTGCAAGGGTGCCATCCCCTTGGGCAACAAAGCGCTCATGATGACAAGGATGCATGGTGATGGGGATGACGATGGGAGCAACATGATCGACCTCTCACACCATCTGTGATTCATCCATCGAGAGAGAGGGAGCATGAGTTGTGAATCATGAATCAATGTCTGTTCTGGTTTGAAAGCCTTGATCCCTCTACTCTTTCGGTCTTGTCGTGTGCAGATACTCCCTTTGTTGTCCGATCCATTTTAATATGTCTTATAAAGTAACCGTCGAAAGATATTTGTTGTTGCCCGTCTATTTCTAAATTGTTCACGCCTCTTTAATTTCTTCCATTACATGATTACCTTTCCAAAATAATAAGGAAAATGAGTAACGTAAGCCTATGTTTACGCTAAAACTTACTCCCCCTTATAAAACATGGTGGGCATAAATCCAGGAGTAAGAAACGCTTCTGATCTTTGGAACTGAATGGCAGAAATATATTGGCATGGGAAATGACGTGAGGAGAGGTTTGAGTAACCGACTGCCAAAGTAATAAAACCTTTCCAATATTAATTAGTTTCTTTGTGGGATGGGCGTATATTGAGGTGATGACAGTTTTTTTTTCCAACGAACTTCCTTGTATGCCCAATAGTTACAAGAATTTATGTCTTTGCAAAAGCCTCGTGTGTTGTGCTTATGTACTTTGCAAATTAAGATACGTGTGTTATGTGATACAAACTTATGACTTCTCCACTTTTTTGCTCCTTCCATGGCATTAAGCTTAGGGTCTGCACGGGTCAAGTTTCAACCCAACTCAATCAAATATAAAGGATTGGGTTGGATTTGAGATTTAACGAACACAACCCAACTTGAAACTTGATACAACTCTCTCTCTCTCTATATATATATATATATATGACTCGACAAAATCCTCATCTCGTTGATCATAACATCTTCTCACTCCTACATCCTAAATTCCCAACCCTTATCAACTCTTCATCTCTCCTATGGTTACCTCCACCAGCTCCAGGCAGCACCCTCTACCCTAGCCTCTTGTTAGCTAAGCTCTAGGCCATGTCATCTCCATTTCTCAGTGGTGACAACACCTTCCACTCTTCAAGTAACCCTCAACCTTCTCTCCTCCCTTAGTCCCTCACCTTCACTCGAGTCCCCGATGACCCACCTCTCCTTTCTTCCTCCTCACAGGGATCGCCCCACCACTACTGAATGGCCCACATCTCCTCTCTTCTTCACTGTAGGGACCCCACCACCATCTCCAGACTACTCACATCTTCTCTCTTCTTCCCCATAGGGATCCCACCACCACCACCAATGCACCCCCTTTATATATATTTGTTGTCGATTATTGGTATGAACTTGAGCTTTATATGCATCTATCAAGTTTATTATCAGGTATGCTTTTATCTTTTCTTGTTACTTTTAGATCACATCTTTATTTCTTTGTTTGAAGTTTTTTTTTTATCTTTTTTATTCAATTTTTTAGAAGATATAAGTTGTTTATGAGTTTAAATTTTTTTTATTATCAAGCATGAAAGACATAGGAAGCATATAGAAAATAAACATAAGTTTTGACTAGTCAAAAACTCCTTCAACCTAACCCAACCTAACCTGATTTTATGGGTTGGGTTCAGTTTGGTTTGGTAGTGTAATGAATTGGGTTTAGTTGAAAAAATTTCAATCTGTAAACTGTGAGTTAGGTTTGAATTGAGTCCTAACACGAACCAACTTGACTCGTGTATACGCCTAATTAAGCCCACCTCTTTATTAGCGTAAAGGTTGTCTACCCCTAATTTCGAAGGCCAAAAACTACTAGGAGTATCAGATATTTATGAAGTAGTAGTTGAAATAGGTCTTTTGAGATCTCTTAGGGCTAGAGTATGATGCATGTTAGCAAACCTTCTTCAGCAAATTTAGAGCAAAGTATATCCTCCTTATGTGTTTACTTGGAAAAAAAAGAAATCCCTTCATCTCTTCAATGAGTACAAGAGATCTCCACACCTCATCCAACATGGGTTGAGCCTAACACTAAATAAATATTTAATTGATGTTTATCTATCTACTCAGGTAAATGCAATTTATCTCTATCACAAATCATTGTTATTATGTTTAGGTTTATTTCCATTTTATTTAATCCCATTTTTGTTGACTTTTTTTTAAAGAAAAGCAGGAATCTATCTTAGTTATCCCCCACTCCCTAGAGGCTATCAAAAAGAGACAAGGTGACTAGGACAAGACCTGTTAGTACAATAGAAAGGAGAAAAACCCATGACTTTTAGCTTAGTACATCAAAACAAAAAAAAAAACCCCAAAACTCCAAAAAGCCATCACCTAATATCTAGCTCATCACATAATAACATACGGCAATGAACTTTATCCATCTGAATGATGCCCAAAAAAATCTACGGGAAGCTACAAAGCAGATTGAAACGTTCTCTATTCCCCAAGTCCAAGGTTTGCAATTCTCCTCGCTAAGAGGTTCACCAATAGATGCACATAAGATAAGAAATGGACTTGATTTCTATGAGATTGTACTAGTTCAAACTCCCTTCTAGCCTAGCACAGAACCTACACCTTACCAATCCACCAGTAGTAAAGCAATGTAGAATCCATCTCAACCTGTAAAGGAGTAGTAATCGAGGACATGGAGAGTGCATGGTAGAAGGCTTTTATGAGAGTAACTCAAATGGCAGCTTGGAAGTTTTAGCAGTTGCAGCACACAAAACCTTGCCCGAATGATCACAGATGACTCAACCTAGATAACTGCAAAGTTGTCATTAGTAGTAGCAATATTAATCTTGAATCCAGAGTTGGGTCAGACCCAACTAAGAGCAAGGTTCGAAGGGCGTTGTTTAGAAAACCAATTTGACATTTCAAAATTACGCCAATTATGAAGCAAAAAATTTAAGATTCGATATGTCTCAAAAGATTCATTCTAAATTTTGTTTCTGATCCACTAAACATTATACCAATCTAAACATATTAGGCCCTTAATGATATTACCCCTCTTTGACCAAGAAACGCTTTGCATGGTGGAGAACAAGGAATGTGGATTAACCAGGTTGAGGTAATTTATTCAGAAAACCCATATGAAAATAGAATATACATGATCCCTGTCGGAAAATAGGTGTAAGGAGGTTTTCGCACACGGAAGAGAGGAGTAGCACCAACGCTTCAAAACAAGATACCCCAAGCTCAGATATATTATCATCAATCGAAAGCCTATGGCTTAAGATGCGCCAGACACAGATAGAAATATGGAAGGACAAACTAAGACACCACATACTCACTACAACATGCCTTACATTTGCTGTCAGTTAAAAATTGACGGCAAATCTAAAATCACGGACGGAACACAGCGACGTTGTTATTACAGTCATTGTTTCGCTTTATTGTCGGTTAGAGGGTTAATCTGATGTCAAAATAATGTTTGACCATCGGTCGGATTCGAATTTCGATGTCATTTCAAAATCAACGGGAATTATTTTTGTCGTCGGTTCTTTTATAAGCGATGGTATATGTAAGTCACTTTTTCCCACCTTTACGCTCCCTTTTTTATTTTTGCCATTGTTTAAGTAACTTTACCGTCGCTTCTGTAAGCGACGACAAAATTTTTTTACCGTCATTTGTATTAAAATCGACAACATAGATGTGACTGCAAAAAGATTTTTGCCATCGCTTATTCAACTAAGCGACAGCACATATGTAACGGTAAAAATATTTTTGTCGTCGCTTATACTAAGAAGCGACAGCATAAAATAGGAATTGTGATTCTTTTGAAGCTTCTATGCTGCCGGTTATTAGAAAAACGACGGCAAAAATATTTTTACCGTCACGTATGTGCCGTCGCTTATTTGAATATGCGATGGAAAATGTATGGGTTTTATTTTTAAATAACCAATGATGAAAACTACCTACTAAACTTACTTAAAAGTCTTGTTTTTATAGAAAAATAAGTAATGAAAATGAAGAGAAATTTATATTTCATAAATATAAAATCTAATACATTAAAAGTTTGAAAATAAAATATTTACATGAAAAAGGTAACATAAAAACATAAGAAAAGAAAATAGATAGAAATCAAAATACAGTAGCCCCAATGGCACCACCTCCACCTGCATCACCCATGGAGTCGTTGTCTCATCTGTAGATGCTGGGATCTGTTGAAGATAGATGCTCTGACTGACCTTTCTTTTGAAGAACGGTTATAAGCGTCTGAAGCTTATCATCTATGGCATTCATCTCATTCTTCATCTCTACCTCTCTCTTCTCCCTCTCTGCCTCTCTTTTCTCCCTCTCGTCCTCCCATGTCTGTACTATGTCAATCTTTTAATGCAGCTGATCGACGACACTAAATCAGACGGAACCTTTCCTGCCATACCAGGTGGATAACGTGTATACCCTCCCCGCACTACGAATGAAACCACCGTGGTCCGGTGGCATTACTCTCCCAAATGCCTCCTCTGCATCCATAGCCTGTTGGATGTTGTCGGAAGTCTCGTCAGTGGGGGATGTACTAATTGTAACATTTGGTTCTAAATGTAATAAAAAAATATTATTATAATATATATATATATATACAAAGTTATAATTTTTTTGAGTTTAGGAAATTTACGTGTTTCTCCTAGTATGACTTATGAATCCACTTACGAGCACCTTCAACTGCAGCCTTACTGTAGGTGACCTTGTAGATATCCATCCTAGTCATTTCCATCCCATAATGGCTAGAAGACTGAAAATATAAAAATGATACAACTAGGTTAAAATAACTTTAAAATTAAGTAATATTTAATTGAAAAGTAATTTCAATACTTGCATAACAGCTCCTGACCATCTCGATCTCCTTCAACTGAAATAATGGGTTTATGGTGGAGCTTTAGCCCTATTTGCCTTTTTTTTTTTTTGCTTGCTCCTGTAGACATATACAATAATATTTTTTAGAAATTTAAGATATATGGAATTAATAAAATAATTTTTAATCATTTATTAACCTCTGTCTTTGGATCCAGTCAATGCTCGCATGCCTTATTCCAATCGTCAACATGACATCAGAAGGATAATTTTTCATTGCCTCCTCAGGTGACCTACAGTTCGAAAAAAACTAAATACCAAATATAAATTATGAAGAATAATATATGAAATTATGAATATAATAAAAATGTAAATGTTTAAAAAATATTACATTTCTCTTACTCTCCGTCCTCCGATCTCTGTGATTTTGGTAGCATGTTTAAGAATATATCGGGAGGCATTGGGGTTGGTACTCCAATCGTAATTTGCCTGCATTAATTTTTTTAAAAAATATGTCAATCTTAATTTATAATAATTTTAAGATAAAGTTATAAAAGAAATAACTTTGATAAATGAAATTACCTCCAACTGACGGAGGAACTACCTCTTAAGCTCTGTGGGCACCTTTCTCCAGTCGAAGTAGCAAATGGGCATAATGGACTTAACAATTGTGCCCACTCGACTGATGAAGCTCGGTTAATTCTCCACCTCCCCTATGGTTTTAAGCCTAATCGTTATTCTCAGACCCTCGAGGACACGTTGGAGGTCTAGATTCTTTTCTTCCCCCGCCCTCTTCTTACTTTACCTGCGTAAACATTAATCTTATTCATTATATATTCTGAAGTTATAATAAACTTTAAACTATATAAGTAATTTTAAACTTAAAGGTATATGAGTTCTTACCCCAACTTGTGCTCGCCAGTAAGTGATGCACATGAATTGGGGACATACTCCCTACCATCTCATCCTACGCCTCCTGCCCCTCCTCTCCCTCCTCCTCCCCCTCCTCTCCCACCTCCTCGCCCACCTCCTCATTTGATGCTCCAAAATCTGGATCATCCTCTACTCGCTCTGGCAAGGTCTGAGCAATCTTCTTCCCATTTCACTTCCCCCCGCATGTAGTAATCGTGTCATTTCCTTGAGACGTACGAAACGTGACTGGGGGGAGCCTACTGTCGGGGGGGGTGGCTAAACCTGCTGTTAGGGGGTGGTTGAGCCTGAGGAGACGAATCGGGCTGCGTCGATGGCTATGTCTCAGGAAGACCATTTCTTTTGAAATTTTTCTTAAACTTCTTCTATAATAAGTATAAAATACAAAAATTAATATAGTTGTAAATCATTAATATATAAATCATAAATAAAAAAAGTTTGCAAAGTAAAAAAGAAATATTTAAAAATTTCAGCAGAGTTTTCCCTTAAATTTGGAGATTTCTCTATTAACCTGCATATTAAAATTAAAGTGGGCACACCCCACATAAAAAAAAAGTGCAAAGACAAACTACAAGTGGGTACACCCCACATCTATTTAATGAAATAAAAAATAATATGTGGGCACACCTCATATCTAGCAAAAACCTATAATTTCATCCAATTAAATTTAAAATATTAAAATTATACCTCTAAGTACAACAACCTCCGAGTGTGTCTGTCACCGATAACCTGTAATTTGATAAATAAAAGTAATTAAAATGTCAGTAGAGCAAGAGTAACAAATTTTGAACATGTGTGTGTGATTGGTTTAAGTTTAGGTATTTATAATGTATAGAAAATGCTAGTTGTAGTTTAGGTTTCTTAAATTTGAATATGAATTTGATATAAACATAAATGAAACAAAGTAAAGAAATTGTTACTAACCTTAAATATCCACATCTGCTGCATTTGAATCTATATGATTTTCTTCCGTTAATTCTTGGTATGCTTCAGATTGTACCTCAAAATGATTGCGCAGTACTATTTTTATTATTATAACTTATCCCCTTTGGAAATTATCGAGGGCGTAGAAAACTTGTGTCGTTTGACATGCCAATGTGAATGGTTCATCAGACTGAAGAATTTGACGATTAGGATTTAAATTCAAGAAATTGTGTTTCTTGTAAATTTTGAAACCAGTGCCTTCTTTAAAAATATCAAACCAATGACATTGAAATAGGATAATTCTGCGATTATATTTGAAGTTGATCTCCACAATTTCTTTGTTTTACTATAGTATCCATCTGGAGTTGTGGAAAGATCTAAATTAAGAACTCCAGCCTGTTGTGTAACCTTCCTATCATCAATTTCTTTTATTCTAAATCGGAACACATTTACTATATACATAGAGTGGTAATGTGCATAATGTAATGGTGAATCGACAATTACATCAAAATTTAGTACCCATCGTGGGTGCTTGTCCTCTTTGATGAACTCGGCCTTTTAACCAATTTGGCTTCTTATTTGAATGGTCGACCCACTCGTATCTCATCAATTTCTTGTAATCTCTCCATTATAACCTGACCCGGCAACTTGATAGAATTTGTATTAAGTTTATTTTTTGGATTTTTCTTTGAATACAGACAAGTCCTGCCATCAAATTTACTAATGAATTGTGACGTTAGCCATCTACGATCAATAGGTAGAAGTCTGTGATGTCGTAAGGAACAGAATTTCTTATTTTTCAACAGTCGTAGGTGATGAGTGTCTTCCATACAAACTAGGTAAGCAACCTTTCCTCTAGTGCTCCAACCTGACAAATTTGCGTATGCCAAGAAGTCTTTTATGGTCCACAACAATGATGCCTGCATATTGTAAAATTCTTTCTTTTCTGCATCATACGTCTTCATGCCGGTGTATCACAACTATTTTAGTTCATCGATTAATGATTAGAGATAAACATCTATTGCATTTCCTGGTTGTTTTGGACCGGGGATTAATAGGGTCAGCATCATGAATGACGACCTCATACACAACCAGAGAGGCAAGTTATAAGTGACCATTACCACCGGCCATATAGAATATGACGGGTACATACTCTTAAATGAATTGAATCAATCACTTGCAAGACCCAACCGCATGTTCCTTGCTTCTAAAGCGAATGAATTGTTTCTTTCATTAAATCTCTTCCACTCCTTTGAATCAGTAGGATGATATATTCTTTCATCTTGTGATTTACAATCCTGGTGCCATCTCATCTACCGTGCAGTTTTAGTTGATATAAAAACGTGTTGAAGCCTAGGTGTCAGTGGGAAGTAACGAAGAACCTTCCGAGGTTGTTTCTTCTTACTTTCATTTTTACCTTCCTTATATCTCTCAAGTCCACATTCGAGACAGTTACTCAAGTTTGCGAATTCATTTATGAAAAAAATGCAGTCATTCAGACATGCATCGATCTTCTGATAATCCAAACTAATCTTACAATCCTTACTTCATACCATGAAGCCAGAAAACTATTAGGGTTATTTAACAGCTCAGTAATAAACTGAAGTATTTCTGATATGAATTTAACACTAACTCTATTCATAACCTTCAGTTGAAACATCTTCAACAAAAATGATAACTTTGACATTTTCATAACACCGGGAGCAATAGGATCCTCAACCACCTTAACAGTATTATAGAACGGATCATAATTGAACGAATCTTCTTCATATGTATTTATATCCTCTCCTACTCTCATCTCATTCAATATTTCTTCTATTTCTTCACCTTTGTAATCAACAATTTCCTCGTCAAGTTGTTCGTCAACAGTGTTCTCATTGTTTATGACTTTCTCAGTCAACTCCTCTCCATGAGCTACTAAAGTAGTGTAATGCTGCCACCACCCATTACAAATCAAGTGCTCGAGTACAGTATTACGATCATGCAAGGAACCATTCAAACATTTTTTGCATGGGCAGAAGATATTATCAAATTGTCCTCCTCGCCTAAATATCTTCATATCGTCATCAAAGGCCTAATCCAGGAATGAAATTACTCCATCCTTATATTTGGTCTAATCTGAACCCTGTAATCCAATCCAATTTTTATCCATTGTAACTGAAAATTTAATGTAAACAAATCACTTATTAGGAAGGGAAACGACTAAATGATGTGTATTTTGATTAATATTTTCACTCTATAGCTCATCCTCAAAGATTTGATCACAACTTAGGTTTTGCTTGTTACATGTAACCTTAGTGCGATGAAATTTCGGTGGCGTTTCCTCGCACTTCTCCAGTATACCTCCCAATACTAACCTTAGCTAGATTTCCTTTAACACCTAATTAAGGTCATTATAGGAAACTAGATAAGATTAGTTGATATAGCAGAGATGAGTAAGAAAAAGTAACCAAACTTTCATCACACATGGTTACATGTAACAAGGAAAATTAAGTTGTGATCAAATCTTTGAAGACCTTCTTTAGTTCGGTACTTCACCGAACTAAAGTCAATCGAGTCTTATGGCATGCTACAAAGACAACACATCATACATGTAAGTGAAGTATACATACACTTCCTTCATTGTCTGTATAACATGATCATGAGTCTCGACGAGCGAGTAATTTGGACACAATTTGACTTGGAGGACTTTTACCCTAGGGGTTAGAATACCTAATGTTTGGCCTCACGTACATACATCTTCTTTAGCAAGTGTGTGTATCTAAAATAATACTCATAATTGTAAAGAAATTGGCATAAACATAAGTGTGATAAGAAATAAAATTATTTTAGTTGAATGCTAAAAAGAAATGTACAAAAATGTTATTTACTCCTTATTAAAATCTCCTCCTTTATTAAATACTCACATTGTTGTAATGTGCACAATTTAGTTTTAAGTATGAAAAATAGGCAGATAACAAATGAACCAACTCAATCTCTTTGAGAAAGATATGTTCAAATCACAATTTAATGGAGATGATGTTCTACCAATTAAATGCCTACAAATGCAAACAACTATGAATGCAACAGCTAAATGCACTAGAATATAAATCAGGGTATTCAAATCAACAAGAAATTGTGCATCCTATATTCCTAATTAGAACATACAAGCTCCTAATATGTCATTAAGTTTTCACAGTACATGAGACTAAATCCAACAACCCAACATCATATATTTCCTCCAACAATCTCGAGTAAGAACACAAAATTAGTATAAAGCCCAACTCAATCCCTAAACCCTAGACCAACCCAACCACCCTAACCGTACCCCAACTCCATCCCTAAACCCTATCCCAACCCAACCACCCTAAGCCTACACCCAACCCATTATCAAACCTAAACGACATATATTAAACTCAATTCCTGACACAAATCAACCATCATCCAACCTAAATCCCAACCGTAAGTCTTAACCATCCCAACCATAACCTAACCATCTTAAACCATCCCATCTCCATCCCAACCTAACCATCATCCTACCCAAATCCTAACATGACCTAACCAAAGCCCAACCTAACCCTAAATCCCCAACCAACCAATACATTGAACATTAAATAATTTTAAAAATTTTGACAGAGTTTCCCCTTAAATTTAATTTTTTTTCATAAACCTGCATATCAAAATAACACACATAATAAAAGTGGGCACACCCCACAATAACAGTGCATAAGAGTGGGCACAACCCACCATACATTCAAAAAAATGACAATATGTGGGTACACCCCATATCAATATAGTCCTAAAATGTAATAAAAATAAATTATAAAAAATGAAAGTATACCTCCGATGTACTTGTGTATCTGAGCATGACTGTCACCAATAATCTGTAAATTCAATAATGCATAATAAATTAAATAATAAACCATTATGTTGTTAACAACTTAAGTAACTAATTTGATATAAGGAAAGGAAAATGAGGAGGGGATGAAGAGGAGTGTGGTAGTAGGAGAAGGAGATGAGGAAGAGGCAGTAGGTGGAGGAGGATAAGGAGGGTGGTAGTAGGGAGGAGAGGAGTATGGGGGATGGCAGTTGGGAGGAGGAGGAGGGTAGGCGGAGGAGGAAGGGTAGGGAGGAGGAGGAGGAGGAATGGAAGGGGTAATGGAGGAGGAGGGTAATGGCCAGGGGCAGTGGAGGAGGATGAAGAGGAGGGGAATGGGAGTTGGGAGGAGGAAGGAGGGTAGGGGCCGTCGAGGAAGAGGAGGCTGGTAAGGAGGAAAGGAGGAGGGGGCGGTAGGAGGGTGTCGAGAAGGAGGAGGCGGGTGGCAGGAGGGGTCGAAGAGGGTCTGGGAGGAGGAGGGCGGCAGGAGGGTGTCTAGGAGGAGGAGGAGGAGCATGGGGATGGTGAGGAGGACGACCCTGTTGGAGGAGGATGATGGCGTCGTGGAGGGGAAGAAGGACGATGAGGCTGCCGGGGATGGTGAAGAGGATGACGAGGAGACCGTCGAAGGAGGAGAAGGAGGGTGTCGGGGAAGAGGAGAAGTTACCTGAGGAGGTGGAGGAGAAGGGGCGGCGACGAGAGCTCTGACGACGCTGTGGGAGGAGGGTTTGGGTTAGGTGTTGGGGAAGATGAATAGTGATGGGAGGTCGGCCTGCGCACGATAGATGAAGTAATCTACGCCGTCGATTCTATTAGAAATCGACGATAGAAGTCACTAATCCTGCCCAAATTTTAGGCGCAAATTTTAATCGTCTTTTCACTGTCGCTTATTAAACGAACCAATAGCAAAGGATAGCTTTAATTACTCCTCCATCGCGCCCAACTTTTGGCCACTAATGTTAACATACTTTTCGCTATCGCTTATTCCACTAACTGACGGCAATAGTCACTAATCCCATCCAAATTTTAGGTGCAAATTTTAACCCTTTTTTCACCGTTGCTTATTCAACCAATCGACGGCAAAAATATATTTGTCGTCACTTACTAAACTGACTATGAATATTAATGACAATCGTGCACGCAATTGCTTTTCTTTTACTAACGGTAGGTCGAGTACAGGCCTTCACTGTCGCTTATTTGAATAAACGACGGTAAAAATAGTTTTGCTGTCGATTTTATAAATCGACGGAAAGTAACCAACGACATATCCCATTTTTCTAGTAGTGACTCCTTACAGCAATGTCCTTATGTAGATTTCTAAAGTTTAGAGAATAGGCTGAGGACACAAAGAAGCTCCTCGAGGAGGCAGGTCAGCAAAGAGAAACATCATGATGCCCATCGAGATTAGTTGTTTCAATAATGGCTTGAATATGAGATGGGATATTAAGCAAAAAATAGTTATGGAGCGATGTAAAAGTGCGTCCTTAACTGAGAAAGGACCAGGGTTGGGACCGTGAGGTGGGAAGTCCTTCAGGAGAGAATTCCTCACCCAAATATCCAACTAGAAATCCATTTTGCCTTCGTGAACCTCACACTGGATAAAGGGCTTCATGTCATTATAAGCCTCATAAAGTAGCCTAAGTCTAGAGGGAAGGGTGGAAGGATCGACCAAGCAAATCTTAAACAAGCTTGTCAAAGTGAAAATCCCCAAACATCACATTCCAAGCCCTTTTCATCCTTAAGGCTTTGACGAAGAGCAGTAAATTATGAACCCCTAATCCACTGAATTTGCGAGGCCTAGCAATCTTATCTCCAGATATCCAATGGTGATGATGATCTAAATCAAAAGTGCCCCAAAAGAAATCCACAAAAATGGACTGAAGTTTTCAAATAACAACTTTGGGAGCTTCTAAGACAAAGAGTATGTGAATCGAGAGAGAAGTCAAAACATGCTTAGTCAGAAGAAGTCTTGCAGCTAAAGAGAGAAGATTAGCCTTCCAAACCACAAGCTTAGATTGAATTCTATCAATAATGTTAAAGAAATATGACAGTTTAGCTCAGCCAGGAAAAATAGGGCAACCAAGATAGGTAAATGGAAAGGAGCTATTTTGTTACGACCCGGTTTCCGAATCCCTACAGGACATGAGACCGACCCGACTCGACTGATCTCAAGACCCAGTCGTCCAACAAAAAATAACTAAAAAGCAGGAAAGTAAACCACATTCACTATGCTAAGCAACTAACAGTAAAAGAGTACAGCAGTAAAGAAAGTAAAAGCTGCTACAGTACATATCATCACCACAACAGTAAACAGTAGCAAGGTATAGGAACATAAAGGTATAGAAAAGTAAAGGTACAAGAGTCTGTATTCATTACAACACAAAAAGGTACTACAATAGAAGTCTACTGCTACTGGGCTCTACCGGGCCCAGCACCCTCTGCAGCTGGAGACTCGGCCTGTTCAACACTTAGACCAGAAAGGGGTTGTGAGTACATAAAGTCAGCGAACGTTGAGTAGAGTGGCAACCAACTAACTAAAGCAGTAAAAGTGAACAGGTAGCTGTTTATTCCAATTACTTTATTTCACAAATTATTCCTTTTCAACCATTGGTTTACTTATCAGATCTCTTTCTTGATCTCAAATGTTCCTCATGGAAACGATCTTGATTGCAGTATTTTCCAAAGAGTAGAAGTCGCACGTGGTGCTCTCCTAGCCTGGAGAGTCCCCCGTGGTGGTTCTACACCCAGTCAACCACCCCAAAGTCACGGACAAACGTAACGGTGACTATGGCACACTCAATAAACGCATAGGTAATTACCCCGCACTGGCACGCGGTCAGTCGTTTCCACTAACGAGTGTGCCCAAGTACAGCACGGAACATATAGGGCCTAGCCCTCTCAGTAATAGGGGTCTAGCCCGTAAGAACCAAACAGGGGTCTCGCCCCTCCACAGTCCATGTACCCTCGCCTGACTACCCTGGTTTGCCTAGTGAGCCTAACAAGTTGGTGTAGGGTGGCAAGCTGAACCCCAGGCCCCGTAGGGTGGCTAGCTCTCTCCCTACACTAGTAGCTCTCCCCGGTATAGTGTACACGAGAGCCAAAAGTCAATGCAGAGTGGCTAATCCTAACCCTGGGTCCCGACCCAAGGGCGACTAGCTCTACTGTTACGACCCGATTCCCGAATTCCTACAGGACTCGAGAATCGGACCGACTCGACTGATCCCCAAGACCCAGTCGTCCAACGAGAAAGTAACCAAAAAGCAGTAAAATGAACCACATTTACCATGCTAGTAACTAACAGTAACAAAAGTACAGCAGTAAAGAAAATAACTACTACAGTACTCACCACCACAACAGTAAAGAATTTAAAACAGGTACAGAGTATGAAATTTACAATAAAAGAGTACAGGAGTGTAACAAAATACTCACTACTACAGAAAATGGGTACAACAGAAGTATAACTACTGGGCTCTACATGGCCCAGCACCCTCTGCAGCCATGGGCTCTGGCTGCTCAACACCTGGTTCTAAAAAAGGTGACAAATATGACATGTCAGCGAAACACTGAGTAGAGTGGCAACCAGCTAGCTACGAAAACAGTAAAGGTGGACAAGTAGCTGTTGTTTTTAATTTCTTTCTTTATTTCTCTATTTACTCTTTCTTGAATTATTTCTCAGATCTTTCTCTTGATCTCGAATGTTTCTCGTGGGAACGATCTTGATTGTAGTCTTTTTCGAAAGGTAGAAGTAGCACATGGTGCTCTCCTGGCCAGGAGAGTCCCCCGTGGTGTCCTACCCTTAGTCAACCACCCCAAGGTCGCTGACGGACGTAACGGTGACTACGGCACGCGCGATAGACGCACGGGTAGCTACCCCGCCATCTGGTGTTGTGCCCAGACGTCCGACCACCTCTCCGGACGTTTGGAGACGCTCTCCGCCATCTGGTGCTATGCCCAGATGTCTGAACTGCGCGGGAGGGCATGTCCCCACGCCTTCCCTAAACGAATCCTACACGCGCGACAAAAGCCTCCTCAACACGACACGTCTCAGCACTTCGGCGGAACAGCCTACATGGCCGTATCTGCAAAAGGAGGTAGAGGAGAAATTTCGTACCTCTCAGACGTCTGGAGCTCCCTCCAGACGTCGCCTGCGTCATCTGGATGTAGGTCCAAACATCTGATTCTGGGAAAAAGTTCCATAATCAGAACCTCCTCGCCTTCTTCCCGCTGCACGCGAGCTCGCCACCCAACCGCTCGCTTGCTGCTCGAGCTGCAGCAGCACCAGTGGAGGTCTCCCCAGCACGATGCTCCTCCGCGCGCACACCGGCCGGCCTCGAGTTGCTCCGGCGGGCTCTCTCTCTTTCTCGCACGCTCTCCCTCTTCTTCCTTGTCGCTGCACCTCTCCTCTCCGCGATGCACTTGGCAGCAGCTGCTGCCCTCGCTCTCTCTCTCTCTCTCTTGCTCACGCTGGAGGAAGAAGGATACGGTAGGGTGCTGAACGAGGGAGAGGGGAGGGGTATTTGAAGGCGTGGGGGGGTGTCTACAGGTCAGCGAGGGACGAGAGAGAAAGAAGAGGGCGGCGGGTTACTGTCTACGCTCGGCACGCGCGTAGAGTCGTGATCGTACACAAGCCAAAATTTATTTCCAGACGTCTGGGAAGGCGTCCAGATGTCTGACCAGACGTCTGGATCAACTCCCAGACGTCTTAAAAAGTGTTTGATGTCTCGGGTCTTAACATCCTCTCTACACTAAACAGGGGATAATCGCTCTCCTTAGTACTACGTACTCAAGGTCCAGCACACTTCCCCACTCACATTTCCAGATCCATTCCATTTATTCTCAGGAGCTCTACTCCTAACTCTCCGTAGGGTTCATGCTCATGTTTCTCATGCTATTCCAATACCAGGTTTCATCATTCCCATTTCCGTGTTCAAGTTATTAACATGCAACTCGTATTTCTATCATTCACATTTCTAATCTCAGGTTGTACACATGCAGCTCGTGTTTCTATCATTTAACGGATACGACAGGTAATGTCGCATGTAACTGTTTAACTAGCACAGGTAATTCATATTTCATAGGCAGCTCTTGTTTATTAACGGGCAGTTGTTTTCTATCTACTAATTCTAGACTGCAATTCAATCACGCATACAGACATTTCAAGTGTTTCTCGTCGTAGGATTCATGCCACATCTTAGGTTCTACTCATTTATTCTACACATGCATTCAGGTGTATAATTAAATTAGGGGAAGCCACTCTACTAGACAACCCAGGAGAAGTGGGGGCTCGAACAGCAGGCTCACATGCCTCAGCAAGCCCCGAACCTGCAATGGAACGAAGTCTTTTAACAAGGAACAATCATAAAGGAACATTCAGGACAGTGTAAAAAGCCTTCTAACAAGTAGAGGAACTCACAAGGAAAATACCGATATCTTGTTGTGTAAAACGGACCTCAAACGGACCCTAAATGGGTCAAAAACAGGATTACTGACTCAAATTAGATGTCTGGAACAACTTCCAGATGTCTTAAAAGTGTCCAGAAATGCACCTCAGGCTCTGCGTCGACCCCAGATGTCCAGGACCTCTTCTGGACCGTCTGAACCTAGCTCCAAACATCTAACCTCCTCTTCGGACGTCTGGAAGTTCTTCCAGCCATCTGGTAAGCTGCCCAGATGTCTGAAATGCATGGGAGGGCGTGCCCCACGCCTTCCCTAAGTAAATCCTACACATGACAACAAAATCTTCTCAATATAGCCATGCGAAGCGTAGCTGCGGAGCGGCCTACATGACCGTATCCGTAAAGGGAACGTACCTTCGCGAAGATCTCTCTTCAGACGTCTGGAATCGCCTCCAGACGTTCGCTCCGTCGTTTGGACTTCACTCCAGACGTTTGATTCTAGGAAAAACCCAGAATCAGAACCTGCTCCTGCTCGCTCTCACCGCGCGTAGCCGCAGCTCGGCTCCTTGCCCTGCAACTCCGGCTGGAGCAGTGTCAGGGATGACTTCCCCGACGCACTCCTCCCGCATGTGCTGCTCCGGCCGTGCGCTCTCCGACGAGCTCCCGCACGAGCTCACGAGCTCAACTCTTCTCCTTACACCGCCTCCCCTCGTCGCCGCTCTCGCGCTTTCTCTCTCTCTCTCTCGTGCTAGCTCCTCTCGCTGGGGTGGAGAGGAAGAGAAGAAAGTGGCTGGAGTGGGGAGAACGAGAGAAGATGAAGAGGGGTTATAAAGAGGGCATTAGGGTTCGTATGAGGAGGGGAGAGAAGAAGGGAAGGAAAAAGAGGGTACTGTCTGCCCGTAGCCCGCGTGCAGATGCAAAGCTCTTACACAAAAATTTTGATTTCCAGATGCCTGGGAAGGTGTCCAGACGTCTGACCGACAGTCCAAACGTCTTAAAAGGCTCAGGCCAAAACGAGTCTTAACATATTTGGTATCTATTAATTGAAAGAAGGTGCAAAAGTCTTCCAAACGGGAAATTACAGCCTACATAACAGAAACTTCTAGGTGGCTAACCTTTTGGTAAAAAGCAGCTTCAAAAGATTAGATGAACGTCTGAATCTGGTTATGATGGCTATGTATTGCATTTCTCTTCAGCTAGTGAATGTCTTTTCTACTTTCTTTAACCCTTTTTGTTTATTAAGATTGTATATGTGGAATGTATGTGGTGCCTTACGTTTATTGCTTGTTAGACAACTACATATTAAGTAGGAAATCTTGATTTGGCTTGATTCATCTGAGTCCAGGTTGGGTTGTAACACACACATACACAAGATATCATCACCTTCTACTATGCTTGATCCAATACTCTATGTCAAGGTGTGAGATTTGAGGGAAACAAATAGGAAGGGTAGTTTTTTTTTGTTTTTGGTGTGGGGGGAGTGGGGGGGATTTGTGGTGCTTTGGAAGGGTGATGTGGTAGGGGAGAGCTGGAGCAAAATTGATGGATGGTATTGTGGCTGAATGTGGGGTCCTTTGGTGCAATTGTGGGGTTTGCGTTGAGATCGTGTCTATGTGGAGGTTTCTGAGGAGTCTTGGGAGGCCTGCACAGAGGAACTAGACTAATGCGATAGCGACATTATGTTGAACGAACGAATTGCTACGCTAATGTGTTTGGTTTTAAAACCTTGTCGTTGTAGCTTGAAAGCGAAGAATTCGTGTTCAACAAATGAAATTTATACCGAAATTGAAATTACGAATCGAACACAGGGAGGCTACGTCGATTTATATTCGCAATTATATTTTTTTAGAATTTTTCTTGAAAAGCAAGGTGATATAATTACAATGAAGCTATTAGACTAAAAGGAAGAGAGAGAGAGAACATGCATTCA
Source organism: Thalassia testudinum (assembly GCA_037157565.1). Classification (NCBI taxonomy): domain Eukaryota; kingdom Viridiplantae; phylum Streptophyta; class Magnoliopsida; order Alismatales; family Hydrocharitaceae; genus Thalassia; species Thalassia testudinum. Next base: position 5,513,769 of record JAZHRO010000040.1, on the reverse strand, counting down.
ATGTTTCAAAATATTTATACAATCAAACCAAATAAGAATTACACTAGAAAGCGGAAAATAAGCTACACTAGAAAGCAGGAAAATTCTACACTAGAAAAGCTGTAAAGAAGAATGGGAGAGAGAAGTTATCCTCCTCAACGATCGCTTGGAGGACAAGCCGGGCGGGACGACGCTTGGACGAAGGAGGACGGAGCTGGATGAAGGAGGACGAAGCAGAAGAACGGGAACGGGGCAGCACGTCGTCGTCGTCGCGGGATCCACTTCCGAACGGGGGCGAAAATTTGGATTTTATCTCGCGAGGAGCATCCCGGGTTTGGGACAAACTTTTCTTGAGCTTTGGAGAGGTAGAGAAGAGAAGGAAGGGATGAGAATTTCGTGTGGAGGGGGTCTCCTTTTATAGTTGCAAGGAGTGGGGGCAAATTGGTCATTACATCTTTAAAACATTAAATAAGGGGTCATTAGTGACGGATAAAACCGTCGCTAAAGCCCCATCGTGGGTGTAGTGGGCGTTGAACGGGCGGCTGCTGGCTTCCACGCGCGCCTAATGCTCGCCGCACATCTAGACGATTTCAGTCGTCCGATCACGAGATCGGACGGCTTAAATCGCGCCTTCGCTTGCCTCACTGCACGCCCGCCCGCATTCGATGCCGCGTCCTCGCCTCGCGTGAAATAGCGCGTGGGCGCTATTGGATGATTTGAGCCGCCCATAGCCGATCGGGCGGTCGCCTTTAATCGCGCGTGCCCGTAGATTGCGAGTTGAACCCGGGTCTTGTGAACGTGCAACGCCTCGCGACCGTTGCGCTACGCGGAGGAAAGTGTCGCGCGGACGATTTGAGGCGCATGCGTCCACAGCTGTTGGATCAAGATCCAATGGCGGAGAAGGACGGATGCGGGGTGCTTCAGCGGTTGTGTGCGGGCGATTGGGCGATGAGATGGTGCCACGTGGCGCCATCTTGGCCGTCCATCTTCTGGATGATGTAGATGGTGCCACGGGTGTCGGATTGACTCGATTTTTGTGTCGTTAGGCTGCAATCGTCGATCTGAATCCATCCGTTTGGTCGGATTTGTCGTTTGAAGTGCGGATTTACACCATCTTGGCCCTTGATCTTCTAGGGTTCCCCAGTCACTATCAGATACTACAGATGTCTGATTAGGGCGATTTTTAAGTCGTTGAACTCTAATCGTCGCCTTGATCACATCTGTACGGTTGGATCTTCGATCTGAGGCCCCGATAAAAAGTGCCTTGTCCAAGTACATAAAAGGAGACAATTAACCTCCATTTTATTCAAACTACTCTAAATGCAAGATGATACATGTTATGCAATATTTATATCATACAATGCAATCCTATGCTTAAGAACATGCATGAATAGACATCTTAAGTTGTGTAAATGTGTTTACATCACATTATCATCAAGCATGGGTAGGTTGAGGGGTTCGAGTTCAACAATGGGCTTAGATGCATTGCAATAGCTGTCGAGCTTGAGGGAGTCTCAGGTGGTGGAAAGGACTCGACAGGCTGTAGAGGTGAGCAGAGTGGAAATTTTGGTCAGTTTAGAGATTGTGTGGTGCTTTTGTTGATATTCGGTTTGTTTGTGTTTTGTAAATGAGCCTCACGCAAGTGGTGAGGAGGAAGCATAATGGAGGAAGAATGGTGTGCTATAGTGCTTTATGATTGGTGATATTATAATTAATTGCCTTATAAACTACTTTGAACCCTTAGAAAATGAATTATAAGGAAGAATGGTGTGCTGCATGGTGATACATGTATATAAACATGCATACATATATGTATTTATAAGGATACATAGATGTGTATACATACATACGGGAAAAGGAAAATTTGGATCCTTAAGTTTTGGATGGAATATTATTTATTCAATGACTAGCTTATATATGTGGATTCAAAATGAATATGGAGTTTGCATTTCTAATTTCTAAGTTAATATCTGTAATAGAATATGCTTATAAATAAAAATGTTAACATTTGTCTATCTATTTATGTGTCTATGTATATTATAGATATTAGATGAGTAGAGAGCTACGTCTTTCTATTAACCATATTTATAATGAGAAAACTTAAGAAGGGTGAGAGAATAATTAAAGCTCACTCCATGAATAAAAAGAGATTTCTGAATTAAGTTTCTATTGTAGAATTAGACTTTTGTTGATTTAAGTATTAGGATTAATCTAATAGGATTTTTCTTTGATACCGGTGTATATATAGAAGAGGTGTACTTAGAAGATAGAAGTAGTAGAAAGAAAAAAAAAAAGGAAAGTAAATTTTTAATTTCAAAATTAAATATAGTAATCCATAAATTTTTATTTAATCCGACCATTTGATGGTTCACAGTAAAATTGATTTTTATTTCATCCTACTCCATCTGCGTATCTACGAGAATTGGTGTTTTAAGTAGAAATGGGTGAGCACGTGCAAAATCCTATCCCTACCAGAGATAGTTGCTAACACCTCATACTTGAGCTCCGCCATGGCCGCCGCCACCAGCACCGGCACCACCTTCCTTTTGCTCTCCTCTGTCTTGGTATTGCTCAGCAGTACTTTGGGAGCAGTGGCCATCCCGACCACTCTGGAGGGGCCATTCGCCCCTGTGACACGTAGGTTCGACCGGTCCCTGCGACGACGCAGCGACGATCTACCGAAGGATCACCCTCGCCTAGCGAAGAGGGTCCCTCCCCTCTTCCCCGAGCAGATCTCCCTCGCGATCTCCTCGCCCACTTCCATGTGGGTCTCTTGGGTCACTGGTACTGCGCCCGCCCGGCCCTTGGCGTTTAGGAACGGTTTAGATGTAAAATATGTTACTGTAAATTTTCATACCATCCAAGAGACAACATTTGTGTATTTTTCTATACATATAATGGATAGTGGGTTATTTATTTATATTGGAAATGACAAAAGTACTCTTGAACGTGTAGGTTGATTGATGCAGTTCTAAGCCCCCCCCCCCCCCCCCACCAATCTACAACACATGAACCGAGTAGACACGTTCTAGTATCGTTGACGCACCTGTTGTAGCCATACGGGCAATGTTTGGTAGGTGGGTTAAGTGAGTTAACTTACGTTTGTTCACCATTTAATCGCTTTTGTGGAATAACTTTAACCTGTCTAAACATCTAACCGTCAAAACTCACTTATTCCATCACTTCTTCTCGACTCCTCCACTTATTTCATAGAAGTATTTCCGTTGCTAAATGCCACCACAGGGATTGTATCATAACTTAGTTTTCTGGTCAATTTGACCACTATCTGAAGAGTAGTGTCTTATGAAACCACTGGATGGAGTAACATTCTCTACTTGGTGGCACAACCAACCTTTTGATGCAAGAATGTCTTGCAGCTTGTGGCCAGTAAGAAAGATGCTAGTAGTCATGTCACGGTTTATAGCTGCAATGAAGTTGTTGAATGGACTGTTGTTGTGGTCACGGTGAGTAGCTACAAGGGCATGAACTTGGCCATGCTACAAAACAAGCTTTAATCTACTAAGCACATCCCTATGGATGTTACATAAAACAGCCTACCAATTGGTATGTTTTTTGGCAGTTCAACCAAGTTTCTTAGATCCACTGTGAGACACAGAAAGAGGGGCTCTGACGGAGTGCACACAATGTAGATCCACAATAAAGCAACTCCTCATGGGCTTGAGGTTAGAGTTTAAACTTGTAGGTAAATGGTAGACCTTGTCTGATGTAATTTCATTTCTAAAGTGTGTTATCTTCTCGTGGAACCATATGCTGCGTTTTGATTTCCATATGGGAAAACTGTAATTTTGAATCATCCATAACTTACAATGACTGCTCTCTAAGGTTTTCCTTGTATCTAGTTGGCTGTTCATTAATTCTGACGAGTTGGAGTGAAATGTGTATGGATAGCAGTTGCTTACCTTTCTCTCGTGTTCATGATGTCCACGTTGGAGATCTTCCAAGAAGCTCCATGTTGAGTAGAGGAGAAGAAACAAATCCTCTTGCCATGTTATTCTCGTTTCATATTTTATGTTTTCTATTTTGCGATTATCCTTTCAGGAAATGTGTTTAGAATTTGATTTGATTTACTTAAAGATATGTTTTACTTATTTTGGAAGATTGTATTAGGATTAGAAAGTTGGATTCGTCTCTCTATGTAAAGAGACTGAATCACATGATTTCTCTTTCCATTTCAATAATAATAAACTCCACGTTTCTTCACATGGTATCAGAGTAGGTTTGATCTTGAACCTTTCATCCTCCACCATTCTTGGAGGTCTTGTGGCCTCTTCTCTATGTAGGCAACCCCCACGTGTTGCTTGTGGATCATTATGGCACCAAGGCCAGGCCTTAGAGCATCTCCTCCATTGGCGATCTAGCAGAAGGGCTTCCAAGTCCTTCTCCTCCTTTGCAAGGGTCTCTTTTCCACACTGCACCTTGTGTGTGGAATCTATTTCACACGTGGTTGGGTTTTTGAATCAAGAAGTCTCGATTTTTCTTCCATGTCGATCTTTGCACAGGATGTTCCCCTGTGTGTAACCAATGGCCGAATATCAGCCCATCGTGACTTCTAAAGTGAAGATCTTGGAACAACCATTAAGTTGGCCAATTCCTCACATTACATGCTACAGTCTCACACCTTCAAGATTTTTGGCAGAGGGCAGGACAAACTGCATGATCTGACACCTGACTCCTGTGAAGGCTCCAAGTACAAGAAGTGGAAGAAGAACTTATTCATGAACTAGTTGATCAACTGCATCGACTAGTTCATTGTTGTGAATATGCTGCATAAGGATGCAACGAAAGAGATATGGGATGTGCTCAAGAAGCCTTTCTCCTAGAAAACGAGTAGAGCAAGACTTGCTGACATTTACTAGAGGATTTGGAATACTAACTAGTGAGATATGTTCTTGGTTAAGCATTTCACGACCTTGGGGGGCCTATTCGAGGAGTTAGGTGTGTACCAACCTGCGTGTTGCGACAAGCAAATCTTTGAGTGTGCGTAGTGGTAGGCATGTAAGTTCCTAGGGGGTCTTGGTCCTAGGTGTAGTCTGCGCATGATTAGATCTTGATGTCAAATGAAGTTTTGGACCTGGAGACGATCTACATCCGTCTCTAGAAAATTGAAGTCAAGGAGCCTCCTGTGTCTATCAACTACTATTGAGTCTTTTTTGTTGGCTGCATCTAGAAGTACTCCAGGATGTGCTTGTGGTCTAGGATGTGGTCGTAGAAGAAGCTTCAGTCCGTGCATCTACTATAATAGGACAACCATTGTTCGATAAATGCTGGGACAAGTTTGGTCATCTAGCATTGGCAAATAAGTTTGTGGCTATCCTCAAAGATTAGCTGTTCATGCAGGTGCAACTTGAATGATTGCGCAACTTGTTGAAGGCAGAAAAACCTAGAGCATCTGTTGTTGTGGCAACTACTGCCGAAGTTGCCCATGTCATGATTGCTCATCTTGTGCTTGGCTCGAAGGAAGATGCTAATGCCTTAGGCCGTGTCATCCTAGAAGATGATGATGATTAGTGGTAGGGTAACTGAGCCAGAGGCTTAGCCCCATTGGTGGAAGCTCGAAATATGATTTTTGTTACTCTTCTCTGACTGTGAAGATTTTTTTCTGGCAGATCGGTGACTACCATGTGCTTGGAACGTTCCCCACAATCAAGTTCAACTCTAGTTTGTGGTTCAACTCGAGGTTTGAAGATTGTTCGTGCGTGTAAGGCTGACATGTGTGCCATATTCTGAAGTTCTTCCTCAAGTTGGATTGTGCACATCCAACTTGAGGGGGAGTGTTGAAGATTCTTGTGATCGCCATGTTGGAGATCTTCCAAGAATCTCCATGTTGAGTAGAGGAGAAGAAACAAATCCTCTTGTCATGTTATCTTGTTTCCATAATTTATGTTTTCTATTTTGGGATTATCTCTTTAGGAAATATGTTAAAGATTGATTTGATTTGATTTGATTCAGTTAGAGATATGTTTTACTTATTTTATAAGATTGTATTAGGATTGGAAAGTAGGATTGGCCTCCCTATATAAAGAGACCAAATCTCATGGTTTCTCTTTGAATTTTAATAATAATAAACTTCACATTTCTTCACATCTCATATATATGAGTTGGCCCTTGTGTATTGAACTTTCATATGCTCATCTTGGAGAAAGTTGACATGAAATCATCATGCAACATCATCATGTCATGATTTGGCTTCAATTTTGGTCAACTACTTTTAATGCAACAGATATAATCTAATCCATTTGCATCTTCTTATTTGATTGTGACTTCATGGGACACTTGTTGCAGGGAATGCACAGATTGGGGAGAATGTGAAGGGGATGGAGCCGTTCGAGGTAGGGAGCGAAGTATGGTATGGGAGGGAGAGTGGGAAACATGAGTTCATCGAAAGAGGAGAAAGCGTTGTGTATAGTCAGAGATACCCATTCAAGGGATTGCTGAATTACACTTCTGGGATCATCCACCATGTAAGACTTCGAGGTACAAATTGCTAACAACCTTAATCTCAGAACTTTCTGAAATCTTGATGGCTCTAAATATAAAAATTTTTCTGCCCTTGTTTCAAATTATATCTTGCAATTCTAGGCTTGACTACTCTTTGATACAAAAAAGTGAAGAAACAAATAAGTTATCTTCCTGGTCAAAGTAATGCAAGGTATATGCGCACAGTCCTCAGTCTCTTTTCTTTTGCGATGGACAAATGTTGGATGTCAAGAGTAAACTCTGAAGTGCCAACTATTTGACTGTTACCGTGGATGTTACACCACTTTGATCACTTACTATATACAACCAATAACCCAAGTATCCTGCTATTGCCCATCTTTTTCTTTTCCTTTTTTTTTTCTGACTTCCCTTTTGTATTCCAATAAAATATGTGAGGTATATCTTTCTTAGGATATTGTGATTTCCATTTTAAATGGCGAAATTACCAATGTTGAAAAACTACATTTGTTGCCTAAATTCTGATTTGGTTTGTATGCAACCTGACATTCTAGGCTGGTGTAGTTGAATAGCCAAACGAAACCTGTAGGTCAAATGGATATGATTTCAAACCTCAAGGATTTTTGCATTTTGTATGTTAAGGAAGGTCTGAATTGTCGGATGAAGTTCTCTCATGGTAGAAAGCAAAGTGTTGGATGCGATTGGTGTACGCCGAAAGAACGGCTAGAGTCTAAATATGATAGAATTTCCTCATGATCAACAATGTCTTGGCATGAGATATAGAAAATTGTATGCAAAGAGATGCAAGTCAAAAGAATGTATCCCCTAAATTTTGCTTGTTTGGGACCTTGAGAGGAAAAGGATAAAGTAAGTGTTTTTTGATATTTGCAACTTGCCATGGTAATTTTTCAATAATTACATCCGCAGAACCCCCAGATTATTGGTGGATTAAACCGATTTCAAAATTTTAATATAGCTGATTCTAGCCTACATAGAGACAAAGTTATTGCATGATGTTGTTCCATCCAACTCTGCCATTTTTCCTTGTATAGTGATGCTGGGGTTTCAAATGCCCCCTGAATTTTAAACTGTATCCTACAAAGAGATTTGATATTGAAATCTGGTAATCAAACCATGATCAGTAACATATACCATTGAGATTTAGGATTTTAATTGCATCTCGATGTGTAGATCTTGAACCTGGGAGGAAGTACTTCTACAAATGTGGGGACAGTTCCCTGCCTGCGATGAGTGAAGAGCACATGTTTGTAACACAACCTCCTCTTTCGGCAACTATATATCCTCGTCGAATAGCTGTTGTTGCAGATCTAGGTCTTACAAGCAACTCTACATCCACCATCGATCACTTGATGAACAATGATCCCTCCATGCTTTTGATGATTGGAGACCTGAGCTATGCAGATCAGTACCGGACTCTTGGAGGCAAAGGAGTTCCTTGTTTCTCCTGTGCTTTTCCAGATGCACCAATCAGAGAGAGCTATCAACCTCACTGGGACGCATGGGGAAGGTGTGGACATTTTTGCTCTGAATACTTATGGTTGGCGTTTGAATTATGTTATGGAAATTCTTTACCATAAGATATTGCTGTAGGCTGATAGCTTCACTTTTTCAATTATTTTAAAATGACTATATTTGGAGTTTAGCATAGGTGGATTTTCTGTTAGTTAATCTTTCTCAGTACTTCGGATCAAGTTTCACAAACTCAGGTTGGTGTGAGACTGGACTGGCCAAGTGGACCGATATCAGAAAAGTCCATTTTATCTTGATCCCAGTCGTGTGTTTGCTACCGTTCCTTTCAGCATCTGAAGTTGTCCGGGATTGGTCCCATTTTGTCTGGATCAGGTGATTGGGTTGTAGTTGGATCCTATTTAGGATAGAAAATCTAAAACCAAATCCCCAGCTCAAATTCTTTTTGAGAGCTTGGAGCATATGTCTTGTTAATTCCTTATCTGGATCCTATTAACCAATTAGTATTAGGTTCTTTTTTTAGGCTCACAATGCTTAGAATGATAGCTTTATGAAGGGGCCTATATCATGGACTGCACTTCTTGTTTATGTGATCAGAAGTAGTAGAATACTGGTTGTTAGACCACTGTACCATGGAGTAGGATGGTCTATGCTTACCACAGAACTTCAAGTTCTTCTTAGTTCTGTTTTATCATATACATATCTTATACAACTCTTGATCCTTGATTCGGATATGGATTTAGATTAAATCATGGAAGATTGTTACCCTTCGCAAACTTAGCTCTAGTGGCTTGACCATAAACATGTTGATCATATTTTTGTGGGCAATTTTGTTTGAATTATGGATCATACTTTATCCAAGGCTTCATTTAATGTCATCTTCAGATTCATGGAGCAGCTAACATCGAAAATCGCTATGATGGTTATCGAAGGAAACCATGAAATTGAACCACAAATAGGGGGAATCACATTCCGCTCCTATCTCTCGCGTTTTGCCGTTCCATCACAGGAATCTGGTTCCAACAGCAACTTCTACTACTCTTTTGATGCTGGTGGAGTGCACTTCATAATGTTGGGGGCGTATGTTGATTACAACAAAACTGGTACATCCACAGTTTTTTTTCTCCCTTTCCATGTTGTCTGTGGACTGTAGATTGTATGAACAGATGTGCTGGTTTTTAGGTGCCCAATTTTCTTGGCTGGAAGAGGATTTGCTGAAGGTTGATAGGCGGCTCACACCATGGCTGGTGGCTGCTTGGCATCCCCCATGGTACAATAGTTACTCATCTCACTACCAGGAATTTGAGTGCATGAGGCTGGAAATGGAAGAGCTTTTGTACCGCAATGGCGTTGACATTGTCTTCTCTGGTCATGTGAGTATTTGCCTACTTATTGTGATGTTTTGCATCTGAATATTTTTGGAGTAAGATAGAGCTTCTTTCTTGAAAAATGTCATCACACTAATGCATCTTTTGTGTATTTGTTTGGCTAATGTTTTTCTTTAATAATCTTTTTTGTTCATGAATTTCATGATGATTTGAAGCGTTTCAACCCTCATCCTGGATCTTTATTCCTGATGCATAAACATTTTTTGAAAAGAGGATAATCCCCCAAAAGTTAATCTATTAATGGACAAGAATGACAGCAATTACAAAAATTGTTACAAAGATGTCTCCTAAAAATGAATCAGTGCTGAAGAAATCTATCCCTTAAAAATAGCGGCATTCCTTCCTAGCTAGATTCCCCAAAGTATTGCCAACACCTTGCCCTTTTCCTTGTTCGATTAGAATACATTATAACCCGCATCCAGTCTTCCCCTCCTAAAAGAATCCCAAAACTGGATTTGGCTTGCGTGATCAATCTAGTCAAGACCAATATTCATCCAAATTTGATGGGAGAATGGACATCCAAAAAACATGTGGTCTATGTCCTCATCCCTAGCTTTACATAATGGTCATGCCTTGTTAGGCTCTGGCATCCATCTTGCCCTCCAAACTCTTGTCATAAGATGCCTGTGGAGATTGGCGCAATATGGGAGTGTGGAGGCTCTTCCATGTAGGAAGAGATGGCAGCAGCAGGGTGCTGCCAATGGTGGCTGCACATGTGAACAGGGAGAGAGAGATGGTAGTAGGCAGTGAAGAAGAGAGGGAGAGAGAGGGAGTTGATATGTTGGAAAGAAATATTGCATTAATTCAACTCCAAACAATTACATAGGTTCTTTTTATAAAGAGAACAAATCTAATCTCTAAAGCAGGAAACAAACTAAATCATGACACCTAAAAATAGAAATGACCAAATCCTCTTAACAACTTCCTAAAAAGCAAAATGCCATACTTAAAGGGCCATGACTTGGACTTCAAGCAAAACCAAAATTACCCCTTAGGGTGGACAAAACCTGCCACATGGCACTGCCACATAGCCCAACTAATCTGCCACGTGGCACCACCTGATTCTCCACACTACCCTTTTCACATCAACCAAGAAAAAATTTTAATTTTTAGTGGACAATCTCCTCACCAAATTAGTTTGCAGTCTCTTAGGAAATCAATATTTGCTATATACTAAGTATTTCGTAGTTTGAAATATGCCTTTCTAACTAAAAACTATCCTTCATCCCAATGCCAAGCATCCACTCCTTTTGGTGCAAATCCAATGAGCAGGTGCAATATGGCCTGAAAATCCTCCAACCATTTCTGAGAAAGATTCCCACAAAAGTTGAGCACCAAGAGCCATCCCAACAACCACCTACTGTAACCTCCCTGTTTGTGGCTAATGCAAAGAGTCGAGGGAAACTCTTACAAAGTGGATCATCCCCCATCCAATCATCTCTCCAAAAACGAAACACATCACCCATACCCACCAAGGGGGAAAAGAAATGCTTTACCTTGGGTGCCACTGTAGCTAGGCCTATGTAAAAATAAGACATAGCCCTCATAGGTGTTTGAAGGCACTCCCAATCTAACAGAGCTTCATAGCAACCATCGAACACTCTTCCAAAGAGGTCCTCTCTACGTTGCATAATTTTGTCAGTCCACTTAGAAAGGAGGCTATCATGGAAGGTGACAATGTCATGAATCCCCAAGCCCCCCTCTTTTAAAGGCCTGCAAATCTCCTCCCAAGCTATCAACTTGTCACCCTTGCCTGTATTGCCAAAGTTAGTTGAGAAAAAGTTATGCATTAATGATTAACCTATGAGTCGTCTTTCTATCTTTCGAGGGAGCTTAAAACAGACAAGTCAGGATTGAGGAGAGAACAAATTTGATCATAACCAATCTGCCTCCACGAGATAGCATTTTGGATGCCCATCCATTAAGCTTTCTCTCCATCCTCAACAGCAGGGGACACTAATCTCGAGCAAAAATACGTCCATGTGACAAGACCCAAGTAAGATATTGGTAAGGAGCTAACTGTAATGCATAACGCTGTACCACACTTCTATGCCTCCTCAGTAGACATTTGTATAGGAACAAAGGAGGACTTATTAAAATTAATCTGCAACTTTGAAGCCCCCCCAAACATCTCCAACATGATGTGCAACCTCGTTGCCTTAACCATGGATCCCTCCTTAAAAAAAAATGTACTGAAACATCGGAATTTAAGTGTGTCACCATTGTAAATTCACTAAAGATACCCCCCGAATAAGCTTTAGATGTGGCTCGTGCCAACACATCAGTTGTCAACACAAAAAGCATAGGCGTTAATGGACAACCTTGCCTAACCCCTCTCCTTGGTTGCACCCAATCACGAGCAGGATTGCCGTTGACCAAAATAGAGAAAGTGGTAGTGACACACTGCTTCATCCAGTCAATTTAGACTCGGGGAAATCCTCTCTTCAGTAATGAAGCCCAAAGGAAAGACTATTGTATTGAGTCATAGGCTTTGCTAAAATCCACCTTCTACAGAAATGCCTTCTTCTGATGACATGCACACCAAGCCAACATTTTAGAAGCCATGAAAAAACCAAGGATACTCCTTACAGGTACAGAAGCAGTTTATACCGGTGAAATAATATCCTGCAAAGCTCCATGAAGCCTGTTGGCTAAAGTCTTAGCTGCTTTTTTTTAAAAGATACACTGCATTGGAGAGTGCTATCGGTCTAATATCTTCAATGGCTTTCGCACCATCTTTCTTAGGTAGCAGAAACATATAAAATTTATTCAGCTTATTGAACCCCCTGTTTCCTGCCTCAAATTCTGTCATTACTTGCATAACATCCTCCTTAACCATCATCCATAATTCCTTAAAGAAGAAAACAGGAAAATCATTTGGACCTGGGCAGCCATCTGCATTCAAACCCCACAAAGCTTGTCTCACCTCATCCTCTGAGAAAGGCTCAATAAGCATACCAGCCTATGTGTCTGAGATGCACTGTGCATCCCCACCACTCCATCTCCAACTCCCCATCCGCCTCCTCCCCGAGAACCTCATGTAAAAATCATCCACCATCCTTCTGCATAAACATAATTGTTATATTGTTGTACAGAAGAATTTACCTTAGTTTTGATCCCACTCCATCCCTCTACTTCAAATTAATCATCAACGTAGAGACTTTCCCCATGAATTGTTTACCAATTTAATGCAGACGTGTCAAGGAACTTGAAGCCCAAAATCCATCTGCTAGGAAGGTAAAAGCTATCACAGGAAATGGCATTTTGTTTTATTTTATTTTTCAAAATAACACACCAGTTTGACACTCTGAACTTAGCCTTCCACCAAGTAATTCACATACTTAAAGTACTTAGTTTAGAAACAATGATCTCAACGAACGCTACTCAAAACTTAAAGATCAATAACTTATCTTAGGTGTAGCAGGTCCATGCTTATGAGAGGATGAATAGAGTTTACAATTACTCACTAGATCCATGTGGCCCGGTGTACATAACCATTGGGGATGGTGGGAACATTGAGGGAATTGATGTCGACCATGCTGATGATCCTGGTAAGTGCCCATCAGAGACTGACAATAAGCCAGAGATTGGTGGAGTCTGCCACCTCAAGTTCCATTCAGGACCTGCACAAGGCAAGTTTTGCTGGAATAGACAACCAGATTGGAGTGCATACAGGGAAAGCAGCTTTGGTCATGGAATACTAGAGGTATTTCTCTAACCATATGTAATTTCCATCAGTTTAACACTAGAATCTATGAATTTTATTCCCCGAATAAAATAATAGAATGATTGTCTAAGAATGACAATTGAGATTCCAGTTAGATGGCAGTTTGTTTTATCAATTTCATATTATGAGACTTTTAGAAATAGGAAATTTATTAGCTCTATAAAAGGGCAAAGGAAGCATCTTGTTTTAATTCTCATCCCACAATCTCGGCCTTTATTTTCAGACTCTACCTTTATTTTCTTCTGAAAGCTTTATTGCATCAGATCTTCAACCGTCACGATTCTTTTGAATCTTGATGAATTTACACTCCTACTATTGGGACATTTAGAATGGAAATGCTATTCTAAGGAGAGCACTGACATCTATTGCCTCTCATTTATCCATCAAAATGCCTTTTATCCTTCTTCGGACACCTAGGATTAATCAGGTTTAATATTGACAAGAAATTGATACATTGATATCCTTATGATGATGATTGCCCAACTTTAAAAATAGGTTGCAGAAATTTATTTGACATAGTTACTTGGAAAAGAAAAAGGAAGCAAACACAAAGATGAGTCGCACCAAAATGAAACACCCCAAAAATAGTCCTACGTGGAAAACTCGTGAAATTGAGTAGTTGGATATAAAGAATTGAGAATTATTATTTGATGATTTAGGTTTAAGTATTTTGTGTGGTTGCTTTCGATCCATCGGGGCTTATACGTAACAAGATGTTAAGGCCTACCTAACGAGTTGTTAAATGGTATCAGAGTCATAATTCAGCTGGAAATGTAGGATCTAAGTGTTGTGCAGGGTTATGTGATACACTACAAAATTGATGGTAGGACCCCTAGAACTTATACGAGTTATCTATAGAATCCCATATTACTTGGTAATTGATTGATTGATCAAGTGTATGACCCCTGACAAAGGTGTCGAGATTTCAAGTGAGGGAGATTATAACACCTCAAAAATAGTCGTACATGGAAAACTCGTAACATTGAGTAATAGGATATAAGGAATTGAGAATTATTACTTAATAACTTGGACTGCAGCATTTTGAGTGGTTGCTTTGGATCTCTTGGGATAATTCCCAACAAATTGTCAAGGCTAGCTTTTCTCAATCAAGCTTGTGCTTAGGCCTAGGTTGTTACAAACAATAGTAGAGCCATAAATAGTTGGAAATATGGGAGCTAACGGCTGTGTGGGATGAAGTGCTACACTATAAAAGTGATGGTGAGAACCATCTCTAGAGCTTGTGTGAGCTACCTCTAAAATCCTGTACATGTGGTAATTGATTGATTGATCAATCATATGAACCTGATGAGGACGTTAGGATTTCAAATGGCTCATATTTGAAAAATAGTTTCACATGGAAAACTCATAAAATAGAATAGTGTGTTATAAAGAATTAATAATTATTACTTGACAACCAGTGCTTAAGTATTTTAGATGGTTGCTTTGGGTCTATTAGGCTCATATCCTACAACAATTTGTCAAGACTAGTTTTTTTTCAATTAGACTCTAGTCTAGGTATAGGTATTATAACAATTCTTAAAAAACTACAATTAAGTTGAATCAGACCTGTTCTACTATTTAAACAAGTGGAGCCGTAAGTTAACTTAATGGCCTAGTTGAGGTCATTCACACCATTGGAGGAAGAATAAAGGAAAGGGCATTTTCTTCAATGAAGTAATTATTCACTGGTGTTACACCCTAAATGTTAACATCCAGGCTAAATGGAAACTTCAGGTGGGTAACTAAACTGGTTCTAAACTGCATAGGACCAATGAATTTCATTCTTCCAAGAATCGTTCCCTTAGGTGGCCTAAATGGCCTTTTACAGTAAGCTTGATGTAATAATTAGCTTCAACCCTATTCCAGCTAATCTTATGTTTTATATGTTTAGTCACACATGTTTTGAGAATGACAGTGAGAGTCTCATTCCTATCAGGAGTAAGAATGCTGGGTTTGTACCTGTCAAAAGAAAAAAAACCTTAGTAGAAGTCTCTCATTTTTATTTGGGGGTTAAGTGAAGAGTGAGAGAGATAATAGAAAGGGTCTTGAGGCTAGTTGAAGGTAAGGAGCCTATCCTACATGGTGTCAATGTGCTTCCTTCTATGATAGTGGACCTTTAAATTCCTTTTTTTTTTTTTCCTGTATCAGTGATGAGATTTTCCAGAAACATTGCATTTTTCATGTAATTGCTTGCTGAGGTGATTGTATGATGTGATTCACCTTAATTTCATAGCCTACAAGTTGATGCATATTGATAATGCTGCAAAGATTTATACGTGCAACAAGTGGCATCCAAGTGATGTTCATCATTTTTGAGTCTATGAAAGACAAAAGGATACTTGGCATGTTGTGCATCATTAGAAGTCATGATCTCGATGGCAGTAGGCATGCATGAGAAATAGCAGCAAAAGATTGTGGCAAGCAAGGTGACATGATGACTCATAAGGATACAACGTACACGATGACATTGAAGCATTAAAAAGCAACAGTGGAACATACAAAGTTTCATTGCATACTATCTCTAGAAAAAGGTGATCTAACTTGGATGGTTATGGAGATTTGGAGGAATGTAAAAGAAGTGATCTATGCATGATAAGGCAATGAGTGAAGGTATTGGAGGCGACAATGGGCTACATTAGAAAATACAAGGAAGTTAGTGGCATACGCATATAAAGAATTTACATGTGATAGCATTGTAGGGAGTAGAGTCACTAGACAGTATGTGAATGGCCACTTTAGTGAGGAATCTTTTGGAGTTGGTTGCATGATTATGATACACCACAAGAATGTGGTGCACTTGGCATGATTGGCGGATGTAGATGCTTTAAGGCATGCAAGATTCTAGACCAAATTTGGTAGGTCATAGCTCATGCAAAAGGACATTGATGTACCTTGTTGAACACTCTAGTTATCTTTTATGTTTTGTTAGACTGTTTATTTATTTCATGTTTTCACCTAGTTCTCTTATGTAATTTACCCAACACCTCTCTATATAAAGAGGTGTAGGGTTTTCTATTGGAATAAGACTCTTCATTTTGTCCCACTTGGTATTAGAGCAATGATCCTAGATCGGCGCTTGAGTATCTCATTGAAATAAGCCGCCAACCCCTTCCACCAAAACCCTAACCCTCTCCGCGTTGTTCACCGCCTCCATCTTCCTCACTGGCAGCAGCACAGTTGATAGGGACGACCTCATTGGCGGCGTTGAAGGTGCCCGCGCCTCTTGTGGTAGCGCTGCAGGGGTACTTGGCCTCTGTGGCGGCGTTGTAGGCACCACCAGCAGCGGCGAGCATCGGCGATGCTGGGTTGGGGCGGCGAGGTTGCTCTACTGTAGTAGCAGATCTTCCACCAGTGGGCAGTAGAGCCGCGTTGGGTCTTGTCGACCCGGCACAGCGAGGAGGAGGGTAGTAGCCCTCTTTTGAGGGCTGCTAGGGGTGCCTTCGGACTCTAATAGGCTCCTACCAACTGTTGGAGGGCTACTATGTGTCTAACATGATTTCCAAGGAGGAGATAGCTTGGATTTCATGTTAGATCACTCTCTTTTGTGATCTATAATGGTTTTGCAGATCTGAAAATTGACTTTCAGATTTGATTTTGGCATCTTACCATAGCTTTGGAGCATCATGGCCTCTTCTTCATCTTCTGAGGTGTCATCAGAGACTAGTCAAGAGAGCGGGAACTACAAAAACCGGTTCTTTGTCCCTATTGTGAAGTTGGAGGAGACCAACTACGCTCGTTCTCAAACTTTCCTAATGACCATTTAGGGTCATAACAAGGAGCATCTACTACTAGAGCCAGAGCCTCGGAACAAGATTGGGAAGTACGCCTTGTGGAAGGGCAATGCTATGGTGAGAGCGTAAATCATGAATGCCGTCTTGCCACGAATTGGAGATGGCATCATGTATTACAGGACTGCTAAGGAGATGTGGGATACGCTTCATGACACATTCTCGTGAGAAGAATTCCAGCAAGGTCTATCAGATCTACGATGTTTTCTCTCAGATAGGAGGGATAGTCCTTGATGCAGTACTACGCTACATTGAAAGGGCTTCTAGAGAAGTATAATACGTGCAGGCCTGTCTGCACATGTGGTGCTCATCTGAAATATTGCAACAAGACAATAATCCTTCACTCTCTCTGGGTTAGGTTTAGAATATGATCCTACACGCTCTCAAATTCTGACATCATTGGAGCTTCTGTCACTTGAGGAGACTTATAGCTGATTGAGTTGGATCATAGAGGCTACTCCTCCTAAGATCAATGGATAGACCTCTGCACTGGTTGTTGGTGGAGGTCGAGGCACTAGAGGTTTACCTTCTACTCGTGGGCGTGGGTGTGGCAGAGGACAGATAGGCAAACCACGTCCCACGTGCACTTTTTGTGGTAGGATTGGTCACGTGGAGGCCTCATGCTGGTCTAAGCATGGGAGACCTCCCGTAGCCAATCAGGTTGCTGCTTCTTCTGAGACAGAGTCTGACACGATGTCACATGCTGAGTATGATGCTGTAGTACAGAGGCTTGTTCAGATTACTTAGGAGACTCCGTCTTGCTCTTCTGATACTGCTGCCATTGCCTCCTCAAGTGCAAGGTATGTTTTTGCTGTGTTTGACAGGTCTTCTTGGTTGGGAGATTCATGTGCATCACAACACTTGAGTGGTGATCATAGTGGCTTTCAACATTTTCAGCCTGTATGTCCAGGTAGGACCGTTAAGATAACAGATGGGAGGCATACCAGAGTTGATGGTCAGGGGGAGGTGCCTGTCATATCCAATATGAAATTGCTCAATGTTCTCTTTGTTTCATATTTCTCGATGAGCTTATTATCTATTAGCAGAATTACAAAAGACCTTAATTGTAGGGTGATTTTTGATGATGTTGGTTTTGTTTTAGGACAAGTTCACGAGGGTGATGATTGGTGGCGGACATGAAGAGGGGGTTATGTATCGCTTATCTCAGACACTAGTTGCTGCACAGTGCTAGGGGGATGTGTGTTTCGCTGTGGGGAGTGCCTTATAGTGGCACGATCGCCTTGGTTATCCATCTCTGGATAGGCTTTGCCGTATCATTCCTTACCTTTTTCCAGCCACCGAGATTCATTGTGATGTGTGCTAGATGGGAAAGCACCACAGATCCACTTATTTTGCTAGTTCTACTATTTTTGAGTCTCATTTTGATTTGTTGCATTTAGATGCATGGGGCCCTAGTCGAATTCCAGATCGACTAAGACATAGGTACTACTTGGTGATTGTGGATGATTGTTCCAGATTATCTTAGTTATTTTTGTTAAAAAATAAGTCATAATTGAGAATTTTATTGTTAAAATAAAAAATCAGTTTGCTTCTACTGTCAAAGTTGTGCGTACTGATAATGCACTTGAGTTTTGCACTGCACGTATGAAAGCATTTTACAGATTCCATGGAGTGGTTCATTATACCACATGTCCCTATACATCTAAGCAGAATTGGGTAGTTGAGAGAAAACACAGACATATTTTGGATGTGGCCCGAAGTCTTTTGATATATCATAATGTTCCATCACAGTATTGGGGAGATGTAGTTCTCACTGTATGTTATTTGATTAATAGGATGCCTAGTTCTGTTATTTCTGAGTAGGTACCATAGCAGATATTGTATCCTGACCGAGAGTTATTTTAGTTGCCACCTCGGACTTTTGGCTGTGTTGCCTTTGTGCATATCACTAGGCTAAGTAGAGATAAACTTGCGTCCAGAGCAGTTAAGTTTGTTTTTCTAGGATACAGTCATACCCAGAGGATATAGATGCTATGATCCTTTGTAAAAGAGGCACTATATTAGTGTCGATGTTACTTTTCATGAGGTCATTTCATATTTTTTTGTCATTGGCAGGCAATTGATACTCGAGGCAGAGAGGGCTCTCATGCCTCTTCCTTCCATTCAGTTTGGAGATTTTCCTACTACTCAGGTTGCATTACCAAATACTAGTCGAGCATGATTCAGAGCTCCCCCATTGGTATTTACGAAACTAGTGACATATCGGCAACATACCCCTCCTTCTCAGCATCATCATCCTCCACATAGCAGATATGTGTTGAGACTATTGACCATTGTGCGTCTGGTGATGACTCTGCAGGTCCTATACCAGTTGCCTCTAAGTCTCTTCCTTGTGATGATGCAACATTGCCTTCTGAGCCACCTGTTGAAACTGGGTTATTTTTCTGATGATATGGATCTTCCGATTGCTATTTAGAAAGCTCTTCGGAATTGTGCATACTATTAGGTGGAAGAGGTAGTTTCCTCTGAGGGTATAAGTCGACCATGTTCCCTTTTCACAGAGGCCCTTACTTCTTCACAGCTATCGGCCACTTATCAGCAAGCTATGCTGGATCTGAAATGGCGTCAAGCCATGGAGGATGAGATGGATACACTACGTCTCGACAGACCTGGGAGCTTACTCCGTTACCTCCTGGTGCACATACAGTTGGTTGTCATTGGGCCTTTGCCATGAAATATAATCCAAATGGATCTATTTCTCGGCACAAGGCTTGTCTTGTGGCAAAGGGATTCACCCTAGCCCTATGGGGTGGATTTTTTTGACACCTTCTCCCCCGTGGCTCGGCTTCTTACCGTGCATATTCTCATTTCTGTTGCTGCCCATTTTGATTGGCCGTTATATCAGCTAGATGTCAAGAATGTTTTCCTATATGGTGATCTGCATCGAGAGGTGTATATGTAGTAGCCTCTCGATTTTGAGACTTAGTGGGAGTGTGTGTGCAGGTTGAAGAAGGCAATATCTGGCCTCACGTGGAGTCCGAGGGCCTGATTTCAGAAGCTATTAGAGGTTGTTGAGGATATGGGCTTATCTAGTTTACTTCTGATCATTCCTTGCTTGTAAGGAGGACAGACAAGGGGATTGTTGCCCTCATTGTCCATGTAGATGACCTCATTATCACCGGTAATGATACATTTGGGATAGTTGAGGTCAAGTAGGGGTTGGCAGAGAAATTTGTTATGAAAGATTTAGGTTTCTTGAGATGCTTCTTGGGCATAGAGGTGGCTAGAGGAAAAAGTGATATTGTCCTTAGCCAGAGGAAATACGGTTTTGATTTACTGCAGGAGACTGGGATGTTGGGAGCTAAGTCAGGCAACATACCTATGGATCTGAAGATGCACTTATATGACTATGAGTCACAGACTGTAGGGAGTAGAGGCTACAGACAGTTGAATGGGAAGCTGCTCCATCTTACTATTACACGTCTAGATATCTCACTTGTAGTTGGCAAACTCAGTCAGTTTATAGATATGCCGACCAAGTAGTACTGGGATGCTGCCATGTAGGTGCTCAGGAACTTGAAATGAGCACCAGAACGTAGACTACTGTTTAGAAAAGGCAAGTCTATGACCATAGTGGGTTATTCTGATGCAGACCATGCAGGTTGCCTTTTTGACAGGAAATCCATTGCAGGGCTTTGCACTTATGTGGCTGGTAATCTGGTGACTTGGAGGAGCAAAAAGCGGAGTGTTGTGTCTCGTTCAAGTGCAAAGTCAGAATACAGAGCAATGACACAAACAACTAAGCTTGTGTGGATCAGATCTGTCTTACTTGACTTGCATGTCAAGATTGAAGAGCCTATTGAGATGAGGTGTGACAATAGGGCAGCTATCTACATAGCAAACAATGTTATGTTTCATGAGCGCATGAAACATGTGGGGATTGATTGCCATTACACCAGAGATCTTATTTAGAGGGGGCTTCTCTTCACCATGTTAGTTGTTTTAGAGAACCAGACGACAGATATGTTTAGCAAGCCTCTTACTAAATCTATATTTAAGGTTTGTTGTGACAAGTTGAGTATGATAGATATTTATGCTTCAGCTTGAGAGGGAGTGTTGAGCACTCTAGTTATCTTTTATGTTTTGTTAGGGATTGTTTATTTATTTCATATTTTCACCTGGTTCTCTTATCTAATTTACCTAACACCTCTCTCTAGATAAAGATGTGTAGGATTTTCTATTGGAATAACACTTCATTTCGTCTCACTAACCTCACATCAAGATGATGACGAAGTTGAGTTCCTTGTAGAATATAATGTCGAGGTAATACTTAGTTGCCCTTGCATCCAAAGTGGATTGATTAGAACAATTTTTTGTATAGGTAAGAAGATTTGAGAGCAATGTAGTTTGAGTCATTTTGACATATGATCAAGAGTCCATGAGGGTTCTAGATGCTATAGATGTGGTGGCTGGTGAGGATTAGTGAGACAAGAACCTAGTTGTAGTCAACTCTATATCTAACAATATTCAACAAGATGGACAATTAGAGGAAGGGAAGTCAATTAGTTGAAAGGAGTCAATGATGAGCACTTGGAGGGCATATTTGTGGATGTGTTAAATTCATTTGACATGCAAGAATAAATGGAGCTCCGATCAAGTTGCAGAGAAGATGGGCAATAAAGAAATGGCATAAGTACTTATGTTTTGGATCGTATAGATGATTGAATGTTATTGACTTGACCATTTAAAGTAATCATTGAAAAGATGAAAGAGTAACCAATACCAGGTAACAATAGATGATGATAGGAGGCATAACATAGTGCGAAGTGTGTGGCGGCTCTCTTAGTCTGCAACTTGCATTCAACCATGATGTACGTGTTTAAAGTGGACATCGGTCGCTTGTTGGGGCATGGACGATGATTAATGTAGATGAAGCATAGGTCAAGAGACATATTTCTTGATTATCTAGTAGGAGACAACATGCCTTAATAGACGAGCTTGCTCTTGATGTCTAAGAAAGCAAACATTGAGGTGTATAGAGATGATGCAACTATGATGAAGCAACATCTTCCTGAGGTAGAACGTCAAGGCTAATGAATCAATCTGATAGATGTGATACTAAAGATGAGTTCTATTGAAGGTAGTAGCACTTATGATGATGTACATTCAAAGAATGCATAGTGTTGAGAGAGAAGTTTTGTTTGATTGGGATTGTGCTATTTAGTCCCCACTAGTGTAAGTGGGACTCTGAGAGGTGTTGGGTAGCCTATGTAAGGCTCGCGTACCTATCATTTGTTCTTGAGGAGAAATAATGGAAAATTTAGCCTTGGGCTTCTGTCATGGTTTTTCCACTTAAATCATTGTTTTCTTATGCTCTTTTGATGTTGTAATTATATATTTAATATTCTTCAACATAGTATCAAAGTGGGTCGTTTCAATCATGTTTGTGCTTTGCAATTTTGATTTTATCATTAGTTTTCTTTTTGAAGTTTTTAAGGTTCTCCACCAACTATACTTGGATCCGTAGTCATTGCCATGAGATCCATAAGGATCTCAATGATCTGGAGGTCATGGTTATAACAAGATCACCACTATCAATGGACAGAGGTTGTCAGAGAGCCAAGATCCAGATGCTACTATGGTGTTTGAGATTTGGTGGTGTTGGGTAGCAAGATCCTCTCTACTATATGTGACTACACGAGTGTCACCATCACCAACTCATTTTCCTTGTTCCTTGTCTTTGGCGGGCATGCTAGAGAAAGGGGGAGAAAGAACAATGGGAAGGAGGAAGGATAGAGGTGGCCTCGAAGGGGGCCATAAAAGCACGAGTGGTGGGGGCATTGCGAGATTGATACACTACAGTGGTTGGGCAGACCATGCGACAGCTACGATGGCACGATGTGGCTAGTTACGTGGAAAGGGTTTTTAAGAAGTGCAGGAGCACATTGGTTGCTTGCATAGTAGAGTCGAGTCCGTCATTTAGCATTGTAATGGCCATTTAATGGTTATAGAGTCAATCTGTGTTCTTTGTGGTGTAGTGGAGTTGCTCTTTGTCTTTTGTGTGGTTATTGCATTGTGGTGCATGGAATTGGGTCTAAAGTTGGTCGCTCTATGTTGTGCCATGGCTTGGGGTGGCACAAATGGTAGGTGGCCGTTAATCTCCCTGGTGTTATGGTGGGATGGGTGTCGCCCTTATATGGCATGTATGGTTGCCTTTTGTGAAATCAATAAAAATCATTCCATTTAAGTCTCTCCCTTAAAATGCATCTGTGGTGATTTGAGGAGACCTCCCACCATAGGCAAACAATGCTCTCGCCTACCTTTGCCTATGTGGTGCTCCGAATGTTTACGTGGTTGAGAGGCTCTTAACATCTTGGTTTCAGAGTTGGCAATGGTCTGGGAGAAGATGATGGATGCGTGGCTTGAGTTCTTGGCCACTATGCAGCAAACTAGGGGACTATCGAGTAAGTTGCTTGAGTGGTTACTAGAAGCCTAACAAAAAGCATTGGATGAACGACATCGGTGGACAAGGGCTCAAGTGGCTTTTATACACTATTTAAGACGACTAAAATAGCATTTTGCAGTACAATGGGTTTGAGGACTCATTAAGTTGTCTCCTTTGGATGGAGTGTTTGCTGAATTTCCATCAGGTGCCTAAGGAGGAACGAATCTGGTTTACCTTGCTACACTTGGAAGGGGAGGCCATGTAATTGCCCCATTTGGAAGTAGCACGGAGGCATAAACACATGGGAGGAATTTCGGGTGGAGATCCTTGTGTGTTTTGGTTAAGGTGTGTACAATAACCCCCTCAGCTAGCTAAGCAAACTGAGGCGAACCTCAACAATGGCTGATTACCATGTAAGGTTTGAGGCCTTGCAAGTTAAAGTACCAACATTGGAAGAGTTGCAATTACAAAAATCTTAATTTGGCCTTGATGATATATAGTTGGAAGTGATGATCTTGGGGCTGCATAACATGACCCAAGTGATGTAGTATACTTGGATCTTCAAGGACTGTAACATAAGGCAGGGTGTGCATCGGCCTACCACCCTTCCTCGACATCCAGACTAGCTGTGTCATCATTCGCTCTGCAAGAATCGAGAGCCAGCACACCCTAGCCAGTGAAGCGCCTCACCCTTGAGCAAATGGCGAAGAGGCAAGCCTGGAACCTTTGCCACAATTCTGATGAAATGTATGCATTAGGACACTGGTGCAAATGGAAGACACTCTTCCTCATATGGAGGAAAGCGAGGAGATCGAGGGAGGGTGTACTGCGGATGCTGACAATATGGAGACTGAAATGCTTTTGGCCCACGAACTCACTAGCTTTGACTTGGTTGTGTAGATCCAATTGCGAGTCTCCCAACATCGTGGGCAATAGGATTGCTCTTGTGGACTCCAGGTACTCGAGCAACTTCATTGCTTTGTCGCTGGTCTTGCTGCTTACCATGTGCTATGCCTTATCGAGAACCAAATGGGTGCAAGTGGCTGGGGGTGCCACCTTCGCACCCTTGAAAGGGTGGATTATGTTGACGTGAGCATCTAGGGCTGGATCTTTAAAATC
This sequence comes from Thalassia testudinum, assembly GCA_037157565.1. Classification (NCBI taxonomy): domain Eukaryota; kingdom Viridiplantae; phylum Streptophyta; class Magnoliopsida; order Alismatales; family Hydrocharitaceae; genus Thalassia; species Thalassia testudinum. The sequence continues at coordinate 5,489,418 of JAZHRO010000040.1, read as the reverse complement.
AATGCCTTCATCTTAAACCTTGGAACCTTTAAGGTGATCCTCAAGGTGCCTTGGATCCGCTCATTGGGGGCCATGTCTTGGGACCTTGACAACTTCTTGTGTTACCAAGGTCTGGAATGGGGGAGGTAGTACTTCAAGGGATCCTTAATAATCCTAGGTCTCTACCATTGGAGAAGTTAGGGTGACACTTGACTTTTTTCCAATCACCTATATCTCTTAAGGGTTAATGGACCCACTAAAGATTCATGGGAGAAGTTTGGGATGATCACATGCCTACTAAACTATGAGATGTTCTACAAAAGCATGTAAAGGTGTTTGTTGAACCCATTGGGCTTCCATTGCATTGGTGCTCGAGCCTATTCCATCCCTTGAAGGATGATAGTCCGCAGGTAGCGTTGTGCCCCTCACGATATGCCTAGTGCTAGAAGAACAAGTTTGAGGAGCATGTATGGGCCCTCCTCGCCAATGTCTTGTGGGGTCGAGCACGATCCCTTACTCTTCGGTCTCATTGGTTTGTAAGGAGGGCACATGGAGGTTTTATGTCAACTATTGGGCATTGAGTGAGAAGGTGGTGAAAGATTGCTTCCCCCATTTTGGTGGTCGAAACCCCTTAGACAAGCTGTGCAAGGTCTCTATCTTTAGCAAGTTGGATTTGAGGTTTGCCTATCACCCGATACTTGCCAAATAATAATTTATTTTGAATATGATGTTCTAGATTTATGAAGGGCACTCGAGTTCCTTGTAATGCCATACAAGCTATGCATTGTATGCAATGCGCCATCGACTTTTCAAGCCATCATGAATGAGATACTCTGTTTGTACCTATGTTGATTTGTTTTGGTTTGCTTCGATGATATATTGGTGTACAGTTCCATATGCGAGGCCTACACAAAGCATGTGAGGGTGGTGCTCGACGTGTTCCACTGCCACCAGTTCTATGCCAAGCCATCTAAATGCAAGTTTGGTGTTAAACACACAGTAACTTGCCATGTAATTTGGTGATTGGGTTTGAGGTTGACTCAGAGAAGGTCGTGAAGCCCAACACTATTCGTGGGATGCAAAGCTTCCTTGGGTTGGCGGGTTATTACCGTCGCTTTGTGTAGTGGTATACCTCTCTGGCCACACCTTTGCATGCACTGACGATTGACGATTGCTTCGGTGGACGGACGAGGTAGAAGCAACCTTTGTAAAGTTGAAGGGGGCCCTATCCTCGACCCCCATACTGCAGCTACTGGGCTTTTAAGAACCGGTTATGATGGAATGTGACACTTTTGGTCATGACATAGGAGTCATCTTAATGCAAGAAGATCAGGTTATCGCATTCTTGAGCAAGCTTCGCCCATTAACACAACTGCCCTTGATGTATGAGTTGTTGGCTCTCGTGCTAGTAGTGTCTAAGTGGTGACACTATTTGATGTGCTGTTGGTTCATCATAAGGACTAACTATGATAGTCTCAAACATCTACACCAATAAACCTTCACTACCCCTTGCTAGTATAAATGGATGGACAAACTCATGGCCTTTGATTTCTCCATTGAGTATAAGCGAGGGCTTCCTAATGCTGTAGTTGATGCCTCTTCCTGTGGGAGGAGGATGCCTTGTTGTCACCTTGTATTAGTGGTGAAACATGTGTGGTTGGAGGAACTCTGAAAGGAGTATATCAAAAGCTACTCCTAAAGGTACTGCATGACATCCTTGATAACCTTCTTGACTGGACCATGAGTGGGGGGTTTCTCCTTTGCAAGGGTCAAGTATTTCTGGCCCTCTCTTTCATGCTCAAACCTGAAATGCTTCATGAGTATTACGCCTCCCCTACCGAGGGCCATGGGGCTACGAAAAGATGCTTTGAAGGCTGCACCATTACATCTATTGGAAGGGTATGAAGACTGATGCTGAGGACTGGGTGCATGTATGCACCACTTGCCAACAGTGCAAGGTGACAAGTTTAGCTCTAGCTAGCTTGCTTAACCCCTTGTCGATACCACAATAGATATGGGAAGATGTTGGTATGAATTTCATCGAGGCCCTCCCTTTATACCACAACCATAGATTCGAAACTAGACTATTTCAGATCTATTGTTGTTTCTTTGATATTGGAAGGTTGACGGAGGCTCGCGGATTGCGTAAATGGCTTCTTCAGATCAGCCCGATCAGTCCGAGGTGACATCGGGCTCTCTTTTGGATACCAGGGTACTTAATCCGTTCTTTGATCCTATCATCAAATTAGATGAGACTATCTACGGTGCTCTCAGACTTTTCTTATGACTGTCAAGAGTCATGGGAAAGATCATATTCTTACAGATCCAGAGCCTACAGACAAGACTGGCATACATGCCAACTGGAATAGAGACAATGCCTTGGTGTGTGCATGGCTTATGTAGACTGTCATTCCCTAGATAGGGGATGAGATCATGTACTATTTGACAACGAAGGAGATGTGGGAGTCTTTGCGTGAGTCATACTCACATGCCATGAACTCCGCACGTGTTTTTCAGGTTTTTCACGACCTCTTTCGCTTGCATTAGGAGGGACGCACACTGTTGCAGTTTTACTCCCTCATGAAGGGAATGCTGGAGAGGCATCACTCCTACCTGCCGAGGTGTGCCTGTGACTCCTGGAAGAGCTTTCAAAGACAGTTGGCAGTCTCCCTTTTCCTGTTAGGCCTTAGACTTGAGTATGCGGCAGCTAGAGATCAGATCCTCACCGCTCCTGAGCTTCCTACTCTGGAGGAAGCCTACAGCAGACTTAGCAGAGTAGCAGTGCACACTTCTGCTTCTGACTCTGGTGCCCAGAGGTCCGCGCTAGTTGCAACCCCTGGACGTGGCAGGGGTGTTCACCTCCCTGCACGTGGTCGTGGATGTGGACGTTCTTCTGGTGCACGTGCTCAGTCTTTGTGCACCTACTGTGGCAGGATGGGCCACTCTGAGGCTACATGTTGGCAGAAGCATGGTAGGCCATCTGTGGCCAATCAGGTAGCCGAGGTCACTGATGGAGGCTTCTCAAATCCTAATGTCAGATCCCTCAGTACAGAGATTGAGACTCTAAGGCAGTAGATTGCTCAATTAACCCAAACCTCCTCTTCTCAGCCTCCTGACATTACAGCCATTGCCTCCTCTTCTGAGGCACCTATGACTGGTATGTCGTCTCTTTTATCTCATGGCGATTGGTTGATTGACTCTGGTGCATCCAAACACCTGTGTGGCGACATGAGATCTTTTTCTCAGTGAGCACCAATTACCCCAGCCAGGACTGTACATGTGGCAGATGGGAGACACTCGCCACTTGTTGGCAAGGGAGATGTCTTTATCTCTGACCTTGCGGCTGACAGATGTTTCTACGTTCCTGATTTTTCATTGAGTTTGTTGTCTATTAGCAGTATTACCAGAGATTTGAACTACCAAGCTATATTTGATGCGTCTTCTTGTGTCTTGTAGGAAAGCTCACCAGGAAGACGATTGGTGGAGAGCGTGAGGAACAGGGAGTATACCGTCTGAGTCGTATTGTTGCTGCTTTTACTACTGATGGCCTTGGTTCTGCTGGGTCCCCTCTCTAGTGGCATCACCACCTTGGTCACCTATGCATTGATCGTCTCAGATGAGTTTTGCTGCACATACCCTCCACTATTTCTCTCACCTGTGATGCTTGTCAGTTGGGCAAGCACAACAGGGCTAGTTTTTCCACTTCCATTTCTGTTGCCTCTGTTGTTATGTTTGATTTGGTTCACATGGATGTTTAGGGTCTTAGTCGTATTCTTGATCGCTTGGGAATAGATATTACTTGGTGTTAGTGGATGATTTTTTCTGTTTTACCTGGTTGTTTCTTTTGAGAAATTAGTCTAATGTAGGACATTGTTGAAAATTTTGTCAGAGAAATAAAAACCCAGCATTCATGTTTTGTGAAATGTTTTCGGTCTGATAATGACTTAGAATTTTGTACCACTCGGTTGTGTACTTTCTTTTTCAGTTGTGGCATTATTCATGAGATCACTTGCCCCCACACCTCTTAGAAGAATGGTGTTGTTGAGAGGAAGCACCGCCAATTACTTGATGTTGCTCGTACTTTATTGATTTACCACTCTATCCCTTCTTTTTACTGGGGTGACGTTGTTTTGACGGCTTATTTTCTGTTCAATCGGATGACTAACGCTGCTTTACACGAGTGGATTCGTTTGCAGGTTAGGTATCCCGATAGACCCTTGTTTCACGTTACGCCTCAAACCTTTGGCTGTGTTGCTTTTGTCCATTTATTGGGATCAGGCTAGGATAAATTAGCATCGAGAGTATTTAAGTGTGTTTTTCTTGGGTATCTCGGACTCAAAAGGGGTATCGGTGTTTTGATCCGATTAATTCTTGGCACTCTGTTTTGACATATGTTACCTTTCATGAGGGTGATTTGGTACCCATGCCATTTACACCTATTCGCTTTGGGAGTTTTCCAGAGACTCGTTCCTACTGCCCCACCACCATTTGCTAGGCTACTCTTTCCATGTTTGACTGAGCCGGTTCAGACATATACCCGTCCTCACACTACCTTTCGAGGACCCCCTCCCTCGCCTCCACCATCGGATTCTCAGGTGAGTCCTGTAATGCCCCAAAATCTAGGTTCCGAGTCATTTCAAAGTGGTTCGGGTTAGTTTGAACCTGGGAACTTGGTCAGGGTTTGGTACTGGTGTTAGAACCTCCTTAAATTGTCAAGAATCGTGTATTTCGAGTCAAACCTTAGTCTAATCTTGTCAAAAGGGTGCCACATATGGTACCATTGGATTCCTCTCGTCGCAAGCTTTGTGGCGACGCTTGTTCCGTGCGATTCCGAGGTGCATAGCTCAAGTTATGGCCAAAAGAAATCGACAAGGACCTAAATGTAAGGTGGACCCAACCCTAAGAGCAATTTGGGTATTTCACCCACCTAAACCTATTTACAACCGCCCTTAAGGCCTATATAAGGACCCCTAGGTCCCTTGGGTCGTCATTAGTCTCTAACCCTCTCTAATCAAGAGAGAGAGAGAGAGAGAAGAAAAACCGTAGTTTTTCTTTTTCAAAAATAAAAAAATTATTTGTAGGGACCTGGTTGCGAATCCGCAAAACCTAGGGTTCCCACTGTAATCTTCGCGGTGGCAGTGGCGGTACGCAATGAGGGTGCGACGCATGGCGGTGGTGGAATGTGAGGGCGCAATGTGTGGCGGCGACGTAGTGCGGTGTGTGGCAACGTGAATTTGAATGTGCGCACGCGCATTCGCAAGTTGGAGCACGGCAGATTGCACTATGTGGCGTGAGTGGATGGTGCAGGCGCGTGTGGGCAGCGATCTGCGGGCAAGTAAGCGCAGACACGTGGCACGTGCGAGGGCACGTCGAGTGGCGCATTTGGTCTGACCCTGGACCCCTCGCGTTGTTTTGTCTAGTTCGAGGCCTCCCTGACCTCGGATTTCGACAAATACGGTACCGTTAGAATCGTGTTGACGCGTACTATGCGTTCGTATGGTTTATTTTCACTTTTGAGGTCGTTCTACTTATTGAAAAATTAGAAACGTAAGTAGGTCTCTCCGACCCCATCGTGGGTCCAATTGAACCAGGTCTTCTCCTCGGTGCATGCGTGAATCCCGAGGCTGGCATGGAGATTGTTTCCAAGTCTGGTGCGTACAGTTCAGAGTCATTGTGACCCTCAGGTGACATTAGGTAGAGTACTCTATCCCTCTTCCGATTCCACCAGTTTTTCGACTCGACCTATGCGATTGGTCATGTGTACCGCCTTGGTCCGCGTGTGTTCTCTTTTTTGCTGAGTTGGAACCCTTCGATATTTTCCTAATTGTTGGCACTACAACAACAACCAACCCTTTTCCCAGACTAAGTGGGGTCGGCTATATGGATTCTTTGCCTCCACACAGATCGATTTACGTAGATGGGTTTACGTAGATGATAAAGGATTAACAAGTACATATATCTCTATTATCATATGCATGAAATGAACCCTGTTTTCCATTAAACAAGTTATATTGTCTTTAGAACTGTCTAAATAGTATGGAACCGCTAATAAAAGATGGAAATTAATTGTGAATGAATAATTTGGGAGATAATATGAATAACTGTTAACCCTTGGAATTAGTAATATGAAATTACTAAGGATTCTCATAATTGACAAGATAAGAAATATGGTTATCTGGAAATTGGATAGATAATATAACGGATGTCGGGAAAATGAAAGGATTAAATAATTGGTTTTCAGCCTTGCTACTTGCCAGGTTTTCGGCCGTAGCTTTAGGTCTTTTCAGACCAGGTTTAGGAGCTAGTTTAAGGAGTGGTTGGCCTCCCTGCGACTCTTTGGTTAGGCTTAACGGTCAACTGGGATAGCGGATTGTAGAGCTCGAGGTTTGGAGCAGTTCTTTTCGGCCAGTGAGTGGGTCATTTGCTGTCTGTGGTTCAACGTTTGTACATGTTCACACTACACGACGTAATCGCCACCCCTTTTCGCGATGACCCCAAGATGACGGAGTGTGGCAACTCGACAGGTATAAGTAGTCCTCCCAGCCAAGAGGGTGGTTTATATCGGTCTTGCACCACAGGAGGTCACACGAGATCGTCTCGTGCCCGAGACGTTGATTGATAGTTTGAGACTAATAAGAATATGAGCAAACTAAATAAAAGACTGGATATGAAATATATTGTCAACAGACGAATTATCAACATAAGTGCCTTTTTCTTATGCTCTGTTACTTGAGTTATATATTTTTCTACTCTACTTAGTTTTTACTAATGTTTTGTCTCGGGTTCCGTATTCAGATATTGCTGAGCAGTTGGGTGCTGCTGCTGCTGTTGGTCCGATGTCCATGGAATCGGATCCTACCTGAGGATACGGTCTGTACTGAGCCGGTGGCTTGTAGTAGTAGTTTCCTTTTCGCTAGTAGAATTTTAATTCTTGTCTTTTTTGAGACTCTCATTTATTTCTGCTTTAGGTGAGCTTTGAATATATTATCAATTCTTTAGTTTTCTTTCATTTAATGCTTTATGAATTAATGTTGGCTATTAATATTTTGACTCTGTGCTGGGTGATTGCGATCTTGCGGGTTTTTGGACTAGTTTTTAACACATGGTGACTCGGGTCTCATCGGTTGGCGGGACTTGGGTTGTCACAAGTCCCTTAGACACTGATGCTTGTTTGCCATGTGTTTATCACAGAGACAGGACGGATGATGTGACAGGTGATGATCTGGATCTTCCGATAGCTATTTGGAAGAGGTCACGGACTTGTGCTACTTGATGGCTGGGACACTTGCTACTGATAGCCTAGGCCCCGGGTTTGCAGGCTTCACCCAGGTGTTGGCTGCTACTCACATCCTAACAAATCATCGCGAGGCCATGCTTGATTCGAGATGACGGGTGGCCATGGAGGACAAGATGGCTGCTCTGAAGGGTTGTGGGACTTAGGAGCTCACTCCACTTCTAGACGGAGCTACGATTATTGGCTGTCAATGAGTTTTCACAGTAAAGTTCAACCAAGATGCCACTTTATGATGAGGCACAATTGGTGGACAGCAGGCAATACAGGTAGCTTGTGGGCAAGTTGCATATCTAACTATTACGAGGCTTGATATCTCTTTTGCAGAGGGGAGGTTGAGTCAGTTCATGGCCAAGCCAACACGACAGCATTGAGATGCAGCCTTGATGGTGCTAAGGTATATCAAGAAGGCTCTTGGAAAATGTCTTCTCTTCTCCAAGGGGTCTTCTATGACTTTGCTTGACAACTCTGATGTAGACTATGTTGGATGTCACGTGGACTGAAAATCTACTATGGGGTTCTGCACCTTTTTGGTAGGGAATCTGATCACATGGGAATCTGATCAGGTCTCTATTCAATGATTTGGAGGTACAATTTTCTAACTCTGATGGAGATGTGATGTGATAACAGAGCACTACCTTCATTGCCAACAACCCAACATTTCACGAGAGAATGAAGCATGTAGATGTTGATTGTCAATATATCAGAAATATTATTTAGAAGGGGCTACTATATATAACACTAGTTATTTCTGAGGAGTAGATTGCAGATATTCTTATCAAATCCTTGGCCAGGTCTTTATTTGATTTGTGTATCAAAGCTGAGTATGATAGATATTTACGTTTCAGCTTGAGAGGGAGTATTAACATATGCACTTATTTTATATAAAGGGTCTTTCGCTATCTTTATTTCTTGTACTGGTGTTATATCAAAACTTTTTCACCTAGCCATTATATAAGGAGAGGTAGAGTTTAATAATAGAATTATCTCATTTTTTCCAATTATTTTTATATGAACTCAGTGGTGATAAACTACTTTCTAGAGGGTTCTAGAATCTTAGTTGTCTTCGATTTTTTGCATTTTTTGCCTTATTTTTTTTTATTTTTTGGTTGTTAGATACGTAAAAAGAATGGAAAGAGAGAAGAAAAGAGAAGTGAGAAAAATTTTAAAAAGAAAAAATAAAAAATGAAAAGAAAGAAAAAAAAAAAGAGATAGAAAATGAGTAACAAAAAAGAAAAGGTAAAAAGAAAGAAAATGAAAAAAATGAAGAAAAGAGGTGAAGCTCTTCTCTATGGATTAAAAAAAAAAGAGAAAAAGGAAAAGAAGAGGAATTGTGTAGCACAAGTTATGTTTTCTATAGGTTTTAGTCTTCTTGTTCGGATCATTTACTAACTACTTGAGATCGTCTCTCATCTTTTAGTTAAGATCATCTTCCACTTTTGATTGAGATCATTTCCTACTATTGGTTGGGACCATCTTTTGCTATTTGTCCATCTACTTTACATCTCCCACTAGAAGATGTGTTGAGTAAGGGCCAGTTAGTTTTGTCTAGATAACAAGGTGGAGTTTGATAAACTCCAGGTCCAACAAGGTGGAGTTTGATAAACTCCAGGTCTACGGGGACTGTTGAGAGAAATTAATTGTGTTTGATGGATATTTTGTAATTTAGTCCCATGTTATGTATGCAGGGCTTTGAAAGACACTGGGTACCTATATAAAGGCTCATCTACCTCTCATTTGTTTCTCAAGGAGAAATAATAAAAAGCTAGCCCTTGAGTCTTCTCCCTAGTTTTTTCCTTCAGAGTTTTCCACACAAATCAAGCTATCCTTGTGCTCTTTTAATGCCATGATTCTATATTTTATATTCTTGAACACAGTTTATGAAATTGGACGAGGAAGTTGCAGGAAAGCACATTAAGGAGTTGTCTGGGTACGGGGTTGAATTAAATGTTTAAGGCTAATCAAGTAGCTTTTTTTTTTTTTTTGAACAGAAAAGGATGGCTAATGGACGAAAGTATCCGCTGTCAAAATAAAAAAGTAGTGGTGCAAAAGGGCAGCCCTGATGCACTCCTTGCTGTAGCTACATCTAAGACCCATTAGAACAACCATTTACTAAGATCGAGAAAGATGTCGTAATACATTGCTTCATCTAACTAATCTAGAAATTAGAAAACCCCCTTCTCCCTTCTCCATAAAATCTGCCAGAGATAGGATGAGGAGACAGAATCATACGTCTTAAAGAAGTTCACCTTCTAAAGGAAAGATCGTCTTCTTGACCTCTTCCAAGATGCGACATCTCCTCAACTAAAGTGAAAGACTCTTGTAAAGATTGCCAGCTAATGAAGCAGATTGAATAGGGCTGATAAAGCAAAGGAGTACAAGATGAAGCCTATTTGCTAGGATGTTAGCAACAAACAAATATATTGCGTTGGATGGTACAATGGGATGATAATCATTAATAGAATCAGCCACCGCTTTCTTAGGTAATGAAAAAAAAGAATCTATTTAACTTCTTAAAGCCTTGGTTTTCCATTAAAAATTCCTGAAACATACTCATGAAGTGTCCTTTGACTAGATCCTAAAATTTCTTATAGAAAAGCACCTAAAACTCATCAGGCCCTAAGGATCCCTCTGCTTTGAGGTAGTGAACGGCAATTGCAACCTTGTCTTTTGTGACCATATGCATCGAATTTCCCCTCATCTCATCATCAATAGGAGGTAAATCCGAGGCAACTAGGCCCCATCTACGTAGCGGACACCTCATCGTATAGTTGTGGAAATGATGTCGGTGTATGTCTCCAATCCATGCCTTATTTGAAACCACCTCGTCTCCAACCCTCAGGGAATTGATAAGGTTGGACCTCCTCCTCGAACTTTCTACCATGCGGAAGAAGTAGGTGTTTGCATTTCTCTTTTTCAACCAAATCTACCTAGACTTTTGCCTTCACCTTCGAATCCTCCTGGTAAATCACCATTTGATACTGCCTTCTTGTATCTTGCCCTGCCTCTGTAAGATCCCTGTCATTCTCTGCCTGATCTGGGTTTGAAATAATTTGCAAGGCCTCTATGCGTGTCTTCTCCCTCATTTCTTTGACCTTTTTGAACGGTCAAGGCCGACCTCAGATGCTGTAGCTTGAGTGTAAAAGAACAAGTAGCAGATGAAGACTGAGGTACCTCCTCTTACTTCTACTAGACCAACTCCTCAAAATTGGGCTCTAGCAATCACGACTTCTGAAACTTAAAGTAGTTGCCATAGGGGGTCTCATTCATGTTCCAAACTAAAGGGTTATGGTGTAAAAATGGACGTGGTCTTGTAGTGACATCTACCATCTGGAGCCTCTCTGCTAAACTAACAAAACATAAAATTCTCTTGGACTTTGAGCTGGCCGAATTTCTTTACATGTAGGTAGTTCCTAGAGATCTGGATATCATAGAGCTCCAAGTCATCCACCAGGTCAACAAAGACATTAGTTGTCCTGCCCTGCCTCCTATCGGGCCTCTTCCACGAGAGTCATATTGAAAACCCCACCAATTAACCAGCCTCCCGTCAGCAAAGTTTGCTACCTGCTTGAGCTCTTCCCATAACTCAATAGGAGAGGAATCATCTCATGGCCCATAAATCGTAGTAACAACAATGGTAACCCCATCGGACGACCTCCTGAAGCAACTAGACAAAGGCCACTTGCTAGCCTTATTTGTAAGCACTTCGAACCATGTGTCACTCTAAGCAATGATCATACAACCAGATTTGCCAACTGAACCCACTGCTAAAAAAGCATTCATAAAGTCACCTTTAATTTCTCTTTTGAGCCCATCCTCAAAAGCCTTGACGAAGCCAATTTTCACTTTGAAATAATTTTCGCACAAGAAAATAACTCGTTGAAGTAGTAATCGAGCGGTGGAAAATCAGTTGTAAACAATTAAAATAAACCACTCAAGAAGAGTCGGTTGTGTCCTTAGGGAGGCACATGCCTGTTAAAGCTCACACACGTCGACAACTATATGTTCACTGATGATTTCCTCAAGAAAAATCTGCTTTAAATTGGCATAATAACAAATGAATCGATTGAAAGCGGATTATGCGAAAGGAGGTCATTTGCATAAACTAGCCACAATATTTAATTAATAAATTAAAAAATAAAGTTGTGGCAATGGCATTCACATGTAATAACTAATATCGAGGGAAACAGCGGATATTTTCGTCCTCTCATTGCACGCATGGCAGGCCACGGTTGGAGGTGAGGCTAACGACGAAGAATGAGTAGGGCGAAGGCTTCGCGATGGAGTTGTCGGCACGGACTGAGGTGGTCGGAGGCGATGGGTCGGCGAGGAGGCATGGTCGGTGGTGATGAGGAGTTGGCCATTGGTGTGAGGCAGTGGGCGGCGGTGGACGACAAGGCCTCGACGGCGAGCACGCTCTGGGCATGTTGATGGTGTTGGCGGTCGGAAAGAGTGATCGGAGTTGTATCAATGGTGAGATGGAGAGGTTGTGGTGTTGGGTTCCTTCGGGTGGAGGAGAAACAGAGGAAGAACGAAGGAGATGGAGATGGTGGTGGTGCATGGAGTTGGTGGTGTTGTTACACATGTTGAGTGGTTGAGGGCTGTCGCAGTGAGGTGATGGAGCAGTAGTAATCGTCGGTCTTCACAGGTGGCGGTGCGTGCTGTCACCACACGTGCCCGTGGTGAGTGAAGGTCGTCAAGGTCGAAAGGGAGATCTACGTAATGAGGAATTGAAGTCGCAATTGGTGGAGATCGCGATGAGGAGAATCGTGATAGGAGGAAGATGTTCCTCGCATGGCCGACGAGGAACATGCTCACGGTGAGTGGCCGAGCTTGCCGGCTTGGCGCGGCGGCTTGTCACCCCGTCGGCCTACGGTGTGGTGAGGCTCGGCCGTGGAGACCACAATGGTGGGCGAGGTACGGTGATGGAGCGGGCGACGTCTCCCCAAGCGTGGTTGCCTCCTTGCTTTTGTAGCTGTAGCTGCAACTGCCTCGACCAGATCCCCATTCCATGGCCATCAAAGCAGCGAGTAAAGTAGGAGGAGCATCGTTACTACAGTCGTTGAGGACAGGAAATGATTAATAAAATAAGAAAAAGAAATGGGGGTTATTTATTCATAAGCTCTCAAAAGAAATTTTAATTCAAATGAATGCATGTAATGCAACCTAAAAGATTAATTATTTCAATGCATGCTATGTATAGGAAACCTTAAATGCATAAATGCATGAAATTTGCATGAAAGCAAATCTATAAACTAATCTATTTACATACTAATTAATACTATGTATGTGTTATTATTAATCTAATGTCTAGGCACTAAAATATATAAATAGCTCACAAATATGGGCTCATCAAGTCTCCAATTTGATTTCCTTCAATAGGGCAAAATGGATCATCCTTCACGCCCTTAAGTAATGCAGGACAATAGGAGATCGGCCCTTGGTTGAAATCTTGAAGACCACACACTTTCCATGTGAGCACCTTAACTATGATGATTGGAAGCAAGACACCCCTGAACTTTCTATGCATGTGTCCTTGTTCCAACAACCTCAGCAATTCTACAGTCTACCTCATCTTGGTGTAGAGAATTTTGAAGGGGAAATAGTCTTTGTTATTCATAAAAGGAGAGGCCCTAGCCCTCTTTATATAGAGAGGCAAAGGCAAACATAGAAATCCAATTAAACACTTACTAAAAATAGTAAAGGTTAAATATGGAGATAGAATCCATAATTTTATTTCTTAACACTCCCCTACAAGTCAAGACACAGGAGACGACAAAGATTTGGATCCTTAAGGTAGTGAAGATCAACTCTTGTCGATGTGGTAGTCCCTTCTTTGTGTCTTCAACCCTGGGTTTTTCTTTTTGTACACCCTCATAGAGCTAGCATTGCTTGGTTTCTCTTGAGGTGCGTAAGAGCATTGCTCGAACTCGACATCTTGAGGTGGCTCTCGTCTTCAACTCTTTTGTCTTTCACTCAACATATAAGGACCCAACTAATAAGACTTGAAACTTGAGAAGCTACAGGCAAAGGCTCAAAAACAAAAACTCTAAAACATAAACTTAAGACTCAATTGGACTTAATAAGCAAATAACCCTAAAAATAAAACCTCTCCTTTTTTTCTAAGGAAATCAGATAGAGAGGGAAGAAAAACCCTCTTTTCTTGTTGCTGCGAATGCGCCCATCTTCCTCGCTGGGCATGATGCAAAAGTAACATGGAGGGGAGAGGAGAGGAGCCATCATGGGTTCCCTTTTCTCCTTCGTCTCCCCTTTCTTCCCTTTTTTTGTGTTTCTATTGTGGGCGACGACAAGTAGTGAAGTGTGGTGACGCTTCGGCGACGTCGAGGGAAGGTCAGACCACCTTGGTTCGATAGCGCAAGCTCCAAGGGACACGATGGTGCCCTCAAATCCTCGATTGAGCGAGATTTGAGAGCCCAAAATCACAATTTGAACCTCGTGGTTGACTGGTGGCACGGGAGCTTCTTTGGCTCGCCGGTGGTGACTCCGGCGACTGATGGTGATCGGAGGGGTTATGGTCGGTCGGTGATGGGTCGGTGATGCACCCGTCCAAGTTTGACGACGATCGATGTTGGTGAGGCCTTTTTGGCCAGTGACGAGTAGCAGCAGCAGCAGAAGAGGAAGCGGAAGAGTAGAAGAGGAAGAGAAGCTGTAGGAGAGGAGAGAGCCTCTCCGATGGCTCGCTGGAGGTTGGCGGCGCCGCCGCCGAAGGGCCTCCTCCCCCCTCTAGGCTTTCCTTTCCCAAACCTTAAACCACCAAGATCGGTAGCTTTGATACCGTGTAGAGAATTTTGAAGGGGAAATAATCTTTGTTATTCATAAGAGAGGCCCTAACCCTTTTTATATATAGAGAAGTAAGGGCAAACATAGAAACCAATTAAACACTTACTAAAAATAGTGAAGGCTAAATATGAAGATAGAATCCCTAATTTTATTTTCTAACAATTGGCATAACGCATTTTGATCACCTTGTGGCTACCCCTTTTTCTGAACTTCTTCTAGAAGAAAGACTTACAGAGCAATTGCTGCCTAGGAAAGATAGGTATGCAATCGGAGGACCTCCCATTATTTCGGAAGTGGGCTAATGTAGAAGAATAAGAGGCCGTTTGACTGGCTTATCTCACTGTTACACTAGAGCCAATCTCTTGAACTCCCATGGGCTCAGTAACATCCTCATTTAAGCCAAGTGACCTCATCACTATGGTGGCTGTACACTTTAGGGCCTTGCTCACTGTGACTCTGACATTCATCCATCGTTGCCTTTTTAGCAGGAGCCCTTGCATCAACCTAAATACATAAAGAAGGCAGAGCAGTAGGACTAGAAAAGGGCTTCATGTTGGGCCTATCAAAACTCTGGCGAAGGACATGACCAAAATTGGTAACAAGAGGAGGGGGAAGCAAGAATGTATTGGATTTGGATTTGAAGCCCCCTTGCATAAGCCCTGCCGAACATGGTAATTCAAGTCCCTTGTTCACAGTCACTTATGGTGACTCACCTGCCCCCATCGATCCTCTACCAAGCTTTGTTTGACAAACACAAGCCATCTTTGGCGGCAATGCACTACTAGTGCTTAAGGTGGAAACATTATTGTGGCTGTGGCCGACTAGAGTTGATGTCACAACCACCATTGAAGATAGTATTGTGGCACTCCCCTCCTCGAGAGCTCCAATTTCAGTAATCATATGAACCCCCACCAGTGGAGGGTCGCACCTAGCGAGCAAAGAAGGGGATGGGAGTCTTGCAATAAGAGAAAGGGAATGGAAGCAGAAGGGTGCCCCAAAACTGGCCCACCAGGAAACCCATTCCCAAAAGAATAATTAACATTTAGCCTACAAAGCTTTAATATACCATATCTAGGTCGGAATATGGATCTCGTTGCCCCTAAAGGACTTAAGTCCCTATCGCATAATTCTGGAGCATGGTCCACACCGCTTAAGTTTGGAGTGTGGTTCGAATGATGGTTGACTTCCCCCACGTCGCATGATCTCCCAAGAGGTAGCCGAGTTTGCATTTGAAAATTTCCTAATGTGGCATGTTGGTTCCCTACCTCCCGGGGTTGACCATTGTAAACCTTGTGATTTTTCGGTACCCAAACCTGCAAGTGTCATGGTTGCTGCCTCCAAGAGCTATCTACCATCACCACTATGATGGCTTTCAACGCCATGGGAGTCGAAACCACCTCCATGAATGATCAAACCTACATAAGGACCTTGACCAAGATGATCCAAGACGAACCTCTGATAAAAAGGATTAGGTGATGGGGAATCACAGTGAGGTTCGTCACTTCGACTATCGCTTGCACCCATATGAGATGATCAACATCCAAGCTAACCGTCTACAAGCCTTCAATCGCGAGAAGTGTTAGGATTGAAATGGCATCATCTATTATGGGGTCCTTTAGGTCCTTCATATAGGAAGCAACCCAAGGGACAAAGCATATACAAGGACCAAAAAGAAAATAGCAGGGACTGACATGTAAAGATTGAAATGTAAAGACAATTATTCTAAGACTCCTTAAGCTGGAGCATAAGCATTAGACATGCTCAGCTTGGTGGAAAGATACTCTAACTATTTTCGTGGGAGAGCCTTCGTGAATATATCTGCAAGTTGGTCCTTGGTAGAAGTATATGGAGTAGAAATCTTGTCTTGTAGCACTGCATCACGAATGAAATGGCAATCCACCTCGATATGTTTGTCTTTTTATGAAAGGTTGAATTATTAATAATGAATGTAGCAGCTTTATTATCACAATACATTACTATGGCTCCTTGGACATTCACTCCAAAATCATGCAATGAAGATTTTACCTAGAGAAGCTCACATGCTGTGTGGGTCATAGCTTGGTACTTAGATTTTACACTCGACCGAGAGACAACCTGCTTTTTACTTTTCCCTGTCATAGGATTGCTCCAAAAAAAAATACAAAAAGTTGTAGTAGACCATTGGTCGTCATGAGCCCTTGCATAATCAACATCAGAATATTCTAGTATGGAAACTTCCCCATAAGCTCTGTAGCATAAGCCTTTTCTAGCTGTATTTTTTAGATATCATGACACTAGCAACACTCCTGACCAATGTACCTCCCTTGGAGCTAGCATAAATTGCCTTAAACGATCAATAACAAATGCAATATCTGGTTTAGTAATAGTCAGATACATCAACTTGCCAACCATGGCCTTATATCTAGTTACATCCTTAAAAGGATTTTCATTATCCACAAATTGAAAAGAAGGATCAAGTGGTACTTTAGTAGGTTTGTATTTTATCATACCCACATCACATATTAAGAACATACTTTCTTTGAGACAAAATTATACTGTTGCAAAATTAGGTGGCACGTGGTAGAGGACCCACAGGGGCCGGCGGTCATGGTTCAAGGGACAAATTTTGGTGTCTTTTCTTAAGTTGCAAGTTTGGTTATTTTTAGTAAAGTTGTTTTAGGAAAATATGTTGAGATTTGTTTTTTTAATTAACAATAAGATCTTTTCTTAAGAGATAAGATCTTTTCTTATCAGGGATAAGATCTTTTGTTTCCAATTGTAGGGACATGTTCTCTCTATAAAATGAGTCTTTCCTTGTATTCTATTTTGAGCAATACAAATATATCTAACAACTCAAGGCTCCTCTCCTCTCTCTTTCTTCCTCTCAACCGCCGACCACCTTGGCTGACCATCACCACCAATGCCAGCCATTAGCTTGCCGGTGTGCTCCTCCATGCCTCCAGACGACACACGCGTGGATAGTCCACACGTGGACTATTTTCTCACGCCAAGTAGAGCCTCCACGCTCCATGTTGTGTCAATTCTTGACATGGTATCATAGCCATCGGTTTAGGCTTTATTGTAATGTAGGTATCTCGACCACACGTTGGTGGTTCTCGCATCCAAGAAGTCATTCTTGACAAATCTAGAGCCTTACGCGGAGAAGGAAGACTAGAAGATGACAGAATCAACCATAATGGTCAGAGACACCACGCTCGGTCCCAGAGAAAGCAAGGTGGTTGTCTCCGGAATAACTGTCAACTTAAGTGGCGCTTTCAACTATGTCTTGTGGGCTTGCGCCTTCAAATCATTTGGATTCCATCTTTACTTGAGAGTTTATATTTGATTTGTGGTCTTTAATTTGAAACAACTTAAAAGCGGATGAGCCAATAGGACCACATTGAACTAACTTGGACACTAATGAGTCCAAAAGTTAGTTTGTGAGGCGAGTCACCTTGTGGACCGCCTACCATAAATACTACATTGAAAAGACAGGTTAAAATTTACAAAGAACACATCAAATAACCTGCATTTGGCTTGAAACTACTGAGTAGTTTCAACCTCTCTTGCAAAACCTGGTGTCTAAGGTTGCGGGGTAGTGTCAAATGACCGCGGCTGCGGGGTAACGGAACCAAAGGCGAAAGCCGAAGGAAGAACCTTCCTCGTAGTCCCCTCGTAACTAGCCTGGTCGGGTTAGCTTGAGAGGCGGGAATTCCTTGCAGTCGGTCTCTCGTCGAATTTTCTTCAACTTGAACTTGAACGAAAAATCTGGTCAACTAATTTCAAGGACCAATTTGATTACAAGGCCCTTGCCTTGTTTTGCCATTAGTCCCTTGTAACTAGTGTAAGGTCACTAGGACCCTTCTGGTGTCCTTTGACCATCTTAATCATGGACCAATACTCCTTCTCGTCTTACCATTATCAGGGTTCTCCTACCCCAACGTCTTATGGGTGGGAGATTGCTCCTCATTATTCAGATACGCATGCTCCTCAGGCCTGGGACATACCCACCTCAACCTCTTGGACATCCACACAGATCTTGCAACGCTTAGAGACTCTCCATGTGGGATCGAGATCTCATCATGATGACTGATCATCTTGATTAGTCCCACCAAAGGTAGGCTCCTACATCTCACAAGAACCCTCAGATCGCCGAACTGATTCAAATAGTCCAGGAAGAAAAAGAGGTTAGAAAGAGGGAATATGAAGACTTAAGAAAAGAAATTCAAGATGAAAAACAAAGAACCCAAGACATCACCTCTAGGGTCCTTGAATTTGAGCCACTCAAGGTTAAGGAATCAACCGCAACCTATAATTGCACTGAACCCAACCACTACCCTTCTGATTCCCCAGACTAAATATATTATAACCCTCCATCTTTCCCGAGACTCGCATCTGAGACCATGTCCACACAGATCACCACTAGGGAGCCACCAATAGACTCGCAACTACTTCTCAGACTGCAACAAACAACAACAAAGTACAAGGACACAGTTGTGAGATATCTACATCAAATCCAAATCACTACTGATCCAGGGCACAGACAGACTTTGATTGCAACCGAAGAATCTCTAATGGAAGCCCTTAAAGAACTAGAATCTGTGGCTAGGATGAATCAACAAACTTGCACACTTCAAGATATACTCCTTTTGCAGTACCAAGTTCAGACTAGCCTAAAGGATTTTAAGGAACTTAAGACGACTTTTAGGGATTGTTCAACTCACATGCCCAAAGTAGATGATGTAGGTGATTTTCAAGTGAGAGATGAGATATCGGATCGAATTAAGGGAAATGCTCTTGGCATATCTGAAAAGAAATTAGTTGAGAGCCCTAGCCTAGAAAATAGTGAGGAAAGTCCCATGATCGATTTTCAATCTAAAAATCCTGAATCTTTGGAGATAGAGATAGAGGATCATGACTCCCAAGACTTGGTACATTATGAGACTTGGGTATATACACTTAATGAGGCCTATGATTTGGATTATAAGAGATCTGAAGTGGAATTGACTAAACCCCTCATGACAAGCATAGATGATAAATATATTGAAATCCATGAGGATAATTTTGAATTACCAGAGAATCCAATCGAAGCTGAGAAAGAATCTACTAAAAACTTCATTTCTGATTGTCAAGATAATTTGAAAAATCTGGAGGAATTTTTAGATTAGGAGTCAGACGAATTTATCACATCTTCGCTTTTGGATATTGAGGATTTCACTAAAGTCACAGAGCAGAAAATGAAAGAATTCGAGGCTTTTGTGTATTATGATTCTTCACACCTTAAGGAAAATAAATTTCCGCCCAGTACGTTTGAGGATTCACACCACAAGCAGAATTTGGGTGATCCGTATGAGATTCCTGATCAACCCAAGGATGAGAATGATTTGGGTGAAAATACAACTGTTAGGATGGAACACAAAATCATATTCGACACACCTACTCTACAACCATCAACACCCAGATCCAATCACGAAATGGTTCTTTACATCATTTTGATTACATCACACGGGTCCCTCCATTCCTGTTTCACCACCTTCAGGACTCGTATGACTGGTGTCCCACTCCGGATCTCGCACGACTGCTACTTGCTCCCTATCACTCTAGCACTCGGATTTATTTCTCTTGTAGCACCTGGCTACAACTTGTTCTAGGCCTTGTGATTCTATTCTGCCGACCTTGTGACCTTGGTATTCACGGGAAACTACTATATAGTCGTGGCCCGTTGATGAGTCTCCTGCAGTCATTGATCCATCTGATGAGTTTTGCCCAGCTGGAGGTGTTAAACTCAACACGTATACATATATGCATACCATGTATACATAGCATATTTCATTTTCACATAATGTTTTGTATATTGTTCTGCATATTGTGTATGGCATTGCAGCAATGGCATGAGCTGAATGATAACTCAGAAGCAGTTCCAGGTGATTTCTATCCACATACACCTGGGCTTATTTCTTTTATTCATGCATGAGGACATGCAAACACTTAGGCATGGGGGGGTAGTTCATAAAAAACTGAAAATTTTCTGCCAACAATTGGGGGGATTAGATCGTTTTATCAAGAGGTTTTATTAAAGATTTATTCTTTAGTAAATTCCTAGACTCAGAATCCAGTATAATTTCATACTTGCATGTAGATTTTGCAATGGATCCTTTGTGAAAATCGATAGACATTTCTAGTTTGTTGAAAAGAACACTTCTTCTCCTGAACCCTTGGACAGCAATCAGGGAGTCAGGTGAACTATCTTCTAGTAGATTCACCAAAACATATGTGAGGTGAGAGTAGAGAGTACTGGTGCTCTAAGGCTAGTATAAAGAATCTTTAATAATTGAATAATGACACTTGGAGTTGGGCATAGTTTTTGCTCTCAGTTCTTGCGTACTACATTTGTGAGAAATTCCATACGAGAGCCACCAAATAAGGCAGAAACACAGAAAGCGGGTTCTGATAAAACTGGGACTGAGGTGGATGGTCACGACCGTCCTCTACAGAATCCTCGGCTGAAGGAGGGTACAGATGTCAATGTCAGAAATACGTCGTCTTATCCGTCCCCTACCCGGTGCCGAGAAGAGGTACTTCCACCGAATAAGCTACCTAAAATCCTCTTGGTCATCCTAAAATTCCCCAAGAATGCCTTACATATAAAAGTACGTATGTCGTGTTATGTTGTGCTAATAAATACAGTAGTATGTCGTGTTGTGGCATTGTGCCAATAGATTTGCATACAAAAGAATTGTTTGCTTGAAAAAAAAAAAGAGAGAAGAAAAAAAAAACAAAAGAAAGAAGAAAAAAAAAGAAGAAAAAAAGGGCGTTATGTAAAATAGTTACATAATGTGAGTCAAGTTAAATGTTTTGAAATATTTTGAGGCAAAAACACTTACCACCCTCAAGAACCGCCAAATACAGCTTTAACTTTTTCTGTATTTTTGACCGCCTGAATACGGGCTGAGAAGTCTGACTTAGTCGTAGGGTTATCAGAACCTAATTAAAGTGTCATGCCATGTGAGACCACCAAATATATTTGCAAATCTGGTGAGATGTGAGATCAAGAAGAAAAAAAAAAGAGAGAGGAGTACAAAAGATTAAAGAGAGCATAGTTTTTCCAGCCCCTCTCTAAGTTGATTTATTCAATAATCTGGAAATCTAAATTCTGAAATACTAGTATCTAAGAAGCACCAGAAGAGAGTGAGCCACCAAATACAATCCAGTTAACTCAGACATCTCATACCCAAACCAAACACCGGGGCCAAAATCAGAAAATATTTTATAACCATGAGAGAAGAGGTTCGCTTGCCCGCTAGAATTTTACCAGGGGTCAAGTACAAGTTTTAAATGTATATTGAGTCTTTGCTTGGATCCATTGCAGAAGCTACTACATTATATATTCATAGTTATCTGGATTCTGAATTTTTGGATGCAGCAAAAAGAAATAAATCTTTAGTTTAACTCTTGGTAAAATGTATTCGGTCTTGCACTTGTTAGGGACTAGCAAGATTTAGGCATGGGGGTATGATTGTGCAGCAATCATAGGCCCTAACTCGCCTGAATTAAGCCAAAACTTAGCTTAACATGAACATTCTGCATGCATATGCATTGTATTCTGCATCGTAGTTGATAGATGTGTTTTATGTATTAAACTATGTTATTTGAGAGGTATTAATGATGACAGGTAATCCAGGACTGTAGATGACCAATCCAACCTTATGGATTTGTTCGGAATAACGATGGGAGTCTAACGCATCCAAGATTGCATCAATCAGACTCCCGTGGCACCCCAGGGAGCCCGTAGAAGAGCAAGAGCCAAGGGGCAAATTGAAGAAGATCTGGGCCTCAGATGACAAATCCAACCGTACGGATGGATCCGGATCGACGTTCGCAGTCCAACGGTGCAGAAATCAACTTAATCGGAGGCCTACGTCATCAGATGTAAAGAGAAGAACGGATGGCTATGATGGCGCCACGTGGCACCATCGCAGTCGCCCCTCGCCACGGCCCCAACCCCTGAAGGTGCCTTGCCTTGCAGCGTGGGCCGTTGGATGTTCATCCAATGGCCACGAACGTGCCACATCGCCACTTAGAATAGATTAATATAAATATAATTAAGCATATATAACAAAGGCTGTGCATGGCGCAATGGCTCGCGCATGCGCTCGCGTATACGCGGGGTGCGGGTTCGAGCTCGACACTGCGCAGAAATTGGTGGTCGGCTGCTAGAGGGTGTGGGCTAGCGTGGATGCGCGATTGGAGGATGTAGAGCGCGCCATGTGGCGCGATTAGAGTGCACTGCGAGCGGTACGCGGAACTGCGCGGGTTGCTGCGAGATCTGGAAGGTGCGAGAACTGTGCGTAGGATTTGAATGGTGTGATGAGCGTGCGTTTAAGCTGTCTGATTGCAAGATCGGACGGCTAAGATGATGAGGCGGGATTTGAAGATCAAAATGCGAAGAAGCGGTGCGAGCGCGTGGGAGTCGTGCGATGCTGATTTGAGGGCGTAGAGAGCGCCACGTGGCAGCACCAGAATAAATCCACCAAGAAGAAGGATTTGAGGAAGGATTTGTACGAGAAAAAAAGTTATAAAAGAGAAGAAAGGCCTCCCTTTGAAAAAAACAACTCTCAACTCTCTCTCATTCTCTTCCTTCTTCTACCTCTCTTCTTCCCGTCTTCTCTGCATTTCCGTCTGACGAATCCGTTAGGCCACCTTGTCGGATTACCGCTGCTCTCAACCTCTTCAAAAGGCCACCACGAACCACCCGTGGTGCCCTTGTTCTGTTATATAAGTAGTTTACGTTCATGTTATAATTTATTTCATTCCATGTATGCAATTCATAATGTGATATATATATTGTGGTTCATTATCTCTACTATTTACTAATTAGATTTAGAATAAGTGCATGAAATCAAAAGCGTTTTTTTGCCTCCCTGTGATCGACTGGACTCCCATCTCCATTAATTTTATTTGTCGAGACGTATTTCGTGCTATACTACGACGTATTCATCTTTTACGCGATCTACACCCCAAACAGGAGGTGCTATAATTCAAGGATGATAAGAAGAAATTCGAGAAGGAGAATTACATCGTCATGAGCTGGCTCATGAACTCGATGGATCTGTCCATAGTCTCGAATATGTTTTACAAAAAGAGCGCATTTGAGATTGGATGACCCTTGAGAAGAGGTATGCCTAAACCTTAAACAACGCTCACATCATCGAGCTTTACACTAGTATTTGGATAGCCAGTCAAGAGATCTTTCCTTGACAATACTACGAGAAGATGGAGGCATTATTTGAGGAGTTGGAGATCTACGAGCCTTTCTGTGTGACAAGCAAGGGGAGACATGAACAGTTTGGCAATCTGCCAAGTTTTTATCAGTATTGCATTCCTGTTATCGAGCCGCTCGTGATTAGAGCCTCGCTTCAGAAGGGAAGATGGATTTTGAGATTATCTTTTGTCGTCTCCTCAAGATGGAGATCCTCGAGGAGGAAGACACGCTAATAAGAGGCGAGAGCTCTGCACTTGTTATTCTAAAAGAATGTGTGGGACAAGGGTGTGGACGTGGACTTGGTTGCGTCTACCCGAAGTGCCAACACTGTGGCTGCAACAATTATCCACAAGACAAGTGTTGGAAGAAGTTTGGGAGGCTACCATGTGGGGCTACTAGCACCTCTCGTTTGGACTCCTTAACTCAAGAAGACCTTGAGAAGTTGCATGCTCTTTTGAGAGAAGACAAGTCCACGGCGGCTGTCGTGATGACTACTCAAGTTGCCATCGAAGCAACGACTCTGGAGGTCGCAAGAGGATTCACCATCAACTTGTCAAAAGAGAAGACAAAGAGCTTGGCTCTCGAAGAAGATGAATGGTGGGACATCTAGCCTCACAAGTGGAAGATCAAGTCGTCGGCCTCACGGCCTTCGACTTGAGGGGGTGTTGGGAAATAAGGATGGGTCACGTGGCAGTGCCACGTGGCATCAGTAGAGGGCCAACAGGGGGCTGGCAGTCATGGTCCAAGGGACCAATTTTGGTGTTTTTTTTTTAAGTTGCAAGCTTGGTTATTTTTAGTAAAGTTGTTTTAGGAAAATATGTTGGGATTTGTTTTTTGATTAGAGATAAGATCTTTCCTTAAGAGATATGATCTTTTCTTATTAGGGATAAGATCTTTGTTTCTAATTGTAGGGATATGTTCTCTTTATAAAAAGAGTCTTCCCTTATATTCTATTTTGAGTAATACAAATATTTTTAACAACTCAAAGCTACTCTCCTCTCTCTCTTTCTTCTTCTCAACCGCCGGCCACCTTGGCCGACCATCACCACCAACGTCAGCCACCAGCCTGCCAGTGGTGCTCCTCCACGCCTTTAGACCACACGTATGGATAGTTCACATGTGGACTATTTTTCCCACGTCAAGTAGAGCCTCCAAGCTCCATGTTGTCAATTGTTGACACCATTTTGCAAATGATGTACCTCAATGCCCAGAAAATAGTTGATCTATCCCGGATCCTTAGTAACAAACTGTGAATGAAGGAAGGCCTTGGTATCTTCAATGCCACCCGTATCACTGCCCGTTAGCAATATATCATCAACATGTACAATAAGAATAACTGACCTAGACTGAGTATGGCTAGAAAACACAGAATGATTTGTAGAGGATTTGGAAAAGCTAAACTCCTGTACTGCCTCGCTAAACTTGTCACTTAGACTGTCGCTTGCACCCATATGAGATGATCAACATCCAAGCTGGCCGTCTTGCAAACCTTAGATTGAAATGGCGTCATCTATTATGGGGTCCCTTAGGTCCTTTATATAGGAAGCAACCAAGGGACAAAGCATATACAAGGACTAAAAAGAAAATAGGAGGGATTGAAATGTAAAAACAATTATTCGAACAAGAAGTTTGAGTTGAGGGCTTCCACAACCTCCAAGGTATGGAGGTGTAGTAAAATTCCTTGCAACTGTACATCCACCTCCTTCGGCGGAGGTGGTCGCTCTAGAACCGCTCCGTTGTGCACACAGGCCCCCTCCATTTAATCTCACCACCTCCAATGATGAACATTTGGAACCGCAGTAGCTCTAGATCCTCAATGGAGCATCCAAATAACAGAAACTTCCCTTCATCGGGCATCGAGAATTTGAAGGCAGATGAGTTCAAGTAGAACAACTCCAAGGCCCTCAAACAACAACACGCAATAGAGAAGCCTTGGTGATGTCCGCCACCAAAGATCCCACAAGAAGTTCATGAACGGCCTGAACGGTGGGAGACCACAGTGCAGGGACAGTCAGGACAGGAGCTGCACCCCTGGCAGACTCCTTCAAGGTTGGCTTTGCACTCGATGGAGCATCTCTTATCAAACACGACCACTGAAAGTGATCGACTCCCTTGCACCTAACACACGATGGGATCCCAACACATCTTTGCCGGATGACCCCATTCACGCGAATGAAAGCAGCAGATCCTCTTAGACATGATTGCTGCAACCTCCGAGCTTCTCCTTTAGCGCCTACTGCTCACTATTGACCATCCACCACCGCCATTCCCACCACCTTCTGGATGCTCCTTACTGCTCATCACACCTTCCAAAAAAACTAATCAAGTAGTTGTAAGAATATATAAGCCTAATATTCTCAAGAACCAAATCATAAATAATTAACAAGTACAAATGGATGCCTATCTCATGTATCATCTGTAGCAAGACTATGAAAGAATGCTAGTAACAAGAAGGTTAGGAATCGTGAAATAGTGTATTAATCAGATCACCTTCGCCCAGCTCTGAGGTTGTGAATCCAAAAAAGTATCCCCAATTGTGGACTTACTGGGGGAAAAGTTATGACTTGAAATTGAGATTTTTTTCATGAATTCAGGAATCCACTTTATCAAGGATAATGCCTTCTGTCTCGGGTTATAAACCTACTTTAAGTATATAAATGGAATCTTTGTAAGAAATAATGACATTTACAAAAGAAGGATCTATAACCTCCATGAAAGTTATTTCTAGAGTAGGCTATAATAAAGTAGGTAATTGTGAGTTCATCCTTCCATGCCTTTGAGTCTTTGACTTGCTTCATCTTATAAGTATGCAGGTAAGATCACTGAATTAGTCTCATAAGCAAAAGAAATGGAGGTGCAATCCAAACAATCCGACCCAATGACTTGGTATGAGATCCCGTATATTGAAATCAATGTGAAGGTTAAGTCCTTAATCCTATGAAGCAGTTTTAGAGGGGAGGTACAAGCTATATCTCAGTACTAGTCTCATCTCATAGCTGCCTACCTACCTAATGCAGCTAGATTGGAAGTTTTCTTCCTTCCTGAGTTAATCCATTATTCTTGACTTCATTGTGTTGTTCCAATCTCCATCCCTCTCTAGGAGTTGGTTTTTAAAGGATGGTTTTCAGAAGCCTACTTTCATCTCATTTTGTCCATGTGGAAAAATAGTGAAAAGGCTTCGATAAATGATCGTTAAGAGAACATTATGATGGGAAGTGTTCTTTAGGGATTGAAGTTTTGAGTTTGGGGAAAGAGGTCATTATTTCTTTTAGGTGAATGACTTTCTTTCTTAGTTCATGTGGGTGTTTTGAAGGCTTGTTTCCTTGCACTTCCTATCTCCTAGTTTTGTGGTTGAAAAGGTTGTGAGGATTGATGTATTGATGCCTTGAATTAAGAAAGGATAGGGATTCAATTGGAATTGTTGAATAGAAAGGAAACGGTAGATTGATCTTTGAGTGGGGTTACGTAGAAAGATGCTATGCTAGACCTTAGATG
Source organism: Thalassia testudinum (assembly GCA_037157565.1). Taxonomy (NCBI): domain Eukaryota; kingdom Viridiplantae; phylum Streptophyta; class Magnoliopsida; order Alismatales; family Hydrocharitaceae; genus Thalassia; species Thalassia testudinum. The sequence goes on along the minus strand of JAZHRO010000040.1, from coordinate 5,462,611 downwards.
TTTGCAAAATAGGCTAAATCCTAAACAAAAATAAAAAATTCAAAACAATTGGGACTTTTTTGGAGATTGGATGCAATTAATAATTCATGATCTAGTATGTAAAAAATGAAATCTTCATTGTTGATTCTACGAGAATTTTGATAAAAGTACTTCATTTACTACTCTTCCATGAAAGTTCAATTTTCCTACAATGTATCCTCATTTTTAGCAACCAATCTCTTTGTTTTTTAGGAAGAAAAGAAGGGGTTAACAAGAGATGTTAGCTCCAAAATTGCATTCTGTAAAGGAGCTAATTGTAACCAATCTTGATTAGAGAGAGCCTAGTCCAATAACCCTTTTATCCTTCCATGCCCAACTGTGTGTTTATTCCATTGTCCAAGAGTTTCCAATTGAGTAGACATCAGTAAGTGAACATTAATGCATGCCAGCCTACGAGTGGAATGGACTCCACCAGCTTTAGAAGTAGAAAGTAGAAGTCTATGTCAATACCCTCCAATGAGCTTCCACCGGTTGCTTGATTGCCATCCCAATTGATGAGTGCCCCTTCCTTGGCAGATGGTGAAATTCTTTTACGTTCTTCGATTCTTTCTTTGTTTTCATCTATGTAGATGATCATTTTAAAAAGGCCTGGTAGACCACATTTCCGGAATCTCTCTCTATATAGGTCCACCAAGGGACATTAACTCAATCTTTGGTCAACCTACTTGTCTTGTCACTGAAGCCTATGGGAATAAAGATGGATATAAGAAATGGAATCAGCCAATAGTGTCCGCCAGGGGTGGACCTATGTTCTTAGGTGGGGCATGTGTCCCGCCTATATTGTGGAAAAAACTAGTGGCATGGTCATCATTTTCAAAGGAAAGAACCAAAAAAGGATGCCCCCTTCCCTATTGGTAAATTAATCTATGAATGGCATGGGGGTGGGAACGATCACGTACATCACGTAGTGATGGGGAACTCTACCCATTTTGTCATAGTGCCATTTCTCATATTTTTTCAAGAAAAGAAAGGTTTCCAAAATTGATTCTTGATTTCCAATTCCCTCTCACAATCATACAGACTCGGAACTTCCCCATCCTAGTCACATCACGTGCTCCTTCGAGTTGGACTCTTACACACCATTTTGATCCCCTTCACTCTTGCTTCCATCCTCATCCTCATCATAACTCCTTATACATTGTTCTTAATTCCATTGTGAGGTCATGAAATTTCTTATACATGGCTTGAAGGATATATTGAAATCTATTGTTTATTTTTGTTTTGGTTGTTTTGTTGCTTGGTTGTATTTTTGTTGTTTTTGAGTTTTTGATTCTTCTCATTTCTATGAGGTTTAAAATTAGGGAGATGATGTTGGTATTTGAATTTTAGAAAAAAACTTTGATTTTGATTTGTGATATTAGTAAATCAGTGCTTAATAAGAATAATGATTAAACATATATTTATTGGTGGAAGATATTGGACATGGTTGTGGAATCTGTTCATTACATGGGAGAGAGAACAACATGAGCAAACCTCAAAGTTATTAAGACTATTGTACAAAAGGAAGAAAAAGAAATTTCCTTTTCCCTCCTTGCATTTGGTATGCTCATACATCGTGTTAGTACTGAAATACAAAAAATTAAGGACATTGTTACTGTGCCTTCCCTTTCCAAAAATCCTAGGTCCGCCACCAGTGTCCACCTTGGTAGGTCATTTATCTTCCAATCTACTTAAGTTCACTTGGGGAATCCCATCCATGTTTGGTTGACTACGCCCATAATGGAACTAGAAAAGATGCTATTTCTTTCTCAAAATGAAGTTCTATCTTGTTCTTCACACTTTGAGGCCTCCTCCTTTGATGATACTGCAAGCAGCCTCTAATAGGGCTTATGGAGTAGGACTTGATAGTGCGTATCATAAATAGAGTAGCTAAGCAAAATCTACCTTTGCATAGATCGTTCCTTTTGTTGTGAATGTTGTTTAAGGTTTTTGTCCACATGATAAAAAGGTATTGTACCTTGTGGTAGATTTTAGTCACAGTACATTCACTATAAAGACTATTCATTAAGATTTTCTACACAAAATATACCTTTTGCTTTTTCAAATAGGTAACCCTTGAGTGGTCTAATGATATAACCAATCGCTTTTGCATATTTTCGTTTCTCACTATAGAAAATAACCATAAATTCACTTGTTGGACACAATAGTGTGCCATTCTTTTTGTCTCGATGCATAAAACAAGCAAACCACAAACACATAGTTATGCATGTCCACCCTTTCAACTAAGGCTAGTTTTGTAGCAAAGCATCAGCTACATATTTTCCTTTTGATAGTTCACCAACCATTAACACTTAGGTTACTTGAGGAGCTAGCTTAACCCCGGTAAAAAACCTCCCTTTGGAACAACCTAAAGGAGTAATTAATCTCTACATGGGAGAAAGGTTCCCACATTTAGGGCACCATGAGTTGCTTCGCTGAGTAGATTATCCTAAGTGCAAACCTTGTTATGGATCAACTTCCATAGGGGCAATTCACCTCTCCACAAAAAAATGCTCCCATGACATGGGTAATTCAGTTTACAACAATATTGCACCAAGTAGTCGATCTTACAATGAATAATGTAGCAAATAGCAATCCCATAGCCTTCTCTTTCATGAAAAATATCAAAGTTAAAGCAGTATAAAATAAAGTGAACTTTTCTTAATAACTTCCCTTTCAATAATGAAATACTACCTCTTTCAAGAACAAATGAGGTACTAAGAGATAGAGATGAACCTTACTAGATCAAGCCTCTTGGAATCACTTAAGAAATGCATATTGAAGAACTAAAGCACATTTGAGACCTTAGCTTGAAAATACTCTCCAATCTTTTGAAAAGAATTCTGAATTTGAGCATTGGAGTAAAAATAGGAGAGCAAAAGAGGCATCCTTCTTCTTAAGATGTTTATCTTTTGCATGCAGAAAGTGAAGGCGTAAGGTCCTATTAATAGAGCTTATATAGCATCGGAAGTTTTAATGCACCTTGAGAACTGTTATAAAACAAGGTTAATGGGTAGTTAAGCATTTCGGGCTTCCAAGCATAACAGGTTTGGAGCAGGATACAGGTGGATTCACTTGCTTGTGTTCAAACCTGTGCAGTCTATGGTTCATATGGTATACGGACATGGATTGGTATTTGTTGGAATCTAGTTCTAAATTGTTTGAATTTGGTGTTACTAAAACAATGTGATAATTGGTTATTTGTAGAGACTAACAATTGCAGGACTTAAAGTTAATTCCAAACTCAATGGAGCTGCACTTCCAAGCTCAAGGAAGTTCATAAACATTGAAGTGCATCATTGAGGCCGAAAGATTAAGACATCAAGCTTCAAGCTAGGAGACTTATAAAGAGTTTAAGTTTTTAGTTTTCTAGACTACATATGCCTCCTTGAGAGATTACATTAAACAACCTAAAGTCAACTTAGAGATAATTAATATGTCAGATTATCAATGGTTTCAAAAATCGAGTTCTAAATTAAAATTACAATTCAGAAAATAGGGCTGAATTCTGGTTGTGAAGTTTCACTATCGGTACACTAGCCAGAATCAACCACTTAGCTCAACTCCTAGTACTCTTCTTCAACTTGCCAGGCTAGACTTTGAAAACCTATCTGTTAGAGGTTTTAATTTATACAAATATAGATGTTAAGGCCATCACTGGACTAGTACCGGTACTCAAGTTTTAATCAGTACTTAGCATAGTTGGCACCAATTCGTACCTGTATAAGCCTTCACTATCGTTACAAGTGCTTGTTATGGCTTATTCAGATATGTTGAGTTATTTTGATTGTATGCCAATTTAAACTCTAAAAGCTAGTGCTAGACCATTGAGTCTCTGGAGCCTATAAATAGGCCTTCATACCATCCCTTAGGAGCACACAAGCCTAAGGCAATTTACTCTACAATACTCTTTCTAGTCGTCCAACACCCTATTTTATCTCTCTGGAGGCATGTGCACTTCAATTCTTATTCCTCCTAGTGTGACTAGACAGGCTTTCTCAAGCCTTTGGCATAATTGTTTTAATTGTATTGTTGGGAGGAGGCACTAGGAATTGTTGTGAACATTTATTTTTGTGCTTGCACCTTAGTTAGCACCTTGTACATCTTTTTTCAGCTTTTTGATTGTATTGTACTTTGGTTGAGGTAACCGATCAATTACCTTAGAATTTTTGTTGGTGGATTTTAGCTCTCTCTAAAGAGGAGAGAACTTGGTTGCCAAATTCCAACTTGGGAAATTGAGTAACAGACTGACCTATTCATGGAGAACCACTTTAAATAGCCTGTATCTATTGTGGATTGCTTTTTATTGTGCAAATTTTTGCCTATATTTTTATCCCACATTATGACCTCCCTTCAGTGTGTGTGCCTAGTGTCTTTTAGATACTATAATATGGTATTAGAGTAGGTTCACAGGGAGACATCATAACCTGAGTCACAAATGTTGGCATTGAACAAGCACGTCGAGGTGTAATCTTTTGTGTGCCCCCATGGTTCAACAGGATAGACTATGGATAATGGAAGAAGATGATGCAAATAATCCTTGAATTAATGATGAGAAATTTGACATGAATCTCGAGGGGAAAGGAGGGGTGGAGTTCACACTTGAACAAAAGAAGATGAAGGACAACGTGAAGGCATTAAATGCACTCCTTTGTGCACTCACAGAGGAGTTCAATTGCATTTCCACTTGCTAATTAGTTTTTGGGATAGGGGATACCCTTGAAGTCATAAAAGAGGGTACTTTAAAGGTGAAAAAACTCACTTTAGTATAGTAATCGAAACATATGAGTGTTTCAGGATGAGTAAGGTGAGAAGATTTGGCACATGTTTACATGCTTCATCGACATCATCAATCCCTTGAAGAATCTTTGGACAAAGTTCACGTAAGAGTAGCTAGTAATGGAAGTCCTAAGATAACCAACTAGAGATTAGTACTCCAAGTCGATAGTATTCCAGGAAGCTGAGGACTTCTCTACCTTAGAGCTTGATGATCTCATGGGCAGCCTTATGGCTTATAAGGTGCAACTGGAAAACATAAAGAAGCATGAGTCGAAGCTTGAGTTGGACGACTTTGGAGACTACCAAATTGGAGGAAAATAAGGCTCTTCTCGCTAGAAGATCCAAAAAATCGTGAGAAGGCAAGATAAGATGCCAAATAAAATTTCCATTGATATCATTTACTTTTGTGCTGGAGTAAATGCCACGTAGATTGTCATGTGGCACAGTTGCCATGTGGACAGTCTACGTGGCGTTGAGTCAGCAGGGTCGGTGGCCAGGTGGCCTCTTTAGGATTTTAGGGGTTGGCTTGCATTCCAAGTTTTGTGCCACATGTGGCAAGTTATTTTAATTGACTGCAAGAGTCTAATTTAGGATTGAGTCAAAAATGGGAATAGTTAATTGATTGTGATTGAGTTTGTTTAGGATATGATTTTTTAGGCTTGCAATTAGGTTTAGCTTAGGTTTGGTTCTCTTTAAATAAAGACCAACACCTACTTGTTTATTTGAGTTGCAATAATAAAATTCTCATCTTTTACAACTCTCTCCATACTTCTCCATCACTGATGCTCTCTCTCTCTCTCTCCCTTGATCTCCACGCTCCACGCATGGACTATTCACGTGCCTAGGCCCTCTACGCTTCCACGAATCCTTACATAGTTTCAGAGCCACCAGTTTAGGCCACTCTATCCTTCCATGCGTGGAAAAAGAGAAGGGAGGAGGGTTTACACGCAAGAAAGGCCAATCTTGTGTGTGAATCTCCATACGCATCAAACCCTTATCTTTGTGGCATCTTCGTCAATGTGGGAGTTCTCTCAAGAACTCTTTAAAGGTCCTTGGTGCATTACGCAAGGCCCAAGGAGACGAGAAGGGGACCTTGACGAGTCTCTTCTCTTATGTATCTGGCACCTTATATGAAATGTAGAAATAAAGGGAGGTTTGTTCTTTGAAGGCGAAGATGATGGAAAACGAGACTCAGATCGACACAGGAGAAGGGAAAGTAATTGTTTAAGGCACCACAATCAAACTCTAGGATGCCTTGAACCACGTATTATGGGCGAGGTTATTCAAAATCTTTGTATGCGGATAGGACAAGTTGCACGTCCTATTGAAGGAGGAGCTTGAAGCCAAGGACACGACAAAGAAGTTGGAGAAAGACAATTATCTCATGATGATAAGATTTGAGCGATGCTCCAAGAAGATAAGAAGACCATGGCGGCCATCATGATTACTATCGAGATTGCCGACGAGGAAATGGCTTCTGAGGTCACTAAAGGACTCTTTGTGGATTTCTGAAGATCCAAGCAAAGGAAGTTCAGGCATGGAAGACAATGAAGAGTGGTGGGGGCTCTAGCCTTACCAAAAGTGTGCAAGTCTACAACCTACTCCTTTCTCGACTTGAGGGGGAGTGTGAAGGAGTAAATGCCATGTGGATTGTCACATGGCACAATTGCCACATAGACAGTCCACGTGGCATCGAGTCAGCAAGGTTAGTGGCCGTGTGGCTTCTTTAGGATTTTAGGAGTTGGCTTGCATGTCAAGTTTTGTGCCACATGTGGCAAGTTATTTTAATTGATTGTTAGAATCTACTTTAGGATTGAGTCAAAAATAGGAATAGTTAATTGCTTGTGATTGAGTTTGTTTAGAATATGATTTGTTAGGATTGCAAATAGATTTAGGTTTGGTTCTCTTTAAATAGAAACCAACACCTACTTGTCTTATTTGAGTTTCAATGATAAAATTTTCATCTTCTACAACTCCCTCCATCTTCTCCATCGCCGATGCTCTCTCTTTCTCTCCCTTGATCTCCATGCTCCATGCGTGGACTGTTCACGTGCCTAGACCCTCTACGCTTCCGCGAATCCTCACAACTTTAATGCAAGAAGAAGGGGGCATCTCCAAAAAGATTTCCCAAACATCAAGAAAATGAAAAAGGATGGCAAGAGCTTGGAGGAAAGAACCAAGGAGAGCGAAGACAAACAAGCCCACAAGATGAGCCTTCAAAGTGACATGGGATGAAAATGAAACCGAGATCAAGGTGGAAGGGGAGCAAAATAAAAGTGAAGAGGCACACCTTTGCCTCATGGCTGTGGAGGAGTTAGGTAATGAACAAGTAGCACTCAATTGCTCCTTAGAGGAACTCCTTGAAGCATGCAATGAGATTTATAGACTGCTAAAAGATTAAAGAAAGAAAATAATGCATTAAAAAGTAGTCTTTCTAAATTGGAAATCTTTTTGAATCAAAAATAGAAAATGCTTGGTTGATAATATAGTTAGGAAGTTGTAGAAGTGAACTAGAGATCCACCCTTAGTAAATAAATTGTTGAAAGAAACATGTGTAGCGATTTGTCATTACACCAGGAGTTTGATTCAGCAGGGTCTGCTTTGTACTACCCATCTTGCCTCCTCAGACTAGACTGTTAACATGTTTACCAAGTCGCTGCCTCGCCCTCAGCTTGAAGAGTGTAGAAAGAAGCTGAGCAGTTGAGAGAAACATGTTTCTCTCAACATAAATATTTTCATCAAAGTTGTTTAGAAGTAAAGAATAAGCAATCTAATCTAGAAAAGATCTTAAAAGAGATCAAGTCTTGAGACTTAAAGAATTAGGAAGGGAAAGCAACCTATGGAAACAAAAAGAAATGAACCTAAAAGGAACACACCTTCTTCACAAGCATCTAGATATGCATGGTTATACCAACATGCAGGAGTATCTGCAGATCTCTTCTCATGGGGTCCATAGAATTCAACCCCCAAAAGGTGCTAATAAGAGTGGACTCACATGCAAATGGGGCTGTCTTGCAGGGTGTGAAAGATCAGCAGGCAGTAGACAATGGGTGTTTGGCTCATATGATGGGACATTTAGACCTCTTCATAGAGTGGAGCAACAATAATATGAAATGAAATTAGGTAAAGGAATCCACGTTGAAGAAATTTCTTAACTACTGCTGGAAAAGAGCATATTTTATTTGTGAGTCTTAGAAACTTCAAAACAAATAGAAGGGCAAGAAAGATCAACCTTAGAACCTTACGGACAATAGGTGTTAGTTCTGTGGAGATAGAATGTAATTGTTGTGGCTATGCACCTGTGGCAACTAACTTATGTAAAGGTGGTCTGTTCTTAGACTTACGTTGTTCATATCACATCCCTCCCAACAAAATTGGTTCTCTACCTGCTAATCTATTGAAGGTGCTATTGTGCTATCAGGAAATGATTTATAGTCGTGAACTATTGGTATAGGAAAAGTTAAATACAAATGCACGATAGAACAAGTGTTATCTTAAAGAATTCTCACCATATTACAAAATTGTTTCAGAACCTCTTCCTACTTAGAACCTGAAAAGCAAAGAGAAGCAAATATTCTATGAAAGATTATTAACAAGAAAAATTGGTCCCTTTGTAAAAAAATAGGTACAAATGATGGCAGTTCATTGGTGTTAAGTAGAAGATTAGAGAAAATTTATATCTTGCACAAATTTACATTTTTTATAGTTTACCATTTCATCATCAAACATAGAGTTTGCTAGTTCTTATAATGCAGATATAGAAGTGAGACTTGTCACGAAAGCGGAACTTGCAATAGATCTTTATGATTTGCTACCCTTACATATCGATTACTTATCAGTTACAAAAAGGAGGAAAGAATTGCTGCAGAAGATGTGCAGTAGAAGGAGACAGAGAAAAATGATCAATCAACCCTTAACATGTGCAAGTTTAACATTTATGCATGCATCATTAATAACAGAGTTCCCATCGAAAATCACTAATAGCAAAGTTTAGCTGTGATGCAAAAGAATTCAGTGGTTTTTCAAAAAGTCATTTCATCATAAAGTTTTACAAAGTTGCTTGTTGTAATGTTTGAAGAGATGGATTCTCTCCAGGAAAGCCTCATATGTGATTTGATGGTACCTTCATAGGGACAAAAGAATATTGGTAGTAGATGATTTTTCAAAAGAAAAGAACATTTGCCAAAAGAGATTATAATGATGGTTAGACCTTCCATCAAACTAAATGCATGTAAAAACTCATCTTCCTTCTGAATCTGATGGTAATGTCTTGGTAATAAGATGAAGATTTAATATATAATTGTTGAATTTTAGATAGAGTTCAAGTCAAGATAGATGAGTTTTTTACCTTGAATTTTGCACTTATTTAAAACTCTACCTTTAAGTTTATTTGGGTTTAGGTTTCCTATTATACTAGTGCACACCCATGCATTGCACGGTTAATACAAACTGGGTTATTTATTTTTGTATAAGATTTTGCCAAAATTGTTACATTGAGAATAGATTATTAAAAATATTAAAGCTTTACAAAAAATTTCATGAATACTATTGCAATTTACGAGGGCCATAATTTATTTAATATTATTGCTCTTGCTGAAATTTTTATCATAATTTCCTATATACGTACCTATTGTTTATCTTATTTTTTGCTTGTTAATGAGCTCCCAAAATCCCACTCCAACCAGAAGCCTGGAAGGCTTAAATTCTTGTCCAAGAGAAAAGTTTGAACTAAAATTTGTTGCCAGCAATTATTAAGGTTATTACTGATCTAGTTTGGTTACATTGTAGGTAGAAGTACAACCTTAAGCTGCACGTAAGTAGAGTGATTATTGTGGCCTTTGATTGGAGGTGTTTTAAATCAATTTGTTTTGGCATTTTAAATTTATTCTTATTGAAAACTATAATTGGAATTGTTAACATATTTGTCTCATCAAATTGACTTGGTCGTTATTTGCTCATGATTAATTTGTCCCTTTTGGATAAAAAATGGTCAATAATTTTCAGTTCTTGTATCTTTTGTATTTGACTGTTTATTTTCAAGTGGTAAAATTTAACATCTGCATCTATCTTGACTATCTTATCTTTTCAGATGTCTTAGCAGTAGCTAAGAAGCAAAGCTTATCTTGTATTGCCTTGCTAAAAGGATAAAAAATAAATTTGTGAATATGTTTTAGTTAAATTGTCCTTGTGGGAAATTTTTGTTTTACACTGAAACGTCTGGTTTGGGATGTTTCTGTTGGGAAATATATTTGTTGTCAGAGGTACTCATTTAAATGTTCTTATATATTGTCTTTAAAACTGTAACATTTTTATAGTAGTTGGAGATCCACAATGGCAACTTGACCTTTCCCTCAGTGTCATTACTGCCACCCCTTGGCCCCTACACCCGCTTCCTCATGTTTGTGTTTTCCACGAACTACCCTCTTCCCAAGTCATCAGTATTGACATCCCCTCATCGACCCTTCAAAATTTCTGCTATTCTGCTTTTCAAAAAAAAAATTTCTGCTATTCTTGCATCTCAAAATTGAGCTGCAAGTGGATTCCTCCATGAGTAGGGACCGTATGGTAGATCAATTTTGACCCAATCAAGCAATCTAACGAGGCGGATAGGCTCGATCACTTGTTCATTAAGGGGAGCTCAAATGATAAATTATCAAGGTCTCTCTGCAAATCAAAACCCAAATTTTGCACCCTAACATAACCACCCAGAAGGTTCTTTTTTTTTTCTTCTTTTTAACGAGAAAGAAAACCACTACAATCTTTTCTCCAAAACATGATCCAAGACAGCAGCACACACTATACCTCTCACCACGAAAACCTGATCCCCACTCTTGGATTCCCATCCTTAACCGATAGAAACCCCTCTTCACACATTCACGTGACAATACCTCTTCAGTTCTCCCTCTCTCGAGATGCATGGATGGCCATCTTTACTTTTTTTCTAGTAATAATAACGGAAGTTTTTTCTTTTAATAACTTGGAATCCTCTTTCGAGTAAACTTGGGAGAATTGTTCATTCCACAGACACTAATCCTCCAGGTAATGCAGGGATAGGGACTCAAATCTGGAACTTTCCTGCTAAAGTTAGGAGTTTTCATAGATCAACCGTACCCTAGTGGACAACAGAATAGTCATATGTAAAGTCTAATTTATTTAATGATTGCTTGGAACCCCTCAATCAAAATATAGTAGTAAGTGGTACCGACTAATGTGTCGGTGGAGTGGTTTTTTTTTTTTAAAATGAAGTAGTGGGGATATGGTAATAGGACTGTGATGGACTATGGACATTTAGACTAATTAGGTCACCAACATAAGGGGAATGATATATGCTTAGTTTGGGATTATACAATGCATTTTATTTGATTTTAGGATTATAAATATTCACGTAATCTATGTACTCTTCAACTTCACCAATGGATTCATCTCTTTGTGTTGTATTTTTCCTTCCTTTGGAAGGGAAGGGGGGGCTTTATGTTAGAACTTGCTTTCTTTTGGTTTAATTGTGTATAAACAAAATCAACAAGAATAGAGAAAGCAATCACATATGGACATGAGATTTATGTAGAAACCCTCTTCGATTGGAGGGAGAAAATCATGGGAGTGGAAGTCCTAAACTTCCTCTCTCAATGAAGGCTAGGGATTTTCTTCACTGAGTAAGAAGAGGGGATGTACAATATATAGTACCTTGGGTCATATGGATCCACCCCGAGATTCATATACATGTTTACAATAGTGCTCAACACTCCCCCTTAAGTTGGACATGAATATCAAGCTTGTTCAACTTGCCAACATCTTCCTTAAATTGTGTTGTGGCAAGTCCTTTAGTGAAGACATTAGCAATCTGATCGCCTGACTGATTATAAGGGAGGCACATTTCGTCAAAGTCAATCATCTCTCGTTTGAAGTGTCAATCGAACTCTACATTCTTGGTTGTGTCGTGAAGAATCGGATTGTTTGCCAAAGTTATGGCCGTTTTATTATCACAATAACTTAGAAGATATACTCTTATTTGTCAACATAATCTTCACCTAAAGCATTTCTATGATCCTAGATGCCATAATTCTGTATTTTGCCTTTGCACTTGATTTTGCATAAACACTCTGCTTTTTGCTTCTCCAATACATAACCTATAGTAGAACTCCATGCATAGATCTTGCCCACTCTACATCCGTGTATCCTTCAATCCAAAGTTTGTCCTTTGTAGTAAAAAATAATTCTCTACCAAGATTTTTCTTCAAGTAACAAATTATTCTCTTTAAGATGAACATTTGTAGGAGTCAAAGGAAACAAATAATCTCATTCTCAAAAGAAACCCTACACATCTTTATATAGAGAGATGTGTTGGGAAAATTACCTTAGAGGACCAATAGAATGACATGGAGAGGTCTCACAACACTCTCCCTCAAGCTGAAGTATAGATGTCAATCATACTTAGCTTATGGATTCCTCTGAAGTAAGTGGCTTGGTAAACATATCTGTAGTATGGTCCTCTGAAGTAACATATGTGGTGTCGGGAAGCCTCCTTTGAATTAGATCTCTAGTATAGTGGCAACCAATTTCAACATGTTTCGTGCGCTTATGATGTATAGGATTGTTAGCAATATATGTAACCACACAATTATCACATCTCATCTTCATGGACTTGTTAATCTGAATATGTAAATCAAATATGAGAGATCTCACCCAGACCATCTTAGTTGCCACCTATGCCATAGCCCTGTACTATGACTCAACATTGGATCGAGACACCATACTCTGCTTTTTGGTTCTCTAAGTCACCAAGTTGTCCGCTACACGTGTAGAAACCAGTAGTAGATTTCCTATTAGAAAGGCATCCAGTATAATTTGCATCAAAATATCCCATAATAGTAATGGACTCGCCTCTCTTGAATAGTAACCCCCATCCTGGTGCCCATTTCAAGTACCTAAACACCTGCATTGTAGCATCTCAATGCTGCTTAGTTGGCTTGTCCTTGAATTAACTGAGCTTGTCTACAGCAAAAGAGACATCTGGACGTGTAATAGTAAGATAAAAGAGCTTGCCAATCAGTTGTTTATATCCTGTGCTCTCTACAGGTTCTGACTCTGTGTTATATAGATGCATCTTAGCATTTATGGGTATGTTAGTTGGCTTTGCTCTCAACATCCCAGTCTTCTGTAGTACATCAAGTGCATACTTTCGCTTACTAAAAAGTACCATAGAGATTCCAAGTCCATGACAAATCTATCAGCCAAACTCTACTTGACCTCAGTTATCTTAGCTGCATCATCACCAGTGATAATGAGATCATTTACGTAGACAAAAAGGGCAACTACCCCCTTTTTTGGTCTTCTGCACAAATAAAGAGTGATTTGATGATGACCGACTGAGTTCATGGCCTTTAACAACCTCTAACAGCTTTTGAAATCAAGCCTGTGGGCTATGCTTGAGCCCATTAATAGCTTTCTTAAGCTTGCGTACACACTCCCTCTTAATGTCAAAACCTTGGGGTTGTTGGATGTAAACTTCTACGTGAAGATCGCCATATAGGAAGGCATTCTTCATGTTTAATTGTAGTAGCCAATCCAGATGTGCAAGAAGTGCTATAAGGATCTGTATCATAGGAAGATGGGCAATTGGAGAGGTGTCAAAGAAATCCATTTCACATGTTTGGGTGAATCCCTTTGCCACAAAGTGAGCCTTATGTTGAGAAATAGATCTATTAGGATTGTATTTCAAGGCAAAGACCTAATAGTAACCAACAGTACGTGCGCCAGGTGGAAGCGGTGTAATCTCCCACATCTCTTGTGACTGAAGTGCGCTCATTTTGTTGGGATATATGAGAGCGTGTAGTCTGATGAATAATACCATGCGATCTTTAAAATGTACTTAGCCTGGTAGTACAAAATTCAAGAGCATTATCTATATGATATCTTGATAATAGAAGCAAATTGATTTTTTATTTTAATAATTGTCTCAATCATTTTTTTCATAAAACATCCTCGAGCAATTATCAACTATAACCAAATAATATGCGTGACTTGATTAATTAGGAATACGACAGAGATCCTAAACATCTAAATGCAATAACTCAAAAATAGACTCAGTGACAATAGAACTAGCAGGAAAGATGGCTCAGTGATGCTTCCCCACCTGGCATGCATCACAGTAGATCTCAGTGGCTGGCAAAAGATGAGGGATAATGCGACGTAGCTTGTCCAGAGGTAAATGACCAAGACGATGGTGCCATTATAGAGCACTCCCTGTAGCAAAACAAACCTCACCCTAGCAAGTGGCTACAACTGGTGTCTAAAACAGGCGATACACACCCCTCTTCATATTCACCACCAATCATCCTCCTCATGAGCCAATTAAGATTGCCCAACAATTAAGATTCTTGGTAATTCTGGTAATAGACAAGTTAATAGGAAAGTTTGGAACAAATAAAGCATTAGGCAATCGTAAAGTGAGTGTAATGGTCACCTTCCCTTGACCATCAACCCTGGAATGTCGCCCATCTACGACTTGAACCATCTTGCTAAGAGCAACTGACTGAAGTTGCTGAAAACAACTGTGATCACCACTCAAATGGCATGAAACACTAGAATCTATAAGCAAGGTGGTACCATCACAAATTCTATTAGAAACATTATAGGCACAATCTATACCTGAGGTGGCAATGGCAATAGTGTCAGAGGAGGAAGTAGTCACTGCCTAATTAGCCACAGGAGGCTTCCCATGCTTGCTCTAGCATGAAGCCTCATCATGACCAATACGACCACAGAAAGTGCACATAGGATGAACTCTACTAGCTTGCCCTTTGCCACATCCATGACCTCGAGTAGAACCACGACCACCATGGTCGCCACTAACAGCAAGTGCAGAAGTTTAGCCAATTGTCTCAGGTGAGGAAAATGAAATCGTGATCCTGTTGAGGCGACTGTACGCCTCCTCAAGAGAGAGAAGCTCCGACAAAGTCAGCATCTGGGAGCGAGCAACCACCATAGTCTGGACCCAAACCAAAAAGAAATTGGAGAACTGATGCCTTCTTGTGGTACTCACATTGACTAGCACACGTGCACATAGGCCTGCATGCGTTGTACTTCTCCAAAAGACTCTTCAAAGTGGTGTAATAATGAAGGAGAGGTTAACCCTCTTGGCTAAGTGTGAACATGTTATTATAAATCTGGAATACCTTGCTGGAATTCTTTTCATGAGAATGAGTGTCATAAAGGGAATCTCACATCTCTTTAGTGGTTTTGTAGTACATAATACCATCTCCAATACGAGGCAAAATCGCATTCATGATCCATGCTTTTACCATAGCATTGTCTTTCTTCCAGGTGATATTTCCTTGTCTTGGCTTGGGGCTTTGTGGCTTAAGAATGTGTTTCTTGTTATGACCCTAAACTGTCTTGAGGAACGTTTGTGACTAACATGCATAGTTGATCTCATCCAACTTCAGATGGGAATAAAAAATAGATTTTTATAGTTCATGCTCTTAGGGGTTGTCTCCAATGACACCTCAGATGTAGAAGGCATAGCCATGATGCCCATACGACAAGGGAATAATCGCTATTTGATCTGAAACAGACTCTTCAGATCTGAAAAATGACCACAAATAAGAGAGAATCATGATCCAACGTGAAATCCAAGCAATCGGATTCTTGGAAATCATGTCAAGACCACATGATAGCTCCCCAGAGAGGATGGAATGCACGGTAGGGTCAAGATGGACCCTTAACGGCGCTGCTAGAGAGAAACCCCCCCTTGGTCATCGGAGGGTTGACTTAGCACCCACCGACGGTGCTGCTGTTGGTCGGTGGTGCTGCTGCTACTACTGCTGTTGCCATTGTGGCTATTGCTGGTGGAGATAGGGCCAACGGTGTCACAAGGAGAGGAGGGGAGAGAAGAGGGTTAGCGTGGTTAGGTAAGAAGGCCTATTTGGGTGGGATGCCAGAGCGTCGACCTAGGATCGCCACTCTGATGCCAAGTCAAGGAAAATAAATGATTTTGCTGTCAAAAGAAGCCCTACACCTCTTTATGTAGAGAGAGGTGTTCGGAAAATTACATCAGAGGACCGATAAAAAATAAATAAATAAATAACAAATAGTTCACACAAAATATAAATGACATGGAGAGGTCTCACAATAGTAGAGGCATGCATGAATTGACTCATGACATTCACAACATATGTAATATCAAGCCTGGTTAGAATAAGATAGATAAGTTTTATAATAATTTTTTGATATTTGTGCTTTTGATGATCATGAAGTTCACCACATTTTAGACTCAAGTGATGATTAGCCTCAATAGGAGTTATGGTAGGCCTACACTCAAGCTTCCCAGTTTCTTTTAGGATGTCTAAAATGTATTTTCTTTGACACAATAGAAGTCCATCTCTAGATCTTGCAATCTCAATTGTAAGAAAGCATTTTAAACTGTCAAGATCCTTGATCTCAAATTCTTTGGGAAGGTTTTCTTTTAGATTATGAATTTCTTTATAAGCATCACATGTAATGATCGTATCATCATGTTGGTGCAAGGGCACCACAACAGTTAATTTTGATGATAACAAAACACTTATTATTTGACATTTGCATTTGAGTTTGAGTTTTCAGGAATAATGCAAATAGATTTAAGTGTAAAGGAACTCAAGTTCGCATCCATGGCAGATTGGAAGAGCTTGACGGAGGACAAGAAGATCGAGCTTTGCTTGGAGCGGGAGCTTGAAGATGGAAAAGAATATGATAGATGTTTGTTTGTCAATGTTTTTGTTTTATTTATTTCTTTGCTCTTTTTTTTTCTATTAGATACATGTTAACGAGCCCAAAGAGTATCACCTTAGTTCTAGGAAAACCTATCCATCCTTAGGACACTTGGACAAATTCAGAGATATCTTAGAAAATCGAAAGAGGAATCAGACATTCTTATCAGATGTGATATCGACATTTAAGTCGTCAGATAGTTTGTCCAGACATCCAATGACCTAGGCTGGAAACCGCCTTTCTATCACTTTACTTCTAGACGTTCAGCCCTTAGTCCAGACGTCTTAAAAGACGTCGGCTGACCCCGATAGTCGTCCAACAATAGGACCGTTGAACTATTCGAGCATAATATTCAAGGATTACCTTTTAATCATATTTATAACACATTCAGACATCCGTAGATCCTCCCAGACATCTAATAAAGAACCGTTAAACTAATCTGATCCAAATCCTTATTTGTCAGATGTTTATAGCCGTTTGAGCCTCAGAAAATCAATTCCCGTAAAGAATCCTCTTTCTAGATGACCAGACATTATGCCAGACGTCCTATTTGTCGTCTGACCAACAAGCACTAAAATCCTGTTTCGATCTGGTCAAAACAGGAAGAAACCTGTCTTAGAATTAGATGTCTAATTAGTTTCCAAGACGTCTTAAAATACCTTCTTAGATGTTCATCTTGATCCAAACTAGTCCAGATGATCAACCCTTCTAGATCAGACGACCGACCATCAGATCAGATGATGACCCAGACGTCTGACGATAAATCCAGACGTCTGTTAACCTTGTTAGACTCTTTAATGACCTTGATGTAGGTGGGATTTTGGACCACTCTCTTGAACCTTATTCCCAACGGCTACAAGAGGCTTCCAAAGCCTTCCAAAGCCTTCTAGGCACCTCTATAAATAGAGGAGCATCCTTCCTTAGCAAAATAGACCTTGAGAATCCATTTCTACATCTTTTGTGTCCAAGAGAAGAGAGAAATCACTTAGAGAAGATCTTGCTCTCCAAGTTCTACGTTGCAAATCCGAGAGCATCGAAACTCTGTCAAATTCATGCCGAATCTCTTCCTTATTAGGGAAGTCTTTCTTTCCTATAGTAGCATAAATTTACCCCTACTTTGTGGCTCTATAGATATTTGTTTTTCTCTTTCTTTTGTGATTCGGTATTTGCTTTGCGGATTCTCGTCTCCTTCACGAAACAAAATACTCCTCGTGGAGAGGAGGGTTTGAGGTACACTACCCTCATGTAAGTAGTGTAGTTGTAAGAGGTTGAACTACCCTTGTTTAAGTAGTTCGGTTAGTGGATTTAATCTATTAGATAGATTGAGAAATCCTAAACCGAGATGTTTAGGTGCTGGTTTTTACCTGGGTTTGGGTTTCTACCTAAAAATCCTTGTGTTCATTTGTGGGATTGCTTTTGTGAGATTGTTGTTTTATATTTCTGCATTATTTACTTATCACGGACATCTCACCCCCCCCGGTCAGAACCTACACAACATACACCAAGAGAAGAGCAACTTTGTCTCCACAATGTTTTATGAATAAGGTATGATCTCCATTTTCTTGCTTGCAGTCTTGATTTTTCATGGCAATCAATCTTTCAAACCAAGCCCTAAGATATTATGTTAAGCCATAAAGAGATTTTCTAAGTTTGCAACACTTGCCCTATTGCTCTTATCTTGATGGTATATACATATAGACTTCCTCCTTGAGATCTCATTCAAGAATGTATTCTTAACATCTAGTTGGTATAATGGCTAAGAATACTGAACTACCAAAGCAAGAATCACTCGAACTAAGTTCATCTTCGCTACCGGATCAAAAGTCTTTAAGTAATTCCCTCTATATTTCTGTGTGAATCCTTTTATCACTAGTCAAGCCTTGCAACTATCCACCTACCCATATGCCTTATACTTAATAGTATATACCCACTTGGAGATCACTATGTCGGTGTCCTTAGGTTATCTTCCACTTTCTAAGTTACATTTTTTTATCAATGCCTGCATTTCCTCTTGCATTGTAGCCATCCGCCGAGGATCAAGTTGTACCTCTCCAAAGTTTTTAGAAACAAAGTAGAAAGAGAAGAAATGAAACACTTGTGATGTGGACTAAATCAAGTGAAACCCACATATCTACCAAAGTTGTATCTAGAGCATTCTGTATATCTTTGAGCCTGCCTAATTTCTCTTCTTTGACATATCTGGCCAATACTGTCATGGCCTGCAGTACTCCCATTATTTTCATCATCTGTCCTTGTAACTTCTACTTCAATCTCATCAGGTTCAACAACGAGAGTAAGGATGTTGTTGGCAGTTGGTGTTGGATTTTAGGATGTAGGGTGAATGATATCTATGTTGGCATTTGTATACATCCCATCCTTGCTTTCATCACTATTATTCTCCCCCTCACTATCACTGTCATTATTTTCTATATCATTTCCACTTCCATCATTATTGTTCATAACATGAACATGAATAGAAGAAACAACTACATGCTCATTAGTTCGTTCAGTTCGAGGCTCGTGTCTACCATTCCAACTCTCATCTCTACCATTAGCCATACCATCAAAATCAAAGGTGTCAAACTGAATGCCAAAATCTTGAGGTGACATCCCTTGTAACGTATCTTTTTCCTGTAAGAACACCTTTAATGCATCGTGTCAAATTTAGACTGCCTAGGGTACAGTCAAAAACCTTCGGAGAAAGAGGACATAGATTTCTTTTCGACATAAGTAAAGAGATGGGAGTCTTCCCATTGAGTACCCGACTTGCATACGATTTTTTTGGTATGCTTCTGTCAGTAGTGCTTTGGGCTTATAATGCTTGGGAACTTTTCCTTGGAGCAACAACGCTCATGTCAAATTCAAAAAATGTCAAATTTTCTTTTGTAATGCCATTTTGTTGAGGAGTATAGGATCATGATATCTCATGTACAATCTCTTTTTCTTCAAAAAATATCACTAGAGAGTTCTCGGTGCCTTCACATGCATTATTTAATCAGAAGATTTGAACTCTCGTTGCTTGTGTTAATAAAATTCCTAACGATATGAGGAATCTCTGCTCTACTCTTCATCAAGTAAGCAAGTGTGCATCTAGAGTAATCATTAATAAATGTGACAAAGTATCATTATCCTGTCTCAGATTTGACATTTGTAGGTACCCACACATCTGAATGGACCAAAGTGAAAGGTGTAGTACTTTTATATTCAGTTTCAGGAAATGATGCTCTTTGATGTTTTGCAAACAGTCAAACTTCGCAATACATGTACTGCAAATTAATTCCTGAAAAAAAAGTCCAGAAATAACTTATGCAAAACTGAAAAATTGAGATGCCCAAGTTGTCCGTCGGAAAAATCTCTAATCTTAGTAGTGCTTGTTCCCCGAAATTGTAACATAGCTTGAAGTGTCAAAGCAACCTTTCCAGGTTATTTATTTAACCCATTGCATTCAAGTGCAGTCTCAGTTTTCTCTCTTTATACAATACCGGTTTGCATTTTAATTGCGTAGATCTTGCTACTGACAACAGATACAGAGAGAGATCTGGGACATGAAGGGCATTGTCAAGACAGACCTTGTTCAGGAGATGCATACTACCTTTCCCAGCCATCTTCACACTAGAACCAGTAGCTACAGTAACAGTTTCCTTCCCTGAACCTAGCTTGTACTGTGAAAACCAATGAGGATTGGTCGTCATGTGATCTGTAGCTCTACTGTCAACAATTCAATCGTCTAGGGTGGAGCATGCTCGTATGATGTTTCTTGAGTAACCTGGGCACTAGACTTTTCTTCCACTAATTTGATTATAGATGCCTTAGAACCCATTATCCACTATCACAATCATAGAGAATAACAATAGCAAAAAATTCCAAGAAGATAAATAGGACCATCTGTACTCCTTGCTTACCAAGGAAATACAATTAGGTGCCATAACCAACGAGATCACCCATACCTCTTCACGAGAAAGAGAATACAATTGGGTGTACAAATCTCGTAAATAAAAGGGAAAGAATATGTACCTTAGTCTAAGATTGTGGATCCAAGTATCACCAACCTTGGATACAGAAGTGGTCGGGATGCAATAGCCACCAAATGCTTTGTTTGACTCCGCACAAGAGCAGCAGCAAGGGGGGGTGATCTCTAATAAATGGAAGCCCACAAATTGATCTCCAAAACCACCTCCAATAGCAATAGCAGCAATGCGAAGCAGGGAGAATCAATAAATGGAAGTGATAATGACCTCAAAACCACCTCCAATAACAGCCCCACCTGATGACCGGTTGGAGAGGTTGTGAACCAGGTTGCCAGATTCTTTTCTTCACTGCCAAACGGGTCCAACTGTTGGAAAACCTCCCAGCCGGTTGGATAGAGAATGATTGAGATTTCGAATAGGCTGACTGGTCAGCTTGTATATCACAGTTAGAACTGTAGCAAGTTCCTTCTATCACACCTCAAAAATCCAAGCTCCCAAATGAGGGTTGAAGTTCAACGAAAGAGGTGCTGGTTTATTTAATTTAGGTTATACCTAAGTCGAGCTATCAAAGAGTTCCATTCATCAAGAAAAATGGAAGAAAGTATCAGGAGAATAAAAGTAGTAACTAAATAGAAATCTACTTTAAACCAAATCATGCATCCAACAGGCATATAACAAATAGAAAATCCGTTGTAAACTCAGAACATAAAAGTTACCTGTCAACGGTATTAGCAAAACTTGTGCTGCGACGAATCTCGAGCGTCGACGACCCACGAAGGTAATGACTTGAAAGTAGTTCACAAGATAGAGATGAACCAACTGGCTCAGTAGGGAACAAATAGCTATTGTATTGCAACATAGGCATAGTGTAGTGTACAATTTCATTAACTGGTTAGATCCCTAATCCACACTCAACACCCTAGGTTTTGACTCCCAAAGCTGGTGGTATTTGACCGTCCATCGCGGTCCAAACCCATTAATCAAGTTACCTCTTTTTCCCATTATTTGGTAATATGAAATTTATTCTCTCACTCATCTTAGGGATCATATTCTGGGAATCACTCATCTTTACCAGAGGAGATTGAGATGCATTATTTCCTTTGGATTCCAGCCTAATAGTCTCTCCTTGATTAGGGAGAGGCTAGCAAGTCTGTTGATCCTTGAGAAAGGCGTGCCCGCTCTCGACGTATCAAGAATGTTGCTGACCTCAGTTAGAAGAGTTGGGCCTCTTGAGAGCTATCCAGGCCTACCCCTTGTGATCACAAAGAGCAAGCTTGGTCCGTGTCCAAGAAGGACCAGTCACAAATCAATCAGATAATCGCAGGATGGGCCAAAATTGTCGAGCCACACCAATGCTCCCGCCAGGAGCAGCTCCCCATAGGTGCGCAGTCTTTGGGTGTGCCCTCTTAATCCGTCGTCGGACAAGATCTCAACTAATCCATCACGGTACCCAGGTGAATCTTGTACATACGAGCGCTAAGTGAGCCTCTAGTTATAAGTACCAAGTATCCCGACGTCTCCCGTTGTGCATGAGAGCACCTACAAGCCTAGAGTCACGAGTATCTCTGCATCGAGTTAGATTCGGGTACATCCAAGTACCAAACATTGATGACAACCTAAGGCTTGTCACCAAACTCGGGAACTCTCCAAGTTCTGCGACAGGTTCCTTGGTATACTCCAGCTACCGCAATACCTCGGATCCCCTATTTGAGCAGTGAACCCATGGTACACAAAGTCCAAGGGTGCAACCTTACGAGCTCACCTAGTAGACCTATCATTTAATTTCATCGGCTTCCGTGTTCAGAACGAAGTCTTAGAGACCTAGTGGATCACCTGGGGTCTTACCCAAGACCTTAGGATCCAAGCGTTTCCTCTTATTAGACTTTGGTTGAGTCACAGATATCATCATGTAAAGTTCAAGTCATTACTTAGACTATTCAGATGGCTTTGAATGCACTCAGGGAGCTTTTAGCTCAAATTAAAAGCAAACGCACATACACCTTACCCGTCTAGGGTTTACAACAATTTCACCATTAACCCTGCCCATTTGGAGCATTCACTAAACCCTCAATTAGGTTCCATGATTCCTTGGGGTTCATAGTGTCAGAAATCCACATTTCATGCCAATTAACAACTCCAACAGATTACCTAATGTTAGAGACCTGCTACCTAACGTTACGAAACCCTCCAGCAACCACCTAACGTTAGGTCAGGCTATAGGCCAAATTGAAAACTGCAAAATACACCTTTTGTGCCTGTAACCCAGGTTTTGCGGCACCAAACCACTTGCAAACTTGACCACCAATACACAAGCATATTAGATACATCTTGAACGTAAGAGATCCCTGACCCCGATATTTTGGATTCAATCCTTTACTTAGTCGAATCAACTTTTAATTTTTTTTTTAGAGCTCAGGAGTTCCTTGCCTCCTAACTCAAAAAGGGTGGAACAAGTGCACCTATATCAATACAAAGCTTCTCGTTTATTTTATCTATGGTTTGTTTACATAGAAAATCCCCACATCTTTGTAGCTAAACACGACTCATTGAGGCTGCATTTTGGGTTCTCAAACTCTAATTCCAGACTTTGAATAGGGTTTAATACCTTCATTCCTTGGTATAAGGCATCGATTAGTTAATTAAATTGACTTTCCAGTCCTCATGAGGAATTCCTATATGAAACGGGATCACACGCGTCTTATTGGACGTCCAACAGTAGTGTCAGACGTCCAATAAGGCAACCTAACTCGTTTGACAAAATCCTTGGATGTCCACAGCCTACCCTTCGAGAATACCAACCCTTATCAACGGAATTCGACGTCCAAACTGCAGTTCAAACCCCATCTAGGTTCAGAAATGCGATGGTTCACATACCAACATACGCTCATACAAATCTAATCCAAACAAACCATCTTTTAGGATATGAATCCAATCTATAATCACCTAAAACCACCTAGATTTCATAGGTGTCATAAAAAATGTAACTCAACAGGCATCCCTAAATGTAACTCTCTCATTGATTTAGCCCAAATTTGGAGGGTAACCCACATACCCCTACATGAAACCACAACTTGGGCAAGTTCATACTCTCACGCTCAACCTGTACACTCCAACATAATCAGAATCCGAACGTACACATTGAGTATCAAAAGAACACATATAACAAGATAAAATCAAGGAAAACCTTATCCATTCATTGAAACCCCGATAATCAGATAAACCCAACATTAACACATAAGGAGACCTAGCTTCCAAGAAACCCAAAACCACATGCACGTGGATTGATTCCCAGCTCCAAAATCTTGGCTCAATCGGTCCCAATCATATAAAATCAAAAAAGGTAGACAAAGGGGAAGAACCCTACCTCAACCAAGCCAACCAGTACCGGTATTAGCTCTTAGCACCAGTACGGGCAACCCCAGTACAATTTCCACAATACCAGCCAGTACTGGTACTAAATGTTAGTACCGATAGTAGGCACCCCTAGTACCATTTCACAACACCAGCTAGTACCGGTACTAAATGCCAATATCGGTGCTATGCACTATTGACACCTTACCAAGTAACCTGGCCAGTATCGATACTAAGCACCAGTATCGGTACTAGGCACACACAATACCAATTTACAATATCATCCAGTATCGATATTGAGCACTGGTACCGATACTGGGTAGACCCAGTACAACACTCTAATACCAGCCAGTACTGATATTGGGCGCCATTAGCCCTTTGCAAGTAACCCAACCAATATCGGTATTGGGCACCAATACCAGTACTAGGCACCCACAGTCATGTCAACTGAATACATCCATTACCAATGCTGATCACCAGTACCGGTATTGGGTGCCTTTAGTACCCACTTTATGTCTTTTATTAGCTAGTGCTAAGTCAACTAGTATCGGTACTGGTCACCAATACTGGTACTAGGTGCTTTCAGCACCCAGTTCGAAAGCCAAACATCTCTTCTATTTTCACACAAACCAACACAATTTCCATGTTTAAAATCTTTCCTTTAGCATCCTCAATCATTGACAACAAGAGATAAAACAAGAAGAGGAGGACCCTACCTTTCAGGAAGAGATCATTCTCTTTCTTCTTCACGCCGGCAGCAGCAATGACAACAGTAGCAGCTCGAGTAGTGACAGCAGCAGCAGGTGTAGTAGCTGCAGCTCCTCTTCTTCCAATGTCAACAGTAGCAGCAACTTCAGCAACACAGCAGCAGCAGTAGCTACAGCCGCAGCAACTCTTCTCTTTTCTCTTGCAGCAACTCTGGCGGCAGTTGGTGGTTGGTGGGAGGGAGAGGTGGTGAGTTGCTTCACTGATGGCAAGGGGAGGGATTGGCTTGAGAGGGAGCAATGGAGAGGGTTTTCTTCTCTTTTTTTTTTTTTTTTTTTTTTTGGCTTTTATAACGGGTAGACATTTTGCACCCAAAGCCCCTTCACTCATTACTTGCCTTCCAAGAAAGGCCTCTAAACACTATTATCTCACAAATGGTCCCTCAACTTTTTATTTCTTACATAATTGTTAAATATAATTAGTAATCTTTAAGGGGCTCCTCATGCCCAAAGCCATTAATCCATTATTAGGCAACCAATTAGGGTTTTAATTAGCCTATTAAGTGTATTAAAAATCCAGGCCCTTACACCCTACCCTCCATAGAAAGGATTTCATTCTCAAAATCAACTAAGGCAGTTGGGTGTAAGCTTGGACCTTCACATCAATTCTAGGGCGACAAACCAAAATTGTTTCCATGCAAGCAAAAGACACGAGAACATGCACAAATGCTAAAGCAACATAGCATTCATTAAATGCAATCAGTACCATTACAACATATCGAAGACCCTCCCTCAAGATACAAAAGAACATAAAAGAGGGAGTTCACATCAAAGCTAGTACATCAAAAGACTAAAGCTACCCTGAGCCTACCAACTAGGCTCAAACATTCGGAACATCGTCTACTATAGGAACACCCATCACGTCCTTTCCTTTGTCTGCAATAGGTCCCTTGCCCTGCCTTGCGAAACGAGTGACTTGCATCTCTCGTGCGTTCATCGTATCTGCACTCAGTCCTGCATCGTCTTTGCCCTGGTGTCCTACAATCAAAGCTGCCACTTGTCCCCTCATGGGATGGTCCTTTAAATGTTCTGGTTGCTTGCACCTAAAACATAACTTTGGAGCCCTGCACTTGTCCTTGCTCTACTGTCTGAGAGTCTGTCATCATTGAGTTGTATCATTGAGAGTGATTGCGAGGTCTGTTCCCGTTGCTGAATCATTGCCATTGTCCTTTCAACTGCCATAGCTCTCTCCACTGTCTCAGTCAAATTGGTCGTTGGCATATCAACTAACTGCATCCTTGGGTCGTTCCTTAGACCCCAAGTAAACCTCCAAACTTATTCTTCTTCATTCACGAAGGCTTTTCCAGCGAAGCAACGTAGTTCCATGAACTTGACCCTGTACTCTGTTACTGTCATCTAACCCTATTGGAGATTCATAAATTCATCCCTTTTCTGCACCTTCCACTCTCGTAGACAAAATTGATCATTGAACAACTTCAGAAACCTATCCCAAGTCACTGTGACGGCTTCGAAACTTGTATTGTGGCCTACCATCGCTCTGCAATACCTTCAAGTTGAAACGTAGCTCATCACTCCTTGTATTCTCCTCCCATCTGAGAAGTACCAAAAATCTCCTTAATCTTGAAGATCTAATCCTTCGTCGCAGGTGGATCACCAGCTTCTGAGAAAGTAGGTGGCTTCAGTTTCCGGAACTGTTCGAACTCTGCGCTCTTCATTAGAATGGAGGAACCCAATTGATCCTAACCGCTTCCACCCTCAGGTGGGCGATTGCCTTGTCCTCTACCACTTCCGCTAGCTCCATCCCTTTTCTTAGTCAACCTGATTACCGCCTTGAGAATGCTTCCTTCTCAGAGGCATCTTTAATATATCGAAGAAATATAACATGTGCCATCATAGCTCGACCACAAATCGAGATTCGGTGGCAACCCTATACCAGCCATAGTGTACACACTTCCAATGAAGTGTATGCTCTGATACTACCAAAGTTTGTCATGTCCTAAAAACCCAAGCTCATAAATAAGGGTTGGAGTTCTGAGGAATGGCAACAGAAAAGGTGCTGGCTTATTTAATTCAGGTTGTACCTAAGTCGAGCTATCAAAGAGTTATATTCATCAAGAAAAATGAAAGAAAATATCAGGAGAATGGCATAATAGACATTGAAAAGTAGTAACTAGACATAAATCTACTTTAAACCAAAGCATGCATCCAGCACGCATATAATAAACAAAAAATCCACTGTAAACTCAACATAAAAGTTACCTGTCAACAATATCAACAAAACTTACATAGCGATGAATCCCGAGCATCGACGACCCATGACGGCAACTTGAAAGTAAGTCACAAGGTAAGGATGAACCAAACGGCTTAATATGGAACAAACAACTACTATATCGCAACAAAGATAGGGTAGTGTACAATTTCACTAACTGGGTAGATCCCTAGCCCACACTCAACACCCTAGGTTTTAACTCCCAAACTTGGTAGTATCTGACCGACCATTGCGATCCAAACCCATTAATTGAGTTGCCTCTTTTTCTTGTTATTTAGTAATAGGAAATTTATTCTCTCACTCGTCTCAATGATCAGATTCTAGGAATCGTCCCTTCTACCAAAGGAGATTGAGATGTATCCTTTCCTTTGGATTCAAGCTTGATAGTCTTTCCTTGATCAGGAGAGAGGCTAGCAAGTCTATTGATCCTTGAGAATGGCGTGCCCACTCGACGTATCGACAACATTTCTGATCTTAGTTAGAAGATTCGAGCCTCTTGGGAGCTACCTAGGCCTACCCCTTGCGACCATGAAGGGCGAGCTTGGTTCGTGTCCAACAAGGACCAGTCACAAATCAAATTAGATAATAATCGCAGGATTGGCTAGAATTGTCGAGCCATACCAATGCTCCCGCCAGCAGCAGCTCCCCGTAGAAGCGCAGTCTTCGAGTGTGCCCTCTCAATCCGTTGTCGGACGAGATCTTAACCAATCCATCATGATACCCAGGCAAATCCCGTACATACAGTCGCCAAGTGAGCCTTTAGCTATGAGTACCAAGTACCCCCAACGTCTCCCGTTATGCATGAGGGCGCCTACAAGCCTAGAGCCACAAGTACCTCTGTGTCGAGTCGGATTCGGGTACATCCAAATATCAAACACTGATGATAGCCCAGGGCCTGCACCAAACCGGGAACTCAAGTTCTGTGGTAGGTTCCTTGGTAGCCTGCAACTACCGCAACACCTCTGGTCCCCTACCCGAGCAGTGAACCCATGGTTCACCAAGTTCAAGGGTGCAACCTTACGAGCTCACTTAGCAAACCTACTATCATTTAATTTCATCAGGTTTTGTATCTAGAATGAAGCCTTAGAGACCTAGTGGATCACCTGGGGTTTTATCCAAGACCCTAGGATCCAAGCATTTCCTTTTATTAGACTCTGGTTGAGTCACAGATATCATTATGTGTAGTTCAAGTCATTACTTAGCCACTTTAGATTGCTTTTAATGCACTTAGGGAGCTTCAAGCTTAAATTAAAGACACTCGCACACACACCTTACCCATTTAGGGTTTACAACAATTTCACCATTAACCCCACCCATTTGGGGCATCCACTTTACCCTCAGTTCGGTTCCATCATTCCTTGGGGTTCCTAGTGTTAGAAATCCACATTTCATGCCAATTAACAACTCCAACAGATTACGTAACGTTAGGGACCTGTTACCTATTATTAGGAAACCCTTCAGCAGCCACCTATTGTTAGGTAAACCTGACCTAATGTTCGGTCAGGCTGTAGGCTGAATTCAAAACTGCAAAATCCGCCTTTTGTGCCGAAACTTGGGTTTTGAGCCACCAAGCCACTTGCAAACTTGACCACCAATATACAGGCATACCATGTACATCTTGAACCCAAGTGACCCTTGATCGCAATATTTTGGATTCAATCCTTCACTTAGTTAGTTTCAATCAACTTTTGATCTTCTTTTTAGAGAGTTCCTTGCCTCTTGACTCAAAAAGGGTGGAACAAGTGCACCTGTATCAATACAAAGCTTCTTATTTATTTTATCTACGGTTTGTTTACATAGAAAATCCCCACATCTTTGTGATTGAACACAACTCATTGAGGCTCCATTTCGTGTCCTCAAACTCTAATTTTAGACTTCGAATAGAATTTAATACCTTCATTCCTTGATATAAGGCATGGATTAGCTAATTAAATCGAGTTTCCAATCCTCGTGAGGAATTCCTATATGAAACGGGATCACACGTGTCTTATTGCACTCCAACACCAATGTCAGACATCCAATAAGGCAACTTAAGTCTTCTAACAAAATCCTTAGATGTCCACAGGCTACCCTCCAGGAATACCAACCCCTATCAATAGAATTGGATGTCCAAACTGCAATTCAAAATCCTGTCTAGGTTCGGAAATGCGATCGTTTTCATACCAACATACGCTCATACAAATCTAACCCAAACAAACCATCTTTTAGGATATGAATCCAATCTGTAACCACCTAAAACAACCTAGGTTTCATAGGTGTCATAAAAAATCAAATCCCAACAGACATCGCCAAATGTAACTCTCTCATTGATTTAACCCAAATTTGGAGGGTAACCCACATACCCCTACATGAAACCACAACCTGGGCAAGTTCATACTCTTACACTCAACCACCATGCTCCAACATAATTAGAATGCGAACATACACATTATGGAGTATTAGACGAACACATATAACAAGATAAAATTAGGGAAAACCTTATCCATTCATTAAAACCCCGATAATTAGATAAACCCAACATTAACACATAAGGAGACTTGGCTTCCAAGCAACCCAAAACCACACGCACACGGACTGATTCCTAGCCCCAAATCTTAGCTTAATCGGTCCCAATCATAGGAAATCAAAGAAGGTAGACAAGGGGGAAGAACCCTACCTCAACCAAGCCAGCTAGTACCAGTATTAGCTCTTAGCATCGGTACTGGGAAATCCCAATATAATTACCACAATACCAGCCAGCACCGATACTGAATGTTAGTACTGATACTGGGCACCCCCAGTACCATTTCACAACATGAGCTAGTACCAATACTAAATGCTAGTATTGGTATTATGCACCATTCACACCTTACCAAGTAACCCGACCAGTATCGATACTGAGCACCAATACCGGTATTAGGCACCCACAATACCAATTTACAATACTAGCCAATACTGGGTAGCCCAAGTACAACACCCTAATACCAGCCAGTATTGGTATTGAGCACCAGTACTAGTATTGGCTGCCATTAGCCCTTTCCAAGTAACCCAACCGGTATCGATACTAGGCACCCACAGTCATGCCGACTGAACACATCCAGTACCGGTGCTGATCATTAGTACTAGTATTGGGTGCCTTTAGTATCCATTTTATGCCTCTTGTTAGTTGGTGCTAAGCCAACTAGTATCGAAACTCATCACCAATTCCAGTACTAGGTGCTTCCAGCATCCAGTTCGAAAGCCAAACATCCATTCTATTTTCACACAAACCAACACAATTTCCATGTTTAAAATATTTCCTTTATCATCCTCAATCATAGGAAACCAAGTGATAAAACAGGAAAGGGAGGTTTCTACCTTTAAGGAAGAGATCATTCTCTTTCTTCACGCTGGCAGCAGCAATGACAACAACAACAACCCGAGTAGTGATAGCAGCAGTAGGTGCAGCAGCAGTAGCTACAACTCTTCTTCCAATGACAACAACAGTAGCAGTTGTAGCCGCAACAACTCTTCTCTCTCCTATAGCAACACCGATGGCAATGGTGGTAGCAGGTGGTCGATGGTAGGGAGAGGAGGAGGTGAATTGCTTCATTTTTGGCAAGGGGAGGGATTGGTTTGAGAGGGAAAGCAATAAAGAGGGTTTTCTTCTCTCTCTCTTTTTTTTTCTTGGCTTTTATAAGGGTTAGACATTTTGCACCCAAAGCCCCTTCACTCCTTACTTGCCTTCCAGGAAAGGCCTCTAAAGACTATTCTCTCACAAATGGTCCCTCAACTTTTTATTTCTTACACAATTGTTAAATTTAATTAGTAATCTTTAAGGGGCTCCTCATGCCCAAAGGCTTTAATCCATTATTAGGCAACCAATTAGGGTTGTAATTAGCCCATTAAGTGTATTAAAAATCCAGTCCCTTATAGCTTCCACAAGTCAAGTAGTAGATTTGACCGGTTGGAGACCTTTCTTAGAGGTTGGCACTGCTCAAACTTCTCTCTTTAGCCTGCAAACAAATCTCACAGCATGTGAGGAAGGCCCCCACGAAAAAGGATCACCATGAGAACCACCACCACGACAAACACAACCACCAAGGGGCACCTTGTGTTGATGTAATTAGCATGAATCGCGATACGAAGGCCTCAACACAATTGCAGAGTCTCAACTATCACAACTTGTGGGATCTTTTGACATGCACGTGTGTGGAGTATCCCTAATAATCACGGATTGAAATATGCTTTGATATGATTTAGAAGTGAAATCAACAAAAATAGAGAAATCACATATGGACACGAGATTTACATGGAAACCCTCCTTGATGGGAGGGAGAAAACCATGGGAGCGAGAGTCGTAGACCTCTCTCTCGACGGAGGCTAGGAATTTTCTTCATTAAGGAATAAAAAAAGAGGTGACATATAATACATGGTAGCCTAGGTTATATGGATCTGACCTAAGGTCCATATACCCATTTACAATAGTACCAACAGATTGCATTTCATCTATTTCTTGTTGTTGAATGAAAGCTTCACAAGAAGGCATCTCAAACCATGTCATGTCAAAATGAGCTAAAGTTGGCTTCAAATGCCAAAGCCTAAGTCTAAGCCCCCTCTGCATGTGATTTGCTCCTTTTTATCTATAAAAAATTGCAAAGCAAGGCTAAATCAAATTTTAGTCACTTATACTCTTTTGTTGGTTCATGATCAGGTCATGAATTCTACACATGCTTTGTGGACTTGGCATCGAAATCAGGATTGTTATAAAGAGTGCTTCGGCGACCAGATATACATAGTCCGCCAACCAGAATTGTGCTTATCAAAGCATCAAGGCCACTGTAAAGAATGAAAGAAATTGTTTGGATTCTCTATGATGTAAAGGTACCACATGGAAGGCCTACCAATGCAGTATACCTTTAATTTGTTGCATGCTATAGGTCAATAATATAGTTCACCATGAGTCACCTCAATCTCAATTAAGACAAATCCTTGTAAGATGACCATACTTGATAACTGGCGCTAAAACATGTTCAGATTTTGTAACTATACAGAAGCATCTGCTAAGCTTTTGTGTTCAGACTCTTGGGCTTTGGAGAGCTCGTTTTCTTTCTCAGTTCTGGGGTTCACATGGAATGTGAAAGTCATCTGGGATTTCAAAGGTGCAATACTGATCTCTCATCCTGAGTGGAATCCTTGAAAAGGACATGGCCTAATTAAGACCTAGCTAGGACCGACCATAATCTAATATGACTTCAGCTACTGAAATCAGACAAATACTTGCAATTTGCACTTAAATAGAAGGGTGTTGATTCTAAAGAAAGAGAGCCTACCCTGCATATGTATGCAGAAGTCACTTCCTGTACTGGAAAAGGCCACAGGCTCGGGAAGAGAGGAGGGAGTCACACTCTTCCCATTGGGCAGCTGCCACTCGCTGCTAATGTTGTGGAGTGTGACTTACCTCGTATGCAGGGCTGTCTATTGAGCTTACTGAACAAACCTCGGTCTGTTCGAGATCAGGTTCAATAGGCCCAAGCTGGCTTGAGCTCGGCTCAGGCTTAATAAGTCTTGAAAGGTCTTGTTCAGTCATTGGCTCACATTTGCTCAAGCATGTTAATGAGCCTGACTAACGAGTTCTGAGGCCCATGCTTGGACTTGATAAGTAAAATATAAATGCTTGATAAACAAATATACTTAATAAATAAAATATAGAAAATAGAAAAATTACATTAAATGAGATAGATATAATTTATGATGTATTAAGTGTCGTGCATCACATTGAATAAAAATATCATTATGCATTAAGCCATAACATAATGTAGTCATAAGTCATAATTCAACTACATCTTTAATTGATCATTTATTAGTTTAACATTCATCATAAGATGAGAACATAATAGAGAATAATACAAAAAGAAAGGGTTGGCCTGCTTTATAAATCAAAATTTCAATAATTTAAATGCATCTCTTCAATGAGCAGCAACACTCTTTCATCTAGGAAAGAGTGGCATTGGGGTAGGGAAGGGAAGAGGGTTTTTGGAGTGGGGAGTTGGGTTTAGAAAAACTACATAAACATTCCTATGCTACTATGTATTTATTTAATATATATAATGTATTTTTTATGGTAGGGTGGAGAGGGAAAGAAGGGGAAAGAGGATATGGGGGGTTTTGGGAAAATTATATATATATATCCTTATACTTGTATACATACCTTATACTTGTATGTATTATCGAGCTTGAGCCCTCATCGAATCGAGCCTGGGTCGGTTGAGGCTTAACTCAATAACTTATTGAGTCTGGTTTTCTTGTTCAAACTCAACTAAATAGCTCATTGAGCTCTATTCGTGAGCCCTTATTGAGCCGATCCCAAATTGAGCCTAACGAACTCGAGCCATTTTGACAGCCCTACTTGTATGATTTGTTTCCTATCTCACGGTAGCTCTTAAATTCTTGTTTGTGCTCACGCATTTGAAATGGTTGAGCACTGAACTTACTGGATGGTTTTGAGAGCGGGGGGATGCGTAAGGTATATGTACACCTGTTCTGAAAGATAATAGGGTTCTAAAGCATAATGGTTAAGAATCATATTAACTGTTGAGCAATGACTTTTGGTTTAACTTCTTAGAAAGTTTTATTATTTTGATTGGAATATGTTTGGGGGTCATTACAAGAATGTCGTTACACGTATTTCTTTTATTTCAATGGACAACAGTTAAGAAGACCACGCTCATACATCCCTTCACCCTCGCAGACTTGACATGGAGGGTTCAGCGGATACATTGAGTAATCAGAGAAAAGTTCAGATTAGGGTTATTGTTTGGCGGGGAAGATTACTGAAAAGTGGGAGGACTTGCAAATATGGTCGTGGATAGATGTTGACTTTTCCAAACCTGTTTGCTAAACATAAAATTGAAGGTGAAAGGAATATCATAGCATATGTGTTACAGAATTGGTGTGTGTTGTGTGTGGGGGAAAAGTGGCAAGTGCATGCACAGATAGACTTGAGTTTCCCACCATAATTTTGTTCTACATAATTACCATCACCTCTGGCACATAGGTTGCTTAGATTTTCCACCAAAATTAAGATGCCAGCCAATTTGATTTGAGTGCGAATTCCGATTTGGTAGGTATGGACCTGAATATTTTTACCCAGAGCACTTTAGTAGTAGTATAGGCAATCAAAGGGAGTCCAACGAAGTCTGCAATCTAATAGTGTTGAAATTTGATCTGAAGACATACATAAGCAAATTGATGTGGCAAACACTGAACCACGTTACCTAGGACCCAACTCTTTGCTTGAACAGTACACTTAGCACTGTAGTCTCAGGATATGAACTTCATGATCCCAAAATTGATTCATAAAATTAACATTGAAGATATCTTGGTATTCATGATTAAAATTTTTACATCATTATATATGCCATCGAAAAATTTTACATTTGACCCTTTATTCGGGAAAAAATGGGTTCCCAAGCAAGGTATGAAGTTCAACAGAGGATTGACAGAACTCACTTCGTTAAGAAGGGACATGTTTGTTGGAAGAGTCGAGCCAAGCTAGCAATTCCAAATCTTGAGGGTTAGGAAAGCACTTAGTGTGATGAACTTGGTCTCGTCAAGTGACTGACCAGTTATATCTTAAGTATCTTGAGAACTTCGACATGTTACTCCTAAATGATTAATTTGCCATCCATGTCACGTGTCCCTCCTCGTATGGATCACTCTATGTTGGATAGAAGTTGGGTCCACTCAAGGCTCTAATATGATGCTAGAGCTTTACTAAAGTCAAATCATCGTTGTAAGAGAGAAGATATATCTTCGCTTAGGGTATAAAGAAGACATAACTATCCTAAAACCAAGGATCTTATGGTCTCACCCTATTAAAATGGGGGCACTCAAGAGAGAGCCGGTGGCAACCAAGACTGAAAGGTTGGCAAGAATAGTAGACTACAAGATCTTCGGTAGCTAAGGTTTGGTCAACAATGTTGAATATCACGACTTGTATGATTATAGTTGAGGGTACACAAAAAATAAAGACAAGTGTACCACGTAAGTGTGTGGTCATGTATCCTGCTGATGAGGTGTAACTCATCGTAATTAAAATGTCAAAGTTAAGTTAGAAATTAAATTAAACACTATCAAATTAACAAAAGAAATGAGTTAAGTGTGGAAATTATAGAAAATGACCTAAAACATCAATTCTATGTTAAATGCATAATTAAGTCAATTTTAAGAGATTATGAACTTAAGTTATAAATGAATGATTCAAATGCCAAATTGAACATAAATTGAGTTTGCATGAATAAACCATTGGTTGGATTATGTTCTAATATGTTAAAATCACACATCATAAAAATTACATTGCATTTTAACTTTATTTGGACCTCGAATTTAGTATTTTACGCTTAGGTCCTCCCTACACATTTAAATCTTCACAATTCATAAAGCCTCAAAGTTATAAGGACCTTTCTTCATGCATTCAAGGACTGATTTGCATTAAAAACCATCACTTATGGGCCTTTGCACTATTCTTCCACCATTTCACTTCAAGGGCATACCCTGTAATTGTTCCAAAAGACTTGGGCACAACCCTCCTCTTCTCTTGCTTACGATGAACACAGGCTCCATGAGCCGTAGCGTTGGTATGCATAGCTTCACACCACTCTCCTGATCTCATTCGACAGTCATATTTTGTTTTAATCCCTCCTATGCCCTCCAGAACAAATCCCCACCTTTGATCCCCATCAGCCCTGACCTTTTGATCCCAATCACTCTTGAGCTCTAGCAACTATATAAAAACCACCCCTGAGCTCCTGTGACCTTTATTGACTCCCTCCCCCCTGAGCCGATCATCATTTACCCCTTTAGCTCCATTTTCCCCTTTTTTGACCATTGGTGACAACATTGGTTTCCTTCCTCAATTCTTCACCACCGACTGACGGCAGGTGGATCCCAGGGAATCACCTTCTTTCGTTAGGGGTCCCTCCCATTTCGTCACCACCAGCCGACGGTGGGTGGATCGCAAGGAATCCCCTTTGTCTATTAGTTTAGGATTTTGTTGCTTTTGTAGATAGATTTACCACTTTCTTAGTATAGTATAGTTTAGATTAGTTGCTTAGATTAGATTTAACCATTTGATTATCTTATATTAGGAGTAGATTAGAGTAATTAGCATTCTTTGTTGATCCACCCTCTCTGATCAATTCCGATCAGAGAGGAAGATCCACTCTCCCATTTTGACTCACTTATCTTCCCGTACACTTCATGATCACATTCTTTTATCCTCCTCGATGATTTATTCACAATTCACCTATTCATTAGAGCAATGAGGAGATCTGGCAGTGGCTTCCAGATCTTCTCACGTGCTAAATCCACTTGAGGGCCATCCCCTACACTTCACTGGATCACAATGGCCCTCGCCCAGGTTTGAATCGAGTTGATTTAAACGATTGCATCAGATTTGGTTTGAAATGGTAATAGATGGATTTTTGGAGGAATTCGAGTTCAATTGGTTTTAATTGCAAAAATTTGGTTTACATTTGTTTAATTAGACTGAATGCAATGGGCATGAGCTGTTTTAATTGGCTTTCTATCCTGATTTGAGCTTAAGTCCAATTTCTTCACCTGATACTGTTTGCAGGCTTCAACTGGGTAGCGTTGGCCAAGGAAATCAGTGACACTAATTAGAGGCCATTGCTATGACCGAATTGGTTTCTTAGGATCGCCTAAACACCAATCAAGGGTGTGCAAGAGGTTCAGATGATCAATTTATTGGATGATCAATATGTATGATAGCTACATACATATTGAATAGGATTCCAACCAAATCTTTCTCTAAACTCCGCATGAGATGTAATATGGTAAGAAGTTGAGTGTTGGACACTTGCACATTTGAGGTTGTATGGCTCATATTAAGAACATGAATCCAAATAAATTGAAATCACACACTACCAAGTGCTACTCTTCATTGGGCATTCGGAGGATGACAGAGGCCATCAAAGGGTATTTGTATCTAGGAATGCTAGATTGCTACAAGAAGCACTCCTGGAAGGTCAAAATAAGAATGAAGTAAGAGAGCTCATTGAGTTTAATGAGACTAATGATATTCCTAACTTAGAAGAAAGAGATGAACCGAGTCCAAGTGATGCTCCCATACTACTTAAAAGGAGTTCTAGAGTGGTACTACATCCACCTGAGAGATATGTATTCCACATCTTAAAGGAGTTTGAAGCTGATCTTGTCACATATGATGAGGCAATTAAGGATCATGATATAGATAGGTGGAGGCTAATAATGCGATCTAAGATAGACTCCACGCATAAGAATAATGTATGAACCTTGGTTGATCCTACTTATAGGATAAAATCCATTGGGTGTAAATGGATTTTACATTTAAAGTTTAGTTAAAAACCCTCTTTCATTAATAAAGAACCAGACAAAATATTCTTCTTCATAGCAGGAACGTGTAGCACCATATGTAGTGTTCAAACTCGCCCTGAGGAAAACCTCAAGTCCATGCATCTAAAGCCTAACACCTTGGCTGCAAAGTTGTTCCCCATCTTCACACATAGCAAAAGAGCCTAAGTGTCAAATTGATTCTCACCTGAACCCAAGCCTAGGGGGCATGCGTGTGTGCGTGCGTGATCCCTAACCCCTCCTCTTGCTCTTTGTTACATAAGTCATGAGAGGAAAAAATCTTGTATATCCTCTAAGAAGTCTGTCTACTTTTAATGTGGCACTAAAAACTTTTACTGAATCATATTAATTTCAATATGAATTTCGACGTCACTATATATTAATTGCATCTCAATTAATGCAATCAAGATTTCAAAATCAACAAACATTTGATGTTTGCTTTCCACATGGTGAAGCAAATGAATGCGATTTTCTTTTACTTTTCAATCATGTCCCTGACACTTTTGATTCTACCATTATCAGAGTTCGTCTTATTTAGTGAATCCGTACTTACACACAAACACTGACTAGAGAGTGCATATCCTTTTTTTTCTCCTCAAAAATAAGGATGATGCAAACTACACATTTAAATGACCTCCTTTTTGTTAATTGATAAATTAAATATCCATATTTCTATGTTAAGTTTTTGGTTTGCACATATCTATTTGCTCAATATTTTTTTCTATTGATTTACTTGTAATATGCTTAATCAAATATGTTAAATTTAATATATTGTTGTTGAAATTTGTATGTCTTTGATGACCCATTCGAATAATATAAAGAGTTATATTGATTTGATCATTTCATTTGAATAAGAGTTAAATTTATTTCCGGTGTATGAATAAGATTCCTTAGTACAAATATGGTGATGGACTGAGCCAAATTAAATAAACTTGATGCATGTCAATTTAAAGAACTAAATGGTTTAGAAGATTCGATAGTACATCTAAAAACCACCTTATCATATTTGATCATTTGTTTCCAATTTAGTTGGGATGGCAACCTTTTTTAGAGATCGTTACCTGATTGATGTTTTTTATTGAAGATTTAGAACTATCATGCGAATTGGTCCAAGGAATCAACATGATAAAATAGATGATAAACAGAAGTCCATCTCCGATGCTGTCATAGAGAAGGTATATCCTTCGACTTGAGCTAGATATGTGTCTATTTTCAAACTCATGTATTTAGTAGATTAATAGTAAATGCACCTACCATGGTATTAATATTGGAAAGTTAATATATGTGGAAGGTAGTGAGAGACATATGATCTCTCATAGGGATTACCCAAGCCTATTTCATAAATGTATGTAGCAAATTGAAGGAATGAGCTTACTCTAAGTATATTAGGAAAGATCAATTATACATGTGGTCATAGAG
This sequence comes from Thalassia testudinum, assembly GCA_037157565.1. Taxonomy (NCBI): domain Eukaryota; kingdom Viridiplantae; phylum Streptophyta; class Magnoliopsida; order Alismatales; family Hydrocharitaceae; genus Thalassia; species Thalassia testudinum. The sequence goes on along the minus strand of JAZHRO010000040.1, from coordinate 5,423,963 downwards.
TCCTAATCAAACTCAAGCATAAAAGAGAAGAAGACAACCTTTTGAAAAAGGAGCTGGTCTTCATTCTCGTCCCAACAACGCAAAAAGAGACTAGAAATAATATAGCCCATTGAGGGATGACAACTATTTAATAGGATTAGACCTTGGGGTTAATATTATCCTCTAGTGTGAAGGATTCATTGGTATTTTGAATAGCTAAGGGAGGCATAGTGTCATAACCTATGAATCCTAAATATTTCATTATTGATATAATGAAACCAATAATGATTTGGTGGGTTCCTACTTGCAGAGAAATTAATATTATTTAAAGAGTTAAATAATATTTGATTTAACATTTAATTAGGCTTAAAAGGGTAGGTCTTGATCTAAAAGAGTTTAGATGGCAATTAAATATGTTTTGACTACCTAGACCCAATTAGCTAAAATTAATAAAGCGACATCAAACAATTATTCAAGTAGGAATTGATTCTAATCGTTGGATTTGATTCAACGATTCCCATCATATTAGGAATAGCATAAATCCTTATAAATATCTCTCAAAAGTAAAGCCTAAAATCCTAATAAATCTCTAATTGAATCATCCTCCTTACAGAAAAGAGAGAGGAGCAGTCGCCTGTTACGAACGCGATTTCAAGACGTCTTTTTAAGACATCTGGGAGGTGGCCTAGACGTCTGACCAGACATCTGGAACCCCTTCCAGAGGTCTGGGATTTATTTTCTGCGGCACGCAGGATTTCGTCTGCGCGCCTGCGCACGTAGACCTGTGAACGCCACTCTTTCTCCCTCTCTCCTCCTGCAGGCGCAGGGCTGCGCTCTCTCTCTCTCTCTCTCTCTCTCTCCCCGCACGGCCTTATAAGGCCCTCACCCTCTCCCTCACTCTCATCTCCTCCGCTCCCTTCTTCTCCTTCTTCCAGCCGGTGCGAGAGCGAGCGAGCGGCGGCAGCGGCAGCCGCGGCGAGTTGCGGGAGGAGGTGTTGCGCGAGGGAGGAGACGCTCGACCGTGAGGGCTCGAGCTTGCCGGGGCAGCTAAAGACGGCCGGCGGGGGAGCAGCGGGCGTGGAGTGACGCGGGAGGGCTGCTGCAGCTCGAGCAGCAGGCGGACGAGGTACGGCGCGGCCGTGCATCTCGGGCGGAGAGCAAGTCGAGCTCTGAATCTGGAAGTTTTTCCAGAATCAGACGTCTGGGCTTCCAACCAGACGACGGTGTAGACGTCTGGAGGACTGTCCAGACGTCTGGCAAGTAAGTTATTTTCGTCCTTCTTCCTTTTCTGCGACCCGTCGTACTGAGAGCGAGGAGTGGATACGTGCAGGTTCTGAGACTCGCCATCCAACGCGAATCGGACGTCTGGCTGCAGTGCCAAACGACGGAGTGGAGTTCCAGACGTCCGGGTTGACCATCGGACGTCTGGGAACTAAGCCAGACGCCCTCGCAGGCTTCTGGATGTTTGAGGGATTACACAGAGCGAAGGTATCCTCTGAACCACCTTTAAGACGTCTGGAAGAGGTTCCAGATGTCTGATTTTGGACTGTTTCGTCGTTTTCAACCCGTTTAGGGCCCATTCGGAGTCTGTTTTTCGCGTTTCGAGTTGCGTTCTTTTCGGAATGAAATCCTCTACCCGTTTACAGTAATTATATACTATTTCGAGAAACACCTTGTGTTTGATCCTTGTGTTAGGACCCCGTTCCATTGCAGTCTCGGGGGTTGCGGAGGCGCGCGGGATTTCCGACCACGCCCCCAGTACTTTCGTTGTAGCTGGTAGAGTGGCTTTAAAAATTATTAACATAATTTGTTATAATTCTGGAACAATTAATAGAACCTAGGGCATTGCATGAATCCTAGGAATGAGAAACCAGATTGAATGATAGATCCTAGGATATTGCATGAATCCTAGGGCTGGAAAACTAGATTAAATGATAGATCCTAGGGTACGGCATGAATCTTAGGACTGGAAAACTAGTGATATGAATATAGATATTGCAGTCTTGGAAAATGTGGAAAGGAAATAATAGCTGCCTGTAAATTGATTTAACAGCTGCCTGTTATGAATAAATGAACATGATTGAGAATATGGGTTGTATGAACGTGAAATTGAAAGGGGTGAAACCTGAATGTGCTGAGTTAAAAGAGCTAGAACCCTACGGGGAATTAGGAGTAGAACTCCTGGAAAGTGAATGGAATAGAATTGGGGAAGTGAGCTTGCTCTTGAGTACGGAGTACCAAGGAGAGCGACTGTCCCCTTGTTTAGTGCAGAGCGGAGCTAGCCGCCCCAGGGACCCGGGGTTAGGTCTCGCCACTTTGTACCGACTTTTTGGCCCTCGTGTACACAGTACCGAGGAGTGATACTACTGTAGAGCGAGTACTAGCTACCCCACGGGCCCCGGGGTTCTGCTAACTCACCTACACCGACTTGTTAGGCCCACTGGGCAAACCAGGGTAGTCAGGCGAGGGTGCGTGGACTGTGGAGGGGCAAGGCCCCTGTTTGGTTACTGTGGAGGGGTTGGACCCCTGTTACTGAGAGGGCTCTGCCTTATATTGGTTCCGTGCTATACTTTGGGGCGCACCCGTTAACGGAAACGACTGACCGCGTGCCAGTGCGGGGTAGCTACCCGTGCGTTTACCGCGCGAGCCGTAGTCACCGTTACGTCTGTCAGTGACCTTGGGGTGGTTGACTGAGAGTAGGATCACCACGGGGGACTCTCCCGGCCAGGAGAGCACCACGTGTTACTTCTACTTTTCGGAAAAGACTGCAATCAAGATCGTTTCCACGAGGAACATTCGAGATCAAGTGAAGGATCTGAGAAATAAATAAATCGTGAGATGATAGAAAGACGTAAATAAAGAAAGTAACAAAATATAACAGCTACTGTACACTCTACTGTTTCTTAGTTTTAGTTGCCACTCTACTCAGCGTTTCGCTGACGTGTTACACTCGTTGCTTTTCAGGACCAGGTGTTGAGCAGCCAGGGTCAGCGGCTGCAGAGGACGCTGGGCCGAGTAGGGTCCAGTAGAGTTACCACTGTTCTTTTGTGCCCTTTTTGTTCCACTGTAGTGAGTAGTTCTTGTTACTCTCTGTATTTTTCTTTACTTGTAGTTCATGTTATGTTATAAATGTTGTTCTACTGTTGTGGTGGTACATGCTGTAGTAGTTCCTTTTCTTACTGCTGTATTTTTGTTACTGCTAGTTATATTCATGCTAAATGTGGTTTATTGTACTGCTCTTTTGGTTACTTCCTCGTTGGACGACTAGGTCTTGGGATTAGTCGAGTCGGTCCGGTTCTCGTGTCTCGTACGGACTCGGGAATCGGGTCGTTACAAGATGGTATCAGAGCAAAGTCGTCCTGAGAAGTGAATCAACTGACTGGAAAATAACCAATTCACATGTCTATAACTAGAGTAGCCACCACAACATATCTTTTGACATGAGCTCTTAGATGTTTCCGTTAGGTATCGTTCCATATTGACGTGTTTCATTTTCTTTCGCGTCTCCTTGCAGAAGATGCCTCGTCGGGGGACTGGCGAGACTGGCCGCGGGCGCGGCCGAGGATGAGGTCGGCGAGGTGGGCGTGCCGTGGTCGACGCCTCGGTGGACTAGCCACCACTCCCGGGCATCCAGGCCCAGGACCTTGCCCAGCTGATACGGGACATTGTGCGAGAGGAGCTCCACCCACCGCCCCGAGCGCCTCCCCCTGGGGCTGCGGAGGGGGAGTCCTCTGTGGGACCACACGACGGATGCGGCGCTTGACACGGGGGAGGGGATGGACCGCTGGCGCCCCCACCTTCCTCCGACACTTCTGTGCACGAGGCACCTTTGCCTGGAGGTGCACCAGCATCCCCACTGCAGTGCCACTCCGAGCTCTTCGGGCAGTTCCGGAAGCTGAAGTTCCCCTCCTTCAAGGGGGATGAGGATCCGACCGAGGCGGAGGACTGGCTCGAGCAGCAGGAGAAGATTTTCGACACCCTTCGCCCCCCGGTGGAGTGCCGCGTGGCCTTTGCTACGTACCAGCTGGAGAGTGCGGCACACAGGTGGTGGAGGGCGGTCAGGAGACAGGAGAGAGACGAGCCGACCTGGGACCAGTTCGTCACCCTCTTCTGCGAGCAGTACTTTCCCCAGACGTGGCAGGACCAGAGGAAGCGGGAGTTCCACACTCTCCGCCAAGGGACGATACCGTGAGCGCGTACCGCACGCGTTTCCTGAAGTTGTCCCGCTTTGCAGCGACAGCGGTAGCCACTGAGGAGGAGCGCCTTTGGAGGTTCACCGAGGGGCTCCGGCTTGCAATTCGGGGGTATGTCAAACCCCTAAAGCTGCCTACGTTTTCGAGGGTGGTGGAGGCAGCCGTCACTTACGAGGAGACCAACCCATCTGCGCGAGACACTGACGGCGGGCGAAAGAGGCCCTTTCAGCCAGACTTTTCATAGGGCTGGCGAGAGAGGAGATACGTGGCGTCCACAGGAGAGCCGTCACGTTTTGCAGGGCCATCCGTGGCCTTTGGGGGCCCTCGATAGGGGCTAGTCGCCAGCACCGGACCCCCGCCCAGCCGACAGCAGGGACCCACTGAGGGCGGGAGTCGGGTTCTCCTCTGTTACCAGTGTGGCCAGCCGGGCCACATCAGGTGGGACTGCCCGTCTAGGGCAGGAGGTCAGCAGACACTTCCCGCGCAGAGCACCGGAGGGCGCGCAGGAGGCCGTGGTTCCCAGGCGCGAGGAGGAGGACAGCAATCCCGAGGAGGGTATCGGCCAGCACCTGCCCGTCCGACGCAAAGTGTGGCTGCTTCGTTCGCACCTAGAGCTGAGGGGTGTATCAATGCCCTAACACACAGGGATGCCAGAGCTTCGGGCTCGGTGGTGGCAGGTATGGTTTCAGTTTCCGGCAGACTCGTTTACACACTTTTCGATTCCGGCGCTACGCACTCGTTTGTCGCAGCCAGTTTCGCAGTTAGTTTGGGCCAGGACTATACGCTGTTAGAGAAACCGTTCGTAATCCGAGGTTCGAGTGGTCAGCTGTTTGTAGCTGAGGCGGTGTACACGGATTGCGAGGTCAGCGTCGGGGGACATAGCCTGCCAGCTGACCTGATTATGATACAGATGGAGGACTTTGGCGTAATTCTGGGGATGGGCTGGCTATCCGCTTACCACGCCTTGGTAGACTGTTTTGAGAGGAAGATTGTCTTCTCCATGCCGGAGTTGCCTTCTTTCGAGTTTCACGGACAGCTAGTGGACGGAGGCTTCAGGTGCATTTCGACACTTCGGGCGGCGAGACTTTTGAGCCAGGGGTGCGAGGGCTTCCTAGCTTGTGTGGTGGTAGAGACCAGCCCAGTGGTAGACTTCCAGAGCATCCCGGTGGTCAGAGAGTACCCTGACGTGTTCCCAGACGAGTTACCAGGACTGCCGCCCGAGCGTGAGATCGAGTTCGAGATCTCACTAGTATCAGGGACCAGCCCCATCTCCACCGCGCCATACAGGATGGCACCGCTTGAGCTACGAGAGCTCAAGTCTCAATTGCAGGACCTTTTGGAGAAGGGTTTCGTGAGGCCCAATGCATCTCCCTGAGGAGCCCCGGTACTATTTGTGAAGAAGAAGGATGGTATCCTACGCCTTTGTGTGGACTACCGACAGCAGAATAGGGTCACCATCAAGAACAGATATCCGCTGCGGAGGATCGATGACTTGTTTGACCAGTTGCGGGGTGCCACGGTGTTCTCCAAGATCGACTTGAGGTCTGGATACCACCAGTTGAGGATCAGGGAGGCAGACGTCTCCAAGACAGCTTTCCGCACCCGGTACGGACACTACGAGTTTTTGGTCATGCCGTTTGGGCTGACCAATGCCCCCGCTGCTTTCATGGACCTGATGAACCGGGTGTTTAGACCGTACTTGGACCAGTTCGTGGTGGTATTCATTGATGATGTACTCATTTATTCTCGAGATCGAACGCAGCATGGACAGCACTTGCGGATGGTTCTGGACACACTGAGACGACGTAGGCTGTTGGTTGGGTTTTTTTTGTTGGTTGTGATGTGTGGTTGTTGTGTTTGAAATTGGTAATAATTGTTGATTATGTCGTTGTAGTACAGGGTGTACAATATAACATTAAGGATGTCGTATAGTGGTGAGTATGGGTGAGTTCCAGTCATTACAACCATTATTATCATTTGCTTATTTATCTAATTTTTACTGGTTTTGTTCCAGGTCGTTCTCTGGGAGGCAATTTATTGAATTTAATTCGGTCACTCTTTGATTATCTCCAAAATTGTCTTCTTATTCAAAAAGAAACTTTACATTTAAAGAATGAATGAATGTTTTGTTTACCTAGTTACTAAGAAGTGCTTGCAAAAATGCTAACTATGAACAAGCATCAAACAATCTTTTATTATACTCTAAACTATGTATTTACAAGTTATACTATTAACACTAATATGTTAGTTCATACTCCATTAGGATACCATGGTGTAAAAACTTAACTTACTAGTCATTTATTTATAGTGACATACATATCAGTTTTAGTGACAGATATAAACGTCGCTAAATCTCAGGAAACACTATATACAACCTAAAGAAGCAACCTGAGGTCTTTAGCGACATTTATAGTGTCGTTTTATTCTGTTAGTAATTATGTGGGTTTAATTTTACATATGTACAGAGTCTTTTATGTTGTTATCTCGTGTTATCTCTTTTTTTTAAGTCGTCTGTCCTTTCATTTTGTTCTGTGTAGTCTTTCAGAGGCTGCGGTGGAGTCCTTAGTGTAAAATGTGTTTAATTAGCGGGCGCGCTTTTCGAGGGATACACAGCACCCTTCGGGTGGGACCAGACCTCTACTAAGCGCACCCTAATATCAGATTAGGTGCTTAATTACGTTTTCGTATCAGCGCAGGGCCTCAGCCCAACGCCTTCAACAAGTTCGCACACGCTCGGGCTCCCAGCCCCACACAGGAATCACGCATTCAGTATTCAGCACATATCAGAATCGGGTTATCGGATCAGACGGAGCAGGTGAAGTTTCGGGCGCCCGGCGCCATGACGACTGGTAAGGTTATAACATAAATTATATTTATATGCTGCGTTTCGTTTGCAGCCCACGATGTGGCGCTATTCCAGCGCCACATTGTGCGCTGGAAACCAAACGCAGCTGCGTCTGTGCGCGTTTTTGGCCCTCGATTTGGGGGCCATAAATTATTAAAAAAAATAAAATAAAATATGGTAAATAAAATATTTACATAATAATACATAATTGATTAATTAATTTTGAATTTTAATTATGTTTACTATACAAATAAATTCGCTAAACTAGGCTGATTGTACAGGTTGATTTAGGTGATTAAATAGTTAATTACTTATAAAATAGTTAGTAAATGGTCTAATTGACCTTATACAGATTCAATTTACATACTTAAGTATTTTATACATATTTTTATTGTATATTTACGAATTTATTTCTATTTTATTTAAGCTAAACTAGCTGTTCTGAGTGTTTTAAATAAAACTAAGTTACAGTAAGCTATACTAGGTATAATTGTACTTTAACTAACTTAAATTACTTACTATATATGTTAACCTAAGTCTATAGATTTATTTACTTAATTATAGCTCTAAATTATTAATTTAGCTAATTTATTCTACAATATAGCTACTGAATATGTACATATGAATCTGTATATATACATATACATATATCAGTAAATACATACATAATAGTTCAGTATTTATACATATATTTACATAGATTACATATGTGTATGAATTTCTGTACAGGTTTTATACATATTTACAGTATAACTATGTATCTAACTGATATGCTATAGTTATAGTTATAATACTATGAATGGGTGTATTTACAGTTTTAAAATAAGTCTATGCAATTAGGCTTTTGTATAAAGTTAGGGAATTAGAGTTGATTGATTTTTTTTTTTTTTATTTGAGTTTAGGCAGCAGCTTCAGCTACTGTCAGAGGAGATGGAGAAGAGAACAATGTGTTGTTTTAGTGTTATTTACAGTGGCAGTGGCTTAAGCCACTGTCAAATGGCTAACTGCTGCTGCAGTTAGTCCACTTGAAGAGGGGGGAAGTATTCTACAGAGAAGAGGGAAATTTAGAGAAGAAGGGAGTTTAGAGAAGAGGGGAATGTAGCTGCTATATGCAGCATGTTGCTGTATAACTGGGAGTAAGATAAAATTCAAAACAAACTACAATTTACAGAGTTGAAATCCAAATCTGAAAGGGGTTTAAATCTCACGAAAATCTCATGTAAATTCAGCTCAAACCCTCATTAGAAAACAAACTTAGCAGAAGCATCCTTTCAGATCAAAACAGCAAATGGTATTGAGTTAGTCTTCCTAATGCCATAGACAGCATGAAGGAAGACTTAACTCAATCAATTAAAACCAAAAACATACAATCCCAGTTTCTTGCAACCTTAAGGAGTATGGAAAACTCCTTAGGTTAGAGAATCACCATAAAAATAATTATCAAACAGGTGGTGTATGGCAGTTCTGAAATGACAAATCAGAAAATGAATGCATTAAAGGAATTTATAAAAGCTAGCAAATGCATTCAGATCAAGGCAGAAGCAAATTCATGAAAGGCTCTTCTGATTTGTTCTCTGTCACCAGAGAACTTCTCAGAATCCTTGCCCTCAAGGAAAACCAAAATCCCTTCAATTTGTCAGATCTGTCAAGACATTTCAGAAAGCAAAATCTCTTCTAAACCCATGTTAAAGTGAATCTGACAAACTGAGGCAATCAATCTAAAATAAAAGGGGCTTTTGTGAACACAAATGGGGTGAGTGAGAAGCCCCAAATGGTGCTTGTGACGCCAATTTCAGATCTGAGGCAGTACACCATCAGATCTGGAATTGGGTCCAGATGTGTGGGTGACAGATGAAAGATTCGTCGTTAAAAGGAACATAAATCAGAATTGGATGGTGGAAAAACAAAACATGAAGAGGGAGATAAATTGATTAATGAACAGATGATTCTTCCCCTCTGATCTGGACTGATCAGAGGAGGTGAGGGAGGGGATCTAATACTAATTCTACTCCTAAGACTAATCTAACTACAGCTAACATTAAACACTAACAATTAAAACTAAATCTATTCTAAACTACTGTAAACTAAATCTAACACTACTTGTGCAGAATTAAAAACTAAACTAACAGGAAGAATGGGACCTATGGGTCCTTAGCCGGCGGCTAAGGAGGAAGAAAGGAGGAGGGTGACTCCAGCGGAGGGAAGAGTCTGCTAGTGAGACTCCAGGGTCGTCCTCAGGTGCTACGAGGTCCTTAGCGACGAGGAGGGTCGAGAGCAGGCGATGATTCCACAGCCGGTGGCTGTGAAATCAGGGTCCAGATGAGGAGGAGAGACTGGAGTGGAAGAATTGATCGCTAAGAGATGTAGGAGGGAGCGATCCTTCGCGCGCGACACCACTGAGGTGCTTAAATAGCAGCTCAGTGACTGAGATCACCGCAAGGGTGAGGTTAATCAGAATCAGGCCGGCGGTGAGGATGAGATGGGTAGAGCGCGCGGCGAGTCAAGAGAGAGATCTGACCGTCAGATGAGATCTGGGAAGAGAGGTGAACGCACGCACCGAATCGCGCGAAGGTTCCATTTGAATCCAGCCGCAGATCGAGATCAAAAGTGCGATGGACGGTCGAGAATGGCTGTGTTCTTCGCGCGCTACAGTGCGCGTGAAGAACACAGGCTTCTCTTTGAAATAAAGGGGAAATTTGCAGACGGACCCTTAGAAGAAGGGGTAGAACATTTGCATGCAGGCCCATAAGCGAGAAGAATAGCAGCTGGAAGGGCCCTGCAGTCTTATAAAAGGGTCCCTGCGGCTTGCAAATAGGTCCAAGAAGGAGTTTTGAAGGGTAGAAATGTAATGCATGAAGGACCTAATTGTAATCTATTTATTTCTAAGCCTAAATGATGTCCAATTGCTTTCAAATTTTTACATGTGCTTAATTGAACATTTACGACATTTATTTTACTTCTGATTTGGCTTTTCAAACTTGTTTATGTGTTCAATTTATGCATGGATCATCATTTATTCTTTAATTTTCAGAATATCTTATTTTTGTGACCTAATTAGGAGATTTTAACACACATTAAAAGTTTTAGGTCTTTTCTTTAATTCCCACACTTAACCCTTTTTATGTGTTAATTTGATATTGTTTTGCTTAGTATCTAGCTTAATTTCGGCCTTTTAGCTATGATGAGTAGCCACTCATCATACCCCCATGCTTACGTTTTGCTAGTCCCTTAGCAAACAATTTGTTGAAGTGTAAGGCAATTTAAGTATCAGCAAGGTAAGTGTGTAAAGATATCTTTTTCTTCTTTCAAAAATTTTTAAGTGTTTATGATGATCTTTAAGCTGAAACATTTTCCAATACCGACTGTGTTTTTGGACATTGTGAGAACCTGGTTACTGAGGATAACCTACCAGAACTCGAGGCTTAAATGACATAGACCATCTCTCAACCAACAAGGACTCTTGATATTTAAACCTTAAGTCGAATTCCAGGACTCAGGAGGTTTTTACAGAGACTCAGAATGCTATGAAGTTATGGCTGTGCTTTGTGATAAGTCAGGACTAACCAGGTGAATTCTAAGGCTCAATCCCGGGGTTTCACTTCTTTTTAAGTCCAGGTTGGTCCTAACTTCAGCTCATGTTTTCGGATGACTCTCAAAAATTGATGGTATTCAAACCCAATCCTTATTGTATTTGTGGCTCAGAGAAGATTTTTTTGGTGGAAAAATAGGGTATTTATTTTGAACCCTGAAAACATTTTTGGTGGAAGAGTTGTTTTTCAGACATTTTGGAGAACATACTTAACTTCTCTTTTTTTTTTTTTTTTTTTTTTTTTTTTGAACAGTATGTCTCCAAAACTTATTTGGTAGAGCGCACTGTATTTGGTGGGTGGATTTCTTTTGTGGAAAGAGCTTCTCCTAGACACAAAACTAAAGATTAGGACAAAGAGTCTACCTGCACGCACAGGTAAGGACTCCACCTTCCCTAATGAACACAAGGGTTGAGGTTTAGGTTCAAGTGGTCTTTCCTGACATTGTGTAGTGTAAGCCAAGGTTACTTAGACTCCTAAGTCAAAGCAAACCAACGAATCCTGTACTGGTGACTCAGGTACAAGAATTGTCCTAAAGTTAGGAGAGACTGTGGTCTATCTTGTCAAGGCTCGAAGTGTATTAAGCCTAAGCTTGTATCAAGCTCCTATGGCCCGGTAGGTCAAACCAGTAATGGTTGAATGTCCATAGACACTTATTCTATTTTTTGTTTTCAGCTATAAGATCACTTATCTTTTCTTTTTTTTTCTTTTTCTCCCTCCTCTCTTGAAATGAATATCCTCCTTTGACAAATAAAGTACATGTCCCTTATTGTATTTTTGGAATTTTTCTGATTTGTTTTTTTTTTTTTTTGTATTTTTAGCTTTGTAATTTTTTTTCAAAAATTTTTTTCAAAATTTTTCAATTTTTTTGAAGTATATAATTTTTTTTGATAATACTATATGTACTATAGTTGTGTCTACAATTGCATTTTGGTTTAAATGGTTTACCATTTACACCCCCCCATGCTTAAATGTTTCAATGTCCTCATTGAATGAAAGGGTGGATGCAAATGCATGCTCTGCTTTTCACTATCCTAGGCTGGGTGATGGAAGGAAGTTGGAATGAGGAGATAAAATCTCTGTGCGGACGATTTTAAGTCTGATCTAGGATCAGAGTGAACAGTCGGGCTAGGAAGTGAAATGCATGACATGTGTGTCAATGAATGTATGCTCAGAATGCAAGGGTAGACACTATATGCAAGTAAAGGTAAGAGTAAGAAAAGTGTAAAACAGCTATATACAAGGGTAGGTGTTGCTAAGTTTAACGCCTTCAGCTAGGCGAAAACTTACATGGTAATTCAAAATGTAGGAGCGAAATGGTGGAATTGACAAGTCTGAGATCCTGCGGCTCAATGAAAGGTTTCAGTCTTTGTCCATTAACAATAAAGGGTTCAGATTTGTCAAGTTCAGTGATCTCAACGGCTCCATTATCAAATAATCTCAAGATTTTGAAAGGTCCAATCCATTTTGATCTTAACTTCCCAGGAAAGAGTTTCAGTCTAGAGTCGAAGAGAAGGACTTTTTTACCAGGGTGAAAAGATTTCCTAAGAATGTGACGGTCATGGAAGGCCTTAAGTTTGTCCTTATACATCCTTGAGCTTTCATAAGATTCATTCCTTAATTCATCGAGCTCAGACATTTGTAATTTCCTAAGATCACCGGCCTTCTCTAAGTCTAAGTTACACTTTCTGATGGCCCAATAGGCTTTGTGCTCTAATTCGACAGGAAGATGACAGTGTTTCCCGTACACAAGTCTAAAAGGAGACATGCCTAAAGGGGTTTTGTGGGCTGTCCTATATGCCCACAGCGCATCAGAAAGGCGGGAAGACCAATCCTTTCTATCAGGTCGGATGGTAGTCTGTAAAATCTTTTTGATCTCCCGATTAGATAATTCAGCAAGTCCATTGGTTTGAGGGTGATAAGATGTAGCAATCCTATGTGACACCCCATACTTTTGCAGTAGGGACTGAAAATGTGTGTTTCTAAAATGAGACCCTCCATCACTAATGATGGCTTTAGGTACCCCGAATCTAGAGAAGATGAAATCTTGAACAAATTGTGTCACAACTCTATGATCATTAGTCCTTGAGGGGATGGCTTCAATCCATTTGGAAACATACTCAACTGCCAACAATATGTACTCGAAGCCATAAGATTTAGGAAAAGGTCCCATGAAGTCAATGCCCCAAATGTCAAAGATTTCGCACACCATGATCGGATTCAAGGGCATCATGTCTCGGCGACCAATACTACCAAGAGACTGACAGCGTGAACATGCCCTGCTATATTCGTGTGCATCCTTGAAGATTGTGGGCCAATAGAAACCACTCTGCAAAATCTTTGCAGCGGTCTTTTTGCCAGAGAAGTGACCGCCGCACGCCTGGTCGTGGCAGAATGATAAGATGCTTCTAATCTCCTTATCAGGGACGCACTTCCTAAAGATCTGGTCTTTACAATGCTTGAAAAGCCAAGGTTCTTCCCAGTAATAGTGCTTGGCCTCGGATCTAAGTCTGTCTTTTTGATGTCGGACCCAATTAGTGGGGATGAGTCCAGAAGCCAGGTAGTTGACAATGTCAGCATACCAGGGAAGATCAGAATGAATGACCAGCAATTGCTCGTCAGGGAAGTGGTCAGAGATGGGTAAAGAAGGAGAAATTGCTTCAGAAGGAAGGCGGGATAAGTGGTCAGCTACCACATTCTGCTTTCCAGCCTTATCACGAATCTCTAAATCAAATTCCTGTAAAAGTAGGATCCATCTAATCAGACGAGATTTCGCGTCCTTCTTGGCGAGAAGATATCGAATTGCCGTGTGGTCAGTGTAGACTATAATGTGGGAACCTAAAAGATAAGGTCTGAATTTTTCCAGTGCATATACTACAGCTAGCAATTCCTTTTCCGTGACGGTGTAATTCCTCTGAGCTTCATCCAAGGTCTTGCTAGCGTAATAGATGACTGTGGGTTTCCCGTCCAATTTTTGACCAAGGACAGCTCCTACTGCATAATTAGAGGCATCACACATGATCTCAAAAGGGTGAGACCAATTTGGGGGTTGCAGTATGGGTGCCTTGGTAATCAGATCACGAAGTGTCGTATAGGCACGAACACAATCGTCAGAGATCTGGAAGTCTACGTCTTTAGAGAGGAGAGTAGTGAGAGGTCGGGCTATTTTCGAGAAATCCGCTATAAAGCGGCGATAAAAACCAACATGCCCGAGGAAAGATCGAATTTGCTTAACCGACGAAGGTAGTGGTAAATCAGAAATCAACTTTACCTTCGCGCGGTCAACCTCAATTCCTCTCTCAGAAATAAGGTGACCTAATACAAGTCCTTCAGTTACCATGAAATGAGATTTCTCCCAGGAAAGTACCAGATTCACATTAATGCATCTTTGCAGGACCTTGGTCAGATGGTCTAGACATGCATCAAATGTGCTCCCGAAGACCGAGAAGTCATCCATGAAGACTTCTAAACAATCGCCTACTAAGTCAGAAAAGATTGCAAACATACACCGCTGGAATGTAGCAGGTGCGTTGCACAATCCAAAAGGCATCCTACGGAATGCAAAGGTTCCGTAGGTGCAGGTGAATGTTGTTTTCTCCTGATCATCGGGGTGAATTGCCACCTGATTATATCCTGAATAGCCATCCAAAAAGCAGAAAAATCTATTCCCTGCCACTCTTTCCAGTATTTGATCAATGAAGGGCAAAGGGAAATGATCTTTCTTCGTGGCTTGGTTGAGTTTTCGGTAATCTATACATACTCGCCACGAACTAGCAATGCGTGTAGGGATGACTTCTCCAGAATCAGTGGTGATGATGGTAAGTCCGGCCTTTTTTGGCACAACCTGAACAGGACTTACCCATCTACTGTCAGAAATTGGGTAGATAATTCCATTGTCCAGCCATTTAATCATTTCACTTTTTATCACCTCTTGTAATGTAGGATTTAATCTACGCTGGGGCTGTCTAGTAGGTCTAGATCCTTCTTCAGTGAAAATCCTATGTGTGCAATAAGAAGGACTGATGCCAGTAAGGTCAGAAAGGCTCCATCCTATAGCCTGCCTATGTGCTCTTAGGACAGATAAGAGTCGTGACTCTTGATCAGAAGAAAGGGAAGAGTTAACAATCACCGGATAGGTCTGATCAGGTCCTAAGAAAACATATTTGAGAGAGTCAGGAAGAGGTTTGAGTTCAACAGGCACAGGATCAGAAGGAGCAGGTGTGGAAGTTTCAGGAGATCCTAGAGATACTAATGGAATGGGAGGAAGGTCCTCAGTCTCTAAATTTGGTATCTCAGTGGAAGTCACGTCAGAGTCCAAAGAGTGTTGAGGTTCTAAATTTAATGAATTGATCAAGGTGTCCTCAACCAATTGATCCAATGAATCCAGGGAGAAGATTTCTTCAATTAAACTACAGGTCGGTCCTCTTTGGGCCTGAAAAATATCAATTTTTATTTTCTGATCTCCAAACTTTAATTCTATAAGGCCCTCCTCACAATTGATGTTTGCCTTGGCCGTAGCCAAGAAAGGTCTTCCTAAAATGATAGGTGTATTCTGGATATCTTCAGGTACTTCCATGTCAAGGACTATAAAGTCTACAGGGAAGTAAAAATCCTTGACCCGCACTATGACATCTTCCAACACTCCCTGAGGTGTCTTAACTGATCTGTCAGCTAATTGCAGGGACACCTTGGTTGGCTTCAAATTGCCAACCTCAAAATGTGTCAGTAGAGAGGTTGGGATAAGATTGATGGAAGCACCTAGGTCAAGTAGTGCTCTATTGAATGTGGTGTTACCAATCATGCAGGATAAGAGAGGGGTGCCTGGGTCTTTCATCTTAGTTGGGAGGGTACTAGAGATGATGGAACTAGCTTGTTCCGAGAGAATGATTGGACTACTCCCTTTTTGAATTCTTGCTTTACGCTTAGGTGTACATAGGTCTTTTAAAAACTTAGCGTAAAGAGGGATGTGGCGGATTGCATCCAACAAGGGGATGTTTATGTGGACTTGCTCAAAGAGCTTAAGCAAATCCTCCTCAGGTGCCACACAGGTCTTTTTCTTTCCTTTCTCCTTCTTCTTTAAAGCTTCAGGAAAAGGTACTGGAGTTGTGAGAGGTTCAGTTATAGGTAGAGGAGAAGTAGGAAGTGGAGGAGCAGAACTAGAAGTGGTAGGTGTTGGAAGAGGTGGATCTAGTGTGCATTTACCACTCCTAGTGACTATGGCATTTAGTTCAGCTCTAGAGGTAGATGGTAAATCATTGTTAGGTAGCAGAGGTGGTTGCGTTTGTGCAAGAGAGGAATTTGAGTCAGTGAAGAATTCAGTGTTGTGCACTGCTTGTGAAATGTCATGTGTTTGGTTTTGCAGTGTTGGTCTAGGTTGGACATACCTTTGAGCAGGTATGTTCCTAGGGTTGGGTTGTGCTTGGGATGGGAGTGAATGTGGTTGACGGGACTCCGTCAAGTTTGATAGCTGGGCTCTCATCTCAGCTAAGGCCGTGTCCTGTCTCTGCTGCATAGCAATATTCTGTTGTTGCATATCAGCAAGAGCTTTCATGATAGACCCCAACTGGTCATCTCGTGTAGGCCCAGATTGAGAGTATTGGGTGGGCCTGGGTTGGGGTTGCTGGTAGGTACGCGGTGGATATCCGTGTGATTGTGGAGGTGGTGCTCGGATCGGGTTGTGCAATGGTGGTGCAGAAGGTTGTTGAAAAGGAGGTCTTTGTGAATTTCCCGACCACGAGAAATTTGGATGATTACGCCATCCAGGGTTATAGGTTTGTGTGAAAGGATCATTGTGAATGGCGTGAAGCTCCTCCGAAGCTCCAGAAGGTGCAGGGAAGTCAGTGAAGGGAGGAACAAAGGTTCCTCCAACTGGTGAAGGATATGGAAATGGAAAATCCGGTAATGCAGTTTGTGTCACAGAAAGGTTATTCACAGTTTCCCTCCCTGTGGGAAACTGAGAAGAAGTGTTTTGTGCTGGTGACTGAGAAGAAGAAGATGGGTGTTTTGAGAGAAATTTCCATACTTCATCTACTTTCTTCTCGATTAAGCCCACTTTATCCAGTTGACTAGCCACTATCTCTAAGTCTTTGCTACTGGATTGGGCTTCATGTACCCCCGTGTGTGAGTGGGAATGTGAGGACTTTCTATTAAACACGCTCATTGAAGCATTGTTAATAGAGTTTTCGGCCATGCCTTCAAAGAGCTCAAAGGCTGAGTCCTCGTCCCGACACAGGAAATTGCCTCCACAAGCGGCATCTACAAAATTCCGTGTGTCATCATGGAGCCCATGGTAGAAGATCTGGACCTGTTGCCAGCGTGGGACACCATGGTGGGGACATTTTCTCAAAAGCTCATGGAATCTCTCCCAAGCCTCGTGCATAGGTTCTCCTAAATTCTGGGTGAAGGTGGTGATGGCACGCCTTAAGGCATTAGTGCGGCCTACAGGAAAGTACTTCTTTAAGAACTCATGTTCTAAAGAAGCCCAGGAATCTATAGGTGTAGTCCGTGCAAGTGTTCTAAACCAAAAGGCTGCCTTATCTTTTAATGAAAAGGAGAACATTTTCATCAAAAGCGTGTGCTGATCATGTCCTTGCGGACCCAAAGTTTGGGCAAGATTCTTCAGCTCCTCTAAATGCTGAAAAGGGTCCTCAGAAGCAAGTCCATGGAAGTGAGGAATGAGTGCTATAATGTTCGGCTTCAGTTCAGCAGCACGACCCCCATTGGGATAACGTACCACAGGCATTGGTTGGGCAACTGCGGGATTATAGTAATCTCGTAGTTGAGGTCTACGGGGTTGGGGTGGTGCCTGAGGATTTCTAAGTTGAAGTGGTTGTGGTTGGGGATTAGCTAATAGATTTACAGCTTGAGCAAGCTGTTGCACCTGTTGGGTTAAGGTATTCATTTGTAGTTGTGTATCGAAAAGGTGCTGAAGATGAGGCATAGGTCCTCTCTCCGGGGGTGGATTAGGATGATTAGGATAAGGTGGAGGTTGGAACCTAGGGATAGGTGGTTGCTGTGGTAGAGGATGTGCAACTGAGTCTGGAGGAAGTTCTTCAAAATCCTCAAAGTGTGAAGAATCAAGATCATCCTCTTGGCGAGGGGGATTGTGGAAAGTATTTTGAGACTCAGGAGGTAAGGGATTAGAAGTGGAAGGCAAAGAAGATGATGCAGTAGCTTGGGTAGCAGTACCCAAGGGGAGTACAAGTTCTGGGTTTTGGGATCTCCTACCTTCCATTGAGTTGATTTTTTTTTTTTTTTTTTTTTTTTTGAAATCCCGTTTACTCTAATTCGATCCAACTCAATGGGAAAAAATTTTTAACGTTCACAATAAAACAGAAGAATCCCAATAAAATCTCAATTCAAGAAGACCAATCAATCGAAATGAATCGGAGAAAATTTTTCCTAGAGGCTGCTACGTAAAGTATGTTATACGCAAACAATTGTTTCAAGCAATTGTACGTATCCTAAGATAAACCTAGCGAAGTGCCGACCTCTAAAATCCACTGGGAATCTGGATAAGACTGAGCGTGCGGATCCAGATCCTGTGGTTGCAGAAAGATGAGGTAGAAACCCGTGTATTGTGGCCTTAAGTGATCGTGCTGTGTGCACGATAACATTCAACACAAGGCGATTAAAATCTCAAACATGGTTCCACCCAATTTTGCTATCTCCTTTTTGATTTAATTAAAGTGATTAAAATATGTTTTCTATGCTGCTCATTTCACTTTTTACTAAATTCAGAACAAGTAGTGGTCTTCTTTAATTTTAAGTCAAATGCAAATATGGCAGGAGTTAGAGTTAGGTAAGAAATGCGTACCTGACTCCAGCAATCTTCTAATGCAGATTTGACTTGAATTAAAATCTAGCAGGAATGAAATGCAATCCTAAAAATGGATGCCTGAGGTTATGCTGCTGCTAGATAAGTATGAGGTCTTTTTGATTTTTTTTTTTTTTCTTTTTGAAAAATTTTATATGCAATTCAAAAGTAAGGAAAGAAATTAAGAACAGAAAGAAATAAAGTCCAGATAGTCCAGAATTATTACAAAAATTGTGTGAGAACAAGCTCTCACAACTTATGACTAACAATTGCTCCTAATCAATAAACCTAAAACTATCTATACTAAAACTAATACTAAAATCCTACAGCGACTTCGAGGCAAAACTCCACCAGGAAGACGGATCTGGAGCGCAGCGACTCCACCAGGAAGACGACACTCCTCCTCAAGTGCTGTGGAAAAAAACAAATGATTAGTAAAAGAATAAAGGAATGTATACACAATTAATTCAATGGAAAATAAAAGCAATTATAATGAATGAATGAAGAATTTCTATATACAAAAGAATGAAAAGAAAATTTTGGTGCAAAGAGTGTTGCCTCCCCGGCAGCGGCGCCAAAATAATGATTGGGTTTTTTTTGTTGGTTGTGATGTGTGGTTGTTGTGTTTGAAATTGGTAATAATTGTTGATTATGTCGTTGTAGTACAGGGTGTACAATATAACATTAAGGATGTCGTATAGTGGTGAGTATGGGTGAGTTCCAGTCATTACAACCATTATTATCATTTGCTTATTTATCTAATTTTTACTGGTTTTGTTCCAGGTCGTTCTCTGGGAGGCAATTTATTGAATTTAATTCGGTCACTCTTTGATTATCTCCAAAATTGTCTTCTTATTCAAAAAGAAACTTTACATTTAAAGAATGAATGAATGTTTTGTTTACCTAGTTACTAAGAAGTGCTTGCAAAAATGCTAACTATGAACAAGCATCAAACAATCTATTATTATACTCTAAACTATGTATTTACAAGTTATACTATTAACACTAATATGTTAGTTCATACTCCATTAGGATACCATGGTGTAAAAACTTAACTTACTAGTCATTTATTTATAGTGACATACATATCAGTTTTAGTGACAGATATAAACGTCGCTAAATCTCAGGAAACACTATATACAACCTAAAGAAGCAACCTGAGGTCTTTAGCGACATTTATAGTGTCGTTTTATTCTGTTAGTAATTATGTGGGTTTAATTTTACATATGTACAGAGTCTTTTATGTTGTTATCTCGTGTTATCTCTTTTTTTTAAGTCGTCTGTCCTTTCATTTTGTTCTGTGTAGTCTTTCAGAGGCTGCGGTGGAGTCCTTAGTGTAAAATGTGTTTAATTAGCGGGCGCGCTTTTCGAGGGATACACAGCACCCTTCGGGTGGGACCAGACCTCTACTAAGCGCACCCTAATCTCAGATTAGGTGCTTAATTACGTTTTCGTATCAGCGCAGGGCCTCAGCCCAACGCCTTCAACAAGTTCGCACACGCTCGGGCTCCCAGCCCCACACAGGAATCACGCATTCAGTATTCAGCACATATCAGAATCGGGTTATCGGATCAGACGGAGCAGGTGAAGTTTCGGGCGCCCGGCGCCATGACGACTGGTAAGGTTATAACATAAATTATATTTATATGCTGCGTTTCATTTGCAGCCCACGATGTGGCGCTATTCCAGCGCCACATTGTGCGCTGGAAACCAAACGCAGCTGCGTCTGTGCGCGTTTTTGGCCCTCGATTTGGGGGCCATAAATTATTAAAAAAAATAAAATAAAATATGGTAAATAAAATATTTACATAATAATACATAATTGATTAATTAATTTTGAATTTTAATTATGTTTACTATACAAATAAATTCGCTAAACTAGGCTGATTGTACAGGTTGATTTAGGTGATTAAATAGTTAATTACTTATAAAATAGTTAGTAAATGGTCTAATTGACCTTATACAGATTCAATTTACATACTTAAGTATTTTATACATATTTTTATTGTATATTTACGAATTTATTTCTATTTTATTTAAGGTAAACTAGCTGTTCTGAGTGTTTTAAATAAAACTAAGTTACAGTAAGCTATACTAGGTATAATTGTACTTTAACTAACTTAAATTACTTACTATATATGTTAACCTAAGTCTATAGATTTATTTACTTAATTATAGCTCTAAATTATTAATTTAGCTAATTTATTCTACAATATAGCTACTGAATATGTACATATGAATCTGTATATATACATATACATATATCAGTAAATACATACATAATAGTTCAGTATTTATACATATATTTACATAGATTACATATGTGTATGAATTTCTGTACAGGTTTTATACATATTTACAGTATAACTATGTATCTAACTGATATGCTATAGTTATAGTTATAATACTATGAATGGGTGTATTTACAGTTTTAAAATAAGTCTATGCAATTAGGCTTTTGTATAAAGTTAGGGAATTAGAGTTGATTGATTTTTTTTTTTTTTATTTGAGTTTAGGCAGCAGCTTCAGCTACTGTCAGAGGAGATGGAGAAGAGAACAATGTGTTGTTTTAGTGTTATTTACAGTGGCAGTGGCTTAAGCCACTGTCAAATGGCTAACTGCTGCTGCAGTTAGTCCACTTGAAGAGGGGGGAAGTATTCTACAGAGAAGAGGGAAATTTAGAGAAGAAGGGAGTTTAGAGAAGAGGGGAATGTAGCTGCTATATGCAGCATGTTGCTGTATAACTGGGAGTAAGATAAAATTCAAAACAAACTACAATTTACAGAGTTGAAATCCAAATCTGAAAGGGGTTTAAATCTCACGAAAATCTCATGTAAATTCAGCTCAAACCCTCATTAGAAAACAAACTTAGCAGAAGCATCCTTTCAGATCAAAACAGCAAATGGTATTGAGTTAGTCTTCCTAATGCCATAGACAGCATGAAGGAAGACTTAACTCAATCAATTAAAACCAAAAACATACAATCCCAGTTTCTTGCAACCTTAAGGAGTATGGAAAACTCCTTAGGTTAGAGAATCACCATAAAAATAATTATCAAACAGGTGGTGTATGGCAGTTCTGAAATGACAAATCAGAAAAAGAATGCATTAAAGGAATTTATAAAAGCTAGCAAATGCATTCAGATCAAGGCAGAAGCAAATTCATGAAAGGCTCTTCTGATTTGTTCTCTGTCACCAGAGAACTTCTCAGAATCCTTGCCCTCAAGGAAAACCAAAATCCCTTCAATTTGTCAGATCTGTCAAGACATTTCAGAAAGCAAAATCTCTTCTAAACCCATGTTAAAGTGAATCTGACAAACTGAGGCAATCAATCTAAAATAAAAGGGGCTTTTGTGAACACAAATGGGGTGAGTGAGAAGCCCCAAATGGTGCTTGTGACGCCAATTTCAGATCTGAGGCAGTACACCATCAGATCTGGAATTGGGTCCAGATGTGTGGGTGACAGATGAAAGATTCGTCGTTAAAAGGAACATAAATCAGAATTGGATGGTGGAAAAACAAAACATGAAGAGGGAGATAAATTGATTAATGAACAGATGATTCTTCCCCTCTGATCTGGACTGATCAGAGGAGGTGAGGGAGGGGATCTAATACTAATTCTACTCCTAAGACTAATCTAACTACAGCTAACATTAAACACTAACAATTAAAACTAAATCTATTCTAAACTACTGTAAACTAAATCTAACACTACTTGTGCAGAATTAAAAACTAAACTAACAGGAAGAATGGGACCTATGGGTCCTTAGCCGGCGGCTAAGGAGGAAGAAAGGAGGAGGGTGACTCCAGCGGAGGGAAGAGTCTGCTAGTGAGACTCCAGGGTCGTCCTCAGGTGCTACGAGGTCCTTAGCGACGAGGAGGGTCGAGAGCAGGCGATGATTCCACAGCCGGTGGCTGTGAAATCAGGGTCCAGATGAGGAGGAGAGACTGGAGTGGAAGAATTGATCGCTAAGAGATGTAGGAGGGAGCGATCCTTCGCGCGCGACACCACTGAGGTGCTTAAATAGCAGCTCAGTGACTGAGATCACCGCAAGGGTGAGGTTAATCAGAATCAGGCCGGCGGTGAGGATGAGATGGGTAGAGCGCGCGGCGAGTCAAGAGAGAGATCTGACCGTCAGATGAGATCTGGGAAGAGAGGTGAACGCACGCACCGAATCGCGCGAAGGTTCCATTTGAATCCAGCCGCAGATCGAGATCAAAAGTGCGATGGACGGTCGAGAATGGCTGTGTTCTTCGCGCGCTACAGTGCGCGTGAAGAACACAGGCTTCTCTTTGAAATAAAGGGGAAATTTGCAGACGGACCCTTAGAAGAAGGGGTAGAACATTTGCATGCAGGCCCATAAGCGAGAAGAATAGCAGCTGGAAGGGCCCTGCAGTCTTATAAAAGGGTCCCTGCGGCTTGCAAATAGGTCCAAGAAGGAGTTT
Organism: Thalassia testudinum; assembly: GCA_037157565.1. NCBI lineage: Eukaryota > Viridiplantae > Streptophyta > Magnoliopsida > Alismatales > Hydrocharitaceae > Thalassia > Thalassia testudinum. The sequence continues at coordinate 5,401,098 of JAZHRO010000040.1, read as the reverse complement.
TGAAGGGTAGAAATGTAATGCATGAAGGACCTAATTGTAATCTATTTATTTCTAAGCCTAAATGATGTCCAATTGCTTTCAAATTTTTACATGTGCTTAATTGAACATTTACGACATTTATTTTACTTCTGATTTGGCTTTTCAAACTTGTTTATGTGTTCAATTTATGCATGGATCATCATTTATTCTTTAATTTTCAGAATATCTTATTTTTGTGACCTAATTAGGAGATTTTAACACACATTAAAAGTTTTAGGTCTTTTCTTTAATTCCCACACTTAACCCTTTTTATGTGTTAATTTGATATTGTTTTGCTTAGTATCTAGCTTAATTTCGGCCTTTTAGCTATGATGAGTAGCCACTCATCAGCTGTACGCCAAATACAGCAAGTGCGAGTTCTGGTTGAGGGAGGTGACCTTCTTAGGTCATGTGATCTATGGAGACGGCTTGGCGGTGGACCCAGCCAAGGTCGAGGCAGTGCTCAGGTGGGAGAGACCGCGTTCAGTCTCTGAGATTCGTAGTTTCCTGGGATTGGCAGGCTACTACAGACGATTCATCAGAGGTTTTTCACAGATTGCGCGTCCCATGACACGGTTGACCCGGAAGGACGTGCCCTTCACTTGGACAGACGCCTGTGAGGCGTGTTTTCAGGAGCTGAAGGAGAGGTTGACCTCGGCTCCCGTGCTCACCATCCTTGACAGTAGTGGCGGGTTCATTGTGTACACGGACGCCTCCTTGCAGGGGTTAAGAGGTGTGCTCATGCAGAGGGGTCACGTTGTCGCTTACGCTTCGCGGCAACTGAAGCCCCATGAGCATACCTACCCTACCCACGACCTGGAGTTGGTAGCTGTCGTCTTCGCGCTGAAGACCTGGAGGCACTACTTGTATGGTGAGACCTTCGAGATTTTCACAGATCACAAGAGCCTCAGATACATTTTTTATCAGAAGGAGCTCAACATGAGACAGAGATGTTGGTTGGAGCTCCTGAAGGACTACGACTGCAGCATTTCCTATCACCCGGGCAAGGCCAATGTGGTGGCTGACGCCTTGAGCCGGAAGGCGCCCGCACACTTGGCCAGTTTACAGTTACAGAGTTGGAGCCTTTTGGAGGAGGTGGGTAGTTGGCGACCCCTAGAGTTACGGGGGCACTGTGAGGCAGTGATTGTGACACGACAGACTAGGCCAGAGCTGATAGACCGCATCATCACAGGACAGATGGTCGATCCGTACTTGCAGTCCTTGCGCGACAAAGTACTGTAAGGAGACCCAGGGGACTTCTCTTTCACAGACCAGGTGCTGCGCCTGAGGGGACGGTTGTGCGTTCCCAGGTATGAGGAGCTGTTGAGAGAGCTCCTGACTGAGGCATACGGTTCCAGATTCACCATACATCCTGGAAACACGAAGATGTACCACTACTTGAGACGCGAGTTTTGGTGGAGGGGGATGAAGTGGGATGTGGGTGAATTCGTGTAGCAGTGCTTAGTGTGTCAGCAGGTGAAAGCCGAGCATCAGAGGCCTGCAGGGCTGCTATAGCCGCTTCTAGTGCCAGAGTGGAAGTGGGAGAGCATCACCATGGACTTGGTGATGGGTTTACCTGTTACCCAGCGAGGATACGATGCAGTCTGGGTAATTGTGGATAGACTGACGAAGACGGCACGATTCTTGCCGATCCGAGTCACTTTGGGACCAGCACAGTTGGTAGAGTGGTATATCCGCGATGTGGTACGACTATACGGAGTTCCGTGGGAGATCGTATCCGACCGGGATACCCGCTTTATGTCCCAGTTTTGGGCTGAGTTTCAGCAGGCCCTGGGGACGCGGTTGAGGTTTAGCACAGCTTACCACCCCCAGACGGACGGACAGTCTGAGCGCACGATACAGACACTTGAGGACCTTTTGCGTGCCTGTGTACTGGACTGGAGGGGCTCTTGGGAGGAGCACCTGCCCCTGGCGGAGTTTGCATACAACAACAGCTATCACTCGAGCATTGGCATGGCTCCCTACGAGGCTCTGTACGGACGGAGGTGTACGGCACCCTTGAGTTGGGTTGAGGTGGGGACCAAGTGGGATGTTGGCCCTAGGTTGATCCGGCAGAGTCAGGAGGTAGTCGAGTAGATCCACAGGCGACTCCGCACTGTAAGGAGCAGACAGAAGAGCTACGCGGATCGGAGACGCAGAGAGGTGCAGTTTGAGGTTGGGGACCACATCTTCCTTCGTGTTTCGCCCATAAAGGGCCTACAGCGGTTTGGGGTGAGAGGGAAGCTCGCGCCGAGGTTCGTGGGGCCCTTTGAGGTCCTGGAGCGGGTTGGACCCGTTGCTTACAGACTTGCCCTCCCTCCTCAGCTTTCTGGTGTGCACGACGTGTTCCACATGTCCAACCTCAGGAAGTACGTAGCCGATCCCAGTCCGTACTGAGTCACGAGAGCGTCGAGGTGGGCGACGACCTGACCTACCTCGAGCGGCCAGTGCAGATTCTTGACTGAGCCGTCCGCAGTTTGAGATGAAAGCAAGTACCCCTGGTGAAGGTTTTGTGGAGGAGCCAGCGGTACGAGGAGGCTACCTGGGAGCCTGAGGCAGCAATGCGGGAGCGGTACCTGGAGCTCTTCATTGGTACGTCTTTCGGATCGGCTTCGGTCCTCTTTGAGTTTGTTATGTTTTTATATGACGTTTTTCCCGCACCCTAGTTAGCGCAAGTTTCGGGGACGAAACTTCCTTTGAGTTTGTTATATTGTTACGAACGCGATTTCAAGACGTCTGGGAGGTGGCCCAGACGTCTGGAACCCCTTCCAGACGTCTGGGATTTATTTTCTGCGCACGCAGGATTTCTTCTGCGCGCCTGCGCGCGCAGACCTGCGAACGCCACTCTTTTTCCCTCTCTCCTCCTGCAGGCGCAGTGCTGTGCTCTCTCTCTCTCTCTCTCTCTCTCTCTCCCCGCGAGGCCTTATAAGGCCCTCGCCCTCTCCCTCACTCTCATCTCCTCCGCTCCCTTCTTCTCCTTCTTCCAGCCGGTGCGAGAGCGAGCGAGCGACGGCAGTGGCAGCCGCGGCGAGTTGCGGGAGGAGGTGTTGCGCGAGGGAGGAGACGCTCGATCGTGAGGGCTCGAGCTTGCCGTGGCAACTAGAGCCGGCTGGCGGGGGAGCAGCGGGCGTGGAGTGACGCGGGAGGGCTGCTGCAGCTCGAGCAGCATGCGGACGAGGCGCGGCGCGGCCGTGCATCGCGGGCGGAGAGCGAGTCGAGCTCTGACTCTGGAAGTTTTTCCAGAATCAGACGTCTGGGCTTCCAACCAGACGACGGTGTAGACGTCTGGAGGACTGTCTAGACGTCTGGCAAGTAAGTTATTTTCGTCCTTCTTCCTTTTCTGCGACCCGTCGTACTGAGAGCGAGGAGTGGATACGTGCAGGTTCTGAGACTCGCCATCCAACGCGAATCGGACGTCTGGCTGCAGTGCCAGACGACGGAGTGGAGTTCCAGACGTCCGGGTTGACCATCGGACGTCTAGGAACTAAGCCAGATGCCCCCGCAGGCTTCTGGACGTCTGAGGGATTACACAGAGCGAAGGTATCCTCTGAACCACCTTTTAAGACGTCTGGAAGAGGTTCCAGACGTCTGATTTTGGACTGTTTCATCGTTTTCGAACCGTTTAGGGCCCGTTCGGAGTCTGTTTTTCGCGTTTCAAGTTGCGTTCTTTTTGGAATAAAATCCTCTACCCGTTTACAGTAATTATATACTGTTCTGAGAAACTCCTTGTGTTTGATCCTTGTGTTAGGACCCCTTTCCATTGTAGTCTCGAGGGTTGCGGAGGTGCGCGGGATTTCCGACCACGCCCCCAGTACTTTCGTTGTAGCTGGTAGAGTGGCTTTAAAAATTATTAACATAATTTGTTACAATTCTGGAACAATTAATAGAACTTAGGGCATTGTATGAATCCTAGGAATGAGAAACCAGATTGAATGATAGATCCTAGGGTATTGCATGAATCCTAGGGCTGGAAAACTAGATTTAATGATAGATCTTAGGGTACGGCATGAATCCTAGGAATGGAAAACTAGTGATATGAATATAGATATTGCAGTCTTGGAAAATGTGGAAAGGAAATAATAGCTGCCTGTAAATTGATTTAACAGCTTCCTGTTATGAATAAATGAACATGATTGAGAATATGGGTTGTATGAACGTGAAACTGAAAGGTGTGAAACCTGAATGTGCTGAGTTAAAAGAGCTGGAACCCTACGGGGAATTAGGAGTGGAACTCCTGGAAAGAGAATGAAATGGAACTGGGAAAGAAAGGCGTGGAAGTGTGTTGTCTCTTGGGTACGTAGTACCAGGGGAAGCACCTGTTACCTGCTTAGTGCAGAGCGGAGCCAGCCGCCCCAGGGACCCGGTGTTAGGTCTGTCCACTTTGTACCGACTTTTTGGCCCTCGTGTACACAGTACCGAGGAGAGCTGTTAGTGTAGAGTAAGTACTAACTACCCCACGGGCCCCGAGGTTCTGCTAGCTCACCTACACCGACTTGTTAGGCCCATTGGGCAAACCAGGGTAGTCAGGCGAGGGTCCGCGGACTGTGGAGGGGCAAGGCCCCTGTTTGGTTACTGTGGAGGGGTTGGACCCCTGTTACTGAGAGGGCTCTACCCTATACTGGTTCCGTGCTGTACTTTGGGGCGCACCCGTTAGCGGAAACGACTGACCACGTGCCAGTGCGGGGTAGCTACCCCTGCGTTTACCGCGCGAGCCGTAGTCACCGTTACGTCTGTCTGTGACCTTGGGGTGGTTGACTGAGAGTAGGATCACCACGGGGGACTCTCCCGGCCAGGAAAGCACCACGTGTTACTTCTACTTTTCGGAAAAGACTGCAATTAAGATCGTTCCCACGAGGAACATCCGAGATCAAGTGAAGGATCTGAGAAATAAATAAATCGTGAGATGATAGAAAGACGTAAATAAAGAAAGTAACAAAATATAACAGCTACTATACACTCTACTGTTTCTTAGTTTTAGTTGCCACTCTACTCAGCGTTTCGCTGACGTGTTACACTCGTTACTTTTCAGGACCAGGTGTTGAGCAGCAAGGGTCAGCGGCTGCAGAGGACGCTGGGCCGAGTAGGGTCCAGTAGAGTTACCACTGTTCTTTTGTGCCTTTTTTGTTCCACTGTAGTGAGTAGTTCTTGTTACTCTCTGTACTTTTCTTTACTTGTAGTTCATGTTATGTTATAAATGTTGTTCTACTGTTGTGGTGCTACATGCTGTAGTAGTTCCTTTTCTTACTGCTGTATTTTTGTTACTACTAGTTATATTCATGCTAAATGTGGTTTATTTTCCTGCTCTTTTGGTTACTTCCTCATTGGACGACTAGGTCTTGGGATCAGTCGAGTCGGTCCGGTTCTTGTGTCTCGTAGGAACTCGGGAATTGGGTCGTTACATTGCCCCCCTTTCAATTCCCTCTTGTTTTGGACATCTAAGAAGCCTATCAGACTTCCAGGAAGGCTTTTGGGCATCCAAAGCATTGTTAGTTGGACGTGTTCCTGACAGCATTTGTTGTCAGGTTCTCTTAGTGGAGAACTCGATGGCCGTGTTTGAAATTTGCGAAGGAGTTCTTATCGCATGAGGATCGATCATCCTTGACATGAAGGGCTTCATCTACCCATCAAGGAGGAGGGTCTCAGGCTATGTCGGGACTTATTGTAGCAAGCATTGCACATGTGGTGCTATACTACACCATCACGAAAGTAAAGCATTTATCTTGTCGAATCTTGGAACGAGGAAAAGCAAGTTCTTCCCATGTTCCGATATTAGGGCATTTGATTTTGTAATTGATCAATTTTATTGGACATTGAATCAAGTTTCGTGTCAAGTTTTAAACACTCAATTTCTTGTGCTTCCACAATTCCCCAAGTGAATTGTTTGCCCGACAATTGTAGCTACGACATTCTACCATATTTGCTGACGAAAAGAAGCAGTCTAAACAAATGCTCAGCAATAGTTTATTGCTTGGACATCTTGTATCTAATACATATGTTTCTCAACATTGTTAATGAAATGATTCGATAGCATTAGGAGAAGCACTTATCAAAGACATAGAGTTACTTGAGACTATGAGTGAAGTGAATCACTAACGACATAATTAATTTGCTATCACATGACAAGGATGAATCAATACTTTCTCGAAACTTTGAGACTTGTTGAGGACCATAGGAATGTTAATGGATTCTAAAAATATAAACATTGGCCTGCATGTTTTGATCTTATAAGGTTTTCAAGTTTGATTTTATACAATCTAGATCGACAGCTAGTATGTACTTCCATCGTGTTTAAAATGCAACTCTACAATTATATTATGTATATGATAAGTAATATTTTGACATAAAATTTTTGAAAATGCAATTATTAAATAGGAGCAATATGTAATCAAAATTTCATCTACGCAAGACATCCTTAACTCCTCCGTCAAGTGGAGTAAAAACTTGACAATACTTAAGCATTAAGAACTAATCATCCTTGAAGTAGCAAATATGCTTGTTGTATTGACTTGTAATATGAAGTAGCAAAGACTTGAGTGCTAATATGAGGCGATCTAAATCCTCAATATCGCATCTCTAGAACATTACGTATTGGGAAGTTAAACACATTGACCATCTCTTTGGCTCTTCCTTGGCCATGTGTTCTCTATCTCTTTATTTTTTTAGATATCTCATCTTAAAACATGTTCTTTCTCCTCTACTCCTTTTCTTCTTCAATTATTCCTTCAACCTTTACCCATTCGTGATGCTGTTTCTAGGAGTGCCAGGTGGAGGAGGTTCTAGTTTATTGACTTGTTGTGCCCTAACGTAGTGGCCGGAGGCTCATCATTTACCCTTGTGGCTACTGTTTCTAATTTTGATATACTCATACGTCTGTGCTTCATGCTGTTGTTGCATCCAAACTCCATGAAAGCATATTAATCCCCTTCTTATCGATGAGCTCTGCTAAAGGTGGTCTTCCTTTTTGGATTCTTTTGAGCATGGCCTACTAGGTCTAGAAACTTCCAAGTCATATAGAAACATGATTTAAGTAATCCCAACTATAAGATTGGTTCTGTTGGACTCATACCAATGGATTCTTTGTTGATCCTCAGCTAGTGATTGTGTTTTTTTTTTTTTTTTTTTCTCCTTGTGTTTCTCTATGTAGCATCCATTGTACTACTCCTATGCATCGCCTTGAAGAGCTTGTAACATAGACTTCGTGTCTTAGAATGAAAGATATAAAGCAGCATGTTATCCCATACCTCGTATATTATTAGATCAAAAGCTCTGGGAGATATGTGTAGGGTTGCAATCAGGGGTGAGCATTCAATTGATTTGAGGAGGTTTAAGCTATTTAATTTGGGTTGTATCTGATTTGTGTTGACAAAATGATCACCCATAATCCAACCAAGTTATATTGGGTTTCGATCGATTCTGGTTGGATTTGGATCGATTTGGGTCAGGTCAAATTCAAATTTTACACATTTTTGTTAACAAAAGCAAATTTTATTTTAAATACTTCGCAACGTAATAATGATTAAATTAATGCTACATTTATCTTATAAAAAATTAAATATCATTTATGATCGTAAAAAATTTTTTTTAAAGAAATATATCAATATCATTTATAAATCAATTCACTTATCATTTAAATTTAAATTGAATGGATAGGTATAATCTACTTGTCATCTGATTCAATAATTTAAATTATTTAAGTGATTCTACTTATATATGTTATAACTCATCAATTAATCTAAAATCCATATAACTTATACGATTTGGATCTCAATCATTCCATGATCCAAATAATCTAAATCAAATAATTATTTGAGTTGACCGGAATACACCTTTGTCCCCACGTATTCCCCGGCATCTGATGTGCGCATTCACGTACATACGACTGTGACTAAACCAGTCCTTTGCGCTCCCCAAGTAAATGGTGCACCCGTGGGGCTCCCCGGGCGGGCAGAAGGGAACAGTTCATGTTCACGCGTGTCCTCCACTTGACCAGAAAGGAAGAAACTTCCTGTAACTTTCTGTGGTAATCTGAGATCTTCTTCGAGGTCAATTTCTCGGGACCATTTTGTCAAGAAGCCCATTACGCTAACCTTTTGATAACTAAGATGTGCATTGGAGTATTGGGGACTTGAAGTATATATGTACGATTAATATAAAAAGTCAGAATATATACTTATAACAACAATTAATCCTAGTCTACGTATTTTGAAGGATCCAGCAAAAACACTGGCAACGTAAAGATGCCATTATATCCATCTTAAATTAAGGAATTAAAAAAAAAAAAAAAAGGGACATAAAGAAATGCAGTAGAACTCCTCGTGCAGAATTATCTGAGGCATTTTAGGGTAGTTCCACTTGGTCAGAATAAACTATTCAATATGCAGCTGCGATTATGGTCAAAATAAACTGTTCTCTCAATGTCAATGGGTTGGTGTCCTCTCGGTCATGCTGCCTATCAAATTTCAGGTCAGCATATTTTTCGTAGGATGGTCCATTTGTGATACCACGTAACGATTGATGGTTTCTTTTTTTCATATAACTCAGAATTTCATTTGGATGCATTGGCGGGAGAGATTGGTCTTCTCCACCTAGGATCATGATCTCTTCTAGTAAAGTGAGAAGTTTCTACTATTCGACTATACCTCGGTGGCTAACCGGTGATTTCTCTAGTATCTTACGTTTATGAGTTTGATGCACTTCCCTCCATTAATTTGTTTCTGGAGAACACTAAGATAATTATAAAAAAAAAAATGATAATTAATATGTTCCGTGATCCAATTTTCTTCCCTTTTTATGATCATTTTCACCAAAAATTTTGCGTCGTCTTCTTTATTCTACTTGATTCCACTTTAATTGTTTACGGAAGGTTGGGTAGTCCACGGCCATCCCAACGACGACGGAAATCTTCTTACAAGGAATAATAATAAAAATAATAATAATAAGTAAGGCTTAGTTTATTTAATAGGTTAATTTTCATTTACTTATTACTTAACTACTTATCTAATAATTCAGGTCCGATCACTCTAACACGAATTTATTTAATGTTAATTTTTTATTTTAAAATTATATTTGACATTTATTATATTTTATATTTTTAATATTATTATAAAATAAATATCATAAAAATTAACACTACAACTTAATATTAATTTAAATAAATATAAATTAATATTAACATTATTTTACCGTTAAACATAATTATAAATTAACATCAATTTTACTTTTTTTTAATATAATATTTTTAAATAAACTAACCCTGGACTAAGTATTTTTTTCATGTTAAATATATTACATCTCACTTCTTCCGGGACGTATGTCGTTCTACCTTCCCGAGTGGGTAGGTCGGAAAATTGGAGGACGACATACGCCACTATATATCCATAAATTTTCAGTGACATCCAGCGGCACAACTTTTCAATTTTAACCTATACCAGTCACCACTAACAAGGGTTCATTTGTTAATGGGATTAAAGCAGTTTTTGCTCGAGTTAAGAATTTTTTTTAAAATTTTTTTTATTATTGTAATACAAATTTATATATAACTAATTTTAATCATTCTAATCAAATTACAATAATATTTACTTTTACTTTTATTATTTAAAAATATATATTATATTATCTACTCTCACTTTTAATATTAAACAAATATCTACAAACATTATTCACTCTCATTTATATTATTAAATAAATATCTACTAACATTACATCATTACATTAATTATTTTAACCTTCTACTTAATCCTTCCCTTATTTTACCACCTAAATAGATACTCATCTTCACTTATTCTATTTGAATCTTCCCTGCATTATTTTATTCATGCTCCAAAAGGAGCCTAAGGTTGCATCTAACGGGAGGATAAGGGTTATTTTGGAATAAATTATGAGGTGTTTAGTTGTAATATAAAAATAAATAATTTGATAAAATGATTAGTAATGTGATATGATATAAGTAATATTTATTTAATAAATAATTAAATAAAATAATTAAAATTAAAAATAAAATAATTAATTATAATGTAAGAATAGTTAATGATCACCTCCTTCATGCATCTACCTCCAATTCCATGTCAATCCCAAACACTACGATAGATTTAGCTTTAAACATTGCCCCGATCCAACACCGAGCCTAAAGCCTTATTACGTGGTCTTCCTTCGTGTATAGTCCTTCTCTTCTTCCCCACACTCTCCCAAGCCTTTATGAGTGGCTCTGGAGATAATGACTAATGAGTCAAAGTAGGACAAGGAGCAATGCGAGACATGTATGCCCACCATCCACTTCACACCAGTCGCAAAGATCCATGAATCCCAAATTCCTCCAAGCAAGTACTTCCGAGGGAGAGGATCAGATATCCGGTTTCTGTTCATCCCAAATCTTGGTGGAGTTGCGTGCAATACGTGGCAGCATGCATTGAACGTTAACTGCCTATCCTCTCTCTCTCTCTCTCGTGACAAGGATTGGCCTCTCCCAAATGCAATGTTTATCTTATGTTAATGCCTCTTTTTTTATTCCAAGGGAATCAAACATGTGGGGGCCTAATCGATAATATCCTTCTCGTGCAGGAGAGGAAGCAATGCATCCTGATGTTTTGTTTTGGCTGTGTACCTGTCATTCTTGGAAAGTTAATGGCCACTTTTGTCTTTTTAAAGAAAGCAATATCCAGGATCATGGAATTGCAAGAGGACCAATATCTTACGTTTGACTCGCAGCCGTCGAACCTTTGCTTCTCATGATGACCCCAAAAGGGAAATAGGGTGCGAAAAAAGAGTTGAGCTTGCATTAGGATGATGACTGTGGCGTCCTCTTCGGAAGTCTCTCGTGAAAGGAATTTGTAACTTTCGTTAAAAGAGATTTATGCCTTTTATGACCGTACTAAGGCTATTCTATGATATAAACGGCCGCAAGTTCTTATGCTTAGGCATGCAGTGCCTTTGCATAAATACTTGTAAAATTAAGTTTCGTTAGGGCATGTTGCTCAGTTGGGCGGTAATCATCGATTATTAGGGATGTAATCAAGTTAAATTTTGCTAGACCTATATTTATATACATTTACAACGCTTATACCCATATCTTTCTTATTTACCTATCGAGTACAAAAATCTAAATCTATATTTATATTCATCGGATATCTATTTATAAATTGATCCTACAACTAAATTGTATCAATATTTCTTTTAAAAAAAATAATGTTCAAATTAGAGTCAAAAGAAGAAAAAAAATATAATACAATTCATTATTTGTTTATTTTTGATAAACATGAAATATACGGGCTCATATTACTCTAATTTTATTGATCTTTACTAAAATTATTAAAAAAAAGTTCCTCAGAAGGAATACATAAAAATAAAAAATAAAAAATAAAAAATATAAAACACAAGTATATTTCAAATAAAAAAGCCTCGTTTTCGAAATAAATGTTCAATGAAACTATAGAAGTATTCCAAACCTTCGAAATTATGTAGGGAATCATAGGGGAGATTAAGATTGGGGGAATGAGGAACTTAAGGTGAGATTTATATATCTCAGGTAAATAAGGATTTTATTTAAACACTTAGGTCGGGTAATTGAACATAGATTCATATCCAAACCTGGTTGAGTTATTTTTGGATAAATTCATACCCAAATCTAATCAGGTTCGGGTCAAGTTTTATTCATTTTTTCCAAGTTGGGTTGGGTCGGATTCAGGTCTAATTTATCGAAACTTATATCTCTACTTACCACAGTAAAGGAGATTTGAGTTTGAGTCCTAACCTTGCATTATCTGCTGGTTGTTGCTGTAGGACTACCAATTTCCTTAATTTATTCAAAAGGAGTTTTAGTTTCAAAAGAAAAAAGAAATATTCCCTAATCCAATGAGGAATCACATTTCATATTGCGAAAGATATCATCAAAAGGATTCAAATCAATCCTAATCCTTTGAATGCATATGGGTTGCTAACAAGGACCTAGAATTAATAGATTTCATGTTGCCTATGTCCTGTCCAAATCAGTTGGACTTAAGGGAAATGCTTGTTCCTTTAGAGGTCACAAGAATGGCAATGTTTGTTAGCATCGTAAAAGGAGCATTTTGAGTTATGGAACATTGGATTCCTTACGCATCCTATTCAGAGTATCATTACATCGCAAAGCAAGTATCAATTTAATAAATTTGTCTTTCGAGATACGAGTTGACTTAAGCCACTCTGAGTCGTCTCAGAGAAGCGTATTTAGATATTGTCGATAGGTTAACCAAGATGGTTTCCGTAATTTTCATGCACTACAACATGCAAAGACCTAGATTCTAACATGATAGTATTTAGGTTTCAAAACGGAGTGCAAATGGTAGTTCCAGACCCGCACACACGTAGTAAAATTATACAAAAACTACTTTTTAATGCCTAAAACTCTTAAATAAAATCCCGAAGAGTCTACATTAACAGGCTAACAGTCTATGCAAAGTTCACACAAATATTCTAGGTATTTAATCCTAATAAAATCCTAAAGACGACTATTACACTATCCTATCAAACCTGTCAAACCGCTGCATGATGAGTCACAATTTATAGTCTTAATTAGTTGCATTTACGTCTAAAATTTCCTAAATTTATGACTCCTGTTGGATTGAGATAAGCTTAAGTGATGATATGAATTCTAGGTCGACTTTGACCTAAGGGATGGAAATATTCAATGGTACATATCAGAAATGACTGAGTTGAAGATGCCTAGAACTGAACCGGATTAAAGATTAAACTGATGGAGAAGGAGCAAACCCAATACTACGACCACACCCTCATTTAAACCCAACTCCCCAAGTCAATGACAAAACTTACAACATTGCATCTACGTAGCTATATTTTCACCACCAAGACCATGCATGTAAGTCCCAATTAAATTCATGCACCCTTCACTCCCATCCAACACCAAACGTACCCCATGAATAACACAACCATTTCACATCTAACTGTCACATAGATACAACACATACTTATAATAATATTATTCATCAAACTAAACAAACATTACACCATGTACAACGCAACGCATGCCCACTTCTGTTAGACACTCAACACACATTTAAGTCACTACATTCATTAGGGATTTCGACCACCGTACCTGTGTTCTTTCATAGTTACATATATATAACCCTTTATAGTTTATATTTACATCTATGCCTCCAAAAACATTTTCGTTAGTCATAAATACCCCTGCTGCTAAGTGGATGAGGTAGGTGGGGATAACCGAGGTTAGATAAATCCATGTGGGGTTTATCTCTATAATCGAATGGGTGGGGATTGGGGCACGCCCCCACTATGTTGCACGGGACACTATTGGTGGGAAGGGGGGTGATTCTCGTTGTTGGGGGCTCCACCTCTGTAACCAATAGAGAAAAAAAGAGTAAATGTTTCCTTTTCTCTCTAGTCTCTCTCTTTCCCCTCTACTCCATTGTTGATCACAACCAAGCTCCTTAAGCTCGAGCTCCACCTAAAGCTTGAGCTAGGTGACGCTCAAGCTTGACATTCACTAGTAGGAAACCCTAATCACACATTCCCATCCCCAAATTGCCTGAAGCCCTAACCTCACTATAAACCCTAGGATGGAAATACACGACGAGAACAGTGGGAGGAGGTCTTGAAGGTGGAGCACGGGCATTTAGGAGGAGCATGAGTGGCTGCCGCAAGTCCTATCCAGGTTGAGAGAAGGTCATCCAGTGGGAACACTACCAAGAAGGTTGGTTAGGTGCATGAAAATTAGGGCTTTTATCTTAGTTCAATTTTCCTTTGATTTAGGGATTTTCCCTTTGATTCCGAGATCTGAGGTGTGGATTAGGTTGCATGTAAGTTGGTGGGTGGTTCAATGGTGAGCATGGGATATTAACTGTGTGCATTAGATGGGATGGATGCATGAAGGAAAAGAGTAGATGTAAGGGAGAGAAGTATGTGGCTAGGAAGAACAATGTAATACGGATGGGCTTGGACTTGATTTGCTAGTTTGACCTCATGGATGATTTGGAGAAGATCACGAGGTGGGATCCAAAGAGCGCAAGGACCCTCGATTGAGGACTAGCAGGTATGTCGATCTCACTAAAGAAAAATGAGGTGATGAAGATGTGTTTATGCACACAATGATGGTAGGGATTTTGAGATTGTGGTGGATTTTATGGACTTGGATGAATTAACCTATTTGGAGAGGAAGGAGCATATGAGGCAACTTATGTAGGGGATGAAGACCAATGAAGGGGTGCAACTATTGGACTATAATGTAGGGCCATCCAAGGGTGGATAGGAATAGGGGAGTTAGACATGGGGTTAAGGGGATAGCTGGAGCTACAAGAAATGTTGGGCAAGGGGTTGAGGGGATAGATGGAGATACAAATGATGTTGGGCGAGGGAGGGGTTGGGGGGGGGGGGGGGGGGGGGGGGAGTTGTGTTGATGGATGTGGGTGATGGAGTTAGGTAAGAGATGGATGTTGTAGGTGGGCAGGAGATGGGTGATCTTGGTGGGTAGGAGGTGGGTGAGATAGAAGGTGGATAGGATATAGAGAGGGGGTTACAGGGGGTATTCATGGAGGTGGACATGAGATGGAGGGGGGGTTGTGGTGTTGATGGATGTGGGAAGGAGGTGGGTAATGGGGTTAGGTAAGAGATGAGTGTTGTAGGTGGGCAGGAGATGGGTTAACTTGGTGGGTAGGAGGTGGGTGAGATAGGATATGGAGGGGGGGTTGAAGGGGGTATTCATGGAGGTGGACATGAGATTGGGGGAGGGGGAGGGGGGTAGCTGCAGGGGGTGGTGATCAACCTAGGCAAGAAGTGATTAATAGGAAAGAAATGGAGGGAGAGGAGTAAGTTAACATTGGTGCAAGTCAAAGTTGTAGACTTGAGGGTATAACTCAAGCAACAATGGTACAAGGGCCTGCTATTGTATAGTTTGAAGAAGCACCTGTAGTAATTGATGAGTTGAACTCAAATAAGAAGTAAAAAGGGAAATTGCCTAACAAGCCAGTCACAAAGTATATGGAATCTACTAAAAGAGTTACTACAGAAACAAAAAAGAAAGTGATCCTATCATGATGAGTTGACTTTACTTGTAGAGGACTCAAATGATAGTGATGTTGTTGGTGATTTGTCAAGTGATGATGATGACAATGAGGATGAGTTGGAAGTGGAAGATAGAGGAGTTGTTTTTGAAGTTGAGTGCATAACTGATAATGATGGATAAGTTTTTGATGTAGATGATCCAAACTTGAAGGTGGGTTGTACATTCAACAATGTGGAAAGTTTCATATATGTGCTGCACTAAGAAGTTTGAGATTAAATTGATTAAGAGTGATTAGAAGAGAGTAATAGCAACATGCGCAAATTCTGAATGTGGTTGGAGGATTCTTGTATCTATAAGAGGCCACAGCGGGTTTGTTACGACTCGGTTCCCGAATCCCTACAGAACACGAGACCGGACAAACTCGACTGATCCTAAGACCCAGTTGTCTAACGAGAAAGTAACCAAAAAGCAGGAAAGTAAATCACATTCACTATACTAAACAACTAACAGTAAAAAGGTACAGCAGTAAGGAAGTAAAAACTACTACAGTACATATCGCTGCCACAACAGTAGAAAAGTAACAAAGTACAGGAACATAAAAGTACAGAAAAGTAAAGGTACAGAACATAAAAGTATCAGAGTCTGAACTCACTACTACAAAAGAGTATAGTAAAAGAACTACTGCTACTGGGCTCTACTGGGTCCAGCACCCTCCGCAGCCGTAGACTCGGGCTGCTCAACACTTGGACCTGAAAAGGGTTATGAGTACACAACGTCAGCGAACACTGAGTAGAGTGGAAACTAACTAACTAAAGTAGTAAAAGTGGACAGGTAGCTGTTGTTTTTCAATTACTTTCTTTAACTAATTATTCCTTTTCACCACTTGGTTTATTTATCAGGTCTCTTTCTTGATCTCGAATGTTCCTCGTGGGAACGATCTTGATTGCAATCTTTTTTGAAGAGTAGAAGGTACACGTGGTACTCTCCTGGCTGGGAGAGTCCCCCGTGGTGATCCTACATCGAGCCAACCACCCCAAGGTCACGGACAGACGTAACGGTGACTACGGCACGCGTGATAAACGTACGGGTAGCTACCCCGCACTGGCACGCGGTCAGTCGTTTTCGTTAACAGGTGCGCCCAAGTACAGCACGGAACAGTATAGGGCCTAGCCCTCTCAGTAACAGGGGTCTAGCCCCTAAGAACCAAACAGGGGTCTCGCCCCTCTACAGTCCGCGCACCCTCACCTGACTACCCTGGTTTGCCTAGTGGGCCTAACAAGTTGGTGTAGGGTGGCTAGTTGAACCCCGAGCCCTGTGGGGTGGCTAGCTCTCTCCCTACACTAGTAGCTCTGCCTGGTACAGTGTACACGAGGGCCACCGAGTCGGTGCAAAGTGACCAAACCCACCCCGAGTCTCAACCCGAAGGGCGGCAAGCACCCCTCTACACTAAAAGGTAACGCGCACTCCCCTTGGTACCACGTACTCAAGGGCCAGCACACTTCCCAATGCATTTCCAGATCCATTCTATTTATTTCTAGGAGCTCTACTCCTATTCCCCTTAGGGCTCATGCTCATATGCCTCATGTCATTCCATACCAGGTTTCATCATCTCCATTTCCATTTCCAAGTTATACACATGCAACTTGTATTTCTATCGTTCACATTTTCCATACTCAGGTTATGCACAGATAATTCATATTTCTATCATTCACATTACCATTCTCAGCTTTATACACATGCAGCTCATATTAAATCATTTAACGTATACAACAGGAAGATCACATGTAATTGTTAACTAGTACAGGTAATTCATCATTTCACATGCAGCTTTTATTCATTTACAGGCAGTTGTTAACATTTCTATCTACTCATTCAAGATTGCATTTTAATCATGTATACAGACATTTCAAGTATTTCTTGTCCTAGGATTCATGCCGCATCCTAAGTTCTAATCATTCATTCCACACATGCATTTAGATTTGTATTTAAATTAGGGGAAGCTACTCTACTAGTAAACCCAGGAGTATCGAGGGCTTGAACAGTAGGCTCACGTGCCTCAGCAAGCTCTGAACCTGCAACGGAACAAAGTCCTATAACAAGGAACAATCACAAGGGAACTATCAGAACAGTATAGAAAGCCTTCTAACAAGTAGAGGAAGTCACAAGGAAAACATTGGTATCTTATTTGCGTAAAACAGACCTCAAACGGACCCTAAACGGGTCAAAAATAGGGTTTCTGTCTCAGATCAGACGTCTGGAAGTTGTTCCAGACGTCTTAAAAGTGTTCAGTAACGTACCTCAAGTTCTGCGTCAATCCTCAGACATCCAGGAACTCTTCTGGACTGTCTGGACCCAGCTCTAGATGTCCGACCACCTCTTCGGACGTCTGGAAGTGCTTCCAGTTGTCTGGTAAGCTTCCCAGACATCTGAAATGCGTGGGAGGGCGTGTCCTGTGCTTTCCCGAAGCAAATCATGCAACGCCACCACACAATACTCTCAAAAAAGGCATGCAACAGGGTAGCAACGAAGCGACCTGCATGGCCGTATCTGTAAAGAGGACGTACCTTCGCGAAGCCCTCTCCTCAGACGTTTGGAATCGCCTCCAGACGTCCGCTCCATCGTGTGGAGGTCACTCTAGATGTCTGATTCTGGGAAAAACCCAAAACCAGAACCTGCTTTCTCTCTCTCGCATCGCGCGTGGCTGTGCCTCGCCTCCTTGCTTGCAACTCCGGCTGCAGTAGCGTCGGGGAGGACTCCCCTGACACACTCCTCTTCGCGCGTGCGCCGCTCCGGCCATGCGCTCCTGGTGAGCTCCCACATGAGCTCGCGGGCTCACTCTCCTCCTCTCTTCACGCCGCTCCTCCTCGACATCGCCCTCGCGCTCTCTCGCTCGCGCTGGCTCTCTCACTGGAGTGGAGAAGAAGAGGGGAAGGTGGCTGGTGTGGGGAGAACAAGAGAGGGGGAAGGGGTTTATAAGGTTGGGGGGTTTAGGGTTTGCTGGAGGCGAGGAGAGAGAGAAGAAGTGAAGGAAAACGAGAGTACTGTCTGTGCGCAAACGCGAGCTCGTACTCAAAATTTTTGATTTTTAAACGTCTGGGAAGGTGTCCAGACGTCTTACTCACAATGCAGACATCTTAAAAGGCTCAAACAACACAAGTCTTAACATCATAACTTAAAGGAAGTTTCGTTCCCGAAACTTGAGCTAGCTAGGGTGCAGAAAAAGAACAATATACGCATAGCAAACTTAAAGAGGACTAAAGTCGGTCCGAAAAGACGTACCCTCAAAAAGCCCCGGGTACAGCTCTTGCATCGCTGCCTCAGGCTCCCAGGTAGCCTCCTCGTACCTCTGGCTCCTCCACAAGACCTTCATTAGGGGTACCTGCTTCCGTCTCAAACTTCGGACAGCTCTGTCTAGTATCTGCACTGGTCGTCAGGGTAGGTCAGGTCGTCACCCACCTCGACACTCTCGTGGCTCAAAACGTGACTGGGATCGGCGACGTACTTCCTAAGGTGGACACGTGGAACACGTCGTGCATACCAGAAAGCTGGGGAGGAAGGGCAAGCCTGTAAGCAATTGGTCCTACTCGCTCGAGGACCTCAAAAGGCCCTACAAACCTCATCGCGGGCTTCCCTTTCACCCCAAAATGCTGTAAGCCCTTCATGGGCGAAACACATAGAAAGACGTGATCCCCAAACTCGAACTGCACCTCTCTGCACTTCCGATCGGCATAACTCTTTTGTCTGCTCCTGATAGTGCGATGTCGTCTGTGAATCTGCTCAATTACCTCCTGACTTTGCCGGAACAGCCTGGGGCCAACCTCCCACTTGGTCCCTACCTCAATCCAACTCAAGGGCCCAGTACGCCTCCGTCCCTACAGAGCCTCGTATGGTGCCATGCCAATGTTCGAGTGATAACTATTATTATATACAAACTTTGCCAGGGGTAAGTGCTCCTCCTAAGAGCCCCTCCAGTCAAATACACAGGCACGCAAAAGGTCCTCTAGTGTCTGTGTCGTGCGCTCTGACTGTCCATTCGTCTGGGGTTGGTACGCCGTACTGAACCTCAACCGTGTCCCCAAAGCCTGTTGAAACTCAGCCCAAAATTAGTATGTAAAACGGGTATCCTGGTCTGATACAATCTCATGCGGAACTCCGTGCAGACGTAGCACGTCACGAATATACCTCTCTGCCAACTACGCTGGTCCCAAGGTGACTCGGATCGGTAAGAAACGTGCTGTCTTCATCAATCTGTCTACAATCACCTAGACTGCGTCGTGTCCTCGCTGGGTAATAGGCAAGCCCACCACCGAGTCCATGGTGATACTCCCCCACTTCCACTTTGGCATGGGAAGTGGCTGCAACAGCCCTGCAAGCCTCTGATGCTCGGCCTTCACCTGCTAGCACACTAATCACTGCTGCACGAACTCACCTACATCCCGCTTCATCCCCCTCCACCAAAAGTCACCTCTTAGATCATGATACATTTTCGTGTTCCCGGGATGTATGGTGAACTTGGAACTGTGTGCCTCAACCAGGAGCTCTCTTAACAACTCCTCATCCCTGGGAACGCACAATCGTCCCCTCATATGCAGCACCTCATTTGTAAAGGAGAAGTCCCCTTGGTCCCCTGACAGTACTCTGTCTCGCAACGACTGCAGGTACGTATCTGTCATCTGTCCTGTAATGATGCGGTCTATCAGCTGTGATCTTATCTGTCGTGTCACAGTCACTATCCCACAGTGCCTCGGTAACTCTAGGGGTCGCCAACTGCCCAACTCCTCCATGAGTCTCCAACTCTGTGCCTGTAAATTGGCCAAGTGGGCGGGCGCCTTTTGGCTCAAGGCGTCAGCCACCACGTTGGTCTTCCCCGGATAGTAGGAGATGCTGTAGTCATAGTCATTCAGGAGCTCTAACCAACGTATCTGTCTCATGTTAAGGTCCTTTTGATCAAACAAATACCTGAGGCTCTTATGATCCATGAATATCTCAAAAGTCTCACCGCACAGGTAGTGCATCCATGTCTTCAGTGCGAAGACGACAGCTGCCAGCTCTAATTCATGGGCAGGGTAGCTCTACTTATGGGGCTTCAATTGCCGCGAAGCGTAAGAGACAACGTGACCCCATTGCATGAGCATACCCCCTAACCCCTGCAAAGAAGCATCCATGTACACAACGAAACCACCACTGCTGTCTGGGATGGTAAGCATAGGAGCCGAAGTCAGCCTCTCCTTCAACTCTTGAAAACACGCCTCACAAGCGTCTGTCCAAGAAAAGGGCACGTCCTTCCGGGTCAACTGTGTCATAGGACATGCAATCTACGAGAAACCCCTGATAAACCACCAGCAGTAGCCTGCCAGTCCCAAGAAACTGCGGATCTCTATCACTGTACATGGTCTCTCCCACCTGAGCACTGCCTCTACCTTGGCTGGATCCGCAGCCTAGTCATCCCCTGAAATCACATGACCTAAGAAGGTCACCTGCCTCAACCAGAACTCGCACTTGCTATATTTGGCATACAGCCTACGTCGTCTCAATGTGTCCAAAACCATCTGCAAGTGCTTTCCGTGTTGCGCCTGATGCTGCGAGTAAATGAGCACATCATCAATAAATACCACCACAAACTGATCCAAATACGATTTGAACACTTGGTTCATCAAATCCATAAAAGCAGTAGGGGCGTTGGTCAGCACAAACGGCATGACCAAAAACTCGTAGTGTCCGTATCGGGTGCGGAAGGTTGTCTTGGAGACATCGGTCTCCTTGGTTCTCAACAGGTGGTAGCCAGATCTCAAATTTATCTTGGAGAAAATCGTGGCACCTCGCAACTGATCAAACAAATCATCAATCCTCGGTAGCGGATACCAGTTCTTGATGGTGACCCTATTCAGCTACCTATAGTCCACACAAAGGCATAGGGTACCATCCTTCTTCTTAACAAATAACACCGGGGCTCCCCACGGAGACGCACTGGGCCTCACAAAGCCCTTCTCAAATAGGTCCTGCAACTGGGACTTGAGCTCTTACAGCTCAAGTGATGCCATCCTGTAAGGTGCTGTAGAAATGAGGCTGGTCCCTAGTACTAGTGCGATCTCAATCTCAATCTCACACTCAGGCGGTAGCCCTGGCAGCTCCTCTAGAAACACGTTGGGGTACTCTCTGACCATCGGGATGCTCTGAAAGTCTGCCACGGGGCTAAGTTCTGCCACTACACAAGCCAGAAAACCCTCACATACCTGGCCCAAAAGTCTCGCCGCTCGAAGTGCACCTGAAGCCTCCGTCAACCGGCTGTCCGTGAAACTCAAAAGAAGGCATCTCTGATATGGAGAAAACAATCTTCCTCTCAAAACAGTCCACCAACACATGGTAAGCGGGCAGCTAATCCATCGCCAGAATTACGCCAAAGTCCTCCATCGATATCACAATCAGGTCAGCGGGGAGGCTGTGTCCCCCAACACTGACCTTGTAGTCTGTGTAAACCTCCTCAACTACAAATAGTTGACCACTCGGACCTCTGATCACGAAAGGATCCTCTAACAACACACAGTCCTGTCCCAAACTGATAGCAAAACTAGCAGCAACAAACGAGTGCACGGCGTCGTAGTAAAAAACTGTGTAAACTAATATGCCAGAAACTGTAACCATACCTGCCACCACTGAACTTGAAGCTCTAGTGTCTCTGTGTGTCAGGGCGTTGATACGCCCCTCAGCTCTCGGTGTGGAAGAAGCAGCCACACTCTGCGTCGGATGGGTAGCTGCTGGCCGGTACCCTCCCCGCAACTGCTGTCCTCCCCCACGCGCCTTGGAACCACGACCACCTGCTCGTCCTCCAGCACTCGGTGCGGGGAGCATCTGCTGACCTCCAGTCCTAGACGGGCAGTCCCTCCTAATGTGGCCCGGCTGCCACACTGGTAGCAAAGGGGAACTCGACTCCCGCCCTGAGTAGGTCCCTGTTGACGGCTGGGCGGGGGTCCAGTGTTGGCAGCTGGCCTTTGTCGGGGGCCCCCAAAGGCCACTGACGGCCCCGCAAACCGCGACGGCTCTCCTGCGGGTGCCACGTGCCTCCTCTCTTGCTGGTTCTGTGAGTAGTTTGGCTGGTAGGGCCTCTTCCATTCGCTGTCAGTGTCACGTGCAGCCGGGTTGGTCTCCTCATAGGTCATAGTTGCCTCCACCACTCTCGAGAACGTGGGCAGCTTCAGGGGTTTGACATACCCCCGAATGGCAGGTCGGAGCCCCTCAGTGAACCTCCATAAGCGCTCCTCCTCAGTAGCCACAGCTGTCCTAGCGAAATGAGACAGCTCCAGAGAACGCGTACGATACGCACTGACAGTCATCGTCCCCTGGCAGAGAGTGTGGAACTCTCGCCTCCTCTGATCCTGCCACGTCTGCGGGAAGTACTGCTCGTAGAAGAGGGTGACAAACTGTCCCACGTCGGTTCTGCCCTCTCCTGACCTCTCACTGCCCTCCTGATTGCACAGGAAAAATACACCAATAAAAATGCCATCTTGTGTTATTTCCTAGCATTGCCATTGCATATTAGATAGCCATAGTTGCATTTGTAAAAATTGACACATGCATGCATTTATTTGAGAGGGGAGGAAAGTGAATAATTGGCCATGTAAATAACATCCTTTTCAAGTGCTGCCTTGCAATTTCACCATCTTCATTTTTTATTTTTTTCTTTGAACTTCTTCTCCGCGTGGCTCAGGGCATGGCTTGCTCTTCTTCGCGCCATTCTCTGCCAACACATGCCCTGCCAGCTGCATGGCTGGTCATGCACACCCAGGGCATGGCCGTGCATGCCTCCTTCTCCTTTAAAAAGCCCTCCCCGCTTCCTTGTGTGGGAGAGCCTGGTCCAGACACACCCGCAGACCCTTCCTCTAGGCCATCTTCCTCCCTCTCTCCCCTCCATACGCAGTACCTCTTCCCACTAAAGAGATACACTGCAAGCAAGAGCAGGCTCACAGTGGTCCCACGACCACCATTGTGAGTTCCACCACCGCCCAGCTCATCCAAGAGCAAGTGGGCGTGGTGGGTTCATTCTCTGTTTCCATCGCTGAAGACTTTCACGCCATTGCCGTAGCTCCAAGCTTCAAAGCTCAGTAGCAGCAGCAGCCTGCGTGCATGCCAGCAGCCGGTGCAAGCTCCTTCCGCGCGCGCAGGCGCCTTCCAACGCGCCTGCGCACGTAGAATCGGCCGCAACCGGTTGCCGAAGCTGCGCGGCACTGTAGCTACTGTTCACACGTTTCTGCGTGGCACTGTAGCTATAGTGCGGTGACTGGAGAGTTTCTCACATATCCAGTCACCGTGCGCACTCTCTTTGCGCCGCTACTGCCTCTAGCCAGTCGTCGCGTCCACTCCTACGCCCGCTCTAGCGCCCACGCCCGCGTCTGCACCCACACTCGCTTCAGCGCCCGCACTTGTGCCCGCATCTTCGTCTGCGTCCACTCTCGCCCGAGGCGTGGTGGACTGCGCTACGCAGTGCGCTGCGGGCTGCACTCTCTCGCTCGCGAGCATCCTCCAGCGCTCGCGTGAAGCGCCTGTGCGCATGCGCGTGCCTTGGCGTCTAGACGGTGCCTGCATGCTCCAGACGACTTAAACGTCCGCTCTTTCTCTCTCATAGCCACTCCCTCACTCTCCAGAAGACACACACATACACACACCATACTTGTACACACGTGCACACACACACACACTCGCTTGTACACACCTATATATATACTTATATATCTACACATATATGTATATATACATAAATACATAAATAAATATATATATATTTATATACACACACAGATATATATATATAACACTACATATACACCTATATAATTACAACCCTATCTATACATATACATATAAATATATATTTACATATATATATTTACATTCATATCACCTACCTATATCCCTACACCACGCGTTATATCGCAGGAATATTTGCATCGGTTGCTGATATTCCCCAATACCCGCGTAGAGAAAGCGCCTCCGCACACACTTCCACACATCCATCCTATAATCCACGCGGCACTTCGTCCTGTTGGTTGCATCTTCCTATACATCAACCAACTCGACACTGTGCTACACATCATTTCCACCCCCACCCCTATGTATATAATATATATATATCTATATATATATACTATATCTATTTCTTTACAAGCAACCTCTATTTCTCTTTTGTTTCCTGCTATTAAAAAGACAAAAAAAAAGAGAAAGAGAAAAGATAATCCTTGTCTTGCAGGTAATCGGTCTTGCGAATAGCAAGACCAGTTTTTGGGCCCTAAATTGGCTCGAAGCCAAAAATAATTTGGCTCAAAGCCAAGGACCTGATTTTGAGGGTGTACCTCAAGGACAAAATTATCAGTAAAAAAATCTTAAATAGAAAAGAACCAAAAACATAATAAACTCACGGAAGAGATTCGTTGTAAGAAAGGCGCAGAAACTTATTCACCTCTAATTCCCGCCTCCCTGAGTTCGACCCTGGGCCTAAAAGTGACCAAGATAAAATCAAGTAGGCCAGGTTAAAAATTTTGGAAAAAGATGGTTAGGCTCGATTAAGGTTAACCACTATACTCACTTCAACGATAATTTCACCATATTAACGTAACCTATCCGAGCCTATCGCATCCTTTTTCTGGCGCCGCTGCCGGGTAGGTGCGCATTCAGGTAAGTTTCTACTCCATTCCTTTAATTTTCTCTTCTCACACCCTTCTCTTCACGGGTGTTTCTGTTTGTTGGTGTGCAGGTGAACCAGTTGCAAGGAGGAGGCAAGTAGAGGAAGTTGGAGATGTGGGCAGATCCAAGGCGGGAACGAGAGTGTGAAGTCGCCAGCGCCGCACTGGAGCTTCGCCCACGTTGCGGAAAAGGTATGTCTCTTAGCAACTTAGGTCAACTTGTCACCATATAAAAAAACAGAAAAACTTCTTGGGATCTCTTGGGCCAAGTGGATTAAAGATCACTTGCTTGATTGTTTGCCATCACTCCCACCGCCCCGGGATTTCCAGCCAAACTTTGCATAGTGAAGATCCAAGAATCTTGATTCTTGAATCTTTCGCCGTGTGAAGTATTCTTTGAGTCAAGAATAAATAGATTGATTGCCATCCCTCCTTGCCTCATTTATCCAGAATTTAGGTTCACATTTTTGGTGGGGTGACGTGGAATTGAGTTGATTCCAACCCCACCACGACCTTTCATGTGCCTAAGATTCGATCCTGAATATTTCAATCCCAACACTTTGATTTTCTTTATATTATCTCGTGGTTGAGCCTTGTGTGTGGAATATCATTTTGGTGATTGGGAGCACTTGAATTGAAGTGCTTTGGCTCCCTTTCACACTAATTTAAAATTTACTCGTGCATCCACACATAGAAATTTCACTTAGGGAAGCCCATTGCATTTTTAGCATGCATTAACTAGCTCACATTGAAGAAGGGTTTGTTGGGCATAGAAAAACTTGTATTTTCTCAAAAATCCGGAGATTGGTTGAATTGGTAATTCAGCAAAATCTTAAAATCGATACTACTTAAAGGCTTAATTCTAAAAACCATTCACCATCTAAAACTCCAATTCGGGGAGATTTTCCCATTGCATGCTTGGTTTACACACTTTCTAAAATTAACACACTTGGGCATTACCCGTAAACAACGCCTTTCACATTCTAGAAGCACTTGTAACTAAGCCTCTAATTAAAACTGGTAGCAACTTGACCCTTATTAGGGATTGGAGGTCTAACTACCTGCGTGTAGCGCCTACGTGCTGGTGAGGGTTCCCGCGTGCTAGCGGGTGTCTAAGACTGGGGCAAACGGCCTTTCAATCTGGCTCGGTGGTTCCGCAGTGCTCGCATTTGGTTCCGTAGGTCGTGATAATAGGTAACTTAGATCTTTAGGTCTAAGGGCACACCATAGAGGTTAGGGCTTTGATTTTTTTGGTTTGTCATCAAGTGTACCTTTGCGGCGTCATTTCTCTCATCTCCTTTTCCCTTCTTATCCCCCCAATTCTTCCTGGGGTAGTACATGTTTGGGAGGAGGTCACAGAACCCTGAATTGTTTGAATTGTCTGATAATTTTAGAAGAACAGAAATTGAATCGTCTTCCTCCTCCACAAACATGGCTGCACACCCACCCCCAAATCCCGAGGGAAGAAACCGCCCTCAAAACCCCCAAGTGGTGGAGCCATGGATCCCATAACCCGCCTCCAAGCCCAAATGGAAATGTATAATGAGAAAATTGAAGCCATTAGGGAAACCTTGGAGGAAATGCAGAACCCTCCCGTACGGGAGGAGCTTAGGTCTCTTAGCTCTTATCAAAATCCCGCTGCTACAAAGACCATAGGACAAATTCGGATCCCCATGGGCGGGGACGATTTTGAATTGAAACCCAACATAATTGGCCTGATTAACTTTCACTTCCATGGCCTTGCAAGTGAAGATCATTTTCTCCATTTGGAAGACCTAACCCGATTGGCTGAAACGGTTAAACCAAGAAATATTGGGTTATCAATCGTCCTCATGAAAATGTTCCCATTTTCGTTGCGGGATAAAGCGTCGCAATGGTTACACACCCTTGGGAGAACCATCCATTCTTGGGAAGAGATGCGTACAACATTTCTCAAGAAATTCTTCCCAATCGAGCAAACCAATGTGCTTCACCGTGCTATAACTTCCTTTACGCAACAAAATGGCGAACAGTTTCATGAGGCTTGGGAAAGGTATAATGACCTCCTCCGGAAGTGTCCGCATCACGGTCTGCCTAAGTGGCATATAGCCCAGATTTTCTATTATGGTCTAAATGAGACTTTGAAGCAGATTGCAGATGCTTCCTGTGGAGGGAATATCATGAATAAAGACGAGAATGGAGCATTCGAATTATTTGAAAACATGAGCGAAAACTCAATGAATAATGCCTCCATTATCTCCTTTAATCATACCAGCCTGCCCCGTAATGTTCACGAAGTTGACACGGGACCCTCCCATTCATCCACTGATCTTAACCTTATCGCACAAAAATTGGATGAAGTCTCCGTCATGCACGAGAAGCTGGACGAGCTTCTGGCCAATCCTGCCCATTCTATGGCAAAACAACCCCACCTAACCACTTCGTCACAATCCCAATTCTTCCAACACCAGGCGTATCTCCAAAAACCCCGTGAGATCTCCCTTACCGAGCGTCGCGTCGAGCGATTCGGTAAGTCATGTGGATCTGGCTTCTGCAAGCCGGTATTTTGACATAGAGGACCAAGCCTCTGTGTGCTCGGATGCGTATTTACATGCGGACTCGTCTTATGGCTTAGAAGATGCTTGCGCCTTGGGGAACAACCCGTTCTCTGCCACTTATAACCCAGGGTGGCGAAATCAACTTAATTTTACATGGTCCAATAATTCGCAGCGCCAAAACCATGCGACTAGGCCAATGCAACTGTCTGCACCCATCATCCCAAGGGCCCAGTCTAGTCCTGTGGCGAATCCTCCATCAGGTCCTTGCATACTGCAAACAGAACACGCATCACGTCCTCTTGATAAATTGATGCGAATGATGACAGAAATGTCAAAAAGCCATGAAGAGAACATGACCTCTCTTCAGCACCAATTGGCGCAGCAGAATGCTGAGATCAATCAACTATGCATGGCGGCTCGATCTCAGGGCACTCTCCTAGCCCAACATGTTCCCAACCCGCGAAATTTCGTACCCCGTAGTCCTCAACCACAGGCACGACCTTCACAGGGGCAGGTTCATCAGATTCTGCAGGCTCCGAGCATTCCACCGGGATTTCAGGCTAATCCTGCGGCAGCACCTCACCCTTACGTCCCTATTGTGAACCCTCCTCCGCTGATGATTCCACTGGACTCGTAACGTCCAATGCGATTACTACGAGGAGCGGTAAGCAAACCGTCAATCCGCCTCAACCTGATCCTGGCCCATCTTCATCATCGCCCTCTCATTCAGGATGCGCACCGCATTTGCGAGAGGACGATACACCCAAATTAGTGCTAGAATCGGTCCCATTCCCTGATGCTCTACTGAGGGAGCCAAAAGGAAAGAAAAAGGATACGCAGGCCTTTGATAACCTGCGTAATTTATTCAACGATGTTGAAATCAAGGTACCCCTGTTAGAGGCTATCGACCACATACCTTCTGTCGCTCGATTTTTCAAAGACTACACTACACCTAAGCGACAGTCAAAGAAAACAAAGAATCCGGTGGTTCTCTCACCTCATGTGAGTTGTGCTATACTGCCAAATCTACCACCGAAGTAGAAAGATCCAGGCACACCGCTTATTTCCTGTAGCATCCAAGGCTGCAATTTTAACAGTGCTCTGCTTGATCTAGGATCTTCCATCAATCTTATACCAACCGTCATGCTCGAAAAATTTTCCTTGAGAAATCTGAAACCCACCCCTATCACGTTACAGTTGGCAGATCATTCTGTCAAAATACCAAAGGGTATGGTGGAAGACGTGGTGGTTAGGGTCAACAGTCTCTGTTTTCCTGTTGACCTTCTTGTTTTAGATATGGAAGTTCCTAGCTCACTTTCTGATTGTTCAATCATCCTTAGTCGACCTTTCTTGGCCACAGCCCACGCCCATATCGAATGCGAGTCAGGCTGTATTGAGATTGCCGTTGGATCCGAGAAGCTCAAGCTTAACATTTTTAAGGCAGCCAAGAACTTTGATTGCGATTGCATCGAGGATGACACGTCTGATGAGTACATTGCCGTCAGCGCATGTATCAGACTAATTGGGACCTATTCTGACTACTATGGATTGCCTTTAAACATTGACGATTGCCTGACCAACACATATTGTGACGTTCCCCCATCCCTCCCTTTTCCCGTACCTTCTCCTAACCAGACTTCTGACGAGGTTTTCTCCGCTTCCCATACCTCGTGGTTTGAGTCATACTCGAGCTACTCACCGCCGGTCCACACTCTTGAAGACTTGAGTGCCCTTTCTTTTCCACCAAATCAGGCGGAATTGCAACTCCACACTGGGACCTTGAACCCACATACTCACTGGGGCTATCCCTTTTTGGATCCATCTACCCAAGATGCCCCACTTCTTGGCCAAACTGAGGGCCAACTTCTTCCTCCTGACCTGTTTCCTTCTGACCTGCTTGGGACACTCTCGTCCCAAGGAATGCCAGATCTTTCACCATCCACTCCCGAGCTGAAAGAGTTGCCTAGTATGCTTAAGTATGTTTTCTTGGGACCAAATGAAACTCTCCCCGTAATCATCAGTTCAAAATTGACCAGGGAGCAAGAGTGCAAACTAACAAAGGTCCTTATGGAACACAAGGCAGCCATTGGATGATCTTTATCTGACTTAACTGGCATTAGCCCCTCCTACTGCACTCACCGTATATATACGAAGGAGGAGGCTCAACCTTCCCGCGAGATGCAGCGACGTCTCAACCCTAACATGCGGGAGGTTATTAAAAAGGAAATTATTAAGTGGCTGGATGCGGGTATAATCTACCCGATCAGCGATGGCCACTGGGTGAGTCCAATTCACGTCGTGCCCAAAAAGGCAGGAATCACCATTCGTGTCAATGACAGGGGCAAATCCATCCCTACACTCACTCCTTCATCTTGGAGAGTGTGTGTAGATTATAGGAAACTCAATGCTGCAACTAAGAAAGATCACTTTCCGCTACCTTTCATTGACCAAATCCTGGAGCGGTTAGCGAGAAATAAATTTTTCTGTTTCCTGGATGAATTCTCAGGATATAACCAGGTGGCAATTGACCCCCGGGACCAAGAGAAAACCACCTTTACCTACCCCTTCGGCACCTTTGCATTTAGAAGAATGTCGTTTGGACTTGGTAACGTGCCAGCAACTTTCCAGAGATGTATGCTAGCGATATTCCATGACATGGTGGGTGACTTTCTCGAGGTTTTCATGGATGACTTTTCGATCTTTGGACCCTCTTTTGATGACTGTCTTGCCAACCTGACCCGTATCCTTAGGAGATGTATTGATGTGAACCTTGTGCTTTTCTGGGAAAAAAGTCATTTTATGGTACACGAGGGAATTGTTCTAGGGCATATCATCTCCAATAAGGGTATTGAGGTTGACAGAGCTAAGCTTGATATAATTGCTGATTTACTGGTGCCTGGCTCTATCAAACAAATCCGCTCCTTCCTAGGACACGTTGGTTTCTATAGGAGATTCATCAAAGACTTCTCCAAGATTTCTCTACCTAACTCATCTCCTATCGACCGATGTGCCCTTTGATATGGGCCCCGACTGCATACGAGCATTCACGCAGCTGCATGATGCTGTCACCAAGGCCCCTATTCTCCAGCCACCTAATTGGTCCCTCGACTTTGAACTCATGTGTGACGCTTCCGACCTTGCAGTCGGAGCCATCCTGGGACAAAGACGCGATAGACACCCCTTCGTGGTGTACTACGCCAGTAAGATGTTGGACAAGGCCCAGCTTAATTATACTACCACTGAGAAAGAACTACTGGCGGTCGTCTTTGGGCTGGAGAAATTTCGCTCTTACATTCTGGGCTCACATGTTATTGTTTTCACTGACCACGCGGCCATTCGCCATCTCAAGCACAAGAAGGATGCCAAGCCTAGACTGATTTGTTGGATCTTTCTGCTCCAAGAATTTGACATTGAAATCCGTGATAAGGCCGGAGCCAAGAATGTTGTGGCTGATCATCTCTCGAGACTGGACCCTGACCACATTGGACTTACCCTGCCGATTAATGAAATTTTTCCTGATGAGCACCTATTGGCAATTATTTCTTATGTGGCAGTGGACCTTGGTATGCCGACATTGCCAATTATCTTGCTTCTGGTTCCCTTCCGCGTGGCTGGCCTAAAAACCAGCGCGAGCGTCTCATTGCAGAAGCAAAGTATTATTTCTGGGATAATTCACTTCTTTTTCGAATAGGTGCTGATCAGATCATCCGTCGCTGTATTCCTGACAGCGAATTCGCCAGTGTGCTATCCTTCTGTCACGATCAGGCCTGCGGAGGCCATTTCTCTGGGAGGAAAACTGCAGCCAAGGTGTTGCAGTGCGGGTTCTTTTGGCCCTCCCTTCATCAGGATGCACACAATTATGCCAAACATTGCACTAGGTGCCAGTCGTTAGGGTCAATGTCATGTCGTGACATGATGCCCTTGCAACCCATCCTAGCTGCTGAAATCTTCGACATTTGGGGAATTGATTTCATGGGTCCCTTTCCTCCTTCCAACGGCTTCAAATACATCCTCGTTGCTGTTGATTATGTTTCGAAATGGATGGAGGAAGCCACTTTACCCATGCTTCTTTTCAGGTACTTCTGAGGAAATATGGAGTCCACCATCGTATCGCATCTTCGTATCATCCTCAGACGAACAACTAGGCAGAGGTGTCGAACTGGCAAATCAAGCAAATTCTTCAGAAAATGGTTCGACCTGACCGTAAGGATTGGTCCGACAAGCTGATTGACACACTTTGGGCATATTGGACCTCCTTCAAGGCTCCCCTAGGTATGTCTCCTTACAGAATCGTTTACGGGAAGCCTTGTTATTTGCCCGTGGAGCTGGAGCACCGTGCTTATTGGGCAGTTCGCCAATGTAACCTCGACATAGACCTGTGTGGTTGAGAAAGGAAACTCCAACTCCAAGAGCTGGAAGAGCTCCATCGTGAAGCCTATGATTTTGCCTTAACTTTCAAGCAACATACTAAGGCTTTTCACGACAGCCGTATTCGGCGAAAGGAATTTGAGCCATCTCAGCAAGTTTGGCTTTACAATGCCCGGCTCAAATTCTTTCTAGGGAAATTGAAATCCAAATGGACTGGTCCCTTCCTGGTCTTGAGACCATTTCCCAACGGAGCCGTTGAAATTGTAGATCCCAAATCTGGGCATAAATTTACGGTCAATGGGCAGCGTTTAAAACCTTATCTTACTCATGAACCTACCCCCGTTGGAGAAACTGTTGCCATATTGGAGGGTAACTAATGTCGTGCTTCATTCTGAGTCCAGTTGGGGACGTTAAATTCAACGCTCGTTGGGAGGCACCCCAACAACACTCCGCCACTGTCACAAACACTTCACTTCGCACCTTTTCACTTCACCACCCACCATCCACCAACCCTACCACCCTGCTAAATACCCTGCACCTCAGCTCTCGTTACCCGATCTTTGGTCCTTCCTCTACCCTACCCTACATGCATATGAGGACATAACATCATTTGGCATGGGGGGGTGGATAGGCATCTATAGAATTTGGGTATTATATGGTATCATGCAGCCTCCATCCATTTATGAATATGTACATAGCAAAAAATAAAAAAATGGTGTTTAGTAATGATCTGAAGGTTGAAACAAAAATACAATAAGTGTTTATAGATATTCAACCACTGTTTTGAAGACTTTCCAGGCCACAGAAGCTTAATTTGCTCAGGCTCGGCTTAATTCACTTGAGCATTGACAAGATAGATCAGAATCTCTCCTAACTAAGGACGTACTCTTGTACCTGAGACACTAGTACAGGATCCGTTGGTTTGCTTCTACTCGAGAGCCTAAGTAATCTTGGTTCACACTGCACATATCAAGAAAGACTAGGTGAACATAAGATCCAAGCCTAGTGTTCATTAGGGAAGGTAGAGTCCTTACCTGTGCACGCAGGTAGACTTTTTATCCCAGGCTTTAGTCTTGTGTTTAGGAGAGACTCTTTCCACCAAAAAGGAACTCTCCCACCAAAAGAAAAGTGTGCACCTCCAAATAAAGTTGTAAGAGATATACTAACACATGTTTAAAAAAAAAAAACTGTGCAAATAAGTCAGTATATCTCGCAAATGTCTGTAAATTCGTCTCCCTCAAAAATGTTTCAGGGCAAAGATACAAATACCCTATTTCTACCATATATTCTTTGAGCCATAAATGTAATAAAATGGGAATTGAGTTTTCCGTCATGTTTTTACGGGTCAACTCGAAGACATGAGCTGAAACTGGGACCAACCTGCACTGAAAGATTCATTAAACCCTGGGCTTGAGTCTTAATGTTCATCTGGTCAGTCTTGATCCTTCACTATGCACAAGCCATAATCTCTTGAGCTCTCGAGTACGGCAAAAACCTCCTGAGTCTTGGAAATCGTTCTTAAGGTTTAAATATCAAGAGTCCAAGTTAGTCGAGAGATGGTCTATGTCACATAAGACTTAAAGTACTGGTAGTCTTCTCTGCAATTGGTTCTCACAATATCTAGCAAACACACCCATGTCGCCTTAGAAGAAAATCTTCAGCTTAAGATCATTTCTAAATACAATACAAAATGTTTTGCTAGGGACTAGCAAAAGACAGGCATGGGGGTATGATTGCACAGCAAAAATACACCAATAAAAGTACCAACTTGTGTTATTTCCTAGCATTACCATTGCATATTAGGTAGCCATAATTGCATTTGTAAAAATTGACACATGCATGCATTTATTTGAGAGGGGAGGAAAGTGAATAATTGGCCATGTAAATAACATCCTTTTCAAGTGCTGCCTTGCAATTTCACCATCTTCATTTTTTATTTTTTGCTTTGAACTTCTTCTCCGCGATGCTCAGGGCATGGCTTGCTCTTCTTCGTGCCATTCTCTGCCAACACATGCCCTGCCAGCTGCATGGCTAGTCATGCACACCCAAGGCATGGTTGTGCATGCCCCCTTCTCCTTTAAAAAGCCCTCCCTGCTTCCTTGTGTGGGAGAGCCTGGTCCAGACACACCCGCAGACCCTTCCTCCAGGCCATCTTCCTCCCTCTCTCCACTCCATATGCAGTACCTCTTCCCACTGAAGAGACAAACTGCGAGTAGGAGCAGGCTCACAATGGTCCCACGACCACCACTGTGAGTTCCTGTTACGAACGTAGCTTCAAAACGTCTTTTAAGATGTCTGGGAGCTGGCCCAGACGTCTGGAACCCCTTCCAGATGTCTGGGATTTAATTTTCTGCGGCAGGGTGGTTTTCGTCTGCGCGCCTGCGCGCGCAGACCTGCGACACCCCTTTTTCCCCTCTCTCCTCCGCAGGCGCAGCACTACCCCCCTCTCTTTCTCTCCCTGCGCGACTTTAAAAGGGCCCTCGCCCTCTCGCTCGCTCTCATCTCCTCCGCTCCCTTCTTCTTCTTCTTCCAGCCAGTGCGAGAGTGAGCGAGCGGCGGCAGCGGCAGCCGCGGCGGGTGTGCAGGAGGAGGTGTTGCGTGAGGGAGGAGACGCTCAGCCGTGAGGGCTCAAGCTTGCCGGGGCAGCGGGAGCCGGCTGGCGGGGGAGCAGCAGGCGCGGAGTGACGCGGGAGGGCTGCTGCAGCTCGAGCAGCAGGCGGACGAGGCGCGGCCGTGCGTCGCGGGCGGAGAGCGCGTCGAGGTCTGATTCTGGAAGTTTTTCCAGAATCAGACGTCTGGTCTTCCAACCAGACGACGGTTAAGACGTCTGGAGGACTATCCAGACGTCTAGCAAGTAAGTTATTTTCGTCCTCCTTCCTTTTCTGCGACCGTCTGTACTGAGCACGAGGAGTGGGTACGTGTAGGTTCTGAGATTCGCATCCAACTCGAATCAGACGTCTGGCTGAAGTGCCAGACGACTGGAAGGACTTCCAGACGTCCGGGGTGACCATCGGACGTCTGGGAACTAGGCTAGACGCCCCCGCAGGCTCCTGGACGTCTGAGAACTACGCAAAACAAAGGTACCTTCTAACCCACTTTTTAAGACGTCTGGAAGAGGTTCCAGACGTCTGATTTTGGACTGTTTCGTCTTTTTCGACCCGTTTAGGGTCCGTTCGGAGTCCGTTTTCCACGTTTCGAGTTGCGTTCTTTCCGGAATAAGATCCTCTACCCGTTTGCAGTAATTATATATTGTTCTGAGAAACTCCTTGTGTTTGATCCTTGTGTTAGGACCCCATTCCATTGTAGTCTCGGGGGTTGCAGAGGCGCGCGGGGTTTCCGACCACTCCCCCAGTACTCCCGTTGTAGTTGGTAGAGTGGCTTTAAAGTTATTAACATAATTTGTTACAATTATGGAACGATTAATAGAACCTAGGGCATTGCATGAATCCTAGGAATAAGATACCAGATTGAATGATAGAACCTAGGGCATTGCATGAATCTTAGGAATGAGAAACCAGATTGAATGATAGATCCTAGGGTATTGCATGAATCCTAGGGCTGGAAAACTAGATTGAATGATAGATCCTAGGGTACGGCATGAATCTTAGGACTGGAAAACTAGTGATATGATTACAGATATTGCAGTCTTGGAAAACGTGGAAAGGAAATAATAGCTGCCTGTAAATTGGTTTAACAGTCGCCTGTTATGAATAAATGAACATGACTGAGAATATGGGTTGTATGAACGTGAAACTGAAAGGGGTGAAACCGGAATGTGCTGAGTTAAAAGAGCTGGAACCCTACGGGGAATTAGGAGTAGAACTCCTGGAAAGTGAATGGAATAGAATTGGGGAAGTGAGCTGGCCCTTGAGTACGGAGTACCAAGGAGAGTGATTGTCCCCCTGTTTAGTGCAGAGCGGAGCTAGCCGCCCCAGGGACCCGGGGTTAGGTCTGGCCACTTTGTACCGACTTGCTGGCCCTCGTGTATGCAGTACCGAGGAGAGCTACTAGTGTAGGGCGAGTACTAGCTACCCCATGGGCCCCGGGGTTCTGCTAGCTCACCTACACCGACTTGTTAGGCCCACTAGGCAAACTAGGGTAGTCAGGCGAGGGTGCGCGGACTGTGGAGGGGCAAAGCCCCTGTTTGGTTACTGTGGAGGGGTTGGACCCCTGTTACTGAGAGGGCTCTGCCCTATATTGGTTCCGTGCTGTGCTTTGGGCGCACCCGTTAACGGAAACGACTGACCGCGTGCCAGTGTAGGTTAGCTACCCGTGCGTTTACCGCGTGTGCCGTAGTCACCGTTACGTCTGTCAATGACCTTGGGGTGGTTGACTGAGAGTAGGATCACCACGGGGGACTCTCCCGGCCAGGAGAGCACCACGTGTTACTTCTACTGTTCGGAAAAGACTGCAATCAAGATCGTTCCCACGAGGAACATTCGAGATCAAGTGAAGGATCTGAGAAATAGATAGATGGTGAAACAATAGAAAGACATAAATAAAGGAAGAAATAAAATAAAACAGCTTCTGCACACTTTACTGCTTCCTTAGTTTAGCTGCCACTCTACACAGCGTTTCGCTGACGTGTTACACTCGTTACCTTTTAGGACCAGGTGTTGAGCAGACAGGGTCAGCGGCTGCAGAGGACGCTGGGCCGAGTAGGGTCCAGTAGAGTTACCACTGTTCTTTTGTGCCCTTTTTGTTCCACTGTAGTGAGTAGTTTCTGTTACTCTCTGTACTTTTCTTTACTCGCAGTTCTTGTTATGTTTAAATGTTATTCTACTGTTGTGGTGGTACATGCTGTAGTAGTTCCTTTTCTTACTGCTAGTTATATTTCATGTTGAATGTGGTTTATTTTACTGCTCTTTTGGTTGCTTCCTTATTGGACGACTAGGTCTTGGGATTAGTCGAGTCGGTCCGGTTCTCGTGTCTCGTAGGGACTCGGGAATCGGGTCGTTACAGTTCCACCACCACCCAGCTCATCCAAGAGCAGGTTGGCGTGGTGGGTTCATTCTCTGTTTCCATCGTTGAAGACCTTCACTCCATTGCCGCAGCTCCAAGCTTCAAAGCTCAACAGCAGTAGTAGCAGCAGCTTGCGCGCACGCCATCAGCCAGCGCAAGCTCCTTCCGCGCGCGCAGAGGCCTTCCAGCGCTCCCGCGGACGCAGAACCGGCCGCAACCGATTGCCGAAGCCGCGCGACACTGTAGCTACTGTTCACGCGTTTCTGCGCGGCACTGTTGCTACAGTGCGGTGACTGGACAGTTTCTCACTTATCCGGTCACCGCGCGCTCTCTCTCCGCGCCGCTACCGCCTCCAGCCAGTTGCCGCGTCCATGCCCGCTCCAGCGCCCGCGCTCGTGTCTGCACCCGTACCCACTTCAGCGCCTGCATTCGCGTCCGCATCTTTGTCCGCGTCCACTCTCGCTCGCAGTGCGGTGCGCTGCGATATGCAGTGCGCTATGGGCTGCACTCTCTCGCCTGCGCACGTCCTCCAGCGCCTGCGTGAAGCGCCTGTGCGCATGCGTGTGCCTTGGCATCCAGACGGCACTTGCGTGCTCCAAACGGCTTAAACGCCCGCACTCTCTCTCTCACAGCCACTCCCTCACTCTCCAGCAGACACACACATACACACACCACACTTGTACACACTCACATGTACACACACACACTCACTTGTACACACCTATATATATATACTTATATATATATACACATATATATATTTATATATATATATACATATTCATACCTATACACTATATATAAGTATATATACATACATACATAAATATATATATATATATATATATATATTTATACACATATATACATATATAGATATAAATATACATACATACATATATATATACATATATATACATATATATATATAACTACATATACACCTATATAATTACAACCCTATCTACATATATACATATAAATATATATTTACATATATATATATATTTACATTCATATCACCTACCTGTATCCCTACACCACGCGTTATATCGTGAGAATATCTGCACTAGTTGCTGATATTCCCCGATACCCGCGTAGAGAAAACACCTTCGCACACACTTTCACACATCCATCCTACACTCCACGCGGCACTTCGTCTTGTTGGTTGCGTCTTCCTAGACGTCAACCAACTCGACACTTCGTCCAGATGGCACCTGCGTGCTCCAGACGGCTTAAACTCCTGCGCTCCCTCTCTCATAGCCACTCCCTTACTCTCCAGCAAACACACACATACACACACCACACTTGTACACACTCACGTGTACACAGACACTCACTTGTACACACCTATATATATATATGTATATATATATACACATATATATGTATGTATATACATATATATGTATATACATACATACATATACACACACACACATATATAACACTACATATACACCTATATAATTACAACCCTATCTATTTATATACATATAAATATATATTTACATTCATATCACCTACCTGTATCCCTACACCACATGTTTTATTGCGGGAATATCTACTCCAGTTGCTGATATTCCCCGATACCCGTGTAGAGAAAGCTCCTCCGCACACACTTCCACACATCCATCCTACACTCCACACGTCACTTCATTCTGTTGGTTGTGTCTTCCTAGACGTCAACCAACTCGACACTGTGCTACACGCCATTTCCACCCCCACCCCCATATATATAATATATATATATCTATATATATATATACTATATTTATTTCTTTACAAGCAACCTCTATTTCTCTCTTGTTTCCTGCTATTAAAAAGATAAAAAAAAAGAGTAAAACAGAAAAGATAATCCTTGTCTTACAGGTACTCGGTCTTGCGAATAGCAAAACTAGTTTTTGGAACCTTAAATTGACTCAAAGCCAAGAACAATTTGGCTCAAAGCCAAGGACCTGATTTTGAGGGTGTACCTCAAGGACAAAATTATCAGCAAAAAAATTTTAAATAGAAAAGAACCAAAAACATAATAAACGCATGGAAGAGATTCATTGTAGGAAAGGCATAGAAGCTTATTCACCTCTAATTCCCGCCTCCCTGAGTTCGACCTTTGGCCTAAGAGTGACCAAGATAAAATCAAGTAAGCCAGGTTAAAAATTTTGTAAAAATATGGTTAGGCTCGATTTAGGTTAACCACTATACTCACTTCAACGATAATTTCACCATATTAACACAACCTATCCGAGCCTATCGCACCTCCACCACCTGTGTGCCATGCCCTCCAAATGGTACGTGGCAAAGGCCACGCGGCATTCCGCAGGGGGGCGAAGGGTGTCAAACACCTTCTCGATCTGCTCTAACCAGTCCTCCGCCTCAGTCGGGTCTTCATCCCCCTTGAAGGAGGGGGGCTTCATCTTTCGGAACTGTCCGAAAAGCTCGTAATGTCGCTGAAGTGGGGAAATGGGCATGCCTCCAGGCAGGGAGGGCTAGTGCTCGGAAGTGTCAAAGTACGGTGGGGGCGGTGGAGGACCACGCCCTCCCCCACGTCCAGCGCTACGTCGGTCTTGTGGTCCCACAGAAGACACCCCCTCCATGTCCACAGGGAGAGGCGCCCGTGGAGGTGGGTGGAGCTCCTCTCGTACTATCTCGCGTATCAGCTGGGCGAGGTCCTGGGCTTAAACGCCCGAAGGAAGTGGCTGGTCCACTGAAACGTCAGACTCAACACGTCCGCCCCTCCGACCTCGTCCATGGCCACGTTCGTGGCCCGCCTCAATGACTCCACATCGAAGCATCTCCTGCAAGGAGACCTGAACAACAGAACAGGAAGATGTCAATTCCAATGGACATTCAGCAAAAGAACCTCAGAACAGATGTCAAAAGGTACGTTGTGGTGGTTACTCTAGTTACAAGCACATGAATTGGTTATTCTCAAGCTAGTTGGTTCACTACTCGGGACGACCTTGCTTTGATACCATCTTGTTACGACTCGGTTCCCGAATCCCTACAGGACACGAGACCGGACCGACTCGACTAATCCCAAGACCTAGTCATCCAACGAGAAAGTAACCAAAAAGCAAGAAAGTAAACCACATTCACTATACTAAGTAACTAACAGTAAAAAGGTACAGCAGTAAGGAAGTAAAAACTGCTACAGTACATATCGTCACCACAATAGTAGAAAAGCAACAAAGTACAGGAACATAAAAGTACAAAAAAGTAAAGGTAGAGAACATAAAAGTACTAGAGTCTAAACTCACTACTACAAAAGTGTACGGTAAAAGAACTATTGCTACTGGGCTCTACTGGGCCCAGCACCCTCCGCAGTCGTAGACTTGGGCTGCTCAACACCTGGACCTGAAAAGGGTTATGAGTACACAACGTCAGCGAACGCTGAATAGAGTGGCAACCAACTAACTAAAGTAGTAAAAGTGGACAGGTAGCTGTTGTTTTTCAATTACTTTCTTTAACTAATTATTCCTTTTCACCACTTATTTTTTTATCAGGTCTCTTTCTTGATCTCGAATGCTTCTCATGGGAACGATCTTGATTGCAGCCTTTTCTAAAGAGTTGAAGGCACACGTGGTGCTCTCCTGGTCGGGAGAGTCCCCGTGGTGATCCTACACCCAGTCAACCACCCCAAGGTCACGAACAGACGTAACAATGACCGCGGCACACGCGATAAATGCACGGGTAGCTACCCCGCATTG
Organism: Thalassia testudinum; assembly: GCA_037157565.1. Classification (NCBI taxonomy): domain Eukaryota; kingdom Viridiplantae; phylum Streptophyta; class Magnoliopsida; order Alismatales; family Hydrocharitaceae; genus Thalassia; species Thalassia testudinum. The sequence continues at coordinate 5,360,819 of JAZHRO010000040.1, read as the reverse complement.
ACACGCGGTCAGTCATTTTCGTTAACGGGTGCGCTCAAGTATAGCACATAACAGTATAGGGCTTAGCCCTCTTAGTAACAGAGGTCTAGCCCCTAAGAACCAAACAGGGGTCTTGCCCCTCCACAGTCCGTGCACCCTCGCCTGACAACCCTGGTTTGCCTAGTGGACCTAACAAGTTTGTGTAGGGTGGTTAGCTGAATCCCGGGACCCGTGGGGTGGCTAGCTCTCACCCTACACTAGTAGCTCTCTCCGGTATAATGTACACGAGGGTCACCTAGTCGGTGCAAAGTGGCTAAGCCCACCCCGGGTCTCAACCCGAAGGGCGACAAGCACCCTCTACATTAAGAGGTAACGTGCACTCCCCTTGGTTCCACATACTCAAGGGCCAGCACACTTCCCAATGCATTTTTAGATCTATTCTATTTATTTCTAGGAGCTCTACTCTTATTCCCCCTTAGCGTTCATGCTCATATGCCTCATGCCATTCCATACCAGGTTTCATCATCTCCATTTCCATTCTCAAGTTATACATATGCAACTTGTATTTCTATCATTCACATTTTCTGTACTCAGGTTATGCACAGATAATTCATATTTCTATCATTCACATTACCATTCTCAGCTTTATACACATGCAGCTCATATTAAATCATTTAACGTATACAACAGGAAGATCACATGCAACTGTTAACTAGCACAGGTAATTCATTATTTCACAGGCAACTTTTATTCATTTACAGGTAGTTGTTAACATTTCTATCTACCCATTCAAGACTGCATTTCAATCACGGATACAGACATTTCAAGTATTTCTCGTCCTAGGATTCATGCCACATCCTAGGTTCTAATCATTCATTCCACATATGCATTTAGGTTTGTATTTAAATTAAGGGAAGCCACTCTATCAGTAAACCCTGGAGTATTGGGGGCTTGAATGCCAGGCTCACGTGCCTCAACAAGTCCCGAACCCGTAACGGAACGAAGTTCTATAATACGGAACAATCACAAGGGAACTATCAGAACAATATAGAAAGTCTTCTAACAAGTAGAGGAAGTCACAAGGAAAACATCGGTATCTTATTTGCGTAAAACGGACCTCAAACGACCCTAAACGGGTCAAAAATAGGGTTTTTGTTTCAAATCAGACGTCTGGAACAACTTCCAGACGTCTTAAAAGTGTTTAGTAATGTACCTCAAGTTCTGTGTCAATCCTCAAACATCCAGGAACTCTTCTGGACTGTCTGGACCCAGCTCCAGACGTCCGACCACCTCTCCGGACATCTGGAAGTGCTTCTAGTAGTCTAGTAAGCTCCCTAGACATCTAAAATGCGTGGGAGGGCATGTCCTGCGTCTTCCCGAAGCAAATCCTGCAATGCCACCACACAATCCTCTCAAAAAAGTCATGCAACAGTGTAGCAGCGGAGCGGCCTACATGGTCGTATCCGCAAAGAGGACGTACCTTCGCGAAGCCCTCTCCTTAGACGTCTGGAACCGCCTCCAGACGTCCGCTCTGTCGTCTGGAGGTCACTCCAGACGTTTGATTTTGGGAAAAACCTAGAACCAGAACCTGCTTCCACTCTCTCACGTCGCGTGTGGTCGCACCTCGCCTCATCGCCTGCAGCTCCAACTGCAGCAGCATCGGGGAGGACTCGCCCGAGGCACTCCTCTTCGTGCACGCGCCGCTATGGCCGTGCGCTCCTGGTGAGCTCCCACTCGAGCTCGCGAGCTCACTCTCCTCCTCTCCTCACGCCGCTCCTCCTCGACGCCACCCTCGCGCTCTCTCACTCGCACTGGCTCTCTCGCTGGATTGGAGAAGAAGAGGGGAAGGTGGCTGGTGTGGGGAGAACAAGAGAGGGGGAAGGGGTTTATTAGGTTTAGGTGTTTAAGGTTTGCTAGAGGTAGGGAGAGAGTGAAGAAGTGAGGGAAAACGAGAGTATTATTTGCACGTAGCCCGTGTGCAGATGCGAGCTCGTACTCAAAATTTTTGATTTCTAGATGTCTGGGAAGGTGTCCAGACGTCTGACCCACAATCCAGACGTCTTAAAAGGCTTAAACAGCATGGGTCTTAATAGGGTTGATTGAGGTGAAGACACTAAATGGGAGGCATACCTATACCTCAGTGGTGAGTAGTGGTATGGAAACTCATGATTGGGTTGCACAGCACATTGGGAATTGGTTGAAGGCTAATCCTGGCCTACCTTTAAAGGAAATTAGTAAGGGGATTTTTATGATTTCAATTTATGCATACCATTGATGTGCAACACATCAACCATCATAAAAATATGACCGTCGACCACTGGTTCTCATTAAAAAGGGGTTTTAAAATGTCATTGTTGTAGTATCTATCGCAAATACAAATCGATGTCACGTCAGTTTTATTTATATATTTAATTTTTACTGGTTTATTTCAGGTCGTTCACTGAGAGATAGTTATTGATATACATCACTCTTTAAATCAAAAAATATTCTTTTATTCTAAAAATGTTGATTTTATTTACAAAAATGAATGAAAGAATAAGTGAATAAAAAATTTTGGTTAATTATGTACAAAAGAATGAATTAAAACATATTACAATGCTTAAAAACATTTATACGCAAACACATATCAAAAACTGTGTATAACTACTTTATGTTGATTAATTACTACTAATATAATAATACCTAAGTATAGTTACAAAAATAGTTAATAATATTTACTATGCTAAGTTAGATTAATATACCATCTTTAGTAACATATATTATACATATAGTAACAGATATATACGTCAATAAAACCTTAGTAAAATTATATACGTAACATATGGTAAAATAACTATCTATACTAACATATATAAATATATGTAGTGACGGATGAATCTGCCACTAAAGCTCTAGTGTGATATATATACATGTAAGTGCTCAAATACTTATACTCTATATACGCTTATATATACTATACTATATTATCTACAGCATACATTATTTATTTACATTATAATACATTATTTATATACATATAGTTATATACATACACACATACACATATATACACACATACTACTCACACACACAACATAAACATAAGAGCAAAAAAATGTCTTATAGTGGTGTGAGCGGCAGGAAACTACTGATGTGGCGCTATTGATAGCACTCAATTGAGCTGCAGCCGCATGCAACTGCCGTCCTGATGTGCTGATTTTGGTCCTCGATTGGAGGGCCATAATTTAATCTAAACTAAAACTAAATTATAGGATTGTAAGGCCCTTACATAGGACTATTTAATTGTGTAGTTACTTTACAAAAATAAGTTAGTTTATTATATAATTAAATTAGGTAAAATTTACCGTTTCTACACATTAAGTTAGAGTTTAATTCGATAATTAAAGTATAAATTAGTTAATTAATAGTACAATTGACTTAATACAATATTAATATACATAATAAATTATTTATTCCATGTCTTTATGATATTTTATAAGCTTTATTTTAATTTATATAGATTTCAATATATGTTTTAGTTAGTTATACATATAAATAAACTATAAATACTATAATATAGTATAAATATGGTTTAAATTAGTTAAAAATACTTATTATAATATATTACAAGTATACACTATAATTTGCCTCAATATTAACTAAAATTACTAATTTATTTTATTTTAACTTAATAAATTACCTAGTTAACTTAATAATTTAATTATTTACTGTAAATATATAATTAAATTAAGTTACAGGCATAATATGAACATAATACATATATAAATACGTATGTACAGTATTGGGTACTGGTATGTACATTTAAATATGTTTGTATAATTACATAGTTATTATGCAGTTAAGTTATATAAATTAATATATAATAATTCAATAAGCTTATATATATAATAAGTTATTCTAAATACTTATTTTAAGATGTATAATACATATATAAGTTATTTATACTTATTATGTACATATTGTATATTATATACATATAGCTTAGGTTTAAGTTTTATATATACAAGTATATACATAGTATACATTGTATTTTTTGGAGTTTTTGGGGTTTTTCTGATTTTTATGGGTTTTATATATATAGTAGAGGTAGGGGATGAGAGAGAGAGAGAGTTGTTTTTGTTGTTTTTAATGTTAAGTTCTTTTATTAAATTCTAAGGTATACTGAACCATCGACTAGTATGCTTACTAAGATGGGGGTCCAGAATGCCTTAAAACTTGACACACACCTAAAAATATACCCAATCTTAACCAACACTGGTTTATTTTAATTTTTTTGGAATTTCTTTATGATTTTTATTTATTTACACAACTCATCAATTTAAGGCCTTGAAACCTAAGGCCTAAAGATGAGTTTGAGTGGTTGGGAAGGGTGAAAAAACACTCAAGATCATCCAACACACCATGTGAAACATATATGACCAATTAAACCGAGTTTTTATCTTAGTTTTCACTAAAATTTAGATTTAGACAGTTATGCAATTCAAATGGCTGACAATGGAATTTAAAACTTGAAATCAAAGCATCCAAATCAAATTTCTAAGTTATATCAGTACATGAATGCTTGATACAAATAATTCTGACACTAAATAGTGGTCAACTCCAAGAAACACTCAAAACACTCAGCTCTACTTCCAGCCAATCAAATCAACCAGTATGGCTAAACAGTGGCTGTTGCAGCAGATAATAACATATGTTGTTCAGTAGCCACAATTGCTGCTTCTGCCAAAATAAGATGCTGGAGTCTTTGATCAGACCTCTTAAAACCAATTGCAAATTTTGCAACAGCTAACATCTGCTTCTGCTGCTATCTCTGATTACTGAAAACCTGCCTAGATCAGACCTAAGAAGGTCTGAGCTAAGACACATGAATGCACAAAAACACTTCTGGCAAACCAAATCTGCCCAAAATCCTTTTAAAATCATAATTGAAGATCTGAAAATCCACTGATGAATATTATTTCCAGATTGAATTTTGTATAGATCAAAAACCCATGTTGGCCCTGATTTGGGTTTTTAATGTGATTTGATATCTAAATAAATCATCTGATCTGCTTAAATAACATTGATTGATGTTCAAGATGATCTAGTGATTAACTCAGAATCAATTGGGTCCTCGTTTGACCTCAAATCAGTATTATTGATTATCCTTGGGCAAACTCTCCAAAATAACACTTAAATTAAGTGCATGCTCATCCACACATTAAAAACAAAATCAAAAACCTTGGATTCGTTGCATGACACTTAATTAGGCAATTAAAAACGTCAAAAAGCTCGATTGAATCCAATAAAACCAAATGATCACCAAATCATAAGATTGGGCATTAAAAGCAACTTTGAAAATAATCGAACAATTTGAAACAATAAAACCAGATCGGGGGATCTTTATGAATTTGTGAAATGAGTGGGAGACCCCCCAAGTGGGTTTTTAAGCACAAATTCAAATCTAGAAGCGAAGGCTTTAGATCTGAATTTGACCTTGATGGATGGGTGGATGATGAAAAGATTGAGAGGGAAAATCAGAAGCAATTCGTGAAGGTAGAGAAAGCTGTATGCGTCGAAATAGAGGTGAAAAAACACCTCTCTAATCTGAATTGATCAGAGAGGGCGAGATCGATTCTATACTAATTTATTCCTAAACTACACTAATCCATCACTGAATTTTGTATCTAATCTACTCCTAGCTAATCTAATTACACTAATCACTACTCTACATTACTCTAGAAAGCAAGGAAATCCTAATCTAACAGAAGAATGGGACCTGTTGAGAAGATCTGCAGCTGGTGGCTGCAACGATGAAGAGGGAAAGGATCTCCAATGGATTAAAAGTCCACTAGTGGGACTCAGCGTCACCCTCAAGTGCTAAGTGGTCCCTAGTAGCGAGGAATGGCCACGGGAGGTGGAATTCCATTGCACAGGCGTAGGAATGGAGTCGTATGGGGAGAAGAAATTGGAGAGGACGAAATTGCTCAGCTCGAGAGAGTAGGAGGGAGCTGATGGTCCTGCACGCGAGCTAGGCAGGGACTTAAGTAGGCTTAGGGAGTGAATGGACTCACCGCAGAGGTGCGATTAAGCACCTAGGGCTTGGGCGGTGGGGATAAGAAGAAGAGCGCATGTGAGGTCCAAATCAACTCGTGGCCGTTGGATGAGATCTGGACAAGGCGGTGATCGCACGCACTGAAGCATGCGAAGGTTCAATTGGATTTGAGCCATAGGATCAAGAGAGCAAAGGATGGACGACTACGATCTCTTGTGTCCATCGGGTGAACAGTGCACCGCTCGGCTACAGCTATAATGGTGGATTTGCAGAGAAACCTTTATGGGCGAAGGGGTAGAGGTTTTGTGGTGAGGCCCATAAGTGGTGAAGAAGTAATTCAGAACAATCCCTAGGATTTGCAAAGTGGCCCCTGCAGCTTTCAAACAACTCCCTGGGAGGTTTTTAAATGAGGAGAATGCATATAACTTGAGGACCTATATGTAATCTAATAAATACAAGGTCCTAATGATGTCCAAATGCAACCAAATTTTTATTTAAGCTAAATTAAACATTTGGGAAGTTAATTTTACTTTTGATTTTAACTTTTGGACTTAAATGTTCGTTTTATTTGTAATTGGATCATCATTTTACAATAATGAATAAAATACCTCATTTAATGACCTAATTTCACATTTTTAACACAATTTTGATATTTTAGGTCTTTTTCATTATCTCGCACACTTAACCCTTTTCATGTATTAATTCAATAGTGTTTAACATTGTTTCTAGCTTAACTTGGGCATTTTAGTTATGATGAGCCACACCTCATCAATCATACATGCATTTATATAGGGAGAAATATATGGCATAAGAGAGGTTATTTGGAAGTATGGAGAAGTCATATGAGAGCCTGCCATCTCTCATATATGAGTTGAAGCTCAGGAACCTAGATAGTGTTGTACACTACTTGATCGAGACAAATGGGTCATTTTTAAGGGCCTTTGTGTGTTTTTATGCATGTTGGGAGAGTTTCATGAAAGGTTGTAGGCCATCTGTTGGGTTGGATGGATGCTACTTGAAGGGAAATATCCAGGCACTTTGCTTGTTGCTACAACCCTAGATAGATAAAATGTTCTATTCGCTCTTGCATTTGCTGTTACAAAGAATGAATCCTATGAATCTTGAAAGTGGGTTTTTGAGTACCTGAAGGAGTGTATAGGGTTTAAGACAAGCGAGGGTCTTACATTTGCTTTGAATGGTTAGAGAGGATTGGAGATTGTCCTCAATGAGATCTTCCCACAGGTGGAGCAAAAGGCATGTATGAGGCATTTGTACAAGAATTTTAGGAAGGTCTTCCCTAGTGATGAGTTGGAAAAATTGTTGTGGTGTGCAACAAGAAGTTTTACACAAAATGATTATGTGCATGGTGTAGAGGAAATCACCAAAGCGAATAGAGAAGCATATGAGTGCTTGATAAGGTAAAGCAAAAATGGAGTAGGCACTCTTTTTCAATAAATGCCAACTACCATTACATTACAAACAATATAAGTGAGTCATTCAATGCTTGAGTCAACCCTGTAAGGAAGTTGGTTCTGTGTGACTTGGTGGATTGGGTGAGACAAAAGATTATGACTACCATGGGTGAGAGGAGGGCTATAGCTGAAAATGGAGATGGGTTCTTCTACCTACCACTATGGAGTACATTAGAAAAGTGGTAGAAGATATGCATGGGTTTATTGTGTGCAAATCAGATGACAGTAGGGCTAAGGTTGAGGCAACATCTAGGAGATTTGTGCTTGATTTATAGTAGAAGGTGTGTAGTTGTAGGAAGTGACAGGTACAAACTCTTCCATGTGTGCATGCAATAGCAGCGCTTGCTAACATGAGGTGCTAAAAGAGGGAAGATTATGTGGTTGATTATTACAAGTTTGCAACCTACAAGGCTACCTATGCTAAGGGTATTGTACTTCTCCTTGATAAAGATTCATGGAAAGCAGAATATTTAGATTTTGTGGTGAAGGTACCAAGGTCAAAAACACCACCTGGCAAGTCCAAAAAAAATAGGATTCGACTAAGAGATGAACCAAGGAAGAGACTAATGTTCAAAAGCTAGAGATGTTGTCTACTTGGCCATCATAAAAGTACCTACAAACCATCCCTCACCCAAGAGCCAAGTTAGCCAACCCCCACCTAAAGTTAGCTAAATCAACCAACACAATGTCAAGACACTTAGGAAGGTGTCAAAAGGCTTGCAAATAGAAGGTAAAATTAGATTTAAATTCAGTTAGTTGTGCTACTTATGGTTTATGCCATTTTCAATCTTAATGTGTGCATTGTTGTTGGTAGTGGTGTGGTAACAACTGGTCATGCAATAGCAAAGATGCCAAGGAAAGAGACTATTGGTGGAGAGAATGCACCAAAGAAGAGAAGAGGTAGAACAAAGAGGACTCCTGCTCCACCATTATCCCCAGATGGGCTTACTCTAGATCTAGACCATGGTAAAAATTTAACTACATTACTTCAATTAAGACTTGTTTTATGATAGGTCAGAGCATCAAGATCATCAAATTCAATTGTTGATTGAATGATCAGGATGTAGGAAGTTTGAGAAGTTTTGTGGATAGTTGAAAGGGTTCTTCAAGGCTTTTGTATACAATGAGTACCATGTTAATCTTTGATTTCCTCATTCTTGCTTTGTGGTTGAACATGAAATGGTGTAATACTCCCTTTTATTCATGCAAGTGGGACATGTTTTGCTTTTGTGGGAAAAATTTTAGTGGCCCTTGGTATTTTTTTGGAGGGGTCATCATGTATACATGATAGATACATTTTGATTGCCTGCCATTTTGGAAAGAAAAGTATTAGGTTACTTTATAGGAGACTTCTTCTACTCTGGTACTTTTTAGGATAATTCTCTACTTTTATGATGACTGTTATGGTACTTTGTAGTATTCTCCAATCTAAAATTTTAGATTGTAATGGGACACTATGTGTTTAGCCTTATGTCCTTAGTTTGTTCACCTTTGTGGATGTTCCTTTTTGTGTGCATTTTTGGATTGTGGATTTATGCAAGTGTTAAGTGTTGGGTTAAAATCCTATGGACTAGTATATGTAAATAAATATAATCAAAATGACATTAAATAATGTGATTGTCATCGTAAGCCCATAATTTAAAATGATCAAATAAGGATATTGGTTTCATATGGACTAAAATGCAAAAGGATTAGTGTAATGTTGTTATACATGTGCAGAAACCTGTTTGGGAATATATATCTCCTCGATGGGCAGAGATGTAATTCACCCATACAGTAATTAGAATGACTAATTTCTAATTAAGCCTTTTTTGGAGTTGTGGACCCCAAAAGACCCACCTACTAATCCTAGGTTTTGCACCCCCATCGTGTACCTAAGGGAATTGGGTTTTTTAGAGAGAGAGAATGGTAGCGAAAAGAGAAGAAAGAAAGATCTCCTTCTTGTTGTCTTTCTTGATCAATGTATCGAAGGTGGGTTCTTTTGGAAGTACCACTTTGCAGTCCCCTCTTCTCTTCCTTCAAGATGAGTATAGGTATTTCTACGTTTAGCAGTTCATTCAATCATCAAAGACGTGCCTATGTATATCTATATATTTATTGGTAGTAGGAACCTTGTTACATATTTTATCTAATTCATGATTTATCTTATCTGATTTAAAACCATAAACGCCATCTTGTTTAAACATCTGATATTGGTTAATCTTTGTTTCATGCAAACTCATATGGGATATAGGTATTTAGATGTTTCATATTCTCAGAAACGTATAAACACAATCTGTAACCGTCGTAAGTACCGGTACTAAAGATGAATACCGGTACTCACGCTCTACTATTTTTGACCCTTAAGGTGTACTGTAGAATGCTAGTACCGATACTCTTCACGAGTATTGGTACAAGCAACCTACAGGCTAGCTCCAGGACGACTTAAATCCAAAACTGAGACTTACATGTATCGGTATTCATCATGAGTACCATTACACATGAGTCCCAGATCAAGTTTTGGACTTAAAGTCACCAAAATGTGTAGCTTACAAGTTCCGATACTGGTAGGTTGCAGGTGGTATGTCCAGTACTCAACAAGTACCTGTACTCTTTATGAGTACCGGTACTTGTTGAGACCAGTTATTTCCTAGAAAGATACTAGTACTCACTAAATATCGGTACTCAACATGAGTATCGGTACATAGTGAGTACTGGACGAGTACTCATCTGGACAATGAGTTCTAAACTGTGACCTATGGGTACCGGTACTTGACATCAGTACCGATATTCATTAGGATGTAGAACTCGTACCTAGGACTTAAGGATACCAGTACTGGTTCGCTGGTATCGTTACTCATTATATGTGGTACTGGTACCCAATGAGTATGAAGTCCAATTGAGATAAGTTATGGTACAAGTCCATCCTAACTTAGAGGTGAGTTAATTACAGTTAAGCTCCTAAAAATTTAAAGAATTTCCCCAACATTAAGAAGCTTTTAGGTGAAGTTCATTTTGCATTTTAAGCTTGCATTTGTAATGCAAGTTGATTTTAGGTGAGCATTACTAATCCAAGCTTTTTTTAGAAGAACATTACTTGAGACTTCAATCATTATTGAGATCATAACACAAGAGTGTCCCATTGGCCCTAATAGGCTCCAATGGCTAGTTGGGAGCGTTCTGGTCATTTTCCCCTACCTACCATCTCGAACATATAACGGCATAAATATATTTTAGGGTGTGTTTGGCGGTGAGGTTAAGGGGGATTAAAATGAAATAAGTGAAAATGGTGTTTATTTGGGTGGTGGAATAATGATAGGGTTAAGTATAAGGTTAAAATGATTGGTATTTTGATGTGATATTAGTGGATATTTGTTTAATAGTATAAGTGGAAGTTGAGAATGTTAGTAGGTATTGTTTATTATTAAAAGTGAGAGTTGAGGGTATAGTAGGTGTTTTTTTAATAATAAAAGTGGTAGTGGAGAATAATTGATGTATTGAAGTAATGTTTATGTTGAAATGATGGGAAAAACTTGAAAAAAGTTGGGATAACCCTTAACCTGGGTTAACCCACCGACAAACGGGGCCTTAGGGCTAGTTTACGGTGCGGTTTAGCTAATCCGTGTTAGTAAAGTTGCAACAGGGGTTAACCCTTGTTTTTGTTTACTTACAAACAGGGGTTAATCTCTGTTTGTGTTTACTGAATAGAAGTTAGGAATGGGGATTATCCTATGATGTGACAGGGGGTAAGAGAGAAAGATCGGGAGTTAAGTGAGAGGTTGGGCCAACCCCTCTTCAAACCGATGTTAGGATAACACGGGTTAACAATCCAAAAAAAGGTTGAGTTATCCTCCAAGGTAAACGGGGGGTTAATCTCCAAAAAGAGAGGTTAACCTCCATCCGTAAACTAGGCCTTAGAGTTTTCACTTTTAATTATAACGACATTAGTGGAATATTCTTTCTCAGTTGATGGAAACTTAACGCAAGGTACAGTCTTATCTGCTTAGCATGTATTTTTTGGGTAGGGGGCATAAATGTAAATATGAACTGTAAAATGGTACAGATGTAGTTCTAAAATAAGACAAGGGTATGCTTGGAAAGCTTTCCTATTTATTCATCAAGAATCCACTCACCATCTCACATTCCCTCGTTCTCACGCACTCCATCTCTCCCCACCTACGATCTCACGCTCTGTCTCGCACACATCCAATCACAACCAGCACCCCCACTCCACTCGTCCGTTGATTCTCACCCAGTTCCAAATCCCCCCATGCAGGCACATACACCTCGGCCCCCTGATTCGCACGCCAACACAGCTCATAAAAAGCTCCAAAACGTATGGCCGTTACAATTGAAAATAGGATGTAGGTATCAAAAATGTAAAAATTGGTATATTTTATAATGTGTTGACCAACCATATCCATGTAAAATCACTATCAATCTTTTAATATCGATGTAAAATTATCAAAAAATCACATTTGTACCGATGTAAAATTACTCTATCATCATTTTACAACGGTGTAAATCACTTAAAATCACTTTATATAGGTGCAAAATCACTCCATAACTATTTTGCACTGATGTAAAATCACTGAGAATCACTTTATACCGATGCAAACGAATGTGCCATGCCAACACGTTGCAAAAAACGTCACATGATGCATTTTTATATATTTTAACTTCAAAATAATAGACTCCCTCTCTCATTTTTACCCTCTATCATTGATGATTTGATTTTCATTTACTTTATCTTTATTATTACATTGACTTTGTTCCCTCATTCTAAAATTTCCTCACATTCCTCGTATATAAATAGGGCCAAGATCCCAAGGGTTCATTTGTTTAGGGGAATAAGGTAACGTCTTCTGTGCTTGGGTTGAGAAAATTTGAAAGAAAGTTATTCCGGAATAGACCTACTTATATTGGCATAAGTTATTTCGGGGGACTCATATAATTACTATATTCCACTCCCCCTTCTTCCAATTCCTCCTCATTGCCCCAAACATCAAAAGGAACTTATTCCTCCACTTATTCCACAAAATACTAATTCCATGTGTAATTCCTCAAAATCTTATTCTTCAAACCAAACATACCCTAAGGGAATCCAATTCTCAAGATCTCGACAAGCTCCCCCTATCCTTGTTCATTTGGACATGATGTAGCCTCGCTACAACATTGCTACCACCACCACCAACCATCACCGGCCAACTACCATTGTCACACCATCATCATCATTCGATCCATCGCTTGATGCCCATATCACCATCGACATTAAAACATACCATTATTGCCATCTCCATCCACCATTGGCCACGCATACATTTAGTTGTTGACGCATCGACCTCGTTTGTGATTTTTTTCTCTTTATTACCGTCGAATCGCAAGTAGTGTTATTTAATTAGGTGATATTAGCGTGAAAATGAGTACAGTGGAACTGATTAATTACAAGCGATCTTACATAGATTTTTCAAATATATTTTAATCTGGAGTAGAGTATGTTTTAACATAGTCATTTTTAGGCCAAAGGTCGAACTCAAGAAGATAGGCTTAAGATAAATCGATTTCTACGCAGATCCTAAAGACATGTAATTTCCTTTCACTTAGTATGTTTTGGATTTTTCTCGATTTCAAATTTTTTTTGTGATATCAGCTACACCCTTAAAATATGTCATTGACGACACATCAATTTTAATCGGAAGCAATCTCACCATGGGCAAGATTAGATACCTGTAAATCACAAGTTAACTTTTCTATTTTACAAGTTTATTTGGTATTTTCTTAATTAATAAATAAAAGATAATACGAGAATAAAGGAAAATTTATGGGAATTGAAATAAATTTAAATACTTAACTTCTTATATATGTATAACTATATAATATAGTAGTGGAGTAATGAATCGGTAATTCGAATGGGATGTAGTGTGGGTTAGTTAGACGGATGTCTAGAGTGACGTTATCAAAACTAAGTGAAAGAGCAATTTTTATTTTTGATAAAAATTTTAACATAAAATGACACATCGTTATACTTTGTACGTGGTAGAAAATCACTTTTCAAAATATTTAATTATTTAAAATCTAATCACAAAAATACTTAGGTTGTCTCCATAGGGAGGAATTAGCTTATTGGACTAGTGCATAATGCTTCGTTTATTTGAGAATCTCAACGGGTGTGCACATTACTTAGTACAACTCATTTTCTGACATAAATTCTCAATCTAGATAATTAATCAAGAACATAAGTGTGTACGTGCAAAATCACCACCATGGAAATACGTAAATTATGATCTTGGTACTAACAAGCACTGTCAATAATAATTAAAACAAAATCCGCTCCCTATAACCAATACCCCATACTCTATTGTTCATGAGAAGAATTCAACTGCCCGTAATTCAAATAGATAGAAGGGATATTCATGCAAATCTATCGTAATATAATAATTTGATAAATATCACAATGGTGTTTTCCGCAATGGCATTTAGTGTTAATTTTAATTCGAGCTTTACCGTAGAAAAATAGGGGAAAAGTTCCCCTTGCTTGCATGAGGAGAGAGGAGCATGGCTGGACGTGCGGTGCTTGAAGGAGATCGATGGGGATGCAGACTTCGCGTTGGTGGTCGTGGCGTCGACGGAGGTGGCCGAAGTTGGTAGAGCAGTGAGGAGGTGGGCCGGCAGCGGTGAAGTTGCTGGCAGGAGGAGGAACTACTGTGGCTTGCGTGGAGGTGTGGAAGGGGTTGGCGTGTTGCATGGAGATCCCCGGTGGTATTGTCATGGAGAATGGGTGGCCAAAGATGGGTGGGATGCATGGAGTGGTGCTGTAAGCCTTGGGTTCTTCTTGCGTGAAGAGTTGCAAAGGGTGCGTGGAAAGGAAGAAGAGGAAGAAGAAGAAGTAGTGGCAGGGGTGGGTTTGGTTGCTATGGTGGTGTAGTGGTGTTTTTGGGGAGCGGGTGTTGGTAGCTGTGAGGGAGGGGGGGGGGGGGGGGGTTTGGCGGTGATGGTGGTCATGGTCGGCAAGGGGGAGAAGGTCTGTTGGAGTTGGAGGGTGATGGGTATGGGTTATGTTGGCAAGGGAGATTTTTGGTGGAGAAGGAGACGGAAGAAGAGAAGGAAAGGGAAGGGTGGCTGTGATGGCTGATGGTGATGGTGTTGGTAGCGAGCGGGTGAGGGCGACGTGCACGCTATCACCATGCACACCTAGAGTCGATGAAAGGTGAAGATTGCCTAAGCCACAGTACAAACCTCTGACCACGGTGTACGCTCCGGCCACAGTGCCGGTGGAGGGTGGAGATCCCTATAGGGGGAGGGATTATATCCCCTCCTCAGGATGGCCCGCTCTCCTTTTAAAATCTGTATGGCCGAATTCTACAACCTCTCGCGAAGATTGCGGGTGGTTGGAACATAAGGATAAGTTTTGTCCGTTAATCATCAGACATCTGACAAAAATATTAGATGTCTTAAAAAATGTAGACTTCAAGGGGTCAATGATGGTAGTTTCCAGACGTCTGATCTGAGCTCCAGATGTCTTATATAAGCAAAATAGATGTCTAACCCTTGCACCAAGCCTGCATTCAACAAATAAACCATATCATATATTATTAAATGTAAAATTAACATATAAAATTATATACAGACTAAGGTGAATTACCATTTAACTCCTACTTACTTAATAATTAAGATCAACTAATTAAACAGTACTTAGGCCAAATAATGGTCAACGAAAGTGGACTTATCACTAAGTATGCGCCTAGTGTGGTGTGTGGAATGGACGTGTGCGTGTGCGAAGGATTGACGTGCACAGGAATCACGTATGTGTTCGCAACTTGCACGTACACATGCACGGTAAATGGGAACGTGTGCGTGATGTGTATGTGTGAATGTGTATGTGTTTTGGGAGGGAATGGGTGGATGTATGAGTGTATGTGAATGTGAGCAAGTCACTGTGTTTGTGTGTGAGTGAGTGTGAGGTGAGTGGCTGTGTGTGTATGCACATAGCACACAGGGATTGAGGGTGTGCGTGGCGCACACAGCACGAGGGCGAGTGACGTGCAGAGGCGTTGTGTGGTGTAGCGCGCAACTGAGTGCGCGAGGTGGTGCGCGTGAGGTGTGTATGTAGCGCGTGCAGGCAATGAGCACGCAGGGAGTGTGACCAGGGAGAGGAGAAAGAAGCCACGTGGTGTGAGAGTGCCACCAGCAAAGTGAGAATCCCACTCGGTGGAGTTAGTGCACCAACCAGTTAAAAGAGGCACGTGGTGAGTGGGAGAGACCTGTTGAGGTGACGACTGACTAAGTTTCTCACTTAGCCGATCGCATGAGGAAAGAGTTGTGGGAAGTGGTTGAGGCTGTGAGGGTGTGACCGGCTGTGGAGAGAGAAGCAGTGCATGGGGACCTTGTCACCGGATAACTGAGAAGCAATCCTATGGTGAAAGGGAAAAATGAAGTGCGACAGAAGCTCTGTAGCAAAACAGAGCAACTGAATTGAGCTTCTAAACTAATCTAATGGCGATCAAAATGATGATAAAAATAGCAAAAGTAAAATAGAACCACCACGTCTACCTGCTCACGACGAAGTTAGACGGTGGTGGACCTTGCTATGGTGGTTTGTGACTACAGGAGGTTTCCCAATATCATCAGTGTGCCCTCTCAACTAGTGAGAGGGTGCTGTGAATGGTGGGAGCTGGGTGTCGACCCTTGTGAGGGGATGGTGTGTGTGGTGGATGGTGGCATGCCGTGGGTGTTAGGATTAGGATATTTAGGTATTTTGTGGTGTCGACACTTGAGGTTTTGGTTAATTATGTAGGTGATAGGTAGGTGATATTAGGTGGTAGTGCAAACATAAGGGCTCTTTCTCTCTCTCTCTTTCTTCCTCTCTCATTTTGCATGAACGTAGGTATTTACAAAATGCAAGTATTGTTACCTAATCCTAAATGTGTAAAGCCAGAAAATAGCAAAAGATTGACAATTTGTTAGAATGAATTGCTACGCAATCAATTACTATTATTATTTCTTTTTTATATATTAGTTATATTTTTATTATTATAGAATTCATTCCATGAAGTGCTAATTTTTATTTGATCTTTATTTCACCTTTTATCTATATTCTTAGTTTAAATATTAACCACCTTTATTCTTATTTTAGTTCTAGCATAACTTAAAATCTCACATAGTCTTATGTTTTAAACCCCTTAGGCTTTTGTGTAGTTTTAAACCCCTTAGGTTTTTATTTTGGGGTTTATGAGGGGGAGAGGAAAATTGCAGGGGCATCCCCGTAATTTTCCCCACCACCATCTCCCTACCATGCACACCATCTCCTCCCCCCTCACACCTCACGCACGCACCACCCCCCTGTGGCACCCTCACCTCCCTCACTCTCCACCATCCCCTCCTCCACACCTCCTCTCCCCACATATACCCCCTTCTCCTCCATTCATCCCCACACCAACAGCTGAGCGAGAGGAGGAGAGGAAGAGTGGAGAGCAGAGGAGTTCGGTGGCCTGAGAGTGGAGGACTCATGAGGGAGTGAGGCGGTGCTGCAGCTGCTACAGCTTCTACGGCGAGAAAAGGCTCGCAAATGGTTCTGCGGAATCATTTTTCTGCAGAATCAGACATCCGGAGTGACCTCCAGACGACTGGTCGGACATTCGAAGGCGATCTCAGACGTCTGATAGTGCATTTTATTGATTATTTTTCCTACCAAAGTTCTGACCATGCGCGCGCATATGTCAGAGGATTGGGAAGCACGTTGGTACGAGGACCGAGGTAGTTTTAGACGTCTGAAGACACCCTTAGATATTTGCACGGAGTTCCAAACATCTGGAAAAGGCACCTTGAGCAAGGTGAGTCCCTGAGATCGTTTAAGATGTCTAGAACTCTTCCCAGACGTCTGATTTTGATCAGGGTTGGTGTATTTGGGCCCGTTCAGGGCCCAAACGGAGTCGATTTTCCGCAAACAAAACGTTGTTGGTTTCCGTTCGAGTTTCTCTACGTAATGATACATTGTCTATGTCAATTTGAGCTAGTTTGGCTTGTCAATCTATGTCATAGGTCTCCAGTCCATCGAGTATACGGGACCTGCGGAGACGTCAAGAGTTACTGTACAAGCCCCCATTCCACCCGGTTACCGTGGTAGAGTGGTTCTCACATTAATGTTGGAATTAATAATTAAATTGCATGCGTAGAATTAATTGAACCTAGGTTGTGCGATGAACCCTAGGACTGAAAAGAAATAAATGCATGCTACTATAGAATATATTTGATCGAACCCTAGGATTATGAAATGAACACTTGGGCTGGAAGAAATGCATGTATAGTTAATAAATGATCAAGTTATCGTAAGGCTTCCTGAAAAGAAATAAATCATGAGCTGCCTGTACTACCTGTAATGAACAACGCCATAAATGGAAATACATACTTGTATTGAATAATAGAATTTGAGTTGCCTGTTCTACGTATAACAAACTAGATATGGAAATAAGAAAGTTCATGTACGAACCCTACAAGGAATTTAGAAAGAAACCAGGAATACGGTAGTACGAAAAACCTGATGGTTTTGGGAACACGTCGCCTACGGGCGGCTGTTCGGACTTGGTTAAGCGAAGTGAGCTGGCCCTCGTGTACGTGGTATCAAGGAGAGCAACTGACCCTTTAGAATATAGGGGAGCTTACCACCCCTTGGGTTGAGACCCGGGGTGGGTTTGGCCACTCCACATCGACTCTTGTTTGGCCCTCACATATATGGTACCGAGGTGAGCTACTTAGTGTAGGAGGGAGCTAGCTGCCCCATGGGGCCCGAGGTTAGCTATGGCCACCCTACACAGACTCTTGTTGGCCCGTTGGACAAACTGGGATAGTCGGACAAGGGTACGCAGACTGTGAGAGGCGAGACCCCTATTTCTGAGGGACGAGACCCCTGTTCTATTCCGTGTTGTACATTTGGGCATACCCGTTAGTGGAAACGACTGACCGCGTGCTAGTGAGGGGTAGCTACCCGTGTGCTTAACACGTGTGCCGTAGTCACCGCTACGTAGCGATCGTGACCTCGGGGTAGTAGACCCCATGGTGGATTCTCCCAACTAAGAGAGTGCCACGTGTACATCCTGCATTGCAAGAAAACTACAAGCAAAATCGTTCCCTAAGGAAACAAGAAGATTGAGAAATGTCATGGAATCTGATTAGAGTACTCGGATTAGAAAAATGATAATTGGAAACGGATGATAATAAGTAAACTGTTAAATGAATGTTTAACTAGCTGCCTATTTAAAGTATATTGTATGTAGGTGATTTAACCACCACTCTACTCAGCGTTAGCTGACCACAGATTTTATAACCTTATTCAGGTCAGGGATTTGAGCAGTCAGAGCCACCGGCTGTTGAGGGCGCTGGGTCCATTCAAGCCCAACTATAGTTTTCTTCTATTTCTCTTACAGAAAGGTTTGTGGTAGTGAGTACCTGTAGCTCATAGTTATTTTCAGTTATATTTGTGCCAGTTTCTGTTATGATGGCTATGTTCTATACTTGTACTTCTCATTGATTTTCTGTAGTATTATTGTGATTGTCGTTCTCTTTCTTTACTGTCAGTTTTATATTTTCTGCTTAGTTACATTACTCATGTGGTTGTGGAATGAGCATGCATTTGGTTATTTCTCTTTCTACCATCGAGTCTTGAGGTTCGTCGAGGTGAACTGTTCTCGGTTCCTATAGGGAGCCGGGAGTGGGTCATGACACAAATAGTACGAGTTCGAGATTACAACTAAATAAAAGAACTATAATAAAAACTAGAAAAGGAGAAGAAGTGGAGATCCGGAGCATAGTCTAATAAAGTAGTCGCCAAGAAGAACAGCCGGAGATGGGGGAGAGTACTTGGTGAGGTGAGGGGGACGACCACAAAGAAGATAGTGGTGGTGAGGTTACCGTGAAGGTGGAGGTGAGGACCTACACTAATGGAGGAAGAAGATGGTGTGGGTTTCTAGAGGAAGGCTTAGGAATGGTGGTGAGAAAGTAGAGAACCAAGGTAGAGCATCCCAAAAGAAGAAGGGGGGCCAGCCATGGACTTTTATAGGAATCAAAGAGACTTATGATTGGTTGATCCAAGTTCCCTTGGATCATGATTTTGGATGGTCAAGATAAGGCTAGAAATGATGAAGGTCCAAGATCAAAGGAGGAAGTTGGCGTGGACTTAGGATAGGCTAGGGTTGGTTATGGCTTTTAATCAAGGGCGGAGATGTGATGGAGCAATGGATGGAGGGTGGTGGTGTACTATGATGCCTGGCCATAAGGTTTCTTTGAGAGGATATGTGGTCGACCTTAGGGTTTTATTAGAAGGGGATATGGTCAACCACCTAAGGTTGGTTCGAAGGAATATGATTTACGTTTAGGTAGTGTTGTAAGGCCATAGGATTTAGAATCAAGGGAGGAGATTGGAGGCCATGATGTGGCCATCTAGATGGTTTTAGAAGGCTGACATTCTCGAATCGCTATTAATAAAATTATGTCATTGTAGCACAATTAAAGCATCAGGTTTTAAAAACTTATATCGAACTACGAGAGTATGGGTGAGTCTGAGTTGTTTCGCTGGGAGGCTTTAAAACTGTTTCTAATTAGGTTGATTACGTAACTACGCAAATATGAACCAAAATATTCTAAACTAAGAACTATTGTTGTTACCTAGGATTTTTATTGAAAATAGAAACAAACTATTGCTAAGAACTTACTTTAACGTACAAAACCTACTAACAAATATTATCATGCAAATATAGACTTCATGAATTTTAGATTTAGAATACAAGCCTAACATTTAAAAATGGCATGCATCATTTCTTTAAATCGAAGCTACATATAATTCTTAAAACAGAACATGGAGTTAGACTAAAACAAATGGAAATATGAAACTTGTATTACTCTACTATGATCAACATTGTTCTAGAGTATTACTTCGAGCTAAAACCAAAGACAAACATAACAAAAAAATTAAGGGTATATAAGGATTAGACATCATCAACATCAACGAAAATAGAAAATACAAATTAAAGAGTGAAAGGGGTGCTTATGTTAATCTTGTTCCTCTACCAATGTAGAAGCTCGTGTTGTTGATGAGGTAGCAATGAAGCCAAGGAAGAACTGCAGAATGGTACTGAAGACAATGCGCTTGTGCGAGACTGGAATAGAGGTCGACGAGGAGGGATTGCACGGAGAGGTCGCAGATGGGGTGGGTGGCTGCTACTGATGCAATGGCGTAGGAGAACGAAGAAAAAGGAGAGGGAGGAAGAAGGTGGCGTTGACCGATGGTGGAGGTGGCTGGTGGTGGTTGTGGTAGCGTGGAGAGGAGAGGGGGAGAGGTAGTAGTGGCTGGCGGTGATGAAGGTGGCTGGTGGGTGATGGTCGGTGGTGAAAAGAAGAAAACGAAGGGGAACTGGGGAAGAATAGGTGATGGCGTAGTAGATGAAATTGGAGTCGCGTGAACCGCAATCAATCAAATCGAGTTGACAAGGAGGTAGAGGAGGTAGAGAGGAACATTTGTGAGGTGATTTTGAGTCAAGAGACGAGCCCGGCCGTCCGTATTTGACAAGGATGCAGCAGGTGGTATGTTGGGTTCACTAGTGGTTGTGAAGGTTGAAGAAGGAGGAGAGGGAGAGCGTGAGAAAGGAAGGTAGGTGGTTGTGGGTCAACGTGGAAGAAGGGAGGAGTAGAGGGAGAGTGATAACTATATAGTTAATACGCTTATTATGTCTAAATTAGGCTAAATCCTAAATAAACACATCATATTTAAGTTGTAAATAGAGTATCAAACCTATTCTAGACATATTAGGCTCATAATTGCATTTATAAATAATTTATATATATTATAATAATCTTAATTTATGTAGGAATCAAGGGTGGAGCTGATGTAAGAGGTTGGAAGATGTAAGAGTATACACATTTTCTGGGGGGCAAAGTGCAAATTTACCAAGACATAAGGGCTTTAGTGCAATATGCCCCCAATACCAAGCTCCACATCTAATATACCAAATTTTCTTTGGAATCACAAGAAATTTCTGAGGGAATATAAGTATCATTGCAAATTTCACAAGATACCACTTGATATCAAATTCCATCCTCATGCATCACTCGCGCGCACAGTGCGCGCCAATTAAGAGTCCGACACGCGCCTTACCCGCTCTCTCCATTCATAGCTAGCACAACACTCTTCAATCCAACCAATGTGTGTGATCAAGGCACCAAACACATGCCCACTAGTCGCTCAAGTGCAATCCGCGCATGCCGCTCACACATGACTCCAACTCCAATGCACTCTAGCCTTTGCATGCACCACGCGCGCAATGTGCGCTTTTTGCCCAGAAATGGACCCTTCCCTTCAACTATAAAAGGGCCATACCCCCTCCATCTTCACTTACACCTTCTCTACGTCCATTAGAGCTAGGAAACCTACCTTAGCTCCTTCCTATCCTCTCCACAGGTGCCTTGGCCTCCATAGCAGAGTAGAAATCCCTCTCTCTTACCTCCCTTCAACCTTCCTCTCACCACCTTCATATGGCCACCATAACTTGCTTCTCACCCCCATTCCTAGGTGCAAGATCCCTTAGCTTCTGTAGCACCCTAGTAGCTTAGAAATCCTCCCTCTCACCACTATTCAACCTTCTTCTCACCCCCAACATAAGGTGCTAAAAGCTATCCTCTCACCCCCATTCACCTTAGATCTAGGTTCCAACCTCTTACCTCCACTAACCAACTGCTACCTAGACCTCACCTACCCTCACCACCTTCGTCCTACCTCATCCCCATCTCCAGCTCCTCACCATCACCTTCAGGCCACACTAGCAAGCAACCAACGGGCAACCGACCTAGATTTGTTTTCTTTTCTCTCTCTTTTATTGTATTTTACTTTTGCAATTATTGTAACAAACTTTCATTTGATAAATACTAGTTTATTTTCTTCCTTCATCCTTCCTGTATCTATGCCAATACCTCCATCTTCTCACCTCCATTCTATTAAAAGAAAAAATCATAAAAATTACAAAAACCACAAAACACCAAAAACAAATAAAAGCAAGATTCTGAGCATGTTTTTGCCTCCCCGTGTTCAACCCGGACTCACCTCTGGTAAATTTATTTCATTGTGAATTTTTGCAAATTACGATGACACTTTCAAACGTTATCTTCGCAAATTTTTCACGCATCAAAGGGTGATGCTACCCATTGGTGGAGGGTGGTTGGTTATTTGTTGTTGCCGGTGGTGGGTGTTGGTGGGTGGTTTAATGATGAAGGAAGGGGAGAAGGAAAAGGAGAAGAGGAAGTTGAGGAATTAGGAGAGGAGTGGAAGCCGACGGCATTGGTGGAGGAGGGGGGGGGGGTAAATAGCGACTTTAAGGGCGGTCGACGTTGAGTTAGGAGAAGATGATGCCATCGCTGGTGGTGGCTGGTTGGTGTTGGGTGGTGGAAGGAGGAGAGGAAGAAGAGAGTGAAGGTAGGAGGAGATATTGAGAGAGAGAGGGGGGGGGAAGGAAGGAAGGTGCGGCTCCAGCAACATGGAGCTGCTGGTGGTGGTCGGCCATACGTGGTGTAGGCTGTGGTGGTAGATGAAGAAGAGGAAAAGGGCAAGGTGTGCCACCTGCCTTCTCTTTGTTGGGGGCATGTGGGAGAAAAAGAGAGTCTAGGGAAGAGAACAGTTATATATGAAGTGGAGCGGTTGCGAGAGTTGTGGGAGAGTTTTAGTTAGGTAGGGATATGTTACAAATTTAAAATTGAGCGGGATGGGGTATTGGTGAGAATTAGAAGATGAAAAATAAAAATAGAAATAGGAATTAAGGAAATAAAATTAAGATAGTAATAGGTCTTAGGTTAAATGGTAAAACAAAGTGAGACTAGTTGAGTTAGCTTGGAATGGGATTAATTACCTAAAATTGAGCCCATTTAAAAATGAGACTCAACCTTAGCTAATTAATTTAGTAAGTGTCTAGTTGAGGTCATAGAAGGTTAGAATAACGAATTAGGCTTCTCCTCTCCATGGACTTATAATAATAGGGATTCAATTGACCTGCAACGTCCTAAAATTTGGACTTCAAGTCATTTCAAGGTGATTCAGATCAATTTGAACCTAGAAATCCGATTGTGGTTCGATGCTGGTGTTAGCACCTCCTTAAAATTGCCAAAAAAGTGTATTTTGAGTTAACCCTTGGTCAAATGTTATCAAAGGGTGCCATGTATCATACCATTGGATTCCTCTCGTCGCAAGCTTTCCGACGATGCTTGTTTCATACAATTTGAGGTGTATAGCTCAAGATATGGCCAAAAGAAGTCAACAGGGACCTAAATGTAAGGTGGACCCAACCCAAGGGGTATTTTGGGTATTTCACACCACTAATCTAAATCCCAACAACCTTAAGGCCTATAAAAGGACCCCCTTGGCTCCTTGGGTCGTCATTAGCCTCTAAGCCTCTCAAATTAAGAGAGGAGGAAAATCTTAGATTTTCCTTTTAAAATTAAAAAATTTTAAGTTCAGGGACTCGGTTGTAATTGCAAAAATGCAACTTCACACCGCAAATTTCACGAATCAAGTGGCGGTGGTTAGCGAGGGCCGCACGATCCGACAGTGGGGTGCGGATGCGTGCCAAGCGGCTTGACAACAATGAGTAGTGCATGCGCACGCGAGTATGGGAGCACGGCTGGAGGGCTAATCGGCGACACGTGACGCCGATCAAGCAGCTGTGGGTGCGCGGACAGCGCAGCCCGCAGGTGGCCGTTGTGGCAAATTGCATGGAAACACATGGCGGGCAGTTTGCATGCATAGGCCGACCGATCTAGTTTAGTTCAGGAACCCTCATGCTGTTTCGACTAGTTCAAGGCCTTCCCGACCTCGGATTTCAACAAATAAGGTAGCGATGGAATCGCATCGACACGTATTATATGTTGGCGTAATTTATTTTCATTTTTGAGTACGTTATCCTTATTGAAAAATCAGAAACGTGATTAGGTGTCTCCGACCCTATTGATGGCCCATTTTAATTAGGTCTTGCCCCGGTGCGTGTGCAGATTTCGAGGCAGACATGGATACCGCCCTTAGGCTTTGTGCTCTTGGTTCGAAGTCACCGTAACCCTCCAGTGACATTAAGTAGAGTAGTCCCTCTCTTTCCCATGTATTTTGTCTACATGGTGATTTTCTCTCCGTAGTGCACCGTTTAGTATGTGTTCTTACCTCTTGCTGAGTTTGGAACCTGTGTTTGTGCTTCTTGCTATTTTTGGAGTAATTGAATATTAAATACGAATGTGGTAAATCAAGTTAGTGACTTGTATGTGCATAGTTAATTGGATTTAATTAACTATCAAATTAATTACAAACAATTCTCATGATAAACGAATTATGCCGTGTTTACACTTATTGGATATAGCCTTATCATTTCTAAAGTGACTCTAATCTGTTTCCCTAGTTTACGAGAACTTTAATAAGAAATAACTTGATTTTATTAAGAGTTAATGATCATATATACCTTGTTATCGCATGTATGAAATAAAATTTATTTTCCGTAAGACAAGTTCTGTGATGTTCTTTAGTAAATGGATAATATGGGACCACTGTCATGAACTCAAAAATACCTGTAAATAAACTGGTGGAAGATAATGAGGAATTTATTAATCCCGGAATTAGTGATATAAAATTTCTAAAGATTTTATGTTATGAACGCGCGCTCCAGACGTCTTTTAAGACGTCTGAGAAGTGGCCCAGACGTCGGACCAAACGTCTGGGATCATTTCCAGACGTCAGGAAATCGGTTATTTTGGCACGATTGTTTTGTCTGCGCGCCTGAGCGCGCAGACCTGCAGAAATTCCCTCTCTCTTTTTCCCTCTCCCTCCTGCGCCCTCTGTCGCTCTCTCTCTCTCCTCCTCGCGTGGCCTTAAAAGGCCACGCCCTCTCCCTCACTCCCGTCACCTCCGTCTCCTTCCTCTTCTCCTTCCAGCCAGTGCGTAAGAGCAAGCACGAGGGTGCAGCAGCAGCGAGAACCGCGGTGAGTGTGGGAGGAGGTGCTGCGCGTGGGAGAGGCGCTCGGCCATGAGGGCAAGCTCGCCGGGGTTGCTAGGGCCTACCGGCGGGGGGCGCAGCGGGCGCAGAGCGACGCGAGGGGGGGACTGCTGCGGCTCGAGCAGTAGGCGCACGAGGCGCGGCGCGGCCGGGCGTCGCGAGCGGAGGGCGAGTCGCGCCCTGGTTCTGGAAACCTTTCCAAAATCAGACGTCTGGGCTTATAGCCAGACGACGGGGAGACGTCTGGAAGACTGTCCAGACGTCTGAAAGGTGAGTTTTTCCGCCTTTCTTCCTTCCTTTCGACTGACCGTACTGAGAGAGAGAGAGATGGGTACGCGCAGGTTCGGTGATTCGCCATCCAACGCGAATCAGACGTTTGGCTGTAGTACTAGACGACGGGAGCGACATCCAGACGTCCGGGGTGACCATCGAACGTCTGGGAACTAGGCCAGACGCCCCCGCAGGCTTCTGGACATCTGAGAGCCCACGCAGAGCAAGGTAATTCCTGATCCACTTTTTAAGACGTCTGGAAGAAGTTCCAGACGTCTGAGTTTGCACTGTTTCGTCATTTTCGACCCGTTTAGGGCCCGTTCGGGTTTCGTTTTCCGCGTTTCGAGTTGCGTTCTTTTCGAAATTAAATCCTCTACCTGTCTACAGTAGCTATATACTGTTTTGAGAAATTTCTTGTATTTGATCCTTGTGATAGGACCCCGTTCTGTTGCAGTCTCGGGGGTTGCGGAGGCACGCGGGATTCCCAACCACGCCCCCAGTTCGCCTGTTGTAACCGGTAGAGTGGCTTTAAGTATAATCTGTTAAATTATGAAACCATAAATAAAACCTAGGACATTGCATGAATCCTAGGAATGAGAAATAGATTGAATGGTAGATCCTAGGGTGTTGCATGAATCCTAGGGCTGGAAAACTAGATTGTATGATAGATCCTAGGATATGGCATGAATCCTAGGACGAGAAAACTAGTGGAATGTATGAATACTGCAGTCTTGGAAAATGTGAAAAGGAAATAATAGCTGCCTGTGAATTGAATTAACAGCTGCCTACTATGAATAAATAAACGTGATTGAGAACATGGATTGTAAGAACGTGAAACTGAAAAGTGAAACCTGGATGTTCTGAGTTAAAAGAGCTGGAACCCTACGGGGAATTAGGAGTAGAACTCCTGGAAAGTGAATGGAATAGAATTGGGGAAGTGAGCTGGCCCTTGAGTACGAAGTACCAAGGAGAGCGATTGTCCCCCTGTTTAGTGCAGAGCGGAGCCAGCCGCCCCAGGGACCCGGGGTTAGGACTGGCCACTCTGTACCGACTTGCTGGCCCTCGTGTACATAGTACCGAGGAGAGCTACTAGTGTGGGGAGGTACTAGCTACCCCACGGGCCCCGGGGTTCTGCTAGCCTCCTACACCGACTTGTTAGGCCCACTGGGGCAAACCAGGGTAGTCAGGCGAGGGTGCGCGGACTGTGGAGGGGCAAGGCCCCTGTTTGGTTACTGTGGAGGGGTTGGACCCCTGTTACTGAGAGGGCTCTGCTCTGTACTGGTTCCGTGCTGTGCTTTGGGTGCACCCGTTAACGGAAACGACTGACCGCGTGCCAGTGCGAGTTAGCTACCCGTGCGTTTACCGCGCGTGCCGTAGTCACCGTTACGTCTGTCAATGGCCTTGGGGTGGTTGACTGAGAGTAGGATCACCACGGGGGACTCTCTCGGCCAGGAGAGCACCACGTGCTACTTCTACTGTTCGAAAAAGACTGCAATCAAGATCGTTCCCACGAGGAACATTCGAGATCAAGTGAAGGATCTGAGAAATAGATAAATTGTGAAACAATAGAAAGGCGTAAATAAAGGAAGAAAGAAAATTAAAACAGCTG
Organism: Thalassia testudinum; assembly: GCA_037157565.1. Lineage (NCBI taxonomy): Eukaryota > Viridiplantae > Streptophyta > Magnoliopsida > Alismatales > Hydrocharitaceae > Thalassia > Thalassia testudinum. Next base: position 5,333,471 of record JAZHRO010000040.1, on the reverse strand, counting down.
CTGTACACTTTACTGTTTCTTTAGTTTAGCTGCCACTCTACTCAGTGTTTTGCTGACGTGTTACACTCGTTACCTTTCAGGACCAGGTGTTGAGCAGCCAGGGTCAGCGGCTGCAGAGGACGCTGGGCCGAGTAGGGTCCAGTAGAGTTACCACTGTTCTCTTGTACCTCTTTTTGGTTCCACTGTAGTGAGTAGTTCTTATTTCCGCTGTACTTTTCTTTACCTGCAGTTCATATTATGTTACGAATATTGTTCTACTGTTGTGGTGGTATATACTGTAGTGAGTTCTTTTCTTACTGCTGTATTTTCTTACTGTTAGTTATATTCATGCTGAATGTGGTTTATTTTACTGCTCTTTTGGTTACTTCCTCGTTGGACGACTAGGTCTTGGGATTAGTCGAGTCGGTCCGGTTCTCGTGTCTCGTAGGGACTCGGGAATTGGGTCGTTACATTTTAGGATCTATGTGAAATTAGTTCCATCGAGTTTGTAATTAGTAAATGGTATAGAAACACCATCATAATATGGAAATTATTTGTAAACTAATAATATTAGAGGTGATAGGAATACTTGTACATCCTAGACTTAAGGATGTGGAACTTTTTAAATAAGACTATATTTAATAAGAACAAAAGATACAATTATTTGAAAATAATCAAATAATCAGTACAACGAAATTATCAAAAATTAAAGAAATCAGATAACTAGTTTTAGCCCACTACTCACCGGATTTGGCTGTAACTTTGGTCTACTAGACGGGTTATGGGCTGGTTTAGGGAGTTGCTGGCCTCCCTACGACTCTTTGGTTAAGCTTAGCGACCAACTGGGATAGCGGATTGCAGGGATCGAATGTGGGAGTGGTTTCTCTCTCAACTAATGGGTGGGTCAATGGCTGTCTATGGTTCAATGTACATAGTGCTTGTACGTGTTCACGCTACATGACATAGCCGCCACCCCTTTTCGCAATGACCTCAGGGTGATGGAGAGTAGCAACTCGATGGGTATAAGCGGTCTTTCTGGCCAGGAGGGTGGCTTATACCGATCTCGCGCTGCAGGAAGTTACACAAAATTGTCTTATGCCTTGAGACGTCGATTGATAGATTGTAAACTATAATATATTGGGTATCCAATTTACGAAATGAAACTGTATAACGAGATGCTTAATAAATAGATTAATTAAAGTTATGGTACCCATTTTCTCTTGTGCTCGGTTACTGTTACATTCTGCTATTATTGCTTCTACTCTATTCAGTTTTTACTGACATGTTTTTAGCCTTTCGTTCTCAGGAATACCTGCCAGTTCGCAAGGGGATTCCCGTTGCACATCTCCTTGGGATTGTATACTACGGCAAATCTTCATATTAATATTCAATTTATGTTCCTTTAAATTTTGTAATATGAATTGTTTATTTGTTATGTTTATATTTTATGATTATGTGTTGGATGATTGCGATCTTGTGGGAGAGTTGTGCTAGTTGTTAGCACACGACGACTCGGGTTTTGTCGATAGGCGGGACTCAAGTCATCACAGACCTGCATCACCTGCATAAATAATATAGTCATGTAATCATATGTAAATATGTGCAATTTAACATTAATTAGATCCTTTATATGCAAAGGTGTCAATTAATTTATTAGCCTTATTATAACGCTAATTACTTACATTTAAGTATGAAACTACATTAAAATTAAATAATTATAATGTATAAGTGTAGTTTCGTCACACCCCACAACTTAAGTTTTGCTAGTCTCTAACAAAACCTTATGAATAAAACAGACGAAAATAAAGAAGATATTAAGTCAGGACCCATTCTAACCGATCATTGCTATCAACTTAGGTTATACAACTTTAGATTTAAATAATGGCTCAATAGCTCCACAATGACAAATCAAGGTAAAGGACTCTTATTACTGTTGCACCATTTTCATTGAATTTTAACAAATGCACGTTGTAGTACAATCAACAAAAACGATATAGCATTTAAATTTCTAAAGTGCTTGAAAATAAAGAAATGAGTCTAAAGTCGTTCGCAAAAGCAAATATGGAACTTACGCACTAATCGCAATTGGAAATGATGAGCGCAATTAATTAAACACAAGAGTGATATTCAATGAATAAGATATACTCTAAATGATATTAAATAATAATCAATAGTATCTAAATAAATTGCTATGATAAAAAGAAAAAAAAAGCACTAAAAATGATTATTTAGATCCCCAAAATATCCCTCAATTTAAGCACATATCAAAGCATTCAATTTAGCTCAAATCAATATCTCAACAGTGGTCTTGATCCACAATCCACGTAAGCACAAAGTCAATATATCCACAACATTCAGAACTAAGCCCGGGTCAGATGTTAGATACAACCATCAGACACCTTAACTTTCAAAGTAGCATAAGGCACCGAAGTGCCAACACAGAGTCAGAACCCTATTAGAGATGCTAAGTAAAGAACAAATAGACACGCATCTCGAAGATAAACACTGAAAAACCTACCCCTACCCCCTTCAAAATTTCTCTTCTTTTCTTTCTCTAATCGGGTATACGGGTTCGCACAGTAACTGGGTAAGGGACTAGACCCGTGAGGCATGTTTGCGGGAGAGGTGTGCGTAGGCATGTGGGAAAGGGGACCTGACCCTTGTGTCTTAGGTGGGGGGGTCAGGTTCATGAATTACTCTTATAGGTTTTCAAGAGACTCAAGGCTTATGATGTGGGACTAATGTCGTCCCCTTTCTTTGTGTGAAGCTTCAGGTGAAGGTCTCTACAATTGTTGTTACTATGGGTGTTTTGCTCAATTGGAGTGGCTGGAAGCTTTAGGAGATCAGGCCGCTTCAATAGCGGGTGGCAGCAGTGGGGATGAAAGCCAAAAGACGACGGACGGAGTTGATGAAGACAATGTCGACGACGGCGCTCCGACGAGTACCTGCAAGCATAAACATGGGCTAAAATCTCCAATCAGAAGGTTCAAAAGGGTCGCTAGTGTCTAGGGAAGGTGGTGGCGATGAGAATGAAGTGTTTTGAGATGTGTGAAGTTCGGTCAAAGTCGATATTGGTGTGCATGAGATGCGGTGTTCGACAGGGCTATAGAGTGAGTGAAAGTCCCAATAGGTTTGGGGCTTTTACTCTATGGAGAATGGCGAAGGTGTAGGAAGTGGAGGAAGCAAGTTTGGTGGCTAGTGGAGGTGGGGTGGCTTCGCCAGAGGTGTTGCCGTCATTGGAGAAGATGATGGGGGAGCGACGCGATCGGTGGTGGAATTGGGTAGGTGAGGGATTAGGAATTATCTAGAAGAGGAGTGGAAGAGAAAGAACTTATTTTAACGGACGAAGGGGGAGGAATGATGTCGGCTGTGCTTGGCCGGTGCTGGAGGGGATGAAGTCTCCGTTGAGAAAGGACAGCAGCAATGAAGAGGAAGATGACTCCTGTTGTGGCTGGTGAGGAGCGGAGGAAGGTGAGGAAGAAGGAGGGCCGCTTGATTTGTGATGAGAACCTCATCATGAACCCTAACTAGCACAATCTAACCTAGGTATGCAAGAAAAAGCTCCTACATAACTCAAAGAAAGGCTTAACTCAGAGAATTCTGAGTTTAAGAAGAAAATAAGTCATAAGGGGTAAAAATGCAATTTCACCAACACAATCTGCAAACAGGGTAACTTAGGGTCCAAACACAGTTCAAACAAATCAAATAAGAAGGAAAGTGGGATGATCTAATCCAACAAGGGCTACAACAATTCCAAGGAATTAAATGACATTCTGTAACCCTAAAACAAATCTTCTTCAATTCACGAGGTTCGAGGTAGGGTAAAAATCAACTAAGCCCTCTAAAATTTATATAAAAATAATCTCTAGGGTTTATAACCTTCAATTTGACCTTAGAAACCCATTTTGACCTACATTGAGAACCATGCCTAATTAATGATTTAATTTGGGTTTTTACGTAAATTGGCCAGTCAAACATGGTCTGACCTAGAAAAAAAATTCACCATTAAAATCCTTATGTCCAACTTAGTCATGTATAAAAACTTGAGCCTAAGAAGAGACCTCCTTGACCGACTTTGCAATTTGGTCCTCATCATTTACTTTTTGACCCTCAACTTTCAAATCCCTTGCATTTTGGCCCCTAATTTCATCTTCATTCTTTTCATTTTGGTCCCTCCTGCAAGTCTCTGCGTAGCACCATGCTCCGGCAACTTTGCGTGGAGCATGGCGCCGCGCAGGGTGAGGGGGGCGTCCTGCCAAGAGAACGCGGAGTTCCCTGCGATATCTGCTATCACAGGGACTCGGCCATGCCACCTGACGACGCCCGCACCTTTCGTGCAAACGCGCGGAAGGTATGGGTCTCGTCTCGGACCATACTCCGGCGAGGGACGCACGTCGCCAGCGTGCTTCCGCCCCTCCGCCACCGCCTTTATAAAGACCAGTGTCACCAGCCGGTTCTGGCAACTTGGTCTTGACGGAGAATACCTCATCCCTTCCTCTCTCCCCACTCCCACAGGAACCCACCAGCTCCGGCGGCTCCTCCTCCTTCTCTTCACTCTGCTGCAATACCAGCAGCAGAGTCACCTGCACATGATCTCCTCGCGTCGCACCGCACCAAGCGCGCGCCTCCCTGCCCTCTTCCTCGCCGCCTCTCTCTCCCTCTGGGTGTTTCTTCTCCGGCGACAGTCGGTACGGCTGCCTACTGCTCCGTCCCCCCTTCGTCCCTGTAGGTAAGTAACAGTTATTTCCCTTCCTCCCCTCTTTCTTTTCCCCAACTTGTTTTGCTTGATCGCCCTACGCCCACGCCTGACCACCTTCATCTTCCCCACCTCCAGCCACTCTCCGGCGAGTCGTTCCCGTCATCCCACAACCCCATACGACTCGCCAACTGCACCAAAAGCTCCACCTCACCTCACCAAACACCCTCCTCCCCTCCACTGCCATTCCACACCCCTGAACAAACCATTTTTCCGACTACAGTCTGACCTAGGGCTGCCGCCATACACCGCCTCACGCCTCGCCACCACCCGCACTAGCTTCGCCGCACTCCGGCGAAGCTCCCTTCATCTTCTGACTAGGTCGAGAGGCCGTATTCCTGCTTTCAGGTCACGCCCCCTTCGCCGCCATTGCTGGGAAGGTGAAGCTCCTTCACCTGTAGCTGCAGCTTCGATCTCGCCCAGGCGCTGATCCCAAGTTGTGCGGAGTGTCTCTGCGAAGACTCCCAGGTCTACAGCTGAGGCAAACCCCTCGCGAGTTGCTGTAATTGCCTGCAGCCTCCTTGCCTGCGGACGCCAGTCGGGAGGTGGGACTTTAGTCCCACCTCGGAAGTGCATGGCTCAGTTCCCGCACATAAATTGTAAAAGTGTTCGAGGCTATTCGCCTTCAAACATAGGGGTTAGGTCCCTCACGCACGTGCACGCCACGCGCTCGCCCTCTCCCGCGCTTACGCCCGGCAGATCTAGGCACGATCCGAATACCCGACACTGCGCACACCTCGCCCACCACCGCACGCCGGTGGGCCTGGTCCCGGGCGCAATACCCGTACCCGAATACCTGGCTTTGGGAGAGCGATCCTATGAGAGAAATCTGAGAAAGAGAGAGACGCGGGGAAGGGTAGGGGTAGGTTTTGCTCTGACCAGTTGTGTGAGTGTGCAGGAGCAGAAGAAGAAGCGGCGAAGGAAGAAAGGAAGGAGAAGAAGAGAAGCACTATAGCAGACCTACAGTTAAGTCGTCTGACCACTACATCAGACGACGGTTGAGTAGTGGCCAGAGGAGATAAAGCTGAGAAGAAGGAAGAAGAAAAGAAGAAGACTCTGCAGCTGAAGAGAAGAGAAGAAGACAGGACGAGCAGAAGAAGAAGACTTGGCCGCCAGAGAAAAAGAAATCAAAAGAAAGAGAAAGAAAGAAATAGGAAGAAAAGAGAAGAAAGAAGAACAGAAGAAGATAGGACAAGCAGAAGAAGAAGACGAACAGCTAGGAAGAAGAAGAAAGAAGAGGGAAGAAGACAAAAAGCACAAAAATAAGAAAGAAGAAGGCATAGTCGTGAGAGAAGAAGAGAAAAAGAAGAAGCCAAGACAAAAAAAATTCTCTCTCTCTCTCCCCCTCTCTCTCTCTTATTTTTGTAATCCAATAGAGAAACTTTGTACTTCTAGAATTCCAGTAGCTCCCTGAGTTCGACCTCGGGAAAACTATTTCCGAGTTAAAAAAATCTATTGTGATGACAACCGTAGCTGTCTTGTCTTATACTATAACGACTATACTATAATAAACACAAAGCAGCACCGCAGTTCGCCGTTTTCCAATTTGTCCATCTAGTGGTCGAAGGAAGTTGAGGAGTCCTGCTGAAGCTTCAGTTGGAGAAGGTTGGGGAAGGAGGAGAAGAGGAATTTTGGCCTGTAACTGAGATAAGGAGGACGGTGGAATCATCATTAGCTTGTATAGAGCTCATACACGAGCTCTAATTGGACCTTGGTTTGGAAGCAAAGAATCTCATGAATTCCATGGGTTCGCATGAGCTTTCTGCCTCGAATCAAAGTCTAAAATTACGTTCACATGAATCTCCAATGTGTGAACTCCAATTCCACCGAATTTGGTGGGATTTGGAGGTGATTTGATGAGGTTTCCTCTTGGTCAAAGTTAGTGTTTAGGTCGTTTGACCTAACAATGGCCGCAGGGACCTGTTTGTGAAGGAGATGAGAAAGTTGGGGGCCCATTACAATCAAATCGAAAGGTAGGGGTTTTAGTGAGAGAAATAAAGATCTTAAGGACTAAAATGCAAACTAGGCCAAGATGGACTTTGATTGGACCCAAATTTTTGTACTAACCTAATTTAGACCCAAAGAATCTGATGATAAAGTTGAATTTGAGTTTTATCATGCTTGACTAGGTAATTTTACAGAAGCCTAAATTAAGGTAAAATCCCGTCTGAAACTCTGTTCTAGGTCAAAATAGGTTCAAATAGTCAAACAAAGGGTACCAAATCTCTTAGAATATTTTTCTATTAATTTTAGGAGGTTTAGATAAATTTTATCCTGATCATAACCTTTTCAATTTAATTGGGTCTGAAATTAGGATTTTGTGTTTTGTTGTAATTCTCGAAATACGTGAAGCCCCGTTTTTATCTGTGTGGACCTAATCTTTGGACTTTAATGCTCAATTGACCTTTAATTAACCCCTGGGTGACCCTGTGGTTACTCTGTATTTGTGATGTGATGTTAAAATTGTAGAATTAACCATTTTTATTGTTTTCTTCTTAAAATGGATTTACGTGAAATTACTGTCCTCAGGCAATTATTTAGGAGCATTTGTCACTTAATTTCAATTAATTCAAGTTTGTTATGGCTAATGATAATGTTACCATCAATTACCCCTAGCTCTGGATGTTATAAGTGAATTTTTAAAGAACTTACAATTAACCAATGTTTAGAAAAGAGTTGGAAATAAACCAAGTATTCGTGCACGTGAACAAAATAAGTTTACAGGACAAAATGAAAGAAATCTAAGTCTCCAAAGTCTGAATTTATTATTCCAATTAATCTCTACAATCACCTAGGATTCTTTGTTAGTACACCCCAAGTTACTGCACATCACCTCCCAGTACATCTTAGGTTCATCGACCTTTTTACGTGACCTATGTAACGAGCCTTACATCTACAACTCTCAGACCAGTTAGCCTTAAGTGTCGAGTGATGAAGCACTCCAAAGGACTTGTTGGCTCGAGTCACGAAGGGTTACGAATCTCAAGGCATGTATTAAGTTTGTTTTAATGGTATTGAGTATTGGACTATGATTAGAATTAGGTTCTCCCTAATTCTTATTCTCTTACTTTTTTCTTCTCAATATATATACAATACCTCTCACTGAGAATGGTGTAAAGGAGAGGAATTTTCATGATGATTTTTTTCTTTTTCTACTACTTTTCTCATCATTTTTCATTTCTTTTTTTACATTTTTTTCTTCTTTTCGCTTCCTTTTTTCTAAAGAACCTAATTCTTCTTTTAAATCACACTCAACAAGTTAAGTATATTTAATCCAACTACCAAGGAGGTTGATGAGAGCTTCCCAAAAGTGGTTTAGAAATCCTCCTAAGTGAAGTGTAGAGAGAGAGTTAAGGTTTACAACTCTAAGAAACCAGACTCCTACAAACATTTGTGCCTACTAACATATCAGTGTGAATAGTGAATATACAAGAAACTTAGATTTCAAACTCTTCTAAACAAATGGTTGAAAGTAAATCCTATTTACTCTTCACTCTTCAACTCAATGCCAAGAAGTAACAAGGCTCAAATACCTGACATGTGTCAGAATCCTAAACCTTAATTGTCCTCAGTAATTAAGTCTAAGACCTAAAAAGCCACTTAGTTAAACCTAAGTCTACTTCCTAAGGTACTAACTCATGATTAAAGGAATATTTTCATCATCCTTCAAAAACAAAAACAAAAGCTAACTCAAAAACCTTTTCTATGTAAAATTAAAGATAATGCATGCAAAATTTGAATAAATTTTGAAAAGAATTCAACTAAATTTGAAAAACGCAAGTTTACACATGCACACCAAAGAACAAAAAATAGGTCAAGAAAGAAAGCGAAGAAAGCACATTTTCCTACCCCCAACTTAAATGACATTGCCTTCAATGACATGAAAATAATAAAAGAAAGGGGGTAATTAGATAGATACAACTTGGTGTAGTGAAACACTTGTGATGGTAAGCCAGCTAGCTAACCTAACCTACAAAACTAAAAATAGATTAAGCAACTTTATTTATTTACCAAATCCAAGGAAAGGTCAAGCGACCTTATTTATATACAAAATTAAACTTAAGAAAAGGAAGGTTTTTGGTTATCTATAGACCAAGAAAAAGAAAGCCACTATAAGAAAACTTGGCCCATGGATTCACCATGATTGAATCTTTTAACGTCAGATCCTCAAGATGTAAAAAAATCACAGGAAGTCATGCGAAGCTACTCTTCTCTCATGATGAAATCTCGATATAGTGACATGGATTAGCATCTTGAGATAACCCTACAAGGTCTAGCAAGCTACACGAGCTAACTTGAGTAATGCTAACTTGAGACTGTTTATGAGTAATAGCTAACATCGTAGGGAATAAGGTTTCATTGTGCTACACTTTATCCTTAAGAGGTAACTAATACTCGTATCGGGCTCCAAGTCACTATCTTACTAAAGTACAGATAAGTTGACTCAAAAGAAAAGAGTCCAACTAAAAAACCCAAAGTAGAGTATCACAATGTTACATATTACGACCTGAGTCCACACCCAAGTAGGAACTTGAGTCAATTTTGGCAAACACCCAAGAACTGGTCATCTATCACATACACATAGGATAATAAAGCATTCATAGCACATCACGTCACAAATATTATGAAACCACAGAAATAATCTAAACTAAAAATAAGATATTATTAGAACACTCATAGCCATCACAAGTATGGACACAAAATTGAAAGAAACTAATGACTACTAAAGAAACTAACAAGTCTTGCGGAAACGAGAAATAGAAGATAACATCACTGAAACTAAAACTATGACTACCAACTATGATGTTGTACTTGGATCGACACCGTTAATTGCTATAGCTGCAAAGTCCGATTGCACTCCTCTAGGACTTGAGTACAGAGTCCACAAAAGAAAAACATTAGTGAATGTTGCGTAGAGTAGCAAAACAACAGAAAAGAGAAAAACCTAAACAAGTATGAAGAAAAGAAAAAGGAAAGATGGATACCATCCTCACTTATTTTAATTTATCTTTTGTTTATTCTATTGCTTATGCCTTGCCACAAGTTCAGTCATTTATCTATTCAAATCAATTTCCTCGGAAGGAGAGAAGGAAATTTTGTTGCGATATCTTAGACGGTAGATTGCATACAACCCACCCCCTTGGTTGAGGGGATGACCCGTAGCCACTCTATCACCTAGTTAAGCACCCTAGGGTCCTAGCTAACAAGGTGAAGTGGTACAGACTATAATCCGTGCGATAAACATGCGGGGAGCTACCCTTCACTAGCACACAACCAGTCCACAGAGTATGAAAACAAAAGCCCAACCCCTCATAACAACAAACCGTACGCAACACCTCGCTACCCGATTGGCCGAACGGCCTGTCAAAGAGTCACAGAGAGGCTAGCTTACTTCCTGAGTCAGTCTCTGCCCCTAGCAAGTATAATCGGCCTCACCATTAATATCGAGCAGAGTATTGACTTTAAAGAAGTATCACGGATTTCCAGATTCAATAAACCATGTTTGCTATTTATCACAAAACGCATTGTCTGTTTCACAGCCATTTAATCGGTTCTTTTTTTTCTTTTAAACAAACTTTTTCACATCGTTTCCACTTGTACACCTTAATCCCAATCATTTATTCATCATCCATGCCTCTTATGGCAAGAGTATGCAGGCCATTTAAGTTATTGATGGAAGGCATAACATTTATCTTAAACCATAAACATTTTTTTGATAACTTTCCCATTAACACCAACTATTAGTCTAAAATAAGCATAACCTCACATTTAAATTCATTTATTCAATAAGAAATTCAAGTACCCATTGGATTCAAGAAATAAATAACTGGCTCTATACTCAACAAGAACATGACATTTCCTAACATAGACATGAATCACATTATAATACATTGAGATCCCTAAGGAAATTGAGACTACTCTACCTAGGTCGTCGGGGGATACAGTGACTTCATGCACATTCTGGATGTCTATCTAACATCAATATGGTAACAAGAAGTCAAAATGTAATTAATATGAACTCAATGGTAGAAATGTAATTTACCACTTCTGTTAAAAAATTGGATTTTACCATGTTAAAGTACGTCTCAACATGATTCCAATGACGGGTGACTCATTAAAATTGGGCTCTGTCACGACCCGCTCCCAGTTCCCTACAGGACCTGAGAATGGCTCGCCTCGACGAACCCCAAGACTCAGTCATCCAATGAGAAATAACCAAATACCATATTCATTCCATAACCACACGAGTAATGTAACTAAGAAGAAAATATAAAATTGATAGTAAAGAAAGAGAACGGCAACCGCAATAATATTACAAGCCATCAATGAGAAATACAGTACAAAACATAGCCATCACAATAGAAACTGGCACAAATATAACTGAATATAAATATGGCTACAGGTACTCACTATCACAAAACTTTATGTACGAGAAATAGAAGAAACTACAACTGGGTTCGACTGGGCCCAGCCCCTTCAGCAGCCGATGGCTCTGGCAGCTCGAATCCCTGACTTGAACAAGGTTGTAAAATCTGTGGTCAGCTAACACTAAGTAGAGTGGTGGTTAAATCATATAATTTAAGCAGGAAGCTAGCTAAACATTCATTTAGCGATTTACTAATTATCATCCATTTCCAATTATCATTTTTTTTCTGATCCGAGTACTCTAATCAGGTTCTATGACATTTCTCAATCTTCTTGTTCCCTAAGGGAACGATCTTGCTTGTAGTTTTCCCACGATATAGGATATACACGTGGCACTCTCCTAGTCGGGAGAGTCCCTCATGGTAGTCCTACACCTGGTCTACTACCCCGAGGTCACGGTCGCGACATAGCAGTGACTGCGTGATAAGTGCACGGGTAGCTACTCTGCATTGGCATGCGGTCAGTCGTTTCCACTAATGGGTACGCCCAAATGTACAGTACGGAATAGCACAGGGCCTTGCCCTCTCAGAACAGGGGCCTCGCCTCTCACAATCCGCATACCCTCGTCCGACTATCCCTGTTTGCCCAATGGGCTAACAAGAGTCGATGTAGGGTGGCTATACCTAACCGCAGGCCCCATGGGGCGACTAGCTCCCCCCTACACTAAGTAACTCACCTTGGTACTACATACGTGAGGGCCAAACAGGAGTCGACGTAGAGTGGCCAAACCCACCTCGGGTCTCAACCCAAGGGGTAGCAAGCTCCCGTCTACTCTAAAGGGATAGTTGCTCTTCTTGGTACCACATACACAAGGGCCAGCTCACTTCCCTTAACCAAGTCTGAACAGCAATCCGTAGGCGACATGTTCCCAAAACCATCAAGTTTTCCGCACTACCGTATTCTTGGTTTCTTTCTAAATTCCCCGTAAGGTTCGTACATGGACTTTCTTATTTCTGTATCTAATTTGTTGTACGTAGAACAGTCAACTCAAATTTCACCATCTATTATTCCGTACAAGCAGGCATTTCCATTTATGACGTAGTTCATTACAAGAAGTACAGGTAGCTCATGGTTTATTTCTTTTCAGGAAGCATCATGGTAACTTGATCATTCATGTATTTCTTCTAGCCCTAGTGTTCATTTCACAATTCTAAGGTTCGATCAAATATATTCTATAGCAGCATGCATTTATCTCTTTTCAATCCTATGGTTCATTCCACAACCTAGGTTCAATTAATTCTACGCATGCAATTTAATTATTAATTCTGAGTTTAATGTGAGAACCACTCTACCAGGGTAACAGAGTGAAATGGGGGCTCATACGGTAGCTCCCGACGTCTCCATAAATCCTGTATACTCGATGGACTGAAGACCTATGACATAGATTGATAGGTCAAATGAGCTCAAAATGGTATAGACAATGTATCACTACATAGAGAAACTCAAATGGAAACCAACGACATTTCATTTATGGAAAATCGACTCCGTTTGGGCCCTACATGAGCCCAAAAACACTAACCCTAATCAAAATCAGACGCTTGGGAAGAGTCCCAGACGTCTTAAATGAACTCAGGGACTCACCTTGGTCGAGGTGCCTTTTTTTGATGTCTGGAACTCCATGCAGATGTCTGGAGACACTTCCGGACGTCTAAAACTACCTCGGTCCTCGCACCAGCGCGCTTCCCAATCCTCTAACATACGCGCGCGCACAGTCAGAACTTTGGCAGGAATAATAATAAGGAAAATGCACTTTCATACATCTAATATTACCTTTGAACGTCTGACTTGACGTCTGGAGGTCACCTCGTACGTCTTATTCTGCGGAAAAATGATTTCACAGAACCATCTGCGAGCCTTTTCTCACCGCAGAAGCTGCAGCAACTGCAACACCTCCCTGTCTCCCTCACAGCGTTCCACCCTCCGACTCCCTCCCAGGCCCTCCTATCTCCTTTGCTCTCCGCTCTCTCCCTTGCTCTCGCTCAGCTGCGGTGGTGTGGGAACAAAATGGAGGAGGAGGGGGTTTATATGGATGGAGGAGGCATGGGGGAAGGAATGGGGGGCAGCATGGTGAGAGGTGAGGAGCTGCAGGGGATGGCGTCAGCGTGCGTGAGGGGTAAGGGGGGAGGAGAGGGTGTGCGTGGGTAGGGGAGTGGTGGTGGGGAAATTGCAGGGATGCCCCTATAATTTTCCTCTCCTCCTCACAAACCTCACAACAAAAACCTAGGAGGTTAAAAACTGCACAAAAACCCCTACAGATTTTGGAAGCGCCAAATAACCTTAGGAAAGGGTCATTTCAGGTTCCAAACGCCCTGAATCAATTAATTAAGAAGGGCCTGTCAAGGACCTAATGGCAATAACCAAAATTTAAAAATTTAAAGCTATAATTTTTAAAATCTTCAACAAAAACCTCCTCTCCTTCACACTTCTACTGTTCTTCACATTTTACTATTCACAGGCAAGGAAATGCATGCATGCAAAGTGTGCTTAGCCATGGTACCGGCCATGCCGGCCGCCACCGGCTCGGTTGACCATTGCCAATGCTTCGACGATGGTCCGGCAGCCCTCCTCTCGCTAACCAATCCCTCCTATTCCTCTCCTCTCTTCCTTCCACATTGATAGGTGCAACTTGGTTCCACACCCTACACACCTTCATCTCCACAACCACGCCAATTTCAAATGGCCACTGACAAGTGCAGCCACTCGACTCCTTGCAGTTCCCCATCTTCCTTCTCTCCTTCCTTCCTCTCCTCAATGTAAAAGCAACCCACAGACATCAACCATAAAGGAGAGAAGCAAGAGATTACCTTCACCGTCAATCTCGATCATCCACGTCCTCTTCCTCGGTCGATGTCAACATCCTTTTGTCAGTGTCAACTACACATCCTCCTCTGGTGCCTACTACAAGTCTTCCTCTGGTGTCAAATTCAAGGGTAGAAGAACAAAGGAAGATGAGAAGAGAAGGAACATTTCGACCTCCTACTTCCCTTGCTTTTCTCTCCCTCTCTCTCTCTTTTTTAATGTCACCATGGTGTACGGAAAGAAGGTTGTGGCTAGGGGAAAAAGTAGATTAGGTTTTGTTTCTCTGCTAGGGGAGATATTTATAAGAGAGGAGAGTGAGAGAAAAGGGATTAAATAAAAGGATAAGGTGTTTTTAAGGCATAACTTATAATTCTCGTATCTTCTCGAAGTCATATCAAATGGCTTTTGATTTTCCCAAAAATGGTCCCATTGGAAAGCTTTCAATGAGAGGATTCCAACGGTACCATTTATGACACCATCCTCACAAATTTTCTCTAGCATTGACCAAAGTCAACCAAAACCTGAAATTCCTTATTTTCAGGCTACTCTAACCCGATTTGCACCCAACAAATGTCAACGGGTTCAACTTGACATGTTTAATCTAGACTCAAGTTTGGGTTTGAATTTTGCGACATAACATTACACCTCCCACATCTCTCCACAATGCTAACAATCCCTACGATCCTGATAACACCTGAAACTTCTAGTGAACTCAGTGTGGATTATTGCAATGCTACTCTTCACACATGAGTCTAAGATTGCTAGCATTCACATTGTCATCTTTTAGTCTCTACCAAGTTGCTCTCAGATCTCAAGAATCAAACTTAGGATAGTTTAAATGCAATATTATGTGTAGGAATATAAGAATGAGGATGAGAATGTATTGGACTACCTCCAACGTGACTAAGTTTGATGCCTTCATCCGGGCAAAAGCTTAGTATAAACGAATGGTTAAGGTATTGGTCAGAGCTCCTAAGAGTAGGATAAGGAAATGATGTTCCAGAATAAGAGAGTAACATAAGATATTAGCTAATTGGTGATGGATACTAATGCTAAAAGGTCACCAATATAAGTAAATTACAAAATTAGAGTGTATTGTAGAATAAGACTTGGAAATGAGGATAGGAACAACCTGGTTAATTGTTGGTTTTGACATAACACTCAAGTTATTCGGATCATAAGGATCATTAAAACTTGAGGACAAAGAAAGATTAGGAAGGTGAATGACAATAGGAATCCCTAAGGTGACAACTAAAAATTTGATCATCAATCCAAGTATTCCACCCAATAACCTCAGGGGTTAGCCTAATGTTCTCCTTGAAGAAAATTAAATTCAAGAAATTTTTCAACCACTCATTGGGCAGAGAGTCCAAATCTCTTCTTTGCTTGAAGTAAGGTACTATATCCAACTTAGAGTCCTCAACCATATTATCTTCTTTTGAACCTTCAATCACTTAGTTTATTTCCTTAGATGTATATTCAATGTATTTACAACCATCAAACCCAGTGATTGTTACCTCAAGCAACATAGGATTCTTAAACATTTTAGAAGACTTATGTAATTTACCATCAGCATTAGTACGTAAGAAAGCCTTGAAATCTTCATAAGATATTACTTCAAGAATTTTCAAAAAGCGATCCTTATTACCCTCACATGATTGTCCCTTGAGGTCTTTATTTATCATCAATTCAAGTTGAATTACTTCATTCTCCAAAGATGATTCTCTTTCAATTTCCTCAATTTCTTTTTCATTTGTGAAAGAATGGTTGAACATCACATTGTCTTCATAACACAATGATTCTTGATTGCATTCTATGCAACCATCCTCACAAATTGATTTAGTATTAAGATTTTGTGAAGTGGCCCCATTTGAGTCACATTCTTCAAAAACTATTTCCATAGGTAATTCACAATTTTTCCAACTAATGGAGGTGTCTTCTTGATCATTTTTCTTGAGAGAATCTTCTTTGAAGTGTTAAGTATTATTTGTTCAATGGCTTCTTCAATATGGCCTACTTCTTTAATGTAGCCATCATTAAAATTCAACCTTTTTGAAGCCTTGAAAATGTCTAATTGCATTTTCTTATCACCAAAAGCTACTTCCATTATCCTCGATTCACAAACAACATTAACCTTAGTAGTTGATAGAAACGGTCTTCCTAGAATAATAGGAGCATTCTCCATAATTTTAGGGATTTCCACATCCAATACCAAGAAATCAACCAGGAAATACAAATCCTTAACCCTGACAATTACATCCTTAAGAATTCCTTTGGGTTTCTTAATTGATCTATCAACTAATTGGAGAGAAATAGAGGTGGGTTGGAGTTCCCTTACTCAAAATTTAAAAAAAATTGGAGTAGGAAAAAGATTAATTGAAACTCCTAAATCTAGTAGGGCTCTGTCAAAAGTAAGGTCTCCTATGATACAAGTAATCCAATGATTACCTGGGTCTTTGCTTTTAGTGGGCAAGTTTTGTTCGATAGCTGAACTTATTTGTTCAAATAAGATTATCATTTTAAGAGTTTTAACTTTAGCTTTTTGTTTTTGTGTACACAATTCCTTTAAAAATTTTGCATATAAAGGTATATGTTTAATAATATCAATTAAAGAAATGTTTATTTGAACTTGCTTAAAGAGTTCAAGTAATTCTTCATTATTAGCTAAAGTTTTCATTCTTGAATTCGTATCTTTTAGAGCATCAGGAAAGGGAATGTCAGAATATGTGAGACCAGGTTTGGTTTTTGAGTTCAGATTCTTAGAAGATTCTCCCATATTATCTTCTTCTTTAGAGTCACTCTCAACCAAGGGTCTCTCTTCAACGGTTCGTTATTAGTAATCCTACCACTCCTAAGTGTAACAGCATTTGCATTAGCTTGAGGGTTATTATTTCTATTTTGAGGTTGCTGCTATCTAGGAATGTTTGGGATAAGATTAATTGGAGGGTTTTGAGGTTGGTTCGTATTGAATCCAAGTGGAGGGTTTTGGTTAGGTAAATTCCCAAGGTTAGGTTCTAGTTAAGCAGATAGAACTCCAATGGATTGGTTATCTTTCCTCTAACTCCTTTCATCCCTAATTTCATTTATCAACTTTTGATTTTGATCCTTAAGCTCAATCATTTGTTGTTGATGAGTATTGAGAAGTTGGAAAATTAATTGTTGCATATCATCAATTTTCTTGCCAAACTCACTTCTAAGTGATTGAGAGTCTTGAGTAACGCTATTTTGGTTGTTGTTATTTGGGAAAGGGATTGGGTTGAATTTAGTTTGATTCATTTGGTTAGGTTCATACCCTTGATTCCTCCAAGAAAAATTATGGTGATTCTTCCAACCTGGGTTGTAGGTGATGGAATACGAGTTATTTTCCTTACTAAAGATACCTTGAAGAACTTGAGCATCTTCTAAGTATAGGAAGATGAAGGAGAGTCTAGGGAAGAAGTTTGGACATTAGAAGTATAAATGGGCATTTGGCTAGCAACAATAAAGGATTCTTGGTAAATAGGAGCAAAAGAGGGTTGGACTTCACATGCTTGGGATTTAAGGTTAGATTTTTTCACTAAAATATCAACCTTGTCTAACCTTTTATTAATCAATTCCCATTCTCTAGTGTTTTGTATCTCATGAATTCCTCCTTTAGAATTTGTCCTATCAAATGCATCCATTAAGGCATGATTAAGGGAGTTCTCACTCATATTCTCAAACAATTCATAAGCTTCATCTTCGCCCTTACTTAGGAAATTTCCTCCACAGGCAACATAAACATTATATCTTAGTTGTTTATTAAAGCCTTGGTAGAATATTTGAACTATCTGCCAATGAGGAATTCCATGATGTGGGCACTTCCTAAGAAGCTCCTTAAGTCTCTCCCAAGCATCATGGAGATGTTCACTAGGTTGTTGAGTGAAACTAGTAATTGCTCTTCTCATAGCATTAGCTTTACCTATAGGTACTTGAGGAATTTAGCTTGGAGTTCAACCCAGGTGTTTATAGGTTTCCATATATTTTGATACCAAAATTTAGCCTTATCTTTTAGCGAGAAGGGAAACAATCTCATCATTAGGGCATTCTCACTTAGATTTCTATTTCTCATAGTCTTGCTGATAGTCTCTAATTCATTTAAGTGTAGAAAAGGATTTTCATTGTCATGCCCATAAAAATGTGATAATAAGGCTATGGTGGTAAGTTTTATTTCAAAATCATCATTGACCTCGAGAATAGGAACAAAGGGTTTAGGGATTTGGCTTAAAAGATCATAGAATTTCTTTAAAGGTCTTTGTTGGTTAGCAGGTTGTAACATATAACACAATGCTCGTTAATCTTGTTGCATTTCCATAACTTCTTGTTGTAATTGCCACAGCCACTGATGTTGGATCTATTGGTTATCCATTTGGCTATTACAAGCCCTACAAGGTTCTTTAATTAAATGTTCTACAAACTCAAGAAATAATGCTCTACAACCTAGCATACACAAGAAAACACAATATAAACCAACAATTTGGTAAATTAAGAAGGTGAATTAATTAATCTTAATTTTATGCAGTGACAAAACAAGAAGTACAAAGTTATGTTTTTTTCCTTAATGACCTACAATGTGCCTAAAAAGACTACTGATGTTATATGGCTGCTCATGCCAATCACACACAAGTATGCAAACCACAAAAGAAAAATAACAAACATAAAGAAAACAAGTCCTTGAAACAAATAGTGAGATGATTTTTAGGATTTTGATTTTTATTTAGTTTTTTTTAATTTTCACTTTTTTATTAATTTTTTTAACAAAGAAAGTTACAACTTAATTCCTTTAGTTAAACTCTATGCACGTGAAAATGAAAGATGCATGAATAGGTATTTAAGCATGTTTAGAAGACGTAACTGGCTCCAGCACCCTACAATTTTAATGCAAATCATAGGAATTAAAAACTAACGGTAGTTATGCAATCCCTAGCATGATTTTCCTATGTAGGAAACTTTTAGAGTTTTCATGCAATTTTTATGTGAAAATTTTCTTTTTTTAATTTAAAGTACAAATAAATAAAATAAAATATAGCTAACCATTTAATTGAGCCAGCAAGAGATCATGTAAAGTTTACTTGGAAGAGAAGTGTGAATGTGGACGATCACTCAAATGAATGATCATGTAGAAAGATGAATGCAAGGCCAATGGTGTAAAATCTCTTGCAAAATGGTAACTAGTAAAGTTGGTGGATGCTAATGAGTATGAAGATACTTATAGAGCTAATAGAGCTTCAATTATGAGCAATTCAAATATCTATCAGGGTACTTAAGAGTTGAAATGACTTTTAAGAGCATAGGGTCAAGTTCCATGACCTTTTATTTGAGTTTATCTTGCTTTCCACTAAAAGTAACAAAGATCTCCTACAGTCTACATAGCTTTTCTATTAACTTCATGTCATAAGGAGTTCTCCCATATCTGCTCTACAATTTCCTTAGTTCTGTGAATTAATCTTGCAGCCACTTTCCATTTCACCCAACCTCCATTCAACAAATAGAGACAAATTTTCACCCATGAAAGGCCTCATATGGAGATGTATTGATACTGGCATGAAATTATTATTGTATGTGAACTCGATCAAAGGTAGATGATATTTCCAAGAGCCTTGCCGCTCCCAAATACATACTCAAAAAAGGTCCTCCAGTGTTTATATATAGTCCCCTCTGATTATCGAACATTCTAAAGGGGATTGGCCATGCTGAAGTGTAGTTTAGTCTCCAACAACTGGCAAAAACCTCCCCAGAGCAAGATGTGAAATAGGAGTCTCCATCACAAATAGTCTCCCAGGGGTTGCCATAAAGTATCACAATGTCTTTGATGTATAATTTTATCATCTATGACAAACCATATGTCACTTTGATAACCAAGAATCATGTCAACTTTGTCAACCTATCAATGATCACCTATATTGCATCATGTCTTTTCATGTCAGTGGCAATCTAATCATGAAATCCATAGAAATACTTTCTCACTTTCATTCTAGTATAGATACAATGATGGAATAAGATGACATATGACTTGTTTGAAACAAGAGGTGTCGGAATACTGAAGGGCATTAAGTGTTCTAAGATGGCTCTATTTGGAGCAATTGGTGCAAGCCTGAGGTCACAACCAATGACCGATACATGGAGATTGGAATTCCTCCATCTACCTTCTTTCATTTATTGTTAATTTATTTGATTTGCTTATCTTATTATATGAATACTTTAGTCATTAATTTATTCTATTTATGTATTAAGTAATTTATATTTCTCTTTTTTAACCATTATTGTTTTATTGTTATGTACTTGTGACTATGACTTTTAAATTCTATTAAATTTACTTGATTAGCATAACTCGAATCATTATAACAATCAAAGTATTGCGAGCCTAAAAGAGGCAATGCAACCAAAGAGGCAAGATCAAGACCCGAGCTAAAGTTTGGTAGGCAGACACATGTGGTAAGTTGGCCAACCCCTTTTAATTCCTAATATCATCTTGCCAAGATGGATGTTTAACTTTTGCAAGATTGTTGAAATGCTTATAGTGTATTGTACAGTGTTAATTTTTATTGAGTATAACGTGTGATACCATATGCATTATAGACAACATCTACTTTTATTGTAACTTTTTATATTTTTTATACTTTATCCATCAAGTATATTTTATTTATGAAATATCTATACACTTGTTATTAAGTCCAAGCATGGACCTCAAAAATGTAAACTCATCAATCAATGGGCTCGACAACGAACTCACTCAAACTGAAATGAGGCAAATTTAAATAAGATCTGTCGAGACATATATTAAGCTTGAATTCATCTATGCAACCTTTGTTCATTAAACTCGATATTTAGATAATCCTACCTTAAATGACACGACTCCCTTCGATTACAGTAAAGAAAGGAAGAGATAGGGGTTAGCCAACCAAAAAAGAAAAAAAAAAAAAAAAGAAAGGCCGTGGATACAAAAATTTGTAATGTAACATATTTTACATATAAGGATAATAAAAAATAAATAAATTTAAAAGAGAACATCACGTAACTTCTCTTTTTATAAATAAAAAGAGTAATATAAATTCCTACATACGGTAAGATTTATCACTGTTTAAAAAAATTATCAATATTTTTAAATTAATAATAAAATTATTTTATGTCAATACAAAATTTTTTCCACCACTGTAAAATATTAAAATTATTTTACATCAATATAAAATGAAATTACATCAGTATAAAATTATCTAAAATTATTTTACATAGATATAAAATAAGATTACATTGATATAAAATATCACTCTAAAATTATTTTTATACTAATGTAAAATAAAATTACATCTATATATTTTGATTCAAAATATAATGATAACTTTCATAGTTATTTTATATCAATGTAAAATGACGAAACCCGCAAACTTATATTTTTTTATATTAAATATAAATTCTCACACTAAAAATCACATTCATACTTTTTTTTTTTTTTTTTACCTTACAAAATGCATTAATTTAATGTTTTTATACATTTTTGGTAAAAGAAATAAAAAATAAAATAAATCCTGGAGGCCCCACCGGGTAAGCTTTCATTTGGATGTATGTATGGATCCGGATGCCGAGTAGGCCGGCGGAATCAACGTGGACACGAGGGCGCGTGTGGGAGGAGAAGGGCGAGCGGTGAGCAGAGAACTCGTGATACCCACATATGCATACAAAGAAAGAGTAGGCACGAGGTGGGGAGGGGAAAGGAGGTGTGGGGCCCACTCTCGTGGATGCTGTCGGAGACGTGTCAGTGGGAATTATATCTCACTGTCGAGCCACGTGACGCTCCGGTCGGGCGGTTCCTGGAACGGCCCTCCCCCACCCGCAATTGGCGCACCCAACCAAACCACACTCCACCTGTATGCATCAGGGCCTCCCCTCTCTCTCTCTCTCCACGTCATCTCCTCCTCCTCTCCTCAATCTCATCTCATCTCATCTCTCCTTCCCGCCTCTCCAATTCCATTTCCCTCCGTCTCGTGTTTCGTGGAAAAAAAAGACGCGAGGACATAAAAGGATGAACGCGGCTCGCTCGTGCTGAAATTTCATTGATTTTTCTTCCTTTGAAAATGCTGACATTGTTCACCTACGTGTATTTGTGTGGGTTCGTTTGGAGCACTTAACCCCCATGAGATAGGCTATTTCAGGATTGAGGTGAAAAATTTGAGCTTTTTTTAGTGGGAGCAGGGAAACATAGTATCGTAAATGTACGTTGCCACGCATAGATCTTCGCTTAGGTCAAAAAATCACTTTCTATGCGTAGATGAAGTGAAAAATTATTGTTTATCTCTAAAAAGGTAAAATATAATATTTTTATTTTTCACCTTTATATTTCAATTTTACACCTATGAAAAATTACGTTGGAATGTAAAATTTTGTTGGTCAAAATTGTAGATAAGCAACCTAGAACTTCACTTTTGAGAAAAGAAAATAATTTTTCACTTATGAAAAAGTAAAACACATTGATTTATTTTCATTTTCCACCGATGTAAAATTACTTGCGAATAAAAAATAGTTTCTTTTGAATCAAGTTGAGCGTTGGCAACCTATAACTTAATTTTTAGGTGAAGTGGAAAGTCATTTTTCATTGATGAAAAGGCAAAACACACCAGTGTATTTTGATAATCAACCGGTGTGTTTTGATTTTCCACTGATTGAAAATCAAAATACATCAGGTAAAAATCAAAATACAGCAGTTGAGAAAAAAACACACCAGGGTATTTTGATTTTTAATCGAATTTCACCTATGCAAAGTGGTTCTTCACATATGAAAAATAATTTTTCACTTGAAAAGTAATTTTATATGTTAACAACATATAACTTCACCCAAAACACACTTGTAGGTTGGCAATCTATAACTTCACTCAAAACATACCAGTAGAAAGCTAAAATACATCGATGTTGTTGATGCAAGGGCACCACGATCGTTGATTTTGATAATAACAAAACACTTTGTATTCAACATTTGCCCTGAGTTTTCAGAAATAAAGCAAATGGAAGCAAATATGAAAGAGCTCAAGCTCGCATCAATAGCAGATTAGAGGAGCTTGATGGAGGAAAAGAGAAGATAGAAGCATCGCTTAGAGCGAGAGTTTAAAGACAAAAAGAATAGGACTTAGTTTCATTTCATATTGTTGTACTTGGTTTTATAGGTCTTTCATTTGTTTTGCTCTTTATTTTTACTTACATACATGTTAAAGAGCCTAAAGGGTAGCACCTTATCCTAGGAGCACTATTCCTACACTAGGACACTTAGACAAACACTTAGGCATTTCATAAAAAAGTTAGAAAATCAAAATAAAAATCAAATAGTCCAATCACACGTCTGATAGTAACATTTAAATCATCTGATATATGACCTAGACGTCTAACTATCTAAGCTTCAAATTAACAACCCGTGCCTTTCCAGTTAGACGTCTTGTCTTAGTTCTAGACGTCTTAAAAGACATCTGATGCCATTACCAGACGTTTAATTAGAGGACCGTTGGCTTCTCACACCGTTATCTTTGAGGATTAACTATTGATGATAAAAATAGTATTATCAAATGTCCATAGACATAGCCAGACATCTAATAAATAGACGTTAGGCTAGTCCTAACCCAAATCTACTTTTGTAAGACGATTATAGTTGTTAGCTTCTCAGGAAATCCATTCCCGCAGAGAATCCTCTTTCCAGACGTCCAAACCTTATGTCAGAAGTCTGATCTGTTGTCTAACCAATAAACTCTAAAACCCTATTTGCATTTGATCAAAACAAGAACAAATCCGCCTATTAGACGTCTTATTATAGCACATCAGACATCCACCTAGATCCCTGTTTCGATCCAATAAGATCAGGGACTCTAACCCTTTAGAGAAGACGTCCAAACTGGATATCAAACTGGATATTAAACGTCTGATAACTCTGTCAGAGCCATAATGACCCTGATTTCATTAGGATTTTGGCTCAATCTCTTGAGCCTTGTTCCCAACTATTACAAGAGGCTTCTAAAGCCTTCTAAACCTTTCTTAAGACCTCTATAAATAGAGAAGCACCCTTCCTAAGCCAAGACACACTTAAGTAATACGCTTCCACGATCTTTGTGTCTTAGAGAAGGAATCATCAAGAAAGAAAATCTTGCTCTCCAAGTTCTGCATTGCACATTAGAGAGCATTGTCTTAGCTTTACACCTACTCTCCCGTGTTCGCATATTTGAGAACGTCTGAGTTCTTTGCGTGATTCACGCACACCGACTTCCATCTTAGGGAAGTACCTTTTGCCTATAGGAGCTAGTTAGATTTCTATTTGTTTGGGCTCTATAGGATAATTTGTAATTCGATTGTTGTTGTGTGGTTGGGTATTCATGTAGTGAATTGTCGTCTCCATCACGAGACAAAATACTCCTCGTGAAGAGGAGGGGTTTGAGGTACACTACCCTCCGTTCAAAATAGCATAGTTGTAAGAAGTTGAACTACTATCGTTTAAGTAGTTCGATTAGTAGATTTGATCAACTCGGTCGATCAAGAAATCCTAAGCTAAGAAGTCTAGGTGGTGATTTTTACTCGAGTTTGGACTTTCACCTAAAAATCCTTAGTGTCTCTATGAGATTGTTTTTTGTGTGATTATTTTTTTCCGTATTATTTTCGTATCACACACATCTCACCCCCCTTAATCCGAAATTACATATGTGTTTTGTAAGTGAAAACACACAAATGTAGCTTACATTAAGTGAAGGCGTGTGTTGCAACACGCATATCTTTGCTTTTTTTTACTTTTTTTTTTTAATCACCTATCTTGAACAATTTTATCCTATAATGTGTCTCTTGTATAAAATTATCTCTTACCTATTTAAAGTAAAAATACATCATTTATCTCTTCTTCTAAATATTAAATTTAAGATAAATCAAGAAAAACTTTCTTCACTTAACTTTAATGCAACCAAACACCAAATGAGAACTTTCCCACCTTTATCCTTAGTGCACCTGACTCATCCTCCATTTTATCCCCACTTTCAAACAAGCCCTATACGTAAATCATTTACCACGTTACAAAGTTTTTTCTTGTTTAAAAATTTACATTGTGAGATTATACTAAACATGTTTACAATTGTCATTCAAGCTTCTATAAATCAATGTTTTTGCATTTTCCTTAGGCTAATCATCGTAAAATATTTCCTTTTGATAAAAAGTTTGTTAAATTTTGCATCCTTAACAAGTCACCCAAGCAATGTAAGGATTACATTATTTTCAATTTTTTCATCTAAATAAAAATTAGATTATTTCTAGTACATGAATTGAATCCCTTAATATCAATAGGTAACACAATCAGCTGGATCAAATAAATCTAATGTGTCTTGACTCAAAGATCTAAACAATTTATAGGATTTGATGACACATCAAAAAACTATTGTATCTAATTTGATCATTTATTTTCAATCTAAGTTGGGATGGAAACCTTCTCTAGAGGTGGACACCTAATTGATGTTCTTGAATGGGGATCCAAAACTGTCATGAGAGTTAGCTCAAGGAGTTGACCTAATGACATAAAAGATAACAAAAGTCCATCTTTAACGCTATCATAGAGAAGGCGTATCCTTAGACTTGAAATATATATGTGTCTCTGTTCTCGAACACATGCATTTGGTAGACCAAGGTAGATACACCCATCATGATATTGATACTAGAAAGTTAATGCATATGGAAGAGAACAACAGACGCATGATCTCTCGAAAGAATCACACGAATCTACTTCATAGATGTATGTAGTAGATTGATGGAAGGAGCTTGCTCTAAGCATATTGGGAAAGATCAATTCTGCATGTAGTCACGAACTCCTGATTAGACTCAAGCATAAAATAGAAGAAGACAATCCTTCGAAAAAGAAGTTAGTCTAAGTTCTCATCCCAATGACATAAAGTGATGTTAGAACTTAATAATATAACCTATGAACAGATGATAGTTATTTAATGGAAATAGACCCCAGGATTAATGTTATTCTCTAATGTGAAGGATCCCTAAGTATTTGGAATACCTAATGGTGACCTAGTACCATAATTTATGAATCTTAAACACTTTATTACCGGCATAATGAAACCAATAATAATTTTGGTGGATTTCACATCACAAAGAAGTCAAATGTTATTTAAAGAGTTAAATAATATTTGGTTTAACATTTAATTAGGCCTAAGTTGTTGGATCTTGATCCAAAGGATTTGGATGACAATTAAATGTGCTTTAGGTACTATGATCCTCAGATCTGCTAACATGAGACATCACTCAACCTGTAGATTACCTATACCTATACTCCCATTCAAATCACACGATACATCCGCAAAATAAAATTAAATAGAGGCGAGATAGAGAAGAAGGAAACTAGAATAAAACCACCCACAATACCAACATATAGCATCAATCACCACATCAAACCACTATATTATTTATATACAAGTAGCCCAAGCAAGTTTATGTTGTTACGTGAGTTAAGTGGTTACATGCTTTCAATGGGCCACATTCACAACAAGAACAAAAGGAGGCTTGTCATCAGAAGCGATAAAAAAAGGGAATGGCTATCTGCTTGCCAACAAAAAGAAACCAAAGGCGGTCAATCCACTACCACCATTACGCCACCCTCCATTATCCAGCAGGTCCACTAGGTCCATATGGCTCCAATGAGCTCCTTTATGCACATGCAGAGTAGCTCCTCATGTCCCCTACTCGTGAAGATGGCCTCCTCCTCCGTAGGCAACGATAAGAGGATCTTAGCTAGCTTCAAGCACTCCCACAACAGTTGGGCATGTCGCTGTATCGCCCTAATCCATAGTTGTCGCGACCCCACTCCCAGCTCCCTATAGGACCCAAGAACGGCTTGCCTCGAGGAACCCCAAGACCCAGTCGTCCAGCGAGAAAGAACCGAATGCCATAATCATTCCACAACCACACGAGTAATGTAACTAAGCAGAAAAATATGTGACTGAAAATAAAGGAAAGGAAACAACAAACCACTAGCATCTCACATTATACAGCAGAAAGTATGAATACAAGCATAGCCATCACAATGGAAACTGATACAGATATAACAAAATATAACTATGAGCTACATGTACTCACTACTACAAAATACTCTGTAAAAGAAGCAGAAGGAAGCTACAACTGGGCTCGACTGAGCTTTGCGCCTTCAGCAGCCGGTGGCTCTGGTTGCTCAAATCCCTGACCTGAACAAGGTTATAAAATCTGTGGTCAGCTAATGCTGAGTAGAGTGGTAGTTAAATCATATAATTTAAACAGGTAGCTAACTAAACATGCATTTAACAGTTTATTTATTATCATCCTATTCCGATTCATCTGATTCCAATTATCGTTTTTCTGATCCGAGTATTCTAATCAGGTTCCATAACATTTCTCAATCTTCTTATTCCCTAAGGGAAACAATCTTGCTTACAGTTTTCCCGCAATGGAGGATGTACACATGACACTCTTCTGGCCGGAAGAGTCCCCCTGTGGTAGTCCTACACCCGATCTACTACCCCAAGGTCACAATCGTGACATAGCAGTGACTACGGCAAATGTGATAAGCGCACGGGTAGCTACCCCGCACTGGCACGCGATCAGTCATTTCCGCTAATGGGTACGGCCAAACGTACAGCACGGAATAGCACAAGGTCTCGCCCTCTCAGAACAGGGGTCTCGCCCCTCACAGTCTACGTACCCTCGTCCGACTATCTCGATTTGCCCAACAAGCTAACAAGAATCGATGTAGGGTGGCTAGTCCTAACCCCGGGTCCCATGGGGTGGCTAGCTCCCTCCCTACACTAAGTAGCTCACCTTGGTACCACGTACACAAGGGCCAAACTGGAGTTGACATAGAGTGGCCAAACCCACCCTGGGTCTCAACCAAAGGGGCAGCAAGCTCCCCTCTACTCAAAGGGGATAGTTTCTCTCCTCGGTACTACGTACACGAGGGCCAGCTTACTTCCCTTAACCAAGTTCGAACAGCCGCCCGTAGGCGACATGTTCCAAAACCCTCAGGTTTTCTATACTACCTTATCCCTGATTTCTTTCTACATTCCCCATAGGGTTCGTACATGGACTTTCTTATTTCCATATCTGGTTTGTTGTACATAGAACAAGTAACTCGAATTTCACCATTAATTATTTAGTATAAGCAGGCGTGACGTAGCTCGTTACAGGCAACTCATGGTTTGTTTCTTTCCAGGAACCAATTTAATCATTCATTAAATGTACATTCATTTCTTTCAGCCCTAGGGTTCATTTCACAATCCTAGGGTTTGATTCTATAGCAGCATGCATTTACCGCTTCTTAGTCCTAAGGTTCAGTTCACAACCTAGGTTCAATTAATTCTATGCATGCAATTATTAATTCCGAGATTACTGTAAAACCACTCTATCAGGATAACTGGGAGATGTGGGGGCACAATCAACAGAGCTTGCAATCCCCGCAGGTTCCGTGAACACCACGAACGACCTACCACATTGACTCATATGTCAAAATGAGCTCAAAACTGTATGAACATTATATCAATGCATAGGGAAACTTGAAAGGAAACCAACGACGTTTCGTTTGCGGAAAATTGACTCCGTTTGGGCCCTGAACGGGCCCAAAAACACTAACTCTGATCAAAATCAGACGTCTTAAACGATCTCAGGGACTCACCTTGCTCGGAACGCCTTTTCTGGACGTCTGGAACTCTGCGTAGACATTTGAGGGTGTCTTCAGACGTCTAAAGACCCTTCCGAACGTTTGAATCTACCTTGGTTTTCCCACTGGAGCGCTTCCCAATCCTCTGACATATGCACGCGCATGGTCAGACTTTTGGCAGAAAAATAAACAAAATATGTGCTATCAGACGTCTGAGAATTACCTATGGACGTCCGACCGGACATCTAGAGGTCACTTCGAACGTCTGATTCTGCAGAAAAATGACTCCACAAAACCGTTTGCGAGCCTTTTTTCCCCGCTGTAGAAGTCGTAAAAGCTGTAGCACCGCCTCACCCTCGCAAGTCCTCAGCTCTTGTCACCGAACTCATCTGCTCTCTGCTCTCCCTCTCCTCCTCTTGCTCGGCTGCAGATGTGGGGACAAAGGGAGGAGGAGGGGTATATAAAGATGGAGGAGGCATGGGGGACGATATGGGGGAGGAGAGGGTGTCATAGTGGGGTGTGTGACGTGCGTAGGGGTGAGGGGGGAGGTGAGGGCACGTGGGTAGGGTGATGGTGGTGGGGAAAATTGCAGGGATGCCCCTGTAATTTTGCTTTTCCCCTTTAAAACCCCAAAGTAAAACCTAAGGGGTTTAAAACTACACCAAAAATCCCTACGAATTCTGGAAACGCCAAACGACCCTAGGAAAAGGTCATTTCAACATAACAAACTTAAAGCAAGTTTCGTCCCCGAAACTTGAGCTGGCTAGAGTGCGGAAACAAAGTAAATGTGCATAACAAACTTAAAGAGGATCAAAGTAGGTCAGAAGCGAAGTACTATCAAAAAGCTCTAGGTACTGTGCTCGCATAGCCGCCTCAGGCTCCCAAGTGGCCTCCTCATACCGCTGGCTTCTCCACAAGATTTTCACTAAGGGTACCTCTAGTAAAACGGTTTTCGCTTTCGAATAATATGATTAAGATGATTTGTCGTTTTAGTATCAAACAGGTGGAAAATCGCTTAAAAAAATAATTAAAATAAACCACTCGAGAGAGTGGGTCGTATCCACAGGGAGGCAATGACCTATTTAAACTCACAATTAGGTAGAAATCGAGTTCCCTGAAATATTCATCAAATCAAACAATGCATATGTAGCTCTGAATGTAAATCTTAAATTTATGGAGAAGTCAAGGGTTGTTTACATAATTTTCACATAAGAAAATTATCCATGTGCAAGGGTATGCCATGTAATTTTCACTTGCATGCATACCATAATGTAATTCAAAATTAAATGTAATGCACATAAAGATGAATCAATAAGGCTTAACAATTACCTAGAAGAATAATCATAAAGTTGTAAATTCACCACAATTTAATTAATCTGAAAAATCAAGAAAATAATTCTTGACAGTGGCAATTTCTGTAAATAATAATACACACTAAAATAGAGGATTATACCTCTCTCCTCCTCACGCATGGGAGAGAGGCTCATTCGAGGAGCTACTCTTAGAAAAGGTCGACCGGAGCGAGGCCTTCGCGGTGGTGGCGGCGGCTTGTCACGAGATGGCCTGGGCTGGTTGGACGGAGGAGAGAAGCAACGGCGGCGGCTATCACTGCTGCTCTTGTGCGTGGGAATGAGGCTGCTGAAGGGCGTTGGAGTACGTGCGCTAAGTGCAGGCGGAGCAACTGGAGGACGCGTGGCGAGTGCTGCGGGCAGAGGTGCAGCAAGGGAGGCATAGGTGAAGGTGCAAACGCACACAGGGAGGCGCGTGCAGGCTGGAAGTGGGGCGCGCTTTGGGTGCGGGCGAAGCAGCTGGAGGGTGCGCAGGCAGAGGTGCAGGAGGGCGTGTGCTGAGCTGCTGGTGGGTGGTGCCTACGCTTGGTGCGTGCTGCAGGAGGTGCCTGCGCTTGATGAGGGACGTGCGCGAGGATGGTGCCGGTGGTTGAGAAGCTGATGAAGAAGAAGCACGATGATGCAGGGACTCTTATTGGTGGTGTGGGTTGTCACACCACATGCCCACGATGGTGGAGTCGCGCTGCCGCAGTTGAGGCCGGTGGTGAGGAGCGGACGAGAAACTAGGTTCTCTGCACAGTGAGGAAAGGGGTGGTGGCCTGCTCTAAACGGCAGCCATTCCTCCTCCTTTGTAGCCGTCTGCATGGATTTGAATGGAGAGGTGGGAGTAGATCCACATTCTCCGCTCGTCCTTGAATGCAGGTTTTAGTGCGGGCAGCTAGTGGCGTTAGAGCGGCAAATTCCTGCAGAGAAGAGAAAATGAATAATAATAAAAATATTGGTTTATTTATGCTCAAACCGTCAATAAAATGTTAATGCATATAATGTAACCTAAAGACTAATGCATGTTATTCTAATGCATGCTAAATAATTTATATATGTAATACATACAAGCAAATATATATAAACTAACTTATGTATCTCTTAATACATGCTATGTATACACTAATATCAATCTAATTCCTAGGCACTTAAGTAACTAAATAGCCCACAAATATGGGCTCATCAACCTCCTTCCGCCTCAGTCTCCGGATGCTCTATCTAGTATTTATACAAGCCTCTCGGGATAGGTCAAGTCGTCTCCCACCGCAATGTTCTCATGGCTCAGAACATGGCTAGCATCGGTGATGTACTTCTTGAGGTTGGACACGTGGAACACGTCGCGTACTCCAAAGAGCTGAGGAGGAAGAGCAAGCCGGTAAGCAACGAGTCCTACCTACTCCAAGACCTCAAAAGGTCCCACGAATCTCGATGCAAGCTTCCCTCTCACCCCAAACCGCTACAAGCCCTTCATGGGCGAAACACGGAGGAAGACGTGATCCCAAACCTCAAACTATACCTCTCTACGCTTTAGATCAGCGTAGCTCTTCTGCCTACTCCTGACAATACGGAGTCATCTGTGGATCTGCTCGATCACCTCCTGACTCTGGCGTATCAACCTGGGACCAACCTCCCACTTGGTCCCCACCTAACCCAGCTCAAGGGAGCAGTATACCTCCTCCCATACAGAACCTCATACGGTGCCATGCCGATGCTTGAGTGGTAGCTGTTGTTGTATACGAACTCTGCCAGGGGTAAATGCTCCTCCCAAGAGCCTCTCCAATCCACCACACAAGCATGTAGGAGGTCCTCAAGGGTTTGAATGGTGCACTCCGATTGTCCATCAGTTTGGGAGTGATAGGCCGTACTGAACCTCGAACGAGTCCCCAAAACCCACTGAAATTCCGCCTAGAACTAGGAAGTGAAACGAGTGTCTCTATCTGAAATAATCTCGCGAGGAACTCTGTAAAGGCGTACTACATCTCAGATGTAGTGCTCTGCCAACTGTGATGGTCCAAAAGAGACTTGGATCAGCAGAAACCGTGTCGTCTTCGTCAATCTGTCCACTATCACCCATACTGCATCGTGTCCCCGCTGTGTCACAGGTAATCCCACTACCAGGTTCATAGTGACACTCTCCCACTTCCACTTTGGCATGGGAAGTGGCTGCAACAGCTCCACAGGCCTCTGTTGCTCGGCCTTCACCTGCTGGCATACTAGACAATGCTGAACAAATCTACCAATATCCCGCTTCATGCCCCTCCACCAAAAATCGCATCGTAGGTCGTAGTACATCTTTGTGTTCTCAGGATGTATGGTGAATCTGGACCCATGTGCCTCAGTCAGGAGCTCCCTCAATAGCTCCTTGTCTCTAGGAACGCACAAGCGTCCCCTCATACGCAGGACCCCGTCAGTGGACGAGAACTCTCCTGGGTTCCCTGTCAATACCCAGTCTCGTAGTGTCTATAGGTATGGATCCGTCATATGTCTAGTGACGATACGTCTATTAGCTCTGGTCGTGCCTGCCTCGCCACTGTTGCTGCCCCACAGTATCCCCGTGACTCCTGGGGTCACCAACTGCCCACCTCCTCCATGATTCTCCAACTCTGTGCCTGTAGACTAGCCAAGTGGGTGGGCACCTTCCAGCTCAAAGCGTCAGCCACCACATTGGCCTTCCTTGGATGGTAAGAGATGCTGTAATCGTAGTCCTTCAGGAGCTCCAACCAACGTCTCTGTCCCATGTTGAGCTCCTTCTGGTCAAACAGATATCTAAGGCTCTTATGATCAGTGAAGATCTCGAACATCTCTCCGTACAGATAGTGCCTCCATGTCTTCAACGCGAAGACCACTGCTGCCAACTCCAAGTCATGGATGGGGTAGTTATGCTCGTGGGGCTTTAGTTGCCACGAAGCGTAAGCGACAACGTGGCCCCGTTGCATGAGCACACCCCCCAATCCCTGCAACGAGGAGTTGGTGTAGACCATGAATCCTCCACTGCTGTCTGGGATGGTGAGTACAGGAGTTGAGGTTAGCCTCTATTTTAGCTCCTGGAAGCATGACTCACACTCGTCTGTCCAGGTGAAGGGCACGTTCTTCCATGTCAATTGGGTCATAGGATGTGCGATCTATGAGAAACCTCGGATAAATCGCCTGTAGTACCCTGCCAGCCCCAGAAAACTACATATTTCTGCCACTATACGCGGCCTCTCCCACCTGAGTACAGCCTCAACCTTGGCTGGATCCACAGCCAGCCCGTCTCCAGAGATCACATGGCCCAAGGTAACTTGTCTCAACCAGAACTCGCACTTGCTGTATTTGGCTTATAGCTTGTGTCGTCTCAAAGTGTCCAGGACCATGCGGAGATGCTACCCATGTTGTGTCTGATCTGTTAGTGGCACAAGAAGGGGGGTTGAATTGTGCAAACAAAAATTCAAAACAATCGCAACAACACACAAGTATTTAGAGAGGAAAACCTTGCAGGAAAAACCTCTACCTAGATCTCTCAAACTAGGATTTTGCCCCTACCTAAGTAGGAATTACTAACAAGTAATATTACACCTCTTCCTGGACAAATCCCAAGAAGAGTTTTTCCCCTCAACTAAGAGGAAACGAGAAACCCGCAAACTGGGTACCCAAATAAACTATTAGAAAGCAATATAAAACTATAAGCCTTTAAAAAGAATAAGAATACTCCCTTATCAAACCTTTAAGCAATTGGGAGATTGGCTCTCAAAAGAACAGCAGCACAAAGAAGCAAGAAAGCAAAAAAGAGCACAACAAGATCAAGAGCTTTGTATACTTCCTTTGTATATGCTTTTGTGTGTATGTAAAATCATAAGTCAACCTATATGGGAGTATATATTGGTATAGGAGGTCAGATATAGTCGTTGGAGTTTGAATTGAATTGAGCAAGAACGGCTATAAAGCATTAACTCAAATTCTTTTCATATCAGACGTCCGAAGAATAATGACAAACGTTTGAAAAGACTATTTCAAATGTTTGAGATTAAAACAGTACGTCTATCAAGTCTCCAGAAAAAATCAAGTGGTTCCTAGACAAAATACAGGGACATCTGAAAAAAGAAATAGACATCTGATCATAAAGGTTCAAATGTTTGATTATTAAATGAGACATTTGAAAAGATATCAGGAAAAGAATGCTCATTACTGGAATGAGATTAGACCCAAATAGGGATCTAGACAAATATGGTCAGTCGTCTTAAAAGAGACCATAAGACATCTGAAACAAATTAAGGACATCTGAAGGCCTTCAACGTTCAAAACATTAAAGTGAAATAGAAGCACTTTAATTGGGGTCAAAGTGAACGTTGGGAGAAAATGAACGTTGGAGGGATATGGACATCTGAAGATAGAGTCCAACGTCTAAATGACTTGAAAAAAAATGACCGTTGCTCAAAAACTCAAGATGTCTTCTAAAAATCAAGGAGGCATCCGAAACACTAAAATAAACGTCTGATCTAGGTAGTAGACATCTGAAAAAATCAAATGACAAAAGGTTCAAGATCCGGTTAAGAGAATAGGTTCTCGA
Organism: Thalassia testudinum; assembly: GCA_037157565.1. Classification (NCBI taxonomy): domain Eukaryota; kingdom Viridiplantae; phylum Streptophyta; class Magnoliopsida; order Alismatales; family Hydrocharitaceae; genus Thalassia; species Thalassia testudinum. Next base: position 5,298,978 of record JAZHRO010000040.1, on the reverse strand, counting down.
TGAGATCCTGGACATCTGGAAAGATAATTAGACATCTTAAAATTCATCTTCAAAAGTCTGGAAGAAAAGAAAGATGTATGAAAAATCCGACAGAATTAGAAGAAAAGCTAAAGACATCCTAAGGAAATCTAAGGATAATTAAAGGCTATTACACTCTAATAAAATAAACTAAATAAGAAATAAAACGAAGCTTTTGCCCTTCCTTTTCCTTGATTGTTTTCGTTAAACCCTTCCTGGATCATGTTAGTATCTTCCAAGCATCCTTTTCCATGATCCTTTTATTTAAACCCTTCCTACATCATGTTAGTCTCTTCCAAGAAATAACTTATTTGTCATTATCAAAAAATACAATAATATCAACATGATCCCGGGAGTAAATGAGTACATCATCAATGAATACTACCACGAACTGATCTGGGTACGGCTGGAAGACGCAGTTCATCAAGTCCATGAAGGCGGCAGGGGCGTTAATCAGCCCAAACAGCATGACCAGGAACTCGTAGTGACCAGACCGTGTGCGGAAAGCTGTCTTGGAGATGTCGGTCTCCCTGATCCTCAACTGATAGCCTGACCTCAGATCTATCTTGGAAAATACTGTGGCGTCTCTTAGCTGATCGAAGAGATCATCGATGCGAAGCAGTAGGTACTTGTTCTTGACGGTGACCTGGTTTAACTATCCATAGTCAACGCACAGCCGAAGGGTACCGTCCTTCTTCTTCAAAAATAGGACAAGGGCTCCCTATGGGGATGCACTGGGTCTCACAAAGCCCTTCTCCAATAGATCCTGTAACTAAGACTTGAGCTCTCGCAGCTCAAGTGGAGCCATCCTGTACGGTGCGGTAGAGATGGAGCAAGTCCCCGGTACTAGTGAGATCTCAAACTCGATCTCACGCTTAGGTGGCTGTCCTGGCAGCTCCTCTAGAAAGATGTCAGAGTACTCATGGACCACTGGGATACTCTGTAAGTCGGCAACGGGGCTGGGCTCTATTATGACACAAGCTAGGAAACCCTCACTCCCCTAGCTCAATAGCTTCGCTGCCCGAAGTGCGGAGATGCACCTGAATCCTCCGTCTACTGGCTGGCCGTGGAATTCAAAAGGAGGCAACTCTAGTATGGAGAAGATGATCTTCCTCCCAAAGTAGTCTACTAGGGCATGATAAGCAACCAGCCAATTCATCCCTAGGATCACATCGAAATTCTCCATTGAGATCACAATCAGGTCAATCAAAAGACTGTGTCCCCCTATAGCGACCTCACAATCAGGAAAAACCTTCTCGGCGACAAATACCTGCTAGTAGCTAGGCGGGGGTCAGCTGCAGTCAGCTAGTCCCTGTCTGGGGCCCCCAAAGGTCTCTGGTGAACCCACAGCATGGGACGACTCCCCCGCAGGTGCCGGGTGCCTCCTCTCCCGGTGGCCCTATGAGTGCTCCTACTGGTCAAGCCTCTTCCGTCCTCCCCTGTCAACGTCTCGCACAGACGGGTTGGTCTCTTCATAAGTCATGGCTGCCTCGACCACGCGAGAGAAGGTAGGCAACTTTAGGGGTTTCACATACCCCCGGATAGCAGGCCAAAGGCCCTCTGTGAACCTCCATAGGCGCTCCTTCTCAGTAGACGCAACTGTCGGGTGAAGCGCGACAACTCCAGGAAACGCATGCGATACGTGCTAATCGTCATCGTCCCCCGGCGGAGAGTGTGGAACTCCTACCTCCTTTGCTCTTGCCAGGTCTGTGGGAAGTACTGCTCACATAAAAGTGCCACAAATCAGTCCCACACTAGTTCTCCCTCCTCCTGTCCTCTGACCGCCCTCCACCACCAATGGGCTATACTCTCCAACTGGTATGTGACAAAGGTAGAGGATGGAGTGTGTCGAAAATCTTCTCCATCTGCTCTAGCCAGTCCTCTGCCTCAGACGGGCTCTCATCCCCCTTGAAGGAGGGGAGCTTCATCTTCTGGAACTGGCCGAAAAGCTCGTGGTGGAGCCGCAACGGGGGAACAAGTGTGACTCCAAGCAAGGAGGACTCCTGCCCCGAAGTGTCTGAAGGAGGTGGGGGTGGTGGAGGATCACCCCCTCCCCCTCCAGCCCGTCCAACGCCATGGCAGCTCGCCTGCCTCAAGGATGACTCCATATCCCCAGGGGGAGGTGGCTGAGAAGGAGGTTGCTGGAGCTCATCCCGTACTATATCTCAGATCAACTGGGTGAGATCCTGGGCCTGGATGCCCGGGAGGAGGGGTGGGTCGACTGGTGCCTCAAGGCCGGCACGTCTGCCCCTACGACCTCGCCCACGGCCACAACTACGTCCGCGGCCAGCTATAAGGGCTCCCTAATGAGGCATCTCTACTACACGAAGATCAAAAGACAAGGACTGAACTGTCAGGGATACATAATCAGAGAGAAATAAGACTCAGAAGTGACAATCAAGAAAAATATGTTATGATGGCTATCTTAGCTACATGTACAAGTGTGGTTACTTCCAGATCATTTAGTTCATTTCTCGGGACAACTTTGCTCTGATACCATCTTGTCGCGACTCACTCCCATCTCCCTACAGGACCCGAGAACAGCTCATCTTAAGGAACCCCATGACCTAGTCGTCCAGCGAGAAAAAATCGAATGCCATAATCATTCCACAACCACACGAGTAATGCAACTAAGCAGAAAAATATGTAACTAAAAATAAAGGAAAGGAAACATCAAACCGCTAGCATCTCACATTATACAACGGAAAGTATGAATACAAGCATAACCATCACAACGGAAACTGATACAGATATAAAAAAATATAACTATGAGCTACAGGTACACACTACTACAAAATACTATGTAAAAGAAACAGAAGGAAGCAACAGTTGGGCTCAACTAGGCCCAACGCCCTCAGCAACCGGTGGCTCTGGCTACTCAAATTCTTGACTTGAATAAGGTTATAAAATCTGTGATCAACTAATGCTGAGTAGAGTGGTGGTTAAATCATATAATTTAAACAGACAACTAACTAAACATGCATTTAACAGTTTATTTATTATCATCCGATTCTGATTCATCCGATTCCAATTATCATTTTTCTGATCCGAGTATTCTAATCAGGTTCCATAACATTTCTCAATCTTCTTGTTCCCTAAGGGAAACGATCTTGCTTGCAGTTTTGCTGTGATGCAGGATGTACACGTGACACTCTTTTGGCCGGAAGAGTCCCCCTGTGGTAGTCTTACACCCGGTCTACTACCCCGAGGTCACGGTCACAATGTAGTGGTGATTATGACACACGTGATAAGCGCACAGGTAGCTACCTGACGCGCTCTGGATGCATTTGTATAAATTGGTTGTTGTAGCTCGCGTTTGCTACATCGATTTTAAATAAAAAATCGAGCATGAGTCCGAGTGTCGAACACAGGGAGGTGTGAAATCGACTTTTTCCGTCACTTGGTTGTCACAGAAATGGCGGGTTTTGCTTGCGAGAAAATGCGGGAGAAAAGCGAGTAAGAGAGAGTGAAAAAGAGAGAGAGTAGGGTTAGAGTTCTTTTTGGCACAGCATTCGTGTAAAGCAGGATGAGAAAAACTCAAGAAAAAGCGAGACAATAACTAGATAGAGAACATCATCATTTAACATGCGACCTCAGTTTTACAATTACAACACTAGATAAATGCTTAAGCACAAGTAAAGTAAAGCTAAGCTAGAGAGAGAGAGAGAGAGAAAGAGAAGACGGCGAGGTGGCCACGGCGGTGGAGGAGGGCTCCATCGGTGGCTCGTCGGCTTCAACTATCACAAAAGGTGCTAAGGATGGCTAGGAGTAGGATAGGAGGCTTGCAAGTGTAATCAATGCTTTACATGGGTAGTTGGAAGGGGTTTATATAGGAAGAAGGGCTTTCCAAATGAAGTAGGGGCTTTAGCGACGTTCGGGACGTCGCTAAACCCATGCCAAAATCGTCGGTGTAGCCCCTTGCCTGCAGGTCCCTTGCACGCATGTTCTTCCTCTTCTCAGTGATCCGTGTGCGGCCGCTGAGGACCATCCGATTGCAGATCAGAAGGTCAAGATCGCGTGCTAAGCGCGCTTCAGATCGCGCCTCACGAGCGCTATGCACGCGGGTCTCGCATTAGCGTTCGCGATCATGTCGCGTCTCCTACTTCTGTGCCGTTTGATCGTAGATGAACAGCCGTAATTGAACGCACATCAGATCGCGTGGATTTGGGATGCAGCGGGAGTTTCGAACTTGCCCCCTCAGTGCGAGGTCGAGGCACCGACCACTGAGCTGCGAAGGTGGATTATTGCGAAGAGGAGGCGGGTGCACGGGCGTGTCGACTGTTGGATGGGCAGTGCGAGATCTGTTCTTAGCCATTCGATCGTAGATCAAAAGGCTGAGATTCATCCTGCGGTGATGGAAGAGGTGGGGCGGTGGCCTGGATGCGCCGATCAGGCGCCATGTGGTGCGTTGTGGACTGTTGATCATCAAATCAACGGTCAGAACTTCTCAGGCAAGTTGCAGGAGCTCCGGATGTCAGATTTGGTCGATTTTGAGTCCATTAGACTCCGTTCGTCGTTCTGAATCCATCTGTGTGGTCCGATTGTTCATCTGAGGCCTGTTTTGACATGATCTTATACAAATGGCCGTTAACACTGATTTATAAGCAATCTCAATGTGCGATGCATGTAATGCTCCCATGCCCATTTATGATGTGATATTTGTGTATGTTACCCTTAAGATAAACACTGATTGGAAGAATTATCACCATAAAATGTAGCGTTATTGTACCCCCATGCTTACTCCTTGCTAGTCCGTAGTAAGGTTCATCCTATCCATTATTATCAGTCAGAAATCAGGAATTGATTACTTAGACATTTTGTTACTTGTCAACAGGAGGAAATATACAAAGATCCTGATCTACAGAGACTAAACAGCGTCCGAATGTCTGCCAAAATGTAAATCGCCCGAATCCTTGCTTTAAGGCATATATATATTTTTTTCTTTTTCATCTTTTCTCATTTTTTGGTTTTGTGGAGTTGAGAGTGTTTTGGTAACTTTTTACGGCTACCTAACCCACCCAAAACTTGAAAAAGACTCTAAGTACTAAGCATCTTGGTGTGAAGATCGTGATAGACTTACTCACTGGTAATTCCGATGGACTTCGGGTTTCTACACCCCTAGGTGACCGGAAAATGAAGTGTTTTGCCTGAAAGTGTATCTGTTTGATTGGTAGCTTTCTCCCTACTTTTATTTTATTTGGGGTCAACACAAGGATTTTTCCCAATCTGTGTGTATCTCCCTGGATTGCTATACTTCTCTGCTTCTTCCTTAAGTGTTTGGATCTTTTTGTACATTTTAGTGAGCTGGACTTTGGACAACCGACCAATCAGCTGTTACCCATGATCACTTGCCAGCCATACTCATGAGGTGAAGTGTGGCTTATTTTGTTCTTTTTTCTTTTTTTCCCTTTTTTTTTTTAGTAGGTGACTTCCCTGATCTCAAATTTACCTAGAGGCAGTAAGAGGAAAGTGGTCCTGTGGCTGGGCTCTGGACAACCGGCCAATGGGTCGTTACCCACGACAACTTGCTAGCTATACCACCCTAGAAGGTTCATTAGCTATCCAATTTTTGTCAGAATCTCCAAGGAGTAAGTCAGTGCAAAAGTGTGTGCAAATGTTTAGACTAAAAGTCCCTCCGAGTTGGAGGGTGGGTTGATAAGTCGTATACTTATCACCCTATTTTATTGATGGATAAATTAAGGTTATAAGAATTCGAAGCTAAATCAATATTTTAACGAACACCAGAGCTGATTAAGCCTGAAGGCCTAAAAAGTCTAAGTGTTCAAGTTCTTTTCGTATTATTTCCCACTGTTGACAAGTTCCTAATGGCTAAGTTTTTCTTCCTAAATTCATCATTTCTTTTAATTTATTTTATTCATACTGATAAAATGAACTCAGGACATGCAAATTACCACCCTCCCATGCTTAAGTTGGACAATGTCCTCATTGACAAATAAATTGATGCAATGGGGTTTCAGAAAGAAATCACCTATGTAATGTAGTATACCTGATTAGCCTGAATCTTCTAGGTTGCCTCCCAAGAAGCGCTGAGTTTAACGGCTCTAGCTGGGCGAAGCTTTGTGTCAACCCTCAATGAGGGTGACAACCTCCTTTAGGGGAACCTGGGCAAGGAAGTGCTTCAATCTCTAACCATTTACCGTGAAAGTGTGCCAAGTGTTCGGATCTGCAATTTCAACAACCCCATTGGAAAAGGGTTTGATCACCCAATATGATCCTGCCCACTTGGATCTGAGCTTCCTGGGAAAGAGTTTGAGTCGAGCGTCAAAAAACCAGACTTGCTAGTTGGGCTCGAAGGTCTTTCTATGGATGAGTCGGTCGTGGACGGCTTTCATCTTTTCCTTGTAAAGCCAACTATTCTCAAAGGCGTCCCGACAAATTTCCTTAAGCTCGAAGAGTTGGAGCTTCCTCTGTGCACCGGATAATTGAGAATCCATGATACATTGCTTAACGGCCTAGTAAGCCTGGTGTTCCAACTCGACAGGAAGGTGGCATGCTTTGCCAAAGACCAGGCGATAAGGCGACATGCCTATCAAGGCCTTGAAAGTGGTCCTGTACGCCTACATGGCATCATCCAATCATGTCGACCAATCCTTCCTATCAGGTCTCACGGTCTTTTGCAGAATATTCTTGATCTACCTGTTGGAGACCTCAGTCTACCTATTAGTTTGCGGGTGATATGGGGTGGCAATGCGGTGAGTAAACCCAAATTTTCTGAGTAGGGCACGGAACTGGGCTTGGATAAAGTGACTTCCACCATCACTGATCATGGCCTTCGATATTCCAAATCGAGAAAAGATGTTTTGCTTAACAAAGTCCACGATAGCCTTATTATCGCATCGACGGGTGGCAATGGCTTCAATCCATTTTGAGACATAGTCTATTGACACTAAGATGTACTCAAAGCCATTGGATGGTGGGAAGGGGCCCATGAAATTGATCCCCCAAACGTTGAAGATCTCAACAATCAAAATGGGCTAGAGGGGCATCATGTCTTTTCTGGTCATGGTCCCCAAAGTCTGGGAGAGCAAGTCTTAGCAAAGTTGTGTGCATCCTTGAATAAGGAAGGCCAATAAAATTCAGACTGCAAAACCTTTGCAAATGTCTTCTTCCCCGAAAAGTGGCCACCACAAGTTTGGTCATGACAAAAGGAGAGCACACTTTGAACTTCTTCGTTCGGAATACACCTCCTGATAATTTGGTTGGCATAGAGGCGAAACAGCATGGGATCATCCCAGAAATAATGTTTGGCTTCAGCCAAGAACTTATCCTGTTGCTGTCTGGACCAGCTGTGCGGGGTCTGTCCTACTACCACATAGTTGATGAAGTAGACATACCAGGGTAGTTTCCTTTCATGCACAGGCATAATTTATTCATCAAGAAAGGTATCAGTCAAGGGCAAGGTGGGCCCAATGTGGTTCGGGTGGAGTCTGGACAGGTGATCAACCACAACATTCTTAGACCCGGCTTTGTCACGAATTTCCAGGTCAAATTCTTGCAAGAGCAGGATCCATCTGATGAGCCTGGGTTTAGCGTCTTTCTTAGCCAACAAATGCCAGATGGACAAGTGGTCCATATAGATGATCACATGGGATCCCTGAAGATAAGATCGGAACTTTTCGAGTCCAAAAACTTCGGCGAGTAGTTCTTTCTCTGTGACTTTATAATTCCGTTGGGCCTCGTCCAACATCTTGCTCGTGTAGTAGATCACCACGAGCTTCTTGTCTTGTCTCTGTCCCAGGACTGCGTCGATGGCAAAGTCTGATGCATCACACATGATATCAAAATCCTGGGACCAGTCTGGGGGCTGCAACACAGGTGCGATGGAGACTGATTCCCTGAAAGTGTGGTAAGCCTGGATATAATCAGGTGTCATGTGGAAGAGGGCGTCATTGGCCAAAAGGTCGATCAAGAGTTTCGAGAGCTTGGAGAAGTCCTTAATGATCCTTCTATAGAAGCCAACATGTCCAAGGAACGAGCGGACTTGCCGGATCGAGCTAGGTGGGGGAAGTTTGGAAATCAAATCAACTTTAGCTTGATCCACCTCAATGCCCCTATGCGATACGATGTGACCAAGGACAATTCCTTCTTGAACCATGAAATGGCTCTTTTTCTAGCTTAACACCAGATTAACCTCGATACATCGTTTCAAGATTTTCTCCAAGTTGCTCAGACAATGGTCGAATAAGTTCCCAAATACTGAGAAATCATCCATAAAGACCTCCAGCTATTCACCTACCATCTCTAAAAAGATGGCTAGCATGCAACGCTGAAAGATAGCGGGTGCGTTGCATAACCTGAATGGCATACGACGGAATGCGAACGTGCCATACAGGCAAGTGAATGTGGTCTTCTCTTGATCTTCAGGAGCAATTGCGACTCTAGTTGTATCCTGAATATCCATCCAGGAAGCAAAAATATTTTTGCCCTGCAAATCGCTCAAGAATCTGGTCAATGAATGGCAGGGGAAATGATCTTTCTTAATCGCTTCATTGAGATTCCTATAATCAATGCACACCCGCCATGCAGTGGTGGTGCAGGTGGGGATGGATTCACCATGCTCATTGGTGACAACAGTGAGCTGGGCTTTCTTGGGGACCACTTGAGTGGGACTCACCCAGGGGCTATCAGAGATTGGGTAAATGATGTCAGCGTCAAGCCACTTGATAATTTCCTTCTTGACGACCTCCCGCATATTTGAGTTTAATCATCTCTGCATCTGACGGGAAGGTCGAGCCCCATCTTCCAGGTAAATCTTGTGGGTGCAATAAGTGGGGCTAATTCCTCTCAAATCTAAGATAGTCCATCCAATGGTGGTCCGATGTTCTGATAGGGTCGCGGTCAACCTGAGTTCCTGATCCTTGGATAGGTGGGCGTTGATAATCACCGAGAAGGTCTGGTCAGGTCCAAGGAAGACGTACTTCAGGTTTTCAGGTAGAGGCTTTAGCTTGGGTGTGGGTGGAACAACACTTGACGGATAGGGGAAAGGTGGGAGTTGATTAGCATCAATCTCCTCGAACAGTGGTTGCTGATGGTAATCAGCTTTACAAAGGTCAGCGTGCACAAACGAGGATGGGTCAGAACAGTCATCACAGGGTTGGGTCTGATGGTCAACTAAGGAACTATGGGTAAGGCATTCCTCAACCAGAGGTTCCACAGGATCGTGCTCCTCAATCTAATCGCAATCAAAAAACTTGCTCGCCCTGAAGATATCCAACTGCATCTTTCTGTCTCCGAAGGCAATTTCCATGCATCCCAAGTCACAATCGATGTTTGCCTTATTCGTAGCTAAGAAAGGTCTGCCTAGGATGATGGGTGTGTTCTATAGCTATTCAAGGACTTCCATGTCGAGCACCAAGAAGTCGACCGGGAAATAGAAGTCCTTGACCCGAACAATCACATCCTCGACAACCCCCTTCGGGGTCTTCATGAATCTATCAGCCAACTGGATGGTCACAGGTGTCGGCATCAACTCTCTAAATCCAAATTGGTGATACAGGGTTGTCGAGATCAGATTGATTAAAGCACCTAAGTCCAGGAGCGCCCTATCAAACGTCATGTCCCTGATATTACATGATATCAAGGGTGCTCCTGGGTCAATTCATTTGAGCAGAAGGTTGCTAGAGATCACAGAACTGGCTTGCTCTGAGAGCACAACCTTCCTAGGTGCTTGGGGTCGTGGCTTACGCTTCGGTGTATAAGCGTCCTTTAAGAACTTAGCATAAGCTAGGATGTGCTTGACAGCCTTGAGGAGTGGGATATTAATCTAAACCTGCTTGAAGATTTCCAAAAACTCCTCATTTTCCACAATAACTTTCTTCTTCTTTATCTTTTCCAAGGCCTCGGGATATGGTGTCTGAATGTGAATAGGATCCGTTTCCAGGTCCTTGGGTCTTTCCTGCTTGTCTTCGGAGTCGGGTATTTCAGGGGATGAAGTCTCAGGAGGAGTCAGCCATTTGGGCTCCTGGGTTTTAGTGCCGCTTCTCAAGGTCACTGCATTTGCAAAGGCATTGGGACCATGGGTTGATCCTTGAGAAGAAGAGGAAGAAGAAGCACTGAACCAAGGGGGTGTTTGTGGGGCTGGCTGGTCCATGTGGGCCTGCCGGGGATTGCCTTGGAACCCTTGCGAATTGGGGCCTCTGTTAATCACGTTTCATGGGTGAAACGTTGTGCTCAAGAGATAACCGGGTTTTATTGTTATAGCGTTGTAGTATAGCCAGTTATTGACATCATTTCAAATATATAAATTTTTTACTCGGAAAATAAAAGAGTTCCCGAGGTCGAACTCAGGGAGCAAGTTATATTCTAGAGATATACATGTTCTATTACAAAAATAAAGAAAGAGAGAGAGAGAGAGGGGGAGAGAGATGAAAGTTTGAGTTCTTCTTCTTTTCTTCTCTTTGTCTCTCTCTCTTTTTAGCTTTTGTTCTTCCTGTTCTTCCTCTGTGTTTATCTCCTTGTGGTCCTCTTCTTCTTCTGTTGTTCTTCCTTGTTCTTTTGTTCTTCAGATCTCCTTCTTTCTTCTTTTCTTTTTCCTGTCAGGACGTCGTCTCTCCTTCTTTCTTCTTTTCTTTTTCCTGTCAGGACGTCGTCTCTCCTTCTTTCTTCTTTTCCCTTCAGGACGTCGTCTGATTTTCCAATCAGACGACTTAAACCGCTTGTTGCTACAGTGTCTCCCTTAGCTTTCTTCTTCTTCCGCGGTCCTTCTTCTTCACCTATGCCTGCACACTTCAGAGTTTACGTCAGAGGGCAAAACCTACTCTACCCTCCCCCCCCCCGTCTCTCTCTCACAGAATCCGCTCATAGGATAGCTCTCCCAGAGCTGCCGGGTAGCCGGGTACGGGTCGCGCCCGGGTCCAGGCCCACCGGCGTGCGTGGTGGGCGAGGAGTGCAGGTCAGTCTAAGTCGGGTCGGGTCAGATCCGCGGGGCGTGAGCGCGGACGAGACCGGGTAACCAGGCGGGTGAAGGGGACCTCACCCCGTGTGCTGAGGCAGTAAGCCTCCAGCACTTTTTCGCTTTATACCGCTGTGCCTCTTCAGAGTTTTCCGAGGTGGGACTAAATGTCCCACCCTAATTGAGCGCCCGCAGCGGAGAAAGCAGCGGGCGATCGCGGCTTCACGCGAGGCCTTCGCCCCAGCTGCGAGCCTGATGCTTTGTCGAAATGCCTCGCAAGGCCTGGGAGTCGAATCTGGGCGTGGCACGCCTGCAGCTGCAGGCGGAAGCAGCTCCTTCTGCACGGCAATGGCGGCGGAGGTCGGGTGACCTGTTCACAGCAAAACGGCCTCTCGGCCTAATCAGAAGGTGCCGGGAGCTTCGCCAGAGTGCGGCGAAGCTCGTGTGGGTGGTGGCGAGGCGTGGGGCGGCGTGCAAGGGCTGCCCTAGGTCGGACTGTGGGTCGGAGGATGGGTTTGTTCGGTGGGGTTGCAGAGGGTGATGTGGGGGAAGTGGAAGGGCGGGGGTTGATCAGGGTGAGGAGGCGGAGGTTCTGCGGTGGTCGGCGAGCCGTGTGGGTTGCTGGGGTGATGGGGGGGTCTCGCCGGAGTTTGGCCGGAGACGAAGGGGGTGACGGTGGACAGGAGCGGTCGAGGGTTTAATCAAATAAAAGACAGTGAGGAAAAGAAAGAGGGGGAGATGGGGAGGAGTTCTGACCTAGCTACGGAGACGAAAGGGACCGGAGCTGGGCGACAGTCGTATCGACTGTCGCCGGAGAAGAAGATGCCCAGGGGAAGGGGCGGCGGCGAGCAGAGAGCCAGAGAGGAGCCAGCTGGGTGCGGCGTGGCGCGGGAAGAGCAGGGGAAGAAGTCTCTGCTGCTGGTATTGCGGCAGAGCGAAGAGAAGGAGGAGGAGGAACCGCCGGAGCTGGTGGGCGTCTGCCGGAGTTAGAGGAGAGGAAAGTTGGGGGTTTTCTCCGTCAGATCCGAGCTGGGAAGAACGGTGGAGCGACGGGGGTATTTATAGGGACCGAATCAGGGAGGAAGGCGGAGGGAGACGACGTGTCTCCCTCGCCGGAGGACGCCGGAGATGGAAACCCATACCGTCCGTGCGTTCGCACGGCCGGTATGGTGGGTTACAGCGACCAGGGGGTGTCCCTGCGACGGCTGACGACGCAGGGCACCCCCGGTTTACTTGCCAGGCTCTCCCCCTCACCCTGCGCGGCGCCATGCTCCGCGCAAGGTCGCCGGAGCATGGTGCTGGCAGGTTTTGCAGGGGGGACCTGAACGCAAAGAACGAAGGAGAGTTAGGGGCCAAAATGCGAGGGTTCAAAAGTTGAGGGTCAAAAAGTAAATATATGAGGACCAAAGTGTAAAGTTGGTCAAGGAGGTTTCTTCTTAGGCTCAAGTTTTTATACATGATTAATTAGGACCTAAGGAATCTGATGGTGAATTTCATTTCTATATTAAACCTTGTTTGACCGATCAATTTATGCGAAAACCTAAATTAAGTTATTAATTGGGCATGGTTCTCAATGTAGGTCAAAATGGGTTCTGAAGGCCAAATTGAAGGTTCTAAACCCTAGAGATTATTTTTCTATGAATTTTAGAGGGTTTATTATATTTTTACTTTACCTCGAACCTCGTGAATTGAAGTGGGTTGTTTTAGGGTTACAGATTATCATTTAGTTCCTTCGAATTGCTGTAGCCCTTGCTAGATCATCTCATCCCACTTTTATTCTTATTAAGTTGCTTTGACCTATGTTTGGGTCCTGAATTACCCTGTATGCAGATTATACTGGTAAAATTGCATTTTTACCCCTTATGACTTGTTTTCTCCTTAAACTCAGAATTCTCTGAGTTAAGCCTTTCCTTGAGTTATGTAGGAGCTTTTATCCTTTGTATTAGGTCAAAATGAGCTAGTTATGGCTCATGATGAGGTTCTCATCATACCCCCATGCCTAGCTTTTGCTAGTCCCTTAGCAAAAACTTAAGGTTTCAACCCTTGTTCTAGACCATGAAGTTTTTAATAGTTTTAGATAAGTGCCTTTTTTATTTGAGCATAGATTAGGTTAGAATGCTGACCATAGGCCTAAAAGGTACTCTAGTACCAATCAAGATCCAAATCTGTCTAGCCTTAGCCTCAGTCTTTAGCAAAGGTTTTCAAGGTCCACAAGAACTAACCTAAGGTTTATTGGACTTTGTGGTTAAAGCACCCGTGCTTGAAATGATTTTAGCCCTGGCTCAGTTCGCAGTGCGTTTTGTACGAGAGAGATAGAAAGTTTTTCTGTTTGGAGAGTTTTCTCTCTCTTTTTCTTTTTAGTTCTAGCCTAGGATTGGCTTTTCAACATGGTCTGTATCAGATTCCTTGCTCCCATCATCAATCCTCAAGGGTTCCTGGCGATCGATGCTTCGAGATAGCACCGCCCATGGCAACCCCCGGAACCCTGGCTATTGAGATTTCGAGATAATCCCATCCATGGTGTTCCGTGGCCGAATCCAGACCCTGGCAATTGACACTTCGAGATAATGCCATCCATGGAATCTGAACCAGCAGAGTGCTTACATGCCCCCAGTAGGATATGTAAATATCCTAAGAGACAAGCACCGAGGAGATGATATTTTGTTACGCATCTTCGAGGGGATTTCCCGCCTCTCCGCGCTGGGAACTCGTCCAAATCAACTTGTGTTGATCGGCCGCTCCTATTCTAGGTGTTCTTTTCAGAATTTTGCGACGCTTCTGCGTGATTCTGAATTTTACGCTTACTGAACCAGGCTGTGTGTGAGGTTAGGGTGCTTAGGTTACTGAGTCCCGTAAACCAAAAATTAGTTAACGAGGCCAAATACTCCCTAAGCCTTAGACCTAATACTTCAGCTTTTCATTTTCCTCAACCTCTTGAGGAGTGTCCAGATCTTAATGGGTACTAAGAGTCTATTCAAGAATGCCTAAGGTTTGCATTCTTACTAATCTCATTGTGCACTTTTCAATTATTTTCTTGAATGAGGTCTAGAACTTAGGTTAATTCCTTAGTTCCTTACTAATGACTATCACCTTTTCTCATAATTTTGTGCTCATTTTTCATTTTGTTTCTTTTCTCCTTCTCCTTCACAAAATTTCCTTCTCCTCTTTTCCTCTTATTCTTTTTCGCAAATTTTTTTTTTAATTTTTATGGTATTTTTGGCATATGTAAATTTTTTGTTTGAAACCTTTTCTTACAAGTTTTTGCACTTTCATACCCCCCATGCCTAAGATTTGCAAAGTCCTCATTGTAACCTAGGGGTTTTTATTCAACTAAGTTCATACATTAGGATAGCTGTTTTGATGAGTGAATGGGTCGGGGTGACTGTTGCGGACGATTTCTAATCTCAGATGCAAGCACCTGAGGTGGAGTCGGCTGTCTTAAAGTGTGAACTTCAAGTGCAAAAAGGTGTCAGAACAAGTTTCAGGTTTTCAAAGAGAATGACGGGCTGCCTCCCGTTAAGCGCTGAGTTTTAATGCCTTCAGCCAAGCGGGAAATGCGATGGAGAGGGGATGGTCAAATCAGCGGAGTTTTGTAAGACAAGCACCTTGATTAAGAGCCTGGTTGGTCCAACCAGGTGCTTGTTCAGATCAACAGGCTGATGATGCAGCCCAAACCCAATCAATCTGGTGGGTTGATAGATGTGGATAAAAAGGTGTGGAACCCACCATAAACTATGAAGCTCAGATGGATGTGGAAGTGTAAACGCAGGGTTTGGCTGAGTCGAATCAGCCTGGTCAGAGTAGGGACCCGTAGAATAATCAATGAATGACGCGGAAACCCTACGGGGGTGATCAGAGAATGATAGAGCATGGTATGTAGTCTGATCAATGTTCGAAACCCGATGTGGAAATGCAATCGGCTCGGTGAGAGGTGAATCTGAATAGAAATTGAGTCCGGTTGCGGGTCAGGGTTTGGGAGAGGTTTTGATCCGTTCTGTGTGTGCGGACAAGGTGGCCATTGTGTACGAGGGCTCTTCTAGAAACAGATGACAGGTGGTTTTCTGTAGAGAGTCCTCTGGGTAACTATCAAATGCCGGAAGAGTGTCTGTAGGATGAAAGGAATCGGATTCGAGAAAAAATTTGGATTCTGGGTTACAATCACTCTTGGCATTTTCTGTTTTTGGTTCCTGAGGATCGAAAAGGAATGATTCTGTGTTATCAGTGATCTCGGGAATCAGGACCTCAGAGTCGGAGTCAGAGTCATGAGAACTGAGGTCGTAGATAGGCCTGGCGTGTTCAGGAAGGAAAGTCTCTCCGCAATTATAGTCAGATCTGAAATTGTCAGAGAGTTGGCGAAATTGAGATTCATGATCATGAATTCCACCACAGCAAAAATCATCAGCAGTAGCCTGACTGGGTTCTAGCCTATATGTCAATTCTGGGTTAAAAAAAATGTTCTGGCTAGGCTCACATTCCAAACTGGTAGGAGAGACCCAATTGAAACCCCACTCATCCAACTCCTCGATTTCTGTATCGTAAATTGGTATATCTTCTGAAAAATCAATCAAATTTCCTGAGGATGTTGGAGAAGGACATTCATCAAATAGAGGCCCAGAATCACGTTCTTCTTTAGAAATTTTATCTTTCTCATATGGGGCCTCATAATCTTCCCAATAAGTTTCAGATCTTGATTCTAGGTTTAGGATGTGGGTAGGATTACTAGAATCGAAGTCCGAATGACCTTCGAGGGTTACCTTATCAAAACAAGGGGCGGAATTTATACCCTCCAGAGGTTCAATTCTAATCTTGTTATTGCAGGAGTCTTGGAGTTCTAAGCTTGGTGATTTATGGCCTAGGGTTGGCTCAGCATTGTGTTCTCCTGCAACTTCCCAACCTATTTTAATGCTACTTCTATTTGGGTTGGGAGTCGACAACCACCTTGTGCCTCAGTCCCGAGGTCTGGGAAACTGGATTGATTTTTAGTACTGTTCCAAGATGACTCATCCTCTATTTCTGGTGTATACGGGTATTTTTGGTTGATAGTTTTTTCTAAAAGTCTCATCATCTCTACCCGTTTTTCAAGAGCATCTTGGTTTTGTTCCCAAAGTACAGGATTTGTCAAGCATTGAAGGTATTCAGATTTGTGTAATTTGTCTATCTCAATGTATCCTGTCATGAGCATATCTCGGGTTGATCCTTTTGAAATTTCAGTCAATAGGATTTGGGCACAGTTCATGATGAAAGCTGTGGTTGTTGGGACATCAACCTGAATGTTTTCTACTGGTGTTGAGGGTTTGATTTCATAGATTTCAAGGGCATCCTCAATCATCTTATCTTTCATGGATCTCATATATTCAGGTTTTTTGAATGGTAGTCTTGCTAGGTAATTAGGCTGCATAATTGGATCAGGTGGTGGAATCAAGATATAGAATCAAAGTTTGAATCAAGATGGAAGAAGGGGATTTTGTTCAGAATCAGAGGAAAGAAGGGCTGTGTGAATGATTTTTGCAAAAACAAAGGAGCCGAGGCTTAGCCTCGGGGAGAGTGAATTTCTATAGGAGGTTTCAAGGACCTCCTGAAAAATACTGAAGGACTGGATGAGATAAGCAGGTGCTGGACCCAATCAAGATACCCAAAAATTTGTTGGGTGAGTATAGAGGTGCGGGGCAGATGGACCCCTTGATCAGAAAGATCGTCCACCTGAGAATTACCTGGGCAGCCAGAGAGGGAGAGTCCCGCGAAGACCCCTACACGGTAGAGCGTCCCCACGGGTTACAGGGTTTCCCCCACCCGACCTCTCTTGTCACTGCGGTTCCAGGTAGACCAGAATGGGGATCTTGACCTCTTAAGTCTACCAATTTTAAGATCAGGGTGCTTAAGGTTTCACTTGAACTTTAGGTGTTTTTGTGAACAAAGTGGCCTAGTTTGAAGGTTGGTTGACCCCAGGGGTCAACTTCACCTAGTGGTTTCCTTGAGAAGTTAGGCCTTGTTTTAGGGTTCAAGTGTTTAGAGAGAGCCAATTGTTTAGGATTTTTCTTATTAATTATTTTCAATCAATGGCTTGGGCACACCTCTTTTGGATTTCCTCAATTCTTGATTAAGGGGTGTGTCTCTACTGAAATCCTAATGTTTGACCTTATGTTGGCTCTACTTGGTCCATTTAACTCTTTGTTGGGTAATTAGGGCTCAAGCAAGAATGTGTTAGCCCTTAAATACCCTTAATAGTGTGCAGGAGTGATGAGTTGAAAACATGCAACTCTTTATGGTTACTAAGTATGGAAGACAGGTTAGCCCTATATTGCTTGTTCTTTTCTTTTCTTCCTCTTTAGAGTTTAGGGGT
This sequence comes from Thalassia testudinum, assembly GCA_037157565.1. NCBI lineage: Eukaryota > Viridiplantae > Streptophyta > Magnoliopsida > Alismatales > Hydrocharitaceae > Thalassia > Thalassia testudinum. Next base: position 5,281,708 of record JAZHRO010000040.1, on the reverse strand, counting down.
TAATAACGAGAGGAAAAAAAAAAACAAATACCTGTCCTTGGAGTGGTTGTCGTGCGGTTGCTTGTCTTCTTGATTTCCTGTAGCTGCACAAAAGAGAGGAGATTATCAGAAATTAAAAAGAAACAGGAATGTTTACCTCTAGAATAGTCATTGCTCCCCGGCAACGGCGCCAAAATGAAACGTTGTGCTCAAGAGATAACCGGGTTTTATTGTTATAGCGTTGTAGTATAGCCAGTTATTGCCATCATTTCAAATATATAAATTTTTTACTCGGAAAATAAAAGAGTTCCCGAGGTCGAACTCAGGGAGCAAGTTATATTCTAGAGATATACATGTTCTATTACAAAAATAAAGAAAGAGAGAGAGAGAGGGGGGGAGAGAGATGAAAGTTTGAGTTCTTCTTCTTTTCTTCTCTTTGTCTCTCTCTCTTTTTAGCTTTTGTTCTTCCTGTTCTTCCTCTGTGTTTATCTCCTTGTGGTCCTCTTCTTCTTCTGTTGTTCTTCCTTGTTCTTTTGTTCTTCAGATCTCCTTTCTTCTTTTCTTTTTCCTGTCAGGACGTCGTCTCTCCTTCTTTCTTCTTTTCTTTTTCCTGTCAGGACGTCGTCTCTCCTTCTTTCTTCTTTTCCCTTCAGGACGTCGTCTGATTTTCCAATCAGACGACTTAAACCGCTTGTTGCTACAGTGTCTCCCTTAGCTTTCTTCTTCTTCCGCGGTCCTTCTTCTTCACCTGTGCCTGCACACTTCAGAGTTTACGTCAGAGGGCAAAACCTACTCTACCCTCCCCCCCCCCCCGTCTCTCTCTCACAGAATCCGCTCATAGGATAGCTCTCCCAGAGCTGCCGGGTAGCCGGGTACGGGTCGCGCCCGGGTCCAGGCCCACCGGCGTGCGTGGTGGGCGAGGAGTGCAGGTCAGTCTAAGTCGGGTCGGGTCAGATCCGCGGGGCGTGAGCGCGGACGAGACCGGGTAACCAGGCGGGTGAAGGGGACCTCACCCCGTGTGCTGAGGCAGTAAGCCTCCAGCACTTTTTCGCTTTATACCGCTGCGCCTCTTCAGAGTTTTCCGAGGTGGGACTAAATGTCCCACCCTAATTGAGCGCCCGCAGCGGAGAAAGCAGCGGGCGATCGCGGCTTCACGCGAGGCCTTCGCCCCAGCTGCGAGCCTGATGCTTTGTCGAAATGCCTCGCAAGGCCTGGGAGTCGAATCTGGGCGTGGCGCGCCTGCAACTGCAGGCGGAAGCAGCTCCTTCTGCACGGCAATGGCGGCGGAGGTCGGGTGACCTGTTCACAGCAAAACGACCTCTCGGCCTAATCAGAAGGTGCCGGGAGCTTCGCCAGAGTGCGGTGAAGCTCGTGTGGGTGGTGGAGAGGCGTGGGGCGGCGTGCAAGGGCTGCCCTAGGTCGGACTGTGGGTCGGAGGATGGGTTTGTTCGGTGGGGTTGCAGAGGGTGATGTGGGGGAAGTGGAAGGGCGGGGGTTGATCAGGGTGAGGAGGCGGAGGTTCTGCGGTGGTCGGCGAGCCGTGTGGGTTGCTGGGGTGATGGGGGGGTCTCGCCGGAGTTTAGCCGGAGACGAAGGGGGTGACGGTGGACAGGAGCGGTCGAGGGTTTAATCAAATAAAAGACAGTGAGGAAAAGAAAGAGGGGGAGATGGGGAGGAGTTCTGACCTAGCTACGGAGACGAAAGGGGCCGGAGCAGGGCGACAGTCGTATCGACTGTCGCCGGAGAAGAAGATGCCCAGGGGAAGGGGCGGCGGCGAGCAGAGAGCCGGAGAGGCGCCAGCTGGGTGCGGCGTGGCGCGGGAAGAGCAGGGGAAGAAGTCTCTGCTGCTGGTATTGCGGCAGAGCGAAGAGGAGGAGGAGGAGGAACCGCCGGAGCTGGTGGGCGTCTGCCGGAGTGAGAGGAGAGGAAAGTTGGGGGCTTTCTCCGTCAGATCCGAGCTGGGAAGAACGGTGGAGCGACGGGGGTATTTATAGGGACCGAATCAGGGAGGAAGGCGGAGGGAGACGACGTGTCTCCCTCGCCGGAGGACGCCGGAGATGGAAACCCATACCGTCCGTGCGTTCGCACGGCCGGTATGGTGGGTTACAGCGACCAGGGGGGTGTCCCTGCGACGGCTGACGACGCAGGGCACCCCCGGTTTACTTGCCAGGCTCTCCCCCTCACCCTGCGCGGCGCCATGCTCTGCGCAAGGTCGCCGGAGCATGGTGCTGGCAGGTTTTGCAGGGGGGACCTGAACGCAAAGAACGAAGGAGAGTTAGGGGCCAAAATGCGAGGGTTCAAAAGTTGAGGGCCAAAAAGTAAATATATGAGGACCAAAGTGTAAAGTTGGTCAAGGAGGTTTCTTCTTAGGCTCAAGTTTTTATACATGATTAATTAGGACCTAAGGAATCTGATGGTGAATTTCATTTCTATATTAAACCTTGTTTGACCGGTCAATTTATGCGAAAACCCAAATTAAGTTATTAATTGGGCATGGTTCTCAATGTAGGTCAAAATGGGTTCTGAAGGCCAAATTGAAGGTTCTAAACCCTAGAGATTATTTTTATATGAATTTTAGAGGGTTTATTATATTTTTACTTTGCCTCGAACCTCGTGAATTGAAGTGGGTTGTTTTAGGGTTACAGATTATCATTTAGTTCCTTGGAATTGCTGTAGCCCTTGCTAGATCATCTCATCCCACTTTTATTCTTATTAAGTTGCTTTGACCTATGTTTGGGCCCTGAATTACCCTGTATGCAGATTATACTGGTAAAATTGCATTTTTACCCCTTATGACTTGTTTTCTCCTTAAACTCAGAATTCTCTGAGTTAAGCCTTTCCTTGAGTTATGTAGGAGCTTTTATCCTTTGTATTAGGTCAAAATGAGCTAGTTATGGCTCATGATGAGGTTCTCATCAATGGGTTTGGTTGTAGCTGAGAAGGAAGGGATCCTTGTTTACAATCCAACAGCTGGCTCAGCTGTCCCTTCACTAAAGTTATTTCCTCCTGGTGTTTTTGGTTCATTTCAGCCATCATTTTTAGCAGGGTGTCAATTTGGTTTTGTGGGGGGAGGGGCCGCCCTATTTGGGTTATAGGGGAGTCTAACCAGTGAACCTTGCTGATAGGAGGGTAGGTTTGGCTGATGGTTTGGCCTGGGCTGGTTTTGGAATTGAGGCGGTTTCTAGTTTGTCCAGGTAAAGTTTGGGTGATTACGCCATCCGACGTTGTAGGTGTTGGAGAAGGGGTCAGGTTTGGAATAACCTTGGATAACCTAGACATCTTCAAAGATAGAAGGTGTCGAGGGGGAGGGAAGAGAATAATCAGGGGTTGAGGGAGCAAAGGTCCATCCCTGGAACATGGTCAGGAGTTGTTCCAGGTGCATCTGGCTTGGTGGCTGGACCAGGTCTACATTGTGAGCTCCCTTTGCTAGGGAGAGAGTCTGTAGCAAGTTCCTGGTTTGGTTCAACAGTTCATCTATTTTCTTATCTACCAATTCCACTCGATCCAATTTCTTAGCAATGATATCCATGTCAATCGTTCCAAAATTTGCTTGTATCTCATAGATCCCACCACAGGATTAACTGGATCGACTAAACTGGATCATGGAAGCATTGTTGAGCGAATTTTCACTCATAGACTCGAAGAGCTCAAACGCACTCTCCTCGTCTTTGGTTAGGAAGTTTCCCCCGCATGAGGCATCAACAAAGTTTCGAAGGTTACTGTCCAGACCGTGGTAGAAGATCTGGGCCAATTGCCACCTCGGTACTTCGTGGTGTGGGCATTTCCTCAATAATTCATTAAATCTTTCCCACACCTCATGGAACTGTTCCCCGCCCTAGAGTGTAAAGGTAGTAATGGCTCTTCTGAGGGCATTGGTCTTTCCTATGAGGAAGAATTTCTTTAAGAATGCATGCCTTAGTTCTTCCTAGGTGGAGATAGGTCTTCCTAAAGTCCTAAGCCAGTGAGACGCTTTGTCTCTCAGTGAGAAGGGGAACATCTTGATCAAAACAATGTCCAGGCTAATGTTCCTGGGTTTTACAATCCGGGCGATCCGGTCAAGATCCTCTTGGTGCTGGAAGGGGTCCTCATTTGAGCTCCCATGAAAGTGGCTCTGAATCAGGCTTAGGATGTTTAGTTTCAGCTCAAAATCATCTTCCCCCTCGGGGCCCTAAGGTGTGGTTCAATCTGAATCGCAAAAGGATTGTAGAAGTCGCGGAGGAGCCTAGGTTGGCCCTAGAATTGTGGTGGATCAAGTGTTGGTTGCCCGCGGGTCCTGCAAAGGTGGTGGTGGTTGCCCCTGCAGGTTCTGCAACTGGTGTATGGCTTGCATGATAGTGTGGATCTGTTGCTGCTAAAGTTAGTGGTTTGCATCTGGGCCTGGATGATGGCCATCGTATCTGGTGGAGGTTGGTCCTCAACTTCATCTACTCTAGGTTCGGCCATATATCTAGCAAGATCAAGTCTCCTGGTTTCCCATCCCAAAACAAACAACTCGGGATGAAGTGATCATCTCCCGTGCATACACTAGAGAAGAACAGGGGAGGGATGCGAAGAGAGACAGATGCGAGAAGCGTGTGTGCACAACCAAGCAAACAAGCCTAGTCCTTACAGTGTATTCCTTAGGGGACGTAGAAATTTCCAAAGGAACGATCAAATCTGTAGGCACGGGTCCACCCTTCCCAAAGTTAATTTGTCCAAGTTGATTACGAGGGGATTGTGGGAAGGTTCTTCCTTTGGCTTGCGCCGCCGGTTCCGTAGACCCCACAACCGCGGTCTTTTGACACTTCCCCGCAGCCTAGTCACCAGATTCTACTAAGGGAATGAAGGCCAAGTGCCCAGCAAACAAAACCACACCTCTTGAGACTTAACCCAGTCCTGCCTAGGGCACGTCTACTCTATTTTAATGGCGCTAGGGCAGTGCTTGTGCTCGGGTTATGTGATGAGGCGTTCATTGGGGTGGTGCCTCTTAGTTATCCAATTCAGATGTGTGTGCTCCTAACAAGACATGATTTTCAAGCAAGGATTTTAGCTTTGGTGTCTTTTAACATTTGTCCTTACTTTAGTGTCTTTTAGGGTTAACATGTCTTAATGTTTTCAGCCAAGTTTTAAGTAGGCACGCCAAGTTTTGCACACAACAGGTAGGAGTGAATTTCCTTTAGCGTGATGAGGCTCTAAAACCCTAATGTGCTTATCCTAGTGTTCAAGCAGTTTCTACCAGATGAGTCGATTTTAAGGGTGAGTGGTGCGGCCCATGTCAATTCACGGTGGCTTCGCAAACACCACTCAAAAAGAAAGAGAACACTCCAAAAAGATTAAGTCTTTAAGAACGTTAGACTGTATTTTTTTGTTGGGTGATGAGTTAAGGATGAGGATCAGGCAATCACTCACCACGCTAATTTTTTTCTGATTTAAAATTTTTTTAGATTTTTTTTTAAGCAAGCAAATAACCATGGGAAAAGAAGTACTCACAATCGGTCCTTACTAGGCTTACTCCATCCCTGCCGTCACAAGTCGCGGTCCTTTGTCGCCCTGGCACTGAGTTCCTACGATCAATCAAGTAGAGGGAGAAAATGAGTCAGACGATATGAGTATGGTGTAGAATGAAAGCGATAAAATAAATCCGTTGCCTCCTCAGCAATGGCGCCAAAAAGTAACGTACTTCGGACGCATTTATATAAATCGATCGTTGTAGCTCGCGTTCGCTGCGTCGATTTTAAATAAAGAATCGGACGTGAGTCCGAGTGTCGAACACAGAGAGGCGTAAAATCGAGTTTTTCTGTCACTTGATTGTCACGAAAATGGCGGGCTTTGCTTGCGAGAAAACATGGGAGAAAAGTGAGTAAGAGAGAGAGAAAGAGAGAGAGAGAGTAGGGTTAGAGTTCTTTTTAGCACAGCATTCGTGTAAATTAGGATGAGAAAAACTCAAGAAAAAGAGAGTCAATAACTAGATAGAGAACATCATCATTTAACATACAACTTCAGTTTTACAATTACAACACTAGATAAATGCTTAAGCACAAGTAAAGTAAAGCTAAGCTAGAGAGAGAGAGAGAAGACGGCGAGGTGGCCACGGCAGTGGTGGAGGGCTCCATCGGTGGCTCGTCAGCTTTGACTATCACAAAACGGTGCTAAGGATGGCTAGGAGTAGGATAGGAGGCTTGCAAATGTAATCAATGCCTTACATGGGTAGTTGGAAGGAGTTTATATAGGAAGAAGGGCTTTCCAAATGAAGTAGGGGCTTTAGCGACGTCCGGGACATCGCTAAACCCATGCCAAAACCGTCGATGTAGCCCCCTACCCGTCGGTCCCATGCATGCGTGTTCTTCTTCTCGATGATCCGTGTGCGGCCGCTGAGGATCGTCCAGTCGTAGATCAGATGGTCGGATCGTGCGCTGAGCGCGCTTCAGATCGCGCCTCACGATCGTTGTGCATGTGCATCATCACGCACGTTTGGCGTGAGCGTTTGCGATCGTGCCGCATTGCCTGCTTCCACGCCGTTCGATCGAAGATGAATGATCGTAATTGAACGTTCATCAAATTGCGCAGATTTGGGATGTGGCGGCTAATAACACTACACAAGGGGGTGATAATTATGTTGAATATGGCCCATCTTTAGAATAAAAGGCACAACATAAGTAGAATAGGAGCATTGCATGCATCATGTACCAAGATTGCTTATAAAATGCATTAATGGCCATTTGTGTAAGCATTTGTCAAAGCAGGCCTCAGATGAGCAATCGGACCACACGGATGGATTCAGAACGACTAACGGAGTCCAACGGATTCAAGATCGGCCAAATCCGACATCCGAAGCTTCCACAATGGGCCCAAGAAGTTCTGACCGTTGATTTTGAGATCAACGGCCCAGATTGCGCCACGTCAGCCCCGCCCCCGCGCTCGCCGCGCCTTCAGTCAGTCGAGATTCGTGCGCCCGCCCGCGGTCGCCGCGACAAAGTGCGGGCGTGGCGCAATGGCTAGCACGCACGCCCGCACCCACACGACGCGCATTCGAACCGCGCGGGGTGGAAATTGAAGATGGGTGACGGGCACGGAGAAAATGGGTCGCCTGATCAGCAGCAGGCGGCCAGGATCTTGCCACGCGGCGCAACCGCAGCTCACGAGAGTCCACGCGCACGCGCATGTCGGGTGGAGACGCGTGCGCCCGAGGCATGATCCCAGCACAGGCGAGGAAGGCTCTCAGCCATCCGATCTTCGATCGGACAGCTCTCGTTCAGCGGCCGCGGATCGCGCGAGAAGGAACGAGGTGGGTGGCTGATCTGCGGCGAGAGGGCTTCACCGACGCTTTTGGAAGCGGTTTTAGCGATGCTCTGGATGTCGCTAAAGCCCCTTCTTCTTTTAGGAAGCCCTTAACTCTATTTAAACCCCCTCCAACCACCATTCAAGGCATTGACTCCTCCTTGCAACTACTCCACCCCTCTCTTAGCTAGCTCTAGGCACTCTTGTAATCGCCGGAGACGACGAGCCACCGACGGAGCCTCCTCCACCGCCGTGGCTGCCTCGTCGCTCTCCACACACTTTCTCTCTCTCTCTCAAGCTTTCTACTACTTTTGTTGAAGCATGTATTTAATGTTGTAAGTTATGAACTACAAGTGCATGTTTAATGAAGTTATTTTCCATTTAGTTGCCATTTTAATTTCTGTTCAAGTTGCATGATCAAAACAAAGAGCTTTCTAACCCTAAACCTTCTCTCTCTCTATCTCTCTATCTCGCTTTTCAAAATCGCACCTTTCGCAAGCAAAACTCCACCTTTCCATGACAACAAGTGGCAAGTAAAAATCCAGTCTTCACACCTCCCTGAGACCGACACTCGGACTCACCTCCATTTAATTATTTTAAAACTGACGTTGCAAGTGCGGCTATAACGACACTCCTTAAGACACACGCACAACAGCACGTCAGTTTTTGTGGCCGTTGCCGGAGAGGCAACGGATTTGTTTTATCACCTCCATTCCACATTCATTCTCACACCATCTAATGCCCTATTTTCCTTTTTACTTGACGGGTGCAGGAATTCGGCTCATGGACAGCGAAGCGACGCATCCCATGACAGTAGCAAGGGAGTAGGCGCCTCGAGGACCAATAGTGAGTAACCTCTCTCTCATTGTTTGCTTGCGTGAAAAAACTAAAAAAATTTGTAAAAACTAAAAAAAACTGGCGTGGTGTATGATTGCTTGACCCACATCCTTAACACATCACCCCACAAAAAAGATGTACACTCTAACATTCTGAATAAATTCTTAGAGTGTTCTTTTCTTTTTCTTGAGTGGTGTTTGCGAAGCCACCATGAGTTGACCTAAGCCGCACCACTCAACCCTAAAACTGACTCATCTAATAGAAGCTGCATGATCATTAGGATGAGTACACTAGGGTTTTAGAGCCTCTACAAAATAAAAGGAAATCTACTTTCAACAAATTGTGTGCAGAACTTGACGTGCCCACTAAAACTTGTTTGAAAACATTAAGACACGTCAACCCTAAAAAGTACTAAAGTAAGGATGAAACACTAAAAGACACCACATCTTAACAAATCCTTGCTTGAAAACCATGTTTTGCTAGAAGCACACACCTTGAAAGTGGAAAATTAAGAGGCACCACCCCAATCAACGCCTCATCACATCACCCTAAGCACAAGCACTATCCTAGCCCTTTAAAACTGAGTAGATGTGCCCTAGGCAGGACTGAGTTAAGTCTCAAAAGGCGAGGTTTTGTTCGCTAGGAACTTGGCTTTCATTCCCTTGGTAGAATCTGGTGACTAGGCTGCGGGGCAGTGTCAAACGACCGCGGTTGTGGGGTCTATGGAACCGGAGGCGCAAGCCAAAGGAAGAACCTTCCCTGCAATCCCCTCGTAATCAACCTGGCCAGATTAGCCTTGGGAAGGGGAGTCCAGTGCTTACGGACTTAATCACCCTTTGTGAGATTTCAAGGTCTCCTAAGGAATACATCCTAAGGACTAGGCTTGGGTGCTTAATTGAAACACATTTCTCGCATCTGTCACCCTCCGCATCCCCTCCTGTTCTTCTCTAGTGTATGCACGGGAGGCGCTCACTGCATCCCGAGTTGTGTGTTTTGGGGCAGGAATCTAGGTGACGTAATTCTGTTGAAAACATGGCTGAACCTAGGGTAGATGAGGCTGAAGATCAACCCCCACCAGATGCTATGGCCATCATCCAAGCTCAAATAAATGCTAACCATCGGCTTCAGCAACAACAAATCCATACCATCATGCAAGCCATACAACGGTTACAGAACCCACAAGAACAACCACCACCACCTTTCCACGACATACCTGGGCAACCACCACTTGATTTACAACCATTTCAGGACCAGCCAAGACCCCTCCATGGTTTCTATAACCCTTCTGCTATTAGAATCGAGCCACACCTTAGGATCCCCGAGGGGGGAGATGATTTTGAGCTAAAATCGAATGTCCTAAGCCTGATCCAAAGCCACTTTCATGGAAGCTCAAATGAAGACCCCTTTCAGCACCTAGAGGATCTCGATCGCATAGCACGAACAGTGAAACCTAGGAACATTAGCCTTGACATTATTCTAATCAAGATGTTCCCTTTCTCATTAAAAGACAAGGCTTCTCATTGGCTTAGAACCCTAGGTAGACCCATCACCACCTGGGAAGAACTGAGGCATACATTTTTAAAGAAATTCTTCCCCATAGGAAAGACCAATGCCCTCAGAAGACCTATCACTACCTTCACACTCCAGGGTGGGGAACAATTTCATGAGTGGGAAAGATTTAATGAACTTTTGAGGAAATGCCCACACCACGAAGTTCCAAGGTGGCAATTGGCCCAGATCTTCTACCACGGTCTGGACAGCAACCTACAGAACTTCGTCGATACCTCATGCAGGGGAAACTTCCTAACAAAGACGAGAGTGCGTTTGAGCTCTTTGAGTCTATGAGCGAGAATTCGCTCAACAATGCCTCCATGAACCAGTTTAACAGGTCCAGTCAACCCCGTGGCGGGATTTATGAGGTGCAAGCAAATTCTGGAATGGTTGACATGGACATCATTGCCAGAAAGTTGGATCGAGTGGAATTGGTGGACAAAAAGATTGATGAGCTACTGAATCAGACCAGGAACCCCTTGCAGACTTTCTCCCTAGCAAAGGGAGCACATAATGTTGACCTGGTCCAGCCCTTCACCCAACTGAACCTGGAACAAACCCTGACCACGTTCCAGGGAGGGACCTTTGCTCCCTCGACCCTTGATTACTCCCTTCCCTCTTCATCAACATCGGCTATCCTAGAAGATGTGCAAGTCATCCAAGGATATGCGAAACCTGACCCTTTCTCCAACACTTACAACACCGGCTGGCGTAACCACCCCAACTTTGGTTGGACAAACCAGAAACCACCGCAATTCCAAAACCAGCCCAGGCCAAACCAGCAGCCACACTTGCCCCCCTATCAGCAAGGACCACCAGTGAGACCCCAATATAACCAGAGTAGGGTGGCCCTTCCCCCACAAAACCAAATGGATACCCTAATAAAGATGATGGCTGACATGAACCAAAAACATCAGGAGGAAATGGCCTTGGTAAAGGGATAATTAAGCCAACTCTTGGATTGTAAACAACAAGAATCCCTACCTTCCCAACCACAACCGAACCCGCAAAACATAATTAATAGAGGCCCAACTCGCAAGGGTTCCAAAGCAACCCCGGGCAGGCTCACATGGTCCAGCCAGCCCCGCAAACACCTCATGGGTTTGGCGCTTCTTCGTCCTCGTCTTCTCAAGGATCACCCCATGGCCCCAATGCCTCTGCGAATGCGATGACCTTGAGAAGCGGCACCAAAACCCAGGATCCCAAATGGCCGACTCTCCCCGAGACTTTATCTGTTGAAATACCCGACTCAGAAGAGGCACCAACCAAGGACCCAGACATGGAACCAATCCACATTCAGATACCCTACCCTGAGGCCTTGGAAACAATCAAGAAAAAGAAGAATACTGTGGAAACTGAGGAGCTGTTGGAAATTTTTAAGCAAGTATAGATTAATATTCCGCTCCTAGAAGCCGTCAAACACATCCCTGCTTACACCAAGTTTTTAAAGGATGCCTGTACACTCAACCGTAAGCCGAGACCGCAAGCACCTAGGAAGGTTGTACTTTCCGAGCAAACAAGTTCCGTGATATCAAGCAACCTTCCACTCAAGCGAACTGACCCAGGAGTGCCCCTGATTTCCTGCAATATCAGGGACATGACATTTGATAGAGCGCTCCTGGACCTAGGTGCTTCTATCAATCTAATTCCAACAACCCTGTACCACCAATTTGGTTTTGGGGAGTTGACACCAACCCCTGTCACCATCCAACTGGCCGATAGATCTTTGAAAACCCCGAAAGGGGTTGTCGAGGATGTAATTGTAAGGGTCAAGGACTTCTATTTCCCGGTAGACTTTTTGGTGCTCGACATGGAAGTCCCTGAAAAATTCAGAACGCACCCATAATCTTAGGCAGACCTTTCTTAGCTACGGCTAAAGCAAACATTAATTGCGACACGGGATGTATGGAAATCGCCTTCGGGGACAGGAAAATGCAATTGGATATCTTCCGGGTGACAAAGTCTTTTGATTGCGACTACATTGAGGAAGATGATCCCGTGGAAACTTTAATCGAGGAATGCCTTACCCTCAGTTCTGTCTCAGACCACCAAACCTATAGTGACTGTTCTGACCCATCACCATCATTACCCATGGACCTCTGTAAGGCTGAGTATCATCACATGACACCATTTAAAGAGATCGATGTTGATCAACTCCCCCCCTTTCCATTCCCATCGACTGTGGTCCCACCCGCACCTGAACTTAAACCATTGCCCGAGAATCTCAAGTACGTCTTCTTAGGACCTGACCAGACCTTCCCAGTGATTATTAATTCTCATCTAACCAAGGATCAGGAACTCAGGTTGACTGCGACCCTTTCAGAACATCGGGCTGCCATTGGTTGGACCATTTCGGATTTAAGAGGAATTAGCCCCACCTATTGCACCCACAAGATTTACCTGGAAGACGGGGCCCGACCTTCCCGGCAGATGCAGAGACGTTTAAACCCAAACATGTGGGAGGTCATTAAAAAAGAAAGCATCAAGTGGCTCGACGCCGACATCATCTACCCTATCTCCGATAGCCCCTAGGTGAGCCCCACTAAGTGGTTCCAAAGAAAGCTGGGCTCACCGTTGTCACCAATGATCATGGCGAATCCACCCCCACCCGCACCACCACCGCATGGCGGGTGTGTATTGATTATAGGAAGTTTAATGAAGCCACTAAGAAGGACCACTTCCCCTTGCCATTCATTGACCAAATCCTTGAAAGATTAGCAGGGCAGAAGTATTTTTGCTTCCTGGATGGATATTCAGGATATAACCAAGTCGCAATTGCTCCGGAAGATCAGGAAAAGACCACATTCACTTGCCCGTATGGCACGTTTGCATTCCGTCGAATGCCGTTCGGGTTATGCAATGCACCCGCGACCTTCCAGCGTTGCATGCTAGCCATTTTTTCAGAAATGGTGGGTGAATACTTAGAGGTCTTTATGGATGATTTCTCTGTGTTCGGAAATTCATTCGACCATTGTTTGAGTAACTTGGAGAAAATCCTGAAACGATGTATCGAGGTTAACTTGGTGTTAAGTTGGGAAAAGAGCCATTTTATAGTTCAAGAAGGAATTGTCCTCGGTCACATTGTTTCACATAGGGGCATCGAGGTAGATCGAGCTAAGGTTGATTTAATTTCCAAACTTCCTCCACCTAGTTCGGTCCGGTAGATTCGCTCCTTCCTAGGACATGTTGGCTTCTATCGAAGGTTCATCCAAGACTTTTCCAAGCTTTCCATACCCTTGACCAACCTTCTAGCCAACGACGCCATATTCCACATGTCTCCTGATTGCATCCAGGCTTATCACACCCTCCGGGACTTAATCTCCACCGCACCTGTACTTCAACCCCCAGACTGGTCCCAGGACTTTGAGATTATGTGTGATGCATCAGATTTTGCCATAGGCGCTGTCCTGGGACAAAGGCAAGACAAGAAGCCCGTGGTGATCTACTACGCGAGCAAAATGTTGGACGAGGCCCAACGTAATTATACCGTCACCGAGAAAGAGTTGCTCGCTGTAGTATTTGGACTTGAAAAATTCCGCTCATACTTGCTGGGATCCCACGTGACTATTTACACTGACCATTCAGCCATCCGGCACCTGTTGGCCAAAAAGGATGCAAAGCCTAGGCTCATCAAATGGATCCTGCTTTTGCAGGAATTTGACCTCGAAATCCGAGACAAGGCCGGATCGAAAAATGTGGTGGCTGACCACTCGTCGAAACTTCATCCAGACCACATTGGACCCTCCCTACCTCTATCTGATACCTTCCCTGATGAACACATCCTAGCCGTGCAAGACAAGAAAATGCCATGGTATGCTGACTACGTCAATTACCTGGTTATAGGACAAACCCCGCACAGCTAGTCTAGACAGCAACGGGACAGGTTCTTGGCTGAGGCCAAGCACTATTTCTGGGATGATCCCATGCTGTTTCACCTCTGTGCTGATCAGATCATCAGAAGGTGTATCCCTAAAGATGAAGCTCAGAGTGTGCTTTCGTTTTGTCATGACCAAGCATGTGGCGGCCACTTCTCTGGAAAGAAAACAGCTGCAAAAGTTTTGCAGTCTGGATTTTTCTAGCCGTCCCTATTTAATGATGCACACATCTTTGCCAAGACTTGCTCACGCTGCCAAACACTGGGGACCATGACCAAGAAAGATATGATGCCCCTTCAGCCCATTTTGATTGTCGAAATATTCGACATTTGGGGTATCGATTTTATGGGCCCCTTTCCACCATCCAACGGCTTCGAGTACATCCTGGTCTCAGTAGACTATGTTTCCAAATGGATTGAAGCCGTCGCCACCCGACGATGCGATCACAAGACTGTCATGGACTTTGTGAAGAAGAACATCTTTTCCCGATTTGGAATACCCAAGGCCATGATCAATGATGGTGGAAGCCATTTTATCCATTCCCAATTCCGTGCCCTACTTAGAAAATATGGGGTAAACCACCGCATTGCCACCCCGTATCATCCACAAACAAATGGGTAGACTGAGGTCTCCAATAGAGAAATCAAGAACATTTTACAGAAGACTGTGAGACCTGACAGGAAAGACTGGTCCGCACGACTTGATGATGCCCTGTGGGCATACAGGATTGCTTTCAAGACCCCGATAGGCATGTCGCCTTATCGCCTGGTCTTCTGCAAGGCCTATCATCTTCCTGTCGAAATGGAACACCGGGCTTACTAGGTTGTCAAGCAGTGTAACATGGATCCCCATTTAGCTGGTGCATAGAGGACGCTGCAATTATCTGAGCTCGAAGAATTCCGTCAGGACGCCTTTGACAATAGTCGACTGTAAAAGAAGAAAATGAAAGCCGTCCACGACCGACTCATTCATAGAAAAACCTTTGAGCCTAACCAGCAAGTTTGGCTGTTTGATGCATGCCTAAAACTCTTCCCAGGGAAACTCAGGTCCAAATGGACAGGACCATTTCGGGTGGTTAAGCCATATTCTAATGGGGCGGTTGAAATCGCTGATCTTAACACTGGGCATACTTTTACAGTTAATGGTCAAAGATTGAAGCATTTCCTTGCCCAGGTACCCCTAAGGAAAGTGTCACCCTCGTTGAGGGCTGACACCGAGCACCGCCCAGCTGGAGGCATTAAACTCAGCGCTTCTTGGGAGGCAACCTAGAGGATTCAGACTGATCTGGTAGTTTACGTCACTCAGATACTATCTTTTTGAACCCTTTTGCATCCATGAATCTGCCAATGAGGACATTATCCAACTTAAGCATGTGGGGGTGGTAAATTGCATAATCTTGAGCTCAATTAATCAGTCTGAACGAATAAATTAATTTAAAAAAAAATTGAATTTAGGAAGAAAACTTAGGTATTAGAAACTTGTCAATAGTGGGAAATAATACAGAAAGAACTTAAATACTTAGACTTTTCAGGCCTTCAGGCTTAATCAGCCCTGGTGTCCGTTAAAATATGGATTTAGTGGCGAATCCTTGCAACCTTAAGCTATTCTAATCCAACTACTAAATAAGGTAATAAGTATACGACTTATCAACTCACCATCTAACTCAGGAAAACTTTGAGTCTAAGCATCTGCACACATTTTTGCACAGACTCACTTCTCGGAGATTTTGACAGAAATTGGGTAGCTAATGAACTCTCTAGGGTGGTATGGCTGGCAAGTTGTCGTGGGTAACAGCCCATTGGCAGGTTGTCCAGAACCCAGCCATAGGCCATTTCTTTTTCGTTGCCTCTAGGTACATTTGAGATCAGGGAAGCCACCTACAAAAAATAAAAATATAAAAAATACAAATAAAAAATAAACCACACTTTACCGCACAAGTATGGCTGGTAAGTGATCGTGGGTAACAGCCCATTGGTCGGTTATCCAGAGCCCAGCTCAATAATTGCACAAAAAAGATCAAAACACCTAAGGAAGAAGCGGGGAAGTAGTATAAGCCGGGGAGATATACACTGGAAAAATCCTTGTGTTGACCCCAATTAAAACAAATGTAGGGAGAAAGCTACCAATCGAACAAATATACCTTCAGGCAAATTTGTTTCCTTTTCCGGTCACCTAGAGGCGTAGAAACTCGAAGTCTATCTCAATTACCATTAAGTGAGTCTATCACAACATTCACACCAAGATGCTTAGCACTTAGGATTTTGATCGAGTTTTGGGTGGGTTGGGTAGCCGTAAAAAGTTACCAACCCACATTGAATTCCGAAAAAAATTCTAAATATATATATATATATATATATATATACGTATACATATGTATAGTTATATATACATTAAAGCAAGGATTCGGGCGATTCGTATTTTGGCAGACACCCGGGCGCTGCTTAGACTTTGTAGATTAAGATCTGCGTATATTTCCTCTTATTAATAAGTAACGAAGTGTCTAAGCAATTACTTCTTGAATTCTACAAGGAAATAAAGACTAGAATAAACCTTGCTAGGGACTAGCAAGGAGTAAGCATGGGGGTATGATAACACTACACAAGGGGGTGATAATTATGTTGAATATGGCCCATCTTTAGAATAAAAGGCACAACATAAGTAGAATAGGAGCATTGCATGCATCATGTACCAAGATTGCTTATAAACTGCATTAATGGCCATTTGTGTAAGCATTTGTCAAAGCAGGCCTCAGATGAGCAATCGGACCGCACGGATGGATTCAGAACAACGAACAGAGTCCAACGGACTCAAGATCGGCCAAATCCGACATCCGAAGCTCCCACAATGGGCCCAAGAAGTTCTGACAGTTGATCTGGAGAGCAACGGCCTAGATTGTGCCACGTCAGCCCCGCCCCCGAGGTCGCCGCCCCTTCAGCCAGCCGAGATCTGCGTGCCCGCCCGCGGTCACCGCGACAAAGCGCAGGCGTGGCGCAACGATTAGCGCGCACGCCCACACCCACGCGACGCGCGTTCGAGCCACGCGGGGTGGAAAATGAAGACGGGCGACGGGCGCGGAGAAATTGGGCCGCCCGATCAACAGCTGGCGGCCAGGATCTTACCACGCGGCACGACCGCAGCTCACGAGTGTCCACGCACGAGCGCATGCCGGGCGGAGACACGCGCGCCCGAGGCGCGATCCCAGCGCAGGCGAGGAAGCACTCAGCCATCCGATCTTCAATCGGACGGCTCTCGTTCAGATGCCGCGGATCGCGCGAGGAGAAGGAACGAGGCGGGCGGCTGACCAGCGGCGAGAGGGCTTCACCGACGCTTTTGGAAGCGATTTTAGCGATGCTCTGGATGTCGCTAAAGCCCCTTCTTCTTTTAGGAAGCCCTTAACTCTATTTAAACCCCCTCCAACCACCATTCAAGGCATTGACTCCTCCTTGCAACTACTCCACCCCTCTCTTAGCTAGCTCTAGGCACTCTTGTAATCGCCGGAGACGACGAGCCGCCGACGGAGCCTCCTCCACCGCCGTGGCTGCCTCGTCGCTCTCCACACACTTTCTCTCTCTCTCTCTCTCTTTTAAGCTTTCTATTACTTTTGTTGAAGTATGTATTTAATGTTGTAAGTTATGAACTACAAGTGCATGTTTAATGAAGTTATTTTCCGTTCAGTTGCCATTTTAATTTCTATTCAAGTTGCATGATCAAAACAAAGAGCTTTCTAACCCTAAACCTTCTCTCTATCTCTCTCTCGCTTTTCAAAATCGCACCTTTCGCAAGCAAAACTCCACACTTTCCGTGACAACAAGTGGTAAGTAAAAATCTGATTTTCACGCCTCCCTGAGACCGACACTCGGACTCACCACCATTTAATTATCTTAAAATCGACATTGCAAGTGCGGCTATAACGACACTCCTTAACACATACGCACAACAGCACGTTAGCGGCGTTTCGAACCGCTGAGCTACGAAGGCAGATGGTCGCAGAGAGGAGGTGGGTGCTTGGGCGTGTCGACCGTTGGATGGGTGGTGCGAGATCTATTCTGATCGCCCCTGCAGGTGACAAAGAGAGTGTGCAGCAGGCCATCGAGGGTGCTGCGAGCCGTTCTCAGCCTTTCGATCGCAGATCGAACGGCTGAGATTCATCCTGTGGTGATGGAAGAGATGGGGCGGTGGCCTGGATGCACCGATCGGGTGCCATGTGGCACGCTGTGGATCGTTGATCATCAAATCAACGGTCAGAACTTCTCAGGCAAGTTGCGGGAGCTCCAAATGTCAGATTTGATCGATTTTGAGTCTGTTGGGTTCCGTTCATCATTCTGAATCCATCTATGTTGTCCGATTGCTCATCCGAGGCTTGTTTTGACATGAGCTTATGCAAATGTCCATTAACACTGGTTTATAAGCAATCTCAATGTGCGATGCATGTAATGCTCCCATGCCCATTTATGATGTGATATTCGTGTATGGTACCCTTAAGATAAACCCTGATTGGTAGAATTATCACCATAAAATGTAGCGTTATCACTACCCCTCACTAGCATGCGGTCAGTCATTTCAGCTAATGGGTACACCCAAACGTACAGCATGGGACAGCACAGGGCCTTACCCTCTCAGAACAGTTGTCTCACCCCTCAGAAACAAGGGTCTCGCCCCTCATAGTCCGCGTACCCTCGTTCTACTATCCTGGTTTGCCCAACGGGCTAACAAGAGTCAGTGTAGGGTGGCTAGTCCTAACCCCGAGCCCCATGGGGCGGCTAGCTCCCTCCCTACACTAAGTAGCTCACCTCAATACCACATACACGAGGGCCAAACAGGAGTCGATGTAGAGTGGCCAAACCCACCTCAAGTCTCAACCCAAGGGGCAACAAGCTCCCCTCTACTCAAAGGGGATAGTCGCTCTCCTCGATACTACGTACACGAGGGCCAGCTCACTTCCCTTAACCAAGTCCGAACAGCCGCCCATAGGCAACATGTTCCAAAACCCTTAGGTTTTCCGTACTACTATATTCCTAATTTCTTTCTACATTCCCCGTAGGGTTCGTACATGGACTTTCGTGTTTCCATATCTAGTTCATTATACATAGAACAAGTAACTCGAATTTCACCATTAATTATTTAGTATAAGCAGGCATGACATAGCTCGTTATAGGAAACTCATGGTTTGTTTCTTTCCAGGAACCAATTTAATCATTCACTAAATGTACATTCATTTCCTTCAGTCCTGGGGTTCATTTCACAATCCTAGGATTCGATTCTATAGCAGCATGCATTTACCTCTTTTTTGTCCTAAGGTTAAGCTCACAACCTAGGTTCAATTAATTCTACGCATGCAATTATTAATTCCGAGATTACTGTAAAACCACTCTACCAGGATAACCGAGAGATGTGGGGGCACAGTCAACAGAGCTTGCAATCCCTGCAGGTTCTGTGAACACCATGAACGAACAACCTACCACATTGACTCATATGTCAAAATGAGCTCAGAATTGTATGGACATTATATCAATGTGTAGGGAAACTCGAAAGGAAACCAACAACGTTTCATTTGCGAAAAATCGACTCCATTTGGGCCCTGAACGGGCCCAAAAGCACCAACTATGATCAAAATCAGATGTTTGGGAGGAGTCTCAGACATCTGAAACGATCTCAGGGACTCACCTTGCTCAGAACGCCTTTTCTGGATGTCTGGAACTCCACATAGACGTTTGAGGGTGTCTTCAGACATCTAAAGATCCTTCCGGACATTTGAATCTACCTAGATTTTCCCACTGGCACACTTCCCAATCCTCTAACTTATGCGCGCGCATGGTTAGACTTTTGGCAGGAAAATAAACAAAATACGTGCTATTAGACGTCTGAGAATTACCTACGGACGTCCGACCCGACGTCTGGAGGTCACTCCAGACGTCTGATTCTGCGGAAAAATGATTTCGCAGAACCGTCTGTGAGCCTTTTTTCCCCGCTGCAGAAGCTGCAAAAGCTGCAGCACCACCTCACTTTTATGAGTCCTCTGCTCTCGTCACCGAACTCCTCTGCTCTCCACTCTCCCTCTCCTTCTCCTCTCGCTCGGCTGCCGGTGTGGGGACGAAGGGAGGAGAAGGAAGGTATATAAAGATGGAGGAGGCATGGAGGACGATATAGGGGAGGTGTGGGTGTCACAGGGAAGTGGTGTGGCGTGCGTAGGGGTGAGGGGGGAGGTGAGGGCACGTGGGTAGGGTGATGTGGTGGGGAAAATTGCGGGCATGCCCCTACAATTTTGCCTTCCCCTTTAAAACCCCAAAATAAAACCTAAGGGGTTTAAAACTGCACCAAAAACTCGTACGAATTCTGGAAAGGCCAAACGACCCTAGGAAAGAATCATTTCAGTAGTCTACAAGGGACTCGCACACTTAGCATCTTACCTTGAAAATGGAATGCAACGTAGGTATGGGCCAAGTGGCTTAGTAGGCCTTTAACTAATATGATTTATTATACGGATGACACCTACATATGGTACATACGTATGTATATATATACATATATCTATATAGGTAAGATCTACCCATGCTATAACCTCAACACAACCCGAAGATCTTCCTATGTGTTGGCTTACTGGTCAACGTAGGAAATCATTACTCCTCACAGGGATTCGAGGTAGATTTCGTGTGCGCACTTCCTTATCCAAGGCTCAAGGTTTAAGCTACCTTGGCCTTCAGTAACTTACGCCTCTAGACCCAATTTAGAAGTTGCCCAAGATAGCCATGGCCAGCCACAATACTGTACTTGGTGGGTGATCTCCAAACTCCCTCCCCTTGGTGATTCACTGTAAAGATATCATCGGATGCCCCCATTGGACTACCCTACAGGCACTCTATCGAATCAACTTTCACATCTGAGGAGGTGGCCCATACATGCCTATATGACTCATCGGCCACCCTGTCTGAAGGTACCAGAGGTCCAACCTTCCGTCAACCGAGCCATGTTGATCTCAAGATTAGTCCCGGTGTTCACCCCCCCTCCCCCAAAGGGTACATCAGTCATTTGATCTTGTGCGTCATTTAGATGATTCGCCGTGGAGGCATCATCAGGCACCCCTATTAAACTACCTTTCTGAGCACTCACTCTTAAGCCCCTATGTGGGTACTCCCACAAAACCCACGTGCCTTTCATGACTTCATCATGTCCCATCCAAACTCGACATGAGTGGAGTGGGTCCCTAATCAGGACCTACACCCAATACTTCTTGCAATATCGAATGTTTGTTACCCTGGTCAAACGTTTGATACTACCCCATCAGACATCTAATGCTAATTTCAAATATGTCTTAGCAGCATGCCAAAGTAAGTCTCTCTTGACCCTCACACATTAGATTTCATTCCTCAAAATCAGATGTCTTCAATGTCGGTCAAACATCCAACGCATGTCAAGGGTGTCGACCAATCGATATTTTTGGTAGTTTCTTGGAACTTTTTTGAGAGTTCAAACACTCACGCTATCAGACGTCTAGTATTGACTCTAGGTGTCTCATAGTCCACCACCCCAACTTTGACGGTGCACGTTGCTACAAGATTCGAATAATCTCATATTAGACATCTTGTGCACCTAGCAACAAACATCTGATGCCATCATCAGGCATCTGATGTTGCATGATACCCGTTCCAAGAGAAAAATCTATTCTTACAGATGGCTGGACAAACGTTCAGATGTCTAACCCACAATTATCAAACGTTTGGTTACTCAATCAAACGTCACCTGGAGTGCTTCAGTGCACTCTAGTCTCTGCGACAATCTCTGCTACCAAACAACTACTTGAACTACTTATTAATAATTATTTTGGTTGTTGGAAAATGATTTAGTTGTTAAGCATAACTCTTAAAATGAATAAGTAAAATTAGAAAATAGTCCACTGATCTAGTTATAATCTAAACATTATATGCCTAGTCAAAGCTTAAGAATTATGAAAATAGGATGTTCTATGTGATGCAAGTTCATAAATATATTTTGTGCTATTGAACAAGGTAAATGAATAGTTATTGGAAGAAGGATTGAGGATTTTGAAAAACAAATGGTTTACTGTTGATGAATTAGACAAGTTATAATTTCATTAAGAAATGACACTTGTAAAGTGAAAGAGGTGCCTAAGTAATTAAAAGTTTAAAACAAACTAAGTTGGGGAATTACATGCCTCCTCGATACCACAGTTAAGACATGCAATGCCTTATGTGTCACTGAGGCTAGTGCATACCTTAGAAAGAATGAAATGATGGTGAATTAACGAGTGGGGATGATCCAACTCTGTGCATGCGAAGATCTGCTCTAGGGTACGAGCTCCCCCTTGTAGGTTGTTGCATGTCGCATTACAACTTGAATGGGAAACGACGTAGTATACCTGGTTAGACACCTAGTGTGCCTCGTTAAATCCCATTAATAAAATACTTAAAGATAATTATGTTGCTGACTGGTCAAATAACAAAAAAAAAAATAGAGTAAATTCTTAAGTAAACAACAATGGGGTTTCCCTCTCTTACACTTTATTCACTTGGTGCCATCCCTCATCTTTATTTCTGTTGGCACTTTAGTGATCTCTTTGGCTCACCTAGTCTCCTATTTGACTTCCAACCAGGATTTTAGTGGGTCTATAGGGCTGAGTTGGTGCATAATATTTAGTTGTTTTACTCTTTAAGATAGGTGTTTGAAATGACCCCTTCCAAGGACCATTCAAAGTTTTTCCAGAAAGTTAGGGGCATGAGCACAATTCTAAACCCCTTGGGTTTAGGCATGTGGGGCTTACAGGAAAAGAGGGAACTTCGGGGGGGTCTCACACAATTTTTCTCTCCCCCTCTCTCTTCCCACTCACACACCCACTCACACACTCACGCATACACACTCACCTCCCTCACCAAAACCCTAACACCACTTCTATTTAAAACCCCCCACACCCCTCTCCACCTTTACACCCTCACCACCACCTCCACCTCCTTCCCCTACAGCCGATGACCACCACCAACAATGAAACAACCCACCGCACTTGAGTTGGATTAGACGTCTGGAGTGTTCATCAGACATATATCCCGATGTCTGGATAGATGGCAGGACGTCTGAAAGTAGGGAAAACCATACGTTCTTTTGCTTTTTGCACGCATGCGACGCTCATGCATTTCCCCCTCCCTCCGACCTCCTCACCCAAAACCCTAATCACCACCTATTTAAACCCCCACACCCTTCCTCTTTCTCCCCATCACCACCAGCCACCACCTCCATCTCCTTTCCCCCTGTCGACAGCCACCTTCTTCCCCCACCCCAGCGCAGTGAGTGGAGAGGAAGAAGAGGGACGAGACATGGAGGAGGAGAGGAGAGTGTGAGCGAGGGGCGAGAACGTGGGAGAAAAGAAGACTCGGGAGAGCTCGCGAGTGCACGATCGAGAGCGTGTGCGAGGAGAGGGTCGTGCGAGGAGGATCTCACGAAAGGGAGCTTCGCGACCTCCTAAGGTTGCTAGCGTAGCAACTGCAGGCGACGCGGAGGAGTCTACACGGAGAAGGCTCGCAAGAGAGTTCTGTGTACTGGATCTTTTCCAATATCAGACATTTGGAGCATCTACCAAACGATTGGAGCAGCAGTGGGACATCTGGAGCTGAAGCTGAACGTCTGAAGGCACATTTGGTGTAGAGGTACATGTTTCTGCACGAGTTTTGGCCATGCAAACGGGACACTTAGCCATTTTTGGCTCTAAGCGTGTGTATGCAAGTACAGAGCGTTGGAAAGGTGCGTGGTGTGCCCTTCGAGGCACTTTTGGACATCTGAGCACATCGCCAGATGTATGACTATACTCCCAGACGATCAGAAGAAGAGTTCGACGTCTGGACATCCCTTAGACGATTGCAGAGGGGTTCAGACGTCTGAGGAAGCTGCAGGAAAGAAAGGTGAGGTTCTGAGCTCGTTTAAGACATCTGGGTCTAATCCCAGACGTATGATTTTAGACAGTATGTGTGTTTTTGGCCCATTTAGGGCCTAAACGGAATTGAATTTCCGCAAACAAAGTACCGTTGTTTTCTGCTTGAGTTTCTCTATGAGTTAGTATCACTTGTATATAGTTTTGGACTCGTTTGACGTGGTTGGTCAACTGTATAGGTCTCCAGCCAGTTGAGTATACGAGGCCTATGGAGGCGACATGACCTACGATTCTTGCCCCCATTCCTCCCGTGTTTTCCGATAGAGTGGTTTGCTTTAATATCAAGATTTAATAAAACTAAGTGCATGTTTAGAATAACTTAATTAAACCATAGGGCGTGAAATGAACTCTAGGGCAGAAACGAATGAATTTTGTTTGAGCTACACTGTCTTCCTTAAGATGCATGTTAAACCAATTTGCTAGCAAATGTATTAGTTTATTGATGTGATGCTTTCTTGTTTAGGAAAACATGAGCTTCCTATTATACAAATGAAACCCATAATGTGAATTTTGAGATCTGAATATTGGAAAATGGAATGAAAGGGATACAAGCATGAATCCTAAAGGGAATTAGGAGAAGGACTCCTATACATGGAAAGAACTTAGTACATAGACGGGAAGTGAGCTGGCCCTTGTGTACATGGTATCAAAGAGAGCAACTATCCCTTTAGTGTAGAGGGGAGCTAGTCGCCCCTTTGGGTTAAGACCTAGGGCTAGTCACTCTACACCGACTTCTGTTTGACCCTCGTGTACGTGGTACCGAGGTGAGCTACTTAGTGTAGAGAGGGAGCTAGCTACCCCACAGGGCCCAGGGTCAGGACTAGTCGCCCTAGTGACTCTGGTTAGGTCTACTAGGCAAACCGGGATAGTTGGACTAGGCTACATGGACTGTGGAGGGGCGAGACCCCTGTTCTGTTCTGAGGGGTGAGACACCTGTTTTGAGAGGGCAAGGTCCTGTGCTGTTCTGTACTGTACCTTTAGGCGTACCCGTTAGTGGAAACGACTGATCGCGTACCAGTGCGGGATAGCTACCTGTGCGCTTATCACGTGTGCCGTAGTCACTGCTACGTCACAACCGTGACCTTGGGATTGTTGACTAGATGTAGGATTACCATGGGGGACTCTCCCGGCCAAAAGAGCACCACGTGTACATCCTACATCATGGGAAAGACTGCAATCAAGATCGTTCGCTTGAGGAACAAACAAGATCAAGAAATGACCAAATGAATAAAAGAACAAATAAATCAGATCTACTTGGTTGATCTAATTGAAAATAAATAATTAATTAGCTACTTGTCTTTATTGCATGTAAATGGCTTAGTTATCACTCTACTCAGCGTTAGCTGACGATGGAATTTTATAACCATGTTCAGGTCAGGGAGTTGGGCAGCCAGCACCACCAACTGAAGAGGGAGCTGGGCCCAGTCAAGCCCAGCCTTAGCTGTTGTCATTTCTGTTCCAGCACGTCTTTTTGTTATAATAGTGAGTATTTGTTATATGTAATACTATTTCTATCACATTTCTGCTTTATTTTCCACTGTTGTAGTTGTGATGGCCTGTACTACTGTGATACATTTCATTCTGTTTCCTTTTTTTTTATCTGTTTTATTTTCTACTTAGTTACATTATACTTGTGGTTGTGGAATATTTTCTGCTTTTGGTTATTTCTCGTTGGACTACTAGGTCTTGGGATTAGTCCAGGCGGGCCGATCTTGGGTCCTGTAGGGTTCTGGGATCAGGGGGTAACAAACAGCTTTCCCATCTCCACTTGTAGCCATGCATGGAGGAGAGGAGCTCGTGAGGAAGGGGAGAGAAAGGGAGAGAGGGAGAGCGAGGGCGTGGGAGAGAGGTGAGAGCTCGAGGGAGCTTGAGCAGGAGAGCTCGCGCGAGGGAGCTGCCTTGCTGCGGTCGCAGCAGGGAGGAGCTCGGAGGTGTGAGGATCTCCGAGGAGTTCAAAGGTGCGAGGGGAGGAGCCGCGGGAGCTCGGAGAAGCTCGTGCGAGAGGAGACAAGGCCGCCGGAGTTGGTTACGCAACCTCCTGCAGCCGCTGGAGCACCTGCTGCGGGCTCTACGAACATAGGTCATGAGGAGACGAACGTCACAAAGGAGCTCTGCGTACTGGATTTTCCAGTATCAGACATTTGGAGCATCTACCAGACGTATGGGGTAGCAGCAGGACGTCTAGAGCTGAAGCCAGACGTCTAAAAATACGCATAATGCCGAGGTATGAGTTATGTACGCTCATGCACATGCGTACTGAAGTACGTTAAGTGTTAGCTATCGCAGTTTTTGAACTGCGTTTGCATGCGCAGGTACAGGCCTTGGAAAGGCACGTAAGCATGCTCCTCGAGTTGCCTTAGGACGTCTGATAGTCGTATCGGACGTCCGGACGAATCGAAAGACTTTTGGAAAGATCCCAGGACGACTGAAAAGGGGTTCCAGACGTCTGCCAACAATGTAGGAACACAAGGTGAGTTACTAACGTCATCTAAGACGTCTGGGCCTAGTCTCAGACATCTGATTTCAGTCTGTATGCGCGTTTTTGACTCGTTCGGGGCCTAAACAGAGTTGGATTTACGCAAACGAAGTACCGTTGTTTTCCGCTCAAGTTTCTCTACGTGTTGACATCAATTATACACTGTTCTGAACTCATATGATGTGATTTAGTCACTGGTAATGTTTCCTGCCTATAGCTTGTTCGGGGCCCGCGGAGACGACAGGATCTGCGCTTCAGGCCCCCATTCCACCTGTGAATCTCGGTAGAGTGGTTTACCTTCATACTAAGATTTAGTTAAGTAAAATGCATGCTTAGAATAACTTGACTAAACCCTAGGATGTGAAATGAACCCTAGGGTAGAAACGAATGAACATTGCTTGAGCTACATGATAACATTGCATTTTACAATGTTAACTCAGTCAAAAGGGGACGGTCTTAAAGGTAAAATGCATAGAGGATACATCATAAATAGGAATAGGAGCATCGCATGCATTGCATATCAAGATTGGTTGTAGTACATTATTAACGGCCATGTGTACAAGAACCTGTCAAAACAGGCCTCAAATGAGCGATCAAACTACACAGATGGACTCAGAGCGATGAACGGAGTCCAACGAACTTGAAATCAGCTAAATCCGACATCCGGAGTTCCCACAATTGCCCAAGAAGTTCTAACCGTTGATCTGATGATCAAAGGTCATAAGGTCGCCACGTGTCAATATCGTTGTGCCCATCAACCAACCGCATCATGCAGTACAACTCTAAGCCGTCCGATCTTCGATCGGATGGCTGAGAAGCGTGCGCCCCTCACGCCCCACAATCGCAGCGTCCTCAGCTGCAGCAGCTCACAACCGTTGGATCTTCATCTAACAGTCGCCCGCACCATGCCAGCGTTTCACCTCTATAACAAAGTAGCAGGCGTAGCGCAGCGATGTGCGCCTCACCCCCACACAGTGAGGCACGGGTTCGAGGCACCCACCGCAGCGTAAAATCAAGGCAATCACAAGGCACGCGATTACGACCGTCGATGTGCGATCAGGCGGCTGGCAACAGGCGACGCGGCGTAATCCCGCGCATTCAATGCAGATGCTCGCGATGATGCGCGAGGCACGAGCGCAACAGGCACAATCCAAGCGCGCACCCCACGAGAGATCTCGACCTTCCGATTTGCGATCGGACAGCCCACAGTGCGCACACACGGATCGTGCATGAAGAAGAACGGCACGCGCGCGCGAGACTGTTGGGCAGGGGGCTTCACCGACGCTTTTAGCATGGGTTTAGCGACGTCCTGGACGTCGCTAAAGCCCATACTTAAAATGGAAACCTCTTCTCCCTATATAAACCCCTCCCAACCACCCATGTAAAGCATTCAATTCACCTAGCAAGTGTTATAACACCCTCCTAGCCTCTTTTAGCATCACTTGTAGTCAACGGAGTCGACGAGCCATCGACGGAGCCTCCTTCCAGCGTCGTGGCCGCCTCTCCATCTCTCCTCTCTTTCTCTTTCCTTCCCTTTAATCTAGCTTTATTTCCCTTTTATTCAAGCATTTAGCTACCGTTGTATTTGTAAAACTTGATTTGCATGTTTAATATAATGTTGATGTTATTCTTCATCTTGCTTTGAGTAATTTCTATTATTTAAAAGACTCTAACCCTACTCTCTCTCTCTCTCTGTCTCACTCATTTTTCTACCACGTCTTCTGGCAAGCAAAAACTCATTATCTCTATGACATTAAGTGATAAAGAAAATCCGATTTTCACGCCTCCCTGTGATCGACACTCGAACTCACATCCATTTCTTCTTTTAAAATCGACGTTGTGAGTATGAACTATAACGATCCTTTTAAACAAATACGTCTTTAGCACGTCAATTTTTGGCATCGTTGCCAGGGAGGCAACGAATTTATTTTGTCACTTCCATTTTATATCCATGCTCACATCATCTAACGCAATTTCTCCTTTTACTTGATGGTTGCAGGAACTCGACGCTTGGACAGCGAAGCAGTGCGACTCGTGACGGTAGAGATGGAGTAAGCGCAACAAGGACCGATTGTGAGTAATTCTTCACCCGTGGTTGTTTCCTTGCCTAAAGAAAATCTAAAAAAATTGTAAAATCGAAAAAAAATTGGCGTGGTGCATGATTGCCTGATCCACTTCCTCAACACATCACCCAACAAAAAAATATACACTCTAACATTCTTAATGACCTAACCTTTTTGGAGTGTTCTTTTTTTTTTAGTGGTGTTTGTGAAGCCACCGTGAATTGACATGGGCTGCACCACTTAACCCTAAAATCAACTTATCTGATAGAAGTTGCACGAACACTAGAATGAGCACTTTAGGGTTTTAAAGCCTCTTCACATCAAAGGAAATCTACCCTCACCAATTGTGTGCAAAACTTGGCGTACTCACTTGAAACTTATCTGAAAACATTAAGACGCGTCAACCCTAAAAGACACAAAAGTAAGGACAAACATTAAAAGATACCACATCTTAAAATCCTTGCTTGAAAATCATGTTTTGATAAGAGCACACACATTGAAATTGGAAAACTAAGAGGCACTACCCCAATTAATGCCTCATCACATAACTCAAGCACAAGCATTGTCCTAGTCCCATTAAAACAGAGTAGACGTGCCCTAGGCAGGACTGGGTTAAGTCTCAAGAGGTGTGGTTTTGTTTGCTGGGCACTTAACTTTCATTCCCTTAGTAGAATCTGATGACTAGGCTGCAGGGAAGTGTCAAACGACCGTGGTTGTGGGGTCTATGGAACCGACGGTGTAAGCCAAAGGAAGAACCTTCCCTACAATCCCCTCGTAATCAACCTGGCCAGATTAGCTTTAGGAAGGGTAGTCCAGTGCTTACGAATTTGATCGCCCCTCTAGAGATTTCTAGGTCCCCTAAGGAATACACTATAAGGACTAGGTTTGTTTGCTTGATTGTGCACACACACTTCTCGCATCTGTCGCTCTCCGCACCCCCTCCTGTTCTTCTCTAGTGTATGCATGGGAGACGATCACTTCATCCCGAGTTGTTTACTTTGGGACAGGAATCCAAGAGACCTGACTTTGGTAAAAACATGGCCGAACCTAGAGTAGATGAGGTTGAGGACCAACCCCCACTAGACACAATGGCCATCATCCAAGCCCAGATCAACGCAAACCACCGGCTTCAGCAGCAACAAATCCACACTATCATGCAAGCCATACATCGGTTGCAGAACCCATAGGGGCAACCACCACCACCTTTCCAAGGCCCACAAGGGCAACCGCCACTTGATCCACCACCATTCCAGGACCAACCTAACCCCTCCGCGACTTCTACAATCCTTCCACTATTCGAATCGAGCCACACCTTAGGATCCCTGAAGGGGGAGATGATTTTGAGTTGAAACCAAATGTCCTGAGTCTAATTCAGAGCCACTTCCATGGAAGCTCAAATGAGGACCCCTTCCAGCACTAAGAGGATCTTGACCGGATTGCCCGGACTATGAAACCTAGGAACATTAGCCTTGACATTGTTTTGATTAAGATGTTCCTCTTCTCGCTGAGAGACAAAGCATCTCACTAGCTTAGAACCCTAGGTAGACCCATCACCACCTGGGAAGAACTGAGGCATGCATTCTTAAAGAAATTCTTTCCCATAGGAAAAACCAATGCCCTCAGAAGAGCCATTACTACCTTTACACTCCAGGATGGGAAACAGTTCCATGAGGCATGGGAAAGATTTAATGAACTATTAAGGAAATGCCCACACCACGAAGTACCAAGGTGGAAATTGGCCCAGATCTTCTACCACGGTCTGGACAGCAACCTTCGGAACTTCGTCGATGCCTCATGCGAGGGGAACTTCCTAAACAAAGATGAGGAGAGCATGTTTGAGCTCTTTGAGTCTATGAGCGAGAATTCGCTCAACAATGCCTCCATGACCCAATTTAGCTGATCCAGTCAACCCCGTGGTGGGATCAATGAAGTACAAGCAAATTCTGGGACAGTTGGCATGGATATCATTGCTAAGAAATTGGATCGAGTGGAATTGGTAGATAAAAGGATAGATAAACTACTAGCCAGACCAGGAACCCGTTACAGACCTTCTCCATAGCAAAGGGAGCTCACAATGTTGACCTGGCCCAACCACTAAGCCAAATGACCCTGGAACAACCACTGACCACATTCCAAGGAGGGACCTTTGCTCCCTCAACCCTTGATTACTCTCTTCCCTCCCCCTCGACATCTGCTATCTTTGAAGATGTACAGGCTATCCAAGGTTATGCCAAACCTGACCCTTTCTCCAACACTTACAACACCAGCTGACGTAATCACCCAAACTTTGCTTGGACAAACTAGAAACCGCCTCAATTTCAGAACCAGCCCAGGCCAAACCAACAGCCAAACTTGCCCCCTATCAGCAAGGACCACCAGTTAGACCCCTATATAATCCAAATAGGGTGGCCCCTCACCCACAAAACCAAATGGACACCCTGATAAAAATGATGGCTGAAATGAACCAAAAACATCAGGAGGAAATGGCTTTAGTAAAGGGACAGTTAAGCCAGTTGTTGGATTGTAAACAACAAGGATCCCTGCCTTCCCAGCCACAACCAAACCCGCGAAACATGATTAACAGAGGCCCCAATTTTCAAGGGTTCCAAGGCAATCCCAGATAGGCTTACATGGTCCAGCCGGCCCCACAAACACCTCTTGGGTTTGGTGCTTCTTCGTCCTCGTCTTCTCAAGGATCAACCCATGGTCCCAATGCCTCTGCAAATGTAGTAATCTTAAGAAGCGGCACCAAAACCCAGGATCCCAAATGGCCGACTCTTCCCATGACTTCACCCTCTAAAATACCCGACTCAGAAGAGGCACAAGAAAAACCCAAGCACCCAGAAATAGATCCTATCCACATTCAGACACCATATCCCGAGGCCTTGGAGACAATCAAGAAGAAGAGTGTTGTGGAAACTGAGGAGCTTTTGGAGATCTTTAAGCAGGTTCTGATTAATATTCCGCTCCTCGAAGCCGTCAAGCACATTCCGACTTACGCCAAGTTCCTAAAGGATGCCTGTACACCAAGACGTAAGCCAAGACCTCAAGCACCTAGGAAGGTTATGCTTTCAGAACAAGCAAGTTCCGTGATATCAAGCAACCTTCCACTCAAGCGAACAGACCCAGGAGCACCCTTGATATCTACAATATCGGGGACATGACATTTAATAGAGCGCTCCTGGACTTAGGTGCTTCCATCAATCTGATTCCGACAACCCTGTACCACCAATTTGGATTCGGAGAGTTGACACCCACACTTGTTACCATCCAATTGGCTGATAGATCTGTGAAAACCCCAAAGGGGGTTGTCGAGGAGGTAATTGTGCGGGTTAAGGACTTCTATTTTCTGGTCGACTTCTTAGTGCTCGACATGGAAGTCCCTGAACAACTACAGAACACACCTACCATCCTAGGCAAACCCTTCTTAGCTATGACTAAGGCAAACATTGATTGTGACACGGGATGCATGGAAATCACCTTCAGAGACAAGAAAATGCAGTTGGATATCTTCCGGGCGACCAAGTCTTTTGATTGCGACTGTATTGAGGAACATGATCCCATGGAACCTTTGGTCGAGGAATGCCTCACCCTTAGTTCTGTCTCGGACTACCAATCCGGTAACAACTGTTTTGACTCATCACCATCTTTGCCCATGGACCTCTGTAGGGCTGATTACTATCAACCAACACCATTCGAGGAAATTGATGTTGATCAACTCCCGCCTTTCCCCTTTCCATCAAACATTGTGCCGCCCACACCTGAACTGAAGCCGCTACCCGAGAATCTCAAGTATGTCTTCCTGGGACCTGACCAGACCTTCCCCGTAATTATCAATGCCAACTTAACTAGGGATCAGGAACTTAGATTGACAGAGACCCTATCAGAACATGATAAACGCTAGTTTATCATCATTCTTATGCATTAAAACAAACCTAGCTCTTAGGATTTTACTCCGCAAACGGGTTTTTGGGCTGCATTTAGGCATAAAATAGGTTAGGCATGCATTGCATTTTTTATTGTCTTTTTAATATGTTTTTGTTAGTGTTAGGGATGTACAGATATATAGATCCCTAAAACCCTAGCACTCAAGAAGGAAAATGGTGAAGGAGAAGCCCAGACTAGCTGGAACTCAACCTGATCCAGCTCACCTTAGCTTGATCCAGCTCACCTCAGCTTGATCCAGCTCACCGCAGCTGGAACATTGCTCACTTGAACTAGGGTTAGCTCATCCCAGCTCCATTCAGCTAATCTCAGCTGAATGGCAGCTCAAGAGAGCTCATCTTAGCTCACCCTAGCTCAAGTCAGCTCAGATCCAGCTCAACTTAGCTGAGTCTAGCTCATCTCAGCTCCCACTAGTCCATAGGGAGCTCTAGCTAGCTCAGCTGAGTTGACAAAAGTTCACCCCAGCTCAGATCCAGCTACATCCAGCTCCACTCAACTCCAACCAGCTGAAGAAGAACTCATCCCAGCTCAGGAAGCTCAAGTCCAGCTCCTGGGGACTTAGCTTAGCTCAACTGAGTTGAGCTAAGCTACCTTAGCTGCCTCAACCAGCTTGAGTCTCCCCGGGAGCACCAGACCTAGCTTACCTCAGCTCATCATGGTAGAAGCTAGCTTACTTTATCTTGGCTTAGCAACTAGCAAAGAACTAGCAAGCTAAGCCAGCTAGAGTAGCTCCATGACAGCCTCTTCAGCAGCAGCCAACTCCAATTTCAGCTCCAGACTTCTCTTCCTCAGCTCCTCCCTCCAAACCCTAGCTCCAACACCTTCTCCTCTACTCCACCTTTAGCTAAGCTAGCTTAGCTTAGCTAGCAACCAACTCCTTGGCCATCCACCACCTTCAAAGTCAACCCTAGCTAGCTCCATCAACTAAGTTCACCTAAGCTAGCTATCCTACTCCAAGTTGGCGCCACCACCATCACACCCCGTCACCCCATCACCACTACCAAAAGCCACCTATTTTCCCTCCAAAATGACCTTCTAGAACCCTTCCCTTTTGGCGCCAACTTTCCCTCCAAAATTCCCTTCATCTCCACCATACACCTCTCCTTAAATCCATCTCCACCATCCACCTAACCCCCCTTCTAGAAGACCCTAGGATGGCGCCAAAATGGTGGTGTCTCTCCACCACCAAAAGCCACCAACACCACCATAACCACCCCCTTAACACCCCTTGAGTTGGCGCCAATTGCCCTTAGCCTTAGGATCCCCAACCACCTCCATCTCTCCATCTTAGCCCTCCATTCCAAGAGTCACCTCAGCCCCCCTTTCTACTCTATATAAACCCACCACCTACAACCATTTTAGATCGTCCTCCATTAGTGTATTTTGCTACCTAAACCACATATACCTATGGCCAAGAAGAAGGAGTAGAGAAGGAGATTAAAGGGGCACATCACCAGCCCTTTTGGTGCCTTCTTCTCCCCACTCTCTTCAACTTGGGCCACGCCAAGGAGGAGGACTCTTCCACTTCAAGGAGGACGGCCAGGCAAGGGAGAAGGACCTAGGGTGGACGTCCACCCTTGGAGAGAAGCTTAGGGCACGCCCCCTTTGGGCTTTCCTTGGAGGACATCACCTTGGAGGAGCACTGCAAGGAAGGAGTTGAAGGATTCTTTTCAAGCTTGGGAGCCACCAACCTTGGAGCAAGAAGCCCTCTTCTTCACCATCTATCTAAAGGATTTGTGTTTGCTTTTCTTTATTTTAATTTTTCTAGTAGTAGAAGCATTCCTCTACTAGGCTTTTTTGTAAAACACTTTTCAGTAATCTAGTTGCCTTCTTTGCAATTTTCTATTTTGCATTTCTAC
Source organism: Thalassia testudinum (assembly GCA_037157565.1). Taxonomy (NCBI): domain Eukaryota; kingdom Viridiplantae; phylum Streptophyta; class Magnoliopsida; order Alismatales; family Hydrocharitaceae; genus Thalassia; species Thalassia testudinum. The sequence goes on along the minus strand of JAZHRO010000040.1, from coordinate 5,247,932 downwards.
TTGCTTTGCTTTTTAGCATTTTTCACTCCCTCTCCCTAATTATTCTAGGCCTCCACTTGCCTAGAGTGAGCTTAGGGAGAGGCTCTACTTGCCACTTAGAAGTAGTAGTTAAATTTGAAGTGCAAATCATCTTCCCGCCACCATTTCGCATGTTGTCTTAATCCAAAAACAAAAAAAAATGATATATTGAAAAATACCAAAAAGAAAGTTGAGATCTATTTGTAAGCAAGAGAATCACATTTGCAAACATTTGGCCTCCTTGGACGACCCTAGATACTCCCCTATCTAGGAATATAAATTTAAGAGTTGATCGATTTTGCACGTTACAACAACCTAATTAACAAACCGCGTGAAATCGCTATCAGAACACAAGGCTGCCATTGGTTGGACTATTTCAGATTTAAGAGGAATTAGCCCCACCTATTGTACCCACAAGATCTACCTAGAAGATGGGGCACGACCCTCCCGTCAGATGCAGAGACGGATAAACCCAAATATGCGGGAGGTCGTTAAGAAGGAAATTATCAAATGGCTTGACACTGACATCATCTACCCCATCTCTGATAACCCCTGGGTGAGCCCCACTCAAGTGGTTTCGACGAAAGCCGGGCTCACCGTTGTCACCAATGAGTGTGGCAAATCCATCCCCACCTGCACCACCACAGCATGGCGAGTATGTATTGATTACAGGAAACTCAATGAAGCAACCAAGAAAGATCATTTCCCCCTACAATTTATCGACCAGATTCTTGAAAGATTGGCAAGGCAAAAGTATTTTTTCTTCCTAGATGGATATTCAGGATATAACCAAGTCACAATTGGTCCTGAAGATCAAGAGAAGACCACATTCACTTGCCCATACGGCACGTTTGCATTCCGTCGTATGCCGTTCGGATTGTGCAACGCACCCACTACCTTTCAGCGTTGCATGCTAGCCATTTTTTCAGAAATGGAGGGTGAATACATGGAGGTCTTTATGGATGATTTCTCTGTATTTTGGAATTCATTCGACCACTGTTTGAGCAACTTGGAGAAAATCCTGAAACAATGTATCGAGGTTAATTTGGTGCTAAGTTGGGAAAAGAACCATTTCATGGTTTAAGAAGGAATCGTCCTCGGTCACATCGTATCACATAGGGGCATTGAGGTGGATCGAGCTAAAGTTGATTTGATTTCCAAACTTCCTCCACCTAGCTCGGTCTGGCAGGTCCGTTTGTTCCTTGGACACATAGGCTTCTACCGAAGGTTCATCAAAGACTTCTCCAAGCTTTCCAAACCCTTGACCGACCTTGTGGACAATGACGCCCTATTCCACATGACCTTTGATTGCATCCAGGCTTACCACACCCTCAGGGACCTAGTCTCCACAGCACCTGTACTTCAGCCCCCAGATTGGTCCCAAGACTTTGAGATCATGTATGATGCATCAGATATTACCATAGGCACCGTCCTGGGACAAAGACAAGACAAGAAACCCGTGATGATCTACTACACGAGCAAGATGTTGGACGAGGCCCAACGAAATTATACAGTCACAGAAAAAGAACTGCTCGCCGTAGTTTTTGAACTTGAAAAGTTCCGATCTTACCTTCTAGGATCCTACATGACCATCTATGCGAACCATTCAGCCATCCAACATCTATTGGCTAAAAAGGATGCAAAGCCCAGGCTCATCAGATGGATCCTGCTCCTACAGGAATTTGACCTAGAAATCCGCGACAAAGTCGGATCAAAGAATGTGGTGGCTGACCACCTATCCAGACTCCACCCAGACCACATTGGGCCCTCCCTGCCTTTATCTGACACATTTCCCGATGAGCACATTCTGGCTGTGCAAGACAGGAAACTCCCTTGGTATGCTGACTATGTCAACTACTTGGTTGTAGGACAGACCCCGCACAGCTGGTCCAGACAGCAACGGGACAAGTTCTTGGCCAAGGCCAAGCACTATTTCTGGGATGATCCCATGCTGTTTCGCCTCTGTGCTAACCAGATCATCAGGAGGCGTATCCCTGAGGACGAAGTTCAGAGTGTGCTATCTTTTTGTCATGACCAAGCTTGTGGTGGCCACATCCTAGGAAAGAAAACGATTGCAAAGGTTCTGCAGTCTGGATTTTACTGGCCTTCCTTATTCAAGGATGCACACAACTTTGCTAAGACTTGCTCTCACTGCTAGACTCTGGGGACAATGACCATAAAAGACATGATGCCCCTCCAGCCCATTTTGATTGTCGAGATCTTCGACGTTTGGGGTATTGATTTTATGGGCCCCTTCCCACCATCCAACAACTTTGAGTACATCTTAGTCTCTGTAGACTATGTCTCCAAATGGATTGAAGCCGTCGCCACCCACCGATGTGATCATAAGGCTGTCATAGACTTTGTTAAGCAGAACATCTTTTCCCGATTTGGAATACCAAAGGCCATGATCAGTGATGGTGGAAGCCATTCTACCAATACCCAATTCCGTGCCCTACTCAGAAAATATGGGGTGACCTACCGCATTGCTACCCCGTATCATCTACAAACAAATGGGCAGACCGAGGTCTCAAATAGGTAGATCAAGAATATTCTACAGAAGATTGTGAGACCTAACAGGAAGGACTGGTCCGCACGACTGGATGATGCCCTGTGGGCATACTGGATCGCTTTCAAGACCCCGATAAGCATATCGCCATATCGCCTGGTCTTTGGCAAAGCTTGCCACCTTCCTGTCGAGTTGGAACATCGGGCTTACTGGGCCGTTAAGCAATGTAACATGGATTCCCAGTTAGCCGGTGCGCAGAGGACGCTCCAACTCTCCAAGCTTGAGGAAATTCGTTGGGACGCTTTTGAGAATAGTCGGCTATACAAGGAGAAAATGAAAGCCGTCTACAACTGACTCATCCATAGAAAAACCTTCGATCCAAATTAATAAGTCTGGCTTTTTGATGCCTGTCTAAAACTCTTTCCAGGGAAACTCAAGTCCAAGCGGACAGGACCATTTAGGGTGGTCAAGCCCTACTCCAACAAGGCAGTTGAAATCGCTGAACCAAATACTGGGCACACTTTCACCATCAATGGCCAGAGATTGAAACACTTCCTCGCCCAAGTTCCCCCGAAGGAGGTTGTCACCCTCATTGAAGGATGACAAGAAGAACCGCCCAGCTGGAGGCATTAAACCCAGCGCTTCCTGGGAAGCAACCCAGAAGATTCAGACTGATTTGGTATTTTACTTCACTCAGGTAATATCTTTTTGACCCCTGTTGCATCCATGTATTTGTCAATGAGGACATTATCCAACTTAAGCATGGGGGGTGGTAAATGGCATGATTCTGAGTTCATTTAATCGATTTGAATAGAATAAGATAAAATAGAAAAAAAAATTTGAATTTAGGAAGAAAAACTTAGGCATTGAAAATTTGTCAATAGTGGGAAATAATACGAAAAGAACTTGAACACTTAGACATTTTAGACCTTCAGGCTTAACCAGCCCTGGTGTCCATTAAAATATGATTTTAGCTTCAAATCCTTGTAACCTTAATCTATTCTAATCCATCAACTAAATAAGGTGATAAGTGTACGACTTATCAACTTGCCCTCTAACTCAAAAGGACTTTTAGTCTAAGCATCTGCACACATTTTTGCACAGATTCACTCCTCGAAGATTCTGATAGAAATTGGGCAGCTAATGAACTTTCTAGGGTAGTATGGCTGGCAAGTTATCACGGGAAATAGCCCATTGGCAGGTTATCCAGAGCCCAGCCACAGGACCTCCTTCTTTTTATTGCCTCTAAGTAAATTTGAGATCAGGGAAGCCACCTACTAAAAAAAAACAGAGAGAAAGAGAAGAAAAAAGAACAAAATAAGCCATACTTCACCGCATGAGTATGGCTAGCAACTGATCGTGGGTAACAGTCCATTGGTCGGTTGTCCAGAACCCAGCTCATTAAATGCACAAAAAGACCTAAAACACTTAAGGAAGAAGCGGGGAAGTAGAGCAAGACGAGGAGATATACACTGGAAAAATCCTTGTGATGACCCCAAATAGAACAAACGTAGGGAGAAAGCTACCAATCGAACAAAAACACCTTCAAGCAAAACACTTCCTTTCCCGGTCACCTAGGGGCGTAGAAACCCAATGTCTGTCTAAATTACCATTGAGTGAGTCCATCACGATCTTCACACTAAGATGCTTAGCACTTAGAGTTTTTTCTAAGTTTTGGGTGGGTTAGGTAGCCGTAAAATGTTACCAACACACTCTTAACTCCAAAGATCTAAAAATGAGAAAAGACGAAAAAGGAAAAAATATATATATATATCTATGTACATGCCTTAAAGCAAGGATTTAGGCGATTCATATTTTGGCAGACACCCGGGCGCAGTTTTGTCTCTATGGATCAGGATCTTAATATATTTCCTCCTATTGACAAGTGACAAAATGTCCAAGTAATTACTTCTTGAATTCTTACTAGAATTAATGGCTAGAATAAACCTTGCTAGGGACTAGCAAGATGTAAGTATGGGGGTATGATAACATTGCATTTTACAATGTTAACTCTACCACAAGGGGACGGTCTTAAAGGTCAAATGCACAGAGGATACATCATAAATAGGAATAGGAGCATCGCATGCATTGCACATCAAGATTGCTTATAGTTCATTACTAACGGCTATGTGTACAAGTACATGTCAAAACAGGCCTCAGATGAGCGATCGGACCACACGGATGGACTCAGAGCGATGAACGGAGTCCAACGGACTCGAAATCAGCTAAATCCGACATCTGGAGCTCCCATAATTGGCCCAAGAAGTTCTGACCGTTCATTTAATGATCAGCGGTCATAAGGCCGCCACGTGTCAGCATCGTCGTGCCCCTCAACCAACCTCACAACGTAGCACAACTCTAAGTCGTTCGATCTTCGATCGAACAGCTGAGAAGCACACGCCCCTCGCGTCCCACAACCACAGCGTCCTCAGCGGCAATAGCTCACAACCGTTGGATCTTCATCCAACGGTCGCCCGCACCACACCAGGGTTTCACCTCCGTGACAAAGTAGCAAGCGTAGCGCAGCAGTGCGTGCCTCACCCCCGCACAGTGACGCATGGGTTCAAGGCACCCACCGCAGCTCAAAATCAAGGTAATAGCGAGGCGCCCGATTACGGCCGTCAATGCGCGATCAAACGGCTGGCAGCGGGCGACACGACGCAATCCCACACATCCGATGTAGACGTTCACGATGAAGCGTGGGGCACGAGCGCAACGGGCGCGATCCAAGCGTGCGCCCTACGAGCGATCTCGACCGTCTGATTTGCGATCAGACGGCCCATAGCGCGCGCGTGAAGAACGGTGCACGTGCGAGACCGTTGGGTAGGGGGCTTCATCGACACTTTTAGCATGGGTTTAGCGACGTCCTAGACGTCGCTAAAGTCCATACTTAAAATGAAAACCTCTTCTCCCTATATAAACCCCTCCCGACCACCCATGTAAAGCATTCAATTCACCTAGCAAGTGTTGTAACACCCTCCTAGCCTCCTTTAGCATCTCTTGTAGTCAACAGAGTCGACGAGCCGCCTACGAAGCCTCCTTCCTCCACCGTGGCCGCCTCGCCATCTTCCCTCTCTCTCTCTTTCCTTCCCTTTAATCTAGCTTTACTTCCCTTTTATTCAAGCATTTAGCTACAGTTGTATTTGTAAAACTTGATTTGCATGTTTAATATAGTTTTAATGTTGTTCTCCATCTTGCTTTGAGTAATTGCTATGATTTAAAAGACTCTAACCCTACTCTCTCTCTCTCTTTCTCTCTCTCACTCATTTTTCTACCACGTCTTCTCGCAAGCAAAAATCATTATCTTCGTGACATTAAGTGATAAAGAAAATCCAGTTTTCACGCCTCCTTATGATCGACACTAGAACTCACAACTGTTTCTTCTTTTAAAACCGACGTTGCGAGCACAAACTATAACGATCCTTTTAAACAAACACGTCTTTAGCACATCACTACTCTGTTTACTTTGAGATGCATGTTAAAACCTTAATTGCTAGCAAGTGTATAGATACATGATGCGATGCCCCTTCAGTTATTAAAACACGAGCTGCCTATTATATGAATTAGAATCGAAATGTGAACAACGAGATACGCATGTTGAGAAATGAAATGAAATGAATATGAGCATGAACCCTATGGGGAACTAGGGGAAGAACTTCTGTATATGGAAAGAATCTCATATGTAGATGGGAAGTGAGCTAGCCCTTATGTACATGGTACCAAGGAGAGCGACTATCTTGCATACGCAGTACCAAGGGGAGCCACTATCCCTTTCGTGTGGAAAAAAAGGTAGCACTCGCAAACATTGTACCGAGGAGAGCTACGACCACCTTAGTGTAAGGGGGAGCCAGTCGCCCCATGGGGCCCGGGGTTAGGATTGGCCACCCTAAACTGACTCTTGTTAGGCTCATTGGGCAAACCAGGATAGTCAGGAGAGGGTACGCAGACTATGAGGGGCGAGACCCCTATTCTATTCTAAGAGAGTGAGGCCTGTTCTGTTCTGTATTGTACGTTTGGGTGTACCCACTAGTGGAAACGACTGACCGCGTGCTAGTGTGGGGTAACTACCCGTGCACTTATCGCGCGTGCCGTAGTCACCACAACGTCGCGACCGTGACCTCGAGGTGGTAGATTAGGTGTAGAACTACCACGAGGGACTCTCTCGACCAAGAGAGTGCCACATGTACAACCTACATCACGGAAAAACTGCAAGTGAGATCGTTCCCCTAGGGAACAAGAAGATTAAGCAAAGTTATGGATCCCGATTATCGCACTCGACCCAGAAACGCATAAATAAGATAAATGGAAATGGATGATAATACATAACCGACAATTCCATGTTAACTGGTTACTTGTTTCCTTATGTTAAATTGCATGTAAATGGCTTAACCACCACTCTACTCAGCGTTAGCTAACCACGGATTATATAATATTATTCAAGTCAGGGAGTTAAGCAGCCAGCACCACCGGTTGCAGAGGGAGTTGGGCCCAATCAAGCCCAGCCTTAGCTGTTGTCGCTTTTATGTTCCAGAATTTTCTTTCTGTTGTAGTAGTGAGGACTTTGATATATGTGTTACTATTTCCGTTACGTTTATGTTCTACTTTCCGTTATTGTAGTTGTGATGGCATGTAATATTGTGAGACATTTTCGTTCTGTTTCCTTTACTATCTCTTAGTTTTTTCTACTTAGTTACATTACATGTGTGGTTGTGGAATATTTTTTGCTTTTAGGTTATTCCTCGTTGGACGACTGGGTCTTGGGAGCTAGTCGAGGTGAGCCGGTCTTTGGTTTTATAGGGAACCGGGATTGGGTCATAACAAGATGGTATCAGAACAAGGTCGTCCCAAGAAATGAACCAAATGGTCTGGAAGTAACCACTCACGTGGATGTAACTAGGATAACCATCACAACGTATCACTTTGATCTTCACTTCTGAGTCATATTTCTTTATGTAACCTGGTATTGTTGACAGCCCATGTTCTTTCTCTTTTATCTCCTTGTAGGAGATGCCTCGTTGTAAGCGTAGGGGCAGACATGTCGAGCTTGGGACCAGTGCTACCTCGCCTCTCCTCCTGAGTGTCTAGACCTAGGACCTCGTCCAGTTGATTTGAGAGGTCGTGAGAGAAGAATTTCAGCTTCCGCTAACTCTTCTACCCCCTCATGTCCCTTCCGAGGGTGCAGAGGGGGAGCCTCCCGTAAGACAGCGGAGTTTCCGTAGCGCCTGGCGAGTTAGGGGAGATCAGAGGAGGCCCTACTAGCTGGAACACTCGCAGGGTCACCAGGAGAGGAGGCACATGGTGCCTGCGGGGGAGCCATTCTGCTCTGTGGGGGCCACCAGTGGCCTTTGGGGGCCCTAGACAAAGGCCAGCTGTCAGCATCAGACCACTGCCCAGTCACCAACAGGGACAAACTGAGGGAGGAAGCCATGTCCCTCTCTGCTACCAGTGTGGCCAGCCAGGGCACTTGAGGAGGGATTGCCCCTTTAGGACTGGAGCATACCAGATGCTCCCAACATCGAGTATTGGAGGCCGATCTGGTGACCGCAGTTACCAGCCATGACGAGGGTACCGACCAGCTAGCCCCCACCTAGCCCCAAGCATGGTTGTTTCGTCTGCACCCAAGACCGAAGGGCGTTTCAACGTATTGACTCACGGAGACGCCAGAGCTACAGACTCTGTGGTGGCAGGTATGGTTACAGTTTCCGGCCGATTAATATATGTACTTCTCAATTTCGATGCCACGTACTCTCGTGTTCTACAATTTTTTTTTTATCGTTAGTTTAGGGCCGAATAGCAGTTTGTTAGGGGATTCGTTCTTGATTAGAGGCCTAGGAGGACTGTTGTTTGTGGCAGAGGAGATTTTTCACTGACTGCGAGGTCGCTATAGGGGGGACACAGTCTTCCCACCGACCTGATCGTGATCCTGATGGAGGACTTTGGCATGATCCTAGGGATGGACTGGTTGTTCGCCTATCACGCACTGGTGAACTATTTTGGGAGGAAGATCGTCTTCTCCATACCAGAGTTACCTCCCTTTGAGTTTATTGGTCAGCCAGTAGACGAAGGTTTCAGGTGCATCTCTGCGCTTCGGGCAGCGAAGCTTTTGAGCCATGGGTGTGAGGGCTTCTTAGCTTGCGTTGTAGCAGAGCCTTGCCCCGTGGCCGACTTTCAGAGTATTCCGGTGGTCTGAGAGTACCTCAATGTCTTCCTAGAGGAGCTGTCAGGATTACCGCCCCATTTCTATTACACCGTACAGGATGGCCCCACTTGAGCTGCGACAGCTCAAGTCTCGGATACAGGACCTGTTGGAGAAAGGCTTTGTGAGGCCCATTACATCCCATAGGGAGCCCCTGTGTTCATTAAGAATAAGGATGGTACCCTTCGGCTTTGTGTTGACTACAGATAGCTGAATCGGGTCACCATTAAGAACAAGTATCTGCTACCTTGTATCGACGACCTCTTTGACCAGTTGAGAGATGCTACAATGTTCTCCAAAATAGATCTGAGGTCAGATTACCATCGATTGCAGATTAGGGAGACCGATGTCTCCAAGACATCCATCCATACTCGATACGGATACTACGAGTTCTTATTCACGCCGTTCGGGCTGACCAATGCCCCTGCTGCATTCATGGATATGATGATCCATGTTTTCAGGCCATACTTAAACCAATTTGTAGTGGAGTTCATCAATGACATACTAGTCTACTCTCAAGATCAGGCACAGCTTGGACAGCATCTACACTTGAGGCGACGCAGGCTGTATGCCAAGTACAACAAGTGTGAGTTCTGTTTGAGACAGGTGACCTTTTTGGGCCACATGATTTCAGGAGATGGATTGGCTATGGACCCAGCCAAGGTTGAGGCCATACTCAGGTGGGAGATGCCATGCACAGTAACAGAGATACGCAGTGGGAGTGATAAACACGCATAAATTCATCGTAAAATGCTTATTTACGATACTTCTTAGGCCTAGTATTACATATCATGATATAAATATTGCATAAACATCCCTTGCATTACATTTAGGATAGTTGTATATTATGTACATTAATTTCGTCATTTTATATGACCAGGAGGCAGTGTGACATCTTTATGGGCTTTGGATGAAGAATCCGACCGTATAGATGGATTCAAAGTGTCGATCACAGTTCGTCAATGCGAGAATCACCCCGATCAGAGCTCTGTAGCACCCTCTACAAGAAGAAGACGGATGGCCCAAATGGTGCCACGTGGCGCCATGTAGGCTACCCCACCTAAGCCAAAGCGTCCCCAAGCTCGCCGCAAGATGACATCCCAACCATTAGATCTCAATCCAATGGTTGAGATATGCACTCCACGGCTAAAGAAGCGTCTCTCCTCACCCAGTCTCAACCAACTCAAGCAAGGCCTCATCTCGGCCGTTGGATCTCCATCCAACAGTCGAGACGTGCGACAGCAACATCCTCCACTTGACAAAAGAGCACCTTGGCCAAACAGTGACGCACTCTCTCCGCATATGCAAGATGCGAGTTTGGCTCCTGATTCGCCGCGCCTGCGCCCGCCTCAACAAATTGGACCGCTAAATCTTGATCGAGTAATCAGCATCACCCCACGCGCAAGGCGCGCAATTCAAATTTCAAGAGAGGCACTGAACTTAAGCGATAGCCTAGTGGGCCTTTAGTGACGCTTACAGCTGTCACTAATTGCTTGTAAGTGCAAGGCTAGCTACGCACGTGAACAGGCATGAGCTGGATACAGCGACACTTGAGCTGGACCTACAGCGACGTCCTGAGGTCGCTGTTGGTCTTATGCCTATTTTAGCCTCCTCTCATCCACTATATAAAGACCTACACCCCTTCTCTTCCAAGGTATCTCTACCTACTCTACTACCACCTACTCTTAAGCTCTAGCTACCCTACCAACGCTTCGTTAGAGCTTACTCTCAAGCTCCCAAGACTCCTATTAGTGTAACGAACCTCTACCCCATCAAATATTCCTCCATCTTCCCATCACCATTCATAGGTCGCCTTGGTGTCGTCCTCCCACCTCCATTTTGGTAACAGATCATCTCCACCTCCTCACCTCCATTCCGGAGCCACACTAAAGCATTCCTTTACCCGACGTCCTCCCGCATCTCACCTCTTTCGTCCCGCTTCCCAACTCCTTCCAAGCTTCTGCCAAGCGCCGTCATCTCGCCGAATAGCCAATTCAAGAGATTTTTTCTCACATCTCTCCTTTTTACGCTTTCTAGATTATTGTAATAAACATTTGTGCAATATAAATCATATTTGCTTCTATCTCCATTGTGATCCATATTGTTTTCTTGCTTTATAAAAACAAACGAAAAAAATAACAAAACTAAAACACCAAAAACAAACAAAACGAAGTGCGGTTTTCAAATTAAGTAAACGTCGCCTCCCTGTGTTCGACCCAAGACTCCCTTGGAGTTTCGGTAAAATTTTATTTGATAATGAGTTTTGCGACTACAACGATGGGTTACTCTTAACCCCGATTTCAAACATGCGAAACACATACATCAGGGAGCGTGGTGAGATCATACCAGTTTTAATGCACCAAATCTAATCAGAACTCCAAGGTTAAGCATGCTTAGGCCAGGGTGGTACTAGGATGGGTGACCTCCTGGGAAGACCTTGTGCAGTGGGGTCACATTGTTGCTTACGCTTCGCAGCAACGGAAGCCCCATGAGTATAACTACCCTACCCATGACTTAGAGCTGACAGCAGTTGTCCTCGCGCTGTTAAGGTGAGACATTTGAGATCCTCACATATCACAAGAACCTTAGGTACCTGTTTGACCAGTAGGAGACTCATGGAGGAGGTGGGCAGTTGGCGACCCCGGGAGTCACGGGAGTACTGCGGGGCAGTGACAGTGACGCGGCAAGCATGACCAGAGCTGATAGACCGCAACATTGCAAGACAGATGGCCGACCCATACTTATAGACACTGCGAGACAAGGTGTTGACAGGGGACCCAGGAGACTTTACCTTCTCTGACGAGATACTGCGCATAAGGGGACGTCTGTGTGTCACTAGAGACGAGGAGCTATTGAGAGAGCTTCTGACTGAGGCACACAGGTCTAGGTTCACCATACATCTGGGAAACACAAAGAGAACCTTAGAACCACTCGACCCTTGGGCATGGGTCTGCATCATAACTTGGTCCACATCTGTGGCATCTTCTGCTGATGGGTTTCAGGATCAACCTTTTGATTTTTATTCTGACCTGCACTTGTGAATTCTCAATTTCTTTCTTATATGTATGTTATGCCTAGCTGAAGGCATTAAATTTAGCACGTGTTTATATCTCATGTTCCTTGCGGAGCTAACCAGATTTCTCACGATATTCAGGTGATATTCTGTTTACTCCGCCTTTTCATGTCTTTATTTGTACAATAAGGACATTGCATCATTTAGGCATGGGGCGGTGGATACTTTATCCTGAAATCATTTTGTTAACTCCGTAGAATTTCTTAGTTTTTCTATAAAAAAAAAGAAACAAAAGGAAAAAAAAGAAAAAAAATGAATTAGGAGAAGAGAACTTAGGCATTTGAAAGTTATATACTTTAGGAAATGATATAGGACCTGAACACTTAGACTCTTCAGGTCTTCGGGCTTAATTAGCTCGGGTGTCCACTCGAATGTGGACTTAGTCTCGAGTCCTCGCCAAGTCAATCTTATTTTAATTCGGAAAATAATTTGGGATGATAAGTATGAGACTTATCAACCCACCCTCTGATTTGAGAGGATTTTAAGTCTAAGCATCTACACACTTTTGGCACTGACTCACTTTTCGGCGGTTTCTTCGAAAATTGGGTAGCTAATGAACTATCTAGGGTGGTATGGCTGGCAAGTTGTCGATGGTAACAGCTCATCAGCCAATTGTCTAGAGCCCAACCACAAGACCATTTTCTTTGTACTGCCTTTAGGTAAATCTTAGATTAAGGAAGCCACCTACTTAGAAAACAAGAGAAAAAAAGAAACACCCAAAAAGAAAAGAGAAAAAAAAAGAAAAAGGAGAAAATAAAAAAAATAAAAAAAATAATAAAGTCACACTTCACCGCACAAGTATGGTTGGCAAGTGATCATGGATAACGGTCCATTGGCCGGTTGTCTAGAGCCCAGCTCACAAAAATGCACAATAATTCCCAAAACACTTAGGGAAGAAGCGGGGAAGTAGAATAAGCCGAGGAGATATACACTGGGATCGCCCTTGTGTTGACCCCATAAATAAAAGTAGAGAGAAAGCTATCAATCGAAAAGATAAACCTCTAAGCAATGTCACCTAGGGTCGTAGAAACCTGAAGTCCGTCTTAACGGCCGCCCAATGAGTCTTTCACTCTTTTTACTAGATGCTTAGCACTTAGAGTCCTTTTCGAGTCTTGGGCAGGTCGAGTAGCCGTAAAAAGTTATCCCGAAACTCTCAAACTCCAAAAGTACAAAAAAAATTAGAAAAGAAGAAAAACAAAAAAAAATGTATCTTCCTTTTTCAAATAAGGCGAGAACTTAGGCGGTCTGCATTCTAGCAAACACCCAAGTACTGTTGAGCCTTTGTAGTTTAGGACCTTAGTTGAAATTTTCTATTGTTAATAAATGACTTAGGCCTAAGCGATCTAATCCTAATTTTGATTTTATACATAGCATGTAGTTTATTTTGCTAGGGACTAGCAAAAGATAGGCATGGGGGTATGATATAGACACATCTATTTAGGTTAAAATGCCTATTTATGCATGTTCCTAGGCTTAGATTTGCATTTCATATTATAAATATTGCATAGTATGCATCATTCTGCATTTAAAGTAGTTGTGTATATTTTAGGTTAATTGCAACCTTTTTGTGGTTAGGAGAGGAGATTTATTTCGGAGGCTCGGATTGACGATCCGATTGTACGGATCTGATCAGGACGACGATCGGAGTCCCGTAGCACCATATGCAGTTCAAGGAATATCAACGGCCAAGGGACTAGGTGATGTAATTTGCAGCTTCAAACTGCAAATCCGACCGTGCGGATGGATTTAAGTCGACAATCGCAACCTAATAGCATGAAAATCAACTCAATCCGACCTCTGTAGCAACCCCTAAAACAGAAAGAAGATGGACCGCCCAGATCGCACCACATGGTGCAACCCAGGCCACCTATGCGTACGCACGCGCCACAGCACGCGCACAACAGCGCGGGTGCAATAATGCGCGTGGAGGCATGCACACGGAGGCGTGCAACACGGGTGCGCGGAGCGTGCGCCAGCGTAGCGGTGGGTGGGTGCATGGGCTGTCTTCAGCGACGTTTATGGTGGATCTTCAACGACGTTTATGACCATCACTAAATGTCCTATATACGAATTTGATTCTTTCCTCCACTATAAAAGGACCCCTAGCCCTCTCATTTTTCTTCATCTCTTCTTTTCTTCCTCTCACCACCTCCAAGGCTCTAGAGAGGGCTTGTCCTAAGCCCGGGATGCTCCTCTAGAGTAGAAAAGAAAATAGTTTTCCCACCTCTCATCCCCATTCGAGGAGCATCCCGTGGTCGTCCTCTCACCTCCCTTCGGGAAGAAGATCCTCGCCGCGACGCCATCCTGCCCCATCCTCCAGCTCCATCCTCGTTCGTCCCGCTCCTCACAACCTTCCTCCAGGCGACGTCAGAGCAAGTGTCCTCCAAGCGACCGTCGAGGGGGATTTCTCTCACCTCTTTCTATCTTTTTCATTTCATAGTGTAGCTTTCTTGCTTTCGTAGTTGTAACAAATAATTGTTCATGCATAGATGATTGTTTCTCTCTCTTTCTCCTTCTCTCTTATATTTTTGCAAGTAGATAAAGTTTTCATCGACCTAATCTCTTACTTGCTAAAAATACCAAAAAAATTAGAAAAGATAAAAACAACCAAAAATAAAAAAAGCAAAGCACATATTTTTATAAAACCAAACGTTCGCTTCCCTGTGTTCGACCCGAGACTCACTTTTTGAGTTTTAGTTATAAATTTTATTTGATAGACGTGTTTTACAACTACAACGACGGGTTACTCTTAACCCTAATTTCAAACACGCGAAATGCGCCTTCATCAGGGACCAACTGGGAGGTTGGTCCCAGGCTGATCCGTCAGAGTTAGGAGGTGATAGAGCAGATTCACAAACGACTCCACACTGTCAGAAGCAGGCAGAAGAGCTACGTCGATAGGAAGCGCAGGGAGGTGCAGTTCGAGGTTGGGGATCACGTCTTCCTCTGTGTTTTGCCCATGAAGGGCTTGCAGCGTTTTGAGGTGAAAGGGAAGCTGACGCCGAGGTTTATGGGGCTTTTTGAGGTCTTAAAGCAAGCTGGACCCGTTGCTTACTGGCTTGCCCTTCCTCCCCAGCTCTCTGGAGTGCACGACGTGTTCCATGTGTCCAACCTCAGGAAGTATGTCGCCAATCCTAGCCACGTTATGAACCAGAGAGAATTGAGGTGGGAGATGACCTAACCTATCCCGAGCGACCAGTACAGATACTAAACAGAGCTGTCTGGAGTTTGACACGAAAACAGGTACCACTGATGAAGGTCCTATGTAGAAGCCTGCAGTACGAGGAGGCAACTTGGGAGCCTGAGGCGGCAATGCGAGAGCAATACCCGAAGCTTTTTGAGGGTACGTCTCTTCTGACCTACTTTGGTCCTCTTCAAGTTTGTTATACGCTTTTACATTATTTCTGCACCCTACTTAGCTCATGTTTCAGGGAAGAAACTTCCTTTAAGTTTGTTATATTGAAATGACCCCTTCCAAGGACTGTTCGAAGTTTTTCTGGAAAGTTAGGGGCATGAGCGCAATTCTAAACCCCTTGGGTTTAGGTGTGTGGGGCTTACGGGAAAAGAGGGAACTTCAGGGGGTCTCACACAATTTTTCCCTCCCCCTCTCTCTTACCACTCACACACCCACTCACACACTCATGCATACACACTCACCTCCCTCACCAAAACCCTAACACCACTTCTATTTAAAACCCCCCACACCCCTCTCCACCTTCACACCCTCACCACCACCTCTACTCCTTCCCTTGCAGCCGGCGACCACCACCAATAGCCTTCCCGTCTCCACTTGCAGCCACGCATGGAGGAGAGGAGCTTGCGAGGAAGGGGAGAGCAAGGGAGAGAGGGAGAGCGAGGGTGTAGGAGAGAGGTGAGAGCTCGGGGGAGCTCAATCAATAGAGCTCGCGCGAGGGAGCTGTAAAACCCTACAGGAGAGGGTAAGATATACGTAATGGAATAAAATGTGAAATTAAGTAAACAATCTCACAAATAGCACAAGTACACAAAAGATATTTAGGTGGACACCCAACTTGGGTAAAAACCACCACCTAAGTCTCTCGACTTAGGATTTCTTGATCGACCTAGTCAATCAAATTCACTATACGAACTACTTAAACAAGGGTAGTTCAACCTCTTACAACCACGCTACTATGTACGAGGGTAGCGTTCCTCAAACCCCTTCACTTTACGAGAAGGATTTTGTCTCACGAAGGAGACGGGAATTCAAAATGCGAATACCCAACCAATAACAAATAAAGATTACAAAATAACCTATAGAGCCAACAAAGATTAACCTAGCTACTATAGGTAAAGATACTTCCCTTTGGTGAGAGTGCGTCGACGTGACAACGTGGGTGCGTGAACCATGCGGTGGCACTTTGTCACTCTCGTAATCACGGAGGGAGAGCGGTGTGCAACGAAGATGAAGCTCTCAAGTGTGGACATGGGCTTTGGAGAGCTTAGAACTTCTTCTCAATATCAATGTGACACTATAAGAGTGGAAAGTAGTCTTGCAAGGTGTGTTTCTATAAGGCAAGGGTCCTCCTCTATTTATAGAGGGCTTAGGAAGGCTTTGGAAGCCCTTAGAAAGCTTTCATAGCAGTTGGAGTTGAACCCAAGGCAAAACAGGTCGTAATCAAAATCAATTATGATTCTGATAGGGCCATCAGACGTTTGGTCCAGGTATCAGACGTCTGAAAATCTTATTTAAGACATCTAGGAGCTAAGTCAGACGTCTGATTCTAGGCGGGTTTCCTTCCTAAGTTGGTTCAGACTTAAACAGTGTTCTAGTGTATAATCATTAGACGACGTACAGGACGTCTAGCACTAGGTCTGGATGTCTGGAAACCTATTATACTGTGGGAATGGATTCCCAAGATAGGTTAACGGCTAAAAAATCTTATAAAGGTGATTTTGGGTCAGTTGAGGCAAAACGGTCACATATTAGACGTCTAAGGTCCTCTACGGACGTCTGATATAAGCCTAACGGTCATAATCTCAATGTTTACTTTATTTAGCCAACGTTCCACTAATTGGTCATCTGGCACAAGCATCAGACGTCTAGACTAAGGTCTAGTCGTCTAATTTCATCAGGCAGAACCTTTTAAGTTCAGCCTAAGTTATTGGACGTCTAAGTCAACAGTCAGACGTCTTAAAAGTCACTATCAAATGTCTGATTTTCATATTAGATGTCTAATTATGCTGTCATAACCCTATTTTGGTTTTCTAAGCTCTCTACAGAAAACCTAAGTATCCTAGAGTAGTGCAAGTGTTCCTAGGACTACTTTAAGGGTTCTTTGAGGCTTTTTAACAAAAGATCTAGACACAAAGAATAAAGAGTAAAAGAATTACAAAATAATACATGAAAAGAGAATCTATCCTATTCTTCTCTTCACACTTTCGCTCCTCGCGAAGCTCATTCTCTTCTGACAAGTTCTTCCAATCCGCCATGGATGCAAGCTCGAACCCGTCTAAACACGTTTCCATTTGCAATTTGATCTGAAAACTAAGACTCAAAAGCAAATGTTAAATAATATGTGTTTTGTTATCATCAAAATAAATGATCGTGGTGCTCTAGCACCAAAAGGAGTTGCCTTGCTACGATCGCAGCAGCGAGGAGCTCGGAGGTGAAAGGATCTCCGAGGAGTTTGAAGGTGCAAGGGGAGGAGCCGCGGGAGCTCGGAGGAGCTCGTGCGAGAGGAGACGAGGCCGCCGGAGGAGGTTACGCAACCTCCTGCAACTACTGGAGCAGCTGCTGCGAGCTCTGTAGACGGAGGTCGCGAGGAGACGAACGCCGCAAAGGAGTTCTGCGTGCTAGATTTTCCAGTATTATACGTCTAGAGCATCTACTAAACATCTGGGGCAACAGCAGGACATCCAAAGCTGAAGCCCGATGTCTGAAAATAAGTAGGGTGCTGATAACACTGCACAAAGGGGTGATAATTATGTTGAATATGGCCCATCTTAAGAATACAAGGCACAACATAAGTAGAATGGGAGCATTGCATGCATCATGTACCAAGATTGCTTATAAAACTGTATTAATGGCCATTTGTGTAAGCACTTGTCAAAGCAGGCCTCAGATAAGCAATCAGACTTCACAGATGGATTCAGAACGACGAACGGAGTCTAACGGACTTAAGATCGACCAAATCCGCCATTCGGAGCTCCTACAATGGGCCCAAGAAGTTCTGACCGTTGATCTGGAGATCAATGGCCCTCATTGCGCCACATCACCCCCACTCCACCGCACACCGCCTCTTCATCCAGCCGAGATCAGATCTCGGTCGTCAATCTTTGATCGAACGACCGAGACTCGCGCGCCCGCCCGCAGTCGCCGCGACAAAGCGCGGGCGTGGCGCAACGATTAGCGCGCACTCCCGCATGCACGCGACGCGGGTTCGAGCTGCACGGAGCATGAATTCGAAGATGAAGGTTGCGCGGGGCGAAATTATTTCGCCACGCGGCGCGCCCACAACTCGCGAGCACCCACGCGCGCGCGCACGCCGGGCGATGACGCCTGCACACATGCGCGCCCGAGGCGCGATCCAAGTGCAGCCGAGGAGAGATCTCAGTCGTCCGATCTTCGATTGGACGACTCTCACGCAGTGGCCGCGGATCGAGCATGAAGAAGAAACAGCGCGCGCGGTTGACCGACGGGCTGGAGGGCTTCACCGACGCTTTTGGAGTGGTTTTAATGATGTTCTGGACATCGCTAACGCCCCTTCTTCTTTTAGAAAGCCCTTAACCCTATTTAAACTCCCTCCAACCACTCATTCAAGGCATTCACTCCCCTTGCAACTACTCCACCCCTCTCTTAGCTAGCTTTAGGCCCTCTTGTAATCGTCGAAGACGACGAGCTGCCGACGGAGCCTCCTCCAAAGCCGTAGCTACCTCGTCGCTCTCCACTCTCGCTCTCTCTCTCTCTCTCAAGCTTTCCATTACTTTTGTTTGAAGCATGTATTTAATGTTGAAAGCTATGAACTAGAAGTGCATGATTAATGAAGTTATTTTCTCTTCAGTTGTTACTTTAATTTTCGTTTAAGTTACATGATCAAACAAGGAACATTCTAACCCTAATCTCCTCTCTCTCTCTCTATCTCTCTCTCACTTTTCAAACCCGCACCTTTCACAAGCAAAACTCCACATTTTTCGTGACAACAAGTGATAAGCAAAATCTGACTTTTCACACCTCCCTGAGACCGACACTCGGACTCACCTCCGTTTACTTATTTTAAAACCGACGTTGCAAGTGCGACTATAACGACACTTCTTAACACACACGCACAATAGCACGTCAGTTTTTGGCGCCGTTGCCGGGGAGGCAATGGATTTGTTTTATCACCTCCATTCCACATTCATTCTCACATCGTCTAATGCCCTATTTTCCTTTTCACTTGATGGTTGCAGGAATTCGGTTCGTGGACGGCGAAGCGACGCATCCCACGACGGTAGCAAGGGAGTAGGCGCTACGAGGACCGATAGTGAGTAATTTTTCTCTCATGATTGTTTGCTTGCATGAAAAAACTAAAAAAAATTGTAAAAAATTGAAAAAAAATTGGCGTGGTGTATGATTGCTTGACCCACATCATTAACACATTACCCCACAAAAAAATGTACACTTTAACATTCTGAATAAATTCTTGGAGTGTTCTTTTCTTTTTCTTGAGTGGTGTTTGCGAAGCCACCGTAAGTTGACCTGGGCCGCACCACTCAACCCTAAAATTGACTCATCTAATAGAAGCTGCATGATCATTAGGATGAGTACATTAGGATTTTAGAGCCTCTACAGAATAAAAAGAAATCTACTTTCACCAAATTGTGTGCAGAACTTGACGTGCCCACTGAAACTTGTTTGAAAGCATTAAGACACGTCAACCCTAAAAAAATACTAAAGTAAGGATGAAACACTAAAAGACATCACATCTTAAAAAAACCCTTTCTTGAAAACCCTGTTTTGCTAGAAGCACACACCTTGAAAGTGGAAAATTAAGAGGCACCACCCCAATCAACGCCTCATCACATAACCCTAAGCGCAAGCACTACCCTAACCCTGTAAAACTGAGTAGACGTGCCCTAGGTAGGACTGAGTTAAGTCTCGAAAGGCGAGGTTTTGTTCGCTGGGCACTTGGCTTTCATTCCCTTAGTAGAATCTGGTGATTAGGCTGCGGGGCAGTGTCAAACGACTGCAGTTATGGGGTCTACGGAACCGGAGGCGCAAGCCAAAGGAAGAACCTTCCCTGCAATCCCCTCGTAATCAACCTGGCCAGATTAGCCTTGGGAAGGGGAGTCCAGTGCTTACGGACTTAATCACCCATTTTGAGATTTCTAGGTCTCCTAAGGAATACACCATAAGGACTAGGCTTGTGTGCTTGATTGAAACACATTTCTCGCATCTGTCGCCCTCCGCATCCCCTCCTGTTCTTCTCTAGTGCATGCACGGGAGACTCTCACTGCATCCCAAGTTGTGTGTTTTGGGGCAGAAATCTAGGCGACGTAATTCTGTTGGAAACATGGCTGAACCTAGGGTAGATGAGGCTGAGGATCAACCCCCACCAGACGCTATGGCCATCATCCAAGCCCAAATCAATGCTAACCACCGGCTTCAGCATCAACAAATCCACACCATCATGCAAGCCATACAACGATTACAGAACCCACAAGAACAACCACCACCACCTTTCCAAGACATACCAGGGCAACCACCACTTGGCATACCACCATTTCAGGATCAGCCGAGGCCCTCCGCTATTTCTATAATCCCTCTGCTATTAGAGTCGAGCCACACCTTAGGATCCCCGAGGGGGGAGATGATTTTGAGCTGAAACCGAATGTCTTAAGTCTGATCCAGAGCCACTTTCATGGAAGCTCAAATGAGGACCCCTTTCAGCACCTAGAGGATCTCAACCGCGTAGCGCGAACTATGAAACCTAGGAACATTAGCCTTGACATTGTAATAATCAAAATGTTTCCCTTCTCATTAAGAGACAAGGCTTCTCATTAGCTTAGAACCCTAGGTATACCCATCACCACCTGGGAGGAACTGAGGCATGCATTTTTAAAGAAATTATTCCCCATAGGAAAGACCAATGCCCTCAGAAGAGCTATCACTACCTTTACACTCCAGGGTGGGGAACAATTTCATGAGGAGTGGGAAAGATTTAATGAACTTTTGAGGAAATGCTCACACCACGAAGTACCAAGGTGGCAATTGGCCCAGATCTTCTACCACGGTCTGGACAGCAACCTATGGAACTTCGTCGATGCCTCATGCGGGGGAAACTTCCTTAACAAAGACGAGGAGAGCGCATTTGAGCTCTTTGAGTCTATGAGTGAAAATTCGCTCAACAATGACTCCATGAACCTATTTAATAGGTCCAGTTAACCCCGTGGCAGGATTTATGAAGTGCAAGCAAATTCTGGAATAGTTGACATGGACATCATTGCCAAGAAGTTGGATCGAGTGGAATTGGTGGACAAAAAGATTGATGAGCTACTAAACCAGACCAGGAACCCCTTACAGACTTTCTCCCTAGCAAAGGGAGCGCAAAATGTTGACCTGGTCCAGCCCTTTACCCAACTGAACCTGGAACAACCCCTAACCACGTTCCAGGGAGGGACCCTTGCTCCCTCGACCCTTGATTACTCCCTTCCCTCTTCATCAACATCGGTTATCCTAGAAGATGTGCAAGCTGTCCAAGGTTATGTGAAACCTGACCCTTTCGCCAACACTTACGACACTGGCTGGCGTAACCACCCCAACTTTGGTTGGACAAACCAGAAACCACCGCAATTCCAAAACCAGCCCAGGCCAAACCAGCAGCCACACTTGCCCCCCTATCAGCAAGGACCACCAATTAGACCCCAATATAATCAAAATAGGGAGGCCCCTCCACCACAAAATCAAATGGATACCCTAATAAAGATGATGGCTGACATGAACCAGAAACGTCAGGAGGAAATGGCCTTGGTAAAGGGACAGTTAAGCCAACTCTTGGACTATAAACAACAAGGATCCCTACCTTCCCAACCACAACCGAACCCGCGAAACATAATTAATAGAGGCCCCAATTCGCAAGGGTTCCAAAGCAACCCCGGGCAGGCTCACATGGTCCAGCCAACCCCGCAAACACCTCTTGGGTTTGGTGCTTCTTCGTCCTCATCCTCTCAAGGATCAACCCATGGCCCCAATGCCTCTGCGAATGCGGTGACCTTGAGAAACGGCACCAAAACCCAGGATCCCAAATGGCCGACTCTCCTCGAGACTTCACCCGCTGAAATACTCGACTCAGAAGAGGCACCAACCAAGGACCCAGACATAGAACCAATCCACATTCAGACCCCCTACCATGAGGCCTTAGAAACAATCAAGAAAAAGAAGAATGTTGTGGAAACTGAGGAGCTGTTGGAAATCTTTAAGCAAGTACAGATTAATATTCCGCTCCTTAAAGCCGTCAAACACATCCCTGCTTACGCCAAGTTTTTAAAGGATGCCTGTACACCCAAGCGTAAGCCGAGACCTCAAGCACCTAGGAAGGTTGTGCTCTCTGAACAAGCAAGTTCCGTAATATCAAGCAACCTTCCACTCAAGCGAACTGACCCAGGAGCGCCCCTGATTTCCTGCAATATCGGGGACATGACATTTGATAGAGCGCTCCTGAACCTAGGTGCTTCTATCAATCTGATTCCAACAACCCTGTACCACCAATTTGGTTTTGGAGAGCTGACACCAACCCCTGTCACCATCCAGCTGGCTGATAGATCAGTGAAAACCCCGAAGGGGGTTGTCAAGGACGTGATTGTACGGGTCAAGGACTTCTATTTCCCGGTCGACTTTTTGGTGCTCGACATGGAAGTCCCTGAAAAATTATAGAACGCAACCATAATCTTAGGCAAACCTTTCTTAGCTACGGCTAAGGCAAACATTAATTGCGACACGGGATGTATGGAAATCGCCTTCGGGGATAGGAAAATGCAATTGGATATCTTCCGGGCGACGAAGTCTTTTGATTGCGATTGCGTTGAGGAACATGATCCCGTGGAAACTCTAATTGAGGAATGCCTCACCCTCAGTTCTGTATCAGACCACCAAACCCGTAGTGACTGTGCTGAACCATCATTACCTGTGGACCTCTGTAAGGCTGAGTATCATCACACGACACCATTTGAGGAGATCGATGTTGATCAACTCCCGCCCTTTCCCTTCCCATCGACTGTGGTTCCACCTGCACCTGAACTTAAACCATTGCCCAAGAATCTCAAGTATGTCTTCCTAGGACCTGACCAGACCTTCCCAGTGATTATTAATTCCCATCTAACTAAGGATCAGGAGCTCAAGTTGACTACGACCCTTTCATAACATCGGGCCACCATTGGATGGACCATTTTGGACTTAAGAGGAATTAGCCCCACCTATTGCACCCATAAGATTTACCTGGAAGATGGGGCCCGACCTTCCCGCCAGATGCAGAAACGTTTAAACCCAAACATGCAGGCGGTCGTAAAAAAAGAAATTATCAAGTGGCTTAACGCCGACATCATCTACCCTATCTCCGATAGCCCCTAGGTGAGCCCCACTCAAGTGGTTCCAAAGAAAGCCAGGCTCACTGTTGTCACCAATGATCATGGCGAATCCATCCCCACCCGCACCACCACCGCATGGCGGGTGTGTATTGATTATAGGAAGCTCAATGAAGCCACTAAGAAGGATCATTTCCCCTTGCCATTCATTGACCAAATCCTTGAAAGATTGGCAGGGCAGAAGTATTTTTGCTTCCTGGATGGATATTCAGAATATAACCAAGTCGCAATTGCTCCGGAAGATCAGGAAAAAGCCACATTCACTTGCTCGTATGGCACGTTTGCATTCCGTCGAATTTCGTTCGGGTTATGCAATGCACCTGCGACCTTCCAGCGTTGCATGCTAGCCATTTTTTCAGAAATGGTGGGTGAATACTTAGAGGTCTTTATGGATGATTTCTCTGTATTCGGGAATTCATTCGACCTTTGTCTGAGCAACTTGGAGAAAATCCTAAAACGATGTATCGAGGTTAACCTGGTATTAAGTTGGGAAAAGAGCCATTTTATGGTTCAAGAAGGAATTATTCTCGGTCACATCGTATCGCATAGGGGCATCCAGGTAGATCGGGCTAAGGTTGATTTAATTTCCAAGCTTCCTCCACCTAGCTCGGTTCGACAAATTCGCTCCTTCCTAGGACATGTTGGCTTCTACCGAAGGTTCATTAAAGACTTTTCCAAGCTTTCCAAACCCTTGACCGACCTTCTAGCCAACGATGCCATATTCCACATGTCTCCTAATTGCATCCAGGCTTATCACACCCTCCAGGACTTAATCTCCACCGCACCTGTACTTCAACCCCCAGACTAGTCCCAAGACTTTGAGATTATGTGTGATGCATCAGATTTTGCCATAGGGGCTGTCCTGGGACAAAGGCAAGACAAGAAGCCTGTGGTGATCTACTACGCGAGCAAAACATTGGACGAGGCCCAATGTAATTATACAGTCACAGAGAAAGAGTTGCTCGCTGTAGTCTTTAGACTTCAAAAGTTCCGATCGTACTTGCTGGGATCCCACGTGACTATTTACACTGACCATTCAGCCATCCGGCACCTGTTGGCCAAAAAGGATGCAAAGCCCAGGCTCATCAGATGGATCCTACTTTTGCAGGAATTTGACCTGGAAATCCGAGACAAGGCCGGATCGAAGAATGTGGTGGCTGACCACTTGTCTAGACTTCATCCAGACCACATTGGACCCTCCCTACCTCTATCTGACGCCTTCCCTGATGAACACATCCTGGCCGTGCAAGACAAGAAAATGCCATGGTATGCTGACTACGTCAACTACCTGGTTGTAGGACAAACCCCGCACAGCTGGTCCAGACAGCAACGGGACAGGTTCGTGGCTGAGGTTAAGCACTATTTCTGGGATGATCCCATGCTGTTTCGCCTCTATGCTGATCAGATCATTAGGAGGTGTATCCCCGAAGACGAAGTTCAGAGTGTACTTTCCTTTTGTCATGACCAAGCTTGTGGCGGCCACTTCTCTGGAAAGAAAACAGCTGCAAAAGTTTGCAGTCTGGATTTTACTGGCTGTCCCTATTTAAGGATGCACACAACTTTGCCAAGACTTGCTCATGCTACCAAACGCTGGGGACCATGACCAAGAAAGATATGATGCCCCTTCAGCCCATTTTGATTGTCGAAATCTTCGACGTTTGGGGTATCGATTTTATGGGCCCCTTTCCACCATCCAATGGCTTTGAGTACATCCTGGTCTCGGTAGACTATGTTTCCAAATGGATTGAAGCCGTCGCCACCCGCCGATGCGATCACAGGACTGTCATGGACTTTGTTAAGAAGAACATCTTTTCCCATTTTGGAATACCTAAGGCCATGATCAGTGATGGTGGAAGCCATTTTATTCATTCCCAATTCCGTGCCCTACTTAGAAAATACGGGGTGAACCACCGCATTGCTACCCCGTATCATCTGCAAACAAACGGGAAAACCAAGGTCTCAAATAGATAAATCAAGAACATTTTACAGAAGACTGTGAGACCTGACAGGAAAGACTGGTCCACACGACTTGATGATGCCTTGTAGGCATACAGGATCGCTTTCAAGACCCCAATAGGCATGTCGCCTTATCGCCTGGTCTTTGGCAAAGCCTGGCATCTTCCTGTTGAATTGGAACATTGGGCTTACTGGGCTATCAAGCAATGTAACATGGATCCCCAGTTAGCCGGTACGCAGAGGACGCTCCAATTATCTAAGCTTGAAGAAATTCATCGGGACGCCTTTGACAATAGTCGACTCTATAAGGAGAAAATGAAAGCCGTCCACGACCGACTTATTCATAGAAAAACCTTTGAGCCTAACCAGCAAGTCTGGTTGTTTGACGCTCGCCTTAAACTCTTCCCGGGGAAACTCAGGTCCAAATGGACTGGACCATTTTAGGTGGTTAAGCCATACTCTAATGGGACAGTTGAAATCGCTGATCTTAACACTGGGCACACTTTTATAGTTAATGGTCAAAGATTGAAACATTTCCTGGCCCAGGTTCCCCCAAAGGAGAGTGTCACCCTCGTTGAGGGATGACACGGAGCACCGCCCAGCTGGAGGCGTTAAACTCAGCGATTCCTGGGAGGCAACCTAGAGGATTCAGACTGATCCGGTAGTTTACGTCACTCAGGTACTATCTTTTTGAACCCTTATGCATCCATGTACTTGCCAATGAGGACATTGTCCAACTTAAGCATGGGGGGTGGTAAATTGTATAATCCTAAACTCATTAATCAGTCTGAATAAATAAATAAATAAAATTTGAATTTAGGAAGAAAACTTAGGCATTAGAAACTTGTCAATAGTGGGAAATAATACAAAAAGAACTTAAACACTTAGACTTTTCAGGCCTTTAGGCTTAATCAGCCTTGGTGTCCGTTAAAATATGGATTTAGCTTCCAATCCTTGCAACCTTAAGCTATTCTAATCCACCTACTAAATAAGGTGATAAGTATACGACTTATCAACTCACCCTCTAACTCAGAAAAATTTTGAGTCTAAGCATCTGCACACATTTTTGCACAGACTCACTTCTTGGAGATTTTGACAGAAATTGGGTAGCTAATGAACTCTCTAGGGTGGTATAGCTGGCAAGTTGTCGTGGGTAACAGCCCATTGGCAGGTTGTCTAGAACCCAGCCACAGACCATTTCTTCTTCATTGCCTCTAGGTACATTTGAGATCAGGGAAGCCACCTACAAAAAAAAAAGCCTAAGAAGAAGAAAAGAAAATAAACCACACTTCACCGCACAAGTATGGCTGGCAAGTGATCGTGGGTAACAGCCCATTGGTCGGTTGTCCAGAGCCTAGCTCGATAACTGCACAAAAAGAACCCAAACACTTAAGGAAGAAGCAGGGAAGTAGTACAAATCGGGGAGATATACACTGGAAAAATCCTTATGTTGACCCCAATTAAAACAAACGTAGAGAGAAAGCTACCAACCGAACAAATACACCTTCAGGAAAATATATTTTCTTTTCCGGTCACCTAGGGGCATAGAAACCTGAAATCTGTCTAAATTACCGTTGAGTAAGTCTATCACAATCTTCACACCAAGATGCTTAGCACATAGGGTTGTGACCGAGTTTTGGGTGGGTTGGGTAGCCGTAAAAAGTTACTAACCCACACTGAATTCCGAAAAAAATTCTAAAATCTCTCTCTCTCTCTATATATATATATACATATACATATGTATAGTTATATATACATTAAAGCAAGGATTTAGGCAATTCATATTTTGGCAGGCACCCGGGTGCTGCTAAGTCTTTGTAGATTAGGATCTTCATATATTTCCTCCTATTGACAAGTGACAAAGTGTCTAAGCAATTAATTCTTAAATTCTGAAAGAAAATAAAGGCTAGAATAAACCTTGCTAGGGACTAGTAAGGAGTAAGCATGGGGGTATGATAACACTGCACAAGGGGGTGATAATTATGTTGAATATGGCCCATCTTAAGAATAAAAGGCACAACATAAATAGAATGGGAGCATTGCATGCATCATGTACCAAGATTGCTTATAAAACTGTATTAATGGTCATTTGTGTAAGCACTTGTCAAAGCAGGCCTCAGATAAGCAATCGGACCACACGGATGGATTCAGAACGACGAACGGAGTCCAACGGACTCAAGATCAGCCAAATCCGACATCCGGAGCTCCTACAATGGGCCCAAGAAGTTCTGACCGTTGATCTGGAGATCAACGGCCCTCATTGCGCCACGTCACCCCCTCTCCACCGCACGCCTCCTCTTCATCCAGCCGAGACTCGCTTGCCCGCCCGCAGTCGCCGCGACAAAGCGCGGGCGTGGCGCAACGGTTAGCGTGCACGCCCGCACGCATGTGACGCGGGTTCGAGCTGTGCAAAGCGTGAATTCGAAGACGAAGGTTGCACGCGGCGAAATTGGGCCGCCCGATCAGTAGCGGGTGGCCAAGATTTTGCCACGCGGCGTGCCCACAGCTCTCGAGCGCCCACGCGCGCGCGCACGTCGGGCGATGACGCCCAAGCACACGCACGCCCGAGGCGCGATCCAAGCACAGCCGAGGAGAAATCTCAGCCGTCCGATCTTCGATCGGATAACTCTCACGTAGTGGCCACAGATCGAGAGTGAAGAAGAAACAGCACGCGCGGTTGACTAGCGAGCTGGAGGGCTTCACCGATGCTTTTGGAGTGGTTTTAGCGATGTTCTGGACATCGCTAAAGCCCCTTCTTCTTTTAGAAAGCCCTTAACCCTATTTAAACCCCCTCCAATCACTCATTCAAGGCATTCACTCTCCTTGCAACTACTCCACCCCTCTCTTAGCTAGCTTTAGGCCCTCTTGTAATCGCCGGAGACGACGAGCCGCCGACGGAGCCTCCTCCACCGCTGTGGCTGCCTCGTCTCTCTCCACTCTCTCTCTCTTAAGCTTTCCATTACTTTTGTTTGAAGCATGTATTTAATGTTGTAAGCTATGAACTAAAAGTGCATGATTAATGAAGTTATTTTCTATTCAATTGTCACTTTAATTTCCGTTTAAGTTGCATGATCAAACAAGGAACATTCTAACCCTAATCTCTCTCTCGCTTTTCAAAACCACACCTTTCAAAAGCAAAACTCCACATTTTCCGTGACAACAAGTGATAAGCAAAATCTGACTTTTCACGCCTCCCTGAGACCAACACTCGGACTCACCTCCATTTACTTATTTTAAAACCAACGTTGCAAGTGCGACTATAACGACACTTCTTAACACACACGCACAACAGCACGTCAGGTGCCGAGGTATGAGTTCTATATGCTCATGCACATGCATACGTGAAGTACGTTAAGTGTTAGCTATCGTAGTTTTTAAACTGCGCATGTAGCGTAGGTACAGGCCTTGGAAAGGTGCATAAACATGCTCCTCGAGGTGCTTTAGGATGTCTGGACGTCTCCACAGATGTCTGATAGTCATATCGAACGTCCGAACGAATCGACAGACGTTTGGAAAGACCCCAGGACAACTTAAAAGGGGTTCCAGACATCCGCCAATAGCGCAGGAACACAAGGTGTGTTACTGACGTCATCTAAGACATCTATGTCTAGTCCCAGACGTCTGATTTCAGTCTATATGCACATTTTTTGCCCGTTTAGGGCCTAAATGAAGTCAGATTTACGTAAATGAAGTACCATTATTTTCTACTCGAGTTTCTCTATGTGTTGGTGTCAATTATATACTATTCTGAACTCGTATGATGTGATTTAGTCACTGATATAGGTTTCCAACCTGTAGCGTGTTCGGGGTCCGCGGAGATGACAGGATCTACGCTTCAAGCCACCATTCCACCCGTGAATCCCGGTAGAGTGGTTTACCTTCATACTAAGATTTAGTTAAGTAAAATGCATGTTTAGAATAACTTGACTGAACCCTAGGATGTAAAATGAACCATAGGGAAGAAACGAATGAACATTGCTTGATCTACACTGTTTACTTTGAAATGCATGTTAAAACCCTAATTGCTAGCAAGTATATAAATACATGATGTAATGCCCCTTCAGTTATTGAAACACGAGCTTCCTATTATATGAATTAGAATCAAAATGTGAACAACGAGATATACATGTTGAGAAATGAATATGAGATGAATCCTACGAGGAACTAGGGGAAGAACTTCTGTATATGGAAAGAATCTCGTATGTAGACGGGAAGTGAGTTGGCCCTTGTGTACGTGATACAAAGGAGAGCAACTATCTCGCGTACGCAGTACCAAGGGGAGCCACTATCCCTTTTGTGTGGAAAGAAAGGTGGCACTCGTGTATGTGGTACTAGAGAAAGCTACGACCACCTTAGTGTAGGGGGGAGCCAGCCACCCCACGAGGCCCGGGGTTAGGACTGGCTACCCTACACCGACTCTTGTTAGGCCCACTAAGCAAACCAGGATAGTCGGACGAGGATATGCGGACTGTGAGGAGCAAGACCCCTATTCTGTTCTAAGAGGGCGAAGCCTTATTATATTCTGTGTTGTACGTTTAGGCATAACCGCTAGCAGAAACGATTGACCGCGTGCCAGTGTGGGGTAGCTATCCATGCGCTTGTCACCGCTACATCGTGATCGTGACCTTGTGGTGATAGACCGGGTGTAGGACTACCACGGGGGCTCTCTCGGCTAAGAGAGTACCACGTGTACATCCTGCATCATGAGAAAACTGCAAGTGAGATCGTTCCCTTAGGGAACAAGAAGATTAAGCAAAGTTATAGATCCCGATTAGCGCACTTGACCCAGAAATGCATAAATAAAATAAATGGAAATTGATGATGATACATAACTGACAATTGCATGTTAACTGGTTACTTGTTTCTTTATATTAAATTACATGTAAATGACTTAACCACCATTCTACTCAACGTTACCTGACCACGGATTATATAACCTTGTTAAGATTAGGGAGTTGAGCAGCAGCACCACCGGCTGCAGAGGGAGCTGGGCCCAGTCGAGCCCAGCCTTAGCTGTTGTCACTTTTCTATTCCAGAATTTTCTTTCTATTGTAGTAGTGAGTACTTTGATATATATATTACTATTTCCGTTACGTTTTTGTTCTACTTTCCGCTGTTGTAGTTGTGATGGCATGTAATATTGTGAGACATTTCGTTCTGTTTCCTTTATTGTCTCTTAGTTTTTTCTACTTAGTTATATTGTATGTATGGTTGTTGAATATTTTCTGCTTTTAGGTTATTCCTCGTTGGACGACTGGATCTTGGGAGCTAGTCGAGGCGAGCCGGTCTCGGATTCTATACGGAGCCAAGATTGGATCGTAATAGTGTTGTAGTAGCTACTACCTTCCTATTAGACTTTTACTATCGGGTGACGTATTTTCACTACATGCAAGAGTCATTCCAACTTGTATCACACTTCTACTTTCTTAAGACTTTTCTTGCCTTGTTTTTATTTTTCATGCTTTGAATGTTGATATGAATTTACTGTGATTTATTTTGCACTATTATTGTTTGATTGTGATGGGTGTGCATTTATTGTTGAACAACTCCGCAGCGATCGGAGTCAATTGGGAATTTTCAACTTGACCCTCTAGGGTTGGATCATTACAACTAAATGGAAGTGACATAGCACAAATCAAATGCTCTCCACGTACTTTATGTAAAACCAAGATTGATAACACATAAGAACTTAGAAACCACATCTTACTCATCTAATTAGATGATTAAGTTCCTAGGAACCTAAAAAGTCGATGCACAACATTTTATCCTATACCCTATAATAGGTAAATTAAATGTGGGA
This sequence comes from Thalassia testudinum, assembly GCA_037157565.1. Taxonomy (NCBI): domain Eukaryota; kingdom Viridiplantae; phylum Streptophyta; class Magnoliopsida; order Alismatales; family Hydrocharitaceae; genus Thalassia; species Thalassia testudinum. The sequence continues at coordinate 5,216,800 of JAZHRO010000040.1, read as the reverse complement.
AAAAAATCATTTTTTCAAAAAGTTCATTTTTTAAAAACCTTTTATGCAACTAAAAGAGAGACAAAAAAAAAAAAATATTACCCTTCCATATGTAACTCATACATTTCCCTTAACGTATAACATACGAAAAAAAGAAAAGAATGAGTGATACAATCTAATCTACCGACTACTTAAAACCTCATAATAAGAGTAACTTTCTACACCTACAAGAGAAAACACTAAACAAACTTAAGAAATGGAAATATCCATTAAAAAACAGCATTAGAATGTCTCTAAAGAAGCACTTCAACTAAACGTATGGTTCTTTGAATGTCATAACCCAATGTAATAGGTTTAATCCTTAAAAACGAACATAGAAGGGTCATGCACAAAAAGGTACTTGAGAATATAAATGAATTAATGAAGAGATATTGTATCAAATGATCACCAATAGATATCAATACGAAGAATCTCAGAAGCTACATAAAGAGGCTTCCAATTTAAAGGAATACATGTAAGGGCCTATCAGAGAACTAAAAGGTTGAAGATGATCGTAATACCTTCTGTGATTAAATGTGAATATATTTACTAATCAACCATCAAAACATTCATGAGGACTAAGTGATAAGAGGATTAAAGAGAAGAAAGAAGAATTAAGGTTTAGTTAGGAGAACTCCTCATTTCCTGTTAAGACTGAGATTTATTCCCTAAGGGTTTAGATGACTTTTTTGAGATCTAACCATTTGAATTCGAGTCCAAGATACGAAAGGGAACGAGGTTAATCGAATATTGAATGTGAAAGTTATAACTAAAAGAAGTTGAGTATCTGTCTTGACGCATATACAAGATTCAGACGACAAACTATGGCAATGCCCTTGCCACTCAAGCGAACAAACCATGCAAAGCACTCCACTCTAAATACACCCCTCGATCCGTCCAACTTTCTCATTCACCGCCATGAGCCCCCAGAGTCTCTAAAGTGACCTGGAGGCAATTGACGGCCCATCGAGTTGAAGGCTATTGGCAACCAAAGTAGAGTCACAAAGACTGAAACTAGATTTTCTAAGCTTTTGTTGGAATGAGCTCGTAAAAGGAAGGAAGGTGGTAGAGCCATTGGAGGCGTGGTGATGAGAGATGAGAAAGTGGCTGTGGAGCAAGAGAAGCAAAGGATTCAATGAGATCTCATTCCACAATATTTCCAACGAACCAGATTCGTTGTCCGTGTGTATACCTTTTCAAAGGATGATATTTATCTGTCATACACGTACATCTGAGAGAAATAGATAATCGAAGACAACAATCAACACCTAAATATTACGCCTACCCACAACCAGAAATTGAGGTTCACAATCGGACATAACACACAACCCCACACTCAACACCTACATTAAGAGGGGGCGTATCAAATTTCATGCAGCAGCGGACATGGACGAATGATTCCCTTGCATCTAATATATATCTCGGGAGGTTCTCCTCCCAATGACGACGATTGTGACATCTCGTGAGAAATACGGGGCCTACTTTCTCGTGGGCAGAGGGCAACACTCGAGTAGTTGGATGCTTACGTGGACCCCACATATTTCGAACGGCGGACACGGACAGACGGAGAGCGAGAGAGAGAGGAGCCCCCTCTCCTTAAACATAAACACGCCTCTCTCCAGCACACCAGTCTGATTACACTACGCCAACCTCTCCCTTCTCGCACACCGCCATCGTTCTACCACTCACACCCCACGGGGGTAGAGAGAGAAAGCAGCAGCAGCATCAAACGCTCCCTCTCCCATCCGCATGTCGTCGTATCACCACCCGAAGGCTTTCTCCTCCCCAGAGGTCTCCTCCCTCCCCATGGCAGCGGCAGAGCAGGAGGAAGCGGGGGAAAACAGCAACAACCATCTCCATCGGGTAGTGGAAGAGGGGGAAGAAGAGGCGGAACTGGAGTTGGGGCTGAGCCTTGGGGTGAGGATGGGTGGGAAGGTGGGGAGAGGAGGCTCCTCCTCTTCCTCCGCCTCCTCTTCCTTCCCCTGTGCGGGGCAGTGGGGGGAGTACTGCAGGATACTCACGGCCAAGGACTTCCCTTCTTCCATTAATGCTATTAATAATAGCAGCAACAACGTTGGGGCCTCCAGGAGGGTGTCCTCCTCCTCCTCCTCCTCCTCCTCCTCCTCGGTGTCCTCCTCCTCCTCCTCCTCCATGGGCGGTGGCCTTGGGAGCAAGAGGGCTGCTGCTGATCCTGTGCCTCAAAGGTGACATCTTTCTTTTTGGGGGGTGCTTAATTAATTTGGTTGATGGGTTTCTTTGGGGGCTTTGTTTCTTCTGTCTGGTCTTGCATGCGAAAGGTCCTGCCTTGCCTTCACTTGTTCTTGTTATGTTAGCGATGGTGGGTGGTGCATTTGTTGGGTTCTTATGGGTTCCTCAAGGGTGGGGCTTTTATTTGTTGATGGTGTTTGGTTGCACGCAAAAATTCGTTCTTTCTTGGTTTTTCTGGTGCTTGTGCATGTGGGTTTTCACTTGTCAGTAATATGGAGTGCAATGCACTCTCTGTTTTCCTTGAAGTTCTGATTTTGATTTGATCTCGTGAGAATGTGGACTGATTTGATTTTGTCGATCTATTACCTCTTGTATATTTTTTCGGCGCCTTGTGAAGATTTTTTTTTTTTTTGGGGGTAGGGGCTAAATTTTTCTTTTTCCATCATTATCGGTGATGTTATATGTTTGGAATGCTTGATGTGGTGTGATCTTCATGGTCCATCTTTCTTTAGGCGTTCGATAGTTGAGTCTTGAATTTTCTTTTTCTTTTCATTTCTTTTTTTTTCTTTTTCCTTCCTGCTAAGACGCTGTGTTTAAGATTTATATTTTCTTTTAAAAGTTTTTTTTGTGTTTTCCAGATTTGTCTTTTTTGGATAATTTATTGTCTAATTAAATGATCTTGCGAAAGGGTCCCCTCCCCGTTTTTTTAATGCAAATGTTTATTTATTCGGGGTTTATTCTAGGTCCCCAGTTGGTTGGTTGGTTGGTTGGTTTATTCTTTATCTCATGCTCTTGTTTTTGAATAATCTGGTACTTGACATCCCTTCGTGGTCCTTTTATTCATATCTTCTGGAGCTCTTTCTTGGTTTTCCCCACTTCTTCCTTTCTCTATCCTTTAAGGAAAAATACCCCCCTTTTTTGAGTAAGGAAAACGCCCCTTTTTTATTCTTCATTGCGCTCCACCTGGTTTTACGATTTTATCCATCTACCCTTTCTTGGTTCCTCCCTCCAAATATCTTTCTTCTACCTAAGAAAAATATTATCATCTTTGATTGCTTACTTCTGCATCCATTCTTTCAAATGGTAAGTCATTTTTTTCCTCTTTTCATACATAATTAGTTATACGTACAATTGGTTTCTGGGTGTTTGCCTTTCACAATTAGTTTCTGACCTCTTTTACGCGTTAATATGTACCATATTTAATTGTTCTTAACAAGTCTGTTCTTTCTCTGGGGAAATTCCGTGCAGTCAGATGGTAGGATGGCCACCTATAAGGGCATCCAGGATAAACAGCTTGTTCAATCATGCCAAGGACAATTCCCCTGCAGGCAGCCCTGATGCTCAGCACAAGAAGCCTGTAGGCGTCGTCACTCCCCAAAGCATCAGCAACAGCATTAGGAGCATTGCAGCTGTTGTCAACGGTTCCAAAAACCACGATCAGAAGAAACCAAAAACTTTCTTCGTGAAAGTAAATATGGATGGGATGCCCATTGGAAGGAAGGTGGACCTCAATGCACATAGATCATATGAGAGCCTTGCCCTCCAATTAGAAGACATGTTCCAGAACAACTCCAAACCAAAGACTAATACGTTGCGTAAGCACTCGAAAGACTGACCTTTGCTTTTATTGAGTAATCATTTTGACACTACCGTTAATTTTCTTAATTGGTCATGCATACTAAGATGATCCTTTGGTGGCATTTTGTAACTCATGCATGTCTTTTTGATTTCAGAGATCATGAAAACTTCGAAGTTGTTAGATGGCTCCTCTGAGTTTGTGCTTACGTATGAAGACAAAGATGGGGACTGGATGCTTGTGGGAGATGTTCCATGGGGGTATGCCACTATTCAGATATTTTGATCTCGAGAAGAAAAGCATGCGTTCAGTTTAGCAAGGACCTCGCTGGAGGATTGATCTAGGAAGGCTATTTTAATAGATAGCATACATTTAGCACTCATGTTAATGATGTCCACAGAGATTGGTTTTTTAAAAGCTTACATGAAATGGGAAGTGTAGTCATGACTCAAGCAAGTGTTCATGGTTCCCTTCTCGTTTAGTGTGGGTTCATGTGTTTGGGGCGGTTTCAGTATCATAATGTGTTATTCTTGCTTGTACTATTTTATATTTCTACTTGTTCAATATTTTGCAGGATGTTCTTAAGCACGGTGAGGAGATTGAGGATAATGAGGACGACAGATGCTAATGGACTTGGTAAGAAACTTTGTGTTTCATTTGCATGTCATCTATTTTAGCTGAATAATTGGTTTTGCATTCTGTAATTTGCATTTACACCAGCAATAATGCTTCAAGTCTGGTATCTTTTTTCACATAAAATGGGAAGTTGAATCTGTTGAAGATTGCGTTGGTGCTAAATTTTGAAATCAATGTTTCACATATCTAATGGTCTCCATGTTGAATCATGCTATAGGTGAATCAGAGATTGTAAATGTTATTGGATGTAAAATAGAATGGCAGATTAATTGCTTGTTACAATGCAATGGACTAGCAAGGTGCCTTTGGTCTGGCTAATCACAACCAAATAGAAATTGCATCATCTTTGCTTACTGAAAATGGGTTCTAGTTTTGGTTAAATTTGTAGTGGAGTACATGTTAACATGTTTGAATACTAGAAATGGGTATTAGTTTTCGTGGACTTTGTACTAACATTATGTTCATGGATCTTATATGTAGCAATAGTGTTGTCTGGGTAAAAGTCACTGTAATCATAATTGGTGACCCTTGCTCCATCATCTTAATGTCAAATACTACACTCAAAACGGTATACCATTTACTAGTAGTATATTCTTCATTTGAAATGCACACCTCTCCACAAAAAAAAAAAAAAAGGGAATTCGTGATGAGCTCCCATGACTTGTGCATAATTTTGTTTCTAGTCATTTGTTCAATATATCATTGTGACCATTCTAATTTTTCCAAAAAAAAATGGAACAGTGATATGGAAAGCATATAAAAAATTATGGTTAGAACTAGGGATCACGAGATCATTTGTTAAAGCCAATTATTGAACGAATCGAGAAAATAGAATTGATCAATTAAACACTTCATTTGGTATAGCCTACAAGATTTTAGGAGAGTAGAACTTTTGAGCTGAGGTATGGTAAATCAATGCTTTGAGTAGAAGTTGGAGAAAGGTGGGATAATCAACTTGGCCACATTTGGTTGCAGAAGGTTTTTGGTCTGGTGATGTGCTTAATGATTGGTTAGATGTGATAGATGAGTGGTTGATGTGATGAATTCTAAGCAAAGAATCTATAGTGGTTATATTTGATATTGGGTGGTTTTAAGTTGTTTACGATTGTGGGATAAGTAGTAGATTGGAAATGATCTATAATTGAGTTAGATCTCCTATAAGTAGGGAAGTGGAATTATAATTTGTTTATTTTATATATACTTGATATTAGGTTGATTTTTATTGCATTCAACCCTCCGTTTTAACTATGCATCCCACGTGAGGTTAGTAACCTCATATTTTATTAAACTCACTTCTTAATCCATCAGCGAATACAGTTTTAAAAATGATCAAGGGCCAAGGAACCAACTTTAAGCTTTAGTTTGGTTGGTGGGAATCCCTCCCATGCGTGGGTTATCCAGTTATAGTTTTGGAGACAATAATTCCAGTAATTAACTATTTTCAATCTCATATAGCATAAATCCATCCTTCATTGTCTGGTTTCTTTTTCCCTTTCAGTACTATTTACTTCACATTTTACCTTTTATTCCAACAGCAATCATCTCTGGTCAGCAGATCATTATCCAAGCCGATAAGTTATAGGGTCACTATACTTTAAATCTTGCACCAACTTATATCTTGCTTTGAACGTGGTTTAATTAATTCATCCACATTCTAACAACAGCAATGGTATAGTGGTGCATTAAATGTCCCTAAAGGACTTGCTGTCTACCTGAGACTATTTGTTTTTTTGTTTTTTAAGAGGGGGGAGGAAAGGTCTTTGGTCCTTTTGTGATGCTCTCTTTTGCAGCACCAAGGATTAGATCCCAGAGGTAATACCTTGACAATGCTTTTCGACAAGAGGAGAAAGAAGGAAAAAGAATGGTGCCACAGTCCTTGTCAATACCTGCAAAACTACTGATGATGATGATGATGATGATGATGTTCCTGTGTTACTTTGTTTTTTTTCTTTCCTTCTTTTTATAACCCTCCCTCCTTAATTTTGTTTCCCTTCTCTTTGGTGATATCGTCGGATATCTACAGTCTTTTGTACACACTTCATCTTCCCCCTTTACTCGATCCCACCCTTGTAACATCTCTACCATGTTGGGTTATGCTTACTTCGGCTTTAGGTACAAATGGAAGGGAAAACATGGAAGTTTGCTGTGTTTTTGTCTAATGTGTCATTGGTTGTTGCATCGGTTGTGATGTGTATTTCTTTGTTTGGATTACGGGAATCAGTGGAAAACATAGCAGCTACTGTGCCAGGGATTTGCAAATGTAGTGGTTGGAATATATATAATACAACCGACTAGGCGATGAGCTATTCGATTAGGCTACATGATTATAAAACTGTGATGGTAGGAGTTTTTTTTGTTTGTTTTGAAGAATGTGATGCTATTCAACTCTGTTGCATCTTCCATGGTAGTTATCTTTACCATCCGCCGGTGCGCATATGTTTCTAGTGTGTAGCCTAGTTTCAAGGAAGAGTTCACTCAATCTTAAACAAGGAAAAAAGGCCTTTGGGGTTCATTCGAGCTAGACAAATGGACACTTCTCCCTTTGATTGTGGAATTCCTCCACAACTAGTGTGATTTTCATCTTGATTTGTGCGGTGGTCATGGTGGTCTTCTTTGATCATTGTCATTTCACCTAATGTTTACAAAGTGACCCACAACTAGTGTAATTAGTGATATCATCTTAATTACTGATTCTTTCATGGTAAGTGATTTAAAATCTCACGTTTACGTTAACATGTGATCTCGTGCAAGTTCTCACGCGATTCTCACAAATCTAAATTTTTCGTTGATATGCTTATGTCATCAGCTAATGAGGGAGGAATTTTACCCTCGGTAGGATAAACGAAAGGTGAAGAAGCCCATAAATTCATTTGGACAAAAAAGAGGTTCCATGGCCTGAACTAGATCATCGAAGGCAACAAATGGGTAGGTCAAGTTGGCAAGCTAATTTGGCTAAGGGTATAGCAAATGCCTACTAAAAGATCCAAAGAGGAGGAGGGTGCGACATTTGTTCAAATAGCTATTTTAATTGGAGGAAATTAACGAACAATTGTTGAGGGAAGTCCCCCTCCTTCTTAACCCAATGTCAAATAGGCCTAACAAAGAAGGAAGTTCTACTAGAACAATGGTTGAAATGCCTTGCAAGCAACAATCTGACTCCTCATACATTGGATCGCAATTCTCTTAATGAAATATGTCAAGATTCTTCCAACCAACCTTTAGGAAAAGTTTGGCAAGGATGGCTAAAGATCAAAGTCCAAAAGAGATGTCACCATTAAGAAATTCCTTCGAGGAATCCTCTAGCAATTACCAATTAAGAAGGTTACTCTCCTGTTGCAACAAATTCTAACAAAATTAGGAATGATGTACTCTATATAAATACATGTAAACACAACATGAAATATCATCTAAGTCATTCAGCAATTACTTGAAGAAAGTTAAAGAAAGAGATTCCATGAAAATTTTAGGTTACATCCTTGCATCAAATGTACACCCTAATAGGTGGAACTAGGTAGATAATTCTTGTGTGCCTTTTTCTTTGCGATTGCTTTGTCAGGTCCAACTGCTCATTTGAATCAAGGGTAATCCTTGGGCTTCAATCATTGACATTGTCTATGGAAATACACCATATCTACTCTTCCCACCGGAAGCTAAGATGCTGACCTTATGGCATCTACCAAATGCTCCAAATTCATCTAGCTTAGCAAAGGGCTTCATGAAGAATCCAGCTTGGCATTAAAGTGACATAATGCCTAATAATAGGAGGGAGAGGGACCCATACCTCCTCCTACCTCCTCTTACACGTTGCTAACACACTCGATGATTAGTAGAAGCAGCCCCAAAGGGAAGCCCTACTACCAGAGAACTAGCAGCCTTTATCTCCTCTCTACCAAGCAGAAATTGATGAGGAGAAATCTACCAAATTCTTAAAGGAGATCCATGAAGAACAAGAGATGTACAAGAGTTGTCTACAAGAGGCCCAACGCCACGAGCGTGAAACTTAGCAGGATAAGGCGGAAGCCTTTAAATCACCCAAGCCTCCTCTCAGCCAGGATACTCTACCCAACCAAGATGACCCAAAGCTACCCTACTGCTAACAAATAGTGGAGAAGGGGAACATACGACTGAGGGAACACCTCGAGGAAACCAAGCATCAACTTAGACAACAATCTAAGGTAGTAGTGTTGAAATCATGTGCCCTTAGTGAGCTAACCTAAGTGAAGTCACATGATCAGCGATCCAGATCTGAATATCAAATCTTGCAGACACACTAATGTGGTTAGTTAGGTCCCTCGGTATAATTGGGAGAATATATTATAACTATGTTAGATATAACTGATGACGAATATCAAAAATCCAAATGTTTTAGATCGAAAATTTTGATAAGTTACCGAAAACCATTATGATATCTAACAATTGTCTCCAGTCTGAGAAGAGATAGCAATCTTCTCAAGATATTGTTGCCTAATGGATGCCCTTGATGCACATCTTCTACATAGGAATGGAGATTTGGGGCTGTCACATAGGTTGAGTCAAAGGGTTGATTCAATGAGGCGGAAATGTAAGAAGTCCTCTTACCACTATCACAGAGAAGGCATACCCTTTGATCTAAAACAAATATATGTCTCTATGCTTGAAGATACACACTTGGTGGACCAATGATTGATGCACTCATCACAGTGTTGAAATTAGAAAGTTGGTGTATATGTGAGAGCACAAAAGATGAATAATCTTTCAAAGGGATCACACAGATCCACTATTGCAGGTGTACATAATGGATCGAAAGGCACGAGCTCACTCTATGTATATTGGGATGTACAAAATTCCATGCATTGTCATACGAGTTTTGATCAGATCTACATGAAAGAGAAGATAGTCATTTCGAAAAGGAGTTAGTCTTCATTCTCAACACAAGTATACAAGAAGAACATAAATATCTATAACCCTTAATAAGGACAGTGGATTTAGAAATAAATCCTTAGGATACATAAGTCTTCCAGTGTAAAGAATTCATGGGTATTTGGAATACCTAAGGGAGGAGTAGTGTCATAAATCCTGAATCTTAAATGTTTCATTATTGGCATGATGAAACTAATAATGATTTTGGTAGGTTCCTAATTGTAGAGAAATTAAATATTATTTAAAGAGTTAAATAGTATTTTATGTGGAATTTAATTGGACCAAAGAGGTTTGATCTTGATCCAAAAGAATTTAGATAGAAATTAAATACATCTTAGGTACTAAAACCTAATTGGCTACATTAGTTAAATGGTCAATCATGCAAATATCAATTAGGATTTGATTCCAATCGTTGGATTTGATCCAATTGCTTCCACCATATTAGGATTATTAGGATTCCCTATAAATATCTCCCAAAGGAAATGCCAAAGGACCTAATCAACTTATTGATTCACATTAGAGAGAGCCACCACCAAAGAGGAGAGGAAGAAGAGTCGACAATTCCCTGATCCACTTTTCTTCTTGGTCGACCAACAAGAGGGTTGGTCAGCCAACTCTTCAATTGTTGGAAGACCAACACTCCTGTTGGTTGACCAACAACATTTGTTGATAGAGAGCACCAAAGCAACGGTTTACCAACACTCCTGTTGGTCGACCAATCTATGTCAGGCTACGAGTTGGTGGTCCTATTAATGCATCTTTGATCATGCACGTAAGGCTTTGAGGTGAAGGTTATCTCAGGCTCACAGTATGTGTTAGGAGTTAGGCATTCTCAGCATCGAGGGGCTCCTCAGCCTTCCAAGAAGAAGGTCCTGTGGCCACATCAGGACTGATTATAGTAGGCACAACACATTGGGTGTTGTTCTACGCCTCCCCAAGAGGTATTTCTTGATACTCGTGGGGACCTCAAACTAGGAAGAAACTAGTTCTTTCTATGTGGTTCTGGTATTATGAGGTTTTGATACTTGATTGACCAATTTTTTGGGCATCAAATTATTTCTCAAATCGATTTTAAACACCTATTTTTTACACTTTCACGATGCCACGAGCAAATTGTTAGTCCTTTAAGGAGACCTGCCACTTCCTCCTCTCCACTACCTCTGCAAAACTCAAAGGTCTAGTCTACCACTATAATACATCCACCTCCAAGAGGCAATTCAGTCTCAAACTCGGTTTAGCAGACCATTTACGTAATGAGAAAGTTAAACAAGCAGCCTACATCATCACCTTCTCCTTTACCACAAGGTCTTGTACTCCTTCCATCTTTAAGACTCTGATCATTACCACAGTATGATGGAAGGACAAACCCTTCAATTTTTATGGCAAACTACCATCAACATATGCTAGTCCATGATAGTCTAAATGAGATAATGTGCCAAGTATTCCCCTTTTTTCTCATCAAACAATCACATCAATGGTATATGAACTGTTGCCAAGATGAATAGCCACTTCCCAAGAGTTGCCAAATAAATTCTACTAATATTTCATTGGACAATAACACACTATAGGCAATCTAGAGGAGTTGGCCAAGATTCTATAGAGAAAGGGTAAAACTCTCTGGTCCTACCTAGATTGCTACAAGGAGCGATTTTTCAAGTGCAAGAGCCCTCATGATGTGATTTCAATCCAAGCATTCAAGTCAGGCCTCTTATCATTACCATAAGGAAAAGTAGCACTATAAAGCCCCAAAATCTAAGTTCCTAAGTCATTTTGGAGTCAAGCGCATTGAAACAAACCTATCGATACCCATTGATTGTAGGTTGGGTTAAAGCACCTCATAAAACATGAAAACTTGCGATTGTGATCAAACCTTGGTCAAACTTATTTGGAATGGGTTGTATATGGTACCTCCTCTTGCTGGGTCAAGATTCGAAAGTGGAGTAATTTGCATTGCTGGCAGAGCAATTTGACCCTCCCCTCACTCATTTGAAAGATAGTTGATTACCACTCTCCTCCCTCTAGGACAGGTCGCCAATAAAGCCAACTATCGATCCAAGGGTAGGACTAATAGGCGTTCAACTACTCTTGGTCTTGTGAGGTGACATCTCAGTCTCATCAAACTGTTGAGGGGTCATTGGCTTTGCCTCACCGCAAGCTTTCCAACGTATCTTGGTTAGTAAGAATCTAAGGTATGTAGCTCAAATAATGCACAATACACGTTAAATGGGTGAGAAGAGTAAACAAACTAACATCTAGAGGTATTTTAGTCTAATCTGGACTTCTAATCCTACTTCGATCGTTGAGTATCATATAAAAAAGCCCAATTAGGGTTTTTCCCTCACCATTAGTGTCCCTTGGCCACACAAGTCTCAAGAGAACGGAGAAAGATAGAGAAGAAAAAAGAGGAAAGGAGTAGAAAGAGGAAAAACAAAGAAAAGGGGCTCCTTTAGCAAATCATGCCACCAGTGAGGGTTTTTGCGCAATTCCCACATTGTGGACGACAAGTAGCAACTGGGGGAGGGGGTACCCGCACAATGGCACAGGAGGAAGTTAACCTACTTCATAAGTTCACATGAAAGGGAACTCCCAAGACAACGCAATCCCATGTGCATAAGGCTGAGGGAGAGATTAGGAGCGCCACGTGTCGAAGATCTAACCAAGGCATGACAATCCATGTGTATGAAGCACAAAAAATCAAAAAGGCACCATGTGGCACCGTACGTGAGGAGCTGTTCAAAAGGCTAGTTTAAGCAAACAAGCCTGGTTCAGGGGCTCTGATGAGAACCTCATCATGAACCCTAACTGGCACATTTTAACCTGATAAAGTAAACAAAAGCTCTTGCATAACCTAAGGAACGACCTAATTCAAGGAAATGCTAATATAAGAATAAAACATGACATAGGGGGTAAAACTGTAATTTTACCATTGCAGTGTATGAACGAGATTTCTAAGGGTCTAATCATAGGTCAAGTGAACCTAATAAGAGAAAAAGTGGGATGATTTGGTCTGAAAAGGGTTATGACAGAATCTGGGAATTAAATGACATTCTACAACCCTAAAATAAACCCACTTTAATTCACGAAGTTTCAGGAAAGATAAAAATTAATTAAACCCTCTAAAATTCATGGAAAAATATCCTCTAGGGTTTAGAACCTTCAATTTGGCCTTTGGAACCTAATTTGACCTAGATTGAGGTCCATACCCAATTTTTGACCTAATTTGGGTCTTTGTACAAAATATCCAGTCATACATGATCAAACCTAAAATCCAACTTCACCATTGGATTCTTTAGGTTCAAATTAGGTTGATACAAAAATTTGGATCTAAGGAAAGGTCGTTTTGACCCACTTTGCAATTTGGTCCTCAAAATTACTTTTTGACCCTTAACTTTTTGAAACTCTTGCATTCACCCCTCATCTTTCTCGTCTCTTTCTTCAATCGGGTCCCTCTGCCACTCGCCTGCGTAGGCCATACCTCCAGCGACTTTGCGCGGAGGATGGCACCGCGCATGCATGGGGAGCCGGCCCTAGATTTGAAAGGGAGACTCCTTGCGTTGTCCCCTGCAGCATGGGCTGGCTCCCATGCCTTGTCGACCACCATACCTCTCATGCAAACGCTCGAGAGGTATGGGTCTCATTCCGGCCATACCTCCGACGAGGTATTCCCACCTCCTCCTCGTGTTTCTCTCTCGGCCGACACCTATTTAAGGAACAGCAACCCCTGCCGCTTCCTTCAAGCCTGATTTAGCCGAAGAAATCCCTCCAATTTCATCTCCTCCCCCTCCGGCCATTCTCCCGTAGGCTCCGGCGACCCTCCTCTCTCGTCACCCTGCCACCATACTAGTGACAGGGTTACCTCCGCCATCGTCCACCGCGCCTAGCCGTACCAGCAGGCACCCTCTAGCCCCTCTTCCTCGTCGCTGTCCCTTCCCCTAGGCACCTTCGTCTCCGGCGACGGCAACATAGCCGATCGCTACCACCGTTCCCCCCCCCCCCCCCCTCTTCCAGAGACTCATAGATAAGTTCCCTTTCTCCCCCTCTTCATTTCCTCTCTTTTAAATCACACTTTCGACCCCTCTACGCCACTGTCCACTACCACCTTCTCTACCTCCGGCAGACCACCAGCGAGGTGTTCCCCCCACTCCACGCCTCCATCCACCTCGCCAGACCCCTCAAAACCTCCGCCACCATCCACTAAGCAGTTTCCCCATCTCCACTGACCTCCAACACCTCCATATTCGCCCACCGAACACACCCAACTCCACAGCCACAGTAAGCCCTAGGCACGCTCACTCAGGCATTTCCACACCACCTCAACCACTGTAGCACACTCGCCATACCTCGGTGAAGCTTCCTGAACATTTTGACATGGCCGCAAGGCTGTTTTGGTGTTTTCAGGTACACATGGTCATCCGCCATTGAAGCGAAGCTCGAAGCTTGCTTGCAGCCGCTCCAGGCTTCGCCAACCCCACGTCTCTGTCCCAAGCTACGTGGAAGACACTCGTGCACAACTCTGGGCTATCAATTAGTGACGAGGGCAGTGGCAGCTGCTACAGTCAAGGAAGCCTCTTGCTGCGGACGCGCGTGACGAAAGGTGGGACGTTTAGTCCCACCTTGGAAGCTGACAAGCGAGCATTGGAGTATAAATTGTAGAACTACATAGGACTTATCACCTCGAGACATACAGGGGTGAGGTCCCTCACCCTCACCATGCCTCGTCCGTGACACTCCCCCACGGACCTGGCACCCTACTCGACTAACCTATCCGTGCACTCCTCGCGCACCACACCCTCGCCAGTGCGCCTGGAACCGGGCACGCGACCGACCCGCATACTCGAATAGGCTCTGGGAGAGAAAACCCTGGAGTTAAATAGAGAGAGAGACGCAGGGAGGGTAGGGGTTAAGTTTTGCCTAACCGGACGTTTGTGTAGGGAACAGAAGAGGAAGCAAAGGAGGAGGAGCGGGGAGGACTTAGCTGCAGGAAGACAGCTGCGGCCAGAAAGAAAGGGAGAAGGACTTGGAGCAGCAAAGGAAGCAAAGGAGGAGGAGGAAGATGGCACTGTAGCCGCAAAGAAGCTAAGGCAAAAGGAGAAGGAAGAGAGAAGAAAGCAAAAAGGCGCGCAGCAAGAAGAAGAAGAAGTCAAAAGAGAAGGCGTGCAGCAGAGACAGCAAAGAAGAAGCCAAGAAGAAGAAGAAGAACCAGCAGCTGAAAAGAAAAGAAGAAGCACTGTAGCAAGTGGCATTTAAGGCGTCTGACCCTTGGAGTCAGACGTCTGAAAAGAGAGAGAAAGGAAGACAAAAGAAGAAAGAGAGAAGAAAAGAAGACACATTTTTATTTCTTTAATCTTTTTGCAAAACAATATATTGTAAATTATGATTTTCTGCACTTCTAGAATTAAGTTTGCTCCCTGAGTTCAACATCGGAGACTTTCTATATTCGAGTAATAAAATATAATCAAATCGATCGAACCCACGATCAGTTTTTGGCACCATTGTCGGGAAGCAACGGGCATTCTAGAAGCTACTAAATCACAATTTTTTATTGAATACTGACTTAATCTCTCTTCTATTGTGCAAGTGCAGGAAGGCAAGAAGGAACAAGCAACCGCACAACAACCACACCAAGGGACAGGTAACCTTCTACCCTTTCTCTTAAACCCCTTAAATTCTAAAGAGGAAAAAGAAAAGAAAAATCAATCTAGGGTTGCCTATTTTCTATACATAGTAATTCACAGAGTTGCATACCTTTTAATTTCAACACATTTTATCTGCATATCCACTTAAGGTAACTAGGGCTAAATCCTTCTTGCTTGAGCCCTAGTTACCCAATTCTGAGGCAACTAATTGAACCAATTAGAGCCAACCTAGGATTCTAAGATAGGGTTTTAGAGATGTAAGTTCTCCCTTCGAAGAGGGGTGACGTAATAAATGCGGAAATAAAATATAAAGCAATCTCACCAAAGAAAACCAATCACACAATGTACACAAATGTTTTTAGGTGGAAACCCAAACCGGGTGAAAACCACCACCTA
Source organism: Thalassia testudinum (assembly GCA_037157565.1). NCBI lineage: Eukaryota > Viridiplantae > Streptophyta > Magnoliopsida > Alismatales > Hydrocharitaceae > Thalassia > Thalassia testudinum. The sequence continues at coordinate 5,201,431 of JAZHRO010000040.1, read as the reverse complement.
ACCCTCTCGAGTTAGGATTTTCCGATCAACCTAGTTGATCAAATCCACTAACCGAATCACTTTAAAACAAGGGTGATTCAACCTCAGTACAACCACGCTACAAGTACGAGGGTAGCGTTCCTCAACCCCTTCTCTCCACGAGAAGGATTTTGTCCCACGAAGGAGACGGGAATTCGCAAAGCGAATACCCAACCAAAAGACAAAGATAAAATAAACAAGTACTATAGAGCCAACAAAGTAATTATGAACCTAGCTTCTATAGGAAATAGGAAACTCCCCTTTGCAAGGAGTGCGTCGAGTTGATGACACGGTGCGTGTGCCACGCGATGGCGCAATGTCGCTCTCATGAACGACGGCGGGAGAGCGAGTGCGCAAAGGGAATTTAGCTCTCTAGGTGATGGAGCTTAAGCTTGGAGAGCAAGATCTTTTCTTGGACATCAAAGGGTAGAAAATATGTTGCTTAGGTGTATCCAAGTGTGTGTTGGTGTGTCAAAGGCTCCCCTCTATTTATAGAGGCTTTAGGAAGGCTTTGGAAGGCTTAGGAAAGGTTCTATAGCCGTTGGGAACAAAGCCCAAGAGAATCAGGCCGAAATCAGGACAATGATTACATTTATCAGGGTGATCAGACGTCTAACTCTGGCATCAGACGTCTGGAAGGCCACTTTAAGACGTCTGATTTAAAGGTCAGACGTCTGATTCTATGCAGGTTTCCTCCTGACTTGAATCAGATCTAAATAGGGTTTTTGCGCAAATCCATCAGACGACATACAGGACGTCTGGCACTATGTATGGACGTCTGGAAACCTACTTTTACTGTGGGAATTGATTTCCAAACGTTGCAACGGCTAGAAAATCTCTGAGAAGAGATTTTGGGTCAGCCGAGGCAAAACGGTCAATTATCAGACATCTGGAAAGTCCTAAGGACGTCTGATAAGGCTCTAACGGTCATAATCTTGAGTGTTTGTTAAGCCAGCCAACGGTCCACTAATTGGACGTCTGGCAAATCCATCAGACGTCTCCTAAGACGTCTGGTATAAGGTCTGGACGTCTGATTTCATCAGACAGAACTAGCTATGTCCAGCCTAACAGATATCAGACGTCTGAAACAACAGTCAGACGTCTTAAAATACTTTATCAGACGTCTGATTTTGGAATTAGACGTCTGGAAACTCTGTTTGAATCCTATATTGGTTTTCTAAGTGTTCTACAGAAAACCTAAGTATCCTAGGGTTGTGCAGGTGTTCCTAGGACTACTGTTAGGGTACTTTGAGGCTCTTTAACAAGAATTATCTAAGGAAATAAAGAGCAACAAAAGAAACGAAAAATACAAGAAGTATAAAATAAGGAAATCTATCCTATTCTTCATTTCCTTCCATCTTCAATATATCGCTCCTCGCGAATCTCTTCTGCTCTCCATCGAGCTCCTCCAATCCGTCCTGGATGCGAGCTCGAACTCCGTCTAATCACGTATCCATTTGCGATTGACCTGAAATCTAGGACTCAAAGCGCAAATATTAAATGACACATGTTTTGTTATCATCAAAATAAATGATCGTGGTGCTCTAGCACCAACAATCTCCCCCTTTTTGATGATGACAAAACCATAGATAATAATGCAAAAAATCCTCCCCCATTTTGACATTATCAAAAAGGTTTAATTGATTTTACATTTCCTATAACTCCCCCTTAAAATATGTTCTTCTATAAATTTCTTTTGACAAAGGTAATGCCTCCCCCCGCTTTTTTTTTTTATAACAACAAGATAGCTATTATTTTTCTCCCCCTTTCTAAAGGAAATTTAGCTACCTTACATCTCCCCCTTAAAAATTGACAATTAGCTCATCATTTTTTAACTCCCCCTATCTAAATGCTTATAAAAAGATAGAGTTAAGAATTTTTACCTCACCTACCATGGCCAATAAAATGGCCCAAATGGTGGTGGTGGATGCCACATCGGATGGGGCTCCCATCCGTAGCTTGGAGGCCCGGGCATTGGTGCCGGTCTCCAGTCTGGTGGTCGACGTGCGGCGGGTCCGTCGTTTGTTCGCCGTCTCGTCAGTCTTCTTGTTCTCCTCCTTGGTCTACTCCTTGGTTCTCCCAACTTGAGTTGACCAGACCTGAGCTTGTAGGTCCAGTCCTTTGTGTTGTAATTATTCCTGAACCCTACAAAACAAGATTCTAATTCTTTCTTCGGTATCCAAGTGGGCTTGGATCCGGATCTGTTAGCGGGTCTCCTTGATGGAGATCCTTTCTCAATCTTAGGGCTATAAAAATTATCTACTTTATTGATTAATTTGTTGGAGTTTTTCCTAAGACATGCAATTTCTTTTTCTATAATACTCATCTTAGTTTTTAAATTAGAGATTTCTAACTTTAGACTATCATTTTCCTCAATCAATTTATTATTTTCATTGATGAGGTCTTGATTTTCTAATAATAGGTTATCAATTCTAGGACTAGCTTCTATGTCCTTAAGTTATTTTTCTAACCTATCATTTTCATTTTTAAGAAAACTAAGGTTCTTTTTAATACTTTTGTTTTCTATTTTAAGTGATTTACTAATCTCAAATAGTTCATTAAAAGCTTCTTGTAAATCGAAATTTACCTCGTTGTCGCTGTCGTCGCTTCCGCTTTCGCTGTCGCTGTTGCTTCCTCTGGCCATGAAACCAAAGCAAGCGGTTTCTTCCTTTTCTTCTTCTTCTTCCTCCGAGCTGGAATCGTCCCAAGTGGCTTGGAACGCCTTCTTCTTAGAATTCTTTTCCTTTTCCTTTTTCTTCTCCTTTTTGAGAAGAGGGCATTCTAGTCGTAAGTGCCATTTCTCGTTGCAATGGTAGCAACGTCTCGGGCTTTCCTTCTTCTCCTTTTTCTCTTTCTTTAATTCCCTACAAAACTTGGAAAAATTTTTAAGTAAAATTCTAAAGTCTTCGTCGTCGGAACTTACCTCGCTATCCGACGCGGCTCTGAAGGCAAGAGTCTTCTTCAGTTTGGGCTCCGGTGTATCCTTCTTCTTCTGCTTTAACTTTGTCTCGTAGGCCATTAGATTGCCTAGGAGATCTTCCATGTTGAGCTCCTCTACTTCGTTCGCCTCCTCGATGGCGGTGACTTTCTGTTCCCACTCCTGTCCAAGGGAACGAAGAAGCTTCCCTTGAAGCTCCCCCTTGATGAAGGTCTTCCCTAAAGCTTTTAAATTGTTTACTATGAGAGTGAACCTAGTGTTCATCTCACTTAAAGTTTCGTTAGATTTCATAGAAAAAGCCTCAAATTCTTGTGAAAGTAAATTGAGCTTAGAAGTTTTTACCTTAGAGGTACCTTCGTGAGTTACCTCAAGTGTGTGCCAGATCTCGTATGCGGTGGCGCATTGCGAGATTCTATTGAACTCCTCCGAGCTGAGCGCGCAGTAAAGAGCGTTCATGGTCTTTGCGTTTAAAGAGAGCTCACGGATTTGTTGCTGCGAGTAGCCTCTCGCGGGTTTTTCTGGGATCTCAAATGGCGTCTCGCATCTGGCCCAAATCGTGAAGTCGGTGGCTTGAAGCCAGGTCTTCATCCGCAACTTCCAGTAGGGGTAGTTGCTCCCGTCAAAGAACGGCGGACGGGTTGTGGACTGCCCCTCGGAAATCCTGCTTGTGGAACAGCTTCCCTCCATGATCTTCTTGCCGGGTGTTACTCCGAACTCGCAAGAACCTGCTCTGATACCAAATGTAAGTTCTCCCTTCGGAGAGGGGTGACGTAATAAATGCGGAAATAAAATATAAAGCAATCTCACCAAAAAAAACCAATCACACAATGTACACAAATGTTTTTAGGTGGAAACCCAAACCGGGTGAAAACCACCACCTAACCCTCTCGAGTTAGGATTTTCCGATCAACCTAGTTGATCAAATCCACTAACCGAATCACTTTAAAACGAGGGTGATTCAACCTCAGTACGACCACGCTACAAGTACGAGGGTAGCGTTCCTCAACCCCTTCTCTCCACGAGAAGGATTTTGTCCCACGAAGGAGACGGGAATTTGCAAAGCGAATACCCAACCAAAAGACAAAGATAAAATAAACAAGTACTATAGAGCCAACAAAGTAATTATGAACCTAGCTTCTATAGGAAATAGGAAACTCCCCTTTGCAAGGAGTGCGTCGAGTTGATGACGCGGTGCGTGTGCCACGCGATGGTGCAATGTCGCTCTCGTGAACGACGGCGGGAGAGCGAGTGCGCAAAGGGAATTTAGCTCTCTAGGTGATGGAGCTTAAGCTTGGAGAGCAAGATCTTTTCTTGGACATCAAAGGGTAGAAAATATGTTGCTTAGGTGTATCCAAGTGTGTGTTGGTGTGTCAAAGGCTCCCCTCTATTTATAGAGGCCTTAGGAAGGCTTTGGAAGGCTTAGGAAAGGTTCTATAGCCGTTGGGAACAAAGCCCAAGAGAATCAGGCCGAAATCAGGACAATGATTACATTTGTCAGGGTGATCAGACGTCTAACTCTGGCATCAGACGTCTGGAAGGTCACTTTAAGACGTCTGATTTAAAGGTCAGACGTCTGATTCTATGCGGGTTTCCTCCTGACTTGAATCAGATCTAAACAGGGTTTTTGCGCAAGTCCATCAGACGACATACAGGACGTCTGGCACTATGTATGGACGTCTGGAAACCTACTTTTACTGTGGGAATTGATTTCCAAACGTTGCAACGGCTAGAAAATCTCTGAGAAGAGATTTTGGGTCAGCCGAGGCAAAACGGTCAATTATCAGACGTCTAGAAAGTCCTAAGGACGTCTGATAAGGCTCTAACGGTCATAATCTTGAGTGTTTGTTAAGCCAGCCAACGGTCCACTAATTGGACGTCTGGCAAATCCATCAGACGTCTCCTAAGACGTCTGGTATAAGGTCTGGACGTCTGATTTCATCAGACAGAACTAGCTATGTCCAGCCTAACAGATATCAGACGTCTGAAACAACAGTCAGACGTCTTAAAATACTTTATCAGACGTCTGATTTTGGAATTAGACGTCTGGAAACTCTGTTTGAATCCTATATTGGTTTTCTAAGTGTTCTACAGAAAACCTAAGTATCCTAGGGTTGTGCAGGTGTTCCTAGGACTACTGTTAGGGTACTTTGAGGCTCTTTAACAAGAATTATCTAAGGAAATAAAGAGCAACAAAAGAAACGAAAAATACAAGAAGTATAAAATAAGGAAATCTATCCTATTCTTCATTTCCTTCCATCTTCAATATATCGCTCCTCGCGAATCTCTTCTGCTCTCCATCGAGCTCCTCCAATCCGTCCTGGATGCGAGCTCGAACTCCATCTAATCACGTATCCATTTGCGATTGACCTGAAATCTAGGACTCAAAGCGCAAATATTAAATGACACGTGTTTTGTTATCATCAAAAAAAATGATCGTGGTGCTCTAGCACCAACAAGAGACACATCTTCTAATCAAGAACTGAAAATTTCAAAAAGAAGTGTGCCTAAACCATTGCCTGAAAAGACCTATTAAGAGAAACCCTAAGCAATCCGGCTCTTAATTCACTTGAACCATACAAGAAAGGACCTAAGAAGCTCTCAAAGGAACAAAGAGGTGAAGTTGATCCTTTGGGTCAACCAACCTTTAAATTAGGCCACTTTTTGCACACAAAAGGCTTAAAGTTCAAGTGAAACCCTAAGCACCTTGATTTTAATTAAAAGTGGTAGACTTAAGAGGTCAAGGTCCCCATTCTGGTCTACCTGGAATCTCAGTGACAAGAGAGGTCAGGTGGGGGAAACCCTGTAACCCGTGGGGGCGCTCTACCGTGTAGGGGTCTTCGCGGGACTCACCCTCTCTGACTGCCCAGGTAATTCTCAGGTGGATGACCTTATGATCCAGGGGTATCATCCACCCCGAACTCTATAGCCACCCAACATATTTTGGGTGTCTTGATTGGGTCCAATACGTTCTAACTTCATCCAGTCTATCAGTGCATGTTTGGTAGGAGGTCCTTGAAACCTCCTCTAAAAATCCACTCTCCCCAAGGCCAAGCCTCGGTACCTTTGTCTGTGCAGCAACCCCTCCACATAGCCCTTTCCTCTGATTCTGAACCAAGTTCCCCTTCTTCTTCCATCATGACACAACTTGATTCTACACCTAAATTCTGATTCTACATCTTGATTCCACCACCTGATCCAAATATGCAGCCTAATTACTTAGGAATACCCTTCAAGAAACCTAAATCACAAAGATCCATGAGAGATTGGATGATTGAGGATACCCTTAAGTTCTATGAAATTAAATATAAACCCTCAACACCAATAGAAAACATTCAGGTTGATGTCCCAACAACCACAGCCTTCATCATAAACTGTGCCCAAATTCTTTTGACAGAAGCCACAAAAGGATCAACCCGAGACATGCTCATAACAAGATACATTGAGATAGAAAAATTACACAAATCTGAATACCTTCAATGCATGACAAATCCTGTACTTTGAGAACAACACCAAGATGCTCTTGAAAAATGGGTGGAGATGATGAGATTACTGGAACAAACTATCAACCAGAAATACCTGTATATACCACAAACAGAGGATGAACCATCTTGGAACAGTATTGAGGATCAATCCGGTTTCCCAGACCTCGGGATTGAGGCACAGAGTGGTTGTGGATTCCCAACCCAAATAGAAGACAATATTGAATTAGGTTGGGAGATTATAGGAGAACATAATGTTGAGCCAACCCTAGACCATGAATCACCAAGCTTAGAATTCCAAGACTCCTACAATAATGAGATTAAAACCGAACCTCTTGAGGGTGTAAATCCCACTCCTTATTCTGATAAGGTGACTCTCAATGGTTATTCGGACTTAGATTCTAGTAGTTCCACCCACATCCTAAACCTAGAATCTAAATCTGAAACTTATTGGGAAGATTACGAGGCCCTCTATGATGAGAATCAAATTTTCAATAAAGAGTATGATTTCAAGCCTCTATTTGATGAATATCCATCTCCAACCTCCTCAGGAAATCAGAACGATTTTCCAGAAGACATGCCAATTTACGATACAGAAACCAAGGAGTTGGACGAGTGGAGTTTCAATCGGGTCTGTCCTAATAGCTTGGAACTTGAGCCTAGAAAGAACACCTTTTTAAGCCCAGACTTGACATATAGGCCAGACCCCAGTCAGGCTGCCGATTCCACATCATGTGATTTATTCTGTGGTGGAACTCATGATCTTGAATCTCATTCAGAACTTGATTTTCGCAAACTCTCCGACAATTTCGAATCTGATTATGATTTCGGAGAGACTCTGCTTCCTGAATACACCAAGCCCATCTACGACCTTAGCTCACATAATTCATGCTCCGACTCTGAGGTCCCAGGTCCCAAGATCACTAATTTAAGTTCAGGTTCCAATGACATAGAATCACTTCTTTTCAATCCCCAGGAACCAAAACCAGAAAATGCCGAGAGTGATTGTAACCCAGAATTCGAATCTTTTCTAGATTCAAATTTCCGTCATTATATAGACACTCTTCAGGCATTTGCATTTGATAACTACCCAGAGGACTCTCTACAGGACACCGCCTGTCATTCATTTCTAGAAGAGCCCTCATACACTATTTTCATTGAAGCCACCCCTTCCATACATACAGAACTGATCAAAACCTATTCTCAACCCCAGCCCGCAACAGGACTCAATTTCTATTCAGATTCACCTCCCACTGAGCCGATTGCAGACAATTCAATTCCACATCTATATCGGGTTTCGGACTTTGATTAGACTAAAGACTATGCTCCATCATTCTCTGATCATCCCTGTAGGGTTTCCATGACATTCACTAATTATTTTACGGATCCCTACTCTGACCAGGCTGATTCGACTCAGCCAAACCCTGCATTTACACTTCCACATCCGTCCAAGCGTCATAGTATATGGTGGGTCCCACACCTCTTGACCTACATTCATCAACCCACCAGATTGATTGGGTTTGGGCTGCATCATCAGCCTACTGATCTGAACAAGCACCTGGTTGGACCAACCAGGCTCTTGATCAAGATGCTTGTTATACAAAACTCTGCCGATTTAACCATACCCTCTCCATCCCATTTCCCGCTCGGCTAAAGGCGTCGAATTTAGCACCTAACGGGAGGCAACCAGTCATTCTTTTGAAAACCCGAAACCTTTGCTGACATTTCTTTACACTTTAGGTTCATCCATTAGGACAGTCGACTCCACCTCAGGTACTCATACCTGAAATTAGAAATCGTCCACAACAGTCACCTCGACCCCTCCACTCACCCAATATCTGTCCTAATGCAGGAACCAAGCGGAATAAAAATCCACCTAATGTACAATGAGGACATTGCAAATCTTAGGCATGGGGGGTATGAAAGTGCAATAAAAATTCATAACAAGAACAGGTTTCAACAAAAAATTCACATATGTCAAAAACACCAAAAAATTAAAAAAAATTTGAAAAAGAATAAAAAAAAAGGGAGGAGGGAAGAAATTTTTTGCTTTACAAAAGGAGGAAAAGAGCAAAATGCTAAAAAGGAGCACAAAATGAAAAAGAAAGAGATAGTCATTAGTAAGAAATTAAGGAATTAACCAAAGTTCTAGACCACATTAAAGAAAAGTAAAGTGAAAGTGCTAAAGAAACACAAAAAGATTAGTAAGAACGCTAACTTTAGGCCTTCTTGGCTAGACTCTTAGTACCCGTTAAGATCTAGATATTCCTCAAGAGGTTAAGGAAAATGAAAAGCTTAAGTATTAGGTCTAAGGCTTAGGGAGTATTCAGTCTCGATAACTGACCTTCGGTTTACGGGACTCAGTAACCTAAGCATACTAAATTCACACACACAGTCTAGTTCAGCGAGCATAAATATCAAAATCATGCAGAAGCATTTCAAATATTCTGAAAATGTCACCTAGATTAGGAGCGGCCGATCAACACAAGTTGATTTGGATGAGTTCATAACGTAGAGAGGTGGGAAATTCCCCTCGAAGATGCATAACAACATATCATCTCCTCGGTACTTGTCTCCTAGGATATTTACATATCCTACTGAGGGCATGTAAGCACTCTACTGGTTTAGATTCCATGGATGGCATTATCACGAAATGTCAATTGCCAGTGTCTAAATTTGGCCACAAAACACCATGGGTGGGAATATCTAGAAATCTCGAAAGCCAAGGTTCTGGGGGTTACCATGGGCGGTGCTATCTCGAAGCATCGATTGCTAGGGACCTTTGAGAATTGATGATAGGGACGAGGAATCCGATACAGATTGTGTTGTGAAGCCAATCCTAAGCTGGAATTAAAAAAGAAAATAGAGAGAAAACTCTCCAAACAAATAAACCCTTTGTCTCTCTCTTACAAAATGCACTGCAAACTGAACCAAGGCTAAAAATGTCTCGAGCACGGGTTCTTTAACCACAGAGTCCAATAAACTTTGGGGTAGTTCCTGTGGGCCGTAAAAACCTTTGCTAAAAACTGAGGCTAAAGCTAGACAGATCTGGATCTTAGTTGGTACTAGAGTACCTTTTAGGCCCATGGTTGGCATTCTGACCTAATCAAGGAGACAAGAGAAAGAAAAAGCACTTATCAAAATTGGTGAAAGGAATTCATGGTCTAGAACAAAGGTTAAAACATTAATATTTTGCTAAGGGACTAGCAAAAGCTAGGCATGGGGGTATGATGAGAACCTCGTCATGAATCCTAATTGGCACATTTTAACCTGATAAAGTAAACAAAAGCTTCTACATAACCAAAGGGAAAGCCTAATTTAAGGAAATGCTAATCTAAGAATAAAACATGACATAAGGGGTAAAACTGTAATTTTACCATTGCAGTGCATGAACAGAATTTCTAAGGGTCTAGGCATAGGTCAAGTGAATCTAATAAGAGAAAAAGTGGGATGATTTGGTCTGAAAAGGGTTATGACAAAATCTGGGAATTAAATGACATTCTACAACCAAACCCACTTTAATTCACGAAATTTCAGGCAAGATAAAAATCAATTAAGCCCTCTAAAATTCATAGAAAAATATCCTCTAGGGTTTAGAACCTTCAATTTGACCTTTGGAACTTGATTTGACCTAGATTGAGGTTCATACCTAATTTTTGACCTAATTTGGATTTTTGTAAAAAATGTTCAGTCAAACATGGCCAAACCTAAAATCCAACTTCACCATTGAATTCCTTAGGTCCAAATTAGGTTGATACCAAAATTTAGACCTAAGGAAAGGTCGTTTTGACCTACTTTGCAATTTGGTCCTCAAAATTACTTTTTGACCCTTAACTTTTTGAAACTCTTGCGTTCACCCTCTCAACTTTCTCATCTCTTTCTTCAATCGGGTCCCTCTGCCACCCGCCTATGCAGGCCATACCCTCGGCGACTTTACGCGGAGGATGTCACCGCGCATGCATGGGGAGCCGGCCCCAGATTTGAAAGGGAGACTCCCTACGTTGTCCCCTGCAACATGGGCCGGCTCCTATGCCCTGTCGGCCACCATACCTCTTGTGCGAATGCTCGAGAGGTATGGGTCTCGTTCCAACCATACCTCTGGCGAGGTATTCCCACCTCCTCCTCGCGTTTCTCTCTCGGCCGACACCTATTTAAGGAACAGCAACCCCTGTCGCTTCCTTCAAACCTGATTTGGCTAAAGAAATCCCTCCAATTTCGTCTCCTCCCCCTCCGGCCATTCGCCCGCAGGCTTCGGCGACCCTCCTCCTCTCTCGTCACCCTGCCACCATACCAGTGGCAAGGTTACCTCCGTCGTCATCCGCCGCACCTTGCGTACCAGCAGGCACCTTCTAGCCCCTCTTCCTCATCGCCATCCCTTCCCCTAGGCACCTTCATCTCCGGCGATGGCAACACAGCCGATCGCTACCACCGCTTCCCCCCCTTCGTCCAGAGACTCATAGATAAGTTCCCTCTCTCCCCCTCTTCATTTCCTCTCTTTTAAATCACACTTTCGACCCCTCTACGCCACTATCCACCGCCACCTTCTCCACCTCCGGCAGACCACTGGCGAGGTGTTCCCGCCGCTCCACGCCTCCATCCACCTCGCCAAACCCCTCAAAACCTCCGCCACCATCCACTAAGCAATTTCCCCATCTCCACTGACCTCCAACACCTCCATATTCGCCCACCGAACACACCCAACTCCACGGCCATAGTAAGCCCTAGGCACGCTCACTCAGGCGTTTCCACGCCACCTCGACCACTACAGCACACTCGCCATACCTCGACGAAGCTTCCTGAACATTTTGACGTGGCCACAAGGTTGTTTTGGTGTTTTCAGGTACACATGGTCATCCGCCATTGAAGCGAAGCTCGAAGCTTGCTTGCAGCCGCTCCAGGCTTCGCCAACCCCAGGTCTCTGTCCCAGGCTACGCGGAAGACACTCGCGCACAACTCTGGGTTGTCAATTAGTGACGAGGACAGTGGCAGCTGTTGCAATCAAGGAAGCCTCTTGCTGCGGACGCATGCGATGAAAGGTGGGACGTTTAGTCCCACCTCGGAAGCTGACAAGCGAGCGTTGGAGTATAAATTGTAAAACTGCATAGGGCTTATCGCCTCGAGACACACAGGGGTGAGGTCCCTCGCCCTCACCACGCCTCGTCCTTGACACTCCCCCACGGACCTGGCACCCGACCCGACTAACCTATCCATGCACTCCTCGCGCACCACACCCTCGCCGGTGCACCTGGACCCGGGCACGCGACTGACCCGCATACTAGAATAGGCTCTGGGAGAGCAAACCCTGGAGTTAAATAGAGAGAGAGACCCGAGGAGGGTAGGGGTTAGGTTTTACCTAACCGGACGTCTGTGTAGGGAACAAAAGAGGAAGCAAAGGAGGAGGAGCGGGGAGGACTTAGCCACAGGAAGACAGCTGCTGCCAGAAAGAAAGGGAGGACTTGGAGTAGCATAGGAAGCAAAGGAGGAGGAGGAAGACAGCACTGTAGCCGCAGAGAAGTTGAGGCAGAAGGAGAATGAAGAGAGAAGAAAGCAAAAAGGCGCACAGCAAGAAGAAGAAGAAGTCAGAAGAGAAGGCGTGCAGCAGAGACAGCAAAGAAGAAGCCAAGAAGAAGAAGAAGAACCAGCAGTTGAAAAGAAAAGAAGAAGCACTATAGCAAGTGGCATTTAAGGCGTCTGACCCTTGGAGTCAGATGTCTGAAAAGGAGAGAAAGGAAGACAAAAGAAGAAAGAGAGAAGAAAAGAAGACACATTTTTATTTCTTTAATCTTTTTGTAAAATAATATATTGTAAATTGTGATTTTCTACGCTTCTAGAATCAAGTTTGCTCCCTGAGTTCGACCTCGGAGACTTTCTGTATTCGAGTAATAAAATATAATCAAACCGATCAAACCCACGATCAGGCTCCTCTGCTTATTTTGATTAGTTCAAGAGGTAAACAAACTTCCTTTCTTACAAATAAATACTCATTGGAATCGCATCGATGGATATTACACATTGGTGATTCTCGAAACACATTTTCCTACTATTATTCACATAAAAACCCTAAAATGCCTTTTTATGCTTATGATCGAACCTTGGTTTGTGATGTGTTTGGCCTAGGAACTCTACCCGAAGAGTACGTGGAGTACGAGGACTCTTGATTTGCATTCCTATCCCCTGACATGTATTCAGAGTGACCATAACCTCTCTTGGTGACGCTAGGTAGAGTAGTCCTTCATCTTGTCTTTCCATGGCTTGAGATGTTCATCTCTACTCCCATTTAGTCTTGTTTTGTGTGCATTCCCTCTTCTTTGCTATGTATTGGAGTTCTCAATGTAATTCTCTAATTTATATAATGTGGGTACTTAAATGACATTAACTAATGATTTTGATTTCCTATAGCATGAAAATTGTGATTATTTACCTTATAAAACCTAATGGATTTTAAATATATACCCCTGTAAACTTTCAATAAGACGTATATACCCTTATATATTTGATATTAACGTATATACTCCTATAAAGTTACTTTGTTAAGGCCGTATGCTCCTGCTCCATCAAACCCAATGAAAAATGTCATAAAAAATAAAAAAATAAAAAAATTTATATATACCTCCTTATATTTAGCTTTTTATTTATACCAACTCTTCTTCCCCCTTCCTTCCTCCACCTCCTCCCTGTACTCCTCTTCCTCCCTCCACCGTTGGCTCGTCTTTGTCTTCCTCGACAACAATGTTAATATCATCAATTAGAGTCAATTTTGAGGGTACTTATGCAATAATGTCAGATTATAGTTGGTTCGAGAGTATTGCATGCTTTCTGCATTATTTCATGTTAAGATTTCTTAGAATTAATGTTTGATGACCTTGTGTGCAAGTGCATATTGAAACAAGTCTTAGATGAGCAATCGAACCATACGGATGGGTCCGGAATGACGAATGGAGTCCAACAGACTCAAAATCACCTCAATCCGACCTCTGTAACTCCCACATCAAGCTCGAGAAATTCTGACTGTTGATTTAATGATCAACAGCCTAAATCCGGCCACCATCCATGCGCCTCAGCACCCCTCTCTCTCTCTCTGACGCTTCATCAAGCAATGTGAGCCATCCGATCTAAGATCGGACGGCTGAGGAGCTGCGGGCGCATGATCAGAAGATGACCAAGATGGGGCTTTGGCACAACGGTCACGGCTTCCTCTTGCATCCACCAAACGCGAGTTTGAGCTTCCTCTCCCCTCAATTTGCAATTGAGCTGCGGGCAGTAGCTGCAGTGCACGCATAGCGCGCACGTGTACGCAGCGAGTGCAGCACAACAGTAGCGGCCACATGCACAACAGCGCACAATGCATGCCAGCACATGCACGTGCGATACGCCGTGCGAGGCGCACGGGCCAGCACACGAGTTGAAGGCAATGGGTGCGAGGGTGAGGGATATGGCGACGCTTGCGGCAGGTCTTCAGTGATGCTTTGAAGGTTGCTATTAACCCAAGGACGATTTTTGGCCTTCTCCATCCATTATAAAAGGTCCTACCCCCCTCCACTTTTGCCAATCTTCCACCCAAGAGTTTCCACCGCTTCATAGAGCTCCCAAGAAAGGTTGTGAAGACATCGAGCCACCAACGGAAGTCCCTCCACTACCGTGGCTATCTCGACGCCATCCATTGTCTCGCATTTAGCTTTAATTGTTGATAGTTGTAGTTCATCTATTTCATTTAAGCATTCATCTATATTGTGTTCATCATAACATTTGATAGTCAATAAATCTTTGATATATTATTCTTATATGTTCATCATGGATTTCGAACCTTATCTCTCTATCGCTCTCTCTCTCTAGCTCTCTCTCTCTTCCTCTCCGATTTGCAAGTGAATAAATCGACATATATTTGTGACATATAAGCGAATATCTTATCCGATTCCACACCTCCCTATGTTCGACACTCGGACTCACGTCCGATACTTTTATTTAAAATTGATGTCGTAAAATGCTCTACAACGAGCGACTTAACACAAATGCGTTTCGCGACGTTTAGTTTTTCGCGTCGTTGCTGGGGAGGCAACGGATCTTTTATTGGCTTTCATGTTCCTGGAAATTAATTGTATTCGTGTTATCTAACTTGCTCCTCTCTCTTTTTGTGGTTGTAGGAAATGCATGCAGTGGCAACGAGAGGAGAACAAATCAGGGTGGGTCGAAGGAAGCGCAAGAAGAAGACCACCATCAATCTGAAGATTCGATCTTGTCTTCCCACGATCTAAAGGTAACTCTTCATCCTGGGACTTAAAAAATGGTGGTGTTATAAAGGAAAACCTCTCTTTTGTTTGTCGAAGAAAACACCACCATTAAGTCTTCAACCCGTTAACTCCACAAAATTATTTTCTAGATTCGAGTTGAGGGCACAATTAAAGGACCCTTAGCACCTCTAAAAATTTTAAGAAAAATCTCAAAGGTGCTCCTTCTAGTAGGCAAACTCCACCTCCAATTTCATAGCCAAACTTTTTGTGGTTTGGCCGTGAGAAATTCGCTACTGAAAGTGCGCAAGGTTGTCCTGAGTTCAGGACATTTGTAGGTTGTTATTGCTGCTAAAAACTCCATGCAGCTTGGATTTGTGAGAGATTCATATTTCTGGAAAGCTCTTGAAATTATCTACACTTCATCTGAAAATCATTTTTGCATTTGAAATTGATTAGTGCCTGTTCTAATCAAAATCTTAAACTTGCGCACTGATCTAGAAGTTCTGGACAGATTGACCCCCTCTTAAAAATACGTGAATTCGGGTAACTATTATCCTCAAAAAATTTTGAAATTAATTTTTTTGAAAATCTTATTTAATTTCAGTCAAGATAGGATCATTGTTTATTTTGATTAGACAAGATTGATTTCATTGAGTAAAAGCTGCACACCCTAGGATCTTCCACACTAGAAAGTTTTTAACTTTATAGTCACACAAAAGGCCTTAAAGAAAATCAATCTTCACCAATCGTGTGACTATACATTTGTGCCTTGTTTGAATCCGTAAACAAGTGAAATCTTAAAATCCATTAAAGCAAGATTCAAATTTAAAAAATCACACATCTTAATCTTGCTTGTTAAAGAACACTTGTTTTGACATTGGGTCCTTGCACCCAATTGTGCACACAACTTAAACTGAAATTTTAAAGGCATTAACCCCCCTAACACCCTTTACTTAATCCTTGAGCACAAGCACTGACCTAGCCCTAAAAATTAAGTAGACGTTGGCCCTATGACTCATTGAGTTCGTTTCAGGGTATTTTCCTGAATGCATAGTGAATTAGTGACATTTGCTTGCTCCAAAAGGTGCTGAGTTGGGAGGCCCGATTATCAAATGACTTAAGCAAGTCGGGGTTTGGCATAATTAGCAACCTTCAGGATACGGTCCCCCTGCTTCACCTTCCCAACTCTACCACCTTCGGGAGTAAGGACAACACCGAATTCACCGTGTGGTCAGAATCTACTTCTGATGCGTAAGTCGCCTAGGTGTACACTGTAGGGCTTAGATTTGTTTGCTTGACTGTGCACACACTTCTCGCATTTGTTTCCCTTCGCATCTCTCCTGGTTCTTCTCCAATGTATGCACGGAAGGCGATCACTTCATCCCGAATTGGTTGCTTTAGATAGAGAAACTAGGAGAAAACTTGATTTTTCTAGGCATAGGACTGAGGACATGGCCAACCCACGAGTTGAGGAGGTAGAGGATCAACCTCAACCCGATGCCATGGCCATGATTCAGGCTCAGATTACAGCTAACCACCAACTTCAGCAACAACAAATCCATACCATTATGCAAGCCATACACTGACTGCAGAATCCTCAAGGATAGAATCCTCAAGGGTAGAACCCTCAAGGGCAACCCCCACTGAACCCACCTAACCCACCACCACCCCTTGAGGGCCAACCAAGGCCTCTCCGTGATTTCTACGATCCATCTGCTATCCATGTGGAACCATACCTTAGGGTCCCCGAAGGAGGAGATGATTTTGAGCTAAAACTCAATGTCCTTAGCTTGATTCAAAGTCATTTCCATGGGAGTTCAAATGAAGATCCTTTCCAACACCTAGAAGACTTAGATCGGATTTCACGGACCGTCAAACCAAGGAGCATCCGTTTGGATATTGTGCTAATTAAGATGTTCCCGTTCTCCCTAAGAGACAAAGCATTTCATTGGCTTAGGACTTTAAGGAGACCCATCTCCACTTGGGACGAATTAAGGCATGTTTTCTTAAGAAGGTTTTCCCCGTAGGAAAGACTAATGCCCTTAGGAGAGCTGTCACTACATTTACCCTACAAAGTGGAGAGAAATTTCTTGAGGTGTGGGAAAGATTTAATGAATTATTGACGAAATGCCCACACCATGAGGTTCCAAGGTGGCAATTGGCCAGATTTTCTACTATGGTCTGGACAGCAACCTTAGGAATTTCGTGGATGCCTCATGCGTAAGCATTTTTTTGAATTAGGATGAGGAAAGCACGTTCTAACTCTTTGAGTCAATGAGCGAGAACTCGCTTAATAACGCCTCCATGACCCAATTTAATCAATCCAGTCAACCCCGTGATGGGATTTATGAGGTACAAACTAATTCTGGAATGGTTGACATGGACATTATAGCTAAGAAATTGGATCAGGTTGAGTTGGTGGATAAAAAGATTGACTAGCTATTGAATCAATCCCGAACCTCAATACAGACCTTCTCCCTAGCGAAAGGAGCACACAATGTGGATCAGGTTCAGTCTATGAACCAAATGCACCTAGAACAACTCCTGACCATGTTCAAGGGAGGGACACTTGCTCCCTCAAACTCTGATTATTCTTTTCCCTCCGCTTCGGCACCTTCTACCTTTGAAGATGCCCATGCCATCCAGGGATATTCTAAGCCTGACCCTTTCTCCAACACTTACAACCCTGGATGGCGCAACCACCCAAACTTTTCCTGGTCGAATCAAAAATCGAACCAATTTCAGAACCAGCATAAGCAAAACCCTCCTTCCTATCAGCCTGGCCCACCTACCAAACCACCCTATAACCAAAATAGGGCGGCTCCTACGCAACAAAACCAAATGGACACCCTGATTAAAATGATGGCTGATATGAATCAGAAACATCAGGAGGAGATGGCATTAGTGAAGGGACAGTTGAGTCAGCTGTTAGACAAACAACAGGCATCCCTTCCTTCTTAACCATAACCGAACCTGAGGAATGTAATGAACATAGGCCACAATCCTCAAGGGTTTCAACCAAATAAGGGGCAAGCTCATATGATTCAACAAGCCCCACAGACACCTCCTGGGTTTGCTGCTTCTTCTTCTCAAGGACCTAACCCTGGTTCCAATGCCTCAGCCAATGCAATTACCTTGAGAAGCGGCACTCAAACCCAGAACCCAAAATGGCCAACCCCTCCCGTGACTTCTCTACCTGAGATGCTTGATTCTGAGGACGAGCGGGAGGAACCCAAGGATCAGGAGCCTTACCCAGTTCAAACCCAAATCCCATACCCTGAAGCCTTGGACAAAGTAAAGAAGAAAAATGTGGCTGAGAACGAGGAGTTGCTAGAAATTCTCAAGCAAGTTCAGATCAATATACCTCTCCTCGATGCGATCAAACATATCCTAACTTACGTAAAGTTTTTGAAGGATGTTTGCACACCCAAGCATAAGCCAAGAACCCAAGCACCTAGGAAGGTAATGCTCTCAGAACAAGCTAGTTCAATGATATTGAGCAGCCTACCCCCTAAAAGAATTAACCTAGGAGCACCTCTGATATCATGTAATATTGGTCACATGACATTTGATAGAGCGCTCTTGGACTTAGATGCCTCGATTAACTTAATTCC
This sequence comes from Thalassia testudinum, assembly GCA_037157565.1. Taxonomy (NCBI): domain Eukaryota; kingdom Viridiplantae; phylum Streptophyta; class Magnoliopsida; order Alismatales; family Hydrocharitaceae; genus Thalassia; species Thalassia testudinum. The sequence goes on along the minus strand of JAZHRO010000040.1, from coordinate 5,183,154 downwards.
GACTACCCATTATCACCAGTTTGGATTTGGAGAGTTAAAACCTACACCTGTGACTATCTAACTGGCTGACCGATCCATGAAAACCCCGAAAGGGCAGTCGAGGATGTAATTGTTTGGGTTAAGGACTTCTACTTCCCAATTGACTTTTTAGTCATTGACATGGAAGTCCCTGAACAAATACAGAATACACCCATCATCCTAGGCAGACCCTTTTTGGCTACGGCCAAAGCTAATATTGGCTGTGACACAAAATGTATGGAAATTTCCTTCAGAGATAGGAAGATGCAATTGGATATCTTCAAGACAACAAAGTCATTTGATTGTGGTTTGGTTGAGGAATGCGATCCCGTGGAAACCTTGGTTAAAGAATGCCTAACTATAAGCTCTTTAGAAGACCATCTAATTCAACCAGTTATTGACCACTCTGACCCATCCCAATCTTTGGAGGTTAAAATCTGTAGAACTGATTACCACCGGCAACCTTCATTTGAGGAGATTGATGTTAATCAACTCCCGCCCTTCCCTTACCCATCAAACATTGTCCCACCTGCACCTAAATTGAAACCTTTGCCCAACAACCTTATGTACGTCTTCCTAGGACCTGATCAGACTTTTCTTATGATTATCAATGCATACCTAACCAAGGACCAAGAAATTCAGTTGACTACTACCCTTTCTAAACATCAGGCAGCTATTGGGTGGACAATTTCTGACTTAAGGGGAATTAGCCCTACTTATTGCACTCACAAGATTTATTTAAAAGATGGGGCTCGACCTACTCGCTAGATGCAAAGGCGATTGAACCTGAATATGCGAGAGGTCATTAAAAAAAAATAATCAAGTGGCTTAATGCGGAAATCATCGACCCGATTTCCGACAACCCTTGGGAGAGCCCTACTCAAGTGGTACCAAAGAAGGCCGAGCTCACTGTGGTCACAAATGACCATGGCGAATCCATCCCCACCCGCACCACCACCACGTGGCGAGTGTGCATTGACTATTAGAAGCTTAATGAGGCCACTTAAAAGGACTATTTTCCCCTGCCATTCATTGACCAGATTCTCAAACGATTGACAGGGAGAAAATATTTCTGCTTCCTGAATGGATATTCAAGATATAATCAGGTTGCTATTGCACCAAAGGACGAATAGAAGACCACATTCACTTGCCCATATGACACGTTTGCATTCCCTCTTATGCCATTCAGGTTATGCAATGCACCTACTACCTTTCAGCGTTGCATGTTAGCCATCTTCTCGGAGATGGTTTGTGAATATTTGGAGGCCTTTATGGATGATTTATCTATTTTTGGAGACTCATTCGACCATTGCCTTAGTAACCTAGAGAAAATCATGAAACGATGTATCGAGGTCAACTTGGTTTTAGCTAGGAAAAGAGCCATTTTATGGTTCAGGAAGGGATTGTCCTTGATCACATCATCTCGCATAGGGGCATAAAAGTTGACCGAGCTAAGGTTGATTTAATTTCCAAACTTCCACCTCCTAGCTCGATCAAGCAAATCAGATCGTTCTAAGGACATGTTGGCTTCTATAGAAGGTTCATAAAGAATTTTTCCAAATTTTCCAATCCCTTGATTGACCTTCTAGCCAACGATATACTTTTTGACTTAACACTTGATTGCATCAAGGCTTACACTTTTTGATCATACCTTCTAGGATCCCACGTGATCATTTAAACTGACCACTCGGCTATCTGGCATTTGTTAGCCAAAAAGGATGCTAAACTTAGGTTGATCAGATGGATCCTGCTCCTGCAAAAATTTAACCTAGAAATACGTGACAAAGCCTGATCCAAAAATGTTGTAGCCGACCACTTATCTAGACTTCACCCGGAACACATTAGACCCTCATTACCCTTAACCGACACATTTCCTAATGAACAACTTCTAGACATGCATGGAAAGAGTCTACCCTGATATGCAGACTTAGTCAATTATTTAGTGGTAGGGTAGACTCCGCACGGCTGGTCTAGACAACAGCAGGATAAGTTCTTGGCTAAGGCCAAGCATTATTTTTTGGGATGATCCCATGTTATTTAGACTTTGTGTTGACCAAATCATTAGAAGGTGTATTCCTGAAGAGGAAGTTCAAAGTGTGCTATCCTTCTGTCATGACCAAGCTTGTGATGGCCACTTCTCTAGGAAGCAAATGGCTGCAAAAGTTTTGCTACCCGATTTTTACTAGCCATCACTTTTCAAGGATGCACATAACTTTGCAAAGACTTACACTAGATGCCAGACCTTAGGGACTATGACCAAGAAAGATATGATGCCTCTACAACCCATTCCGATCATCGAAATTTTCGATGTCTAGGGCATCGATTTCATGGGTCCCTTCCCACCATCAAACAGCTTTGAGTATATACTAGTCTTAGTGGACTACGTCTAGAAATGGATCAAAGTTGTACTTACCCGAAAATGTGACCACAAGGCTGTCATGGACTTTGTTAAGAAAAATATCTTTTCCCGATTTAGGATACCTAAGGCCATGATCAGCAATAGTAGGAGTCACTTCATTAATGCCCAGTTTCATGCCTTACTTAAGAAATACGGGGTCAGTCACCACATTACCACCCCGTATCACCCACAGACGAATGAGCAAACTAAGGTCTCAAATAGGGAAATTAAGAATATTCTGCAAAAGACTGTGAGACCTAACTGGAAGGATTGGTCCACACGATCAGATGAAGCCCTTTGAGCAAACAGGATTGCTTTTAAGACCCCGATAGGCATGTCACCATATCAATTAGTCTTTGGCAAAGTTTGCCACCTTCCAGTCGAGTTGGAGCACCGGGCACATTGGGATGTTAAGCAGTTCAATATGGATGCCCAAATGGCCGGATCTCAACAGAAGCTCCAACTCTCCAAGCTCAAGGAAATCCATCGGGACCCTTATGAGAATAATAGGCTTTATAAGGAGAAGATGAAAGCCGTCCATGACAAGCACATTAATAGAAAAACCTTCGAGCCGAATTAGCAAGACTTAAGCTTTTTCCTGGCAAACTGAGATCTAAGTGGATGGGATCGTATCAAATGGTCAAACCGTATCCCAACGGGGCAGTAGAAATTGACAATCCCAAGACTAGGCAAACCTTTATAGTGAATGGCCAAAGATTGAAACACTTTCTTGCCCAGATTCCCACGAAGGAAATTGTAACCCTCATTGAGGGTTGAATTGGAACTACGCTCAGCTGGAGGCAGTAAACTCGGTGCTTCTCAGGAGGCAACCCAGCAGTTTCAAGCTGATTAGATACACGATTACAACTCAGGTGATTTCTTTCCTTGCCCTCTTGCATACATTTAAATTCCAATGAGGACTGTCTAAAATAGGCATGGAGGGGTGGTAATTCTCATGATCTAAGTACAAAATTGTTAACTTGAACTAATTTTTACTTCTTTTTATTAAAAAAAAAAGGCAAAGAAAATTTAGGCATTAGGAGCTTGTCAACTTTAGGAAACAATACGTTAGGGAAATGAATGCGTAGACTCTTCAGGTCTTCATAGTTAATCAATCCGGGTGTCCACTACAATGTGAACTTGGTCTCGAGTCCTTGCGACCATAATTTATATTAACCTAGTCAACAAAGTAGAGTGATACATATACGACTTATCAACATGCCCACTGATTTGTGGGAATTTTTAGTCTAAGCATCCACACATGTTTTGCACTGACTCACTCATCAATGGTTCTAATGAAAATTGGGTAGCTAATGAACCTTCTAGGGTGGTATGGCTGGCAAGTCGTCATGGGTAACAGCTCATTGGCCGATTATCCAGAACCCAGCCATAGGACCATTCTTTTTTACTATTGCCTTTAGATAAATCTTAGATCAGGGAAAACCACCTACTTAAAAAAAAAAATAAAACGAAAAAAAAGGGAAATAGGAAAATGGAAAAGGAGAAAAGAAAAAAAGAAATAAGCCACATTTCACCGCACGAGTATGGTTGGCAAGTTGTGAGTAATAGCCTATTGGCCGGTTGTCTGGATCCCATCTCATAAAACTCACAAGAATTCCAAAACACTTAAAGAAGAAGCGGGGAAGTAGCATAATCTAAGGAGATATACAATGGGTTTGCCCTTGTGTTGACCCCACAAAAATAAAATGTATGGAGAAAGATACTGGTCAAATAGATACACCTTTAGGCAACATTTTCTCTTTCGGGTCACCTAGGGGCATAGAAACCCGAAGTCCGTTTTAATTGCCACTGAGTCTATCACTTTCACAACAAGATGCTTAGTACTAAGAGTCTTTTTCGAGTCCTGGGTGGGTTGGGTAGCCGTAAAAAGTTACCCCAAAATCCTCAACACCAAAAATCTAAAAACAAAATTAGAAAAGATGAAAAAGAAAAAAATATGTATTTGCTTCTATATAGAATAAGGCGAGGATTCAAGCGGTTTGCATTTTGGCAAGCAACCGGACAATGTTGAGTCTTTGCGATTAGGTTCTTAGTAGAAATTTCCTCCTGTTAACAAGCAACTTCTACTTAAGTAATCAATTCTTAGTTTTATTTTGTAAATAGCATTTAGGTTAAACCTTACTAAGGACTAGCAAGGGGTGGGCATGGGAGTATGATGACTGTACAATTATCAGTGTTAATATCATCAATTAGAGTTAATTTCGAGGGTACTTGCACAATAATGTCATATTATAGTGGGTTCGAGAGCATTACATGCTTTCTGCATTATTTCATGTTAAGATTGCTTAGAATTAATGTTTAATAACCTTGTGTGCAAGTGCATATTGAAACAGGTCTCAGATGAACAATCGGACCGTACAGATGGGTTCGAAATGACAAACGGAGTCCAACAAACTCGAAATCACCTCAATCTGACCTTCGTAGCTCCCACATCAAGCCCGAGAAATTATGATCGTTGATCTAATGATCAACGGCCTAAATCTGGCCACATGTCACCATCCATGTGCCTCAACATCCCTCTCTCTCTTTGACGCTTCATCAAGCAACGTAAGTGATGGAGAGAGTTTCGCTTATTATGATAGCAATAGAAGGATATGTCGTTGTAATTAATGTGGTGGAAATCTCTCAATCAAAGATTAACATAGAATGAATTTTAAACCATGAAAAGGATGTCGTATCCACATGGAAGAACAGAGTAATAAGTTCACAAAATATTTTTTTCCTTTGTACTTATTCAATTATGTGCGCAATCCGTGTCAAATCTGATGCAAAACAAGGCGAAAAGAAGGAACACGTAATTATTTAGAAATGTAGGGATATTGATGTAATTTTCCTTTCATGAAATAACTTGTAATGGCATGTAACATAGTTGTATTTCAAGACATGGGGCGTTCTCTTTTAGGTCATGTGAGTGTATGGATGAGATCTTATGCATTTATCACATCACCATTTAAGAGTCAAGTGCATGCAAGAAATACTATAACATGTAAGGGCATGCATGTAATTTCACTCAAATATATTAATCCACTAAATAATGCAATAGGGTTTTTACCAATGGCACAAATGGTAATTTTTAATTTCACAAAAAACAGAGGAAAATTCCTCTCTCCTTGCGCGCATGAAAAGGCTTGGCTGGCTGCGAGGATCTTGGGGAAGGTGCGTCAGAGTGAAGGCTTCACGTTGGTGATCTCGACGTAGGCCAAGGTGGCCGGAGGCAGAGGATGGCCGGCGACGGAGCTTGCTACAGGGGCTATCGCCGCTGCTGCTGTCGCGTGTGCGTGCGGGTGATGTAGTCTGCTGAGCGGGCGCGGGTGCTGGTGCTGCTGAAGGTTGGCGTGCAAGGGCGCTGGAGGGGCGCGGTGAGGGCGCTGGTGCAGGCGCGGTGAGAGCACAGGTCTGGTGCAGGCGCGGTGAGAGCGTAGGTCTGGTGGGGCGATGGCACTGGTGCGGGCGTGGGTGCGCACCTGGAGAGGGCGCAAGTACAAGCCTGCAGGCGATGGAGGGCACGCAAGGGCGGTGAGCGCCTGCAGGTGCTTAGCAGTAGCGGTGATGGCTCTGGAGGGGGCGCGCCTGTGGGGGTGCGCCGGCGAGCGTGTGGTGCAGGGTGCGCTTGCAGTGGAGAGGGCTGTGCCTGCAGAGGGCGCGGGTGTGGGCGGTGGAAGGCTTGGCGCTATGGCGTGGTGAGGGCAGGATGGGGTGGGGCGCCTACAGGCTGGAAGGGTGCAGTGGATGCAGCACCTGCGGGCGAGTGCTAGCCTGCAGGTGGGCTTGCAGGGCACGGTGCAGGGTGTGGGGGGCGGTGATGGTGCACAGTGCAAGCAGTCTTCCCACAGTGCACGCTCCCTTCACAGTTGGGTCCCCACCAGGGGGAGAAGAAGATGGAGATCTCTCCTTTGCTCCCCTCCTCTTAACTCCGCTCCCCCACGCCAATTAAGGGATTTTCAAATCCCTTACTAATTTTGGCTGGCGGCTGTTGGGGATGTTGAGGCCGTAGGTGGAGATATTTGTGGGGGGGGAAATATCTTTCCACCTCCTGTTCTTTTCCATAATTAATCCTCCTCCCTCTTCTTCCCGATTATTAGCCTGATAGAGTAGATTAATTGTAGAAGATGAGCGCACTGTTGCGGGACCCTGCATGAAATATAATTACATAATAAGCAATAGAAGAAATGTAAACTTAAATAATGACACATGCAATCATTTAATGAACAAATGTGATTATTAACAAACATATAATGTTAGAATTGAATTACTTAGATGTTTCAAAAAAAAGAATTGAATTACTTAGGCGTAATAATAATCCATTACAATGGACCCATCAAATACCTCCATGCCTAAGATTTGCTACTCCCTAGCAAAAAATGAAAAATAATAGAAATAATCAGAAGATTTCACCTTTTCTTATTTCAAAACTTTAGAGATCCAGACAAATGTGACGTGATAATAGCCTAAGTAACAGATCCAAGTGACAAAGTCAATTCGCATTGGGAGTTCGTACTTCACCCTTGGTAAATATTGCTGCCGGGATAGGCAACAACTTCCCTCGGGGATAAAGTAAAAGATAATCTGTAATTTGACCTCGGCGTTTGGCTTAGGTAAGAGACATCGAGTTGAATGGATTTGTATTTGGTGGCACACTCATCTGATGCTACATGTAGTCAAGTACTACAGACTCTAGATCTCTAGACTTTTAAATAAGTCAACTCAGAGAGAGGTTAAACAACTTGCTCTCTTGATGTTCCTGGGTGCTCACTCTTTTCTTTCTTTTCTTTCTGAGATCACAAATCTCGCCAAATTTAGTAATTGTACTCACTGTTTGGTGGCCTCACATGGCATCCACACTTCAATTAAAGTCCTAATAACTCTACAACTAAGTTAGAGTCCTCAACCGACATTCGGGCGATCAGAAATACTGAAAGGTAGGTATGGGTCATATTTAGTGAAACGAAATAAGTGTTTGGTTGCCTCAGAAATAATGTTACAATGATAAAATTATAATCATTGACTCTTTTCTTTTTCTTTTTTCTCTCTCTTTTCTCTTTCTTTCTTTTTCTTTTTTTTCTTTTTGTTTCTTCTTCTCTTTCTTTTTCTTTTTCTTTTTCTTTTTCTTTCTTTATTAATCAACACAACACGAAACAGACTTTTATTTATGAGGCATTATTAGGGATGATGATGGTCAAGAGGATATTGTGCAGCTTATTTGGTGGAAGTGCCTATTCTCGACAACAGGAAGGAATGAATAGGACAGGCGTATTTCTAACCTTGACACTATTACCCTCCTTCAACCGAGGACTCGATGAAGAACGATCGTAACCATCCACCATAGTCATAGCTTTATTAAGACTCCATCTCTGTGTATCTGCTTTATTTGGTAACTCTCAGGAATTCACACCAAATACACACACAAGAATAAAGAGCGAAAACTACGCCTAACTCTGAAGTATCATTGATGAGAACCTCATCATGAGCCATAACTAGCTCATTTTGACCCAATACAAAGGATAAAAGCTCCTACATAACTCAAGGAAAGGCTTAACTCAGAGAATTCTGAGTTTAAGGAAAAAAACAAGTCATAAGGGGTAAAAGTGCAATTTTACCAGTATAATCTGCATACAGGGTAATTCAGGGTCCAAACATAGGTCAAAGCAACTTAATAAGAATAAAAGTGGGATGAGATGATCTAGCAAGGGCTACAGCAATTCCAAGGAACTAAATAATAATCTGTAACCCTAAAACAAACCCACTTCAATTCACGAGGTTCAAGGCAAAGCAAAAATGGAATAAACCCTCTAAAATTCATATAAAAATAATCTCTAGGATTTAGAACCTTCAATTTGACCTTAGGAACCCATCTTGACCTACATTGAGAACCATACCCAATTAATAACTTAATTTGGGTTTTTACGTAAATTGACCAGTCAAACAAGGTTTAATCTAGAAATAAAATTCACCATCAGATTCCTTAGGTCCTAATTAGTCATGTATAAAAACTTGAGCCTAAGAAGAAACCTTCTTGACCAACTTTACACTTTGGTCCTCATATATTTACTTTTTGGCCCTCAACTTTTGAACCCTCGCATTTTGGCCCCTAACTCTCCTTCGTTCTTTGCGTTCAGGTCCCCCCTGCAAAACCTGCCAGCACCATGCTCCGGCGACCTTGCGCGGAGCATGGCGCCGCGCAGGGTGAGGGGGAGAGCCTGGCAAGTAAACCGGGGGTGCCCTGCGTCATCAGCCGTCGCAGGGACACCCCCCTGGTCGCTGTAACCCACCATACCGGCCGTGCGAACGCACGGACGATATGGGTTTCCATCTCCGGCGTCCTCCGGCGAGGGAGACACGTCGTCTCCCTCCGCCTTCCTCCCTGATTCGGTCCCTATAAATACCCCCGTCGCTCCACCGTTCTTCCCAGCTCGGATCTGACGGAGATACCCCCTCAATTCCTCTCTTCCCACTCCGACAGACGCCCTCCTTGCTCCGGCGGCCTCTCCTCCTCCTCCTTGTCGCCCTGCCGCACTACCAGCTGCAGGGTTGCCCTCCCTCGCTCTTCCCGCGCCACGCCGCACCCAGCTGGCACCTCTCCGGCCCTCTGCTCGCCGCCGCCCCTTCCCCTGGGCATCTTCTTCTCCGACGACAGTCGATACGACTGTCGCCCTGCTCCGGCCCCTTTCGTCTCCGTAGCTAGGTCAGAACTTCTCCCCATCTCCCCCTCTTTCTTTTCCTCACTGTCTTTTATTTGATTAAACCCTCGACCGCTCCTGTCCACCGTCACCCCCTTCGTCTCCGGCCAAACTCCGGCGAGACCCCCCCATCACTCCACAGCCCCACACGCCTCGCCGACCCTCACAGAATCTCCGCCTCCTCACCCTGATCAACCTCCGCCCTTTCACGTCCCGCCACTCGCCCTCTGCAGACCCCCCGAACAAACCCACTTCTCCACCCGCAGTTTGACCTAGGCCGACCCTCACGCTCCGCCCCGCCGCCTGCCAGACCCCCCACCACCTTCGCCGTGCCACGGCGAAGGTTCTCCGCGTATCTGATTAGGCCGAGAGGCCGTTCCTCTGTGTACAGGTGTCTCGACCGCCGTCGCCATTGCTGCGTGGAAGGAGCACCTTCAACCTGCAGCTCCAGGTGCGCTTCGCCCAGGCCTGACTCCCAGGCTGCGCGGGGCGCCTCCGCGAAGAGTCCCAGGCTCGCAGCTGGGGCGAAGGCCTCGCGTGAAGCCGCGATTGCCCGCTGCTTTCTCCGCTGTCCCACCTCGGAAAGCCACTGAGGCGAACGGGCGCTTAAAGGCAAAAAGTGCCTTAAGCTGTTCGCCTCAGTTCACGGGGTGAGGTCCCCTTCACCCGCCCGGTTACCCGGCCTCGTCCGCGCTCACGCCCCGCGGACCTGACCCGACCCGACTTAGACTGACCTGCACTCCTCACCCACCACGCACGCCGGTGGGCCTGGACCCGGGCGCGACCCGTACCCGGCTACCCGGCAGCTCTGGGAGAGCTATCCTATGAGCGGATTCTGTGAGAGAGAGGCGGGGGGGGGAGGGTAGAGTAGGTTTTGTCCTCTGACGTAAACTCTGAAGTGTGCAGGCACAGGTGAAGAAGAAGGACCGCGGAAGAAGAAGAAAGCTAAGGGAGACACTGTAGCAACAAGCGGTTTAAGTCGTCTGATTGGAAAATCAGACGACGTCCTGAAGGGAAAAGAAGAAAGAAGGAGAGACGACGTCCTGACAGGTAAAAGAAAAGAAGAAAGAAGAAGATCTGAAGAACAAAAGAACAAGGAAGAACAGCAGAAGAAGAAGAGGAAAGAACAAGGAAGAACAACACAGGTGAAGAAGAGGACCACAAGGAGATAAACACAAAAGAAGAACAGGAAGAACAAAAGCTAAAGAGGAGAAAGACAAAGAGAAAGAAAGAAGAAAAGAAGAAGAACTCAAACTTTCATCTCTCTCCCTCTCTCTCTCTCTCTTTATTTTTTGTAATAGAACATGTATATCTCTAGAATACAACTTGCTCCCTGAGTTCGACCTCGGGAACTCTTTTATTTCCGAGTAACAAATTGTATTAAACTGGTAATCACCTCTCTATACTATACTACGACGAAATAATAAAACTATAGAGAAAAGTTTCTACACCAATCATCATCTAATTATCCAAAACTTAAGAGTCCTTACACTAGGCTTAGTGCACCAGTAATCTCTTTACTTTCTTCACACAAATATAAGGTGGATCTACTAGAAGATAGTATGCCTGACTCCCTATTAATTGTCCAAGGGTTCAGTAGACTACAAATGCTTATTGGTTTTCCTCAAGGATCCATTACTAGGTCTACATGCACGTGAAATAAATGTACTGGATTCTAAACTTAAGAAATAATTCAAGAAGAAAAACCTCCAATGACAAAGACATTTTGCTAGGAACTAACCCAATCAGCTCAAGGAAAGAGAATTTTTTTTTATATGCTAACCTAAATGCATGAATACTTCCTACACTGCAAAATGCCCACCCATGCCTAAATCCTACAATGTCCCCATTGTAAAATTAAAACAAGAGGAGAAAGGAAAGAAATCACCTGATGATGGTGTTATTCAGGTCCCTGGGTTGCCTCCCAACAAACACTACATTTTCTGTCAGCAGCCAGACTTAGAAGGAACCAGTAAGTCTGATTCCAGACAAAAAAGGTTAGGCCCTAAAAATATGCGTAACAGCGCTGGCCTAGAAAATAGGTAGCCATGGATGTTGGCGAGCTGATGATGCAACATAATCCCAAATGCTCACCAGAAAGTATGAAAGCAGAAAACCTCGTTGGCTACCTGGGGAGGTCTAGGAATAAGAAAGGAAATATGAAAAGAGGCCTCCCGAAACGGAATAAGTGGAGGATAACAAGGATCCTCCAAAATAGGACGGGTTTTAAAAGATATAAACATTAATATTTGAAACCCTTGGATGGCAAGACTAAAAGTACAAGCATCAATCCACACTCGCCATTCTACCCAAGGATGTACTGGCCTGATATGTTCTCCAGAAAGAATGTACATGAGCAGAGATCTGAGCTAAGGATCAGTTAGGGAGTATAAGGGTTGTTTGTAGTATTGAAAGGTAATGGTTAAGTCTAATGAAGGTTTAGTCAGTGTCAAGACCAATTCCAACAATGATTCAGATTGTGTATACTCCCTGACAGTTGTAGACAATTTCACATTACCTTGCCTAGCATTATTGATCGGAGTCATATTTGAATCAAGGGTAGACTCCAAATTACAATTCTTTGATGGCAGGGTCAAAATATCAGAATCATTATCATTAAGCTCATCCCCGGATTTGTTTGGTTCCCTCAAATTTTTGTCAGGGTGTATATGTGATTCATTAGTGAAGACAGGAGTTGGATCAGTATCCTTAATTATTCCTAAAGGAGGATCAGTCTTAATGTTTTGGAGCAAACCTATATCACTAAATTCGTTATTCTTCTCGGGGTATAAATCTCAATTGACATGTTTTGTCCCCGAGGGTCTCTGCTAGGCTTCTCACTATTTTGTTTGTCCTCCTCTAATATCAACTCCTGTTTTGATGGAGGATGACGCTCAAAAGAAGGGAGGAATCTGGAATTCACCATATTATTAATATCCTTTAGAGGTAAATCCTCAAATAATAAATAATTCTCTTGTGATTCACTCCATATTTTCAGTTCAGGTTCCTCTATTGGGGCATCCTCGTCTTCTGAAATAGACTCTTCATATCCCTGAGACCAAAATTAATCTAATTCATCCTCCATTCCCTTAGGGTCACCTTCATTGGGTGCATTTAAATCCTCAGGATGCTGAATGGTAGGTGTTGGTTCCCTAAATGGAGGGTCAGGAGTAGGCTCATTAAGGGTAGAATGGGATTCCACCAAATAATCAATAAGGGAAGTGATAGGAACAATAGAACCTTGACCCAGGTTGGTAGGGGTAAGGAGAATGCTATCATTGGGGTCAAGGTCCTCAAGAAGTACCATCTTCCCTTGCTTTTGACTCCAATATAGCTCGGGTGGATAATTACTATGATCGTTCTCCTCTAGTGGCCGTGTCTCATTGGGAGAGTCTAAGTGATAGCTACATAAAACTGGATCCCTATTGTCATTGGTTTCCTCAAAATTATTTGCATGATCATGGTCATCTAGGTAGGGATCAGAATTAGTGGGAAACACATAGCTAAGCTGTCTTATTTCTTCATTTAACTGTTGACTATTCCTCAACATCTCTCCCATGGAGTCCATCATTTCCTTTTGTTGTTTTTGCATTTCTATCATAAAGGAGGAGAGGCTACTATTATCAGGTTGGGGAGGATAGTCAATTTCAGGCTCTGGTTGCCTAAGGGTATCGGTCCAACCTCAATACGGAAAATCATGAAGGGTGGGAGGGTTGGGTGTTTGCATAGAAGTAGGGATTCCAAGGTTGGAAAATCCCGCTCCTAGGCTCTGCTCAAAAGTGGGAGTTATCGGGCCAGTACTCCCAGGATAGGAATATGAAAGATCCCATGAATTGTCAATGTACCCATCAAAGGATGGATACGTTCGGGGCATGGGATCCTAGTTAAAAGATGGGAAGTATTAACTCTGATAATCTAAATGATAGGAGTAAGGGTGATCCATTTCTTTAAGCCAAACAATTTTAACTCTCTTAGGATTTAGAAGAATTCAGAACACAAGCAAAAACTTCCTAGAGAGTTCTACTGTCAAAGCAAACGCAAATTCAGTGGGATCTATTTTTAGTAGATTGTAGGTCTTAGAATTAAATGTTCAGTTGGTGGCCAAACAAGTTTTGCACAAATTACGCTTCCTAGGCCAACCTTCGTTGGTGCCTATAACCTACTCGCAAGGGATGGAAGTCTCGAATCGAGCCCACACACGAGGAACCGAAGTAACTTGGTGGATAGGCTTGTTGATTTCCGACTAACTTCCCTTGTGGTGCAAAAGAAGAGAGGTAGAAATTTATCTAGTGACCTTATGTGTGAGGTGCACAGTGTCTCAGGTATGTAAATATACGATCGTGTTTTGAGTTTTGAAATTTCGCAAACAATATCCTTTTGCACACAATTTTAGGCCACAGATTTTAAGGTCCAACCTCTTAATAGTCCCAATTTTTAAAGTGACCACTGAATTAATTCGATTCAAGCACTTTAGTGGTCTTAGATTTAGGTTCAATGCAGATGCATGATAGGTAATTGATGCTCAAGAGAAGACGTACTTTACTCCAGCTTTCTTCGTGCAATAATGTATGCAATATAGTAAAAATAAACTAGATGTTGCTCATTCAGTCCTAAATGATCATCCTATAGATATGCAGCTTCTAGCAGACAGTTCAAATTTTTATTTTAATAATAATAATAAGCAAACAGACCTAATCTAACTAACTAACCGACATGCAGTTTAAACAATTCAAATAATCTTATAATCTAAATAAATGGGAATACGCTCCCGAAAATACGCTCCCGCATACAAGAGCGATAAGAAATCAAGAGGCGCTGGGAACACATTCCCAAAAATACCCGACAAGGGTCCAAAAAGACAGAAATTAAATTCTAATGTCTATCTAAACTAAATCTAACTAAGATCTACTGACTAAATCAAAAACAGGCTTCTCCGTAAGCCTAAGTGCGTGGGATCAAAGCCCACGTGTTCCTGTTGTTGGCCTCCAGGTGGCATCAAGGTCCACCAAAGAGATCGTCTCCGCCGTGCACGTCGTTCAAGGTCAATGTCGTCGCTCTACTGCACCTGTCGACCTGTCAGATTCCCCGCACAATAAAAAATATGATCAGATAACTACGCAACTCAAAAATAATGAAGTGAATCTATTGCGTCCGTTGCCTCCCTGGCAACGGCGCCATTTTGACGAAGGGAGTTTCGCTTATTTATGATAGCAATAGAAGGATATGTCGTTGTAATTAATGTAGTGGAAATCTCTCAACCAAAGATTAACATAGATATGAATTTTAAACCATGAAAAGGATGTCGTATCCACAGGGAGGAACAGAGTAATAAGTTCCCAAAATATTTTTTTCCTTTGTACTTATTCAATTACGTGCGCAATCCGTGTCAAATCTGATGCGAAACAAGACGAAAAGAAGGAACACGTAATTATTTAGAAATGGATGGATATGGATGTAATTTCCCTTTCATGAAATAACTTGTAATGGCATGTAACATAGTTGTATTTCAAGACATGGGGCATTCATTTTTAGGTCATGTGAGTGTATGGATGAGATCTTATGCATTTATCACATCACCATTTAAGAGTCAAGTGTATGCAAGAAATACTACAACATGTAAGGGCATGCATGCAATTTCACTCAAATATATTAATCCACTAAATAATGCAATAGGGTTTTTAGCAATGGCACAAATGGTAATTTTTAATTTCACCAAAAACAGAGGAAAATTCATCTCTCCTCTTTGCACGCATGAAGAGGCTCGGCTGGCTACGAGGATCTTGGGGAAGGTGAGTCAGAGTGAAGGCTTCACGTTGGTGATCTCGACATGGGCTGAGGTGGCCGGAGGCAGAGGATGGCCGGCGGCGGAGCTTGCTGTAGGGGTTGTCGCCGTTGTTGCTGTCGCGTGCGCGGCCGCTGGTGTTGCTGAAGGTTGGCGCACAAGGGCACTGGAGGGGCGCGGTGAGGGCGCTGGTGCAGGCGCAATGAGGGCGCTAGTGTAGGCATGGTGAGAGCACAGGTCTGATGGGGCAATGGCGCTGGTGCAGGTGCAGGTGCGCGCCTGCAGAGGGTGCAAGTACAAGCCTGCAGGCGATGGAGGGCACGCAAGGGCGGTGAGTGCCTGCGGGTGCTTAGCAGTAGCGGTGATGGCTCTAGAGGGGGCGCACCTGTGGGGGTGCGCCTGCGGGCGTGTGGTGTAGGGTGCACTTGCAGTGGAGAGGGTTGCGCCTGCAGAGGGTGCGGGTGCGGTCGATGGAAGGCTTGGCGCTATGGCGTGGTGAGGGCAAGATGGGGTGGGGCGCCTGCAGGCTGGAAGGGTGCAATGGATGCAGCACCTGTGGGCGAGTGCTGGCCTGCGAGCGGGCTTGCAGGGCGCGGTGCAGGGTGTGGGGGGCGGTGGTGGTGCATAGTGCATGCTCCCTTCACAGTTGGGTCCCCACCAGAGGGAGAAGAAGATGGAGATCTCTCCTTTGCTCCCCTCCTCTTAACTCCTCTCCCCCACGCCAATTAAGGGATTTTCAAATCCCTTACTAATTTTGGCTGGCCGCTGTTGGGGATGTTGAGGCCGTAGATGGAGATATTTGGGGGGGGGGGGGGAGGGGGGGAATATCTTTCCACCCCCTATTCTTTTCCACAATTGATCCTCCTCCCTCTTCTTCCCGATTATTAGCTCGATAGAGTAGATTAACTGGAGAAGATGAGTGCGCTGTTACGGGACCCTGCATGAAATATAATTACATAATAAGCAATATAAGAAATGTAAACTTAAATAATGACACATGCAATCATTTAATGAACAAATGTGATTATTAACAAACATATAATGTTAGAATTGAATTACTTAAGATGTAATAATAGTCCATTAAAATGGACTTATTAGTAAGCCATCCGATCTAAGATCGGACAGCTGAGGAGCTGCAGGCGCATGATCAGAAGATGACCAAGATGGGGCTTTGGTGCAATGGTCGCGGCTCCCTTTTGCATCCACCAGACGTGGGTTCGAGTTTCCTCTCCCCTCAATTTGCAATTGAGGCGTAGGCAACAGCTGCAGCGCACGTATAGCGCGCACGCACGCAGCACGCACGGTGCATGCCAGCGCATGCGCGCCCGACACGCAGCGTGGGGCACGCGGGCCAGCACGTGCATTGAAGGCAGCGAGCGCGAGGGCGGGGGGTACGACAACGCTTGCGGCAGGTTTCCAGCGACGCTTTAAAGGTTGTTGTTGACTCGAGGATGATTTTTGGCCTTCTCCCTCCATTATAAAAGGGCCTACCCCCCTCCACTTTTTCCAATCTTCCACCCAAGAGTTTCCACCACTTCATAGAGCTCCCAAGAAAGGTTATGAAGACGTTGAGCTGCCAACAGAAGTACCCCCACTACCGTGGCTGTCTCGATGCCATCCATTACCTCGCATTTTGTTTTAATTGTTACTAATTGTAGTTCATCTATTTTATTTCAGCATTCATCTATATTATGTTGATCATAACATTTGATCGTCAATAGATCTTTGATATATTATTCTCATATGTTTATCATGGATTTCTAACATTATCTCTCTCTCCCTCTCTCTCTCTCTCCCTCTTTGGTTTGCAAGCAAACAAATCGACATATATTTGTGACATATAAGCAAATATCTGATCCGATTCCATGCCTCCCTGTGTTCAACACTAAAACTCACATCCAATACTTTTATTTAAAATTGATGTCGTAAAACGCGCTACAACGAGAGACTTAACATAAATGCATTTCGCGACATTTACCTGCCAACAAGAAGGTCACCACGATGTCCTGAAGGTGTTGCCGAGCGAGAGCCCCTTCCAATGGCCTCTACGAAGTTCGCGTACCCTCTAAAGCTGTTGCCGAGCACCACAAGGTGGTTGAGGCTCTCCTGCTACCAGTTGGTCCCCAGGAGGCTGTGGTAAAGGAGTGGGGCATGTAGAAGAGGGTGGGGTCCGAGACCTCCCTACAGCCAGCCTTGTTGATGGTAACACCATTATTCACCATAACTAACTTGAATTAGTTGAAATCAATAGACAAAAGCAACTGAATGATTACTTGAGGACAGTAATTCCACGTAGATCCATTTTGAGGAGAGAACAATAAATTAAGGTTAATTCTGCAGTTTTAACATCACATCCTGAATGTAGAGTAACCACGGGGTCACCCAGGGGTTAATTAGAAGTTAATTGGGCATTAAAGTCCAAAAAGTGGGTCTACACTGACAGAAACGGGGTTTCACGCAGTTCAAGAATCACAGCAATACACAAAACCCTAATTTCAAGCTCGCTTAAATTGAAGAGGTTCTGGTCAGGATAAAATTCATATAAACCTTCTAAAATTCATATAAAAATATTCTAAGAGGTTTGTTACCTTAGTTTGACCATCTAAACCTATTTTGACCTAGAACAAAGTTTAAGACGGGATTTTGTCATGATTTGGGCTTCTATGTAATTTGCCCCAGAAAATATGGTCAAAAATTAAATTCAACTTTACCATTAGATTCCTTGGATCCAAATTAGGTTAGTACCAAAATTTAGTCTCAATCAGAGTCCATCTTGACCTATTTTACAATTTAGTCCCTAAGATCTCCGTTTCTCTCACTTAAACCCCTAACTTTTGATTTTATTGCAAATGGGTCCCCAACGTTGTCATCTCCTTCACGATTTGGTCCTTGCCGCCATTGTTAAGTCAACCGACCTAAGAACCTTGTTTGACGGAACCAAAACCTCATCAAACCTACACCAAACCCCACCAAATTTGGTGGGATTGGTGTTCACACTGCAGAGAATCATCTGATCAGCATGTTGGACCTTGATTCGCTATAGAAAGCCCCATCGAAGCTCATGAAATCTATGGGTTTCTTGATTCTAAATCGCAGCCCAATTGAGCTTCTTTCCTCAAATAGAACTTGCTTTTAAGCTCTATAAAAGCTCCTGAAGGTCCCAGCATTTGATTTAGCACTGTTCTAGGACAAAAAGCTTCTGCCTTCTCTCCCTCTGGTTGCCTCCAATCGCAGCTCTGGCGAGCCCCTCAAATCCCCTTCATCGCCCTCTGCCATGTACAATAGGTAGAGAGAACATCTTCCCCAACTTCATTTGCGTCTAATGCACATTAGCCAACACTACCTGACCCCTTCCTCCACGCCGTCTCTCCCTCCGGAGTCTTCACCTTCTCTGACGTAGGCCAATCATAGATGGTGCCAATTCCTCCCCTTTCTTCCCTCTTAGGTAGCCGATCTTCCTCCTCTCCTTCTTTAGGTTAGATTCCACCCCTTATCTCCCAAATTCAGCAGACGTTCACCTCTCTCCCACACTGTCTTCCCCAAGTCTGACGAGAGCTCCAGCGAGCTCGCACCGGTAACCTATGCCTCCAAACTTCACTCCATCAGGTCCACAAAACTCTTCCTCCTTCACTACCTCCGGCCGCCTCCGCCGTGACTCCGGTGAGCTCCTCGATCTCCTTCGTTGCCCTTTGCCACGTACAATAGGCAGAGGGAACATCTTCCCCAAAGTCTTCCACATCTAGTGCACATTAGCTAGCGCTACTTGACCTCTTCTTCCCTACCGTCCTCATCACCAAAGAATTCACCATCTCCAGCACTGACCAATCACAACCGACACCATTTCTCTCCTTTCATCCCTTAGTTAGATCTCACTTCTTCCTCTCCTTCTTTAGGTTAAAACCAACCCTTTCCCACCTCAATTCAACCGACCAATCACGATCTTCCCCTTTATCTTCTCTGCCTCCGGCGAAGCTGCTACGCCACCTCTAACCACCAATAGCCCAGCCACCACCACCGAAAGCTTCCCCATCACTCACCGACCAAAACCCCTCTCCTAAGTAGAAGCTTCATTCACTCCTTCGCCCCTATGAATAGACCCACCTCCGCACGTCCCCTCCGGCACCGTCACACCTCTACACACTCCCAACCACCACAAGAACACCACCAACACCTTCGCCACCACTTGGAGAAGCTGCTAAGCACTCTAATTGGGGCCTAGAGCCCGTGTTCAAGTTTTTCAGGGTTCACCGGACGCTTCAACAACGTCGCCGATTCAGCGCCGCTCTCCACTGTCAATCACTGATCTCCAGACCTGCTTCCACCTCCAACAGATGCAGATAGGCATCATGAAGGCTTCTTGGGTCTTGGATTAAAGGAAGAACCTCGATAGCTACTCGAATCAGACACACCAATCCTCCGCAGCTTCGCACGAAGATGAGGGCATCTTTAGTCCCGCAACGTAGGGAACAAAAGCGTATAGGTGCATAAAAGGAACTTGTGCCAAAGGCATACCACCTTGACACGGAGGGGTGAGGTCCCTCACACCTCACTCACATGCCCTTTACTCCTCGCTCACCCCCACACCCAGTGAGCCTGGACCCGATCACCTGTATACTCGCTTACCCGCTTAAACCTATACTCAATTTTGAGAAAAGGAAGAGGAGAAAATCTTAGGAGGGTAGGAGTAGGTTTTGCACTATGCTCCTCGAGATGCATGACTATGTGTTCTATACTTAGCATCTCTGAGAGGCTTCTCCTCTGTGTTGGCTCTGTGCCTATTCTGAGGCCTTGATACTTAAGGCGCCTGAAGTGCCCTTGCAACATCTAAGTTACTGTTGCTATATTTGAATGACTGTGGAGATACTTAGCTCTTATCTGATGTGGAATTGAGGCATAAGTGGTTCTAGCCACTGTTACAAAATTTGAGTTGAGGGATAAATGTTGAATTTGAGGATCTTATTGGTGATTTAAATTACCATTGCTTTGACCTCTTATATTCTTTTTATCCCATTATTTCTTGAGATACAATTTGGGCTCTTACTGAATATATTTCGATTATTGATTCTTATTGTATATCTATATTATTGTGCTCATTGATTTAAATTGTGATTAGTGCGTGAATTCCATATTTGTTTCCTACGAATGACCTCAGACTCAATTTTGTTTTCGAGCACTTTACAAATTTAAATGCTGTTGCGTTTTTGTCACTATACTACGACGCAATACATACTTTAAACGACAACTCTCGCTCCACAACACTCATCAAACAAGAGGATACAGCAACCAAGGTGGGAGAGGGCAGTGCACTCGGCAGAGGTGAGGAAGGGGTTGAGGATCTCGACAGGTGGGAGGAGGTGGAACTCAAGACGGAGGAGGAGGGTGAGGGAGAGCTGCTGGAGAGGGGGTTCATATGAGGAGAGGCTTATGACGCCATAGATGACCATCTGAATGGAGGGAAGGATAGGGGGTGTTTGTAAGAGTGGAGATGCGAGAGGAGGTGATGGAAGAAGGGGGAGGAGGATAGGGCGAGGGTGGAGAAGCGGATCTTGAGGAGGAGGGAGGAGATGGAGGATGGAGAGGCAAGGGATGGGTCGAATGGGGCCCACAAGATTGGCTGGAGGGGATTAGAGGAGGAAAGGGCAGGTGGTGGGGTGTTACGACCTGGTTCCCGAATCCCTACAGGACACAAGAATCGGACCGACTCGACTGATCCCAAGACCCAGTCGTCCAACGAGAAAGTAACCAAAAAGCAATAAAATAAACCACATTCATCATGCAAGTAACTAATAGTAAAAAAATACAGCAGTAAAGAAAAGAATTACAACAGTACATACCACCACAACAGTAAAGAATTAAAAACAGGTACAGAAATATGAAGTTTACAATAAAAGAGTACAAGGTGCAACAGAAATACTCGCTACTACAGAAACTAGGTACAACAAAAGTACAACTATTGGGCTCTACTAGGCCCAGCACCCTCCACAGCCGTAAGCTCTGGCTGCTCAACACCTGGTCCCGAAAAAGGTGACAAATATGACACGTCAATGAAACGCTGAGTAGAGTGGCAACCAGCTAGCTAAGAAAAATAGTAAAGGTGGATAAGTAGCTGTTGTTTTTAATTTCTTTCTTTATTTATCTATTTACACTTCCTTGGTTTATTTCTCAGGTTTTTCTCTGGATCTCGAATGTTCCTCGTGGGAACGATCTTGATTGCAGTCTTTTTCAAAAAGTAGAAGTAGCACGTGGTGCTCTCCTGGCCGGGAGAGTCCCCCGTGATGGTCCTACCCTCAGTCAACCACCCCAAGGTCGCTGACAAGCGCAACGGTGACTATAGCATGCACGATAAATGCACGGGTAGCTACCCCGCACTGGCACGCGGTCAATCATTTCCGTTAACGGGTGTACCCAAAGCATAGCACGGAACCAGTATAGGGCACATCTTTCTCAGTAACAGGGGTCTAGCCCCTCCACAGTAACCAAACAGGGATCTTGCCCCTCCACAGTCCGCGCACCCTCGCCTGACTACCCTGGTTTGCCCAGTGGGCCAACAAGTCGGTGTAGGACGGCTAGCTGAACCTCGAGACCCGTGGGGTGGCTAGCTCCCTGCCTACACTAGTAGCTCTCCCCGGTACGGTGTACACGAGGGCCAAAAAGTCGATACAAAGTGGCCAGACCTAACCCCGGGTCCCTGGGGCGGCTAGCTCCGCTCTACACTAAACAGGGGGACAGTCGCTCTCCTTGGTACTCCGTACTCAAGGGCCAGCTCACTTCCCCATCCACTTTCCCAGTTCCATTCTATTTATTTTCCAGGAGCTCTACTCCTAATTCCCCGTAGGATTCATGCTCATATTTCTCAGGCCAAGCCATACTAGGTTTCATCATTTCAATTTTATTCGCATATAGCCCGTGTTTCCAACATTTAATATCAATTTATATACAAGCAGCTTGAATTTAGTTTCCAAACAATCGGAATTACATGTAGCAGTTACTAGCAACAGTACTCTACATTTCACAAGCAGCTGTTATCCAATTACAGACAATTATCATTATTCTCTCCACTTATCCAAGACTGCAATTCGAGAATTCAAGACATTCGTTTCAGTGTTTCTGTTCCTAGGATTCATGCCACACCCTAGGATCTATCATTCAATCTAGTTTTCAGGTCCTAGGATTCATGCCATACTCTAGGATCTATCATTCAATCTAGTTTTCAGGTCCTAGGATTCATGCCATACCCTAGGATCTATCATTTATTTCAGATATGCATTAATGTTTGAAATCAACTAAGGCAAGCCACTCTACCAGCAAAATCGAGAGCAATGGAGGCATGATCGGCAAATCCGCGTGCCTCCGCAACCCCCAAAGCCGCAACAGAACGAGGTCCTGCACAAGGATCAATCACAAGGAACCACTCAGAACAGGATACGAGTATTTCAAATAGGTAGAGGAACTAATTCTGAGAAGAACGGAATCTTAAACGCGAAAATCGGACCTCGAACGAACCATAAACGGGTCAAAAACGACAACTCTGACTCAAATTAGACATCTGGAATACCTTCCAAACGTCTTAAAAAGTGGTCCAGGTCATACCTCACTCTGCGCTGCTCCTCAGACGTCCAGGGATCCTGCTAAACCGTCTGGACCCAGTTCCAGACGTCCGACCACCTCTCCGGACGTCCGGAGACGCTCTCCGCAGTCTGGTGCCTTTCCCAGACGTCTAAACTGCGTGGGAGGGTGTGTCCCCGCGCCTTCCCAAAACGAATCCTGCACGCGCGACGAAAACTTCCTCAAGACGACACGTCTCAAAACCACGGTGAAACAGCCTGCATGGCCGTATGCGCAAAAGGAGGTATAGGAGGAAATATGTACCTCTCAATCGTCTGGAGCTCCCTCCAGACGTCGCCGACGTCGTCTGGATGTAGGTCCAGACGTCTGATTCTAGGAAAAATTCCCAAAATCAGAACCTCCTTCGCCTTCTTCCCGCTACGTGCGACCGTGTCGCACTCGTCCTCCCGCTGCCTGAGCTGCAACAGCATAGGGGGAACCTCCCCAGCACCACTCTCCTCCACACGCCCGCCGGCCGGGCTCGAGCTGCTCCAGCGAGCTCTCTCCCTCACGACACGCGTGCTCTCTCCTCTCCTTCTCGCTGCACCCCTCCTCTCCGCCACTGCACTAGGCAGCGGCAGCGGCTCGCTCTCACTCTCGCTCTCGCGCTCGCGCTAGAGGAAGGAGACGGGTGGATGTGGTGAACGAGGGAGAGGGGAGGGAAGTATTTGTAGGCGTGGGGAAGGCATCTACAGGTCGGTGAGGGGAGAGAGAGAGAAGTAGGCGGCGGGTTTTAGTCTGCGCGCGGCATGCGCCCAGACTCACGATCGTACGCACGCAAAAATTTATTTCCAGACGTCTAGGAAGGCGTCCAGACATCTGACCAAACGTCTGGACCAACTCGCAGACGTCTTGAAGTGTTTTGATGCCCCGGGTCTTAACAACATAACAAACTCAAAGGAAGTTTCGTCCCCGAAACTTGCGCTAACTAGGGTGCGGAAAAAGAACAAGATACGCATAACAAACTCAAAGAGGACCTAAGCCGGTCCGAAAAGACGTACCCTCAAAGAGCTCCGGGTACCGCTCTCGCATCGCCGCCTCAGGCTCCCAGGTAGCCTCCTCGTACCGCTGGCTCCTCCACAAGACCTTCACCAGGGGTACTTGCTTCCGTCTCAGACTCCGGATGGCTCTGTCGAGAATCTGCACTGGCCGCTCGAGGTAGGTCAGGTCGTCACCCACCTCGACTCTCTCGTGGCTCAAAACGTGACTGGGATCGGCGACGTACCTCCTGAGGTTGGACACGTGGAACACGTCATGCACACCAGAAAGCTGGGGAGGAAGGGCAAGCCTGTAAGCAACGGGTCCAACCCACTCCAGGACCTAAAAGGGTCCCACGAACCTCGACGTGAGCTTCCCTCTCACCCCAAACCGCTACAGGCCCTTCACGGGCGAAACGCGAAAGAAGACGTGGTCCCCAACCTCAAACTGCACCTCTCTGCATTTTCGATCTGCATAGCTCTTCTGTCTGCTCTTGACAGTGCGTAGTCGCCTGTGAATCTACTCAATCACCTCCTGACTCTGCCGAATCAGCCTGGGGCCAACCTCCCACTTGGTCCCCACCTCAATCCAACTCAAGGGTACCGTACACCTCCGTCCGTACAGAGCCTCGTAGGGTGCCATGCCAATGCTCGAGTGGTAACTGTTATTATATGCAAACTCCGCCAGGGGCAAGTGCTCCTCCCAAGAGCCCCTCCAGTCCAGTAGACAAGCACGCAAAAGGTCCTCAAGTGTCTGTATCGTGCGCTCAGACTGTCCGTCCGTCCGGGGGTAGTATGCTGTGCTGAACCTCAACCACGTCCCCAAGGCCTACTGAAACTCAGCCCAAAACTGGGATGCAAAACGGGTATCCCGATCGGATATGATCTCCCGTGGAACTCCGTGTATACGTACCACGTCACAGATATACCTCTCTGCCAACTGTGCTGGTCCCAAGGTGACTCGGATCGGCAAGAAACGTGCCGTCTTCGTCAATCTGTCAACGATCACCCAGACTACGTCGTGTCCTCGCTGGGTAACGAGCAAGCCCACCACCAAGTCCATGGTGATGCTCTCCCACTTCCACTCTGGAACTGGAAGTGGCTGTAACGGCCCCGCAGGCCTCTGATGCTTGGCCTTCACCTGCTGGCACAATAAACACTGCTGTACGAATTCACCTACATCTCGCTTCATTCCCCTCCACCAAAAATCGCATCTCAAATCATGGTACATCTTTGTGTTTTCGGGATGTATGGTGAACCTAGAACCATGTGCCTCAGTCAGGAGCTCTCTTAACAGCTCCTCATCTCTGGGAACGCACAACCGTCCCCCCATGCGCAGCACCTCGTCTGTAAAGGAAAAGTCCCCAGGGTCTCCTGACAGTACTCTATCACGCAACGACTGCAAGTATGGGTCGGTCATCTGTCCAGTGATGATGCGATCTATCAGCCCTGGCCTTGTCTATCGTGTCACAGTCACTGCCCCACAGTGCCCCAGTAACTCTAGGGGCCGCCAGCTGCCCATCTATTCCATGAGGCTCCAACTCTGTGCCTGTAAACTGGCCAAGTGGGCAGGCACCTTCCGGCTCAACGCATCAGCCACCACATTGGCCTTTCCCGGGTGGTAGGAAATGCTGCAGTCATAGTCCTTCAGGAGCTCCAACCAACGTCTCTGTCTCATATTGAGCTCTTTCTGATCAAACAAGTATCTGAGGCTCTTATGATCTGTGAAAATCTCAAAGGTCTCACCGTACAAGTAGTGCCTCCAAGTCTTCAGCGCGAAGACGACAACTGGCAGCTCCAGGTCGTGGGTGGGGTAGCTACGCTCATGGGGCTTCAGTTGCCGCGAAGTGTAAGGGACTAGATGACCCCTCTGCATGAGCACACCTCCTAACCCCTGCAAAGAGGTGTCCGTGAGCACAACAAACCCGCCACTACTGTCTGGGATGGTGAGCACGGGAGCCGAAGTCAACCTCTCCTTCAGCTCCTGAAAACACACCTCACAAGCGTCTGTCCAAGTAAAGGGCACGTCCTTCCGAGTCAGCTGTGTCATAGGACGTGTAATCTGCGAGAAGCCCCTGATAAACCGCCTGTAGTAACCTGCCAGTCCCAAGAAACAGCGGATCTCAATAACAGTACGCAGTCTCTCCCACCTGAGCACTGCCTCAACCTTGGCTAGGTCCACAACCAAGCCATCCCCGGAGATCACATGACCCAAGAAGGTCACCTCCCTCAACCAGAACTCGCACTTGCTGTATTTGGCGTACAGCCTACGTCGTCTCAGTGTGTCCAAAACCATCCGCAAGTGTTGTCCGTGCTGCACCTGATCTCGAGAATAGATGAGCACATCATCAATGAACACCACCACGAACTGGTTCAAGTACGGTCTGAACACCCGGTTCATCAAGTCCATAAAGGTAGCGGGGGCATTGGTCAGCCCAAACGGCATGATCAAAAACTCGTAGTGTCCGTACCGGGTGCGAAAAGCTGTCTTAGAGACGTCTACCTCCTTGATCCTCAACTAGTGGTATCCAAACCTCAAGTCTATCTTGGAGAATACCGTGGCACCTCGCAGCTAGTCAAACAAGTCATCAATCCTTGGCAGCGGATACCTGTTCTTGATGGTAACCCTATTCAGCTGTCTGTAGTCCACACAAAGAAGTAGGGTACCATCCTTCTTTTCTACGAATAATACCGGGGCTCCCCATGGAGACGCACTGGGCCTCACAAAGCCCTTCTCCAGAAGATCTTGCAACTGAGACTTCAGCTCTCGTAGCTCAAGTGGTGCCATCCTGTACGGTGCTGTAGAAATGGGGCTGGTCCCCGGTACCAGTGAGATCTCAAACTCGATCTCACGCTCGGGCAGTAGTCCTGGCAACTCATCTGGGAACACGTCAAGGTACTCTCTGACCACCGAGATACTCTGGAAGTCTACCACAGGGCTGGGCTCCGCCACCACACAAGCTAGGAAGCCCTCACACCCCTGGCCCAAAAGTCTCGCCGCCCGAAGTGTAGAAATGCACCTGAAGCCTCCGTCCACTGGCTGCCTGTGGAACTCGAAAGAACGCAACTCCGGTATGGAAAAGACGATCTTCCTCTCAAAGCAGTCCACCAAGGCATGGTAAGCGTACAGCCAGTCCATCCCCAGAATTACGCCAAAGTCCTCCATCTGTATCATAATCAGGTCAGCGGGAAGGCTGTGTCCCCCAACACTGACCTCACAACCTGTGTACACCTCCTCAGCCACAAACAGCTGACCACCCGGACCTCTGATCATGAACGGATCCTCTAACAACATACAGTCCTGTCCCAAGCTAACAGCAAAACTGGCAGCGACAAACGAGTGCGTAGCGTCGGAATCGAAAAGCGTATAAACAAATCTGCCGGAAACTGAAACCATACCTGCCACCACTGATCCTGAAGCTCTTGCATCCCTGTGTGTCAGGGCATTGATACACCCCTCAGCCCTATGTGCGGACGAAGCAGCCACACTCTGAGTCAGACGGGTAGTCGCCGACCGGTACCCTCCCCGTGACTGTTGTCCTCCTCCTCATGCCTGGAAACCGCGGCCTCCTACTCGCCCTCCAGTGCTCGGCGCGGGAAGCATCTACTGACCTCCAGCCCTAGATGGGCAGTCCCTCCTAATGTGGCCTAACTGGTCACACTGG
The DNA here is from genome assembly GCA_037157565.1 of Thalassia testudinum. Classification (NCBI taxonomy): domain Eukaryota; kingdom Viridiplantae; phylum Streptophyta; class Magnoliopsida; order Alismatales; family Hydrocharitaceae; genus Thalassia; species Thalassia testudinum. Next base: position 5,156,011 of record JAZHRO010000040.1, on the reverse strand, counting down.
TAGCAAAGGGGGACTCGACTCCTGCCCTAGTGGGTCCCTGCTGACGGCTGGACGGGGGTCCGGTGCTGGTAGTTGGCCCCTGTCGGGGGCCCCCAAAGGCCACTGATGGCCCCGAAAAGCGTGACGGCTCTCCCGCGGTCACCACGTGCCCTCCTCTCTCGTCGGCCCTGTGAGAAGTCTGGCTGGTAGGGCATCTTCCGCCAGCTGTCAGTGTCGCATGCAGACGGGTTGGTCTCTTCATACGTCATAGCTGCCTCCACCACCCTCAAGAACGTAGGCAGCTTCAGGGGTTTGACATACCCCTGAATAGCAAGCCGGAGTCCCTTGGTGAACCTCCAAAGGCGCTCCTCCTCGGTAGCCACGGCTGTTGCTGCGAAACGAGACAGCTCCAGGAAACGCGTGCGGTACACGCTCATGGTCACCGTCCCCTGGCGGAGAGTGTGGAACTCCCGCCTCCTCTGGTTCTGCCATGTCTGGGGGAAGCACTGCCCGCAAAAGAGGGTGACGAACTGGTCCCAAGTCAGCTCGTCCCTCTCCTGACCTCTGACCGCCCTCCACCACCTGTGTGCCGCGCTCTCCAGCTGGTACGTGGCAAAGGTCACGCGGCACTCCACAGGGGGGCGAAGGGTGTCAAATACCTTCTCGATCTGCTCGAGCCAGTCCTCCGCCTCGGTCAGGTCCTCATCCCCCTTGAAGGAGGGGGGCTTCAGCTTCCGGAACTGTCCGAAAAGCTCGTAGTGGCGCTGAAGGGGAGACGCTGGTACACCTCCCGGTAAAGAAGCCTCGTGCTCAGAAGTGCCGGAGGAAGGTGGGGGTGGTGGAGGTCCACCCTCTCCCCCGCATCCAGCGCCATGTCCGTCACGTGGTCCCACAGAGGACTCCCTCTCCGCAACCCCAGGGAGAGGCGCTCGTGGCGGCGGGTGAAGCTCCTCTCGCACGATGTCCCGTATCAACTGGGCGAGGTCCTGGGCCTGAATGCCCGAGAGCAGTAGCTGGTCCACTGAGGCATCAGGCTCAACGCACCCGCCTCTCCGACCTCGTCCTCGGTCGCATCCGCGGCCCGCCTCGCTACCTCCTCGTCGAGGCATCTCTTGCAAGGAAACGCAAACACAGAACAGAAAATACGTCAATTCTAATCGACATTCAAGGAAACAACCCCAGAACAGATGTCAAGAGATACATTATGGTGGTTACTCTAATTACAAACACGTGAATTGGTTATTTTCCAACTAGTTGGTTCACTTCTCGAGACGACCTTGCTCTGATACCTTCTTGTTACAACCCGGTTCCCGAATCCCTACAGGACACGAGAATCGGATCGACTCGACTGATCCCAAAACCCAGTCGTCCAACGAGAAAGTAACCAAAAAGCAGTAAAATAAATCACATTCATCATGCAAGTAACTACCAGTAATAAAAGTATAGCAGTAAAGAAAAAAACTACTACAGTACATACCACCACAATAGTAGAGAATTAAAAACATGTACAGAAACATGAAGTTTACAATAAAAGAGTACAAGGTGCAACAGAAATACTCACTACTACAGAAAATGGGTACAACAAAAGTACAACTACTGGGCTCTACTAGGCCCAGCACCCTCCACTACCGTAGGCTCTGGCTGCTCAACACCTGGACCTGAAAAAGGTGACAAATATGACACGTCAGCGAAACGTTGAGTACAGTGGCAACCAGCTAGCTAAGAAAAACAGTAAAGGTGGACAAGTAGCTGTTGTTTTTAATTTCTTTCTTTATTTATCTATTTACTCTAACTTGGTTTATTTATTAGGTTTTTCTCTAGATCTAGAATGTTCCTCGTGGGAACGATCTTGATTGCAGTCTTTTCCGAAAAGTAGAAGTAGCACGTGGTGCTCTCCTGGCCGGGAGAGTCCCCCGTGGTGGTCCTACCCTCAGTCAACCACCCCAAGGTCGCTAACAGGCGGAACGGTGACTACAGCACGCGAGATAAACGCACGGGCAGCTACCCCACACTGGCACGCGATCAGTCATTTCTGTTAACGGGTGCGCCCAAAGCACAGCACGGAACCAGTATAGAGTAGAGCCCTCTTAGTAACAGGGGTCTAACCCCTCCACAGTAACCAAACAGGGGTCTTGCCCCTCCACAGTCCGCACACCCTCGCCTAACTACCTTGGTTTGCCCAGTGGGCCTAACAAGTCGGTGTAGGACGGCTAGCTGAACCCCGGGACCCGTGGGGTGGCTAGCTCCCTCCCTACACTAGTATCTCTCCCCGATACGGTGTACACGAGGGCCAAAAAGTTGGTACAATGTGGCCAGACCTAACCCCGGGTCCCTGGGGTGGCTAGCTCCGCTCTACACTAAACAGGGGGACAGTCGCTCTCCTTGGTACTCCGTACTCAAGGGCCAGCTCACTTCCCCATCCACTTTCCCAGTTCCATTCTATTTATTTTCCAGGAGCTCTACTCCTAATTCCCCGCAGGATTCATGCTCATATTTCTCAGGCCAAGTCATACTAGGTTCCATCATTTCAATTTTATTCACATATAGCCCATGTTTCCAACATTTAATATCAATTTATATACAAGTAGCTTGTATTTAGTTTCCAAACAACTGGAATTACATGTAGCAGTTACTAGCAACAGTACTCTACATTTCACAGGCAGCTGCTATCCAATTACAGGCAATTATCATTATTCTATCTACTTATCCAAGACTGTAATTCAAGCATTCAAGACATTCGTTTCAGTGTTTCTGTTCCTAGGATTCATGCCACACCCTAGGATCTATCATTCAATCTAGTTTTCAGGTCCTAGGATTCATGCCATACCCTAGGATCTATCATTCAATCTAGTTTTCAGGTCCTAGGATTCATGGCATACCCTAAGATCTATCATTTATTTCAGATATGCATTAATGTTTGAAATCAACTAAGGTAAGCCACTCTACCCGCAAAACCGGGAGTAATGGGGGTGTGATCGGCACGTCCGCGTGCCTCCACAACCCCCAAAGCCGCAACAGAACAAGGTCCTACACAAGGATCAATCACAAGGAACCACTCAGAACAGGATACGAGTATTTCAAATAGGTAGAGGAACTAATTCTGAGAAGAATGGAATCTTAAACGCAGAAATCGGACCTTGAACGAACCCTAAGCGGGTCAAAAAGGACAACTCTAACTCAAATCAGACGTCTGGAATACCTTTCAGACATCTTAAAAAGTGGTCCAGGTCATACCTCACTCTGCGCTGCTCCTCAGACGTCTAGGGATCCTGCTAAACCATCTGGACCCAGTTCCAGATGTCTGACCACCTCTCCGAACTTCTGGAGACGCTCTCCACCGTCTGGTGCCTTGCCCAGACGTCTGAACTGCGTGGGAGGACGTGTCCCCGCGCCTTCCCAAAATGAATCCTGCACGCGCAACGAAAACTTCCTCAAGACGACACATCTCAAAACCTCGGCGGAACGGCCAGCATGGTCGTATGCGTAAAAGGAGATATAGGAGGAAATACGTACCTCTCAGTCCTCTGGAGCTCCCTCCAGACGTCGCCGACGTCATCTGGATGTAGGTCCAGACGTCTGATTCTGGGAAAAATTTTCAGAATCAGAACCTCCTTCGCCTTCTTCCCGCTGCGCGCGGCCGAGCCACCCTCGTTCACCCGCTGCCTAAGCTGCAACAGCACCAGGGGAACCTCCCCAGCACCACGCTCCTCCGCGCGCCCGCCGACCGGCCTCGAGCTGCTCCGGCGAGCTCTCTCCCTCATGGCACGCGTGCTCTCTCCTCTCCTTCTCACTGCACCCCTCCTCTCCGCCACTGCACCCGGCAGCAGCGACGACTCGCTCTAGCTCTCACTCTCGCTCTCGCGCTCGCACTAGAGGAAGGAGGAGACGAGTGGATGTGGTGAACGAGGGAGAGGGGAGGGAAGTATTTGTAGGCGTGGGGAAGGCGTCTGCAGGTCGACGAGGGGAGAGAGAAAAAGAAGAGGGCGGCAGGTTTCAGTCTGCGTGCAGCACGCGTGCAGACTCGTGATCGTACGCATGCAAAAATTTATTTTCAGACGTTTGGGAAGGCGTCCAGACGTCTGACCAGACGTCTGGACCAACTCCTAGACATCTTAAAGTGTTTTGATGCCCTGGATCTTAACATGGGGGTTTGGGGAGGTTTTGGTCTTGTGGGAGCGGCGGTGGCGGCGATGGTGGAGGACGATCGTCCATTCCCCTGATGCTATGGTGGAGGAGGAGGAAGCATGGATGGTCATGACAAGGGATGGTGGCGGCAATGGCAAAGGGAGGAAGAGGAGTACAAGGAGGAGGAAGGAAAGAGGAAGAGGAGTTGGTATAAATAAAAAGATAAATATAGGGAGGTATATATAAATTTTCTTTTTTTTTTAATTTTTTATGACAATTTCTGTTGAGTTTAACAGAGCAGGGGCATACAACCTTAACATGGTAACTTTATAGAGGTATATACATAAATATCAAGTACATAGGAGTGTATATGTCTTATCGAAACTTTACAAGGGTATATATGTAAAAACCCCTAAAACCATAATCTTGGTTTATACTAATGGCATGAAATTACCATGTGACTAATTAGTCATTAAAATAAGATCCTATAGTATTTATAATTAGACTAGATTAATCGGTATGTAATAGTCTGGACTATTAATGCTTTTATTCTCCAAATATTTTGGACAATTGAGCATGACACAACTGTGGAACCAGATGGACATTTGTATCTTGTATCCACAAGAAACCTAAATGCCAAATCAAAGGCTTGATATCGGATCTAAATATGAACCTTAAATTCATTAAAGTACTTGATTCACATTGAATATTAAAAGCCCTAGCATAGGAATTTGTACTCAATGGATTGATGATCATATATGATGAATATATCTTATGATGGATAATATCAACTGAGGATATAATGATAAATGATTCCATTATCTTGGAATTCATCTACACACTAAGATAACGATGGATTGGTCACGGTACACATATAATTGGATAATTGGTTCAATCCTTGCTACTTGTCAATGTTTGGCTGCAGTGCCAGTTGGATCACAAAGGCTCATCTAACTAAGGTACTAGCTCCCATCCTAAATGGTGATCGACAACTAAATCTCCCCTTTAGGCATGATTTTATGGTTGCTAAAGTTGACTACAAGGTAAGCCAATGAGGGGGATCAAACCCTTTGCCTTAAATCCCAAACGATCTGAGGTCTTCAAGAAGAGTATGCCTACCATTCTCCATTCATTCACGAGAAGCAAGGTTGATCTTCCTTAGCGTGGAATAAGGTGGTTGCTAGCTACTCAAGTTCTTAGCATGGAGTACAAGCTCTCACCTATGAGACTATTAAGGTGACACTCACTGGGTCAACTTGGGCAGAAGTACCACTTAATTGCCATGGGATGGTGTTCACCTTGAAAATAAACTTAACCAATAGTAGGACCTAGTTCTTTTCCTTAGACACCTAGTAAAAACCACCAAGTCGACCACCAAGCCACCTAGCAAGTACTAGAAGGTACAATGCCCTAACATCATAATGGGCATTTTAGCAAATATCTTCCTTCTCAAGGACCTCAATGAGATCCTCATATTCCACAGTCTCCTCCATTGCGATGACCATGTTGGCCCTACACAACTACTGTAGCTTGTCACAGTGGAAGTCCTGGGGGATAAAGGCCTTTTCCCTTTTAGCTCACCCACGTTTTGTTTAACATACTAAACAAAGTTGCCATTATGGACCTTGTACTCAATTTTCTACCATAAATAATAGCAATTTTCAATCACATGGCCCTTTCCTTTGTGGTTGAAACTGTAGAGTCATCTTGCCATTGGCCTCTTTAATGGTAGCAAAGGTAGCAGGACAGATTGTCCTATTGCCAATGTACCTACAAGGATGTCCAGCTGTTTGTAATTTAGGGGAGTGCATTCATGGTATGACTCCCTCGAAGGGTTCTTGGAATCCCTTGTAGTTGACTCCACGATAACTATCGTTGATGTTCACTTGTCGATACCTTCTCTTGCAATTGTAGTTCAATTGGCCTCCATTCCCTTAACTACCTTGGTTGCCTGAGTTTTGGCGATTTCCATCATCATTCCCATTAGCAACCCTCTAACAAAAGTTGAAAGAATCATCCTTCTCGACAAAGTGGTTGGCATGAGCCCACAACTTCACCATGTCATCCAACAAGAAATCATCCAAGTCATACTAGAATTTATTAGTCATCAATAGCCCAACCTGAATATCTGGATTACTATGGCATCATAAAGGCACTGGAACTTAAAGTATTGTGCCTTGAAGTGGTTTAGGTAGGAGAAAAAGGACTCACCCTTCCTCTATTTGATCTTAGCAAGCCTCTCTAGATTGTCTTTAGTGATGAGGGTATCTACGAAATACTGACAAAACTTGTTTGCTAATTCTGAGAAGGTGTAGATCTAACAGGGAGGAAGGTCATTAAACCACTCAAATGCAAGCCCAATATGGAAGAACAGGACTACCAAACACATGAAAGCACTGAGGCACATGTGGATTAGCACATTTTCCCACAAAGATTGCAAGGTCTATCATCCTATCATAAAAGGTTGTGATGGGGTAAACAACACGTTCATCACCTCCTTTATAAAGGAAAAGGTGGCAGTGTAGGGCCAATGTTTGAATCCCCACAAAGCATAGAGGGTCTAGCAGTTCAGGTCTTGAATTTGGTTGCCTCCCTAAGGGGAGACGTTACGAATGAGTGCCCCAGACGTCTTTTAAGACATCTGGGAGGTGGCCCAGACGTCAGACCAGACGTCTGACCAGACGTCTGGGATCATTTCCAGACGTCTGGAAATCAGTTATTTTCGACACGCGCGGGTCGTCTGCGAGCCTGAGCGCGCAGACCGCATATTCTCTTATTCTTCTCTCTGCGGCTGCAGACACCGCTGACGTGCTCTCTCTCTCTCCTCCTCGCGCGGCCTTAAACAGACCACGCCTCCCCTCGCTTCCGTTGCCTCCACCCCTTTCCTCTTCTTCTTCCAGTGAGCGAGCGCGAGAGCTGGCGCGGGGTTGCTGCGGCGGCGACGGCCGCAGTGAGCGCGGAGGGGGTGCTGCGTGCGAGAGCGGCACTCAGCCGTGAGGGCAAGCTCGCCGGGGCTGCCAAGGCCAGCCGGTGGGAAGCGCAGCAAGCGCGGAACGACGCGGGAGGCCTGCTGCGGCTCGAGCAGCAGGCGCACGAGGTGCGACGAGGCGCGGCGTCGCGAGCGGAGGGCGAGTCGCGCCCTGGTTCTGGAAAAATTTTCAGAATCAGACGTCTGTGCTGATAGCCAGACGGCGGGGTCGACGTCTGGAAGACTACCCAGACGTCTGAAAGGTGAGTTTTCCGTCTTCTTCTTCCTTCCTGTCGACTGACCGTACTGAGGGAGAGAGATGGGTGTGCGCAGGCTCGGTGATTCGCCATCCAACGCGGATCAGACGTCTGGCTGTAGTACCAAACGTCCGGGGTGACCATCGGACGTCTGGGAACTAGGCCAGACATCCCCGCAGGCTTCTGGATGTCTGAGAAACCACGTAGAATAAGGTAATTCTCTGATCCACTTTTTAAGACGTCTGGAAGAAGTTCCAGACTCTGATTTTGCACAGTGTCGTCGTTTTCGATCCGTTTAGGGCCCGTTCGGGTTCCGTTTTCCGCGATTCGAGTTGCGTTCTTTTCGGAATTAATTCCTCTACCCGTCTACAGTAGCTATACACTGTTTTGAGATACTCCTTGTGTTTGATCCTTGTGATAGGATCCCGTTCCGTTGCAGTCTTGGGGGTCGCGGAGGCACGCGGGATTCCCGACCACGCCCCCATTACTCCGGTTGTACCTGGTAGAGTGGCTTTAAGTTATTAATAAAATCTGTTAAATTATGAAACCATTAATAGAACCTAGGACATTGCATGAATCCTAGGAATGAGAAATAGATGGAATGATAGCTCCTAGGTGTTGCATGAATCCTAGGGCCGGAAAACTAGATTGTATGATAGATCCTAGGATATGGCATGAATCCTAGGATGGGAAAACTAGTGGAATGTATAATACTGCAGTCTTGGAAAATGGAAAGAGATATAAAGTTGCCTGTAATTTGAATTAACAGCTGCCTGTTGTGAATAAATAACGTAGTTGAGAACATGGATTGTAAGAATGTGAAACTGGAAAGTGAAACCTGGATGTTTGAGTAAAAAGGATGGAACCCTACGGGGGAATTAGGAGTGGAACTCCTGGAAAGAGAAAGGAATGGAACTGAGATGTAGTTGTGTACTTTCTCTTGGGTACGTAGTACCAAGGGAAGTACCTGTACCTGTTTAGTGCAGAGCGGAGCCAACCGCCCCAGGGACCCGGGGTTAGGACTGGCCACTCTGTACCGACTTGTTGGCCCTCGCGTACGTAGTACCGAGGAGAGCTACTAGTGTTAGGAGGGCACTAGCTACCCCACGGGCCCCGGGGTTCTGCTAGCCTCCTACATCGACTTGTTTAGGCCCACTGGGGCAAACCAGGGTAGTCAGGCGAGGGTGCGCGGACTGTGGAGGGGCAAGGCCTCGGTTTGGTTACTGTGGAGGGGTTGGACCCCTGTTACTGAGAGGGCTCTGCCCTGGACTGGTTCCGTGCTGTGCTTTGGGCGCACCCGTTAACGGAAACGACTGACCACGTGCCAGTACGGGTTAGCTACCTGTGCGTTTATCGTACGTGCCGTAGTCACCGTTACGTCTGTCAGTGACCTTGGGGTAGTTGACTGAGGGTAGGATCACCACGGGGGACTCTCCCGGCCAGGAGAGCACCACGTGCTACTTCTACTTTTTGGAAAAGACTGCAATCAAGATCGTTCCCACGAGGAACATTCGAGATCAAGAAAAAGATCTGAGGAATAAATGAAATAGTGAGACAATTGAAAGATGTGAATAAAGAAAGTAATCGAACATAACAGCTACTGTACACTCTACTGTTGTCTTTAGTTTAGTTGCCACTCTACTCAGCGTTTTGCTGACGTGTTACACTCGTTACCTTTTTCAGGACCAGGTGTTGAGCAGCCAGGGTCAGCGGCTGCAGAGGATGCTGGGCCGAGCAGGGTCCAGTAGAGTTACCACTGTCTCTTGTACCTCTTTTTGTTACGTTGTAGTGAGTAGTTCTTGTTTCCGTTGTACTTTCTTTACCTGCAGTTCCAATTATATTATGAATGTTGTTCTACTGTTGTGGTGGTACATACTGTGGTAGTTTCTTTCCTTACTGCTGTACTTTCTTACTGTTAGTTATATTCATGCTGAATGTGGTTTATTTTACTGCTCTTTTGGTTACTTCCTCGTTGGACGACTAGGTCTTGGGATTAGTTGAGTCGGTCCGGTTCTCGTGTCTCGTAGGGGCTCGGGAACCGGGTCGTTACAGGAGACATAAATACAATAGACCATACCTCTAAATCCCTTTGTTAGTGGGAGATGAGAGGAACTGGGGATGGTCGGGTACTCTTACGAAGCTACCACCTAAGGTCCTCGTCTTGCCACTTGGACCTTTCCAACTACTTGTGGTGGATGGAATTCTTCTCTTCCAGAGCTCAGTGCTGCCAAATCTATTTGAAGTAGTCCTTAGCCTCACATCGAAGGGAACATCTCGGGGTTCATAATCAAGCAGGACATCCTGTTGGGTGACCTAGGTAGGTTGGATGATCTTCCATAGGCCTCCATTGCCCACCATTTTTGCTACCATGCCTGGTAAAGATGTGCCACCCTTTGCTCCGACTCATTTAGAAGTTTCCCTAGTGTGTTAAGTTAATTCTCTTTGTTAAGAGCAGTTTCTTAAAGGGAAGATCATGGCTACAAGTACTCTGGGGATGGTAGTGGTGGATGGAGCTCAATAACAGCCACTTCTGTCAAGCACCAAGGTCATTAATAGCTTGTTAGGAGCCGGTAGGAGAGGGGTAAGCAGCTACCTCTTCTTGCCACCATGGGCTTGCCCACTAGAGAGATTAAGTGGCCTGCTTCTAAGCCACACTAGGCTCTTCTTGAGTGTCTTGAGCTTCTCGTGTAGTCTTGGAGTGTCAAGGTTCCATAGCAGACAAAGGAGTCAAATCCTGACAACAGATAGAACTTGTTTTCCCACAATTGATACCAAATGATCGGAGTCATGGTCAAAATTAGATTAGTCAGGTTCTAAGGAATCAATCCTGATTGATTACAAAGAAAAAGCAATCAAAAAAGAACACCTAAGTTTGTACAAAGTTTTACCTTGAATGGGTATACATCATGAGGAAGTAGTATTTTCCATTTTACTAAATGGATTGGATAAAGTTTCAAGATGAGAATAGCATATTGCATGCTTCAGGCAAGTGGGTTGACCTCCTTACATAATGAGAGCTTCAACTGTCCATTACAAATAGTAACAATAGGATTGTATTAATTACACTACATTCAAGTGCTCATTACATGAGAAGGAAGTAATTGTGCCACGGTGGTATTATAGTATGAGTTAAGCCTCTTTATGGCGATCATAGGAGAGTGTTGATCATGGCTTATCTAGGTGGAGCCTCTTCAAGTGATAATGTCTTCTCGATTTCCTCACTATAATTGATTACCTCTCTTGACTACGATTCCCCGTTAATCAGGTCTACCAGAGATCAAATGGTTAAATACTTAGCCAACATGGTTCTGTCAGTCGGTCTGCCAACGGTCAGGCAGTTGCTTCTTTCACCTAGCATTCTTCTGGCATTTCTTTTTTGCCAAGATGCTTTTATCGAAATTTCGAGCGACAACCCATGTCCAGTGGCCTCTGAGCAATTGTTTTAAGTAGTCTCTTACCTAAAAGATTCGATTCACCCACCTAGGTCAAGGCTAGTCCTAATGAGTCTTGATTGAATAGAAGGGCTTTTGCCTATTGAGCCTCATGTCACATGCCTTGCACATGACTTCAATATGGGGGTAAATCCCTCCCTCATCAATACATGAAATTAGGTCGCAAACATAATGATGAGACAAGTAGATAATAGAAAATAGTTCTACCATGTTTATTAAGGAGAAGGTATAATGTTAAGGTTCATCTTAATGGCAATTTCAGGTGATATCAAAGATGCAATGAATTCAATTAAATATGTGACATTCCAAACAAATTGAAAGTGAAAAGAAACAAACACAAAATAATAATAATAATAATCAAAAGAAATTATAGAAAAAAAAATTATCGAAATTAAACTACTCCCAATATGCCTAATTTTATGTAAAATTTACAAATCGATGAAGAATATAAGCATGTTCTTGCTAGAGAATAAATAAACAAAAAATTTAGATATTTTTTTATTCAAGTTATTAAGAATGAGATTATATGAGAAATCAAATATGTTGTTGCCATTCAAGTATATCCTTTTGATCATTCTAGCTAGTATGATAATAATGAGCTTACTTGTATGTAAAAATTCATTCTCAAGGAAACTTGCAACCAACAATCCAATTTAATAGTATGGTGGTTGATCAAGTGGGCTTCCATCCAATAGAGAAGGAATCGAATCTTACCTTATTCAAAAACTTTCATGAAATTTCCTCCAAAACATTACGGTAATTTTCTTTTTCTATGATACATAAGAATAGGTGTAAAATTTGAAGAACTTTATGAAATGGAAAGAAGTTCAGGAGTATCTAACTATGATATGAAAGTCACCTCAAGTCTATAATTCCAATGTTCTTCTTTTTAATCAATTTTCTCTTGACATATGTTCCTTGCATTGCACTTACGAAAATTTACATGTCTGATGGCATCTATATAAAAGAAAAAAAGTTATGTATTGGTGAATAAACTACACTTGGATTATTCATTAGATGCTATCCGAAATTATTTTTTGTTGTGATACGAACTAAATATGGATCGTTCTTTATATGATCTGATATGTCACCATGATCAACAAAAATAATTTATGCATTGGAATAGAAGATGCATCAACGTTTATCACTTTCATAGAAGTTGTAACTATGAACTTAATCATGAACATATGAGGTATAACTCCAAAATGTTTTCTTATGTGAGTAACAATAAAGTCTTATAAGAGATGCATGTGGCCTTCCTTAAGTAGAGGTTTGTGTTTGTGTGCATCTTGATATTATATGGCTCCCTGTAAGAAATTAGCTTGTTGAAAATGTTACGAAACATAGAAATGGCACATTGGCAACATGATATTACCCACAATAAATTTTAAATGTTAACATACTTACTGCTTCATCGATCACAAAAAACCTACACTCCTTTCAAAAAAACAACCGCACTCATAAGCGACAAGGGTAGAAATTCCCGTGGGCCACGTAAGGGCTCGCTAATGGAGCCTCGTGAGAAAAGGGCCAGCCCAACCCAGTTCAGGCAACTGAATAAATAATGGCCCCATTAACCTCTACTTGGATAGTAAGCCCAAGAGAAAGAGGAAGCCCTCAAGCCTCATCAAATCGGGCAAACCAATTAGGTAAGGGTGCTCTATCTGACAGCAAGGAGTAAGTAAGGCATCTAACCTAACTCCAGGGTTAGTACAACCAATGTCTAACAAACCAATCAAGTTTGTCCTAGCCGTTGAAGCTCTCGATCCTTCCCAAATCAGGACTCTTCTTGAAATGGAATAAAATCTCAACAGTAGAGCGCCGCGTCTCTTCCTTAGGGCGCACACCTACCGACAACCTCGTAATGTTCATCATGTAGGGAAAATTTGAGGGTTGAACTCCCTCCCAAGATGTACGCTTCTCGTTGAGAGGAACCTGGTAAAACCTTATTATGCCCCGTGTGATTACATTGGGGTTTTGCACAATTTCCTTCACCTCACCACGTCGTGATGGTTTGGGACATCAGTTTCGAACCCTATCAACCTTGGGATTCTGCAACCCAAGAAGCTCCTTCCTATCCGTAAGCATGCTATTTGAAGGATTAATGGAGTCCCAAATCCTTTTTACTCATACTTTCATTTTTTAGTTTTTTTCCCTATGTATAACTCTAAAATGAGTTGGCAATCCCTGATGAAGTATTGTTAATCTATTCAAGAATCAAAATAATAACGTAACCATACCATCCCTTAGTAGATATATCCAAAAAAATTAATTTATAATAATAATGAAGTATTAAAAAAGGTATATTATATGAAGTGGAAAGAACATATCAGATTAAAAAAAAAAACAACGGAAATTTCAACGTGAAGATAGATTAGAAAATACTTCTTTGTAAACAACGTTCTTGGTGTATCCATCAAGTTGATGATTATCATTTTGTATATAATTCTTTATGCCATATATCAAATAACTATATATGTCTAACCATGAGAAAATACTGGTGTAAGAAGAAATAATCTAACTCTCTCTTAAGTTTGACCTTGTCTTTCATTGACCTTCATTATATAACAACCTTGACTTTTATTGATCCTCGTTGCATAACAACCTTGACTTCTATCAATCCTTATTATATAACACGTTGTAACAAGAAATTGTCTTCTTTACAAAATAAAAGGTCATTTTGTTTCTTTCACTTGTAATGTACTACATGTAATATAGACTTTAGTTCCTTCATGGTTTTCACTTATAATGGTAGCTTCAATGAATTCATGACTCATTTCACTTATTATCAATTGTAGAATTGCAAAGGTCGATAATTTGGTCCAAATTTCTTAACATTATAGGTGCGTCGACCTTTAATTTTAATTCATGATTAAGTACTCCATTAAACTTTAAAGAATTTAAAAATTCACAAAGACATAATAATTATTGATTTTCAACATTCAAAGAGGTTTACGCATTGAATCAAAGCTTTTGTATGTTTTTCTTCCCCATGAATCATACAAAGCATATGCATATTGATGATAACAAAAAAACTCATTAGTATAAGTGATCATCGATCTTTCTATTAGATGAAAGGATCTATCCCCCTAAGGTCGGCACTCAGCCACCCTATGGCCTCTTGGTGTCATGATAAAGTCTCTACCAAGCATGATTCTCGATCGTCTGTCAAGTTCAACACAATAATAATTAGTAGAGTGTTGTTAAGACCAAGGAAGTCATACCTGAGAGTATTTAGAAGTGGTTTGAGTTTAAGATCAAGGGGGCTCTCAATAGATGGAGTCAAGGGCTTTGATGCCACCTCAGGTAAAGACACAAACTTTATAGTGCAAGGGGGGGTAGCTCAAGATGAGGCACTGATCTTAGCATTAATCCTGCAGTGTTCAATTCTTCTTCTAATTGAGTTTGTAGAAGGTCTTTCCTTACAAACTCAAGGGTTATGTCCTCCACAACTTGATCAATGGAGTCAATCATGAAGCATTGCTCCTCCTCCTCATCATGCCTTTTAAGAGATTTAACAACATACATCCGCATATTCCTATTCCCAAAGGCAATTTCCATCTCTCCAAACAGTCAATGGTAGCACTGGCTGTGGCAAGGAAGGGCCTCCTTAGGATCATCAAGGGGGATTGTAGTTTGTGGAATGGTTCTATCTCCAGAATCAAGAAGCCAGCATGGTAGTAGAAGTCACCTACTTTAACTACATCCTCAACCAAGCCTTTAGGTGTTCTAATAGATCTATCCGCTAACTCAAGAAGCACAAGACTTGTTTGAAACTCCCCTTCTCCAAATTTTACAAAAATAAAGCTAGGCAAAATATTGGCTCCTACCTTAAGAACAAGTAATGCTTTCTCAATGTGCACATCCCCTATGACACAAGAAAAAATAGGGTATTGATCAGGAGATTTCACTAGTCAAAAATCTATGTCAGAGAAATATGTCGTTGCAATGTAATCACATGGTGGAAAAATCCCAGATCAAAAATATTTATCAATAAAACTAACTACAAAGAGTTAGGTCGTATCCAAATTGAAGAACAGCTACGATAAATTCACGAATAATTTTTCCTTATATTCGCCCAATCGAGTGCAGGATCCATGCCCAAATCCGATGCGAAACGAGGCAAAAAGAAGAAAACACACAATAACTCAAGAATGCAAGGTTATGTGCACAATTTTTCCTCAATAAAAGAATTCAATAAAGATGTGATCAGTAGTAGCATCTCATGTAATTTCCAATTGCACGTGTACTAAAGAAGAATTGTGCAAATCCGAATCCAAATCCAATGTGGAATAATGTGCATAGCAAGAGTCAAGCAAATACGAGAAATCATAAGCACACTGTTGCAAATTCACCTCAATATATTAATGCATGGAATAGTGAACCACCAATGGCACAACATGTAAATATTAATAGACCCAAAAACAAAGCATTATTTCCCTTTGATTGCACGGAAAGAAGAGGCGATGGCGGGTCACGTGGAGCTTGGAGTAGTCGACGTTGTCGAGAGCTTCGCGTTGGAGGTCACGTCGAGGAGAACAGTGGCCGGCGGAAGCTAGACAACGGGAAGGGAGCCGCCGACAGTAGGGTGGTCGACTGTGTGCGTGGCCTATTGTCGACCCATCGGAGGGTGTGGTTGTGCACATGGGGTCGAGGCAAGTGCATTGGCGTCGATGGTGTGAAGATTTGTAGCCCGTGGAGGTGGCTACGTGGAGGGTGTCGATGGTGAACTTTGGGTTCCTCTTCTCTGTCGACGGAGAAGAAGAAGAAGAGGAGCCGGTGGTAGCACTAGGGGCACGCATGGGAGATGGTGGGCGCGCAGGAAGGCACGGCGACGGAGGTGGCTGTGTGCAGTTGCGCAAAGGTGCCGATGGGCCCACGGTAAGCACATGAGGGTGTGGCCGCGCGAGGAGCCTGTGTGCGGTGGCTGGTGGCCGGTGGTCACGCTGCGTTCGCCGCTGCTGCCGGTGCCCGGAGGAGTGCTGCTGCAGGCAAGTGAGGGCTTGGGTGCGCACGTGTGCGCAAGGGTGAACGACAGGGAGAAGAATGAGGCTAGCCTCTGTTGGGTTCGGCTGGAGTGAGGAGGAAGATGAAGATCAGTGACCGCATGAGGAGGGCCCTGCGTGTGGTGGCTGCTACTTGCAGGCACGGGTAGTGGCGGCTGCGTGAGCGGCTGTGGCAGGTCAGCGCTGGTGGCGCTCGAGGAGTTGCATGGTCTGAAGGAAGAAGTCAATCAAGGAGGAGGAGGATGCGATGGCTCTAGACATCCAGGAAAGTTCCCAAACGTCTTGGAGAGGGGGCGTGCGCTCCCTGTTGGTCGGCAGATGCAGTAAAGGATGATGTGGCTACAATGGTGGTTCGTCGTCGCGATCGTGGATGAGACATGATGGTGATGTCATAGACACGATAGTGGTCGCGGTTGTAGACGTGGTTGCGGTGTCGCGTTGTCGAGGCGAACGCAGTCAATGACGAGTCAGCGCAGTTGTGGATGCCGATGCTATCACCACCGACCGCGATGATCGATGGAATTGACGAGGACATAAGCGAGACGTGGTGATGGTGTGGTGTCGTCAGTGGCTCGCGGTGGTGGAAGGTTCTGGTGGAGAGGGATGTAATGACCTTTACATTTTTAACCAGATAAGACATTTGGAGTTTCAGTCAGACGTCTGGACACGTGCCCGGATGTCTAAAAGTGAAATTTTCGTACTGCGCTTTGCGCTCTGCACGAGGGTGGCGCGTAGAAGTCGCTCTCTCTCCTTTACCCCTCACCCGAACCCTAACACCTTCTATATAAACCCCCTCCCTTCTCTCCTCTCCTCACACCACTCCAACCACCGCCACATCCAACTTCACTTGCGACAGCCACATTCCCCTCCATCTCTGCTGCAGCCGCGGCGAGGAAGGAGAGCCACCGGTGAGGGGAGAGCAGGGAGGAGCGAGAGCGAGAGAGTGCGAGGAAGTGAGAGCGGGGGAGGAGGACAATGGCTGTGGGAGCTCAGTGGAGCTCGAGGAGTCGAGGGAGAGACGAGGACGTTTGTGAGGAGCTGCTCAAGCTCCTACAACTATTGGAGCTGCCACCGTGGGTAAAGGTGCGAGCGAGGCAGGCTACGGGGAGGTTCTGATATTGGAAGTTTTCCAATATCAGACGTCTGGAGTGAAGTCCAGACGACTGACGAGGCACCAGGACTTCCGGAGCTGAGGCCGGACGTCTAAAAGCGCCATATCGCGAGGTACGTATCTTCCTGCGCCATGCATATAATAGCGCAGGGGATGTCGGCTAACCGTTGTCTGCGAATGATCGTACGCAGGTGCAGGCTTTGGGAAAGCGTGCAATACGCTTTCCCAAGCACTTTTGCACGTTTGATCACGTCGCTAGACGTCCGAAGGTGCTTCCAGACGACCGGAGACCTTTTTTGACATCTGGAACTGCCCCCAAACGGTCGTAGAGGGAGTCTGGAAGTCTGAATCAGATGCAGGAAACACAAGGTGAGACCTCACGTCTTTTAAGATGTCTGAGACTAGTTCCAGACGTCTGATTTTGATCAGTAACCGCATTTTTGGCCTATTTAAAGTCCAAACGGAATAGGATTTCCACAAACGAAGTACCGCTCTTTTCCACTCAAGTTCCTCTACGTGTTCGTTTTGAGTATCTACTATTTTGAGCTCGTCTAATGTACATTGGTCGCTGGTACAGGTTACCAACTGGTAGCGTGTTCGGGGTCCGCGGAGATTACGAGATCGGCGGCACAGGCCCCCATTCCTCCCGCGATACCTGGTAGAGTGGTTTAACTCAATTGTTAATATTTAAATAAGAACGTACTTGGCTGGAATAGTCGAATTGAACTCTAGGATGTGGAATGAACACTAAGGTAGAAATGAATGAGCCTGTTTGAGCTATACTATTTACTTGAATGCATGGTTAAGATAAATTGCTAGCAAATGCCTTTAATATAATTACGAGATTCATGTTAAAATACGAGCTACCTGAATGTAATTAAGAAATTGACTGTGAAATCACAAGTTGCATGTTATTGAGAACTGAATTATGAAAACACGAGCTGCTTGTATATGGATGAGGAACGAGTTATGAAACATGAGATCTAAACCTAAATAAATGAGATGAATATGAGCATGAACCATACGGGGAATTAGGAGTAGAACTCCTGTGGATGAAAGGAAATCTGAAATGTAGACGGGAAGTGTGCTGGCCCTTGTGTACGTGGTACCAAGGAGAGCAACTGTCCCCTTTTAGAGTAGAGCGGAGCTAGCCTCCCTTGGGTTGAGACCCGGGGTTAGGATTGGCCACTCTACACCGACTTCTGTTGGCCCTCGCGTACGTGGTACCGAGGTGTGCTACTAGTGTAGGGAGGGAGCTAGCCACCCTACACCGACTTTGTTAGGCCTTTTGGGCAAACTGGGGTAGTCAGACGCGAGTGCGTGGTCTGTGGAGGGGCGAGACCCCTATATGGTTCTGAGGGGCGAGACCCCTGTTCTGAGAGGGCAAGGCCCTATACTGTTCCGTGTTGTACTTTGGACGTACCCGCTAGCGGAAACAACTGACCGTGTGTTAGTGCAGGGTAGCTACCCATGCGCTTATCACGTGTGCCGTAGTCACCGCTACGTCTCGACAGTGACCTCGGGGTGGTTGACTTGGTGTAGGACTACCACGAGGGACTCTCCCGGCCAGGAGAGCACCACGTGTACCTTCTACTCTACAGAAAAGACTGCAATCAAGATCGCTCCCATGAGAAACATGCAAGATCAAGAAATACCTAGATACTTGAGAAATAAATGAACCAGAAACACATAAATGAGATAATTAGAAATAAGAAATAAGCATGTTGTTGTTTTACTGTACTTGCACTTAAATAATGTAAACATCACTCTACTCAGCGTTCGCTGGGACTGTCTTTTCGTAACCCTGTTCAGGACCAGGAGTTGAGCAGCTCGAGTTTCCGACTGCAGAGGGTACTGGGCCCAGTCTAGCCCAACCGTAGTCGTTTTTCAGCTCTTTCATCTTCTATTGTTATAGTAAGTAATGGACACATGCTTTACTGTTCCTGTTATTTTCTGTTTCCTTTCCGTTTTCTGTTGTTGTTGTGGTGGCATATACTGAGACGGTTATTCTACTTTCTTTACTGCTACATTCTTTTCTTCTACTTAGTTATATTACATGTGCGAATGTGGTTTACTTTCCTGCTTTTAGTTATTTCTTGTTGGACGACTAGGTCTTGAGATTAGTCGAAGCGAGCCGGTCACGGGTCCTGTAGGGATCCGGGAACCAGGTCGTAATAGGGAATTCCTCCCCGTGAGGAGGGTGATGGCCTTTTGTCTCTGACGTCCTGCCTAGTTAGAAGAGAGAAAAGAAAGAGAGAATAAGAGAGAGAAAGAGATTTAAGGGAGAGAAAGAAAATAAGGAAAGAAGGGAACGTGCATGCATGGAAAATAGAGAATGATGGGTATTTTTGACTTAAATAAGGAAGAAGATCTATGATGGAACGAATTGATTATGGGGGATAATTATAGGTTCCAAAATAAAGATTTTAGAATCTCTTTCTTCCTTTCTTTTTTTGATACAAACCCAAGATGCCAAAATTGATATGCCTAATTTATTCTTGCAAAAACATGGATATGTAAATATATTAATACATGAATCTAATGGACCCCCATTTAATAAAATATGAAAATGATAATTCACAAGCTTAAATAATTTTATCACTGCAGTGCATGCTCTAAACTGACCTCTCATCCAAATAACCATGTACTTAAGCTTGATCATAGTCCTCTAAAGTGGACCTATCAAATACTCTCATGCCTAAGTTTTGCTAGTCCCGAGCAAAATCATATGGATCAAACCAGATCTCCAGGCCAGATTTTATCATCAGGATGTCCTATTGTGCCACTCCTCTAGAGACTAGATTAAAATACCAACTATAGGCCTAAAGGTACTCCAGTACTAGCCAAGATACAGACCAAACCAGCCTCAATCTTAAGTTTCTAAGACTCGCAAAAACTACCCAAAGGTTCGTTGACCCCAGCGTTTAAAGCACCCGTGCATATGTACAGCAAGTCTAGGTTCAATTTACCAGTGAATTTTTAGATAAGAGAGAGATATATATTTATTTTAAGAGTTTTCTCTCCTTTTCTTTTTAAATTCCCCTAAATCCAACATCGGATTGACCCTAAACACGATCTGTATCAGATTCCTTGTTCCCACCATCAATCCTCGAAAGGTCCCTGGTATTCGATGCTTCGAGATAGCACCGCCCAAGGCAACCCCCAAAATCCTGGCTTTCGACACTTCGGGATAGTGTCACCCATGACATTCTGTAGTTAAATTCAGACTCTGGTAATCGACATTTCGGGATAATTTCCCCCATGACATCTAAATCATCACAAGGATATGTAGATATCCTAGGAGACAAGCACTGAAGAGATGGTATGTTATAACTCATCTTCAAGGGGAGTATTTTTCATTCCTCCTCTCTACACCGGAAACTCATCCAATCAACTTGTGTCTTCGAGTCGCTCCTAAGTCAAATTTTTGGGAAAACATGTTTAGAGCAGAACACTTTTTTGGCATTATTCTTCATTGTGCGCATTGAACCAAACCAGTGTGTGATTTTTGGGTGCCTAGTTTACCAAGTCTCGCAAACCAAAGGGTAGACAACGGGATCGAATACTCCCTAAGCCTTAGACTTAATATATTATCCTCACAACTCCCTTAACCTCTTGAGGAATAGTCCAGATCTTAAGAAATACATGAGTGTTTAAGCCCTAAAATAGACCCAGGAAGCCTAAAGTTGGTATCCCTCACTTATCTCCTTCTCTCTTGCACTTCAGGATATAATTAATCATTCATTCTGGCCCAGAACTTAAGTAACTCTTCGATAATCAAATGCTAGGACCAGCACAATTTTGCACCTTGTCTCTCTATGTCCCTCTCTTCTCTTTCTTTTTCCTTCTCAACATATTTGCAATTCAGCTTACAAAGATTCCATCTCCTTCTTTCTTCTTTTTTTTTTAATGCAAGAGGGATGCCCTAACTACATACAGAATATGTATACATGCTATGAACAACCTCAGGTTATACCCCCCCATGCCTAAATCTGACAATGTCTTCATTGGAAAGCAAAAGCAAGGAAAGATATTACCTGAGGTGGAGTTGGGATGTCTCACAAATCAGGCTCTAGAAGGGAAGCAGAAGGAGACCCAAAGAAGATACGTAACAAACCTAGCCTAGCAACTAAGTAACCCAGGATGTTGGCACACTGGTATGGAGAGTGATGCCAAATGCTCACCAAATACAGGTAAAAATAAGGTACTCTTGAGCTATTGTTGGAGGTTTTACATAATACACATGAGTAGTGACGGATAGGAGGCAAAGGCTCCTCAAGAAGATATGTGTGGGAAAAAGAGGGTGCGATGAAGGAATCCCTAAGGTTGATGGGTTGACATGGACAAGCGTCGATCCACACTCGCCACTCTAGCATCTTCCAAATCGAACTGACCAAGGGTGTCACCCATTTCATTATAATGAAGAAGTGGGTTGGAAGCAATAGGAGTGTGAGTGCCCTCAACAACGACAACCCCAGGTTCTTATTCAATATTAAGATCCTGCCCCTGGGATGTATAGATTCCTTCATCAAGAGTATCAATTGCTTCCTTTTCTTCCCAATGTTTGAGAGGATGATCTTTGTAGTCAAAAGTAAGTAGGAATCTGGATTTGGCTAAATCAGTAAGATCCTCCGAGGGTAAGTCCTCAAACAAAACATATTCCCCGTAGAGTCACTCCATACTCTAAGTCTGGGCCCCTCAAAGTCATCATCATCCTCTTTTACGTTTCGTCCCTCTTGCCCCTGAGACTCAGGAAAATCTTTCACACCAGGATCAACTATTTCGTTGTCTTCCTCAAAAATCAACTCTTCATGTCCCTGAGACCAATATTGATCCAAGTCTTCCAATTCAGTCTCAATTTCCTCATGGTCACCTGTGTTGGGTACCTGTGAATCCTCAGAATCCTCAATGACAGATGTTAGTCCCCTAGTTAGAGGATTGCGGTTATTATAACATCCTTCCAATATGATTTCGTCCAGCATCCAAGACTCCTGGAATTTGTTAACTTTAGAATCATAATCTTTAGGGAAATCTAACTGAGGTGCAAGGTCCTCAAAGATGTGAAGTATAGGTTCGACATCCATGGGATGGGTTGTACAATCCACCTCAAAATCGGGGGAAGGAGTTGGGCTGACTGTTGGACTGCAACCCGTTTCATCAAATGTAACAAAGACACTATCATTCAGGTCAAGTTCATCTAATTGGACCATCTTCCCCTTTTTCTAACTCCAATTAAGATCAGGTTGATTATCACCAGGATTGCCTTCTGGTGGGCATATCTCATGGGGGACGTCTAAGTGATAGCTACTCCTCAAAATAAGACCCCTGTTGTCATTGTTTTCCTCGAAATTGTCTTGGTAATCGGGGGTATAGAGGTAGGGATTAGAATTGACTATAGGAGGGTCGCTAAGCTGGCTAATCTCTTCGGTTAATCTTTGACTATTCCTCAAAATCTCTCCCATAGATCCATCTTTTCTTTCTATTGGTTTTTCATTTCTATCATAAAAGAGGAGAGGCTACTATCAGATTACAGAGGATAGTCAATCTCAGGTTCATGTTGCCTAGGAGTACAGTCCAACCTCGATAAGCAAAGTCGTTAAGGGTGGGTGGGTTGGGTATAGTCATGAGAGAGCTAGGGCTGGGATACCCTTCTCCTAGGTTCTGCTCATCATCACTAGGTTTTCTATTAATCAGACCAATGCTCCTATAGTAGGAGTAGAAAGGATGCCAATGCTCATCAGATGATGGATAACTACTGGTCATGGGATTAGGATTCGGTGTTCTAGGGTGAAAGTAAGAAGTCAAATAGCTATTGTAAACCATGACTTAAAAAATACACCCCAATCAAACGCAAGGCAATGGGACTCTCTTTTTCTTAGAGCAGAATTGAGCTAACCTCCAACCTACTCCTTAAAGTTGTCAAATAGGATCAAGTTTGTACTCGTCCGTTCCCACTTTAGTGGTATAATAGGGGGTTGTGACTTGAGATCCCTGACAAGCTCTTTGAAAAAGAATAGAGGTCGTTTATGTTCTTTCTTGGTAGCCAAAGAAGTTGCACAATCAATTACGGGCCCTAAGCCGACCTTTGTGTGCCCTAGGACCTATACCTTGCTTCAATGATACTCTCAGATGACCTAGTGAGAAGTTACACCAAGGATGGAACTAAGAGATGCAAATAGGCGAACCCTTTCTTTGAGGCAATGCAAATGTGGTGCCTCTTAACTATCCTTTTGTTCCTTTAAGGGGTGTCTAATGAGTTGCTACTCATCAAAGCTAAATCTCCTAAATTAAGCTAGAAACTAAATTAAACACTATTAAATTAACACATAAAAAGAGTGAAGTGTGGGAAATAGAGAAAAAAACCTAAAACATCAATTTTGTGTTAAAAATGCATAATGAGGTCATTAAATGAGATATTCTTCTAAATAAGATTAAATGGTGATCCAAGTACAAATTGAACACACAAATAAATTTAAAAGTTCAAATCAAAAGTGTAATTAACTTCCCAAATGTTCAATTAAGCTTCCACAAAAACTTGATTACATTTGGACATCATTAGAACCTTGCATTTGAAGATTCACATTTAGGTCCTTAGTACATTACATTTCATTCACTAGAAAACCTCCAATGACCTATTTGTAGGCCGCAAGGACCTTTTTGCAAGCCCTAAAGGACCGTTCTATTATAACTTTTTTCCACTTATGGGCTTCTGTGTAATTTCACTACCCTTTCGCTGAGGGGCTTTACCTGCAAATTCACCAAAAGAACTTGCGACCACCTGCAGCTTGCGTGCACTGCAACACGCAAGAACTCAAGCCATCATGACCGTTGATCCTCCCTCACCTCACAATCTGTGGCTCACGTTGATTCGAAGCTTCGCACAAATCGACGCGTGCGATCACCTCTTCACCCAGATCCCATCCAACGGCTGCTTTTTGATTTAAGCTCGTGCGCTCTCTCTCCTCAAATCCCCACCGCCCACGCCCTTAGAGACTAATCGCACCACCTCGATGCTCTAATCCATTATCACTCTACTTAAGGAACTCCGCAGCTGTGCGCGTGGTGGATTGCTCCCTCCTACACCTCTCAAGCCGATCATTCTTCCCCTCTAGCTCTCCTCCCCATATTTCCCCTTTTTATGGCCACCGACTGTGAAATTCCACTTCTTCCCCGACTCTCCTCGCCGCTAAGGACTCCGTAGCACCTGAGGGTGACCTAGAACTCCACGAGCGAGTTTTCCCTCTGCTGGAGCACTTCCTCCCTCCATTCTTCCTCTCCATCCACCGGGTGGAGATCCAAAAGTCCCATTCTTCCATTTAGACTAGGATTTACTGCTTTCTAGATTAGTTGTAGTGTTAATTAGAGTAGTTTAGCAGAAGAAATTAGATGTAGATTAGTTCTGATCTGTGCGTGACTATAGTATAGCTTAAGAGTAGAGTTAGCATAGATTTCACATTTTCACCTCCTCTAATACGAATTCCCCCATTCACTGATCGTTGTTTTCTCCCCCTACACATTTCCATTTTGCTTTCTGATTTCCTTGTGTTTTAATCCACAATCCACCCATCCATTTGGAGTCAAATCCCCATCCCATTGCTTTCAAGCTTTGAGATGAGGATTTGCGCTAAAATTCACCTAGGGGTCTCTTCACTCACTTCAGTTTGTTCACAAAGACCCCTGATCTGATTTAAAATGGAATCTGTTTGCTTGATCAATTTTTTATTTGGATTTCAACGCAAGATCGCGAGATTTTGAATCATTTGGTTTTCGAGGATTTTTGATAAAGTGAATCAATATATTCTTGAGTGGATCTGTACATGGCCATGAATCTGAGATTATGCTAATGATGAATTTTCCCCAGATGAGCCATGATTAGATTTGTCATGAGTATGAGTTTTATGGTTTTGAATGTATGGTAGAGCCTAGGAAAATCAACTTTGTTGATTAGAGGCTCTACCCAAAATTTTTCTACTGTTTTTGAGAATCTGATTTTTACCTAAGGGATTCTTAATATCCCTTAAGGTTTTCAACATATTAGGATTCAGTTGAATTTAATGGACTGATTCCAACACTTCCCACATTTTTCTACTATTTTTGAGAGTCTGATTTTTACCTAAGGGATTCTTAATATCCCTTAAGGTTTTCAACATATTAGGATTCAGTTGAATTTAATGGACTGATTCCAACACTTCCTACATGTTGTCAATAGCATTAGGAAAGTGTTAGATCATTGGTTTTCCTTCTAATTTGAAACGTGTATGTTGACAAGGGATTTTGATTCAGAGTTCAACATCTGAGAAAGATTTTTATGTGATTTTCAGGCCTTGTCAGAATTGTTGAAGGTTTTATGTTGTGTTTAGAATCCCAATTAATTACATTAAAGTGCTGCTTCAACAGCTACATTTCCATGAATGTTTCAACCCCAAATTTGATGAAAATTAGTGTTTAATGCAAATCATGACTTGAATTTCAATATGCAGTATCCCTGACCAGACTTTCTTAAGTCTGATATGGGATAATTCATACTGAATTTAAAGTCCGATCTGCTAAATTGAGGATCCAGACTTGCTGCAGCTGCTAGAATGTTTTTTTTTATGTATTGCTGCAGCCTTTGAGAATAACTTTAACACATCTGGGCTGTGCCTTGGACGCCTATTGCACTACTGCAGCAGATGTTGCAGTTGCTACTATTACAGTTGCTGCTGCTGCACCAATTGTTTCTGTTGTTGTCTGTATTGATAGAGCTGTAGCTGGGGTCTTGGGCTTATTAAATGGCTGAGCTGTTGTATTAGGCTGTATACTCCCTTAAACAAGCTTTCATGTATTGTAAATGACCTTAAACTTCATTTAGATAGCTTGTAATTCCCTAATTAACTTCTATTGTCAACTATTCATGTGTATAACTGCCCATATTTAGAAATTGAATGAAATCAAGTGAAAAATCATGTTTAATCATTTGAACACTTTATATCAAGTTTGCTGAATGTTTTTGACTGTATAAACCTTTTGTTCAGCACTTAGAGTTCATTTCTAGGCCTTAGGTTCACATCAACAACCCTTCTTAGGCCTAGATTATGTGAATTTTGTAAATAAATAAAAATGCTATAAAAAACCCAAAAAAATAAAATAAACCTATCTTGGTGAAGATTAGGTATATTTTTAAGTACATACCAAGTTTCATGGTATTCTGAACCCCCGATTTAGTAGAACATATTAACCGACGGTTCAATATACCTTGGAACTAAATAAAAGACCTTAACATAAAAACACCAAAAATAGTCTATTCTTCTCATTTATCTCTTTGTTTCTCACCCCCTACATCTATAAAACATATAAAACCCATAAAAAGTGAAAAACTCTAAAAATACCCAAAAACACCATATATACTATGTTTATACATGTAAATATAAACTTTATACTAAGTTTTAAAGGTATATACTGTAAAATAGATATATAATATGTATATATAACTTATGTATATACTATATAATGTAACTTAAATATTTAAGATAACTTAAATTATATATAACTTATTTATATGATTCTTTATTAATTATACTAACTTATATGTACTATACTCTAAGTAAATTAATAAAACCTTATAAATAAACATATTTATGAATGATATTGTACATACGTATTTATATGTATATTATGTACATAATGAACCCGATACCATAATCTAATTATGTATATAGAATAAATAATTAATTTATTAAGTTACTAGCTAAGTTATTAGATTAAATTAAAATAAATTAGTAATTTAAGTTATAACTTAACTAACTTATACTGTACATTTATATTAATATATTTTAAGTAAATTAAGCTAATTTAATTATTTACAATGTATTATAATATTTAAACCTAATTTATATACAACACAACCTGAAAATAGATATTTAAATGTAAATAAAATCAAAATAAATGTTTTAAAATAAAATAAAAATCTTTATTAAATACTTTAATATATATATTAATACTATATAGGGTCAATTAGACCATTAAATAACTAATTTATATGTTAATTAAGAAATAAACCTTGAAACAGGATGTATTATGTACGAATTTTAACTAATTTATTTATATAGTAAATATAATTATTTTTGTAAATAAATCATATGATTGTATAACCCTATATAAGGGCTTTCCAACTATCTATTTTAATTTAAAATTAGATTGAATTGGGCCCTCAAATCGAGAGCCAAACATTGCAATTCAACACAGTCGCACTAGAATTCCAATGTTGAGATGCGGCACATATAGTGCCACATCGTAGACACACGAGCGCCTGGCACCACTTATATTATTTTTCTTCTATCTCCTATCAGTCGTCACGAGCGTCGGGCGCCCGAAACTCATACCCCTTAACATCCCTTCGAGCATATACTAGCATTGGTTTATGGAATGAGAATGGTGTGTGGTGTGTGGCTGGGAGCCATGCACTGTGCGAAGGCTTGAATGAGCTCATTAATGAGTATAAAACATGATTAAAAGGCCTAATTAATGAATTAGGGTGGCTCTTAGTAGAGGTTTGATCCCACCCGAGAGGGTGCTGTGTATCCCTCGAAAAGGCCGCCTGCCAACTAAAAAACCTAATCTTTGAACTAAGTAAAGCCTAATAAGGAGATTAAGAAGAGAGAATGAGTGAAACCTAAAAAAGCTAAGTGTTTGAGTGTTAGCTATGCTGAAAGAGAAAATGAGAGAGCCGTGATTAAGAAGAGAAAGCAGAAGAACGAAGAATATGTACATGTATATGTATAGTGTGTATATATATACTGTAAATAACAAGTATATGTATATTAAAAGTATACGTAGTATAGGTAATGTTTGAGCTATATATGTATATAAATAATAGTATAGCTTTACTGACAGAATTATCCTTCACTGTAGATAGAATAAGTGTCACTATAGACCTTAGTTTTTACCTTAGGTTATGTACATAGTTTTTCCTAAGGTTTAGCTACGTTTATATCTGTCGTTGTACATATTATATATAGTACTGTATATGTTAGTATATTAAGTTAAGTTAGTATAGTATATATTATTACTTAGTTATTGCATATATATATGTAAGTATTAGTATTATAAGTTATAAATAGATAGTATATAGTATATATGTATAGTGTTTGATGCTTGTTTGTATATTTGAGTTTGCAAGCATTTCAATACATTCTTTTATACATGAATTAGTTTAATTCTTTCCTTCATTAATTCATTCATTTATGATTGTACATAAAATTGATCTTTTTAGAATTAAAGAATAATATTAGACTTAGAGAGTGATGTATTTCAATAACTGCCTCCTAGTGAACGACCTGGAATAAATCAGTAAAATTTATGTAATTAAATAAAATTAATGCGATAACGGTTTGTATTTGTGACATATACTACAACGACAACAAATTTTTTTATACGAACTGCAACAGATCAGTGTCCCCCTCCTTGAAGTATCAAAACACTTGGTAACAGGATAATATCACCACCACAAAGTAAAATAGGAGGGTCTGCACCAATGAAGAGATTGGTGCTTATAGCCTTAAGGGACCGAGACCTAGTGTAGTGCCTAGTGTGCATGCTCAGTGCCAGAAGTGTGCATCACATCGCAAATCAGATTGATTTTGAGAAGAATTGCACACAAGTTCCTTTTGATCAGATCAAATGTGATTTTGACTTTAAGGTCGAATTTGATTAGCAGTCCCGATTTCATCTAGACAACTACTGAATTAGGTCAATTCAATTAGTTCGGTGGTCTTAAAATTTAATCCAAATGCAAATGCGTGAATAGGAGCTGGATGAAAAGATAGAAAGGTATACCTGTCTCCAGCAATCTACATACAAATATGTATACAATGCAAAAAAAGAGATCTAGTACGCTACTCAATCACCCTAAATGCACGCACCTAAGAGCACGTACCTCCTAAACAGGCAACTCAATATTTTTCTCTTTTTGTTTTGGAGGCAAGTAAGCAGTTCACCACATCTAATAGCCCTAGTTGCTAAACAAAGTGGGGACAGACCCATGAAAATTAGCCCCAATTGCTACAAGGGCAAGAATACTGAAATGAAAGAAAATCTGCAACACAGGAGACTCCCCTGTGAAAGCGAGATCCAGGTCTCCTGTTCGTGTCCTCTCTGCGCGTGTGGGCGTCACTAAAGGTCAACATCGTTGTTCAACTGCGCCTGTTGCGTCGTTAGATTCCTCGTATAGAAAAATAGAGAATGGTGTTATCGCACGTCTAATCTCCCAGATGAGGTTAGGGACTGATTGAGGTATCAGTGGGGCATCCAATTGTCCTGCTTCTCTTTAGATCAAGGCTTTCGATGGTGTGCGAAAATTCATTGAAGGTGATCGTAGAGCTACTACCAGAGGCGAAGATGAAGACTGACTCCAATGAGGACCTATAGGTAGAATAAGAGGTCGATTGACCTTGCGTCAGATGCAAGAGCTTCGGGGTCAAGCCCCGAAGCAAAGCCCTAATTCTCTTGGGTGGTCGGTCTTGCGTGGACGCGTGGCGATGAAGCTCGTCAAAGCTCCAAGTGGTTGTCGTCGATGATGGTGAAAACAGAGTTAAAAGGGTTTCGGGGTTTAGGCGAGGAGACCGGTGGTGGTGGCAAGCTGCCAGTGAAGAGTCAAAGGAGGAATTGAAGTTGACGAAGGGGTCAGAGGGTCGGCTTCTTGGCTAGGAAGCTTGACGAGAGAGAGGCAAAGATGGTTGCACCCTCGTTTGATGGTGAGAGGTGGCAGAGCGAAGGGGTGAAGGAGACCTCAAGGTTTGGCAATGGCGACACACAGAAGAAGGGAAGGAAGAGGCTTTTGCACTCGGATCCCAAATGAGGGAACTTAGAAGAGGTCGCTGGTCCTTTATAGAGGTGCTGCTACACTCAAGGGAGGCCAGAAGTTGCGAGAGATACTCGCAACAACTCGTAACTTCTACTTCTATTTTGACCAGAGATCACAGGCGGTGGAGGCGGCAGTAGCCGGTGGAACAAACACCATTAGACGCGAAACGGCAAGAGGAACAGATCTGTTGCCGAGGTCGGTTGTGAACTGAGGCGGCTACAAATTGAGCTTAAACCTCGTCGAGTAGCTCGGTCAAGGATTATCGACTGGTTGCGAGGAAGAAGATGACCAGGGTCCTAATTGCAAGAGGGAAGGACCCAAAAGAAATAAATTTGGATATATTTTCAAAATTATTAGGAAGTTAAGGACTTAAATGCAAAGTAGGTGAGAATATTGTTAAAATAGGTTCAACATTTTATGGGACCTTAATTAAGATCTAGGGAATCTAGTAATAGTCTCAATTTTGAGTTTTGAAATTATTTGTTTGGTCAATTAAATATTTAAACTCAATTAACATTAATTATTCACCTAGGTCACTATTTTAGGTCAACTTGGCTCTTTTAATCCAACTAATCATATAAACCTTGTAAAATATTTATCTATGCTTTTTAAAAGATTTTCTTTATGAATTTTCTATCAGAACCCTGTCAATTTGAGTCAAGCTAAAAATAAGGTTTAATTATGACCTAATTTTAGAGGAAACCCTAGATTGGTTGTTTTGAACTCATTTAGTTGTTCTTTTGGGTTTATTTTAATGATTCTTCCTCCTGATTACATTATATCTTTTTTATGTATGATTTAGGTGAATTTACCTTTAAAACATAGCAAAATTAAGCTGGCTATAATAAATGATGGCGATGCCATCACTTGCGTTTGCCATTTTTTGGGGGGTTTTGATTTAGGTTTAATGTTGTTTTGGTGTGTATTTCTCGTGAAAGCTTCATTAGGTGATATTAGGGTTTTATTTAGGGTTTTCTATAGGCTTATACTAAGGTCTTTCATTTTGGGTTTTGATTTACTTTTTGTTGATTGATATATGGCTTTTATGGTTTCTTTGGATTGATGTTTGGGAATGGTATGACATATATGTAGGAGGACGGCAAGGGTGGTTCTGAAGGGGGGCCAAGTTAGATTTTTAATCTACAGTAGGAGCCTATTGAGGTAATCTTCTACATGTCACAATTGTTTTTCCATTGCATGGATGTCTTTCATGGATGTCTTCTCACCTAATATGAATCTAATGTGCTAGGATGGCTTGGCGGCGAGGAAAAGAAGGTGTCCCATCCATTTGAGACAAATATGGAGGATACTTCCAAGAATTGAGAGGAAGAGGCGAGAGGTACATGTTGGGGAGGTAGAAGACGATTCCCATGGACCCTGATGAGATATGCTGGTTTGGCCTCTATAATGATTTATCAAAGATCTTGCCATGAGGTGCTCAATCAGTTGTGTCACTAAGGTATGAGGATTCGGACTCAACTATTTCTAAGTATATTGATCTTATGAATGAGAAATAAATGATGACCATGTTTAATCTTCATATGGATGGTCAAAGCGTAGAATTGGTTGTTTCATTTTCTAACATAGAAGCACTTAGTTGTGAAGAAAAGTTTGCTGAAGTGGCACGAGTAAAAAGGTTGGAGTATAAGAACTGTGGTCCATCTAATGTACGTGGTAGAAGAAGATAATGTTCATGATAGGAATGCTAATGCCAATGATGGAGTGGGGAATGAGGGAGTGGGGGAAGATAGAGTGGGGAATGAAGGAGTGGAGAAAGATGGACTGGGGGAAGATGGAGTGGGGAATGAGGGGGTAGGGAAAGATGGAGTAGGGGAAGATGTACTGGGGGAAGATGGAGTGGGGAATGAAGTGGGGAAAGATGGAGTAGGGGAAGATGGAGTAGGGGAAAGAGAGTGGGGATAGATTTAGATGTTGAACAGATTGGAAGAAATAATCTTGTAAATAAAGGCAAACATCTAAGTGCAAAGAAATCGGTAAGAGAGCACATGGAGGGAAATGTTGAGGTTGTTGGGAGTACCAATGTGATGAGCAGAAGAGTAAATGCAATATAACATAGAAAAACATGTACTAGGAGTAGAAGAGAATCCTCTACGTATTTTCCAATTGATAATGTAATAGTAGATCTAACAGATGAATCTGATGACGATGACATCACGATGATTCTTAAGATGACTCAGATTCTAACATAGATGACATAACAGATGATGGTATTGATTCCATTGCTGATGATATTTCTGATTTTGATGGTGGGGACTTTAAAGAGGATCAAAGTACTAACATATACATTGGAAAGGTCTTTAATGATTTGGAACCTTCAAACATACTTTAGCCACACATTGCATTAAAGGAGAGTTCAAGTTGAAGTACTTCAAGAATGATCATAAAAAAGTCACTACTAGATGTTTTAACCTAGAATGCAAGTGGAGAATACATGCTTCTAGATTGAATGATAACATGTTTAAAGTGAGAACACTTTGTTCTCATCACACATGTCCCTCTGTGATAATGGATGGTAATGAGATGGCTTCCCAACACTCGATTGCAAGCTTAGTTGGTAGGTGGCTTAGAGAGAGGCCCATAATGTCTATGAAAGAGTTCTCTAGGAAAATTTTGTAGGATTTTCTCATCCATCCATCGTACAAGAGGGTTTATAGGGGGAAAAATGAGTTAGTGCATCAGTGGTATAGGGGGAAAAATGAGTTAGTGCGGGTCAATTGTCACATATTAGGATTTTCATGTTGAGTTAAGTCTATTAGTGCATCAGTGGTATTTCAATTGAAGGACCAAGATAGAAATACAACAAGAGGAAAGCCCTTGATGGTGAAACAACTAAGAAGAAAGGAAGATCAAAGAAAAATGAGGTGAATTTGGTTCCTAATGGACCTATTTGTCACTTAGACCGATGAAAAGTGAGTAAAGTGCATTCCTATCTACCATTTAATGTGTTGCCCATTCTTTTTGTGTTTCTAAAACTGAATTCATTGTACTCAAATAAGTTTGGTTAAAAGGATGTATGGATGAGATTTTTTTGCCATTATAGCTAGGAAGTTGGGATACACTCATATACTATACAGAGGTGATGTATATTGTATCTTCTAATATTTTATACTTAAATGTAACATTTGATGGTGTTTACGTAATTTTCTTATTGATATTTCATGTAGGTTTGACATGATTTTTTAAATGATACTAGTGGGATGGATTTTGTAAATCATACTACAACATGAAGATACTATAGCTTGAAGATATTTACACAATATACCCTGTCATTTTTTATATTTTAAGTTACAAACCCTTATAGATAGGAATTTAAATTAGGTGAATGGAACTTTATGACCACTTTTTTTCATGATGGTGTGTTAGTTTAATCTTCGGTTCATCTCAAACTGACGTTTAATTTCTTATTGGAATGATGGTTCATATCTTTTTTGTTGATGCTTCATGTCATTATAATTCATCTCATGATGTTTGTTGGTACTTTAGTTAAAATGCAAGTATGTTAGTGTTGTTAGCGTTGTTGCTTTGCCACTGCTTTGTGCTATTTCTTTTCCTTCAAATGTGATCTTATGCAGTGTAGTGGAGGTACATTGTGGATCCGATGATCAAGCATTACTTGTAGATAAAGAGGTAATGCTTCTTCCTCTTATTTCTAGAAAGGGTTGACTTTACAATTCAAAAAGTTGTATGTGTTCAAAGTTTCTCAGAACCTACACAAATAGGTCAGAGAGACCCATGAGTGCGCATAGAATGAGGGGGATTTTCATTTCTAACTATTTTGCAGAAAATAGAGACTATGGAGGCAGGAAAAATCAACAAGCATAGACTACTTGAAGTGGTGCATTTGAAGGACCATAAGATCAGAGTAGCCTGGAGGTATTGATAGCAGCAACTGTTACCCAATGAAGGGCATTCCAATATGAATTTTCCACTCTATACTAGGTTGTTCGCAAAAGATCCATATAGACAAGGTACTTGTTTGGGGTTTTCTTATATGATATGTCGTAGGTACTTTGCTTTCAAAAGTGCATAGCATTCTAGACCCATTGAGACCAACTGGTCAAAATGGTAACACTCCTTTAAACTAGTAGCATGCTTTTTTCACATCCACTAATGGTTAATTTCTTGTTTTTAATGCCAATGTGTTTTTTACTATTTTTTTTCCTTCAAATGCGATCTTATGTAGTGTCTTGCAGGTTCATTGTGGATTGAATGATCATGCATTAGCTGTAGATAAAGATGTAATGCTCCTTCCTCTTGTTTCTACATAGGGTTGACTTTACTCTGTTAGCTACTTCATTTACATAATAGCTAATGGATTTTTATGCTCCATCCCCTTTGCACCTATCACTCTCACATAATATAGGGATAGTGTTGTGATAGGTATGGTTGTGTCTACTTCAATCTTTAGTCTATTATGATGTATCCTACTACCTAGGCCACATACAAGGTTCCAGTAGATATTTGTTCATCTGCTTCCTGATTGTCTACTTGAAGATTGTCTATGTGAAGCTACTAGGTAAATGAAGTTAGTTACTGATTAGCATTTCTTGCTTGGTTCTTTATCACATTCATGATTAACTAATAGCACAAGCATACTTGGAATGCTCAAAATGGATGACACTGTGGGCATTTTCGGCCACAAGAAACTTACTATATAATTGTAGTTAAGAATTTTGTACTCTGAACTCCATTCAATTTAGCTCCCATCACATATACATCTTTAATGTAATTTGCAAGGTTAAGAACATGATAATTACTTTAGAGTACACTATGAGCTCCTTCACAAACATCTTCACATTTGATAGTTCATTCTTCTTCTCTTTCAACGTCAAGATTTCCTTTGTCAAATCTTCCAACTGCTCGCTTCTCATTTCTTCCATCTCATGGCTAATTGCATTTTTGTAGGAACAATCTACCCAATTAAAGTATTTGCAATTTTCATATTTGCATGTATAGAATTGTTGCCCTTTAATTCAAGGTTTATAGGGCATCCTCACTATAGCTAGAAGATGATAGAAGTACTTAACATGTGTACCTTTTGACGAAGCTTAAGATGAAGACTCCATTTAGCCTGAAGTTTGTATTATGGAAATATTTCATGTGACAATTGTAATTTCTTATTAAAAGCAAGAATATTTGTAACAAAGCCTTCCATAAACCTCAATCATATTGATTGTATCTGTTAAGATATACAGATCAACTTTATACTCTTTACAAGTTAAATGAAAGGCTCCCAACCTAATTTTCTCTGTTGTACAAAAATAATATACATACATACATATATATATATATATATGCAACTATATACTATGATAGGAATTACAATCATTTAAATAGACCTCCAACAAAAAGTACCCATTGACAACACATTTAAAATTATCCGATTAAGGACATTTTTGTCATTTTCGTCTAACAATTAACCGACGTTAACTAAACTCTTTGACGGAACATAACAGAATTTAACCAAGAGATATGAGGTGCTTGGGTTCAGATATTTACAAGATTTATACGTTGCAAAGAATGTAAAGATATACAGGGGTTATTAAAAGTTTACAATATATATATATATATATATATATATATATATATATATATATATATATATATATATATATATATATCCTTTTTTTTTCATCAACTCGCACCTCATGCACCCGATTTGAACCCACGTCCATCATCTTTGTTTTCCTTTTTCAGTTACCTCAATTGTCACTTCTGATTGAGCGATCATCTGAAGTGGTGGAGTGCCCCTAGTGGCCACTACGATATTTTCGTTTTTATTATTTTTTCTATCCAAAGGGTGACCAGCCCCTTATGTGGGTTGTTTTGCTTCAGAGGCCCTTCTTGTCTCTATTTCTTCACAACGACGTCCCCTTCATCATATTTAAGCTTCCCATCGTCATGTAAATTGCGCGTACTTTGGATAAAGCTCTAAATATTTTTCCATGACCTTTTTGTGAGGGAACCCTTGGAAATACTAGAAATTGTGTAGGAACCCCTATTTGGGCTCGTTTACTCTACGTCCTCAGCCCTCTATTGCCATCTTCAAAATATCTATAATACAAAATCATAAGCAAATAATCAAATTTATTTATAATAAACAAATACGTAATGCAAATAATGCTAAATTGACAGGAATAGATCCATAAACACATGGCTATATGTATACTTCATAT
The DNA here is from genome assembly GCA_037157565.1 of Thalassia testudinum. NCBI lineage: Eukaryota > Viridiplantae > Streptophyta > Magnoliopsida > Alismatales > Hydrocharitaceae > Thalassia > Thalassia testudinum. The sequence goes on along the minus strand of JAZHRO010000040.1, from coordinate 5,120,075 downwards.
ATTATATAAATACATAAATAAATGCTAAAAATTAGCAAGTTTAGGCATGAAATACATAAATGTTAAGAAATAATCACACTTTTGTGCCTATCTTTTATTAGTCCATGGAGAAAATAAGACTTGACCCAAACATATCCTTGCATCTCAAATATCTGAAAAGACACCTAGGAAGCAAAGTTAAGAGGAAATATGGAAGCAAATCAAGAAGCATCAAGTAGTTTTCATATAAAATGAACCAGGGGAAAGAGAAATGTTTGACCTCCCTAAATGATTTCTTGGGATCACAAAATTTGATTTAGGCATTTATCAATGTACTTCAAGAAAACTAGAACCTACCCTTTGTTTAGGCCTAAGTTGTAAAAGCTCTTATAAGTATCACAAATATAAATAAATATTTTTCTTCTTTTGTTGCACGTTCTTGGTATCTTAATACGAGAGATTAAACCATATCAAAATAAAGTCAAACATAAGGATTAAAATGAAATCATTAAGAGACTTAATTGAAAATATTTTTATTACGTTTTAACCTTGGGGACCATATTGTAAAGGGTAAACTAAAATAAAGTTATTAAGGGTGGAAGTGAGAGATTAAACCCTAACAAAAATATTTAAGGCTAATTAATCATGATTTAGGGAGACTAATTACAATTAGGGACCCTAATCATGATTAAGAGAAGTTAGTCATGATTAGTGAGTGGGTAATTAATCCTGGTTAGTACTAATTAATCAGGATTAGTGATAATTAAGCATTCTTAGCAAAACCACTGGCTACGGATAAGATTCAACAAAGCCCTTAGCCATGTCTATGGCAAAATTGATGTGCCCAGTAGATCTAACTTAGCCACAAATAAAGATCAAGTGTAAAATAACCACACAAAATGAATACAAAGATTTACAGTGGAAATCCCTTAATGGGTAAAACCACTACCTGAGACTCAAAGCTTAGGATATGAAATTACGCACTATTGGAGGGGTGAATAATGCGTTATAATAAAATGAAGATCAAATGAAATATAAAATCAATCTCACGCAAGCATTCACCATACAAGATAATGATCTTTAGGTGGAAACCTAACCCAAGTAAAATCCATCACCTAAGTCTTTCGGCTTAAAATTTCCTGATCTACCTAATAAATCAAATCCACTAATACACTACTTGAATGACGGTAGTATAACCTCAATCACAAACCACACTACTTTGAACCAAGGGTAGTGTACCTCAGCAATCACTCTTCTCCACGAAGAGTATTTCGTCTCCAAAGGAGATGAGAATTTGCAATGCGAATGCCTAAAACAAAACTACAATACAAAAGCCCTATAGAGCCCAAAATAAAGATTAAATCTAGCTCCTATAGGTGTAAGAAGACTTCTCCAATGTGAAAGTAGATGAGCGTAAAAGAGCAGCAAGATAGTGTTCTCAGATTAGGGTTTGGTTGCTTGGAGAGCAGCTTCTCAATCTCATAACTTGATCTCTCACTAAGTGAAAGTGGATGGAAGAATTCTAGCTCATAAGTGTATTTTGCACTCTTATATTGTGTCTAAGCTTAGTAATGTTCTCTTTTATTTATAGAGATGTTTAGAACAATCTAGATAGGCTTAGGATGGATCCATACCCCTTAGAGCAATTATTACTAAGAACTGTTGGAACAGGTTTCTAGAAAATTAATCAGATCCAATAAATAGTACAAGTTAGTCAGTGCCTAGTCGCCCGACTAGTAAAGGTCGGTCAACCAACCACAAGGATAAGTCGACAACCTACAATGGGTCAAGGTAGCCATAGGTAGACTATATTGGCAGGTCGACTATCTGTCAGCTTGTACTATAGTGACCCGACTAACGATTGGTTGGCTACTAAAGGATTCTAAATTCTGAGTTCCTAGACTTGGGATTTCTTGGCTACAAATCAACACCTACTACAATATCAACTAATGCCTTCCATAAGAGCAAGTCAGTCGGGGGTCGTCTAGCTACAAGGGTTTCTTGGAAAAACAAGCCAAGTCAATGGCGCATTAAATGGGTGTAAGTTCTAAGGTATTTGAACATTAGAATAGCCAACGTTCAACTTATAGGCCAGTGGCCGATCGACACCCTATGTAGGAGCAGGCTAGGATGCTAGTCAACTAGCTAATGAAGAACTAGTCGGCGTGTTTGAATTTTAGTCGGCACCCTGCATATGTTTAGTGTTGTTTTAAGGCTCTTAAGTGTTGGCTTGGGTTTCCTAGGAGTCCTAAGGGCCTACTAAGTTATTTAACCTTATTTAAGAACTTTTTATAAGAATCTAAGAAATGAAAAAGCAACAAATAAGATACATTGAATACAACAAAAGAAACTAAGTCCTATTCTTCATTCACTTTACCTTTAAGCCCTTAGCTCTAAGCTTTGAGTCCTAAGGTCCTTAATGCATCTTTTCTCCATCAAGCTCCTCTAATCCACTATGGATCAAGAGCTCAAACTTCTTCCAAATCCTTCATCTAATTGCATTAACATGAAAACTCCCATCTCAAATACAAATGTTAAATACCAAATGTTTGTTATCATCAAAATTAAGGACCATGGTGTACTTGCGCCAACAGGATCTTCCTAATCGATTCTAGTTGATCAATTCAACTAATACGAGACAACTAACGGGTTGTCTCAACCCAAGACAAACCCCCAAGGTGAAGCCCAAGTCACCCTAATCCGACTACAAAGAATGAGATAATTTATGGGTCGTCTCTACCCAAATACAATAGTGAAACAAAATATAAATTAAGCACAAGGTGCTAATTGGACACAGGCATGTATAAACTTACAAAGTAATCCTATAGCCTCATTTGTATGATTAAAAAGTGAATTATCGAGCTTTAGGATGGGATAGAAAGTGTGAAGCTCAGAGGAAGTGGAACTAGAACAACTAGAACAAACTAGAACAATACTAAAATTTTTAGAGCAAACTAGAGCAAGTGGAGCATGAGAACTTTAAAGAGTTGAAAACATAATAATATGAGTAGAGGAGAGTACAAAGTAGTAGCCTTGTATTCCTTACACCAGTGTGCTCCCAAAGGGTGCTAAAAGGTACTATTTATAGGCTCCTAGGACCCTAAGGTCGAGTAGTAGACGTTGAAGCCATTAATTCTACGAAATCACAAAGGTTTGGCTTTCTTAAAATGTTTGTGACGACTAGTCCTACGAGTCGATAAGTGCTCGTACCGATACACCATGAGTACTAATCAAGGTCGAATGACTTGGTTGAGACAACAAGCTATAAAGTGGGAAAAATCAAACCACACCACCACTCAAGAATGAGTTATTAGTTCCACCACGAAGGGTGTACATTTGAGGAAGGGCTCTAACCCTCGTAATTTGCATCATCGCAATATTTATGAGAGTTCTTTGAATACAAGATGGCCGAACTGAGATGGCACCTTTCAAACACAAGCTTCCCTTTTATAGGGTATGAGGCACGCACCCCCTTGGGAGCCTCTCGAACTACCTCCTCGAGGGGGAACGTATGACGTGCGCAAAGGTTGAGGGGACAAACTATGCTCGACCATTAGCCTTTTTTAGGTCTACACCACCACCACTAAAGGCACAACCTTCACAGAAGTGGCATAGTGCATGTTTTATATTACTCTTGGTGTGCAAGGCATAACAAAAGGACAAAATAGACAAAAAGGATCGAAAAAGAAGGTTTGGCTAGGCAGAATCTGGCATTGTTGCTTTGGTTCTCCTACCACTACTTTACTTTGCTACCTCATCTAGCCTGGTCACTTGGGTGCTTGATGGGCTAGGCGAGTGATAAAGCTAAACAAGTCATGTGGGTTGAACGAGGATGTCATCCAGGAGGCTTTGACTCTTGTTTGGCAAATCAAATAGTATAACATTCCAAACATTATTTTATGTATAGTTATACAAAAAGAATTCTAGGCATGATACGAATGCAAGATAAACAAAGTAGCTAAATTCTACCCCAATTTAGGTGATTTAGGACCTATGATTGTTGTACAATCATACCCCATAACTTGGTTAACCGTCTTAAGGTCCCAACCGAGGTGAAATGGTGACTATAATTCATGTGACATGCATGCTACCCTGCATCAACGGTCAGTCATCTCCACTATAGGGTATAATAGAATAACAACACCAACCCTCTCACAACTAATATCACATACCCACTAGCACCTAGCCACTCAGTTGGCTAAGCAACCTATTAGAAAAGTCGTAGAGAAGCTAGCTTACTCTCTAAATTAGTCCCTGCCTCTAAACAAGCATAGTTGGTCATGTCATTGATACCAGGTACAAGACTTATTGTTACAATTCTCATAAGGTTTCATGTTAGCCATTAACCCAAACATTCATTAGTTCAATCTCAATCCATTTACCAAACCATCAGTGGCATCAATATAACCTCAATTAATTCATTAGTTCTAGAAATATCATTTAGTTAACAAGTTCACACACTTTAGACATATATCATCATTACTTGAAATAATCTAGTCACATTATTATAGTACACTTGTCAAGATTTCATCAATTAGCCACATAGTTGTATTAGACTAATCATCATTGCATGCATGAGTTTATCCATAACCATCAATCACAATTTCACAAGATAAGGCATCATTAATGTCATTAGCCTAATTTCGAGCACCCATATTTAGAAAGTTAGAAAAAAACCACTAACCAAGATTCTAGTACTCAACGAGAGGCATTAAGTAATATATACTGACTATGGTGAATGCTCAATGAAACATAAACAATAGCCATACAAGGAAGGGTGGAACTACTCTACCTAAGGTCACCGATGTAATGCCCTAAAATTTGGGTCCCGAGTTGTTATGGAGTGGTTTGAGTCATTTCGAACCCAAAAACACACGTTGGGTTTAGTGCGAATATGAGCGGCTCATAAAACATGAAGAAACATGTGTTTCTGGTCAACTCTCAATCAACTCACATCAAAAGGGTATCATGTGGGGTATTATTTGAGTCCTCTCGTCGCGAGCTTTCCAACAATGCTTGTTTTGCACGAATCCTACATGTGTAGCTCAAGCTAGGTCCAAAACAAGTAGACAAGGACCTAAATGTAAGATAAATTAAACCCATGAGTAATCTTGGTAATTTCCCCACAAATTCTGGCTTTAATGCTTGTGTTGGGTCTATAAAAGAGTCTCTTAAGGGTTGGTGTTGTCATTTGCATCAATTGGTGGTCCAATTCTCAAGAGAAAGGGAGGGAAATAAAGGACATCACAAATTAGGAAAGTTAGGGACATGTGCATGATTAGGAATTCTACTAGGGTTCCCACCACAATTCTCATGAAAGTAACGACAGTAGTGAACAAGCATCGTTTCAATTAGTGGTGGCGAGCAAAGGCTCACCATGTGTCACAACAAAAGGGCATCAACAGGCACGAGCTTCGCGTGAAGAGTGCAAGTGTGATCATCTCCTGCCACTGATTGCTAAAGTGTGTCGCACATGAATGGCGGGTATTTGCATGGGCATGATCCATAGGTACAATGCATAATGAATCAATACATGACACATGTTGCGGCCCATTCACATAGACCAGTGACCAATTCACTTGAATCGGTTGATTCAGCGACCCCCTCGTGCTTTTCTGAGTGGTTTAAGGCCTCCCCGACCTCAAATTTTAACAAATAAGGTATTATTGAAATTGTATAGATGTGTATTACACATTGATAACCTTTATTTTCCTTTTGGGCACTTTTATTTACATGAAAAATTAGAAACGTGTCTCATGAATTTTTCAATCCGGTTCTTAGTGTGTTTGGTCTAGGAAACCCACCCGACCCATGCCCAAATTTCAAAAAAGTTGTGACATGCATTCTAAGACCTTTTGCACATTGTTCAGAGTCACCGTAACTTTCCAATGACATTATGTAGAGTACTCTACCCTTTTTCTTCATTTTCGATTCATTTCACGCATTGTGAACCCATTATTCCAATTTTCTCTCCAGTTTTCCTCATTGTGAGTGCATTCATCTCTCTTCCTAAGTTCGGAATCCATGTGTTGTTTTGTTACTATTTTTGGGTACTTTAAATTGCATTATGTTGCTGAATTATTGATAGTTATTTCTTGAGATTTATTGATATGAAGTAAATTAAACCCATGTTTGGGTGGTGATTTTGGCACCGATTAAACATTGTTTTTAATATTGATATTAAGGAGGGATTCAATACTGAAATCAGGCTAATTAGCTAAGATTCATCCTCTAATTCAATGGGCTTAAATGAAGGTGGAAATTAGTTGTTTTGGTTAATTAATATGACCTCGTGGAAATCAAGTAAAATTGGTTATTCGGAATTAAATTTCAGAATTATAGTGATGAATTTGTCAGGATTGAAAGGTTGAATAACTGGTGTTAACCCCACTACTCGTCGAATTTTGGTTGTAGCTTTGGTTCTTTGGACTACTTTTGGGCTGGTTTAAGGAGTTGGCCTCCTAAGACTCTTTGGTTAAGCTTAACAGCAATTAGGAAAGCGGGATACAAGGCTCGAGGGTTTTGGAGTTGATTCTTTTCTTGATCAGTGGGTGAGGCATTGGTTGTCTATGGTTTACTGTGCATGGCGCTTGCACATGTTCACGCCATACAATGTTGCCACCACCCCTTTCTGCAATGACAACAAGGTGATTGTTAATGTGCTTGAGTTGAAGTCTAAGAATGCGTTGTAGTATAGTCAACTAAAAGCGAAAATTACATTTGAATTTGTAATCTTTAAGTTAAAGTTCGAGGTCGTTCGCAGGGAGCAATTAAATTTCGCAAAAACCACCATCTAATTATTTACAAAAGACTTTAGCAAACTTGTATTAAGTGTGAATTTTCGAAAGTTGAACAAGTTCAAAAATTGCACTAGTTTTACGAAATAAATAGATGAAATCTAAATTCAAGTGCAAGTGTTAACTGAATTTTTATGCTCAATAAAATAAATTGACCAAGGGTAAATGATCTTGAGCACTAGATAATCAATTATCTATAATATTTGAATAAAGTTTTGCAATAAAATTTGTTAGAGAAGTGACTCATCAAGTAATTCAAATGATCATTACACTTGAGTCCATAGAATAAGGACTTTTCTTATGATCTAGTCCTTATGAACTTGCAGTTCAATCCCTACAAGTTTTCTTTTCCTCCAAACCAGTCCCTACTAGCAATCAGAGCTATAGCTCCTCTTTCTCGTCAAGGAGGCTGTAAGGGGAGGATCTCCGGTGAGGTGTAGGGAGCTCTAACCTTCCTCGGGCCACGCAAAGAGGCTGTAGAGATTCCTTGCAGTGTCACAAAGCTTCTAATGAAGCTTGATAGCTACGAGAGTGGCGGACGGTGGCTGTCGTACTCGAAGAAGGCGACAACGAGGGTGAAGGGAGGTCGTCAATGCATGGAATGGCCTACTAGAGATTGCAAAAGGCTCTGCGTGGCTTTGCGGATCTTCCTGCGAAGTTTGGAAGCTCAAGGATGGCCGAAGGACGTCAACTAATGTCGAGGAAGATGGCGGCAAACGGTGAAGGTAGTCATGGTGAAGGAGCCACTAAAGCTCTCAGGCAAATAGCTAGGAAGCTCCGCCTAACATCGTGGAAGGTGTTGGCAGTGTTGATTTGGAGAGGGGAAGGTGGTGGTGGTCGTATGGAGTTGAGGAAGAGGGTGGCGGCGGCGTGTGTCCAGTGAGGGGGTAGGGATGTCGAAACCCCAAAGTGGTAGAGGGCTTTCATTCACCTTAGCCTCGTGAAGGTGGATAGGAGGTTGATGATGGTGGTCTGTGAGCGGAGCGAGGTGGAGGGCATCACCAGAGGTTCTCCAACCCTTCATCGTCCGCAAGGAAGAAGGTGGGTCGGTGGGCGACGTTGGTGGTTGATTCCTAAGTGAAAACCCCCTAAACTATGCTATAAAGAGAGAGAGGAACAACTTGCTGATGAGTTGCAACTCATCATAGCTAAATCATCTAAGTTAAGTTAGAAACTAGGTTAAACACTATCAAGTTAACACATAAAAAGGGTTAAATGTGGGAAATAAAGAAAAAGACCTAAAACATCAATTTGGTGCTAAAAACGCATAATTAGGTCATTAAATGAGATATTCTATTAATAAATTAAATCGATGATCCAATTGCAAATTGAACACACTCATGAGTTCAAAAGTTCAAATCAAAAGTGTAATTAACTTCCTAAATGTTCGATTAAGCTTTTATAAAAACTTGGGTGCATTTGGGCATCATTAGGACCTTGCAATTATAGATTTACATTTAGGTTCTCCTTTCATCACATGTTATTCTTTGAAAAATCCTTTAGGGACCTATTTGAAGGTCGTAAGGACCTTTTCAAAAGCCCAAAAGGACAGCTCTAAAATGATTCGTAACCACCTATGGGCCTCACTACACTTTCTACCCTTTCGCTGAGGGGCCTACCCTGCAATTTCACCAACAGAACCTGGCTGCACCAGAGCTCCGCACGCGCACTATAGCAACACACGAACACAGGCCATCCACGCTGTTGATTCTCTACACCTCACAATCTGTGGCTCTCCTTCAATCAAAGTTTCATGCAAATCAGTGCGTGTATTCACCACCTCGCCTAGATCTGATCCTACGGCCGCAAATTGATTTGAAACTTGCACGCACTCTCTCCTTAAATCCCCACCGCCCATGCCCTAGGTGGCTAATCGCACCACCACGGTGCTCTGATTCACTACTCAATCTACTTAAGCACCTCTGCTACCTCACGCGCGAGAGATCGCTCCCTTCTACACCTCTCGAGTCGATCATTCATCCACTCCAGCTCTTCTCCCCACATTACCCCATATTCACAACCACCGACGGTGAAGTTCCATTTCTTCCCTGACTCTCCTCACCTCTAAGGACTTCATAGCACCTGAGGGCAACCCAGAACTCCACTAGCAAGTTTTCCCTCCGCTGGAGCGCTTCCTCCCTCCATTCTTCCTCTCCATCCACCGGGTGGAGATCCAAAGGTCCCATTCTTCCATTTAGACTAGGTTTTAATGCTTTCTAGTTGTAGCATAGATGTAGTAATTGATAGTGTAGCATAGATTAGATAGGAGTAGATCAAGTAGAAATCTGATGTGTGATGTAGTTAGCTTAGGAGTAGGTTTAGTGTAGAAAATCACACACCGTCCTCCTCTGATCATTTCAAATCAGAGGAGATGATTTGGCCCATCCACTGATCATTGATTCTCCCTCTTCATGTTTTTCACTCCACATTCTAATTTCCCACGTTTTTTGTTTCGCAATCACCCATCCATTAGAGTCAAATCCTCATCCCATTGCTCTCAAGCTTTGAGATGAGGATTTGCACTCAAAAAATCATCTAGGGGTCTACCATCCATTTCAGTTTTTCCATAAAGACCCTTGATCTAATTTTGAAAAGAATCGATTCGCTTGATTTGATTTCAAGATGGATTTCAAAGCAAGATTGCAAGATTTCAGATAAATTAGGTTTTCAAGGATTTTTGATCAAGTGGATTGATATATTTTTGTTTAATTCAGACCTTAGTTGTGAGTTTGAGATGTCCTGATGATACACTCTTCCTCAAACAAGCTAGGTTTGAATTGGTTATGAATCGAAACTTTGATGGCTTTTTAATAGGAGGTAGAGGCAAGGAAAATTCACTTTGTTGATTTGAGGCTCTACCCAGAATTTTTCTATTGTTTTGATTGAGATTTTGATTCCTTACCTAAGGCATTCTTAATATCCCTTAAGGTTTTAACACATTTGGGATTCAAGTTGAATTTAATGGACTGATCTAAGACCCTCTTTCATGCTGTCTATAGCATTAGGAAGGTATTAGATCAGTAGTTTTATCTCTGATTTGAAAAGAGACTGTTGCCAAGGATTTTCTAACAGAAAGTTTAAGATCCCAAATGATTTCAACGAAATTTTTTTAAGTTTGATCAGATTCCACTATGATTTCTGTTGTGTGTTTTGAATCCCATCATATTAAATTACTGCATGAGCAACTACATTCCAACTGAATTCCAGCAAAACATTCCATGATTTGAACATTTTATATCCCTGATCAGACTTTCTGAAGTCTAATCTGGGATATGAATGTACTAAATTAGGAAATAAGCGGCTGAAATGGAGATCCGTACCTGCTGCAGTTGCTTCTATTCTGTCTGGATATACTGCAGTAGGAATTTGAGTTATTTTAAGACGTCTAAAGCAGTCCCTGAGCTGTTGCTGCAGTTGCTGCTGCTGTTCTGTTGAACTCCAGCAGCAACACTGCTGCATCTGTTGCTGATGCTGGTTGATCTGAGAAGTAGGACAGTAGAGGCTAGGATTAGGTTTTTGAACAACTGATATATTTCATATGTTGTATATATTGTGTACAAGCATTCCTGTATTGATATAGGTCTTAAAATTGCATTTAGATTGCTTGTAATCTCACTTAATCATACACTATCAGCTACATTTAGTGCCTAACTGTCCAAAATGAGAAATTAATGTCAAAATTAATTGAAAATCACGTTTAAGTGCGTGAACATCTTCTATTTGTCTTGCTAGTTGTATATGAATGTTTTCACTGCATGTTCAGCACATAAAACCCTTTTTTAGGCCTTGAGTTTATACTTTAAAATGCTTCTTAGGCCTAGATTGTGTCAACTTTGTAATTAAATAAAAATGATATAAAAAAATAAAAATAAAATAAAATAAACCGGTCTTGGTGAAGATTAGGTATATTTTTAAGTTTATGCCAAGTTTCAAGGCATTCTGAATCCTCAGTCTGATAGAACATACCAGCCGACGGTTCAGTCTACCTTAAAACTAAATAAAAGATCTTAACATATAAAAACACCAAAAACAATCTATTCTTCTCATCTCTCTCTTTCTTTCTCATCCCCTACCTCTATAAAATATATAATACCCGTAAAAAGAAGAAAAACTCTAAAAATACTCAAAAATACCATATATATTACGTATATACTTATATATATATAAGATATATATTAAGCTAGTTATATATGTAAAAAGTGTAAAATATGTATATAGACTATATAAATAACTTATGTATATATTCTATAAAGTAAATTAAGAAGTTAAGATAACTTATTCTTTATATAACTCATTTGTATAATTAGCTATTAATTTAATTAACTTATATGTATAATAAGCTACATAATTATAGAAACCATAATAAATTAACTAATTTATAAGTAATACTGTACATACGTATTTATGTACATATAATGTACATAATGAACCCTGTACCATAATTTAATTATGTATATATAATAAATAATTAATTTATTAAGTTACTAGCTAAGTTATTAAGTTAAATTAAAATAAATTAGTAAATTAAGTTATAATTGAGAATATTTATAATGTACATCTATATTATTGTATTTTAAGTAAATTAAACTAAGTTAACTATATTTATAGTGTATTATATTATTTATATGTACAATAACCTGAGAACAGATATTTAAATGTAAATAAAATCAAAATAAATGTTGTAAACTACAATAAAAATGTTTATTAAATAATTTAATATGTATATTAATACCGTACAGTGTTAATTAGACCATTAATCAACTCATTTATATGTTAATTAAGAAATAAACCCTGAAATCAGGATGTATTATTTACGAACTTTAGCCAATTTACTTATATAGTAAACATAATTAATTTTGTAAATAAATTATATAATCATGTAGCCATATGTAAATACTTAATACCCTATAATTTTTTTAAAATTATAATAATTTATGGGCCTTGAATCGAGGGCCAAAATATTGAAATCAAACATGCACACTGAGAATTCAACGTTGAGAAGGAGTTGGAATAGCGCCACATCAGTGGCTGAGAAGGCTTTGCAGTGACTTTTATTGATTTTGTGCTATAGGATGTTCAGTTGTCATGGGCGCTAGGCGCCCGAAACATATTGCCCTCTACCCTTCTGAGCATAAGTATATCTAAGCATTGATTTGCATTGAGATTGGTGTACGGTGTGTGGGTTGGAACCATGCACTGTGCGAGGGCCTATGTGGATCCAATATTGAGCATAAAACGTGATTAAAAGGTTAATTAACGAATCAAGGTAGCCTTAGTAGAGGTTTGGTCCCACCCGACCTTTACTAAGTATATATATGTATATATAGTGTATATATATATGTGTATGTATATTGTAAATAAATAATATGTATAATGCGTATACGTAGTATAAGTAATGTTTGAGCTATCTATGTACATAAATAACATAATAGCTTTACTGACAAACTAATCAGTCACTGTAGATAGAATAAGTGTCACTATAGACCATAGTTTTTACCATAGCTTATATATACCTTTTCCTAAGGTTTAGCGATGTTTATATATGTCGCTGTATATACTATATATGTTACGGTATATGTCAGTATATTAAGTTAAGTTAGTATAGTATATATTATTTCTTATTATTGTATATATATATAAGTAGTGTTGTTATAAGTATAAATAGATAGTATAAAGTATGCAATTATAGTGTTTGATGCTTGTTTGTATATATCTGTTAACAAGCATTTAAGAACATTCTTTTATACATAAATTAGTTCATTATTTCATTCATTAATTCATTCATTCATAATTGTACATAAAATTAATCTTTTCGAAATTAAAGAATAATATTGAACTTAGAGAGTGATGTATATCAATAATTGTCTCCCAGTAAACAACTTGGAATAAACTAGTAAAAATTATGTGATTAAATAAAATTGACATGATAATGGTTTCTATTTGTGACATATACTACAACAACGATGATTTTTTATATGAACCGTGGTCGATCACTTCATATTTTTTTGGCATCGTTGCCGGGGAGGCAACTCTCTATATGCCAAAATTATTCTTTAGTCCTTAATTTGTAAATAATTTTTGCTTTTGTATATAAATTCATTCATATTCATTGTTCGTATATAGGCATTCTTTTATTCAAATTCTTTGTTGTATATACATTCTTTGATTCTTTTACTAATCAATTGTTTTTTTGCAGCACTTGAAGAGTAGGAGGAGTAGCGTCGTCTTCCAGGCGGAGTTCTTCTTCCTGCCGGAGTCATTGCGATTCTGACACTACGTCCAGGTGGAGTTTTTTCCTTTGGAGCTGCATTAGACTAGTTTAGTATAGTATAGTTTAAATTTAGGTATATTACTTAGGATATATTTGTTAAGCATAAGTTGTGAGATCCTATTCTCACACATCATTTTGTAATAATTTGGACTCTCTGGACTCTCTTATTCTCTCCCTACTCATCTCTCATCAATGCGATTTTTCCGTTTGCGGGTTTTCCGTATCGATTTCTTTTCTTTTGTTTTTGTTTGTCGCATTCTTAAAAAATCCAAAAAATTTATAAAATAAAAAATTCAAAAAAATCACATCCTTATCTAGCTGCAGCATGTATTGGGCATCCATTCTTAGGTTGCATCATTATCTGCTAGATTTCAATTCCAAGTCAATTGCATATCATAGAATTGCTGGAGTCAGGTACACACTTTCTTATCCTTCCTTAACTCCTGTAATCCTTGCATTTGACTTAAAATTAACAAGATCATCTCTTGTTTGAAAAGATTAAAAAAGCGAGACAAGTAACAAAGATACACTTCTAATTACTTGAATCAAAGCAAAAGGAGACAAAACTTGCTTGAAACCCTTACTGAGATTTTTTATTGCCATTATGTTGATTGCTATCGTGCACACAACACAATCACTTAAGATTCACATACATGGGTTTCTATCTCATCTCCTTTAGCACCCACAAGATCTGGATTCGCACGCTAGTCTTATCCATCCTCCCAATGGACAATAGAGGTCTACACTCCGCTAGGTTGATCTCTAGGACACATACAATTGTTTGAAACATTTATTTGCGTACTATTATCTTTGCGTAGCAGCCTCTAAGGAAAATTCGATTTATCTCGCTTGCTTGTTTGATTGGTCTTTAGATTGATTGAGATTGATTGGGATTTCTGACTTCTGAGATTGAGATTGAGATTTACCTTTCCATTGAGTTGTGACTGTTTTTAAAACTTATCTTCAAAAACCAACTCAATGAAAGGTAGGAGATCCCAAAACCTTGAGCTAGTACTCCCCTTGGGTGCTGATGCCCAAGTTACTACATCCACTTCTATGCCTTCCACATCCAATCCTTTACCTCTTCAGCCTCAAACTCCAATCCACTATTCCACACATCATGAGGATGATCTTGATTCTGCACAATTTAAGGATTTTGAAGAACTTTATCCACATCTTGTTGTACATCCTCCACCACCAAACCATAGGTTCCAACCTCTATCATATCTTAGTTTCCCTAATCCACCACCGGAGAGAGGACCTATGCCTTATCTTCAACACCTGTTCGAAACACAACTTTAAATGAACACCCTTACCCAATAGGTGAAACAGCTTACACAAGTTGTTAATCTTCTAGCAAACCCCCAACCTCAACCACAACCTCAACCTAGAAACTCTCAGGCACCACTGATGGGAACACCATCATGAGCCCTAACTAGCTCATTTTGACCCAGAAAAGAAGACAAAAGCTCCTACATAACCAACTGGAAGTCCTAATTCCATGAATAACCAATCTGAGATAAAAATAAGAAACAAGGGGTAAAACTGTAATTTTACCATTGCAGAACAACAACGGGTTTTCTCATGGGCTAAACACAAGTCAAATGGTCTTAACAAGATAAAAGTGGGCTGGTTCAAACAGAAAAGGGTTCATATGAATTCTAGGAATTAAATGACTTCTTGTAACTCTAAAACATACCCACTTGATTTAACAAGGTTCTGGTCAGGATAAAATTCACCTAAATCCTCTAAAAATCGTGGAAAAATATTCTCTAGGGTTTAGAACCCTCAATTTGGCCCTTAAAACCTATTTTGACCTAAATTGGGGTCTCAGACAAATATTTGCCCTAAATTAGATTTTTACGTAAATTACCCAGTCAAACGTAATCAAACCTAAAATCCAACTTCACTATTGCATTTCTTAGGTCCAAATTAAGTTTTTACCAAAATTTGGACCCAAGGGGAATTCATCTTGACCTACTTTGCAAACAAGTCCAACCTAATTACATTTCTACCCCTATCTTTTGAAAACCTCTGCAGAAGCCCCCCTAGCTTTATCTTCATTCTTTGCAATTAGGTCCCTTCTCCATTATAGCTGAGGGAATCCTACTCCGGCGAGATTTCGAGGGCAAGATCTCTCTAATTTCTCAAAGAATCTCCTTCAAAATTGAAAGGGAGATTCTTTGATAAATCTCCTCCAGTATGAACACAATTTGAGGCTCTATTTGGTACTCAATCTCTCATGCGAATGCATGAGAGATTTGGGTCTCCAAGTTTCCATCTCTAGCGAGCTTGCTGTGCTTGGAAGCTTGGCTTCGAAGCACAAATCCTTCCTCCAAGGCCTATATAAGTAGACCCAAGTCACCCTGCAACTCCCACGCTTGAAATTGGCCAGAGAATCCCTCTAATTCGTCTCCTCCTCCTCCGGCCAGTGGCTCAACAAGATCCGGCGACCTCCCTCTCTTTCCCTCATCACCCAGCCACAATACCAGGGGCAGGGTTCTCTTCTCCTGTTCGTCCGCGTCGCGTCGCACCCACTGACGCCTTTACAACCCCTTCATCGTCGCCATCCTCCCCCCACGAGCTCTTCATCTCCGGCGACGGCAATACGAGTCGGCCACCACCTCTGCCTCCTTCATCTCTCTACATCCAGCTAAGTCCTCTCTCCTTTCTAACCCCTTTTCTCGCTTTATTTCTTGAAAACACCCCTCGACGTACTCAATCACCATCACCCCTTCCAACTCCGGCCAAATCTCTGACGAGGCGCCCCCACTACTCCACACCTCCATCCGCCTCGCCAACCACTCCATAAGCTCCGCAACACTCCATTGATCATAAACCCTCACTTCACTCACCGCGCCACTCCCCCAAAACACCCCCTGAACACACCCACTCTCACGCACACAGGGTACCCTAGGAACACACATCCGGCAGCCCCACGCCACGCCAACCCCCGCAACACATTCACCATGTCTCGGCGAAGCCTCCGAAGCTTTCTGACAAGGCCACAAGGCCATTTTCCTGTTAACAAGTTTGGAGGTTCGCCGCCATTGCGCAAGCAAGCAGCTTGCTTGCGAGCTCCCTCCAAGTCTCCCCGCTCCAAGTGCATAGCCCCAGGTTGAGCGGACTTCTCTCGCACATAGCTCCAGGCAAGCAATTGGCTTCGAAGGACAAAGTAGCCGATGCAATCAAGCGAAGACTCCTGCTACGGACGCATGCGAAGGGAGGTGGGAAGATGGTCCCACCTCAGAAGCTGTTGGCGCGCCGCAGCTAAATAAATTGAAAAAGTGTACAGGCCTTATCGCCTCCTGACCACGGGGTGAGGTCCCACTCACCTTCACCCGCTTCGTCCGTGACCAGACCTCCGCGGACCTGGCGTGACCCGTATACCCGACCCTGCACTCCTCGCCTACCACCGCACGCCAGTAGGCCTGGTCTTGGGCACGTACCTGACCCGATTACCCGAGACTGTGGCTCTAGGAGAGAGAGCCTAAGAGAGAAAGAGGAAAGGAGAGCACGCACGGGTAAGGGTAGGTTTTGCTCTCGTAGGAAAGGAGAAGAAGAAGAACCCAAGGAAGAAGAAGGGGGAGGCCAGAGAAAGCTAAAAAAGGAGAAGGCAAGGTTGAAGAGGAAGAAGCTGAAGTTAGAGAGGCTGAAGGGTTGAAGAAGAAAGAGAAGGAGAAGAAACTGAAGGCAGAAGAAAGAGGAGCCACCAAAGAAAGAAAGAGAAGGAAGGAGAAGCTAAAGGAAGAAGAAAAGAAGCAGAGAAAGACGAAGGCACGAAATCAGAAGAAGAGAAAGAGAGAAGAAAGAAAGGAAGCTTCAGATCAAAGAAGAGAAAAAGAGAAGAAATAAAGCACTGTAGCACCCATAGTTTAAGATGTCTAATTCACAAAATCAGACGTTCAATTTTTGTGCTTGTCTTTATACATTAATTTCTTTATTCTTCTGTGTTTACATTTATCTTTTTGCACTATAACTCTGATTTTCATTGCATATTATATTCAATCTCTCAAAGTTGTGCTCTTGATTTCTAAACCCTAATTTGCTCCCTGTGTTCGACCTCGGACTTAAAACTTCGAGTAATAAAATCTATTTGTTTTCGAGCGATTTCAACTTATACTATGACGCATCAATTTTAAAACCAGATTTCGCCCGATAAACAACCACCTCAACCTCGTAGATGTCAACTATGGGATTACTAAAATCCCGCAGTTGCCCAACCTATGCCTGTGGTACGCTATCCCCATGGGGGTCATGTTGCTAAACTGAAGCCGAACATCATTGCACTTATTCCTCAGTTCCATAGACTTGCTTCTGAGGACCCTTTTCAGCATTTAGAGGAGCTGAAAAACCTTGCTCAAACTCTGGATCCTCAAGGCCATGATCAGCACACGCTTTTGATGAAAATGTTCTCCCTTTCATTAAAAGACAAAGCCGTTGTCTGGTTTAGAACCTTAGCACAAACAACACCTATAGACACTTGGGCTTCTTTGGAACATGAGTTCCTAAAGAAGTACTTTCCTATAGGCCACACTAACACTCTAAGGCATGCTGTCGCCATGTTTACACAGAATACAGGATAACAAATGCACGAGGCTTGGGAGAGATTCCACTAGCTTCTTAGAAAATATCCCCACTATGGTGTCCCACATTGGCAACAAGTCCAGATCTTCTATCATGGGCTCTATGATGACATAAGGAATTTTGTAGATGTCGCTTGTGGAGGCAACTTCTTGTGTTGAGACGAGGACTCGACCTTTGAGCTCTTCAAAGGCATGGCCGAAAATTCTATTAACAATGCTTCGATGAGCGCGTTTAATAGAAAGTCCTCACATTCCCACTCACATTCGGGGGTACACAAAACCCAATCCAGCAAAGACTTAGAGATAGTGGCTAGTCAACTGGATAAGGTAGGCTTAATCGAGAAGAAAGTAGATGAAGTACGGAAATTTCTCTCTAAACCTTCATCATCTTCTTCTCAGTCACCTGCACCACATACTTCTTAGTTTCACACAGGGAGGGAAACTGTGAATAACCTTTCTGTGACACAACCTACACTATCGGACTATTCATTTCCATATCCTTCACCAGGTGGAGGAACCTTTATTCCTCCTTACACTGACTACCCTGCACATTCTAGAGCTTCGGAGGAGCTCCCTGCCATTCACAATGATCCATTTGCACAAACCTATAACCCTGGATGGCGTAATCATCCAAATTTCTCGTAGTCGGGAAATTCACAAAGACCTCCATATCAACAACCTTCTGCACCACCACAGCACAACCCAATCCGAGCACCACCTCCACATACGCAAGGGTATCCACTGCGTGCCTACCAGCAACCCCAACCCAGGCCTACCCAATACTCCCAACCTGGACCTACACGAGATGACCAGTTGGGGTCAATCATGAAAGCACTTGCTGATATGAAACAACAAAACATTGCTATGCAGCAAAGACAGGACGCAGCACTAGCTGAGAGCCCAGCTATCGCACTTGACGAAATCCCGTCAACCACATTCACTCCCATCTCAAGCACAACCCAATCCTAGGAACATATCTACCCAGAGGTATGTTTAACCTAAGCCCTCAATGCAAGGTCAAGCACATGCCATTTCACAACCCTTGCACGAAATTAAATTCTACACTGACCCAAATTCTTCCTATCCACAACCTCAACCACCTCTGTTACCAAACTCTGAGTTACCATCTACATCTAGAGCTGAACTTAATGCCATAGTCACTAGGAGTGGTAGAAGCACTGTAGATCCACTATTTCCTGCTTCTACATCTTTTCCTGGACCTTCTACTTCCACTCCTCCATCTGATTCACTTCTTCCTGCTTCTTCTCTAACTAGGAATGACCCTCCTATCACCACTTCTGTACCATTTCCAGAGGCTTTAAAGAAGAAGGGGAAAGGAAAGAAGAAGACATGTGTGGCACATGAGGAGGATTTGCTTAAGCTCTTTGAGCAAGTCCACATAAACATCCCCTTGTTGGATGTAATTCGCCACATACCTCTTTACGCTAAGTTTTTAAAAGACTTATGTACACCTAAGCGTAAAGCAAGGATTCAGAAAGGGAGTAGTCCAATCATCCTCTCGGAATAAGCTAGTTCCATCATTTCCAGTACCCACCCTACTAAGATGAAAGACCCAAGCACCCCTCTCATCTCCTACATGATAGGTAACACCACATTTAATAGAGCACTACTTGACCTAGGTGCTTCCATCAATCTTATCCCAACTTCCCTACTGACACATTTCGAGGTTGGCAATCTAAAGCCAACCGAGGTGTCCTTGCAATTAGCTGACATATCAGTTAAGACACCTCAGGGAGTGTTGGAAGATGTTATAGTGTGGGTCAAGGATTTTTACTTTTCTGTAAACTTTATAGTCCATGACATGGAAGTACCTGAGGATATCCAGAACACACCTATCATACTAGGAAGACTTTTCTTTGCTACGACCAAGGCAAACATCAATTGTGAGGAGGGCCCAATAGAGTTGAAATTTGGAGATTAGAAGATGAAGATTGATATTTTTCAGGCCCAAAGAGGACCATCCTGTAGTTTAATTGAGGAAATCTATTCCTTGAATTCTTTGGATAGGTTGGTTGCGGATACTTTGATTGATTCACTGAATGTAGAACCTCAACGCCCTTTGGACTCTGACTTGACTCTCACTGAGACACTAGTTGTAGAAATTGAGGACTTACCTTCTATTCCTTTAGTGTCTCTAGGATCTTCTAAGATCTCCACACTTGATCCTGTACCTGTTGAACTCAAACCTCTTCCTGATTCTTTGAAGTATGTTTTCTTAGGACGTGATCAGACTTATCATGTGATTGTCAACTCTTTCTTATCATCTGATCAAGAATCACGACTCTTATCTATCCTAAGAGCACATAGACAGAATATAGGATGGAGCCTCTTTGACTTGACTGGATTTAGTCCTTCTTATTGCACACATAGGATTTTTACTGAAGAAGGATCTAGACCTACTAGATAGCCACAACGAGATTGAATCCAACACTTCAGGAGGTGGTTAAAAATGAGATGATTAAGTGGTTAGATAATGGAATCATTTTCCCTATTTCAGACAGTCAATGGGTAAGTCCGGTTCAAGTTGTGCCTAAGAAGGCCGGACTTATCGTCATAACCACTGAATCTGAAGAAGTCATCCCCACACGGATTGCTAGTTCATGGCAAGTATGTATTGACTACCGCAAACTCAACCAAGCTACAAAGAAAGATCATTTCCCATTGTCCTTCATTGATCAGATACTGGAAAGATTGGCTAGGAATAGATTTTTCTTCTTTTTGGATGGCTATTCAGGTTATGATCAGGTGGCAATTCACCCCGATGACCAGGAGAAAATGACCTTCACCGGCCCCTACGGAACCTTTGCATTCCATAGGATGCCATTTGGATAATGCAATGCACCTGCTACATTTTAGCGGTGTATGTTTGCAATCTTCTCTGATTTCATAGGTGATTGCTTAGAAGTCCTCATGGATGACTTCTCAGTCTTCGAGAGCACATTTGATGCATGCTTAGACCACCAAACTAAGGTCCTGCAAAGATGCATAAAAGTGAATCTGGTACTTTCCTGGGAGAAATCACATCTCATGGAACCAGAAGGACTAGTTTTAGGTCACTTTATCTCCGAGGGAGGAATAGAGGCTGACCGTGTGAAGGTAAAATTGATTTTAGAACTACCAATACCTTCATCAGTTAAACAGATTAGATCTTTTCTCGAGCATGTTGATTTTTTTCGCCACTTTATAGCGGACTTCTCGAAGATAGCTCGACCTCTCACAAGTCTCCTCTCTAAGGATGTAGACTTCCAGATCTCTGACGATTGTGTTCGTGCCTATACAACACTTCAAGATCTAGTTACCAAGGCACCAATACTGCAACCCCTGAATTGGTCACACCCTTTTGAGATCATGTGTGATGCACATGAATATAGTAGGGGCTATCTTTGGTTAAAAACTTGACGGGAAACCTACAATCATCTATTACACTAGCATGACCTTAGATGTAGCTCAGAGGAATTACACTGTCACATAAAAGGAATTGCTAGCTGTAGTATTTGCAATGGAAAAATTCAGACCCCATCTTTTAGGTTCCCACATCATAGTCTATACTGACCACACTGCAGTTCGACATCTTCTCGCCAAGAAGGACGTGAAATCTCGTCTGATTAGATGGATCCTGTTGTTGCAGGAATTTGATTTAGAGATTCGTGACAAGGCTAGGAAGCAGAATGTGGTAGCTAACCACTTATCCCGCCTTCCTTTTGAAGTGATATCTCCTTCACTTCCCATTTCTGACCACTTCCCTGACAAGCAATTGCTGGTTATCCATTCTAATCTTCCCTCATATGCTAACATTATCAACTACCTGGCTTCTGGAATCGTTCCCTCTGATTGGGTTTAATGAGAACCTCATCATGAGCCATAACTAGCTCATTTTGACCTAATACAGAGAATAAAAGCTCCTACATAACCTTAGAAAGGCTTGGCTCAGAGAGATTCTGAGTTTGCAAAGAAAACATAAACTGAGGGGTAAAAATGCAATTTCACCAATCCAATCGGAAAATAGGGTAACTCAGGGTCCAAACATAAGTCAAAATAACCTAATAAGAAGAAAAGTGGGATGAGATGACTCAATAAGGGCTACAGCAACTCCAAAGAATTAAATGACAGCCTGTAACCCTAAAAACAAACCCACTTCAATTCACGTGGTTCGAGGTAAGGTAAAAATCAACTAAACCCTCTAAAATTCATATAAAAATAATCTCTAGGGTTTAGGACTTTCAATTTGGCCTTAAGAATCCATTTTGACCTACATTGAGAACCATGCCCAATTAACAACTTAATTTGGGTTTTTGCGTAAATTGCTCGGTCAAACAAGGTTTAAGCTAGAAATAAAATTCACCATCAGAATCCTTAGGTCCTAATTTGTCATGCATAAAAACTTGGACCTAAGAAGAAACCTTCTTGACCAACTTTACACTTTGGTCTTCATATAATTACCTTTTGGCCCTCAACTTTTGAACCCTCGCATTTTGGCCCCTAACTCTCCTTCGTTCTTTGCGTTTAGGTCCCTCCTGCAAAACCTGCGCAGCACCATGCTCCGGCGACCTTGCGCGGAGCATGGCGCCGCGCAGGGTGAGGGAGGGGCCCTGGCAAGTCAATGGGGGGTACCCTGCGTCGTCAGCCACCACAGGGACACCCCCCTGGGTACTGCGACCGCCCATACCGCCCGTGCGAACGCACGGACGGTATGGGTCTCCTTCCTCCGACGTCCTCCGGCGAGGGAGACACGTCGTCTCCCTCCGCCCTCCTCTCTGATTCCGCCCCTATAAATACCCCCATCGCTCCGCCGTTCTGGGCAGCTCGGATCTGACGGAGACACCCCCTTAAATTCCTCCCTTCCCACTCTGACAGACGCCCCCTTGCTCCGGCGACCATCTCCTCCTCCTCCTCGTCGCCCTGCCGCACTACCAGCAGCAGGGTTACCTTCCCTCGATCCTTCCGCGTCACGCCGCACCCAGCTGGCGCCTCTCCGGTCCCTTCCTCGCCGCCGCCCCTTCCTCTGGGCAATTTCTTCTCCGGCGACAGTCGATACGACTGTCACCTACGCCAACCCCTCCTCGTCCAGCTTAGCAGGTAGAACTTCTCCTCTTCCTCCCCTCTTTCTTTTCCATACTGAAACCCTTACTGTCGACCCCGATTTCCCACCGATCACCCTCACCTTCTCCACCTCCGGCCAAACTCCGGCGAATCGCTCCCATCGCTCCAACACCCCACACGGCTCGCCGACCTGTGCATAACCTCCACCTCGTCACCCTGATCCTCTTCCCACCAAACGCCCTCTGCAGATCCACCAAACACACCCACTTCTCCGCCAGCAGTTTGACCTAGGGCGATCCGTTGGCTCCACCACCCCCACTGCAAACCATCCGACCACCTTCGCCATGCCACGGCGAAGGTCCCCCGCCTATCTGATTAGGCCGAGAGGCCGTTCTTCTGTGACCAGGTGACTCGCCCGCCGTCGCCATTACTGAGCAGGCAGAGCTCCTTCGCCTGCAAGTGCAAGCACACCTTCGCCCAGGTTCGACTCCCAGGTTGCGCGGGGCGTCTCCGCGAAACGTCCCAGGCTCGCAGTTGGGGCGAAGGCCGCGCGTGAAGCCACGATCGCCCACTGCTCCCTCCGCGACGGGCACTTAATTTGGGTGGGACATTTAGTCCCACCTCGGAACTTCTCAGAGGTGCGCGGACGCATAAAGGCAAAAAGTGCCTTATGCTGTCTGCCTCCTGACCACGGGGTGAGGTCCCTCTCACCCAACCCAGCCTCGTCCGTGACCACGCTCCGCGGACCTGGCCCGACCCGATTAAACCGACCTGCACTCCTCGCCCACCACCGCACGCCGATGGGCCTGGACCCGGGCGCGACTCGTACCCGATTACCCGGTTGCTCTGGGAGAGCTGTCCTAAGAGCCAACTTTGAGAGAAAGAGACGCGCGGGGGAGAGGGGTAGAGTAGGTTTTGCCCTGACTCTGAACTCTTGAGCGTGCAGGCACAGGTGAAGAAGAAGGAAGCTCAGGGAGACACTGTAGCAACAAGAGGTTTAAGTCGTCTGATTTTCAAATCAGACGACGTCCTGAAGACAGGTGAAGGCAAAGAAGAAGGAAGGCGAGGCAGAGGAAAGAGAGGAACACAGAGCAGCCAAGTAAAGACTCTGCAGACATCAGAAGACAAAGAAGAAGAAGAAAAGAAGAGAGAAGGAGCAGCCAAGTGAAGAAACAGAAAGTAGAAGAAGAAGAGCACGGGAGGCAGATCTGAAGCAAGAAAAGAAGAAACAAAGAGAATAAAAAGAAGAAAACGATAAGATCGTCCAACCAAGAAATAGAGGAAGCAAGAAAAGAAGAAGAAGAAGAACACGAAGAACAAAAACCAAAGACAGAGAAAGAAAGAAGAGAAAAAGCCAAACTTTCATCTCTCTCTCTCTTTATTTTTGTAATAAAACATGTATATCTCTAGAATATGACTTGCTCCCTGAGTTCGACCTCGGGAGAACTGTATTTTCCGAGTAACAAATATTAGCAAATGATGGCAATAACTATCTGTACTACAACGACTTAAGAAAAGCTAGTTGCTGCCACCGTTTCGCCAGGGTCCGACATCAAAAAGACAGACTTAGATCCGAGGCCAAGCACTATTACTGGGAAGAACCATGGCTTTTCAAGCACTGCAAAGACCAGATCCTTAGGAAGTGTGTCCCTGATAAGGCAATTGATACCATTCTATCGTTCTGTCATGACCAAGCTTGTGGCGGTCATTTCTCTAGCAAAAAGACTACTGCAAAAATCTTGCAGAGCAATTTTTATTGGCTCACGATTTTCAAAGATGCACACGAATATCGTAGGGCATGTCCACGCTGTTAGTCTCTTAGCGGTATTGGCCGCCGAGGCATGATGCCCTTGAATCTGATCTTAGTGTGCGAAATCTTTGATATTTGGGGCATTGACTTCATGGGACCTTTTCCAAATTCTTATGGCTTCGAGTATATCTTATTGGCAGTTGAGTATGTTTCTAAAGGGATTGAAGCCATCCCCTCGAGGACTAATGATCATAGAGTTGTGACACAATCTGTCCAAGACTTTATCTTGTCTAGATTCGGGGTACCAAAAGCCATCATTACTGATGGAGGGTCTCACTTTAGGAACACACACTTTCAGTCCCTACTTCAA
The DNA here is from genome assembly GCA_037157565.1 of Thalassia testudinum. Taxonomy (NCBI): domain Eukaryota; kingdom Viridiplantae; phylum Streptophyta; class Magnoliopsida; order Alismatales; family Hydrocharitaceae; genus Thalassia; species Thalassia testudinum. The sequence continues at coordinate 5,095,261 of JAZHRO010000040.1, read as the reverse complement.
AAGTATGGGGTGTCACATAGGATTCTACACCATATCACCCTCAAACCAATGGATTAGCTGAATTGTCCAACCGGGAGATCAAGAAGATTTTACAGACTACCATCCGACCTGATAGAAAGGATTGGTGTATCATCCTGCCAATTTTGGCGAGATTCTGCCGCATTGATTGAGCACAATCCACGGCTGAAGTCACAGTCATGAGTTGTTCTTCCCACTGGAGTTGAAGAAGACGATGCTGACATCAACCAAGGGCTAAAACGCATGGATTTTCGACCTGGAAGCAATAAATTTAAAAATTGAGGGTCAATATGCAAAATACGTGAAGATAAGGTCTAATTGGTATGAAATTTTTAGGGTAACATAATTTTAACCCAAGGAATCTATTGGTGACTTCAATTTTGGATTTTGATGAAGTTTGATTAGATAATTTGCAATTTAACCCAAAATATGTCAATTACCTGCCTTGGTCTCTGCTTTAGGTTAATTTGGGCTCATTTTGCAAAATTGAATGTTCTAAACCTTATAGGATTTTTTTGCATGAATTTTATAAGATTTAGATTACTTTTATTTCTATCAGAACCATTTAAATTAAAGTGAGGTTGAAATTATGATTTTATTAATTATAATTTGGCTTTTATTTCATAAAATCCTTGAATCAATCCGTGTGAACTCACTTATTGGAAATTTGAGATAATTTAACCTTCAATTAAGTATAGGCTTATCCCTTAGTTAATATGCACTTGTATTGGCTTTTAAAACAACAGAATTAACTAATTTTGATGTTAGTCCTCTTAATTCTTAATATTATTAAGTTATACCATTTTGTTGGTTAATAAAGTGAATTTAACATTAGAACTTAGTCAAATTAGACTAGATACGAAAGATGATGGTGTTACCATCAATGACAAATCTGAGTGACTCGATGAGTATAAGCCACTTTCTCAACCAAGAAATGGCTTATATTGGTCTTGCACTTCAGTAAGTCACACAAAATCACTTCATGCCCCAAGGTGCTGATTAACGGAATTTTAACTGTAACAAGTTGGGCTTAACTTGTAAAATGCATTGAATAATATAAAGATTAATGAAAGGATTAATTTATATGATCGTACAGTTTTTCTTGCTCTCTTTGTTACTGTTCTTGTACCTAGTTGTTGATTCAACTCTACTTAGTTTTTACTTATATATTTTTTAGATTCCATACTTAGGTGTACTTAGTAGCTAGCAAGGTGATTACAGATGAAGCATCTCTTGGGTCTATGTGCTTTTGTTCTATGGTAGCCATTCTGGTTAGTATTTTGCTATTTCATTTAATTATTGCTTTAATCATTCATGTACAAGCTTTCCTCGAAAAATGATTGTAATGACAATTTTTGTGAAGGAATGAAATCATCATTTTATCTATCATTATTATGATCATGAGTTGCCTGATTTAATTTCTCATTATATTGCAACAAGATGTCAGTTCTTGAAAATATAAATGACCTTGTGATTGACGCATTTTCTATTAATAGTCATCACAAAGTTAGAATGGTGCATACTAATACACATACGTTTATCATTTACTTGACACACGCACACGTAATTAGGGTTAACAATGTGACTGGTGAGACTTACAGTCGTAGGCTTAAAATCGGCGTATGATTTTAAGCTAGTGAAAAGATCAAAAATCAATTTCGCTTTTCTAAATGCCTCCCTGAGATCGATCGGGACTCACATCTTGTTAACTTAACTTTTGTTGAGTCATATTTCACAACTATACTATGACGCTTTTCCTATCAAATCCACGATCTACGCATCCCAACACTGCTCCTCTCAATTTGTAACTCTCCTCTGCTTTTCGCAACAACTCTTTTAACTTGCGAATTTTGTCCTCTGCCTCCTTCATGAAGTGGATCAAATTAAGCAGTTGATGTTTCAACTTCTTCGAATCCTGAAGAGACTTAGCTCTCCCTATTACCCCACATTCCTAGTTGTCCATTAAATCCAATTGAGGCACAAGCGTAAGCAAAGCACATTTTTTACAAGTTTATTAGATAGGGATTTCATCTTACCGAATATTCGTTGCAACATACATACATCAACCTATCAATGGGCTCCTCGCTTAGATCAAAAATATATGTCATCTTTATCCTCTGCCTGCACTTACAATAAGACATCCTCCATTGTCAATGCCATTGACCCAATGCAAAAGTAACCAAGTGTAGTAATATTTAGCTCATAATTCTCGCACGCAATGAGACATCCAAACCTCATAATGGCAGGCCAAATACACACCAATCCAAACATTAAATACATCTCATCATTGCTGATATTCGATACAAGGCACTGCGGTAATCCACTTCCAATAAGAAAAACTTGAAAAAGTGAAAAGAAAGAAAAGCTGAAGCAAACATTAAACTAAGGCCAACTACGACGAAATGTGCATGTTAAGTTAGGCATCATTAAATATATAGGAAAAAAATGAAAACATATAATTTGACAAAAGAAATGCTACAACCCGAAGCAAATGAAAGTAAGAAAGTTAATGTAAAAATGTAAGCCTTAGATCCATGCATTTAACATCATTGTACGATGAGTACACATGTTACGTACGTTACGATATTATATATTCATACACACGTCAACTAGGTGGGGTTGAGCCATTGGGAAGGGTAAGTTCTGCAGCATCGAAGACTAGCAGCTGCAGTAGTACGCAATGGCACATCCTAACCTCCAAGTGAAGGACAAATACACAAACATCGTAACGTAGTCACGTGAACTCATGCCCTCAGTCTACAATCGTGTAACATCATCACCTATAATAGTAATGCACTTGTGCACGTTGGTAGATCAGGAAGAACCCTACACCCCATGCCGAATTTAAACATATCAAAAACCTGAACAAAAACACCAATATTACACATTCATTGACATACAACATATTGTATGATAAAAATACTCAACTTCATAGAGAACAAAGCGAGCAATGACAACATAGAAGAGTAGAGATAATGTAATTAAAAAAAAGCCAACTATGATCTGTCCGTTTTAGTTTGATAGCAATGTCACTTAAACATTAATTTGCAAACAAAACGTCAAGGGATATGTGTCACCACCATTTGTTGCTTCACTACCTTCTAGCATATTAACTACAATCATGTAAGAAACTTAACTACCACCTTCTCCTCAATCTACGATCACAATAATCGTTCCAGATTTGCATGGCTATTGAATCCCTCAAGCATTCCCCTCAATTTACATCCTCTCGATTGAATGAAGCTCTTGGGCATTGATCTCCCATATCAGGTTCATTTATCCCATCTGCAATTGCTTGAGCATGGGGGAACCATTGATCATTACCGTAGAGGCGAACGAAGTTATGAATTATACAAATCATACGAACATCTTGTTGGACACTTATCGGATATTCCTGCATTCTTTTAAGGCACTCAAATCTCTTCTTCCACACACCAAAGGTCCTCTCAACAACTCCTTGCAACTGAGCATGCCTATGATTAAATAACTCTTTGTAGCTTTCAGCCAGGCCACCTCTCTCTTGCCATTCTGGAATATGGTATGTGGTCCGTCAGTAGGGAGTTAAGTACTCATCAATATTAGCATATCCACAATTAACAAGAAATCTACAACCTTTTGGGACATGGAATATCCATCTATCCAAAGCCCATAAAAGAATTGCCATATCACTTGCGGAACCCTCATATCCGACAACGACAAATGTGAATAACATTTCGAAGTTGACAACACCCATGACATTTTGTGACAATTTCATGTGCCTATTACGGTATCTTGACTCCTCACGCCTCGGTACACAAGCCCGAATGTGGCAACCATCGATAGCACCTATTACTCCTTACATTTGCAGGAGTTGTCATCGTAAGAGAAGAATATGACAAAACAGTTAAGGACATGTGTCAATAAATATGTACTTTAACCACTTACTTAAAAGTAAGGGTAGTATTTGGGATTCACCGTTATTTCCGATGGTCGAACTAACACCGACTCCAAGCTTAAAGTTTCATCCAAAACAAATCTGAAGTTTCAACTTATTATTTCACCGGAATGTTGGAACCACTCTTGTAGATCACGATTAGAGGTTGGATGACTAATTGCATAGAGGAAGATGCAGACTTGCTTGATTACGGTCATGTGAGTTGAATCTTGCAAGCCACCATGGGACTCTAACAACTCGACAAATGACTTTACTGCATCAGGGTGCATACAGAACGAGTGATATGATCATTCCTCATGACCCTGCATCATTTCAGAAATCCATAGGTGACCTCCCATCAACGCCGTATGCATTGCTCTTGGAGGACGACGAGTTCCATTATCGTCATCGCCGTCCAGCAGACCTACCGCAAAGTTCAAGTTCAACGCAGTAATAGAAAATCGTGCACGATATTGCCTGTAATGACGATGCGGATCTATTCTGTACACGTACATAGACAAGGGACATGTGTACATGCGATAAGCAAACATTTAATTTACTACGTGAGATAAAGATAATACAATTGCAGTTACATCATCACACGATATTAAGTTGTTTCTGTTAATACATGGACATTGCAAACAACACATCACTAGAACATTGTAACATGATGAATAGCCGAAACATGGAATGTCAAATACGACAACGGTAGCATCATAGGGGCGGCATAAAGGGATGTGACCTACTATTTCCTTGCTGCAAGTTACTCCTCCAACCATGAATCCAACATGTATGGAGGCATCATCAACATCTCCAAAAATGCATATCTCTTGGAAGGATCCTCAAATACCATGACCAACCTGGCAAACTTGACAGGATCCATATTAGGCCTTGTTTTGTGCATAGCTCATATGGCATCACCAATACGGGCTAAAGGATCGATAGGAAGAGGCTCCAGGCTCTGCCTCACCAACTCACTTGTCGTCCCCACCATTAGTCGATCCAATGAAGCATTATCACCCGTTGTAACAGAACTCTTGCCTTTCTTCAAGCTTGATGAAGTTCGGCAGTTCCTTTCAACTTGTTAAGAATATGTAAGACACGGAATGTCATCATTACTATCATCATCCACCATCTCAACAACTTCCTTCCTCTTCATATGGCCTAATATATCCAACTATGCATTCCAAGGACGATGCTTAGATGGATAAATTGCACTGTGTACTATTCGAGTGCCACCATCATCTTCTCAAGTACTACCAACTGCACGATCACCAATTGCGATGACATCATCATGGTTGATATGCATCTCTTCGTAAAAAAGAAACAAATTGGTGCTAAACTTACTATATTTGTCCTCCAACTAAAAGAAGAAATTTGCAAGACGTTAGTAAGATTGCTTCAAGTAGGCATTCGATTGCAAAATATAATTTTATCATCGATTGACTCTCATTGTCCTAACTACATCCACTCTTGCCCAACAACTGTCAGAATGTACTATACTGTATCTTTAAGGCCTTCCACTTATTCTGAATTTGGTCCTCACTGAGGGTTACGTCAAATAATGTATTAAATTGCTGTGTGATTCAGTCCCAACTGGGCGTGTTAAACGTACCTCCTATGTACTGCTTTTTCTCCTTAGTATCTTTCATAATGCCAAGAAGCCCCCTAGGGTTCTCCATTGTCCATGTTATTCATCTTCATCCTTCATCACGACATCCTCGCATGCTTTTCCCATCCAATACATCATCCACATCGATGTATTCTCGACCTTCATAAAGATCATAACTACCTCCCCCTTGACGAGTATCTTGCCAATTGGACTCTTCTCGAACTAATTGAGACTCTAGTAATTCATTACTACCCCATTCATCCTCGAATATGTCATCATTTAACTTCATATTGCTGTGTGATTACCAAGAAAAGTTCGGTGAGAGGTTGTACAATTACTGAAAAAACATCATAAATTCCAAAAGTACATCAACACCATACATAACTTTCTCGACCAAAAACTCCATTATCGAACATGTTATCCCATGCATGCCTCTCGTAAATCATATTCATGCTTTATCATCACAAACTTCCACAACATGAACTCTATCGCTATATATTTAAAGGCACCAAATTCCTACTAACGTTGTCGGTATAGGTGTCCCTCACAAATTGTACGTAATTTTCTCCTAAAGAAGATACTTGTCTCCCTTTCTAATTTGTGAACAAAATCAAAAAACCACCTATCATACATCGAACCCATAGGATGATAACTCATCTTCATTTCATAGGGATACTTGATGAAGTTATCACATCATCCCTCATTGTGTTAGGTTCATATTAGCTTCCCCCATCAAACAACTTTTGACAGAATCGTGTGCTTCCCATCAACGATCATAATGAAATTTGAACCTCTCGAAGAAATTAAGGTGGCTCGAATTACAAGAAAAAGCTCTTCAAAAAATTTTGTATAGCAAGACATTTGACATATGTCTGAAAAACACAAAGCCCTAACGTTAACATCAATTGCCGCATTGTAACGTACCTCAATCACCTAATTCATTTCTATATATAAATACAATTATCACTAAAGGGTACCTAAATTGGCAAATCGAGTCATAATAAATATGACCGAAATGTTAACAAGGTAATTGAGTTTTCGGTATGTACGTACGTAATTACATCGTGCATGAAAGGTTTATTTACTTTCGTCGAATTCTCCATACTAATAAAACATATAAATAAAGAAATGAGGAAATAATCCAATTTGAACCAACATAGGTGCAAAACAAACATGTGTTGCTTACAACTAAACGTCTTAAATTGATTCAACCAAGTAAATGGACATGCAACATGTATTAGTTTTGGATATTATGTGAAAGTGCACATGCAAGTGTAGTTTTTCAACGATTAAATACTTTCCGAGTAAATGAGACAAACTATGAAAAACTTGAATGAGAAATAATAGAAAGAAAACAACATAACTTAAATAACTCAACTATTATGTTGGCAATTAAAGTTGTCACATCATAGGAATAACTTTAACAACACATCTCCAACTCATAGGAATAATACATGAAGTTGTCACATCATTACTTATTACATGAAGTTCATATTAGATTCCCACACCAAACAACTTCTTATAGGATCATGTGCTTCCTATTAACCATCATAACGACATTTTGACTTGTCGATGAACTAAGGTGACCCGAATTACGAGACGAAGCTCTTCCCAAAATTTTGTGTATCAAGACATATGACATAGGTCTGATATACACAATGAAGACATTAACATCACTTCCGACATTGTAACGTATGTTAATCACCTACATAATTTCTATATGTAAATCAAATTATGAACAAAGGATACCTCACTTTCCAAATTTTATAGTAAATTATATTCAAAATGTCCACAAACAATAATTGAGTTTTCGATATCTACTTAACTACATTGTGCCTGAAATGGTTATTTACTTTGGTCGAATTCCCATTACTAATAAAACATATATAGCAGGGATGGGCCCAAGTCTTAATATAGGGGAGCAATGGCTCCTTCATAACTCTTGTATGTTGTTTTTAATGTATTGACCACTTAACATATTGGTCCTCCTCCTTTTTCTATTGGTCTACACTTTAAAAAATATTGGAAATACTTAGTCTTGTTAAGAAAAATATACCTCATTGAGTTGTGAATCTTACCATGAGAGAAATATGAAAAGATACAATTCGTTAAATTTTTTTTTATTGATAAATACATGTGAAATTTAACTATCTTTAACTTCTTTTTATTAATAAATACATATGCATGAAATATAACTAACATCTTACTTTAAATGTGACAATAAATTAATTAGGTATTTTACATAACACATTTAGGTTCTTGTGCAATATCTTTGCTATTATTATATTAACTTTATGAATGTTATCATCTTCTAAGTGATCTTTTAAAGTTTTCATAGTTTTCAAAAATCTATTCATAGTAATAAAATATTATCTTTTAAAGAAAATGACACAAAAAATCTAAATAGTTGTTCTTTAAATTGACAAGAAATCAAAGCAATGGTTCGATTGCTCCTTTTTATAAGAAAGTGATTTTTCTGGTAATTTTAATTATTATAGGTAGCAAATATTTAGTTGATTTTGCCAATTAAATTACATTATACTATTTTACGAAATGGTCTAAATGGTGTTTTCTTATTTAAATAAAGATTAATAGGTTATTTTTTATTTGAAAAATTAAATGTAGATTAATTTACCTCTCATTTATTTGTTTGATAAAATGTATTATGCTAAATATTGACCCCTTGTTGATGACCTTTCTAATTCCGCTCTTGATATAAAGGAAGAATACAAAAAACAATCCAATTTGAACCAACATAGGTGCAAAACAAACATGTGTTGCTAGCAATTCAACAACTTAAATTGATTCAACCACATAAATGGATATGCAACGTGCATTAGTTCTCAATATAAAAAAAAGTGCATATGTGCGTATAGTTTTTTAACAATTAAATACAGTGTGAATAAATGAGACAACCTATGAATAGCTTGAATGAGAAATAATGAAAATAAAACAACGTAACGAAAAAGAACTCAACTATTCTACTGATATCGAAAAAATAAAGAGTCAAAACATGTTACTATCTAAATAAATTTTTATAATAATCAAATCACTATTTGCAACAACTTATATGGGTAATATAACTTATTATCAATTGAGTACACACCAACTCAAATACGCACGTACATGGCATTTTCATACAAAACATAGTACATCATGTAAGATATTTACTTTCTACAACCAAAAACTCTAAGCATAAATATATGAACACATAACATAAAATTGTACAAAGTGAATTCGAATTTCACATAACATAATATTGTACAAAGAGAACACATAACATAATATTGTACATAAGTCCGTTTTCCGCATTTCAAATTTCGTTCTTCTCAGAATTAGTCCCTCTACTTGTTTAAAGTACTTGTATCCTATCCTGAGTAGTTCCTTGTGTTTGATCCTTGTGATAGGACCTCGCTCCGTTGTAGTTCTGGGGGTTGCGGAGGCACGTGGACCTGCCGATCTTGGAGAACACCGTGGCACCCCGCAACTGGTCAAACAAGTCATCGATCCTCGGCAGCGGATATCTGTTCTTGATGGTGACCCTATTCTGCTGTCGGTAGTCCACACAAAGGCATAGGGTACCATCCTTCTTCTTCACAAATAGTACCGGGGCTCCCCAGGGAGATGCATTGGGCCTCACGAAACCCTTCTTCAAAAGGTCCTGCAATTGAGACTTGAGCTCTCATAGCTCAAGCGGTGCCATCCTGTATGGCGCGGTGGAGATGAGGCTGGTCCCTAGTACTAGTGAGATCTCAAACTCGATCTCACGCTCGGCCGATAGTCCTGGTAACTCATCTGGGAACACGTCAGGGTACTCTCTGACCACCGGGATGCTCTGAAAGTCTGCCAAAGGGCTAGGCTCTGCCACCACACAAGCTAGGATGCCCTCACACCCCTGGCTCAAAAGTCTCGCCGCCCGAAGTGCCGAAATGCACCTGAAGCCTCCGTCCACCGGCTATCCGTGAAACTCGAAAGAAGGCAACTTCGGTATGAAGACGTTCTTCCTCTCAAAACAGTCCAAAGCGTGGTAAGCGGACAGCCAGTCCATCCCCAGAATTACGCCAAAGTCCTCCATCTGTACCATAATCAGGTTAGCTGCCAGGCTATGTCCCCCGACGCTGACCTCGAAATCTGTGCACACCTCCTCAGCTACAAACAGCTAACCACTCGGACCTCTGATTATGAACGGATTCTCTAACAACGTATAGTCCTGGCCCAAACTAACGGCGAAACTGGCGGCGACAAACGAGTGCGTAGTGCCGAAATCGAAAAGTGTGCAAACGAGTCTGCCGGAAACTAAAACCATACCTGCCAGCACTGAGCCCGAAGCTCTGGCATCCCTGTGTGTCAGGGCGTTGATACGCCCCTAAGCTCTAGGTGCGGACGAAGCAGCCACACGCTGCGTCGGACGGGCAGGTGCTGGCCGGTACCCTCCTCGTGACTGCTGTCCTCCTCCTCGCGCCTGGGAACCACGGCCTCCTGCACGCCCTCCAGTGCTCTGCGCGGGAAGTATCAGTTGACCTCCTGCAATCGACGGGCAGTCCCTCCTGATGTGGCCCGGCTGGCCACACTGGTAACAGAGGGGAACCTGACTCCCGCCCTTAGTGGGTCCCTGCTGTCGGCTGGGCGGGGGTCCTGTGCTGGCGACTGGCCTCTGTCGAGGCCCCCCAAAGGCCACGGATGGCCCTGCAAAACGTAACGGCTCCCCTGCGGACGCCACGTGCCTCCTCTCGCCAGCCCGGTGAAAAGTTTGGCTGAAAGGGCCTCTTCCGCCCGCCGTCAGTGTCTCGCGCTGACGGGTTGGTCTCCTCGTAAGTCATGGCTGCCTCCACCACACTCCAAAACGTAGGCAGCTTCAGGGGTTTCACATACCCCCCGAATCGCAGACCGGAGCCCCTCGGTGAACCTCCAAAGGCGCTCCTCCTCAGTGGCTACTGCTATCGCTGCAAAGCGGGACAGCTCCAAGAAACGCGTGCGGTACGCGCTAACGGTCATCGTCCCTTGGCGGAGAGTGTGGAACTCCCACCTCCTCTGTTCCTGCCACGTCTGGGGAAAGTACTACTCGCAGAAGAGGGCGACGAACCGATCCCAGGTCGGCTCGTCCCTCTCCTGTCCCCGGACCGCCCTCCACCACCTGTGTGCCGCACTCTCCAGCTAGTACGTAGCAAAGGCCACGCGACACTCCACCGGGGGGCGAAGGGTGTCGAAAATCTTCTCCAGCTGCTCGAGCCAGTCCTCTGCCTTGGTCGGGCACTCATCCCCCTTGAAGGAGGGGGGCTTCAGCTTCCGGAACTGCCAAAAGAGATCGGTGTGGCGCTGCAGTGGGGAAGCTGGTGCACCTCCAGGCAAAGGTGCCTCGTGCACAGAAGTGTCGGAGGAAGGTGGGGGCTGCGGCGGCCCATCCCCTCCCCCGTGTCCAGCGCCGTGTCCGTCAGGTGGTCCCACAGAGGACTCCCCCTCCGCAGCCCCAAGGGGAGGCGCTCGGGGCGGTGGGTAGAGCTCCTCTCGCACAATATCCCGTATCAGCTGGACGAGGTCCTGGGCCAGGACGCCCGGGAGTAGTGGCTGGTCCACTGAGGCGTCGGCAACGGCACGCCCACCTCGCCGACCTCGTCCTCGGCCGCGCCCACGGCTCGCCTCACCAGTCCCGCGACGAGGCATCTCCTGCAAGGAGACGCGAAACAAAACGAAACACGTCAATATGGAACGATACCTAACGGAAACGTCTAAGAGCTCATGTCAAAAGATATGTTGTGGTGGCTACTCTAGTTATAGACATGTGAATTAGTTATTTTTCAGTCAGTTGATTCACTTCTCGGGACGACCTTGCTCTGATACCATCTTGTAACGACCCGATTCCCCAGTCCCTACGAGACACGAGAATCGAACCGACTCGACTAATCCCAAGACCTAGTCGTCCAACGAGGAAGTAACCAAAAGAGCAGTAAAATAAACCACATTCAACACGAAATATAACTAGCAGTAACAAAATACAGCAGTAAGAAAAAGAACTACTACAGCATGTACCGCCACAAAAGTAGAACAACATTTATAACATAACATGAACTACAAGTAAAGAAAAGTACAGAGAGTAACCAGAACTACTCACTACAGTGGAACAAAAAGGGCACGAAAGAACAGTGGTAACTCTACTGGGCTCTACTCGGCCCAGCGTCCTCTGCAGCCGCTGACCCTGGCTGCTCAACACTTGGTCCTGAAAAGTAACGAGTGTAACACGTCAACGAAACGTTGAGTAGAGTGGCAGCTAAAACTAAAGAAGCAGTAAAGTGTACAGTAACTGTTTTATTTTCCTTCTTCCTTTATTTACGTCTGTCTATTGTTTCACAATTTATATATTTCTCATATCCTTCACTTGATCACGAATGTTCCTCGTGAGAACGATCTTGATTGCAGTCTTTTCCGAACAGTAGAAGTAACACGTGGTGCTCTCCTGGCCGGGAGAGTCCCCCGTGGTGATCCTACTCTCAGTCAACCACCCCAAGATCACTGACAGACGTAACGGTAACTACGGCACGCGCGGTAAACGCACGGGTAGCTACCCCGCACTGGCACGCGGTCAGTCGTTTCCGTTAACGGGTGCGCCCAAAGCACAGCACGGAACCAGTATAGGGTAGAGCCCTCTCAGTAACAGGGGTCCAACCCCTCCACAGTAACCAAACAAGGGCCTTGCCCCTCCACAGTCCGCGCACCCTCGCCTGACTACCCTCGTTTGCCCAGTGGGCTTAACAAGTCGGTGTAGGTGAGCTACCAGAACCCCGGGGCCTGTGGGGTAGCGAGTGCTCGACCTACACTAGTAGCTCTCCTCGATACTGTGTACACGAGGGCCAACAAGTCGGTACAAAGTGGCCAGACCTAACCCCGGGTCCCTGGGGCGGCTGGCTCCGCTCTGCACTAAGCAGGTAACAGGTGCTTCCCCTGGCACTACGTACCCAAGAGACAAAGCACCTCCACATCTTTCCTTCTCAGTTCCTTTTCATTCTCTTTCCAGGAGTTCTACTCCTAATTCCCCATGGGTTTCCATCTGTTTTAACTCAGCACATTCAGGTTTCACCATTCCAGTTTCACGTTCTTACAAAACATATTCTCAATCATGTTCATTTATTCATAACAGCCAGCTGTTAAGTCAATTTACAGGCAGCTATTCCTTCCTTTCCACATTTTCCAAAACTGCAATATTTATATTCATATCACTAGTTTTCCAATCCTAGGATTCATGCCATACCCTAGGATCTATCATTCAATCTAGTTTTCCAGCCCTAGCATTCATGCAATACCCTAGGATCTATCATTCAATCTGGTTTCTCATTCCTAGGATTCATGCAAAGCCCTAGGTTCTATTAATTGTTCCATAATTGTAACAAATTATGTTAATAATTTCTAAAGCCACTCTACCAACTACAATGGAAGTACTGGGGGCACGGTCGGAAATCCCGCATGCCTCCGCAACCCCCGAGACTGCAATGGAACGAGGTCCTAACACAAGGATCAGACACAAGGAGTTTCTCAGAACAGTATATAATTACTGTAGACGGGTAGAGGATTTTATTCCGAAAAGAACGCAACTTGAAATGCGGAAAATGGACTCCGAACGGGCCCTAAACGGGTCGAAAACGACGAAACAGTCCAAAATCAGACGACTGGAACCTCTTCCAGACATCTTAAAAAGTGGGTCAGATGGCACCTTTGTTCTACGTAGTCTCTCAGACGTCCAGAAGCCTGCGGGGGCGTCTGGCCTAGTTCCCAGAAGTCCGATGGTCACTCCGGACGTCTGGAAGTCGTTCCCGTCGTCTGGCACTGCGGCCAAACGTCTAATTCGCGTTGGATGCGAATCTTAGAACCTGTACGTACCCACTCATCGTTCTCAGTACAACGGTCGCAGAAAAGGACGAAGACGAAAAATAACTTACTTGCCAGACGTCTGGACAGTCCTCCAGACGTCTACATCGTCGTCTGGTCGGAATCCCAGACGTCTGATTCTGGAAGAATTTCCAGAATCAGAGCTCAAAGCGCTCTCGAGCCGCGACACACGGCCGCACCTCGTCCGCCTGCTGCTCGAGCTGCAGCAGCCCTCCCGCATCACTCCGTGCCCGCTGCTCCCCCGTCGGTCGGCTCCAGCTGCCCCGGCAAGCTCGAGCCCTCACAGCCGAGCGTCTCCTCCCTCGCGCAACGCCTCCTCCCGCACCCCCGCCGCGGCTGCCGCTGTCGCCGCTCGCTCACTCTCGCACCGGATGGAAGGAGAAGAATGGAACGGAGGAGATGAGAGTGAGGGAGAGGGCGAGGGCCCTTTTTAAAGCCGCGCGGGGAGAGAGAGGGGGGGCAGCGCCTGCGCCCACAGGAGGAGAGGGAAAAAGAAGGCATCTGCAGGTCTGCGCGCGCAGGCGCGCAGACGAAATCCACCGTGCCTCAGAAATCAAATCCCAGACGTCTGGAAGGGGTTCCGGACGTCTCTTAAAAGACGTCTTGAAGCCGCGTTCGTAACAGACAGCGAAGAGGTCTTCCTTACCATCACTGTAACTCTTCCGCCCATGACAATTGTGATGGGAGCGAATTAGAGGTGCGACACTCTCACAATCAGAATGTTTTGCATCTGTCTGTGAATACTCCATGTAAGGCATCTCATGAACAAAAATAGAGGGGGATGGAGTGGAGATCGAACGAGAGTCCTCGATTGTACCAATGGTCGATGTAATGAGGAGTCACCCTACCAACAGTTGCTACTGATGGATACAAAATAAAGTTGCTATGAGACTCTCACCACTCGAGGTGTTAGCACCACTGCTCGGTACCGGCAAAAGGCTACAACACCTCCACACTGTGGCTTCGGTTGACGAAGAAAAGCTCCACGCAAGAAACCTATCAAAATGCATGTGCCGGTGGAGAAGAAGATGATTTCTTGAGTAGGGCCAGGGGAGAGGAGTGCAAGGAGATGACGAGAGGAGAGCTTGAGATGAGTTTCACAATGGTTAAAACCTCTCACCCACTCCTCTTTGATTTTGATTGGACAGGGCACAGCCGCGACAGCTTTTTGGGGAGAGGAGATGACTTTAATGCAAGCCTAGTGATGGTTGTGCGGCATCTCCGAGATGCCAAACCTCCCCTAAACCAACTGGCTACAGTGAATTTATCCCTCTACAATACCCTAAACCCGACCCCTATCCACACGCCAAACGAAGCCACATTGTCATTTCTTCGAATGTTTATAGAGACCTACAACTAGTGTAATTAATGATATCATCTTAATTACTTATTCTTTCATAGTAAGTGACTTAAATCTCACGTTTACATTAACATGTGATTTTGTGCAAATTCTTACGCATATCTCACGAATCTAAATTTTTCGTTGATATTCTTATATGTCATCGGCTAATGAGGGAGGAATTTTACTCTCAATAGGATAAACAAAAGGTGAAGAGACCCATAAATTCATTTGGACAAAAAAGAGGTTACATGGTCTGAACTAGACAATGAAATGCAACAAATGGGTAGGTCACGTTGGCAAACTAATTCGGCTAAGGGTATGGCAAATGCCTACTAAAAGATCCAAAGAGGAGGTGGGTGAGGCCCCTGTTCAAATAGCTATTTTAACAGGAGGAAATAACGAACAATTGTTGAGAGAAGCCCGTCTCCCTCTTAACCCAATGTCAAATAGGCCTAACAAAGAAGGAAACTCTACTAGAACAATGGTTGAAATGCCTTGCAAGCAACAACCTAACTCCTCGTGGATCGCAATTCTCTTGATGAAATATGCCAAGATTCTTGCAACTAACCTTTAGGAAAAGTTCGGCAACAAAAGCTAAAGATCATAGTCCAAAAGTGACGTGACCATTAAGAAATTCCTTCAAGGAATCCTCTAGCAATTACCAATTAAGAAGTTTACTTTCCTGGATCTGTTGCAACAAATTCTACCAAAACTAGCAATGATGTACTCTAGGCCCTCTACAAAAAGAGGAGGACCCTTCCTTTGCAACATATACCAAGCAATACTACTTTCTACCACATTTGTATCCAAGTGTAGAAGAAAATCACCTAGAAGAAGTTCTTGTTCTCTAAAGCCTTAGTCTACATCTTGAGATCATCTTCCCAGCTGTGCACTCACTCTCCCGCCTATGAATACGAGAGCATTTGTTACGACCCGATTCCCAAATCCCTACGAGACACGAGAATCGGACCGACTAGACTAATCCCAACACCTAGTCGTACAACGAGAAAGTAACCAAAAGAGCAGTAAAATAAACCACATTCACCATGTATATAACTAGCAGTAACAAAAGTACAGCAGTAAAGAAAAGAACTACTACAGTACACACCATCACAACAGTAAAAAATTAAACAGGTACATAAACATGATGATTACAATAAAAGAGTACAGTGGTAACAGAAAATACTCACTACAATAGAAGAAAAGGTACAGTAGGCACTATACAAGTAAAACTACTGGGCTCTATTAGGCCCAGCACCCTTTATAGCTGCCGTCTCTGGCTGCTCAACACCTGGTCCTAAAAAGGTGACAAAGGGGACACGTCAGCGAAACGCTAAGTAGAGTGGCAACCAAAAGCTAAGAAAAATAATAAGGTGGACAAGTAGCTGTTATTTTTAATCTCTTTCTATATTCTTCCATTTACTCATTCTTGAATTATTCCTCCGATCTTTCTCTTGATCTCGAATATTCCTCGTGGGAACGATCTTGATTGCAGTCTTTTCCGAAAAGTAGAAATATCACGTGGTGCTCTCCTGGCCGGGAGAGTCCCCCGTGGAGGTCCTACCCTCAGTCAACCACCCTAAGGTCACTGACAGACGTAACGGTGACTACGGCACGCGCGATAAACGCACGGGTAGCTACCCCGAACTGGCACGCTGTCAGTCGTTTCCAATAACGGGTGCGCCCCAAAGCACAGCACGGAACCAGTATAGGGCAGAGCCCTCTCAGTAACAGGGGTCCAACCCCTCCACAGTAACCAAACAGGGGCCTTGCCCCTCCACAGTCTGCGCACCCTCGCCTGACTACCCTGGTTTGCCCAGTGGGCCTAACAAGTCGGTGTAGGAAGGCTAGCAGAATCCTGGGGCCCGTGGGGTGGCTAGTGCTCTCCCTACACGAGCAGCTCTCCCCGGTACTGTGTACGCGAGGGCCAAAAGTCGGTACAAAGTGGCCAGACCTAACCCCGGGTCCTTGGGGCGGCTAGCTCCGCTCTGCACTAAACAAGGGGGACAGTTGCTCTCCTTGGTACTCTGTACTCAAGGGCTAGCTCACTTCCCCAATTCCATTCCATTCACTTCTCAGGAGCTCTACTCCTAATTCCCCGTAGGGTTCATGCTCATTTTTCTTTAACTCAGCCAATTTAGGTTTCATCATTTCAGCTTTATATTCATATAGCCCATGTTCTCAACAGTAATTATCCATTCATAAATAAGAAACTGTTATACAATTACAGGCAATTATCATCTTTCTTCCTACTTTTCCAAGACTGCAATCTATATATTCAGGACATTCGTTTTGGTGTTTCTGCTCATAGGATTCATGCCACACCCTAAGATCCATCATTCAATCTAGTTTTTCAGTCTTAGGATTTATGTCATATCCTAGGATCTATCATTCAATCTAGTTTTCCAGTTCTAGGATTCATGCAATACCTTAGAATCTATTAATTATTTCACAAGTGCATAATTTTTGATAAATAATTAAAGGGAGCCACTCTACCTGCAAAACCGGGAGTACTGGGGGTGTGATCAGCAAGCCCCGCTTCTCCACAACCCCCAGAGTCGTAACGGAATGAGGTCATAACACAAGGACCAAACACAAGGAACTACTCAGAACAGGGTACAAATATTGTAAACAGGTAGAGGAACTAATTCTGAGAAGAACAAAACTTGAAATGCGGAAAATGGACTTCGAATGGACCCTAAACGATTAAAAACAATAAGTCTGCCCAAAATCAGACGTCTGGAACGTCTTCCAGACGTCTTAAACGATGGTTCAGGTCATACCTTCTCTCTGCGCGGTTCTTCAGACGTCCAGAATCCCGCTGAACCATCTGGACTTAGTTCCAGATGTCCAACTGTCACTCCGAACGTTTGGAGACCCTCTCCGCCGTCTGGTGTTGTGCCCAGACGTCTGATCTGTGTGGGAGGGTGTGCCCTTGCGCCTTCCCGAACGAAACCTGCACGCGAACACGACCGTCCTCAACACGAAATGAGGCAGAACCCTTTGGCGGAATGGCTGCATGGCCGTACAGGTGAAAGAAGGAATGGAAAATATCGTACCTTTCAGACGTCTGGACCTTCCTCCAGACGTCTCTCGCGTCGTCTGGACGTGGGTCCAGACGTCTGATTATGGGAAATTTTCCCAGAATCAGGACCTCCTCGCCCTCCGCCTACTGCGCACGGCCGTGTCGCGCCGTGCTCGTCTGCTGCCTAAGCTGCAGCAGCACCTCCCCAGCGCCACGCTCCTACTGCGCGCCCGCCGGCCGGCCTTGGCTGCTCCGGCGAGCTTGCACCCTCGCGCTCTAACTCCCTCCCTCTCGCTGCAACCCCTCCTCCCCGCGCACACACGGCAGCAGCTGCTGCCCTCGCCCGCTCACTCTCACGCTAACAGGAAGGAGAAGAAGAAGAAGGTGGTGGAGTGATGGTGAGGGAGAGGAGAGGGGGAGGTATTTGAAGGCGCCGTGGGGGGAGAGAGAGGAGGAAAGCTGCGCCTTCAGGACGGAGAGGAAAGGGAGAGAAGAAAGGAGGGGTACTCCGAAACAATTAACTTCCAAACGTCTAGCAAGGCTTCTAGACGTCTAGACCAACTCCCTGACGTCTTAAAAGTCGTTTGATGCTAGGGTCTTAACAGAGTTGTTGTGCCTAGCGTGGTTCACGCACTTCGCGTCAATAGCCGACACACTTCCATCAAAAGGAAGTTTTTATTACCTATAGTAGATAGACTTCAATACTTACTATGTGGCTCTATAGGATTTTGTATCATTGTCTTTAGTTGGGTATTTGCCTTGCAAATTCCCATCACCCTCGCGAGACAAAATACTCCTCATGAAAAGGAGGGGTTTGAGGTTACGTTACCCTCAAGTTCAAAGTAGCATAGTTGTAAGAGGTTGAGTCACATTCATTTTAAGTGACCCAGTTAGTGGATTTGATCGACTACGTCGATCGGAAAATCTTAAATTGAGAGGTTCAGGTGGTAGTTTTTACTTGGGTTTGGATTTCCACCTAAAATTCCTTTGTGTGCTTTATGAGATTGTTTGTGTGTGATTGATATCTTATTTCAACATTATTTATTTATCACTCATATCTCACCCCCTCCGTTAGAACCTACAATGGAATCAATAAACCACTAAGAGACTATTTTGACTTTACTACACTAGTATTGTGGTCAAAAAATAGTTCTAAGGGCATAAAAGAGTATATTGAGAAATACGGATCCAATGGTACCTTATTTGCAAAAAACGTAGGTCATTAGGGCCTTAAATCGCTCAAAAAAGTGAAAAAGGGGCTTGAACCAACTGGTCCAACCAAACCAGCCCACTCATCTGCACTTGACACATGTTGATCGCTATTTGGAGGTCATACCCACCCATAGGTTTTCGTCACCCGCTAGATACGTGACACGTGTGTTGGACCTAATCAAAATATGTAAAAATATCGTCATTCTAGTGCAGTTAGTTACCAAGTTTTAATTTTTTAATATAAAACCTATGTAGTTGGGTGAGTTCAAGTTCTTTCACAGGGAGGCTTATTAAAGTCTCTAATTTAGGTTAGCTTAATCAACTTACCTAAATTAAGTTAGACCTAACTTTACGTATCTAAAAATTTAACTTTTACATAAGAAAATGGAATCAGAATTTTCTTGCACATATTCAGACTACGTGAATAAAATTAAAAATGTGAATTAAATACCTATAATTAGCTAAAAATGATAAATAAATTACTAGTAAAATTTTCCTCATCAACCTAACTACCTAGGCAAATTTCACATACAAATATTAAATATAGAGCCAAATAAAAATTCTTGAATAAGTAGTTACTTAATTTGGACAAAATGGACATTAGTGCTAATAAAAATTCATTTAAGATTCCATCAATAATTTTAAAAAATCAGCTAAAAATATATATTAAATAAAATTTTAGCAAGAAAACATTTATTAAATTGCATGCATCAAGTCATTATAGATTTAGAGTTATGGCATTTATAAAAATGAAAATCCAGTGTCGACTTAAAATTAAAACTCTATAGTAAAAAATTTTATAAGATATAATACTTTAGATGAAAGCACGAAAATTGGTAAACATGATTTACATGAAGTAAAAAATAATTATTATTTTTTTATATTTTTTAAAGCACATTAAATGAGATTTTTATAAGAAGAAAACATAATCTATTAGTTCTCAACATTACATAGATACAAAACAACAAGAATTTCATAGAGCAACATAGACAAGAAAATTCATGAAATTTATGCGAAAAGAAAGCAGACTAAAAAATCTTTCACAAAAATTTTACTTTTCTATTTTAGTATACCTAGAACTCAAGTTACATAATTTTAAAGTCAACATGTAAATACAATCTAAACATGAACTTGATTCAAACAAGCAAAACCTAATCTAAAATGCATTAAACACTAAGTTGGTGTTTGGTAAGGGGAATATGTTTATGGAATAAGTAAAGGAATAGATGAGTAGAGTAAAATCGTGGAATAACTGGGTTTTGATATTTGGAAGTTTAGGCAGGTTAAACTTATTTCATAAAAGGAGTGAAATAAATTTGTGTCGAGTTAAGTTCCCTTAACCTAACGCAAATGGGTGGGTGGTTAGGTGGTGAACAAATGTGCGTTAAGTGCTTTAACTAACCTACCACACGGTCTAAATCTAAAGAAACAGATAGCTTATATGGTATTGTTGATAGAAAGTGTGGACTTCATTATTTGACACAAGGTGATGAGGTCAAGGTCGAAGTCGTGCTTCTCGTTGCATGCGCTCTATCTTCTCTCGAACATGCACGTACCCGTCAAAGATGTCAGAGATGACAAGCAAGCTTGTAAGAAAGGAGATTGGAGAGAGGAGGAGAAGGAGTAGGAGTGGGAATTGTTGGTGGAGAGGGGGAGAGGAAGGAGGTGATGACCATGGGAGGGGAAGGAAGGTGGAGAAGGTGAGGTTGGATGAGAGGAAGTAGAGGAGGAGGTTGTAGCTAAGGAGATGGCAATTGCTATCGTGGAGCAGGAGCAAAGGTTGAGGAGGAGAAGAATAAATGGACACAAGTGGTCGTGTTCCGGAGAGAAGGAGGAGCATCAGCCAACTGGGGGTGACATACACGAGAGAACGAAAGAGAAGGAGGCAACGTTGATGTTGTTGGGCTACGGTGGAGGGTGGAAGAGGGCGGCATCCATGGTTGAAGGTGGGGGGTATCGTGTAGAGGAGGAAGAGAGAAGAAGTGGAATAGCCTCCAATGCTCTTTGGTCGAGGGAAGAGGAAGTAAGGGAGGAGCGATTACAGGAGAGTGAATGAGTGGGAGGAGAATAAGGGAGTGTGAGCTTTTGGAATGGGGTGATTACGTGAGTGAGGATGGAGAGGGAAAATTATATTTACGTAAGCAAGGATGTGAGCAAATCAAAAGGGGAAACAAATTTAGAAGAATAAAATAGGATAGATTATTAGGATATAGTTGAAATAGGATTGGGCTAGGTTGGCTAAGTTAGGGTTAACTTGGCCTAATTAAATATTAATTAACTTAGACCGAGCCCAATTAGAAAATTAGACCCAATCTTAATTAATTTAGTGAATATCTAATTAAGATCAATGTGGGTAGGATTAAGGTTTTCTAAGTATCGAGTCTGTCCTCTCAAGGTACTTTAGCACTTTAGGACTTCTTTAGTAGTCAAGTTTCATTTGTCATGTATTACCTACACATATAAAAGTATTATGTAATTGTATGTAAATATACACAAATTAGCCTTAATTAAATCCTTTATATGAAAGTATGCTGATTAAGTTCTTAACCCAATTATCATGCAAATTAATATGCATTAAGTTCTAAAACTACATTAAAAATAGATAATTAGAGTGTTAAATGTAGTTTCACCATGACCCCAACTTAAGTTTTGTTAGTCCCTAGCAAAACCTTGAAAACAAAACCAAACTAAAAGAAAGAAAGAAGTCTGAACTACATTAATTGATCCTTGATATTAACTACGATCGTATAACATTAGATTTAACTAATGGCTCAACAATGCCTAAGTGACAAGCCAAGGTAAAGGACTCTCATTACCCTTGACTTTCTGTGCCACATGTGAATTTTTATCAGACTTATGATCAACTAATGTTTGGAAAAGAGCTTAAAACAACCAAGTATTCGTGCACGTGAGCTGAATAAGTTTACAAGCCAAAATGGAAAAAATCTAACTCTTCATAGTCTGAATTTTTTAGTTCAATTAATATTCACAGTCGGCTTAGATTCTTTCCTACTACACATCGAGTTACTACTCATCACCTCCCATCACATTTTAGGCTTATCAAGCTTTTTATGTGGCCCGTATAGTGAGCCTTACATCTGCAACTCTCAGGCCAGCTGACCTTAGGATGCCTAGTGATAAAGCACTCCAAAGGACTTGTTGACTCAAGTCACGAAGGCTTACGAATCACAAGACATACATTAGGTTTGTATGAGTGGCATTGAGTATTGGATTGAGATCAAAATCAAATTCTCTCTACTTTTCACTCTCTTTTCTTCTCAAAGATACATATAATTTTTTAATGAAATAATACCTCTCATCGTAAATGGCATAAAGGAAAGGTCCCACCTTCAACTTCTCATCATCATCATTTTTTCTTTTTTTCTTTCATTTTTTACGCACATATATATTCTTTCTTTTTTTTTTCCTTTTTTCCACTTTTTCTTTTTTCAAAGAACTTGATTCTTCTCTCAAGCCTCACTCAACGAGTTAAGCACATTTATTCCAATTTTCTAGGTGGATGAGAGCTTTCCAAGAGTGGTTTAGAAATCCTCCTAAACGAAGTAGAGAGAAAGAGTTTAAGATTTGCAACTCAAAGAAACCAGACTCCTAGGGACACTTGTGTCTGGTAACTTGTCAGTATAAATGTGAATACAAGGAAATACTTAGATTTCAAACTATTCTAAACAGAATGATGAAGACAGGTTTTATTTACTCTTCACTCTTCTACTTAATACCAAGTAGTAATAATACTCAAACATCTAACAAGCGTCAGAAATCCTAAACCTTAACTAATACCTAGGTAATTAAGTTTAAAACTTGAAGAGCATATTAGTTAAACATAAGTGTATTTCCTAAGGTAATAACTCATAATTAATGGAGCATTTTCATCATCCTTAAAAAATAAAAACCAACGAAAAAAACATGACTAATGAAAACACATGCACAACTAAATGCATATTTTGAAAACTTTATTATTATTATTCTTTTTTTAAAATGCAAAAGAAAACAAAATGTAGACAAAAATTTTGAAAAATTTGAAAATATTCAACGAAATTTGAAAGATGCAACCCTATACATGTACATTAGAAAACAAATGCAAGTAAAAAACATAAAGCACGATTTCTCATCCCTCAATATAAATGACGTTGTCCTCAATGGTATGAAAATAATAAAAGAAAGAGGGTGATTAGAAAGAGATGACTTAGTGCATTGAAGTGCTTTGTGTTGGTAAGCTAGCCATCTACCCTAATCTACAAAACTAAAAATAGCTTAAGGAACCTTATTCATATACAAAAACCAAGGAAAGCAAGCCTTTCAATTATTTACAGATGGAGAAAAAAAAAGGATCTATAAGAAAACAATCGTGGATTCACTATGATGGAGTCTTTTAAGCCTAGTTTACTTGGAGGGTTAACCCCTCAAAAGAGGGGTTAACCCCCATTTACTTGATTACTTAACCCCTCAGTTGCTAACCCAGGTTTAGCAACTTTAACACGAGTTTGCCTAACACCAGTTTCAACTGATGTTAGCCAAACCCGTGTTAAAATTCTGCACCACTTATGTCTCTGACATCTCTCATGTTTTATATACCAACACCATTATCAAATAAACACCATAAGGGATAACACCACAACTTAACACCAATTCAAGTAAACACAAAATAGTGTTAACACCACACCACAAGTAAACACAATTATGGGTTAATACCAGTTTCACATTTCTTAACACTACTTTCCTAACCACTCAAGTAAACTAGCCGTTAATGTCAGATCCTCAAGATGTAAGAAGGTATCGAATTACCTTCAACATGCACTAAGTTTTACACCTTCAGCCGAGTGAAATACTAATACAAAGGAATAATTAAAGTATTAATCAAAATTCCTAAGAACATGACGAGGAAGTGATGTTTTAGGGGTGAATAACATAGGATATTGGCCAATTGATGATGGATACTTATGCAAAAAGGTCACTAGTAAGAGTAAATCGGAAGATTAAAGTGTACGGTAGAATAAGGCTTGGAGATGGAGATAACCTAGTTAATTGCTATTCAAGGCATTGGATTTAAACTATCATGATCATAAGGATCCCTAAAACTAAAGGATGGAGGAAGAATGGGAATGATATTGGGAATCCCTTAGGTAGCAAAGCTAAAAATTTAATCATCAATCCTAGTCTTCCACTCAATAATCTTAAGTGTTGGTCTAATGTTCTCTTCGAAGAAAATTAACTTTAAGAAATGTTTCAACTTCTCATTAGGCAAAGACTCTAGGTCTCTTTTTTGCTTGTAATAAGGGATTATGTCCAACTTAGACTCCTTGGCAATATTGTCTTCTATTGAATCCCTAATCACTTGCTCTAGTTCATTAGGTATTTTTTCCATGCAGTTTCTATCAAGTTTATTGATCATGATCTCAAGTAGCATAGGATTCTCGGTCATATATAGTGACTCATTTAACTTATCCTCAATTATGTCAAGTAAGATAACTTCTAAGTCCTTAGAATGTTCCTCTTGAAGATGTTAGAATCATTATGTGGGTCTACATATATTATTTATATAACCTGACATTACTTTATAACTGTATGAGCTCAAAATTGCATATCATATAGAAACACACTTCCACCAATCCCGTCCATATTGTGTTAATCATAGGACCAATGCAGTTTTCATCACTACATTTATTTGACTAAACCCCTCAATGATAACATATATTAATACAATAATGACATATCAGATATAGGTACATAGCATGAAAATTACATGTCAATGTGATCCATACATGTCTATTTTTCAACTGGTCCAACCTTATCATAGCAAGAGATAAAAAAAATAATATTGAATGAGTTCAAAGAAAAATGAAACTTAATTGTGCAAAAAAATATAAATATGTCCATACACAATAAATACCAAATGAAATAAACTCCCACTGAATTGTATTATCGTAGAAATGATACAACACCCATTCAGGTAATATGCCCATGAATGACCTTTGGCGGTAGCTCCTTAGTGAGCGGATCTACAATCATGGAATAAGTTTCTATGTGTTCAATGGATACTTGGTCACTTTGAACTCTTTCCTTTGCTGCCAGAAATTTTATATCAATGTGCTTTGACGTTGACGAACTTCTGTTGTTGTTGGAATACAATATCATCGAATTATTATCACAGTAGATTCGCACTGAACATTCAACACTACCCATAATGCGTAAAGCAGTGACAAAATTCCTGTGCCATATTCCCTCATTCGAGGCTTCAAAGCATGCCATAAATTTTTCTCTCCTTGTGGAGGTAGCTATCATCGCTTGCTTAGCACTCCTCTATGAAGTAGCTCCTTCTGCTAGTTGAAAAATGTAGTCCGAAGTGGATCTTCGGCCATCCTAACATCCAGCAAAGTCGAGGTCTGAATACCAAAGAACCTCTAATGTGTCTTATCTCCTATATGTGAGCAGGTAGACTTTTATTTTCTGTACATACCATATAGCTCGTTTGGCTACCTTCCAATGATTGGATTCGAGATTACTTAACTATCTGCCTAACATGGCAGCAATGTATGTAATATTTGGCCACGTGCAGACTTGTGCATACATCAAATTTTCTACTATCGATGCACAGGAATGTTATCTAATACCTTAGCTTCAACCTAATTCTTAGGGCACTGATTAAGGAAGAATTTCTCTCCTTTAGCCACATGAGTGTCTCCTGCCTTGCAGTTTTTCATGTCACGTCTCTTTAGAATGGTTTCAAAGTAGTTCTTTTGTAATAATCCAAAAATACCCAGAGATTGATCTCGGTGTATTTGGATTCCTAATATAAAAGAAGCTTCACCAAAATCCTTCATCTCAAATTTGTTTGAGAGAAATCTCTTGGTTTCAAATAGCAAACCATTATCATTATTGGCAAGTAATATGTCAGCGACATACAAAATCAGGAAAACATGTTTGGCCTTATCGAATTTATGGTATACGCATTCATCATCCATATTTGTCTCAAAATCAAATGAGATAACAACCTAATGAAATTTGTAATACCATTGACATGAAGCTTGCTTTAATCCATAAATGGGTTCCTTTAATTTGCAAACCATTTCCTTGCCCTACCTAAGGCAAATTATTCTGGTTGCATCATATAAATTGTCTCATTAATATCACCATTAAGAAATATTATTTTCACATCCATCAGGTAGCCCTAGATCAAAATGAGCCACCAAATCCATCATGGTTCTAAATGAGTCATTTGAAGAAGCATGGGAGAATGTGTCTTTGAAATCAATGCCTTCCTTTTGAGTAAAGCCTTTTGCAACAAGACGAGCCTTATACTTTTTTATATTATGTTATGACCCGTGACATCAAAACACTTTAAGACGTCTGGGAGTTGGTCCAGACATCTGGACACCCTCCCAGACGTCTGGAAATAAATTTTTGCGTGCGTACGACCGCAAGTCTGCGGGCATGCCGCACGCAGACTGCACCCCAGCTGAGCTTCTCTCTTTCTTCCTCCCCTCACCGACTTGCAGAATTGCCCCCCCATGCCAACAAATACTCCTCTCCCCTCTCCCTCGTTCACCACCCCATCTGTCTCCTCCTTCCTCCAGCGCAAGAGCGAGAGTGAGAGTGAGCGCGGCAGTTGCTGCCGGGTGCAGTGGCGGAGAGGAGAGGTGCAGTGAGAGGGAAGAGAAGAGGGCGCGCGAACCGTGAGAGAGAGACCTCGTCGAAGTAGTTCGAGGCTGGCCGACGTGCGCAAGGTGGAGTGTTGTGTCGAGGAAGTCCTTCCCGACGCTGCTGCAACTAAAGCAGCGGACGGACGAGCGGTGTTGCGGGCAGAGTGGCTTCCCTTAGATAATTACAAACATAAATGCCTATATGAAATAAATGATAGATCCTAGGGTATGGCATGAATCCTAGGACCTGAAAACTAGATTGAATGATAGATCCTAGGGTATGGCATGAATCCTAAGACTAGAAACACTGGAACGAATGTATTAAATGCCTGAAATTCAGTATTGAAATGAGTAGATGGAATAATACCTGCCTGTAATTGGATAACAGCTGCTTGTGAAATGTAGAGTACTGTTGTTAGTAGCTGCTACATGTAATTTCTGTTGGTTGAAATTAAATACGAGCTGCTTGTATATAAATTGGAAAAGAAAGATTGAATGTTGGAAACTCCTGTTACATGCGAATAAACCAGAATGATGAAACCTAGTATGGCTTGGCCTGAGGAAAACATGAGCACGAACCCTACGGGGAATTAGGAGTAGAGCTCCTGGAAATAAATAGAATGAAACTGGAAAAGTGAATGGGAAAGTGTGTTGCCTCTTGGGTATGTGGTACTAAAGAGAGCACATATTACCTCTTAGTGTAGAGGGGAGCTTGTCACCTTCAGGTCGAGACCGGGGTGAGTTTGGCCACTTTGCACCGACTTTCTGGCCCTCGCGTACATAGTACCGGGGAGAGCTGCTAGTGTAGGGAGAGAGCTAACCACCCCACAGGGCCTCGGGTTCAGCTAGTAGTCCTACACCGACTTGTTAGGCCCACTGGGCAAACCAGAGTAGTCAAGCGAGGGTGCGCGGACTGTGGAGGGGCGAGACCCCTGTTTGGTTACTGTGGAGGGGCTTGGCCCCTATTACTGAGAGGTCTTTGCCCTATACTGGTTTCGTGCTGTGCTTTGGGCGCACCCGTTAACGGAAATGACTGACCGCGTGCAAGTGCGGGGTAGCTACCCGTGCGTTTATCGCGCGTGCCGTAGTCACCGTTACTTCTGTCAGCGACCTTGGGGTGGTTGACTGAGGGTAGGACCATCACGGGGGAATCTCCCGGCCAGGAGAGCACCACTTGCTACTTCTACTTTTCGGAAAAGACTGCAATCAAGATCGTTCCCACGATGAACATTCGAGATCAAGAAAAAGACCTGATAAATAAACCAAGTGATGAAAGAAAGAATAATTAGTTACATAAAGAAAGAAATTGAAAATAACAGCTACTTGTCCACCTTTATTATTTTTCTTAGCTAGTTGGTTGCCACTCTACTCAACGTTTCGCTGACATGTCATACTTACCACCTTTTTCAGGTCCAGGTGTTGAGCAGCCAGAGCCTACGACTGCGGAGGGTGCTGGGCCTAGTAGAGCCCAGTAGTTGTACTTTTGAGGTACCGTTTTCTGTAGTAATGAGTATTTGTTACACTCTTGTACTCTTTTATTGTAAACCTCATATTTCTGTACCTGTTTAAATTTCGCTACTGTTGTGGTGGTGTGTATTGTAGTAGTTTTTTCCTTTACTGCTGTAGTTTTGTTACTGTTAGTTACTTGCATGGTGAATGTGGTTTATTTTACTGCTTTTTGGTTACTTTCTCGTTGGACGACTGGGCCTTGGGATCAGTCGAGTCGGTCCGATTCTTGTGTCCTGTAAGGATTCGGGAATTGGGTCGTAACACATTACCCTTAGAATCCCTCTTGGTTTTAAAAATCCATTTACAACTAATGAGTTTTACACCTTCAAGCAATGAGACAAGTTCCCAAACGTCATTGTCACTCATTGATAGACTGTTCCAAGTACCCAACAAATTAGCAGTTGACCATTCTTAAGACTAATTTTCCTTCATTAAGCCTATAAGGCCTTGTCTCGACTGGAACTTTCCAAATATGAAAATCCCTGAGACGGGGTATTTTACCAGTCCACATTTCATATGGGATTTTAGGCACTACTTTTGTTGGTACCCTATTTAGGATTTATGTTGTCGTCTTTAATGCTTCTCCCTAGAGAGACTTTGGTAAAGAAGTTTGACTAATCATGCTCATTACAACATCCTTAAGAGTCTTATTACGTCTCTCTGCAACAACATTTATGTTAGGTGTCCTTGGCACGATGTACTGAGGCACAATTTCACATTCTTCTAGGAAGGAAGAAAATGGTCCTTGTTGTTGTTCGCCTGATTCATCATATCTACCATAGTATTCACCATCACGGTCAGATTAAACATGCTTAATTCTTTTCCCAAGTTGATTTTCGACTACGACATTGTAGGATTTGAACACACCTAAGGACTGTGATTTTTCATGGATTAGATATCGCAGCCATATCTAGAATAATCGTCTACGAATGTAGTGAAATGTTGTTGACCATTCCATGAAGCCGTAGGGAATGATCCACAGATATCCATATGAATTAGTTCTAAGACGCTAGATGCTCTTGTGATTTCCTACAAGAGGGGGTGAGATATGCATGATATGAAAAATAATGCAGAAACTATAATGAACAATCTCACAAAAGCATGCAATAATAAATACACAAATATTTTTAGGTAGAAACCCAAACCTGGGTAAAAATCACCACTTAAGTCTCTCAACTTAGGATTCCCGATTGATCGAGATGATCAAATCCACTATCCGAACTACATGAACGAGGGTAGTTCAACCTCTTACAACCGACGTTACTTTGAATGAGGGTAGCATGCCTCAAGTCCCTCCTCTTCATGAGAAGTATTTAACCTCTCGATGGAGACGGGAATTTGCAAAGTAAATACCTAACCAAAGACAATGAAAATACAACAATCCTATATAGTCATAAATATAAAATGTAAATTTAGCTATTATAGGAAATAGAAAACTTCCCTTTGGTGGAAGTACGTTGGCAAGCAACGCGAGTGCGTGAGCCACGCTAGGCACAACGGCACTCTCATAATCGTAGGCAGGAGAGCGGGTGCATCGCTGGGATGATGCTGTCAAGTTTGAAGACTATGGATTTAGAAAGCAAGAACTCTTCTCAAGATTATTTTGACACAAAATGATATGGAAATGCTAATGCTTGGTGTGTCTAACAAAGGAAGGGGCCTCTCCAATTTATTGATGGCTGAGGAAGGCTTAAGAAGGCTGTGGAAGCCTTAGATAGTCGTTGGAAATGAACCTAAGGCAAAACAGGCCGGTATCAGGGTAATTAATGATTCTGACAGGGTTATCAGATGTCTAGGAAAAGTATCAGACATTTGAAAACTATTCTTAAGAGGTTAGTAAACTAAATCAGACGTCTAATCCTAGACGAGTTTCCTTGCTGACTTGAGTCAGACCTAAACAGGATTTTTGTGTAAGTCGGTCGGACGACTTGTCGGACGTCTGGCACTAGGTCTGGACGTCTGGAAACCCAAATAATTGCGGAAATGGATTTTCCAAGGCACAAACAGCTAGATTACTGATGAGAGTCGATTTTGGCTTAATCGAGGGCAAACATCTATAAATCAGACGTCTAAGATCCTCTACGGACATCTAATAGAAGATCAAGGGTCTATCCTCAACGATTATATTTCCAAGCCAACGTTCCACTAATTGGACATTTGTCAAAGTCTTTAGACGTCTACTAAGACGTCAGGACTAAGGGCTAGACGTCTAAATCTGGCAGATAGTAAGTGCTTCTTCAGCCTAAGTGTTTTGAACGTCTGATCAAACAATAAGACATCTTAAAAGTCAAGATCAGACGTCTAAAGTCCAGATTGGACATCTAATCAGGCTGTTTGATGCTTATTTTGATTTTCTAAGTTCTCTACGAAATGTCTAAGTGTCTTAGTGTTGTGTAAGTGTTCCTAGAACTACTGTTATGTTACTTTGAGGCTCTTTAGCATATATCTAGACACAAATAAAGAGCAAAGAAAATAAAGACAAAAGTATAGACTACAAGTCAAATAGAAATACATCATATTCTTCTTATCTTCAAGCATTCGCTCCAAGCGAACACCTTATCCTCGAACGAGCTCCTCCAATCCACCATGGGCACAAGCTCTTCACACTTCTCCTTCAAACTTGTATCCACTCACAAATAACTTGAAATTTTAGACTTCAAATGCAAATGTTAAATACAAGTGTTTTGTTATTATCAAAATTAACAATCATGGTGCCTTTGCGCCAATAGCTCCTGTGGCACTTAAACGAGATTTGTTCATTCGCTCCCCTTTTAAACATTCAACGTAGACATTTAAATCCGTACAATCAAGGGAATGGAGAATTCCTGTAAATATAAGTCCATCAATTCTTTGTTTAGAGATATGACCTAAATGCTTATGACATAACATTCTAGAATTCTCATTAGTTAATTTATGTTTTGTTCCACTTGATGTAGCATGAAGGTTTCAAAGGTAGAGGAAAACATATGAAGCTTATATAAATTGTCATACAAAGATAAAGAACCAGTAGCAACTAAATTTGAATTAAGAAATAATCGAAATTGTCTATCTCCAAATGAACAAGAAAAACCTAACTTAAAAGATAGATAAACAAAAATTAAGTTCCGTCTGAATGGCGGTACAACGAATGTTTCTTTCAAATTTAAATCATAACCAGTACTTAAAGACAATCTAAATTCCGCAATAGCTTCAACCTCCACTTTCTTGCTGTTGCCCACATAAATGTATCTTTCGGCATTACTTGTCATTTGGCAATTCACGCAATCCTTCATAGACACACTAATGTGAATAGTAGTTCCCAGATCTATCCACCAAATGTCTATGGGTACGAAAGCTAAATTAACTTCCAAATAAACCAAAGAAAGAGACATGCCTTTTTTTCACGCCAGGCATGATATTTTGTACATTCTCTCTTCACATGCCCTTCACCCTTACAAAAGAAACAATTTGCCTTAGGCTTCTTCTATTTGCCTGTTAAGACTCGTTCTGTCCTGAGCCTTTTAAGACGTTTGGACTGTCGGTCAGACGTCTAGACTATCGAACAGACGTCTGGACACCTTCCTAGACGTCTGAAAATCAAAATTTTTGGGTACGAGCTTCGTGTCTACGCGCGGGCTGTGCGCATACAGTACCCTCTTTTTCTCCCCTTCTTCTCTCTCCCCTCCTCCAGCGAACCCTAGCACCATCTTCATAAATCCCTCTTCCCCTCTCATTCTCCCCACTCCACCATCCCCTTCTTCTCTTCCTCTCCACCCCAGCGAGAGGACCTAGCACGAGAGAAAGAGAGAGAGCGTAAGAGCAGTGATGGGGAGGAGCAGCGTGAAGAGAGGAGAAACTTGAGTTCGCGAGCTCGTGTGGGAGCTCACCAAAGGGTGCACGACCGGAGTGACGCGTGCGGGAGGAGGAGTGCGTCAGGGAGTCGTCCCAGGAACTTTTGCAGCCAGAGCTGTAGGTGAGGGGGCGAGGCACGGTTGTGCACGACGAGGGTGAGCGGGAGCAGGTTCTGGTTCTATGTTTTTCTCATAATTAGATGTCTAGAGTGACGTCCAGACGACGGATCGAACATCTGGAGATGACTCCAGACGTCTGAAGGTAGATCTCCGCGAAGGTATGTTCCCTTTGCGGATACAGCCATGCAGGCCGCTTCGTAGCTACGCTTTGCGTGGCTAATTTGAGAAGATTTTTGCTGTCGCGTCAAGGATTTGCTTCGAGAAGGCGTGGGACACGCCCTCCCACGCGTTTCAGACGTCTGGGCAACTTACCAGGCGACTGGAAGCACTCCTAGACATCCGGAGAGGTGGTCGGACATTTGGAGCTGGGTCCAGATGGCCCAGAAGAGGTCCTGGACGTCTGAGGTCGATGTAGAGCTTGAGGTGCATTTTTGGACACTTTTAAGACATCTGGACATTGTGCAGGATGCCTGATCTGAGTTAGTAGCCCTGTTTTTGACCCGTTTAAGGTACGTTTAAGGTCCATTTTACGCAAATAAGATATTGGTGTTTTCCTTGTGAGTCCCTCTACTTGTTAGAAGGCTTTCTATATTATTCTGAATGTTCCTTTGTGATTGTTCCTTATTATAGGACTTCATTCCGTTGCAGGTTCGAGGCTTGCTGAGGCACGTGAGCCTGTCGTTTGAGCCCCCAATACTCCTGGGTTGTCTGGTAGAGTGGCTTCCCCTAATTTAATTATAAACCTGAATGCATGTGTGGAATGAATGATTTGAACCTAGGATATGGCATGAATCCTAGGACGAGAAACACTTGAAATGTCTGTATGCGTGATTGAATTGCAGTCTTGAATGAGTAGATAGAAAACAACTGCCTGTTAATGAACAAGAGCTGCCTGTGAAATATGAATCAACTGTGCTAGTGAAACATTTGCATGTAACCTTACCTGTTGTATACATTGAATGCTGGAATACGAGCTACATGTGTATAACCTGAGAATGGAAATGTGAATGATGAAACCTGGTATGAAATGGTATGAGAAATATGAGCATGAACCCTACGGGGAGTTAGGAGTAAAGCTCTTGGGAATAATTAGAATGGATCTAGAAATGTGAGTGGGGAAGTGTGCTAGCCCTTGAGTACGTAGTACCAAGGAGAGCGACTGTCCCCCGTTTAGTGTAGAGCGGAGCTAGTCGCCCTTGGGTCGGGACCCGGGGTTAGGATTGGCCACTCTGCACCGATTTCTTGGCTCTCATGTACACTGTACCGAGGAGAGCTACTAGTGAAGGGAGAGAGCTAGCCACCCCACGGGGCCCGGGTTCAGCTAGCCACCCTACACCGACTTGTTAGGCCCACTGGGCAAACTAGGGTAGCCAGGCGAGGGTGCGTGGACCGCGGAGGGGCGAGACCCCGGTTTGGTTCTTAGAGGTTAGACCCCTGTTACTGTGAGGGCTAGGCATTATACTGTTCCGTGCTGTACTTTGGGCGCACTCGTTAGCGGAAACGACTGACCGCGTGCCAATGCAGGGTAGCTACCCGTGCGCTTATCGCGCGTGCCGTAGTCACCATTACGTCTGTCCGTGACCTTAGGTGGTTGACTGGGTGTAGGACCACCATGGGGGACTCTCCCGGCCAGGAGAGCACCACGTGCGACTTCTACTCTTCGGAAAACACTACAATCAAGATCATTCCCACGAGGAACATTCGAGATCAAGAAAGATATCTGAGAAATAAACCAACGGGTGAAAGGAAATAACTTGTAAAATAAAGTAATGGGAATAAACAACTACCTGTTCACTTTTACTGCTTTAGTTAGTTGGTTGCCACTCTACTCAGCGTTCCCTGACTTTTTGTACTCATAACCCTTTTCAGGTCCAGGTGTTGAGCAGCCCGAGTTTCCGGCTACAGAGGGTGCTAGGCCCAGTAGAGCCTAGTAGCTGTAGTCTTCTGTTGTAGTACCTTTTTGTTGTAGCGGGTACAAACTCTTGTACCTTTACTTTTTTGTACCTTTACGTTCTTGTACCTTGCTACTGTTTACTGTTGTGGTGGTGATATGTACTGTAGCAACTTTTACTTTCTTTACTCTTGTACTCTTTTACTGTTAGTTGCTTAGCATAGTGAATGTGGTTACTTTCCAACTTTTTGGTTATTTCTTGTTGGCCGATTGGGTCATGGGATTAGTCGAGTCGGGCCGATCTCGTGTCCTGTAGGGATTCGGGAACCGGGTCGTAACATTGCCTTTGGATGAAGAATTGGCAGCAACATCCTTTGCCCTTTTCCTTTTAGAACTGGTAACCAAATGAGCACTCTTAGGCTTGTCCTACTTGAGTCTCTCCTCTTCTTGCACACAATGAGCATTGAGTTCATTAATCGTCCATTTCTCCCTTTGACAATTATAACTACGGACAGGTGTAACGGTGACTACGGCACGTGTGATAAATGCACAGGTAGCTAACCCGCACTGGCACGCGGTCAGTCGTTTCCTTTAACGGGTGCGCCCAAAGCACAGCACGGAACCAGTACAGGGCAGAGCCCTCTCAGTAACAGGGGGTCCAACCCCTCCACAGTAACCAAACAAGGGCCTTGCCCCTCCACAGTCCGCGCACCCTCGCCTGACTACCCTGGTTTGCCCCAGTGGGCCTAATAAGTCGGTGTAGGAGGCTAGTAGAACCCCGGGGCCTATGGGGTAGCTAGTACCTCCCTACACTAGTAGCTCTCCTCGGTACTACGTACACGAGGGCCAGCAAGTCGGTACAAAGTGGCCAGTCCTAACCCCGGGTCCCTGGGGCGGCTGGCTCTGCTCTGCACTAAACAGGTACAGGTACTTCCCTTGGTACTACGTACCCAAGAGGCAGCACACTACCACGTCTTTCTTTCTCAGTTCCATCCCTTTCTCTTTCCAGGAGTTCCACTCCTAATTCCCCGTAGGGTTCCAGCTCTTTTAACTCAGAACATCTGGGTTTCACTTTCTAGTTTCACGTTCTTACAATCCATGTTCTCAGTCACGTTTATTTATTCATAACAGGCAGCAGTTAATTCGATTTACAGGCAGCTATTTGTTCCTTTCCATTTTTCCAAGACTGCAGTATTCATATATTCCACTAGTTTTCCCCGTCCTAGGATTCATGCCATATCCTGGGATCTATCATACAATCTAGTTTTCCAGCCCTAGGATTCATGCAACACCTAGGATCTATCATTCAATCTATTTCTCATTCGTAGGATTCATGCAATGTCCTAAGCTCTATTTATGGTTCCATAATTTAACAGATTATACTAATAAACATAAAAGCCACTCTACCGATTACAACAGGCGTACTGGGGGCGTGGTCGGGAATCCCGCATACCTCCGCAATCCCCGAGACTGCAACGGAACGGGGTCCTATCACAAGGATCAAACACAAGGAGTTTCTCAAAACAGTATACAACTACTGTAGACGGGTAGATGATTCAATTCCAAAAAGAACGCAACTCGAAATGCGGAAAACAGACTCCGAACGGGCCCTAAACGGGTCGAAAACGACGAAACAGTGCAAAATCAGACGTCTGGAACTTCTTCCAGACGTCTTAAAAATGGGGATCAGATGGTACCTTGTCCGTGTGGTCTCTCAGATGTCCAGAAGCCTGCGGGGGCATCTGGCCTAGTTCCCAGACGTCCGATGGTCACCCCGGACGTCTGGAAGTCGTTCCCATCGTCTGGCACTGCAGCCAGACGTCTGATTCGCGCTGGATGGCAAATCCAGAACCTGCGCGTACCCATTTCTCTCTCTCAGTACGGACGGCCGAAGAAAAGGAAGAAGGACGAAAAATAACTCACCTTTCAGACGTCTGGACAGTCCTCCAGACGCAACCGCACGTGCCGCCAAAATCGAATCCCAGACGTCTGGAAGGGGTTCCAGACATCTGGTGCGACATCTGGGCCACATCCCAGACGTCTGAAGCCGCGCGTTCGTAACACTTTCCTAAATGAATATAGCCGTTTAGACCTTGGGAAATACATTCTCGATGTAAATTAGGTTTCCAAATGACCAGACCTAGTTCCAAACGTCTGATATGTCGTTTGATTGAATTACACTAGAACCTTGTTTAGGTCTGACTCAAGTTAAGAAGGAAATCCGCCTAGAATTAGACGTCTGATTTAGTTTCCAGACATCTTATACTTGACTTCCAGGCGTCTGATCTTTTTCTCAGATGTCTGATGACCATGTCAGAATCATTAATGATTCTGATTACGGCCTGTTTTGCCTTGGGATAATTCCCAACGGCTATGAAAGCCTTCCAAAGCCTTCTTAGGCCACCTATAAATAAAGTAGCCCTCCCTTATTAACACACACCATTAGAAACCATTTTCACATCCATTTGTGTCATAGAGAAGCTATTCTCAAGAAGAGAAGTGATCTTGCTCTCCAAAGTCTCACTCATCACATTTGAGAGCTTCAATAGTCTGTCGAGATCATGCCTATGCACTTCCATCTAGGGAAAGTTCTTCTTTGCCTATAGAAGCTAGTATTATTCACTTTAATTTGTGGCTCTATAGGATATTTGTATTTATTTTTTTGTTTAAGTATTCGCTTTGCGAATTCTCGTCTCCTTCGCGAGACAAAAACCTTCTCGTTAAGAGAAGGGGTTTAAGGAACACTACCATCGTGCTTGTAGCATGGTTGTATAGTGGTTGAACTACACTCGTTAAAGTAGATCGGTTAGCGGATTTTGATCGACTCGGTCGATTGGGAAATCCTAACTCGAGAGGGTTAGTAGTGGTTTTCACCTAATTTTTGTTTCCACCTAAAAATACACGTGTACCTTGTGTGATTGTTCTTTGTGAGATTGTTTTGCATTATTTCCATTTATTTTTTGCATCACGCAAATCTCACCCCCTCCCGTGGGAATCTTCACCCATTGGCATTAGATTCCTCTGAAATGGCACCCCTGAAATTTTTTGGAATGGCACGCTTTGTGATCATGAGACACATGCGATTGGAATGCTCCCACTTCTTAATGTTCTTCTTTGCATTAGAAGTACTATGATCCGTAAGGGGAGGAGGTTGTTCCACACTCAATGCAAGGTCTAGATCTATGCACCCCAGAACTATCATGTCACTCTCCTTCCAGAATTTGAAAATTTGACCATTTAATTCTGCAATGGAGTTCAGATTTGTAGTAATAGTAGATGTAAAAGAGAAATATATGCTTTAATAAGCAAAAGAAATTCCAAAACAATACAATATTGACATTAGTCTTTGGACAGAAATACAGTCCTGTAAAGGGCAGACTTCAATCATAGATAATCAAATATGATAAATCATTCATGTGAGATAAATGGATTTCATCTTTGGATTAGTTCATCACTGACATGAGAACCAGATGATCTACTCACATTTGTTATCAATTGCATAGTGAAATTCAATCAAGTAGTACTCCTTTGAGATAATTACTATTCATAAGAATAATACAAATGCAGTTATTTGATAGTTTAAATAAACTAATGCAAGAAACAATAATTGCTTTGACAAAAATGTTAAAGGCACCAATTTACTCAAAACATCAAAACCTTTTACCCAGTAGCGTAACAACATTAATGTACATATATAGATTCATGGTTCAAATTATTTATCCCAAAAATTATTGAAATGTATCAGTATTTATTAATCGCAAATATATATCCACAAATTTAAAATTCTAAATCTCTCTTATTTCCATCAGTACTGATACTAAATATCAATATCGTACTTATGGAATGCTCTAGAAATAATAAAGAATAAAAAATTATTTAAACTGAATAAAGAGATTCTGTAAAGCTTGCTAATGATGCTTATATAGACTCTTCAATTTCAACCTTTCTTGATTACACTTATGCAATCAATAACCTCCCCTTAGCCATCAACATATGTGATCCTCGCATACTCTAATATGCATCTACAAAAAAAATCATAGGAAATCTCTTGAAAGTTTTCCTCCCCTATCCTATATATATTTATAAAGATGTTAAAAAAATGATGTATTAATGTGAATCCGACAATATGAGAACATATGGTGTATTCGTGGGAGATTGTTAGAATCGTTATGTCATAAGAAAATCCACATTGATTAATATCATATAATTGTCGGTAAGGTGATATAGTATTTTGGATAAATTGCACCTCTAATGGTGTGGGATAAATTATATAGAAATGATTTTGGGAAAATTTGGTGCTTTGATGAGAAAAATCATTAATTTCAATATAGTGATTATGGTCCCGAGGGGGTATGAGAAGAGTGGGTGGTTACATTTCTGTGTGCCCCATCGTAGAGAATATAAGGGTACGGCAAGAGAACTCAAGAGACCACTTTTTTTTTTTTCTTTCACTCTTACTCTCTACACCCTTGGAAGTCCAACAGCCATGCTGTAGGAATCGCTCCATCAACTCCAGAGGATCTTTGCATGCATCCTTTATTCCTTGTTCTTAGTGATGGACTCAGTTATATTTCCATCTCTACATTTTGGGTTGATAATACGATAATAGCGGTGATTTAAGGATTTATCGAAAATCCTTTCATGGGGACTTTTCTTTGTTTGATTCAGATTTTCTTATGGCTTTAAATCCATCACAAGAATCTTGGACAAATCATCACATGATCTTCCCTTAAGGTCATGATCTAATTTTTCATCTAACTAGATTTCTTTTTCTTCGAGAGAAGAATCTTTTTTAAACCCCTCTAGATCAAGATCTTCTGTGATAATTTCCATTTCTTCTTCTTGATCATCTATGTCAATGATTAATTTAGTCGATTTAGTTGTTCTTTGCTCTATTGTGAAAGTAAGATTAACTACTAAATTCTCTTTGGAGCTTAGTGATTCATGATTTGACATTATGCAATCCTGTGAAGTACCCCTATTTGAATCACATTCCTTACAAACCTTTTTCATGTGTAATTCACAATTCTTCTCGTTGTTGTAGGTACTCTCTTGATCACATTCCTTAAAGGAATCTTCTTTGTTTTGATCTTTCATTATACAATCAATGGCTGATAAGGATATCTCAATTAAGTCATCCATCAAATTATTTGACTTCTCAGATTTGATGTCCTTACTATTCAACTTTGTAGCTAGCCTGGATTTATCTTTGAGCATAAGTTTGTCTCCAAACTATTGATAAATTTTTTCACTTAATTTTTTAATTTCAAGAGAAATTCTATCATTCAAGAATGTTTGACTTAATAAGCCTCACTTTACTTAAGTAATCATTTCCTCAATGGGAATCTCGAAAAAGGGATGTGAACCTTCCTTCGGATCTTTCTTGGTGGTTTTGGAAAATGGTTTTCCTGGCAATGATGTATCCTTGTTGTTAGGCTTAGTAGTTTGACTACAAGTTACGAAACCATTTGGCCCCATTGTAAATTTAATTGTATCATTTTCAACGTTTAACTCCTTGAGAGGGATTAATTTACCCTTTGTCTTGTTGGTGCAAGAGCACATCGATCATTAATTTTGATGATAACAAAACACTTGATATTTAATATTTGCATTGAGTTTGAGTTTTCAGGAATAATGCAAATGGATTCAAGTCTAAAAGAGTTCAAACTCGCATCCATGGCAGATTGGAGGAGCTTGATGGAGGAGATGGAGCTTTGCTTGGAGCAAGAGATCGAAGATTCATAAAGATGAAGAATTGGACTTAGATTTATTTTGAATGTCCATCTTGTTCATGTATTGGTTTCTTTGTGTTCTTTGCTTTTTATTTCTTAGATGATTGTTAAAGAGCCCTAAAGTAACATACCATAGTCTTAAGATCACTTACACAACCCTAGGCTACTTAGACAATCTTAGAAATCATTTAGAAGGCTAAAACAGTAATCAAACAATCCAATCAAACATCTCCAATATGGACCTTAGACGTCTAATCTTGAACTTTAAGATGTGTAACCTTTTGTTCAGACATCCAAACACTTAAGCTGGACTTTGTGTATTATGTTCTTTGGTTTCAAATGATTAGCCCATGGTTCAGACGTCTTAAAAGACGTCAGTAGACCTTGTCAGATGTCCAACTATAGGATCGTTGGTCTGTCAGACATAATATTGGAGGATTAACCTATGATTATATCTAATTAGCTTTCCAGACGTCCATAGAGCATCCCAGATGTTTGATAAATAGACGTTAGACTGAGATTTGACCCAAATCACTTTTGTCAGACCACATAGTCGTTTGAGCCTCGGGAAATCAATCCCGTAGGGAATCCTCTTTGCAGACATCCAGACACATTGCCAGATGTTTGACCTGTCGTCTGTGCAACACACTCTATATCCTTGTTTTGATATTGTGAAAACAAGAAGAAACCCAGCTTAGAGTTAGATGTCCGATTAAATTCCCAAACATCTTAAACTACACTCTTAGATGTACGTCTTAATTCAACACTGTCCAGATGATCAACCCTTCTAAATCAGACGACCGACCATTAGATCAGATGATGACTTAGACATCTGACTATATGACTAGATGTCTGATAATCCTGTCAGAATCATAAATGACCTTAATTTCGGTGGGATTTTGAATCACTCTCTTGAACCTTGTTTCCAATGGCTACAAGAGGCTTTCAAGGCTTGTCAAAGCCTTCTTAGGACCTCTATAAATAGAGGAGTGTTACGACCTGGTTCCCGAATTCCTACAGGATCCGAGACCGGCTCGCCTTGACTAATCCTAAGACCTAGTAGTCCAACAAGAAATAACCAAAAAGTAAGAAAGTAAACCACATTCACATATGCAATATAACTAAGCAATAAAAACGTGCAAAGTAGTAAAGGAAAGTAAAACTGTTGTTCTAATACATACCACCACAACAACAGAGACAACAAAAATGAAAGTACAATAACAACAACAGTAGCTAAAAGTCTGAAACTCACTACATCAGTAGGGGGTACAACAAGAAGTGTAGCCCTTCGCAGCCGGAAGCTCGGGCTGCTCAACTCCTGGACCTGAATAGTGTTATGAAAAAGATAGAGTCAGCGAACACTGAGTAGAGTGGTATCTATACTATCTAAAGCAGTAAAAGCAATATGTTTAATTCTCTTTTCTATTTATTTTATTTTATATGCATTTCCCTTTCACTCCTTTTCCTTCAAACTTTCAGATTTTCTTGATCTTGCATGTTCCTCGTGGGAACGATCGTGATTGCAGTATTTTCTGAAGAGTAGAAGGTACACGTGGTGCTCTTCTGGCCGGGAGAGTCCCCCGTGGTAGTCCTACACCCAGTCAACCACCCCGAGGTCACTGTCAATACGTAGCAGTGACTACGGCATGCGTGATAAACGCACGGGTAGCTATCCCGCACTGACACACGGTCAGTCATTTCCGTTAGCGGGTACGCCCAAAGTACAACACGGAATAGTATAGGGCCTAGCCCTCTTAGAAACAGGGATCTAGCCCCTCAGAACCAAACATGGGTCTCGCCCCTCCACAGTTCGCGCACTCTCGTCTGACTACCTCGGTTTGCCTAGAGGGCCTAACAAGTCGGTGTAGGGTGGCTAGCTAAACCCCAAGCCCTGTGGGGTGGCTATCTCCCTCCCTACACTAGTAGCTCACCTCAGTACCGTGTACACGAGGGCCAATAGAAGTTGGTGTAGAGTGGCCAATCCTAACCCTGGGTCTCGACCTAAGGGCGGCTAGCTCCGCTCTACACAAAAAGGGGACAGTCGCTCTCCTTAGTACCACGTACTCAAGGGCCAGCACAGTTCCCGTCTACATTCCAGATTTTCCATCTAACCACAGGAGCTCTACTCCTAATTCCTCGTAGGGTTCATGCTCATGTTCACCACATTATTCCGATCCAGATTCCATCATTCACAATTTAGTTCTCGCTTATATATAGTAGCTCATGTTTCCACAATTCAATACATGCAACTGATGATTTCACAGGTAGTTGTTCATTTATCTCAGGCAACTCATATTCTAACAGGCAGCTCACAACTTTATTACAACCAATTGCTAACAGTTTAACTTAATCGTGTATACAAATACAATCATGCAGTACAATCAGTTCATTCATTTCTCTGTCCTAGGGTTCATGCCACATCCTAGGGGTTCCAGTTGGCTAATTCCACAGGCACATTCTTATTTAATATGATTAACAGAAGTAGACCACTCTACCAGATAATCCGGAAGTGATGGGGGCTTGAACAACAGACCCAGGCGTCTCTGCGAGTCCCAAATACGCAGCAGGCCGAAACCCTATACCAGGGAATACATCACAAGGAGGATTCAGAATAGTGTATAAAGGTTTTTAGTACGTAGAGAAACTCGCAAGGAAACTATAGATACTTCGTTTGCGTAAAATGGATCTCGATCGAACCCCAAACGGGTCAAAAACGTGTTTACTAACCAAAATCAGATGTCTGGGAATAAGTCCAGAGTCTTAAAAGATACAGAACCTCACCTCAAGTCCCTATGGTGTCCTCAGACATCCAGGACTCCCCTACGATCGTCTGGAGGTGGTTCCAGACGTCGGACCACTCCTCCGGTCGTCTAGTGAGCTGATCAGACGTCCGAAAGTGCGTGGGAGGTCGTTTCGCGCTCCTTCCCAAGGCTACTCCTATGTACGATAGAGCAACCACCCCAAAATCAGACCGGCATATCTTCTGCGGTGCGGCCTACATGGCCGTAACCGCGAAAAGAACGTACCTTTGCGATAAAGGTGCTTTCAGACGTCTGGTCTTGACTCCAGACGTCCAGATGCTCCGCCAGTCGTCCAGACTTCACTCCAAATGTCTGATACTAGAAAATTTCCAGTATCAAGACGTGCACCCAGCGCTCTTCGCCGACTTCTTGCTCCGCCGCAGCTCCAGCTGCTGCAGGTGGTTGAGGGAGCAACTCCAGATTCCCTCCTCCCGCACGTGCCCGTGGTGGCCGTGCGAGCTCCGACAAGCTTCCACCGAAGCTCTCGACCTCGGCCTCCTCCTCCCGCACTTCTCATCTTTCTCGCCCTTTCTCTCTCACCCTCGCTCACCTCCTCGCTCTCGGTAGTGAAGGTGGGGTGTGGTGGTGGTGTGTGGGGTGGAGAGGAGAGGAGGGGAGGGTGGTTTTATAGGTGTTGTGGGTTTAGGGTTCGGGTAGGAAGGAGAAAGTAGAGAGAGAAGAAGTTCTACGCGCCGTTTGCATGCAGAGCGCATACAAAAATTACATTTTAGACATCTGGGAAAGGGTCCAGACGTCTGACTGAGACTCCAGACGTCTTACTGAGACTCCAGACGTCTTAAAAGGTTAAAGTGGGACGGGCCTTTACAAGGAGCACCCTTCCTAAGCTAGATACACCTTGAGAAACTACTTCCACTTATATTGTGTCCAAAAGAAGAGATAAAAAGTGATCTTGCTTGCCAATCCCTTGTCTATACTCTAGAGAGCAACATCTTCGTCGCACACCTGCTCTCCCATCTCCGTTTACAGGAGCATCTTAGTATCTTGCGTGGTTCACACACGACGCGTTGCTAGCCGATGCACTTCCATTAAAGGGAAGTTTCCTTTTCCTATAGTATCTAGGT
The DNA here is from genome assembly GCA_037157565.1 of Thalassia testudinum. Taxonomy (NCBI): domain Eukaryota; kingdom Viridiplantae; phylum Streptophyta; class Magnoliopsida; order Alismatales; family Hydrocharitaceae; genus Thalassia; species Thalassia testudinum. Next base: position 5,051,638 of record JAZHRO010000040.1, on the reverse strand, counting down.
TTATTACATACTTTGTGGCTCTATATGATATTTGTATTATTGTCTTTGTTTGGGTATTTACTTTGCGAATTCTCGTCACCCTCGCGAGACAAATACTTCTCGTGAAGAAAAGGGAGTTGAGTTATGCTACCCTCGTTTAAGTAGCATAGTTGTAAGAGGTTAAGTCACCCTCGTTTAAGTACTTGGATGGTGGATTTGATCGACTAGGTCGATCGAAAAATCCTAAGTCAATAGGCTTAGGTGGTGATTTTTACCTACGTTTAGGCTTCCACCTAAAAGTACTTTGTATGTTTGTGAAATTGCATTTTGTGTGATTGTTATATTATTTCGGAATTATTTTCGTATCACGCTTGATCTCACTTCCTCTATCTAGGAAATTACATGTCTTACTCTAAAAAAGTTTAGGTTCAAGTACTATTTAAGGTTCACATGATTGCTCAAAAGATGAATAATCTTCACTGGATTCTATGGTGGCTATCTCAGTGGAACCTTGTAAATAGGAGTAGTTAGGTATATTTGTTTGAGTAGGTTGAGATCTAACTTCTTGATGGGATGTGTGAGAATAATTAGACTAACCCTCATTTTGATCTTTTGTAGGGAAATAGTCATAGTTAGTCAATTTTGAGGAGTTAGTGATTTCTTGAGTTGAGTATGGTTTAGGAGAATAATTTCCTTGTTTATAATCATAGGGCATTTGATTTTGGTCAGCTCTAAAATAATCATTTGAATAGTCATAGTTAGTCAATTTTGAGGAGTTAGTGATTTCTTGAGTTGAGTATGGTTTGGGAGAATAATTTCCTTGTTTATAATCATAGGGCATTTGAGTTTGGTCAGCTCTAAAATAATCATTTGAGTTAAACCTAAAGCAATTATTTCAATCTTGATCAGATGAATCATCAATGTTCCAACTTTGATATGATGATCCATAAAGGTAAGGTTCTAGACCTTATTGCCCTTAAACTTTCTCCATTTGCTTAATCTCTATGAATTCTCTAATCATACGTTTAAATTCGTCTACTTGTTGTCGATTAGTAATAATTTGATCAATTATTCCTTGCATCTAACTTGTGAAATTATTGATTGAGTTATCAAGATAGCTACAAGTCATTTGAGGAGTCTTGATGGGTGTTTACTTTTGGTAAGGAACCTCAATAGTAGAGAACCTTGACCATAAATTTGAATCATAAATAGAAGAAAACATAGGGTTAGTTTCACATAAGGTGTTTCGTTATATTTTAGGTGGAAGTACTTTTGCTTAAGATCAGATTGTCTTGAATAGAAGTTTGGGTAAGCCATTTTTACAAGGGATTCGCTAAAAACCTACTAAATAGAGAGAATTTGGAGATGAGTAATTCTGCACTAAACATATGTTAAACAAACAAACACAATACAACAACCAATAATGTGTTAAATTATAAGGGTAAATTAATTAATCTTAATTTAATGATATGATAAGATAATGTTACGACTTGAATCCAACCCCTTTGGGAACTCGGGTACAGCTTGCCTTAACTAACCTCAAGACCTAGTCATCAAATGAGAGACTATTCCAAACGTACGAAATAAACCACAAACCACGTATGCAAGTAGCTAAGCAATTTAAATAAAACCAGCCTTACGCCTACTGGGCAGAGGAGAGCATATGGAAAAACACGCACAAGTCTCGAATAGGGTGTTTCCCCAGATTCTGTGCGGTCAGACATTCGGTGACAGCTTCGGACGTCCGATCAGACATCTATTGGATTCCCCAGACGTCTAGTTCTGCGGAAAAATAACTCCGCAGAATCGTTTGTGAGCCTTTTCTCCTCGCAAAAACACCACACCCCGCACCAGGAGCTATAACAGCAATGGTGCTCCCTCAGCTCCACATGCACGTCCTCCCTCTAAGCTCTGTTGTCAGCTCGCCTGGGCTCCTCACACACTCGAGCTCCCGCAGCAGGAGCTCCTTGGGCGACAGGGAGGACATGGAGAAGAAGGGGGGTGGTGGTGTGCCGCAGGGAGAAACTGGGAGAGGATGGGTGGCTAAAAAATCGAGGTAAGGGGTTTAAATAGAGTAGGGGGTTAGGGTTTAAGGGTGTGGGTGTGCGTGAGTGTGGGTGGGGTCGGGTCATTTTGCAAGAAAATGCCCCGCAATAGTCTCATTCTTCCGTAGACCCCCAAAATAAGAAATCCAGGGGGTTACAAATTGCAGCAACCCCCCCTAAATTCCAGAAAATGGCCTCACGACCTTTGGGAATGGTCATTTTAGATAAGAAGTATAAGTTATGATCTTTTACGCTAAAGATCTACGACATGCCTAAGAAAAACCTAAATGTAGGGCTTTAGTGGTCCTATATGCATCCTTGTGCAACTTGCATACATGCATGCAAATCACAAAAGGAAAATAACAACCATGATGAAAATAAATATCACTTGTGTAGTTCATGTTTTACCAACAAACAAGTGCATGGAGAACACATTTTAGTTTAAAGATCTATTAATGTTAACTAATAGGAATCATTTCTTTCCAACTTCATAGAAAACAATCAATGGATTTCTTTTGATTTACTTCCTAAGTCAATAATGAACTTTATCATGCGAAATTGATTTTGTGATTCATAGATTTAAGGATTTCTTTGCTTGATTTTGACAAGATTGCATCATTTAGATAATTACATGCACCAAAGAGACAGATAAGACATTTGTGATGTCAAACTTAATAAAAGGAATAAACCTCCTTGATGAGTACCACGATATATTTTCTTTTTGGGTACATAATAGAGTGCTTTTCGAGAATGACTTTCATCAAGAATTTGTGTGGTGGCATCCCTGGACTCTTTCATATTTGCGTAAATACTTTCAACCAAAGGGTAAAAGAGATGAAAGAAAGAAGCCTATAAAAAATGTCCTCCAGAGATCCCATATTTAGAGAAATTCTTTACCCGAGTAAAAATCCAAACCTTAATTGAAGCTCTCTTACAAAAAAAAAGGACACTAATCCCAATAGTCTATCTGCTATGTCAGGAAGAAAATATGTTGTAAAATCAAATATTAAGATAAATTAGCTTAAATTTTAATATGTTATAATAATCGCTAAAAATATTTTATTTAATTATATTATTTAAATTTTAATATTTAATATTAGTTGTTCCTATTTGCCTACCCCCTTAAGGGGTGTACCCTTGTAATTTGGTCGGATGGCAACCTTTTTGAGCAAATACGTAATTCTTTAGTAAGAAATAAAGAAAAAAAAAAGGCTTGAATTTTGTCTGGGGTCAACTATTGCTCCCGCATTTACCAGGACCAGTACCGCGTCCCTATATATGGAGGTCGGTGGGGGTGCGATGTAAGAGTTCCCACTCGTCCCGGCAGGTCAGAGCGAGCGAGACCTTCCATTTTCCCCGTGGCCTCCTCCGCTCTACCTTGCTCGCTGGTGGCGGGGACGATCTCGGAGGTCCTAATCCACACCGTAACCCTAATCCCACGTCGCGGAGCTCGATCTTCCCCCGATCCACGCCGAGTTTAGCTCTTTCCTCGTCCAGTTTGATCCTTCCGTTCGAGCGGGGCTGTGATTCTGGAGTGTCGAACGTGCCTTTGGAGCTTAGACGGGTTTGCGAGATGGAGGATGGGGATGCAGTGATGGAGGAGGGTGCGGATCGGGCAGAAGTGGGGCATGAGGATGTTGGGAGGATGGAGGTGGAGGAGGAAGAGGGGAAGGGTGGGGAGAGCGGTACCAAGGGTGTGAACAGTGGAGGGGATGGGAGTGACGTGAAGGTGGAGGAGAAGATTGCGGAGGAAGTGGATCTGGATGTGGCGGTAGTGGAGGATGAAGAGGAGGAAGCAGGGGAGGGGAGTGAGGATGATGACGATTCATTCATTAATGATGAAGAGGATGAGCAAATGGATGGAGGAGACCATGCCGAGGAGGAGGAGTTGAACTACGAGGTGAGTTTCTAGTGGTTAACTTGATACGTGTAAGGTGTTTGTACGTAAGGTTGCCTGTTGCAGGATGTTAGGTTGCTTTAGATTGTTTTGATGGTTTAGGGTGATTTATAGCTACATGGTCTTGTCTTCTTTTAAGATAATGGTTGTCTTAACTCTTTCTGGGAAATATAAGCAAACCAAGTTAATACATGGTGGTGGAGAAAGTAAGAATACATGGCACAGTGATGAGGGAAGATCTTTTGTTACATTTTTGCACCTTGTGATGATTGTACCTGTGTTTGCTCAAGAAAGAAAGATCATTTTAAGTGCTTAATTCTTTGTTGATGCTGTGTCGTTCTTGATGTTTAACTTGACATGCTAGGCGCACATTGAGTAAATTTTGCAAAGAAAAATGAATGAAAGCACATATAAGTTAAAATTTTACAACAACAACTAATCCTTCTTTTGTATTAAGTGGGGTTGTTTATATGGTGTTCTTGCCTCCCCTCAAATCTACTTTGGATCATTCTTGAGCTTAGATCCAAGTAATCAATATCATGTTTGGTGGCTTTTTTCCTATACTTCTTTAGTTTTCTTCAAAGCCCTAATGGATTTTCCATGTACCATTGGGCACAGCATAATTATAATATGTATGCCTATCGATCCATTCATCTACCCCCTTCAATACCCACTGAAATCAATCAACCAGGAGTGGATCAATGGATTGACCAAGAAAAAGCTTGGCAAATGATGATCCTTCCTTTCCCCTTGTTGCAACCATTCAATGAGTGAGCTACATGGCAATCATTCATATCATTCATTTTTCCTTTCCATTGCTGTAAAGATGTCTTTCTTTCCTGAGGGGCTGGATTGAGTTTGAGATAAAGAATTACCCCCAACAAGTAGGGAATTTATCTCTATTACTACTTAAGTAGAAGGGCCTATCGAGCTAAAAAGAAGAGTGAAAAATCTCTTGTTGGACATCATATTAAGCTTAGTACCTTCTTTTTTTTAAAAAAAGGCTTAGTACAACACCATATAGAGCACCAATGCATCTTTGTGGTAAAGTAAAGAAGAAAGATGAATTCCTATCCTTTAGAATGTGTGCATAGACAATAGACAATGGAATAAAAAAGAAAGCAAGAACAAATGGCCCCTTCCATTGAGTGATGGATGATTTGACCAGTTAGAAGAACCAAATGCCTTCTCCAAGTGTTGGACTTGAGGGATAGACAATTGAAAGTTAGCCATTTATTGATCAAAACATGTCCCTTGCTTGTTTTACCTCTCTCCTTTTCTAGCTTCATAGAGGTAGTATGACCACTTTCTCTAGTGAGGAATTGACTAAGGTCTTGGCTTGCCAGCTGTGTTTAGGGTCTTTTGAGATTGCAAAGCATTGCTTCATGGTCCAAATTAAGCACAAATCCCCTTTGAATAAAATAATGGTGCTGATGATTCTATGTTGGCATAATGACATAAAATTCCACATTAAGTGGAATAGTGTAATCATGCATCGCTCAGCTTCTCACTAAAGACTGGGCACCATTCCAAGGATCATGCTTAAATTGGTGTAAAAGGCATCATGGTCTAGCTTAAAAATTTTGAAAATGTCAAGCAGGGCAAGCGTGCGAGTGTAAGTGAAATGGGTCTTAAGCTGTTGAGAGTTGCACAATGTCCAATGAATATGCTACCATGTGAGCAATTGGAAATTGGGGTAGTGTGAAGAATTAATTTCCTGATTAAGCAATGACAAGAAGATGTTCAACCTAAGAAGCCATGAATTTTTCTTGTAGTCTTAAGGGTTTTCCAATTTCATATATTTTCAATCTCAGTTGAGTCAACCTTTATACCTTTTGACACACAATATTATCTAAGAGAACAATACTTGTAGAAAGGAAACATCTTCAAATTAGCGTATAGTCTATGCTCTTGTAACGCCTCCAATGCTTGGATAAGATGGATGTACATCCTTATCCATTAGACATCAAGATATTATTGTTATTCCCTCTCATAAAAGTGATATTAAATCTTGGCTGTCTTATGGGGTGTTTGGCTGGGCAGAAATGGGGTACTTTTTATGGGGGAGAGAAGCTATGTTGATTTTTTTTTTCTTCCATTAAGTCTCAGGTGGAGTTCTGGAGAACTAGTCTGTAATTTCTGATGTAATCTTTTGGTGGAGTGGAATGGAATGATCTTGGGTGGTTATCGCTTGGATAACTACCCTTTCGTTTTTCAAAAAAAAAAATGATATTATCAAAATAGACAGCCATAAATTCTGCCATGAAGGAGCATATGTATAAATGTGCTAGGAGCATCAAATAATCCAAGGGACATGATGGCCCATCCACATAACCCTTCCATGTGTTGAAGGCTATCCTTCATTCATTTCTAGGTCTAATGTGAATCTAATGGTATTCTTTTTGAAGACACATCTTGGAGTAAATGATTGTGCCAGCTAGTATATCTATGACATCATCTATTTGCTTTGTAAAATGATACATGTTAGGAATCTTATTGATGGAATAACTATCAACATACATTCTTCATGACCTCAGGGAGCATATATGGACTACAAATGGGCTTGTGTTTTCAACTCATCTAGTAATATTACTCACTCCATGCTACCACACGAGTACCAGCTCCCTTGTTTCCACCAACTAACTTTGTTGTTATTGCCAACCCGGTTCCCCTTTCTACATAACCACCCTCTCTGAATTTCTATACTAGCCATGCTAGTTTATTTTAATTATTGTTGACAATGGTTTAAGATCCTTTAATTCTTAATTTTTGAATTTTTGACAATGCTTTAATAGTATGGAACATGCATTAAGTTCTTGATAATTTTTGTAGGAACTTCTCTCACAAACTAATATTTCATTTGTTTATAATGTTTTAGTTCTTGGTGTATTAGTACGTTGAATATGCTTATGTTAGCTTATGTTTCTTCTTTTTTGTGGTGTGATAGGTACTTGTTGGAATCTAGACCTTTACTTATAGCTAACTAGGAAATTGTGCAAGTCATAAATATATTAATATACATGCATAGAAGACTTAAGGGGAGTTAACCCCATTGTTGGGCTGTGTTAGGTGATGGCTCTAGTTTCAGGTTTTGGACAGATGCTTGATCGCTTGTCGGTATCCTTTTAGAGGCATACCCCAGGTTGGCTACCTTTGCCACCCATCCTTTGACACAATGCATGATTGCTTCATAGAGGATTGTTGTATGCCATTGTTGCTCAATTCCCTCTTCGAGGATAGGCTGGAGTACTTCTATAGATTCTTCACGAAATTAGGCTGGGTGTTGGGGAAGATGGTTGGATTTGGAGGTATGTCATCTTTTCCATTGGGAAGGCCTATTTGCGATTTTTGGAGGACATCTTCTAGGTTGATCAAGAGTTGACTTCCTAGTGTCGGAAGGTATAGAGGTTTCTTATGTCACTTAAGGTGAAGATTTTCATGTGATGCCGAGAAGGAAGAGATTGGTCACCCATAGCCAACTTTTAGAAAGTTGATATGTGGTATTCGATTTTTGGTTGGTCAGGTTATTGCATAGAGAGTATGTAGTATGCAGACAAGTACGTAGATGAGTTTGCGGTTTTATATTTTTTCATTTAAAAAATACAAAATAATTAATCAACTTGCTAAAATTTTTATTATATGTCTCAGAGATATGAAAGATCAAAGCTATAAATATAAAGCCACCTCAAGTGGCATAACACCAAAACACACTAATCCTTAATTACTATACTATTGAGAATATAAAACATAACTTTTTGAAAAATTAGCCTATTTGAAAATTCGGTGGGCTTCTTTATATTGGGTCTATTTAAAAATCAGCCTTATACTCAGTCGGGTATATGTGTAGTTGGATAGAGTGGTTGGTTTGGACCAACTATTGGACTACCCCATGATATGCAATTAAGGAGGTCCGCTTCCCCCCCATGAATATGTGTCCTGGGCAGCTGATTTCCTGAACTATGCTTGTAGCTACTGATGAGCACTTGATTTGGATGACTCTTGTGTTCAATGCAATAGTGGAGTGAGGACATAGAGCACTTGCTCTTTACGTGCCCCTTCTCTCAAGAGTGTTGGTCTTCCATGGTGGATGCCCTCTTACGCTGCACCTTAGATTTGGCCTTCTAGTCCAGTATTCACACCCCCTTGTTGATGAGGGGACTGTTAGGAGGGCTTTTGCCTTACTTCGGTGTATTTGAATAGGGCATAATGGTGTTATTTTTAGAGGAGAAAGATCTTCTATAGAGCCGACAAAGCATATGCATACCTCCCTTTTTAACACTTGAAGCTTTTAGTCCTCCTTTTAATGAATGCTCAGAGAATTAACAATCCTTATTAACCCCTCTTAATCCATTCAAAAAATGTACATGCATAGTTTTCATTAGATTTGGAATATTTTCCCATGGTTGGGGAAATAGGTGTGGGTGGATAAGCACATTGTGCTTTTGTTGCTCCACCCACTTCCTCTGGGGAGAAAGTCAGTGGTATCGAGAAGAGTGAAGTTGCAAATGCTGCTGGTTTTCATACTGTTGTAAGGTGCATTGTGGGGACGAACCGTGTATAATGAAGGTGGTTGGGAGGGTCGCTTTATGCTTGTAATTAAGAGTCACTTGGAATGTTAGAGGCTTGTAGGTCGACGAAAGGAGGGGGATTTTCAATTAGTGTACTCAGGAATGAAAGGTGGACATTATTTTATTCCAAGACAGTCTCCTTGGAATAGGCTACACTGCTAGGTTGGTCTAAAGGTTGCATCTACCTACTAATTTATCTACCATCTTTTGAAGCACGAAATTTTCAAAGCTTCTCTCGACCAATAATCAGCAAGTAGCATTATCTGCTAGAAGGGGTGATGCAGAAAATGCTATGTTATCCGCTAGAAGGGGTGATGCAGAAAATGCTATGTCACAACTAGACATCATCACATCATTTTTAACCTTAAGGGCAAACATCAGTTGTTTGCAATTTTTATAAAGCAGAATCTTCCCTTAAAAATCTCTTATGTTCGATCAGTAAAAGTTGAATGTAGGTGTCACCATCAACTTTCAAATACTTAATATCATTTTATTTTAGGTTCATAGAACTAGCCACCATCTTGTATTGACCTCATGGTCAGGTAGGGATTCGCTGCTGAGTTCATTTTCCACAAGGTGTATACTACCAACCCTTGGTTGAGGCATTCACAACTTAATGACCCTTTTGGGAACACATAAAATAAGTGTTAGGAGTGATGTCGGGTTTAGGCCCTAGAATCGGAGGTCTTGCCAAGGCAAGTTGGAACGCTTGAAAGGTTAGGGCATTGGTCTCTAATGTTGGACATGATGTAGGAGTCTTGGGTTTCCCATAGGTCGAGAAACATTCTTGGCATCCATTACTAGTGCAAGGTTGTGATTGTATAGCAGGAGGAGCAATCATAGGCCTGTACGATGATGGATTGTAAACCTAGCCAACTCAAGGATAGCTCAATCTTTGCCACCTTGACATACTCCTTATGGTTATGGAGTAGAAGATCACTAGCCTCATTTTGTTGAGATCCTTAAGGTACTTTGCAATTTGATGTGTCTCTCCTTGGAACTGTTCCAAGCAACTAGGACTTGGAGCTCTTTCCTTAAGGTACTCTTTCATCTACTCGAAGATGGTGATAAAGGTTGTGATGATACGTCATAGTGTAGGAACTTATCACTAAGATTTTGTTGTGTTAGGTCGAAGGGCAAATTTGGCCTTTGCTATCGTGGTAGTGTTCATAAGGTGCTTTCAACAAAGCAAGGCATACCTTTTGAGTTTGTAATCATTGAATAGATCCTTCCACTTAAACTAGCTAATTTGATCCACCCAACTGAGGAAGATATTGGGGTCCTAATAATCCTCAAAATATGAAGATCAATACAGATGATGGTGCTAGATTTTCCCAAATCATGGATAGGGTCTGATTAAGGGAAAATTCGAGCAAGATCTATTACAAGGTAGATGTAGGATCAGCTTAATCAAAGGAAGTCAAAGTTGGACAAATCCAAACCAAGTCGATGAGGCAAGTTGGAAGACACACCCATTAATAGACCTTAAGGCCTTGTTTGGTTTGGTTTTTAAAGGTGGGGTTATCCAATGTGGTGGTTATAAGTGCTATAGGATATGAATAGTGCAAAAGTTTTATTTCTCACCTATCACATTTACCATCATCTATCACATCTACCTGTTAATCATATCTACCCCCACTAACTTACTCCCACCCATCACATCTATCTCCACCAACACATTTCCACTTATCACATATATCCTATTAAGCTACTCCTAATGTAAATAAAAACAAAAAGCAACAATAAGATATCAACTCAACTATCACATCTACAACCGCTAATCCTTTTCTTACTCATCTACTGAGCCTTTTGCAAGACTTTCTAAACTTTAGCCAGTCTTAAACTTTAAATCTCTACCAAACGGGGCCTAAATGACTTGGCCCACTTGGCTTTAGGATGACTGAGACAAAAGGATCAAGTAGGATGGGTCGTCACTTGATCTCTCTATTGAGTTATAAGTAGCTTGTAAAAAAAATAAAAACTAGAGTGGATTCTATGTAAGCATCCACAGGGGTTGTCTTCTTTCACAAGCTACTAGAGTGATAAGACGGAAAATTGCTTCCCCAAGAAAAGGTACCATTTCTACACAGGTTACGGAAAGATCCTAATCGATTGGAGAAGCCTTTAATTCCTAACGTTCGAAAGGGACAAAACTTATGTAGCCACATGTCAAAAGCACTCATTGGATGAATGTAGATAAGGAGACGCATCATTGTTTTAGCAAGCCATCTGACAATAAAGAAAAAATGATGTTAAAATAGCTTGCTCACAATTGTAACCCATGGGGTTGCCTAAGCCCCATGGACATCAATGCATGGGCGAAGGCTTAATTTATTGCATACTATTAAATGGTAATGGGCCTTGAGGCTTTGGATCCGTTGTAACTAACTTCATATGATGCTAATGGAGAAGGTTTATCCCTCCTTAGGGTCTAGCCCTATTGAGTGGGTGAACACAGCTAAAACCTCTATTTGCTATGGGTTGAGCTCGTTCCTCGCTACATGTTATTTTGTAGATTGTAAGATTGAACTAGACTACATTAGGATTTGACAACACCCTCCAGATCCCATGGTCCCAATATACACCCTCTTACGGGGAAGGTGGATCAGGGTGTTAGATCTTCTTGTGACCCCATGGCATTAGCATTAGATCTAGATGGAGGTAGGAAATTTGCCTTGGTCGATAACATTTGATTCCCCATCTTACTTAGATGAAGAATGCCATTATCTCTGGGATGGTGGTCATCGGAGGATTCCTATCATTAGTCTTTATGGATTTATTAGACTCCTCGAAATCATGATTACCTTGGTCATCATATAATTGATTGGCAAGGCGTGAGTAGCAATAAGTCGTGTGGACTCTCTAAGAATAGCATACAACATGGTGTAAGAATGCCAAAATAACGTGCATGTTCTCTCTTTTTGAATGTTGAGTGACTTCTCATGCCACTTAATGGTTGATGCAACCCTAGAATATTTTTGATTGGATTAAATTAACTACCAGAGACAAGACAAACTCACCTAGACAACAATAAAGGATGACTAATTTAATTTGTCACAACCACAAATTTAAACATCCATTATGAACATGATGCACGCTTACCCCCAAAGTCATGCAATTGTGTTGAAACTCACTAGTTGGACTTGTGTGGATGCAATTGTGTTTATTAGTGTTGAGAGTCTTATTTTGTCCTTCCCGTTTTGTTACTTATTTTTATTTTCTTATGGTAGAGGGGTATGTTCACAAATTTTTCTTGGCATCTCCTCTGTAAATAGAGGCCTAGGATTTCATTGTGGAACTAATTTGCATCATTTTCTTAACATGGTATTAAAGTGGTGGCCCTAGACCGGAGCTTTATGCCTTCTTGATCCCTTACCCCCTTTCGTTATCCGTTAAATAAGGATTAAGGTATCTTCCCTTGCATTGGGATCCTAAACCCGTCAAGGGGAGAAACAACTCTCTAGGTTGCATTGGGGATTGTGCCGTAAGCAACCTCGTCCAAGAGCATCGTTGTTGTTGCCACCTTTGGAAGAGATTGAAGGCCACCATCACCACTGGCAACCACCTCCGGCTTACTGGTGGAGGGGTAATTGACCCTTAGCTAATTGGTCAGACCCCCATTGGTAGGTCTTGAACCTAACAGTGCCACTATTGGCTCTATAGGAGGGAAGGGGGTGATTAGGGGGCTTGTTCAACCCAATTGGGGTTCGAAGAGGGTCACCTCAACCCCCTTGCGACTCTGATAGCACTTGACAATTATTGGAGTGTTGTAGTTGTTGCTAGAGCACTACCATGTCATCGTTGTAGCCATTTTCACAACTGTTTGAAAATATGAAAGAGAAGTTGACTCTTCTTTTGATTATTCTTCATTTGTATGGCTGTAAAAATGAGTAGATGGTGATTTTTCATCCATTAATAGTTAAGATTATTCACTGATTGGGAATTGTGGGAATTTGATTGTGGGTGATATGGCCTTCAAAGTGGTTGGTTCTCTCAAGGAGATGGAAGTCATGAGAAATTCAAGAACCCCTTCTTTGACCTAATTACGAAGTTAGACAAGTCCAACTATGTGCTTTGGTTGCAATCAATTTTAATATGGTTGAGGGTTATGATAAGGAGCATATACTACTTAAGTTTGAGCCTACTGAAAAAGTTGGCAAGTATACCACATGGAAAAAGGACAACGCTATGGTCTGGGCGTGGATTATGAATATAATCATATAGCGAATCACTACAAAGATTATGTATTATAAGACTGCAAAAGAAATGTGGGAAGTACTTCACCATACATAATCTCAGGACAAGAATGCAACACACATTTTGTAGCTTCACAATGAGATAGTTCATATGAGGCAAGATGGTAGGCCATTAACGCAATACTACTTTGCATTGAGGTTGGCCTTTGAGAGGCTGAAAGCCTATACTCCTATGTGCTTTTGTGAGTCACAGAAATTCTATAGGGCACAAACTATGGTGGAACTTTGTTTTGCTGGGTGGGACCCCGTCTATGAGGTAGCATGGTCCTAGATGCTAATGCTGCCAGAGATACCCATTATGAAAGAAGCATATAACCGCCTGAGCAAACTTATGGTTTCCCTCTCATCGTCTACACGTGTTGAGCACACGTTGGCTATAGCGACCTCTTAGGGAAGAGGTAGAAGCACTGGACAGTTCACTGATGGCCGTAGATGAGAATGAGGAGGCCAAGGGTGTGCTAAGCCCTAATGTTCACATTGCAGGAAACTTGGTCATTTTGAGGATACTTGCTAGAACAAGTATGGCAAACCTATCAATGCCCATCAGGTTGTTGCTGGGATAAGAAACAAGTCCATAGTCGGCTCCTATTACCAGGGCAAAATACGATGAGTTGATCTAGAGGCTCTCTCATTATGGGTTACCAACACTTAGTGCTGCTGCTTTGAGCTCCTCTTCGGGACTTGTAGATGCTGCTGTCCTTGCCAAGTCTTCAGGTATATGTCTTGCATGTCATGCTGGGATTGATGATGTAGACTGGCTGGTTGATTCTGGCACCTCTCAACATATCTACGAGAAGTTTCAACAGTGTGCCAGATTACAATGTAACTCATACTGGAGGACCATAGTTGTGGCTGATGGAAGGAATTCCCTTGTCATGGGTCAGAGGGAGGTTCAGATAGCCCTTTATATATGACTGCAAAATGTTCTTCATCCTGTCCCATAGTTTCCTTTAAATCTTCTTTTAGTCAGTTGTATTACAAAAGAATTGAACTACCGAGCCATATTTGACACTGTCACTTTTTTTCAGGATATATTGATAAGGCAGCTGATCAGTTATGGTTGTAAGAAAGGGGGGTTTATTGTCTTCTGTAGTTGCCATATGTGGGCCAAGCTATTGTTTCTTTTGGAGGTTTCTCTAGTTGTCTTTGGCTCCTGAGATTCGACATCTTCCTCTAACTAAGTTGTGATGGGTCATACCACAAATTCCTCCGACTGCCACTTTCTAGTCTGAGACCTGTTAGCTGGGAAAGCACCACAGGAGCTCTTTTTTTTGTTGGCAATGTTGTAGTGTAGAGTCACTTTTTCATGTAGTTCATTTTGATGTTTAGGGTTCGAGTTGTCTTTCTGACAAGTTTCATCTTGTGGCCACTGATGATTTCTGTAGATTGTCTTGGGTTTTCTTGTTGAAGTCAAAGTCTGAAGTTGACCGTGTAATAAAAAACTTCCTTGTTGAAATAAAGAATCAATTTGATGCTAGTGTGAAAATTGTTAGAATCCATAATGCTTTGGAGATTTGTATCCATTCTTGTTAGTCACTCTTCCGGGGGTGTGTGATAATCCATTAAACAAGTTGCCTATATACCTTCCAACAAAATGGCGTTGCAGAGAGAAAGCATCGTCATATTCTGGATGTTGCCCAAACCCTTCTTATCTAGAACGACACCTCCTTTCCTATGGGTTAATGTATTCTATTTAATAAATCGAATGCCTTCTACTGTGCTTGGTGAGGAGGTTCCTTGCTCCCTTTTGTTCCCTGACAAGGAGCTCTTTGGAGTGTCCCCAAAGGTCTTGGGTGCATGCCCTTTGTTCATATTTGATTCCAATAGGGAGAAGTTGACACTCAGAGTTATCAAATGCATATTTGTGGGATATTTTCAGATTCAAAAGGAGTACAGTTGCTATGATTCTGTTGGCAGACGCCGTTATGTCAATGCCTATGTCTCCTTCTTTGAGTGTGTTCCATATTATTCCTCAATGAGTTGTATTGTTCTTTCTACCCTTGACACTGAGTTGGTCCTACCTATTTTGACTCTTGATGTTAAGTAGGGGTTGATGCTTGATGTTGGATAGGACAGGAGATTCAGACTTGTCTAGTTTCATTGTGTTAGACATGATCCACCTTCTTTGGTGCCAGAGTCGTCATCTACTCATGAGTTAATCCCTTCTTTTGATAGTACTGATACTCTATTTAGTTTTGGTGTACTAGGTATTGTCCAAGGGCATTCTAGCACCTTAGGTTGACCCTCCACCACCAAAGCTGGTTAAGACAGATTAGTCCATAGGTGACTAGGGAGATGTTGATCTGGATATGTTGATTGCATTATGGAAGGGGATTGGGACATGCACCATTCATCTCATTTCCAAGTATGTGTCTATGATTAGCTTGTCTCCAAAGTACAAAAGGTTATGGCTCTCTCTAGTGTGTTGGCCTTTGCTATGCATTAGCAGGCACTTAGTGATCTAGAGTGGTGAAAAGCCGCTAAAGATGAGATGTTAGCACTACTTTCACGTGGGACTTGGAGCCTTGTTGACCCATCATATGATGTTACTAAAGTATTATGCAAGTGGGTCTTCACAGTTAAATCCTGCCTGATGGATTCGTGGAGTGATGCAAGGCAATATTGGTGGCAAAAGGATATATACAAGCCTATGGGATTGACTGGTTTGACACTTTCTACTCGGTGGCAAGTCTTCATACATTTTGGATTCTTATTTCTGTTGCAGTTTATCTCAACTTGCAGCTGCATAAGTTAGATGTTAAAAACACCTTTATGAAGATCTCTAAGAGGAGGTTTATATGTAGTAGTCCCCTAGATTCAAGATAAAGGGGGAGTGTTGCAAGGTCTGCAAATTACATAAGGCCATTTATGGTCTTAAGCAGAGCCTACATGCATGGTTTTAGAAATTGTCTGAAGTTGTTGAGGACATTGGGTTCAAGAGGTTTGCGGTAGATCATTCCTTGTTTATGAGAAAGATCGCAAATGGGAGAGTTGGGATGCTAGTCTATCAGGATGACATTATCTTTACTGGAGATAATAAGAGGCATCACCACTACAAAGGAGTTTTTTGGTGAAACACTTTGTTGCGAAGGATCTGGGCCCACTTCAATGCTTTCTTGATTGAAGTTGCTTGCAATGCAATGGGAGTTGCTCTTTCTGAGAGAAAATATGTGCTTGACCTTCTTTAGGAGACAAGCATGCTCGGTGCCAAGATACCCTCTATTTATATGGACCCAAATGTGCATTTGTATGAGGATGACTTTGCTCTTGTAGATGCAAGGCAATTTAGATGTCTTGTTGGAAAGTTGCTGTATATGATTGCCACATGACTTGGCATTGCCCTTGCTATTAGCAAGATAAGCTAGTTCATGGACAAACCAAGTAAAGTTCACTAGGATGTAGAAATCATGGTTCTTAGAAATATGAAGTTTGCTTGGGAAAGGTTTACTATTTATCCGAGCTGATTCATTGGGGGTGATGGCATATAATGGTGCAGACTATGCTGGGTGCCCGAAGGATGGGAAGTCGACTACTGGGTTCTATGCGTTCCTTGGAGGAAATCTTATTCCATGGCGGAGCAAGAAACATATTGTAGTGGCCAGATCGAGTGTAGAGTCGGAATACAGAGCCATGGCCAAAGCTACAGCGGAACTCATGTGGATTCGATCTATACTTACGGACCTTTAGGTTCTTGTAATTGATTTTGTGGAGATGAGGTGCTGCAACAGAGCTGCACTATTCATTGTTAACAATCTAGTCTTTCATGAGAGGACTAAGCATGTGAAAGTAGATTGTCATTGTAAACGGGATATGATCCAGAAGGGATACATTCATGCTTTACATGTGTCATCTAAGGATCAGGTAGCAAACATGTTCACCAAGGTACTTCCTTGCTCCACATTTGATCGATGTTGTTCTAGGCTGAGCATGATAGGCATTTATACTCCAGCTTGAGGGGGTGTTGAGAGTTGTACTTATTTTGCCCTTTCTGTATTTGTTGTGTTAGTTTTATTTTCTTATAGTAGGGGGCTTTGTTCACATTTTTCCCTTGGCATCTCCTCTATAAATAGAGGTCGAGGGTTTCAAAATGGAGCTAATTTGCATCATTTTCCTAACAATTAGGAATGAAAGTTGTTTGCAAGTAGAGGGATCTTCTCCAAATTTTGGGAACTTAAATGCAAATGTTATCGTTACTTTTCAGTCTTTAAAAACAAAACCCGAAAGAAATAGGGGGTAATATGAATCCCTTAAGGCTAATTGATCGTGAATAAGGGGGACTATTGACAATTGAAGACCCTTAATCATGATTAGGGATGACTAGTCATGATTATTGAAAGTTAACCTTGATCAAGGTTAATTAAGTTGATTAGTGATAATTAAGTATGATTAACAAAACTTAAATAGGATTAAGAAAACCTTGGGCTTGTATCAAGCTTAATGAATCCATGAGTTATGAACATGTGTGGTTTTGAGCTAATGTGGTAGCTGAGGTGGATGCCATCTACTGGAGTTGCAAGTTTGGTGCATGTGGATTTGGACCTTGACGACTTTGCTGATGATTGGGATTCGGATGTCTGGAGTCATCCTATTAGTTTTGTAGCTCGAAGAGGGTCAAGCTTACAGATACCCGACTCTTCGTTCCCATTCATCTGCCACTGCTCACCCACATGCAAGGGAGTGGGAGAGAGGAAGCAAAGAAGAGGACTTGTGAGTATGGGAAAAATGGGAATAGCTAAGGATTCTTCATTCCTATTGTCTCTTTGCTTGTGTGTAAGGGTTTTTTCTTTCTTTTTCATGAATGCTAGTGGGTTTTACTCTGTTTACTTGGTGGTGGGTGTAGGGTTGTGGATGTGACCTTGAACCACTATATTTAAAGCACAATTTGTTGTTGTGCTGGATAACTTTTGGAAACCAATGGGTGATATGAATAACGTTAATGAAAACCGTGAATCGAGACAACCACATGTTGAGAATAGTAATGAGAAACAGGAAATGGAGAAGCATAATATCATAAGTTTGGGGACGAGGAGTTGTCACAGAATAAAAAAGTTTACTAAATGCCCTATTGAAGTAGCCTAATTTTGTTGAAGGTGTTGTAAAATGCTACGAGGATTTTTGATACCTTCCAGCTTGTTAATTACACTCTCTTATCGGGGAGCTAGAATATTTGAGCTAGAGGAAATCCTGTTTTTTCGTTAAATGTAAGTGTGAATCTCCTGGAATGGTCCAACTTGTTCTTTTGTCGTTGAAACTTAAACTGTTGTTTCTTTCAGGTACAATTGACTGATGCTGAAATTGAGGATCTGGTTAGAGAGCTTTTGGAGGTCGAGAGTAGGGTACCATTTCCAATCATCTCTTTCTTAACATTTTGTTGCTAGATCTGTGTTTTTTTTTTTCCTTTTTATTATTGTACTTTTAGGCTGCGGAGGCACAGGAAGCATTAGAAAAGGAATCCCTTGAAAAGGTAGAAAGTGAAGTGAGAGCGGAATTGGCACAGACTCTTCAAGGTGACGAGGTAATTGACACAAACCAAGAATAATAGTTCATACGTTTTGCTGATACAATGAAAATGGTATAAACTCGTCTCAAACAGGCTCATACCCATAATGCCCCCTTCACTTCCACAAGCATGCAGTAGCTTGCAGTGGCATGAATAGGTATGCAGTCAACTAATGAACAGGCACACTCTCATGCATATGTATACACATGCACATGCATGCACACATACCCACACCTGAAGGATAGTTCAAGTAAAATATAAAATGAAATATCTATAAAGATGCTCCCTTCCAACAAGAAGTTATAAGAATCAAAATCAATATCAGTCCTTTTTATGGAATATGCAGGGTTAATAAATGGACTCTTACCATCTGTCTGTCTTGGGCCTTCATTTCAACACTTTTGTGGCTTTGTAGGGTTTCTCTTGGAAAGCGCATCACCCAACCATCACATCTAAACCCTGGAGCATTATTTAGGCACCTACAGCAAATGTAAATTGCCAAAATCAGAAGCAAGCTAATTATTAGTGCCTATGCCAGTATCATGGTTGTTAAATAATTACCGAAGATCTGAAGGATTGGGGAAAAGCTGTTCCCATATATTTAGTTTGAAATAATGTAGGCTGGCAGGTACCTAATTAGGGTATTGTTGGAGACTTGGAGAAGTTGGTGATACCCACACCTTTTGGATTTCATTGTGTTGATATGTTTTGGTGGAAGTGGGGAGGGTTAAACAGCTATGAGAGGCAGCATTGGAGGCAAAATTGCAGTTTGATCTTGCCAAAGGTTTAGGTTTTGTGGGTTGGAATTTGTACCATTGTTTGTAGTTTCAATTTGTTTTGTGGTTGTTTTTTCTATTTCTATGAGATCATTTCATTGATTAAGACTTTCAGCATGTGCTAAACCATTTAAATTCGGAGCTTTCTTTTTGCATGTATTTAAATGTTATCAGTTCCTAAAACCAGGGTTGGATTCTTGTGTCTTACATTTATGTTTGTCGCATCATTCATCTTAGCCACCAGTCATTTGTTCATCATTGATCATCTCTGGACTATCGTCACAATTATCTGCTTGCCAATGGAGTTTCATTTTTTCTTTTTCTTTTTGGTTTCATATGGGTATGTTCTCTGTTTCTCATTGCCTTTTTCATTTGGTACATTAGCAATGTTGTTCATAGTTTGGGTAATTTGTGAGAAGGCCCTTGGACATGGACCTTGATTTCCATTTGGTCCATAGAACATTAAAATGGTCAAATCTGTTCCCTAAAAATTTTTATATATTGAGGTAGTCCTTTTACTGGTATCATGAGGTGTCTGGCAGCATAATTGTGCTGCCTCTCCTTGCATTACTGGAGGTTTGGAGAAAGGGGAGGAAAATGGGGAGACGATCCTGGTGGTAGTTGGTTGAAACCTTAAATTAAGGGTACCTTTAGTGAATTGGATACTTGTTTCTTTGAGAAGAATGAGATACTTCATTAGTCCATACTTTGTCTTAATCTTCATTATATAGATAATTAGACATTGCTAACCATTGAAAGATCCAACAAAACAAGAAAATAGTTTGATCAGCACTTACAATTCATAACTTTCTGCAAGATAGGGATGTGGTTCATTGTTTCTAATAGCTTCCATGTTGGCTTCCTTTGTGCAGTTGGAAAATGCTATATCAACAGAGATGATCACTTTCATAGAACAGTGGGAGACTGTACTTGATGACCTAGAGACAGAGAGTTCTCTTCTTCTGGTGAGTTATTGTTCTAAATAACCATCCCTGTTAATTAGTTTTGGCTCAATGGTAGCTCCTCGTCTTGTTAAATTTGCATGTTTTCCTAGTTATTTGGCCTGTTATTTACTCATCACATGATAAGAATTCTATTGATTGGAGCAAATTTTGGATGGGGCATGTGTGTCATTTAATTCCTCCAAGAGCTTGTGTCTTATTTTTGTTACCCTGTTGAATTGGCAGCGCTGCTTGAAGTCCTCTTGGACACAGATGAATCATATGATTTGCCTTCATAACAAGGATGTTTTAGACTCTGGAAAGATGGAAACAGTGCATGTCATCAGGATAATTTTCTCCTGGCAATTAGAGTGCGATGGACATTGCTTTGTTTTTTTGTTGCTCCTAGACAACCATGCCCGATGAATGTATTATCTATTTTAAATCTAAATGATATTGATCTTTCTTTCAATGTGATTAAACATCATGGACTATGGCAGCTTCAGTTGAAAGTCTCAAAGACCTTCATTGTTAGAAGCTAAATCCTAAATCCTGTCACTCCTGGACTCCCACTGTGCCTGTCATGCTGGATTAGCTTGGGAGGGTGTACGTGGAGTTTGGGGATATTAGGAAACTTCTGAAAAATTTTATCGAATTAAAAGTAGTTTCCCCTAGCTTTGGCATCTGCTAAATTTTGCCTTTTTCCTCCCTAAGGTCTTCTTTATACCCTTAAGTTTTTTCAATAAGATTCCTCTTTTCCCTCCCTAAATGTTGGTCAACCACTATTCGAGTACAAATCAAAAGCACCACCCGGTCAAAGATTCCTCTTTTGGGAAGTTCCTGCACCTAATTGCTTGAGGTGCTGTTCCCATTTCCTCGTTAACCATCATGTAAAAGGTACACCATAACTTTCCATCTTGTAATATTCCTATGTCAATGGAGGGTTAGATTATCACAAGGAACTGACTGTTATAGTTGAGATTAGTCTTGCTTTAGTTCCTTTTTATTGTTCCTTTGTTTGTTTTATTATTTCCTAGTTATGTGAGGGTCCACATGTAGTTTTCCTAATCATCTATATAATGAAGATTAGGGTCTCTAATTGAATCAATGCAATCATTTTTTCTAACTTGGTATTGGAGTAGCAACCCTAAGTTGTTTACTACTTGCCTTGATTTTCATTTTCTTTTCCCTTTTCCAACAAAAAAAACAAAGAAACACAAATTAGGAAACCTAACGCTAGATTTATGAAGAAACTTCATCAATCCTTCATTGAAGGTGGCACTGTTGCTATCGCTAGACCACGACTGACCACCAACCCCTCCGGTGAGTGCCACCGGTTGACCCTCATTGGTAATCAATTGGAATCAACCTTTTTTCGATCTCTAGCACCGCCATTGGGTTGTGTTTGGCCCTGTTTGATTGTTGTATAGTGCCTCTTGGCTATATAGGGCCTTGTGTGTGTCACTTACCCATCCTTGGGCTACCCTAAGGTCTGGTAGAGGGTTGTCCTACCTGTGGCTGCTGCTAGTAACCATCTTTGTTGCTGTTGGTGGCTACTGCCACTGCCCAATAGTTCCTCTTGTAATTGCCACCATCTGTGGCTATTGTGAAGACCCAAACCCTACCATGCAAGTTGAATAATGGAGTGTAGGTCGAATCAAATCAAAATAGGATCACAGTCACCTAGCACATAATCGTAAAATATAAACATAGCTAAACAAATTAATCATATTGCATTGCAATAAAGAAAATATATCATCAGTGCTGTCCATAGTCATTATAACCATAATCTAAAGACGGAAAGAAACATGCACTAGAAAACTGTCTATTACATAACTAAGAAAACAAGAGAATGAGTGATAAAAACTCTAGGTGTCACAGACTGGTTGTGGGAACTGAACTAGGCCCCACACCTGTCGCTCCGCGTACGGTTACCCCCGACTGGTCCACGGTACCTGAATAAGGGGTCCTAAGGTAGTCATCAGTGAAAGTTGAGTAAAGTAGTGCACGAAAGAAAAAGAGGGCAGAATAGAATAACATAATTAAATATGCAAGAAAAGTGTGGTACAATTTGTTATTTCCTTTTATTCTTTAGCCGTTTTCTTAGTTATTTTCAAATTTTCTCAATATTGTGTGGCCCTCAATGTTTCATGCTTATTTTTTTCTTTTTCAATTTCTCGTAAAGCACGAGGAGATCTCGCTGCGATTTCCCAAGAGGTATGACAAGTATAAAGTGCACTCTTGGCTGAGAGGAAACTCCACACACCCTACATCTCATTCTATCGCTCGAGGGTCCTAGCGTAGGTAGTGTGGCAGTTGTATACTATGAATATATGTGTAGATGCAACCTACATTGGCTCGTAGATAGCCCTCTCCATGGTTTGGGTACGTATCCAACCACACACACACACACACACACACACACACACACACACACACACATATATATATAAATATACCCATGTACCTATACCTTGCTGCCCGTTTGGCCATTAGGCCTACCACATAACTAACCCATTTCCTAATCCACCAGTAGCCTTAGTCAAACTGTCTCGTCTAGTTGTTCAGATTCAATTATCAATTCCACCACTAACAAATGTTCATTTATTGTAGGAACAACCGATAATCAACAATTCTCAAGTATAAGCCAACAACTATATATGTTGACCCCATTTATCCTATGATGTGATAAAGAAAGTTATCAAGTTATTCCTTTAGTCTAGGAAAAGAAACAAGTATATTTTATTTCTTCGATTCAACAAAGTTGGCACATTTATTTCCTTTATATCAACCTTAATTTAATTATCCAAGGTTGTAATTCAGTGTTAGTTTTATAGGCATAAATTTTCAATCAATTCATCCTCTTAATACTTCATTCAATAATTTATTTCAATACCTTATTTTAATAGTTATAGTACCTACAAGAGGAAATTATGCATTACAACATCTATGGACTCCGAAATTCAGCAAAGGAAAGAAACACACTTAATTAACGTTTATAGTAACGAAAAATGAAATAACGTTCGACATTGGGGAGAGAAATCTAACTACTCTACCTAATGTCACCGGGAGGTCACGGTGACTTTGGAATGTACGCTCGTGGTCCCTCGCCACCACTTTGGGGATCCACGTATTCCACACGTGCTCCAGGAACTAGATTATTGTCAAGACGCATAAGGAATATATTAAAACTTTCTCAGGGGCTTTACTGAAATTTTCACGAAACAAACAATTTTTGAAACTGAGTTTAGAGTTTCCTGTCATGTAGTTTGTGGAGAGATGATTCCAACGAGTCCTGGAATGAGAGCAACGGACGTCGTTTGACCTTAAAACGAATCAAACGGAAAAGCCAACGTGAAATCAGGATTACGAGTCATGGGAAGCATGCTTGTTGATGTCAGTGCCCCTCCCTTTTCTCCTCTTCGCACAATCCTCTCCTTTTTTTCTTTTCCTTGCGATCTCTCTCTCTCTTTCCCTCATTCTTTTCTCGTTTAATCTCCTTCTCTTACTACGCTACTCCTCTCCCATGATCTCTCCTCTTTCTCCCTCGCTCTTTTCCCGATCTCTCTCTCTCTCTCTCTCTCTCTTCTCTCTGTCTCTCTCTCAATTTCTCTTTTCCGCATCCCTCTCTCTCTCTCTCAATCTTGATGTCTTGGACGACCCCCCCTTCCCCTCCATTTATAGGTCCCCAAACCAACTTTGATCAAAACAATCCAATCTTATTGTTGTTATTATTATTCTTATAATTATTTAACTCCCCTTACATAGTTTTGTATTTTATACACAACTTCCACTACAAAATTTGGATTTTTATGAAATGGACGTCGTTGGAAAGCTTGCGACGAGGGGAACTAGTACTAATTTTGATGTAATTTGAGCGTGTTTTTCAAGGGTTGACCAAGTTTTGATAAAAAATGCAATTTTCCCTATTTTCGAAGCATACAACCTAGGAGAGTGGGTTTAAGAGTTTACGACTACTGGTTAGGATTTCCTCTTAACCACCAAGCATTGTAGGACTCACTGTTGATGCCTTATAGTGCATCTTTATGGTATTTTGGGCAAGAGGAGGTGTGATTTCACCACCATCAAATTTGATTGCGATGTTTTGATGTAATAGAATTCTCTTTTGCACCCTTTCAATTTGTTTGATGTTTGCTTGAGGAGAAGATGGAGTATAAGGATTTGCTAGAGGTGGCGTCGGGGCAAGCTATAGAGATGAGGGTCTACAAGAGCCCGTTATTTGGTCTAATGGTTAAGTTGGACGAGATCAACTATGCTTGGTGGTCGCAGACATTCCTGGTGATGGTAGAAGCTCATGATAAAGAGAACATCTTACTTGAGCTAGAGCTTGCAGTGAAGAGTGGCAAGAATGCCACATGGAAGGACAATGTTATGGTATATGCTTGGATCATGAATTATGTTATCTTTAGAATTGGAGATAAAGTTATATACTACAAGATCGCTGAGGAGATGTGGGATAGTTTGAAAGAGACATACTCTCATGAGAGCTCCAGTAGAGTGTTTCAAATTTATAGTGAAATGGCACAACTCCGTTGAGGCAAGTCACTTTCACAGTATTATTACATTCTCAAGGCATAATTTTGAGAAGTACAATGCCTATCGCCTTATTTGTACTTGTGAACTACAAAAGACATATTAGAAGGAGATGGCGGTCCTAAAGTTTCTGGTTGGGCTAGGAGTAATGTATACAGCTTCATAGTCTTAGATGTTTGACTATGTTTGAGTTCCTAACTCTTTAGGAGGCATATAGTAGAATGATTTGGACACCACTAAGAACTGAGGGATTTGACTTGTAGGCCTCTGCTATAGTTGCAACTTTTGGTTGAGGTCATGGATCACCCTCCATGAGAGGATGTGGCATGGGACATGGATCCCAAGGTATAGGCTATCCTACCTGTACCTATCGTGGCAAGTCTAACCACTTTGAGGATATATGCTGGACCAAGCACGATTGGCCCACTTCTACCAATAAAGCGCTTGTCTAGTGAACTCCTACAGACACTGTTGCTATGGTGAAAGTTGACTATGATGAGCTTCTCCATCATCGAAAGCAACTGCCTGTCTCTACCACTACTACTATAGTGCCTGCTCCTTCACATACAACTGCCTTTGCATCCCCTTTAGGTATGCCGGTTACACTTTTTGCTTACTTTGTAGATGTGTGTGATTCAGATTGGCTAGTGGACTTAGGAGCTTGTTGCCACCTATGTGGTGATTAGTGTTGATTCTAATGACTTGCTGTTGAAGGTCACATAGTCTAGGTTGCCGATAGGCGTCACTCACGTATCACTAGTCAAGGGAAGGTTCTAGTAACCTTCAATATGCAACTGGTAGATGTGTTGCTTGTTACAAATTATCCCATTAGCTTATTATCTGTTAGTAGAATCATGAAGGAGCTTAATTGTTGAGCAATATTGGACCTGGTCTTTTGCAATTTTTTATAGCATCTTGACGAGGAAGACAATTGTTATCAGCTGTGAAGAGAGGGGAGGGGGGTATAACACTTGCTCTAGTCTCTTTATGCTGGTAGTGTTTCCCTTCCAACTACTACCACCTTAAGTCTTTCGTGACAGCTCCATCTTAGTCATCTCCCACTATCCAAGCTTTGATGCATCATTTCTCACTTATGTCCTAATTATAGGATTGATTGCGATGCTTGTTAATTGGGGAAGCACCATTAGAGTTTCTACCCACCTAGTCAGAGTTGTGGTTCTGAGTCTTTATATGAGTTGTTACATATGGATGCTAGGGTTCCAATTGTGTCCGTTGGGACATCATTTCATTTGGTAATAGTTGATGACTTTTCTTTGCTAAGTATTTCTTATGAAGTCAAATATAAAAATTTTATTTTGGAAATAAAGAATTAGTTTGATGCTAAGATAAAAATTGTTTACTTCGATAATGCTATTGAATTCTAAACTTATTTCTTGTGTGATTTTTATAAATCCGATAATGCTATTAAATTATAAGCTTTCTTCTTGTGTGATTTTCTATAAATCCCAGGAAATCTTCCATCATATTAGTTCCTCAACATCTTGATAGAATGGGTTTCGAAGTGTAAGCATCGTCCTATTTGGGATGTTGCTAGGACATTATTGATTTACAATAGTATTTCATCTACTTATTTGGAGATGTTGTATTAACAACTTGCTATTTTATAAATCACATGCCCTCTTTTGTGATTGACGAGCAGATCCCTATTCAGCTTTTGTATCCTGGTGAGGACTTATTTTTGGTTCCTCGAACCTTGGGTGTGTTGCATCTATTCATCCTTCTTGTCTGCAGGGATAAGTTGGCACCAAGGGTAGTCAAACGTGTGTTTATTGGATATTCACAAGCTTAGAAGGGATATCATTATTTTGACCCTGTCAATCGTCAACACTGTGTCAATGGTGGTGTTACCCTCCACTAGTCTGTACCCTATTTTTCTACTGCTGGGTCCAAAGTTCCTATTGTTTTAATGATCCTCTTGCTTGTTCCTTTTGTTACTTTGGAGGAAATCCTTATGTCTAATACGTATAGTTTCTTCTATTGGTTCATTTTCTAATTTTACGTGATGAATCCGACTCGTTCTTATGGTAATTCACTCAGCACATAGGCCTTCTTGTAATCTTGTTTCCCAGATTTTCGTTACTTTGGTAGGCTCAACCTAGTGACGCTACTTTTGCAGCCAATAGGATTGCAAGAATGAGGTAGGATGTATGCAGGGGATTTCTCATCTTTTGTAGTCCCTTTGGCAGGGGCCACTCTTTTCTTAAGAACTTTGATAGGCTAGACCTAGTAGGAAGCAAGACATAGAAGTGGTGAGATGGAATTTATTTTACAGGTAAATAGTGGGTAGGGGGAACTTAAAAGGGGTTGGATGGTTGTTAAAGCGGACAATCGAGTTGAATAGGTTAGATATTTATTAGGTTGGTGTCTAGCTTGTGTATCTCCCCTTGCTTTCGTGGAGGATCCTTTCTGAAGAGTTGTTAGAGTAGATGGACAATAGGAATAGGCGTTAGAGAGGTGATAGTCCTCAACATCTGATTATGCTAAAGATAATGGTTATAACCATGAAGAATAATGAGAGATGATGTATATGCCAATGAATTGAAGTGCTTGAAGCAAGCCTTGCACCTACACCAAGCACCACCTTAAAGGGACATAGTTGCATTCTTGTTTTAAAAATATGGATAGCCAAACTTTAGGAAATCCACTTGCCACATATTTAATCAATGAGAAATCGAAACCAAAACCATGAGAAGATGTACCACCTAATTGCAAATTAGGTCTGAAATGAAAAATGCAAAAGTGAAGCAAGTGATATATTACTTAATACAAAAGGTAGGTCAACATTGTTGGAAATTGTGTTGCCTTGGCCAACCAACTTGAGTGGAATCACGTGATTGGTGATTTAGATCTAAATGTTAGATCACGTGATACACTAATGTGATTAGTTGGATCGCTTAGTATAAGTGGGAGAATGTACTGTAGCCATGTTGGATATATCGATGACAGGTCTCAAAGTTTCAGATGGTTTGAATCGAGATTTCGATTAGTCATCAAGAATCATCATGATATCCAACAATTATCTCCAATCTGAGAAGAGATGCAATCTTCTCGAGCGATTGATGCCTGCCTGATGCCCTTGCTGCATATCCTCTACATAGAAATGAAGATTCGGGGTTGCTACGTAGGTTGAGTCAAGGAGTTAATTCGACAGGATGGAAATGCAGAAGTCCTTTTGTGCTTATTATGAGAAGGCGTATCCTTTGACTTAAGATAAATGCTTCTCTTTGCTTGAATATGCACATTTGGTTGACCGATGGTTGGTGCACTCATCTTGGTGTTGAGACTGGAAAGCTAATGTGTATATGAGAGTGCATGACATATGATCTCTCGAAGGGTTCGCATAAGTCTATTATCATAAGTGTACATAGGGGATTGGAAGACATGTGCTCGCTCAGTGTATATTAGGATGTATCAAATTTCATACATGGTTGTATGGATCTTAATCAGATTCATACATGAAAGAGAAGAAGACAGTTTTTTGGGAAGGGTTTGGTCTTCGTTCTTGTCCTAGTGATACAACGGAAACATGAAAAATATGTAATCCATGGTAAGATGAACAATGAATTCGGGATTTAATCCTTAGGGTACATATGCCTTCTAGTGTTAATGATTCATGGGTTTTAGAAATACCTAAGGGAGGTGCAGTGCCATAAATCCTAATTTTTGAATGCTTCATTATTAACGTGATGAAACTAATAAGGATTTTGATAGGTTCTATTTAAATTAAAATTGATTACTATTTAAGGAGTTGAATAAATATTTGATTTGGTATTTAATTGAACCAAATATGTTTGGTCTTTATCTAAAAGGGTTTGGATGTAAATTGAATGGACAATGACTTTGGGATTTAATGCTTGGGTAACATACTAACATATGCCTTCTAGTGTGAAGTATCCATGGTTTTAGCAATACCTAAGGGAGGTGTAGTGTTATAAATCCTGATTTTTGAATATTTCATTATTGACGTGATAAAACTAATAATGATTTTTATAGCTTTCTAATTGAATAGAAATCAAATATTATTTAAGGAGTTGAATAAATATTTGATTTGGTATTTAATTGGATCGAATATATTTGATCTTTTGGATGTAACTTAAACCCGATTGACTAAATTAATTAGAGGGCCATTGATGCAAAATTTAATTAGGATTAGATCTCAACCATTGGATTTGATTCAATGGTCCCCATCATATCAAGAATACTTGGATTTCGTATAAATATCTCCTAAAGGTAATGTGGAAACCCTAATCTATCATTAATCTTGAGTGCAACCAAATCCTCCACTGTGAGAGAAGAAAGAAGAGGAGCAGTAGCACTGTTGCTGCAATGATCTCCTTCCTCTCTGCTTGGATGTCCTAGGATCGTAGGAGAGGTTTTGAGTTGCTAGTGGATGTTTAGCAATAGGATTGGACATCTAGCATCCTCTTCTTTTGGATGTCCAGGATATTGATGAGAAGTCCTATGGCGCTTCTGGACGTCCAGTACCCTTCCTGAACATCCAATACCTGTTGGTCGAAGTTTTGGACTTGCAAGACTGATTTGTGGAGGAGTGAGGCGATCGTCGCCTTGGAATTCGCTAAGGGTTTGCGACTCACGAATGTGATTGAGTGTTCTTTACTGGAAGGGATGCTTGAATGTGATTTCTATAATGATATGATCATTGATGAGAGTTCTGAATGAGTGCAAAGAAGATGCTTTGCCTCTATGAGATGCCTCATGCCTGGACATGAATGTCAGTGAGTGAGATTATGAGAAATGAGAATAGTCACTTTTGACCTGGTAATCAAGAACTCTAAGATATTTCATGACCGGTTCTTTTATGAGGACATATGACAAAGAGATGCCAAAAAAATGACACATAGTGATATGTGCATTATGGAAATGGTTCTTTGGTTGATGGGGACATTCATTGATAATCATTCCAACTATGATGATGTCTGTCTAATGTGGAAAGAGTCATCGATTCGATCTGATTTAGATAATGGATCTTAGTCGGATGAATCTAAAAGAAGTATCTTAGTGAGTAAAAAATGGTTTCTAACTTATTCCTTTTTACATGTCTCAACCTAGTGTTATCCTTTTAAAGACAAGATTGAATTTAGAGAAGTTCAAATGATGATAAATATTGGATTCCCAAAATCCAATGAGGATTTGCATTGGAGATTGTGAGAGAACTTCCATCTTGTTTAGTTCCTTGCTCATAGATGATGTAGATAAGGATCTACATACACAAATTTAGTATTGATTGCCTATGTCCAATCCAAATGAGTGGGACTGTAGGACAATTCTTTAGAGATCACAAGCATGATAATGGTTGCTATCATTGTGGTATGGATTAGTCAAGCATTTTGATTCGTGGAATATTAGATTCCTAAAAGGATAAATGCTTAAATCCAATCCAAGGAATAATTCTTGGACATTTATTTGAACTCAACCAAGATAGGGCCACAAAGATTGAATATTGCTTGGCTTAATACGCGATATTCTTGGACTTTGCACATGTGACAATAGTTGTAATCAATATGATGAGAATTCCAAACAGACGATATTGACTTATGGAATACTAGATTCCGTAATGTTGAATACCCAATTGGGATTCAATCCAAGGATAATGCATATCAGAAGAGTTAAGAATAAAGAAGAGGTCGTGTAAATTAATGGTTGAGCACATAATATATCCAAGCTAGTTTGATTTAAAGGAAATCATTAATTTTAATGAGTCATGAGGCATTTAACTTGTCGGATATTGGATTCCATAAGGATAGATACTTGGTATGAGAATCGGACAAAAAGAAATAAAGGAATCTTGAAAACTTGCTAAAACCTAGTTAATATCTAAAATCAAATAAGTGAATTAATGAATATGCTCACTACTTGAAAATGTTTTAAGATAGTAAAATCCATATATAAAGTTTTGGATCACATGACTCAAATGAGTTTGAGAATGATCCACCTTTATATGACCAGTGATTTAATTGCCGGTGGCATGTCGGTGAAATTGTCATGTGATTTTTGGAGATATGCCATGTCGACATGCTCAAGTTGTCGAAACGTAGATCTTTCGCTAGCATGCTGGTGAAATCATCGACATGACACTGGTAAGCTCGACATGTCGACAGCATGCTACTACTCCTGTTGCTGCTACTGCATAGGTTATGTATCGACATATTATATATGTAGAAGATATGATTTAGGATTTAAATGGAAATATTTATCTATTTTATTTTTAAAATTTTAATCATTTTGACTACTGTCATTTTTGTCTGCATGCGTCGGCATGCTGGCGAAATGTGCATTTGGAGATTTATTGAAACAATGTCGAAATCGACATTTTGAACCTTACATATGATAAACCTTCGAGGATCATAACATGTGGGATTAAATGAAGGTTATAAGCTTGAGTCCAATCATGATCCCAATTGGAATATAGATTTGAATGGGCATCCATCCTTTGACAACTTTCTGGTTTGAGAAAGTAGCAGAAAAATAACGAGGGTGAGAAGATGGGAGGAGTGAGTGAGAGCGAGGGAGCCAGCGGGAGGGAGGGGGCGAGCGTGAGGGAGAGGGAGCATAGGAAGGAAGGTAGGGGCTGATCCCTGGTCGAGGGGCGGTCGAGTCGGAGGAAGGTGGCGCTGGAGGTGATGTGCTTCAAGTGTAGAGGGTCAGGGCGCGAGACTGCAGGGACCTGGTGTGGTGTCTCAAATGTGGGAAGCTGGGCCACTGGAGGGCGTCCTGTGTGGAGGAGTTGCGACGGAGCGTGGATGCAGGTGCACGAGGAGCGGTGTTCCCACCCCTGCCGGAGGGGGTGCCATCAGTTGAAGGAGTCCGGGTGGATCAAGAAGGCCTTCGTGTCAGCTCTGGTTGGCGTGGTGACAAAGGACCGCATGGAGCGACAAGACTTAGAGATCGAGGTCGCTAGGGCGTTGGAGGCGAGTTGTCAGGTTTGAGGCTGAAGACGGTGGGGGAGAAGTTTTTGCTGGTGGGGGCTTCTCTAGGGTTGGCGGAGAGGTTCCTCTTCAAGGAGTTTCGGTGCTTGGGAGGCGTGGTTCGGTGGTGGTGGGCGGACGACGCGATCGGAGAGCGACCATCACGGAAGGCGGAGATGGTGGTTGATCTCGAGGGGGTACCCCTCTTCCTCTGCACCAGGTAGGTCGTCGAGGCGATGGTCGCACCGGTGCGATGGTGAGAGGGGCTAGGCCTCGGTGGAGGGCACCTCGGAGCGATGCGGGCCGTAGTGGAGCTGCGTCCAGGTACGATGCTGCGGAGGAAGGTGGCACTGCGTTTGAGGAGTGCATCGTGGGTTGTTCTGGTCCAGCCAGAGGAGAGAAGCTTGAAGTCCTTTGCGGAGGTGCTGAAGCACTCGGTCGGAGGCAAGGCGGCAGGGAGAAGTGGTTCGGCGAGCATGGTCGTCTGGAGACCAAGGGTCGCCCGAGGGAGGGACGCATTGTGGGTTGAGTCAGCAGCACCGAAGCGCACGCCCCTCGAGGTGCATTTTTCAAGGGGCGCAGTGGTGCGTGATGAATCGAGGGTTGAGGTGCGTGTTGGGGAAGGCAAGGGGCCTTGCGGTGATGTTGAGGCGGTGCAGTGAGAATAAGAGGGAGCCTCGAGGAGAGGCGACGCATTTAAGGCGATGGAGGATGTCGCGTGTTTTGACGCCTTTAAGGCCATGTCGACCTCGAGGGAGGGCGTTTTGCGGTGTGGTGGGGCCTTTGAGGTGGGGGTGCGATCGGACTCGGGTTCGGATCTGCACCCGGACTCGATACCCTTTCGCCCCTCTTCTTTAAGTGGACTGTAGAGGGTCCCTTCGATGCTGTGGCGCGACACGTCGACCTCGGGGGAGTAGAGGAGGCTAGAGCATGGAGGTCGGGTGATAGCATCTGTATTTGGCAGGAGCGACGGTGAGATCAGGGCAACTAGGCTCCTCCATCGGAGGATGGAGAGGCTCTGGTCGGTAGCGTAGGGTCCCCCTATGGCGTAAGGGGGGTCGATTGGAGCTCCTTCGACGTCGGTGGACCCCTTGTCCGGTGGTGGAGGTCAGGGGGCGATGCGGGACCTCGTCGGAGCAGCAAGGACGAGGTTGGCGGCGCCACCCTCGACGGTGATGGTGGCTACCGTTTCCCGGAGGTGAGGATGGAGCTCCCTGGGTTGGCGGCGTAGTGCCCCTCTGAGCCCGACTGGAGCTCCTTCGACGCTGATGGACCCCCTGTTCAGTGGTGGAGGTCAGGGGGCGGTGCGGGACCCCGTCGGAGCAGTAAGGACGAGGTTGGCGGTGTCACCCTCGATGATGATGGTGGCTGTCGTTTCCCGGAGGCGAGGATGGAGATCCCTGGGTCGGAGGGGTATTGCGAGGTGGCCCTGTCGACGAGGATCGCGGGGAGGGGTCGGGCGTAGCTGGAGGTGGAAGCTGAGGTTGCGGGGGGCAGGTCGGGCGGCAGTAAGAGGGAGGGGTTGGTGGGAGGTGGGGAGATGGCTGGGAGGGGGGAGAGGGTATTAGGGGGTAGATTTGGCTGATGTCTGTGAGGAAGGGGAGGTGGAGCAAGTGGCTGAGGGGGATGGTTTTGGTTGTGTGAGAGGGGGTGGTGCAGTTGGGGTTCCATGTTGAAGGTCCTCACGTGGAATGTAAGGGGTCTTTGCGATCCCTTCCGCAGAGGGACACTGAGGTCGTATCTACTCAAGTGGAACCCAGACGTGGTATTTCTTCAGGAGACGAAGCTGCAGGAGTGTAATCAGAGGGTGTGGGGAGAGATTGGGGGGAGCCTACTGCGGGGTTTTATGGCTCTGGACACGGTAGGGAGATCTGGTGGGGTGATTGTCGGCTGGAAAGATGACCTGTTCTCATTGGTGGAATTGGAGGTGGGGGTGGGTGTGGTCATGGTGCAGATGAGGAGTGATGGGCTAGTGATGACTTTCTCTTCAATTTATGGACCTGCGGATGAAGCGGAGAGGAACTCCCTTTGGGAGAGCCTGCACTGAGCTGTGAGGAGCTGTCAGGGGAGATTGTGGCTCATTGGAGGGGATTTCAACGTCACCCTTCTATTGCAGGACAAACCAGGGGGCCGAGGAGGTAGGGATCGAGGTTCAGAGGAGTTCGCGAGGCTCATTGCTGAGCATGGGTTGCAGGATATACCTCCCACCTCTTGTGCATTCTCGTGGAGGAGCTCAGGGGGCCTGATGTCTAGGCTGGATTGTTTTCTGTGCTCGGTGGAGCTGGCTAAGGTATTTCCAATGGCGGGGGCTCGCTCTCTGGAGAGGCCATTCTCTGATCATTCCCCGTTGATGTGGGAGTCTGGCGAGGGGACCCGGTGCGGTACATATTTTAAATTTGAAAGGGCGTGGTTGCTGGAAGAAGGTTTCAGGAGTATGGTGGAGAACAAATGGTGGGATCTGCATCCAAATGGGTCGGTGGCCGCGAGGCTTTAGGCGAAGCTTCAGGAGTTGAAGCGCTTTTTGAAGGGCTATAGGAAGCGGTTGAAAGAAGAGCGGACCAAGAAATAGGACGAGGTGCTCGGAGAGGTTCAGAGGCTGGATAGAATAGATGACCAAAGACTGATGATGGGAGCGGAGAGGCAGAGCAGGGCGGACCACATGAAGACCATTCAGGAGGATCGGAAAGTGGAAGTGGAGTGGAGAACTAGATTCAGACAGAAATGGGTTAAGGAGGGAGACTCCAATACCAGATTTTTTCATATGACAACTTCTGCCAGGCGTAGGAGAAACTGGATTGACAAGCTGCAGGTAGGTGAGGCGGAGTGTTTGGGCAGGAAGTCGGTGGGAAGGGTGGTAACAGACTACTTTAGGGAGTTTACAGGGCAAAGGAGGGCTGGGAGATGGAGATGGAGGGGATTGGGGGCTCCGACGGTGGGTCCGATTAAGGCGGAGAGGCTGGTGGCACCTTTCTCGGAGGATGAAGCCCGTAGGGCGGTTTGGGGACTAAATGCTGAAGGGTGTTTGGGGACTTACAGCTTCCCGGTACTCTTTTTCAAGGAATTTTGGCTGTCGTTGAAGGATGAGGTGTTGCAGGTCTTAGTGGAGTTTAGGGAATGCAACAGGGGTTTCAACAGGTTGAATAGGTTCTACATGTTTCTATTGCCTAAGAAGGAAGAGGCAGAGACAATTGAGGAGTTCAGACCAATTGTGCTATCGAATGCGGCATACCTGATCGTAGCAAACATACTTGCGAACAGGTTTAGGAGGGTGATTGGCAGGGTGGTGTCTGAAGTGCAGACTACTTTTGTCCCGGGGAGATGCATTTTAGACGGTTACGTTGTGGCGACAGAGATCCTAGCACATTGGAGGAGAGGAGGTAGGAAGGCTTTCCTGTGGAAGGTGGACTTCGCAAAAGCCTACGACTCGGTGCAGTTGTCCTTCCTGTAGGCTGCTATAGCCAAGAGGGACTTCTTGCCAGTCTGGATTAGATGGATGAAGCAATGCATCACCATAGCATCTTTCTCGATCCTCATCAACGGGAACCCAGCAGGAGGTTGGATCCAGCCAAGGAGAGGCGTGAGGCATGGGTGTCCCCTGGTGCCCAAGCTGTTTGTGTTGGCAGCAGATGCCCTGGCAAGGGTTGCTGACAGAGCGAGCATGATAGGACTGCTACAGGGATTCCCTCTGGAGGGAGGGGAGGGCATTTCGGTTCTGCAGTACGTGGATGGCACTCTCTTCTTTGTCGAGGGGACGGTGGTGGAGGCGAGGCGATGCCATACCATCCTAGAGCTGTTTTGTGAAGTGTCAGGTATGCAGATCAACTATTCCAAATCCTCCTTTGTTCAGTTCAACATGGAAGTTGGAGAGGCAAAGGTGTGCTCGAAAGCTTTGGGGACAGGAGCGAGGGCCCTACCCCTCCATTGCCTGGGGTTGCCCTTGTTAGACAGGAGGATCTCGACGTAGGATTAGGCCCCGTTGCTTGAGAGGATTGAAGGTCGATTGTCGGGATGGGCATCCAAGTTGTTGTCGAGAGGTGGGTGGCTGGTCCTCCTTAAGGCGGTTCTCTTGACGATACCAGCTTACTTTTCTTCGGTGGTGAAAATGCCGAGTAGAATTGAAGACAAAATAGTTAGCCTGATGAGAAATTTCTTCTGGACCAACTATGGAGAGGGAGGGGGGTGAAGTTGGTGGCTTGGAGTGAGGTGTGCATGCCATTTAGGGAAGGGGGTCTGGGAGTCAAGGAAGTGGGAAGGATGAATGACATCCTCCTAACGAAGTGGATTGATAGATTGCTTAGGGGAGAGGTCTGTCTGGTGGGAAGGGTCTTGCATTCTTGCTATGGGGGATCGATGAATTGGGAGTTCCTTGCCTTACCTCCTAGAGGAGTTTCCCACTTCTTGAGGAGTTTGTCGCTGGTGGCGCCAAAGATCCGACCTTTTTATACCCCGATATTGGGATCGGGTGAGTTTTTCAGGTTTTGGGTAGATGATTGGATGGGTCTTGGAGTTTTGGCAGAGCACTTTCCCAGACTTGCGACGCTGGTGGTTGACAGGAGAAGCCTCGGTGGCGGATGTTTGGAGCAGCACGTGGTGTCCCACATTCGTGGGCAATCTATCAGACTAGAGGGTCAGAGAGGTGTAGGAGCTCATGCAGGAACTCTAGGTGTTTTAGCTAGAAGATGGTACGTACCGTTTTAGGTGGGAGGAAGGGGGTTTCTCCATACATGATGCGTATACAAGGCTTGGCGGCTCGGAAGCGCTTTTGGATATTGACTTGGCCAAAGACTGCATGCAGTTATGGGAGGCCTCTTGCCCGTTGAAGGTTAAGATTTTCGCTTGGCTCCTCAGGAGAGGGAGACTGATGATCAAGAAGTGGAGAGCTTGGTGGGTGCCGGATGCAGATAGGTCTTGTCCACTATGTGGTCAAGCGGAGGAAGACAATGACCATCTTTTCTTTGCGTGCACGGGGGTGACGTGAATTTGGGAGCAGGTGGGGGACCGGTGGTGGGCCCTCGGTTCTTATGTGGATTTTTGGCGGTCGTTCAGATGTGGTGGAGCTAGCAGGGAGCGTCATGTGTTTCGATCGAGGAGGGAACGAGTTAGACCATTGGTGATCTTGTGGGCTATTTGGCTAGGAAGGAATGCCATGGTTTTTACGGGGTAGCGCTCATATGTGGAGAATTTGTTGGGTTTGCGATGTCTTATTTTGGGGTGGACCACTACATTGTGATGTAATTTTTATTTCCTGTTTGATTAATTAATTCTTAGGTGGTATCTAAAGGATCACTATCCTTTTTCCTCTCAAAAAAGAAAAAAAAGATTTGAATGATCCATAAGGTGTTGTAGACAAATTCAAACCTCGATGATGCTTGGATTTATATAAGGCTTAGTGGGAGCATATTAATAGTATCATATGTAGATAGCCATTGTACCATGAGATGAAGTAAAAATATCCAGCAATTGAAATTGAAAAGTTTGATTGAAAAATGTTTTCAATGAAAAACTTGAAAATTTTTGGAACATAAAATACTTAGTAAATTTTCATATAACGAAAAGTCTGATTATGAAAAAGATGTCTACTCAATGGGTTGAGAGAGTATAAGATGCATGTGTACAAGGCACACAAATCAAGCACAGTTCCAAGTAATGATCTTTGATTCAATGGGAGGATAATGTGTTATCAATTCACAAGTTATAAAACACTTTAGATGAGAAATCAAGTTGTCCTAACATTCCTTTTGAAAGGAATGAAATCATGAAGAGGTGATCTCAATAAGTTGAGATGCGTCAATTCAATTGATCTCAATCAGTTGAGATGAGACATCTATGGTCTAATGTGGATGGCCCACATGAAGTGCCACTTATATTTAATGTGGTGAAATATCTACTTTGGAAGCATATGCTCAACTCTATGAGAGCGGAAGAGAAAATGATTGTAGCTTATGAAGCTACCACATACATGATGTCGATACGAAAGACCTTTGGAATGACTTGATATGGTTTCCTCCTCTGTTGAAACTTTTATTGTTGTGATGACAACAAAAACATAATTCTTATTAAGAAATAATTCCTGAAAGGAGCATGTCTATATCCTTAGTGGGCCAACCTAAATGGAATCATGTGATTGGTGATTTGGATCTGAATGTCAATTCATGTGAACATACTAATATGGTTAGTTGGGTCCTTCAGTTAAGTAGTAGAATGTACCGTAGTCATGTTGGATATATCGATGACAATGTACTGTAGTCATGTTGGATATATTGATGACATGTATTGATGATCCAAATGGTTTGAATCTAGGATTTTGATGAGTCATCAAAAACTATCGTGATATCCAATAGTCATCTTTAGTTTGAGAAGAGATGGCAATTTTCTTGAGAGATTGTTACTTGATTGATACCCTTAATGCACATCCTTTGCATAGGAATGTAGATCCGGGCTTGTTACGCAGGTTGAGTCATGGAGTAGACTTGACGGGACGGAGATACGGTAGTCCTCTTATCACTGTCACGGAAAATGTGTATCCTTTGGCTTGAGATAAATATGTGCCTCTGTACTTGAATATGTACATTTGGTGGACTGGTGGTTGATGCACCCACCTTGGTATTGTGATTGGAAAGTTAGTGTGTATATTAGAGCACAGAAGATATATGATCTCTCGAAGAGATTACACAAATCTACTACCGTAAGTGTACATAGTGGATTGGAAGACACCGGCTTGCTCCATGTATATTAGGTTGCACGAAATTTTATGTATAGTTACACAAGTCCTGATCAGACCCATACATGAAAGAGAAGAAGAAAGTTATTTGGGAAAGAATATCATCTTCATTCTCCTACTAATAATACAGGGAGAACATGAAAATATGTAACCTCGGTAGGATGGAAGTGAACATGGGATTTAATCCTTAGGATAACATATGTCTTCCAGCGTGAAGCATTCATGGGTTTTTGGAATACTTATGTGAGGTGTAGTGTTGTAAATCCTGATTCCTAAATGTTTCATTATCGGTGTGATAAAATCAATAATGATTTTGATGGATTTTTAATTGAATAGAAATCAAATACTATTTAAGGATTTAAATAAGTATTTGATTTCGTATTTAATTGGGCTAAATGTATTTGGTTTTGATCCAAAAGGATATGGATGTAAATTTAATGTCTTTAGGTACTTAAGCTCAATTGACCAAATTAATTGAAGGACATTGATGCAAAATTCAATTAGGATTAGATTTCTTGATCTAGTGGTCACAATCACATTAGGAATACTACTCTTGAATTCTTGATAAATATCTCCCAAAGCAATGTGGAAACCCTAATCATTAATTAATCTTGAGTGCAACCAAATCCTCCATCATAAGAGTAGAAAGAAGAGGAGCAAGAACACCACGACCGCTCCGATCTCCTTGTCTGCTTGGATGCCTTGGGATCTTAGGAGAGGTCCTAAGTTTCTGGTAGGTGTCCAACAATAGGATTTGACGTCCATAATCCTCTTCTTCTGGGGCTTCTAGATGTTTACTTGATGTCCAATATATGTTGGCCCAAGTTTTGGACTTGCGGGGTTGATCTCTGGGGGAGTGAGGCGATCATCGCCTCATGACGGGATGCACAAATGTGATTGAGTGTTCTCAACGTGAAGAGCTTGCATCCGCCTGCCAAAAAGAAGTTAGTCCCATGGAGTTGGGACTTACTGTAGAAGGTACAACATGTGGGGTGCAATGCTACATGATCTTAGAGGTAATCTCAGTACTTGTGGGGATCTTAGAATGGGAAGAAGCTAGTTTTTCCTATGTGATTCCGATTTAGGTTGTTTCGTTTTGATTCTTGTATTCGATTTCCAGGGATCAACCAATTTCTCGAATCAATGAAAAATTTTCAATGACCGAGTTTCACACTTTTGGGATGCCACTGGGGTCTAACCATTCAATCCCATCGAACATTTCACCTCATTCCACAATGAGAAATATAAAGTAATACTCCAATGCCAACATTTCACTTGATATGGTGTTTAAGTAGCCACATAACTTTTCCTCAAAAAAAAGCCAGATAATTGCTGACCAAGGTGACTTAATAAGCCTACTAGGACAAGCTGAGATCATGGTGAGTATCAATAGTTGGTATAACTGCTTCGACTATACTGATTAGTCAGTTGAGTACAGATATCTGAAACAAGGGATTTATCATAGATTCATTTGCCATATAGCATTTATTTCTTACAATATTCAGTACTTCCTCCTTTTCAAAGAAAAAAAAATCATCCCTTCTGTCCTGCACAACTTGCTTCTCTATTCTTCAGATCTTCCTAGAGAAAGAGCCTCGATAAGGAGACCAAATTCTTGTTCCTAGAGAAATACATGGTTGGCATATGGGCTGCCATTTGCTGAAATATATCATTTTACTCCATACAGGTATGCTCACCGGCGATATACCACCGGTGTGCATCAGCATCAGTGCCGTTTCAGTTTGTAAGGGCCTTATTGGAATGAGGGAACGTTGAAATGAGGCATTTCCACACCATGCTGGTGGCATGCTGTTTGTACAAGAAGCTGCAGTCTAGGGTTTACCTTTTCAACCATATTCATTCTTTTTGGTGCATATTACCACCTGGATTTGTTTAATTTTCCTTTAATATTCTTGTTCTTTCTTTTTGTTTAGCCATGGTAGGTTGGATTTTTGGTTCAGTGGACTTCAAAATTTGTACTTACTTCCTGCCCCTGGTTTTAGATTGTTATGTCTTATTCTTGCTTTAAGTGGTGTTGATTACAAGTTGCCTGTAACTGGATGGCCTGCGAAACTCTTGCTTGTTTCTCCATTTATTGAGAACTATGGTCTCCGTCCTGGTTGTTATTTCAATCCATTTCTGTAGCTCTTCTATATTTTTGCCCATGGATCTTTATTGTGATTTAGTCTATCTTGTTTATGGAACCATTCTATGTAGGCATCATTGAATTTAAACCAGGAACTTTCAGAATCTCTAATGTGACAAACTGCTACTTTTATAGGTTTTAATACTGATAAGGTTTTGCTTTATCCTTTCTTTTCCTGTTTTTGTTGAAAAAAAAACAGGAGCAGCTCGATGGTGCTGGAATTGAGCTTCCTAGTCTCTTCAAGTTGATTGAAAGTCAGGCTCCAAGTGCTTGCTATACTGAAGCTTGGAGAAAAAGGACTCACTGGGCTGGCTCTGAAGTGACTTCCTGCACAAAAGAGGCTGTAACTAGTGCTGAAAAGTTCCTTCAATCATGTCGGCCTGTAAGGAGGTAGTTGTTTCTTTTGTGATAGTCCTCCAGTTTTACCTTGCTTGTCAAACATGTTACTTGTTTGATCAGGCAACATGGGAAGCTATTAGAAGAAGGTGCTAGTGGTTTGCTTGCTAGAAAATTGGCCATGAACACCGGAGGTGATACTGAAGGAAATGTGGGAACCTGGAACTCATTTAGTGAGTTCATCACTTCTCATAAGAACTCAGAGGATTCTTTGTCATTTGGCAGCAAAAATTGGGCCTCTGTATACTTGGCTACTACACCTTGTCAAGCTGCAAGTTTGGGGCTGAAGTTGCCAGGGGTTGATGAGGTTTGAATTGCTCATTATTGCTGTCTTTGCAGGAACCTAAAAAGTGTTGGACTTATTCCACTTTGATGCTTTTAGATGGTTCTCTTCTTTAATACTCTAAAAGCTGTATGTTTTTGGGTCTCTTCTTCTGGTCATGTCGAGAAATTACTTCTGTATTCTTTCATTTCCTCAAATTTTATAGTTTTGTTGTGGTTTCACCACCTGATACTTGTTTTATTTATAAAGGAGCTAGAGTGGAAGTGGTATTATATGAAAATCATATGAATATTGTGGGAGCATTCAACTCAAGATTTCTTGGCTTTGGTGGGAGGCCTAAAGCATTAATTATATCTTTACGTACCCCCTCCCTAAACTATTAATATATGTCACTTATCAATATTGTGTCTTTGGATGTGGTCCTACTTTTCTTAGCATACCCTTACGTTGTAGTCTTCCGGGTTATAAACTTGGACAAAAGGATGGATGATGCAGAGTTTAATCTCTACCACTAGGCCAACGTGGTTCATACCATGAGAGAGCATCTGTCTAAAAACCACTCGGGGGCACTTAATATGTGCCACTTATCAATGTCCACATCTTTAGATGTGCTATAGCAAATATAGGTATATCTACTACTCTTGTAGAGTCCCTAGAACTACTCGTGATTGCAATGCTTTCAACTCATTAGTTTTGTACCATTATGTGATTTTGCATCTATTGAGATCATTAGGTTTTGCAATCAAGACTCGTTCTTAGCTTTTCCTTTGCCACAATCTCTATTTACATAGAGCTCTGCCCATCAATATCATTAACTCCATGTTTGGTTTAGATCATAGCTGTGTCCCTAGTGAAGCCATGTAAGAGTGGTTCATACCAAGTTTCTTGGGTGTTTGTCCTTACTCATCTTTTTTGGATATCAAGTTGATGAAGTTGATTGATTGCAGTTGTGAATAGCAAAATGTATTACTTGGATCTCCCGTTGCCTTTTTTAGTATGGCTTTTATTTCTTCTCATTCATAGCATTAACATCGTTGCCTTGGTTATTTCTCATATGCTTAGTTGAATTAGGTCATTCCTTGTTGTTTTACCTCATTCTGATCTTTGTTCTTGCTCTAATGATATAAAGAGATGTTATGAATAATATTATCCAAGAAGGAATGATGACATTTTGATGGAATGACCTCAAGATAATATTTTCCTCTACATGTGAAGGATTCATGAGTATTTATAATATTTGAGGAGGCGTTGGGCCAAAATTTCAAGAAACCTAAAGTTTAATTATTGGAGTGATGAAATCAATTGTAATTTAAGGAGTTAAATTGCACTTGATTTGATATTTAATTGCATCTAATATGGTTGGGTAAATAATCCAAGTGTTGGATTGCAATTAATTTAAGTTTGGATACTAGATCTAACCGTACTATAAGTTGGTATGGGCTTATCTTGCAATTATGAAGTAGCATTCGATCCCCACCCTTAGATGGAGATCCAAGGGGCGACATCAAATTAGGTTTAGCCTTAGGATCCCTATAAATATCTACAAACTCTAAACTCCATACTTCATAATTCCCCTCCACCCTCGAGAGATCTAGAGTCACCAGGAGCGTTAAGGACTTGATCCCATTGTAGTAGGTTGTCCAATTCTCTTATTAGACAATGCCTCAAGCTTTGGCCGATCGTCGAATTGCATTATTGGATGACCTGCTTGTGAAGGGTCCACCTGCAAGGATTTGATCCCTCTATAACTGGTCGACCAACATCCTCTATTGTTCATCTTGCTTATACTAAACCATCCTCTCTTGGTCCTTTTAAATGGTTACATGGCGTACACTTGAGGAATGAAAGTAAGGAGTCACTTTAGGTTTGTGAATAGTTTGCGAAACTTGTCCGAGGATGATTCTCCACGACAAGAAAGGTCTCATCCGTTTGTCACAGAGGAGTTTGGGCTTTATCGGGACTTATCTAAGGAGGCATCGCATGTGGGATGGTGCACTATGCAACATGCCAAGGTATAAATTCTTTATACTCGTGGGATCCCGGAACAAGAGGAAATTAGTTCATCCCATGTGGTTCCGGTTGTTTAAGGTGTTTTCTATTTCGTTTCTTGATTGGGTTTTGCCATTGATCTGAACTTGTGATGTGAAAAATTTTAAATGCCCATTTTCATGCTTCTGTGATCCTCTTGGTCGATGATCGAACCCTACACAAGGACGCTTCACTTTTTGAGGGTGGAAGCATTGCTTTCAGCATCAAAGCAATCCATTGAGAAACATGGGAATAGGTGCGAGAAACCCATCTTCCCCATCTCCATCAATAGTAAAGCAAACCCGTCTCATTGGGCCACCGACCAAGCCCCATTGTTCAACTTCATTCTGGCACTGCTTGTACTACTCCAGTGCACTTGTCTGTCCCAGCCAAAGCAGGAGCCTTGCAGCTGCCTTGATGCCTCGCTCAGCTAAGGTGCAAAACTTGCTTATGAACACTTGAGGCGGCGACCTTTGAACAAAATAATCTTGCCTTGCGTCGAAATGCTTGTGATTTGGATGACGGACAACCCCAATTTGCTGGAGCTGGTGGTTATTAATTCCTAGTATAACCGATGCGTGTGTGGGATATCGAACTAGGGGGTTAAGTTACTTCCCAAACATGGTTATCCCACAATTTTCAGGGTACCTTGCTACCAAATCAAGCCTGTCTATGTTCGTTATTGTGCTCACACAAAGTCCCGTGGTTGACTGCCTATGTTTCCTGGGTTGAAATCAAAACCCTGGTGTCCAACCAATTCTGACATAGATCCTTGTCAAGTTCATTATCTGGATTATGTTCTTGAACTTGTTGTAAGTGTGTCATAGCACTTCTATGCAGTGAGGTTTTGAGAGCAATGAAAATTAACCAGAATGGTGGAAATTCTGTCTTGCAGAAACTGCTTTTCTATGACATGTCTTCTCCTTAAAAGATTGTTGTGCCCTCAGCAATTTGCAGATATGATTAATTGACAAAATATGCTTTATAGTTTAATTTATAATCTGTGAAACAACCCAAAACACATTAAATCATGTCAAGTTTGTAAGGCCAGCCTGTTAATTTTGGATTTTCCGTGGGAGGTATTTGAAGGAATATAATAATATCAGATTAATAAGTTCTACTTGCTTCATACTGGATGAGTTTCAACTTCCTCATGCGCTAGAGTTCTATTGAAAGGCCATGGTGCATCTATCCTATGTGTTCATTGTTGAGTTGTG
Organism: Thalassia testudinum; assembly: GCA_037157565.1. Lineage (NCBI taxonomy): Eukaryota > Viridiplantae > Streptophyta > Magnoliopsida > Alismatales > Hydrocharitaceae > Thalassia > Thalassia testudinum. The sequence continues at coordinate 5,007,384 of JAZHRO010000040.1, read as the reverse complement.
ATACATTTCAGCAAAGCTTAAATGCTTCTAAGGGTAATGGTTAATTGTTTTCTGGTATGTATAGGCACGTAATTATGTTGCATTCCCATGAAATGAGGATCTTAGAGCTAGACTTTTCAATAACTTATACATGTATTTAATAGGGCAGCTTGATACTTTTTTTTTTTTTAAAAGAGAAAGGGTGGTTGTCGGGTTGATAATCACCTAGAGATTACATTAATAGAGGCCCAGAAAAATGGCCAAATCACAAGTTGCAGGTCCAAAAATTATCCGACAAAATACAAGCAATAAAATTCTCAGAATAAGAGTGTTGGCCTTCGAAAACAGTCACATTCCTTCCCAGCCAAATGCCCCAAAGGACCACCAAAGACTTTGCCTTATCCTTCTTTGTTCTGAACATGTTTTGACCCCCCTCCTGGTCCCACCCCTAAACCTTGATACTTGTTATTTATTATTTATATGTACTATAATGTTTTTTGAAAAATAAAAGGATGATTACTCGAGATTAGTGGGCATCCTTTGTTTATAATATATTTGTTCTGGTAATCTTTTTGCTTACTCAATTCCTAAAACACTGTGGTCCCGGTCCTGGCTTTGCTGTGGCAGACACATGCGTATTGAACTGTGCAGTTCCTTCAAGGAGGAACTTCTACTTTGTAAATTCCAGCAATGGGGGCTGCTATCTTTCTTCTAAATTTTGTTTTAAATCAGACGGTTAAGCTGCTGTTTGTTTCAAAGATCAATTAAGTTGTTGTTTGGCTGTATTAATCCTGGATTTTTTTAATCAATTGTTTTTCAGGTAGAGGAAATTGATGAAATTCAGGTTGACTCTTTAGATCCATTTATTGCCGATGCAGTTCAAAATGAACTAGATATTGAATTATCAGAGGAGCAGAGAAGAAAATTCAGAAAGGTAATCAAGTCTTAAAGTATATAGGAAGCATGGCTTGGGTAAAAAATTCTTAAAAGTTTGACATGGATGTGTAGATACATTTCGGTCTTTGTCGTCCGTTTGAAAATGTTTGTCAGTGTGTCAAGTGGATTAGCGGTAATGAGTGCAGTGCACAGATGAGGTCCTGTGTAGTTAGTTGGGCAGAGCTTAGGATAAGGCTACCAGTTAGTTGCAGGTTGAATGTTCTTGCATATCCAAATCATAGCTTTCATTAGAGTTTCCACCTCAATTATTCTCTTAATAATTTGTTTTTTTCATTTATTTTGTTAGCCTACCATATGTGCTATTTCCTTTCTAGTTTTTTTTCCTTGTGTGCTCCTCAGGAGCAAGGATGTACTTTTATTCTTTGGTCTCTCTCTATATAAGAGAGACCTAGGATTTCAATAAAGATCAAGTCATTTCAATTAATTTAGTATCAGAGCACTGTCCTAGACCGTGGCTCTCGGTATCCCACTCTCAAGCTTCTAAAACCCTAAACCTAAATCCCTTTCTTCTCTCCGTGCGCTGATGGCGACAATGGCACAGGGCCTCGCGTAGCACCTCGCACATGTAGGGCGCACCCGTGCTTGCGCAAGGTCGCGCACAGGCGACGGTGAATCAGGGAGTCCCGCTCCTTCGCAGCGACTTCGTGCGTTGGGCAGTGCGCATCTGCGCGGTGGCAGCTCGCTCATGGTGGGTGGTGCACATAGCCGTGACTAGCGCGTGCTAGGTGGTGGTGGGCCACAGCAGTGCACATTGGGCGGTGCATGCGACTGGAGCTAGCACCCAGCAGCAGCAGATTGCTGTCGTTGCCTGACGTGCATCGGCGCGGTAGTAGTGCTTCGACGACAGGAGCAGCGCGGCCGTGATCCTCTGCTTGTGGCTTGATCTGATACTTTCCTCTCCTATCGCACGAGGGGATCTCTGTGGGGCCTTCTCGGGTGGTGTCCCCGCAGCCGGGCTAGGCCAAAGCTTGTCCAAGGGGATATTTTGTGAAGATGCAGGTCTGATTGATGACCTCGTGGATATAGAAGTTTGATTGTGGCTCCAAGATTGTAAGGATGGCTTCAGATGATCAATTCGAGGTGAATTCGAGTACTTCTTTGGACACCGACGCATTGAAGAATCCATTTTTTGGTCCTATCGTCAAGTTGGAAGAGATCAACTACCCATGGTGGTCTTAGACTTTCCTCATGACGGTCAGGGGTCATGGGAAGAGCCACATCCTTACAGATCCAGAGCCTGCGAGCAAGACTAGTGCCAACGCCACTTGGGATAGAGACAATGCCATAGTCTCTATGTGGCTCATGCAGACAGTTATTCCCCGTATAGGGGATGAGATCATGTATTACGACACCGCGAAGATGTGGGAATCCTTGCTTGAGACCTACTTATGCCAAGAACTCTGCATGGGTCTTTCAGGTCTTCTATGACTTTTTCTACTTACGTCAGGAAGGACGCACTCTGCCATAATACTACTCCCTCTTGAAGGGAATGCTGGAGAGGCATCACTCTTATTTGCCGGGGTGTGCCTGTGATTCTTGAAAGGATTTTCGAAGACAATTGGCTGTTTCTCTCTTCCTGGTAGGTCTTGGATTTGAGTATACTACTGTCAGAGGTTAGATTCTCACCGCTTTAGAGCTTCCTACCTTGGAGGAGGCTTATAGCAGACTTAGTAGAGTTGCAGTCCGTCCTCCTGCCCCTGATTCTGGTACTCAGATGTCTGCACTGGCAGAGATCCTTGGACGTGGCAGGCATACTCCTGCACGTGGTCGTGGACGTGGACGCTTGTTTGGTATACGTACTAAGACCCTATGTACCTACTGTGGTAGACTTGGTCATCCAGAGGGTACATGCTGGCAGAAGCATGATAGGCTACCTATGGACAATCAGGTAGCTGAGATTACAGATTGAGTGCGTGCTAGTTCTGATGTGAGCTCCCTGAGTATAGAGATTGAGACCTTGCGATAGCAAATAGCACAGTTGGCACATGCTTCATCCTCTCAGTTTTCAGATACTGCAGCCATTGCTACCTCCTCACAGGCACCTGCGGCTGGTATGTTCTCATGCTTGTCCTCTGGTGATTGGTTGATTGATTCTGGTGCATCTATATACCTATGTGGTGACATGAATTCATTCTCTCAATTAACACTTGTTACACCAGCCAGGTGGCAAACGAGAGATATTTGCCACTGGTTGGCAAGGGAGATGTCTCTATCTCCTACTTTGAGACTAGCAGATGTCTTTTATGTGCCTGATTTTCCCTTAAGTTTACTGTCTGTTAGCAGTATTCCTAGGGATTTGAATTGCAGAGCCATTTTTGATGTGTCTTGTAGGACAAGCTCACAGGGAAGACGATTGGTGGAGGGCGTGAGGAAAGGGAGGTGTACTATCTGAGCCAGACCATTGTTGCTGCTTTTATTACACAGGGCCTTGCTTCCATTGGATCTCTCTTCCAGTGGCATCAACGCCTTGGTCACCTACCTATTGACCGCCTCAGATGGATTTGCCGCATATACCTTCCATTACTGCTTTCAACTGTGATGCTTGTCAGTTGGCCAAGCATCATAGGGTTAGTTTTTCCAGTTCTACTTCTGTTTCTTCTGCTACTATTTTTGACTTGATTTATATGGATGTGTGGGGTCCTAGTCGTACTCTTGATCGACTTGGGAATAGATATTATCTTCTGTTAGTGGATGACTTTTCTCACATTTCTTGGATGTTTCTTTTGCAGAATAAGTTCGATGTGGGATAAATCATTGAGAAATTTGTTAAGGAAATAAAAACTCAGAATTCTTATTTTGTGAAACGTTTTCGATCTAATAATGCCTTGGAGTTTTGTACTACTCGTTTGCGTACCTTCTTTTCTAGTTATAGCATTATTCATGAGATCATGTGCCCACACACTTCTCAGCAAAATGGTGTTGCTAAGCGGAAACACCGTCATATTCTTGATGTTGCTCTCACGTTATTGATTCACCACTTGGTCTCGTCTCTTTACTGGGATGACGTTGTTTTGAGTCTTGAGTGCTTGTTTTCTGATTAATAGGATGCCTAATGCTGCTTTACATGAGCAGATTCCTCTGCGGGTTATGTATTATGATAGACCACTGTTTCACGTCACCCCTAGGACATTTAAGTGTGTTGCTTTTGTTCACTTGTTGGGACCGGGTCGGGATAAACTAGCATCAAGAGCAGTTAAGTGCATTTTCCTTGGGTATACACGGACACAAAAAGGGTATCGGTGTTTTGATCTGATTTCTTCTCGCCATTTTGTTTCAGCTGGTGTTACCTTTCATGAGGCAGTACATTTCTTTTCTACTATTGTTGTTGAGATACCTTCTGAGGATGGGTGATATGGCGCTTATGCCATTTAGACCCATTCGGTTAGGGAGTTTTCCTAAGATATCGGTTGTTACTATACCACTACCTTCTACGCAACCCTTTCCCCGTTTGATAGAGCCACTGCAGACCTATATTTGCCCTCACACTACTTATTACCCCCCCCAACTCTCTCCTTCACCGTCAGCTTTTTAGGTGAGTTCCTTAAGCATTGACGCATATTTACCATGTGATGATTACAGGGATATAGGACATATGATGTGGCAGCAGATGATGTAGATATTCTGATTGCCATTCAGAAGAGACCTCGGATCTACACTACCTACCCTATAGCTGGGGCACTTGCTACTAACATCCTTGCACCTAGGTTTGCAAGATTTATGTAGGCGTTGGCTGCCACTTAGATCCCAACGACAAACAGTGAGGCCATGCTTGATCCAAAGTGGCGGGCAGCCATGGAGGACGAGATGGCAGCTCTTAAAGGCCGTGGGACCTGGGAACTCACTCCACTTCCTGAGGGTGCTACACTTGTTGGCTGTCGATGGGTGTTCAATGTCAAATTCAACCCTGATGGAGGAATTGCCATATACAAAGCATGGCTAGTGGAAAAGGGGTTTACCCAAACCTATGGGGTGGATTTCTTTGACACATTCTCATCTATTGCCAGACTTCCTACCGTACGGGTGCTTGTGGCAGTGGCAGTGGTAGTTCAGTTGGATTGGCCTTTACATTAGTTGGACGTAAAGAATGCTTTTCTTTATGATGATCTCCTAGAAGAGGTATATATGCAACAACCACCTGGATTTGAGACTTAGGGGGAGTGTGTTTGAAGATTACAGAAGGTCATCTATGACCTGAAGTAGAGCCCCAGAGCCTGGTTCTAGGGGCTATCATAGGTTGTTGAGGCAACTGGATTCAGGAGATCGACAACGGATTTCTCTTTTTTGTTAGGAAAACATGATGTGGTATTGTGGTTTTTCTTGTCTATATTGATGACTTAATTGTTACAGGTGATGATGAGCAGGGTGTTGCTGAGATCAAGTGATCCTAGTAGAGCAGTTTGTTATGAGGGACTTGGGAGCTCTCTAGTACTTTCTTGGCATTGAGGTGGCTCGCAGTATTTGAGGTGTAGTCCTGTCCCAGAGAAAGTATGCATTGGACATCTTGCAAAAGGTTGGTATGCTTGGGGCCAATGAGGCCAATATTCGTATGGATTTTAAGATGCCACTCTATGATGAGGATGCACAGTTGGTGGACAGTAGGCAGTACATGCAGCTTGTGGGTAAGCTGCTATATCTTACCATCATCAGGCCAAATATCTCCTTTGCGGTGAGGAGATTGAGCCAGTTTATGGCTAAGCCATTACGTCAGCACTGGGATGCAGCATTAATGGTACTCAGATACATCAAGAAGGCTCTTGGGAAGGATCTCCTATTCTCTAAGAGGTCTTCTATGACCTTGGTTGGCTACTCGGATGCGGACTATGCTGGTTGTCATGTGGACCGCAAATCCACTACTGGGCTCTGTACCTTTTTGGTTGGAAGCCCGATCACTTGGAGGAGCAAGAAGCAGGGCACCGTTGCTAGATCCAGTGCCGAGTCTGAGTGCAGAGCCATGGTTCAGACAACTGCAGAAATGATGCGGATTATGTCTTTGCTTACTGATTTGCAGATACAGTTATCTAGTTCAATGGAGATGAGATGTGACAATAGAGTAGCCACCTTTCTTGCCAACAATCCGTTGCCAACAATCTGGCATTTCATGAGAGGACAAAGCATGTTGAGGTTGATTGTCACTATACCAGGGACATTATTCATAAAGGGTTGATATATACCACACCTGTTGCATCTGAGGAGCAGATTGCCGACATTTTCACCAAGCCCCTAGCTAGATCTTCATTTGATTCATGTATATTCAAGCTGAGCATGATAGATATATATGCTCTAACTTGAGGGAAAGTGTTAGCCTATCATATGTGTTATTTTTTTTCTAATTTTTTTTCCTTGTGTGCTTCTTAGGGGTAAGGATGTACTTTTACTCTTTAATCTCTTTCTATATAAGAGTGACCTAGGGTTTCAATAGAGATTAAGTTTTTTCAACCAATTTATTTTGTATCCATTCTAGCATTCGATGAGATAAGATATATTGAAATGGACGCCCCCCCCCCCCCCCCAGGTATGGAATTTGCATACTTACAGTCCTCTCCAACTTGCTTCAAACTACTTGTGCAGTCGCTTGCAGAGATCTGGGTCTAAATTTTATGAACATTTGTTTGTGTGTGCGCATATGGTGCTTAGACACACACATGTAAAAATTTCTTGTAGCATTTTTTTGTCAGCCTCAGAAAAATATTAGCATAATCTGTCTTAATTCATTGTAGTTTTTACTACGGTAGCTGTAATATATGCTACTTAGCTGGTCAAGTACCCAATTGTGAAAGCTATTTTCTGGTATATATATTATTTAAATATTATGGAAGAAACATTTTTTACGAAGTCTTTGGTTCAAAGTTGGTTATTGGTGTTTTAGTTCCTAAATTCAATAAGGTACGATGTTATGTCAGGATTTTCTTCGCATATACTTCTTGAAGTTTTGGAATTTTTGACGAGTGACTTTCTCTGTTGGTGAAGATTTTTGGCTGGTAGAATTTTATATGTTTTGAGTGTAACTTTCAACAAAAAAGTCCGATCTTTCAAATGTTTTCTTTCCGCCCCAGGTGACAGAGGAGAATGATGCTAATGCTACTAAGAAACTGCACCACGTCCTGAAGAAACGTAGACTGCGAAGATGCCACCGTCAGGTTCAATCTATTTTCTTGCTTAATTTCATCTTTCGATTTTGTGTCCTTGGTTTCTCTCTCAGGTTCATTTTCCTATGAAGAACTCTTGAGTAGTTCATGCTGTACTATAATTCTAACTAGAATATCTGTCAGAGAGTTGCTTCAGAGGATGGAGAGCTACAGTGCGAGTTTAATGACAAAATTGGTCATTCTTATCCTGTTCTTGGTAAATGTTCTTCAGAGGATATTGACCTGCATAAAGAAGGTATTTTGACTTTGTTAGAATCATTACTGTCCTTATGAAATAAAATGTAAAGTGACAGAAGTTCCTGCAAATTTGTGATTGCAGTCTTGGATATGGCTATGGACAGTTGTGGAAGTGTTGCTACTCAAACTAAGAGTTGCCAAACTGTTGTATTAGATAGTGATGATGAAGTTGAGGTTTTTGAAAAAAATGGACAAAAGGTGTACACCCAAAACAAAATCAATTCAATATCCTCAAATTCAACAAAGGATGGGGTTGATGTTATAAATGTTGATGCTGATCCTTCACCAAGTCCTCAGGGATTATTGCTTCCAACAGAAGCTGCAAAGGATTTTCATTGTACTGCCTGTTTGAAAGCACTGCCAGCTTCTGAAGTCCATAGGCATATTTTATTGGATGTTATTGTTTGTGAACATTGCAACTCTATTGTTGAAGAAAGAATGCAGAAGGTATGTGTTGGGAGTTACCTTTTTGTATTATGTTTTTATGGCCTTGAGATATTTTTGTATTATGTGGGGTGGTGGGTGTAGTTGTCCCAAGAGGTTTCTATCTATATAAGAGGACCTCTAGGGCTTCATTTGAATAGAGAACATCTTTTTCCCATTAACATGGTATTAGAGCAGTGGTTTTAGACTGCCAAATACCACACTCAATCATTTTCGTGTGTAACTTCGAATCCTCAATTCCGAGGGTTCTTCAGTGAATTGATCCCCTAGAGGGGGATCTCTCTCGCCGGTAGGGGATTTCCATAGTGCTGCTGATTGGCAGCCCTCCAGCGTCGCTGCTGGTCTGGTTCAGAGCAGTGCTGCCACTGGTCAGGTTTGGGGTTTTGCCAGCATTGCCGGTGGGCTCTTGACTGCTGCTGCCGGTCTCACAGAGCCACCGCCCATCAGCCTCAGGCCCTCTTCAGCATCGCCGGTAGCCCCTTGGGTGCTGCTGCACTTTTGAACAAGAGCCTGCACATTATTTGGTGACTGCTGCGGGTAGCAGGGCCTTTGTTTGGGCCTTTTCTACATACAGCAGCATTGTTGCTGCTGTTTTACTCATCGTGGGGCTACCTAGGTTATGAAAATTTGTTGCTCAGATTGCTTTTTGGGTCTCTACTAGCCTTACCATGATCTGAAAAGTCAATTTCAGAACTGATGCTGTGTTCTATGGTTCTTATTATTTGATTTCAGTCTTATTGTCCCGGTGTTTATCTCCCTACAAGACGGGGTAACATGGGAGATCATAAGGAAGTTGGTGACTTGATGGGGAAGACATCTACCATGAGTGCCTCTCCTCATATGCAGGGAACGTCCATCAAGCTGGATGGGATAAATTTTCTCCTTTGGTTTACTTTTGCTCGCTTCATAGGGTCACATAGGAAGACGATAAGAAGACTGATGATTGGGAGGCTGATGATGATTGGATTGCCACTTGTATGCTAAACAACATTAAGGAGCATATTGCGAAACAAGTTATGTCTAACTCTTTTGCCAAGAAAATGTGGGATGTACTTCATAAGATCAACTAATAGAAGAGCAACATAGCCTGTCTCTATCGAGTTGTTGAGGAGATACATACCTTCAGAAAGGGATCTATGTTTTTGGTGGATAGCTATGGCTTCTTGAAGAACTTTTGGGATGAGCAAGATACATATTAGCCGTTATTGTCAAATGTACCTGTTATGGCCAGGCAGAGGGAGGCTATTAGATTCGTACAGTTTCTTACGAGTTTGGGATTCGAGTACAAGACAATGAAAGATTAGCTGATGACATCGGTGGAGATACATACGCTTGCCTAGATCTATGCATGCCTTTCCCGGCTTGTGATATTAAATCCTTGCCCAGTGACCGACTCTTCTGTTATGGTCTCTTTTGGTCGTGGTCGCTAAGGCTCCTTAGGCAATGGGAGTGGACAACCATTGAGGGGTAGTGGTGGTCGTGGACGAGGACGTAGTGGCCTTTTCTGTTATCATTGCCATTGTGTTGGACATACTATTGATAGATGCTGAGTTAAACATGGCGATCCACAGGGATAGACACTACGTGCCCACCAGGTTTCCTTAGGTTCCAATGAGTGATGAGCCTAGTTTTCAAGAGGATGATGCCTCGGCTTCGAATGTCATTCTTTATCGAGAGGAGTATGACAAATTGTTGATGTCCCAGTCTACTTCCATCGAGGCCTCAATTGCTAGACCAGTAGGTACTACTTTTTTTTTTGAAAGGGAGCAGTAGTACCTACTGCATTGTCCATTCGATCACATGACACTGACTTGGTAGCAAACTTAGGTGTTTCTTCCTATATTACTGGAGATTCTACTTTGTTCACCTCCTTACACGCTCTTGCTAACTCGTTTAATGTGCATGTAGCTGATGGTGCCCTATCTTTGATTACAGGATGTGGAGATAGTTCTATCACTGAGTCTTTATCCCTTACTGATGTGTTACATGCTCCGAAATTTACTTGAATCTTATCTATTAGTCAAATTACTAAGGCCTTGAATTGTCGTGTAGTGTTTTGTGATCACTTTTTTTCTTGCAGAATCTTTGAACGATGAGGCGGTTTGATGGAGGGTTTGGGCATGATGGCCTTTACTACCTGAGCCTTCTACTTACACATTCATCTATTGCTGACGCTTTTATCACTACTATTTTTTAGTGGCATCTTCATCTAGGCCACCTGAGTATTCCAATTCCTTGTCGACAATTTCCTGATTTATTGTTTCCCGAGTCTTTTTAATGTGATGTTTGTCAACTTGGCAAGTACCATCGAGTTAGTTTTCCCTCGTCAGAATAAGAGGCTTGAGTCACATTTGATTTAGTTCATGTAGATTTGTGGGGACCATGTAGGGCTTGAAGTCTCAGGAGTTTTCATTACTTTCTTGTACTCGTGGATGATTGCACTGGAGCTACTTGGGTCTATATGCTGAAGAAGTCTGAAACTCTTGTACTTATTATTATTTTTTTCTAAAATAAAGACTCAATTTTCCTCTGATGTTTGAATTTTTTTGGAGTGATAACGACATTGAATTTGTTAATGCTACTATGGTCGAATTTTTTAATTCTTTGGGTGTCATCCACCAAACATTTTGTGTTCATACATCTCAACAGAATGAGGTAGTTGAATGCAAGTTGAGACATTTACTTGATTTTGCCAAGACTATGGTGTTTCATATGCATGTGCTTTCTCAATATTGGGTAGATGCAGTTCTTATTGTAGCATTTCTGATTAATAGGGTGTCTTCTTCTATTTTACAGGGGAGGACACTTTAATCCATGTTATGCTTGGCTGTGACACTTTTTCTATTACTCATGCTGTTTTTGGGTGTGTTTTGTCCACTTGTTCAAGGTGGACAAGTTGTCTCTCTCGTCTATCAGGTGTATTTTCTTGGGATACTTGCGTACTCAGAAAGGCTCAGATGCTATGACCCTTTGGCACACAAATTCTATGTTAGTGCGGATGTTGCATTCTTTGAGGATGCTCTCTACTTTTCTTCCATGGAAAAGCCTTCACATCCTCATTGGGCTTAGGATGTACCTATTCCTGTCTACTGCTACGCCACTAGTGCCTACTGAGCCATCCCTTGCTGCTACAGCACCATCGCCACCTCCTCCAGTTATTCTCTATGGGCACACCTAAGGATGCAAATGGGTCGGGTTTAGGTTGGATTTGGTTAAATCCTTACCCATACCCATTTATCTATCGGGTATCCATTTATAATTGATCGTACAATCAAATCATGAGCAAATTAGAGTTAAAGAAAGAAAATTTATAACACAATTCATCAATTGTTTATTTTAACAAGCCTGAAACATTAGGGCTCAGGCTACTCCAATTTTAGTGTTTCCCATTGAAATTATTACAAAATAGAACTTAAAGGGAAATATATCAAACATTGAGGGAATCATGAGGGAGATTAAAGTTGAGGGAATGAGAGACTTTGGGTGGGACATATATATCTTGGGTAAAATGGGGATTTTATTTTGGTACTTGGGTCGGGTAATTAGGTGTAGATCTATACCCATATCTAGTTGGGTTTTTTTGGATAAAACCCATACTTGAACCCTAGCGGGTTCGGGTTGGGTTTGCCAAAACTTACATCCCTAAGCACACCTATCATGGTAGTTTGCCATCTCATAAGGTTTTAGATGTTGATGTCGACATCATATTGACAAGTCAAAAAGGGTGCATGTTAGGGACATATCGTTGATATATCACCAATATCCTATAATCGGTTCAAAATGACTAAAAATGCTAGAATTTTATAAAATTATAATTTTTTGGATAGTGTATCAAATTATAATTTTAATTATTGAAATTGTAAATTTTAAATGACACAGTAGAAGTGTACTACATTCATAGCATTTTAAAAGGAAAAATAAAATACATGATAATAAGTTCATAAGATAGAAGTCACGTCAACTATGGCTTAAAGAGGGAGATGCAAATACAACATTCTTTCATATGACAGCCAGCAATAGGAGGAGACAATATTATTAGTGCACTTGAAGTGAATGATACCACTTTGCGACAAAGGGAGCAAATTTGTGATGCCTTTAGGTCACATTTTTAGGAATGCACACATAGACAACCGTGTGGGGATTGGAGACTGGGGCCACTGGAGTTTGAATAGGTGAAAGAGGAGATGAAGGTGGAACTGTTGAAGGAGGTTTATGAAGAGGAGGTGCTGGTTGCATTTAGAGGGCTAAAGGCTCCGGGTCCTAATGGCTTGTAGGTTCTTTTCTTTAGGGAATTTTGGGAGGTGGTGGGACCGGACCTTGTTGCATTGGTAAAGGAGTTTATAGAGGGCAATAGGGGCTTTGATAAACTAAACTGCTATTACTTGTTTCTATTGCCTAAAAAGTTTTAGTTGATGATTTTAGGCTAATTAACTTGTCAAATGCTATTTACTTATTACTGTCCAAGGTGATTGCAAATAGATTGTGGCTAGTTATGTTGGATATTATCTCTCTTGTCTAATCGACATTTATAAAGGGATGCTCGATTTAGGATTCTTTCGTATTGGCCGAGGAAATGGTCGCCTCCTGGAGGGGAATAGGTGCTTTCGTCTGGAAAGTAGATTTTTCAATGGCTTACGACTCCATTTCGTGGAGGTATTTATGGGATGTTCCTTGGAAGAAGGGTTTCCTTGAGAGGTGGGTGCAATTAATGAAGTGTTGCGTCACTACTTCATCCTTTTTCATTTTGGTGAATGGTAGATCGAATGGTACATGGATTCAACCACAATAGGGGGTGCGCTAGGGATGTCCATTGGCATCGTTTCTTTTTGATATTGTGGTAGGTACCCTTGCTACTTTGGCCTTTAAGGCTTGTGGTCAGTTATTCCAAGGATTTCCATGCAAGAGAGATGACTCTCTACTCACGCCCCTTTTGCAATATGCGGATGACATAACTTTCTTCATTCAGGGAAGCACTTCAGCAGTTGTACATGTGTCCTCTCTTGTGAGAATTTTTGCTTCTCTTTCGGGCCTCAAGATAAACAGGGCTAAGTCAATCCTTGTTCCTTTCTCCTTGCCAAATTCGGAGATTATTAATGTGGCAAATGCATTGGAGATGCCTGTGGGCCGCTTACCAATCAGGTATCTAGGCTTCCCATTGAAGGGGAAGAAGTTGATGGCATTGGATTGGAGGTGCATTGTGGAGAGGGTGTGGAAGTGTCTCTCAGCCTAGAGTGGTAGATTACTTTCAAGAGGTGGGCAGCTGGTTTTGTTACAATCTGTGTTGTCATCTGTTCTGGTTTTTTTTCTGTTGATTTTCAAGCCACCAAAGAAGGTTGTCACCCAGTTGGATTTGATTAGGAAAAGGTTTTTTTGGAAGAGAACGGATCATGAAGGAAGGTTTGCACAATTGGTTCCCTGGAAAGAAATTTGTTCTCCAAAAAGAGAAGGGGGATTGGGGGTGAGAAGGTTAAGTGAGTGTAATGAGGCTTTGCTCATAAAGTGGGTTGTTAGCATTCTCTCGGGTGAGAAATCTATGGTATCTATAGTAATAAATGTTGCCTATGGGCAAAGTATGAATTTGACTGACAGGGCAGGGGCGAGTCGTGCCATGTGGCGTTTTGGTATTCATTGCGGCAGGTAATAGTGAAAAATGCTGCTGATTTTGAGCTGGTCCTGGGTGATGGTAAACTTTTTAAGTTTTGGACGGACATTTGGTTTGATTCGAGACCCCTCTCGGAGGAAGCCCCGGGAGTTTTTCAGCTTGCTGCAGATAAGGATGAGGAAGTGTTTCTGATGTGGGATGAGCTGAGAAGAACGTGGGATTTCCAGTTACTACCTGCAGCCCTTTCGGATCAGACATATGCTGAATTTCAGCATCTTGTTGAGAAAATTTCAGAAATTCAGCTTGCAGTAGCGCAGCCTGACCATTTCGTTTGGAAGGTTGGACGCTTTACTGTAAAAAAGGGCTATGAAAGATGTATTTCTAGTGCTGCAGGTTCGGATGTCATTAGCACTGATTGTGGTCAACTGTGGAGGTGCCATGCCCCCCTGAAAATTAACATATTCTTATGGTTGCTTCGGAAAGAGCGATTGGTTACAAAGAAGTTCAGAGAAAGGTGGTTTGCTGAGATTGATATGAGCTGCCCATTTTGTGAATGGCATTAGGTGGATGTTGAACATCTTTTCTTTGGATGTGATTTTTCCAAGGATGTCTGGGATAGATTACAACTCCGCACTTCAGATAGTGGTGGTTTTCAGCAGTTCTGGAATTCATTTCGTGATCATTACACCCTAGACGTTTCTGGCTGGGTTACTGCTGTTGCTGCACTTTGGTGCATCTAGTTACAATGGAATGAGGTCATCTTTAAAGCTCAACGAGGTTGGGTGGAATATGTACTGAGGGAGGTTTATTTTTTGTTGGATTATTGGCTGTAAAACCCGTAAGTCCATTCCTTTTTTTTCTTCATGATTAATACGATTATTGGATGATTACCGATCTTATCTTCCTCTTTCTTTCTCAAAAAAAAAAAAGTAGCATGATAACTCACAATTTCATGCAGTAGCCCAACGAGGCTTATTGGGTTGGCGTTTGTCAGGTTCTTAGATATCTGGAGAACTAGTTCTCTAGGCAAGGGTATTTCTTTCAATGTGTGGGGATATTTAGAAACAGAATATGCATGGGCTCATGAGGATTGCATGTCTACTATTAGGTATTGTGCCTATGTTGGTGGCAACCTTATTACATGGAGGAGTAAGAAGCAGAATGTGGTGTCATGCTTCAGTGCAGAGTTTGAGTACTGTGTTATGACAAATACTACATGTGAGCTATTGTGGATTGGATCCAAGCTTCATGCCTTTGGCATCCCTATTTCAGGTCCAAGCCTATGTTTTGTTTTGTGATAACAAGGCTACGGCATTTATTGCAAATACCCTTGCCTTTCATGAAATGATCAAGCACATTGAGGTAGATTGCTATTTCATTAGAGATGCTGTGATGATTGGGAAAATATCCATTCCATTTATTTCGACTGCTGCACCAAGGCACTTCCTAAGAAGGGACTAGAGTACTTGTGTTTCAAGCTGAGCATGTCTAATATCTATGCTCCAACTTGAGGGGGAGTACTGAGAGTTATCTTTTTGTATATGTTTTTATGGTCTTTAGTTATTTTTGTATTATGTGGGGTGGTGTGTATAATTGCCTCAAGGGGTTTCTCTCGATATCGGGGGACCTTTCGGGTTTTATTTGAATAGAGAACAATTTTTTCCGTCAACATAATGATTTGATGTTGATTTTACATGGCATAATGTAGTAGTATATCTTAGCTGGCTTTGATATACTTTTCGAGTTTAAGGATGCTACTCAACTTTTCAGAATTTCCTTTCTGCTAGATCTTAAATTCGTATATGCCCTTTATTGCATTTGTCCTGCTATGACAAGAGAGCTGTAAATACATCACTATGTCACTTTTTTGCTGCATATCTTACTTGCCTGATAAAGTATACTCCTTTTCACATGTTCCTGTCTCTTGCCGTAAATCTCATACATATGAGACCATCTGTGGAACAACAGGAATTCCAAATATTATTGAGAAAGGAATTCCAAATATCGTTGAGAAATTATGTCTCTCTTTACTAGTAAACTAGGCATGGTACTTTGATGTGTAGATCATGCTTTTTTGGATGATGATCTTATAATTCTATGCTTTTTTAGGCAATGACATTTTCTGCGCGAAATTTTGAAAATGCAAGAAGAATGAGTTAATGACAAGTGGAGGTCATGCTTTTTTTTTGGTTGTTCTAATTATTCTAAGCCTTTTCTTTATTGTGATGATTTTATTTTCTCTGCAAGATTTTCAAAATGCAAGAAGAATGGAATTAATACCAAGATGAAAAATATTAAGGATGAATATAATCATTTTTGAAGTGTTTTCAATTGAACCAAAAAGAAAGTAGTTGAAGGTATTCTGGAATTGTTTGTACATGGTGATTTGCTTATTTTCATTTCGTTAATCAGATTCGATTCAACCTGTACTGAATGGATAATTGGAGCGAAGACTAAGGTGTAGTCTGATTTCCACTCTTATCTGTAATCACATTTCTTGGAGCCAAGGCTTAGTTGTGATTGGCAGAGGTTAGTGATGCTAGTTGAGGGGTTGGAGGAAGAGTTTGTAAGATTGAAGAATCTACCCTCGAAACTTGGATTCGCGCTTCTGAAAATGAAAAGATCCTTAAAAAAAATTAATTGTTGGTGGAATATAAGTTGCCGACCTAAGGTCACTGTTTTGATACAATGTTGAGAAAGCTGATATTCATTAAAAGGTAGAGAAATCCTATGTGTCTTTATATAGATAGACATGGGGGGGAAATTTTAGAAGTGTTCATGATGAGATTATTGTTTTTCTTATTTTAACATGCATTTATGTACATTTTTGGTTTCTATATGGTATATATTTGTATGTACGTGTGAGCCATCAATGGCTTTTGGGTATCTTGCTTTCTTGGGGCTAGCTCCTTAGATGATAGGGACCCTTGGCGCTTTTGAGTCCTTTTACCTTTGATAGCTGTGCACTTATGTCAAGAGATCAATTTTCCCATCTTACATGAGTTTGCCTTTATCACTTTCCTTTTTTAGGGCCTTCATTGAAATGACTCCAACCAAAATATTAAGATGCCTCTCATGAACATGTTTAGCAGAGTTGCATTCTTCGTCTTGAAAATACTTTTCCATGGTTACTTCTGCTTGACTGTTCTATTTGTCAACCACTTGAAAAACATACTAGGAAAGCTCTTAGAGAATGAACGTTAATGTCTAGGGACGAGACTTGAAACTAATTGAAACAACTTGTTGGGTATAGTCCCAGTAGACCCAAAGCAACTTGTTGTCAAGTAGTAATTCTCAATTCTTTATGTCACACCACTCAATTTCATGAATTTTCCATGTGGGATTATTTTTGTGGGGTGTTTTGACTTGGCCCACTTGATATTATTTCTATAGACCATTATTTTTATGGTGTAGCACTAATTCTTGTACAATACTTAATTTGCACATTTCTAGATGGCTCATGGCTTTGATACAATTTCCACTTAGTTGAGCACTTGACTCGAGTTCGAAAGAAGTGACCTTGACAACTTGTTGGATTATTTGGGTATAAGCTAAATGGATTTAAGACAACCACCCGTAGTGCTTAAACTTAAGTTGTCAAGCAGTAATTCTTAATCCTTTATATTACATTATTGAATTTCATAAGTTTTCCATATGAGGGAGTATTTTCTTGGGATGTTATAGGACTACTAGGGTAGTTGGCAGAAGAGGTAATGTGAACCATTGCTCCAGGCAATGTCCATGCTATAAAGGTATAGAATAATGTTATAGTATTATTTGGGTATAAGCTTCATGCTCCATAAAGGTATAGAATAATCGCAGTGTGTCATGAATTCACTTCACCAGATAGCTTTAACAAGAATTAATATGTCATCAACAAAAACAAGATGGGAAAAGCATTTGCAATGTCCATGCTTGGGCCAATCTTCCAGGCATGATGTGGTAAGTGCGATAAGGTTAATTATCACGTGTTTGACTTTTGCATATCCTAAGATACATTTAATCTGGGATTTGAAATCTCGAGATAGGTGAATTTCACCTCTAAGAAGTCCTTCTAGCTTCTCCTGGCTAGCCCTTAAATGTGATTTTTTGGGCACTATTTGGTAAATAGGTAAGGCTACTTCTCTCCTTGACATGACTTGCAATTCATATATATGTAAAATGTGACTTATTCCACTTTTTGGCTTCTTCCACCATTCATCCTCTACTTCTCACTTATTAAATCCCATTTACCAAATTGTGTCCTAGTTTCTACATTTTAGAGCCTTTTTCGATTGATAAAGAGCCTCTTTTATTAAGATAAATAATAGAGGTGATAGTGGGTCACTTTGTGTAGACCGAAACTACTTGGCAAGCCATTAATGAAAGGTAAGAAGCTTGGAGTAGAGATTAGTTCGTTAGTTGATCCATCCTAGGAGGTAATTTTGTTTGTTTTAACCATGATTTTAAAAATCACACCTTGAGGCATAAGCCTCAAGGCGAGGTGTAAGGAATAGCCTCGAGGCTATAGCCTTAGGCCCCGTTTGGTGACAATTTAAAGGAAGGTTTTATCCTATGTGTTAGGTGTTAATGCTACAATAAATGAATAGTGGAAAAGCTTTATTCCCCACTTATTACATTTAGCATCATCCATTACATCTACCTCTCATCAATCATATCTACCCTCACTAACTCACTCCTACCCATCACATCCACCTCTCATCAATCATATCTACCCTCACTAACTCACTCCTACCCATCACATCCACCTATCACATCTATCCTACTAACCCACTCCCAATACAAATAAAAACAAAAACCAATAGTAACATAACTCAACTATTACATTTACACCTAATAACTCTTCTCTTACCCTTCCGCTTATCCCTCCTTAAGACTTGCTAAATTTTACGTAGTCTTAAACTTTAAACCTCTACCAAACGACACTTAGGGTTGAAGCTTGAGGCATGTGCCTCACTTTGTCGAGGCAATGCCAATGCGGTGTGGCGCTGAGGCGGAGGTGGGGCATTGCCCCAATTTTGATGTTTAAAATCCATCCCTAAAACCTTCAACTCTCTCACCTAACCTTAAATTGTTATTTTTCTTAAGTTAGAGTTAGGTTAATTTTGTTTGTTATATATGCTTTGTGAGATGCTTAGCTACTGGTAATCAACCCTTTGACTTTTTTCTTTTCATTTGATATTTCCCTAGACATAAGAGACATATAAGTATTCTTTTAGCTTACTTCTAAGTTTATCTTAGTGTTTAGTTTCTTTTTCTTTTTGTGTATTTGTTTTCTTTATTTATTCTTATTTACAAATCAATGTGATTACTATTTAGTTTTTTTTATGATTCTTTTTTTTTTTTTTGGTTTTGAGTACAAATCATTTAGTTACCATTTAGAATATTTTTGGTCCCTTTTTTGTGCGGTTATTGTTTATACATTATGTGTGCATATTTTGAGTGTTTATCGTTACTTTTTACATATTTATATATGGTATGATTACTATTTATAATGTGGTTTGAATGCTTTGAATGCCTTTTTCATAACTATTTGCATTGGTACTCACTATTCAATCATCATTATTTAATTTTTTTAATTAATTTTTTGATCATTGTTTGGAGGTTTGTCTTTTATTTAAATATCACTTCTTGTTTAATTCTACCCTTTGAATGTTGTGATAGAGCAAAATGACATGTAAGTGTGTTTCTATATTATTTTTTCATTATTAGCACTTAGCAAGTATACGTTTACGTCATTTTTTTTCTTTTTTCCATCCAAAATGCGAGACTTATGCCTTGCTTTGATGAAGTAAAATCACCTTGGTATCGCCTCCCATTTTTTAAAACCTTGGTACTAACACATGCACCGTAAACTTCCCATACACAAAGTTGTAAGCTTTTGTTACATTCAACTTTAAGCACATCTTTCACATTGCTCACTTTGAGAAAATCCATTCAACTACTCATGGGCTAGTAGACAACAATTGACCAAAGATCTCCCCTAAACAAACATTGCTCAATGCTTACGGACAAGAGACAAGGCATTACCTTGGAGAACCAATTGGGCAAGATTTCAACAATATTCTTATAAAGGACATTGCCATAGGAAATTATCCTAAAGTCATCTAGAGCAAAGGACCCCTTCTTTGTCAATAAAGTATATAAAGGGTGGTTCACCTTCTTTAACAGTCTACATGGCCCCTAACTACCAACATGTGGAGAAAATAATGAATTATTTTATTGAAAATAGAGTCTTGACCTCTTTATATACAAAGTTAGGTTAGAAAAATTATATAGTAAACCCAACATGAAATAACCATGAATAGGAAATGAATAGGACTCTCAACCTAAACAAAGCAAACTTATAACTAACTAAACTTGGTAACTCTATACTCTCGCCAAGTTGGAAATCTGAGAACACACCTAACTTGTATACATGAACAAAGTTTTAAATGTCGATTTCGATGCTGTTTTGATAAATTTTTAAGTGCATATTTCGGAGGCACGCCGAGGGCATATTGTGTAAACACCTATATTTCGACGATTTCGATGTCCTAAAAATAGTCCATTTCGAAGCACGCCAAGGTCATATCGAAGGCATGTTGACACATGCTGACAAAATGGCATCTCTTCATCTTTTTCCTTCTCTCACCTTATCTTCTTCATTGTAACTCACCTCCTTACCCCACCACCAACAGACCCTCGACCTTGAACCGTCTCCCCTCTCCTTCGTGTGACCCAACATAGACCTACCACCTATCTTCCCTCTTCCTTGCGAGGCGCGAGCCTTATTGCTACCACCATCAAAGTAATCGAATATACCACTCCGACTGCCGCAGAAGTGGGTAGCAACTACACATACATGCAGGAGCAGAGTAGCAGTGAGTAGGCAGTAGCATGCCCTAAAATTGTTGTACCGACCGATATATCATCGAAATGGTCAACATGGTTGAAATTGTCAACATGCTGTCGACACCCATGTATTTCAATACCCTTTCTGTGTCGATATGGTCCTCTGCTCAAAACCCCTTGTTTCGTCGACATGCCAACGACATCTTGATCACAGCAATTAGAATGATTATGATTGTATTTTATTCATATAATTGTCTTAGAACAACTTGGAAAACACTTTAGCATTAATACCATTAAAAAAATATTGAAACATCGAATCCTATGTTCTAACAATCTAACTCTATAAAATATGTAGATCAAACAATCGTAGAATTAAGTAATCTATCATAAACTTATGGATCTACTAATGTAATTGTCAAAACCTACAACAAGATCTAAGTCTAATGATTGTAGCTTAAATCTAGCTTAGAGAATAAGAAACGAATACTATTTAATATTGGAGAAGCTTAATTTCCTTAAAGATCTAGCAAATTGAGGGAGAAAATACTCGCAAGAATTCTTATCACTCCAACAAGCATGCGACAACAGTAATGGGCAAAAATGAGTTATTGAGTCACCTATATCAACCTTACAAAATGGTAATAGCCTAAGAATCGTATCTATTACCATCTATTTCGTCGATGTCATCAACATATTCTTTTGATATTAGGCAAAATATTGATAGCACTCTTGCATTTCGACATTACATATATGCCGATATAGCTTCACATAAGAAAAATGGTATTTCGCTGCCATGCCATGGGCATGTCGTGGGCATTCAGAACACTGGACAGGAAAGAAAAATGGACCCCCTTCAATGAGAACATTATTTGGATGGAGGAGTAGGCAGGCGGTCGTTGTAGAAGTAGTTGCCTCTCACGAGTTGAAACCCTTATCTTTAGGAGAAAGGAAAAAAAATTGGAAAGAGGCATGTAGGTGGGAAATAATGGGCAGTGGTCATCAACGTCAACTGCATCTCCAAAAGGACTAGTAGATGTAAAATTAGGAGCATGGAGTGCATTGAAGCTCGAGACTATCAGTAGTAGAGGAGGATGGCTTGTTTCTTAATAGCGTCCTTAAATAGTCCAGCTTCGTTGCGGTGAAGGGCATGGAAGGCTGTGCAAGAACAATCTTAGGAGCTAGAGTCACTGTTGTGGTTAGTTGGTTAGCCTAGACAAGTTTACCAAACTTCTCCTAACACTTCTCTGAAGGGTGGTTTGTTTGATTGCAGTGAATGTTGGGAGAAAAGATGTCACCCCAACTACAATTGCAACTGCTAACACCAGAGTAACCACCCCTCCCTCCAGAGGCAATGAGGGTTGAGGTGTTAGGAATCATAGTAGGAGTAGATGGTTGCTCGTCAATATCAAGCTTCTGAAGGTGACTGTACACTGTCTCCAGATTCGGCTGGTACCGTGGGGCGAGATCGTCAAAGAAGTGATAGGTTTGCTACTCTTGCTCGATTACTTGCTTCTCACAACAAACAAACCGGTAGATGGCGAGGTCCACGAATATGCTCTCAATGGTGGTGAAATACTCAACCAAGGACATATCACCATGGTTGGTATTTTAGATACGCCTGCAGATGTACGCACGATGGGAACTACTTGTTTGAAGAGAGTACCTCTTCTCCAGAGGCTCCTAGATCTCCTTAGCAAACTCCTTGTATAGCATGTTTGCTATAATCTTTGGATCAATGTTGTTCATTAGCCGGTTCATGACTAAGAAGTTGTCGTTTTCCCACTTTTTATACTTTTCTGTTTCCTTGGAGTCAAGGGCCTTGTCAGTCAGCACGTGCAATAGACAACTTGATCGTGGTTCCCTGAACTAGCTTGGAGGCTGAAATCTTGGCCTCAAAAGTCACGGTAGAAGATTTTGCATCAGCCTTTAGGAGGAGATCCACATTGCTAGTGTGCATGAGGACAGTGAGAACTTGGCCAGGCAGTAGGCTGGGCCACAATGTCCTGGCAGTAGCGTGCATGGGAGAGAATTCTCTGCATACAGATCCTGGCTGTTTCATAACCTGCCACAAAAGAGAAAACCTCTTTAGTATAATCAACTGGAACATCCATGTGCTTGACTTCAATATTCAGTATTGCAATGATATGGTCAGAATTCTCCTGAAACTTGTACCCATGGAAAAAAACCTTGAGTCTCTGTTGCCATTTTTGAATGGAGAACCTACCTTTTTTCCTTTCTGTGTTATGGAGACATGTTTAAAGGTGCTTGTTGCTGCTTCCTCATGACAACACAAAGCTCACTAAAAATTAATGTAAAAACTGTTCCGAGGTTGAAACATCAAACATGCCTAGGATGAAGCTTGCGGCTATTACATCTTCAGTAAATTCGATTAGCTCATGGATTGCTGGTTTTACCTTAATTATGCTGTCTTTATTGCTTTTTCTTAATTGATATTGAATTTTGCAGCAATTCAATGCTTAGATAACTATTCTGGGTTGATGATCTGCAGGACATTGATTTGGCTCAATATTGTAGATGGTGTGGCAAGGGTAATGATTTGGTACATTGCAGCTTTTGTAAGATGTCCTTCTGCTCAACATGTTTATGTAGGAACCTGGGTGAAGAACAACTGCTACAATCAAAATCTTCTGGTTGGCATTGCTGTTCTTGTGAGCCCAGTCTGTTGCATAAATTTGTCATGGAATGCAACAGGGCTTTTGATATAGTGGCATCTAGCTCCAGTGGGTCCGAGTATTCAGATTCAGTTCCTGATGGTACAAGGTACGATTTGTTATCAGTTACTAATCTAACTTTTGGTTGCAATGACATCCAATCTTGTTCCATTTACTTCTTTGGACTCTCTGAATTTTCTCTTGATTTTGTTGTGATGTACATGTAACTGTTTGCAATTTAGGAATTACAATCTTCGCAGATGTCTGTGGTGTTCTTCTGTTATAAATGTTTCTCATCGTATCTTGTTAGAAAATCTCAATTGAATTCTACACTCTATAACATGTTAGAACTTGTCATCGAGAAGATTATAATAGTGACGAGTAATTTGAAGGAGCCTTTCAAAAGAAAGGATAAGAGGGCAAGGCTCTTTAAATGAATGTACTTCTGATTATATAGTTTGCATGACATGGAGAAACCAACAGTTATGTAAGCAGCTTTAACATCTGTATGTTTTCCTCATACACCAAACTTGATGCACGGTCATAATTCCACTATCTTGCATCAACTTACTTTTTTCTCCTTTTACCATCAATTTTGGGAAATCTATCTTTATTCCTTCTGTGATGGTTGGCACAGAAGATGATAGTTGTGCAAGCTTTGTAGACTGCTTGTAGTTTGGTACTTATCTCCTATCTTGGCCTTGCGCTTTTGAGAGGGCAATGTCTAGTCAGAATTGGACACCATTGGTTGAAAGAATGGAGGCTAGTGGGTTGGGCCTTGAGGACTCCTTTTGTTACAACCTAGACTCCCATGTTAGAAGAGGTGTGGATTGATTTCCCATTATTTTCCCAAGATCTATAATCGTTCAACAAATAACCATAAAACACATATATATGTACAATGAGTATTATCATGCATCTAAAATAAAGAAAGGAAACAAACTGAGTCTCAAATAAATGTTTGAGTAGAAGAGTTAATAAGAATAATCCATAGCTATCAATGAAAAGTACAAGTCCCGAAGAAAATGATAGTAAATAAAATGGAAATGGTAAAGGAAACTAGCTAAAGCTAGTAAGGTGATCCTCACAGACCAGCTATGCTGCGGAACTTGGATCGACATCATCTCCTCTTACAACAACAAAATTGGTTGTTGCTTATTAAGACTTGAGTACGGAGTCCAAATAGAGAGCACCAGTAAATGCTGAGTAAAGCAGCTAATTGGTGAACAATATAAACACTGGAGAGAAGTCAAGAACCAGGGAACAAGTACTTCTATTTATAAGGTTCTCATGAATTAATCGATTATTTAGTTGTGTGTGCCATCATGTTTTTTGGTCATTAGTACATGAAATCAGTTCCTCGGAAGGTGTGAGGAAATATTGTTGTGATATCTCGAATAGCAAGATTAGTGTGGAATACCTTCTTGGCTAGGGGAATGTTTTATGCCAACCCTACTGCCCAGTAAATCATCCCAAGACCTTAGTCTAGGCGAAGTGGTGACTACAACTTATGTTGTACGTATGTGGGTTGCTACTTTGCATTGACACACCGGCAATCCCCTTTCTACATGGTATAGAAAGTGGTACAAAAATATCTTGGGTCAAAACACGTACCCATTCTACTAAGCTATCCAATTGGCTAAGAACCCTAATAGAAGATTCTCAGGGAAGCTAGCTTACTCCCTGATCCAGTCTCTAGCCGCAACGTGTGATCTAAACAGTTATGACCATAAGTTTTCCCTAGTTTCAGCTGTCCAAACCATTGGTCGTCTCAGTTCGTTCATTGTTTGCCACCATCAGAGTAAACCATGTTCTTATTTGTTTAATCAATTACAGGAGATAATAATCATTTAGATGATTGCCATGCATTATTGAGTGTCCTAGTTCAACATAAAAATTTAATCCAATAAACACGTTTAAGCTAACCGGCAGATTAGACAAGCAATTAGTAGCCATGTAATTCTCAATATTACTCATTTTGATGTTTATGTGGCTTCAGGGGTTATAACAACTGATAGCAAGCACATTTTTTTGTAACAAAAGAATGAGATTTGAAATAATTTGATTACCTGAAATTGGGCAGCAAGGAAATCCAGCAATTTAATTTGCCAAGCTTAATTACAACTTGATGGTTATCTTGATCGCATTTATTTTATAACAAGCAACATTCTTAGTAGATCAAGTATCCATTCATAGTGAATTGTTAAAGATACACTTGAACTTCGAAACTCAACAAAAGATGGAATACACATGCAGAATGAGGTAAGAAACATGAATTATGAATCAATCATGCACATATGGCATCACAACATAGAAGAGGGCTGGACCACTCTAGCTAGCGTTGGCAGGGGGTTACAATGTCTTCGAATAGGAGGTTTGAGACTCTTAAGCAATATCTATGCCTCCATGTGACTTGTTGCACTCTGGGGTGATGATCCTAACCTAAACATATCACGAGATGGGTCTCATAAGCATTATATGACTTTCCTAGGATTTAATGGCAAATACAGAGGCCAAACTTAGATTTAAGGCTTAATGAAGTGCAGTATGTAGAAAGATGATTTCAATGGTATACTATACGTCGAAATCGGACGTCTGGAAAGATTCAAACTAGTTAAATGATGTGAAAGGGGGTCTTGAACCAATTTAAACTGCCTCGATTGACATGAACCAATTCTTAATCTGGCCTAAAATTGCCTTGTCATGTGGTGCATTGACTTGAAATCTGGATTCCTACTAGAGTAGGGGTTCATTTCGTAAGAAATGGTGTTGGAGCAAGGTTGTTCCATGTGAGCATAAAATGGGCCGAGAAAGCCCAGAGTGCAGGATACACATCAGCGAATTGTAGCTACCAACTGAAGTGCTTATCTTGGCTGTTGAATAGCCTTCTCATTCATCGAGTCTTGTATCTTTGTGTTTAAACTATGGTGACTTTTCTTGTAGAAGATGCCTCCGAGATGTAATCTTTGTGATGCATGGGGAGGTAGAGGTGGTCGTTAGAATGTGCTCAAAAAAATCAGGCGGTGTGTAGGCCCAGTAGATAACCTAGATGCTCATAGAGTTCCTTGAGCAGCACCTTTTGCTTCAGCAGAGTGGAAATAACGGTTCTAGGAGATGCAGTGTGATCAAGCTTCTGTGGGATAGTGAAACAGATGAGGTGGAGGTAGAATAGGTGGTGGTGCAGGATGAGGGGTGGAGCTTTGCCATTCCTGACACCTTCTGGTGAGGATAACAAAGAACAGGACTCACCATTGCCCATGGAAGAGCTTGTAGGACCTTTGCACGAGCATGGAGAATTACTAATCGAGTTTTGGAAGATGAAGCCTCCCACGTTCAATGGAGCGAAGGATTTGTTGGAGTAGATCAAGGCAGTTTGTAGAGCTCTTCAATGGGTAGTATTACTAATAGACTCGGAGAGATTAGAAGTGCCGGGAATTTAGCGAGAGGGTGTGGTGTCCCAATGACCATTGCACTAAGTTCTTGGAGTTGTTCTGTTTTGCTCCCTCGATTGTTGCTACTGATGAGGAGAAACAGTTGAAATTTATTGAGGGCCTTAGATTATTAATCTGAGGTTTTGTGAAGCGGTTGAGGCTACCTACTTTCACTAGGGAGGTCGAGGCAACGATGGCCTATAAGGAGACAAATAGGTCATAGAGGGACACTGACTAGAGGCCAAATAGGAGAGTGTTCTATCATGACTGCACTCAGGGACGTCACGAGAGGAGGTATCACCCAGCTCAGCATACCCTATCTGCACCTGAGGCGTCATAGTCTGTTGGCCAGCTTTCTGCAGCAAGAGCCTGACTGCAGAGATCAGCTCTTAGTGCCCAATTGCAGGGCTACTCTTGACGAGCACCTACTGAGACGAGTGGGTTAGGAAAGGTTCATACTCCTTTATCTTGCCCAAGTTTGTTGCTGGATTGAGTCAACTTAGCACTATTTTGGACGATTCTTTCCTGATCAAAGGCTTAGGAGGGTAGATTTTTGCAGTCAAGATAGTTCATCAAGATTGCGTAGTCCTAATAGGTGAATATGAGCTTCATGCAGATGTCATAGTGATTGAGATGGAGGATTTTGACGTGATGTTGGTTATGGATTGATTATTCATGTATCATGCACTTGTGGATTGTTTTGAGAAGCAAGTGATCTTTACCATCCCTGGATTGCCACAGCTTGAGTTTTAGGGTTGAAACTTCTGTCAAGGTTACTATATTTGTAATGACCTGAAATATGGATTCCTACTAGAGTGGGGTCCGGGTTGTAACAGTTTCGAGGGTGGAAGATTGGTTCTCCTTATGTTATCCTTTCGGCGCTTTTGGTGTCTTCTGAGTCTTTAGGATGGTTTTTTTGAAAAGCAGCCTTTAGGATGGTTGCATAGGTCATGAATGTATTGGAGAAGCTGTGAGGGTTTTTTGGAGAATAGTGGATCTGCTCGTGGGGGAGAGGGCACCTTTGACGGCCTAGGATACATGTGTAGAACCATCAAAGGGGCTTGGAGGTGAAGCATGTGAAGACGTTGAATGAGGCATAATTAAGTTGGTGGTTCACTTGATGGGCCAAGGTGGAGAACTTTGGAAAATATGCTTGTTTGCCTGCTATTATTTATATCTTGATTTTGTTTGTTTTGCGATTGGTTCCTTGGGGGGCGAGGTGGGGGGGGGTTCTAATTTCGAGAGGTGCTTATAGTTTTTGGGATGCAGTGGTAGTGCTTTGTTGTAAGGTGGCTGCTTTTTCCCCCTTTTGCGTGGGCCATGAAGGAGATTCCTGTTCCTTTTTCCCCCTTTTGCGTGGACCACGAAGGAGATTCCTGTTCCTTTCTTTGTTCTGCTGCAAGTCCAGTTCCATTCCACATCTTTTTTTGTTTTGCAGAAGACAAGTCTTTGTTGGTGATTGCTAAAGCCATCATGGTGATGTTAGCTTGAAAGCTTGGATGCCTTCATTGCCTCTCCGTAGGTTCGAAGACTGGATGATCTCTTGCAGTTGCTCAAGCTTTTCAGTAGCATAAGGGGGTAGATGATGCGATTATCTGAGACGATGGTGCATTTTTTTTCTATGTTTTAGAAACCCTATCAAAAGTTGCAGCCAACTTCTGTGATCCAGGACCTATTGCTCTTGCTAGATTACATGCTAGTATGGAAGCTTAGATGCGCCTTGAAGGTTTGCATTTTTGCCATGTCTCCTTTGCTGAGGCATAGTAATCAAAAGGTGTTCTGAGAAAGATGGACAGCAATGGCAGATCTTTCTTCTTGTTGGACTGCACATTTTTCCTGAATGTGAATTTGCATGTGTTGTATAGGTGGCATGTGATAGATTCTACATCATCTTGATGTTTCTTGGACTCATTCCATTTGGTTTGAAAAGGAGATGGTCCTATTGTGTTCAGGTCTAAGGTTAAACTGGCTGAAGTTATGGTTCTTTTATTGCCTATGTGGCTTGAGCAAGCGGGCTTCATTTGAGTGGTTGATGCCATATGTTGAGAATGTTGTGCAATGCTATCTATTTAGCCTCAACATCCAGGAGGAAAAACGATCTCTCATGTATCAACCTCCTTTCCTTCCAGTGAAATGTGGGGTTAGCGAGGTCAAGTTGCCACACTTTTAGTTTTCAAACAAATAAAAACACTAATGAAATCAATTGGTATGCATCTTGATCACTTGAGTGGCAATAATTGTTCAGTATAATATTATCCCGAAATATTGGAGGATATCGATGTGGTTGATAGAGATCTCATAAAAATGTCTTTCGAGCAATGAAAAAGATGTCATGACATATCTGCGATATGTCGCCGATATGTCGATATCACCAACGATACTCATGTTGACATTGCCAAAATGTCTCTTTTTCGGGATGTTAGGAGAAATATTGCCCATGTCGATGTGTGTTGGCGATATATCGTTGAAGTTAAAGCACATAAGTGTAATTTTTCTTAAATATTGCTAATCTATGATGACATCGGATGATACCTTTATAGTTGCTCTGTAGCCTCCTCTTTCTTTGCTTTCTTCCTCTCCAGTCCTCTTTTGCTGCCTGCTGTGAGCAATCATTGATTTGTTCGCCTCAGATTATTAAGTGATTTGGAGTCCTTGTTCATCTTTCAACAAGGTAATCACTTTAATCTTATCATTTTTTGCATCATTAGGCCTAAATTACCTCGATTTAACCTCGGTTACTATTCATACCAAGTTTAAATCTTGTGTTAAACTTGATTATTGCATAAATTAATGTGGTCTACACATTATTTAGGCAAGATACCTAATTAATCTCCAATTTAGTGATGATTTGTGGACTAAATCACTACGGTTTAGCATGTTTCTATTATATTTTTATTCAAAATTTATGATTTTTGTCTTTTACGCATTTCTTTGTGCATGTGTTATTAAAATGTTAATTTTAATCAAATTTGTGACATTTTGTCATTTTAGGCCTTTTGAGCGATTTCTCTAAAATTCACCGATATTAGCGACATATCCTCCATATATTCCCGACATATCTCCTTTTTGACTTGTTGATACGACATCGATATCGACATTTAAAACCTTGCCTCAAATGAGCATGCTCTCTAGTTCAAGATTCTTCCCTATAGGGAGATGGAACTACATATGATATCAATCCTGGTCACATATCTTGTGGTGCTAGGGATTCTAATTGAACTGAGCCTCATCCTACATTCTTACATTGGGTGCAGTTGTTTAACTAGTGAACTTAGACATGAGATTCCATTCAATTGGTTTCATTCTAAACTAATCTTTTTGAACTCTTATCAAACTCAAATTGAAGTCATATAGAGTTTGCAGCCATACTTGTGTCTTATTGTGTAAATGTAATATGATGTATGCTCGTAAATGTATGTGTGCATGTGTGCTGGGGTGTGTCCATGCATTTGTTTATTTTCAAATGGGCCCATGACTTAGTGAGCCAAGAGATCATCTTCATCAATCAACATCTGAGGATTAGCTGCAAAACCAACTCTTTGGTCAATAAAACACCTTTTCAAATGGATATTGCTTCGAGCTTGTGTTTTGATTCCCTAGCTCAAGGACATTTCAAAGTTTGGCACTTCTTTATCCTCCAACCACATGTCCTGTTTTCTCGTTCTTGTTCATTCACCACTTTTGCCACAACTTGCTTCTCACCTCCACCTTTGCCTCAACCCTCTAGTTGCATCCTTCTCTGCCTCTCTCTTCCACCTTTACTCTTCCAATCCTTCACATCATGCAATATTTACTTTTTACTTGTTAGTTGGTTCAATGATCTATTTCTCGACTTGTAAGCAAATATTCATGCACTTGGAAACGAGTCAGCAGATGTCATTAAATTAGAAAAAGACATTTTGTGAAATATTTGCATTAAGGAATGATCTAGCAGGCAGTATATTATGGTTTATATAGCTTGTGGCTTAATTCATACTCCAGAGATTTGTAGCCATATGATCATTTACTTGTAATTTATTCAATAGATCTATGTAAATAGTAAGCATATAGCTAGTTTTGACAGCAAAAATTTTCATTTGTAAACAAGTTTTGTTATAATTTACAAAGAGTTCCTTTGCAATTACATTGCTATAGGTGAATTTTCCATAATGATTTATTTGTAATCAAATATGAATCCAGTTGTAATTCATCTAGTAGTCATTTGCAAATAAGCACCTCTATATTTGTAATTTATTCAACAGAAGTATGCTAGATTTTATTTAGTTTTATTAATTACAGAGGTTCTTGTACAAATAGGGAACACCATTCTAAATTAAAGACTCATTTATACATCATGAGGTTAGGACGGAAGGTCATATAATAATTTTTACATATATGTTAGGAAAAGCATCATGTTTGTAATTCATTCAACATGTCTATTGATATTAAGCGGCAACCTTAATTCAGTGTACGTGCATCTGTATTCACAGATATTGTTCCACATGTGGACCTGATTGTGATTCCAATTAGATTTTTCACATTTATCCAAGAAAGGCTCCTTCTTTGGTTCAAAAATAAATAGGATTTTGTTTTCTCTGAATTTCATGATTTTTTACAATGTTGTTATGTCATGCAGCTATCTTTTAGGATGTTGTTTGTGTTTCATGGTGATTTTGGTATCTTTTAAAGAGGCATGTATGTTCATAGTGAGAGTTTGCTTGCACTTAATTAGAATGAGAAGTTTTTTTTTTGGTTTTTTATCTATATACTGCTGTAAACTTCTGATAAGATGTATATACCCCCACTTTTTTTGTATATATGTATATACCACTAGAAATGCCAATTTACTTGTTTGAATGGCTTTACACACTCTTGGGACTAAATAATAATGACAATTTTATGTATAGGTCCTTATATATATATTTTTCCACACCAACAAACCCCTCCACCTCTGCTCCTCTTCCTCCTCCTCAGCGTTCCTCTCCTGTTCTTTAGTAGCTTGACCTCCCTTCCTTCGATTGACACCTCCTCTCCTCCTCATTCGTCCACCCACTATGGGCCCTTTCCTTAACCTCCACCACCACCCAAGTCCCTTCTCCTTCGTTGGCCCCCTTTAGGTCCTTTCCTCAATCTTTGTCACTCCCCAAGCCCCTTCTCCTGCTTCTCGTCTAGCCTACTCTTCAACTGGGGGCAGCTCCTTCCCCTCCCTTCCACACTCAACGTATCATCACCCTTCTCTTCCTACTCTTCCGGTGGAGAGCAGAGAAGCACAAGGGGACCCTTGTGGTGGTCACCATGGAGGACCCCAATTGGTCCATCTTTAAGCTCTTTGACATTGACTTCGACCTCAGCGATACCTCCTCGAAGTCCACCTTTGTCATCGTCGTAGCCCACAAGGTAGTGTTCTGAATGCCCACTATGTGCTCATGGCATGTTGACGAAATAACCTTTTTCTGATGTGAGGCCATATAGGCATAGATGTAATGTCGAAATGCAAGAGTGTCATTGATATTTTGCCAAATATCAAAATAATATGTTGATGATATCGACGAAATAGAAGTTCCTAGGTACGATTCTTAGGCTATTACCATATTTTAAGGTTGCCATAGGTGACTCGGTAATCCATTTCTGCCCATTACTGTTGTCGCATGCTTGTTGGAGGGATAAGAACTCTTGCAAGTGTTTTCTCTCTCTATTTGTTAGATCATTAATGTAATTTAGCTTCTCCAAAGTTAAATAATAGTTGTTTCTTATTCTCTATGCTAGATTTAATCTACAATCAATAAATTGAGATCCTATTGTGGGTTTTAACGATTACATTTGCAGATCCATAAGTTTATGGTAGATTAATTAGTTCTTCGATTATTTGATCTACATATTTTATAGAGTTAGATTGTTAGATCCTAGGATTTAATGTTTAAATATTTTTTTTTGATAGGATTAATGCTTAAGTGTTTATTAAGCTTTCTCACATAATCATATGAGTTCAATACAATCCTAGTCATTTTGATAGCAGTGATCAAGATGTCGTCAATATCCCGACGAAATGGGGGGTTTTGGGCGGAGAACCATATCGACATGGAAGGGGTATTGAAATGCAGGGGGGTTGGTGATATGTTGTCAATTTCGACCATGTTGACTGTTTCGATGATATGGCGGTCGGCACGATCGTTTTAGGGCATGCTACTACCTGTTGGTTGTTGCTCTACTCCTGCGTGTAGGTGTAGTTGCTGCCTATTGCTGTGGTGGTTGGAGTGATGGGTTTGATTACTTCGATGGTGGTACACTATGGTTCACGTCTCATAGGGAAGAGGGAGGAGAGGTGGTGGGTCTCTGTTGGGTCGCATGGAGGAGAGGGGAGAAGGTTCAAGGTGGAGGGTTTGTTGGTGGTGGAGTAAGGGGGTAGGTTATAGTGGGGAAGGAGATGAGGCGAGGAGAGGAGAGGGACAAAGATGAAGGGATGTCATTTTTGTCGGCATGCCTTTGACATGTCTCCTGTATGCCTCTGAAATGGATTATTTTTTAGGCATTCAAATGATCGAAATCTGCTGTCTAAATACGGACGCTTCCACAGCATGCCCTCGACATGCCTCCGAAATGTGCATTTAAAAATTTATCGAAACGACATTGAAATCAGCATTTAGAACCTTACTACAAAGGCAACGGGGGGAAGAATGCGAAGTAGCTCATGTGCGTCCTACTGTAGGTCCATTACGTTTTGGTTGTTTTGCCTCCCTCGCTGTTGCGTTGCATCCGGCTGCACTGATGAGCTTAACGACGGCACACCCTCGCGTGCTTAGCTACCCTCCCTCTGTTGTCGTTTTTGTGTGGCCATGAGGGCCCTTTCTTCGTGGCAATGTCGTTGCTCGCCTTCGAGATCTTCACATTTTGTGGAGGGGGTGAGTGATGGGAGGTGAAGAGGGATGTTTTGGAAAAAAAGAGAAGGTTCAAGGCTTTTATACAAGAAACCTTTAATTTTTACTCCTATCTTTTCATAAGGCTATATGATTTAGTAAATTGAAGTTTATGAGGATATATATGTCAATAGCAGGGTTATATGCGTGCATACAAAATAGTGGGGGTATATATGTCTTATCGTAAGTTTACAAGGGCATATATGTAAAAACTACCTTTTGTTTGGTTGGTTGGTGGTGGATGGGAGTCTTGCTTGTGTGTGAATGTTGGATTTGAGGATCTTGCTACTCGTTCACAATAACCTGGAACTCCGTCTTTCAAGTCCCCTTTTCACCTTTTCCTCTGGTGCATGTGCTATACTATTATGTGATCAAACGATCAAGTTGAACAAGGCTAGTCTTGAATAAGTAGTTGGCTATTTGCCATTTGTGAAGCCAAAGCAAAACATATGAGCTAAAAGGTTACCAAGGGATCAAATCCCATGACTCACATATTTACCTTCTCAAAAAAAAAAAGAGCTAAAAGGAATCAAACAAGTTTTTCCATAATTAATTGACTTGATACTTGATGGGAAAAAAAGGAATTAGCAACACTTTGGGATGTCCCATATCTTTATTCTTCAATCCATTGAGTTTGCTCCTTCACACACACCCAAGACATCATTGTCCGCCTTAAAAGTAATCCTCTTCAAGGAGAAACCAACTTTTGGTTGAAATGGCCCATTAGGGAATGATATGGTGGAAGGGGGCTTCCTTAAGTAGGAGGACCATATTTCGAGACTCGGAAGGTCACTTTTCTTGACAATTTCCTAGGATCTCCTTGCAAAAAGGTTCGTGCTTCTATGCATTATGGAAAGGAGTCAGATGTCTGGCAATGGGGGAGGGTGGTCTCGGGTGGAGCGTTGGAGGCGGGTGCATAGGGCGAATGTGGGGGTGCAGATCGGTGGGGGGACTTCACTCCGTTGTCCTCGTGATGAGGTTTGCTTCAAGTTTAGGGAGCGAGGTCATTGGGCGAGAGACTGTAGAAGTGGATTGATCTGTCTGAAATGTAAGGGAGTCGGTCATCGTCAGAGGTCCTGCCCCTTGTTGGTCGGTCCGGTCAGGACACCTGTGGTACGTCCTCTGCCTCCACCTTGCGAGCCTCCTTCTTTGGAGGTTGACTCTCCTTAGTTTGCTGAGGTGGATTTCATCAATTCCATCTTGGTGTTTTCGGTGGTGGGCACATCCACTGTGGGCTCGCCATTGGTAGAGGTCGTTAGATCGATGCTTGGGAGTGTTGGTCTGTCTTTTGGTGGATGTAAGGTGGCCTAGTTCTCGACAACGAAGGTGCTCGTGTTTGGGTTGGAGGTCGTAGACATTGAGCGACTGGAATATGAACTGATGTCCAAGGACTAGGTTAGTATCCGATGGTCCTTTCATAGCGTTTATGAAGGTGCATCTAAGGAGAGGGTGCCTATGCATTTGGCTATTGTATTTTGCATCACTGACATCCCTCTAAGGTAGAGGATGGTAGACAAGGTCCTTTCGCTTTGTTCCTCTTTCGCGAGGATACAAAGATGTTGAGGCCTTGGTATGTTCGAAGGTGATCCTTCTAGTGTGGTTGTTGAAGGTGAGTTATTGATTGGGAAGCGCCTCCTCTCCAAGGAGGTCCTTCGCTTCGGGGGATATGCTTGCATTTTTCCTTTTGCGAGATGGTTGCCGAGAGGAGTCCAACTTTCGCGAACGAGGGTTGTGGCCTTCCCTATGCCAATGTGGTGGCCGGTGTAGGGGCGAAGAGCAATGGAGAAGACCTTGGGCCGCCGACGAAGAAGGCCATGGCGGCGTTGGAACCCGATGGATAGGGCGGTAGGCAGGGGGCAATGGGCAACGGAGCAGGTAGTAGGCAGCGAGCAAGCGCACTGGCCAAAGATGGGAAATGCCTCGTTTGGAAACCTAAATGACACGCACAATTGCCATCTTTGGTGTTTCGGAATTCGACTTTCGAAGGACCAACTGTGGGCACTGATTACGTGGTGGACAACTTTCCAAATTTGGGTAGATGCCCATTTTTGGAAAATGGTAGGAACGAGGATTCTCGAGCACACGTGTTGGGTGCCACCGGATCCTTGAACAGATCCGGGCTTGGTGAGTTATTCTGGCCTAACTTTTGTGGTCCTTGCTTATCCGCCATTGAGGTAGGACACCCCTCGTCTGCTAGAGATGTTGTGCTGCAGGAGGATCACGTGATGATGGAGATCTCGATGTGCGTTGGCGGTAGGGGGTTGGGGTTGGACACTGTCAATGATTGGCCTTGGCAAGCTGTGGATGGTGTTCTTGCCTATCATAGGTGGACTTCGGACCCATGCTTGGGTTCAGACGTGATGAGTTCGCCCTTAGCACGCTGTTTCCGAAGATTTCTTGTTATCGCTTTCAACAAGAACTCACCCTTGCTCCTCGCTCAATTGAATAGGAGCTTCGTGCATCGGACTTCTTTGGCTATATTTTTGATGGTCGGCACAAGGAGGAACTTCATCAGATAGCGTGTGACGTGGAGCTGGAAGAAGATTTTTTGCGTCAGGTGATGCGACCTTCGATGTGGGGAATGGGGGATAGCGTGTGATGATGGAGACGCGCATCCAAACTAGCTCGAGGCGATCTTCAAGCAAATCGTCTTCATGTCCAAAGTATATTTCTCAGAAGCATTGTCTGGTGCTTCGTGCCTGCTACAGCCGAAAGAAATCCGCTAAGAAGTCTTAAAACAATGGGAATGTCGGTTCTGACAAGGAGTGCAAGTGAGATGTTGATGATCGTGTGGCCAAGTTTGTTGGCGTGAGGAAAGCGCACAAGGGCGGGGTTGCTCATCTTCCTCATGATTAAAGTCATCTCATGGAACGTGCGTGGCCTTCAGGACGGGACCCGGAGGGCGGTCTTGAAGAGATACCTAATTGAGTGGAAGATAGACATTGTCATCTTGTAGGAAGCTCACCTTGAGGACTTGACATCACAAATTAGAAACAACATGTGTGGTAATAGATATTCCAACTTCTTAGAGGTGAAGGCTGAAGGGCGTTCAGGTGGAATGCTCATCCTTTGGAGTGCTATTGCTTTCGATCTTGGGTCCTTGTTAATGGCGGGAAGAGTTGCCACGATAGTCTTGAACAGGAAGAGGGATAATTTTTGCTTTGTAGTTTTAGGGGTGTATGTCCCATGTGATGACTCATCTAGATCCCCTTTTTGGGAGGAGGTGGAGCAAGCTAGCGATTTTGTGGACGATAGGCCGTGGTTGTTGGGAGGTGATTTTAACGCTACGCTGCATTTGGATGATAGACCTGATGGTAGGAGGGACAGGGTATCCTTGGATTTCCAACGTGTGATACAGGACCTCGAGCTGGTGGAGTTGTCCATGAGTGGGGCACGGTGGAATGGTCAAGCGTCGTGCATAGACAGATTCCTATATAATGTTTCTTTGGCAGAATCTTTTCATGGGCAGAGGTGATAGTGTGTGATCATCCTTTTTCTGATCACATGCCCATTATGTGGTCAAGTAATGAGGCGGTAAATTTTTCTACTTATTTTAAATTTTGTAAATCGTGGTTGAAGGAGCCCGGATTAAAGGAGATGATTTAGGAGTTGTGGGTCTCTACACCTGCTTCATCCTCGATGGCCTGCAAGATTCGTGTAGTTAAGTTGGCAATGATTGAGTTCAAACGAGATCTAAAAAAGCACAGGGATGAGAGGAAAAATGAGGCGCTTAAGAAGATTTCAGAGCTGGATAGGCTGGAGGAGGAAGCATCCTTGTCCACGCTTGACATGGATGAACGTAGGAAGATGCAATCTATTGTTATGGAGGAGGATTAAAAAAGGGAGGTGGATTGGAGGCAATAATCGAGGTAGTTATGGCTTAAGGAAGGGGATGCAAATCGAGGTTTTCAAAAACACGAGGTGGTATTGAGGCGGTTTGCTTTCATCGAGGCGTTCGAGGTGTAAGCCTCATTTTCTAGATGAAAAATAAGAAAAAATGACACAAATATATATTGTTAAGTGGTTGTAATGAAAAAACAATGTAAAAATACACTTTCATGCTATTTTTGGTTTATCAGAACATTCAAATGTTCATTATCAAATACTACTGGTCACA
Organism: Thalassia testudinum; assembly: GCA_037157565.1. NCBI lineage: Eukaryota > Viridiplantae > Streptophyta > Magnoliopsida > Alismatales > Hydrocharitaceae > Thalassia > Thalassia testudinum. Next base: position 4,970,072 of record JAZHRO010000040.1, on the reverse strand, counting down.
CAATATTCACATATAAACTAATATAACAAGATTTAAATATACATAAGTACCACACAACATGTAAACTCTTCAAAAAATCAAAATACTAGTCACATAGTAATACTAAAAAAATCATACCAATAATAAAAATTATTTTTTTAAGAGAATAATAATAATAAATATGTAACAACAACATTTAAGTAAACAATCATCACATAGCCTCTTGGAAAAAAAATCAATTCAGTGATCACGTAACATGTAAAGTAACCACATAAAACATTCAAACATATTTTAACATAACTAAATAGTAAAATAAAGGTATAAATAACAAGAAAAAAATGTAATGTGTAACTGGAGAGGTTGAGACTCTTACCAACAATAGCAATAAGTGAGGTTGAGACTTGAAATGGGAAGGGGGCAACGATGGGCAATGGGGAGGGGACAAACTGGTAAGGGGTGGTACGTAGGGGAGGTGACTGGCAACTGGCGATGCAGTAACAGCCATCGACAATGATAATGGAGGAGTCCAAAGGTGGAGAATGACTTGCAACAGCCAAGGACGATGGGTTTTTTAGGGCTTAAGAAGTTAGGGCCATTATTTGGGATCGAGAAATGAGTATAAGATTTTAGAAAAGGATTTTATTTACTTTATTAGGCCATATGTAATTCATATGACCTTTAAATGTGAACTTTCAACTGAGGATGTAACTTTGGTTTCCCTTCGTTGCCTCATTGCCTCAGCTCTGCCTGGACAAATTGAGGCGTATGCCTCACACCGCAATCTCGAGGCTAGAACCTCGGGGCGATTTTCTTCTACCTCACCTCGAGGCTAGTTTTTTAAAATCATGATGCAAATACAAAGTTTTTCCACTTGACGGCAAGTAACAAGAGAAGACACAACATGATCAATTCCTTAGCTGTGGGAGGCACCACTTTAAGGCAGAGGGATCGGATCTGTGATGCCTTTAGATTACATGATCATGATTTCACTCAGAGCGGGGCCTGTGGCAACTGGCACTTGGGTTCCTTGGCGTTGGTCCAGGTGAAGGATAAGGCGAAGAGAGATCTCTTGAAAGAGGTAGAGGAGGAAGTCTTGGTGGCACTTAGAAGCTTGAAAGCCGAGGGTTCCCTGGGTTCGGATGGGTTATAGGTTCTCTTTTTCAAGGAAATGTGGGATGTGGTTGGAACAGATTTGGTGGTTTTAGTGAAGGAGTTTTGGAAGGCAACAAGGGCTTCGACAGACTGAATAAGTTCTATTTGTTCCTTTTGCCAAAAAAAGTTGGTGCTGTTTCAGTTAATGATTTTAGGCTCATTGCTTTATCAAATGAGGTTTATTTGCTGGTGGTTAAGGTGTTGGCAAATAGTTTGCATCTTGTTATGCCTGACATTATTTCTCCCGTGTAGTCGGCCTTTATTAAGGGGTGATCCTTTGGAAGGTTGACTTCTCCAAGGTGCATGATTCGATCTCTTGGGGGCATTTGTGGGAGGTCCTTAGGAAGGGTTTTCCTAGGAAGTGGGTGCAACTAATGAAACAGTGAGTCACCATTTCATCATTTTCTATGCTGGTGAATGGCAAATCAGGTGGGGCTTGGATCTAGCCCTAAACGGGGGTACGGCAGGGGTGCCCTTTGGCTCCTCTCCTTTTTGATATTGCAGTTGATACTTTGGCGACTTTGGTGCTTAGGGCCTGTAGTGGTAATCTGTTTCAAGGTTTTACCTGTCAAGGTAATGGGTCGATGCTCACGCCACATCTACAATATGCAGTTGACACGACCTTCTTCATTCAAGGTGGTGTCTTTGCGGCTGAAGACATATCCTTCGTGGTATGAATTTTTGCCTCGGTTTCATGATTGAAGATCAATAGTGCGAAGTGTATTCATGTTCTTTTCTCCTTCACCAATGCAGAGGTGGAGGCTTTTGGGTATTCTTTGGAGTCACCCGTGGGCCATCTACTAATCGGGTATCTTGGGTTGCCTCTCAAAGGTAAGAAACTCTCTTTATCAGATTGGGGTTGTGTAGTGGAGTGGATCTGGAAGCGGCTATCTACTTGGAGTGGTAGACTCCTGTCGAGAGGAGGGAGGCTGGTGCTACGGAAATCTGTCTTGTCATCCATCCTTGTTTTCTTATTATCTATGTTTAAGCCGCCAAAGAAGATTATCACTCAGCTAGAATTGATAAGGAAGATATTCTTTTGGAAGGGTGCAGAACATGATGGTAGATTTGCGTCCCATGGAGAGAGATATGCACTCCCAAAAAAGATGGGGGTTTGGGAGTGCGTGCTCTGGATGCCTTCAATGATGCTTTAATTACGAAGTGGGTGGTTAGAATACTTTTTGTTGAAAAGTCCATGGTCCCTACCATCCTCAAAGGTTCTTATAGCATGAACATGTACCTTGGTGACGTGTGTTAGACGAGGTGTGTCAGCTTTTTTGCATTCGGTTCGTCAAGTGTTGGAGAAGAAGTGTGATGGTTTTGATCCATCCTTAGGGGATGGGAAATCCTTCAAATTCTGGTTTGATAAATGGTGCGGTGTGGGGCTGTTCAAGCAATTGTTTCCAAGTGTTTTCCATCTTGCAGGAAACTTCAATGCTACGGTAGAAGAGGTGTGAGATTCTCAGCGAGGGACATGGGACTTCCAACTTCCAGCTGGCCTTTCAGATCAGTCGTTTGCTGAATTTCAGCAGCTTACACAGTGTATTGCAGACATGCAACCAAAGGTGGGACAGCCGGACTGCCATCTTTGGAAGGAGGGAAGATCCACAGTTAAAAAGCCTATGAAAAGAGCCTTCCGACCACTGAAATTTCAGATCTGATACGATCTGATTGCCGCCTTATTTGGAAGTGTCATCTTCTGCTAAAGATAAAAATATTCCTTTGGTTTTTGCGGAGGGAGCGATTGATCACTAAGACAATGTTGAAGAGGTGGTATGATGAGGTTGACTCTTCATACTCTTTGTGTGGCTGGATGGAGGAGGACGGGGAACACCTGTTCTCCAAGTGTGACTTCTCTAGAGACGTTTGGGATTGTTTGCATCTCCGTACTCCCAATTGTGATAGTCAGCAGCTTTTCTGGAATTTTTTCTGTGATCACTACAGCATTGATGTGACGGGATGGATTACGACAACAGCAGCATTGTGGTCCATTTGGTTGTAGAGGAACGACGCTATCTTCATATCTGAGTGTTGTTGGGTAAATAATGTTTTGAGGGTGACATTTTTTTTATCTGATTTTTGTTCTTGATTAATACAATATCTGGCTTCCTCTTTCTTTCTCATAAAAAAAAAAAGAAAGAGTTGGCATGAAGGCTTTGTTGTCCTTGCTCTAGTTTACTATGTGCCTTTGGTCATGATATGGTTAGGGAATCAAGGGTCTTGGGTCATAAAAAAGGATGAAATAGGCAAGGGGAGTAGGCCTTTTTGCTGACATCACAAATGCCATTCTTTCTCTCTTCTTCCCTATGCCCACCTGGATTTCCTTGCAAGCTTGAAACTTGTTGCAAAATTTTTCCCCTTGCATTAACATGCTTCCCAACATAGAGGTTTTGTCAATCAATTCAATTAATTAGACATTGTCTTGGGCATGTGGATAGTATAAAGAACCTTTTGACATTCCATGTTGTTGAACAATATTTTTTTTTTGAAAAGGAAAAGTGGATTTAGCACTCGGTTTCATTAAATGAAGGAGTTAATTATACCAATAATTACAAAGAATGGTAAAGAGATGGGAAACTCCCTTGATAAAAGATCTTTCTTCTAGAAGATGAGCCCATTGTGCTCTAGAACCCAAAGTAAGATAAAAACTTTTCTTAGCATACTCTTATCGGCCAAGGCTTTGTGAATGCTATTCTAGAACTTAACTCAGAATAATAGCAAATGGACCAGTCAAAGGGCGTTGCTCCAGCATCCTTGCACAAAGGGACAAGTGAAAAAGGTGATTGGTGTCTTCCTCCCCTTCCAGGCAAAGAACATGGGTGGCGTAAGCTTATAGAGCCCAACGACTTCTATAAGCTAGGGTAATTACCCTCTTTCTCCACAGCAACCAATTAAAGAACTTTAATCAACGACCAAATCATGTTCTAGAGTGTAGGCCTCTCCCATGAACCAAGTGTAAGCACTCATAACAGAGAATCCTCCATGGCACCAAACCCATCCTTCTGCAGTCACATTGGGGCTAATGTTGTGTGTGGTTTGAAGAAGTAACAAATTGTCCAACCTAGTGTCCAAAAGTGACCGTGTAGAGGTGGGGCCAAACTGCCATCTGAGAAGCACTCAGGCACTGGGATCCTCAAGTTGGGAGCAAGGGTTGCAAGTCTGGGATATGCTTTAGCAAGCACACTAGTAGAGGACCATGCATGAAGCTATAAATGGAATTGGGATCCATCACCAAGCTAAGCTCTGCGATGCGGACTCACCTTACGTGGAAGATTTTGAAGGCCGACCCAAAACAATGAAGATCCATGAAAAGGAGCTTGCCTCTCCTCCCAATCCAAGGTAGTGCCATATGAATCACATAGGACTATTTTTCGAAAGGGTACCTTTGGCCCATAAGCATCAATATCTGCTTAGACAACAACATGCCATTCATTAATTGGAGATTGAGAGTCCCCAATCCTCAATGTGCCATAGGTCTACAAACCTCGTCCTAAGAGACTGAAGACAGAAAGCTATCTCCACTTCATAAGACCAAAGGTATCTTCTTGTAATGGAATCGATTCTCTTCAGGACCTTGGCAGGAATCCTCATCATGGAAAGAAAGTAGATCGGTATTCCTGATAGAGAAAAGAAGAGCAACACAGGATTGCCCCTGTGAGAGAAGTTTGGATGCCCACCCTAGTAGTCTTCTTTCCATTCTCGTAATCACCACAATCCAATCTTCAGAGGTGCCTTTTCCTGCAGTAAGTGGGAATTGTAAATAGGTAAAACAGGTGGCTAGAGGTTGAACACCAAGGATTTCCCACAATGCATAGCATTCTCCTGGGACATGCTAATGTGTAGGAACCTAGACTTCTGCAAATTCATCTTCAACCTAGAGGCTTCACTAAACATCTCCAAAAGGAGGCTAGTTGTTTGCACTTACAATGGTAATGGTATCGTCAGCATAGTGGAGCGGAACCACCATACTACCCCTGCAGGAGTCAAAGCCCCTAAGCACTTCGGCCTGACAGATAGAGAAACAAGTGTTTGCCAAGAAATCAATTGCAAGAACAAACATCGTAGCTAGTGGGCACCTTTGCCTGATCCTTCTTTGTTGGATCCAACCACCCTCAAGCTTCTCATTTGCTAGAACAAAGCATGATGCTGAAGTCATACATGTCTTCATCCAGGTAATCCAGTCAGTTGGAAAACCTGTAACTTACAGTGACAACCATAGGAATTTCCAATCATGGCAATCATAGGCTTTGGAGAAGTTGACCTTCCAAGAGAAGGCTGCAGTCCCATCTCTTTTGCAGGTAGCCAATATGGATCTACTGCAAATGAACATCAACTGTATTGTTCTAAGCAGTCCATCCAAAACAGGGGACATATGATGAGCCAGGGTCTTTGTCACCACTAGGTAGATGGAGTTGGAGAAGGCAATCGACCTGTAATCTTCCACTAATTCATACCTTCTCCCTTAGGCAAGAGGAAGAGAAAGAAGCGATCTATCTTTCAGAAGTGTTTGTGAAATTCATTAAGTAATAAGAGTCGATGTAGCACGAAACCACAACCATTTAGAATGTTTGAACTTGTAAAAGTGGTTAAAATCAAGTAAATATGGGAGTCTGAGTTGTTTCGCAGGGAGGAAAATGTTCCAATTGCTTCCTATTATCCTAAACAAATGCCTTTTTTGCTATGTTTTGAATATTCAGATTCTTTCGATATTTTAAAGAGGGGATAAGCTATGGAACCTAAGGATAGGGACTAAAACCTGACAGTAGGGACCTAACATGAAAATAACCTTTTGAATTTTAAAAAATTCCTGGACTTTCCTAACTAAGTAAAAACCTATCAAATTTCATGCTAATAGGACTTCTACAGGGCATAGAGGAAAATACATTTTAATTTTCCTCTATGAGGAATTTTGCACAAAATTTTGTGGAGATTCGAAACTAACATGTAACTACTTAGCACAATTTTTTTTTGAAATTTTTGATGTACGAAAATTAATATAAAAATTTGGGGATTAAATGTAATTATTTAACAATTAAGGCAAATGTAAACTAAGCAAGCAATCAATAAAGGCAAACTAATTATGCTAATGACTAAGGAATAAGAATAGCAATTGCATGAAAGAATTTTTTTTATTAATAGCTAAAGCAAGAGTTTGAAGAGTTAACTAATAGAAGTAGAAAACAACAAATGAAATTCTAAAATTAAAACTCAAGAGGGATGATGAGTCGAGTGGCATCATAGCGGTGGAGATGGATGGAGGATGTGAGCGGAGGGTGGCGTCAACGACTGACAGAGATCACCCGCTTGGAGGAGTGTAGGAGAGAATTTTTGGAGAAGATGGAAGTAGCCTTGAGATGGAAGGGAACTTGAGATAGAAAAATTGCCCTTTCACTTGGGTCTTGAGGCCTATTTATAGGCACTTGAAAAGCCAAAAATCGTTAGGGATAAGTACAATTTCGTAATGCCAATTAGTTAAGAGTCCCATGGCTTCTAAAAATCTTGAAATCTCAATGAAAATGAGATTTTTGATTCCTAATTCGGATAAAAATGCGTCCTGGCTACAAAATTGCTCCCTTGGGCCTTATATATATATATATATATATATATATTGTGTTGCTTTGACGAATTGGGCCTTAGGCCAATGCTCACATCAAAATCCCACACACCCATGGGTGCTTCTTTTTTCTTCCATGCACACCCACATCAATTTTTCTACCCTATGTGCCCACATCCTTCTCATTCCCCAGCAAGTGCTAACCTTCTTTTTTTGTTTTGGTTTTTCTTACTCTCCCTTTATTTTCCTCTCATTTTTTTATTTCTTTTATAGAGTTTAGTGCTTACATCTTTTCTGATTTCTGTCTTTGGGACCGACCTCGACTCATCCTCCTTTATTTGAGACTGATATTGACTATATTTCTGTCAAAACACAAAGTTTTCTCGATTATGCATGAATGCACAGGTGTTTAAGAAACACAAACTGTGTTATAAATGTAATCTAAGGAAATAAATAATTACTAACGACTAACAAATTTAGGCATAAATTATAAAATAATGGAAACTCAAGCCTTCCTAAAGCTCAGCAAATCAAAGATTGCCATGATTTCCCCTTTAAGAAGAAGCCAATTTTTTTTTTTTTTGAAAAGTAAAAGTGTAGGAAGAAGCCAAAATTCTCTTATAAGTTATAAATAACACCAAAAATTCATCTGTGCCGGGAGAACCCTTGTGCTTAAGGGAGCGGACAGCATCAAAGACCTCTGCCTCCATAAAGGGCTTCTTCAACATGGCTGCATCAATAGCAGAAAGCCGACACAGTCTATACGCACCGAGATGCCAAACTCTTATGCCCGTTCTGGTAGAAAAGCTGGCAACAAAAATCAGCAAAAGCATCACTGACAGTTCGCCTCTCTATGACTCTATCTGGCCTCCCTGATCATCAGAGATAGAGTCTATCTGGTTTCTTCTTCTCCTGCCATTACTGAAAGAATGAAAGAATTTGGTTGTTGGTGCTTGTCATTTTTTTTGGGGTTAAATTGTGACTTATTAAATTGTGCACCTGCTTTGGGAATATGAGGCTAAGAGCATTGCGTACATTTTTCTATTTTGAATATATATTGCACATTTCTTATATTGGGCATGGGCCTATCGCCTTGAGCTATATCGGCATATTAGTACTCATGAGTGCCTCACACCTTTGTGGTCATTTTTTGTTTTTGCACCAACGCTTGCATGCATCTTTGTGGGTTTGTGGATAATTTATGATCACAAACAAAGGAATGGATCAAGCAAGATGGCAGCAGCCTTATGGGCTGCTTGGTTACAAAGGAATCGATCCCTGTTTATGGGGGATAGGGTGTAGTCAGAAAATGTTGTGAGAGGCAATTTTTTTTCTCTGATTTTTGGATCCAACACCTATAAGTATGTTCTAACATTTTTTTTGAAGGAATGGAGCGGATGGCTACTGACTTCCGGTAGGCATCCTTTGTTTATTAAAAAAAATTATAATCGCAAACCAGTGAATGGTGAGATTGCTTCACATATATTAACACAATGGTTTTCTATTTCTGTTTTTGTTTTATTTTGGAATAATCACCTATTGAATCAGCAATCTTCTATTAAATAGCTATCGCAGAAAGAGAAAGCGCAAGAGGAAAATAAGAAGGATACTTGATGATGCAGAACTTGGTGAAGAAACGAAACAGAAAATTGAATTAGAGAAGGTAGTATTATAGTTATATTAATTTTGAAGTTTCCCTGTGGTAATTTAGTTTTCATTTCTTATATTTTTTTCTTGGTTATTTTCAGGCTCGCCAGGAGCATTTAAAATCGATGAAATATGCTCAGGAGCCTTTCAATAATGTAATCATTGATGAGATGAATGGAGAAGGTGCAAATACTGAAATTTTTGGTGATGCAGAAACTGGATATATTGTGAATGTCTTTAGGGAAGAAAAGGAGGATCCAGTAAGAATTCCTCCCAGTACTTCATTTTGGTTGAAGCCTCATCAGGTTAAGCTATGCATCTCTGCTCATCATATTTTTCTGGCTGAAATCCTAACGAGTATTATAAGTAAATGATGCAGTTTTTGATTTTTTGATTGGCTTGGATAAATTGTCTTGCTTCTTGTCATTTGAAGTTGTTTTAATTGCAGGTATTGGTGCATATGCAGGATGCTAGCTTCTCATGTCTCTTAAACTTTGTAGTTCCTTCCTACTAGTGTTAATTTGGAGAATCGACTGTTAGGATTGAAATGACATGGTTTATTCATAGAGATCATGGGCCTCTTTATATAGAGAGCCCTTAGAAAGAGAATTACATGTATACCCTTTCATTACACAAAATAATGAAAAGACTCACCATACATAACTCAACACTTCTCCTTAAACTGGAGCATGAAAATCAAACATGCTAAGCTTGGAACAAATATAATGTAATCTCTTCTTGGGAAGTGCTTTAGTGAAGATGTCTGTCAGTTGGTCTTTAGTGCATATGTAGGGAGTCGAAATCTTCTTAGCAAGATGAAGTGACAATCCACTTCAGTATGCTTGGTTTTCTTATGGAAAACATGATTATTTACAATAAAGGTGGCTGCCTTGTTGTCACAATGCATCGGAATAGGATCAGGTACTTGCACTCTAAAGTCTTCCAGAATGGAATGGACCTAGAGTAACTCACAAGTGGTCTGAGACATGGCCCTGTATTCAGATTCAGTACTAGATCTAGATACCATTTCCTGTTCCTTGCTCCTTCATGCAATCAGATTGCCTCTAACAAGTGCAGTATCCTATAGTGGATTTCCGATCTTCATTAGCACCTGCATAGTCTGTATCAGAGTATCCACAAATATCAAAGTGCCCATTGTCTTTGAAAATGAGTTCTTTCTCAGGTGCACTTTTCAAATATCTGAGAATTTGGCGAACACCATCCCAGTGGACTTCTATAGGCGACTGCATAAACTGGCTCAACCTTCCAACTGCAAAGGCAATGTCAGGACAAGTAATAGTTAAATACAATAGCTTACAATTACTGCACGGTATCTAGTGACATCTTGCGGTAGAGGACTATCGTCATCTGCAATAGGCAATGACACATCCATGGGCATGTATGCTAGTTTGCACCCCAGCATACCCATGTCTCTCAACTTGTCAAGAATGTACTTGTGCTGGGATAACACAAGTCCTCCTCCAGTATGTTACACCTCAGTACCAAGGAATTAGTTGATGGGGCCTAAATCCTTTGTAACAAACTATGACTGTAGCATCTTTGTTTCCTCTATGCCTTGCCTGTCACTGTTAGTCAAAACTATGCCATCCACATGCACCACAAGTATGATTGATCCTGTCCTTTTATGCAATGTAAAGCAGAAGATTTGATGAAGTCATAATCCTGGACCACCCTGTTGAACCTCTCAAACCAAGCTCTAGGATTTCTTTTTAGTGCATAGATAGCTTTCTTCAATCTGCACACCTTCTAACACTCCCCTTGAGTAGGTAATCCGGGTGGTTGCTCCATGTAGACTTCCTCCTTCAAATCGTCATACAGAAAGGTATTTTTGATGTCAAGCTGATGAATGGTTTAATGTCTGTTGACAACAAGAGATATCAATATCTGAATAGAGTCAAGATGAGCTACTGAGGAAAAAGTCTCAAAGTAGTTAACCTCGAACGTCTGAATATATCCTTTGGCTACCAAGCGTACCTTGTACTGATCCACGTGCCATTAGGATGACATTTGAGGGTGAATACTCTACTCCCTACAACAGTAGCACCTGGGTGTAGATCAACAAGGTCCCACATGCCACGGGATTGTAAAGCTGCCATCTCCTCTTCCGCTGCGAAGGTCCAAGATGGATCTCGGAGGGCTTCATGATGATCTCGCGGTACCTGCACACCGTCAATGGCCAGGGAAAACTGGCATCCAACTGTAGACAAGTTGTCAAGGGACAAACTGAGATACAGAGTATTTAGCACAAGAACATGGAGCCTTCCTTTGTGTAATAGGAAGGTCCAGAGTAGTGTCTTCAGTAGTAGGAATTACTTGGTTCTTAGACAAGTCATCAGCAGTTGGTGGGGACTGAGCATAAACGGTAGACAGTGGTACATCCACCTGAGAAACATCTTGGGTCCTGCATTCGAAATACTCAGGAAAAGTATCTGTATTAGGAATCTCAGGACGATATGGAAAATGACCTGAATCTGGCTGAGCAGCCCTGGGTATATGTGGCTCAGTGGGCATAGGAAGGGGAACCTCATGTGATGGCTCAGTAGGTTCCTCCCTCTGTTTTTGGTAAATATGGAATCTCCTAAAAAAAGGTGACATTAGTAGAAACATAAAATCTCCGTGAAACAGGGTCATAGTATCTGTACCCTTTCTGGGTCCTGGAGTAACTCAAAAACATGCACTTCACAGAGTGAGGAGAAATCTTATCCACTTTATTGAAGTGGACAAAACACACACAAAGACAATAAGAGTAACAGAAAAAATGCCCTTGCCAGAAAACAACAAAGAATACGGAGTTTTACCCCCTAATACAAAGGAGCAAATTCGATTTACTAGATAAGTAGCAGTAAGAATATCATCAACCCAAAACTATGATGGGACATTTATGTGGAACATAATAGAATGTGATACATCAAGAAGGTATCGAAGCTTGCGTTCTGCAACCCCATTTTGTTGGGAAGTATGAAAGCAAGTGGTCTGGTGAATAATTCCAAAAGATTTGAAAAAAGCATTTGTCCTGGCATTAAAAATTTCAACCCATTCACTCTGAAAAATCTTAACGGTAGAAAATTGAGTCTTTATTTCCATAATAAAATTTTTGACGATATCAAAGACTTATGATTTTTCTTTCATCATAAAAGTCCAGACCATCCTGGTATGATCATTCACAAGAATTAGAAAATACCGAAATCTTCTAACACTATTGACCCTACAAGGGTCCCAAATATCAGCATGACATGAACAAGAGCAAAAGCAGACTCAACTCTTTTATTATTTGGTAGAAAAGAAGACCTATGGTGTTTGCTCAACTGACAGGCACCACACCTCAAAACATTGGGAAAAGATAGCATAGGAAATTGGCGGTGCAAAACATGCAAACTGAGATGATCAAGTCTCAAGTGCCACTGGAGTGCAGTAGTGGCACAAACAACATTAGCACTGGAAGGAGGAGGAATATGTTAGTAGAGACTATTCTGCTCAAGTCCACCAATCCACCTCATTGTCTGGATGTCCTGCAAGAAAAAATATTGATCATGAAATACAACTCGGCATCTCAAATCTCTGGTAATTTGGGTAATAGACATTAGGTTAAGTGCAAATTTAGGAGTATGCATGACATTAGAAAGAGTGCTAGAGATAGAGATATTTCCGAGTCCAGTGGTTGGTGACAAACCCCCATCAGCCACTTTAACATTAAATGGCGTAATAAGGTTCCATAGTGAAGAAAAGAGGGTAGTGTCACTAGTAATGTGGGAGGAGGCACCAGAATCCGCAAGATAAATAGGAGCTTGGGATTTAATTGACATGGCAGAAGTACCTGCAGACCTATGAACAGAAGCAGAAGTAGATCCCTGAGAAGCTATAAATCGCTCGTAATCAGCCCCGAAAACAATGACCTGGTTATCATCCTCCTACACCTGGGTAGTCTCCTCTGTAGAACTCGATGGGCATGTGGATTCATACCCTGTGGGTAACCGTGCTTCACCCAGCATCAGTCTATAATGTGTCCATTCTTGTAACAGAAGAAGGAACTTCGACCACGACCACGACCACGTCCATGTGCACCACCAACAAGAGCTCTGCTACCTCCTCCCCTTGAATTTCCTTTGCCACAATCAACAACAGCCATGGTAGAGGCATCAATAGTGGTCACAGGATCCGAGGTGGCAAGTGTAGAAAGACTAGCATAGATCTGCTCTGGTGTAGGGATCTCGTCCATAGTCATGAATTGATCTTTGACTGCCTTATACTCGGAGCCAAGACTTGACAGAAGCTGAATAGAGTGAATAGCTTCTCTCTGCTTGGCTATAACAGAAGTATCTATAGAGATAGGCTGTTACACATCTTGCTCGTCCTACAGATTCCTCATGGAGCCATAATATTCGGATAAGGACATAGTGCCTTTTCGAAGATTGTAAATATCCTCCACAACTCTGTATAGCTTGGTAACATTACTTCTATGAGAGTGTATCTTATGAAGTACTTCGCACATTTTCTTGGCTAAAGCATGAGCCATGACCTACTTGTCGGTGGTTTGGGTGACACTGTTGAGAAGGCAAGTCATCACCCAATTGTTGTCTGCCTCCCAATCGGCAGACTTCACATCAGGCACAACATTAGTTAGAATGTACTTCCGATGGGATTCGACGAATCGGGAAAAAGAAGTGGACCAAAGGTCAAAGTTGGATCCATCCAACTTGATAGATGTTCCGTACATGTGAGGGGGAGCACTCGTGGTAGAAATCTTCTCCACTGAGTTGCTCACGGGTTCCTTTTGATCCCCCATGACATCTGGAGTCGAGATCCACAAAAAATAGAATCTTCAAGGTTTGAAACTCAAATTATAAGGGCTGAACACTCTAATTTCAGACTGACAAAGCCTCCAAAAACCACATCCAAGTTGCAGAAAGGTGATTTTCATATCATATGTTGTAAAGTACCAAGAAACAATGTTTTTGCATGTGCTAGGGCATGAATCAGGCCTTAACGATGCCTTTTGAGTAGAACTCTTCTAGAACGGTCTTTAGAAGTAGATCTAGGATGAAAAATGCCCTCCTAGCCCCTTATCTAGATTAGGATCACCACTTCGAGGTGTGAAGAGGCACATAGCACCACCACTAGACCCCCCCGTGGCCTTCAAAGGTGTTGCTAGAGGTCAAGTGGTGGTGCTGGTGGTCTTGGGGGGCCTGTGGGGCATTTCTCAAATCCTCAGGCGATTGGTGGCGGCGAGGGAAGCCTTGCACGATGTCCTTGGGTGAAGGTGCTAGCTCGTCGGAGCCTCAGACCAACGAGGAAGTCCCTACGCGATGACCTTGGGTGAGGAAGCTTCCTCACCAGAGCTTTAAATCGTCGTTACAGAGAGAGTCACTGGCAGCGGCACTGAGGGGGTTCGACCACCTCGTTGGGCGACGTTGGGAACCCTCTCAGCCTTGCTAGTTGTGTAGTGGGGCAGGGACCGTTGGTGGGAGGCTGCTGGAGACAATGGCGACGTCGGAGAGAGGAGGTTAGGGTTTCGATGGTGGTGTAGGAAGTCTAAGGCTGTTGGGATACCAGACCACTAGTCTAGGATCGCTGCTTTGATACCATATTAGGACTGAAATAACATGGTTTATTCAGAGAGACCTTGGGCCTCTTTATATGGAGAGTCCATGGAAAGAGAATTACAAATATACCCTTTCACTAGACAAAATAATAAAAAGACTCAATATACATAACTCAACGGACTATTTTTAGGTTTTTGTTTTTGGGGTTTTTACATGGATGTGCTTGTAATCTTTGGATATTATGGCCATACCCCCAGGTTCTCACTATTTTCATGGATACCATTGATAACACTAAATTTCTTATATGTTTGTTTTTGAAGAATGAGTACTAAAAATTAAAGAACTTTCGGAAAAAAATTCATACTTTTTTTTAAGAAGTCCTCTTCCCTTGTTGCTATTGACCATGGTCAAGGGGAGGTTGGCACAAAGTAGTTTAGGAGGGCTTAAGGAGGGTTTCAAGGGTCTCTATGTTAAGGGCATCGAGGCAAACATGTCCCTTCACGTGAATCGCGAACATGTGTCCACGTTCTAACCAACAAAGATGATTAATCTTTGCTTACACACCATTTTATCATGGAAGTGACAACATCCTCGATGCTGTCACCTAATCTATCCCTTGACATCATCCTCCTTTAGAATCCACTTAGTCCACCAATAAATCTCCTGAAAGTTTTTGTTGGATTTTATATGCCCTTGGTGAGTCATTCGAATAATGTAATGAATCACATTTCATCTGAATAAGAAATAGGTTATTTCTAATGCATGAATTGGGTCCCTTAGTACGAATAAGGTAACATACTTAGCTAGATCGAATAAATCTAATGTGTTGACAACCTTCTCGTACTTAGAGGATCTTATATTAGATAGCATATCAAGAAATCATCATATTTGATTTGATTATTTATTTCGGATTTGAGTTGGGATGGCAACCTTTTGAAGAGGTTGTTGTTTGATTAGTGTTTGTGAATGGGGATTTAGAACTATCACACTTGTCGAGTAAAGGAATTGATGAAACAAGAGATAACTAAAAGTCTATCTCCAATGCTATCATGGAAATGATGTATCCTTTGACCTAAGGTAGATATGTGACTTTATTTATGAGCACATGCATTTGGCAGACCAATGATAGATGCAATTACATTGGTGTTGATATTGGAAAGTTGATGCATGTTGTAGGGAATAAGAGATGCGTGATCTCTCGAAGGGATGAATCCCTAATGCGGCGATTGCTTGCTCGCTATGCAGTGCAGAGGAGGAGCATATCTTGCACTTTTGTTTTACTGTACCATTACAAAAAAGTGTGGAAGCAGGTCCTCTGGTCTTTGGTTCCTTTGGCTGGGTGATTTTCCTTGAGAGGGATGGGTGAGCTTGGGTAGAGAGGCCATGCTTTTTTCTAATTTTTGGACCCATTTTAAGATATTTTGTTGTGTTGTTGAATGACAAGTGTTGACGGCTGCACTTGATGGTGGGATAACTTGTAAGTGCAATCAGTTGTGGATGATATAAGTAGGGTTAACGTGTTTGGTTATATGGGGGGATTAGTGGTGAGTTCAATGTGGCAATTATTGTAGCGGGAGTGATTATAATATTTCTTTTTTCCATTTATGGAATGATCCAATTGGTTATAATGCAACCAAACATGGCCTTAGTTATTATATTAAAGTAGAAAATGGAGGAATTTTCAAGACAGAGAAGTGGGGGAATTCATGAATATGTTGAAGAAGAAGAGAAAAAGATGCTTACGAGGAGTGCACTCCAGTTACCGTGAGGAAAAATGTTGCCAAACATTGGTGCCTCGGGGTGGACTTGTGTAGATACATGGATTTATGCATGGATACTTGCAAGTATATGAAGACAATATCTCTTGTATGTTGGATGCTTATCTATATTCACACAAATAGACTAGGCAGTTTTTTTATTATTTATGTTTTGTACATGTGTATTGGCTGTCTATGTTATGCATCCCTCTGTTTTGCACCATGTATGCATCCACCATTATGTAGTAAGCAACCGGTCATTCATCTTATATTTTCCACATTTAGCTTCTGAAATTGTAACATGGACTAGTCAGTATTATTGATCTTTAATTAATCAGGATCGCAGTAATGGGTTTATTCTGACAATGTTAAATGTGGAGGCACCTAGATTTCCAATATCCTCAATTTGTTTCTAATCTCACATGTATCAACAGTGAATCATGGCTGGAGTTGATTATACCGTTCTATTGTTGAAGCCTGTGTTGTTGAAATGATTAAGTTGCCAAAGCTGGTCTCTAGGTCATTGGGATAACCACCTTTTCTCTCTCAAAAAAAAATGCTGGTTTCTAGGTGTGCATAAGAAAACACTTGTAGAATGTATATAAGCAAAAGATTAAGCTGCCAAAGTTGTTTTCTAGATTTGCATAAGCAAACACTTGTATAATGTGTACAAGCCTTGGGCTACTACATCTCCTTCACCTGATGTCCACTAGTTATTTTCTGTGGGCTTTTTTGGCTCGAGGAAAATGCTGATTGTTTCAATCATGCATTTAGCTGTGCTATTTCCCCAAAAAAAACTTCTGCCTGTTGCTATTTCCTCAAGATGGAGCTTTCTTTATTTTCAAAAAAAAAAAAAAAATGGAGCTTTTTGTATATTTCATTAATAATACATTTGGTAACAAAATAGTAGTACCCGGATTCATGTTTTTCAAGGCTTTCTATGAAGCGAAGATGAACAGAATGCAATTCAGGATGGATACCAAAATCTTCTTTTCTGTATCTTAAGATAATTAGTCCTCTCCTTTCCGGTTGTTGTCTTAAAATTCTTGTGACGGTTGAGTGAATTGTAATTGCAGATAGCGGGAATTAGATTCTTATGGCAAAATATAATACAGTCTGTCAAAAAGGTCAGATCTGGAGATGGAGGCCTCGGTTGCATTTTAGCCCATACAATGGGACTCGGGAAAACTTTTCAGGTGATTTCTTCACATTGAATACGGAAAAATACACTCCACAGTACACTTTTTCTCAGCAGTCAATTTATCTATCTCTAAGCTTTCGTTATCTGCTTCTGCAGGTTATAACTTTCTTATATACTGCCATGAGAAGTGTTGACTTAGGGTTGCAAACAGCTCTTATTGTTACACCTGTGAATGTACTGCATAATTGGAGGCAAGAGTTTACCAAATGGAAACCATCTGAATTAAAGCGTCTCCGTGTATTCATGTTAGAAGATGTTCCAAGGTTTGTATCAGTAACCACTTTAGCATGAACTTTTGGAACTGGTGCTTGTTTAATTATTTTTTAGGCATCTGTGGTTAATACGTTATTTCTTCCAAACTTTTGACCTTTTTTTGATGTTATTTTGGTGTTTGTGCTTAATAAATTATTTTTGCACGAGCTCTTGCCTTTTAGGCATGTTTGGTATTGGGTTAGTGCATAAGGTAGCTTTTTGTTGGCAAGATATAATGAGTGAACTTATGGACCGGGGTTTTTGATTTGTTGAGAGTGGGGCAACGGGCAAATGGCATGTGTGGGCTTGAATACCTGACGGACTTATTTGTTAGAATGATGGGTTATGTCAAATGTCTTTTTCACCTTTTGCTCCTACAAGTCAAGCCATGCTATGTGGTTCATGATAATAGTATTATAGTAGTACCAAACTCATACATAAATAAAATAAAATAACTTTAGTTATTTATATATACTAACTAGAAAAAAATAAATTACAATATAATCATAAATAAATTATCTACTCCAAATCCCAAAGCAATAACTTATCTTTAAATTCACATCAGAATAACAGATCTATAAAAAATACATATTACAACATATTAACTTATTCATCATCACAATAAACCTATTATTTGTTCCACTGACCTACCACGTTGCCAATTTAACACTTCCTATAACTTATCCAATGTCAATTTTAACCTTCATCAAAGCATGCCCTGATGTCACATTAATAGGAAAGCTGATGTAGGTTTGAGCATGCAAGGTGTGATCCATTCAATTTAGAAAATGGGTGCATCCGCTCATGCAGACTATATTTTTACATAATATTAACTCAAGTTGACAAGTTATATTATTGGATCTCTTTAGGATTACCCTGGGAGGCATCTTTAATCTCCCTACCTTTAACTAATTTTCAGAAGTAAGAAAAACTTCTTAAATATTTAAATGAAGTTTTCTTAAGCTTGATACACTAAGGGTTGCCCTTTCTATAAATGGAACATGCATCCACCAAAGTGGTTCATCAACCTCCCTTAATCCTAATCATGATATCTCTTTTATGTTGTGCCTCATGCTAGCTAACATATCCTTGCCTTTTGCATGATTTTGTCTCTAATGGTACATACACTATCTCCACATCTTCCCTTCCCTCGCGATGCCTTTCCACCATTGCATAGCATAGAGTAGACCTAAGTCTTTTCAATTGCATATCCTTAACAAGTTCCAAGAGGGAAGGAGAAATTTACTTGTCCATCTCATGCTCATTATAGTCTCCTTTTGACTTAAATGACTTTTTTGCATGTACTCTACAACAGTGTTGAGGCGATTGCCTAGGGTTGTTGGGTTACTGGGCTAGTTGAGAAATCTAGAGGTCGCTTTAGAGTTGTTCCGGGTTAGGGGCTTCATCTGGGTGATCTCCTTGTCGCCTTGTGCCTCATCACCCTACTCTTTATTCACTTTAGGTGTGACCATAAGACTCTAGTTTTAAGTTGTATATACTATTTACATATATGTTAACGTTATATATACACTATTACATATATTGATGTATGTTATGCTCTGAAGTTTGCCTCTTGCCTTGATACGTGTTACCAGCTTAGTTTATTGTTTGCTAGTAGTGATATGGTTATACATATAAGTTAAAGTGAAAAAAAAGTCTTATTTTACCAAGCTGTCCCTATGTCTCTTTATATAGAGAGACAAGGGAAAAATAACACAATAAGTCTAACAAGGAAAACAAAATAAGTAGCCCCTCACAATAACACGTAACTCAACACTCCCCCTCAAGCTGGAGCATATATATTCACCATGCTCAGCTTGTTTCTACACTTCTCAAACTGAGGGCTAGGCAGTAGCTTGGTAAGAGCATCAGCAGTCTGGTCAGTGGAGGCAAGACACGTAGTATGAAGTAGACCCTGCTGAATTAGACTCCTGGTATAATGACAATCCACTTCCATATGTTTCGTCCTCTCATGAAATATGGGATTCTTAGCAATATATGTCGCAACCCGGTTATCACAATGAATCTCCATAGGCTCCTGAATTTCAACATGAAGATCTCTTAGCAGAGATCTGATCTATATCATCTCAGCTGTAGTGTGAGCCATAGCCCTGTATTCGGACTCAACACTAGAGTGTGAAATAACATTCTATTTCTTGCTCCTCCAGGTCACCAAATTTTCAGTTACAAATGTGTAAAAACCAGTAGTAGACATCCTGTCTCCCATGTCTCCTGCATAATATGCATCAGAGTAAGCCACTACAGACATAAGGCCCTTCTTTTGGAATAGAATGCCTCTGCCTAGACATCCCTTAATGTACCTTAATACTTGCATAACTGCCTACCAGTGAATATTAGTGGGCTTGTCTAAGAATTGACTTAGCTTACCCATTGCAAGGCTGGTGTTTGGCCTGGTGATGGTTAGATACAATAACTTCCCAACCAGTTGTCGATAGACCTTCCTGTCCTTTAGTTTTATTGTATCCTTAAATAAGTAAACTTTAGGATCCATAGGAATGTTGGCTTCCTTGGATCCTAGCATGCATGTCTCTTGAAGAATATCAAGTCCATACTTTCTCTGAGACATCATTATGCCTTGCTTGTATGTCTCCTCCTCCAAGTTTCCATATAGAAAGACATTTTTGACATCCAGTTGGTGAAGATGCCATCCATAATGAGTTGCAACAGAGACAAGAATACGGACCATGGAGAGTCGTGCCACAGGAGAAAAAGTGTCAAAGAAATCCACCCCATAGGTTTGGGTGAATCCTCTGGTTACAAGGCGAGCCTCATACCTAGAAATAGATCCATTAGGGTTGTATTTCAGGACAAAGACCTATCTGGCCCCAACCAAGTGTGCACCAGAAGGTAAAGCAGACAACTCTCAGGTGCCTCTATCAGTAAGTGCAGATATCTCCTCTTCGATAGTTGCCTTCCAATCCCTTCTGCGTGCGTGGGTATCTTAGAAATACACACTTAACAGCCCTTGGTGCCCATTTGTCACGACCAGGTCCAAGGAGGTGTACACATACCACACACCCAAAGGTTTTGGTGGCACAAGAAATAAGTCAGCATCAGGATATAAGATACTCCATGAAATCTATTCTTGTAACATAGAGGAAGGGAGCTTGTTAATGAGATAACATGTAGTAAGAACTGCATCTCCCCAGTAACTATGCGGAACATTATTCTGGATAAGTAAAGCTCTAGCTGTATCCAGAATGTGGTGGTGTTGCCTTTCAACTATCCCATTCTGCTACGACTTACGAGGACATGATGTCTGATGCACAAAACCCAGTGGTCCATACAAATTAGCTAGTTTTTTTGTGCAAAATTCTAATGCATTATCTGTTCTGATTTACTTAATGCATACACTAAATTGATTTTTCACAAACACCACAAATTACTGAATCAAAGAGCCAACTTCTGATTTATTCCTCATCAAAATGATCTATGATAAGCGAGAAAAATTATCCACAAATAACATATAATATCTAAAATTCTAGTGGTCTGCCACACGGCTAGGACTTAGACATCACAATGCAGCAAATCAAAAAGAGCAGAACTAGTAGACTGGATATATGCTGAAAAACTGACACGGTGATGCTTTTCTAGATGACATGCATCACACTGAATCTTCATGGCAGGAGACAAGTGAGGTATGACACGGTGTAGCTTGTCCAGTGAAGGATGACCTAGTCTTCTGTGCCACTGCAAGGCACTCCCTGCAATAGTCGTCTGACAGGCTGCAACAACTGGACTCTGAACTAGCTGATACACACCCTCCTCCTCATGTCCACCATCAATCGTCCTCCCCGTCATGTGGTCCTGGAAAGTGCATCCAACAACGTCAAAAATAACACGACAATTCAACTGCTTAGTAAGTTGCATTGCCATGTTCAGCGCATAATACACATCATCTAGATGCATGGAGGGTGTAACATATACCCCTCCCTTACCACGGATGGAGGCATGTCTACCACTGCCAGTTGTACTGAATGTTTCTTTGGTGTCTTCTGTAATTCCCTAACGCACTGGGAATTTCTTGTCAAATGATTATATGTACCTGAATCAATCAACAATGATCCTTTCGTACTTGATGCAGATGCATAGGATGCAGTGCTGGAGGATTGAGGTTGTTTATGGGTCAACTGTGCTAACTGCTGCACAACTGCATTGTAGTCTACCTCTGCAAGGGATACTGCCTTAGTACTCACACCTGGAAAGGTTGTAATAGGGGCCTGGTTGGCTATAGTAGGATGGCCAAGCTCATTCCAATACTTAGCCTCAACATGGCCAAGTCTGCCATAGAAAGAGCTTGCCACGACCACCATCAATTCGGCCTTTGCCTTTGCCACGAAAGAAGCCTCCATGACCACCACGAGTGCTAACAATAGCATGAGTCGAAGATGTATCGGTAACTGCATCATGAGTAGGTTGAATTTGCATCTTACTCAGCCTTCTGTAAATTTCCTCAATAGGAGGAAGCTCAGAGAGAGTCAGAATCTGTGAATGAGCTGTGGAATAGTAATCACTCAGCCTTGCCAGGAACATGTGGGCTGCAAACTCCTCCTTTTGTCCCTGCATGTAGTAGAAGTACACATTGGTCTACATGCATTATATTTCTCCAATAACCCCTTCATAGTGGAGTAATACTGAGACATACTCATCTCCTTCTGCTTGAGATGGCATAAATCATAGTGGATTTGAAATACTTGAGTTGAATTCAACTCATGTGAATAAGTCGTCTTCAAGCTATCTCACATCTTTTTGGCAGAACTGTAATACATAACCTCATCACCAATCTTTGGAATAACGCTATTTAAGATCTAGACTTTGACCATAGCATCATCCCGATTCCCATTTGTGTATTTTTCTGTTTTCTGCTCCGGTGGTGCTTCCATAAGCACACGCTTCTTATCATGGCCTTCTACAGTGACAAGAAAGGTTTGAGACCAACAGGAGTAATTGGTTTCATCCAATTTTGTAATCGAAGCAAAAAAGGAGGCTCTTGTACACCCCACTTTCTGTACTCTGTCCTGAAGACACTTCAGAAGCATCTGATGCAGACATGGTATGTCCAAACAGGAGATCTGAAATCCTGGATTAAAAACCAACAACTTGGGGAATACACACCCTGCAATCCACAGGCAAAAATCCAACACTTCATTGGGGAATACACATCCCAAGAGTCAATCAATCAAGGGAATGCACACCCCAAGGAAAAACATTCACAACGAGGAATACACACCCCAAATTAGATCAAGAGATCAAAAAGGGTCATATCAACGATATGAATGTTCTTACTTCAAATCTTCATCCCTCAATATCCAAGAACCTTCCTACAAAGTTCTTCGAGACACCGATCCTTCTCTCCAATGACTTGAGTGGCGGCAAAACGAGGAGAGAACGATGGTAGCTGTGCTACGGGTGCGACCCACGCTACTGCAGCATACGCACTAAGGTGTGGTGACGCGCTACAGGGGCTTGAAGGCGAGGCGCAGTAGCATCACATGCCGGGAGCGGCGCTCAGGCGACCCCGGAGCAGCCGCATAGGGCTTGGGCGGTGCTCAAATGCCCTCCAGCAGCCGCATAGGGCTTGGGTGACGCTCAGGTGACCCTTCGGCTGTAGCAGGGCGGCGGTGAACAAGGGCAGTAGTGTTGTGGTGCAACGACGCTCCGACTGCAGCAGCAATAGCAGTCGGTGATGTTGTTGCTGTTGTGGCGGTGGTCTGGCACCGATGCTGCTGTTGGCGGTGGCGACAGTGGCTCCCGACGAAAGGGCTTAAGGTAGGGTTAGGGTTCTTTTTGGTGGAGACCTCAACCTAGTGCTCTAATACTAAGTTGAAGTGAAAAAGAAGTCTTATTTTACCAAATCGTCTCTATGTCTCTTTATATAGAGAGAGACAAATGAAAAATAATACAATAAGTCCAACAAGGAAAATAAGATAACAAATAGTCCCTCACAATAACACGTAACTCATGTTATGCTCTTAAGTTTGCCTCTTGCCTTGATAGGTGTTACCAACTTAGTTTATTGTTTGTTAGTAGTGATATGGTTATACATATATGTTACAATTGGTAATTATGAAATGTGCTTTACAACAATATATGGACAAGTTATTATATTAAGTCTATATTCTATTGCAATATAGTATATCTGATACATGTCACTGGCTCGTTTTGGTAGATACATATATTTGTTTTACTTGTGTTGTTTTGGCTTGTAATAATATATATATATATATATATCTTAAAGATGATAGATTAATTGTTTTTCTTTCTCTTAATAGTGTTATCACATGTTTCTTGTGAAAATTGATGCTATCATATGAGTTGGGTAGGCATATTCAATAGTCTAAAAAATGACTTGTTGACTCAATTCAACCAGGTGATCGCCTTTTTGTTTCCTCTCACCTCAGGCGATTAAGGAGATTGTCTCCTTGTAATTGCCTATTGCCTTAATAGCTTTTCTCTGGAAGTCCTTGGTTTGATCAAACTAAGCTAAGCCACCTTGGTCTTCTTATCAACCTTTTCATTGTCATCTTTGTCTTTTTTTTTTTTTAAAGGATTGTAACCACATCGAGTGATTTTTATCTCCCCAATAAGATGCTTGGGGCTTTAATGCCTAGATTGGCATGATGGATGCCAAGAATCTAACTACAAAAAAATTATAATTGTTCTTTCTGAATGGATGGCTGAACAAGATTTTGACTCAACCATCCATGGTAAGGAAAAGCAATGGTCTCATCCCCTTTCTTGCTTTCGTCTTGTCTTCATGCATCCACACTTCTTTCCCATTCCTTTTTTGGAAATGCATCATTTCCTTGATGGAAAAAGAAAGACATGCTTTTGTCCCTTTTCTCTTTAAGTTCCAAACACCTCTTTTCTTTTTTGTCCCATGAGCTGTAATTTAAACATTAAAAAGTTTGATGATTCCCACCAAGAATATGATCATTAGTCGTTCTGCCTATGAGCCTGTAGTGAGAAGCATGAGGCCATTATTCTAGCAGTGGCACCAAAGTGAAATATAGGGTATCTAAAACCTTGTCGTTTGTGGAGAAGAACCATCATACCAAATTTTTATTAGAAATACCTCTCAAAAAAAAAGAAAGATTTTTCATTAAAGATCCATTGACTTTCTATATCAAAGAAGAGTCATGTATCATTTTTTGCCTCTTATCAAACCATCATGCTTCTCTCTCTTTCATTTGCATATATGCATCCTTGGTAGGGATGTATCTTAATACAGAATATCCATATCTTATCCTTCATGGTATTTGTTTTTTGAGAGTATGGATATTAATTTCGTTTTTCCTCAAAAACATAATGATATGCTTGGGTTTTGCTGAGTAGAATAGGTCAAAGGTTTATTCTATTTTTGTTTGATATTTGTAAATATCCATTTGTATAACATGTTTTGTGCTCTTGGTTTTAGACTCTCTTGTTGTGCTTGTGCAAGCAATGTCTATTTGTGGGAGAAGCCTTTCTGACTGCCTTGTAATAGTTGAGGAGACTTTTGGTGCTTGGAAGAGGGGGGTAACCATGGCATTCCTTTAAAAGATGGATCTTGATGAGGTGTATGAGTCAGTCAACTGGAGTTTCTTATACACTTCAAAGGGGTTTTCCTGGCACTTGGATGCAGTGGGTGGAGAGCTGCATCATGATCATTTGTTTGGGAGATGCTATCCCATGCCTCTATAGTTTGGCTGAAAATCAAGAGGCTAGGCTTATTGATTATTGGATGGGGTCATTGGAGGCTAGCATTGGCAGGTGGACGCCACCTCTGTAACATGTTTGTTTGATGCCTGGGTAGAGGAATTGTTGCAGTTGTAAGAGCCTATTTGGGCTATCCCGCTAAGGTTAGGAGCACGGGATGGATGGGAGTGAGAAGATCGGGAATGGTTTATTAACAAGGCTTACAGTGCCTTGAGGATAACTGTAGAGGATTGTTATGAAGAATTCCTTTTTTATCGTGGACTCCTGTTGCTGCCAAAGCATCTTTAAGGATGCATTTCTTTGCTTGGAGTGGAGACGGGAAAGTGTTGTAATATAGGTTATAAGTACCTTGCCAAATCATCATGTTTCCTTGTTGAGGTTGTAGATAGAGATTGCAATGACCTAGGTCCCACCAATCAATGAATCTAATAAGACGTGAGTCGTCGAGTACATATTATTAAACTAACAGGATAACAATCACCTAACATGTAATCATAAAGTATCAATAGCCAACAAGTAATTCATAAAGCAATAAACAAGGTTTGAAAAATGTAGGGCATAATTAAGGTTGTTTTATGTCATTGAGGTGAGGTGTAAGCTTAAGATTTTGGGTAAAAAAAAGTGACAAATATACACTTTTTAAGTGCTAATAATAAAAAAATAATATAAAAATATAATTCTATGTGATTTCATTTTACCAACACATTCAAAGAACTAATACAAATGAGAAGTGGTGTTTAGATAAAAAGATAAAGTTGCAAAAATAATAATTCCTTTTTCAAGTCCTGATATATCTGGGCAAGCCCTTCCTGGTTGCCATAAATGACCAAAAAAGAATCCTAGAATAAAATGATTATTAAGATTCCAAGTTTGATAGAAATCATTTTGGCATAATGATTGATACATACAAGTAATTTATCATATATCATATGTAGAATATACTTAAAATCATAATAATAAATTTAACTTTTAATTGGTTGAAATGAATCAGTGATTCATGGTAATATCATCAGGGTTATGTGATATCCCCAAGCATCGAGCAAAAAAGAGACTCATCAAAGGTTGCTTAAACACTGGTTAAAAAAGTAAATAGTTATAAAAAAAACATATATAGTAAGCACATATATAAATACAACAACAGACATAAAATAAATGAACATATAAATTGTACCAGAGTTACCAAACATATAAATAAACACATAGATAAAACAAAAATTAAACTCGTAACTAGACAAAGCACACAAATAAACATGTAAACAATGAAAATTAGCAGGGAGGGAGCAATGAGGGTGAGAGAGGGAGTGGGAGCACGATAAAGCGAGAGGAAGGGTGATTGGCAGTGAGATGTGGTGTGTTACAAGTGTCAAGAGCATGGGCACCATGCAATTGAATGCAGAGATCCTGTTGTTTGCGCGGTGTGTATGGGTATAGGTCATCAGAGGTGTGATTGTCTGAGTAAGAGGGTGCTGCGACCTTCTTTGCCTTCTCTCCTTCCTTCAACACTATCTGCTTTGGAGATTTTGCTTGATCGTGTGTTAGGAGGGAGTTGGTTTGAAGAGGATTTAAAGTCCTTGGTTGGCAATCTGATTAAGGGGCATGCTATATTGGGACTTGTTAAGGTGCATCTTTGGAAGATCGGGTTGGTGTCGGAGTGGGATTTATTGTCTCTCTCTCCGTCTCAGTTTCTTTTGTTTGGATTGGAGGAGGTTGATTTGAAGCAGTTGATGTTCATGGAGTTGGAAGTTGTTGGAGGCAAGATTCGTTGGAGGTTGTGTTCTTTGCATGAAGGTGCTATCGAGGTGTCTACTGGTGAGACTGAAAATCAAGTTCTTTGTGGTTGGGATTCCTTTGAGGTTGCGTTGGGAGGTGGTGAAGATGTGTGCAAGCTTTGTGGGGGTGAATTCATGTCTCGAGGTTAATATCTCTAAAGGAGATTTAGCTTGTGTTCTTGTCCAAGGAAAATTGTTGGAGGGGAAGCTTTTACTGCGAGAAGTGAGCGAGATTTGAGGGGTGCTCGTGGCTCGTGTGGTTTGAAAGGACCTTGGTTTCTCGCATGAAGACTTTTGCAGAGTTACTTGCTGATGATCGTCAGTGAGATGTTGCAAGCGGTGCTCCGACGAGGAAGGTGAAGGGTCAGCATGGCCTTTCAAAATTTGAATTGGGTGTTGCTAGACCTTCCAATTTCGTTCCTATAATTAAGGAGCATTGCAACCTTTGCTAGCCTAGGTCTTCGTGTGATGCTGCTATGAAGATTTGTGCATGCCGCAACCCTTCTCAAGTTGTTGATGTGGCACGCAAAGTTCCTGTGGGCCCATTGGGAAATTTTTTTGGCACTAAACATGGTGCCTCCAAATCCAGAAAAGGATCTGGAGTTGGTAAGTACCTGATTGGAACCTTTTAAGGGTTTTATTTCGACCCAATAACCTAGACCTTTGTTCTTCTCCTTGCCTTGTTGTTCCTATTCTTTCCTCTTCTATGTGCAAGTGGGGGCATTGTAGCTGGGCATGGACCTGCTGCATCACCTGTTGATGGGGCCATGATTTTGTTGGCTGCAAGTGATGTGGTTTCATATGGCGATGAGGTGACGGAGGTGGTGATGCAACCAAGGTTTTAAATGCCAATTTCGATAAATTTCTAAGTATCCATTTCGGAGGCATGTCGAGGGAACATCGTGGAAATGCCTGTATTCGATATTAGATTTTGACAATTTTGATACCTTGAAAATAATTCATTTTTTAGGCATGCCGACATATGTCAACAAAAATGGCAAAAGTAGTAAAATGATTGGAATTTTAAGAAAATTATATGCTCAAACGTGTTTATGTAAGAATAATAATGTTACATCTTAATAATTATATGTAACGTGTAGTCTACTATACCATGTTTAAGTTCAAGAATCAAATATCGAATAATTATTATGAGAATCAAATTAAATCATGTAAAGATAAAAGATTGAAATGTACAGTTTGTAATAAGCTAAAGTAAAAATTTAAAATGATCTTAAATTAATTTATCTTATGGTTAATTTGAGGTCTTTCACTATGTTAATTATATCAATTTGAATAGACCTAGATTAGCATAACTTTGTGTGTTGTGTTAACCATTTTTATTTATGCCTCACTTTATGAGTCACGTATAGATCTAGTTGTATTATATTTATGTATGAAACATATAGGTTGTCACCTCCAAACATGGGATCATGGGTTTCAAGGTTGGATGTTATCTTTGATGTAAATGATGATTAATTCATGAAGTAAACAAACCCTTAGTGTTTACAATTTTGAGGTTTTATTCTCTTATGGATGGATGCAAGTTCGTTGTTCTCTATTACAAACGTAAACTTCGGATTTTATTTTTAGGAATTAAACAAATCTTTCCTCAATTATAAATTATGTTTTGACCTATGTTTGTAATAATAGTAGATCTAGAGTCTAGTATGCTGATCTACTCTATAATTGTGGATAGGTGTGGAGTTAAATTTCAAGAGAGTTGGACGGGTGCAGCGAGATGAGAGGGAGCAACATCAGCAAAAAATTGATTCGAATAAGAACAGAGTCGTAGTAGTAGTGCAAGCAACAGTAGCAGCGGTAGAGAAGAATGGGGGAATCGAGAGTGAGAAGCAGCAACAACTAGTTTTAATGTTGAGTGCATTTCATCACTTGCCAACATTTTGATGAAATTTTGTCGAAAGCCCTGGCCTAACCCAAAAAATAGCCATTTGGACGACATGCTGATGGGATGCCGTTGGAATTTAAGTCACAACAATAGTAATGAATAGAAACTAGTTTTTGAGACACCTATATTGACTTTAAAATATGGTAATAATTTAATAATTGTACCTAATACCAAACTTAGGAATGCATTATCCATATTTGGCAAAATATTACTGACACTCTTGCATTTCGATAATACATGTGTGTCGATATCGTCCCATGTCAGAAAAAGGCTAGTTTGTGGGCATTCAGGACAATGGATGCAACTTCTTATCAGTACTGGTGTGGATGACAACCATGTCAATTTGAAGCTCCAACTTGGTGTTGGTTGTGCATTAGGGTGTAGTGCTTTTGCGATGCGAGCCCGATTGCCTATCATAGCTCGTACCTTGTCAAAGATGGTTGCAGGAGGAAGGGGAGGTGGATGTACTTCTTTTGATTCCAGGAGCTTTTTTGTAGGTCCTCATGTGTGAAGAGCAAACCTATGTACCACATCTTTTACAAAAGAAAGTTTGTGAAGGACAAGAAAGCTGCTGCTGATGGTTGTGAGAATGATGTGGAGCTTAGGTGACAAGAGCTTTGAACCTAAAGAAGGTTTCTCATGTTTGTAAGACTGGGGATAAGGTCGTGTCTCTTGGAATGTAAGGGGGCTCTATGACTGGGTGCAGAGGTCACTTCTGAGAAGGTACATGGCTGAGTGGAGGGTGGGTTTGGCTTTGTTGCAGGAAACACACATTGAGAATTTGGATCGGTCAGCTAGAGATAGTATTGGGAGTGGATCTCTATCTGGTTCCTTATTGCCTGATGAAGTAGGGAGGCTTGGTGGGTAGTGGCTTATTTGGAATGAGGATTTGTTCTGACTCAAGGATTCTTTAGTGGGCTCTCATGTTGTCACTGGGATCTTTTCTTACATGCCAAATGACATTACTTTTGCTATTTTTGGAGTTTTTGGACCTGGTGACGCCTCTATGAGGGGGTGCTTCTGGGAAGAGTTTATGTAGGCGGCAGCCAACGTTGATGGTGATCCTTAGCTGGTCAGAGGTGACTTCAATGTCACGCTTTCTACTGGGGGGATCAACCTGATGGGAGGTTGGACCCTTCATCTGTGGAGTTTCGGGAGGTGGTTGATGATTTGGTCTTAATGGATCTTCCATTGCCAGGGACACATTTTACTTTGAGAAACGGGTTTAGCCAGATGTCATGCATTGAGAGGCTTTTCTACAATGCTTCTTTGTCAGAGTCTTTTCATGGTGCTTTTGCTTCTGTTCTCATGATGCCTTTCTCAAACTATACTCCACTGCTTTGGGATAGTAGGGAAGAGGTTATTTATGTGACTTATTTCAAGTTCCAGAAGTCGTGGCAAGGGGTTCCTGTTTATAGCTCTCTGGTGCATATGATGGCTGAATGCATCAAGACGGTTAGGAAGGCGATGATTGAGTTTAGGAAGGAGGCGGGACTGCGCTAAAGGTGTGCCGTTGGAGGCTTTGGTGGAGTTGGATAGAAAGGAGGATTTAGGTGAGGTTGATGCAATGATGCAAAGGGAGAGGGCTATGGTGTTGAACAAGATTAGAGAAGAGGACCACAAGAGAGAGATGGATTGTAGACAGATATCCAGGCAGTTGTAGCTCAGAGAAGGTGACACCAACACGAATTTTTTCACTTGTCTGCCAGTACTAGGAGGACGAACTTGATTACGTTGATTCGTGTTGGTGATGAGTTTTTCTTTGAGAGACAATAGGTCTGTAGGGCCTTTGTAGATCATTATCATAATTTTACCAGGGGATAGCTGCGAGGTGGTTGGAAACTGGGCTCCTCTAAGCTGGGTAGGTTGGACGATGCGACGAAGATGGATCTTCTTAAAGCTATATCTAGTGAGGATGTTCTGGAGGTGGTTTTTGGTTTGAAGGTAGAGGGTTCACCAGGTTCATATGAGTTGCCTGTCTTGTTTTTCAGGGAGTTTTGGGATGTGGTTGGGAAGGACATCTTGGCGGTGGTTGAGGGAGGTTTTCTAGGAGAATCGTGGCTTTGAGAGGCTGAATCATTTCTTCCTTTCCTTCTTAACAAGCTAGGGGTAGATATTATTGATGACTTCAGGCCTATTGCTTTGTCAAATGAAATCTACTTGATTGTAGCTAAGACATTCGTGGATCGTCTGCTGATGGTGTTGCCTTTATTGATCTCCCCGATGCAGTCTGCTTTTATCTCTGGGAGATCGATCATGGTTTCTTTTGTTTTGGCTGAGGCGATGGTGGCAGCTTGGAACCTGTATGATTTGCCTACTTTCATGTGGAAGGTAGACTTTTATAAGGCTTATGATTCTATCTTTTGGGCTTATTTATGGGAGATTCTTAGGTGGAGGGGATATCTGGAGGATAGGGTCAAACTCATGAGGAGATGTGTCACGGCAACATCCTTTTTGGTGCTTTGTAATGGGAGATCCACTGGGACTTGGACACAGCTGTAGAGGGAGGTTAGGCAGGGATTTCCACTTGCACCCTTGCTTTTCAATGTGGCAGTTGACATATTTGCTTTCTTGGCTTTGAGGGGCTATAGGGAGAGGCTTTTCTCTAGTTTCACTTTGAGCGATGATGGCTCAGGATCATATCTGCTAGGTTGAGCATATTGTGTAGTTGGCTAGTGTTGGAACGACAGAATAAAGACACATGGATTGTCCATGTGGTAGCCTCTAGAAGGTGGCCGGCAATCATGGGTCTTTGGACCCAAGCTTGGAGTTTTTTTACTTAGGGGTTAAGTTTTCTATGTTTAGTAAATATGTTTTAAGAAGATAATTTGTGATTTAAAGAGATAAGATCTTTCCTTATGGGATATGATCTTTGGTTTCCAAGAATAGGGATATGTACTTTCTATAAAAGAGAGCCTTCCCTCTTTGTAATATCTTGAGTCATAATAATATTTCCAACTTTACAAACTCCTCTTTCGCTCTTCTACACAAGGCAGCTAGCCACCACCAAAGGGCAGCTGGCCACCTGCGCCAACCACCAGGGGCTGTTGGCCACCTCTTGCAGCCAAAGGGCTGCTTTTCTTGATCCACGTGCTCATAGACCCAACGTGGGACTATTTTCCTACGCACAAGGATCCTTCACGCTCTGAACTACGTCAATTCTTGACAGTTAGATTATTTGGTGGTATCTCTAGTCTTTTGGTTAATGGGATAAAGTCAGTCTTCATTCCCTTCCATTTGGATAGGAGCATAGAGGGGTGCATCTCTACTGTCCTTGATACATCAGTTGTTATACTATTGATTACGTACTTGGGTTTTCCCTTGAAGGAGAAGCACTTGGTGGTGGTGGACTGGAGGCATGTGGAGGAGAAGTTATCCAAGAGGTTGAATGGTTGGAGAGGGAAACTTCTATCCAGAGGTGGTAGGCTTGTTCTAGTTAAGGTGGTGGTGTCCGCAATTCCTGTCTTTTATCTCTCTGTATTTAGACCTTGAAAGAAAATTCTGTCAAAATTAGAGGTGACCTGTAAAAGATTCTTTTGGAAGGGGCCTGATCATTAAGGTCGTTTCTTGCAGTTGGTTCCTTGGAGGGAGGTCTGTAGACCAAGGAAAAAGCATGGTTTGAGATTAAGGTGGCTTGATGATTTTAATGTTGCAATTCTTATGAAGTGGGTGGCAAGATTTTTGGCGAGAGGAAATAGGCTTCTGGATAAACTGTTGATAGACTCCT
Source organism: Thalassia testudinum (assembly GCA_037157565.1). NCBI lineage: Eukaryota > Viridiplantae > Streptophyta > Magnoliopsida > Alismatales > Hydrocharitaceae > Thalassia > Thalassia testudinum. The sequence continues at coordinate 4,937,848 of JAZHRO010000040.1, read as the reverse complement.
ATGGGCCCCCTGTGGATGTTGCTCTTAGGCAATCCCAACCAGTGCGATCGTCAACTTTTTGGGCTTCTGTTGAGCCTTTGATTGGATGTGGTATGCCTTCTGATTTCTTTGGGTTGAGGTCTAGCAAAGGGTGTTCCTTCCAATTCTAGAAGGATGATTGGATGGGAAGCGACAATTTCCAGTCTTTGTTCTTGTGTCTATTTGGATTGGCTTGGGGCAAAGACGCTCTTATTTCAAAATTTGTAGGATAGTATGCCTAGATATTGGTCCCCAGTCTTGTAGCCGAGTCTTTCTGATGCGTCCATGCAGGAGTTGTAAGAATTATTAGAGTTGCTTCATGGGATTTTCGTTGGCGAAGAGCCTTTCGATGGTTTCAGGTGGAAGGATGGTAGTTTTTCAGTTGCTAATGCTTACAAGAAGTTGATGCTAGAGTCGAGATTGGCTTCTCTAGTTTGGGGGTATTGTTCCTTGGTTTCGATGTTACTTATTCCTGTGAAGATTAAAATCTTTATGTGGCTGTTTAGGTGAGAAAGGCTGGGAACGAAAGATTTCCATTCTAGATGGGTTAGCGATGATGATTTAGACTGCATTTTATGTGGGACTGCAATGGAAAACCTTGAGCATATGTTCTTTCAGTGTCACTTGTCTTCGAAGGTTTGGGCGAGATGTGATATAGGATGAGTAGATACCTCATCCTTTGTTGCTTTGTGGGATTTTTTCCGCTCTCTGGTGCATATGGATACAATAAGATGGGTGAAGGTTGTGGTAGTGTTACGGTCAATTTGGTTGCGATGTAATGATTCCATTTTTAGGAGGGAGAGGGCGTGTGTTGAAAATGTTGTGAGGGAGGCGTGTTGCTCTGAGTTGTAGTTGAACAATCTGTAAGTCAGTTTCATATTTTTGTTTAAATGATATTTTGGATGGTTACTGAGTGTCGTTAATCATCCTCTCTAAAAAAAAAAGAAAAAGAAAAGTAGCATCTTAAGGGTGGTAAAAACAAAAACACGCATGGCAATAGCGATGGATGAGCAAGAGCTGTGGCAATGCTCAAACAATGGATAGAGCACCTAATAGATATTGGGGTTTAGGGCAAGGGTTTTACACGTTATAATACGTCAAATGAGAGGCTCATTGCCATGTTGTTGAGGATTTTAACTATGCTAGTGCTTTACCATTGCCTCGGTGCCTCAACGCCTCACAACGGCCTCGGCTAATCGAGGCTTACACCTCAAATTTGTCACCTGAGACTATAGGCTCGAGGTTAGTTTTTGGGATCTCACCTCAAGGTGTATGCCTTGGGCACCTTGAGGATTTTTAAAATCATGGCAATAAATTAATGGATAAAGAAATAAATGTAATCTAATTGTACGAGTGCATCCACTAAAAAAATTGAATGAAAAACTAAAACTAATCAACTATAGAGTGGACTTAAAGAGACTAAACAACTAAGATAATTGCACTTAAGTCTCATACCAGTCATATAAATGTTATATGAAATCTAAAATAGTTGTCAGCAAAATTTGACCAGAGTAAACTAAACGGAACAACACAAAACCAACTAGAGTATAAAAGATGGGTAATGATTATATATATTAAATCATTTATTCAACCATTGTTTGTTGTTTATTAAACACCATTTATTAAGTGTGTTGCCCTTAACAATTATAGTCCTTATTATCCCAATCAACGCCTCGGGCAAGAGATGATTTCTATATGAAATTTCAAGAAGTATAACTGATACAAGACATCCTCTTGGCTAAGAGGATGGCTCATATGTGTTCCACAACAAAGTCCATCATCTTGGGGTCACTACGACGAGAAGTTGTGGCTACGTGGTGTGGTGTAAACACGTGCTAACTAGACATACTGGTCCACAGGCAATCGTTCTTCCACTCATTGACTTAGAAAAGAACCACAAACTCCAACCTTGAAGCAAGCACCCCACTATTTCAGTTGATCATTAAGTCTAGCTACGAGTTGTTGGGTGGTCGGCAATTTCTTAACTAGCCCAATCGGTCTAAATCGAGACTAGCACTACAAAAAAAATACTGGCGAGCAACAAGGATTGAATGAGTTATTCAATTTCATATAACTCAACAAATCTACTAATATGTTTATTTATAGAAAAGTTCTAGGATAATTATTAACTATGATAATCAAGTTTCACAATTATTAACAACCTTCCTTATTTAAGCTCCCATATTAGGGTTCTTGTTATTTGTCAAGATTTAAGTCACTTTAATGCAATTAACAATCGTTTAGCGAGAGTTATTCAAAGTATGGAAATTACAGATAAGGCATACGAAAATTAGAAATTTTGGATTCCACATTCAGGTTATGCACAATCTTTTCATATGAGTACAACATAATTTGTACAAGACAACCAAATCTAACATTTTCTATTGATGAGAAAATTTGATTAACATGTATATGGTAAACCTGAATTCAATTGATTATTTGAGGGATAAAATCAAGTAACAAAGCACTTACCAATTTTGAGTCTAATTCATCAGTTAATCACTCTTATTGGGGTTCAATATTTAAGTGCCCAATCACAATAAGTCTGAAAGAGACACTAAGACTCCAATACTTAGCAGAGGTAGGAATGCATGCAAAATGCTGTTGCACTCAAAGAGAAACACGATAATGAATCACAATAAGGAAGGAGGGTGACCGCTTTATTTAGCATTGTTAGGGGCCACGGTGATGAAGCACGTGTCAGAGGCCTAGGGATCCAGATCGAGCATCCTCATAGCTTGTACATGCATTGCGTAGGGTTCCTTGGCCAAACACATTGTGCAGGGTTTCAAAAGCATTAAGAAACTCTAGGGTTTTCCATATAAGAACAATACTTGAAAATGTGACTTTTGGACTTACCATTAGATAGTATTTGTTGAGATGATTCCAATGATTTCTTATATGCGAAAAACGAAGTTTGTTTGACCCTTGAACTCGAGAAAAAACCCCTAGAATAACCTTAAACTGACTGCTGGGTGCCCCGCCATGCAGTGGGTTGTAATTGGATGACCTGCATGGCCACAGATCACGCCTCACGCGTGTTGGGTCATCGGGACCTTGCCACACATTGTGCCCAAGGTTTTAAAAATTGTGAGGCAGTATCGAGGTGGTTTGCCTTCATCGAGGCGGGCGTAAGCCTCGAGGCAGTCGAGGCGTAAGCCTCAGGATTTGCATAAAAAACGTAAAAAACTAATATGATATTTACTTGTTAAGTGCTAATAAGGAAATAATGTAAATAACACACTTTCATAACATTTTTTTTCTCTATCACAAGTTATAACCCCCCAAAATAAAATACAAAATGGTTTATGTAAGCACCCTATAGCATATAACGCCCCCAACCCCTCTATCAAGCTAGAATCAAGCTTACTTGTCACATGGTATTTGACAGCATGATCCAAGAAGCATTTGAGAAGGTTGGAGTCCAAATGAGATATTAGTGGAGGTTCTCTTAAGGTTACCTAGTCACTATGATACATACAGAGTTTGAAAACATTGAACATTGGTGAGGAACTGGAACTTTTGGAAGGAGATCTAGCAAATAGGCATTTCGCTTGATGCGCTTGATGACTTATATTGGACTCAAAATTTGTCCCCAAATTTTGGTGGACATTTGTACGAAACCTCTCTTTTTTGAAATAGACCGTCATAAGGCCGCTGTCTAGAAACTCAAATTCTCATTGATGTAGGCTGGCTTGGATTTGGTATTTAGGGAGACATAACTTGGCTTGGATTTGATATTTAGGGTCATGGCTTGGAGTTTGACATGAAATTCTTGGTGGACCTTGGTAAAATATTCAACTTGGTCCTTAGTTGTTGCACTTGTTCTATGATGATGGTGGGTAGATGTTTGATTAAGAATTTGCAAAATGGGGAACCTATACATGTGTTCAAATGGAAATTTTCTAGTGGAATGGTTGGTGGAATTGTTTTATGCAAACTCTACTCGTAGTAGAACTAAATCCCATTGTGTTAATTTTTCCCTTGCAAGACAGTCAATTTGATAAATTCTACCTTGTTAAATTCTCTCCAAAGAAAACATAATGTGTGAATATTAGTATCTTTACATAAAGTTCTATCTCAGAAGAGACTTCTGCATCAAAAAAGTTCTGGAGATGAAGATTCTTAGCAACAACCTGAGGCAGCACCTCAACTGCACCTCACTGCCTCGATGTGCCTTGACTAAGTGAGACGCATGCCTTATTCCTGTAGACCAAGGCTACCGCCTTGAGGCTATTTTGGGCTGCCTCGCCTCGAGGCATACGCCTTGATCGCCTCGAGACTCATTTTTTTAAATCATGATTGTGCCACTACGCACACACATTTTGCCTCCCCCTCGCTATGTGTCAGTCGTTACCACCTTCGCAGGTGCCATAGCTACAGGTTTTTAAAACACCCTTTGCCAACTCATTTTCATTTAAAGGCCCCTGCTGTCCATTTTCCTCTTTTCTTCTCTCTTTCTCCCTTTCTCGAGTTGTGTGTGGTCCTAAGGGGGTTTAATGACACCAAAAAACCTAATCAAGCCTTTTTAGAGGTTTCTTAAGACCTAGATTAGGATTAGGAAGTTCAGGTTTGACTAAAATACCCCTCAGATTTTGATTTGTTTACGTTTTGTATTTATTAAATTATTTTACGCGTAACTTGATCTACAGACCTCGGATTCTTGGGAAATAAGAACCACTGGAAAGCTTGTCATGAAACAAATCCAATAGCACCAAATATAACATGTTTTGAATAGGTTTGATTGAGGCTTGACCCAAAACAGAGGTTTTTCATGTTTTTCAAGGAATATAGACCTGACCATATCCAACGGGTACCAATGGGTTCAGAATAGTACACTCGACTTCGAAATGACTTGGAAACTCAGATTTTGGGACATTATAGAGATGTAGATCATCTTTTGTTCTCTTGCTTGCTAAGCTGATTTTGGAAGAGGTTGGAGTTCATAATGAATAAGACATGTATTCTCTATCACATTTTCCATTGTGTTTTTTGTTCACCTTGCTTAGGTTGTGTTAAAGAATTAGGAAAGTGTAGTATTAGGAAAGAGTCCTAGTTTAGTTAAGTAGGTCTATTTTGTTAAGTTTAATAGCCTTGATTTGTGCTTTAGTATTCCTATTCCTAGTTTCTATTTCTGTTAGGATTTGTTATCCTAACTCTCTATTTAAAGGGGATTAGGGATTTCTTTTCAATAATAAGAGACTTTATTCTTCTATATAGTATCAAAGCGAGAATGGCCCTAGAGAACCCTACCACAGTCGACCCTACCTCTCTCTCTCTCTCCTATACGTGACACCTTCCTTGTGTGCCTCCTTCCTTGCGCACACCATTATGTTTGTGCCTTCCCTGCCAATGCATGCATACACGCATGGCTTTCTCCTACTCGCAGCGTGCATATGGATGCGTGCTGGTCCTACCCACCACGCCATCATGCTTGGGTCTCCCTGTTTTCGCACGTAACCTCACGCCATTTGTGCACAAATTGTCTGTTGTTGCTATTCTCTACACGCGAACCATTTGTAGCCTCGATCTCGCTATTCATGACTATCCGCTACTCTTACTCTCTTTGCGCGTCGCTACCTTGCTCTGTACGCACTACGTGTGCTGTCCATTGTGATCTTGTCGTATTGAGCATGCTATTGAGCGCATCTATCCTTGTTGCGTGCTCCATAAATGTGATTTTTTGCCTGTCTTTTGCACACCATTACGACACCGAGATCTCTCTCTTTAGGTGCCAAGACTCTGCCATCTACTAATGTAGTGCTCAAGGCACCTCAATCAAACTTAATGGGGCCCAGAACTACATCGTGTTGTCTAGAGCCTTAAATATCTTCATTGGAGGCTACAAGTAGCTTTATATCCTGACTAAAGAGGAATATGACATCAAGGATAAAGACTACGAGAAGTGGGAGCATGATATCCCACTTCTATCTAATGAACAACATAGAGTTGAATATCCTAAGCCAATATGCTGTACAAGAAGAATGTGAAGGACATTTGGGACAACTTGGCCAAGTACTCTCAGAAGTCCAACGACTTTAGATTGGCAGGTGTCTATCCCAGAATGTGGTCGACCAATCAGAAGGATTTATCCCTAGTTGATTACTATACGGGAGTCGCTCTATTAGGAATTCACGGTCTTCCAGCCCTCCTGTTGTGATTGCCAAGACTACACAGAGGGCTAAGTGGCAGACTTACAAGTTCCTTGACGAATATGGCCCTCGCTACCAATCTACTAAGGACCAACTTCTATCCTTTGATGCGATATTGGATTTGGAGACGGTTTACATTTGTCTTCAGAAGATCAATGTAGATGTCTCATCGGCCACCAGTCTTGCTACTGTTCTTGACACCTCCACCTTTGTTCCCTTTGGAGGGTGGGGTGGTCGCTTTGGTGGACGTGGCTGAACCTATTCTCCCTATGTGCATTGCAAAAGAACGAACCATCCATTTGAGAGATACTGGGACATGTTCGAGAAACCCACTTCTACTATTGCTGATATAGTGTGTTGATTCTCTGCTGAAGTTGATGAATGGCTTGACTTTAAGCAAGGCTCTCCCATGTTTACTACTGCTTGCTTGGGAACATTTCTTTGTTTTTGGCTACTATTCTACCACAACCCTACTACTATCGTCCTTAGCAGCTACTTCTGCTACAACACTATTATTGTCATCTTTGGTTGCTACTTTGTTATAGCCTTTGACCATCTGTTACCGTTACTACTGTTAGTTTGCTGTTGGTGCTACTTCTGCTACAACTGCCACCTACTCATCTGATATTCTGCTGGCCTGGTCCTCCATATGTCTAAATTAGGAGGGAGTTCAAATTTTGTCTACTAGAACAAATTAGGTGTTTTACATGCTCCAACTTCAGGGGAGTGTTAGCGAATTAGGAAAGTGTTAAAGTATTAGGAAAGAGTCTTAGTTTAGTTAAGTCTATTTTGTTGAGTTTAAAAATCTTGAGTGTTAGTTTAACATTTCTGATTTTATCTTTCTATTTCTCTTTGGATTTGTTATCTCAACTCTCTATAGAAAGGGGGTTAGGGATTTTTTTCCGAAAGGGGGTTAGGGATTTTTTTTCAATAGTGAGAGGCCTTATTCTTCCATAGGTTGGTTTTAGCATCAATTCATGTGCCTTGTTCCAACCTAAATGTCTTGTATTATTTTATTATCTCTGGTTGTAATGACCTAGCTTGTATATTCTTATAAAATTTGGCAATATGGAATTTCATGAATTGTTTCTTCCTCATAATCATGTAATCACGTTTTTAAACTCGGTACATTGATTTTCATCTGATCTTTTCAGGGACAGAAGGTCATATTTGCTTTCCAAGTGGAAGGAGAAAGGTGGGGTTCTTTTAATTGGTTATGCTTGCTTTCGGAATTTGTCCCTAGGGAAGTATATGAAGGACAGGGCTATTGCTCTCGAGATCTGTCATGCTCTGCAGGTTTGTCAAGGTTACTTTGTTCCTTCATTGGCTCAAAAAAAAAGAGAAAAAACTTTGCCTCTTGTAGTAGTTAAGATTCTTGGCATGTTGCAACAAAGTGTTGAAATGCTGAAGCCATGCTGCAGAACATATTTCTTGAAATATGACTTCTCTATATGGACTTTTAGAGGACCATCTGGGATGGTTTTACAAGGGGATATTTTGGGCTCCTGATTCCTGAATTTGTGCACATGCAGATCTAAATTAGCTACGTAACTGCTTCACTGAATTTGCAGTTGTCATAAACTCAACAAACTGCTTTGGGAATATGTAACATAGGTCGTTCTTTAGGGCCAAACTTGACATGTATTAGGCTTTGGCACGGTGGAGTAATCATAGAATTTAATGATGCTACAATGTTTGTGTTTGGTTGGACATGCTTAAAAGTCTTAGGTATTATCATTACCTTCCTCATGGATATTTGAGCACAATGAAGAATATGTGGGATGTAGCATAAACTTAAAACTCTCTTTCCTCTGTATGGAGGCATGGCTAAACTGACATACATAGCCAGAGCCACATTTCTATGGGATCATCCATATGACAGCCACTATACTGATCTACTTCAAGAGGAGATGGATGTAAAAAATATGAAAGGAAAAAGAATGTAGGCGTTTGCAAAAAAAATAAAAAAAAGAATGTGGGTCGACAAGTTTTCGCCTTTATAATTATGATTTTCCATATTCTAGACAGTATATTGCTAATTTGCTACTAGTACATTCATGAATTGTATGTAGTTTCATTTATTCTGTTACATGTTATTTTTTTTCAAAAGAAAAAAGGGTAGTTATCCGTATGATCGCCAGCACCTTAGCCAAACACCCCACAAGATCGCCAACACCTTAGCTCTCTCCTTCTTTGATCGGAAAGTGTTTCCTCCTCCACGAGCATTCCCTCTCCGCAACGATGACCAAAAGCTGGCTGTGTCTTGTGTATCTATCCAATCGATTCCCAATCTCTACTAGACCTGTGCAATGAAAGGACACTAGAAGAAGAGGTATTGTATATCCTCCTCTGCCCCATCACAAAGAGGACATCTCACATCATCTGTTTGTTCCCACTTCACCCTTGACATCGTCGTCAGAATCCTTCCCTTTGTAAAAGCCAAGAGAATATCTTGACTTTTAGAGGGTAGTCTGCTAGCCAAAGTAATCTGTAGTCCCTCAATAGGTCCACATCTTCATTCTGCCATATAGTACCTAGTCTGTGAAACGCCTTTGTGACAGCAAATTCCCCTTCTTCCTAGTAAAATGCGTCGTTCCCCACCTCCGGTGCCCAACCCTCCAGTTCCTGAAGCATCTGTTGAAACTCCATAAACCTCTGATCCAAGAGACCTTCTTGAAAGGTTACATACCAGGCTTCGTCCCAACAACTTCCCACAGTTGTCTCCGAGTCCATCGCCCTCAAAAAAAGGTGTGGGTACCTGTCGCAGAGGCCAGATCCAACCCCTTGCCAATCATCAAGCCAAAACTGGAACACATCACCTACCTCATGGACAGGGTTGAAAAAGGATTGCACCTTTGATACCACCGTCACCAAGCCTCTGAGAAAGTGAGAAGTCCCCCGAGAAGGGTTCTCCGACGACCCCCATCAGTGGAAGGAACCATAGCACTGGCGTAAAACATCACCAAAAAGGCCTTGCTCACGTCGCACCAGTCTAGCGATCCATTTAGTAAGAAGGCTTAGGTTAGCTCTCCACATCTCTCACTCCCAGTCCACCCTCTTTCATTGGTCGACAAACCTCCACCCAAACCACCAGCCTTATCCCTTTCCCTACGGTCCCTACATTAGACCAGAAGAAGTCTCTTATCAACCTTGTGATCTTCTTAATCTGCCTTGGCACCCTAAAAACGGAGAGGAAGTACATTGGCATGGAGGACAACACCTCCTTTACTAGGGTCAACCTCTCTCCCCTCGATAGATGTTTGGATGACCAACCTGCTAACCTCCTTTCCATCTTCTCAAGCAGTGGTATCCAATCCTGCATCTTGAGCCGACGATTCGACAAGGGTAGCCCTAGGTATACCAATGGCAACCCACCTACCTCTATCCCAAGCGCACCAGCTATCGTCTCCACCTCCTCGCTCGACATATTTAAAGGGACAAAGGTCGACTTCTGGTAGTTAATTCACAGCTCTGATGCCTCACCAAAGAGCTCCAACAGAATCCTCATCCTCTTAGCCTCCAGATTTTACCCCTCAACCAGGAACAAGGTGTCATCTGCATGCCGTAAAACCAGAATCTCTCTCCCAGAATCTCTCTCCCATTTCTGTTACATGTTTGGTTTCATAATTTTTGTATATTATTAAGATTGTTGGAAAACTATAATTGGAATCCATATCTAAATTGAATATGCAATTCTTTTCGTGTGTGTCTATATATATATATATACATATATATCGTAAAAAGATATTTTGAGCACAATGCCTAAAAATCATGAAATGAGCATTGATTGCGGGCTGTTGGATTGTGATTCCCCTTGACGCAAACCTCCTTTCATATGGAATGGTGGTTTAGAAAACCGTTATTCTTATTTGGAAGGTCTTCCAATCATATCACATCAATAATTGTGTTACTTTTAACAATCTATAACTTTCCTTTCGTATCTTCTTCCATGTTCGGAAAAATCTCACGAGTATACCACTCGCAATTCATCGTATTGATCTCATATTAATATCTAGTTGTATTACATTGTAATTTTTTTCAATTACAATGAGCTTGTATTAGAAGTTGGAGTTACAATTAGTTTTGTCAAGGCGCTCGGTTAGGCGTGCCTAGGCGCTCGCCTGAGGCGAGGCGAGGCCCTAGCGCCTTGATCGGACTCAGGCGAGGCGATTTGCATTAGGCGATGCCTGGGCGAGCGCTTGCGGTCTAGGCATGAGGCGCTAGGGCAAGCGCCAGAGGTAAGCCCTGATTTGATTACCTAAAAACCTGATTCCTCTAACCCAAATAAAAAAAACCTCTCTAAAACCCAAACCCTATGTATGTAGTTAAACCTACTCGATATTGCTTGCATCCCTTCGTTTGCCACTGTTCGAACATCGCAGATCTAACCTCGCCGCCATCGCCACCGCTCGAAGCTCGGAGCAGCTCAAACCTCGCCGCCATCGCCATTGCTCAAAGCTCAGAGCAGCTTGAACCTCTCGCCGCCATTGCCATCGCTCGAAGCTCGGAGCAGCTCGAACCTCGCCACCATCGCCATCGCTCGATGCTACTCGATCCTTTAGATTTGTAAGAGCTCTCCTCCTCATCCTCCATCGGCCCCATCCCCCCCTTCAGCTTATCACCCCTTGCAGCTCATCGCAAGGGGTTACTGTGCACTTAGGTTACCGTGCACTTAGGGCAGGGGGTTAGAAATTTCGAATAACCCAAAATGGGTTACTGTGCATATATTTTTTTACTATGCATAAGTTTTAGGTTACTAGTCATATTTTTTGGGTTACTTATTTTTTTTGTTAGGTTATTTGTGATGATCTATCAATTAAATCATGATTTAGATATTTCTGAATGGCTTTCGCAAGTGGGGATGATGCATTTTCTGCAATGAATGGAGAGAGAGATCCTGCTTGGAAGTATAACTTTTGGTCATGCTTGAGTTTATGTTTTTTTTCTTGTGAACTTGGTAATATGGTTGGCCATGTTAGGATTTATGTTTAAAGTCTTAGTTATGTGTTTTCTATAATCTTTGGTATGACTTTTGTTTGGACATGTACTTTTTATTCAAAAATTTCATTGTTGGATTTGTATTTTTGCTTATGCAAAGTACTTTTTATTTGGCAATTTTAACTTTTGTTTCACATTTTTCCTTATCATATTTGCCGATGGATCCATGCATGAGATTATATGAGTATTTAATTTATTGATAATTTATATATATATTTGAAATAAATAAATAAATTAGTACCTCATTTGTCTCGGGTGAGCAGCTAGTGCCTCGGGCATTTTGGACCCCCCTCGTCTTTTAGTGCCTCTCGCCTTTGACAGCACTAGTTACATATATATTAATTGACTTGTATTACTAGTCTTTGTTTTCATTTCACGAAGTTGATTTTTCCACTTGAATCAAATATTATTGGTGATTTTTGTACTTGAATCAAATATCAGTGGTTATATTTTGCACTTGAATCAAATATCCCTTTTTTGATTGGTTTACATGTTTGTAATACAAAATTTTCAATTTGACTTATGTCTGTTGAGCTGTATTACAAGTTCGTAGTACTAATATCTATAGTATTTTTGTAATACAAGATCATAACGCAACTACCATTTTTTTTATGTTGTAATACATCTGACACATGTAATCTTTAAATGAAAATTTTTCATTTTTTATTTTACAACTTATATGGTTAGACATTACAAGTGCAGTGTGTACTTGTTACAAGTGACTTACAGACTAGTTACAAGTTGTATTCTTGTTGGTTACAAGTTGTATATGACTCCATTATAAGCAATGAACCAAATATCACTAGTTCCTTTTGCACTTGAACCATCACCGGTGATTCTTTCATTTGAACCAAATATCACTGGTGATATTTGAAATATCACCATTGATTTTTAGTTTTGAAATCAATCATCACCAGTGACTTTTACAAAACGTGTTTCTCTACCAATGCCCTTTTTTGTTTATCTTACATGTCTGTAATACAAATTTTTCAAACATTGTTTGACTTATGTTTATTACATGTTTGCTGTACAAATTTCTATAGTATTTCTGTAATACAAGTTCATAATACAATTATCAGTTTCTTTATGTTGTAATACAAGTGACACATGTAATCTTTACACGTAAAATTTTCATTTTTTATTTTACAGGTTCTATGCTTAGACGTTACGAGTGTAGTGTGTACTTATTACAAGTGACTTGTATACATGTTACAAGTTGTATTCTTGTTGGTTACAAGTTGTATATGAGTCCATTGCAAGTAAATATATAATCATTACAAGTATTTTCCAAATGAAATGATGTATCTCCATGCTTTCTTGTGAGAACTAAAAGCTTTCATTTCTTTTTACTTTCATTCTTTGTATCTTCTCAATTAAGAAATGCTAATTAAATATGGATGAAGAAGGAGAGGGCGAGACCTTTGGCGGTTCTTTGCTATATTTGGATGAGGAGAAATGCGGTGGTTTTTAGAGGGTCGAGGTCTTATTTGGAGAATTTTGTTGAGCTTGTTCTCTTTGATCCATTTTTGGAGTTCTAATTTGTAACTTGGTCTTGCACCTTTTATTTTATTAATTTAATACGGAGTGGTTATCATACGGATAACCACTCTTTCCCTTTCAAAAAAAAAAAAAAAGGATGGATCCTTTTTGGAATGTGCTATCACATCATGGATCTTTAGTTATATTACTTTTGGAAGTTGACGTTCCTTATGGAGTTCTAACTTTATCATTAATAGCAATCTCATCAATCCAATGTAAAATCAAAACCACTTTCCCATTGTTTAGGTGGTATCAATCACACCCATTGGACCATCTTCGAGTGGCCAATTTTTAGTGCTTTTTACATGTTTTTGAGCATGGTACTCAAAGAATAGAGCTCCTATATGTTTATATTTATATATTTGAGGAGGTAAATGTAGTGGGCATGGGATTTGATCCCATGACCTATTGGATGCTTGTGGGGTATTCTACCACTAAACTAACCCCACAGTGGCCTTTCCGTAGGAATATATAAGCATACTAATACTTTTAGTATTTGTAAATATCTCAATTTTATCTAGATTTGAAGATGGATATGGCATGAAGGAACTTGGTGGCACCCTTTTCTTTTGTTCTGGATGTGACAGAAGTTTTTTTAGAATGCTCAAATGCTCATCAGAATGTTCAAGCAAGGCATGGTAGATTGGATTTCCTTGTTTCGTCGGTGGGTATGTGCTCCTTAAACACAAACAAGGAGGCATATATGCAAGAAAACAATTGAACTATAATGGAAAGAATACTATTCCCATTCTTTCTCGTGTACTAGTAAGAATACTAAGAAACATACCTCATAAGTATGGAGTCATCACATATATATCTGAATCCAAGCATCTCGGCATATGAAATTTCTCTTTTTGGGCTCAAGATTCTGAATTGAGATGTTAGATACCGATGGATTGTACCTACTCCATTTCCTCCCTCTTTTGTCAATCTGTGGCACTCTTTGTATCCCTATGCTCCTTGATAGAAAAAGGGATTGGATCTCATAACCATCTGATTTCTTTCTCAATTTTCTGTCTATTTTGGATTTCATTGTGTTAGTGTATATCTATGTGGGCTGGGTAAATGAGAAAGATTTGGGTTTGTATAAAGAACCTATTCTGAGCTATTCTAATATGGCCATGGTGGTTGGTAAAAAAATATACATCACTTGTGGTCATTGTAATTGAGCATGGTAGGCTTAAGTCTTAGCAGAAGGAAAAATTTCAAACTTCTAGAATGATCTTGAACGTGCCTCCCTTCCCCCTTCCCGATAATTTTGATCTGTCATTTCATCTGTAGTTGTTACAGAGGACTCCATTGTTTTAGTGATTTCACGTTACTTCTTTCTTTTTGCCATTTCACCTTGAATCCTATGTGTCTATATTGGTAATATCCTTGAGGCAGATTAGTTACATGTATCTCATTTTCAGAACGTACCTGATATTTTAGTCTGTGATGAGGCCCATATGATCAAGAACAAGAGAGCTGACACTACTCAAGCCTTAAAGCAAGTAAAGACACAAAGAAGAATTGCATTGACTGGATCACCCCTGCAGAATAATCTGATGGAGTATTACTGTGTAAGAAAATACTTTTTTTATTTATAGATCATAATCTATATTTAATGACTCTGAAATTTCCCTTGGCTTTTGTATGGATCAGATGGTTGATTTTGTTAGGGAGGGATTTCTCGGCAGTAGCCATGAGTTCCGAAACAGGTAAGTTTCTAATTGTCCATTACTCAAAATCTCCGGTATCATAATTCTCTTCTTGTTTCTGATTGGTTATCTTATGTAGATTTCAGAATCCCATCGAAAATGGGCAGCATGCAAATTCTACTGCCAATGATGTAAAAATTATGAATCAAAGGTCGCATATTCTTTATGAACAATTAAAAGGTTTTGTCCAAAGAATGGATCTAAATGTGGTGAAGAAAGATTTGCCACCGAAAACTGTATATGTGATTTCTGTGAAACTTTCTCCACTACAAAGGAAGTTGTATAAAAGGTTTTTGGATGTTCATGGTTTCACAAGTGAGAAGTTCTCTAGCGACAGAGGTATAAGGAGGTGTTTTTTTGCTGGATATCAGGCTTTGGCGCAGGTACCTACTTGTTTGTAAGATGACATTATTGTCTTTGCTGCTTATACTGTAGATTTTCTTGCGTTTTGCCCTAAATTTGGCTTCTCTTTTAGATCTGGAATCATCCTGGTCTATTACAAATGGCTAAAGAACATAGGGAAAGTTTGATGCGAGAAGATATTGTAGAGAACTTTTTTGAGGATGACAGCTCCAGCGATGATAACATTGATCATGGTGATGTTCTGGATGGAGGTACCTTTGTTTTAGCATAATCATAAGTTTTTGATCTTTTCTCGAAGCATGCTGTAATTCTATTTATACTAAGTCTTGACAAATTATATTTGTAACGTCTTTTAAGTCAATTTCGAAATCTGATATGGAATCACTTTGAGAAGAATACCGATTCTCAAATGCAGGGCTTCTCTGCAGCTGGTGCAAGTTGCTGAATAGTGGCAAAATGAAGCACTTGCTAAGCTTACTATCTTTTTGATGCACTAATATTGTAAAGTAACTCGATGTGAAATGGAATAGATATGGCTTTTTTGGGTTTTATTTAGTCTTCCTCCTTCATATGTTGTCACCCTTGTTCCCCAAGAAGTGGCATTTTGGAAAATTCAATCTCTTTGAGTTTCTTTCTGCTATATTTTTTGCCTTCTTGGCATATTCATCATGAATGAATTGGAACTGTGGAACCAATGTTGTCTCTTATCCTAGTTGTATGACACGGTTCTGCAATGAAGATCTTAGGATGTATCCAGTGCCTTGTCTTGGGAATCTCCACATCTGAACCGTGTATGTGGTACATAGTTTACAATTCATAGAAGTGCAGCCTCTCGGAAAAAAAAAAACAGAACTGGCTGTAGTGGAATATTTTGGCAAGATAAAGTATCAGGAGCATGGTGTTGAGAAAGGTGGTTCTGACTGTTGTAACCTTATAAGTTGGAAAAAATGAAGAATCTTATTGACTCCAAAACCCTACAACTCTTTATATTGAGAGAGGTGAAAGGGAAAATTGCAAAACCATAATCTCAAGTTAGTTCAATGCATTAATACGATTCCGCTGTAAATACAATTTATGTATTTGTTACTTGTCATAGATATCTTATTTGTTCTACACTCAGTTTGCACTAACTTCTCAGATAGGCAGAACAAGAAGGATTACTTGCAGAAAGGAGCTGATGGTGTTTTCCTTAACGAGGTAGGTAGTTTCACATGTCAAATTAATTGAAAGATACAAAATCTTGTTGATGATTGTGTATTCACCTGAATCACCTCTTAATGGAATGTTCTTACCTCTTAATGCCTTGATAGGAGCAGGTATTTAATCTACATTAATAAGGTTATTGATGCTTCATGTATTTCCAGGAAATTGACTGGTGGCAAGGTCTTCTGCGGGAAAAAATCTACAAGGAAGCTGAATATAGTGGTAAAATGGTTTTACTGCTTGACATACTCACGATGAGTTCAGAGATTGGAGATAAGGTACTGATTTTCAGCCAGAGCTTGGCAAGTCTGGATCTAATAGAATTGTTCCTATCAAAGCTGCCCCGGACAGGAATTGAAGGGAAATACTGGAAGCAAGGAAAAGACTGGTACAGGTGGGTAT
Organism: Thalassia testudinum; assembly: GCA_037157565.1. Taxonomy (NCBI): domain Eukaryota; kingdom Viridiplantae; phylum Streptophyta; class Magnoliopsida; order Alismatales; family Hydrocharitaceae; genus Thalassia; species Thalassia testudinum. The sequence continues at coordinate 4,921,473 of JAZHRO010000040.1, read as the reverse complement.
GCAATATATTGCATAGGTTATATAAGCCCATTTGTATTGATTCGGATGGTTTTCTGCTGGTCGAAGTTATGTACAAATCTTTCTGGTACAATTGGACATGAGTTTTTCTGTGAGGGGGATAAGCAACTGGACATTATTATTAGCATCAGTATAAACCAACTGATGAGTTAAATTGTGGTACGATGTTAGGTATAACATGTGGCTGTTTGCTTATATGGTCTTTGATAATTTTGTTTCTCATGAAAAAAGGTCTATATGGTGCAAAATTATGTTCCTTGCAATCCCCCACACAGACAATCTAAAAAAAAGCAAGTGAAGTAAAAAACATGTGCTCACTCCATTTTCAAAAAAAAAAAAAAGCTCACACCACACAAGCACATCCATGTATGCACAAAAACTCCCATTTGGATGCTCATGCACCTCACATACAAACAATGACTGAAGGTTCATGAAAGTCGCCTTACTGACTTTTCTCGAACAGATTAGATGGAAGAACGGCAGGTGTTGACAGGCAGAAGTTGGTTGAAAGATTTAATGATCTTGCAAATACCAGAGTTAAGTGCACATTAATCTCGACACGGGCAGGATCCTTGGGAATAAACCTTTATGCTGCCAATCGAGTGGTCATAGTTGATGGCTCGTGGAATCCAACCAATGACCTTCAAGCAATATATCGTGCTTGGAGGTAAGTTCTGTATTTAATATTGTTTCTCATGAACTTCAAGAAGCATTACTTTAATCTACATTCACAGCAAACTTAACTGAATTGTTAGAAAATTTTCAGGTATGGACAAGTCAAGCCTGTTTATGCTTATAGGCTGATGGCGCATGCAACAATGGAAGAAAAGATATATAAGCGGCAGGTATAATATCAAGAAACATCAACACCATACCTTTTATAGCTTCATCCATCTTTCTGCAGAAGGGATATTTTCCATTTTCGAGCTTAACGTTTAATTTGATTAGAGCTTAATTGAATCATCAAAATCTAATTGGATTGTGTGAAATGGCTTTCTATCTAATATACTGTTGCTAGTAAGTAGCTGGTTATTTCCCTGTGTTTCGAATGCAATATTTTGAGTAAAATCTTAAGTTTGCATAAGATTATAACACCAAATTATTAATTGCACGAAAAGAAACATGATTCAATTATATTTGATGAATTTCTTGGAATTAAGTTGCATTATGACATTTCAAATTTTAGATGGGGCTAGGGTTTTGCTTTTGGTGCTTTTAAGGTCCTTTCTTCCATTATTATAGTCATCGTTATAAGATACTCTTTACTAGCTATGCTGTTTTCCTTCTAGTTGATGCTTGTTAAAGAATCTTTGCTTGGCTTCTATAAACATTATTTTGGAAAGGAAATAAGGTATCATAAACTCAAAAGAAACCTTAACCTCTTTTATATAGAGATTAGAGAAAATTACGAGTCCACTGTGGAAATAAAATAATAAAATGTAACATGTACTCTTAACATTTTCTCTCAAGTTGGAGCATAGATGTTCATCAAGCTAAACTTACACAGAAACATACCTCTTCTTTATCAATGCTTTCATGAGGATGCCAGCAATCTTGAGCTCTGAGGTGACATGAGTGGTGATCTTCCCTTGTGTTACTGCATTCTCGATGAAGTGATGTCCCCCTCAATATGTTTTATCTTCTCACGATATATTGGTGTTATGGAGTCTTGATGGTTTTGTTTTATTGGTGCTATGTACTATTTTTTCTTTTCTTCATGAGGTTGTACCATAATTTGCACCTACCTCTCTCTCTATATATAAAGAGAGGTAGGGTTTGAGAATAAATCAAGTTGTTTATTCTTCCTAAATTGGTATTAGAGCGACGGTCCTATCTCAGAGCTCGTGATATCTCACCCAAACACGCCTATGATCCCTTTCATCGATCCCTGATCTCCTCTCTTATCGGCTGGCCCCCCTCACTGGTGCCCTAGGTGCCACTAGTGTCACCATTGGTGGTGCTCTCCTATCAGCGCTGCCCCTCCAATCTCATCCTCTTCCTCTACACCACCCTACTGCATTGCCAGATCAAATCATTACTGCAGATCTGATCACACTACAGAGCTGGTCACTCTGCTGCAAATCTGATCTGATCAAACCAACGATTTGATTGCCTTCCTGCAGATCTGTTGGCCTTGCAAATCGGATCGTCGATTTGATTTGATCGGTTGTCTGGTCTGATCTGGGTGATCGGACCCTGCTGCTGCCATGCAGGTCCTATTGTGGCTTGATCTCCATTGCCAGCCTGATCTGGGTGAATGTGCATTGCCCTTGGGTGACCCTCTTCCTCAGATTATGATCTGAATTTTTTTTTTCCAAACGTTCTTCATCGGATTGGTATGATCTACCCCTAATTTAATGCTTTAGAATCTTGTTTCTTGGTGTAATTGTGGTTCTACTATAGCGGTATGGCCCCCTCTGATAGTGAGTCAAGCACTTCTACTACTCAGAGATTGGTAAATGATACTGTGACCATTGCTTAGACTGACTATGAGAGACTACTCCAATGCAAGAGTTATCATGATTTGTTTTAGGGAGCAATCGAGTTGGGTTCTATTGCACGACAGGAATTGGGGTAGTTCAGAGTGGCTTGTTGATTCAGGTGCTTTAAGACACCTCAGTGGAGATCAAGATTACTTTAACCATCTCCAATCAGTACCAGCAAATAGGATGGTGCATGTTGCAAATAATAGACATTCCTGGGTAGAAGGTTGGGGAGAGGTACCGATGATTTCTACTTTGAGATTACTTGATATTTTGTATGTTCCAGATTTTCCTATGAGCCTACTTTCAATCAGTAAGATTACTAAGAAGCTTAATTGTTGTAACATCTTTGATGATGTGGGATGCATCTTTTAAGACAAGTTGACAGGGAAGGTGATCGGTGGTGGAAATGCAGAGGGTGGAGTTTATCATTTGGCTTAGACTCCACTTGCATCTGCATGTTGAGAAGTATCTTCGGCTCCTGGGAGTGTATTTCAGTGGCATCTCTGACTTGGACATCTTCCTCTGGACAATCTTCTTAGAGTCATTCCACATCTATCTCTTGTGGCCTAGATATGTTGTGATGCTCGTCAAGTGGGCAAGCATCGTCGTTCCTCCTATCCTGTAAGTACTCGTCCTAAATCCACAATCTTATTTGAGGTGCTACGCATGGATGTGTAGGGTTTGAGTTGGATACCAAATAGGTATGGTCACCGTTACTATTTAGTTATTTTTGATGATGTTTTACGCCTATCGTGGGTGTTTTTGTTGAATAATAAGTCAAATGTTGGATCTGTCATAGAGCATCATTTCATGTTGAAGATTAAGAATCAGTATTCATCTACTATTTAAGTAGTAAGATTTGATAATGCACTTGAGTTATGCACCACCAGACTGTCCACTTTCTACTGGTCCCACGTGATAGTGCACTAGACAACTTGTCCTCATACCTCCTAGCAAAATGGAGTGCCTGAGAGGAAACATAGACATCTTTTAGATATGGCTCCCACTTTGCTGATTCATCATGGTGTGCCTCCGTTGTATTGGGGAGATGCAATTCTTATAACGTGCTATTTAGTAAATAGGATGCTTAGTTCAATATTTCATGAGCAGATTTCTTGGCATATATTGCATCTTAGGAGGGAGCTTTTTCATGTGCGGCCACGTGTATTTGGATGTACTGCATTTGTTCACCTCCTTTCCCCAAGACGAGACAATTTTGCACCACGGGTAGTCAAGTGTGTTCTTGGGATATTCAAGGATTCAGAAGGGATATAGATGCTTGGATCTTGTTAGTGGTTGGCACTATGTGAGTGCTTATATTACCTTTCATGAGTCTTCCATATTTTTCTATTGTTGCCCAGAGTTTCTCTTGAGGTTACGAAGGCCCCTATGCCTATACCTCTTATTCCCTTGGAGAATGCTTCACCGTCTACTACGACTGATCCTGTGAGGTTTTTTGAGACTACCATCACTTATAGGCACCCTCACAGTACTTTCCAGATGCCATCTTCCCCAGTAGCCATAGAGACACTACCTTCTCCACGTCAGGTGACCACAGATATGTTGCGTATTGATGATATAGTACCTAGTGGTGATGCTATGGATCCAGATGAGGATATTTCTGCTTCAGAGCTAGTGTAAGAGGCTCTGACGGATTCGAAAGGCACCTCGGAGTTATGCTAGGTATCCAGTTATAGGGAGTGTCCGTTGAGGGACTTGATTATGCTTTTGGGAGATTCTGCCGAGTGCCGTGCACTGTTCGCCACACAGATTACTATCACCTACCGGCAGGCCATGCTTGATCTAAAGTAGTGTCAGGCCATGGGGGACAAGGTGGCTGCCCTTACTTCACGATGTACTTAGGATCTCACACCCTTACCAGTGGGTGCTACTGTAGTTGGTTGTAGATGGGTGTTTGCACTCAAATATAACCCAGATGGATCTGTTGCACAATACAAGGCCTGGTTGGTTGCCAAAGGGTTCACCCAGACACAAGGGAAATTTCTTTGACACTCTCTAGTAGTTCAACTTTCTACAATGAGGATCCTCATTTCTATTGCAATTAAGTGAGATTGACATCTTCATTAGCTTGATGTGAATACGTTTATCTATGTGGATTTACAGGAGGTATACATGCGCTACCCCCTTATGAGGTTCAGGGGGAGTGTGTATGCAGATTGCAGAAGGTTATTTATGGCCTCAAGAAAAGTCCAAGAGCTTGGTTTCAGAAGTTCTCATAGGTGGTAGAGTTTGTAAGATTCCTCAAATCATCTGTAAATCATTCCTTATTTGTTAAAATGACAGGGAAAGGAGTTGTATTCTTTTGGTATATGTTGATGACTTGGTTTTCACTGGTGATACAACAGGTGTAGTTGAGATTAAGTAGACTTTGGCGTATCAGTTTGTGATGAAGGATTTAGGATCCTTGCGATATTTCCTTGGGATATAAATAGCTTGTAGTAGGTGTGGTAGTGTTCTATCTCAACGGAAATATGCCCTAGAAAGACAAGGTCTTCTTTTCACTAGAGGGACATCTATGATGGTGGTTAGATATTCTGACGTAGATTATGTAAGGAGCCATGATGACAGGAAGTCTACTACAGGCTTTTATACTTATGTTGTAGGGAATCTGGTAGACCTGGATGAGTAAGAAACAAATTGTAGTGTCCAGATCTAGTGTTGAGTTTGAGTACTATGCTATGGCTTGGGCATCGGCAGAGCTAATGTGGGTGAGATCACTGTTGACTGATCTAGATATATAGATTGATGGGATTATGGAGTTGCGGTGTGACAATCGGGCTGCTGTTTGGGGGAAGAAATGAGAGGGAGGGAGAGCCACCGAAAATCTGAGAGGGGGGTTGCCTCCATGGAAGGTCGACTGGGGGAGGGGCGAAGGGCGATTGGATCGTGGTGGAGAAGAGAAGGGGGTGCCTCGGAGTAGAGGTGGTCGGAGGTGGGGATCGGGGAGGAAGGATTCGTGCTTCAAATGCCTTGGTGGCGGACACTGGACTAGGGACTACTGAGACCCTTGGAAGTGCTTGAGGTGTGGAGGATTTAGACACAGTAGTGTACATTGCTGTCATGGTAGGTAAGGTTGAGCTTTGCCCTCACCATCGGTGACGAAGGTGCAACGGGCGAAGGTTGAGGCATCGTGCTTTGATGGGGCGGTAGCATTGCGGGTTGAGGTTGAAGAGGGTCTGATGGGAGAGGTCATGGAGGGTCAGATTCATTGTGGGGAGGTCATTGTGGTCCTAGGTGGTGAAGAGATGGAGGGGGAGGAGGTCTTGGCTTTCGACGAGAGAGTTCCTGATCCTTGGCCTCCCGTCTTCCATGAAGGAGAGGCTTTGTTTCAAGGAGCATCGGATGAAGGGAGGTTGCGATGGTGGAGGCCTTGCATCCACGATGGGGCTTCATTGGAATGCCCTTCGGAGTGATTGCTTGTTGAAGTGGTCCTCACCGGGGTCTTATTGTGGCTGAGGATGATAGAGGTGGTGGAGGTGGTGGTTGCGTCGTTTGCACGATTTTGGAGTTGTAGGATCGCTGGCCTCAACACCCTTCTTCTGTTGGCAGAGGTTGAACTTAAGGTGGGCCTTCCTATGCTAGAGAAGGTTGCGCTTAGACTTGGAGGGGCCTCTTGGGTGGTGATGTGCACACCGCGGGAACACCGAGCGAGGGGGCGGTTGGTGCTTCGCCTGCTGAGGCGGCGCCGTGGGACACCCCGGTGACGTGGAGGTTTTAGCAGGAGACTCGAATCGATGCAGAATTCGAGGCACCATTTCCATAGGTGGCGAAATTAAAAGTGGAGCAGCGGGTGTGACAATTTGGGAAGCGGAGGAGGCAGAGGTGAATGCGGAGATCCAGTTGGAGACCTCGCTTGGGCACTTAAAAGGGCCTGGGTCACGGGCGGTGCTTATTACCCGGCTATTTGGATCCAGTTGCGTTGAAGAGGTGGATCCACATACAGAGGGGGGTCCATCAGTTGGTGGATCCGATTCTGGAACGAGGGATCCGCCTAAGATGGGGAACCCATTTAAAGCGGATTCACGACCTTCCGAAGGTGCGCTCCCTGCATCTGATCAGGGGGCGAGATTGGGAGCAAGGATGGGGAGGGCCATCGGAGATGGGGGACTAAAGGGACCCGTTGACCTGCTTCTCTCAGAGCAGCGACATGAAGCTACAACGATGCCATCATCCTTGGCTACGGCGACGACCATGGCCATCGTGAAAGCCGTAGCGATGGAGATGGAGACTGAGGCGGAAGCGGAGGAGGTAAAGGGGCCCACCGATCGTCACTCGGAGTTGCAACAGGGTGATAAGGTGGCGACGTTGCCCTCAAATGTGGCGGTGTGTGAGGCCACTGTGGAGGGCACAGCGAAGGAGGTGGAGGCTGTGACGTTGGTGGTGGAGGCAGTGGCGATGGAGAGACCTGATCAGTCTGACAGTCTGGTTGGAGTCAGTACGATTGGGTGGAGGCTGCGCATTGTGAGCGGAGGTCAGGGAGGTGGTCTCCGATACAACCAGTGATGGAGGCTCAGGAAGAATGGAAGGGGGGATCGGGTAGTGGTTGATTGTTGCGGTGGGCCACCGTCGTCCCCACGTAGGGAGACTGATGTGTTGGATAAGAAGAATGAGGTGTGCCGGATAGCAGAAGTTGCAGGCTTCCGTCCGAACACGAGGGGGGTTCCCTTGGTTTCCCAATGAATGGTGTCCTCTCTTGGAACGTCAGGGGGTCTTAATGACTCGTTGAGGAGGTCGGCGTTGGGGAGCTACATCAGGCAGTGGAGGGCAAATGTGGTGTTGCTTCAAGAGACGAAGTTTCCTGTGTGTGATGGGAGGTTGTGGAGGGAGATTGGGGGTTCTTGGATGGAGGGGTTTCTGACTTTGGATGTGACTGGCTGCGTAGGGGGCTAGCTGCTTGGATGGCATGAGGATTCTTTCGTGTTGAAGGGCTGCTTTAGAGGAAGTCACGTCATCTTTGCCAAGCTGATAGTGACTGGAGTTTATGGTTCATCCGAGGCTCAGGCGAGGGGGGTGATGTGAGAGGAGCTCGCGACTGTGGCTACAACGAACCAGGGAGTGCCATGGTTGATTGGACGTGGCTTCAACGTCACGTTGCAGACTGATGATAAGCCTGGTGGGAGGGATAGGTAGGATCCCGGGTCAGAGAACTTTGTGGAGTTTGTGGCCCTGCACGACCTTGTTGACATGGTCCTGGTGTCCTGTGCTTACACTTGGAGGAACGCTAGCAGTCAGAAGTCCATGATTGACAGGTTCCTTTCCAATGTCGAGATGGCAGAGGCATACATGTTGGCGGATGTTTCTCCTACGGAGAGGCCTTTCTTAGATCATACACCGTTTATGTGGAGAACCAATGAGGGGATTTATTTTGGCACCTATTTCAAGTTTGATAGGTCTTGGCTGATGGAGGATGGTTTTAGGTCATTGGTGAAGTGGGGCTCGATGGTGTTGGAGGGGTTAGCGACGATTTGGCTGGCAAAGAAGCTGGTAGGTCTGAGAGACCACTTAAGGGTCTACAGGAAGCAGATCAAGGAGTCTAGACGCAATAGGAAGGCAGAGGCACTAGCAGAAATATCTAGGATTGACAGGTAGGAGGATCTTGGGTTCGTTTTGATCGATGATAGAGATTGCAGGGAGTGAATAATTTGGGTGGTGCATGAGGAGGACAGGAAGGCGGAGATGGAGTGGAAGACGAGGTTGAGGCATAAGTGGTTGCGTGAGGGTGACTCCAACATCAGGTTCTTTTACCAAATGGCTTCGACGAGGAGGAGGAATTGGGTTGAGAGTTTGCAAGTGGGAGGAGAGTCTTTCACTGGTAGGGAGGAGGTAGTGCGGGCAGTTGCAGCCTACTTCAGGGGTTCATAGGGATGTGAGGCAGAGGGAGTTGGAGGTGGAGGGGGAGGATGTGGCAAGCATTACGATAGATCATGCCTTGAGTCTCACATCAGCCTTCATGGAAGGCGAGGTGAGGGAGGCGGTGTGGGGTCTCAATGGAGAGGGATGCCCCGGTCCAGCAGCTTCCCCGTTGTTTTCTTCAAGGAGTTTTGGGCTATATGGTCAAGTCTGAGGTGATGCAGATGGAGTTTGCGGCTTATAAGAGGGGCTTTGACAGATTGAACGGGTTCTATCTATTCTTGTTGGCTAAGAAGGTGCGGAGGCGATTGAGGACTTCCGGCCTATTCCCTTGTTGAATGCTGTTGTTTATCTTATTGTCACGAAGGTTCTGGCTAATAAACTCCGTGTCCTTCTGGATGGCCTTATTTTGCTAGTACAGACGACCTTCGTTCTAGGGAGGGGAATCCTGGATGGCTTCGTGGCCGCCATGGAGGCTCTTGCTGCTTGGATAAGGGAGAAGAGGAAGGCCTTCCTGTGAAAGGTTGATTTCAGTAAAGCCTATGGTTCCGTGTAGTGGGATTTTCTTTGGACATCCCTAGTGAAGAGGGGTTTCCCTCAGACTTTGATTGACTAGATGAAGATGTGTGTGATTACGACATCCTTCTCGATCTTGATTAATGGGAATCCTGCAGCAGTTTGGGTGCAGCTTAGGGGGTTCAGGTAGGGTTACCCACTTGCTCCAATGCTTTTTGTGCTGGTAACAGATGCCTTTGCATGGGTGACTCACAGATCTTGTGCTAGGGAGTTGATCAGAGGATTTGGGGTTGTTGTCGGGAGAGAGGTCCCGGTATTACAGTATGCAGATGACACCTTATTTCTATTTGAGGGGTCAGTTTTGGAGGCTAGGAGGATGAGGATATTGCTGGAGTTTTTTGGAGAAGCATCGGGGCTGTGAATTAATTATCAAAAGTCGAGCTTTATTCCATCGAACATGGCAGGGGAGGAGGTGGAGGCGGTTGTTGATGCTCTTGGGATTGGAGTGGGTGAGCTGCCCTTGGTTTACCTGGGGTTGCCGTTATCTAATCGTCACCTTAGGATACAAGATTTGATTCCATTGCTGGAGAGATTAGAGATGAGGCTGGCGGGCTAGTCCTCTAAGTTACTATCAAGGGGTGGGAGGCTGACGTTGGTGAAGGCAGTGTTATCCTTGGTTCTAGCATACTTCCTATCTGTTTTCAAGGTGCCGCGTCTGGTAGAAAAAAAGATCATAGGGCTGATGAAAGATTTCTTTTGATCTAAAGTGGGGTTGGCGGGAAAAGGGACGAAGTTGGTGGCTTGGAAGGCGGTGTGTCGACCACAGCAGGAAGGTAGGCTAGGTGTTAGAGATGTTGGGAGGATTAATTTGAGCCTTCTTACGAAGTGGACTGCGAGGCTGGTGGGGTAGGAGCAAAGGCTTTTTGGTGATATCCTGTGACAGTGCTATGGTTCTTTTCACTCATGGGGATCGCTGGAGGCTCCTCCTCCGAGGGCATCTCATTTCCTCAGAGGCTTGGTGACAGTGGCACCAAGGGTGTGGTCTTTCTTCTCACCTATCCTTGGGGAAGGTGATGTGTTCCGAGTCTGGCTTGATGATTGGCAGGGGATTGGGGATAGCCTCAGCGTCAAGTTTCCTTGTCTCTTCGGGAGGGTAGTGGATTAGACTGCTATTGTTGGTAGTTGTTGGGACAGAACATGGTGTCCAACCTTTTGGGAGGGAGGGGGGGCTCTCGGACCTGAGATTTTGCAGAGTCCCAGCAGATGCTTAAGGAGTTGGAAGAATGGGCACTAGACGTGGGGAGAGATGCCTACGGTTGGGATGACGGAGAGTTTGTTGTTGCGAAGGTGTTCCATAGGCTTGGTTTTGTCTCGTAGAACATGGATTTGGATCTCTCCAGAGACTACAAACTACTATGGTTGGCGGAATGCCCTTTGATAGTCAAGATCTTCTCTTGGCTGTTGCGGTAGGGAAGGGTTGTCACGAAGGTGTGGAGGTGAGGGGGGCCCAGACAGATGATGTGGGATGTTCTCTTTGCGGTGAGGCAAATGAAGATGTACATCTTTCCTTTTAGCGTCCATTTGTTAAGCAGGTCTGACGGAGAATGGGCCTCAGCTGGATAGACCATTGAGACATGGTCAATTTTTTGTCGTCGTTTTGGAGAGGAAGTATCCATGATGGACCGAGCACTTTCGGTCTGAAAGGGACAAAGCCAAGGTGTTGGCGGTGTTGTAGGGTGTATGGCTGGGGAGGAATGGTGTGGTGTTTAGGGGAGACAATACTTATGTGGAGAATTTCATTTCGTTCATTTCCTCCTAGGTGGTCTTTTGGGAGTCCACTTTGTAACTGGTGATGTAATTATTTTGGTGGTTTGATGGAATGAATCCGGGTGGTTATCAATTGGACAACCACCTTTTTGCTTTTCAAAAAAAAAAATCGGGCTGCTACTTATATTGCCAACAATCCCATGTTTCATAAACGCACCAAACACGTAAGGTAGATTACCATTATACCAGAGATTTGATTCAATTTGGACTTATCTTTACCACTTAGGTTGCTTCAAAGTCTCAAACTGCATATATTTTTACCAAGCCACTGGCTAGATCCTCCTTTGATACATGTGTGTCCAAGCTGAGCATGACCGATATTTATGTTTCAAGTTGAGGGGGAGTGTTATGGAGTCCTGTTGGTGTTTGTTTTATTAGTGCTACGTACTATTTTTCTTTTCTTCGTGGGGTTGTATTGTAATTTGCACCCACCTCTCTCTCTATATAAAGGAAGATAGGATTTGAGAATAAATCAAGTTAGTTATTCTTCCTAACTATTGGATTTGAGGCAATATAAGTGGTGGATTTATTATCACAGAACATAGGGGTTAGAGTCTGTGCGTGAATTCCAAGATTTGCAAGGAGGGAGATGATCCACATCATCTTATAGGTCGTGTGAGCCATCACTTTGTACTCGGTTGTGTCACTAGAATGGGCGACCACTATTTGTTTCTTGCTACACCAAAATGCAAGGTTGCCTCCTAAGAATATAGCGTAGCCTGTAGTAGATTTCTTATCCTCAATTAATCCAACATAACCTGCATTTGAGGAGCATGTCAAGATAGCCATTTTTTTGTAGTAGAATCCCTTTCTAAGCATCCCCTTTAGGTACTTCTAAATGATATAGACATCATGCCAATGGTTGTAAGGTGGTGTGTCCCTGAATTGATTAGCTTTGTGCATAGCAAAATTGATATCTGGTCGTGTGATAGGCAAGTACAATAGCTTGCCAACTATACTCCTGTATCTATAAATGTTCTCAAAGAAGGGATCATCAGCCTCTGCAGGTTTCTTCTTCTGCTCAATAGGTCTAACAAATGGCTTGGTTCTTAGAAGCCCTCTGGCTCCTCAAGAATCTTTAGAGTGCCCTTTCTTTGAGAAAGTGTAAGACATGCTTTTGTCTTAGTCTCTTTATCCCCAAGAAGTATCTTAGCTCTCTTGGATCTTTGGTGGCAAAGACCTTCTACAAGAAAGTCTGTGCTTCCTGGATACTAACACTTCCATCTTTAGTCATGGTCATATCATGAACATACACAATCTTGGCGGTGGGTTGTCTAATGAAAATAGATTGATTCAGTGTAGATCTCTTGAAACAAAGCTTCATAACTTCTGCAGTCAACCTATCAAACTAGGCTCAAGGACATTGTTGGAGTCCATATATAGCCTTCTTCAACCTGACATGCTCCCCTATAACCTCATAACCAGGAGGTTGCCACATGTACACCTCAATGACATCTCCATACAAGAAGGCACTCTTGATATTTAGTTGAAATATGGGTTGGCATTTATTGACTACAACAGATAGAATAATCCGTATAGATGAGGCTTGTGCTACATACGAGAAAGACTCCAAATAATCAATGCCATATGTTTGGGTGAATCCTTTTACCATAAGCTTGGCCTTAAATCTATCAATAGCACCGTTTGCTGGATACTTCACAATGTACACTTGCAATCAACAAGTTTTGCTTTAGGGGGATAGGGCACAAGCCCCCATGTGCCATGAGAGGTCAGGGCCTCCATCTCTACGCTTAGAGCAACCTTCCACTACAATCTTGTGACGCCTTCGAGTAGCCACATGGTATCACCGTACTATGCAAGGCCTATGAAAACTGCTGCAATTCTCACTTTAGGTGTACAATGGGGGTGTAGTGCGATAGGATGTAGAGTGTAGGAGCAGACAGATTTACTCAACATAATCAGTCTATCATCAGCATCTCCCTAACTTTACGCTTGTGATGCCTTGGTAGAGCTGTCAGTTGGTGTAAGAACATGCATGGTAGGTAGTGGAAGGAGATACGACACTCACTCTCGTCTATTGTAGATCTGTCTTATAAAGGACAAATTCGATATTGGACCCTTCAGAGAAGAATGGGACCTTCTTGAAGAAGATAGCATATGCTATAGTAGTTTATCACCTGCTGGTTGGATCATAACACTTGTATCCCTTCTAAGTCTATGAATAACCTAGAAAAATGCATTTGATTGCCTGTAGAGAAAACTTGTCCTGTTGTTCAAAGGTGTGAAGAGTAAAAGTGCTATACATCTATCAAAAGAAACATGTCTGGTTTATATAGAAGAGACTTGGATAAATTACATAAGCATCTAGTAAAATAGAAAAATAACAAATTGTCCTTAATGACACACGTCCACACTCCCTCTTAAGTTGAAGGCATAGATATCTGTCAACCCCAACTTGTCACAAAGGAACATATGCCATTTCTTCTTGAAAGCTTTGGTAAGCATGTCAGCCAACTGCATCTTAGAGGTAACATGTGGTGTGCTAATCTTCCCCTTCAAGGAAGATTAGCACACCTACGATCTTGATAATGAAGTCCTTACCCAGGACTTCCTTTGAGGTATCTTAGAATGAGGGAAACATCCTCCAATGATTGTATGTAGGTTGATTCATAGACCGATAACAAAACTGATGTCTGGTTTGGTCCTTATATGATATAGGAGTTTTCCAATCGTACTCCTATAACGTATAACAACCTCAAATAAAGGATCATCCTCTGATGCTTCACTTCTTTGTGATACCTCCATAGGAATACCAGATGGCTTGGCTCCTAAAAGTCCAACTTGCCCCAAAATCTGTAAATATACTTCCTCTGAGATAATGACAAGCTAGAAGCATGTTTCACAACCTCTATCCTAAGGAAGTATTTTAGCTCACCAAGGTCCTTGGTTATAGAGGTGTTGTAGAAACTCCTTACTTTGTTGTAGACTATCTTCGTCACTACCTTTTAGCACGATATCATCTACATATACTGCCCATATGGCTACGTTAGGTGCCTCTGTCTTTGGCTCTCTTGATAATGATAGAATGGTTAGATAAGGACCGACTAAACCCAATTTTCTATTTCTCCATGCCCAGTCTCTTAAACCACCCCTGGACTCTACTTCAAACCATAAATAGCCTTCTTGAGTCTGTACGCAAACTCCCCTTGAATGGCATAATCGGGCGGTTGCCGCATATACACCTCCTTGTTTAGATCACCATAGAGAAGAGTATTTTTAATATCTAGTTGTTATAATGGCTAATTGTCGTTGATTACGATGGATGATACATGTGCCATGGGGGAGGTCTCAAGGTAATTAATACCATACGTTTGTGTAAAACCCCTTGGAAGCAAACGTGCCTTGAACTGATCCACAGAGTCATCTGCCAAATACTTGACTACGTATACCCAACGACAATCAATTAGCATAGCACCCTGTAGATAGGGTATAAGCACCTTGGTGCCACGAGACATCAATGCATCCATCTCATCCATAGCTGCTCTCCGACAGGTATCTCGAGCGGCCTCAATGTGATCTTGAGGAAGGATAGTACTAGTGGGCATTGAAGCAAAGTGCCAAATATCCTGTTGAAGGTGGGCAGTGGTAGTAAAGTGAGACATCAGATGAAGTGTTCACAATCTGCTTGACTTTCGTAGTTCTATCGGACTAGCATCATTCTCATCTAGAGTATCCTGTGTAGAATCTTGTGATGGATGGTCTCCGACTAATTCAGGAGTATTTCGCTAGTGATACACAAGCATCTCTTGAGGAGCAAGGTCAATATTAGCACCTTCTTTAGAGTAATAAGGGACCTTCTCAAAGAAGGTAGCATCAATAGTCACTATAGCGTCAATGTATTGGATCATAACATTTGTATCCTTCTTGGGTACAAGAGTTACCCAAAAAGACACTTCACTACCCTGGGAGAAAACCTATCCTCCGCTCTGAAGGTCTGAACAAAGCAAGTACATTCAAAAATGCGAAGTGGTAGTACGAATGATCTATTCGAGTCAAGATGTAGTATTAGGTGGGGTATCCCTCCATGAAATACTAATGACCGAACATGATTGATAAGTTGCTATCAGTTTATCATCTCCCTAAAGTTGCTTCAGGACCTACACATATGTCATTAATATCCTTGCAATATCCAACGATTGCCATAATTTGTGTTTTGCCACACCATTCTGTTGAGCGGTGTGTGCATAGGATGTTTGATGTAGTGTTCCCCTGTTGACGAAGAAGTCGTAGAGCTCTCTTCGCATAAACTGTAAAGGATTATCATTATGGAAAGTATGGAGGCTGAATATTGTCTATATCTCTACGCAAAATCTCCGTACAATCTGAGGAATCTCTTATCGAGTCTTCATTAAGAAGACCCACGTCGATGGACTGTGATCCTCCACAAATATGACAGTATTGATGTCCTTCAATGCTACTAGCACGTGTTGCTCCCCATGCATCACATTACACAAGGCTAAAGGGCGAGGAGCTAATCCCTTTGGTATGTTTGAGGAATGTACTCTTATGATGCTTCCCTAGTTGACACGCCTTACAATTTAGAGAAATACTCGGTAACTTTGGATACATCTCGCACATCTTCCCAACAGAAGGGTGGCCAAGGCACCTATTCTATAGTAATGGATCATTTAAAATAGACAACTTTAGCAAAGTGTATGGGGACGTCAAGAAGTAGAGGTCATCCCCTCGCTAATGATCCCATTAGTCTTATCCTGGAAATAACAGTGTTTATGATAAAAAAAACATGGCACTGGAGATCCTTGCAAATACTGCTTATCGACAAGAGATTCATCGAGAGCTTAAGAGCACAGTGTATATCCCGAAACTCCTTGTTGGGAGACACCTGGACCTTCCTAATTGTAGTAATTGGAGATATTTGTAAATTTCCTACGGGAGGGGGTGAGATATGCGTGATGTATAAAATGCAGAATTATAATAAATAGCAATCTTACAAAATCAATCATACAATGGCATAAGTGATTTTTAGGTGGAAACCCAACTCGGGTAAAAACCACTACTTAACCCTCTCGAGTTAAGATTTTCCGATCGATGAAGTCGATCAAATCCACTAACCCAGTCATTTAAACGAGGGTGACTGAACCTCAATACAACACTACTTTGAACGAGGGTTGTGTGCCTCAGGTCCCTTCTCTTCACGAGAAGGTTTTTGTCTCACGAAGGAGACGGGAATTCGCAAGGCGAATACCCAACCAGATAACAAAGTAAAATTACAACACAAACCTATAGAGCCACAAAGTAAATGATTGAATCTAGCTAGTATAGGTGAAGGAACTTCCTTTTGTTGGGTGTGCGTCGATTTGACGATGCGGGTGTGAACCATGCGTAGGCATTATTGCGCTCTCGTAATCGCGGAGTGAGAGCAGGTGCATGGTTGGACAAAGCTCTCAGGTGTGGAACGAATGCTTGGAAAACTAGAGCTTCTTCTACTGCTCTTGGACACAAAAGATGTGGAAAATGTGTTGCTTGTTGTTTGTTCACAAGGTAAGGGTCCTCTATTTATAGAGGGCCTAGGAAGGCTTTGGAAGGCCTTAGAAGGCTTCCATAGCCGTTGGGGTTGTACCCTAGGCAAAACAGGCAGTAATCAGAATTATTTATGATTTTGATAGGGTCATCAGACGTCTGGAAAACTAGTTTAAGATGTCTGGGAATTAAGTTAGACGTCTGATTCTAGGCGGGTTTCCTTCCTGACTTTCATCAGACCTAAACAGGGTTCTAGTGTATAGCCATCAGACGACGTACAGGACGTCTGGCACTTAGTCTGGACTTCTGGAAACCTATTGTACTGCTGGAATGGATTTCCCAAGGTCCAAACGGCTATATTAGTCTGGGAAAGCGATTTTGGGTCAGTCAAAACTCAACGGTTACATATCAGACGTCTGGGCTCCTCTACGGACGTTTGATAGAAGCTTAATGATTATTTTCCTCAACGTTTACTTTGTTAGCCAACGTTCCACTAATTGGATGTCTGACACAACCATCAAACGTCTTCTAAGATGTCTGGCACTAGGTCTGGACGTTTGATTTCATCAGACAGAACCTATTAAGTTCAACCTAAGTTATTGGACGTTTGAGTCAATAGTCAGACATCTTAAAAGTCATTATCAAACGTCTGATTTCTAGATTAGACGTCTGATAAGGCGGTCTAAAGCATATTTAGGTTTTCTAAGTTCTCTACGGAAAACCTAAGTATCTTAGGGTTGTGCAGGTGTTCCTAGGACTACTTTAAGGGTTATTTGAGGCTCTTTAACAAGTAATCTAAGAAAGAAATAAAGAGCAAGGAAACAACAAAATAAAGAGAGTACAAGATACAAGAATAGAAAAGACTTCTATCCTATTTTTCGTGACTTCACGCTTGAAGCTTCCGTTCCTTGCGAAGGCTCCTTCGTTCTCCATCAAGCTCCTCAAATCCTCCATGGATGCAAGTTCAAACTCCGTTTAAACATGTCTCCATTTGCAATTAACTTGAAAACTAATACTCAAAAGCAAATGTTAAATGACACGTGTTTTATTTTTATCAAAATAAACGATTGTGGTGCTCTAGCATTAACAATCTCCTCTTTTTTAATGTTGACAAAACTATGCATAAAATCCTCCCCCTTTTTGGCATTATAAAAAATGTTTAATCAATTTTAATTTTCCTATAACTCCCCCTTAAGATATGCTCTTTTAAAAAAATCAATACCTGTGATTATCTCCCCCTTTCTAATGGAAGTATAGCTATGTTAACAACTCCCCCTTAAAGATTGACAATTAGCTCATTTAATTTTAATAAACTCCCCCTATCTATATGCTAATGATAAAAAAGATAGGGTTTAGAGATTACCTCACCTACCATGGCCAATAAAATGGTCCCAAAGGTGGTGGATGCCAAATCGGATGGGCTTGGATGTTCGGGCATTGGCGTCAGTCTCCAATTGGGCGGTCGACGTGTGGCGATTCGATCATTTGTTCGCCGTCTCTTCAGTCTTCTTGTAGATCTTCTGGTCTTCCTCCTTGGTCTTGATGTTGGTCCACCTAACTCGAGTTGACCGTTGTACAAAACAAGATTCTATTTGTCTCTTAAGTATCCATGTCAATTTGGATCTGGATTTGTTAGCGGTTTTCCTTGAAGGAGATCCTTTCCCAACCTTAGGGTTAGACAAATTATCAACTTTATTTATCAATTTGTTAGAATTTTTCCTAAGGTATGCGATTTCTTTTTCTATAATATGCATCTTGGTTTTTAAACTAGAAACTTCTAATTTTAAATTAGTATTTTCCTCAATAAATTTACTATTTTCAATGATTAGGTTGTGATTTTTTAATGACAAATCATCATCTTTAGGACTAGAACTACTTTCTAGGTTCTTAAGTTTTATTTCTAACCTATCATTTTCAGATTTTAAAAAGCTAAGTCTTTTTTCATGCCTTTGTTTTCCACTTTAAGTGACTTATTGATTTCAAATAACTCATCAAATGCATCTTGTAAATCCGAGTTTACCTCGTCGTCGGAGTCGCTTTCGTTATTACTTGCAGTGGCCATGAAACCCATGTAAGTAATTTCTTCATCGGGGTTCTCCTCTTCTTCCTTCGAGCTCGAGTCGTCCCAACTTGCTTGGAACTCCTTTTTTTCCTTCTCTTTTTTGAGAAGAGAGCACTTTGGTCGTAGATGCCCTTTCTCGTTCAGTGGTAGCAGCGTCTTGGGATTTCCTTTTCCTTCCTTTCTTTTTTTGATTCCCTACAAAATTTGGAAACCTTTTTAAGTAGAAACTTAAGGTCCTCGTCATTGAAACTTACCTCGGTGTCTGAAGTGACTTTGAATGCGAGAGACTTTCTCGGTTTCGACTCTGGTGTATCCTTCTTTTTCTGCTTAAGCTTTTTCTCGTAGGCCATTAGATTGCCTAGGAGATCTTCCATATTGAGCTCCTCCACCTCGTTTACCTCCTCGATGGCGGTGACCTATTCCCACTCTGGTCCGAGGCGACGAAGAAGCTTCCCTTGAAACTTTCCCTTGGTGAAGGTCTTTCCAAATGCCTTAAGATTATTTATTATGAGAGTGAACCTGGTGTTCATCTAACTCAAAGACTCATTAGATTTCAAAGCAAAAGACTCAAATTCTTGTGAAAGTAAATTGAGTTTGGAGGTCTTTACCTTAGAGGTACCCTCATGAGTTACCTCGAGTGTGTGCCAGATCTTGTATGCGGTGGCGCATTGTGAGATTCTGTTCAACTCCTCCGGGCTGAGCACACAGTAGAGGGCGTTCATGGTCTTTGCATTCAGAGATAGCTCCTGAATCTATTGTTGTGAGTATCCCGCGGTTGGTCTCTCTGGGATGATGAAAGGGGTCTCGCATCGGGCCCAGATTGTGAAGTTATTGGCTTGAAGCCACGTCTTCATCCGCAGCTTCTAGTACGGGTAATTGCTTCCGTTAAAAAACGGCGGTCAGGTGGTAGACTGCCTCTTAGGAATCCTTATCGCAGAGCTGCTTACCTTCATGATTTTCTTGCTAGGTTGTTATGTTGAAACAAGAATCTGATAACAAAATGCGGAATTAAAATAAATAACAATCTCACAAAAGCAATCACACCATGGCACAAGTGATTTTTAGGTGAAAACCCAACCCGGTAAAAGCCACCACCTAATCTTCTCGAGTTTAGATTTTTCGATCGATGAAGTCGATCAAATCCATTAACCCAGTCACTTAAATGACGGTGACTAAACCTCAATACAACACTACTTTGAACGAAGGTAGTGTGCCTCAGATCCCTTCTCTCCACAAAAAGGTTTTTGTCTCACGAAAGAGATGAGAATTCACAAGGCGAATACCCAACCAAATAACAAAGTAAAATTACAACACAAACCTATAGAGACACAAAATAAATAATTGAATCTAGCTACTATAGGTGAAGGAACTTCCCTTTGCTGGGTATGCGTCGATTTGACGATGCGGGTGCGTGAACCACGCGTAGGCACTATGTCGCTCTTGTAATCGCGAAGTGAGAACGGGTGCACGGTTGGACAAAGCTCTCAGGTGTGGAACGAATGCTTGGAGAGTTAGAGCTTCTTCTACTCCTCTTGGACATAAAAGATGTGGAAAATGCGTTGCTTGGTGTGTGTTCACAAGGTAAGGGTCCTCTATTTATAGAGGGCTTAGGAAGGCTTTGGAAGTCCTTAGAAGGCTTCCATAGCTGTTAGGGTTGAACCCAAGGTAAAATAGGCCATAATCAGAATCATTTATGATTTTGACAGGGTCATTAGACGTCTGGTGCAGATATCAGATGTCTAGAAAACTAGTTTAAGATGTCTGGGAACTAAGTCAGACGTCTGATTCTAGGCGGGTTTCCTTCCTGACTTTTATCAGACTTAAACAGGGTTCTAGTGTCTAACCATCAAACGACATACAGGACGTCTGGCACTAGGTTTGGACGTCTGGAAACCTATTGTACTGCAAGAATTGATTTCCTAAGATCCAAACAGCTATATCAGTCTAGGAAAGCGATTTTAGGTCAGTCGAGGCTCAACGACCACATATCAGATGTTTTGGGTCCTCTACGGACAACGTTTACTTTGTTAGCCAACGTTCCACTAATTGGACATCAGGCACAACCATTAGACGTCTTCTAAGATGTCTGGCACTAGGTCTGGACATCTGATTTCATCAGACAGAACCTATTAAGTCCATCCTAAGTTATTGGACGTCTGAGTCAACAGTCAGACATCTTAAAAGTCACTATTAGACGTCTGATTTCCAGATTAGACGTCTGATAAGGTGGTCTGAAGCCTATTTAGGTTTTCTATGTTCTCTACGGAAAACCTAAATATCCTAGGGTTGTGTAGGTGTTCCTAGGACTACTTTAAGGGTTCTTTGAGGCTCTTTAACAAGTAATCTAAGAAAGAAATAAAGAGCAAGGAAACAACAAAAGAAAGAGAGTACAAGATACAAGAATGGAAAAGACTTTTATCCTATTCTTCGTGACTTCACGCTTCAAGCTTCTGCTTCTCGTGAAGGCTCCTCCATTCTCTGTCAAGCTCCTCCAATCCGCCATAGATGCAAACTGGAACTCCATCTAAATATGTTTCCATTTGCAATTAACTTGAAACCTAAGACTCAAAAGTAAATATTAAATGACATGTGTTTTGTTATCATCAAAATAAACGATTGTGGTGCTTTAGCACCAATAATATTAACCCTTTGGCCACCTTCATCGACTTGACCTTTCGAGGTTTTGGCAATGTTCTCAACATAGTGGGATCTCGTGTCAGATGAATTGACACCTTGGAGTCAATTATCTACTGCCTAAGTTGGGCCTTAGGGACTATTCTTTGATCTACAGCCAGTGCAAAACCCTGTGCTTTTAGCATCCAACAACACCATGGGCGCATAATCCATGTTATTCCTGGCACAAGACGAATTGGAGAATGCATGGACACAATGTGGGAGACGATTCCAAGCACATGATGGGATACGATCCCAAGTACAATCAAGGAGGCACCATTTACTTCCATCATTGGTACTCCTATGAATCGAGCAACATCAAAAGAAAACACCATATCTAAATTGTGTGCATAGATGGATCTCACAACAGGTCTCATGCATTAGGGCACATGGACACACGATCTCACGCACCAGAAGCAAGAAGCCCACACATGCACAACATGAGATCAGCATATGCATTACCAGCATGATCAATGAAGGACCACCCATCGCAACATCAGATTAGGCTATTGCTGATCTTGGGCGATGATAGATTAGGACGCTTCTGCTTGGTGATGTGGACAGCAGTAGCAACACACTCCTGGGTGATAATCTTTAAGGTTGGACGATATGGACAGTAGCAGCAACACACTGTTGGGCAATGATTTCACATGTTATCTATTCATTTTGCCATTTGATGATTGTACACATGAAGACGGGAGGAGTTATTTGGTGGTATATTAGACCACCGATCTATGATCGTTTCTCTGATACCATGTGAAGAGTAAAAGTCTCATGCATCCATTAGAAGAAACCCTAGTCTCTTTTATTAGAAGAGACTTTGGTAACTTACATAAGCATCCAATAAAATAGTAAAAGTAACATAAAATGTTTTTAATGTCACACACGTCCACAAAAAGCATATGTAAAATAGGTATAGGCAAATATCCATAGGGGTGGGGTAAACAGAGTATCATACTTAGGGTGTAAGAGATGATGATGAACTGGATCTCCCCAGTATTATTTAGCCATCTTCATAAACACCACAAGTGTCCATGCAATATCCAGTATGCATCTCAACTTCTTAGCAACTCCATTTTGATGAGAAGATACATGCACATGATGTCTCGTGCAGAGTATTGATGTCGACGAAAAAGGATTGTAGCTCTCTTTGCATAAACTCCAGAGCGTTGTCATTACAAAAGATTCGAATGGAGGATGAGTATATGTTTTGCACCTCATTGAATAAGCTTCGCACAATATAAAGGATCTTTGCCAATCCTTCATAAGGAAAACCCAAGTAGATCGACTATAGTCATCTACAAAGACCATGAAGTATCTATGATCTCTTAAGTGTCTAATACGAGGGCCCCTAGACATCATAGTGTATCAGGTGAAATAGGGATGTGCTTTGCCCTTTGGCACATCTGGAGAAGGTAGCCCAATGATGCTTGCCAAGCTGACAAGCCTTACAATCAAATTCGGTAGAGGTAGGCAACTTTATGAGCATCTGGCACATCTTTCCAAAGGAAGGGTGACCAAGATGATAAAGGCAACTCCAACAAAGTGAGATGTGTCAAAATAATAAATCCCATTCTCTACTCCAACAAACTCATTGATTTTATCCTGAAAATAGTAGTGGTATTCATCGAAAATAACTCAACACTTCATAATCTTGTAAATTGACACAAGACTAATAAGAAACTCTGACCCATAGTGAACACTTGACAATTGTAATTACGAAGAAAATTGGATGTCACTAATTATGGTAATCGAAGAATTAGTACCATTAGCGACTTTTACCAAAGTGGTTCAACTCGCAAGTCTAGTGTCATGTAAAAGATCTGCATTCCCAGTGAGGCGTGTCGAAGCACCTGAATCCACCACTCATTATCCAGAAACGGCAAAGATCAAATGTGCATGTACATCAAAAGTAGCAGTGCTTGTAGTGTACACACTAGGTGAATCCTCATCCAACCGAAGAGAAGAGATCCATCCAAGGTGATAGTAGGCAGAGAGAATAACTATGGTGAAAATAATAATGGAGAAGCAGGCAATAGGAGACGATCCCATGAAGTACCACTAGTGGTGTAGGAGATACAATCATCACATCAGTACATGGGAGGGCAGTAAGAAATCAAGAGGAATCACGTGCACATAGAGGCATCATGCACGTGCGACCACTCGCACGTTAGGCTAAGCTACATGGCACCAGGTTGCATGATGGCGTGAGGGAAACCAACATCAGTGATGGCGTCGCGACCAGATAGTAGGAACTAGCAGCAGCAATGGCGGCGTTGGGCTCGTTGTCCGGTCAGTCGGTGGCATTGTTGATGTTATTTGGTCAATCGGTAGGCAGCAATGCTGGTGACGTTGGTTGGTTGGTTGATGGTGCTAGTGTTGAGTGGTTGAATGTCCTTTGAGATCTTTAGCATGAACCCTCTAGAACGTGGATTGAGAGAATTTTTGTGATATTGGGTGGGATATTGGAACGTTAATCTAAAATTGCTGCTTTGATATCATGTGAAAAGGAAATGAGATATTATAAACTTAAAAGAAATCCTAACCTATTTTATTTATAGAAAAGGGAAAAATTACTAGGGGTGTACCGGTGTTGTCAAGGCGCTTGCCTAGGTGCCAGGTTGTAGTGAGTTGAGGCTCTAGCACATCAATAAGGCTACCTCGCTTGATTTGCCTGAGGTGCTCTGCCTAGTCGAGTGCCTGGCCGAAGGCGTTGCCTAGGTGAGCATCTGAACCAAGTTTGTTGGTTTTAAAATTTTTAAAATATTTTTAAGAGTTTTAATTTCTTTTTACTTAATTATTGGGTACTCTCTCTTAGTTAAACACACACATCTGCATATGCATGAGCACATATGCATAGATATATACATATATATGTGCTCAAATAGATATATACATATCGTAGATACATATATACATACAAATATATACATATATTTTGTATGTTTATGACTGTATGTACATGTCAACTTATACAGACAACTATATATGTACATACATATGTTTAAGTATAGCATATAAATATAATGTGTACATTTACATATGTATATATGTAAATGTACAAAACTTTATACACACACCTATCATATGTATCAATGCGCATATGTATGTGTATTCCCTTGTTTATTTAATCATTCATATATCACGTATATTATATATATGTAGTCATAACATACCATATTTTGGTTACTATATATATATATATATATATATATATATATATATATATATATATATATATATATATATATATATATTAGCACCTCATTTTTCTTGGGCGAGTGTCTAGGCAAGTGCCTAGTGCCTTGGGTGTTTTGGGCCCCCTGGCCTTTTAGCACCTCTTGCCTTTGATAGCCTTGGCGTGTACACAGGTCGAGTTGGGACTCAACTCAAACCCAATTGATGGTTTGCAGGTTGACATTTTTCTAACCTAACCCAACCTGTTGCACCACCAAACCTAACCTATAAAATCAAGTCAGGTTGGGTTGGGTTGAGTAGGTTGTTTACTAGTCAAAGCTTATGTTTATCTCCTATATGGTTCCTATATTTTTCATATTTGATAACGAAAAATTTTAAACTCATAAACAACTTGTATCTAATAAGAAAAGCAAATGAAATAGGTAAACAAAAAACTTCAAACAAAAATAAACATATGATCTAAAAGTAATGAGAAACGATAAAGGGTCCAGTGGGAAGAAGAGGAGAGGAGAGGAGGTGCTTTGATGGTGGTGGTGGGGTCCCCTATAGAGAAGAAGAGAGAAGTGGGTCATCCAATGGTAGTGGTCCCTGCGAGGAGGAAGAGAGGAGAGGTGGGCCATCAGGGACTTGGGTTGTGGTAAGGGGCTATGGGAGGAGAGATGGTTGGGGGTTACTTAAAGAGTGTGGGGTGTTGTCACCACTAAGGAGTGGAGAGGACACCACTTAGAGCTTGGAGCTGAGGAGAGGCATTGCTTGAAGTAGAGCTTCAAGGTGAGGTGAGGGCAGAAGGCTCTGCTTGGAGCCAATGGAGGTAACTATGGGAGAGATGAGGGCTTGGTGAGGGTTGGGAATTGGGAATTTGGGATGCAGGGATGAGATGTCAAGGTCAACAATATGAGGGTTTTGTTGAGTCATATATATATATATATATTTATGCAGGAGATGTCGAGACTTGTTATGTATATGTTGAGTCACACACACACACATACACATATTGGGTTGTATCGGGTTATGGGTTGAACCCGATCTAACCTAACTTGTTATAACTCTCAACCCAACCAAGTCGGGTTAGGTTTGAGTCAGTGTTCAGGAAGTCGGTCGCCTAGGCCGAGTCAGTGCCCACATAGGCATCGACGGACCCCTTCTCGAATCTATTAGTGCCATGCGGTCCTGTAGTTGGGTTTGGCCAAGTAGGCGGGCTGAGTAGGCATTTACTTGGATACATATTCACTTGATTTTGAGATAGAGCCACCCAATTTGAGTCTTTGAGTGATTTTTTTTTTAATCTTTTTATGTACATGATTTAGGTTTTTAATCTAGATTTCATTTTAGATTCTTGATAATATATTTTGATTT
Source organism: Thalassia testudinum (assembly GCA_037157565.1). NCBI lineage: Eukaryota > Viridiplantae > Streptophyta > Magnoliopsida > Alismatales > Hydrocharitaceae > Thalassia > Thalassia testudinum. The sequence continues at coordinate 4,895,964 of JAZHRO010000040.1, read as the reverse complement.
ACGTTGATTTGAAATTTGTGATTTGATTTTCATTTTAGATTCTTGATTAGATCTATTTTTTATGTTTACTGATAATAAACATGAACATTTGGATTCTAATCTCTACATTTTCTTTCTTCAAAGGTGTCTAATGTTTTATATTCTAAGTTGTATAGCAATTAAAAAGTAGGAGTATTAACTATGTTATTTTTATTATACTACTTGAGATAGTTATATAGTTATAACATTACATATAACACAGATTTTAATAGGCTAACCAGGTACTTTATATTTTTTAAAATATAAAATGCAATCCTGCATAATTGTCTGCATACTCATCCGAATACCGCATACTCTCTATGTGATGATCCAACTGGTCACATACTATATACCAACTTCCTAAACCTTGGTTAACTCAATCCGTGTACACCCTTAAAATTACAAGGGAGTCCACTCTGAAAATAAAATAATAAAACATATCATATACTCTAAAATTATAATGCCCTTAATAAAATACTACTGATTTACTCTGAACTATCTGTCTGGGCCCTGAATTTGTTTTGTTGATCACCCTACTTCCATGGACATTTGTTCTTTAAATGTGGTATTTTTAATCGACTAATTTTGTGTACATCTAATTTGTTGTGGTGTTTTCTGTTTTGCTCTGCAAGATGTTACAGTTCACCAATTGCTGGTCAGTAATGTTTATGCAATGATATTCTGACAGGTAACAAAGGAAGGGCTTGCAGCAAGGGTAGTAGATCGTCAGCAGATTCACAGAACGATGTCGAGGGAAGAGGTTCTGCATCTGTTTGAGTTTGGGGATGATGAGATTGCTGAAATGGGTCTTGATGAAAACCATGAACATCCTGATCACTATCGGAGTGGCAGCTTGGCAAGTTTCCTAAAACAGAAGTCTCTGTCACAAACTAATGAGGTTGGGCTGTCTGACAAGCTCATGGAAAATCTTCTAAACAGACATCATCAGCGGTAAACCTCTTGAACTCAGCAATCTTTAGCAACAAACTGTTATTTTTCTCTCAAAAAATGTAGTTTCGTTGCTTGAGTGGAAAAGAACATTGTATCATTTTATTATTTATTGAAGTCTTTCTCTCAAAAAATTATTTATTGAAGTCTTCAGTCAACAGGAGCATAGTCCGTCCTAAGAGTAAAAGTTATGATAATTGAATGACATTTACTGACAACTTTTACTTAAATATCTCTAGTCAACTTTTCCCCGAAACTCCTCCAGGAATTATTTGATATAACAGAAATACTCTCGTGCTTCCATATATAAATAGATGCCCTACAAAGTTGACAACATTTACATGAATGACAATATAACAGAAATTCTCTCGTACTTTCATATACTCTTGTAACTTTGATTAAGCCTTATTAGAAATTTCATTGGAAAGGTCATTTTTTTGTAGATAACATGTGCTTGGAGTCATCACTCATCAAGCTCCATTCACGTGCAGGCATGCCAATTGTATTAACTGCTCACTAATTAGAATAGGAGTTGGGAACTAGAAAGGTGTTAGAAGGATTGTTCATCTTATGCTATCAAGCAATGCTAGCTCTCATTATATGGAGAACTTAACTAACACGATTACATCTATATCCTCACTATATCCTCAAAGTAGTGATTAAAATGCCCTTGGCATGCCCCCGACATGTCGGCGAAACAGAGGTTTTTGATGAGATGTCATATCGATACGACATACTTATCGAAATGCAAGGATGTCTCCGGCATGTCGGTGGCATGTCATCGAAATTGTAGGCATGCTGACGGTATGTCAGTTTGTGTTGTTGCCTGTTGCTAGGTCGGGTGCACGTGACGCATGCCGCATGCCGCATGCCATTGCTACTGTTGGCTACTGCTGTGTTGCATTGTTGCTACTATTGCAAGAGTTATGTATCGTATATCGCCAACTAGAGAGATATTGATGATTCGTACCATGGGAGCTCCTCAAATTATTATTTTGGTCTTCTAGAACCTATGCTCTTTTTCATATTGTAATATTTTATCCATTTGAAGTCTTTTTTAGTATTTTCCTTAAAATTCCCTAATATTAATAATATATCACCAATATATCCCCTTTTGAATTAGCATTAATACTTTTCTTTGTTGGTGCAAAGGCACCATGATCGTTAATTTTGATGATAACAAAACACTTGTTATTTGACATTTACATTTGAGTTTGAGTTTTCAGGAATAATGCAAATGGATTCAAATGTGAAGGAGTTCAAGCTCGCATTCATGGTAAATTAGAAGAGCTTGATGGAGGATAAGGAGATCGAGCTTCGCTTGGAGCGGGAACTTGGAGATGGAGAAGAAGAATATTTCTTTTCTTTTTATGTCTCTTAGATGCATGTTAAATAGCTTAAAAAGTATCACTTTAGTCCTAGGAACACCTATCCATCCCTAGGACACTTAGACAAACTCAGAGATATCTTAGAAAACCAAAACTGGAATCAAACAGTCTTATTAGATGTCTTGCATAATTATCAGACGTCTGATATTGACATTTAAGTCATCTGATAGTTTGTTCAGACGTCCAATGACCTAGGATGGAAATCACCTCTCTGTCACTTTACTTCCAGACGTCCAGCCTTTAGTCCAGACGTTCGATGACCCTGATAGATGCTCAACAATAGGACCGTTGGACTGTCAGATCATAATATTCGAGGATTACCTTTTAATCATATTTATAACACTTTCAGACGTCCGTAGAGCTTCCCAGACGTTTAATAAAGAATCGTTAGACTTAAACTGACCCAAATCCTTATTTGTTAGATGTTTTATAGTCGTTTGAGCCTTGAGAAATCAATTCCCGCAGAGAATCCTCTTTGCAGATGATCAGACATTTTGTCAGACGTCCTATATGTCGTTTGACCTACGAACTTTAGAACTCTGTTTCGATCTGGTCAAAACAGGAAGAAACCCATCTTAGAATTAGACGTCTGATTAATTTCCAAGACATCTTAAAATGCCTTCTTAGACATTCGTCTTGATCCAACCCAGTCTACGACCAATCATCAGATCAGACGATGACCCAAACGTCTGACCATAAATCCAGATGTTTGAAAACCCTGTCAGACTCTTTAATGACCCTTATTTCGGTGGAATTTTGAATCACTCTCTTGAGCCTTGTTCCCAACGGGTACAAGAGGCTTCCAAAGCCTTCTAGGCACCTCTATAAATAGAGAAGCACCATTCCTTGGTCATATACACCTTGAGAAACTACTTCCATACCTTTTGGGTCGAAGAAGAGAAAGATCAAAGAAGAAGTGCTCTTACTCTCAAAGCTTCCAATCAAGAGCACGGTTACTCTACACAATCACACTTACGCACTTCCTATTAAGGGGGAGACTTCTTTCCTATAGTAGCATAGCCTTATATTTACTTTGTGGCTTTATAGATATTTGTTTTTGCTTTTGTTTTTGGTAGGGTATTCGCTTTACGAATTTCCATCTTCTTCGTGAGTCAAAATTCTCCTCGTGAAGAGGGGATTTAGGTATGCTACCCTTGGTTCAAAGTAACGTTGTTGTAAGAGGTTAAGCTACCCTTGGTTAAATAGTTCGTTAGTGGATTTGATCTACTAGGTAGTTCAGGAAATCCTAAATCGAGAGATTTAGGTGGTGGTTTTTACCTGAATTTGGGTTTCCACCTAAAAATCCTTGTGTTCATTTGTGGGATTGCTTTTGTGAGATTCTTATTGATATTTTCGCATTATTTTCTTATCACATATCTCACCCCCCTCCGTCAGAACCTGCACTCTTCTGGTAATCCTTAATTTTAAAAATACTTATCCATTTAAATAGGAAGTATAAAATATGGTTTAGGACTTAAATGAAAATATTTATCTATTTAAATAGTTATTCTTAAAATTTCAATCATTATGATCAATTCTGTCATTTTTGTTAACAAGCGTCGATGTGCCTCTAGCATGCCTCAGCATGCCTCCGAAATGAATTTTTTTTGGGGCATCGAAATCGTTGAAATTTAATGTCAAAACATGGGCATTTCCATGGCATGCTCTTGACGTGCCAGCGAAATGCTCATTTGAAAATTTATCGAAATGACGTCGAAATCAGCATTTCGAACCTTGCCTCAAAGAATAAAATAGTAAAAATAGGACAAACAAGTTTAAAACTCAATTCTCCCTTTCAAGTTAGAGCATGCATGCCCATCATGTTTTGCTTGGTACATATGTTGAAGAGGGTACACGGGAGCACCTTGGTAAATACATCTACTACTTGATCCTTAGACATGGATGGCATAGATTAATCTTGAATAAGGTCTCTAGCATAATGGTGGTTCACCTCCACACAGTTTATTCTCTCATGGAACACTAAATTATGTGCTTTAAATGAGACATTGATTATTAGATTGCATCTCCATGGAGGAAGCCAAACTGTAGATTACTGGACTAAGCTTTGCCTTGTAACCTCAGTTGTCGTCTAGGCCATAACCCTGTACCAAACTTTGCACTAGACTTGGTGACTACTGTTTATGTCTTCTCCAAGTCATAAAATTCCCATCCACATGTGTAGAAGCTTGTGTTAGTTCTCCTATCTTTAGGACACCCCACATAATCAACATTACATTAGATGACAGTATCAAGGATGGCCTCCTAGGTTGCATTGGTAGATGGATGAGTTGTAATTGAGATGAGTTGATAGGTGAGATAAGTGGGGTTAACATATTTAGTTGTATGTGGATAAGTAATCAGTTGGATGTGATAAGACCCAAATATGCTATGGATGTACAGTGTTGGTATGAGTGGCCTTCTTGAGAGCAATAGGCAGTTCCATTTTTGCATCAGCTGTGATGTCATGAGACTACATACTCATTCTCTGCACTACCTGATGCATCACCAGCTAGAACACCCTTAAATGTAGAGTTGTACTTAACATTTGGTTCTAACGATGGTGGAGGCCTTGGTTGGGAATGCATCAAATATACACTAGAGCAATGCTGTCAAGCTGCTCACCTAGGCACGTAGGGACCAAAATGAGTTGAGGCAAGGCCCTAGTGCCTTTCCAAGCTTGTCTCGCCTCATTTGCCTAAGACATTGCCTAGGCAAGCACTAGGGTCAAGGCGTTGGGTGCCTCGGGTGAGTGCCTAAACCAAATTTTGAGGTTTTTCATTTTTTTAAATATTTTTAGGGGTTTTAATTTCTTTTTATTTAGTTATGGAGTGCTCTCTTTCAATTAAACACACACATATTCATATATATATGCATGTATGTTTGTGTGTGTATGTATGTATGTACATGCACACATATACATATAAATATATACATGCATGCATATATGCATAAATATGGCACATAAAAATAAAAGCATATAAACATAAATGTGTGCTTACGAATATGTGCCGGTATATGTGTATGTACAAAACTATATACACAAACCTACTGCATATATCAATGTGCATATGTACATGTATTGTGCTTGTGTTTGTTTAAGTATTTATATATCGTGCATGTATGCATGCATCATATTTTTGCTACTATGTGTATATGTATGTATGCATATACATAGGCACATGTATTTATAAATATTTTTGCACTTTATTTTTCTTGGGTGAGTACCTGAGTGCCTGACGCCTTGGTCATTTTGGACCTTTCTTGCCTTTTAACAGCTTTTGCCTTTGACAGCATTGCATCAGAGGTGGTTCATAAAACATGGAGACTGGAGTTGATGCGGACATAGGTGTGAATGGTACAGGCATATCTTCCAACTAAATAGGAGGAACAACCATGGTTACAACCTCAGATTGTTGCCTTTTACCTAGAAGTAGAAAAATATGTGAAAGACCCAAAAAAAATGACTTCGGTGTTAATATAGTAGCAATATTAGGTCAAAACACCAAATATCCCTCTCGATTTTCATTGTACCCAAGAAAGATACACTATGGTTCGGCAAGAGCTTATCTTTGCCTAAGATGGATAACGCCACACATTGATTCGCCTTGGAGGGGAGTTTGAACAACACTACATCAGAACATAAAATATGAAATGGAATCTGCTCATGGAGTAAGATGAGGGCATCTAGTTAGTAGGACGAAGCAATAAGGATAGGTGTCCCCAAGTACAAAGGAGGAACATTGTTGTGAATAAACAATTTCATAGCCACATCTAAAATTTGGCAATGTTTATGTTCAGCAATCTCATCTTTCTGTTTAGTGTGTAGAGTAGTAGTCTAATGAATAATGCCATGAGAATGATAAAAATAAAAAACGAAGTTGAATACACAATGCTAACCTATTGTCAGACCTAATAATTTTAATCTTAGCATCAAACTGTGTCATTATTTAACTCTTAAATGTTATGCATCAATACTAAGGTCAAATATATTCTTAATAGAAACACCTAAGACAAGTGAGAGAAATTATCAACCTTATTGATTTCCTACCTGGTTTAGAATCTGACTAGGATCCTACACTCATGTAACAGACAGGCTTGAAGGAGAACTTAGATGATGCTTCCTAAGTTCGTAGATCTCATAATCAAACTTGGTTGGAGGAGACAGTAATGGTATGCTAAAGTTTATCTAAAGGAAGGTGACTTAGGTAGAGATGCCATCATGAAGTGGATAAAGTAGATGAAAAGAGAGACATGAGCTCTGCAGGGTGATTGAAGTAACCGGTACACTTATGATTGCCACCAATCATTCTTTCCAATGGGCATATCCTAAAACGTACATGACATAGTTTAGTTCCTCGGTAATCTTTTTGGATAATTGGTAAAGTCAAAGGAAAATCTAACACAAGAAAAACATCTAAAATCCCCTTGTTAGGGGTTACACGACCTCCCTAACTAATGTTAGGCAATGCCACTCATCATTGTCTACATGAACTGATTGACTTCTGTTGATAGGTTGAAGCTTAACAAATCACCACTTCTTGTCGCCCAAAGTCCACCAATCAATCTAAGTTGCCCTTCTTGTCAGCATATACAGAAAGAGCAATCAATTTAACTAAGGGTTACTAATGGCTATGAAAGAAGACTTCAAACTATAATAGTCTTGGCATTTGTGGATGGTCTCAATGACTCTGTACGTGGTAGTGAATTTTCCATGCTTGCTCTAATAGGTGTCCTTAGTGCTTGCCATAGTGTGACCATGGGGGTTGGCCATGGCTTAGTCCACTTGTACCCCATCCACCTCTTCGAGGATCTTAGCTAAGGGTGCTAATCGAACTGAACCTATTCAAACATATGTATGTTTGAGTTCGAGCTCGATAAAATGTTCGATGTTCAAGTTCAATTCAAGTTCGCTAAGTGTTCGATTACCTATGTTTGACTTTGGTTTAATAATGAAACCAAACATTTTGGTTTGGTTTGTTATTAGTTTGTTTGCATTGTTCGAATGGACATGTTCAATCAAGTTCAATAATATATTTAAAAGTAAAGTTTGGTGATAGTTCATTCGATTAATGGTTTAACCTGAATGTTTCCTAAAGTTAAAGGAATATCCATTTGTAACATTTTACAATCATAAATGAGAAACCTAAGCATGTTATGATGAATTTTCGTTACAATAGACAACTTAAATTGACTAATGCAACAACTTAGCACTAAAATTTTTTTTGAACAAAAACTCAGCACCAAAATACAAGACCAAGAAAGTAACCTAGACCAAAGATCGGATATCCATTTTTTCTATCAACGATCATTACATATATTGAATTTTATCAATATGAGCTACTTGAAAAACAATCAAGGAGAAAATTAGAGCCATTGTTGATAAAGTAAATTACAAGTACAAAATAATTCTCACAGAATTTTTGCATTTTGGAATAAAGACTAGATGGTACAACTAGGATGGTAGGCATATAACTCGTAGAGGGAGCGGGATGGTAGGGGAAGGCAATTTGCAGGAGGAAGGAGGATGGGTGGAGGGAGGTAGTGTTGCAAGGGGGAAGAGGATGAGGGAGGTTAGGCGGTAGAGGGAGGTAGCTTAGGCAGCCTTACAAAGGGGTAGGAGGATTGCAGCGAACGACAGAGAAAGATGGTGACTTGTGAAGGAGGCGATTGGTTGGTCGGGGTTAGGGTTTTGCGAGAGGTAACAGGGGGTAGGGAGCGGTTGTCAGGGATTACTGTGTGAAGGAGAACAGGAGAGAGTGGTGGTGGTGATTGGATTGGGGTGGGAGTAGTGGTGTGGTGGTCGATCGAGGAGAAGGGGGATTTAGAGGAGAATGCAAATGAGTGAGGAGGAAGGGAAGTTGTGTTGGGATATCACTTGCGGGTGGGGATTAATCAATTCGATCCCTAGATCCCAATGGCAATGCGAAAGTGTGGTAAAAAGGTCATTTAAAACTTTTCTATGAATTGATACTCGGATCAATATCTGAAAATTGAAATCGAGAAATAACCTTGATAATTGGAACCATGTGGGAAGATCTAATAGCTCCTTGTTCAGGATTCCCCACGAGTACAAAAATATACTTGGAAGGTGGTGTAACACAACCCCCCCAAGTGTTGTGCCTCAAACAAATTCCATCCTAGTGGGACTCCCTTCTTCTTGGCAGGCATATGAAGCCCTTCGCATTGAGAACACTTGATCCCACCGTGCGCAGCACGAACAATTTGTACTTTCCAAGGTGATCCTTGCCTCAAATCTTCCAAAGGTTAGGCCTGTCGTGGATTCAAAATCCACAACTAGCATCGGTGGATGTCTCGCACTCTTACCAGATATTTGATGGTCTGTCTGGATTTCTAACGAGAGTCCAAGATGTCTAAAACTTGAGAGCTTTAGACATTCAGAGAGACCCCAGGACGCAGATGTCTACCGTAGCTTGAGGACTTCTCCTGAGGCTCCTAGATGTCCAGAAGAAAGGGAGAGAGGGAGGGTTGTCGACAACTATGGTTCTCTTTCGATGGAAGATGATTGCACACAAATTAAGGATCAATTAGGGCTTTGTGATGGCTATTGGGAGATATTTATATGGATTTGTAATCACAATCCTAATATGATGGGATCCGCTGCATCTCCATCCAAGGGATATGATGTAATCTTATTTGATTTTTATAGGATAAATAACTTATGGAAAGTTTAGATCTAGTATTCAAGCATTAATTAATTACAATTTAACTACTTGATTTTAACCTAATCAAATTAGGTGCAATTAATCACCAAATTAAATGTAATTCAACTCCTTAAATCACATTTAATTTATTCTTCAAATACGGTCCCATCAAAATTATTATTAGTTTCATTACACCAATAATGAAAAGTTTAAGATTCGTGGAATTATGGTGCTATGCCTTTTAAGTATTCCGAATATTCGTGGATCCTTCACACTAAAAGACATATAATCCTTAGGATTAAATCCAAAGCTCATTGTCCATATTGATTATGGGTTACTCATTTTTCATGTTTTCCTTGTATTATTAAGACGAGAACGAAGATTAGATCCTTTCCTAAAGGTCTATCTTCTTCTCTTTCATGTATGGGTCTAATCAGGACTTGTACTACCATGCATGGAATTTTGTATTTCTCAATGTATGCGAAGCAAGCCCGAGTCTCCTAATCTGTTGCATACACTTATGATAGCATGTCTATGTGATTCTTTCAAGAGATCATGTGTCACTTATGCTCTCATATGCACACCAGCTTTCTTGTCTCAACACCCAGGTAGGTGCATTAACTATTGATCCACTAAATGCATATATTTAAATATAGATATATTTGTCTCAGGTCAAAGGATATGCCTTTTCTGTGACAGTGACGAGGACTTTCGTATCTCCATCTCGTAGAGTTAACTCCTTGATTCAACTTACGTGACAACCTCAAATCTCCATTCATATGTAAATGATATGCATCAAGGGCATTAGTTAGGCAACAATCTTTAGAGAAGATTGTCACCTCTTATCATATTAGAGACAACAATTGAATATCATGATGATTATTGATGACTTATTGAAATCTTCGATTCAAATAATTCAGATCTCTGAAATCGGTCATTAGAATAAAATTAACATGGCTACAATGTATTATGGTAATTGTACTGAGAGATTCATCTAACTATATTAATGTATTCATGTAACCTAACATTCAAATCTAAATCACTGATCAAGTGATTCGACTTAGGTTGGTTCGCTCAGGATACAACTCCAACAAACTAACCTTAAGGATGATGAGGAGGGAGCCGGCGAGCCTCTAATGGAGGAAGATGGCGGCAACAACAAATGGGGCGACAACTTGGTGTTGGGGTTAGGGTTTTGTCATTGCATGCATGGGTTGGATGGTAGGAGGACTAGCGAAGGACAGAGGGAGTAGTTGTGTGGGGTGGGGACTGGGGGGTAGAGTGGAGCTTTTTGTTTTTTGAAAAATGGTTTACTCATAGAAAAACCTATGCACCATTCCATGTCCTAGGATGGATGGGTAGGATCTCATGCTTGGGAGTGTGTGTGGGACTTTTTGGAATAAACCATTGGACCTTTTTTAAGTCATGCATGGTAGTCATGGGATTGTGGATGAATTTGTTAATAATAGTGTGAGCTAAGGGTGGGTTGAGTTGTTTTTTTTTTTTAATGGGTTTGCAAGCAGGTCTATATTTATAATATCTCGCATGTGTGTGTGTGTGTGAGGGTTGGGAGTGTGCAGGTGATCTGCATGTAAGTTACACGTAGGTGCGGCAATATCTTCCACCACGAGTAATATTTTGGATTGAAAATTTGGGGATTGAGATCATTCCATATGAACATATTATGTACTAAATTTGAAGCTAATCTGACACTCCTAGCACATACATTAAAGGATATTCATTTTTTATGGCCTAAGTATCACGAAATTCGACTATGTTGGATATATGTCTTAAGGGTGTCAGATTGACTTCAAATTTGGTACATAACATGTGCATATGAAGTGATTTCAATCCCCAAATTTTTAATCGAAAACATTACTTGTGGTAAAAAATATTACCGTACCTGCACGTATCTTATATGCGGTCACTTGCATGGTCCCTTCTCTCTCTCTCTCTCTCTCTCTCTCTATATATATATATATATATATATATATATATATATATAAGAAAAGTATCCAGGGAGCACTATACTCAGAAGTATCTAAAAAAGCCCACATTTCTAACCATCAGATCTTATTCTTGTTTAATGAGAGCACTCTCATTGTTATTTAATGGTTTTGAGCACTGCGTTTAAAATCACCTATTATATATATCAATACATCAATCAAATTAATTATGTTATTTATGATTATTACATTTTTAGAATCATCCTCGCCGTTTAATTGAGTATTTTTTTGGTTTGATTTTTTTATTCCCTTTTATGTCACTCGTTAGCCTGTCTCGTTGTTTGACCTTTTTTATTATGAGACTATGTTACATTTATTAGTTTTTTGTATTACAATATGCTTTCATTTTGTATTACAACTAACACAACTTTTGTAATACAAACTGTGAATCTTACAAGAATCACTATAATATTAATAAATCTTCAAATTCTCATGCATGGTATAATTGTAAGACAATCCTTTAATATTTATACACGTCGAGTTATTATTGAAATGCAATTTCTACATGATTGTATTACAAATTATATTATTAATTCTTTCATCTTTGTTGGTTTTGTAACATAATTTTTTTTTTTATGGTTGTTTTCGATCATTTTTAGTTACAAAATATGTTAGCATTTTTTAAAACCACCCTTCTTATTCATTAAAATTGTATTTCTTAAAAGAAAAATAGGAGTTACTCATTGTCATACCCACCACCTACCCCTCCTACATGACGTGTGAGGTGGATGTCATGTGGATGAGATGGAGTCACATGTAGTCATGGGTAAAAGAGGTTGCACCACCTTTTTAAGTCTTAAAAGTACTATTGTCACTTTTAACAGAGTGGAGGGAGGAATGGGTTACATATTTGTCCTTTAACACTTTTGTTCTTTTGTGATTGGTGATTGGTCACATGTGTCCCTTAGTTTTAAATTTGAATTTTGGTGGAGGGAGAGGAAAACTAACGAGAGCAAATCATTTTGTTGAGTTATTTAAAGTAGAGAGGTGTTTGTTATTTATTTTATGTTGAGGGATTCCTTTGTATTTTACCCAGGTCCCTCTTGTATAAAAGAGGACCTAGGATTTCTTTCATGAGTTGAACAATGGTTTTCCTCTCCATATGATATCAGAGTAGTGATCTTAGGCTGGTGTTTTGGTATCCTGCCAAATATCCTACCCAAAAAGATGATTGAACCACTAATACAAGGGTTATTTAATGGAGGAGATCAGGCTGAGCAATGGCAACAGCGATGATGTTGCAGAGGAGCCCCACAGTGCCATCGCCACAAAGGACACTAGCACCGCTCCTGGTGGCTTGTTTGGTGCCCTCGCCGCCGTTGGGAGTGTTGGCTAGTTGTTGGCGGCTTGCAAGGCTGAGGATCATTTGATTTCCCTTGTTGGTGATGTATTTTGCGTGATGAGTCTTCTCTCATGCCTAATGCACATGGTGATGAGCCTTATCTCGTCATTGATGAACCCCTTCCTTTTAAGTACGATGAGCCTTCTCTCATGCAAGGAAGATGTGTTTGGCCTAAGAAGAGGGTTTGTTTCAGATCTACAAGGGCTAGTGTATGCAACCCAAGGAGACATGAAGAACAAAATGACTAGAGGAGCATGGGTGATTGATTCTGAAGCTTCTATACATCTTATAGGAAATATAGAATGCTTAGTGAATCCCATGGCCCTGCATAGGGTTAGAGATGTGAAATTAGTCAATAGGGCTACATCTCCAATCACGGCAATCGGGAATGTACGTGCTTTCCCAAGATAGTGATCAAGGAGGTTCATTTATGCTATAGAGTTGCATCTGCAAGGATCTTGGATGTAGGGTAATATTTGATGAACATTGCTATTTCTAGGACAGACAAACAAGCAAACTCATTGGTGGAGGCCTGAGGAGGGATGAACTATATTACCTAGACATGTCGACTCTGTTACTAGAATTGCTAGGCCAGTTTCTATTACTAGTGATTTATGGTCGTGGCACAAGAGACTTGGACACCCATCCATCAAGAAGATGACATAGATGTATCCCGAGTTACTAGAATCCCTGAAGTTGGAGTGTGAGAATTGTCATCTTGGGAAACATCATTGGAGAAGTTTTCCACAGAGGATCAATGGGGTGAGTGCTTCCCCATTTTCACTTGTACACTATAAGGGCCATCCAGAGTAGTGACTCCAAGAGGACATAGATATTATGTGGTCTTTATAGATGATCACAATTGCCTTACTTGGGTGTACTTGATGAAGGTGCGTTCAAAGATTCCGCAGATTGTGCACAATTTTGTCTCAAAGGTTCATACGCGATATGCTACTACAGTTTGAATCTTTTGTAGTGACTGCACTAGAGTTCGTGCAGGACCTGCAGGAGTTCTTTAGTAGTCATGGGATCATTCATTAAGCATCCCAAGAATTCCTAAGCAATTATAAGGCATCTTCTGGATATTGCTTAGACCCTGATGTATCATATGAGAATTCCTAAGCAATTATGGGGACATGTTATGCTCACTACTGTGTAGTTGATTGATCGGGTACCCTCATTTGTGCTTGGAGGATGTATTATATGCCATGTATTGTACCCAATTTGTGATTGGCCATATGTTGTATCACTGCGGAGTTTTGGGTACACATGCTTTATTCAGTCTCATGACAATCAAGACAAGTTTGCTTCCCGTGTCACGAAGTATGTGTTCCTAGGATACTCCAAGACACAAAAGGGGTATCGGTGCTACGATCTAGTTTGCAAGAGATATATTATTATTGTTGATGTGACCTTTGAGAAGGTACCATACTTCTCAGATGAAGGGACATCTATAGAGGCAGCACTACAAGAGACAGACGTATCATAGGAGACCTCAGATGTCGTTTGTAGTCTCACAAGGAGATGTTATCCCCTCTCTAGTCTCTTCTTCAGATGAGTCTAATTTTGGTGAGGATGAGCCTTATGGTAGTGAGGAGGTCTAACAGGTCATTTACACTACACCCAATGTCCTACCTTACTAGGACTTCACACCTGGACATAAAAGTCAAGCAATTCGCTTCAGCTATCTCCACTATCACTGTTCCCAGGGACTTTGATCATGAGACATCTTAAGACCCAAGATGGTCTGTAGCTATGGATGAGGAGATGTAGGCGATACATGCTAGAGGATGTAGGAGCTTATGCCATATCCTCAAGGTGCTACTATTGTTGACTGCATATGGGTTTATACTATCAAGTATAGAGCTGATGGTACAATGGATAGATACAAAGCTCAATTAGTTGCCAAGGGGTTTACTCAAACATATAGAGTAGATTATTTGGTGACCTCGCCTGTGACCTGTGTTCAGTGTATGATGATTGTTATCTCTATTACCGTGAACAAAAAGTGGTCGTTGCATTAGCTAGACATTAAAAATACCTTCCTTTATGGTGATCTGACTGAGGAGATTTATATAAGACAACCATCAGGGTATCATATCCAAGGGGAGCTTGTTTGCAGTTTGCGGAAGGTTATCTATGGCCTGAAGCAAGGCCTAAGAGCATGGTTTAATAGACTCGATTCAGAGATCTAGATGATAGGTTTTTAGTGATCATCTTCATACCATTCCATATTCATTAGGAAGACTAGTTATAGCAAGGTTTGCTGAGTAATTATACTTGCAGTTTACATGGATGATATTGTCTTGACTAGTGCTGATGAGGATGGGATCAACCAGACAAAGGCATTCTTGCAGACCACCTCTGTTATCAAGGATGTAGGAGATTTGCGCTATTTTTTTAGGATCGAGGTTGTTAGATAGGAGTTAGGTCTTTCACTTTCTTAGAGACAGTACACTCTACAGATTCTTGAGGAGGTTGAGTTACTTGGATCCAAGCCTCCCAGTATCCTTGTTGAGCCACAATACACTCGTACTTCTAATGAGGAGGATCCCTTCTATGAGGATGTTACCTGATATCATAGTATGGTGAGACGACTGTTGTATCTAACTATTACCCGACTAGATATTAGTTTTGCAATGAGCAGGGTCAGTCAGCATATGCAAAGTTCTAGCATAGTCATTAGCACAAGGTATGTCTCACATTGATTTAAATGCCGACGACATGCCGTCGGCAAGGGCATTTCCGAGCAACGGTCGTGCCGACATGAAGAAAGCGTCGATTTACAGGGATTTCGTCGGCATGCCCTCGGCACGGTCGGCATGCCGTCGACATGGTCGGCATGCTGGCGAAATTGGTGCCCATGTCTAGGTTGCTATTGGTTTTTTTAATTACTTTTGCTATTTTTGTTGGCATGCATTGGCATGCCCTCGGCATGCCCACTCATGCCCACGGCATACTCATCGGCATGCCAATAAAAAAACAGGCATTTCCACGGCATGCCCACGAAATGCACACTTGGAATTCATCGGCACGGCATCGAAATCGGCATTTCGAACCTTGATGTCTCATATTGAGGTACCTTAAGGGGAGTCTTGATCAGGGTTGTACTACAGAGATAGTGGGACTCTAGACATCATGGCATATTCTGATGCAGACTATGTAAGATTTGATGATGACAATAAGTCCACCTTTGGGTTTTCTTTTTTATGTTGAAGGTAATTTAGTTTCTTGGAGGAGCAAGAAATAAAATGTGGTTGCTCGATCTAGTGTAGGGGCGAAGTATAGGGCCATGGCATAGGTAGCTTGTGAGATCATGTGGATGGTAAGCTCTCTAGGATCTGGGAATACACGTTAGTCTACCTGTTTCCTTATACTATGACAAAGTCTGCTAATCTATATTACACCCTGTTAAGACTAGGGCGTACTTGTTATTTTTGTGATTCTTGTGGTGCCATTGTAATTTTCCCAAACCTCTCTATAAAAGAGAGGTTAAGGTTTCTATTAATGAATAAGATGTTTTCTTTTCCTCAATAGGGTATCAGAGTAGCAGTCCTAGGCTAGTATTCCAATATCCCACCAAATATTCACCTAAAAAATGTTCAAATCAACTTGAAGGGATTTGATCATCGAGAATCATGATGGAGCATGGCAGCAAGGATTGCAACGTCGAGAATAAGGTTCCTAGCGTTGCTGCCAGGCACCTGCTGTTACAACCTGAACCTAGCTCCTCATGGAACCTGGGAACAGCTCGCCTTGATTAATCCCAAAACCTAGTTGTCCATCGAGAAACAACCCAAATTCACGAAACATACAACCACACATGAAATGTAGCTAAGCAGTTAAATCACAAGATAGTAACAGAAATAGAACAAACATCCAAATAGAACATGTCATAGTTGAAAAAATAGAGTTTGCTAACTAGCTATCACACTAAAATAAAAGACATAAGAGAAAACATACGTTTCAACATGCAAAAAGTACACTATAGTAAATGTGTCACAAAAGCGGAACGAAAAGAGTCTACTGCTGTGCTTGACTGAGCCCAGTACCCTCTGTAGCTGGTGGTGTTGGCTGTTCAACTCCCTGACCTGAACATATACACATATAATTATTTTTGAAAAAGGAAAGGGTAGTTATCCAGAATGATAACTACCCAGAAACTTATAAAATAGAATCAATAACCAATATAACAATAGGCAGACAACAAGGTCCCCCACTTACAACGATTCAACCCAAAGAGAAAACAAAGAGTCGATAGACTCAACAAAATTCTCCACGTACGGTCTCAGGCCTCGGAAGACCACCGCATTCTTGCCCAACCAGATTCCCTAAAGGACCGCCAACGGTCTGGCCTTCTCCTTTTTCGTACGGAAAACAAACCGTCCGCTACCACCACCTCCACTTCTGAAGCTATGCCAGAATTCCTCAAACAGTCGACACTCCCACCATCTCCCGCCCATCTTGTCCCAAATTTGCACCACAAAGTGGTAATCGAAAAAAAGGTGGTCAACGTCCTCACCACCCCCACACAAAGAGCATACCTTACACTCTCCAGGAGCCCACCTTGCCCTCCACAGCTTAGTCACCAGCCTTCTCCTAAGCAGCTAGGCAAAAATCTTGACTTTCAGCGGACACGCGGCTTTCCAAATCTGCCTGCAGTCCCTTACCAGATCCAGCTCCACCTCAGGATCACCAGCGGACAATCTCTTGTACGCAGCCGCAACAGAAAACTCACCTTCATCCCAACCGAACATGTCTGTACCAGCCGCCGGATGCAGTCCCTCCAACTCAGCAAGTAAGGTCTGGAAATCATGCGTTCTCGCATTTGACAGACTGCCAACGAAACGCGGGCACCACCCATCATCCTACACCTCAGCCACGGATGCCATCTTGTTCTGGGACAAGGTAAACAGTCTCTGAAATCTTCTGCAAAGCGCTCCATCACCTGTCCAGTCATCCTGCCAAAATCTGAAAATCCCCCCTGTTCCCAACACAGGGACGAAGCAGTTCCTCACCCTAGGGGCCACCGTCGACAAGCCTTTCAGGAAGTGAGAATCATCTCTAGGCGGAGACACCAGGAGATCCCAACGCATTGGACAACCATATGCCGTCTCAAATACCTTGCCCAATAGATCCCCCTTTCCTTCCAACACGCACCCCACCTTCTTCACCAACAGACTGTCATTAGATCTCTCCAAATCCCTCACGTCGAGCCCCCCATCTCTCAGCGGTCTGCAGACCTTCCAAACGACCAACCTGGCACCTTGTCCACTCGTCCCCTTATTAGACCAAAAGAAACTCCTCATTGTTCGTTCAATCTTTGCAATCACTTGTCGAGGCATCTTTAGTACAGAAATGAAATATGACGGCATCGCCGACAGAATCGCCTTGAGCAGGATCAACCTCCCACCTCTAGACAGAAGCCTGGACGCTCACCCCTCCAGCCTCCCCACCAACCTCTCCACCATGGAGGTCCAGTCTCTCACCAGAATCCTCCCATCTGACAATGACAGGCCTAAATACTTAACCGGAAGCTTACCCTGTTCTGTGCCAAGACCCAAACTACATCCCCTTGCCTCTGCCTTAGTCATGTTGAAAGGGATAAAATCTGACTTAGCCAGGTTAATCTGCAATCCGGACGCCTCACCCAGTAGGAAAACAAGGAACCTCAACCTTCTAGCCTCCGTTTCTCCACCTTCAATAAAGAAGATCGTATCATTCGCATATTGGAGCAAAAGGATACTCGTCCCATCCCTCAGGGAGAAACCACCCACCAATCTTCTTTCACAAGACCTCCTCGTCGCCCTAGCAAGAGCATCCACAGCAATCACAAAGAGCATCGGGGCTAGCGGACAACCTTGCCTCACCCCCCTCCTAGGTTGGATCCAACCCCCAGCTGGGTTTCCATTGATAAGAATCGAGAAAGACGTAGTGACGCACCTCTTCATCCATTTAATCCACACTGGCGGGAACCCCCTCTTCACCAAGGACGCCCAAAGAAACGACCATTGGATCGAATCATAAGCTTTGCTGAAATCGACCTTCCATAAGAAAGCCTTCTTCTTATCTCTCTTCCAGGATGAAAGGATTTTCGAGGCCATCACATAACCCTCCAAAATATTCCTGCCAGGGACAAAAGCCGTCTGCACCAAGTCTATAATCTCACCCAATGTCCTCAATCTGTTCGCCAGAAGCTTCGCTACCACCAAGTAGATAGCATTCGAAAGAGCTATCGGTTTGTACTCCTGAATCTCCTCAGCGCCCTTCCTCTTCGGCAATAATAATGTATAGAATTTGTTCAGCCTATTAAATCCCGAGTTGCCCGTTCTAAACTCTTGCACCACTTGCATTACGTCTTCTTTCACCACCGGCCAGAACTCTCTGTAGAAGGCAACCGGAAAGCCATCCAGCCTTGGACACCCATCCGCGTTCAATCCCCAAACTGCCTCACGGACCTCATTCTCCCCAAAAGAGTCCGTTAAGAGGCCGGTGTCTGTCTCCCTGATCTGTGGTATCCCAGATCCTAACCACCTCCACCTTCCCCCCCGTCTCCCTCCAGTAAAACCTCTAAAATAACTAGCAACTGCCCCTCCCACCGCTTCCCTTCCCACAAATTCCTCCCCATCCACCACCAATCTGTCAATCCAGTTCCTCCTCCTGCCCGACGCAGCTATATTAAAAAAGCGGGTATTGGAATCTCCCTCCTTAAGCCACTTTTGCCTAGATCTCACCCTCCACTCCATTTCCACTTTCCGGTCTTCCTCCTGAATCACCTGAGTCTGCCTCGCTCTGTAAACCCTGTCATCTTCTGAAAGGAGCCCAACATCCTCTGCTCTGTCCAGGCATGTAATCGCAGCAAGAGCCTCCTCTTTCTTCCTCTCATGTTCCTCCCTAATCTGCCTGATGTGGGTCTTCAAGAAGGATCTCAAATCCCTCAGTTTCGCTTCCAATCTGGCAGCCGCCGATCCTTCCGCCTGAGAAGACCTCCACCGTTCCTCAACCAAACCCTTAAAGCCCTCCTCCATGAGCCACGCCCTGTCGAACTTAAAGTAAGTGCCATGCCTCCACTCCTCGTTCGACGTCCACATCAAGGGGGTGTGATCCGAGAATGGGCGCTCCAAAGGCCTAACCTCCGCCATCGGGAACAACTTTGCCATCGTCGTCGAAGCTAGAAATCTGTCAATACGGGACCGCTGCCCTCCAGAGTTCCTCTAAGTGTATAGACAAGACAACGGAGGCATATCAACTAGCCCCTGGTCCGCCACAAAGTCTGCAAATGCCTCAGAGCCCTGGTCCAATCCCCCTCGGTCACCCGGCCTGTCCTCAGCCCGTAGAGTAACATTAAAATCACCACCAATCAGCCAAGGAACCCCCTTGAAAGCTGCCACAACCTGTCCCAGATCTTCCCATAAGACCTGTCTTCTCCGACCCTCCGTCGGGCCATAAACTGAGAGGAGCAAACATGTGCCGTCCCGGCGTCTCTGAAGTCTGACAGTGACAACGTTGAATCCAACCAGAGTGTCCAATAAGGAGAACTCCCTCCACCCCACAGCAATTCCCCCCGCACTCCCATCCGCATTCAGGGCCAGGAAGCCCCTACAACTCTCTCCCCCTACCTCCCTCCACAACCTTCCATCACAGCTCCCCCACTTCGTCTCTTGGAGAAAAACCACATCAGGCCCCCATCTCTGAATGTACCCTCGCAAAATAGCCCTTCTCGACGGGTCATTCAGACCCCTTACATTCCAGGACAGGACCTTAGTCATGAGATCATCTGGGAGGCGCCTCCAGACGTCAGTCGTCTGAACCCCATCATTTCCGCCACACGGTCCTCTTCTATCAACAGACGATGGACCTCCTGGCTCCCCTTACCACCACATACCTTACCTTCTCGCCCCGCCGTCTCCAAACCGCCAATAGTCAGCAGCTCCTCGTCGCCACCACCAGCCCCCAGTAGCCCAGCTCCCTCTCCTAGCGGCCTAGCCGCCTCAACAGCCTTCTCCACCCTTGCAGCCACCAGCCCCCTTGCATCTGCCATCAGCTCATTTGCCACAGCTTCTGCCACCACTGCAACTCCCCCACTGCACCTCCCACCGGCGCCTGCCACCTCCACCTCGCCGTCTACAGCTGCCTCGTCCCCACCTTCATCCGCCAACTGCCGCCCCACTGCCACCCCCAGGACAGACAGGCCTTCGCTGCCGCCTCCAACAGACGCCGTCGTTGTCAACCTGGCTCCACCAGGCGACCCCAGCCACACCCCCAGACGGGGTCTTCCGAGCCAAACCCCTACGGTACGACCACCACGGCCGGTAGAAGAGCCTCTGCGAACCGGTCCCCCTCCGCTCCCGTCGTCGCCCGCCCCCCTACGCCAGACGAGTCCAGTCCTGCCACCCCCTTCTCCACTCTGATAGGATCCGCCAAATGGCTCCTCGAGTCCTCTCTAGCAACGTCCCGCCTCTCCTCCGCAGAGAGTCGAGGCGCGGTGTCGCCCGCGCAAGACAGCCCGACCCAGCAACAACACCGTGGTCCTCGGATCCCGTAACCGGCTAAATGCTGAGTAGAGTGGTACATAAGAACATTTAAGGCATCTAAATATAAAATAAAGTAGTAAATCATTCATACATTTTTCAATTACTTAGGTAATTATCATATGGTTCCATTTGTAATCACCACGTGTTAAGATTCTGTTGTTCTAGTAAGGGTCCATATCATCACTTAATCCACATGTTCCCTAAGGAAATGATCTTGATGCAGTTTTCCTGCAATGTAGGATGTGCACATGGTACTCTCATGGCCGGGAGATCACCCTGTGGTAGTCCTACACCTGATTTACCATCCTGGGGTCATGGTCGCGATGTAGCAGTGACTACGGCACGTGAGATAAGCGCACGGGTAGCTACCCCGCACTTGCACGTGGTCAGTCCTTTCTGCTAGCGAGTACGCTCTAACGTACAGCACAGAATACAAGGGTCACACCCCTCAATAGTTTATGTACCCTTGCTCGACTATCCCGGTTTGCCCAGTGGGCCTAACAGGAATCGGTGTAGGGAGGCCAATCCTAACTCGGGTCCTAACCCGAGGGGAAGCTGGCTCTCTCCCTACACAAAAGTGATGGTAGCTCTCGGTACCACGTATACAAGGGCCAACTCACTTTCCATACCCGAGTCAAAACAGCCAATCAACATGCCTGTATAGGAAAAGTGTTCCATCATACATCAATATCCATGTCACTGGACTTTGATTCCTTTCATAGTTCCCCGTAGGGTTCGTGCATAGTATTCATCTCATTTCAATACATTGCATGCATCTCTATTCACATTCTGGTTTCATAATCATAGAACAGGCAGCTCGTGATTCAACAGGATAAACATTTAATCTTATCAATTTACATATTCAATTGCTCATAGTAGGGAAATGTAACAACATGCATTCTCAAATAATAGTAAGCGATGTTCAAATAGTGTACATACAACATTCAGCCTTAGGGTTCATCTCGTCTTAGATTCCAAGCAGGTATTTCTAATTTAGCGTGCACTTAACAAATTAAATCACATGAGTAGAGTGGACCACTCTACCAAAGTGTACGGGTGGTATGGGGGCACGAACGGTGGATCCCGATGTCGCCGCAGGTCCCGTGTGCACTACAGATTGGTGACCTATTCCAAACAGTTGGTCAAACCAAACATTAGCATCATTGACCAACACTTGAGTGCGTCAATTAGGTTAAGAACAGCATGGAAACACTTCTAACATGTAGGAAATTAAAAAAGGAAACCAACGGTACTTCATTTGTGCAAAACCGACTTCGTTTGGGTCCTGAATTGGCCCAAACGCTCTTCTCGGTTCACTTGGCAGGTCGGTCTGGTTGGACCGGCCGCCTAGTGGCTGCATTAGTGCAATCAGGCCATAATCAGATGTCTGGGGTGAGTCCTAGACATCTTAAAATTGCGCAGAGTCTCACCTTGCCCTCTTGCATCTGTTCCAGTCGTTTGTTACCCCTCATAGCTGTCTGAGGGTGTCTCCAGATGTCTGACACTGCTCCCGGTCGTCTGGGAGAACAGTCGGATGTCTGACGCTACTTCCAGACGTCCTAAAGTGCCTCGAACACCACACCAACGCGCCTTCCCAACGTCTTTGGCACTTGCGCAGACACGTGCAGCAGAACATGACACCCTAATAATTACTGCAGTACGCATGCACGACATAGAGTTCGGGCAGTGAAATACCTCAGCACTCTGCGTGCTACCAAACGTCCTGAGCTCCCTTCGGACGTCTGACGATCCTTCCAGACATTTGGCGAACGTCGCAGACGTCTGATTGTGCGGAAAAATGACTCCCAACTCCGTGCATAGGACCTTCCTCACAGCGGCTCTCTGCGTGCTGCTGCAACTGCAGTAGCTTCTCCTGCCGCTCTCCCTCTTCCTCCTGCACACACTCCTCTCCCCCGAGCTCCTCTTGCTCCCTGCTCTCTCTGGCTACAGGGGATGGAAGGGGGGGAAACGAAGGATAAGGTGGGGGGAAGATGTGCGTCGCTGGGGAGAACGAAGTGGAGTGAGGGGTGTGGGTGGAGGGTTTTAAGGGTTTTATAGAGGTGGGAAGGGGTAGGGTTTGGGGTGGCGTGGAATATGGTGGGGTCGGGAAAATTGCACCTGGCCCCACAGAACAATTTCTGGGGGGTTAGAAATTGCACAAGACTCCTCCCAAAAGCCAAAAATTTTGCACGAGATCTTTTTGGTGCGCAGAATTTGCGATAAGGCCCCTAAATTTTCAGAAAAGCCCAATTGACCCTTGGGATGGGTCATTTCACCTACACCGCTGGAGATCGCTGTCGCTAGGTAGCAACGTCGCTCATGGGGGCTGCAGTAGGCAAACCTGTCATCGCTGGAGGGGTTTGTCGCTCCTGTGGGGGGGTTATGCTGCCACCGTTGGGCAGCAGCACCACTAGTGGGGGTTGCAGCAGGCAGTCCTGCGGCTGCTAGAGGGGTTTGCCGCCCTTGTGGGGGGTCCTGTGGGGTCTACTGCCACTGTGGTCAGACTCGCGAAAGGCCACAACAAGATTCTAAGGCCAAATTATGGCCTTGGTTTCAGAGTTGTGGAATTCTCTTATGCATGTTGGAGTTTATTTCATACGTTACTCTTGTGATGAGTCTTCTCTCACCATTGATTAAGAAGATGCATTTCTCAAGAATAATGAGCTTTCTCTCATGCCAAGAAGATGAGTTTGATCTACCGAAAAAATCAAACTCAGATTTGGAAGGACTTCCATGTGCAGTCCAAGAATATTCGGGGAAGAAGCGAATCATAAGAGCATGGATTATAGATTTCGATGCCTTGGTCCATCTTACAGGAGATGTGTGGAGCGACTAGTGAATCCCAAGGCTCCACAAGGGATCAAGGTTGTCAAAGTGGCTAATGGAGCTATAAGGAAATAAAATATTTGATTAAGTCTTTACTTTTTTTAGACTATAGTGGATTTACCATGGATACCCTTTTCCCTCTCTATATAAAGAGGGCTAGTGCCTCTCTATTAGTTGAATAACAAGAAATATTTTCCCCTTAAAAATTCTCTACATAGTATCAAAGGGGGCTTGATCCTGTGGGAAAAGAGAAAGCAAGAGGAACAAAACCCTAGAGGAGGGAGGCCTTTTGGTGGTGCCACCAGCCTTCGGTGAGCCATCGGAGAGGCTCTCTCCTCTTCTCCTTTCCCTACTCTTGCTTCATCTTCGTTCCTCATCGTCATTGTCATCGCCAAGAACCACCACGAGGGGTGTCACATTGCCAACGCTCGTCAACACCTGCATGCTCGCCGCCACAGGTTCCAGCGGCTGATGGGGCGTCGCATTGCCCTAACAGTAGCTGCAGAACCACCATGAGGGGGTTGCACAACTCACGCTCATCAACAGCTACGTGCTCTACCACGCCCACTGCAGCATCGCAGTTCTCGTTGAGGACAACCTATGGTGGCGGAGGCCCATGACGCTAAGAACGGCACTTGCCAGTGAGAAGTGCGAGCTCTTGTCGCCACCTTCAATGAACACGATTTTCAGGGCGGTCTCCATCCTCGAAGGCACCTCCAGGGGGGATAGCGGTAGAAAGAGGAAGATGAAGTGTAGAGTGGGGCTTTGTTGCTTAAGTTGAACAGTGGTTGTTTTAGGGTTTAAAAAAAAAGGGGGGTTATTTGTTTATTAAGTCTAGTTGTTTTTCAAGTTTATATTTTAGTGTCTTGTTTTTGGGGCCTTTGTGTGTAGCCTCTCAAGTTCTAAGTGTATTTTTGTTTGGGTTCTTATATGTTGAGTGGAAGATACAAGAGTTGAAGACGAGAACCACCTTAAGATGTCAAGTATTCATGCAGTACTCTCATGCCCCTTAAGAGAAACCAAGCATTGACTGGCTTTGTGTGGGCGTACAAGAAGGGACACCCAGGGTTGAAGACACGAAGAGAAGACTACAATGTCGACAAGAGTGGATCTTCACTATCTTAAAGATCCAAGTCTTCGCCGTCTCCTGCATCTCGACTTGCGGGGGAGTGTTAGGAAATAAAATATTTGATTAAGTCTTTACTATTTTTAGACTATAGTGGATTTACCATGTATACCCTTTTGCCTCTCTATATAAAGAGGGTTAGGGCTTCTCTATTAGTTGAACAAGAAATATTTCCCCTAAAAAATTCTCTACATGGTATCAAAGCGGGTTTGATCCTGTGGGAACAGAGAAAAAAGAGGAACGAAAACCTAGAGGGGGGAGGCCTTCTGGCAAAGCCGCCGGCCTCTGTGAGTCGCCGGAGAGGCTCTCTCCTCTTCTCCTTTCCCTACTGCTTTGTCTTCTTCGTTCCTTGTCATCGTTACTGTCGCCACCAAAAACCACTATGAGGGGCGTCGCATAGCCTACGCTCGTCAACGCTCGCACGCACGCCACTATAGCCTCCAGCGGCCGGTGGGGCATCGCACAGCCCTAGTAGCGGTAGCAAAACCACCACAAGGAGCGTCTCACAGCTCACACTCATCAACACCTACGTGCTCCGCCACGCCCACTGCAATGTCGCTGTTCTCGTCGAGGACGACTTGTGGTGGCAGAGGCCCATGACGCTAGGAACGACACCAGCGAGAAGCATGAACTCTTGTCGCCACATTCAATGGCCACGATTCCCAGCCCAGTCTCCATCCTCGAAGGCACCTCCAGGAGGGATAACACAGAAAAAAGAAGATGAAGAGCGAAGGAGTGGGCTCCACTCCTTAGGTTGAACGGTGGTTGTTTTAGGGTTTTAAAGAAAAGGGGGTTATTTGCTTATTAAATCTAGTTGTTTTTTCAAGTTTATATTTTAGTGTCTTGTTTTTGGGGCCTTTATGTGTAGCCCCTCAAGTTCTAAGTTTATTTTTGTTTGGGTTCTTATATGTTGAGTAGAAGATATAAGAGTTGAAGACAGTAGCCGCCTTAAGATGTTAAGTATTCAAGCAGTACTCTTATGCATCTCACGAAAAACTAAGCATTGGCTGGCTCTGTAAGGGCATACAAGAAGGGATACCCAAGGTTGAAGACACGGAGAAAGGACTACCATGTCGACGAGAGTGGATCTTCACTACCTTTAGGATCCGAGTCTTCGTCATCTCGTGTCTCAACTTGTGGGGAAGTGTTAGGAAATAAAATATTTGATTAAGTCTTTACTATTTTTAGACTACAGTGGATTTACCATGTATACCCTTTTGCCCCTCTATATAAAGAGGGCTAAGGCATTTCGTTTAGTTGAATAACAAGAAATATTTTCCCCTCATAAATTCTCTACGGGAGCCACGTCATCCATCATTGTTGTTGGGCATGTGCACGCCTCCTTGAGTATTGTGATTGACGAGGTTCATTGTGCTCCGGAGCAAGGATTGATATATCAGTGATATACCGCCGATATATCGATATCGCCGAGTCAACACATATCGATATCAGCCTTAGTATCTTTTTTCCATGATATCACTGATATATCACCCATATATTGCTCATATCTCTGATATATAGCCCATATCGCCAATATATCGGAGATATATCGTCGATATCATGGACTTTTGTTGAACTTTAGAGCTGTACATGCTAGGGTTCTTGCTTCCTTGTAGTCCATCAAATATGTTAATTTTAGAGCTGTACATTCTCTGTCGACAATTCAGTCATTGCATTTGGTTTTACTTATTGAAAAATAGGAAGAAGATTCTAAAACGTCGGTGAGATACATTAGCATCTTCAAACCTCTATAAAAAGATACATAAAACTAAGCACTTTGATAATCTATATGGGTATTGAAAGGGTTATTTTGTGATCTTTTTTTGATTGAAAAATGTCATCCATGATGGTTCTTTCTTTCCCCCACAACAACCTAGGGTTGACATGCTCACTTGTTTCAGCATGGCTTATGTAAATACTTACCAAGGTTTGACATATCGCGATATATCGGCGATATATCACATATCGATGGGTTGGGTGGTATCGATACCACCCAAAGTATATTTTTCCCGGATATCGACAATATATCATCGATATTGGGATATGTCGCCGATATATTGCCAGTTGGTGGGAAAAATGGTGCTGTGGCACTATTGAAATGGGACGGTTAGGCGGGAGGTTGAAAATGATAGGGCAGGACTCGGCAGGAGGCGTGAGATTGAAAATGGGTAGACACAGACCGACATACACACATGCAGGACTGGACTGGCGCTATTCGAAACCTACACGCACACATACACACGTGCACGCACGTACACCCACACACGTTTTTTGGCCATTCTTTTATGATATATTAGTCATAAAAATGTTAATTTAACATTTTTTATATTTTATGGCTTTTTGAGTAATTTCCCAAAAATTCACCGATATCAGCGATATATCCCTGATGTATCCCCTTTTTGACTTGTCGATACGATATCGATATTGATATTTAAAACCTTGCTCCAAAGTTCTCGATGAATTTGTTGTCAAGATCTTGAGTGCCTACTAGTATTTGATGAGGGCTATTGCAACTTTTAGGATCGACAGACTGGAGATATTATAGGTGGGGGAATAAAGAGAGGTGGCCTCTATTACCTAGACACACCCACTATGTTTACAGGAGCGGCCTCCATAGCTACTAACCCTTGGCTATGGCACAGGTGACTTGGGCACCCATCGCTTAAGAAAATGCGACAGATGTCTCCCTACCTGCCAGACTCCTTGACTATGCAGTGCGAGAATTGTCAGCGTGGGAAGCACCATAGGGGCACTTATCCACAGAGGGATGCTAGAGTGAGCTCTGTTTCCTTTGCTTTAGTCCATTGTGATGTGTGGGGACCAACTAGGGTTCCTACTCCAGGAGGACACATATACGATACTGTTGTGGATAATCATAGCCGCCTTACTTGGGTTTTCTTGATGAAAACCCATTCAAAGATTCCCTAAGTTATACAGCAGTTTTTAACAAAGGTTCAGACTCAGTATGGTGGCATAGTTCAAGTCTTCCGCGGTGATAATGCTCTAGAGTTCACACAACGAGATGTTTAGAGCTTATTCTCCTCTTGAGGCATTATTCACTAGATATCTTGTGCTCACACGGCCCAATAGAATGGTGTGGTTGCGCACAAACTTTGACACCTCCTAGACATTGTTAGGACCCTGATAATTCATATGAAGGTTCTTAAGCAATCCTGGGAGGATGCCATACTCACTGCTGCCTATCTCATCAGCTTGGTACCTTCGTCTGTTTTTCGTTGGTAGATTCCCTTCTAGGTGATTCATCTAGATTGTGGCAGGTCGTTTGTCTTTCCTTTGAGGGTTTTTGGCTACACTTATTTCATCTAGGCAAATGGAAATCAGGACAAGTTTTTCCTAGGGCAGTCAAATGTGTCTTCCCTGGGTATTCCAAGACACAGAAGGGATATAGGTGCTATGATCCGAGTCATAGGAGATACATTGTCAATGTAGATGTCACTTTCTTTGAGAAGATTCTATACTTCTTAGAGGAAGGAAGATCTATACAGGTTGCCCTAGAGGAGACTCAAGTCTATCATTGGAGGCCACATCCTTCACCAGACACCGGGTCTTGTCCTTACTTGGTAGATGAGAGTACCTCAGACACTGAGGAGCAGCCACCTCTGAGGAGACCCAGCAGAGCATGTATGCTCTATCCTCTATCCTAGTACACAGGTGTTGCTTATCTTAAGGATGGAGTTCGTTAGGTTACCTCAGCAATTACTACTTCTATGATTCTTAGGGATTTTGCTCAGACTTCTCATGATCCCAGATAACAGGCTACAATGGATGAGGAGATACGGGCCCTACAATCACAACAGATATGGGACCTAGTACCTTGCCCTGATGGAGCTATTGTGGTAGATTGCAGATGGGTCTACACTATCAAGTATAGACCTGATGGGACAGTTGACAGGTATAAAGCTAGGTTTGTTGCCAAGGGCTACTCAAACTTACGGGGTAGATTACTTTGAGACCTTTTCCCCTTTAGCACGTATTACTTTTGTCCGGATTATTATTTCTATTGTTGTGATTATGATATGGCCTTTACATCAGCTTGATATTAAAAATACCTTTTTATATGGTGATTTATCTGAGGAGGTGTACATGAGACAGCCTCTAGGTTACCGCACCCGGGGGAGGATGTTTGTTGCCTACAAATGGCAATATATGGCTTGAAATAGAGTCCCCGTGCCTAGTTTGAGAGGCTTAGTATGGAGATCGTGAAGATTAGGTTTCAACGCTTTACCTCATATCATTTAGTCTTAATCAGGAAGACTAAGTATGGAGAGCATACCCATGTTGTCCTTCTCGCAGTGTACATGGATGAAATGATTCTTACTGGAGATGATGAGGATGAAATTGCCTAGACCAAGTCCTTCTTGCAGTCTACTTTTGTTATCAAAGACTTAGGAGAGTTATATTTTCTAGAGTTTGAGGCTGTGCGGCAGGAGACAGGCTTGTCCTTGTCACAGAGACAGTATATACTCCAGATTCTTTAGGAGACTGGCTTGCTTGGAGCTAAGCCATCTAGTATACTTGTGGAGCCACCACTTACACGTTCATTTGATAAAGAGGATCCATTATATAAGGATGTTACCGATTATCGCAGTACAGTTGGACGCTTATTCTATCTCACCATCACAAGGCCTGATATCACTTTTGCAGTGAGCAAAGCTAGCCAGCACATGCAGGCTCCATGTTACAGCCATTGGCGTAAGGTATGCCTCATTCTGAGGTACCTCAAGGGGATACTAGGCATAGGACTGTATTACAGAGATGATGGGAATCTAGATATTATTGCTTATTCAGATGTAGATTATGCTGGGCCTATAGATGATCGTCGCTCTACTTCGGGATTTATTGTGTATCGTGGTGGGAATCTCATCTCTTAGAGAAGTAAGAAGTAGAGCGTTGTTGCACGATCGAGTGCAGAGGCCAAGTACAGAGTGATAGCATATGTGGCTTGCGAGATTATGTGGTTAGTTTCCTTCTTACAGGATCTTGGCATCCAGAATACTACACCTGTCCCACTTCTCTGTGACAAGTCAGCTACTTACATTGCCTTAAATCTGATTTTTCATGAGAGGACCAAGCACATTGAGGTCGATTGCCACTTCATTCATAATGTTCTTACTGGCAGGATTACCACCTCATATATTTCTTCAGAGCTTCGGCTGGTTGACATATTTACTAAAGTTCTGAAGAAGCGTCTAAATTTTCTATGCGACAAGTTGGGTCTTGTAGATATCTACGCCTCAAGGGGGAGTGTTGAGATTAGGGGCATACTTGTTATTTTTGTGATTCTTGGGGTGACTTTGTAATTTTCCAAACCTCAATAATATAAAAGAGAGGCTAGGCTAGGGTTTCTATTGATAAATAAGATGTTTTCTTTTCCTCAACACATCCAATCTAGTCTTCCATAAGATCACCAAGCATATTGAGGTAGATTCTCACTTTGCGCGGAATGTAGTTCTTGAAGGAAAGATTAACACCCAATACATCTCTTTGGAGCTTCAGCTAGCAAATATCCTCACCAAGCCCTTAAAGAAGAAGAGACACAACTGCCCTTGCAGCAAGTTGGTACTTAAAGATATTTATGTCCCAACTTGAGTGGGAGTGTTGAGTTATTTAAACTAGAGGGAGGTGTTTGTTATT
Organism: Thalassia testudinum; assembly: GCA_037157565.1. Classification (NCBI taxonomy): domain Eukaryota; kingdom Viridiplantae; phylum Streptophyta; class Magnoliopsida; order Alismatales; family Hydrocharitaceae; genus Thalassia; species Thalassia testudinum. The sequence continues at coordinate 4,865,459 of JAZHRO010000040.1, read as the reverse complement.
TATTTTATGTTGGGAGGTACCTTTGTATTTTACCTAGGCCTCTCTTCTATAAAAGAGGACCTAGGGTTTCTTTGATGAGTATGAACAATGATTTTCCTCTCGACACATTTTTTATGCATTTCTTCATGATTAGTGCCAACACCTATTTGTTGAAATGGTGTATGTTATCTTTCTCATGATAATACCGTCAACATCACCACGTACATTATTATGAGTTTCATGCATACAAAGAAGGCCTTTAACATTGATTATTAGCTCCCTACACTCTAAATACCCTTCCCCAACATAAAACCTCTATCCCTATGAAAAGCGTCAAGACAACAGAGTGTTGACACCATCGTATGTGACTACTAACACCACTTCCAACGAGGTTGGTGTTGTTGGTAGGATTGTTAGTGATGTTGGCATAATATATTGATGTTGTATACTCAATATTAAAGTGCAATATATTCGAAGCATATAATAAGGTACCAATATAGATGCTTATGACACCACCGTAGGTTGCTAGTGTTCATTCTATTAAAGAATTGTTAACGTTGTTGGTAGGATTGTCTATGTTGTTGGGTATGCATGAACCCAGAGAGTAGGTGTACGTCAAATACTAAGGTATTTAAAGAGTACTCCTAGGAAAGGACTCTTCTACCAAAGGCATGGCCACCTGGATGTTTGTGGATACTTAAATGTTGACTCTGCTAGGGTGCATGAGGACAGGCGATTTACTACAGGATATTGCACATATGTTGGTGGTAATCTGATGACATGGTAAAGCAAGAAACAAAATGTTGTCTCAAAATATCGAGCAATGGCACATACAACTTGTGAACTTTTTTGGATTAAGTCTATTCTAAGTGACTTATGTGTGGATACTACTGGGCCTATACATATGTACTACAATAGCAAGGAAGCAACTTTCTTAACTGCTAATCTTGCATTCTATGAAAGAACAAAGTATATAGAGGTCGATTATCATTTTATTCGAGATTCTATGATGACCAAGAAAATTATTACTCCCTATATCTTAAGTGAAAATCAAATTGCTGACATCTTTACTAAAGTCTTGAACAAGAAGCGACTAGAGTAGCTCGCTTCCAAGCAGAGTATGAGCATGTTTAATGTCTATGCTCCAGCTTGAGAGGGAGTGTTGAGTGATATGTTATTTCTTGTTACTATTTTTGGTATTTTATTTCTTTCATAGACTTGCATGTAGTTTACTCACAGGGTTCCTCTATATATGTTGAGTTACATTTATTATGAGGGGGTATTATCTTGTTTTTTGTGTTGGACCTATTATGTTGTTTTTCCCTTGTCTCTTTCTATATAAAGAGACATAGGGATGGCTTAGTAAATAAGATTTCTTCTTTACTTTAACTTTGTATCAGAGCACCAGATTAATGTCTCCACAAAAAAAAAAAAAACCCAAACCCCACCTTAAGCCCTTTCGTTGAGAGCTATCGCCGCTACCACCGGTGACCGCATCGCTGTCGCAACAGCAGCAGCACCGACTGCTACCGCTGCTACAGCCGGTTCTCTGCCGCCGCCGCAGCGCCTGATCGTGGCGTAGCAGCCGCCACTCGCCGCCTTGCTGTAGCACTCACCAACGCGCCACAGCACCTGATCGCGGTGTTGCTACTATCGGCAGCAGTCACCCCACTACAGCGCTCGTCGCTACATCGCAGCGACTGATCACGATGCTCCTGCCATTGCTTGTTGTCGCCCAACTGCAACAGGACCGCCTCTCGATCTCCACTACTGCCCCTTGCTGCTGTTGTGCCTCGCCCTAAAGCCTCTGTAGCTTGACACCACACCTTGGTGCGTGTGCTATAGTAGTGTGAGTTGCAGCCATAGCGCAACACAAGTCACAGCCGTACATCACCATACCGTTTTCTCCTTGTTTAGGAAGGTCTTTTGAGTATTGAGGGATGATGATTTGAATCAAAAAATCTTCCTACGGGTGGTATGACTTTGTTGATCTTTTGATCTGATTTGAGGTGTGTATTCCCCATAGTGAATGCTTTTTTTTTTTGGGTGTGTATTCCCCAGTGAAGTGTTGGTTTTTCTCTGTGGATTGTGGGGTGTGTATTCCCCAAGTTTGTTGATGTTTAATCCAGGATTTCAGACATGTTGTTTGGGCTTATTCTTGTGTGTTTGAAGTTACCATGTTTGCATCAGATGCTTCTGAGGTGTCTTCAGGACAGAGTACAAAAAGCAGGGTGTATAAGAGCACCTTCTTTGCTCCAATTACAAAATTGGATGAGACCAATTACCCCCATTGGTCTCAAACCTTCCTTGTCACTGTGGAAGGCCATGAGAAGAAGCGTGTGCTTATGGAAGCACCGCCCGAGCAGAAAACAGGAAAGTACGAAACTTGAAAACGGGATAATGCTATGGTGAGAGCCTGGATTTTGAATAGCGTTATTCCAAGGATTGGCGATGAAGTTATGTATTACAATTCTGCCAAAGAAATGTTGAATGGCTTGAAGATGGCTTATTCACATGAATTGAATTCATCTCAAGTATTTCAGATTCACTATGATTTATGCAATTTCATGCATGAGGAGATGAGTCTGTCTTAGTATTACTCCACTATAAAGGGGTTATTGGAGAAATATAATGCATGTAGACCGATGTGTACTACATGCAGGGATCACAAGGAGTTTGCAGCCCACATGTTCCTTGTAGGGTTGAGTGATCACTACTCCATGGCTCGTTCACAGATTCTAACTCTCAAAGCTTCCTCCTATTGAGGAAATTTACATGAGGTTAAGTAGGATGCAAATTCAGCCTACTCATGATGTTGTTACCAATACGGCTCATGCTACTGTTAGCACTTGTGGTGGTCATGGAGGCTTCTTTCGTGGCAAAGGCAGGGGCCAGACTATGGTGGTTGGGGCAAGCCTATATGTTTTTATTGTGGTAGGCTTGGTTATGTTGAGGCTAAGTGTTGGAATAAACTTGGCCGTCCTACTGTTGCCAACAAGACTTTTGTTACAGCATCTCCAGGTGTGAGCACTGAGGTAGTATCTCTTGCAGAAACAGACTATGATGCAGTTGCGCGGCGGCTAGCACAGTTGACCCATGAGCAGCCTCAATCCTCAAACATTGTAACATATGTATCTGCATCAAGTACGAAAGGATCATGGTTGATTGATTCAGGTGCAGCTAATCATTTGACAGGAAATTCCCAGTGCTTTACTTATCCAGAATAGTGTTGCAACATAGTTACTGGGGAGATGTGGTTCTTACCAGTGTTGTTAAGGCGCTCGCCTTAGGCGAGGTGAGGCGTTAGTGCCTTGGCCGGACTTAGGCGAGGCTATTTGCTTTGGGCGACGCCTGGGCGAGCGCCTGAGGTGTAGGCGTGAGGCGCTGGGGTAAGCGCCTGACCTACGTATGCAGTAAAAACCCGATTCCAACCCAAATAAAAAAAAACTTTAAAACCCAAAACCCAAACCCACCCTACGTATGCAGTAAAACCTACCCATCCCTTCATTTGCAACCACTCGAAGCTCGCAGCCATCGCCATCGCCATCGCCATCGCCATCGCTCGAAGCTCGCAACAGCTCGAACCTTGCCGCCATCACCATCGCCATTGCTCGAAGCTTGGAGCAGCTTGAACCTCGCCGTCATCGCCACCGCTCAACACTGCTCTGTAAGATCTTTCCTCATCTTCCTCATCGCCCTTGTAGCTTATCGTTGCAGCTCATCGCCCCCAGCACCAAGGCAGCTCATTGCTGCGGCGATGCCCTGCAACTCATCGCGATCCGTGATTTGCAAGGGCCAAGGGGTATACATGTACTGTGCACTTGGGCGGGTACTGTGCACTTGGGGCTTCAAAATTTCGAGTCATTTTTTTTTTTTATTTACTGATCATTAGTTTAGATCACTGTGCATATATATTTTTTTAATAGGTCATTATTTGTGATGATCTAACTATTAAATCATGATTTAGATATTTCTGAATGGCTTCTGTAAGTGGGGATGATGCATATTCTGCAATAAGTGGAAAGATAATTTATATATTTTTTTTTAAATAAATAAATAAATTAGCATCTCATTTGTCTCGGGCGAGCACCTAGCGCCTCGGGCGTTTTGGACCCCCTCACCTTTTAGTGTCTCTCACCTTTGACAGCGCTGGTTCTTACTGCCTGTTATCTCATTAACAGGTTCCCTTCCTCTGTTTTACATGAGCAGATTCCATAGAGTATTTTATAACCTGATGCAGACTTATTTCTTGTGCCACCAAAGACCTTTGGGTTTGTGGCATTTGTACACCTCCTTGGGCTTGGTCGTGACAAATTAGCATAAGAGGCGGTTAAGTGTGTATTTCTGGGATACTCACGCACGCAGAAGGGATGTAGGTGTTTTGATCCCATACACTAGAAACATTGTGACTGCGGATGTGACTTTTCATGAGTTTATACCTTATTTTCTACCTTAGGTCTTCAGTTGAGAGAGATAGAGGTGGCTACTCTTATGCATGTACCTCCTATAGCCTTGGAGGACTTCTCTCATAGTAGTGGTGTATTTACTACAGAACATACGGTGGGCAATCAGACCTGTACCACCTGATGAGAAGACATTTAAGGGTGCTACATATCAGCTGCCAGTTACTTACAGAGAGAAGATATACCCCCCCTCTTCTTCAGTTCCTACTGAGTCACCATTGTCCTCTACTCAGGTATGTATTGGAGATACTGATGATTCTTCTGCTCATGTGTCTTCAGGGTCTCTTTCTTTACCCACAGATGATGATATTCCCATTGCTATCACGTAGGCTCCGAGATTCTGTGCACAGTATTGTGTTGCTGGTAGTGTTATTTCTACAGGTTCTCTGGGGACCGAATTTCATGCTTTTACAGCTGTAATCTCTAGTACGGAGATACCTACTTCCTACTAGCAGGCTCTCCTACATCCACATTGGAAAGCGGCCATGGAAGAGGAAATGTCTGCACTTACTGATAGAGGCACCTAGGAGTTGTCTGCTTTACCTTCTGGTACACATTTAGTTGAAGCCAGATGGGTCTTTGCCATAAAATACAACCTTGATAGGTCTATTTCTCGGTATAAGACTCGCCTTGTGGCTAAATAATTTATGCAGACTTATGAGGTAGATTTCTTTGACACTTTCTCCTGTGAAAGGACTCTCCCCGGTCTGTATTCTTGTCTCTGTTGCAGCTTATTATGGATGGCATCTTCACCAGCTAGATGTTAAAAATGCCTTTTTATATGGAGATTTGGAAGATGAGATATACATGCAGCAGCCACCTGGTTTTGAGGATAAGGGGGAGTGTGTATGCAAACTTTGTAAGGCTATTTATGGCCTTAAATAGAGCCCTCGAGCCTGGTTTCAGCGTTTGTTTGAGGCACTTTCTATGTTTGGGATGCAGAGATTTTCTTCTTATCATTCCTTATTTGTTAGGTAGACCAGTACTGGTATCGTGGTTTTATTGGTATATGTTGATGACCTCATCCTTACAGGTGATGATACAGATGGTATTACTTGGGTAAAGGAGTATTTGGCTCGCCAGTTTGTTATGAAAGATCTTGGCAAGCTGAGATATTTTCTGGGTATTGAGATTGCCATGAGCAAGTAGGGCATAGTGATGTCTCAAAGAAAGTATGCACTTGATATTTTTCAGAAGACAGGCATGGTAGGATCCAAGGAAGCCAACATTCTTATGGATCCTAAAGTTCACTTATTTGAGGATATAGTGAAACTAAAGGACAAGAAGGTCTATCGGCAATTGGTTGGGATGTGTTGAGATACATTAAGGGGTGTCCAGGCAAAGGCATTCTATTCCGAAAGAAGAAGGGCCCTACGTCTGTAGTGGCTTACTCTGATGCAGATTATGTAGGAGATGTGGGAGACAGGCGGTCTACAACTCGTTTTTGCACATTTGTGACTAGAAATTTGGTGACCTAGAGGAGTAAGAAATAGAATGTTGTTTCACACTTTAGTGCTGAGTCTGAGTATAGGGCTATGGCTCATACTGCAGCTGAGAAGATATGGATCAAATCTTTGCTACATGATCTTCATGTTGAAATTCAGGAGCCTATGAAGATGCATTGTGATAACTGGGTTGTAACGTATATTGCTAATAATCCCATGTTTTATGATAAGACGAAGCATGTGAAAGTAGACCGTCATTATACTAGGAGCCTGATTCAGCAAGGTTTACTTCGTACTACATGTCTTGTCTCCATTAACCAGAGTGCTGATGTATTTACTAAACCATTACCCTGCCCCCAGTTTGAGAAGTGTAGAAGCAAGCTGAGCATGGTGGATATATATGTTTCAGCTTGGGGGGGAGTGTTGAGTTATATTTATTATAAGGGTTATTTATTATCTTGGTTTTCGTGTTAGATCTACTATGCTATTTTTCCCTTATCTCTATATAAAGAGACATAGAAATAACTTGATAAAAAAGATTTCTTCATTACTTCAACAATATAAGATTCGTAAGGGTTGAATAATGAAAACTAAGCCATTATTTTCCCAACAATATATATATATATATATATATATATATATTTGAACTCAAACTTTTATTGAACGAATATGTATTCTGTTCGTGGGTGATTTGTTTTTTCTGTCCGAATGAATTTTTATCAAATATTCCGTCGAACAAATTTGAACCGTTAGGTTCAATTCGCAACTCTAATCTTGGCCATGGGTAATGGCCATCTGAGAAGTCTTGAGAATTTGTAGCTCTAGTGGAAAAGTTTACTGCAAGGCTACCGATGTGATTGTATGCAACAATGCATCCTTAAGCTATGTTAAAGCAAATGAGCATCTGAGATCATGCAGCTTTCTAGTCTGGTAATAGGCCTTTGAGAAAAGTATCCAACCAAAGGCTACTAAGGACCAGACAATATTGAACAAGTGGCTTCCTGCCCTGACTAAGGTGAACAATGCCATTATAAATTCAGTAATCTAGACTGGAATTCTTCCCATGAAAATGCCTATCACGCAAGTTTTCCCCATTTTCTTGGCTAATGGCTATCTTGCAATACATCATTTCATCTCTATTGTAACGCAACCACACGAAGATCAAACACACATGGCACACGATTTAATGTGGAAACCCTCCTCTATGGGAGTGAGAAAACCAAGGAATGGCATGCCTCGTCCTCTCGATGTTAAGAGGCTTGGGTTTTCTTCACTGAAGCCACAAGAAATGGGATATATATATATATATATATATATATATATATATATATATATATATATATATATTAAGTATGTTATACAGGCCACACTGGAGAGCCATATACATGAATATACGACACTCAACACTCTCCCTCAAGTTAGGCATGCACGTTGCCCACTCCCAACTTGCCTACATCCTTGTTGTAGAGAGGTCTTTAGTGAAGATGTGTTGTAGAAAGGCCTTTAGTGAAGATGCCTACTACTTTTTCCTCAAACTTGATATAAGGGAGACACAACTCCTCTTGATCAATTTTTTCTTTGATAAAGTGGCAATCTAATTCATCATACTTGGTGCGATCATGCATTACAGGGTTATTCGCTAAATTGATCATCGCCTTGTTATCACAAAACAACTTCCATGGGAAACTTGGTTGGCACACCAATGTCAAAAAATGATATCCTTATGCATAATGTCTCAGTGATCCCTATTGCCATGGCTCTGCACTCCACTTCTGGACTAGATCGAGCATACACAGACTGCTTCTTGCTCCTCCAAGCCACAGGATTTCCCCTCATAAAATAGCATAGCTGTAGTAGATCTCCTGTCAACTGATCCACCCAATCTGCATCTATGTAGCCCTCAATTTCTAACTCTACACTTATGGTGAAAAATAACCATCTTAGATTTTTCTCCAGGTAACACAAAATTTTGTTCATAGCTCATAAATGTAAGTTTTGTTCATAGCTCATAAGTGATGTTCGGTCTGGTAAGAGTATCTGATATCTGCTCTTCTATGAGTCATCCAACAACTTTCCGTGCTTCAATAGGCGTGGTAGGCAATCTACATTCCATTTTGCTAGTTTTCTTCAGTAGGTCAGCCACATGCTTCCTCTGACACAAGAAAATACCATCACTCTCAATTTCAAGGAAGTATTTCAGGTTCCTAAGTCTTTAATCTCCAACCCCTCAGCTATCTTCTCTTTAAGTTTTTGGATATCTTGTCCATTGCATTTCCTATAATGATCATATAATTGACATATACCGGGAGTGAAACCCCAACATCTACATTCCCTGTAAGTTGAGTGCTTTAACCTATACAATGAGTTCTTCAATTTGTAGCACTTTCCTCTTTATTTATATCCACGTGGCAAATAGATATATACCTCCTCAAAATCTCCATTCACCATTAAAGAAGGCATTTTTTATTTCTGTGAACCGGAAAAACTAAAATGACCAAGCTTGGCATGCCACTGGAGCATCGAGTCCTTATTCTCCCCTTTATTGCCGGCAATCTGTAAAGACCACTCATGACCAAACCAATCCCAATATTTCTCTCCTTCTCCAAATCCTACAAGACAACGATCATCATAAAAGATAAGTCTACAATTCAATTCTTTTGTGACCTCGGTAATGGAGAGTATAATTGAAACTTAGGCACATGAAGAGCATCATATAGAGAATCTGTCAAGGAGAACTATACTCCCTTTCCTAGCAACTACAACATTTGACCCATCGGAAATAGCAACTTAGTTTCTCCCTAACCATGTTTATATTTATGAAATAATTTGGCATTACCTGTCATGTGATCAGTAGGTCCACTATCTACAATCCACTTGTCATCAACGAAATCGGATTTCTAATTACCTTTATTGCCTTGAGCTGCAAGTGCTTGATATATATACTTTGTTTCAGATGATCATTCTTTTGCACTCATAGCTCTGGTGATCAGCTCCTGAAGCTCATGGATTTGATCAAACATAAACTTGGAACCTACCTCAGAGCTCTGATCCTGGGCCATGTCAACTGCAAGTGCAGCCACCTGACTGCTCCCATGTCCACCTCTTCCTGTTGGTCTCTGTCCCATCTTTACTTTGCTGGTGTCTTTTCAGGATGAAGATCCCAACAGTACTTAGCAGTGTGACCAATCTCGTGACAGTAAGAACATTTTCTAGCACCCTTTTTGATAGGACCCTTCCAATGCTAGTGCTTCAGCTCACAAGAGTGGATCACTCCATCCCTTTCACATCATCATCATTGGTGCCATATTTGAGTCCCATCACACATCTTCATCCCTCCTTGGCTTCTATCTGATGGTAGACCTCCTCAATGTTTGGGATTCTCCCAGAGTTGAGAATGGTTCCAAACATCTTCAAATTCAGGGTTCTGTCCCCCGAGGAAGGTATAAATCCTATTCCTCCATATTCCATCCCAATGCATCTTCTAATCCTCAAGACATTTCCTTGTCTCATCAGCACATCCTCCCGCTTGGACTTTAAGAATGCCATAATATGTAGTTATAAACATATTTTCTTGAGACAACTTGATCTCCCGAATAAGGTGACATATGCAAACTTCCTTCTTCTGATCATACATACTCTCAAGGATTGACCACATTTCCCGGGCTGTGTTCTTTTGTTCTTTTGCATGATCATGGATTGAATGTCAAGTGAGATGGAATTCACCATCCATGACTTGAATTGATTGTCTCCCACAAGCCACTTCTCCCAAGCCTTACCTGATTGATTTGGCTTGGGTTTAATACCATTACTACAACCAATTATGCTCTTACCAGTAATACCCATCTTGGCTGCAGCAGCCCACGAGGTAATTATCTTTTGTTAATTTTGTAGAGGTCAATTGAACATTGACCATATCCTTCTCAACTCCATCTCCTTTATCATCAGAGTTTGCTATTTCTACCATAAAATCAATATAGAAGCAATGGTACAAGCCACTTACAGTTCCAACTGGTTGGGAAAGCTACAAACCGGTTGAGCAGACGTCGGAGATGAACCAAAACTGGTCAGACAGAACCGGTAGGGAGATAAGCCAACTGTCAGCAATGAAAAAACCTTTGATTCCGAGGCAACAATAACCTTCCCACGAGCTCCTTCAACCGCGGATAGACATGAACCACCTCTGGCATCCAAGGAAATGGCCAACCCATTCCATGGAGCCTTGACTCAAAGCGGAGACTCCCACATGAGGCAAATGTTGGAAATCTTTAACACGCAATATTTGCATGGAGAACTCCCACAAGAAGCAATGCCCTCACAATCGAAGGCTTTGATATTGTATTGAAGCACAACCGCACAAAGATCACACGTATGGCATATGATTTAATGTGGAAACCCTCCTTTATGGGAGGGAGAAAACCATAGAAACAACATGCCTATTCCTCTTGACATTAGGAGGCTTGGTTTTTTTTTTTCACTAAAACCATAAGAAAGGAGGTGTTTACATATTTATAAGGAGTGGGTTGTACGGACCACATCTGAATTCGGTATACCAGGATACACAACACTCAACAATCCCTAAACAGTGGGTTGTTGACACTATGTAGGGACCATGGCACAATCCTCCAAGTGACATACTTGTCCACCTTCTCAGCTAGTTCTGTTGCAAGCAAAATGTACTCCCTGTCATGGGTTTCCATGGTTATGAAGAACATTTGCAACTAGTGAGCATAGTGGTATCATCTGATTTGATTACGGATAAAGAAGTAGATTCTTGTACATCCTCATCTCAATGATAGAATTCAATGTTAGAAGGGTAAAAATGGAAGCAATCAGCTTAGAGGAGTTGGACAAAGCCGTAGTTCTTGCCTCAGGGTTCAGCTAGCAATATGGAAGCCTATAGTAGGTTCACTAGATACAATCTCAAATCACCCAATGGACAGATGAATGATGATCCGACCCTATTCACATGAACGAGATTGATTCAGTTGAATTGAAGTGGTTTTTGTGAACCTGTCTCTCTTTGCTGATGTGGTCAACAGGTCACAAGATCTTTCCATAGCAAATAAGTGTTGCTGTGTGTCAATATAGCCCCTAGGCAACATCTAAGCACCTAGGAATGTTGCTGGAGATCAGTCAGTAGGCTTACCTGTTCATCCGCAGGGATGGCAAGGCCCTCGGGAGCGGGCAGTGTTAAAAGTAAGCAGTCTGTGGCTACTGATAATCCACAGGCTAAGGTTGCTGTTAGAGCTTCAACAACCCTCAGTGGTTTTGCAAGGCCTCAACAGCTATGCTCACATTGGTATGGTCCAGTGCCGTCTGGGAATGGTGACACTGTGGGCAACTTCCATTGGAGATGCAGTCACCACCGACTACTCCAGGTGTTGGCAATGCTGTTAGATCTCCACTGAGGTTGGATCCAAGAGGTTTCTGAGGGAAAAAATCTTGGTTGGATTAAGATGAAAAAAGATAATAATAATAATAATAATAATAATAATTTGGTGAAAAAAGGGAGGAAAGAAAGAGGAGGTTATTGAGCTCCAATCTTAGATTTCTGCTTTAATACTTTGTTAGAAGAAGCAACCATCTTCTGTTATTGAGAAAGCCTACCTCTCATTATAACAGAAAAACTAGACCATACCCTAAAGGAATAAAATGTAAAAATTTGAAAAGCGTTCTCTTTAGATCAGGTTAGGGCGAATACTAACTCCCACTTTTATCAAGATTATCCCATATCATGATCTAATTATGTGACACGAGCAAGAGAGGGGTATACATTTAGTCAAGGTAACTTTGTAGGGTCCTTGAGAACATGTTAAAACATGATGTTTTTTGTAATATTGAATTTCTAAGTGGCATTGGTGTAAAAACGCCCTAAAAACCTATAGAAGCTTGCTGGAGTTAACTGACATTGATGAAAAACCTATAGAGCTTGATGGATCCCTGTTTGGGAGTTTAAATTTGCTTAATGTTCAATCCTCACGCACCCAATAAAGGGCCAAGCTGCTCCAAGAATAATTGGTTTTGAAATAATACTATAGGTTCTTTTAATTTACATTTTTTCTTTGTTGATGTGGCACTTTATCTTGTATACAGCTGTCAACTTCCCATTCTATCTGAATCCTGCGGAAGCAATGCCTTTTATATATCATTTTCTCGAGTTCAAGACAATGATCAAAATTTGTTCTTTTAGGTGGATTCAAGACTACCATGAACATGAGATGCTTCTTCAAGAGAATGAAGAGGAAAGGCTGTCAAAAGAGGAACAAGATATGGCATGGGAAACATTCCTTCGGTCACTTGAGTGGGAAGAGGTGAACCGGGTTTCTTTGGATGAGCGACCAACACAGACTGATCAGAAGCCACCACGAAATCTTCCTATGCATATGGAGTATAAAAACACATCCTCAATGCTAGAGACCCGGCAACATGCACCATCTCATCCAGAGAGTAGCAACGCTGCCCGGGTCAGAGGCAGTTCGCGGAGTAGCCGACCACCTTCTCTTTCTAGGAAGTGTTCAAATCTCTCACATTTGCTAACCTTGCGCAGTCAGGGCACAAAATCCGGCTCCTCCACAATTTGTGGGGAATGCTTGCAGGAGATTAGTTGGGAGAACCTTAACAGAGATGGTAGGATCAGATGAATTCACACTAACACACAGATGACTATTCATCATGTAGACAGTCTAACTTTTTTGCTTTTGTTGTTTAACGTATATAAAGTTCAGTCATTTTTGTAAAGAAACAGAAGGGTATAGAGTGAGGGTTGTCTATCAATTTGGCTGGCACAGTTGAAAGGGCCACAGCATTGAGTCCACCAAATGTGTTTTGTGAGGGGCTACTCCCCTGATTTATGGAGGTTGACAAATATATCCCATGTTCTCACATAATTGATGCTACCTTGCGTTGTTGATGTAGTTAAACTATTAACTTAAGAAATATATCTGATTAAGTGTGGCTCGCCACCAGCTACTAGGCGTGGGGGCCCCGTGAGTTGCTATTAATGTTCATTGATGAATGCATCTAAGCAAATTCCAGCCAGCAAGCTGCTACGGTTACTTCCGTGCTTTACTCAGATATGAGCTCCATAGCCAACTCAAACTTCTGGTTCAGCTCCAGTTGTACCCAATTTGACCCCTAATATCGTCATTTATGGATGTAGGAGTTCATCAATGGATGTTTAATGTTAAAATGAGACCAATCTGTCATTTACAATATTTGTTGATTGATTAATGCACTATGTTGTTAGGTTTTATCTTAAGTATATGCCTTTACAATTGTGATTGATGCAAATGAGGATGGATGGTGGGTATTTTTATCAAGGAGAGGCTTGGTCAAAAATGGCATCCCTCATATTAATTTCTCGAAAGATAGTGAAAACTTCCTCATTAAGTGATTGAAATTAGGTCTCAAATTTAGTTAGAATCCAAATTGGTATCGAAAATCACGAGAAAATCCTTAAAAATTAAAACAGTATTGCTGCAAGTGCACTAACGTCGCTAAAGGTTGCTCTGCATGCATTTCCTATGCACACGCACCTGCACACTTCATGCGTCACGTGAGGTGCATGCAAACGTGTGCCCCATGGTGAGGTGCAATTGGGTGCGAGGCGTTTGGGTGGATTATTCAGGGAGTGCCATAAGGCAGGCAATCTTGGCATGCATGCGTCGTGCCACATGTGCGTAAAACCATGTGTACATGTGTTTGTGTTATTTATGAGTATTTTGGGCATTTCAAGTCAATTTTTCATGATTTGTGCATCGTTTGAACCTTGACCTTTTCATAGATTATTTGCTTGAGTGTCTAAGAGTCCAATTTTGCCTTTAAATGGTGGTTTTGCATTTTAAACCCTATAAAAATATTTTACTCAATTGTGATGCATTTTAAGGGTTTTTTTGGACTTTCTGCATGTGTGAGAAGGCTTTCTAAGCTACGAGGGCCCTTTTAAGCATTTTATTCTTCTAATTTATTCTTTGAAATGTGTAGTGACTCTTTAACTTTGTATGCCATGATTTGACCCGAGCGTTTGATGTAAATTATCGACAAGCCTCCAATAACCTAATTTCCCATTGGGTCCTTGTTTTGCATGCTAACTTCATTCTACGAGTCTTATTAACTTAGATTGGATGTATAGTAGTTTTCTCTTCTGAATCAGCTTCGGTCTCTATATTTGTCATTCTCCTTACATTAAAACTCACGGGAACCAAATATTAGTGCAGCAAGATTCTTTCCATTCTTATCAGGTTCCATCCATTATTTCATTGAGTGGGAAGAGTTCATGTATTATCTTAGATAAACCTTATTAATCTAAGATGAATCACAAATTAAGATTAAGATATTGCCATTTTAACCTATTTAAGAATGTTAATTTGTGATGCATAAGCATTAGGCCATTTCCTAATTTGCCAAAATTGTCCCAACTTTCTTGGAGGTCATGAACTTAATGGCTTGGAAGTAAAAGGAAGGGGTACAAAAGAACCCGTGAGTCATAGACCTTCCAATAATGGCATTGAAATCAAACATCAAGTCAACCACTTCAAAGGTGGAGACTCGAGTAAGACATTTATTGCCATCAACCAAGGACACAGCAACCTCCACCATTCCCAGATGGTCAGTCTTATTATTCTCGAAGTCCACATGCTCATCAGTCACTACATGATTTGATAAAAGTGCAAGTAGAAGATATCCAAGGAATTTCCCTCACCTATAATGATATAGTGGACTACTCACCCTACTATAGGCACCACCACCACTAATGAGTCAACATGAGGGGCCTAAATCTCTTTTAGATCCTCCTCAAAGAAAGAGGGTTTGTCTTAAATGGCAATTCTCCCCTCCACCTTTCATGGCTTGGACGTATGCATCCTTGCCATTGCTTTTCAAGGGGGAATAATCCTTTTCTTTCAAAAAATGAAATGCACACCCTTTCAAAATAAGGCAAATGGATTACCTAGTCTAAGTGTACAAACAGTAGGAGATAAGGTTCAACTTGTTATGAAATCGTTGCAGGAGCATGGCTTTGTCGACAACACCAAGATCACCATAAAGTCATCAATGCCAAAATCACACTCAAGTGTCTTCTCCATAATTGAAGAAGGTGTCATCATCGAGAAGATCATAATCATTGTAGTCCTAATGGATGACCTAGATTGTGATCATCCCTTTGAGGAGGTCATGGTAGGTCACAAGATCATCCTAATTGAGAGTGCAATCCTTGTCTACAGCAAGTAACGTCTTTGGGCTTCCTACTGTGCAAAATTGGATGCATCTAGCTCACCTGACCTATTAAACTAATATAAGAAAGGAAGCTTGAGTTGTTCATAAGCATTAATGGAGTTGGACAGTGGTTTATTGAACCATGTATGGGACTTCCCCTCTAAGGTCACATCACACCTTGGAAGTAGTCAAGTTAGTTGACCATGTCAAAGTAGCCATTCTATTGGGATCTCTAATACTTCATCAATCGTAATCCCATCATCTCAGTGGTGAAGGGCAGGGAGCTTGGTAGCAAGAGCTAGTGAGAGATGGCTTCTACATATTTCTCTCAATGTACAACCTCGCATACTCACAGAGGTTAGGAAGGTCATTGGTGAGGTTACCCTTTGCTTGGCTTTTATGCTTGTGTGCAGGTAGTATGGCTCCATCCAGAGCTTAGGCAGTGTTCTTCCACCAACTTCTTGTTGAAGGTTTTATCCAAAGCCACAAGGTGGTGACAAAACTCTTTGATCTCTCAAAGATCCTACTTCCATCTAAGATGTGGCCTTCCTACCTTGATGTCAGACTAAGTTGTTCAAGGATGTCCTACACTTCTCGCTCTAAAGGGGCTTCCCCTCATACAAGGAGGGTCACTACCTCTAACTGGCTAGAGAGACTAGTGTTGGGTATCCACAAGAGAGGGGGTGAACATTTCGATCCCATCCCCGAATCCTAGTGGCATCGTGGAAGCATGAAATTTGGTTGTTTAAAACTTTTCTTCGACTCAATAATCAGATCGATGCTCGGAAAATCAATTATAGAAATTGAGAAACAAACACAACCTAAATTCACCCAAACCATTTGGGAAGATCTAGCATATCCTCGTTCTGGGTTCCCTAGGAGTATAGAGTTATAGGTGTAGGGTGGCGTAGCACAACATCCTAAGTGTTGTACCTCCTCAAATAAGTCCTAGCCTCTTGGAACTTCCTTCTTCTCGACAAGCAAATAAGACCCTTCATGTCGAAAACACTTGATCCCAATGTGCACAACACAAATGTTTCACACCTTGAGAACTCCTTCGTGATCCCCAAGACAATCCTCACCCCAAATCCTCCAAAGATTAGGCCTATTGAGGATTCAAAATCCACAACTAGCATCAGTAGATGTCTGGTACTCTTACCAGACATTTAAAAGTCCTTTTAGACTTCTAATGAAGGTCCTAAACATCCAAAACGTCCAGAAAAGCTTCTAGACATCTATTGGTGTGTCAAGATTTCTCTTGAGGACCCTAGACATCTAGAACAAAGGGGAGAGGGAGGGTTGTGGTGGCTCTCTTTTTCTCCTCTCTCTCCTCTCGGTGGAGACGAATTGCACTTGATTAAGGGAAGGATTAGGGCTTTCCAATTAGCCTTTGAGAGATATTTATAGGGATTTCAAAACCAAATCTTAATATGATGGGATCCCTTGGATCTCTATCCAAGGGATGGGATTTAATCCTACTCAGATTTTATAAGATAAGTCCATAACAACTTGTGGAATGTTTGGATCTAGTATCCAAATATTAATTAATTTTAATCCAAACATTAATTTAACCTAATCAAATTAGTCCAATTAATTAACAAATTAAATGCAATTTAACTCTTTAAATAACATTTGATTTATCCTTAAAGTAGGAACCGATCAAAACCATTATTAGTTTCATCATGCCAATAATAAAAAGTTTAAGACTCATTGAATTATGACACTACGCCTCCCTAGGTATTACGAATACTCATAAATCCTTCACACTAGAAGACATATGTAACCCCTAATATTAAATCCCAAATTCACTATCCAGCTTATCATGGGTTACACATTTTTATGTTCACCTTATATCATTGGGATGAGAACAAAGACCTAATCATTTTCAAGAGGATTGTCTTCTTCATTTTTATATAGGAGTTTAATCGGGACTAGTATGGCCATGCATGGATTTCATACTTCCTAATATACATGGAACAAGCCCGAGTCTCCTGATCTATTGTGTACACTTACAATAGTAGATATGTGTAATCCCTTCAAGAGATCAAGTGTCATCTATGCTCTCATATGTATATCAGCTTTTTAGTCTCAACACTAAAGTGGGTGCATCAACTATCAATCCACCAAATGTGGATATTCAAATACAAAGACATATTTTTCTTAGGTCAAAAGATACGCCATCTCTATGACAGTGATAAGAGTAGAACTTTCACATCTCCATCTTGTTAAGTCAACCTACGTGATAGCCTTAAATCTTTATTCCCATGCAGAGGATGTACATCAAAGGCATCAGTCAGGCAACAATCTCTTAAGAAGATTGTCAGCTCTTCTCAAACTAGAGGCAACAGTTGGATTTCATGATGATTATTAATGACTTATCGAAATCCTTAATCCAACATAGCTACAATACATTCTCTCAATTCTACTAAGGGACCTATCTAACCATATTAGTGTGTCCACGTGATCTAACATTTAAATCCGAATCACCGATTGAGTGATTCAACTCAAGTGGGTTCCCTCAAGACACATAACTCCAATAACTAACATTGGTATCCCAGTCTTTCCCCTTAGCAAAAGTTGGAGTTTTCTGCATGAATGGGGTCAAATGAAGGATGCTATTTACATTGATATTGACTTTTGGGTCAGCCTGAATTTTTGTTGGTTATCACAAGATACTTGGCCCTCTATTATGGAGTGAGACTAGGGCAAAAGTAAGAAGAAAAGAAAGAATCAAACACAAAGGATTTTAGCAAAGTTCACTCATAAAGCAATGGATTATATCTTAGGGAGGATTGACTCCTATGTTTACTACATGGAGAGTGTTACAAGTTGGGATCTTACCAACTTTGGCTTAGTGGCTTGAGCAATTTGTGGATCAAGTTAAAGAGGATACATATGTCTCATATTGGAACCAAGCTCAAACTTTCTTGACATGGATCCCTTGGTGATCTAGGACAATCATGCCTCACCATGGCCAATTTTCAATTTTCAAAACCTAGTGTGGTTTCAACTTCATGTTGCTTTGTGGAGCAAGAATATATATATATATATAGATACACCATATTGTGGTAAATATTATTGAATCTTTCGTTGGACTTAACTCATGATCAAATGGTAAAATTTTGATTCACTTTCATCTTATTGTTATCTCCATTTTCATCTCTAACTCTTCCTATGCTTGGGCATCATCTAAATGATTTTGATGGATGATTATACTAACATGAATTTTAAAGAATTAGATGGTTGATATTGCAAGTGAATTATTGTTTTGAAACCCATAAAACTCTTAAAAATTGTATCTATTATTATTATTTTATTTGAAGAGATTCTCTATTGAGTTCTTAACATCTAAAATCATGTTCCAGAATTTAGACGATCATTTCTCTCTTCAGAATGGATTAGATATCCTACTCTTTAAGGTAGTAAATGTATAATAACCTAATAGCATGTCATGAATGCACTCCCTCAATGCTATGCATGTCCCAATCTTATAAGCTAACATAATTTGCAACAATATTCTAACATGAAAATCTTGTTCACATATGTACAATTAGATAGAAACCTAAGATGCTCAAGCTTAAAATCAACACTCAATATTGTGCTCTTATGAAATGACTATAGATTAATAGTCATGGTTGTAAACTTGGTCATCCACAAATAGAGTATCCATAGCAACATAGAAACTATTGCTTCAAATTTCATAAGGTGATTATTCTCAACTTAAGATCCACAATTGCTTCATGGACAATGGTTCCCTGATCCCTCATTCCCACCCATCTTTCTCCACCCTCAAGGCCTGTTTATAGGGAGGACATCTGCTCCTTGTTTATGATAGGGGATATCTAAATATGTGTTTGGTCTAAAACCCAAGTTTGGCTAAACACAAGCTTAAAAGAAGATAACTCATCCCCCCTCTTCTTCTCTCTTCCAATGTAGTAAATCATAACATAATTCCTAGCTTGTCCTCTCATTTGGTAAACACCATTAGGAGATAATCCCAAGTTTCAAGTAAACACTAACAAAGGATATCTTTTGTTTTCAATTTGCAAATGTAGGTTTGCAATCCTCTATCTTAGAATGGGGATAGGACAACAAATGGGGTAAAGTAGGTTGTGGGGGCTCTTTTTAGGTAGGGGGATGGCTATAGATTTTTGGACATGTTTGAGAGCATGTGAGGAATAATTTTTATACTCATCATGATTTAAAATTTTATCTCAATTTTGCATAAAAAGTAAAAAATTCAAATCCCTTTAAAAAAGGGAAATAACCAATATTGAATGTAACATTTCATTCTCTTAACACCCAACACAAAATAGGATATTTTGCAAAAAAGAGGATCCACTTTCTCACCTTACATGTGTATCTCGTTACGGTTGTTTATCTAGCCTATAATAAGTCAAGCCCAATTGGGCTCGAGTTTAGGGTCAATAACACTAGCTGATCTTGGGCTTGAGTTCGAACTCGATAAGGGTCAAGTGAGTTGGCTTGGGCTTGGGTTGGGCTCGATTGGCTTTGAATCCTTATGGAGCATGTTATCAAGCTTGATCCTTAATGAGCTCAAATCCTTTTAGCTCTTGATTTGGTTTAATAAATCACTATAATTACAACTATTATAACTTTAGAAACATAAGAAACATATAAAAATAAATTGATGTAAAATAAAATAAACTAGAAAATCATTACCAACAACATTAACGATTAATCAAAATTGACCTTTTTATACAACCAAGAAACCATCAATGATAATTGGTTATGAAAAAAAAAAATCGATGATTTTTATTCTGAATGATTTCTTATTTTAAACAAAAGTACATTAATATTTAATTTTTAATGAAATTGCATTGACAATTTTTTGAATTGTACTAATATAATATAAAAGATATCATCAATGTAATTTAATTTTATGAACACGTGTTGCATTTTACACTTTTGTACTTTTATCCAATTTTTTTTTTTAGAGGGGATATAGGAGGGAATAAGGGGAAGGTTTTGGGAGAATTTTAACTTTAATTTTATACGGTCAATCTTTAATGTAAAGTACCTCAACTAGATTATATTATATTTAAATGCATTAATTACGTTCTTATGGAGCTCACGCTTAGGCTCAAGCTCAACTTGTCAAACAAAGTGAGTCGAGCTTGAGTTAAGCCTCCCTAGTCCAAGCTTCTCTAATAGCCGTACATCTTATGTTGTTTACTCTAAAAAGTTGATATCTTCTAAATTAGGCAATGTATTCAAAAAGAATTTCTTCTCACTCACGAGGGGAAAGAAGAAGAGTTTTGATTTATGCATATTAAATCTGGTGCCCTTTTCCAAGCTTGCTTGTCCAACAGATAAGAGTCTGATGGGTGATTGCACAAGATATGTTCAATCACAAAAAGGACTTTTTTATTAGATACACACCCTCTCTCCGTGGTATTCCAACCTTGCCTATCGTTGATCCAGAGATAAAATTCTGAATGATGGTTGTATTCACCAAGTTTCGCAATAATAGCATCTTTCACAGTAGGATTCACGGCATTTTACATGTTTTGGTTGTATTTACTTACTTTTGAGGGATATTTCTTTTACAAATTACAATGGAATGGGAGATCAGTGGCACGTCTCCCCGTTGAGAGTTAAGGGGTAGGGCTAGGGATGCCAATGGGGTGTTGTTGGGTTGAATTTTGGTAATACCCAATCTATCTCTATTTAGAAATCTCTTCCTCATGTCCATCCCATTTACTTGGTGAAGAAAACCTACACCATAACTATTTATTCATCAGGTATCTATTTTCCTAATAGGTACTTATTAATATGTCTCATATCTCTATTTATATATAGTTAAGAAGTATTTAACAAAATTTTCTTAAAAAATGTCGATACATATCAACAAATAATTAAAGAAAGACATAATTTTATAGTATAAAAACATATAATTTATTAAATTATACAAGCATCTCATCATATAAGAGATAATTTAGAGAGTATATATGAATTACTTTTGAAATAAAAAATATGTTGTTGCACAAAATCCAATAAAAAAATAAATATTGCACCTAATTGAATATATAAGTTTAAGGATACCATTTCTCATGTCTGAACCCAAATCTAATCGAGGATGATTTAGTAAATCCAAACCCATCTATTTATTAAAGAGGGTGGGTAAAATCCACCCCAATCGGACAGGTCGGGTTGGATATCCATAGGTGTTGATTTTGTCTTGACAAATATATTTCTTGAAATAAAAAAGTAGAGAGAGAAGACGTGAGAACTAGGGGTGTGCATTTGATCGATTTAAGTGAATTTACGTTATTCGATTTGACTCGTATTCAATTTGGGTTGACAAAATGATCGCCCATGACAAACTAAAATTGAATTCGATTTGTGTCGAGTGAAACCTAAATTTTATACATATTTGGTAACCAAAAAAATATATTTATTGCAAAAAAATATACTTTACAACATAATAGTAATTAAATACTTTATCTATCTTATAAAAAATTAAGTATCTTTATGATTACAAAAAAAAAAGTTTCTAAAAATATATGAATATCAGATCAATTAACCTATTCAATTAAGTTTAAATCGAATAGAAACGATCCATAAATCATTCAATTCAACAGTTCAAATTATTTAAATAATTTGAGTTACATATACTATACCAATGAACCAATCCAAACTCATCTAACTTTTACCGATTGATTAAAAACCAAATCCATAATCTACCTAACTCAAATCAAATGGCCTATTTTTAAAGATTAAGTGAATTATTTAGGTTAGACCCGAATAACGCCCACGAACCACCGCCTCAAGGCAACTCGAAAGATCCAATTTTGGAAACAAATAAATAAACAACATGACTCTACGGGCTCCGTTGGAAAACGAATCCCAACTCGCGGAAAAGGACCGCCGCTCTCTCTCTCTCTCTCTTGCTTTCATCCGAGGACACCTCTCTTTCATTCAAGTTGGTTCAGCACAACTCTCGATCCGATCTCATCATCACCTTAATCCCGTGCGTCTTCCTTCGATTCCCACCCACTTGCGCTGTTCTTCTTTCTGATCGTGGCGTTTGTTTAATCCTTCGAATAGGTTACGTGATTTGAGGCGATGCGTGTGTTACTCTCCCGATGTGACGTCTTTGGAGTTAAGAGACAGACTTGAACCTGAGGACAAACACCTTGGTGATCGTCGTGGGAATTGGATTTTTATATAGTTTTGTGGTGGATGTGATTTTTATATAGTTGGAGCATCTCGCCATATAATCTGGTTAGGCGTCTTCTAGATTACGTCGAAGGTAAAAGTAGGGGAGGGGATTTTGAGGATTGGAAACGTACAAGGGGAAGAGCAAATGAGTTGTGACTTGTCAGCAGCACAAGATATCATCTAAAAATTCCATCTTAATCGGGGAACGACCATGAGGGTATTTAAAGTCAGAGAAAAGGATCACTTTGTCCCTTAACCTTACTGGCTTCGCCTCGAAACTCTTCGCAGGAAGCCTAATGCTTGGGTCGTAAGATCGATTCGCGTAAATATTTTGTCAGGGAAATGCTGGGCCACTAGACTGGTAGTTGTCGATACATAACTGGAATCCACTGTTGATTCTATTGGGTAGCATGTGTGAATGCTGCTGGCCTGGTGGGTGAGGGTGCTTGTTGACAGCTTCCGTGGATTGTTGGGTAAGATCGTGCTTGCCAGATTAATTTACTGTGAGTGTTTTTGTATGGTAAAGAGCGAAATCGATTTCTTGGCAATTGGTTCTGTAGAATCGATGGAAGTTGACTTTCAGGGCTTTTTATTGATCTCTAATGGATAAATAGATGGTAGCTTATATCATTTTCACTTTGAAATGATTAAGGAACTTTTTGATACTTCCACTTGTTGGCCCTTTAGAACTGCAACTTAAAATTTTGCCATTAAGGTGGCGCATTTGCTGAAAATTGTGTTTGAGGAAATTGGAATTTTCCTTAAATCCTGAACTACAAATCCTCAATAGCTGCTTTTCTTAGGTAAAATGATATTAACCTCATTTCTCTCTGTCAAATATGAGCAAATGCTACAACTTCTATGGTTGAATGAAGTTGGCATGGGAATCAAGAAGGGATTGGATGTGCAATGGACACTTTATGAACTTATATGTAGGATAAATAAAACCATTTTGCTTGCTAAGAACAGTGAATGCGGCTTGATTGATACACCCTCAAAGTATGCCTATTGTATTATGTGCTTTTATTATTTGTTTTTCCAAAGCGATTGCTTGCCCTTTTTCTCATTCGTAATTGCTTTCTTCGTTATTGTTATTGTAGTAATAAATGGTTTCTATGTACTGCTTCAGGGCCAATTTTGCCTCATCCAATATCTTTCTTGAATCGTCATGATGTGGATGGCTTGAGTATATATATATATATATATATATATATATATATATATATATATATATATATATAGATTTTGTTTGAGTTGCTGTGATGAGTCGAACTGCAGAAGCAGTTCAGAAGAGAAGGGCATCTGATGCTTGGAATTGGGCCTTAGGTCTGTTCTATATATTTGCAGTTGCCACAATATGGATAGCTGCAAGCTATATAGTTCAGTCCGTTGTTGATGCAGGAGTCTCTCCCTTTCTCGTAACTTACATATGCAATTCATTGCTTATTGTCTACGTTCCTTTGGTAGAGATTGCAAGGTATTTCAAAGACAGGGTTGGAAGTTCTTGGTTCATAAGCAATGCAGTGGGTGATCCTACTTTTCAAAATCCAGAGGATTCAGAGAATGTAAATCTCCTCAAGGAAAATGAACTTGCTATAAGTACAGATATGATCACAGTTTGTCAACTGGAAGAAGATTCTCTACAAACCTCACCTAGTGAGGAAAAATCAGTCCCAAATGAATTTGTCGATAATCAACTTGATATTAAAGGGTGCTGGACACGCACTAGGGTTGCTAAAGTCAGCTTATTGATATGCCCTTTTTGGTTCTTTGCTCAACTCACATTCAATCTCTCTCTGAAATACACCACGGTCACGGTAAACCGCCTTTTGACAAACCCTTTTATAGTTTTCTTTATCAATGATCCATACAAAGTCTGAAGTTCTTAATTATTCCTTTGTTTGTTGTGCAGTCAAATACCATCCTAAGCAGTGCTTCTAGCCTCTTCACATTTCTGGTATCATTAGCATTCTTAGGTGAGATATTCACATGGGTGAAGTTAATTAGCGTGCTTCTCTGCATGGGAGGAACAATAATAGTAAGCCTCAGTGATTCAGAAACTGGAGTAAATTCGGTTGCAACAAAGCCACTTTTAGGGGATTTTCTATCTCTCCTTTCAGCATTCATGTATTCCATTTATGTTACCCTTATTCGTTTAAAGCTGCCTGATGAGAAGAAAGGAGAAGGGAAAGCAAGTATGGCTCAGTTCCTTGGCTTTATGGGGCTATTCAATTTCATAATCTTTCTTCCAGCCGCCATGATATTGAGCTTTATTGGGCTTGAACCCTTTCATGTGCTCAAGTGGAAGCAAGTTGGCCTTATAGTTGGGAAAGGTATATACAAAAATTGCTATATTCTATCAAAATTCTTTCATTTTTGGGTAAGTCAATATGAACTTTTAGGGAGGCCAATGCATTCTTTTAAGTTCATTATAATTTTGATATCTTCTTTCACAGGACATGTCTTTCACTAATCACTCAATTGGCGTGAACTTTAATTTCTGTTGCTATTGCTTTGATTTAAGTTTGTGGGAAGGTGATAAATAGTTGGGCTTCTCCTTTCATCAGTTTGGAATTTGGCATGTGCTAAAAACTGGGAATTTTAGAGGAATCTGTTTGGGGCATGCTCCAAAACCAACTTTCTTGTTTTTTTTTTTTTTTTTGAAAGGTCCAAACCAATTTTCTGATTCAACAAATATAATGGGATAGGTCGTGATCCAATTATATAGTAAATTGTGCAATCAATAAAAGCTCATGTATTGACGAATTTATCCTGAATATAGTCATCCTTCCTCTCACAAAAAAAAAAAAAAAAACTGAATAAAATTCTGGAATGAATCACATAATTCATGGATACTTTAGAAATTATTTATGAATTACTGGATTTACCTAATTTTGGTTCAGATAATTCACTCCAATTACTCTTCCGAAAAACAAGCTTCCTGGTTAAGATCTAGGTATCATAACGGTGCTTTTAACTATGTTGGGGGGTCATGTTATTAGGTCTTGAAACTAATTGGGTTGAGATAAATGATCTCACATTTTGTCGTACATTTGTACCAGTAGATAGTTTAATCATAACACATTTGCCATAAGCTTGACCAGGAGTGTCTTTGCCCAAGGATGTAAGATTTAGATAATCGCTGGCAGATCAGTAACTTCAAATAATCTTACTTTTTCGTTTGAAGAAAATAATTTAGATGATAATCTTTCATTTGTAGAATGCTTGGTGTCAAATGGATGCTCCCACATTCAACAAGATGAGTGATATGCAAGAGACATGCAGGCTGTGGGTGACAGGGAGGATGTAAAGAGGGAAAGCTATTGGTGACAGAGGTTGAGGCAAATGTTGTTAGAAAAAGGTGATTCTATCAGTCTAACATAAGGATAGTTTTATTAGCAGCAATCATCAGGTTGGAGAGGCACCGAGACTGCACTTTGTCACGAGGCAATCTGCTAGGAAATAAATGCTTGATTGTGTCGTTAGTTGTACATGGTGTAAGATAGAGATTTAAGGCTCCGCTTGGTTGAGGGCCAAGTCTATGGGATAGACGTCATGGCAAGTGAACAGTACATGAATAATAACATGATGCAAACACAATTTACAAGAAATATTAACTCAATTCTCTACTTATAACATATTAACTCGCTTATCACATCTAACCTTACTTCACTTTCCAATAAAACAATAATAAAAAAACCTCATATTAAATATAAAGCAAGAGGTAGAGGTTCACGATTGGAAATTGAGCGAGAGAAGAACGAGTAGTTGGCGGTGGTGTGGCTGCGAGTGGTGGGGGTCTAGTTGGAGGAGGAGGCAGTTGGGTGGAGGTTCGCAGTAGGGGTCGAAAGGCGAGGGCGTAGGCAAAGGGGGTTGGTGGTGACTAGAGGGGAGGAGCAAAGATACGGTGTGTCAAATGCCCTGGTCTTAAGCATTTGGTGGCGACCTACCAGGAGCCGGTGAGATGTCTCTTGTGCGACGGGCTCGACCATTGCAAGGTTGTTTGCGTCCGTGTTTCGAGGGAGCGGTTGGGGCAAAAGGGGGAGCCATGGTGGTGGACATGTGGGCTCCTTGATCTCCATTGGTTTGGCCTTTAGAGAAGGAGCTTGCTGGTGCCTTGGTGGGGGAGGTTGTGGAGGGACAATTGGAGCAAGAGCTCCTGAAGTTGGGGTTGCCAGCTATGTTTGGGGAGGTAGCGATGGTGAAGGTGGCAGAGATTTCTCCATCATGATTTCTTTCTCTTGGTCTGCAGCAGGAGGCGATGTGAGATCTAGTCTTCAGGAGTGTCTCCATTGGCGGTGCCTTGCTGCGCTAGAGATAGCCATCGCGACATGATGGCGCGACTGCAGAGCGCCCCTCGCGAAGGGTGGAGGTCAAGGTGATCATCGAAGGGATACACCTGTGGCTGAGGACGAGGGAAAGGCTCGAGGCGGTAGTGGCACCTTTTGCCTCGCTCAAGCAGTGTGAAGGTCTCGGTCTTCTGGAAGGAGATATCTCCGCGTTGAGGGTGATGATTGAATTCACCCTAAGGAGTTCCCAAGGTTGTCTTGCACCTTGGAGGTTCGGTGTGGGTCGTGAGGATCTCGAGGGCTGGGGAGTAGGGAAGGTCCTTCACAGAGGTGCTGAGGGGTGGTGGTCCGATGAGTACGACGGTTGGTCTCGAGCAGGGGTGCTCTTCGGTCAAGGTCGGGCGGTCGAAGAGCCCTCCTATGGTAGCGGGCAACGGGGTTGGTGGGAGACCATGATGTCAGGTTTGGAAGGTCAAGAGGTGGGCCACTGATTGCGCCGAGGGCATCAATTGTGGGGACGATGCAGATGTGGCGACAACAATTAAGAACCCCTAGGTGGGTGCCATTGATGAGGGGGCCTTCAATGCCCCCCCCCCCCCCTTTCTATTGGCGTGAATGGCAAGGGTGTCTTTGAGGAGGATCCTTCATGCATTCCTTAAGAGGTGGTACCGGGTCACGAGTCCAGATCCGAGTCTGCTCAGGCAAATCCGATTACATCCACGGATCCTTACGCTCCTCTACTTTCAGACCTGAGTGTAGGGATAATCAACGAGTGCTTCGATTCTCACATAATAAGTGGATCCTCATCTTTAGGGGCTTCGATTTCGGAGGAGGCCCTTTTGACCCCTGTGAACCCTCTGCCTTTTGAGGCGACTCCCTAGGGCGTTTCTTTAGGGAAAGGGCTAGCGAGTGGTGGGGTGGAGCCAGCGGAGCGAGGCAAACAACTGCAGCTAGCATAGTGGTGATTGATTTAGCTGCGCTCTCTGAGACTCCGCTGCAGGCCGAGGAAGCGATTCCATAGTGCTACCCCACGTCGTCTGATCCGGCTCGAGCGAGCCCCCCTTCGTCGCTGTTAGGGGTTCATTTGGCAAACTTGGGGAGAGGAGATCCCCCAAGGGTGGTTGCTAATGGGGCTGGACTGGCAGGAAGGGCATCGCTAGTAGACCCAGTCAGCGTGAGGATCGAAGGAAGCAGGCAAGCTCCCGTGGAGATCGATGGCCAACCGGAGGATGATGCGACGTGGAGGGAGCTGGCAGCGATGGTGGGCTTTGGGAGGTTGGGGGAGGTGTGCATTAGTTCCTCATGCCGAAGGTCGTATCTTGGAACATGATGGGGCTGAGCGACCCCCCAAGAAGAGCAGCACTCAGGGGTATTTGCGGTCCTAGTGCCCGGATGTGATGCTTTTGCAGGAGTCCAAGTTGAGTTGTGATGGCCCCTTACGGAGGGAGATTGGCGATGAACTTCTTGATGGCTTTGTCGTTACGGATGCCGCTTGGAGGTCAAGTGGTATCATTGTAGTCTGGAATGGGGACAAATTCCAGAAGTTGGACTCTGTGGTGGCCTCTCATGTGGTCACGGTGCATCTTAAGAGGTGGCAGGACGGGTTCCAATGGGTGGTTTCTTCCGTGTACTAGCCTTGTGACGACGCAGAGAGGGCGCAGTTGTGGGTGGAGTTGAATGAGACTGCTGGAAGATTTAGGGATGGATCGTGGCTCATTGGATGAGATTTTAACGTCACTTTACACCTTGAGGACTGACTTAGAGAAAGGGGGTAAGGACCATGGATCAGAGGCTTTTGCTAACTTCCTTGCCGCGAAGGGACTTCTGGACATCCCGCCGAGCTCATTTATGCATACCTAGAGGAATTCTGTAGGACAAATATCCCGAATAGATAGATTCCTATCCACAGTGCACATGGCAAGGGCTTTCCCCGTGGCCAATGTTTAGTCGCTGGAAAGGCCTTCGACCACACACTGTTGATATGGTAGTCAAATGAGGGGGGCAGATTTGGGACATATTTTAAATTCAGCCGGGCGTGGCTGTTGGAGGATGGGTTTCGGAGCAAAGTGGAGGACCTATGGAGTGTACCTTAGGAGGCTGGGTCAGCTACAGCAAGGTTGGAGGCCAAGCTGCGCAGCCTTTGGGGATTACTGAAGGATTTTGGTAGGCAGTTGAAGAGTGAGGCAAGAGGAAGGCAGAAGCCTTAGCTAAGGTTACGAGGTTGGATAGGAAGGAAGACTCCGACATTCTCACGAAGGAAGACAGGGTAGTGAGGTTAGACCTCTTGAAGGTCATGTAGGTAGAAGATCGCAAAATTGAGGTGAAGTAGCGTGCCAAGTCAAGGTAGAAGTGGCTAAACGAAGGTGATTCCAACACCAAGTTCTTCGACTTGGCTACCTTAGGGCGGAGGAGGAGGAATTGGATTGAGAAGCTTTTGGTTGGAGGTAGGGAGTTTGTGGGTAGGGAGGTTGTTGGAGGTGCAACGGCGGACTTCTTTAGAGATTTTGCAGGAAGGAGGTCTACAGGTTGGTGGTGGTGATTTGGGATAGGGGTTCCAAGATTGATGGATGACCAGGCACTACAGCTTTTCTTGCCATTCTTTAAGGAAGAGACACGGAGGGCGATATGGGATCTAAATGTAGATGGGTGCCTGGGCCCAGATGGCTTCCCAGTCTTCTTCTACCAAGAGTTCTGGGAACTAGTTAAGGAGGATGTTATCGAGGTTTTGGCTGAGTTCGCAGAGGGGAATAGTGGCTTCAATAGGCACAATAAAATTTTCCTCTTCCTACTTCCTAAGAAGGATGGGGTGGAGTCTATCACCGACTTTAGACCTATTGCTCTCTCTAATGCCTTGTACCTTATTGTGGCGAAGGTCCTTGTCAACAGGTTGAGGGGTGTTCTGGATGGTTTGGTATTACAAGTACAGACAACTTTTGTTCCAGGGAGCTATATTTTGGATGGTTTCATCGCCGCATCGGAGATCCTAGCTTGTTGGATGACAGAGGGTAAGAAGGCCTTTATGTGGAAGGTAGACTTCAGCAAGACCTACGACTTGATCCAGTGGAACTTTCTATGGGTCTCCTTGCTGAAGAAGGGCTTGCCTACTCGGTGGGTTGATTGGATGAAGAGGTGTGACGACCACCTCCTTCTCTGTTCTCATTAATGGAAATCCCACAGTTGGGTGGATACAACCGAGGAGAGGAGTTAGGCAGGGGTATCCTATGGCTCCCATGTTTGTATTGGCAGCGAATGCCTTGGTAAGGGCGACCTCGAGATTATGTGGGGGGAACTTTATTAAGGGTTTCTCCCTGGCAAAGGATGTGTAGATCCCTATGTTGCAGTATGCTGATGATACCATCTTCCTCATTGAAGGGGCAAAGCAAGAGGCATGCCATCTGCGGATGTTGCTGGCTTTGTTTCAAGAGGCGTCACGCTTGGAGATAAATTTCTCCAAGTCGGTCTTCATTTTGCTACAGATGCCACAATCCAAGGTAGTCGCGTGTAGTAGTGAGTTGCAGACAAAGGTGGCTGCCTTCCCCATCCCCTTACCTGGGCCTTCCGCTTTCAAATAGGAAGATGTCTTTGCAGGAGTGGTATCCGTTGTTGGATAGACTACAAAGGAGGCTGGCAGGGTAGGCCTCCAAGACGATCTCCAGAGGGGGAAGATTGGTTCTTCTGAAGTTAGTGCTGGTAGCCATGCCTTCGTAGTTCACGTCAGTCTTCCATTTGCCGCAAAAGGTAGAGAAATAGATCTCTGGGCTCATGAGAGATTTTTTTTGCACCAACTATGGAGCGTTAGGGTGTGGTGCGAGGTTGGTGGCTTGGGAGGAGGTTTGCAAACCTGTAGGGGAGGGAAGATTGGGAGTAAGAAGCCTGGGTAAGGTGAATGACAACCTTTTGACAAGGTGGATCTACAAGTTGTTTGAGTGAAGGGATGATCTCGAGGGGGGGGGGGTTGTGGGCCTGTTCAAAGATTGCAGGTTGATTTGGACATCCTCTTGCCCTTTGAAGGTCAAGATCTTTGCGTGGCTTCTTCGGAGAGGTAGGCTCATGATGAGAATGTGGAGGGCGAGATGGGTGGATGGGGAGAAGGCTCGCCTACTTGGCTCGGGGGCGAATGAAGACATTGACCACCATTTTTTGGATGCCCATTCTCTGCTCAGATTTTGCATCATTTCAACATTGAGTAGGTGGTGCCTTTGGCTTTTGATAGTTTTTGGAGATCATTCAGGCTTGGAAGGAGGTTCGGAGAGACGGTTGTTTTTAGATCAAGGGTTAATGTCCTTGCCATCGTTTTGGCCATTTGGCTTGGAAGGGACAAGGTGGTCTTTCGGGGGCAAGTGCCACATGCAGAGACTTTTATCTCGTGTATTTCTTCTTGGATGAATCTCTGGTCTTCAACATTGTAATCCTTGGCTAATAGCCCTTTTTTAATGAAATTTATAGTGGTTATCAACCAGATAACCACATTTTCCCTTTCAAAATATATATATAAAGCAACCAAACTATAATCTTCCCTCTATATTTAAATCACATCAATATGTAACTTTACCACATATCAATCTATCTATTGCTTCTATCACCCACTAACCCACTACTTACACCACTATTTTTGTAACTTAACCCTTCCTAACTTTTACTTAGGGGCAAACAATAACCCTCATCCAAACGAGGCCTAAAGATGTTGATTGTCTATTTTTTTGGGTAAGTTCTTCGAGCTACTAATGGGTACGTATGGAATTTTTTTAGTGCATATTCTGGAGAGACAATACAAGCGGACTAGCGAAGGAAGGGGGGTTATGTTAGTTATGTGGGTGTGGTTGTAGGACATGCTTTCTAACTAATTTATCTGGTTCAATAAATATAGTGGGAGAATCTAGGATTAGAGATATTAGGTAGGAAAGTTTGCTTGGGATAAATTTTTTAGAGATTTATTTCTTATTCTAGAATATTATGTTAGGTTTTGAAATAAGAGTGACCCTCTCTATATAAAGTGACCAACTCCCCTCATTTGTTTTCTGAAATCCACAATAATATTTTCTATTTCTTCTAAATGTCTAACATGGTATTAGAGCAGCAATCCTAAGCCAATGTTTCGTGCCTATTTGCTTCTCTGCTTTTCTTCTTCCACCACGAAACAAACAAAAAAGAGGGGTTGCTGCCACTGAAACCCTAAGAAAGGGTATACCGGCAGCGTTGTATGCGTCAACAGACCTACGACAAGGGTCCATCATCCTCTCATCCTCTGGCGATCCCTCTAGTTCTCTCCCCCTCCTCCCTTATCTCCTTGCTTAAGGGCTTGAACCACCCTTTTGTCACGTTGGTATACGTCAAGCGATGGTGAAAGGTGATTCTCTCAATTTAACATGAGGATAGTTTTATTAATAATAAGCATCAGGTTGGAGAGGCATCGAGCCTGCACTTTGTACTGTTCACAAGGAGGAAATTTGCTGGAAAATAAGTTGAGACTTAAGCCCTACCTCTCTTTATATAGAGAGGTGGGTGCAAAAATTACATAAGAACACTACAAGAAAAGTAAATATAACAAATACACTATTACAATAATAAAGAGTATTCAACACTCTCCCTCATGCTGGAGCATAGATATGTATTATGCTCAACTTGGTCACGCAAGTATCAAAAAAGGACCTTGCCAATGACTTGGTAAATATACCAGTAGTCTAAGCCTTTGAAGCAACCTGGGAGGTAAAGATGAATCCCTTCTAACTCAAGTCTCTAGTATAATGACAATGTACCTCCACATGTTTGGTGCGTTTGTGAACATAGGGTTGTTTGCAATATATATGATATCTCGGTTATCAAACCACAATTCCATGGGACCATCAATTTGTATATGCAAATCAGTTAGTAGGGCTTTTTATCCACATCATCTCTACAGATGTCTAAGCCATAGCTTTGTACACTGACTCCGCACTAGACCTGGAAATAACTATCTGCTTCTTGCTTTTCCAAGTCGCCAAATTCCTTACAACATACGTACAAAAACCTGTAGTGGACTTCCTATCATCTTGATTGCCAGCATAGTTTGCATCAAAATATCCAACTACTATCATAAATGCTCCTTCAGTGAAAAGAAGACTTTGCTCTGGTACTCTTTTCAAGTATCTGAGTACCATCATAGTTGCATCCCAATGTAGTCTTGTAGGTTTCTTCATAAATTGACTCAACTTTCCTACTGCCTGAAATATCAGGCCAAGTAATTGTCAGATACAACAATTTTCCCACCACTTATTGGTATTGCCTGCTATCAATCAATTCAGCATCACTATCATATAGTTGTGCCTTTGGATCCATGGGAATGTTTGCTGGTTTAGCTCCTAGCATTCCTATCTCTTTTAGAATATCCAAGGTATATTTTCGTTTAGATAAAGCAATGTCATGTCTCCTGCAAGTCACCTCTATCCCAAGAAAATATTGTAAGGGCCCTAAACATCACAAACTAATCTACTAGTGTCTATTTAATCTCAGCTACACTTGTGACATCATCACTACTAATTATCAAAGCATCTACATAGACTAGAAAAACCACTACTCTTTCTATCTGTCTAACAAATAAGGAATGATTTACAGATGACCGAAGGAACCCTACAGACTCTACTACCTAAGAAAGCTTTTGAAATCAAGCTCTCGGACTCTGCTTAAGGCCATAGATGGTCTTCTGCAGTCTGCACACACACTCCCCTTGAACCTCGTAGCTGCGGGGGCTGCTGCATGTATGCATCCTCCTGTAAACCACCATAGAGAAAAGCATTCTTCACATCCAACTAATAAAGATGCCAATCTCTATGTATTGCCCCAAAGACCACTATGCAAAATGTAGATAGTCATGCCACGAGAGAAAAGGTGTCGAAGAAGTCAACCTCATACGTCTGTGTGACTCCCTTTGCCACCAAGCAGGCCTTGTATCTCGCAACTGACCCATCCAGATTGTACTTAAGTGCGAATACCCAACGACAACCCACAACAATAGCACCTATTGGCAGGGACGGAAGCTCCCATATCCTTCTAGCTCGTAGTATGGCCATCTCCTCCTCCATGGCTTGACGCCTGTTAATATGTAGTAGCTATCTTAAAGGTGGCAAGTGCCCACCAAAAGCTCCCAAAAGAGTTCCTCAGGCCATCAGTGACAAGATTGCCAGTAACATGATATCGGGCACAAGTTCGAGGAGCCTTCCGAATAGCAATCGAAAGATCAAAGTCTACAGTAATATCGACTAAAGAATCATCTGTAGAAGAAAGCTCCCTTGTCTATCCTGTACAATCACCACTAGACAATATATCATCAGTATCTAAAGCCACAGAACTCACCTAAATCGGGGAGGAAGGTGTCAATGAAGCGTGGGAGGGGGTTATCTATGGTGTAATATGCGGCCTCCTGTGACAATAGGATCAATACATCTCGGCGGAGTAATGGTAGTAATGGGAGGTGTAGCAATAGGAATCTCCTCTATAGTAATCGAGGGAACAAGCATAGGAGCATGAGTCATCTACATGGGTAAATCACACCCTAAAGTAGAGAAATAGGCAATGGACTCATAGAAAGTAACATCAGTAAACACAAAATGACGAGAGGATATTGGATCAAAATATCGGTACCCTTTCTGAGTCCTCAAATATCTCAAGAAAACATTTCACCACCCTAGGTGCTAGTTTATCTCTCCCCATGATAAAATCATGGACAAAACCTATACAACCAAAGACCCGAGGAGTGACAGGAAACATTTCTCAGTTAGGATATAATATTTGCCGGAATCTTCTCATGAATAGTAGAATTAGGCATTCTATTAATTAGAAAACAAGCAGTCAAAACAACATCACCTCAATATTTAGAGGAAATAGAATAATGTATCAGTAAAGTATGTGTAACATCAAGTAAATGACAGTGCTTCCTCTTAGCAACACCATTTTACTGAGAGGAGTGTGCACAAGTGATTTGATGAATACCATAAGACAAATAAAATGAGTGCAAATGCTAAGTACACAACTCTAAAGATTTGTCAGACTAAACAACTTTGATAACGGTAGAAAATTGAGTCTTTATTTGTTTCACAAAGTTCTCAATAATAACTCCAACATCAAAAAATTTATTCTGCAACAAAAGTACTCAAAAAACTCTAGAATATTTACATATCCTTTACCCATGCCTTTTAGCCTTGGCCACTTATAAAGATGCTTTGGTCAACAATATTTGGAATGGAGTGTGGACCCCCTCTTTTCTTAGTTCCCCATCTGACCAACGGACAGATGATTTGCTACAGCTGCTGAATGCTATTGAATGCTTTCAAGCACACGTGGTGCCTGATGACTGTTCTGGAGTTCTGGAGAGTTCTCTGTGTGAGAGGGGTATATAAACGGCTGCGGGGATCTGTTCTTCAGGTTGATGTTGATTTTCTAAGGGACCGTATGTTTGCTTACACTGCTGGTTGTCCTTTATAGATTAAGATCTTTGCCTGACTTTTATGATGAGGAAAAATTTTGACAAAATGCTGCGTGCAGGGTAGGCTCTGGAGGCAGATACCAGCTGTGTTTTATGTGAGCTAGAACCAAAAGATTATAAGCATCTTTTCTATGGCTGCATTCTTTTACAGGATGTTTGTTGCCACTATAACATCAGTTGGATTGGTTGTTGGTCTGATACGGACAGGTTTTGGGAGACTTTCCAGAATGGTAGTGTGTAGCCTGTAGATCTATTTGCAGGTCTAAAAGGGAGAGAGTCAAAGTGTTGCTGTGTTGTGGAGGCATTTGGATTGGGAGAAATTGAGTGCTTTTCAGGGAGGAGGGCATATGTTTGAAATGCCATTTCTTCTATTTCCTCCTTGATTTCTTGTTGAGACAAACTTTTGACTATTTACAATAAACGTGGGTGACTAACAGAAGATGGTCACCCTTTACTTTTTCAAAAAGAAAAAGAAGGGATTATCCAATGAGCTAACTCCACGTTGTCCTCATTTAAAAAAAAACTTCACATTACATAGAAATCTATTAAGTCTAGACTTGGAAGTCTGCAATGCTGAACTCCTTCAGGTATGGTGACATGCACGCTTTGATAACTTGACCAGCCCGTGTTGACAATGAAGTCCATAAAAGCCCTTGCCCTATATTTGGATCCTTTTTTTGTGTAGGTCTATCTTTTTCCTATGACATGATGTTTAAATCATCTTCAGTTATCCATGGAATTCCCAGAGACCCCAGCTACTGTTATTAATTCATACATCTCTGCCCTGTCCCTTTTCGAGATCAACCCATACACATAGGAGAAAGAAAAAAGGGTAGCATTGCTCCTATTTCAAGGAAACAAAATGGCCCAACCCAGTTTTCCGAAATCAAATTATTGCTCTTGCAAGCAATAATCATGCCCCTATAACTTCCAATAGCATCCATAAAGAAGAAGCCACTAAACAAGCTTTGTCCCACCTCTACCTATGTTCGACGATCGCATAGTTCTATTTTGGACTCCTGAAGGAGGATTAGAGCAGCTACGGGATTCAACATAGTTCCCTAATGCCTCTTTTTGCAACCTGCTGTTTAGGCCATAAAAGCATTCCACTTCATAATGGAGTTCCTTGGATGCAGGAGTGTCCTGGAGTATGACCCTGCACATTTACAGCTTTAGTGCCTTCCAAAGAACATTTCAAAAGCTGCTACTCTCTATCACTTGCCATCTTTTTTTTCCTTTTTTGAGAAGACTATCATTGGTCATCTTTCCTACAAGGCATGCCTCTCGTTGTTCCTAACCTCATGTAAGATGGAGCTCCTCTTACAGCGACCCACCGTGTGTGAAGGAAAACTTTCAAAAGATGAACAGGTTGTTGAAGAAAAATGAGTTCATTTATCATCTATAGAAACCCTAGGCATCTATTTACAGAGAGGCTAGGGGGAAACTTCATGCATGTCTATAAAAGAAAGAAAACTGACACAAAAGGACAAAAAAAAGAACATAAAGGGACTTTTCTACAATCTTCCTTAAGCTGGAGCATAGATATTTTTTATGCTCAACTTGGAATAGCACCGCTCAAATGATTCTCGAGGAAGTACCTTGCTAAACATGTGGCAGTTTTGTAAAGGTTGGTAGCTAGTATTCAGTTGGTCAGGTCATTAACTAAAGAGTATATGGTATGTGGGGGAGTACTCTATTGGGTATTTTTCAAATATTTAAATATATGTATTAACAAATAAATCATTTTTAAGCTTAAGATTATGAAAATAAACTACAAACCATGAGTTCAATGAAATAAAAGTACAAGTTCGAAGTATTGAAACAGTCGACTAAGATAGGAGCAACAATAGTAGCGCTGGGTGCGGTCGGTCAAATAAGCAGCAATAACTCTAATGCTCAGGTCTCTATGGAGAAATCGAGCACATAGTCGACCGAGTTGATCGACTACTCAACTGAGTAGTCAAGCCTACTGACTATGTGCCCGAGTATGGGTTGTTCAGTCGGTTAAGGGTCCAACTAAGAGTAGTTGGTCGACTACTCGGTCAACTTTTACAGCAAAGGTCTATAGTGTGGTCTTCAGAAGCACATGTGAGGTGAAGATGAACCCTTAATCATATCACGAGTGTAATGGCAATCCACTTTCATGTGCTTTATTCTCTCATGAAAGATTGGATTGCTGGTGTGAGGATCTAGGCGCTATCGAAGTGTGGAGGCTTCTTCCCACGAAGAGAAGAGACATAGCAGCAACAACAAGAAGCCCAATAGGGCTTGCTGTCCTATTCACGTGTGTAGAGCAAGGAGAGGAAAGAGAAGGTAGTATGTGGAAGAGAGAGAAAAGAGAGGAGAGGAGTTGTAAATCTGATTTTATTATAATGCCAACTCAAATAATAATGATAATGTTTTCTCTTATTTATAGAGAGATTATAATCCTACTTCCATAACAACTCTTCCTAAAATTTAGAAACAAATCAATCTAAAACAGGAAACACAACTAACTAAATCACCAACTAATCAACACTAAATCATAATTTATGCTTAACTAATTTGGGCTTTCTTAGCCTCCAAGTGTAATCGATGGACCTTTTCTTTGTTGCCACCAGTGGCTACTAATGGTGATAGCCATGTGGACCGTCCACGTGGCATATTCCTTTTTTTCTTGTTTTGTTTTCTTAATTCCCAACATTCCCCCACAAGTTAAGATGCGGGAGACGGCGAAGACTTGGTAATTTTGCTACACCATTCTTCTCTAAAGGGTTAAGGATGGTCTTTGTGCCTCTTCTTCTACACTCGAGAGTCTAGTCCATCTCGTCGTTCCCCAATGTGTTAGAGGGTTCCGCGTGCCTCCTCAAAAGAGTATGGCGCCTTGCTTGTGAGCCAGAAAAGACCTTCAGCTTTTCTTTGAGCCAAGGTCACCAAGAGAAAATGAAGAAGTCAATGCAGTCATGGTGAACTTTTAGAGGCTATATTATGCCTCTTCACGTTCTTGATTCAGAGTTGATGTGGCAACCACCAGTCCTAATGCACCCTCGATAGTCGGTGCTCCTTTGGCACCCTTTGATATTCTTGAAGTGTTTGGCATCCTTTGTTTAAATAGAATCTCCTCTTTAGGAGAATAAAAAATCGAATACAAAGGCACCATACGAACTGAATACCTCTTTCTTACTTTTTGCACAAAACCCAAGATTCAAGAAAGAAACCCTATGGAGAACTTATTTGGTGGAGAAAAAATAGAGAGATCAAGGAAGTATAGAGCTTTGGCCTAAGACTGCTACTCTGATTCCATGTTGAAGGTGTCAAGAATTGACACAACGTACGTGGGGACCATCCATGTATGGTGGCTTGGAGGCATGGAGGAGCACAACCAGCAAGTTAGTGGCCGGCTTTGGTGGTGATAGTCGACCAAGGTGGCCGGTGGTTGAAAAGAAGAGAGAGAGGATAGGATTCTTAAGTTGTTGGAAATATTTGTATTACTCAAAATAGAATAGAAGAGAAGACTCTTTTTATAGAGAGAACATATCCTTACAATTGAAAACAAAAGATCTTATCCTAATAAGAAAAGATATTATCTCATAAGGAAATATCTTATCTCTAATAAAAAATAAACCCCAACATATTTTCCTAAAATAACTTTACTAAAAATAACCAAAATTCCAACTTAAAAAAAAAAACATCAAAATTGATTCCTTGGACCACCAAATCACCAGCCCTGATGGACCCCTCAGATGCTGCCACGTGGCACTGCCATGTGGCCTGCTGGCTACCACGTGGCTTGTTTTATTCCCGACACTCCCCCTCAAGTCGAAGGTCAGGAGGTCAACGACTTGCTATTCTACTATGAGGTTAAACGTTCCACCATTCATCTTCTTCTAGAGCTAAGCTCTCGGTCTTCACTTTTGACAAGTCGATGGCGAATTCTCTTGCGATCTCCGGAATCGTTGCTTCTATGGCAACCTGAGTAGTCGTCGAGATGGCCGCCGTAGACTTGTCTTCTCTCAGAAGAGCACGCAGCTTCTCAAAGTCTTTTTGAGTTAGGGAGTCCACATGAGGTGCTAGTAGCCCTACGTGATGGCCTCCCAAACTTTTTCCAACACTTGTCTTGTGGATAATTGTTGCATCCACAGTGTTGACACTTCGGGTAGATGTGGCCAGGTCCACATCCATGCCCTCATCCTCACCCTGCACCTACTTCTGAAATAGCAAATGCAGAGCTCTCACCTCTTGATGTGTCTTCCTCAGGGATCTCCATCTTGAGGAGACTACATAAGATAATCTTAAGATCCATCTTCCCTTCTGAAGCAAGAATCTAATTGCGGGTGGCTCAATAACGGGAATGCAATCTCGATAAAAACTTGGTGGACTCCCAAACTGCCCGTGTCTCCCCCTGCTTGTCGCAATAGAGAGGCTCATAGATCTCCAACTCCTCAAATAATGCATCCATCTTCTCGTAGTATTTTGTCAAGGAAAGACTCCTTGACTGGCCGCCCAGATATGAGTGGAGTTCGGTGATGCGGGCGTTGTTTGAGGTTTAGGCATACCTCTTCTCGATGTATCCATCAAATTCATGAGCCAGTTCATGACGATGTAGTTCTTCTTGAATTTCTTCTTGTCATCCTTGAATTCTGGTGCCTCCTTAAGGAGAATACTCAGTTTCTCCTAGCCTCCAACAAAGATCTTGAAGGCGCAAGCCCATAAGACGTTGGTAGCGCCACTTAGCTTGATGATTGTCCCTTAGACAGCCACCTTGCTTTCTCCGGAACTGAGTGTGGCATCTCCAACCGTCGTGATTGATTCCATCATCTTCTTTTAGTCTTCCTTCTCTGCGTAAAGCATCGGATTTGTCGAGGATGACTTCTTGGATGCGAGAACCACCAACGTGTGATCAAGATACCCACACGCATAAGAGAGCCTAGACCGGTGGGATACCATGTCGAGAATTGACACAACATGGAGCATGGAGGCTCCTTATATGTGAGAAAATAGTCCACGTGGGGACTATCCACTTGTAGTGGCTTGGAGGCATAGAGGAGCACCACTGGTAGGTTAGTGGTCGGCAGTTAAGAAGAGAGAGAGAAAAGGAGCCTTGAGTTGGAAATATTTGTATTGCTCAAAATAGAATAGAAGGAAAAACTCTTTTTATAGAGAGAACATATCCCTACAATTGGAAGCAAAAGATCTTATCCCTAATAAGAAAAGATCTTATCTCATAAGGAAAGATTTTATCTCTAATAAAAAATAAATCCTAACATATTTTCCTGAAACAACTTTACTAAAAATAACCAAACTTGCAACTTAAAAAAAGACACCAAAATTGGTCCCTTGGACCCCAAATTGTCGGCCCTGATGGTCCCCTCAGATGCTGCCACGTGACATGCCACATGGCCTATTGGCTACCACGTGGCTATCTTTATTACCAACCGAAGGAAAATGAGTTCATTCATCATTTATAGTAACCTTAGCCTCTATTTACAGAGAGAGGCTAGGGGAAAAGCTTCATACATGTCCATCTAAGAAAGAAGGTCAAAAAATAAAAGAACGTAAAGAGGCTTCTCTACAGTTGTAGGGGCTTTACTCTTGATTGTCATAGGCAAGCTAGCTGAGTCAAAAATATTAGATGTGGGGATGCTTTGTTTGACGCAAATAAAGAGCCTGACTTCAAGACCCAATTTGGATGGGCTCTCGAAGGTTGATCATGGGTGTTTTAAGCCTTATGTCATCTTTGGAAATTAGTGGTGCCAAATGAGCCTAAATCAGCAAACAAGTAGCTCCACTTCCACCACCACTGAGGAAGTCTTCCTGTGTAAGACCTAAGTCTTCAGTCTTGCAAAGGCAGCAAAATGTGGTAACTACTGCCTCCATTGACTCTAAAGTAGCGCAAACACAAAGGCATACGCATAAGGGAGATACACATAGATTCAAGTTGGGTTGCCAACATTGCCCAATTTGAATGCCCTGACCTTCTACACAAAAGGAAACTGCTGCTTGGCAACTGCAATGCCTTGGAAGCGAGTCTAATAGGAGTTTCCTCATGTAAATGCAATAAGTTGGGGAAGCACAGGAGATGCTGAGACCTACATCTCCACCCAACTCTGACTTAAAAGCTAACTCAAAACCATTGAGAGAAGTGGTCAGTTGGAAGCACCCATCAAGCAACCGCAAAGGTAATCAAAGTTGGCATGAAGGCCCGCACAAACTGATGCATTGACCACCGCCTCCTATGTGGAATTGGACTGAACCTCAGGTTGCAGAGCCATGGTGTGCTGCATGGAGTTTGCAACTGCCAAGGCCTCTCCCAACAGTAGATAGCTGTCATTGGTAATGCTGCAAGTCCACATAGCAAAGACCACTTTCTAGAACCAACAACTCTACATTGAATGCACTTGGACAAGATCATGGCTCTCCAATGCTATTAGTGAGAGAAATAAAATGATCTTATTCCACAAAAAAAATCCTACATCTCTTTATATAGAGAGAGGTATTGGGTAAATTACAATAGAGAACCAATAGAAACATAAAATAAATAAACAATACAAAAAGAACAAATAAGATAACTTAAGTGTATCTCAACACTCCCCCTCAAGCTAGAGCATAGATATCTATCATGCTTAGCTTGTCACAACAAGCATCAAAAGCGGACTTACCAAGAGGCTTAGTAGACATATCTGTGGTTTGGTTCTCTGAAGCAAATGGCATGGTGAAGAGTAGTCCTCTCTGAATCAAATCTTTAGTATAGTGATAATCAATCTCCATATGTTTTGTCCGCTCATGGAACATAAGATTATTAGCTATATAGGTGGCAAACCAATTGTCACATCTCATCTCCATGGAGTCGTCAATCTTCCGTCTTGACATGCAATTCAAGCAGGACAAATCCCATCCACACAAGCTCAGCAAGTGTCTGTGCCATTGCTCTATATTTTGACTCAGCACTGGACCTGGACACAACCTGTTTCTTACTCCATGTCACCAGATTACCAGCTACATAAGTACAAAAATCAGTAGTCGATTTCCTGTTAAAAAGGTATCCAGCATAGTCTACATTGGAATATCCAACGATAGTCATAGACTTGCCTTTCTTGAATGACAATCCACGTCCTGGTGCTCGTTTCAAATGCTGGAGCCCTGCATGGCAGCATCCCGTGCTGTTTGGTTGGCTTGTCCATAAATTGGCTGACTTTTCCAACAGTAAGAGAGATATCTAGACATGTAACAGTGAGGTAGAGCAGTTTCTCAATCAACTCTCTATATCCTCTACTCTCTATGGCATGTGACTCTACATTATACAAGTGCATCTTCGAGTCCATAGGTATGTCGGCTAGCTTGGATCCCAACATCCTAGTCTCCTGCAACAAATCAAGAGATATTTCCTCTTACTAAGAACAGTACCTCCCTTGCCTCTTGCTACCTTAATGCCCAAGAAATATCTTAAGGAACCAAGATCCTTCATAACAAATTTTTCAGCCAACTTATGCTTGACCTCAATTATCCTAGCTGCATCATCATCAATGATAATAAGATCATCTACATAGATAAGAAGCACAACAGTTCCCTTTTTTATCTTCCGCACAAACAAGAAATGATCAAAAGGTGACCTGCTGAGTTTCATATCTTCAACAACTTCTAATAACTTCTGAAACCAAGCCCATGAACTTTGCTTGAATCGATATATTACATTCTTTAACTCGCATACACACTCTTGAGTCTCAAAGTCTAAAGGATGTTGTATATATATCTCTTCATGTTGATCACAATACAAGAAGGCATTCTTCACGTCTAGTTGATATAATGGCCAATCAAGATGGGCAGCAACAAAGATGAGAATCCTCATAGTAGGAAGTCTGGTCACCGGAGAAAAGTTGTCAAAGAAATCCACCTCATATATCTGGACGAATCCATTTGCCACAAGGTGAGCCTTATATCGAAAAATAGATCCATAAAGATTATATTTCAAGGCGAAGACCCAACGACAGTCAATAGTACATGCATCAGGTGGTAATGGTGTAAGCTCCTATGTCTGTCGAGACTGAAGTGCGGCCATCTCATCTTGCATGGCCTAGTACCACTTTGGATCGAGCATGGCTTGCTGGTAAATGACTGGAATTTGGGTTAAGGATAGTACCTTTGTAAATAGAGTAAACGGGCAACTAAGACAGTCAAAAGAAACCGCCCCAGCAACTTGGTAGTATACACAACTCTAGGGAGCCTTCCGAATAGCAATCAAAATGTCAAGATCATTAGGAGACTTAATATCACCAACAGGGTACTTAGAAGGTGAAGGCTCAATATCACCAACAGGAGACTCAAAAACAACTAGGACATCACCTGTAGGGTCATCACTAGACACATGATAGTCAGTAGTGTCAACACATACCTATTGTAGGGAGGGTGATGGTGCTAAAGGAGGGAAGTGTTTCCTCTTCCTTTTCCTAGAATGCACTGGAGGATCTTTGAATCTAGTCTTTGTTGTGCCTCATGATGTAATCTGAGTGGTAGGAAAATCTTCAAACCGAATAGAATGAGCATCGGTGCTCTCTCTGCCTCAAAAGACGACTCCTGGAGATAGAAAAATATGGCACGACCTCATGAAAAGTGACATCGGCACTAACATAGTACCTCTTTCGCAAAGAATCATAACATCTGTAGCCCTTCTGGGTATGAATGTATCCCAGAAAGACACACTTAACTACTCTGGAGGCTAGTTTGTCTCTACTAGGCCACGTAATGTGCACAAAGGCTACACAGCCAAAAATTTGAGGTGGCAACTGAAACAACTCTCAATCTAAATACAATATTTGCAATGACCCCTGGTCAGATATAATAGAATTAGGCATTATGTTAATCAAATAGCATGCGGTAAGTACTGCATCTCCACAATATCGTAAAGGAACATTATGATGAATCAATAAAGTCCGAGCCACATCTAAAAGGTGCCTATGCTTCCTTTCTGCCACCCCATTTTGCTGAGATGTATGGGGACATGTGGTCTGCTGAACTACTCCATGAGATCTCTAGAAGGTTGTCATTCATACAGTACAAAACTCAAGTGCATTA
This sequence comes from Thalassia testudinum, assembly GCA_037157565.1. Classification (NCBI taxonomy): domain Eukaryota; kingdom Viridiplantae; phylum Streptophyta; class Magnoliopsida; order Alismatales; family Hydrocharitaceae; genus Thalassia; species Thalassia testudinum. Next base: position 4,821,379 of record JAZHRO010000040.1, on the reverse strand, counting down.
TCAATATAAACAACTTTGACAGTAGAAGTAAACTGATTTTTTATTTCAATAATGAAAGTCTCAATAATAGATCCAACATCTAACTTATTTTTTAACAAAATACCTAGGACAGTCTGAAACAGTCATCCACAATCACCAAATAATATCTATGACCCAGTCGATCTAGAATACGACTAAGGTCTCATACATCTAAATGCAGCAAATCAAAAACATACTTAGCAATAGTAGAGCTAGCAGGATAAGTAGAGTTGTGATGCTTTCCCATCTGACATGCATTACAGTAAATCTCAGTAGTTGGTGAGAGATGAGGAATGATGCAATGAAGCCTATCCAGAGATGGATGACCAAGATGATTATGCCACTGCAGAGCACTCACTTTAGCGAAACACACCTCCCTGGCATGATGCTGCAACTAGAGTAAGAGACAGGCGATACACACACCCCTCTTCATATCCACTACCAATCATCCTCCTTGTGAGCTTGTCCTGAAACACATAACCAATATCATCAAAAATCACCTTGCAATTGAGATCCTCAGTAATCCTACTAACAGGCAATAAACTTATAGGAAAATTTGGAACAAATAGAACATTAGGAAATCTCATGGTAAGGTTAACTGGCACCTCCCCCTAACCATCAACTCTAGAATGCCTCCTATCTGCTACCTGAACTATCTTTCCTGGATGTACAAACTGAAGATGCTAAAAGCAACTATGGTCACCACTCAAATGCCATGATGCACCAAAATCAACCAACCAAGTAGATCTATTAGAAGCACCAAAAACACAATCTATACCTGAGGAGGCTATGGCAAGTGTCAGAGGCTGAAGAAGGGGTCTCCTGAGTGATCTGAGCAAGGTGTTGCACCACTGCATCATACTCTGCTTGTGACACTATGCTTGACTCTGTCTCAAACGTGGTAACAGCCTGACTGGCCACGGGAAGTCTTCCATGCTTGGACCAGCAGGAAGCCTCCACATGGTTGATCCAACCATAAAAAGTGCACATAGGATGTGGTCTGCCTGTCTTTGCCATGTCCATGAGTAGAACCCTGAGTCCCCCGACCTCCACCAACAGCTAAAGCAAAAGTTTGTCTATAATCTCTAGAAGAGGAGCAGTCACAGTAATCCTATTAAGTCGAATGTACATCTCCTCAAGAGAGGGAAGATCTGACAGTCAATATCTGAGAACGTGCAGAATCATACTCTGGGCCTAATCTAGCGAGGAAATGCAAAACTGCATTCTCCTTGCAATAGCCCCACTGAGTAGCACACGTGCACATAGGCTTACACGTGTTGTACTTCTCCAGAAGCCCTTTCAATGTAGCATAAGATTGTGTCAAGGATTGACCTTCCTACCTAAGAGAACATCTCGTTGTAGATCTAATTCACCTTGCATGAATTCTTTTCATGAGAATACGTGTCATGAAGAGAATCCGACATCTCCTTTGCAAGTTTGTAGTACATAATACCATCTCCAATCTTGGGCGAGACTGCATTCATAATCCACACTCTCACCATAGCATTATCCTTTTTCCATATAGCGTACTTCCTGGTCTTGTTCTAAGGCTCTAGCTCAAGAAGATGTTCCTTGTCTTGACCCTCAATAGTAATTAGGAATGCTTGCAACCAACAAGCATAATCGGTCTCATCCAACTTCACTATGAGGATAAAAAATGGGTTTTTGTAGTTCCCGTTCTGATTTATCTCCAATGACACCTCGGATGAAGATGAAGCCATAATGCTTAGAAATCATGGAAAGATGCTAAAATCATATCTGAAATCAGATTTTCATATCTACAGAATCACTGGAGATCACAAAAATAGTAATCTAACATGAAATCTAAGTGATTTTTTCCTTGGAAATCACGTTGGACACACATAGCAACCCTCCGAAGGTCAGGAGGTGCATGCTAGGGCTAGGAGAGACCACTAGCAGCCCTCAACAGGAGGTTGTTGTGTCCCCTTCGCCACTGTCGGTTTGCCCAAACCCACCAGCAGCGCTATTGCCAGCTGGTGGGGGTGTTGCAACGCTGCTACAGCAGTAGATCAAGGTGCTGGGTTGGGTTGCGCCGCCACTCGGCCCTACTGCACTGCCTTCTCTATCGGTGGTGGTGCCTCTATCGGTACTGCTACCGCTAGTAGAGGGATGGTGGCGAGGAACGATGAGGAGAGGATTCTAGGGTTTTAGTGGGATGGGTCAAAGGTCTACTTCGGTGGGATACCCGAACATCGATCTAAAATCACCGCTCTGATACCAAGTGGGAGAAAACAAATGATCTTATTCCACAAAGAAAACCTTACACCTCTTTATAGAAAGCAAGGTGTTGGGTAAATTACATCAAAGAACCAATAGAAACAAATAAATAAACTGTACAAAAAGAACAAATAAGATAACTAGAGTGTATTTCACCACCATTTGACCACAACCTCTCCAATGAAAGAATAGGATGTCCCTTTGCAAATGAGGCCTTGATCCGAGCACGTTACACCACCCTTGTCCAACTCCTATGCACAATCACCCCACCCAACCTCTGCAACAGAGCTTTCCATCTTTCTCATTACATATTGCCTGGTGCTAAATGGTTTTGTTGGGGTTCGGTGAAAGTGCCACGTGGCACTGTGCCACATGGCAATTATCTTGAAGGCTCTTGGGCCATCAATTTTGGGTCCAAAGGACCAAAAGTAAGAGTTTGTTTCTTATTTGATAATTTGTCTTATTTAGTTTATTTGTTTGAAGGAGATTTGTAAAGATTTGGTTCCAAATCTAAAAGATTTGATTAGATTTAATGACTTAAGTCTAGTTTTGGAAGTAGGAATATGTACTCTCTATATAAAGAGAGCCTTTCCAATTATTTTGAGTTGAGCAATAAAGTAAATTCTTCCAATTAAGCTCCTCTCCTCCTCTTTCTTCTTCAAACCACAGCAGCCAGCTGTCCAAAGGGGCTTCCTACCCCCTTGCCCGCACCTGCAACAGACCGGTCCAAGGTTAGACTTACCATCCACATGCTACAGTAGCAGCCAACAGTTGGTTCAGCCCCTTGCAGGAGTTGGTCCAACCTGCAGCCACTGATTTCTGAACTCCTCCACACTTCGAATTGTCATAAATCCCAACATGGTATCAGAGCAACAACGCTCCGGGCAATTATTCTCTAGGTTGACGTTCTTCCCAACCACAATCCAAGTTCTTTCTGGTTTCCTCATCATCCTTCACTCAAGATCAAAGTCTTTTCCGACCCCTAGAAAAAGCCGAAGTCTTGTCCGGCTAGGTCAAAGTCTTTTCCGACCCCTAGAAAAAGCCAAAGACTTTCCGACCAGGCTGAAGTCTTTTCCAACCCTCAATCAGAACCGAAGTCTTTTCCGATTCAAATTATCTTGAAGGATGATGGTAAAATCAGAGATGCAAGTTTCTTATAAAGAAGAAAAGAAGAAGAATGATCGGGCGTATAGCCTCACATGTGAAGACAAGTCATCAGCCTCTCGACCTCCGACTTGAGAGGGAGTGTTGGGATTCGGTGAAAGTGCCACGTGGCACAGTGCCACGTGGCAGTTATCTAGAAGGCTCTTAGGCCATTGATTTTGGGTCCATAGGACCAAAAGTAGGAGTTGGTTTCTTATTTAGCAATTTGTCTTATTTAGTTTATTTATTTTAAGGAGATTTGCAAAGATTTAGTTATTTCAAATATAAAAGATTTAATTAGATTTAATTATTTAAGTCTAGTTTTGGAAGTAGAAATATGTACTCTCTATATAAAGAGAGCCTTTCCAATTATTTTGAGTTGAGCAATAAAGTAAATTCTTCCAATTAAGCTCCTCTCCTCTTTCTTCTTCAAACCACAGCAGCCAGCCGTCCAAAGGGGCTTCCTACCCCCCTGCCCACACCTGCAGCAGACCGGTCCAAGGTTAGACTTACCATCCACGTGCTGCAGCAGCAGCCAGTAGCCGATTCAGCCCCTTGCAGGGGTTGGTCCAACCTTCCGCCACTGATTTCTGAACTCCTCCATGCTCCAGATCTTCATAAATACCAACAGGTTTAAAACAGGTCATATTGCCTTCGAGTCTCAAGATAGATGCTCACATTCCAATTCGTCTTTGGTGTTTAAAATCTAAATAGAAATATCTGATTTTGTAACTGCATTTTGCAAATCTAATAGTTTTTATTTTTTTTAAGTGACATAAGTGATTTTCTTGCCTATATTTTTCTCTATTGTAATAGTACATTATTTATTTGGAAACAGTGTTAATAATTATTGCCATATGATCTAGCGGTCATGAGTTGGAGGCATGGAAATAGCCTCTTGTGGAAATTAGGATAGGCTGCATACGGTAGTCTCGGTGGTCCACCCCTTCCCAGAACGTGCAGATAACAGGAATTTTATGCACTGGGCTGCCCTTTCAAGGAGTGGAAATAGAGTATTATGGACATAAGTATGCATGTCTTATGTGGTATTCATGGAAGTGATTGGCGTTTTTCCTTGGTAAAGCTGTAACTTGTGGTATTGTTTGATGGATAGGTTGACCTAGGCTAGATTCCACGTTTCAGAGTTAATAAAGAAATAGAATACGCCAGAAGTGAATGGGATGGAGATGATAGAAATCAAGTGTGAATCGAGCCTGCTGAAAAAGAAGGATGGATACTTAAAACCTTAAAGAGCATTGTTGTTTATATGGATACAGCCTAATAAATATTGCTCTCCCAGTATAGAATTACGCACTCTTTATGTATCCAGTAACTCTCAATAATTTCCAAAATACTCATATATGAACAAATTTCAATTCAGCCATTGACATGACCTATGCTTCAAGCAAAAGACTCAAGAACACTTTTGCAGATCAATAATAAGGAAAATATGGAATAATCGTAGACCTATTATCTGTCTGCATCCAAAATCTGGAATAGAGATCTATAATTGGTGGTTTTGTTTACATAATGCCATTATTGTTGAATATTTGGTTCTTTTTCGAAATATTCTATCTCTATCCAAGTTTTTATGGATAAATATTTAGTATGTCTTCCCTCAGGTTTGCTTGACAATGTACTTAGTGATTACTTATGGGCAAAAGCAATCCTCTTGACAACTACAACAGTTGCGACGGCTGGCCTAACAATCCAGGTTCCATTAGCGGCCATAGTGGACACTCTGACAGGCCATGCGCCTCACCTTTTGGACTATATTGGGGCATTTGCAGTCACGCTGGGATTTGCAGGGATAAATTTACCCTTGGATGATTGTTTTGGGTTGCACAAAAGACAACAGCAACAAGAAGAAGAATAATAATGATACGAAGGAATCTTGAAGACGAATGAATTTGATGTCAATCTAAGATCATTACCTCAAGACTTGCCCCTTACGATATAGTTTAGAAATTCTACAGCAGGTACTTTTCCTTCTAATGTAGTCTCAAAATTCAATCACAGGTAAATTTCATTTGTATTCTTTAAGCTATTTCCATTCAATTAGTTGCTCTTGATACCTTTCAAAAGTAAATTGTTCTTTTCAGGTATTATACTAGGGAACACCTTCTCTTTGGCTTCTCTTGCCACAGTAATTTGTAAACGGTTACATGCTTCTTTTGCCAATGTAATATGTTAACAGATGATTTTTCTGCAAATAACGACCATAAATTCATTGTATTACACGTGATGTTCTTCAATGTCCTTATCTCAAGTTAGCAAATGAAGTTGAGGATTGCTATGGTGGATATTGCAATATTTCTTTTGTTGATGCATGCTGAGATTACAATTTTTTGTTGACATGATAAAATTACTTTATATAAATCAATCTCATAAAGGATATGTACTATGGAGCTACAGCTTGTGTAAAAATTAAGGATGATTTGACAGACTAATTTGATATCATTGGTCTGCATCAAGGTTCGACTTTAAACCCTTATCTTTTTCCCTTGGTTATGGATGAGTTGACGAAGTATATCCAAGTTGAGGTGTCTTGGTATATGCTTTTTGCTGATGACATTATGTTGGTTGATGAGACAAGAGATGAAGTGAACAGAAAACTTGAGTTTTGGAGAGAAGTCCTGGAAGATAAAGGATTACGCATAAGTAAGACGAAGACTGAGTATATGGAATGTAAGTTTAGTAGTAGAGGGAACAACGTAGGGATTGATGTAAAAATTGGAGAATAGTGCATTCCAATGAAAAATATTTTTAAGTACTTGGGATCCATTTTCCAACATGATGATGGAATTGATGGAGATATTACACATAGAATTAATGCAAGGTGGTTGAAATGGAGGGGTGCTTCTGATATTCTCTGTGATAAGAGGGTTCCTTTAAAAGTCAAAGGAAAATACTATCGAGTTATGGTAAGACCAACCATGTTGTACGGTTCTGAATGCTGGGTTATAAATTATAGGCATGTACAGAAGATGTCTGTGGCAGAAATGAAGATGTTAAGATGGATGTGTGGTCCTACAAGAAAGGATCGTATTTCAAATGAATTTATTAGAAACAGGGTTAGGGTGGCATCGATAAAGGATAAAATGAGAGAGGCTTGTCTAAGATGGTTTGGACATTTACAAAGAAGGTCACTAGATGCTCCAGTTAGGAGATGCGAGAAGTTGGAGGCTAAACCTACTAAGAAAGGGCGAGGAAAATCACACAAGTGTTGGAAGGAAATTATTAAGTATGACCTCAATTACTTTAATTTAAGTCTTAAAATGATTGAAAATCGATCTGTGTGGAGGTAAAGAATCCATATAGCTGACCCCATTTAGTGTGGGAAAAGACTTGGTTGTGGTTGTGATTGTGGTATGGTAAAATTGCTTTATCTGTCAATACCAATTGGGTTTGACACGTCAGCAGGCACAGGAGAATCAAGAATTAACTCACAATTTCAATTTCATGGACAAATATAGAAGGGGACCTGATGGTAAAACCTACCCGATTGATCCTTTTGTCTTTCAAGCGATATGCACATATCCAAGTAATTGTTACTTTGTTAGATCATAATGAAAACGCAATCTGTTTTTTCTAGATGGAGCCAATAGTATGATTCTTTTTTCTAGGTTGTAATTAATTTTTCAGATTTAGGTCTAGGTTTTCTACCAGTGAGTCAAGGTAGAGCACCCCTCCCCCACCCCGAGGGCATGTGTAGCGAGGTCCTCGATAACTTGACATAAAGACTCCTTGATTTTATTAAAGTTGCAAATTCTTTATCCCGTCTCCGTATTTCCAGGCACCATTAAACTGATCATCAAACGGTAGGTGATTTAACGTGACAGCAACTTTCCTATTGGCATGTTATTTGGGAGTTTAACATTATTTGTGGGTAAATGAAGTTAAATTTGTGATCGAGGATGATGAACTTGGTTAAAAATGCATACATATTTTGAAGGAAGGATGGTGGTTTAGAAATTCCTTTGGTAACCTAAGGGTGGGGGTTCATATGCACCAGAATTAAAAAGTCACACACACACATACGGTGGATCTACTAAAAATCAAGAAATCACCATCAGCTACTATAGTTGCCTTCAAGAACTCACAAAGAGAATGAGAACGTGGAGGCATGGATAATGATGAAAAAATTCAAGAATAATAAAAATAATGATACCTATGTCGAACATCATCAATCATAAGTAATGAAAAAATCTAAAAATGATTTGCTTTGATGTCATGTTGAAATAAAATAAGTAAAATAAATTGAATAAAAATATCAAAGCATCGTAATGGAATATTTATGTTTACGTAAAAATCCCTTTGACGAGGAGGGGAGAAAACCAAGGAAGAAGTATTTCTTTAGGTGTAGTCCTATAATATTTCTTGTCAAAGATAAACGAGGGGTTCAAGGGCTTTTATATAAGTCACAACATACCTCTCTTTTTCACTCAACTCTGTGGGATTAAAACATATAATTTGATCTCTCATTATCCAATTACCCGGCAATAACATTCATCTCTCTCAACACCTATATTCCATATACGGTGGCAATAACGCCTTTGGAAAAGTGATTCATACACTCCTCAAAGCCATTCTCGTTTCCTATCTTCCTAGCAATCTAAAGGGATTACTATGGTGAAGTCCAACATAAAAGTTCAATTCCAAGATGAGGAGGTCATCAAGTTATACATAGTAGTATCTAACCTCTACATTCAAAATGAAGGATTCAAAAGAGGTAGGTGCTATACTTGGAATAAAAGTGACAAGGCATGATATAGGATGTGCTTTGAATCAAACACATTATGTTAAGAAGTTGATAAAAAAATACAAGTACCTTGGTATAAAGGATGCAAGTACTCCCTTTGATTTAAGTATGAAACTTTCAGGAACTGTGACCATGTTATCACACAATTGGAATATGCTAGCATGATAGGGAACCTTATGTATGCTATTCATTGCACCAAGCTAGATATAGCATTTAATGTGTGTAAATTTTCAAGATGCACTGAGAAACGAAACAAAATTCATCAGAAGGCTATTGGAAGAGTTCTCGATTATCCCAAGACAAGCAAGGACCTTAGACTAAAATATTTAGATTTTCCCACCTTCTTAGAAGGATATTCTAATGCAAGTTGGATCACTGGTGAAAGTGACAATAAATCTACTACAAGTTGGATTTTTACACTTGGAGGTGGTGCAATTAGTTGGGCCTCCAAGAACCAGACTTGTATAACTCATTCAACAATGAAATCTAAGTTTGTTGCTTTAACAGCAACAGGCAAAGAAGCTGAATGGCTGAGAAATCTATTACTAGATATAGATCTGTGGCCACAATCTATTCCATCTCTCTTTTGCACTGTGATAGTGAGGCTACAATGTCTGAGGATTATAGTAATACATATAATGGAAAATATAAACATATTAGTCTTAGGCATGACTGTATTCAAGTATTCATTTCTAATGGGGTGATCATCATAATTTACATAAGAGCTTGAAGCAATCTCATAGATCCTCTTACCAAAGCTCTTTCAAGGGATTTGCTACCAAATACCACTAGTGGTATGTGATCGGAGCTCCTGAATAATCGAAGGATCCGACTTAATAAATTATGAGCAAGCAATTACAAGAAAGATAGGAGAATTGGTAATCCAATTCCACTGCAAGGGGTGTACGTCTAAGGGGAAAGTAATACTCCCAAATATCCACTAGAAGTAGTGGTAGTACAATCTCTCTTAGTTTCTCTCTCTCAGATTGCGTGAAGAGCTACCTTGAGGGCCTCCCTTCACTATTTATAGTAAGATCCTTTTCAATGGTCCTTGCGGATTCTCCGCCACTTCCGTGGTCTAGCTATTGATAGCATTGGTAACGCCACTATTATTGCCGACGTAGGCATAGTGGGTGTTACACCGCCTCTCTGACTTCAGTCAAATCGGGTCCTCTAGCGGGTCGAGCTTGTCCAGATCCGCCTAAATGAAGGTGAATCTGGATCCACCTGAGCGTAGGCGAGTCGAACAGAGCCGGATCCGCCTGTTTACTTAGGATCCGGGTAGCCAAATCCTTTTTTGGGCTTCACGCAGAATTTTGAGTCCGAGGGCACTTTTTGCCCCCATCATATGCCCCCACTCTCTAGCTAGCGGATGCTGCTGAGAGAGTAGTTAAAGTACTTAAAACTCCACCGTAAATGATGCGCCCAAATGATTTCCCATCTGTTTTTCAAGTGGGGTATACATTTTTCATGAAGCGGGAGTTGTAATCTCTAGGTGGGCAAGGCGCCTTCAGTCATGTGATGTATGACAATTGAGATATACGTGGAACGTGGGCGTGTACCGCCTGGGTTCCCGTTGGCCTTGAGAGATCAACAAATAATAATTACAAGAAACGTATAGGTGTTCCGCCTGACTTTCCACTAGCATTAAGAGGTCCGCATTATGTAAAGGGAATATAGGCATTTGCGCCTGGATTCCTGCCGGCTTGAAGAGGCAGCATTGTAATAAAAGGAACGTAGGTGCGTCTACTTGAGTTCCTACCGACCTTAAGAGGTCAGCATATAATGTAGTAAATGTAGGCATATCACCGCCTGAGTTCTTCTCAACCTTAGAAGGCTAGCACCCCAGGTAATAATGTAACGTAATCATCACCTTCCGCAAGTGGTGGCCAACCATTGCAGGAATTAAGTTTTGTCATGTAGTGTGATAAGATTGGCATTAATTGTCGTCATGATGAGTACTCATGACCTCAAAAATCATACTTGTCAACGACATGATCATTGTTATTACGGTGATTGATACGCACACAGGGGCATTAAATGCCCTAAATGATAACCAAAGGTTACTTCGATTTGGGTGGGATTTTTTGAAATCCGCACCTCAATCTACGGGATTTCGTTATTTCAAAATCCACTCCCTACAAGGGGGGAACAAGGGAACCACCCTTAACGGCGCTTATAAATAGGGGTAGGGAACACTTAATGGCCCATCTACCCTCTTTACTGCGGCGGAGAGACTCGTGAGTCATCTTCAGCTACTTCTCTTCCGACGAGCTTGTGAGAAGAACCATTCGTCGGAACACCATATTTGGAGGAGTAGCCAAAGACTAAACATGTCTAGGCTCGCAGGCAAGGGTAAGTCTGCTTCCTCCTCTTCTGGCATTTCGGCTGAGACGAGGGCACTATATACTTTTCCATCCGACTTTCGTAGCCGAAGCGCTATCAAGGCATTTCTGGATGCTTATAGGCTAGTGGGGTTCCTTTCCATGCTTGTGGGACCAAAACTTGCCTGTGTTCAAATGGGACAAAGGAGATGTTTGTCATTTGTAGATACGCCATAGAACACAATCTACGAGTATCGTTAAATTCGTTTTTGGTCTCCTTCCTTTCGTATTACCACCTTGCCCCTTCTCAACTAAGCCTCAACTATTGGCCCATCCTCAATGCTTTTATCGTTATTTGTCTTCATCTAGGGATTGCTCCCCGTCTAGGCGTTGTTCACCTAATTTTTGGGCTCATGCCCCTTAAAGTGAAAAGGGGCAAGCCACCTTCTGGGACTTATATCCTGTACAGCTGGCATACTAAATACCGAATTTTTGATCTCCCCGATAATTTAAAGGAGCAAGACCATCATTTCTTTTTTCTTTCCAATATTGAGGACTTGACTGTCCCTTACATCTGGCAAGGCCCACCTGAGAGGGACTTGCTGCCTAGAGCCAAGAAACTCGACCTGTCTGCACAGGCAGATGCAGACAAGGTAATGAAGTTCAGGCCAATTACCCATTCGAAACTCAGGCAAGATGAAATTTTGGAGGCATTGTCGTCGGTCGTAGATGCCTATCCCACACCAAGTTAGGGGGTAATAACTTTAGAAAGTGTATTTTCTCAGCCCTTTACTTAACTTGGTTTTTGTTTGGTGTCAACTTTTTGGCGGTTTGCCCGGTCGAGTACCCCCAAGCGCTAAGGCAACAGCTCCAACCACCGCGAATCTCGGCACAGGGAGGAAAGGTCTCAAGAGCAGGGCGAGGGGAGTCAATCCTCCTGCTCGCACAAGGCAAAGATGAAGGAGGTAGCAGGCAAAGAGGAGGAAACGTCGAGAGTTCCCCTAAAATGCCTGAGAAGGGGGCCAGCTGCGAAGCTCCTGAAGGGAGAACTAGTGACACTTTCGCGAGCTTGAGCAAGGTTGAGACGAAGGGCTCAGTGAACCCGTCTCTTCCGTCTAACCCACCCGAGGCCATCATTCTGAGCCACTCCCCACACGAGGATGTGACAAAGATGTCCTAGTAAGGGAGTACTGCTCCGCCAATCCCGTCCACCGGTGCCTTTGGTCAACTGGCATAAGAGGTGGCTTTCACTAGGAGCTTCTTGAGTGGCAGCATGTTTGCGCAACCCTACCCCAGGCGGAGCTCAACGGGGATGAGGGTAATGGTGGATCCCTCTGACTGTGGCGATCAGGGGATGATAGGCCAATTAGTCAAGTCCACAAAGGGATCCATACTGGAGTTGGCTACTAAGGGCCCCACGCCGAGCCAGGTGGTGCCAATTCAGGCAGGATCTTCGAGCAGTGCCCCCCGCTTGGAGCAACAGGTGCTCCACCCCTGAATGATGCCCTATTCTGGGCGACCCCCTATCAAGGGGGGATGAACTTCAACCATGTGTTCTATTACTGTTCACGCATGATGAGTTCTTTTTTGTTGAACCTTCAATTTCTATTTTTTTGTTATAAGACCTTGAGTCTCATATCCTCCAACTATTATTCATGACAGGTTGAAATGCTCGAGATCTTTTTCCTGAGAGAGGGTGCACCAGTGAACATCACGGATCATGGCGTCTCTACTGAGGCAACTGAGATGGCCACCAAATGGGCTGTCACCACGCGAGCGGAGCAGAGGAATCTTGCCCACCTGCTCACGAAGGAGACTGCCACCCGGAAGAGGGCGGAAAAGGTTGCAAAGGATGTTGCATGAAAGCTACGCTCGCAGCAACTGGCGGTCAGCCAATTAACTTAGCTGCAAGAGGAGTTGAAGAAGGCCCGCCAAGGCCTGACACTTGTCAGGTACACTAGTGGCAAGCTGGAGCAGCACCTTATCGAGATCCATAAGAGAGATCTCGCGGCGCTGCAAGATTTATCCGAGCACCTGGAATCCTCTTGTACCAACATACAATCTTTGAAGGAGGAGGTGCAGGTGCTTAAGGTTCAACACTCCTCATTTATACAGGGGTACAGGACAGCTCTTGAAGAACAACACCTTTGCCTGGGCATAACTATTGACGAGCTTGCCTATCTGAAGGCAAGCCACGAGAAGGCAAAGGTAGCTGTGAACAGCCTGAGAGTCGACCTCACCAAGGCCGGTCAGCTCGCGGAGAAGGGAAAAAGGGTGCTAGAGCTGGAGAGCGCGGTGCAATCGGAGCTCAGCCTCGAGACTGTGATGGGCTTTTGCCTCTGATCCATTTATGGAGGAGAGCAAGGAGACAATCTCGATGGAGATTGGCAAATATACCCTAGCGGACTTGCAATCCTTGCTGGGGGGTAAGAAGACGTCGGTGGAGGAGTTGTGCACCTGGTCCATGGACCAGTTCATGTCCAAGTTCGATCGGCAAAAGCTGATGGATCGACCGTGAACAAGGCTCCTATTGAACTGCATAAAGATCAATCGGCTCCTCAAGAGGAGGCGAACCAGCTGGGTCCGTCTGAAGCCACGCAATCGCCAGCTCGCCCTGATAGCCCATCCCACACAGCCTCATCAGCCCCTCCAACTCCTGGAGCTGATATTTTCGAAGACTTAAAGTGAAACCACCTGCTGTGAAGAGTGTTGTTGTTTCTTTCCCTTTGTTAGCTTTGCCTCCTTTTTTGTAGACCAACTAGATGTGATGGTCCCAGGGAATGTAATACACAACACATTTAATGAAAAAAGAAAAGTTTCTATTTTCATTGTCTTTCTTTCTATACTTGATAGAAGCATATATTACTCGCATGCCAAGTACAAGGAATTGCTTTTTCGCCTATGGTTTGTAATTCATAAAAGTCGCCTATACTGTTAGTACAAATTTTATATGGTCCCTCTCATGGGACGTCTAGCTTCCCGCTCGAATGACTTGACATGGAGACGTCACTCTTACGCAAGACTAAGTCTCCTTCGGAGAACTTCCGCTTGCTTACCCACTTGTTGTAGGCAGTCGCAGTGGCTCTTTATACTTCAACGTTGCTTCAGATGCTTCCTCCCTTAGCTCATCCACAAGGTCCAAGGCAAGGCGGATTTGGTCGTCGTTGGAGGCAGGATCATAAAGTTGTGTCCGGTAAGTTGGGAGGACCGTCTCTATAGGTAGTCAAGCTTCCATGATGTACACCAGGCTGAATGGTGTGTGACCTTTGGCACATCCTATAGCCCCATAGTACATCCGGCAGCTCATCCGTCCATCTCCCTTTGTCCAAATCTAGTCGACGCTTCGGCACTGAGATGATGGTACTGTTGATTACCTTCGCTTGTCCATTTGCTTGTGGATGACCCACAAACATGAAATATAGGTGAATACCCCAGTTGTTGGAAGATTTTTCAAACTTTTTGCAAGCGAACTGGGTGTCATTGTCTGTGACAATGTGTTGAGGTATCCCATACTGAGCTATGATGTTTTTCCAAACAGAAGAGACAACTTTGTTAATTAGCGAGAAAATCATTGCAAAAAGTTTGAATTTCGAAAACCCGAGTTGCAAGTTCGCAAGAAAATCCGCTACCAAATAATATTTATAATCGAAATTCTAGTAAGTCCCAGGTCGAACACAGGGAGGCAACGTTTGATTAAAACCCACATTTGGAATTATTTTTAAAGTAGAGTAACTAGTTGAAATTAATCTACGCTAGCATTCTACTTAAAGAATAAATAATAGAAAAGAGAGAGAATAATGCAAAGAAAGATTGAGAGAGAGAGAACAAATATTTTATAAGAATATAGTCATGTTCATTACACTATTTGTAAAATTGAAATCTACACTAAAAAGCAATAAAAAGATAGGGATGAGAAAATCCTCCTCAACAGCTGCTTGGAGAACAAACCACGTTGATGGAGCGCCCGGAATATGATGGTGAGAGACTAGATGAGGTAGGACAAAACTGGATGACAAAGGACGAAGCAGGGTGACGCCACAGCAGGATCCGCTTCCCGAATGGTAACGAGAAGACAACCACGGGATGCTCCACGAAAGGGGTGAGAAGATGGACAAAATTTTGATTTTTTTTACTCTAGAGTAGCATCTCGGGTTTGGGATTAGCTCCTTAGAGCTTTGAAAGGGTGAGAGAAGAAAAGGGATGGATAATGAGGAGGGGATGTAGGGCCTTTATATAGTTGAGTTTCAAAAGCAAAAAGGTCATTTCAAAGCTTAAACATTAATATCAGGGTCTTTAGTAAGTTTATGAATGTCACTGTAGCTGCATGTCGTTGAAGGCACACCTCAACGTGAGCCACTCATCGTCTATCCGACACCTCTCATCATGCCACATCACCACCGCTTCTCCTTCAGCAGTTCGCACGCTTAATCGCACCCAATCAACATCAGTCGTCCGATCGTGCGCACACTTCACCTTACCACGCTCGCAGCGCTTGCATGCGATTGCATGTGATCGTGCACGGGTGCACAACACTCTCATCCAACGCGCCTAACGTCGCCATGTAGCCACCATCGTTGTCGTCTAATCGCGATCCTACGGACGAATTTTGCCCGCGCGCCTTGATAAGGTGTGGCTCATCATAGCTAAAATACCTAAGTTAAGATAGAAACTAGGTTAATATAATTAACACAAGAAAAGGGTTAAATGTGGAAAATAGTAGAAATGACCTAAAACATCCAATTCGTGTTAAAAATGCATAATTAGGTCACTAAATGAGATATTCTATTGATAAACACAAATTGATGATCCAATTGCTAATTGAACACATTTCTGAGCTTAAAAGTTTAAATTAAAGGTAAAATCATGTTCTTAAATGTTCAATTAATCTCCAATAAAAACTTCATTGCATTTGAACATCATTATGACCATGTATTAATGACTTTACTGATAGATCCTTAGTTCATTCACATTTATTCACACATAAAACACCTAGGGACCTCATTTTAAATCTGCAAGGACCTTTTTGCAAGCCTATAGGGACGGCTCTGTAATAAGACTTCCCACTTATGGGATACCTGTGCAATTTCTTCACTGTTTCAAACTTTTGAACCTATCTTGCAAATCACCAATAGACCTACGTCACAAGATCATTGTTCACTCGCGAAGAACACGGTGCACAGGCATCGTCCATCCTTTGATCCTTCCATCTGATGATCGATCTCAATCCAATTTGCGTGCGCCTTTGCACGAAGCACCCTTGCCTCTCTTAGATCCCATATGATGGTGCATTTTTATCCTAGACATTCCTGTGCCCCTCGTGTGCTCATCCCATCGTCCATGCCCTAATAGCTTAATCTCACCTCGCGGTGCCTGGAATCACTCACAAGCCTACTTCAGAGGCTTTCTCACCCTCGCACGTGAGCCATCAGCTCCTCTCCTACCTTCTCGAGTTAATCATTCGTCCACTCCAGCTCTTCTCCTCATCAATTTCTATTCCTATGCCTGAGCAGTGGAATTCCACCTCCTACGACCTCTCCTCTCCGCTTTCTAGATTAGGTTTTTCCTACTTTCTAGAGTAGTTTTAAGTAGTAATTAGTGTACTGTAAATCAGTAGGTGTAGCCTAGATGTTAAATTTGGTGATGGATTAGTGTAGATTAGAATTGGTGTAGTTAGAGCCGATCTCGCCCTCTCTGATCAATTTAGATCAAAGAGATATTTTTCCACCTCCATTTCAATTCATTCCTCTCCTCACCTCATAATTCACGTTCACTCATTTGATGCATCATTTAGTCACAAAACACCCATTCATTGGAGCATTCAATGGATCTGAAGCTCCTTAGCTTTCAAATCATTGGAGTGCTCAAACATTAAATCGAGGGTATTCCATTCAACCCATATACCCACTGATGCCCTCCCTTTGATTTAAAACAATTGGATCTAACTGAATTTATTGAGATGGATTTTGATAGTTGATTGAATGAGTTTTGAGCTAATTGCAATCTATTCGGATATAATCGATGAAATTAGATTTATTTGAGTTTGATTTAAAATGTTGCAATTGTTTTAAACTTATTTGATCAGGTTTTCAATGATCATATTCTTTGTGCTTCATTAGATTTCAGATTCTGA
Source organism: Thalassia testudinum (assembly GCA_037157565.1). Lineage (NCBI taxonomy): Eukaryota > Viridiplantae > Streptophyta > Magnoliopsida > Alismatales > Hydrocharitaceae > Thalassia > Thalassia testudinum. Next base: position 4,804,764 of record JAZHRO010000040.1, on the reverse strand, counting down.
ATTTTTGGTGATTGACAGGTAGTTTGGGCTAATAAGAATCATATGAAATGATTTAAGACCTAAGCAATGACCTAATGATTTTTCTAAGATTGTTTGAGGTCCTAAACACTGATTTATAGTATTTAGGAGCTCAAAATGAGCAATTTACAGTGGCATTCTTACATTAAAAGGCCCAATCTGGGCAACATTTATTTTTAACTTCAAATGGTTTCTGAGCTCAAAATTGGTTTTAATCTGATCTGCAAAAGTTTATTAAGGTTTGGGATGTTTAATGAGTGTATGAGGATTTCAAATTGATTTGAACACCTAAGTTAATCCATTTTCTTTATGTTGTCTATAACATAAGGGAATGGATTAATTAAGGTTTCTTATATTTTCTTTAGCTCTCAGATTTGATTTGTGATGCTTTTAAGATTTTCTAACGAATATTTGAGAGAGTTGAGATTGGAACTGAATGTTTTGATTAACTCTGATAGGAGTTGAACAAGCAATTGTGTTTTGTGTCTAGTTGTTTGAGTTGATTTTTCAGTGAGATTGAATTTCTGATTTCAAGTGGATCTATGAGGAGATATTATTCTGGGTTTTATGGCCCTTAGATCTAATTTTTTTTATATCTGAGGAGTTCTGCTAGACATTAGATCAGGCCTCAGAACCTGATCCAATAGCAAAAGTAGCAGCTACTGCTGTTGAATTTCAGCAGCAGTTGCTGCCATTTTGATAGCAGCAGTTGTAGGTCTGGAAGAGAGGGAGTTAAGCTGAGAATTTTTAGGTTGTAATGTAGTTGACAAGTGTATATGGGTAGAACACTTATATGCAAGCATTCATGTTCTTGAAATAGATTGTAATTTGATTAGAATTACTTGTAATCTTTATTTAGATCCATTGTCAGCTATTTATATTATGCCTAACTGTCCAATACTGAAATTCAATGAAATTTGAGACGAAAATCATATTTTATGGCTTAAACATATTGTTTGTATTGTGTTGGATAGATCTGAGTGTTTGAGTTGCATTCCCAACCTTCAAACCCATTTTAGTGCCTTAGGTTCATTTAAAAACACTCATTCAATGCCTAATTTGGGTTAACTTTGTATATAAATAAAAATGAAAAAAAATTATAAAAACACAAAATAAACCTATCTTGAGTAACATCAGGTATTTTTCTAAATGTATGCTAAGTTTCAAAGTATTCCGAATCCCTAACTTGGTAGAACATATCAGTCGACAGTTCAGTATATTTTGAAACTCAATAAAGGAAACCAAATTCAAAAATATAAAGAGTTCTTCTCTATCTCATCTTACTCTTTCTCTCATCTCCTACCTCTACTATACATGTAAAAATCATAAAAATCAGTAAATACCCAAAAATACCTAAAAATACCTTGTACATTGTATTTATACTTGTAAATATAATTTAATATTAAGCTATATGTAGATATTGTAAAATATGTAAATAATATACATAAATAACTTATATTTAATCAAGTGTTTCGAATGATTTACTGTATATATAATTTTATTGTATAATTGTATAATAATTTATATTAGAATAAATGTGTATAATGTTAAGTAATTATAAAAACCTATGTATATGTCTATAACCATATGTAATATAGTGCATACGTATTTAACTAATTATTATATTTTGTACCATACCTGTATATTAATTTACTTATGTAATTATTGTATTTAATTTAGTAAGTTAATTAGGCAAGTTATTAACTTAAAATAAAATAAATTAGTACATTAAGTTATTACTGAAGTAATCTATACTGTACATGTATATATATTAATTTCAAGTATTTTCAACCTATTTATAATGTATTTGTATTATATTATAGTATTTATAAATTAATTATGTGTATATCTATTTAAAATGCATATTTAAATGTAAATAAATTAAAATAAATACTTGAATATATGAATTAACTATTTATAAAGTCCATTTCATGATTAATTTAACTTGTACAATAATTAACAAATTAAACCTTAATTTAATGTGTACAAATCCCTAACATTAACTAATTATAATATATATTTTAATAAATTATTTTTCTAAATTAATTATACAATTGAATAGCCTTATATAATGGCTTTCCAAAAATATAATTTATTTTAAAATCAGAACTAATTTGGGCTCTTAAATCGAGACCCAAAATCGGCCAATCAGAATGCTACAATATGCATGCGTGCGCTCATCTCTCTCGCTCTTTAGTCCCACATTGTGGGTTGAAGAGCGGCTGAAGCGGTATAAGATGTTTTTACACTGATGCCACTATAGTCGTCATATGCGTCGAGCGCACACATACCATTATCGTCTCGCTCCTCTCTTGAGCATACATGAATGAGCATATTTCTTAACAGTGCTATGTCGGCAGCCGTGCACTGTGCTGGGCCCACTGTGGGCCTAATATTGGGCCTAAAACGAATCGAATTGAAATACATCCTAAATAAACTAGAGGCTAGTTCGAAGTAGTGGTACCAATCCGACCCAACTGGGCCATTGATCCTGCGAACCGAACCAACCCCACCCATCATAAAACCTAATTTTTGACTAAGTGAGCAGTGACTTGAGTAATGTGTTAGAGAGATGTCCTAAATTCGACCAAGTGTGAGGAAGAGAGAAGAGACCCACGCGTGAAATGGGCTAGGTGTTGAGTGACTTAGAGTGTGAGTGTTAAGCCTTAGTGTTGTATATATGTACAATATGTATATGTATAGAGTATATGTACATATGTAAATAATATAAGTATATAGTGTAGATGTATATGTATAATATATATATATATATATATATATATATGTATAAATAGAATAGTAAGGTACTGTTTGAGTCTTATATATATAAAAATAAATTATAAGGCTTTAGTAATGAATATATCTGTCACTGTAGATATGTATATATGTTAGTAAGCATGCTTCTTTTGCCTTATGATTTGTATATATTTTTACTAAGGCTATAACGACACATATATACATGTTACTATATATGTAGTATATGTTATTATAGTTAATGCTATATGTTAGTATATTTTGTCTAGGGTAAATTAGTAGTTATTTTTATACTTATACTTAGGTATTATTTAGGATAGTTATACATAACTAACATAGTGTAGTATTAATTAGTTTTTAATGCCTATTTAGTTGTAAATATGTTTAAGGCATTGTAGTTAAAATTAATTTATTCTTTTATACATAATTAACCCATTTATTCATTAATTAATTCATTGATGTATGTTGTAAATCAAATTGACATTTTTGGTATAAAAGTACATTTTTGAAACATCGAGAGTAATGTAAATCAATAACTACCTCTCAATAAATGCCCTGAAATAAACCAGTAAAAATTAAGTAAATAAGCAAAATGGCACATATAACAATTATACTACAACGGCATTTAAAAGATGATTTTTATTGCAATACAGTTTGTCGTTCATCACATTTTTGAAACCTCTCTGATTAACGAATTTCATCTGCGAAGCATGGATCGAACGCGTACCTCGTTGCACGTGAGCGCTTCGACCGCTTTATTATCCCTTGCACTTAGTCATGTTTTCAAAGTTCCGTCCATGCGCTCTTAGCCGTTGGATCTTTGAGGCCGCTTTGATGAGGGGCGTTGGTGGCTTTAGGCGACAATGATGGCACCATGTGATGCCATCATGGCCGTCTATCTTCTTTTGCTCGTAAGTGGTGCCACAGATGTAGAATTGGTCGATTTTCGTGCCATTGAGCTACGATCGTCAATCCAATTCCATCCATGCATTTGGATTTGTCGTCTAGAGTTCGGATTTTCACCACCTTACCCCTTGACTTCTGATCTTCCTCGGACTGCATATGATGCTACAGAATTTTAATCGGGGCGATCTTGTAGGCATTCGACTCTGATCGTTGCCCTGATCAGATTCGTACGGTTGAATCTTCAATCCGAGGCCCAAATTAATATCGCCCTTTCCCCTTACCACAAAAGGGGCAAATTAACCTAAAATTTATACTATCTATTCTAAATGCAGAATGATGCATGCTATGCACATTTATAATACTAAACGTAATTATATGCCTAAGAACATGTATAGATAGATAATTTATGTGAAATAGATGTGTCTACATCACACCCCCTTGCCTATCTTTTGCTAGTCCCTAGCAAAATTACATGCTATTTAGAAAAGAATTTGGATCAAAATACTTGGGCAATAATTATTTCATAATAGTAAGAAATTTCTACTAAAGGGTTGAGCTACAGAGACTCAATAGTGCTCGAGTGTCTATCAAAATACAAACTGCCCCTAAGCCCTTACCTTATTCAAAGTATATATATATATATTCTTTTTCTTTTTCTTCTTTTCCTTTTTTTTTGGATATTTAAATTTAGAGTTTCGAGGCAGCTCTCTACAGCTACCCAACCTACCCAAGACTCAAAAAGAACTCTAAGTTCTAAACATCTTTTTGTGAAACTATGATGGACTCAACGATTGGCAATTAGAACGGACTTCAGGTTTCTACGAACATTAACTAACCCTAATGAAGAATTTCTGCCTAAAAGTGTATCGGTTCAACCGGTAGCTTTCTCCCTACTTTTTATTTTTATGGGGTCAACACAATGGCGAACCCAATGTATATCTCCCCGACTTATTCTACTTCCTCGTTTCTTCCTAAGTGTTTGAAATTAAACGTGCATTTCGTGAGTTGAGTTCTAAACGACTGACCAATGGGGTGTTAAACCCACAGTAACTCACCAACCATATTTGTGCGGTGAAGTGTGGCTTTATTTTTTTTCTTTTCTATTTCTTATCTTTTTTTTCTTTTAGAGAGAATAGGTGACTTCCCTGATTAAATATTTACCTAAAAGCAACAGAAAGAGAATGGTCATGTGGCTGGGTTCTAAACAACCGACCAATGGGACGTCAAACCCACAACAACTTGCCAGCCATACCACCCTATAAGGTTCATTAGCTACCCAATTTTCGTTAAAATCGCCAAAAAGTAAGTCAGTGCAAATAGTGTGTAGATACTTTAAACTTAAAATCAATCAAATCAAAGGGCAGGGTTGATAAGACGTGTACTTATCACCCCAACTTATTTAACCAATTAGAAATGAATTTAGAATAGCGAGGACTCGAGAAATAAATCCACATTTTAATGAACACCCGGGCTGATTAAGCTCAAAGAATCTAAGTATTTTGGTAATATTGTATCATTTCCTAAAGTTGACAAATTTTTAATACCCAAGTTCTCTTTTCCTAATTCAATTTTTTTCTTTCATAAATAAAGAGAAAATAAAAAAAATCTACAAGCTAACAAAGTAATTCAGATAAGGATATTCACCTCCCATGACTATCTAATGCAATGTCCTCATTGTATTAAAAAGGCATGAAACAGAGCGGACTAGAGAAGAAAGCACCTGAATTTTGTGATTAACAGGTCAACTCCGGGATGAAAGCAGACTGTATACGTGCTAAATTTAGTGCCTTCAGCTAGGCACACTATACAAATAAGGGGAAGAAATACGAGAATCATAATGGCGGGTGAGGATATGAAGACCAAGTTTAATTATGCAACCCACCAACAAAGAATGTCCACAAATGTGGACCAGATTGTGGTGCAGACCCATGCCCCAGGGTCAAGTGGTTCCAAGGTTCTGGATGAAAATTACCCAGAGCCGGAGATCATTATGTTTACGGGGTCGAGCCTACAATTTGTAAGGATACAACCCAAGTCCAAAAAGTCGATTAACAGAAAAATCAAAATCAAAAAGATAATCAATGAATTTGTGCTTGGGTTGCACATCCTCAAAATCAAAAATATCATAAGGGTCCTAATAAAAAGTTAGTGGTTTTAGGCAAATAGGAACCCTTAGACTCAGACTTCTACTTTCCTCGGAATTAGCTTCCCAGATTTTCATTTCCTAGCTCTTATCCTCCATAATCAAAGTTTCCAGGACCTCCAAAGTGTTATCAACCTCGTCTAAAATATCCAAGTCCAAAATTTGTGGCTTAACCAAAATTGACTTGAGTTTGGTAATCTCAAGAAGATAAGCATTATTATACTCAACAGAATGTGATTGAGGAATGGGGATATAAATTGAATCCTTTATGAAATCAGGATCTGCATCCTCCATGCTAGGCCCAATTAGATCAAAATCATCAATTACCGGGCTATCAAATGATTCATCAAACTCCTCAAGCCCGTATGTCTTACTAATATTATTTTCCTAAAACTCAGGTGAGACTTCACATAAAGATTCTTCACCCTCAGAATCAAAAAATTCTAGATCCACATTAATATATGTCTCAAGATCATATGTTGATCCTTGGTCCACAGAGACATATTTTTCCTCGTACCCTGGCTCTAGGATCTCGGGTGAAGGAATCAGTTCATCCCCAATAGGTTGCTCTAGACCAATCTGGTCATTCTCGATCTCATAAAATGTGTCCCCCCTACAGGTGCTTGAGTGGATTCTGACATTGGCTCTCCTGAAGAGGGTTCATCCTGAGAATCATCTCAAGATTGGACTAGAGTAATCATAAATTTCATCCTCAATTTTGACAACTTTCCGATTAAAAACTCACTTGGGTCCTTATCCTTAACATCTTGGAGCCAATCCAATAAATGCTTGTTAAGATCATTAATCATTTGAATCAGAGGCTCCAATTCCTCAGTACAAGGTGATGGCTAAGCTTCTAAAAATTATATGGTATTCCTTCAGTTAGCCAACACTCTATCTTGAACCTGGTTCACCTGAACCAAATGGTTTGATTCAAGGTTGGGTAGGTTTGGGTTCAATCCAGCGGAGTCAAGAAATTGAGGTTCCTGGGGCCCTCCCTGGTAATAGGTCGTTTCTGATTATTCATAAAGTGGTGGTGACCCATATGTAGTGTAATCCTGAGGAGGGTATGGGTTATAATCATCATATCCTTCTTAATTGTAGATCATATTAGGTTGTCCATAGGAGGGCGATGATCTATAATCAGTGTAACTCAGAGAGGGATAAAATCAAAATCATGATGTCTAGGGTTGGACCCTGAACGTTGAGGTTCGGAATTATATCCCCAATCAGGATTATCCCAACTACTAGCTAGGTGGTTGACGGCCAGGTCGGGATAATAATCATCCTGGGGATAAATGATAGCAGGAGGGTAGGAATGGAAATGTGAGTAAGATGTGAAAGAATACATGGTGAAGCAGGAGGGAAAATAGAGGAGAGCAAAGTGCCCTGCAGTACAATCAAACCAAACCTACCCTTAGTTAGGTAGCCTAAAGACCTACAGACTCTTAGAACCCATCTTGAGATAAAATAAATGATTTGGTCTACTTCTATCTGGTCAATTCAACCAGTTAAGGGAGCGATTGGGGAGAAGGTTCTTCCCTTAGCTTTAGCCTCAGGTTCCTTTGATACCCCCCAACCGCGGTCGTTTAACACTACTCCCCTAGCTAGACATCAAATGGACCAGTAGAAGTAGATTAATCAAAAATAATATCGATCTGGGCCCCAAAAAGCGAGTCAAATACTTAAAGCCAACGTCTACTCAATTTTAGTTAGGCTTAGGTTTGATTGTGCTCTGTGACAAGCCCTTTAGATAGGTCGTGCCCTTAAAGATCAATTTCGATGTGTGTGCTTGTACAACTAAGGTTTTCAAAAAAGGTTTTTTGATGATGTGTCTTTTAAGATTTAACCTTGTTTAGTAGTTTTTAGGATTCAATTCTTAGGTGTATTCAGAAAAGGTTCAGTCGACACACCAAGTTTTGAAAGCACCAGTTCAAATATTTTCCTTTTAAAACACAAAAGAATGTGGAGTACCTGGTTAATTTCTAAAAGTTGAATCCTAAGGAACAACAACTCAACGAATCAATTTTATGTTAAGTGGTGCGGCCTAGACAAATCAGACAAGTGGCCTGATACACCACTACTTAAGACACCCAATCAGATTTAGCCTATTCTAATGTCTAATCACTTATTCGTATAGTGCATTAAAACTGTACCGAGTCCTTAGGTCGGCTCCCTGGTTAAGTGATTAAATCAGACAAGAGTTGTGCACTTTAGTGTGCGTGTGGGTGTATAAGGTGTGTAGGTTTAAATAAATCCCACAATCAAATTTATCTATATGTGTGTGTGTGTGTGTCGGGGGCGGGGTGAGTTGGGTGGGAGTGACAAATAAATAACCAAGACTAACCTTAGGGTTTATGCTAGCTCCTAGGATAATTAGGGTTTGCGTTATTAGGTGGTGGGAAGTGAGGTACACTTACAAACCCTTCAACTACACTTTGCTCCAATCTACTGCTTTTGCTCATCTCAAGAGAGTACCTGCAATCACAATAAAAATAGAGATACATGAGGTAAACGAAAAGTAAGGCAGCAAATGCAAGAAATCAAAGAGTATTGCCTCCCCAGCAATGACACCAAAATGATTAGCAAGTAAATCGTTGCAAAAATTTTGAATTTGGAAAACCCGAGTCGTTGCAAGTTCACAAGAAAATCCGCTGCCAAATAATATTTATAACCTAAATTCTAGTGAGTCCCGAATCAAACATAGGAAGACAGACATTTAATTAAAAATCGTGTTTGAAATTATTTTTTAAAGCAAAGTAGCTGGTTGAAATTAATCTATGCTAGCTATTCTACTTAAAGAATAAATAAAAGAAAAGAGAGAGAATAATACAAAGAAAGAGAGAAAGAGAGTGAACAAATATTTCATAAAAATATAGGCATGTTCATTTCACTATTTGCAAGATTGAAATCTACACTAGAAAGCGATAAAAAGATACGGATGAGAAAATCCTCCTCGACTGCCGCTTGGAGGACGAATCGCGTTGACGGAGCACCCAGAAGATGATGGTGAGAGGTTAGAGGAGGGAGGACGAAACTGGACGATGGAGGACGAAGCAAGGCAGCGTCGTAGCGGGAGTCACTTCCCGAATGGTGGCAAGAAGATAACCACGGGATGCTCCACAAAAAGAGTGAGAAGATGGACAAAATTTTGATTTTTTTTACTCTAGAGGAGCATCTTGGGTTTGGGACTAACTCTTTAGAGCTTTTAAGAGCATGAAAAAAGAAGAGAAGGGATGGATAATGAGGGGATGTAGGGCCTTTATATAGTTGAGGTTCAAAAACAAAATGGTCATTTCAACACTTAAACATTAATATCAGGATCTCTAGTGATGTTTATGAGAGTCACTATAGTTGCATGTCGCTGAAGGCATGCCTCAACATGAGTCGCTCATCATTGATCCGATGCCTCTCGTCACGCCACATCACCACTGCTTCTCCTTCAGCCGTTCGCATGCTCAATCGCGCCCAATCAACATTAGTCGTTCGATCTCACAATCGGACGGCTTAGAATCTCGCGCACGCTTCACCTTACCATGCGCGTAGCGCCCGCACGATCGCACGTGATCGCCCTCATGTGCACAGCGCTCTCATCCAGCGCCCCTAGCGCCGCCACGTAGCCGTCGTTGCTGTCGTCTGATCGCGATCCTACTAATGAATTTTGCTCGCGCGCCTCTTGAGCAAATTTCATCCGCGTAGCACGGATTGAACGCGAGCCTCGCAATGCACGTGTGAGCTTCGACCGCTGCGCTATCCCTCGCGCTTTGTCGTGTTTTCAAATTTCCATCCAACGCTCTCAACCATTGGTTGAAGATCCAACGGCTGGGATCGGGGCTGCTTTACTGAGGAGGGACACTGGTGGCTTTGGGTGGCTATGATGGTGCCATCGTGGCCGTCCATCTTCTTTTTCTTGTAGGTGGTGCCACGGATATCGGATTAGGTCGATTTTCACGTCGTTGGGCTACGATCTTCGATCCAATCCCATCCGTGCAGTTGGATTTGTCGTCTGGGGTCTATATTTTCACCACCTTACCCCTTGATCTCTGATCTTCCTCGGATTTTATCTGATGCTACAAAAGTTTGATTGGAATGATCTCAAAGGCGTTGGACTTCGATTGTCGCCCTTATCAGATCCGTACAGTCGGATCTTCAATCCGAGACCCAGATAAATATCGCCTTGTCCCTTGACCACAAAAAGGGTAAATTAACCTATAATTTGTACAATCTATTCTAAATGCAGAATGATGCATGCTATGCAATATTTATAATACTGAACATAATTATATGCCTAAGAACACGCATAAATAGATAGTTTATGTGAAATAGATGTATCTACATCATCAGTCGACTATCGGGCTAGCCATGGCTTCAGCCTTGACCCACATAGAGAAGTAGTCCACTGCCACAAGTATGAACCTTTTCTCAGCTAGAGCTGGTGGGAAAGGGCCTATGAAGTCCGTGCTCCACTTTGCAAAGGGAATGGGCAACATGATAGGCACTAACTTTCCATGTGGTAAGTGGTGCAGGGTTGCAAACCGCTGGCACTTGTCACACTTGTGCTCAAATTCTTTACATTGCTGCTTCATCTGGGACCAGAAATATCCTGCCTAGAACAGGTAAGCCAAGAGAGCCTTACACCCTCCATGGTTCCCGCAAATGCCACCATGGGCTTCTTGAATAGCCTGAGATGCCTCCTCTTTTGTAAGGCAGCGCAATAAGGGGGTGGAAAATCCCCTCTTGTACAATTGCCTGTCTATCAAGGTGTACCTAGAGGCTTTTAGGGAGAACACCTTAAGCCATGGTTCCCTTAGGGATAGCTCACCAAAGTTCAGGTAAGTGATGATAGGCATCATTACTCTATCGTGAACATCTTGGGAGTAAGCACTGTTGGCTCCTTCAAAGTTTGGAGACAAACATCCTCCTCCTACTTAAGAGGAATTGCTGAAGCCAAGCAGGCCAATGCGTCTACCAAGGGATTATCGAATCGAGGTACCCGCCTGATAGAGACGGTCCTGAAGTCTAACAGCCAAGATCATGTTTAGATCCCTAGCTTGGTACTCACCTTTAACTTGATTGGAGACCAACTAGGATTCCATGTAGACCTCCAACGAGGAGATGCCTCTTGATTTGGCCACCCGAATGCCTGCTAGCATCGCCTCATATTCTGTCTGATTATTGGATGATGGGAAGACCAGTTTAATGGCGTACTTATAAGTAATGCCGTTTGGGGCGATCAAGGCTATACCGACCCCAAACCTGGCTATAATAGAAGAGCCGTCAACATACAGCTTCCAAGGAAGAGGGAGCCATCTGGGTTTGTCAATTCCGCCACACAAAGTTTGCCAAGACTTACCCCTTGATTGATCTCCTCGGCTGGTACTGAACGTCAAATTCCACCAATTCCATAGCCCATTTTACCTGTCATGCTGTCCTCGTGGGCTTATGTAACATTCGCCGTAGGGGGTAGTCAGACAGGACTATTATAGTATAGGCTTGGAAATATGTGCGTAGCTTCCTAGCGGCAGTCACCAAGGCTAGCCCGAGCTTCTCAATGACCATATACTTAGCTTCTGTGCCTTGATAGGTCTTGCTGATGAAGTACACTAGTCATTGGTGCCCCTCTCGTTTGCCGACTAAGACAGCATTAACGGCAGTCATGGATGCCGCCAGGTATAAGTAAAGAGATTAACCAGGCATAGGAGCCATCAAGATGGGGGGACATTTAAGAGCTTTTATTTCCTCTAAAGCCTTCTGTCAATGACGAGTCCAATGGGCGACGGTGTAGCCCGTACCCTTTTGGATGCACTCAAAGAAGGGAAAGCATTTTCCAGAAGAGTGAGACAAGTATCGTCCTAAAGAGGCGATTTTGCCGACTAATGACTGCATCCCTTTCAAGGTACTTGGCAGTTCCAGGACCATGATCGCCTAGATCTTGTCAGGGTTGGCTTCGATTCTTCTACTGGAAACTAACCCTAAGAATTTTCTGGCTGAGGACCCAAATACACACTTCTCGAGGTTCAAGCGGAGGCAGGTGTTCTTTAAAACTTGAAACTCCTCTGCCAAAAATTCAAAATGTTGAGGGAAATTTGTTTCCTTCACAATCATATTATCTATGTACACTTCAAATGATTTTCATATTAAATGAGAAAAAATCATATTTACAAGGCGCTGCTAGGTTGCTCTAGCATTTTTCAGGTCAAAAGGCATGACTTTATACTGAAACAAACCCCTATCTGTTATAAATGAGGTATGAGATCTGTTTGCTGGAGAAAGGCTGATCTAGTGGAATCCACTGTAGGTGTCCAAGAAGGACATGTGGGATTGACCACTGCAAGAGTTCACCAAAGCATCCACCCTTGGTAAGGGGAATTCATCCTTTAGGCAGCTTCATTGAGGTTGGTGAAGTCCATCCATATTGTCATTTTCCAATGACTTTCTTTACCATAACCACATTTGAGAGCCATGCCAAGTACAAGGATTCTTCGATGAAGCCAACTTCAGGGAGCTTCTGGACTTCAACCTTGGCCGCCTACAATAGCTCGGCTGACTTGTGCCTACGTGCCTGTTTGACTGCCCGGGCACCCACCTAAATATTGAGGTGATGCTGAATCAGGGACAAGTCTACCCTCAGCAGGTCGTTGGCAAACCAAGCGAATACATCTGCATTGGTCCTTAACAAGAGTAGCAGCTCCTGGACTTCGTAGGGATCAAGGTACACTCCGACTTTGACAAGCTTAGAAGCGTCGTCAGGGTACAGCTGGATAGCCATGGCCAAAGAGCCCAGCTAGAGTTCTGAAGTCACTAGCAGATCAGCCGGATTTGCTTGTTGGATCACCTAAACTTGGTTTCTCTTCTTCCCCCATTTCTGTGGTTTGGGGTGTCTTAGCTCCATGGATTGTTCCATCTTGATCCTTAAGAGTTCTCACCCGGCTATTTGATCCTCATGTACTATTCCCACTCCTCGAGGAGTTTGGAAAGCATGAATTGGAAATATGAAGAAGGGATCAGGAAGAAGGCGTGAGTTGTTGGGCGGCCTATGATGCCGTCAAATGCCGCCGTCAACCCAGCCACTATGAACGTGGTTATTCTGTTGAGATGCCTGTCCCTGTCGCAGACGGACAAGGGAAGGTTGATCTCCTCCTTTAGTATCACCTTGTGGTTGTTGAACCCCACTACTAGATGAGTTGACAGGGAAAGATGCTCTTCCTTGAAGCCTAGCCTGAGCAATGTCTTCGAGAAGAGAACATCTACGGCGCTGCCCTCATCCACAAGGAGCCTAGGCTGTAACTGTTCTACTAATAGAAGTGTCATCAATAGCGAGTCAGTGTACTCTACCGGATTTGGTAGAGAGGTGAACATGTTGGAGGTTGCCTGCAGCTTGTCAATACCTCTCTCACAGCACTGAAGAGTAAGGAATGCACTATAGGCCGCCAATCCTGAGAGAGTGGGTTGCTGACTCGGGGCAGCGTTGACCTCAAAAATGACTTCGTCCTCCACACTAGTAAGCGGAGGGAGATGAGTATCCTAGGGTAATGCGGCCAAAGCTGCCAGAACCTGGCAATAGTACTCTACCGAGGGGAGCAAAGGCAAAACCCCTGCTTAATCTGGTTGGCCGCTGTCCTGTCGACCTTGTGGTCCTTGACAAGAACCATGTTGACTCCACGAAGCTACTGGAGCTTCTCCTTGTGGTAGTCTTCTGGACCCTCCATGGGTCTCTTACCCTTATCAGGGCCCTCACTTCGCCTGACGAAATGAGCCAAATTTCCAAGCTGGATCTAGGACTCGATCTAGTCGCACAAATCCCGACAGTCTTCGATGGCGTACCCTCAGGCCTTGTGATATTTGCAATAAGGCCCGGACTCAGCCTTCTTTTTTAGTGGCTTAAGCAAGGGTAGTAAGTCCTTGTCCGTACCCAGACCTCCGCCAACACGCCCGCCTGGTTCACGGCCAAGGGAGTGTACTCTTCAAAATAATCCCACCAGGACTGGCGAGGTCCATTGTTTCGGCCCTTGGAGAGCCGGTTGCTTCTTTGGTCCAGGAAGTTAGCATTCCGCTTATTGAAGCGATTGCCTCCGCGGATGGATATGGGAGCCAACTTCCCCGAGGTCCACTTCTCCTCAACGATACCAAGGTCATCTCCATATCCTTCCGCCAGTTGGCTACGGGAGCAAAAAGAATCATCCTGTTTCAGAAACCTCATAGCTCTATCCCACAACTCCATCATATCTCTAGACAAGCGATGAAGTGTGGCTCATCATAGCTAAAATACTCAAGTTAAGCTACAAACTAAATTAAACACTACATTATTAGCATTATAAAAGGATTAAGTATGAAAATTAAGGAAAAAGCCCTAAAACATCAAATTGGTGTTGAAAATGCACAATTAAGTCAATTAATGAGATATTCTATTCATAAATGCAAAATACTAATCCAATTGCAAATTAAATGCATGTTTGAGTTCAAAAGTATAAATTAAGGATTGAATTACTTCTTAAATATTCAATTAAGCTCCAATAAAAACTTCATAACATTTGGACATCAATAGGACCCTGCATTCATTAGATTACATAGAAGAGGTCCTTTATTCATCACATTTTCTTAAACATTAAATACACAGGGACTTATTTGAAAAGCTGCCAGGGACCCATTTGTAGGACTTCAAGGATCGTTCTACTACGAATCTTATCACTTATGGGTTCTTTTGCAATTATCATCATGTTTCACCCAATTGGGCTTTCGTGCAAAAAGCCCAAATATGCCTGATGCTGTGGACCACTATTACAACCTGATCCGAGCTCCCTACAGGACCCGAGATCGGCTCGTCTCAACTAATCCCAAGATCCAGTCGTCCAACGAGAAATAACCAAAAGCAGAAAATATACTACAACCACACTTGCACTGTAACTAAGTAAAAATAAATAAGAGACAATAATGGAAAATAGGACGAGAAATCTCAAAATTATTACATACCACAAGCGGAAGAGTACTATAACAAACATAGCCATCATAACCACAACAAAGGGAAATATAACATGAATAAAATATAGTAAAACAACTAATATGCTAAAGATACTCACTACTACAAAAGAGCTCTGAAACAGAAAAGTAACAACTATGGCTGGGCTTGGTTGGGCCCAACATCCTCTGCAATCGGTGGCGCTGGCTGCTCAACTCCCTGACCTAAACATGGTTATATAATCCGTGGCCAGCTAACGCTAAGTAGAGTAGTGGTTAAACCACTTGCATGTAATTTAACAAAAGGAAACAAGCAAATAACTAATCATTCATTTCCATTTATCTCAACTAGGTGTTTCTGTTTCCGTTATTCTAATAAGGATCCACAACATTTCTTAATCCCCTTGTTCCATAAGGGAATGATCTTGATTGCAGTTTATTTCACGATGTAGGATATACACGTGGCACTCTCCTGGTCGGGAGAGCCCCCGTGGTAGTCCTACAGCCGGTCTACCACCCCGAGGTCACGGTCGCGACGTAGCGGTGACTACGGCACGCGTGATAAGTGCACGAGTAGCTACCCTACACTGACTATCCCAGCACGGTCTGCGTACCCTCGCCCGACTATCCCAGTTTGCCCAATAGGCCTAACAAGAGTCGGTGTAGGGTGGCCAGTCCTAACCCTAGGCCCCATGGGACGACTGGCTCCCCCCCTACACTAAAGTAATAAGAGTCGGTGTAGGGGGCCATTCTTGACCCCGGGTCTCAACCCAAGAGTGACTAGCTCCCTCCAACACTAAAGTGACGGTAGCTCTCCTCGATACCGCGTACACGAGGGCCAACTCACTTTCCATGCAAAAGGGACAGTTGCTCTCCTCGATACCGCATACTCAAGGGCCAACTCACTTCCCTCCTACATACGATATTCGTTCCATATACGTGAGTTCCTTTTCTAGTTTCCTCGTAGGGTTCATGCATTGTATTCAGTTCATTTCATTTCACGACATGCATATCTCGTTGTTCACAACTTGGTTCTCAACCATATAACAGGCAGCTCGTAATTTAATAACTGAAAGAAGAATCACATCATGTAACTATTCATTTGCTAGCGTTAAGAATTCTAACAGGCATTTCATAATAAACCGTGTGGCTCAAGTAATGTTCATTCACTCAATTCTGCCCTAGGGTTCATTTCACATCTTAGAGTTCAATCAATTCATTCTAAGATAGTATGCACTTGATTAATTAATTCATAATATTGAGAAAAACCACTCTACCGGGATACACAGGTGGAATGGGGGCTCAACTCGCAGATCGCATCATCTCCGCAGGCCCCGTATACACTACTGGCTGAAGACTTATACCATTGACCAAATCACATTAAACGAGTTCAAAACAGTATGTGAGTGACACTAACACGTAGAGAAACTCGAATGGAAACCAATGGTACTTCGTTTGCGTAAAATCGACTCTGTTTAGACCCTGAACGGGCCAAAAACTTACATACTAACTAAAATCAAACGTCTGGGACAAGACCCAGATGTCTTAAACGACCTCAGAATCTCACCTTGCTTTCCTACGCTGATGGTGGTCGTCTGGAACCCCTCACGGTCGTCCTGGGGTCTTCCCAGACGTCTGTCAGTGCACCCAGACATTTGAGATGGTTATCAGACGGCTGTAGAGACGTCCAGACGTCCTAAAGTACCTCGAAGGATGCACCACACGTCTTTCCAACATCCTGTACCTGCGCATGAGCCCATGGTTCAAAAATGCGACACCTAAAACTTAACGTACGTGCATGCGGCGTGTACAGAGCACGTACCTCGGCACTCTGCATGCTGTCAAATGTTTAGCAGCAACTCCGAATGACTTGAGGCTCCTCCAGACATCTAGATGGCGTCCCAGACATCTGATACCGCAGAAAAATGGTTCTGCAGTATGCCCTACAAGCTTCTCTCCCCGCGCGACCCTCCGCCCACAGAGTCGCAGTTGCTCCTCCAACAACTGCAGGAGGTCGCAGAGCTCCTCTCCAGGAGCTCCCTCGGTCGTACGTCCGACCGCACCTCCTCTCCCTCGCTCCTCGCTCTCCCTCTCCCTCGCCCACACTCTCCCTCTCTTTCACGCTCTCACTCTCCCTCACTCCCATGCTCCTTCGTCTCGAGCTCCCCTCCTTCCTCCCTGCTCTTGGCTTCAAGGGGGACGAGGAAGGAGGTGGTCGCCAGCGGCAAGGAGGTGGAAAAGTGGAGGGGGAGGTGGTGGAGATGGTGTGGAGAGGTGGGGGTTTTAAAGAGAGGGTGTGTGCGTGGGTGTGTCGTGTGGGTGTGTTGTGTGGGAAGAGAGAGAGGGAAAAATTGTGAGATTTTTTCCGTAAGGTTTCCTCTTTTCTGCAAAGCCCACAACCTTACACCCAAGGGATTTAAAATTATGCTTACATCCCTACCTTTTCAGGAAAAACTCGAACGACCCTTGAGAAGGGTCATTTCAGCCACTATTCACCAAAGAACACAGCGCTCAGCAGCCATTGATCTCTTATGCTTTTGTTCCAATGGTCGATTGCGATCCATCCTTCGGGTGCCTTTGCGCAAAGGATTATTACGTCACCTAGATCTGATCCAACGGCTGGATTTTGTCCAAATTCTTCCCACGCACCCATCTCTCTCATCCCACCGTCCACCCTAATCACGATTAAACTCACCTCACAATGCTTGGAATCATTGGCGAGCTTACTTAAGCTCGATCTCAGACCCTCGCGCGCAACATCAGACCCCCCTCCTACTCTCTTGGGCTGATCCATTCGTCCTCTCCAGTATTTCTTCCCATTCACTTGGCAGTACCTGTGACAAAGGTGAAGCTTCTTCTTCCCCCTTTGTCCATGTCACTAGGGATGACATAAGCTTGAGGACATCCTTGGAGCTCCTCTCGTGGGCTCTTCACTCACTGGAGACCTCCCTCCATTCCTCCTCTTCAACTGCCAGCTATCGATCCAAAGGTCCCATTCTTCTCATTAGTTAGGATCTTAAATGCTTTCTAGATTAGTTATAGTGATAGTTAGTGTACTGTAGATCAGTAGAAGTAGATCAGATAGTGAATTCAATGGTGTGCTAGCTTAGGTTAGAGGTAGATTAGATTAGATCGATCTCGCCCTCTCTGATCAATTTAGATTAGAGAGGTGTTTTTCCACCTCCACTTCAATTCATAAATCTTCCCCTTCACTCCACAACTCACATTCACTCATTTGCTGGACACTCTAATCATCAACCACCCATTCATAAGAGCATTTAGCATATCTGAAGCTCATTAGCTTTCAGATTTGTTGGAGTGCTCAAACATCAATTTAAGGGCATTCCATTCAGTCCAAACAATCACAAATGCCCTCTAGCTGGTTTAAGTTGACCGGATTTTGATTATTATGGTGAATTTTGGTGTTAATGAGTAATCAGGTCGATTTCTAATCAATTGCAACTTATTTGGATTGAATTGCAAAATTGAGTTTCTTTGACTTTAAGTTAATAAATTGCAATGGTTTTAAATTCACTTGATTAAATCTTCAATGTTCAGAATTTTTGCGCCTAATTTGCCAAATCCTATACCTGAGTTTTTGCATTATTTGGATAGCAAAAGCCAAGGAAACCATTGGTACTGATTAGAGGCATTTGCAATGATCCAAATGTTTTTCAAGATCACTTAGACCTCCTGAACACTGATTAATGGTGTTCAAGATATCAAGTGACTAGATCAATCACAAATCCAAAGTGAGGAAAGCCCAAAACAGGGCTACATGAATCCCTACTCCAATCTGATTTCACTCTAGTTTTCAAAGGATCAAATGATGTTGTCAAGGTTTTAAAGGAGATTTGGAGTTATTTTAAGATAATTTCAATACCTAATGTGGTCTTCTCTACATTATCTATAATCTAAAGAGAGGATCATATTAGGGTCTTTTGAGAATTTTAAAGAATGAGAATTGAACCTAAGGTTTTCAGATTTTCAAAAATGGTTTACACTGATTTTAAGCGATTTTCAGTGGATTTAAGAATGGATGTCAATTTTATCTGGAGTTGGTTTTGAGATATGGTTTTGAGAAGTTGGTTTGCTTAAGGGTCTAATGTATCTACTGCTGCTGTTTTAAATGCAAGCAACCACTGTAGTAACATTAGCTTCTTGGATTGTGTGAACTTCCGCAGCAATGGCTGCTGAGTTATAACAGCAGTAGCTGCTGATGTTGCTGAATTACAACAACAGCTCTTGGCTGCTGAAATGTGATAGCAAATGGACTGATGGATGAGGATTTGAGCTGGGATTTTGAGGATTCTTTGGAGCTGACTTGTGTATACTGTTAGGATTTTATGAAACAAGCATTCATGTACTAGAATTTGAATTTAAATCTAAAAGGAATAGCTTGTAATCCTTGTTTGATTCTTTTGTCAACATGTTCATGTGCATACTGTCTAAAACTGAGATTTAATGAAATTTGAGATGAAAATCATATTTATTGGCTCAAAACTCTTGCATGTGATTTGCTGGAAGTTTTAGACTGTTTGAATTTCAATTCCAGCCATGAGAACTCACTTTAGAGGCTTAGGTTCTTAATTGAATAACCCTTTTAAGCCTATTATGTGTTAACTTTGTAAATAAATAAAAATTATAAAAAATTACAAAAAATTAAAATAAACCTGTTATGAGTAAGATTAGGTATTTCTTTGAGTGTATGCCAAGTTGCAAAGTATTTTGAACTCCCGAATTAGTAGAACATACCAACTGACAGTTCGATATAATTTGAAACTTAATAAAAGAATCAAGTTGAAAAATACCAAAAAGAGTTCTCTCTCTCATCTCACTCTTTCTCTCTCATCTCCTATCTCTATAGAATATATAAATACCATAAAAATCCAAAAGTACCTAAAAATACCTTGTATATTGTATTTATACTTGTAAATATAACTTAATATTAAGCTATATGTAAATATTGTAATATATGTTAATAATGTACATAAATAACTTATAATTGTATTCTATATATTTAATTAAGTACTTAGAATGATTTATTGTATATATAACTTTATTATATAATTATATATTAATTTATATTAGAGTAAATGTGTATAATCTTAAGTAATTATAAATAACTATGTACATATGCAGAATCATATATATTACTGTATGTATATACTTAACTAATTATTACATATTGTATGATACCTGTATATTTATTTCATTATGTATTTATTGTAGGTAATTAAGTTATTAAGTTAATTAGGTAAATTATTAAGTTAAAATAAAATAAATTAGTAAATTAAGTTAATACTAAAATAATCTATATTGTATATTTGTATAGTTTTATTTTAAGTGCTTCTGACCTATTTCTACTGTATTTGTATTATATTATAGTATTTATATATTGAATATGTATATATTTATCTAAAACGTGTATTTAAATGTACATAAATTAAAATAAATGCTTTAAAATAAATTAAAAATGTTCAATAAATACCTTATTATATAAATTAACTATTTATAAGGTCAATTACATGATTAATTTATCAATTTGTAATTTAATTAAGAAATTAAACCTTAATTTAACGTGTACAAATTCCTAACTTTAACTAATTTTAAGATACATTTAAATAACTTATTTTTGTAAATTAACTTTACAATTGAATAGCCCTATATATGGGCTTTCTAAAAATATAATTTATTTTAAATTCAGATCTAATTTGAGCTCTCAAATCGAGACCCAAACTCACCTTTCCAAAACTAAACAAAGTATTGCATAGTGCCATATTGGATGTGCACGAGCTGCTTGTGCAATATAAAATGAATTGCGTATGATGCCTCTCTAGTCGACATATGCTGGATGCACCCTCACCATTATACCTCTCTCTCCTTTGATTCGAGCATACTATTGAGCATGTATTGGAATTAGTGCGTGGGTAGGGAGCCCCCATGCATTGTGCTGAGCCTAATGTGGGCCTATTATGGACCTGTGAATATGAAATAAAATGTACACTAAATCAACTAGGGCTGGCTTAGTAGTGGTCTGGTGCCACCCCATTGAGGTGTTGTGTATCTCATGGAAGGCTAGTCTGCCCATTAAAAAATCAAATTTCTTGTTAAGTAAACAGTAATGTGAAGTTGTGAGAGCAGTGTGAATGTATAATATGTATATGTATAGAGTAAATATTATAAGTATATAATAATATAATATATATGTATATGTATAATAAATAAAAAATATATATAATGTATATATATATAGGTAATATATATATAAGTAAATAGAATAGTATATATTGTTTGAGCCTTATATATATATAAATAAACTATAAGGCTTTAGTGACATGTATATCTGTCACAATAGATATGTATATATGTTAGTAAATATAGTCTTTTACCTTATATTTTGTATATATTTTTACTAAGGCTATAGTAACGCATATATATGTTACTATATATATAGTGTATGTTATTAAAGTTAATATTATATGTTAGTATATTTAGTCTAGTGTAAATTAGTTGTTATTTTTTGTACCTATACTCAAGCATTATTCAGAATAGTTGTACAAAACTAACATAGAGTAGTACTACTTAGTTTTTAATGCCTGTTTAGTTGTAATATGTTTAAGGCATTATAACTAGGATTAAGTGATTCTTTTGTACATAATTGACTAATTCTTTTATTCTTTGATTCATTAATTCATTTTATAAATATAATTGACATTTTTGAAATAAACGAACATTTTTGGAACATAGAGAGTGATGTATATCAATAACTATCTCCCAGTGAACAACCTGGAATAAACCAATAAAAATTATGTAAATAAATAAAATGATGCGATATCTGTTTACATTACGACAACTATACTACGATAACGACAACATTAAAACATCATTTTTATTGCAATACGATGCTGATCAATCAGCAGGAAGTCATCAATGTCATACCAAAACCTCTGGGTTAGGAGACCTAACTTGAAGTATTGGATGTCAATGGCACCATGAGGCTTCTTGCACTTGAAGTGCTGGGCCTTGTCTCTAACCCTTCGCAGTCCTACAAAGTACTAGCAGAATTTATCCATCAGTTCTTGAAAGCAGGTTATCTGTCTAGCCGGCAGTTCATTGAACCATTAATGGGCCATAGATAGGATAGGAATACCCAACAGAGTACTCTATCAGGGTAGCCATGCACTAGCATCAATTGGTGATAACTCCCAACAAAGCTATTAGGATCCGCTGTCCCGTCATACTGTGCCATGATGGGCTGTTTGAATTTTTCCAGTAGGGGGTCGTCATCACCTCAGTGAAAGGGTAGGTGGTGAAGTAAGCTTGTGGGCATATACCTCGCATTGCCCAGGCGACCTGGAGGATGATTTCGGGAATCAAGCCTCCGCCGCTGGTCACCAAGGGTTGAGCTCCTAACTACTCTCCCAACAAAGGCGAGCGGGCAGCTTTAGGCGGACTAGGAGGAACTTCACCCTTCTGGTTACTAAGCTCTCGTTTTAGTTTCTTAAGCTGTTCACGCAAGCGGACATTCTCCTCTTCCACCGTACGATGCCACTTTAGTTGCTTGTCTTCAGGGCTCGAATTGTGGGGCTACTCCGACTAAATTTTGCCAAACTCCTTGATCTGTTGGATCTCTTGAAGTTTTTCAGTGACTGAATGTTCATCAGCCCTCAGAGCTACCAGCCTAGCCTCTTATTGCCCCTCCCTCGGTTGCATCTCGAGGAAGGACTCCTGCCGAGGGACCTACAGTAGCATTCTAGGTTGATCCGACTTCTCACTTGGCCCGGCAAGCTGGGGATGTCTCTTGGACACCAAGACACTTGACTCTGCTTGTGCCGGCACCTTTTCAGGATTAGCGCAAGAGGAGTTGCGAGTTGTAGGAGCCATCAAAGAGATTCAAAGTAAGAAAACGTTATCGAATGATAATCATTTCCCACATATGATGCCAATTGATCGGAGTTCCTAAGTAATCGGAGGATCCGACTCAAAAAATTATGAGCAAGCAATCACAAGAAAGATAGGAGAATTGGTGACCCAGTTCACTGCAAAGTATGTACGTCTAAGGCGAGGGCAGTGCTCCCAAATATCCAATAGAAGTAACGGTAGTACAATATCTCTTAGTTTCTCTCTCTCGGATTACGTGAAGAGCCACCTCAAGGTCCTCCCTTCACTATTTATAGTAAGACCCATTTCAATGATCCTTGCGGATTCTCCAGCACATTCGTAGCACTAGTAGAAAATCCACCGTTCTCGGCGATGAAGTTTCGACTGTTATATAATGTTCGACAAGAATAATATTCTCGACTGTTATAAGACGTAACAATTGCCAAAAGTCCGATCATTAACTTTCTCAGCTACTTAGGAGGCGGAGTGGTTAAGGCCATTCTCACTGTTTATAACAGTCGAGAATAACAATATACTTGACCGTTATTAGATAAACGGTCAAGGATACTCTCCTCGGAAATCGTGGAGGCAAAAAGATATTCTTCAAATGCATTCTTCAATCGTTCAATATAAAACGGTCGAGAAAAAATGGAGGGAAAAACAAAACGCGGTCCCGACTCCTTCCCCTTCCTTTCTTCTGCCTTCCTTCTCACTGCGCCTCCCCTCGCTGACATCCCTCCTCGCCAAGTGCTCCTCCTCAACTCCAACACCCCTCCTCCCACCAATGACTACGCAGAGGTCATCCGACGGCTCCCTCTCGGTAAGTGCTCATCACCCCCTCTTCGATCTTGCGGGTTTGCTGCCGCCACCTCCTCCCTCCAAGCGACCACCACCCCTCCTCCGACCACCACGTGCCTCCACCCATCACCTCCGCGCACCTCTGCCCACCGCCTCCGCAACGACCACTTCGACTCCTCCCTCCACAACCACCAACCCCGCGCCCACCAGCACCACGACCACCACCACCATCCCCGCAACCACCCGCCTTCCACGACCACCAGCCCTCCTCCTCCTAAATCCCCTTCCTTAATTGGCCGTGACCCCTCCTCCTTCCCTCGCCACCACCACCGGTCAACCACCACCAACTCCTCCGACCGCCACCACCAGCACCTTAAGCCACGACCACCACCACCACCTCCTCCTACCACCATCACTAATCAATGACTTGCTACAATCATAAGTGTTGAAATAAAAACGTTTTATGGTAACGTTGTTGTAGTAAAGGTGTCACAATGAAAACATATATCACGTCATTTTATTTAATTACAATTTTTACTGGTTAGTTTCCAGTTCGTTCATTGGAAGGAAATTATTAATATACATCACTCTCTAAGTCCAAAAATACTCTTTTATTCTAAAAAATGATATATTTATTTACAAAATGAATGAATTAGTCAATTATATATAAAAAGAATCAATTAATATGCATTACAATGCCTTAAACATATATACAATAAACATGCATCAAAAATTAGCTAATATTACACTATGTTAATTATATACAACTACTTTAAGTAATACCTAAATGTAGGTAAAAAAATAGCTATTAATATCTATTATACTAAGTTATATTACATACTAATGTCTTTAGTAACATATATTATATATAGTAACATCTATATATGTCAATATAGCCTTAGTAAGCTATATACATAGCCTATGGCAAAAATAGTTATCATACTAACATATTAACATATATACAGTAACAAATATAACTGTCACTAAAGCTCATTGTTATTTATATACAAAAGAGCTCAAACAATACTTACTATACTTATATTATACGTATACGTATTTATAATTATTTGTTTATAAACATATACTTATACATGTATATTATACTTATACATATATACACAGACGCTTGCACGCGCACGCACACGCACACGCACACAGCACTTAGCCACCCTCACAGCTAACTCTCATTCCTTCATTGTTCTTCTTCACACTTAGTCGTTTTTAGGATGTCTTCTCTCTTCTCTTAGCTAGTTCAACTACTGTTCATTAGACCAAAATTTTGTTTTTTCATGGGCAGGCTGGCCCATATTCGAGAGATACACAGCACCTCAAAGAGGCAGCACCAGACCTCTACTAGTGGGCCGACCCTAGTTTTATTTAGGTATATTTTGTCCGATTCCTGGCCCCTGACAGGCCCACACGCGCTCACGTGCCCACACACCCACGCACATATGTTTGCATGCACATGCCCACGCATGCCTGCAAGCACACACGACACGCTTCCAAAGACCGAACCTTGTATGCTCATTTGTGTGCCCAGCGCTGACAACCGGTGAGGTCGCTAGCACAAAGGCCTTTTATACAACGTTGAGCGGCTCGAAAGCCATGATGTGGCACTTATGCACAGGCGACATTTGCGCTGCTCAATGCTATAGTGCATGCAAAATTCAAGGATTTAGCCCTTGAATTGAGAGCCAAAAATTAATATAAATTAAAAATAAATTATACGATTATAAAGCCCTTATATAAGGCTACCTAATTGTACTATTTATTTACAAAAATAAGTTATTTAAACATATAATAAAATTAGTTGAAATTAGCTATTTGTACATGTTAAATTATGTGTTAATTTCTTAATTAAAGTATAAATTAGTTAATTAATTATACAATTGACCTTATACAGAGTTAATTTACATAATAAATTATTTAATAGACATTTTTATTGTATTTTAGAAATTTTATTTTAATTTATTTACATTTAATTGCACGTTTAAGTTAGTTTTACAAATAAATAACTTATAAGTACCATAATACACTGTAAATACAGTATAAATAGGTTCAAAATATTTAATATAATATTAGACAAGTGTATATTATAGGTTACTTCACTGTTAACTTAAGTTACTAATTTATTTTATTTTAAGTTAATAAATTACTTAATTAACTTAATTACTTAATGTAATACATAATTAAATTAAATTATAGGTATTATACAGTATATATTACATATTTAAGTATGTATGTACAGTATGAGATATAATTATATACATATACCTAGGTTTATATAATTACTTAAGTTACTACACATTTAGTTTATATAAATTAATACATGATTATACAATAAATTTATGTATATAATAAATCATTCTAAATATTTAATTTAATATATAGGATATATACATAATTTAATTATAGACATTATTTGCATATTATATAGTATATACATATAGCTTAGTTTTAAGTTATATTATACAAGTTTATACATAGTATATAAGGTATTTTTAGGTATTTTTGCTGATTTTCTGATTTTTGTAGTTTTTGTAGGTATAGTAGAGGTAGGTGATGAGAGAAAGGATAAGATGTGAGAGAGGAAGTTCTTTTTGTGATTTTTCATCTTTAGTCTTTTATTAAATTTCAAGGTATACTGAACCATCGGTTGGTATGTTCTACCAAGTTGGAGGTTCAGAATACCTTGAAACTTGGTGAATACTTAGAAAAATTGCTAATCCTACTCAAGACATCTTCTTTTGATTTTTTTAATTATTTTATTTATTTACAAACCAACCCCTTAAAGGCCTTCAAAGACTATTGGCAAGTGAAACCTAAGGCCTCTAATTCTATTTTAAGGGCTAGAATATGTGTCTAAACACTCAAATATGTCCATCATTTCACACAAAAGATGTTCAAACATTTAAAAAGGATTTTTAATTCAATGCTCAATCAAATACACATTTTGATTGTTCTATTCACAAAAATGCTATCAATGACATTTAAAATGAAATGATAAGCAATTCTAACTAGATTTCATTCCAATTTTAGTACAAGAATGCTTATTCTAGGAAGTCCTAACAGTACAAAATAGTGTCAGCTCCTTTAATCCTCAAATAAGTCCAAATTCTCATTTTAAAACCTTGGTTCAGACCTACAGTAGCTGCTATTTAGCAGCCAAATTACTGCTACTACTACCTTAAACATCCAGCAGCTACTGTTGCTGCCATTCCATACCAGATCAGATGTTGTCCCAACTTATTAGACATCTTAACTTCAGCTGCCATCAATCTTCTGTAGCTATGGCTACAATTTAGCAACCAGGAGCTACTGCTGCAACTCTGATCAGACTGAATGACTCTAATCTAAGCTCTTTTAAAACCCCATAAGAACTGGAAAACATAAATCTAAGAGCTAAAAACTCTATCAAATCACCCTTCATGCTCAAATCCAATGAAATCCAATTCTGAATCAGTAAACAGCATCTTTTGAAGGTATGAAAACATTAAAATCAATTCACACTCTCTAAAACTTTCCAAAGTCTCTAAGAAGATCATATTAGATGTTTGAAATCATCCCAAATCAACTTTATATCTTCATTTAAAACTCTGAAAATACCATTTGAGCCTTTGAATTCAGATTAAAAGATTTTTGCCTTCAAAATACATGTTGCCCTATTTTAGGCTTTTCACTTCAAATTTTTTACTAATTAGATCATTTGATCTTCTTGAACACCATTGATTGGTGTTTAAAGTGACCTAGTGTTCTTCTCAAAATCATTTGGCTCCTAGTTTAGTCTCAAATCAGTACCACTAATTATCCTTGACAAAACTACCCAAAACAAAACTCAAATTGGGTATAAGCTCATCTACAAATTGAAAGCCAAATCAAACACCATAGATTCATTGTATTACAGCCATTTGAGCAATTAAAACCTCAAATCGCTCGATTAAACTTGAATAAATCTGAATTGACTCTGAATCGAGAGATTGGGCATGAAACACAAATCTGAAAGAATCGAGCAAATCAAGTCAATTAAAATAAGATCGGGGGTCCTTGTGAACAGATGGAGTGAGTGAGAGGACCTCCAGGTGACTGTGAGCGCTATCTAGGTCATGAAATTCGAGAATTTCATATCTAGATATGCTCGGATGAATGGGGTGAAATGTGAATCAAATTGCGAGGAAATCAGAGAAATATGGATGGTGAGGCATTGGGAAAGCTGTATGAATCAATACGAAAATGCAAAAACCTCCACTCTGATCTGAATTGATCAGAGAGGTTGTGTCAGATCTAAACTAGATCTACTCTAATATAAACTAATCCATCACGGAATTTGACATCTAAACTAAATCCACTGATCTAATTACACTGACAAAACCTATAATTAATCTAGAAAGCAATCAAACTAGCTATCAAAGCAGTAAATCTAGCTATGGGAAGAAGGTGATGTCCAGAAGTCACCAGTCAGCGACCGATGACGAAGCAAGGGGAGAAGACACTTTAGCTGACGAAGGAGGTGCCCAAGAGCCTGAAGCCATTGACTGGAGGTGATCGACGGAGGGAGGGCAACCCACTCTATCACCGTGGGTGATGAAAGGAGGTGGAAAGCTGAGGGAGCAGATCAAAAGGAACCACTTAGGGGTGGAGAGCTGGTTCAGCGTCACGCGAGGTCAGTGATCATGCTTAAATAGGCGTACGCGCAATCTGGGCACCACTAAGGTGGAATTAGATGATTTGGGCATGGGAGGTGGGATGGGCTTGAGAGGGGTGTGGAAAAGTCCAAGATGAAGTGCAACCATTGGATGGGATCTGGGAAGAGAGGTGATCCTACGTGCAAAGACACCCGAAGGTTTGATTGGGATCAATCATAGATCAACAGACGTAGGAGAACGACAGCAACGATTGGTCATGTTCTTCGTGTTGCTATAGTAGTCCTGTAACGACCCGGTTCCCGAGTCCCTACGAGACACGAGAACCGGACCGACTCGACTAATCCCAAGACCCAGTCGTCCAACGAGGAAGTAACCAAAAGACAGTAAAATAAACCACATTCAGCATGAATATAACTAACAGTAAGAAAGTACAGCAGTAAGGAAAGAAACTACTACAGTAGGCACCACCACAACAGTAAAACAACATTTATCATATAACAAAAACTGCGGGTAAAGAAGGTACAGCGGAAACAAAACTACTCACTAGAACAGAAACAAAAAGGGGTACAAAGCTGGGGTAACTCTACTGGACCCTACTCGGCCCAGCGTCCTCTGCAGCCGCCGACCCTGGCTGCTCAACACCTGGTCCTGAAAAAGGTAACGAGTGTAACACGTCAGCAAAACGCTGAGTAGAGTGGCAAACTAACTAAAGGCAACAGTAGAGTGTACAGTAGCTGTTATGTTCTATTACTTCCTTTATTTACATCTTTCAATTTTTCTCACTATTTCATTTATTTCTCAGATCCTTTACTTGATCTCGAATGTCCTCGTGGGACGATCTTGATTGCAGTCTTTTCCAAAAGTAGAAGTAGCACGTGGTGCTCTCCTGGCCGGGAGAGTCCCCCGTGGTGATCCTACCCTCAGTCAACCACCCCAAGGTCACTGACAGACGTAACGGTGACTACGGCACGCGCGATAGACGCACAGGTAGCTAGCCCGCACTGGCACGCGGTCAGTCGTTTCCGTTAACGGGTGCGCCCAAAGCACAGCACGGAACCAGGGCAGAGCCCTCTCAGTAACAGGGGTCCAACCCCTCCACAGTAACCAAACCGGGGCCTTGCCCCTCCACAGTCCGCGCACCCTCGCCTGACTACCCTGGTTTGCCCTAGTGGGCCTAACAAGTCGGTGAAGGAGGCTAGCAGAACCCCGGGGCCCGTGGGGTAGCTAGTACTCTCCTAACACTACTAGCTCTCCTCGGTACTACGTACACGAGGGCCAACAAGTCGGTACAGAGCGGCCAATCCTAACCCTGGGTCCCTGGGGCGGCTGGCCCCACTCTGCACTAAACAGGTACAGGTACTTCCCTTGGTACTGCGTACCCAAGAGACAGTACAAACTACATCTCAGTTCCATTCCTTTTCCTTTCCAGGAGTTCCACTCCTAACTCCCCGTAGGGTTCCAGCTCTTTATTTCAGAACATCATATGTTTCACTTTCCAGATTCACGTTCTCAAATTCCATGATCTCAAACATGTTTCTTTATTCATAACAGGCAGCTGTTAATTAAATTTACAGGCAGCTTTATATATTCCTTTCCATTTTTCCAAGACTGCAGTAATATACATTCCACTAGTTTTTCCATCCTAGGATTCATGCCATATCCTAGGATCCATCATACAATCTAGTTTTCCGGCCCTAGGATTCATGCAACACCTAGGAGCTATCATTCCATATATTTCTCATTCCTAGGATTCATGCAAAGCCCTAGGTTCTAGTTATGGTTCCATACTTTAACAGATTTTATTAATACTTAAAGCCACTCTACCAGGTATAACGGGAGTAATGGGGGCGTGATCGGGAATCCCGCGCGCTTCCGCGACTCTCAAGACTGCAACCGAACGAGGTCCTATCACAAGGATCAAACACAAGGAGTGTCTCAAAACAGTGTATAGCTACTGTAGGCGGGTAGAGGAATTAATTCTGAGACGAACGCAACCCGAATCGCGGAAAACGGAGCCCAAACGGACCCTAAACGGGTCGAGAAAGACGATACTGTGCAAAATCAGACGTCTGGAACTCCTTCCAGACGTCTTAAACGGTGGATCAGAGAATTACCTGTTCGGCTTGGTTCCCCGGACGTCCAGAAGTCTGCGGGGACGTCTGCCTAGATCCAAGACGTCCGATGGTCCCTCCGGACGTCTGGAGGTCACTCCCGCCGTCTGGTACAACTTCCAGACGTCTGATTCGCAGAGGATGACGAATCAGAGAACCTGCGCACAGCCAGCCCCCCTCCCTCAGTACGGTCAGTCGACAAAAAGGAAGAAGAAAGCGGAAACTCACCTTTCAGACGTCCGTATGGTCTCACAGACGTCGACCTTGCCGTCTGGATATCAATCCAGACGTCTGATTCTGGAGATTTTTCCAGAATCAGAGCCCTGCTCGGCCTCCGCTCGCGACGCCTCCCGCGTCGCACCTCGCGCGTCTGCTGCTCAGCTCGCACAGGTCCCTCTCCGCGACGCTCTGCGCCCCCTGCGCCCTCCGCCGGCCGGCCAAGCCGCTCCTGGCGAGCTCGCCCTCACGGCAGAGCCCCGCCCTCGCACGCCGCAGCTCCTCCGCGCTCACTGCGGCTGCCGCTGCCGCTGCGCCCTCGCGTCCGCTCGCTCTCGCGCACAGGTAGGAGAAGAAGGAGGAAGATGGTGGAGACGGGAGGGGAGGCGCGCCCCCCCTTTTAACGCCGCGCGGAGAGGAGAGAGAAGGCGGTCGCAGCCGCCTGCAGCCGCAGAGAAAGAGGGCAGAAACGCAGGTCTGCGCTCACAGGCGCGCAGACGAATATCCCGTGCGAGCATAACTGTTCGCCAGACGTCTGTAAACTATCCCGGACGTCTGGTCAGACGTCTGGATGTGATCCCAGACGTCTTGACAAACGTCTGGGCCACCTCCCAGACGTCTTAAAAGGCGTCTGGGGCACGCGCTCGTTACAAGTCCCACCTCTGTCAGGTGTGTTGGGATTTTTGTGAAGAAGCCCTTAAGGACGAAGGGGTAGAAGAATTGCAGACAGGCCCATAAGTGGCAAGAAGTGATGCAGAGCAGTTCTTGTAGGGTAACAAGTAGGTCCCTACAGCTTATAGAAAGGTCCCTGAAGGTTTTGAACGTAGAAAAATGTGAATGACCTACCAAATCTAATCTAATGATTGCAAGGTCTTATTGATGTCCAAATGCCATAAGATTTTTATTGGAGCTTAATTGAACATTCAGGAAGTTTATTTCACTTTCAATTTGAACTTTTGAACCCAAATATATATTCAATTTGCAATTGGATCATCATTTACATTTTTAAATGGAATATCTCAATTTGTGACCTAATTGTGCATTTTTAACACTAATTTGTTGTTTTAGGCAATTTCTGTTAATTCTCACACTTAACCCATTTCTTGTGTTAATTATGCAGTGTTTAGTCAAGTTTCTAGTCTAACTTGGGCATTTTAGCTATGATAAGCCACACCTCATCAACCACCACCACCACCCCAATTTCCACCCTTAGGTTTAGATTAATTTAACTTTTTCAATGTACTACTTAGTTTAGAAATTTAATTATACCTGCAATTAAACTATATGCTTCAATGTTTACTTAAATTATTAGTATTTAGTTAAATTTAGTTTAAAATGTTTATTGTTTAAATTATTATTGTTAACATGAATGTTTTGTTAAATTATTGTTCAATGTTATGCATGAATGTTTGGTTTATTATTACGTTTTGAGTTATGGATTTAGCTTATAGGATTTAGGGTCTAGTGTTAAGGGTTTAGGTTATAAGGTTTGGGGTTTAGGTTATAGGGTTAGCTAAGGGTTTAATGTTCTTAGAGTTTAGGTTTAAGTGTTTTTTGTGTTTAAGGTTTAGTGTTTTTAGGGCTTAGGTTTTAGTGTTTATAGGGTTTAAGGCTTGTATATATGTTTTTTGTGTTTAGAATCATGGGTTACACGATGGGTTTATTTATGGGTTAGAATTTTAGGCTTAGGATTTATGGCCTTGGGTTTAGGGTTACGAAATGAATGTTTAAGGTCTCGAGTTTCGATTGAAGGCTTACATTTAGGGTTTGGGGTTTAAGATTTGAGTGTTAGGGTTATGCATTTAAGAATTAACTTAACAAACTTAATGTTTAGGGCTTCAGAAAGGAGGGAAGGATGAGAATGAAGAGGGAGTAAGATGAATATCAAGAAGATTATTGGTTAAGAGGATGAGGAGGAAAGGGTTGGGGTGAAGCCAGTTACTGTTAGAAAAATAATTTATGAATGAATGTTTGATATTTATGTTTCATTATGAAATTTTTATTATAACTTTATAGATACACACACTTGCACAAATTTAGAAACACCTCATGACAAACAATAGGAATTCTAACCCCTAGGTAACAGGTTGTGGGAGGGCTATAATTATATCAAAATACTAACCCGTCGAGACTTATGATCATGTTATACGGACAATGTAGAGTGAGCGTATACCTCACTTACATGCACGATACGTTTATTTTTATAACATGCCATAACTGTCGTCGTCCTTAGTTTAGAGAAGTTCTGAAATAAGGAGGGTCTTTAAAGATTTGATCACAACTTAAGTCTACTTCTTGCATGTAGCTAGTGTTTGGAGAAATTTCAGTCGCATTTTCTCTCTCTTCTCCGATATACCAACTAATCTTAGCTCCATTCCTGAAGCGCTCTTTAGTGGGGGCTACTGGGAATGTAGTTAAGGTTAGTCTTAGGAGGTATAATAGAAGTGCGGAGAAATGCTACCAAATTTTTTTCCAGACACTGATTGCATGTAAGAAGTAACGTTATAATCAAACCTTCAAAGATGGGTTATCAAGTAAAAATCTTCTTAAAATATACATTTTTTCCTTATTCGAATCTAACTTATGAGTGGTTGTCATTGACATTTAGGTTAATTATCATAAATAAGTCATGGATTAGTATGAGGAATTTGAATTCCACGAATATAAGAATGGAGTGATTTCATTTCTAGAGTTGGCATTTAATGATGATAGGAAGACATTTGGACAAGGAAAATTCCTTCAGTTGATTTTATGCCCATGTAAACACTGTTTGAATGAGTTTTTCCATGACCGAAACATAGTTTTCGAGCATGTGATATATAACGGTTGGTGACAGCATTATGTAAATTGGACAGCTCATGGTGAGCAAATCACAGGAGATGTTAGAAATGAGAGAATTGACACTTTTAAAGAAAGTGATGATAATCAGGGAAATGAATTGGATAAAATATTACATGATATGAGAGCAGTCGACCCCGAGAATGCAGAGGATGATGAAACATTACGAGATTGTAATGAGTTTTACGATGCAGTCAAGGCAGAAGAGGATCCTATTGCTCCTGAAATAATGTCAATGTCGAAGTTGTCATTCTTTCTGAAATTGTTTTAGATGAAAGTAATGAATAGAGCCACAGTGAAATTAATGTCTAAGGTCCTTGAATTCATTAGGGAGCTACTGAATAATCCTGTTGGGTACCTTGGATCATGGTATTATGTGAAGAAGCAGATACGTGGGCTCAGACTTAAATGTGAGAAGATTAATGCATGTCGTAATGACTGTGTCCTGTACAGAAATGAGTACTCAGAGTTGACTAACTGTTCTAAATGTGGTGAAGAGGTATAAGGTGAGTAAGTCAACAAACACAAGCGAGAAGAAACAACCGGAGAAGGTTCTCCATTATCTTTCACTAATCCCTAAGCTATAACGCCTATTCATTTCCAGTAAAACAGAAAAACTGATGGCGTAGCATTAGGAGAATAAATCTAAAGATGGACACATCCGTCATCCAATAGATTCTGATAAGTAGAATAAATTTAACGAAATCACACATTATTCCCAGAGGAGGCATGATGAGAACCTCATCATGAACCCTAACTAGCACATTTTGACCTAATAAAACGAACAAAAGCTCCTACATAACCTAAAGGAAGGCCTAATTCAGGGAATTACTAATCTGAGAGGAAAACATGACAAATGGGTAAAACTGTAATTTTACCATTATAGTGCATCAACGGGATTTTTAAGGGTCTAGACATAGGTCAAGTGAACTTAATAAGAGAAAAAGTGGGATAGTTTGGTCTGAAAAGGGTTATGGTAAAATCTAGGAATTAAATGACATTCTACAACCCTAAAACAAACCCACTTTAATTTACGATGTTCCAGGCCAGATAAAAATTAAATAAACCCTCTAAAATTCATGGAAAATATCCCCTAGGATTTAGAACCTTCAATTTGGCCTTTAGAACCTGTTTTGACCTAGATTGAGGTCCGTACCCAATTTTTGACCTAATTTGGGTTTTTATGCAAAATATCCAATCAAACATGGTCAAACGTAAAATTCAACTTCACCATTGGATTCCTTAGGTCCAAATTAGGTTTATACCAAAATTTGAACCTCAGGTAAGGTCATCTTGACCTGACCCACTTTGCAATTTAGTCATCAAAATTACTTTCTGACCCTCAACTTTTTTGAAACCCTTGCAATCACCCCCTCAACTTCCTCGTCATTTTCTTCACTCTGATCCCTCTACCACCCACAACAGAAGGCCATGCCTCCGATGACTTTGCGCGGAGGATGGCGCCTCATCTGCATGGGGAGCCGACCCTAGATTTGAAAGGGGAGCTCTGCAACGCATGGGCTGCTCCCCATGCCCTGAAGCCTGCCAGACCTCTAACGCGAACACGCGAGAGGTATGGGTCTCCGGTCTGCCATACCTCCGGCGTGACCTCCCTACCGCTCTCGCGTGCCTCCCGGCTGGCCTTTGCCTATTTAAGGAGCGGCACACCACGTCGCATCCTTCAAGCTCAATTTAGCCTGAGATCCCCCCTCCAATTCATCTCCTCCCAACTCCAGCCGACTGCTAGAGCTTCCGGCGACTCCTATTTCTCATCGCTCTCCCACCGTACCAGCAGTAGAGCTACCTCTGCCGTCCTCCGCCGCGTCGCGCCATACCAGCCCCTCTTCCTCGTTGCCATCTCCTCCCCCTGGCACCTTCGTCTCCGGCGATGGCAGTACCAGCCACTCGCCATCAGCCTTCCCCCTTTCGCTCTGACCCTACTAGATAAGTTCTCCTTTCCCCCCTAGTAATTTGTTCTTTCAACCCCTCGACAGTCGCCAACCACCACCATTATCCACACCTCCGGCAGACCATCGGCGAGGTAGCCTCAACATTCCACTCCATCCACCTCGCCAAACCACTCAGAAGCTCCACCGTCACTCCCTGATCATTTCCCCCCTCTTCATTGACCGCACCACCCACTAGAACGCCCCCCCCCGAACACACCCACCTGCACGCACACAGTGTGCCCTAGGCAAACACGCATAGGCATCTTCACGCCACGCTAACCCCGAGCCACCTTCGTCGTGCTCTGGCGAAGCCTGCCGAGCATTCTGACAGGGCCGCAAGGCCGTATTCATGTTTTTAGGTCCAGAGCCACCGCCGCCATTGACGCCAAGCTTGGATCAAGCTTGCAAGCAGCTCTAGACCTCCCCAGGCCCAGGACACAAGCCCAGGTCTCACGGAATACTTCCGCGTACAGCTCCAGGCAGATAATTAGCCTCGAAGGCCTTAGCTGCAGCTGCAATTGCTCGCATTTTCTGCTGCCAGGCGCGCGACAAGAAGATGGGACTTTAGTCCCACCTCGAGAGTTTTCAAGCGAGCGCTGGCGCTTAAGTTGAATTTGTGAAATAGGCTTATCGCCTCCTACTACATGAGGTGAGGTCCCTCGCCCACTTACGACCTCGTCCGTGACCCCATGCCACGCAAACCTGGTCTTGACCCGCCTACCCGAGCACACCTCGCCCACCACCACACGCCTGTGGGCCTGGTCCCAGGCACGTATACTTGACCCAATAACCCGGCTGGCTCTGGGAGAGCTGTGAGCTGAAGAGAGAAATAGAGAGAGAGAGAGAACTGCGGGGAGGGTAGGAGTAGGTTTTCCATAACCGTGCCTGTACAGGGAAGGAGGAAGCAGAAGCAGCTGCGAGGAAGAGGAAGAGAAGAAGAAAAGGCGCAGCACATAAGGAAGGAGCTGAAGAAGAAGAAGAGGAAGAGGAGAAGAAGCCAACTGAAGAAGAGAAAGAGGCTGAGGACTTAGCCGCAAGAGCAGGAGCTGAAGAAGAAGAAGGCAGAGGAAAGAGCAAAAGCAGAGCCAAAGAGGAAGAGAAGAAAAGAGAAGGACGGAGCCGCTACCAAAGAGAAGAGAAGAAGAAAAAGCCAAGGAGAAGAAGAAGCAGCAGCAGCAGCCAGCCAAAGAGAAGAAAGGAAGAAGAAGAAGACGTGCACTGTAGTAGTTGCCACTTAAGGCATCTAATTCTTAGAATCAGACGTCTGAAGACAGAAAAAAAAAAGAAAGAAAAGAGAGAGAGCAAAGAAGGAGAGAAAAGAAGAAAAAGAGAAGATACATTCTACTTTTATTCTCTACATTTTTGTAAAATATTACAGTATTATGAATTGTGATATTTTTGCTTCTAAAATCAAGTTTGCTCCCTGAGTTCAACCTCAGAACATTTTAAAAATTTCGAGTAATAAAACAAATTAAATTGATGATAAAAAAACACGACCATCAATTTTTGGCGTCGTTGCCGGGGAGCAACGGGCATTTTAGAAGCTTCAAAATCACAATTTTTGATTTTATACTGACTTAATCTCTCTCTTGTTGTGTAGGAAAGGAAGGCAAGAAAAGACAAGCAGCCGCACAACAATCGCACCAGGGGACAGGTAACCTTCAACCCTCTCTCTTAAGCCCCTCATATTCTAAAGAGAAAAAAAAAACAAAAGAAAATCAATCTACGGCTACCTGTCTTTCATACTTAGTAATAATTCACAGAGTTACCTGTTTTTTCAACACATCTTAACTGCATATCCACTTAAGGTAACTAGGGCTAAAACCTTCTTGATTGAGCCCTAGTTACCCATTTCTAAGGCAACTAATTGGACAACTAGAGCCAACCTAGGATTCTAAGATAAGGTTTTAGAGACACATCTTCTTCTAAACAAAGAATTGAAAATTTCAAAAGAGGTGTGCCTACCATTGTTTGAAAAGACCTATTTAAGAGAAACCCTAAGCAATCAGGCTCTTAATCTACTTAAACAATAAAAGAAAGGACCTAAGAAGCTCTCACAGGAACAAAGAAGTGAAGTTGATCCTTTGGATCAACCAACCTTTAAATTAGGTCACTTTTGCACAAAAAGGTTTAAAGTTCAAGTGAAACCCTAAGCACCTTGATCTTAATTAAAAGTGGTAGACTTTAGAGGTCAAGGTCCCCCCATTTTGATTTACCTGGAATCTCAGTGACAAGAGAGGTCGGGTGGGGGAAACCCTGTAACCCGTGGGGGCGCTCTACCGTGTAAGGGTCTTCGCGGGACTCACCCTCTCTAGCTGCCCAGGTAATTCTCAGGTGAACGACCTTCTGATCAAGGGGTATCATCCGCCCCGAACCTCTATAGTCACCCAACATATTTTGGGTGTCTTGATTGGGTCCAACACGTTCTAACCTCATCCAGTCTATCAGTGCATGTTTGGTATGAGGCCCTTGAAACCTCCTCTAGAAATCTACTCTCCCGAGGCCAAGCCTCGGCTCCCTTGTTTGTGCAACAACCCCTCCACATAGACCTTTCTTCCGATTCTGAACCTAGTTCTCCTTCTTCTTCCATCATGGCACAGCCTGTTGAAGAAGAAAACAATCTCAAGCACCAGCTTCAACGTCTTAATGACCTCTTCCAGAATTTCATGAACCCACCGCAGCGCCCCATGATGCGAGATCACTATAATCCCGCTGCGGTGGCAATCGAACCTCGAGTCAGAATCCCGGCTGGAGGACTTGATTCTGAACTGAAGCCCAATATGATTCATGCTATACCTAAATTCTATGGGCTTAGCGCTGAAGATCCCTTCCAGCATATCAAATAGCTCAAGCATCTGACCCAGACTTTCGGGTCAGATGCACAAAATCGGGATATCTCACTCATGAAGATGTTCTCTTTCTCCCTCATGGACAAGGCAGCTCATTGGTATCAGACACAGACCCGTCCGATCAACACCTGGGATGAACTTCAATCCGAGTTTTTGAAGTTCTTTTC
Source organism: Thalassia testudinum (assembly GCA_037157565.1). Lineage (NCBI taxonomy): Eukaryota > Viridiplantae > Streptophyta > Magnoliopsida > Alismatales > Hydrocharitaceae > Thalassia > Thalassia testudinum. The sequence continues at coordinate 4,766,533 of JAZHRO010000040.1, read as the reverse complement.
CGTTGGTTAGACAAATGCCTTGCGCCATCAAATTACTCACTTCACCCAGCAGATGAGAGAACCTCTTCATGAGGCATGGGATCGATTCCTGGATCTCATGAGAAACTGCCCCCATCACGGAGTTCCTAAATGGGAACAAGTCCAGTCTTTTTACCAGGGACTCCGTGAAGACATTAGATTATTCGTCAATGCAACTTGCGGAGGAAATATCATGGGTCAACATGAGAACACCATATGGGAGATTCTCGAGAATATGTGAGAAAACTCCATCAACAATGACTCCATGGGTTTATTCGACCGGACGAATACCCGTGCATCGACGAACCTTAGGGAAGCACATGAAACGCAGGGCCTGCCCGCATCCGTCGACTTGGAACTGATGGCCAGTCGGTTGGACAAGGTCTCTATTATCGAGAAGAAGATGGACGAGCTGACTCAGCATTTGCAGCGAGCCACCTCTACGTAGAACTCCTTCGCACAGCCACCTCCCGCAAGGGAAACTGTGCAAAATATCTTCCACCAATCTTCTCTTGGGATGGACCCATATCCAACCCCATCTGACTCCAGGACCAGAGAGACCTCCGATCCTTTCTATTCTTGTCGGGGGAACGTTGATCCCCCATGCTCTAACTTTCCTGAGGCTGCTCAGACCTGCGAGGACCTCAACGCCATCCAGAATGACCCATTTTCCAACACCTACGACCCTAGATGGAGAAACCATCCAATTTTCAGTGGGCGGGAAATTCTCAGATCTAGAGACCACCTTACCAACCCCGTCCACAAGCACCTCGTCTTTATCAGCCGCCTCAGCCTCGGCCCAATCCCACCTATCCATCTGGGCCCAACCAAGACCAAATGTCCCTCATCCTCCAAACTCTAGCTGACATTCAGAGATCAAATGCGGCTATCCAAAAACAACACAAGGAAGAAATCACAGAGGTCCGCAACCAGCTTGCCCAGATGGCGAATTCCCACCAACCGGGCACACTTCCTTCACAACCTCTGCCAAACCCTAATTACGTGCCGACCCAGAGGCGCGTTATGAACCTGAACCCAGGCCAAGCACACTTGATCTATCAGGCCCCTTCCGTTCCGTCACTTGACGGGATGGAAGCTTCAACATCCTATGCGGGTTATCAACAGCAGCAACCCATCTTACCAACCCCAAACCAGAACCAGGCAAGATTAAATTCTGTAACAACTCATAGTGGTAAAGCAACCCAAGACCCACCTTATCCAGACCACTCTAAGCCTGGTAGTAACCCAAGCCCTAGGATAGTTATCCAGGATGTCCCTATCCCAAATCAAAAACCTGGACCTATTCTAGAGGAACCAACAAAGGTTCCATTTCCCGAGGCCTTGACCAAGGGAAAGAGGACAACCAAACCCGTGGCACCTAAAGAGGACCTGATCAAGCTCTTTGAGCAGGTCCAAATAAACATCCCCTTGATGGATGCAATTTACCACGTACCGGCTTACGCACGATTCTTCAAAAACGTGTGTATACCCCAGCATAAGCCGCGGACCAAGAGTGGGAGTCTGATTATACTATCAGAGCAAGCCAGCTCTATGATCCTAAGTAAACTCCCACCCAAGGCAAAAGACCCAGGCACTCCCCTAATTTCATAGCAGAAGCAACAACAGTAGCAGCAAAAGACCCAGTCCAATTGTACTATCAGAGCAAAAGTAGAGCCAAAGAGGAAGAGAAGAAAAGAGGAGGGAGTTGCAGCCAAAGAGAAGAGAAGAAGAAAAAGCCAAGGAGAAGAAGAAGCAGCAGCAGCAGCCAGCCAAAGAGAAGAAAGGAAGAAGAAGAAGACGTGCACTGTAGCAGTTGCCACTTAAGGCGTCTGATTCCTAGAATCAGACGTCTGAAGACAGAAAAAAAAAGAAAGAAAAGAGAGAAAGCAAAGAAGAAGGAGAGAAAAGAAGAAAAAGAGAAGACACATTCTACTTTTATTCTCTACATTTTTTGTAAAACGTTACAGTTTGTGAATTGTGATCTTTTTGCTTCTAAAATCAAATTTGCACCCTGAGTTCGACCTCGGAACATTTTAAAAATTTCGAGTAATAAAACAAATTAAATTGATGATAAAAAAACACGACCATCAAGGCACGAAATGTATGACTGGAGCTTGCAAGCGATGTATTTAACCCATTCAACAACATATATTTGTCATATTCCATATGGTCGGTGGTCACTTTAACTTACAACTTACCACTATGGCTATGCATACGATTATCATTCATGATGTTACCCCTCTTTATCCCAGGACCCAAGCAACCAGGAAATACGATAGATGTCTATCTCCAACCGTTGATTGATGAACTGGAAGTCTTGTGGTACAGTGGTATTCAAACATATGACGCACAAAAGAAATAATTCTTCCAGTTACACGCAATATTACTATGGACAATCAATGACTTTCCAACATATGCTAATTTGTCAGGATGAAGTACGAAAGGGAAGTTCGCATGTCTAATCTGTATGGATGATACTCATCACCTGAGATTGCCTGAAAATAAGAAATCTACTACGTAGGGCACCGCAGGTTTTTACCCATTGAACACCGATGGCGAACATCACAATTCAAGGATAGATTTGATGGTAAAGCATGTCGGTATTCGTCGAAAAATCTGAAAAATAAACTCAATACAAGTTTTGTTAGGTTGTCGAGGATGAAAATCATTGAAACATTACAACAGCTCGGTGAAATATATTTAGGTTATTTTTTCAAGAATGACTTGACTTCCTTGCAACATTTAGGGTTTAGAAAGAAAAACATATTTTTTATGGAGCTTCTATATTGAACGGATTTGACTGCACGACACAATTTAGGTGTTATGCACATTGAGAAGAATGTAATAGACAACATTCTCGACGTATTAATCCTAACAGATGGTCCAAAAGATATAGTTAAAACAATGAATTATATGAAAATTTTGGGTATTCGTCTTAAGTTGCACATTGAAGAAGAGTCACTTTTCAAAAGCTATATACAATCTTACCGAAGAAAAGAGGCAAAGGATTTTCTCATTCCTTAAAGACATTCAGGTTCCAAATGGGTATTCATCGCAGCTTTCACGTTGCGTAAATGAAGCGCAGAAAAAAATTACTGGGTTAAAAGGTCATGATTCTTATGTATACATGAAAATCTTATTCCCACTAGCGATACGTGGAGTAATGCTTGATCCAGTAGTCGATTCTTTTACGGAGATGTGCAGTCATCTGTTTGAAGACATTATATCCCAAATTGTTGGAGTACTAGGATAAACAAATTATCATCACACTTTGTAAAATGGTGTAGATTTTCCCGCCTACATTCTTCAACGTGATGATTCATGTCACACTTCATCTTACGAATGAAGCGAGAATTGCTGGTCCCATGCAATACAGATGGATGTACTCAATTGAACAATATTTGAAGAAGTAGAAAGATTATGTATTGAATAAGGCAAAACCAGAAGGAACAATTGTGGAAGGATATCTTGTATTAACTTCTATACCATATACATAAATGAGACAAACAATCGATTTAATCATCTTGAACGGAATTATGATGGAGGATTTAAAGGTAATGATGAAGATTGTCTGTTCATATTTGACATCGGAGGAAGGTCGATCCTCCGGATAGAGTTCAAGCCCATCTTAGAAATGGACCGACAATTGACATACTTATACATTTTTAAGCGAATTCCAGAAGTTGATGAATTTTACAATGAATTCAAATAATCACCTATGTCATCTTCACGCGACTTGTAGTTCTTTGATTGGTTAAAAGATCGTGTAAATAAACTGAAAAAACAGGAGGATCCACGGTGGGTGCAGGATTTTAATGTAATTGCTGATACACCTTTGCAATACGGATATTACCATTCGGGTTACATAATTAACGGTTTCAAATTCAAAGTACAATCCATTAATGATGCAAAGGCCACGCAACAAGTGAGACTCATCGTCAGTTGTAACCTAAGCACTGGTTGTGATGGGTATTATGGTCAAATTGAAGATATTGTGGAAATGAGTTTCAGGTTTGACCATAGGGTGGTTCTATTCAAGTGTGATTGGTTTAATATTTTCAAAGAAGGCTTTGAATTCAAAGTCGATAAGAAACATGATTTCTTAAGCTTAAGTAAGAACTGTCGCATCCCTTGATCATCAGAACCATTTACACTAGCACGCCAGTTAGCACAAGTATTCTACATGCCTGATAATAGCAGAAATGAGTGGATAATACCTATTAAAGCTCTACCGTGTGAACAATACGTTGCGGGAAAAGATCTCGACTCAGATGTTAAATCTAAAGCATATCAGCAAAACCCACAAAATGAAGAAGTTGGCTCTGGTGCAACTGATATTGATATGTAAGATAATTTGCCAAAAGTATTCATCTGTAACCACAAATAAAAATAATTTAACAAATTTTTAGTTGTCTGTTTTCTTTAAATTTCCTTTAAATTATTTTAACTTTTTTCAAAGCTTATGTTCATGTATTTTTCGAAACTAAAATTTATTTTATTGCCTTATATAGGTTTTTCGCATTCTTACACTGTTTCTGCACTGTCTCTAGACCATATCGTCACTATGGTGAGGTTCTTCTACCACTTTCTCTTTTCAAATGCTCTTTTCATGTTAAATGTGGGGTGTGTCCACTTAAGTTTATTTTATATGTGCGATGTGTCCACTTTGATTTTTTTCATTTACGTATAATGCATTTACTTTTTTCATTTATAATTATGTGGGGTGTACCCACTTACATTTGCTATGTGTCAGGTGTTTTGTGTTGAATGTGGAGAAGAGGAAGGGGAAAGGGAAATTATTACGACCCGATTCCCAAATCCCTACGAGACACGAGAATCGGACCGACTCGACTGATCCCAAGACCCAGTCATCCAACGAGAAAGTAACCAGAAGAGCAGTAAACTAAATCACATCCATCATGCATGCAACTAACAGTAACAAAAGTACAGCAGTAAAGAAAAGAACTACTACAGTACACACCAGCACAATAGTAGAGAATTAAACAGGTACATAAACATGATGCTTACAATAAAAAAGTACAATTGTAATAGAAAATACTCACTACAATAGAAGAAACGATACAGTAAGTACAACACAAGTAAAACTACTGAGCTCTACTAGGCCCAATACCCTCTGTAGCCACAGGCTCTGGCTACTAAACACCTGGTCCTAAAAAGGTGACAAAGGTGACACGTCAGCGAAACGCTGAGTAGAGTAGCAACCAACTAGCTAAGAAAACGGTAAAGGTAAACAAGTAGCTAAGAAAAACAATAAGGTGGATAAGTAGCTGTTATTTTTAATTTCTTTCTTTATTTTTTATTTACTCATTCTTGAATTATTCCTCAGATCTTTCTCTTGATCTCGAATGTTCCTCATGGGAACGATCTTCATTGCAGTCTTTTCTGAAAAGTAGAAGTAGCACTGGTGCTCTCCTGACCGGGACAGTCCCCCGTGGTGATCCTACCCTCAATCAACCACCCCAAGGTCACTGACAGACGTAACGGTGACTACGGCACGCGCGATAAACGCACGGGTAGCTACCCCGCACTTGCACGTGGTTAGTCGTTTCCATTAACGGGTGTGCCCAAAGTACAGCACGGAACCAGTATAGGGCAGAGCCCTCTCAGTAACAAGGGTCTAGCCCTTCCACAGCAACCAAACAGGGGTCTTGCCCCTCCAAAATCCGCGCACCCTCGCCCAACTACCCTGGTTTGCCCAGTGGGCCTAACAAGTCGGTGTAGGAAGGCTAGCATAACCCCGGAGCCCGTAGGGTGGCTAGCTCTCTCCCTACACTAGTAGCTCTCCCTAGTACTGAGTACGCGAGAGCCAAAAGTCGGTACAACGTGGCAAGACCTAACCCCGTGTCCCTGGGGTGGCTAGCTCCGCTCTGCACTAAACAAGGGGACAGTCCCTCTCCTTGGTACTCCGTACTCAAGGCCAGCTCACTTCCTAATTCCATTCCATTTACCTTTCAGGAGCTCTACTCCTAATTTCCCGTAGGGTTCATGCTCATATTTCTTTAACCAAGCCAATTTAGGTTTCATTATTTCAGTTTTATTTTCATATAGCCCGTGTTTCCAATATTTAATATCCATTCATATACAAGCAGCTGTTATCTAATTACAGGCAATTAACATTGTTCTATCTACTTTTCCAAGACTGCAATTCATGTATTCATGACATTCGTTTCAGTGTTTTTGTTCCTAGGATTCATGCCACACCCTAGGATCTATCATTCAATCTAGTTTTCCAGTCATAGGATTCATGCCATACCCTAGGATCTATCATTCAATCTAGTTTTCAAGTCCTAAGATTCATGCCATACCCTAGGATCTATCATTTAATCTAGTTTTCAAGTCTTACGATTCATGTCATATCTTAGAATCTATTATTTATCTCACAAGTGCATTAATGTTGATAAATAATCCAGGGAAGCCACTCTACATGCAAAATCGGGAGTAATGGGGGCGCGATCGATAGATCCGCGTGCCTTCACAACCCCAGAGCCGCAACGAGACAAGGTCCCAACATAAGGATCAATCACAAGAAACTACTCAGAACAGGCTAAAAATACTTTAAACAAGTAGAGGAACTAATTCTGAGAAGAATGAAATTTTAAACGCGGAAATCGAACTTCGAAAGGACCCTAAACCGTTCAAAAAGGACAAATCTACCCCAAATCAGACGTCTAGAGCACCTTCCAGACGTCTTAAACGATGGTTCAGATCATACCTCACTTCTGCGTTCTTCAGACGTCCAGGATCTCGTTGAACCGTCTGGAACTAGTTCCAGACGTCTGACTGTCACTCCGGACATCTGGAAACTCTCTCCGCCATCTGGTGATGTGCCCAGACATCTTATCTGTGTGGGAGGGCGTGCCCTTGCGCCTTCCCGAATGAAACCTGTACGCGTACGTAAACGAGCACAACACGGCACGTCTCAGGGCTTTCGGTGGAACGACCTGCATGGCCGCATCCGCAGAAAGGAAGAAGAACGAGAATATCGTACCTTTCAGACATCTGGATCTCACTCCAGACATCCCCCGCGCCGTCTGGACATAGGTCCAGACGTCTGATTCTGGGAAATTTTCCCAGAATCACGACCTCCTCACCTTCCGCCTGCTGCGCACGATCGCGCCGTGCTCGCCTGCTGCCTAAGCTGCAGCAGCACCTCCCCAGTGCTACGCTCCCGCTACGCGCACCCGTCGGCCGACCATGGGTAGCTCCGGCGAGTTCTCTCTCTCTTCCTCACATGCTCCGCCTCTTCTCCCTTTCTCTACACCTCCTCCCCGCGCGCACCAGGCAGCAGCTGCTGCCCTTGTTCTCCCGCTCTCACGCCAACAATGGAGGAGGAGACGATGAGGTGGTGGTGAGGGAGAGGCAAGGGAGGAAAAGAGTATTTGAAGGCGTCGGGGAGAGAGAAAAATGGAAGGAGGGATGCCTACAGGTTGGCGAGCGCAGTTTGCGCTCGCACGCGTGCAAACTCGCAATCGTACGCCGCAAAAATTTAATTCTAGACGTTTGGGAAGGCGTCCAGACGTCTGGACCAACTCCTAGACGTCTTAAAAGCGTTTAATGTCGTAAGTCTTGACAACATAAGAAACTCAAAGGAAGTTTCGTCCCCGAAACTTGCGCTAACTAGAGTACGGAAAAGAACGATATATGCATAACAAACTCAAAGAGGACCGAAGCCGGTCCGAAAAGACATACCCTCGAAGAGCTCCGGGTACCGCTCCCGCATCGCCGCTCAGGCTCCCAAGTGGCCTCCTCGTACCGCTGGCTCCTCCACAAAACCTTCACCAGTGGTACTTGCTTCCATCTCAAACTCCGGACAGCTCTGTCGACAATCTGCACTGGCCGCTCGGGGTAGGTCAGGTCGTCACCCACCTCGACGCTCTCGTGGCTCAGGACGTGATTGGGATCGACAACGTACTTCCTGAGGTTAGACACGTGGAACACGTCGTGCACACCAGAAAGCTGGGGAGGGAGGGCAAGCCTGTAAGCAACGGGTCCAACCCGCTCCAAGACCTCAAAGGGTCCCACGAACCTCGGCGCGAGCTTCCATCTTACCCCAAACCGCTGCAGGCCCTTCATGGGCGAAACACGAAGGAAGACGTGGTCCCTAACCTCAAACTGTATCTCTCTGCGTTTCCGGTCTGCATAGCTCTTCTATCTGCTCCTAACAGTGCGGAGTCGCCTGTGGATCTGCTCGATTACCTCCTGACTTTGCCGGATTAGCCTGGGGCCAACCTCCCACTTGGTCCCCACCTCAACCCAACTCAAGAGTGCCATACACCTCCATCCGTACAGAGCCTCGTAGGGTGCCATACCGATGCTCGAGTGATAACTGTTATTATATTCGAACTCCGTCAAGGGCAAGTGCTCCTCCCAAGAGCCCCTCCAATCCAGTACACAAGCACGCAAAAGATCCTCAAGTGTCTATATCGTGCGCTCAGACTGTCCGTCCGTTTGGGGGTGGTATGTTGTACTGAACTTCAACCGCGTCCCCAGGGCCTGCTGAAACACAGCCCAAAACTGGGACGTAAAATGGGTATATCGGTTGGATATGATCTCCCGCGGAACTCCGTGTAGACGTACCATGTCGCGGATATACCTCTTTGCCAACTATGCTGGTCCCAAGGTGACTCGGATAGGCAAGAAACGTGCCGTCTTCGTCAATCTGTCAACGATTACCCAGACTGTGTCGTGTCCTCGCTGGGTAACAGGTAAGCCCACCACCAAGTCCATGGCGATGCTCTCCCACTTCCACTCGGGCACTAGAAGTGGCTGCAACGGCCCTGCAGGTCTCTCATGCTCGGTCTTCACCAGCTGGCACACTAAACACTGTTGTACGAATTCACCCACATCCCGCTTCATCCCCCTCCACCAAAAGTCGCATCTCAAATCATGGTACATCTTTGTGTTTCCGGGATGTATGATGAATCTGGAACCGTGTGCCTCAGGAGCTCCCTCAACAGCTCCTCGTCTCTGGGAACGCACAACCATCCCCTCATACGCAGCACCTGATCTGTAAAAGAGAAGTCTCCAGGGTCTCCTGACAACACTCTGTCACGCAATGACTGTAAGTACGGGTCGGCCATCTGCCCTGTGATGATGCGGTCCATCAGCTCTGGCCTCGTCTGTCGTGTCACAGTCACTGCACCACAATGCCCCAATAACTCTAGGGGTCGCCAACTGCCCATCTCCTCCAAGAGGCTCCAACTCCGCGCCTGTAAACTAGCAAAGTGGGCGGGCGCCTTCTGGCTTAAGGCGTCAGCCACCCGTTGGCCTTTCCTGGGTGGTAGGAAATGCTGCTGTCATAGTCCTTTAGGAGCTCCAACCAACGTCTCTGTCTCATGTTGAGCTCCTTCTGATCAAACAGGTATCTGAGGCTCTTGTGATCTGTGAAAATTTCAAAGGTCTCACCATACAAGTAGTGCCTCCATGTCTTCAGCGCGAAGACGACAGCTGCCAACTCCTGGTCGTGGGTAGGGTAGCTATGCTCATGGGGATTCAGTTGCCGCGAAGTGTAAGCGACAATGTGACCCCTCTGCATGAGCACACCCCCTAACCCCTACAAAGAGGCGTCCGTGTACACAACGAACCCGCCACTACTGTCTGGGATGGTGAGCACGGGAGCCGAAGTCAACCTCTCCTTCATCTCCTGAAAACACGCCTCACAGGCGTCTGTCCAAGTAAAGGGCACGTCCTTCCAGGTCAACTGTGTCATAGGACGTGCAATCTGCGAGAAGCCCCTAATAAATCGCCTGTAGTAGCCTGCCAGTCCTAAGAAACTGCGAATCTCAATAACTGTACGCGGTCTCTCCCACCTGAGCACTGCCTCGACCTTGGCTGAGTCCACAGCCAAGCCATCCCCGAAGATCACATAACCTAAGAAAGTCACCTCCCTCAACCAGAACTCGCACTTGCTGTATTTGACGTACAACCTACGTCATCTCAGTATGTCCAAAACCATCCGCAAATGCTGTCCATGCTGTGTTTGATCTCGAGAATAGATGAGCACATCATCAATGAATACCACCACGAACTGGTCCAAATACGATCTAAACACCCCGTTCATCAAATCCATGAAGGCGGCGGGGGCATTGGTCAACCCAAACGGCATGACCAGAAACTCGTAGTGTCCGTACCGGGTGCGGAAAGCTATCTTGGGGACGTCTGCCTCCTTGATCCTCAACTGGTGGTATCCAAACCTCAAGTCGATCTTGGAGAATACCGTGGCACCTCACAGCTGGTCAAACAAGTCATCAATCCTCAGCAGCAGATGCCTATTCTTGATGGTGACCCTATTCAGCTGTCTGTAGTCCACACAAAGGCGTAGGGTACCATCCTTCTTCTTTACGAACAATACCAGGGCTCCCTAAAGAGACGCAGTGGGCCTCACAAAGCCTTTCTCCAAAAGATCCTGCAACTGAGACTTGAGCTCTCGCAGCTCAAGGGGTGCCATCCTGTACGGTGCTGTGGAGATGGGGCTGCTCCCCTGTACTAGTGAGATCTCAAACTCGATCTCACGCTCGGGCGGTAGTCTTGGCAGCTCATCTGGGAACATGTCGGGGTACTCTCTGACCACCGGGATACTCTGGAAGTCTGTCACAGGGTTGGGCTCCGCCACCACACAAGCTAGGAAGCCCTCACACCCCCGGCTCAAAAGTCTCGTCGCCCGAAGTGCAAAAATACACCGGAAGCCTCCATCCACTGGCTGCTTGAGGTACTCGAAAGAAGGCAACTCCGGTATGGAGAAGACGATCTTCCTCTCAAAGCAGTCCACCAGGGCGTGGTAAGCGGACAGCCAGTTCATCCCCAGAATTATGCCAAAGTCCTCCATCTGTATCATAATCAGGACAGCAGGAAGGCTGTGCACCCAACACTAACCTCACAACCTGTGTAAACCTCCTCAGCTACAAACAGCTGACCACTCAGACCTTTGATTACAAACGGATCATCTAACAGCACACAGTTCTGCCCCAAACTAACCGCAAAACTAGCTGCGACGAACGAGTGCGTAGCACCAGAATCGAAAAGTGTGTAAACAAGTCTACCGGAAACTGAAACCATACCTCCACCACTGAACCCGAAGCTCTGGCATCACTGTGTGTCAGGGCGTTGATACGCCCCTCAGTCCTAGGTGCGGACGAAGCAGCCACACTCTGCATCGGACAGGTAGCCGCTGGCCGGTACCCTCCCTGTGACTCCTGTCCTCCTCCTCGCCCCTGAAAACCGCGACCTCTTGCTCACCCTCCAGTGCTCGGTGCGTAAAGCATCTGTCGACCTCCTGCCCTAGACGGGCAGTCCCTCCTGATGTGGCCCAACTGGCTACACTGGTAGCAAAGGGGGACTCGACTCCCGCCCTCAGTGGGTCCCTACTGTCAGCTGGGTGGGGGTCCGGTGCTAGCAGTAAGCCCCTGTCGGGGGCCCCCAAAGGCCACTGATGACCCCGCAAAACATGAAGGCTCTCTTGCGGGCGCCACGTGTCTCCTCTCTTGTCGGCCCTGTGAGAAGTCTAATGATAGGGCCTCTTCCGCCTGCTGTCAGTGTCTCGCACGGACGGGTTGGTCTCTTCATACGTCATAGCTGTCTCCACCACACTCGAGAACGTAGGCAGCTTTAAGGGTTTGACATACCCCCAAATCGCAAGCCGGAGCCCCTCGGTGAACCTCCAAACGCACTCCTCCTCAGTAGCCACGGCTGTCGCTGCAAAACAATACAGCTCCAGGAAACGCGTACGGTACGCGCTCACGGTCATCGTCCCCTTGCGGAGAGTGTGGAACTCCCGCCTCCTCTGGTCCTGCCACGTCTGGGGAAAGTACTGCTCGCAGAAGAGGGTGACAAACCTGTCCCAAGTCGGCTCGTCCCTCTCCTGACCCCTGACCACCCTCCACCACCTGTGCCGCGCTCTCCAACTGGTACGTGCAAAGGCCACGCGGCACTCCACAGGGGGGCGAAGGGTGTCAAAAACCTTCTCGATCTGCTCGAGCCAGTCCTCCGCCTCGGTCGGGTCCTCATCCCCCTTGAAGGAGGGGGGCTTCATCTTCCGAAACTGTCCGAAAAGCTCAAAGTGGCGCTGAAGTGGAGATGCTAGTGCGCCTCCAGGTAAAGAATCCTCGTGCTCAGAAGTGCCAGAGGAAGGTGGGGGCGGTGGAGGCCCATCCCCTCCCCCGCGTCCAGCGCCATGTCCATCGCGTGGTCCCACAGAGGACTCCCCCTCCGCAGCCCCAAGAAGAGGCGCTCGTGGCGGGGGGTGCAGCTCCTCTCACACGATGTCCCATATCAGTTGGGCGAGGTCCAAGGCCTGAATGCCCAGAAGCAGTGGCTGGTCCACTGAGGCATCGGGCTCAACGCGCCCACCCCTCCGTCCTCGTCCTCGGCCGCGCCCACGACTCGCCTCGCTACCTCCTCGTCGAGGCATCTCCTGCAAGGAGACACGAACATGGAACAGAAAAGACGTCAATACGAATCGATATCTAATGGAGAAGTCTAAGAACAGATGTCAAAAGATACGTTGTCGTGGCTACTCCAGTTACAGGCACGTGAATTGGTTATTTTCCAGCCAGTTGATTCACTTCTCGAGACAACCTTGCACTGATACCATCTTGTTACAACCCGATTCCCGAATCCCTACGAGACTCGAGAACCAGACCGACTCGACTGATCCCAAGACCCAGTCGTCTAACGAGAAAGTCACCAAAAGAGCAGTAAAATAAATCACATTCATCATGCATGCAACTAACAGTAACAAAAGTACAGCAGTAAAGAAAAGTACTATAGTACACACCACCACAACAGTAGAGAATTAAACAGGTACATAAACATGATGCTTACAATAAAAGAGTACAATTGTAACAGAAAATACTCACTACAACAGAAGAAACCGTACAGTAGGTACAACACAAGTAAAACTACTGGACTCTACTAGGCCCAGCACCCTCTGCAGTCGCAGGCTCTAGCTGCTCAACACCTGGTCCTGAAAAGGTGACAAAGGTGACACGTCAGCGAAACGCTGAGTAGAGTGGCAACCAACTACCTAAGAAAAATAGTAAGGTGGACAAGTAGCTGTTATCTTTAATTTCTTTATTTTCTATTTACTCATTCTTGAATTATTCCTCAGATCTTTCTCTTGATCTCGAATGTTCCTCGTGGGAACGATCTTGATTGCAGTCTTTTCCGAAAAGTAGAAGTAGCACGTGGTGCTCTCCTGGCTGGGAGAGTCCCCCGTGGTGGCCCTACCCTCAATCAACCACCCCAAGGTCACTGACAGACGTAACGGTGACTACGGCACACGCGATAAACGCACGGGTAGCTATCCCGCACTGACACGCGGTCAGTCGTTTCCATTAACGATTGCGCTCAAAGTACAGCACGGAACCAGTATAGGGCAGAGCCCTCTCAGTAACAGGGGTCTAGCCCCTGCACAGTAACCAAAAAGGAGTCTTGCCCCTCCACAGTCCGCGCACCCTCACCTGACTACCCTGGTTTGCCCAGTGGGCCTAACAAGTCGGTGTAGGAAGGCTAGCAGAACCTTGGGGCCCGTGGGGTGGCTAGAGCTCTCCCTACACTAGTAGCTCTCCCCGGTACTGCGTACGCAAGGGCCAAAAGTCGGTACAAAGTGACCAGACCTAACCCCGGGTCCCTGGGGCGACTAGCTCCACTCTGCACTAAATAGGGGGACAGTCTCTCTCCTTGGTACTCCATACTCAAGGCCAGCTCACTTCCCCAATTCCATTCTAGTTACCTTTCAGGAACTCTACTCCTAATTCCCCGTAGAGTTCATGCTCATATTTCTTTAACCAAGCCAATTTAGGTTTCATTATTTCAGTTTTATTTTCATATAGCCCGTGTTTCCAATATTTAATATCCATTCATATACAAGCAGCTGTTATCCAATTACAGGCAATTAATATTGTTCTATCTACATTTCCAAAACTGCAATTCATGTATTCATGACATTCGTTTCAGTGTTTTTATTCCTAGGATTCATGCCACACCCTAGGATCTATCATTCAATCTAGTTTTCCAGTCCTAGGATTCATACCATACCCTATGATCTATCATTCAATCTAGTTTTCAAGTCCTAGAATTCATGACATATCCTAGAATCTATTATTTATCTCACAAGTGCATTAATGTTGATAAATAATCAAGGGAAGCACTCTACCCGCAAAATCGGGAGTAATGGGGGCGTGATCGATAAATCCGCATGCCTCCGCAACCCCCAGGCTGCAACGGGACGAGGTCCTAACATACGGATCAATCACAAGAAACCACTCAAAACAGGCTACAAGTACTTTAAACAAGTAGAGGAACTAATTCTGAGAAGAACGAAATTTTAAACGCGGAAATCGGACTTCAAACAGACCCTAAACGGTTCAAAAACGACAACTCTACCCCAAATCAGACGTCTGGAACACCTTCCAGACGTCTTAAACGATGGTTCAGATCATACCTCACTTCTGCGCTGTTCTTCAGATGTCCAGGATCCCGCTGAACCGTCTGGACCTAGTTCCAGACGTCCGACTGTAACTTCGGACGTCTAAAGACTCTCTTCGTCATCTGTTGATGTGCCCAGACGTCTGATCTGTGTGGGAGGGCGTGCCCTTGTGCCTTCCCGAACAAAACCTGCACGCATACATAAACGATTACAACACGGCACATCTCAAGGCTTTCGGCGGAACAGCCCGCATGGCCGCATCCGCAGAAAGGAAGAAGAACGAGAATATCGTACCTTTCACACGTCTGGATCTCACTCCAGACGTCCCCCGTGCCGTCTGGACGTAGGTCCAGACGTCCGATTCTGGGAAATTTTCCCAGATTCAGGACCTCCTCGCCTTCCGCCTGCTGTGCACGGCTGCGCCGCGTCGTGCTCGCTGCTGCCTGAGCTGCAGCAGCACCTCCCCAGCGCTACGCTCCCGCTACGTGCACCCGTCGGTTGGCCCTGGGCAGCTCCAACGCATTCTCTCTTCCTCATGCGCTCCGCCTCTTCTCCCTCTCACTACACCTCCTCCTCGCGTGCACCCAGCAGCTGCTGCCCTCATTCTCTCGCTCTCACGCCAACACTGGAGAAGGAGGAGACGGTGAAGTGGTGGTGAGGGAGAGGGAAGGGAGGAAAAGAGTATTTGAAGGCGTCGGGGAGAGAGAAAAATGGAAGGAGGGACGCCTACAGGTCGACGGGCGTGCGTAGACTCGCACTCGTACGCCGCAAAAATTTAATTCCAGATGCCTGGGAAGGAATCCAGACGTCTGACCAGACGTCTGGACCAACTCCCAGACGTCTTAAAACGTTTGATGTCGTGGGTCTTAACAGAAATAGGGGAAGCAAGGGAACGAATGGGTGAAGGGGAGTGGGAAATGGAGGGGGAAAAGAGAAGGAAAGAAAGGAAAAGAGAAGGGAAATGGAGGGGGGAAAAGAGAAGGAAAGAAGAGGAAGGGAAAGGGAGAACGGTAAAGGGAATGGATAGGTGAAGGGGAAGGTAGAGAAGAGGGAGGGAAAGGGGAAAGGTAAATGGAGGGGGGGAAAGAGAAGGAAAAAGAAGAGGAAGGGAAAGGTGAAGGGAAAAGGGGAAAGGGAAATTGAGGGGGGAAAAGAGAAGGAAAGAAGAGGAAGGGATAAGGAAAAGGGGAAAAGAAATGGATGGGTGAAGGGGAGGTGGAGAAGAGGGAGGGAAAGGTAAATGGAGGGGGGAAAAGAGAAGGAAAAAGAAGAGAAAGGGAAAGGGGAAGGGGAAAGGGAAATTGAGGGGGGAAAAGAGAAGGAAAGAAGAGGAAGGGAAAGGGAAAACGGGAAAGGGAATGGATGGGTAAAGAGGAATGTGGAGGAGAGGGAGGGGAAGGGGAAAGTTTTTTTTTTCTACGCTTCTTTTATTTTCATCTATTTATATATTTGTTTCATACAAGATTTTTGAAAAATCACAATATATAGGGAAAATGTTGCCAAATTTTTTTAAAAATATTTAATTATTTATTTTATTTCTACGAAGGTTCAAGTCAAGAAGAAGGCTAATAGGAGTGGTAGGGATAATGCCACCTCCTAGCAGCCTGAGGCCCCCCGCTAGCAGCACTCGACACAGCCCCCCCGTGAGGAGCCCGGTCTGCAATTTTTGAGGCCTGGAGATTTGGCTCGATATCTCAAGAGTAAGGGGAGGGGGGGTAGGGGGAAGGGGAAGAGTCTAATGCCTCCGACATTTTTCGAGGTAGAGGATCCTGACTACGAGGACACTCCCGCCAATGAGGAGGAGGATAGTGCTTCATTTGATGAGGATGACGTTAGGTTGGATGATCAGCCAAAGTAGTCGATTAACCCAGATCCTTCCCAGCTGGAAAGTTCTGCACCACCCCCTCGTCGTACTGGTATGAAAGTTTAATAAATGTTATGATTTATTTATTTCTTTGTCATTCTATTTTATGTTATAATTCTGGCTTCCAGGTGCACGTACGGGAAGAGGTCCCACACGGAATAGAGACCTAAAGAGAATTCTGCATGAGGTCCGCATTTCAGTCTGGATCACAACAGCGGGGGAAGCAGTGGAGTATCCTCCATTCGTCAACAAACTGGGTACGCTAACGAAGGCGATCATTCCACTATTGTACTTCGATTGGAGAAAGGTGTCAAAGGACCTGAAAAGGCAACTCATTCGAGAGTTAGAGGTAATTGGCAAAAATTAATAACTTATTTATATTACTTTATATAACTTTAAATTACGTAATAATTTCTGTTCTCCTACTAATGTAAGAGATCTTCGATTAGGACAACGATCTAAACGTCCCAAAATATATCCTTAAGCACGCGACCAAGATTTACAAAGACTGGAGATTGGAGATGAAGAATAAGGTAAAAAATAAATTTTAACTGTATTTGTTTATTTCTTTTACCATAATTTTAATATTATTTGTAACATTACAAATATATTTTTTAATATTATAAGAATAGGAATCATAATGAGGCATTGCATAATAGGCATCTTATGATACAACCGCACACTTGGAAAGAAGCATGTGAGTATTGGCATAATCCAGCGACGTAGGTAAAAGTACTGCATATATTATCATTTAACTAATTTTTAAGTTAATAAATTGTACCTTTATTTTAGGAGCAGGCCAAGAAGAATAATAAAAATAGGTCTAAAGCTCCACCGAAGACCTATGTCTTGGGTAGGAGGAGCATAGGTGGGATGAAATCCTTATATGTAAGTATTTTTAATTATTATTTTCTTTTAAACCTTATAATATTTTTAATTAACTCTTTCAAAATATTGCAGTCCGCCATGCATGAAGGTGGCCAACTTGATCGAGTGGGAGTATATGAAGACACTCATAACAAGCTGAGTAATGAAGGAAACAGAGAGTAGCTTCATGACACATACCAACAGAAAGTAATTCAATCTCCTTCAGGATAATATGGTCAACTCAATGAATCCTCCTGAAGACGCCAACTCTAGTACAATTCAGCTGCCACTGATAGTAGAGGAGGCAATCCGGATCGTCATGACACCTGAGCATGGCGATTACATCCATAGCACATGGAGGAGAGAGACTGTCTCCACCTAGTATGGGAGAAAGGGGACATCGTCCTCTTCAGCTGAGGTACAGGAGATAAGGAAGGAGATTATGGCATTACACCACCGAGACGAAGAAAAGGAGTAGCGGATCGATGAGCCAACCATGCAGGTCAGGGACACCACGACGCAGTTCAAGGAGTCGACAGAGCAATTGCAACAGTCGACTCAGACCATCAAGGAGCTCCTGAAGGTACTTAAGTAGGGAGATATCGGTCACCCATCCTTTTATCAGTATAGAGATCGTTGTGACGACAATGATGTAGGTGGTGGTGCTGGAGGTGTTGGTGTCGTAACCTGAATGTTATATTTTTATATACACTACCATTTATACATGTACTGTGTATACATTATTATATATATGAAATTTTTATTCTCATTTCTAGTGTTTTATATGAGTGCAAATGTTTTATGTTATGTGATTATATTTTTATTGGGTTTTTAGTTCTCTACAAGTCTTCCATATAATTAAAACTTTTAGTAAAAAAAAATTGCTACTATTATCGACCGTTTTACAATGGTCGAGAATAGTCTACGACTGAAATTGCAACGCATTATCGACTGTTTAACAACAGATGAGAATATTAATATTCTCGACTGTTATAAACAAGCGGTCGAGAATATCACTATTCTTAACCGTTGTAAAATGGTCAACAATAGTAATATTCTCAACCATTTATTTCTAAGGGTCGAGAATACCACCTTACTCGATTGTCTAAATAGCGGTCAACGTAGATGTTTATGTCGACAATGCATTTAGAATGATTGAGAAAAATATTTCTCGACCACTAAAAATAGATGACAGAAATAACCACACGTCGAATGAGAGTTCGTCTTTTTCCCGATAGTAACGTTCTAGAATAGTCAAGAAAATACAATAGCAATAATACATTCCTCGACCCTTTTACTTGACCATTTTTTTCACATTGCCGACCATTTCTAATGGTCAGCAATAGGGAATATTCTCGTAGTGTGGTCTGGCTATTGATAGCATTAGTAACACCACCGTTACTGTCGACGTGGGTATAGTTGGCATTACTACCTCCTCTCTGACTTCAGTCAAATCGGATCCTCTGGCAGGTCGGGCTTGTCCAAATCCGCCTAAATGAAAGTGGATCTAGATCCACCTGAGCATATGCGATACGGGTAGAGTTGGATCCGCCTGTTTACTCAGTATCCAGGTAGTTGGATCTTTTTTTGGACTTCACATGGAGTTTTTAGTCCAAATGTGCTTTTTACCCATCATCTCATTCAACAATGAAATCTAAGTTTGTTGCTTTAGCAGCAACAAGCAAAGAAGCTAAATGGATGAGGAATCTATTACTAGATATAGATATGTGGCCGCAATCTATTCCATTATCTCTTTTGCACTTTGATAGTGAGGCTACAATGTCTAAGGATTATGGTAATACATTTAGTGGAAAGTACAAACATATTAGTCTTATTGCATTCGAGTATTGATTTCTAATGGGGTGATCATTGTAATTTATATAAGATCTAGAGATAATCTCATAGATCCTCTTACAAAAGCTCTTCCAAGGGATTTGATATCGAATACCACTAGTGGTTTGGGATTGATATTTCATTTATAAAATCATGGAAATTAGTAACTCAAATTTCAAAGTAAAAAATAATAATTTGAAGTTGTGTTGTGCTTGGATGAACTAGCATGTCTAATTTCAACATTCAATTATGCTTATGCAAATAGTTGTGATAACGGAAGGTTGCACTTTGACCTCTCAATGAAGCCGTATATCATTCAAATGTCTATAATAATTAGAACATTCAAGGAACTTTACCTAAATGGATACTAACATGGTGTAGCTTTAGTAAGAGAACTTGTAATTCTCTTGTAAATGTTTTTGCATTTTAAGATTTAGCATTTTGCCATAATAGTGCTAGAGCAGTTGGGATTTCTTAGGGCCTAGAAATGAATGTAACGTGTGTTGCATTCTTAATTCTAAAATAAGAAGTTATGGTTCAGTGGACACTTACAATTTATTTAAAATGTAAATATTACACTAACCAGAGATTTAAATCAAAAGATACATTCACGTACATAAGCATAATACTTCATGGTGAGAAATATCACTGATGGTAAGGAAATAAATAAAACATTCCAAAACTAGTGGGGATATCTTGAAGGAAAATTTTGATCCCATTTCTATTTTTATTTTTATCTTATTCGAGCTTTAGAAATAGGGACAAGCCATGACTTTTCTTGCTTACGGTTATGACCCAATGGTTGTATTATTTCGAATGTTGGAACTGCCATTTAGTTTTAAAAGGCAGATATCAAGGGGCTAATTTCATATATAAATTCATGCCCTCATAATAGTTAATTTGTGAGAGATTCCAATAGGGCTTTGTTGTATAATTGGAGTACGTTGCATGTATTCCATATTGGTGGCTATAAGAACTCTAGGAAAGTGATTCGTACAGGCCTTAAAGTCAGTCCTGTTTACTATTTTCCTAACGGTAGATGTATTGAATGAGTTGATATAGTGTAAATGATAGTGAAAAATGATATGCATAAGTGATACCGTAATCGACAATCATATCTTGTTACATATTTCTAATTGTGGGTACTAACTAATGTTGGATTGATCATATTATGTTATAACTACTCTTAATTTTAAATCGTTGAATTTATAAGTTGATTTGTGTAGATTTAGAATGTGAAAACTATGTGAATAATTTAGTTTTGAGCCTAAATACTTAAAAGGGATTTACATTATGTTATGGATCTACCGGTAAATGAATATGATTAACTATGAACACATATTTCCTAAATTAATGGCAAAATCAACTTGAACTCTTAGTAAGTAGCTCAATCAATATACACCTTCGAGGTTACATAGACAAGCAGTGGCAATGACTTGCTTGACTTGCTTGAATGGGCATGACACGGAAATGATGTGAAACTCATGTCAAGACCCTTTTAAGAATGAGTAAACAAAATGTGATATCATGATGGTTAATTGATAAGTTATGGGAACTTCAAGAATAACATTAATTGACTAGTCTCATCCCTAGAAACTATGATCACAGCCTATTACATTATACCTAGAGGCTTGACTCTAATTCAGGGAGTGAGTTAACCTCCTTACAACTCTCATTTTAGGCTACTTAACTAACTTGGTAGCTAAGTGTTTTGGATATGTGTTGCTTGATGTGAGATAATCTCGATACCATTTTTTATACCTTATGGTGAAAAAGACTGACTGTGTGCTAGTGTAGAGTAGCACCTCGCATGTGTAACACACACGATCATAGCTACTACTTCTCCTATGTTGAAACCCTGAGGTAATTAATCGAGTTGTAGGAAAGGTGCAAGTCACTCTCCTAACCAAGAGGGTGCCTTATTTCAATCTTACCATTTAGGATATCGCAACAATATCTTCTCACACCTTCTAAGGGAATAATTGTTTATTAAGGATGACCACAAAATGAGAATGCACGAACAATTAAGGAAACTAAATAATGATACAAACTTAAAGAAATAATATAAGTACCCACTCTCTATTCCTTATATTTCTTTTCTATATTATATGTTGTCTGCCACTGTACTCATCTTTAAATGACGTTTTCATTTGAACTCCATACTCAAGTTTCAAAAAGTAACATCTTAATACTATGGTTGCAAGAGAAGATGGTACTGGTCCAAGTTTGACACCATAATTAACCTATGAGATTACTCACTTCGTTCATTTCTTTTCCATTTTATCTTTTAGTTTAGAAATATTTTCTTCGAGACTTGTATCTCTATTTTCCTACATTGATAGCTATAGATTATTTTTTTAAATGACATCTATTTTCCTTTTTCTTATTTAAGATCTATGTGTGATATAACTCGTTGTGCGTATATTATATTTTGTGTCTATACTTTGGATGACCGAAATTTTAGGTGAATATTCATAAATTGATTCGAATCTTTATTAGGATGGGAGTTTAAGTTGTTGCATTAACAACCAATAAACAAGAAAGAAGAGGATAAACAAGAGACATAGGCCTAAAAGAAAGAAAGAAGACTCCTTAATTAGAGGAAGAAGGTGATACTTTGAAAGTTAATTGCAGAAGAAATTCACATGCTAGCCAAGATTGGATGTTGTCTCTGTTGAAGGACAACCAGTTCCCTAATGAACCCTCTTCCCCTTATGGTTGGAAAAATAATCATTGGGAGATTTCATTGTTTTGAAGAGAGAGAGAGAGAGAGGAGACCTATGGAAATCTTTGGAGACAAGAATGGAAAAGAGTACACGTATATTGATTTGGTTATTATAATATAAGAAGAAAATGCACTTATTCCTTGACTTTTCCTTCAAATAAATAACTTTCGATTTGGAGCTTGATTGGAAGGGTGTTCATGCAAGGGCTTCAGTTACATATTTCAATAGTATAATTTTAACGAGACAACCGTTGAGATGGCCGAGTTGGTCTAAGGCGCCAGATTAAGGTTCTGGTTCGAAAGGGCGTGGGTTTAAACCCCACTCTCAACATTATTTCCCTTTTACTTTTTTATTACTGTAACCGCATTCATTAATTCTTTCGTACTGCACCAAACGTCGTTAGAAGCATCTTGCACGTTACACAAGATGTCCTGCAGGGATGTTTTGAATTTGGTTGGATGGTCATATTCTTAAGTCGTATGTACATAGTTTAATTTATGAATTCCGAAAATTCTTATCTATATAATATTTTCCATGTTATTTGCAATCACCTGGTATATATATTTTTCCAGTGCTTTCTATTCAACTGTTTTTTGTTTACTCTGTTAATCACGATTACCTTAAAAAATGCTCAAGCTTTATTAGACAATAGATCGGTTAAAAATTTTTTTTAGTTGCTATCTATTTATATCCGGTTAAAAAGTAGCGAAACTTAAATAATGATGCAAAAGGTGATGTAGGAAAATTTGTAAGTCTTGTTCTCCTATTTCACATAGCGTTATGGACGTAGACCTACTTGATAACTAGTATTTAATGTAAAGAAATAAAAAAACGTAACATTTGTTACGTAGTGAGTTTCACCACATTCAAAAAAATTATCACATCCCTTTAACTTAAAACATACAGGTGATAAATTACTTTGCATTGGTGATAAATTATTCTAAGTGATTTTACACCAATGAAAAATGATTTTGTATCGGTGGTAAATTATTATAAGGTATCTTTGTATCGGTGAAATCTCATTTTACATCAATGCAAAATATTCCAAGGGTGATTTCACCAGTGTAAATTGATTTTACATCCGTGTAAAGTGATTTTGACCTGTGAATATAGGATTTAGAATTTAGGATTTAGGATTTTGACCTATGGGTTTAAGATTTATTCCAAGGGTGATTTGCACCCGTACAAAAATGATTTGTCATTGGTTTCAACAGTGGTAGATCTCTTCTTGTGTCAGTATTTTTTTTTTACATAAAAAGAAGATATATCAAATGAGGATCATAATTACACTGTTATGTATCAATTTTTACATTTTTTAACTCATATCCTTATATTTATATCTATACTTCTATAGTAAAATAAGATTCACCAAAGCCTCCTAGGACATGCTAATGCTATGCACACAAACCAACTTAGCTCTCTCTATCTTGATCTCTCTATCTCCCTCTCTCTTTCCATGCTTGAGACATAATGGCTATCCGATAAAAAGTAAGGATTCACCTGCTCAATTTTAAGCAGGTTCTTTTTACCTTCTTCCCTCTTCTACTTTTTTTAATCTCTTCTTTGCTGTATATTTATGGATGGGACTTACCTTTTTCAACACCTGCAATACCATTGAGATTTCTACGATTAATAAAATCGCTTCTTGGGTTTCTTAAAAAGAGGGTGAAGTTCTTTTCCCCTTTTGGGTTAACAATCGCAATGCTAATTTTCAAGCTCTCTTTGTAATCCCAGAAAAAAACAGAGACGTAAAATTGCTATCACTAAAAAGTCATACAACAAGGTACTTTCAGGAGAATTTGGTGCACACAATTAGTTAGGTCTCCCCCCACCCCCCCTCCAACTATACAGCCTAACCCTAAATCCTCTTTTCCTAGTCGTTTTAGCACATCTACCACTCCACTCTGCTAAACCCCCGAGTCCTCGATCCCCCCAACTGCACATCCATGATGTGACCACCTCAAATTTATTTTCCTCTTGATTTGAACTTTCCCTTCCTCTTCAATGCACCTTTTTCAGCTTCTCAAAGGTGATAACCCTATGAAGGGGAATGCTGAAGATTGAAGAGTCAACATACATAAGTTAAGCATTTATAACAATTTGATTACCTGATACAACATTAATTATTCGATCATTTGTTCTCATTTTTATTAATGAACTCTGAGGAAACAATATGAAACCTTGCCTCGGAGATATATTAGAAAACAATCCTCTCTCTTTTTGATATAAGCATTGAATTAGATTGGATTGCAATAGAGTTCCTTTGTTACACTTTTCTTCTCTCTTAGGGTCGTATCGTTGTTGAGCACACTTCCTTTTCTATCTTTTTGCAGGTCATCACAAACCAAACTATCACAAAGGAAAATCAAATGCGTGATTCACCAAAGTTTGGCCCATACAAAGTTATTCAATTATTTGCTTTCAATTTTACCATAAAAAACTCTAATCAAATAGTATAAATGCTATGAAATGTTGCTGCAGAAATAAATTGAAAGCAATTGTCGTCTCTTCCAATGTACCTCCATTTAGATTGCATTGTAAAATTACCTGATCTTTGCTACGGGAAAAAAAAAAAAAAAGAATAATTACCACCACAGGTATTGCAAATGTGAGTTGTAAGATCATCATATTATAATTTAAATAAAAAATATAGTTGAAATTTACAGAAGACGTACTTAATCTAGAGAGATACAATTGGTTCGCAATATATACCTCTAATACACAGCCATTTTATGCTTAGGATGTATGTACACCTAGAGGTCATATTGTGGCTTCTTATAGATCAAGTACTCATAAGAAGTAAGGTGAAGAAACAAAGAGCAGTTTATATTTTACTATAAAATTTAAAGAACAACATAATTCTTTTAGCCTTTTATCTCATATTTTGTTAATTTTTTATTTTTTCACTAGCATACATTTTAGAACTTTTGCGAATAATTCTAGTCTCGCCTCGGTGCATGCAGTGGATAAAAAAATTGAAAACAATCAATGGTTACGTTAGTGTGCAAGGCACGAGTTTAGCTACCTAGTCTCTGTAGCAAGGTCTTGTTTGGTTGGTAAATTAAGTATTTAACCTGTTACTTAACCCACCTCTTGTCACGTCAGGTTAAGTGGACTTAAGCCGGTATAAAGTTATTTCACCCTCTTTGTGGAATAACTTTAATCCGTCAAAATGTTGAAACAAGTTAACTCACTTATTATACCATTTATTTTACTCTTTCAACTTATTTCACAAATTTATTTCCATTAACAAACTGAGCCTAAAAGAAGACTCTCATGTGCCACATCCAATTTTTTCTTTTTTTGCAAGGATAATCACCATTAAAGGGAAATAAGCAAATTACATCTAAACACAATAAGTTAAGGGCGAAGGGAGAAGGAAAATACAACACCCTCCAAAGATGGGAACTCACCTCCCTAAGAAGGTAATAACACTTCACGTTAAGAGGCAAAAAAAACAAAAACTCACGAACAAAAAGACAACAAAAAAGCAAAAATCAAAAAAGAGATGCAGAAGGCACTAAATCGAAAATACTTCTTAAGCTTGTTTCACGCTTGAATGATGATTTGCACCATCGAAATGATGTCGATGATCCACGCTATACGGGAGAAACCAGCAAAGAGAGACTGGACAGGTTGATGACAGCGAGATGATTGACCCACCTTGATCTAACCATATTTTGCATTACACATGTTTATAATTTACTAACTTCCCACTCATCTTAGTCTGATTTCATGAATATATTACATGAATTAGCATAAATTGCACTTTAGATAGGTTTGCATCGTAATTTGCATAATTTTGTATTCTTGCACCAATTGATGATATTTGATTATTACAAGATTGAAGGCTAAGGAGAAAAGAGAATAAGAAGAAGGAATTGAAGAATTTGAGCTGAATATTTGAACTCGGGAAACTTGCAAACCCCAAGCTCTAGTTCAACAAAGCAAAAAAAAATGTCCTGCATCAACAATCAAGGAGCTCCTCCACTTCATTTATTATGCTCCTCCACCTAGAGCCACCTATGCACATCTTCCATGGCACATTTAAGTCCTCCCCAATTCCAATAAAACATCTCTCATTATGGATGCACATTTCACCACACCTAGACCTCTACATCAATTAATATATAGCCACCCAACCCAATTCCAAGATATCATTATAAAATTTCAGCACATCTAACCATAACCATAATTGTTGACACACCCTTCCCTCCTTTCTCTTTTACCCCTCTCCACCACTATATAAGGTCATCATCCATTTCATCCTGCCAAACCATCTTTGGCAATCCCATCTCTTGAGCACTTTAAAAGAAAAAGGGAGGGCCTAACAACTACCTAAGTCTATATTTTAGGCATTGAGAGAGAGTTACTCCACCACCCTTCAATTGCCAATCGATCGTCATTTTATTCCACCACCATCATCCCACGCCACCATTGGAGGAGGTTATTGGGAGCACGCCAAGCTTGAGAGGAGGTTCACACCAAGAAGGAGCTACCTTAGAGGACATCTTCACCGCCACTTTTTCATGAACCTCTTCTTCCTTTGTCGTTTATTTTGATGTTCATGTTTCATTTTAGCTCTTGTTACTCCATTTTGGGTTGTGCCTTAGTTACTCTTACTGAATCTTGTCTAATAATCTTTTGTTAAACTTGCTTATGCTATTAATGAAGATTCAATGTTATTTTCTTTCTAACCTTGTTGGGCGTGTACTTTCAAGTCAAATAGTGATTACAAAAAATCCACCGTGATCTCTTGTGAGCTCACTACTTGACCTTCCCTTGTTGATCTCTTTCCCTTAGTTTTCATTCATTGGATGTGAGCAATAGAAATATTGATCATCACTTGTGTTTACCTTTACATTCATTATATCCAAAAGACCAAAAGAAATGTCAAAGAGATAAAACACAAAAAAAGAGATAAAGAAAGCTAAGGGCTTTAAATGTAAAACCACACCTCCTTTAGACGACCCGGTTACTAATAGGGTACTCATCATAGATCATAATTCACCAAACAAGTTTACCTAGTTAATTAGGATTTAATATCATTTAAACATGGTTAAATACATATATAGTTAATAATATGCATTCATAAATTAAAATATTACTAATTAAGTTAACACTTAATTAAGGTATAATTTCAATAATTAAAACCCTAGAATTAAGCCTTAATTTGTATGATACATCTTCGGACAAAAATGTAATTTGATCCCATAACTTTGTTCCTTAATATTCCTTTAGCATCTCATAAAATGTTGAGGGGAAAATGAATTAAATTGCACCATTAACTTAGGAATTTACATCTTAGTCCTTGTGAGCATTACATTTCAGTCCTTTTGAATTACATTCCAATCCCTCTATACACATTCTCTTCTTCATCGTCTCTCTGACAGCCGACAATTGTCTAAACTTCACCAATGGTAGTGAATCCGACGGTCAATCTTCTTTTCCATGGCCACCAAGCATCTCCTCAACCTCCTCTCTCCATCTGATGACTCCAATGAGCCATTAACACCCTCAAACCATGTGCCACCATCGTCGTTGTCAAAGAAGACAACGATGGTTCTCCTGAACCTAGACACCACCTTCGTCTACATTCTTCCCCCCTACACCTTCGACGGGCTTATAAATAGCCCCTAGACCCTTGGATCAACTCCATCAAGCCCCTTCTCTCTCCTAACTAGCACTTAGTCCTAGGCTATTCCTCCTCTACGTCCAATGTCTTCCCATCCACTTCTCAAGTGAGCTCCAACGGTGCTCATTGTCTCTCTCAAACCCTCTTCCTCTGCCCTCGCCTTGCCAATGGCAAAACCGCACTCAACTCTCTCTAATTTTCGTATTTGATCGGTCGGAGTTCTTCACCAAGTCTATTTCATTCTCAGCTCCAACGAGTCATCAACAAAGCCATCCTCACCCTTTCGTCCAAGTAAGCTCTCCGTACTCCTCACCTCCTTCTTTAGATTAGCTTAACATCTTTAATTCATAGGTTTAGATAGGTTTTAGTCTTTCATTCCTCTGTCTTCGTCTCCAACACCGGCCACCACCAATTCCGGTGGTGGCATCTATCTATCATGCAATTGACCACTCGTTCATCTTCCTTACCCTTCCGTAGTCCATTTCCGCTTCCTTTTCCTCGTTATTGCTCATCCTATGCTAAACACACAATTCCATCAATCACCGAAGCTCCGTTGTCTACGGCAGATCTTCTCTAACCTTCCCATACTTCATTGGTCCTCTGCTCACCTTCGCAATGGTATAAGGACCATTTCACCCAATTCAATTGAATGATTTGTCCACTTAATCTATCGGATCATCCCGATCTTTCTTTCCAATCGAATTAAGTTCAACTGATCTCTTTGATCAATTTCTATTTAAATTGAGGTTGTAAGGAATCTCCTGAGCTATTCCTTGAGTGAAAAAAATTAGATTAACATTTTCATGCAAGAGAGTACTCCCTATGAAAGAAGATACATGTAATGACCCATCACACTTTTAGCCTATTAAGACGTCTGGAGTCTCAGTCAGACGTCTGTCCAAACATCTGAAAATGAATTTTTTGTATGCACACTACACCCTACACGCGGGCGGCGCGTAGGACCCCCTTTCTCCTCTCTCCCTTCCTTTTCTTCCCAAACCCTAACCCCCCACGCCTTCTATATAAGCCACCCCCCTCCCATCTCCTCTCCACTCCACACACCAGCCACCACCACCACCTTCAGTGCTGTGCGAGGGAGAGCGAGAGGGGGCGAGCGGAGGAGAGCACGGGAGGAGGAGGAGGCCGAGGTCGGGGAGCTTCGGTGGTCGGGGAGCTTCGGTGGAAGCTCAGCGAAGCTCGCACGGCCGCCACGGGCGCGTGCGAGAGGAGGAGAGAGCTCGGGGAGCCAGCCTCCCGGCCCTCTGCAGCGGCTGGAGCTGCGGCGGCGCGAGAAGAAGCGAGCGGAGAACGCTGGAAGGAGTTCCTAATACCGGAAGTTTTCTAGTATCAGACGTCTGGAGTAGAGTCCAGACGGCCGACGAGGTACCTGGACGTCTGGAGCTAAGGCCAAACGTCTAAAAGCTCATTTATCGCGAAGGTATGTATCTCCTAGCGCCATGCATGTCACAGCGCAGGGATATATGTCGGCTAATCCACGTCTGCAACGTCGTATGTAGGTGCAGCCTTGAGAAGCAGCATGGAATGCTTTCCAACGTGCTTTTGGACATCTGATCAGATCACCAAACGTCTGGAGGAGCGTCCAGACGACCGAAGGCATTGTCCGACGTCTGGAACTTCTTTCATACGATTGCAGAAAAGGCCTGGACATCTAAGGATACCGCAAGGACTTAAGGTAAGGATCTGGCACCTTTTAATACGTCTGGGAGTATCCCCAAACGACTGATTTTGAACAATAGGCATGTTTTTAACTGAGGTCCGATTGGGGTCCGTTTTACGCAAACGAAATACCTGTATTTTCCTCGTGAGTTTCTCTACATACGAGAGTCCTTTGTACACTGTTCTAAACTCTCCTTTTGTGATGTATTCCCCGGTATAGGGTTTCAGCCTACTACACGTTTAGGACTCGCAAAGATACCTGGGTCTGCGGTTCGAGCCCCCATTACTCCCATGTTGCCTAGTAGAGTGGTTAATTCTATTAATAACATTTAAATAAAAATGTGCTTGTGGAAATAGCCAAATGGAACCCTAGGTCGTGGCATGTACCCTAAGATAGAGAAATGAATGAACCGTTGTGCTATATAATGTACTTGCATGCATGATTGAGATAAACTGTAAGCAATTACCTGTACTATAATTGTGAGTTGCTTGTTAAAATATGAGTTTCCTGTAATTAATAAATAATTACCTATGAAATCAACAGTTGCATGTATCGAATTATGAAAACATGAGCTGCTTATATATGCTGGACAGATAAATTGTGAATGGTAAAATCTGGATCGGAATAAATGAGGTGAACATGAGCATGAACCCAACGGAGAATTAGGAGAAGAACACCTGTGGATAGATGGAAACCTGGAATGTAGATGGGAAGTGTGATGGCCCTTGAGTACGTGGTACCAAGGAGAGCAACTGTCCCCTTTTGTGTGGAGCAGAGCTAGCCTCCCTTGGGTTGAGACCCGAGGTTAGGATTGGCCACTCTACACCAACTCCTGTTAGCTCTCGAGTACGTGGTACCGAGGCAAGCTACTAGTGTAGGGAGGAAGCTAGCCACACCACGGGGCCCAGGGTTCAGCTAGCCACCCTACACCGACTTGATAGGCCCTCTAGGAAAACCGGGGTAGTTAGACGAGGGTGCGTGGACTGTGGAGGGGCGTAACCCCTGTTTGGTTCTAAGGGGCGAGACCCCTGTTCTGAGGGGCGAGACCCTTGTTCTGAGAGGGCAAGGTCCTATACTATTCTGTGCTGTACTTTGGGCGTACCCGCTAGCGGAAATGACTGACCGCGTGTCAGTGCGGGGTAGCTACCCGTGCACTTATCATGCGTGCCGTAGTCACTGCTACGTCTTGACAGTGACCTCGGGGTGGTTGACTAGGTGTATGATGAGAACCTCATCATGAGCCATAACTAGCTCATTTTGACCCAATACAAAGGATAAAAGCTCCTACATAACTCAAGGAAAGGCTTAACTCAGAGAATTCTGAGTTTAAGGAAAAAAATAAGTCATAAGGGGTAAAAATGCAATTTTACCAGTATAATCTGCATACAGGGTAATTCAGGGTCCAAACATAGGTCAAAGCAACTTAATAAGAATAAAAGTGGGATGAGATGATCTAGCAAGGGCTACAGCAATTCCAAGGAACTAAATAATAATCTGTAACCCTAAAACAAACCCACTTCAATTCACGAGGTTCAAGGCAAAGCAAAAATGGAATAAACCCTCTAAAATTCATAGAAAAATAATCTCTAGGGTTTAGAACCTTCAATTTGACCTTAGGAACCCATCTTGACCTACATTGAGAACCATACCCAATTAATAACTTAATTTGGGTTTTTGCGTAAATTAACCAGTCAAACAAGGTTTAATCTAGAAATAAAATTCACCATCAGATTCCTTAGGTCCTAATTAGTCATGTATAAAAACTTGAGCCTAAGAAGAAACCTTCTTGACCAACTTTACACTTTGGTCCTCATATATTTACTTTCTGGCCCTCAACTTTTGAACCCTCGCATTTTGACCCCTAACTCTCCTTCGTTCTTTACGTTCAGGTCCCCCCTGCAAAACCTGCCAGCACCATGCTCCGGCGACCTTGCGCGGAGCATGGCGCCGCGCAGGGTGAGGGGGAGAGCCTGGCAAGTAAACCGGGGGTGCCCTGCGTCGTCAGCCGTCGCAGGGACACCCCCCTGGTCGCTGTAACCCACCATACCGGCCGTGCGAACGCACGGACGGTATGGGTTTCAATCTCCGGCGTCCTCCGGCGAGGGAGACACGTCGTCTCCCTCCGCCTTCCTCCCTGATTCGGTCCCTATAAATACCCCCGTCGCTCCACCGTTCTTCCCAGCTCGGATCTGACGGAGATACCCCCTCAATTCCTCTCTTCCCACTCCGACAGACGCCCTCCTTGCTCCGGCGGCCTCTCCTCCTCCTCCTTGTCGCCCTGCCGCACTACCAGCTGCAGGGTTGCCCTCCCTCGCTCTTCCCGCGCCACGCCGCACCCAGCTGGCGCCTCTCCGGCCCTCTGCTCGCCGCCGCCCCTTCCCCTGGGCATCTTCTTCTCCGGCGACAGTCGATACGACTGTCGCCCTGCTCCGGCCCCTTTCGTCTCCGTAGCTAGGTCAGAACTTCTCCCCATCTCCCCCTCTTTCTTTTCCTCACTGTCTTTTATTTGATTAAACCCTCGACCGCTCCTGTCCACCGTCACCCCCTTCGTCTCCGGCCAAACTCCGGCGAGACCCCCCCATCACTCCTCGCCCACCACGCACGCCGGTGGGCCTGGACCCGGGCGCGACCCGTACCCGGCTACCCGGCAGCTCTGGGAGAGCTATCCTATGAGCGGATTCTGTGAGAGAGAGACGGGGGGGGGAGGGTGGAGTAGGTTTTGTCCTCTGACGTAAACTCTGAAGTGTGCAGGCACAGGTGAAGAAGAAGGACCGCGGAAGAAGAAGAAAGCTAAGGGAGACACTGTAGCAACAAGCGGTTTAAGTCGTCTGATTGGAAAATCAGACGACGTCCTGAAGGGAAAAGAAGAAAGAAGGAGAGACGACGTCCTGACAGGTAAAAGAAAAGAAGAAAGAAGAAGATCTGAAGAACAAAAGAACAAGGAAGAACAGCAGAAGAAGAAGAGGAAAGAACAAGGAAGAACAACACAGGTGAAGAAGAGGACCACAAAGAGATAAACACAAAAGAAGAACAGGAAGAACAAAAGCTAAAGAGGAGAAAGACAAAGAGAAAGAAAGAAGAAAAGAAGAAGAACTCAAACTTTCATCTCTCTCCCTCTCTCTCTCTCTCTCTTTATTTTTTGTAATAGAACATGTATATCTCTAGAATACAACTTGCTCCCTGAGTTCGACCTCGGGAACTCTTTTATTTCCGAGTAACAAATTGTATTAAACTGGTAATCACCTCTCTATACTATACTACGACGAAATAATAAAACTATAGAGAAAAGTTTCTACACCAGTAGGACTACCACGGGAGACTCTCCCGGCCAGGAAAGCATCACGTGTACCTTCTACTCTATGGAAAAGATTACAATCAAGATCGTTCCCACGATGAACATACAAGATTAAGAATATCTGGATGTTTGAGAGAAATAGGTGAAAATGAAAATACATATAAAATAGATAAATAAAAATGAGAATTAAACATGTTACTTTTTACTATTTTTAGATAACATAGATACCACTCTACTCAATGTTCGCTGACTCTTTCTTTTCATAATACTGCTCAGGAACAGGAGTTGAGCAACCCAAGCTTCCGGCTACGAAGGGTGCTGGGCCCAGTCGAGCCCAGCCGTAATTTTTCAGCACTTCCTTTTCGTTCCTTTACTGTTGTAATAAGTATTAGACCTTTAATTACTGTTTGTCTCTAATGTTTACTTCCGTTTTCCGTTATTTTTGTTGTTATGGTGGTATATACTGAAACAGCAGGTTTACTTTTCCTTACTGCCCGTACGTTTCTTCTACTTAGTTATACTGCATATGTGAATGTGGTTTATGATGGGAACACCATCATGAGTCCTAACTAGCTCATTTTGACCCAAAAAAGATAACAAAAGCTCCTACATAACCAACTGGAGGTCATAACTCAAGGAATAACCCTTCTGAAAGAAAAGCAAGAAACAAGGGGAAAATTATAATTTTACCATTGCATTACAACAAAGGATTTTCTCATGGGCTAAACACAGGTCAAATGATCCTAACAAGATAAAAAGTGGGTTGGTTCAAACATAAAAGGGTTCATATGAAATCTAAGAATTAAATAACTTCTTTTAACCCTAAAATAGACTCACTTAATTTAACAAGGTTTTGGTCAGGATAAAATTCACCTAAATCCTCTAAAATTCATGGAAAAATATCCTATAGGGTTTAGAACCATCAATTTGGCCCTTAGAACCTATTTTGACCTAAATTGGGGTCTCAGTCAATTGTTTGCCCTAAATTGGATTTTTGTGTAAATTTCCCAGTCAAACATGGTCAAACCTAAAATCCAACTTCACCATTAGATTCCTTAGGTCCAAATTAGGTTTCTACCAAAATTTGGACCTAAGGGGAATTCACCTTAACCTACTTTCCAAACAAGTCCAGCCCAATTACATTTTTTACCCCTAACTTTTGAAAACTTCTGCAGAAATCCTCCTAACTTCCTCGTCGTTCTTTGCAATTAGGTCCCTCCACCATTACAGCGGAGGAAATCCTACTCCGGCAAGGTATCGAGGGAAAGAACTCCTTGATTCCTTAGAGAATCCCTTTCAAATTTAAAAGGGAGATTCTCTGAGAAATCTCCTCTCACGTGAACCCATTATCAAGCCCTAATTTCTACCCAATCTCTCATGCGAACGCATAAGAGATTTGGGTCTCTTCGACCTTCCAACTCCGGCGAGGTTGCCGTGCTTGGAAGCTTGGCTTCCAAGCACAAGACCTTCTGCCAAGGACTATAAAAGGATGCCCAGATCATTCCGTACCTGCCAAGCTTGAAATTGGCCTGAGATATCCCCCAATTCATCTCTTCCCCTCCGATCAACCACCCAGCAAGCTCCGGCGACCCTCATCTCTCTCTCTCTTCGCTCTGCCACAATACCAGTGGGAGAGTTCTCTTTATCCTCTTCGTCTACGTCACGCCACACCAGCCGACGTCTCTACAACCCCCTCGCCGTCGCCGTCCTCCTCCCACTGGGTCCTTCATCTTTGGCGATGGCAGTACGAGCCGGCCACCTCCTCCGCATCCCCCTTCGCCTATCTACCCTCAGTTAAGTTCTCACTCTCTTCTCATCATTTTTCTATCATTTATTTCTGCAAATACGACTCCATGCTTGGAAACAACCACCACCTTCTCCACCTCCAACCAGACCTCCAGCGAGGTGTTCCCGCCACTCCACGCCTCCATCCACCTCGCCACACCTCACTGACCCTAACCCCTCATTCCATCCACCGCGCCAAGCCCCTAAAACACCCCCCGAACACACCCACCTTCGCACCCACAGGGTGACCTAGGCACGCACTCTCAGGCCACCCCACGCAACGCCGACCACCGTACCACCTTTGCCGTGTTCAGGAGAAGCTCCCTGTGTTTTCTGACGAGGCCGCAAGGCCGTTTTCTTGCTGACAGGTTTGAGGCCTTTGCCGCCATTGAGAAAGCAAGAAGCTTGCTTGGAAGCTTCACCCAGGACTCCTCGCTCCAGGCATTCAGTCCCAGGTCACGCGGATTCCCTTCACGCATATCTTCACCCTAGCAATTGGAGTCGACGTCCACGCAGCTGCTACAATTAGAGGAAACCTCTGCTGCGAGCGCTTGCAACAAAGGTGGGACAAAATAGTCCCACCTCGGAAGTGTAGGAGCGGGAGCAGCCGAATAAAGTAAAAAAGTCACAGAGGCTTATCACCTCCTGACCACAGGGTGAGGTCCCACTCGCCCATTGCCTCGTTCGTGACCCCACAGCCCGCGGACCTAGCCCTGACCAGTATACCTGGTTAATTTGCACTCCTCGCCTACCACACACGTCAGTGGGCCTGGTCCCGGGCACGCATACCCGACCTGATAACCCGAGAAGGCTCTAGGAGAGTGAGCCTAAGAGAGAAGGAAGAAGAGAGAATGCGAGGGAGGGTAGGGATAGGTTTTGCTCTCAGGGGAAGAAGAGGAAGCCAAGGAAGGAAAGGGCGGTAGCCAGAGAAGCTAAGGAAGGAGAAGGCAAAGTAATCAAAGAAGGAAGCTGAAGAGGAGCTGAAGGTTGAAGAGGAGAAAGCTGAAGAGGAGCTGAAGAAAGAAGAGAAGGAAAGAAGAAATCAGAGAAGAAAGAAGGAGAAGACAAGGGCCAAAGAAATCAAAGAAGAAAGAAGAAGAAGCCAAAAAGAAAGAAGGCTGTCAGAGAGAAAGAAAAGAAAGAAGAAGAAAGAGATTAGAGACAAAGATAGAAATCAAAGATAGATAGCCAAGCAATTGAAGCACTATAGCAATTTCATATCTAAGACATCTGATTTTCAAATCAGACGTCCATATTTTTGTGCTACTCTTATACATTGACATTGAGTTTTTTGCATTATACTTTGATTTTCATTGCATATTATATTCAATCTTGGAATTGTGTTCTTGATTTTTGAAACACAATTTGTTCCCTGTGTTCGACCTCGGACTTAAAACTTCTAATAATAAATTGTATTTGTTTTCAGTGCTTTTTCGACTGTACTACAATGCAACCTTTTTTAAACCCGATCAAGCGCTCTTAACAGTTTACTTTCCTACTTTTTGGTTATTTCTTGTTAGACGACTAAGTCTTGGGATTAGTCGAGGCGAGCCGATCTCGGGTCCTGTAGGGATCCAGGAATCGAGTTGTAACAAGATGGTATCAAAGCAAGGTCGTCCCAAGAAATGAACCAATTGGCTTGAGAATAACCATTCACATGCATATAACTAGGATAGCCACCACAACGTATAGCTTTGATATTCGTTCCGAGTCTTTTCTCGAAGTAATTCAGTATTGTTGACCCTCTTCTTCTGTCTTTTGCGTCTCCTTGTAGGAGATGCCTCGTCGGGGAGTTCTCAAGGCAGGCCATGGTCGCAACCGTGGACGAGGTCGGAAGGGCAAACGTGCCGGGCCTAAGGTACCAATTGACCCACCTCTTCTCCCGGGCGTTAAAGCCTAGGATCTCACCCAGCTAATCAAGGACATTGTGCAAGAGGAGCTCCACCAGCCTCCACGAGCACCTCTCCCTGAGGACGTGGAGGGGGAGTCCTCGATGGGACAGAGAGACCGCCATAGCGCCAGACGAGTAGGAAGGGGAGGGGGTGGTCCTCGACCACACCCTGACACTTTCGAGCACGAGCCCTCCTTTCCTGGAGGCATGCCCGTTCCCCTACTGCAGCTACACCACAAGCTTTTTGGACAGTTCCGGAAGCTAAACCCCCCCTCCTTCAAGGGGGATGAGGACCCTTTCTGAGGCAGCGGACTGGCTGGAGCAGATAGAGAAGGTGTTCGACACCCTTCGCCCTCCCACGGAGTGCCGCGTGGCCTTTGCACGTACCAGCTAGAGAGCGCAGCACATAGGTGGTGGAGGGCAGTCAGAGGCCAGGAGAGGAGAGAGCCGACATGGGACCAGTTCGTGACTCTCTTCTGCGAGCAATACTTTCTGCAGACCTAGTAGGACCAGAGGAGGTGGGAATTCCACACTCTTCTCCAAGGGATAATGACTGTTAGGGCGTATCGCACGCGTTTCCTAGAGCTGTCACGTTTTGCCTCGACAACCGTGGCTACGGAGGAGTGCCTGTGGAGGTTTACTGAGGAGCTCCGACCTGCTATCTAGGGGTATGTCAAAAGCCTGAAGCTACCCACCTTCTCACGAGTGGTTGAGGCAGCCATGACCTACGAGGAGACCAACCCGGCTGCACGAGACACCAACAGTGGACGGAAGAGGCCCTATCAGCCAGAGTACTCTTAGGTCCATCGAGAGAGGAGGCACACGGCACCCGCAGGAGAGTCGTCTCATTTTGTGGGGCCATCAGTGGTCTATGGGGGCCCCAGACAGGGGCCAGCAGCCAGAATCGGACCCTCGCCCAGCCGCCAGCAGGGACCTACTGAGGGAGGAGGTCATGTTCCCCTCTACTACCAGTGTGGTGATGAGAGCCTCATCATGAACCCTAACTAGTACAATTTGATCTAAATAAGTGTGAAAAAGCTCCTACAAAACCTAAAGAGAAGCTTAACTAAGAGAATTCTGAATTGAAGAGTAAAACAAATCATAAGGGGTAAAACTGTAATTTTACCAATGTAGTACACAAACAGGGTATTTAAGGGTCTAAACATAGGTCAAATAAGCTTAATGAGGAAGAAAGTAGGATGATTTGATCTGAAAAGGGTTATAGCAACTTATAGGAATTAAATGACATTCTGTAACCCTAAAATAAACTCACTTTAATTCACGAGGTTTGAGGCAAGATAAAAATCAACTAAACCCTCTAAAATTCATAGAAAAATACTCCCTATGGTTTAGAACCTTCAATTTGGCCTTTGCAACCTATTTTAACCTAAAATGAGAACCATGCCCAATTTATGATCTAATTTGGGTTTTTGCACAAATAGACCAGTCAAACGTGGTCAAACCTAAAAAAAAAATTCACCATTAAAATCCTTAGGTGAAAATTATGCTGGTATAAAAATTTAGGCCTAGGAAAAGACCATCTTGACTAACTTTACAAATTGATCCTCTTGAATTATTTTTTGACCCTTATCTTTTGAAACCCATACACATTGACCCCTATCTTTCTCGTCGTTCTTTACAGAACGGTCCTCCCTGCCATCCTGAGCAGGCGCCACACCTCCGGCAACCTTGCGCGGAGGATGGCACGGCGCAGGGCATGGCGCCCGTTCTCAGGAACGAACGAGGGGTTCCCTGCGTCGTCCTCTGTCGTAGGGACCGTCCCCTGTGTCCTGCAACAGCCCATGCCTCTCGTGCGAACGCATGAAAGGCATGGGTCTCCATCTCCGGCCATCTCCGGCGAGCTTCGCACGTCGCTCCCGCGGGCCACTCTCCGCACCAGCGCCTTTATAAGGAGTGGCAGGGGCTGTCGTCCACTCCAAGCTAGTTTTGGTCGAGAAAACCCCTCTCCTTCGTCTCCTCTCTCTCTGGTCAGACAGCCCACGCTTCCGGCGATCTTTTCTCCTCCTCCTCGTCGCTCTGCTGCCATAATTGCAGCAGAGCCCACTCTGCCTCATCGTCCCACGCCAGGCTGCACCAGCTGGCGTCCTCAGATCTCTTCCTCTTCGCCTTCACTCCTCCCCTGGGCTCCTTCGTCTACGGCGCCAGCAGGTACGCGTCAAGCGCCACCTCCCTTCCTCTTAGTCAATTAGGCAGGTAGAAACTTTCCCTTCTCTCTCCCTGTTATTTCCCCCTTCCTAATTTACTGTTTCAACCCACCGACCACCACTGTCCATCATCACCTTCTCCATCTCCGACTGCCCTCTAGTGAGGCGTTCTCGCCACTCAGCGCCTCCATCTGCCTCACCAGCTACCCCTTAAGCTCCGCACCACCTCACTGACACCGAATCCGCCCTCCATTCACCACCTAGCACCTCCAGACTACCCCCCGAACACACCCACTCTCACGCACGCAGAGTGCCCTAGGCGCACGGCCACAGGCACTCTCGCACCTCACAGACCCCCACACCACCTTTGCCGTCCTCTGGCGAAGCTCCCTACGTTGTATGATGTGGCTGTGAAGCCGTCTTCGTGATTTCAGGTCTCAGCCTCCTCACCACCATTGACAAGCAGGTTGAAGCTGCTTCGCGAGCTGCTCCAAGCTGCAGCGCCCCAGGCCCCCAGGTGCAGCAGCTGCGGAACACTCTCACGCACACACTTAGGATCACAATTAGGGTCAAAGGCCTCTTCCGCTGCCCCAATTGGTCGAGCCTTCCTCTTGCAGACGCACGAAGACACAGGTGGGACTTTAGTCCCACCTCGGAAGCCGACGCGATCCCGCACCAGTATAAAAGGAAAAAGTGACTGAGGCTATTCGCTTCAAGTAACACAGGGGTGAGGTCCCTCACCTATTCACACGCCTCGTCCGCGGCACTGCCCACACGAACCTAGTGACCCGACCCGACTATCCTGCCTGTGCACTCCTCGTGCACCACCCACGCCAGTGCGCCTAGACCCAGGCACGCGACCCGACCCGATTACTTAGTTATGGGAGAGCTTCCTAAAGAGAGATTCAGAGAGAGAGACGCGGGGAAGGGGTAGGGGTAGGTTTTGCGCTGATGTTTGCGTGTGTGAGTAGGAAAGAAGGAAGAAGCAGGTGAAGGAAGAAGACAGGAAGGAAAGAAGCTGAAGGAAAAGAAGAGGAGGTGCACTGTAGCAATAGAGCAGTTAAGTCGTCTGAGAGCTGAATCAGACGTCAGCGAGAAAGGAGAGTCAGTAGCAAGAGAAGAAGAAACAGAGAAGAAGAAGAAGAAGAAAGAAGAAGCAAAGAAGAAGACAGGCAGAAGAAGAAGAAAAGAAGAAAGAAGAAACAGAAGAAGAAGAAGAAAAGAAGAAAGAAGAAACAGAAGAAGAAGAAGAAAAGAAGAATACAAGTTGAAGAGAAGAGTAGCTGAAGAAAGAGAAGAAGAAAAAGCCAATTACCCTCTTTCTCTTTCTTTCTCTCTCTCTCTCTCTTAATTTTTGTAAAACCTTATATATATATTGTGAATTTATAGGCTTCGAGAATTTTGATTTGCTCCCTCAGTTCGACCTCAGGAAACTTTTCATTCCGAGTAATAAATTGTATTAGACTCGTAACCGTTTTTGTTATATACCACAACGACAATAATAACTATAAAGACAAACAAAGCGGCGACCATGTGGCCAGCCAGGCCACATCAGGAGGAACTGCCCATCTTGGGCCGGACACAGCAGCTGCACCCCACACCGAGCAATGGAGGTCGAGCTGGTGGTCGTGGCCCCCAAGCACGTGGGGGAGGGCAGCAATCACGAGGAGGGTGGTGGAGCATGTTTTGTCGTAATGATTATTTACGGTTTACAATCGTTGTAATATATAACAAAATAGCTACCAGATTACTACAAATTTTCACTCGAAATAGAAAGTTTTCCCGAGGTCGAACTCAGGGAGCAACTAGAATTCTAAAAGTGTAAAAGTTCTCAATTAGGTTACAAAAATAAGAGAGAGAGAGAGAGAGGGAGCTAGAGTTCTCTAGGCTTCTTCTTCTTCTCTCTTCCTCTTTGTTCTGTCCTTCTTATTCTTCCAACTGATCTCCTTCTCTTCTTTTTCCTGCAGAGTCTTCCTTTCTTCTTCTTTTTTTCTTTTCATCTTCTTCTGTGGCTGTGGTAATCTTCTTCTTTCTGCTTCCTGCCTTCTTCTTTCTTCTTTAGTTGCGGCTGTGCTGATCTTCTTCTTCTTTCTCTTCTCTACTTCTTTCTTTTCTTCTCTTACAGTTCCTCTTCTTTTCTCTTCTTTCTGTTCTGGTCGCTGCCCTTCTGTCGTTTGACTTGATGCTCGATGACTTAACTGTGGGCTTGCTACAGTGCGGCTTCTTCTCTTCAGCTCCTCTCCTTCCTTTCTCCTTCAGCTCCTCTGTGCGGCTAAGGCTTCGGCCGCTCCTCCTCTCTTCTTCTTCCTTAGCTTGCTTCTTCTTCTTTCTTTCTTTCTTTCCTGCACGCACACACAGTGGTCAGTGCAAAACCAACCCCTACCCCTTCCCCGCGTCTCTCTCTTTCTCAGAATCTCTCTTAGGACTGCTCTCCCAGTGTCGGGTATTCGAATTTGGGTAGCGCGCCCGGGACCAGGCCCACCGGCATGCGGTGGTGGGCGAGGAGTACGTGGTCGGGTAGTCAAATCCGGCTCAGACCCGCAGGGCGTGAGCGCGGGCGAGGGCGAGCGAGCGCGTGGCACACTGCGTGCTGGTGAGAGGGACCTGACCCCTGTGTGTCAAAGGCAGTAAGCCCGATTCACTTTTTCAATATAAGTGTGGGCGTGCAGCCGCACACTTACGACGTGGGACTAAAGTCCCACCTCCCAAATTTCGCACCCGCAGGCGAGGGAACTGCTGCCAATTGGGGCAACGATGAAGCTCGCGACCCAATTGCAGGCCTGGGCATGTTCGCGGCAGTAATCCACGCGGCCTGGGACGTGCGCCTGGGCTGGAGAACGCCTGGGCGAAGGAGCTGCAGTAGCTCAGCAATGGCGGCGAGGGGCTGCTGACCTGAATACACAGAGACGGCCTCTCGGCCAAGTCAGATAACGTGGGAAGCTTCGCCGGAGTGTGGCGAAGACAATGCGGGGGTCGGCGAGGCGCGAGGGCGCGTGTGGAGGTAGCCCTGGGTCAGACTGTGCGCGGGAAGATGGGTTTGTTCGGGGGGCGGTCGAGTGGTGATTGGCAGAGAATGGAGTGGGGGGAATGGTCGAGTGGAGTGAGGGGGAGCCTCTGGGCTGGTCGGCGAGGGGTGAGGATGTCTGTGGCAGTGGGATGGCCTCTCCAGAGATGGGGAAGATGGAGTTGGGCAGTGGCGGTCGGGTGGTTGAAATGGTAAATTAAAAGGGGGAAAATACAACGGCGAGAGTGAGGAAACTCTGCACCTAGTTACTCAACGAAGGGGGAGAGAGAAGCGCCCAGCTCGTGCCTGCCGGAGCTGGGGACGAAGATGCCCTAGAGGAGGGTATCGGCGATGAGGAGGCAGACGAAGGGCGCCAGCTGGTACGGCCTAGCGCGGACAACAGGGCAGAGTAAACTCTGCTGCAGGTAAGGCAGCAGAGCGACGAGGAGGAGGAGGAGGAGATCGCCGGAGGCTTCAGGCGCTCTGACCAGAGGAGAAGAGATGAAAGGTGGGATATTTCTCCACCAAAGGAAGCTTGAAGGAGTCGGCAGAACTTGCCACTCCTTATAAAGACCTTGGTGCGGAGAGGTAAACGAGGTGGCGACGTGCCAACCTCGCCAAAGAATGGCCGGAGAGGATACCCATGCCTGTCGTGAGTTCGCATGAGAGGCATGGTTGATGGCAGAGGGTATGGGCTGGTCCCTGCGACAAAGGACGTCGCAGGGAACCCCCCGTCTGTTCTAGAGGACGGCAACCCTGCCATGCGCAGCGCCATCCTCCACGCAAAGTCGCCGGAGGCATGGAGCTGTGCAGAAGTGGAAGGGAGGACCGTTCTACAAAGAACGATGAGAAGTTGGGGGCCTAAATGTAAGGATTTCAAAAGATAAGGGTCAAAAAGTAAATAAAGAGGACCAAATTGTAAAGTCGGTCAAGATGATCTTTCCTTAGGCTCAAGTTTTTATACCAGACTAATTTGAACCTAAGGATTTTAATGGTGAGTTTTGATTTTAGGTTGGACCATGTCTGACCTGTCAATTTGCGAAAAAACCCAAATTAAGTCATTAATTAGGCATAGTTCTCATTTTACGTCAAAATAGGTTGCACAGGCCAAATTGAAGATTCTAAACCCTAGGGGATATTTTTATATGAATTTTCGATGATTTATTTGATTTTTATCATACCTCGAATCTCGTGAATTAAAGTAGATTTGTTTTAGGGTTGCAGAATGTCATTTAATTCCTAGAAGTTGCTATAACCCTTTTCAAATCAAATCATCCCACTTCC
This sequence comes from Thalassia testudinum, assembly GCA_037157565.1. NCBI lineage: Eukaryota > Viridiplantae > Streptophyta > Magnoliopsida > Alismatales > Hydrocharitaceae > Thalassia > Thalassia testudinum. The sequence continues at coordinate 4,724,042 of JAZHRO010000040.1, read as the reverse complement.
CTCATTATTAAGCTTGTTTGACCTGTGTTTGGACCCTTAATTACCCTATTTGCAAACTGCATTGGTGAAATTACAGTTTTACCCCTTACGATTTGTTTTATTCTTTAACTCAGAATTCTCTGAGTTAAGCCTCTCTTTGGGTTTTGTATGAGCTTTTTCACACATATCTGGATTGGATTGTGCTAGTTAGGGTTCATGATGAGGTTCTCATCATACCCCCATGCTTAGCTTTTGCTAGTCCCTTAGCAAAATTTTAAGGTTTCAACCCTTGTTCTAGACCATGAAGTTCTTAATGATTTCAGATAAGTGCTTTTTCTTTTAAAACCTAGATTAGGTCAGAATACAAACCATAGGCCTAAAAGGTACTCTAGTACCAACCAAGATCTAGATCTGTCTAACCTCAGCCTCAGTCCTTAACAAAGGTTTTTAAGGCCTACAAGAACTAACCTAAGGCTTATTGGACTTTGCGGTTAAAGCACCCGTGCTTGAGATAATTTTAGCCCTGGCTCAGTTCGCAGTGCATTTTGTAAGAAAGAGAGGTAGAAGATTTATATGTTTAGAGAGTTTTCTCTCTCTTTCTCTTTTTAATTCTAACTTAGGATTGGCTTTTCAACACAGTCTGTATCAGATTGCTTGTCCCCATCATCAATCCTCAAGGGTTCCTAGCAATCGATGCTTCGAGATAGCACCGCCCATGGTAACCCCCAGAACCCTGGCTATTAAGATTTCGAGATAATCCCATCCATGGTGTTCCGTGGCCGAATTCAAACCCTGGCAATTGACATTTCGTGATAATGCCATCCATGGAATCTGAACCAGCAGAGTGCTTTCATGCCCCCAGAATGATATGTAAATATCCTAAGAGACGAGCACCGAGGAGATGATATTTTGTTACGCATCCTCGAGGGGAATTTCCCACCTCTCCACGCTGGGAACTCGTCCAAATCAACTTGTGTTGATCGGCCGCTCCTACTCTAGGTGTCATTTTCAGAATTTTTGTAACGCTTCTGCGTGATTTTAATTTTTATGCTTACTGAACCAGGCTGTGTGTGAAGTTAGGGTGCTTAGGTTACTGAATCCCGTAAATCAAAAGTTAGTTAACGAGGCCAAATACTCCCTAAGCCTTGGACCTAATACTTAAGCTTTTCATTTTCCTCAACCTCTTGAGGAATGTCTAGATCTTAATGGGTACTAAGAGTCTATCCAAGAATACCTAAGGTTCGTGTTCTTACTAATCTCACTGTGCACTTCCATTTCTTTTCCTGAATGAGGTCTAGAACTTAGGTTAACTCCTTAATTTCTTACTAATGACTATCTCTTTTCTTTCATTTTGTGCTTCTTTTTTTTCATTTTATTCCTTTTTTCTTCTCCTCCTCCTTTGTAGAGTCTACAAAATTTTCTTTCCTCCTCTCATTTTATTATTCTTTTTCCAACAAATTTTTTAATTTTTATGGTGTATTTGGCATATGTGAATTTTTTTGTTTAAAACCTTTTCTTACAAGATTTGCACTTCCATACCTCCCATGCCTAAGATTTGCAATGTCCTCATTGTTACTTAGGGGATTTTTTATTCAACTTAGTTCATACATTAGGACAGATGTTTTGATGAGTGAATGGGTCGGGGTGACTGTTGCGGACGATTTCTAATCTCAGGTGCAAGCACCTAAGGTGGAGTTGATTGTCCTAAAAGGTGAACCTTAAGTGCGAAAAAGGTATTAGAAAAGGTTTCAAGTTTTCAAAAAGAATGACGGGCTGCCTCCCGTTGAGTGCTGAGTTTTACGCCATCGGCTGGGCGCAATATGCTCAGGGAAAATGGAGGATAAATGATGATTCAGCCAAATCAGTAGAGGTTACATCAATGAACGATTTGAGTTTCTGACCGTTCACGATGAAAGGTTCGGAATCATGGCTGAGCGGACTGATTTTGATGGCTCCATTTCCAAAAACCTGTCGGACAAGGTATGGTCTGACCCACTCGGATCGCAACTTCCCAGGGAAGAGTTTGAGTCGAGCATCAAAGAGTAGGACCTTCTGACCAGGATGAAAGATCTTTCTTGAAATGTGCTTATCATGGAAGGATTTAACCCGCTCCTTGTAGATTCGCGAGTTCTCGTACGCATCAAGGTGTAATTCATCGATCTCGCTGATTTGAAGTTTTCTGTGGGTTCCAGCCTTAGAAAGATCTAGATTACACTTCCGTACTGCCCAATAGGCTTTGTGCTCCAGTTCGACGGGAAGGTGACACGCCTTCTCGTACACCAGTCTAAAGGGAGACATGCCTAATTGGGTTTTATGGGCGGTCCTATAGGCCCATAAAGCTTCCAGAAGTCTGGACGACCAGTCCTTCCTGTCAGGCCGAACAGTGACCTGCAGGATTTTCTTGATCTCCCGATTTGATAGCTCAGCTAAACCATTAGTCTGGGGGTGATAAGGAGTGGAAATTCGGTGAGACACCCCGTATTTGGTCATCAGTGACCTGAACTGAGCATTCGTGAAATGGGTCCCCCCGTCAGAAATAATAGCACGAGGAATCCCGAACCGTGAAAAGATATTGTGATGAATGAATTTGGGAACGATTTTATGATCACAGGTTCGGGTTGGTATGGCTTCAATCCATTCGGACACGTAATCCACAGCAAGCAGAATGTACTCGAAACCATCCGAAACAGGAAAGGGGCCCATAAAATCAATCCCCGAAATATCAAAGATTTCGCATACAAGAATCGGCGGAAGCATGGCGCTGTGCATAACTGGCAGGGAGAACCATTCCGCAAAGAACGATGAGAAGTTGGGGGCCTAAACGCAAGGGTTTCAAAAGATAATGGTCAAAAAGTAAATAAAGAGGACCAAATTGTAAAGTCGATCAAGATGATCTTTTCCTAGGCTCAAGTCTTTATACCAGACTAATTTGAAAATAAGGATTTTAATGGTGAATTTTAATTTTAGGTTGAACCATGTTTGACAGGTCAATTTGTGTAAAAATCCAAATTAAGTCATTAATTGGGCATGGTTCTCATTTCAGGTCAAAATAGGTTGCAAAGGCCAAATTGAAGGTTCTAAACCCTATGGGATATTTTATTTGAATTTTAGAGGGTTTATTTGATTTTTATCCTACCTCGAATCTCATGAATTAAAGTGGATTTGTTTTAGGGTTACAAAATGTCATTTAATTCTTAGAAGTTGCTATAACCCTTTTCAAATCAGATCATCCCACTTCCCTCATTGTTAACCTTGTTTGACATGTGTTTGGACCCTTAATTACCCTGTTCGCATACTACGAAATTGTAGTTTTACCCCTTATGATTTGTTTTATTCTTTAACTCAGAATTCTCGGAGTTAAGCCTCTCTTTGGGTTTTGTAGGAGCCTTTTCACACATATTTGGATTGGATTGAGCTAGTTAGGGTTCATGATAAGGTTCTCATCAGAGGGTACTGACCAGCGGCTACTCGCCCGAACCAGAGTGTAGCTCCTTCATCTGCACCAAGGACTGAGGGGTGTATCAACACCCTGACACACAGAGATGCCAAGGCTTCCGGTTCAGTGGTGGCAGGTATGGTTACCGTTTCTGGTAGATTAGTGTACGTACTTTTTGATTCTGGCGCCACACACTCTTTTATTGCTGCAAGTTTTGCCGTCAGTTTGGGACAGGGCAGTGTACTGTTAGAGGACCCGTTTGTGATCAGAGGCCCAGCTAACCAGCTGTTTGTAGCTAAGGAGGTCTACACGGACTGCGAGGTCAATATAGGGGAACACAGCCTCCCCGTTTACCTGATTGTGATACAGATGAAAGATTTTGGCATGATCCTAGGGATGGACTAGTTGTCCGCCTATCATGCCCTGGTGGACTGTTTCGGGAGGAAGATCGTCTTCTCCATACCGGAATTGCTTCCCTTTGAGTTTCACGGACAGCTGGTGGACGAAGGTTTCAGATGCATCTCCGTGCTTCAGGCAACGAGGCTTTTGAGCCACGGGTGTGAGGGCTTTTTGTTCTGTGTGGTGGCAAAGCCTAGCACCATGGCTAACTTTTAGAGTATTCCAATGGTTTGCGAGTACCCCGACGTGTTTCCAGAGGAACTACCATGACTACCGCCCGAGTGTGAGATCGAGTTTAAGATCTCACTAGTACCGGGGACCTGTCCCATTTCTACTACACTGTACCAGATGGCACCACTTGAGCTGCGAGAGCTCAAGTCACAACTACAGGACCTATTGGAGAAGAGCTTTGTGAGGCCCAGTGCGTCCACGTGGGGAGCCCTTGTACTGTTTGTGAAGAAGAAGGATGGTACCCTGCGACTTTGTGTCGATTACCAACAGCTCAATTGGGTCACCATCAAGAACAAGTATCCACTGCCAAGGATTGACGACCTCTTTGACCAATTGCGAGATGCCACAGTGTTCTCTAAGATAAATCTGAGGTTAGGCTACCACCAGTTGAGGATCAGGGAGACCTACGTCTTTAAGACAACTTTCCGTACCCAGTACAAGCACTACGAGTTCTTGGTCATGCTGTTTGGTTTGGCCAATGCCCCGCTGCTTTTATAAATTTGATGAACAGGGTTTTCAGACCGTACTTGGACCAGTTTATGGTAGTGTTCATCGACGACGTACTCGTTTACTCGCGGGATCAGGCGCAGCACGGATAGCATCTACGGATGATTCTGGACATTTTAAGGCAACGCAGGCTGTATGCCAAGTACAGCAAGTGCGAGTTTTGGTTAAGGCAGGTGACTTTCTTGGGCCACGTGATCTCAAGAGATGGTTTGGCTGTGGACCCAGCCAAGGTTGAGGCCATACTCAGGTAGGAGAGGCCACGTACAGTGACAGAGATACGTAACTTTTTGGAACTGACAGGTTACTATCGACGGTTTATCAGAGGATTCTCTCAGATTGTGCATCCTATGACTCAGCTAACTCGGAAGGATGTGCCCTTTGCCTGGACAGATGAGTGTGAGACATGTTTTCAGGAGTTGAAGGAGAGACTGACTTCAGCTCCTGTGCTTACCATCCCGGACAGCAGTGGCGATTTTGTGGTTTACACAGAGGCTTCATTGCAGGGGTTAGGGGGTGTGCTCATGCAGCGGGGTCATGTTGTCGCTTACGCTTCGCGGCAACTGAAGCCCCATGAGCATAGCTACCCTACCCATGACTTAGAGCTGGCAGGTGTTGTCTTCGCGCTGAAGACATGGAGGCACTACCTTTACGGTGAGACTTTCGAGATTTTCACGGATCATAAGAGCCTCAGGTACTTGCTTGACCAGAAGGAGCTCAACATGAGACAGAGACATTGGTTAGAGCTCCTGAAGGACTACGACGGCAGCATCTCCTACCATCCAGGGAAGGCCAATGTGGTGGTTGACACCTTGAGCCAGAAGGCGCCTGCCCACTTGGCCAGTTTACAGGCACAGAGTTGGAGACTTATGGAGGAGTTGGGCAGTTGGTGACCCCGGGAGTCACAGGGGTATTATGGGACAGTGATAGTGACGTTGTAGATGCGACCAGAGCTGATAGACCGCATCATCGCAGGACAGGTGACAGATCCTTACAGACACTGTGGGACAGAGTGTTGACAAGAGACCTAGGAGACTTTTCCTTTACAGATGAGATACTGCGCATGAGGGGACGCATATACATTCCTAGGGACGAAGAGTTATTGAGAGAGCTCATGGCTGAGGTGCACAGGTCCAGGTTCATCATACATCCTGGGAACACAAAGATGTATCATGATCTGAGATGCAATTTTTGGTGGAGAGGGATGAAGCGGGATGTTGGTGAGTTTGTGCAACAGTGTTTGGTGTGCCAGCAGGTGAAGGCCGAGCACTAGAGGCCTGCAAGATCGTTGCAGCCACTTCCTGTGCCAGAGTGGAAGTGAGAGAGCATCACCATGGACTTGGTGGTGGGTCTACCGGTTACCTAGAGAGGACATGATGCAGTCTGGGTGATAGTGGACAGGTTGACGAAGACGGCACGCTTTCTGCCGATCCGAGTCACCTTGGGACCAACACAGTTGGCAGAGAGGTACATCCGCGATGTGGTACGCCTGCACGGAGTTCAGCATGAGATTCTATCCGACAGGGATACCCGTTTTACTTCCCAGTTCTAGGCTAAGTTTCAGGAGGCTTTAGGGACACGTTTAAGGTTTAGTACCGCGTACCATCCCCAAACAGAAGGACAGTCAGAGCACACCATACAGACACTTGAGGACCTTCTACATGCCTGTGTACTAGACTTGAGAGGCTCCTGGGAGGAGCATTTACCCCTGGCAGAGTTTGCATATAATAACAGTTACCCTCGAGCATCGGCATGGCACCTTACGAGGCTCTGTACGGATGGAGGTGTATTGCACCCTTGAGTTGGGTCAAGGTGGGGACCAAGTGGGAGGTTGGCCCCAGGCTGATCCGGCAAAGTCAGGAAATGATAGAGTAGATTCACAGACGACTCCGCACTATCAGGAGCAGGCAAAAGAGTTACACTGACCGAAAATGCAGAGTGGTGCAGCTCGAGGTTGGGGATCACGTCTTTCTCCGTGTTTCGCCCATGAAGGGCCTGCAACATTTTGCGGTGAAAGGGAAGCCTACATCGAGGTTTGTAGGGCCATTTAAGGTCCTGGAGTGGGTGGGACCCGTTGCTTACCGACTTGCCCTTCCTCCCCAACTTTCTGGAGTGCACGACGTCTTCTACGTGTCCAACCTCAGGAAGTACGTCGCTGATCCTGGCCACGTTCTGAGCCACGAGAGCATCGAGGTGGGTCACGACCTGACTTACCCCGAGAGACCAGTGCAAATACTAGACAGAACCATCCGGAGACTGAGACGGAAGTAGGTACCACTGGTGAAGGTCGCATGGAGAAGCCAGCAGTACAAGGAGGCAACCTGGGAGCCTGAGGCGGTGATGCGAGAGTGGTACCGGGAGCTTTTTGAGGGTACATCTTTTCGGATCTACTTCGGTCCTCTTTAAGTTTGTTATGTGTTTTTGTTTCTTTTTCCGTACCCTAGCTAGCTCAAGTTTCAGGGACGAAACTTCCTTTAAGTTTGTCATGATGTAATGACCCGTTACACTTTTAGCCTGTTAAGACGTCTGGAGTCTCAATCAAAAGTCTGTCCAGACATTTGGACCCTTTCCCGGATGTCTGAAAATGAAATTTTTGTACGCACACTGCGCCCTGCGCGAGGGCGGCGCGCAGGACCCCCTTTCTTCTCTCTCACCCTTCCTTTTCTTCCCAAACCCTAACCCCCCCACACCTTCTACATAAGCCACCCCCCTCCCATCTCCACTCCACTCCACACACCAGCCACCACCACCACCGTTAGTGCTGTGCGAGGGAGAGCGAGAGGGAGCGAGCGGAGGAGAGCGCAGGAGGAGGAGGAGGCCAAGGTCGGGGAGCTTCAGTGGAAGCTCGGCGGAGCTCGCACGGCCGCCGCGGGTGCTTGTGAAAGGAGGAGAGAGCTCAGGGAGGCGGCCTCCCAGCCCTCTGCAGCGGCTGGAGCTGCGGCGGCGCGAGGCAGAGCGAGCGAAGAGCGCTTGTTAAGGCCCACGACGTCAAACGTCTTTTAAGACGTCTGGGAGTAGGTCCAGACGTCTGGACGCCATCCCAAATGTCTGGAATTTAATTTTTGTGGAGTATGATTGCGAGTCTGCACGCATGCGTGCGCAGACTGAAACCGCCGCCCTCTTTTCTTCTCTCTCCTCCCTCATCATCCTATAGACCCCCTTTCCCCACCCCGCTACGCCTTCAAATACCCTTCCCTCTCCCACACCCTTTCCCCCACCGTCTCCTCCTTCTTCTTCCAGTGACAGCATGAGAGTGAGAGAGAGAAGGCAACAGCTGCTGCCGGGTGCGCGCAGGGAGGAGGAGGTGCAGCGAGAGGGAGAAGAGGCGGAGTGCGTGAAGAAGAGAGGGCGAGCTCGCCGGAGCAGCCAGGGCCGACTGGCGAGTGCCCAGCGGGAGCGAGGTGCTGGGGAGGTTACCCCGATGATGCTGCAGCTCAGGCAACAGGCAAGCATGACGCAGCACGGCCGTGCGCAGCAGGAGGAGGGCGAGGAGGTCCTGATTCTGGGAAATTTTCCCAGAATCAGACATCTGGACCTACGTCCAGACGACGCGAGAGACGTCTGGAGGAAGATCCAGACGTCTGAAAGGTACAATATTTATTTTCCTCTTCCTTTCGCGGGTACAGCCATGCAGGCCGTTCTGCCGAGGGTTCTACCTCATTGCCGTGTTAAGGACGGTTGCGTACGCGTGCAAGTTTTGTTCGGAAAGGCGCAAGGGCACGCCCACCCACACAGATCGGATGTCTAGGAAAGTCACCAGACGGCGGAGAGCGTCTTCAGATGTCTGGAGTAACAGACGGATGTCTGGAACTAGGTCCAGACGATTTATCGGGATCCTAGACATTTGAATAACAGTGCAGAAGTAAGGTATGATCTGAACCATCATTTAAGACGTCTGGAAGGTGTTCAAACGTCTGATTTGGGACAGAGTTGTCATTTTTGACCCGTTTAGGGTCCGTTCGAAGTCCGATTTCTGTGTTTAAAATTTCGTTTGTCTCAGAATTAGTTCCTCTACTTGTTTAAAGTACTTGCATCCTGTTCTGAGTGGTTCCTTGTGACTTCTCCGTGTGTTAGGACCTCATTCCGTTGCGGCTTTGGGAGTTGTGGAGGTACGAGGACCTGCCGATCACACCCCATCACTTCCGATTTTGCAGGTAGAGTGGCTTCCCTTGTTTGTTACCAACATTAATGCATCTTTGAGATAAATAATAGATTCTAGGGTATGGGATGAATCATAGGACTGGAAAACTAGATTGAATGATAGATCTTAGGGTATAGCATGAATCCTAGGACTGGAAAACTAGATTGAATGTTAGATCCTAGGGTGTGGCATGAATCCTAGGAACAGAAACACTGAAACGAATGTCGTGAATACACGAATTGCAGTCTTGAAAAAGTAGATAGAACAACGATAATTGCCTGAAATGGGATAATAGCTGCTTGTGTATAAATGGATATTAACTGTTGAGAACACGGGCTATATGAGAATAAAACTGGAATGATGAAACCTAAAGATGGCTTGGCTAGAGAAATAATGAGCATGAACCCGACGGGGAATTAGGAGTAGAGCTCCTGAAAGGGGTAAATGGAATGGAATTGGGGAAGTGAGCTGGCCCTTGAGTACGGAGTACCAAGGAGAGCGACTGTCCCCCTGTTTAATACAGAGCGGAGCTAGCCGCCCCAGGGACCCAGGGTTAGGTCTGGCCACTTTGTGCCGACTTTTGGCCCTCGCGTACACAGTACCGAGGAGAGCTACTAGTGTAGGGAGAGCACTAGCCACCCCACGGGCCCCGAGGTTCTACTAGCCGTCCTACACCGACTTGTTAAGCCCACTGGGCAAACCAGGGTAGTCAGGCGAGGGTGCGCGGACTGTGGAGGGGCAAGACCCCTGTTTGGCTACTGTGGAGGGGCTAGACCCCTGCTACTGAGAGGGCTCTGCCCTATATTGGTTTCGTACTGTGCTTTGGGCGCACCCGTTAACGGAAACGACTAACCGCGTGCCAGTGCGGGGCAGCTACCCGTGCGTTTATCGTGCATGTCGTAGTCACCGTTACGTCTGTCAGTGACCTTGGGGTGGTTGACTGAGGGTAGGACCACCACGGGGGACTCTCCCGGTCAGGAGAGCACCACGTGCTACTTCTACTTTTCGGAAAAGACTGCAATCAAGATCGTTCCCACGAGGAACATTCGAGATCAAGAGAAAGATCTGAGGAATAATTCAAGAATGAGTAAATAGAAAATAGAAAAAGAAATTAAAAATAATAGCTACTTGTCCACCTTACTGTTTTTCTAGCTAGTTGGTTGCCACTCTATTCAGTGTTTCACTGACGTGTCACCTTTGTCACCTTTTCAAGACCAGGTGTTGAGCAGCCAGAACCTGCAGCTGCAGAGAGTGCTGGGCCTAGTAGAGCCCAGTAGTTTCACTTGCGTTGTACCTACTGTATCGTTTCTTCTGTTGTAGTGAGTATTTTCTGTTACAATTGTACTCTTTTATTGTAAGCATCATGTTTATGTACCTGTTTAATTCTCTACTGTTGTGATGGTGTGTACTGTAGTAGTTCTTTTCTTTACTGTTATACTTTGTTACTATTAGTTACATGCATGATGAATGTGGTCTATTTTACTGCTCTTTTGGTTACTTCCTCGTTGGATGACTAAGTCTTGGGATCAGTCGAGTTGGTCTGATTCTCGTGTCTCGTAGGGATTCGGGAATCGGGTCATAACAGCGTTGGAAGGAGTTTCTGATACTGGAAGTTTTCCAGTATCAGACATTTGGAATGGAGTCCAGACGGCAAATGGGGTACCTGGACGTCTGGAGCTAAGGCCAGACGTCTGAAAGGTCATTTATCATGAAGGTACGTATCTCCCTACGCCATGCATATCACAGCGTGGGGATATATGTCAGCTAATCCGCACCTGTGACGTCGTACGCAGGTGCAGCCTTGGGAAGAAGCGTGGAACACTTTCCCACGTGCTTCTGGACGTCTAATCAAATCACCAGATGTCCGGAGGAGCGTCCAGACGAACGGAGGCAATGTCCGACGTCTGGAACTTCCTTCATACGATCGCAGAGAAGGCCTGGACGTCTGAGGATACCGCAAGGACTTAAGATAAGGATCTGGCACCTTTTAACACGTCTGGGAGTATCCCCAGACGTCTGATTTTGAATAGTAGGCACGTTTTTGACCCGTTTGGGGTCCGAACAGGGTCCGTTTTACGCAAACGAAATACCTGTATTTTCCTCGCGAGTTTCTCTATGTACGAGAGTCCTTTGTACACTGTTTTGAACTCTCCTTTTGTGATGTATTCCTTGGTATAGGATTTCAGCTTGTTGAGCGTTTGGGGCTCGTAGAGACACTTGGGTCTGCGGTTCGAGCCCCCATTACTCCCATGTTGCCTGGTAGAGTGGTTAATTCTGTTAATAACATTTAAACAAGAATGTGATTGTGGAAATAGCCAAATAGAACCCTAGGATGTGGTATGAACCCAAGGATAGAGAAATGAATGAACCGTTGTGCTGTATAATGTACTTGCATGCATGATTGAGATAAACTGCTAGCAATTACCTGTATTATAATTGTGAGTTGCATGTTAGAATATGAGCTGCCTATAATTAATAAACAATTACCTGTGAAATCAACAGTTGCATGTATCGAATTATGGAAACATGAGCTGCCTGTATATGCTTGAGAGATAAATTGTGAATGGTGAAATCTAGATCGGAATAAATGAGGTGAACATGAGCATGAACCCTACGAGGAATTAAGAGTAGAACTCTTGTGGATAGACGGAAACTTAAAATGTAGACGGGAAGTGTGCTGGCCCTTGAGTACGTGGTACCAAGTAGAGCAACTATCCCCTTTTGTGCGGAGCGGAGCTAGCCTCCCTTGGGTTTAAACCCGGGGTTAGGATTGGCCACTCTACACCGACTCCTACTGGCTCTCGTGTACTTGGTACCGAGGCAAGCTACTAGTGTAGGGAGGGAGCTAGCTACCCCACAGGGCCCGGGGTTCAGCTAGCCACCCTACACCGACTTATCAGGCCCTCTGGGCAAATCAGGGCAATCAGACGAGGGTGCGCGGACTGTGGAGGGACGAGACCCCTGTTCTGAGAGGACAAGGCCCTATATTGTTCCATGCTATACTTTGGGCGTACCTGCTAACGAAAATGACTGACCGCGTGTCAGTGCTAGGTAGCTACTCGTGCGCTTATCACGCATACAGTACTCACCGCTACATCTTAACAGTGACCTCAAGGTAGTTGACTGGGTGTAGAACTACCACGGGAGACTCTCCCGGCCAGGAGAGCACCACGTGTACCTTCTACTCTACGAAAAAGACCGCAATCAAGATCGTTCCCACAAGGAATATGCAAGATCAAGAATATCTGGATGTTTGAGGGAAATGGGTGAAAACGGAAATACATATAAAATAGATAAATAAAAATGAGAATTAAACCTGTTGCTTTTTACTATTTTTAGATAATATAGATATCACTCTACTTAGCATTCGCTGACTTTGTCTTTTATAATACTGTTCAAGATCAGGAGTTGAGCAGCCCGAGCTTCTGACTGCGAAGGGTGCTGGGCCCAGTCGAGTCTAGCCGTAGTTTTTCAGCACTTTCTTTTCGTTCCTTTACTGTTGTAATAAGTATTGGACCTTTAGTTACTGTTTGTCTCTACTGTTACTTTCGTTTTCCGTTGTTTTTGTTGTTGTGGTGGTATGTACTGAAATAGCAGATTTACTTTCCTTTACTGCTCGTACGTTTCTTCTGCTTACTTATATTATATATGTAAATGTGGTTTACTTTCCTACTTTTTAGTTATTTCTTGTTAGACAACTGGATCTTGGGATTAGTCGAGGCGAGTCGGTCTCGGGTCTAGTAAGGATTCGGGAATCGGGTCATAACAATACAGCATCACCTTTCTATCAAAGAAGATAGATTGTTTGGCAAGACCTAAGTTTGAGTTCCGACCCTACATTACTTAAGAGTTAATGTTGTGAGATCTCCAATTTCCCTCAATTTACTCATAAACAAAAATAAAAAGAGAGAAAAAGATGGTCGGGGATGATTTGGGAAGTGCAAACAAGGTGTTCAAAAGAGAAATGAAACACAACACCTCTGATTCTAAATCTAGTTAAGTTTACCTCCTATGGGTCTGAGCGAGAGCAACTTATTATAGAGCTTTTAATCTCTAGTCACTCAAATAAGTAAAATCCACCAAATGACTTCCCTCTGATACTTGCCGCGTCTATTTTAATCTAATTTCGTTGTAAGGATTCCAGAAAGAAGATGTTTCTCCAAAGAATGTAAGAACGAAAAGGTGTGTTGAAGTGCATTTTATAATGTTTGTCTCTCCTCTAGCAAATATATCAATGTATTTTGATATTCAATTAGTATATTTCACCGGTTGAAAATGAAAACATCAGTAAATTTTGATTTTTAATCAGTTTTCACCTATTCCAAGTATTTTTTTACCTATGAAAAGTAATTCTTCACCTTAGAATTTAAGATTTAGTCTTTAATGTTTAGAATTTGGGATTTGGGTTAATCCTAAACATTAAAGACTAAATCCTAAACCTTAAGGTAAAAAATCATTTTTCAAAGGTGAAACTACTTTCTATAAAACTAAACTTTAAATCCTAAACCATAAATGTTAAGACCCGTGCTGTTTGGGCCTTTTAAGACGTCTGGACTGTGGGTCAGACGTCTGGACACCTTCCCAGACATCTGGAAATCGAAAATTTTGAGTACGAGCTCGCGTCTGCACGCGTGCTGTGCGCAGACAGTACCCCTCATTTTCCTCCTCTCTCTTCCCTCGTCTCCAAGCAAACCGTAACCCCAACCTTATATAACCCCCACCACCTCTCTCGCTCCCCGCACTTCTCAGCCACTAGCCACCTTCCTACTTCTTCCCTCGAGCGAGAGAGCGCGCAGGCGGCGTCGAGGAGGAGTGGCGTGAGGAGAGGAGGAGAGCAAGCTCACGAGCTCACATGGGAGCTCACCAGTGAGCACACGGCCGGAGCGGTGCGTGCACGAGGAGAAGTGCATCGGGGAGGTCCTCCCCGACACTGCTGCAACCGGAGCTGCAGGCGAGAGGGCGCGTCGCGGCCACACGCGGCGCAAGAGGGCGGAAGCAGGTTCTGGTTTTGGGTTTTTCCCAGAATCAGTCATCTGAAGTGACCTCCAGACGACGGTGCGAACGTCTGAAGGTGGTGCCAGATGTCTGAGGAGAAGGCTTCGCGAAGGCACGTTTTCTTTGCGGATAAGGCCATGCAGGCCACTCCACCAATTCCTTTTTGCATGCCCATTTTGAGAAGATCGGGTATCTGCATGCAGTATTCGCTTTGGGAAGGCACGAGATACGCCCTCCCACTCTTTTCAAACGTCTGAGAGACGTATCAGACGACGGGAAGCGCTTCTAAATGTCCGGAGAGGTGGTCGGACATCTAGAGCTGGGTCCAGACGATCCAAAAGAGTTCCTGGACATCTGAGGATTGGCGCAGGGCTGAAGGTATGACACTGGACACTTTTAAGACGTCTGGAAGTTGTTCCAGACGTCTGATTTGAGTCAGAAATGTTACTTTTGACCCGTTTAGGGTCCGTTTGATGTCTGCTTTCCGCAAATAAGATACCGACGTTTCCCGTATGAATTTCTTTACCTGTTAGAAGACTTTCTATACTGTTCTGAATATTCTCTTGTGATTGATCCTTGTGATATGACTTCGTTCAATTGCGGGTTCGGGGCTTGCTGAGGCACGTGAGCCTGCCGTTCAAGCCCCCACTACTCCTGGGTTTACTGGTAGAGTGGCTTTCCCCTAATTTAATTATAACCTAAATGCATGTGTGGAATGAATGACTAGAACCTAGCATATGGCATGAATCCTAGGATGAGAAACACTTGAAATGTCTGAAATGGATGCTTGAATTGCAGTCTTGAATGAGTAAATAGAGTGATAATAGTTGCCTATAAATAAATAACAACTGCCTGTAAAATATGAAGTATTTGTGCTAGCTAACTGTTGCATGTAAATTTCCTGTGGTATACGTTAAATGACATGATACGAGCTGCATGTATATAAATTAAAAATGGAAATGTGAACGATAGCAACACGAGCTGCATATGTATAACCTGAGAATGAAAATAGAAGTGATGAAATGATGAAACCTAGTATGGATTCGCATGAGGAATATGAGCATGAACCCTACGGGGAATTAGGAGTAGAACTCCTGGAAATAAATGGAATGGATCTGGAAATATGAGTGGGGAAGTGAGCTGGCCCTTGAGTACGGAGTACCAAGGAGAACGACCATCCCCCTGTTTAGTGCAAAGCGAAGCTAGCCACCCTTGGGTTGGGACCCGAGATTAGAATTAGCCACTCTGTACTGACTTCTTGGCCCTCGCGTACACAGTATCGGGGAGAGCTACTAGTGTAGGGAGAGAGCTAGCCACCCCACGGGGCCCCGGGGTTTAGCTAGCCGCCCTACACCGACTTGTTAGGCCCACTGGGTAAACCAGGGTAGTCAGGCGAAGGTGCGCAGACTGTGGAGGGGCGAGACCCCTGTTTGGTTCTTAAGGGCTAGGCCCCTGCTACTGAGAGGGCTAGGCCCTATACTGGTTCCGTGCTGTACTTTGGACGCACCTGCTAACAGAAATGACTGACCGCGTGTCAGTGCGGGGTAGCTACCTGTGCGCTTATCACGCGTGCCATAGTCACCGTTATGTCTGTCCATGACCTTGGGGTGGTTTATTGTGTATAAGATCACCACGGGGGACTCTCCCGGCTATGAGAGCACCACGTGTGCCTTCTACTCTTCGGAAAAGACTACAATTAAGATCGTTCCCACGAGGAACATTCAAGATCAAGAAAGAGATCTAATAAATAAACAAATGGGTGAAAAAGGAATAAATTTGAAGTAATGTAATTAGAAAACAACAGCTACCTGTCCACGTTTACTACTTTAGTTAGTTGGTTGCCACTCTACTCAGCGTTCGCTGACTTTGTGTACTCATAACTCGTTTCAGGTCCAGGTGTTGAGCAACCAGAGCCCACGGCTACAGAGGGTGCTGGGCCCAGTAGAACCCAGTAATTGTAGCTTCTTGTTGTACCTCTTTCTGTTGTAGTGAGTAGACTCTTGTACTTTTATATTCTGTTCTTTATATTCTGTAT
Source organism: Thalassia testudinum (assembly GCA_037157565.1). Taxonomy (NCBI): domain Eukaryota; kingdom Viridiplantae; phylum Streptophyta; class Magnoliopsida; order Alismatales; family Hydrocharitaceae; genus Thalassia; species Thalassia testudinum. The sequence goes on along the minus strand of JAZHRO010000040.1, from coordinate 4,708,322 downwards.
CTGGTTACTTTTCTACTGTTGTGATGATATGTACTGTAACAGTTTTACTTCTTTACTGCTATACATTTTTACTGTTAGCTGCTTAGTATAATGAATGTGGTTTACTTTCCTACTTTTTTGTTACTTTCTCGTTGGACGACTAGATCTTGAGATCAGTCGAGTCGATCCGGTCTCATATCTTGTAGGGATTCGAGAATCAGGTCGTAACAATAAATCATAAATTTAAACTCTAAATCCTAAATCCTAAGCTCAAAATCCATCCATGAAAATCACTTTCCACTTTTTGAGTGAAAATCTATTTTCCACCAGTTGAAAATGAAAATGCATATATATATGTTAATTATCAATTAATGTATTTTTATTTTCAACCAATATATTTATTTTCAATCGATATATTTTACTTTCAACCGATATATTTTATTACACGAGAGACACACGTTGTAAAATATATTACAACATATATTTCTTTACTTCTTGACTACTCCAAATTTCATGATTCCTTGATGCTACATCTCATTGTACTCTAGGGAGATAGGAACACATTATCATCTCTTAATACCCATGAAAAATTGTAATGAAATAACAAATAGGGAGACAGGAATGTCAGTTTAGCTCTACGTAATTCGATTGTACGTTTAGTAATTGTATTCCCTAAAAAGGTAAGGTAATTTGGAAAACAACGAACACATTATCATCATTTCGCTGGTACTTATATTTTCTACGAGTACTATATTCATTTGCTACTTTATTTTATCATCAATCTCCTTTGTAAAAAAATTGAAGTTGTGATTAATTAGAGAAAATGAAGCATTCCTCTATCATCTGCAAAGGCTTGATCGTTGATAGATGTAATAACTTGCTACATGTAATTAGCAATAACTTGCTATACATATGATTACCAATTGACTCCATCAAAAATATTACATTAAGATAAAGATGTGTGTATTAGCACATTAAATTTAATCCCGTAGAACATTGAAATTTATTATGGACTCCTTAGTTGTAGCATTGAAAGAATGCCATAGCATTTATCATTTTCCAATGGATAAGTTATCTTTGTCTAAATTTAGTATTTATTAAAAGTTAGCATACATACAACTTCTTTAAAGGTATATGATGAGAAAAGACATTCACATTAAAGAAAAATTGAACTTATGTATCCAAAATACTTTATAAGCCATATACTAAAAAAGTTGCACAAGCAATCATCTATTATTAAAGCACAAGTAATCATATTTGGAGTAAAAAAAGAAAAGGGAGAAATGTGATTGCACATTCATTATTGAAACATGGCATTTGATCGAACCCGAACCATGACAGCCCCAACAGCTTTACCAACTGCACTACAAAGTTGCAAACATTACAACAAAAGCTACTTAACAAATCAATAAATGGTTCCAGCAGCCACCACTGCACAGCCTCTAATACGTATTAAAATTAGGACTTACTTAACCCTTCCTCATACAATCATTAAAATTATATTAACACAAAAGTCCACGCATCCCCCAAATTAAATTATATCAATGACATTTAATTATAAATTAAATTACATTAATGATATTTAATTTTAAATTTGATAACATATTAATTTTAAATTAAATTACACCGATAATATTTAATAATTTAAATTAAATTATATCTATAACATTTAATTATGAATCAGATGTCACCATTGATATTTAATGTAATATAACTGCATATCATTGGTGATATCCAGGTATGTGAACTTTTGGTAAACTTCCATGTGATCAAAAATCATGATATAATAGCAATTACAATGTGCGCAAAGAGCGAAACTGTGATATGACACCACCAAGGGATTGACTTAAATGGTAAAATATCTCACATCCAAGAGGTCATAAAATGAAATTTCACGACCGCCATATTTGACCTATCCTACGACGAACGAACTTGTCAGCATAGAGGGCACGCAAACCAAATTTTGGCAAAGACCATAAGATGGTAATGTACCACTAGACAAATGCAAATTTGACCAAACGTGCCTAGGCAATTCCAAGGAGACAGTAATGATAGATTTACACTTCATGAATAGGAAAATGAATAACGCACACCCGATCCCACACCCGATCACGGGCAGCCCACTTACCAAAAAAACATGGCACACATCCATGTGTGAGCGATGCTGCAGATAGGGGATAGCTAAGGGCGAAGATAGATTTGCGTCGTTTGGGCACTGGGATGGGGGCTCAATCCCCATTTCTCTTATGAATAGAGGTCAAAGAGGGTAGACCGTACACAAGAACAAACACGCCAGCAAAATTCGCAGCCCTGACAGACTCTACAAACTCCATGCGTATTTCGAACAAATTTTTGTGCAAACATGATCGACCATGATGAAAACAGCATCTAAGATGGCAGAACTAATATGCCCTCAAACATGTAGTTACGTATTTCTTCAATTCTATTGGTGGCCGGAAATTCATCTCTGCATCCAGTTGCAAGTGCTGGGAAATCCACCAGGGGTTTGGTATCTGCATGGCCTTTTGCCAAACAGAATCAAATAAAAACAAAATCAGTCTTCTTGTTTCTCTACAACTGAACTTCCACACTTCTCATCCAATCCGAACAAAACGAAAGGATTCAGCCAGACAACCTAAAGGGAAAAGGCATTTAGCTACGATATAGCGAAAACCCTTTAACAAACCAAAAGGCATGTATGCAAGATCAACGAGATGCTTCATTTCGTGAGAACTGATCTTACCTCTGTTTACATGAGGTGTTTCATTCAGCTTCCAAGATAAGTTTTCACCTCTTTTGTCCTTTTACCAGCCTACAGAGGTTGAAAATTTCCAATATTTCAGCCAACTAAAACTTCAGTTATATTTGACTTTAAAAACATTAGCACATAAAAACCATATACGGTGATTCAGATCATTTCGAATGGGTCAGACCCTAACATATCAAGCTCGGAACCATTCAGCTTGTTACAACTTACAAGGATAAATTAAGACCACACTCATGTAAATAAGCAAGTACGGTGAGACATCATGGACTTAATAAAAACAGTGCATCTATATCTAACATCACACGTGACATTACTTGTACATTAATCTACCAATCCGATAGCAACAGGATACTGCAGCTGTGTGGATCAAAGACAACCGATTTCTTACATTTCCCTTCACCATCCCTTTCAAAAGAATAAAATAACGTAAATAAAATAATATTCCTCTTCATTATCGGACAGGATATCAAGTCAAATCGGAAGGAATTAGATTGGTCTCCAACACGATTTCCTTCATATCTGTGAAAACTGCCTTGTAAAGTCACTATTATCTTCAATGCTCTTGGTATCCCTTTAAGAATCTTCAGCTTCTCTGAATGGAATGAGGACATTTGGCATCTGCCACATTGATATCCAAGTAAAACAATTCAACCACTGCAGGTGAAGAATCCAAGCTGATGGACACATCAACAGGGATGTGTGGTTATGTCGATGATACAAGTCCAGTTGAAAATATAGCTTGTTGATTGAATTTAATGCATGCCTCACCATCTATGCAGGTTTGATTTTATTGCTTCATAGATCAATCTGCGTCATCTTATCAGACGACCACAAGGAAATCCCAGAAAGACTGTGCCAGTCCTATATTGCCTTTGGATTGCATGAACATCTTATGTAGAGGATGCCACTGATCAAATTTTCATTCCTTCAATCTAAATGCTAAGCATCGGACTCACCACAAGGAAACAAATCTCATGACGAGATCATGGAGCACTTTTCAACCTTGACCTGCAATATCTTCTTTCCAAGAGATCTGCCATCGTTATTCCACCATTGTCAACACCAAAACTATTGACAATTCAATCCTTATATTCCCCAGTGACTATTCTAATAGGCAGTTATTGTTTGAATTAGACCCATCCTCGCCGATTTTCACTTGAGTCTGTGCTGGATGCTAGCCTCTACCATCCACCTCATTCTGAAACAGCTTGCTACGCACTACCCATCCGGAGGTCTCAGCTCTATGTGGCCGCTCACCCTACAAACAAACTCCTCAACAAAGCCACCTTTGACTGTCATCAGTGATGATCAGCTTGCCCACCAACATGCCAGTTGTGAGGAACAAAAAGCCACATGGCAGTCAGTCAAGGTGGGTCACCAGCCCTAGTTGGAGTCCCAAGAGTCAAGTTTAGTTTACTTAAAGTCCAAGTTTTCTATTTTTAGTATGGTGATATATCTTTTAGTCAAGTTATTAAGAGAATTTGATGTTTCCGGAGATTTGATTAGATTGGTTTCTTTATCTAGAAGATTAGGATTAACTCTGTATAAAGAGACATGTAATTTCTTTCTTAAGTTGAATGCATTATCTTCTTTACAAATAAACCAACTCCCTCTCTCTCCTCTCTTCTTCTCCACCACCGGCTGCACTCTCTCTCTCCTCTCTGTTCTGCCTGCACCAACTGCAGCAGCCTGCTGCTGCTGCTTCTTCCCTCCACGTGGAAGAGCCTCCACATTGCCCTAGCGCCCAAATCCTCACACCAGTCAACATCTTCAGCCAGCCATGCAAGATCCAATAAAATGCCCAACCACTGACCAACTTTCTCCATTAACTACGATCTCCATCGCAAGAAGATATAATGGTAGGACATTAAGGTCTTGTATGACCCTCTCACTCACCAACCTCTTACTTGGCCCCTGAAGTTACCAACTTGGCTCCACCACCATCCCACTCATTCTAGAGACCACACTGGCAGACACCATCTTGCCCAACAATGACATCTTAGCCTTCGCCGGACCATGACCTTGCCTGGTACTTAACTTCCTCGACTGGCCAAACCTTGCTCAACATGAAGCTCCTTTCAACAACTAAACTCCTACTCGGCATTCTCAATTGCCAAAACTCAGCCACTCGATCCCTCTTATGCTGTGAGGGGATGGCAGTATATGAAAAGCGAGGAAAAGCAATTGCTTGACTTTAGTGTCATTTCATACATAACTTTCCTAATTTCAAGAGAATTTGACCATAAATAGTCATAATTGGCACGTATTTGATTTACGAGTTATCTGTTCCATTTTATTGCTTGTAGAATAAGGAGAAGGGAAAATTTTGTAAAGATGAGGCACAAAAGCATTGGAGTGCTGAAAGCATCATTCTTGTGGGTCTAAGAGAACATGATCTAAAACAAATGCTGATGTATGGGATTCTAATTCAAATGCATGGAGTTTGATCTTCTAGTCAGGACTCTCTGAGGCCAAATTTGCTGATTTTCAAAATTTGCTGTTTGATTTCTAATATATAACTATTGAAATATAAAATAAATGTAATAAAATAAACATAAATATCAAGAGCATCATGAAATAAATGCTTAGATTTACGTGGAAACCTCTCATAAAAAGCGGGGAGAAAACATAGGAGAAGCACCCCTATAGGTGTGTTTCTCTATATTCTTCTCAAAGAGTAAATAGGGGTACAACAGCCTATTTAGAGGCACCACTCACACACAAACCCATAATACACGATGTGGGACTAAATATGGCTAACTACAACTCAACTCTCAACACTCCCCCTCAAGCTAGAGCATGGTTTCATGGAATGCTCAGCTTATACAAAAGAAGTCCCCACTCTACAAAGCAGAACACAACTCAACTCAATTGATGTTGCCGGATCACTACTTCCTCGCATCCTATGTCGCCGGCTTCCTTGCATCCACATTTTTGCTTGTAGACAGGTGTAAATCAAGGTCCGGAGATGAATTACTAAAGTTGACTCTAGTACCTGTACCTTCCATTTTAAGAACTCTTAAGGTCTCCCCAATGGAGGCCAAGAAATTGGGCCTCTCCCATATGGAAGCTCAAAGTACATCTCTCCCTCGGAGCCCTCAAGATTGGCCTCTCTCATACAAAAATCTCTATAGATTTCTCATATAGGAATCAAGAATAGTGTTCCTCTCATATAGAAACAAAGAAAAGGAGCTTCTCTCATGTAGGGACCTCAAAGAATGAGTCTTATATGGGGTCACAATAGGCTCTTAGACTATCCCTTTCTCTCATACTCGTATGGGACAAGAAAATAACAGAGAGAAGAAAACATAAAATAGAGAAGAACTTCTTCCCCTTTTCTCTTTCATTTCATCATGATTTTTTTTCCTTCTCTTTTTTATCTCTTTTTTCATTTTTCTTCTTTTTTTTATATTTTTCTTTTTCTTCCTTTTTTTATATTTTTCTTTTTCTATATTTTCCTCCTTTTTTCTTTTCTTTTTTTTTCTTCTTGCCAAACTAAGAAGTATCAAAGAATAAAATAAAATAAAAGGAAACCTAAGGGGCAAAAGTTGTAAACTACCTAAACATATCTCTAACCCTGAAAGTATCTCTGCAAATGAACCCAAAATCACAGTGCTATTGAATGCTTCGCTGTCTCTCCATCTTCATCGGCTTCTTCTACACTTGGGGCTGCACCTCACAAGATCTCCTCCACCCGAGATTGCTTCCACAACTTCTTGTCCTTACACGCCTCCATCGCTACTGCGGCAGTCTCGCAATCTCACACGCAATCGACGCTGCCTTCTTCATTTCTACTGCTATTGTCGCTAATGCCTCACAACCCATGCCATCATCACCTTTCCCACAAGATCCGTTGGGTGCAAGATTCGTTAGAGGTCGTAGACAAAGGGGCAATTCCATCCAAGGCCATCCTCCAATTTAGGGGAACTTCTTGGGCAATCAACATCGAGAGGGAGGTGGTTGCACGATCCTTCACGTAGGTGGCTTCCTTGCCTTTGGCTAGAGGTGGTGCAACAATGGTGACATAGCCACACCAGATTTAGAAGCTGAGGTCGAATGTTGTGATTACAAAGGATTATGTAGTCCGTGCCGAAGTTGCAGGTGATGACATGATCCTCGCGAAGAACGAGGTTTGCGTTTCGAAAATTCGAGGAGGGTTCCACGGGTTATTGCTAGCCTTGTTTTAAGGAGTGGTACTGGCGTGGATTTCCTTAATGAAGTATCCAGACCTAAGGAGGCCAAAAAGGACCCATTAAAGGATCCAAATGTGGCAACGAGGTCACTGATAGGAAGACTAAAGCATGTTACTTCGAGGGAAGGGTTTTGGCCAATTGAGGTCTCACAACCCCTCTATCGACCCACGAAGACCAAGGTGGCGAAGGGGGTTCTCTAGCACCAGTAACGCTGCTAACCGCCCACGAAGAGTCAACCACTACAAATGGCAACGATTCACGATCTGAGATGGCACCAGAGCAAGCCACGACAAGTAGTGGAGAGGATTGGGGGACTATAAGGTCAGTGGCATGCAACGAAGTGCTGGAGCAGGCCATGGTGGAAGCAGCTACTGACAGGGTTGCAACCGTGGAGTCCACACCACAACCAACCATGGCTAATCTTAAGGTTGATTGAAAAGTCTTGCTCAAAATGTGGAGGTTCTTTTTAGGAGTGCAAATGCAGGGAAGGGTATGAAGTATGATGTATGAAGATTTTGTCATGGAGTGCAAGGGGAATGAGAGATGAGCAGAGGAGATTCTTGGTAGCTAACTGAGGGAATGGTAGGCAAATGTCGTGTTATTGCAAGAAATTATGGAGAATCGACGTGTACACCTAGGGAATGGGTTGTTAGTGGGGGGTCTTTTTTTTTTTGGGATGGCAAATATTCCTACCGTAGGAACATCAAGTGGAGTTTTGGTGACCTGGAAGGAAGATTTCTGAGTTAAAGAATGATTGGCCTGGTAATTACATTCGAGGTGTTTTGCTAAATTGTTACATTATGTTGAGGGTCATTTTGTTATTTTTATTTATTGATGGACCCTTGTTATATTTTTCCCTCACACCTCTCTATATAAAGAGGTGTAGGGCTAGCTTAGTGAAATAAGAACTTTCATTTTCTTTAACTTGGTATCAGAGCCAAGTTAAAGACACCACCAAGAAAACCCTAACCCTACCACCAAGCCCCACCTCCATCGCCGCCACCGCCACAGTTGGACAGTAGCAATGCCGCAACTGCCAACCAACAGCAGCAGCAGCACCGGCTGCCGCCAATCTCTCCTACCCTTTCTTGCGCTCTCTTGCTGTCAGTCTTTGTCCGACGGCATGGGAAGGGCAGTCCCACCCGGTTCCAACTGTTGCAGGCCCTAAGGAGGTCCTTGGCTTGTGTTTAATGGAGTTCTAAAGCCAAAGGCCTTTCGGAAGATGTATTGATGCATCACTAGTGCTATGATATGATATATTCAGATCTTTGAAGTATTTTGGGGTGTGTATTCCCCTATTTTGATGATCTTTTGGGTGTGTATTCCCCTATTTTGATGATCTTTTGGGGTGTGTATTCCCATTTGAAGTGTTGACGAAGTTTTGTACTGCGTGTGTGGATTACGGGGTGTGTATTCCCCTTTCAATGCAATTTTGGGGTGTGTATTACCCTCTGTGATATCGAAATTAATATTGTACGTGTTGTTTAAGTTTTTGGGAATTTGTATTCCCCTGTGTAGCATCAAATCATATGTGGTTGATTAACTCGGGTGCTTCCAATCATTTATTTGACAATCCGCAATGTTTTAGACAGATTCAATCGTTTCACAAGGTCACATTGTGCAGGTAGCTGATAGGCGACATGCCCCTATTGATGGTCAAGGGCAGTTACACTTACCCCATCTATACAGCTCAACCATGTCTTGTATGTTCCGGACTTGTCCATGAATTTGCTTTTTGATAGTGAAATCATCAAGCAAATGAACTGTCATGTCATCTTTGATGAGCTTGGATGCACTTTCCAAGATCGAATGACAGGGAAGATTATTGGTAATAGATAAAAGAATGTGTTTGCCAACTTATTTAAGGTCCCATGGCTATAGCTTGTTAGATTAGCTCTGCTTTAGGGAGTGCTTTACAATGGCACAGACAGTTGAGTCATCCATCTTTGGATAAATTATGCAGACTTATTCTACATTTGTCCCCAACCACACAGCTTTCTTGTGATGCATGTCAACTTGGGAAGCATCATAGGCCTTCACATCTGCTACTAGACCACGCACGTCTTCATGCTTTCAATTGATGCATCTTGATATCTGGGGTTCCAGCAGGATTCTTGATAGACAAAGACATCGTTATTATTTGATTGTAGTTAATGATTTCTCCCGATTGTCTTGGTTATTCCTCATGAAGAATAAATTTGAAGTAGGTCCCCTTATTGAGAAGTTTGTCTTAATGATAAAGAATCAATTTGATGTCTGCATCAAAACAGTCAGATCAGATAATACATTAAGTTTTGTACCCGCCAATTGGCAGATTTCTATGGTTTGCATGGTATCATTCATCAGACTTCTTGTCCCCACACCTCACAGCAGAATAGGGTTGCAAAGATGAAGCATAGGCATATTCTTGATATAACCAGAACTCTTATTCAGAATAGTACACCACATACTTACTTGGGAGATACAATTCTCATGGCTTGCTATCTCATTAATAGATTGCCCTCCTAAGTTATTCATGAGCATGGTTTTAAAAATCGCACCTCGAGGCTATAGAGGCGTACGCCTCGAGCCGAGTCAACCCCAAATAGCCTCGAGGTGCATTCAAGAGGCTGCACCTCGGATGAGTCGAGGCGGTCAGAGGTGCTCGAGGCGGTGAGGCGCGCATGAGGCATCGCCTCACTGGTTTAGCTGTCATGTGCTTGTCACATGGATCGTTTTAGGGTTGCAAGGCAAGAAATGAGGCTTAGGTGCTCGAGGATCCTTTTAGGTGCTGCAGCAGTGTCGAAGCTCGAGGAGGAGCATCGCTACAGCGGTGTCGGAGCTCAAGGGGCAGCATCGCCGCAACGTCGGAGCTCGAGGAGCATCGCTGCAGCAGCATCAGAGCTCGAGGAGCAGCATCGCCGCAACAACGTCGGAGCTCAAGGAGCATCGCCACAACATCGTCGGAGCTGGAGGAGCAGCATCGCTGCAAGCCCGTAGCAGCGTCGGAGCTCAAGGAGGTTGGTTCTTCGAAGGTTGTCGTCGCAAAAAAGTTAATTTTTTTTTTTTTTGAAAAGGGTTTGTCGGTTGGTTTGAAGCTATAATTTCATCTTGAGTCTTTAGGATTCGGAGGTTTTTTTTATCAAAATTGATAGGCATTATTTATAGGGGATTTGAATCCTATAAATATGTTGTAAACCTCTGGATGCCTTCATCTTATAATTTCATCTTTCACTTTTTGACTATATGTTGAGGTCGTTAAACCCCTGGATGCTTTCATGGTAGAAGTATGGATCAATTTCAAGAAGGATAAGCTTAGTCATTTCCATTAACATGAGTCGTACTGGTTGGGGAGAGAATACACTAGTGAATGACTTGATTCAGCATGTATACTAGTTGTCAAAGTGGAACCTTTGTTATTTATTTGATAGTTTTACTTATTTATCAAGTTTAGGTCATTTATTTGATAGTTTTATTCATTTATTAAGTTTTATTTCCTTATTAGCACTTAATAAGTATATATCATTTTATTTTTTTATATTTTTTTATGCAATTCCTGAGGCTTACGCCTCGCCTCGATGAAGGCAAACCGTCTCACGTTTTTTAAAACCTTGCTCATGAGTAGGTACCATGGCTGGTGTCATATCTAGATATAGAATTATTTGGTGTTCCACCCAAGACATTTGGATGCATGGCTTTTGTTCATCTTCTTAGACCCAATCAAGATCAACTAACACCTAGAGCAATCAAGTGAGTGTTTCTTGGCTACTCTCATACTCAAGAGGGGTACCAATGTTTTGATCATCTACGCCAGAAGCATTACATTAATGCAAATGTCACTTTTCATGAAGTTGTACCCTACTTTTTTGTTATTGCCAGAAAGGTGCAAAGTGTGCCAGCATATGCTCCTATGCCAGTTGCTCCTGTACCATTTAGTGTCTTCTCAGATAGTAGCAATTCTCCTACTGGGCCATCTATCAGCACATGCAGGCATGTACCAACAAATGAGAGCACATTCAAGGGTCACACTTATCAATTGCCAGTTTCTTACAGGACAAAGCCACCCCCTTCTTCTATTCGACAGTCTCCTCCGGTTAGTGTTAAGAACCTAAAGGATACTTCTCAGGACATTCCTTCAGATACAATGTCCAATATAGTGGATGTCTCATCTGGTACAGTGTCAACAGAAGTGGAGGTTGAGACCACTGACAGTGCTTCTCCTGTCGATGTTTCTGCGGGTCCTATTCCCATGAGTACTAATGACGGTATGCCTATTGCTATTCGGAAGGCCCCTCGATCATATGCCCATTACCATGTGGCTAGGAGTGCAATCTCCGCTAATTCTCTAGGTGTTGAGTTTCATGCTTTCACAGCTATTGTTTCTAGATCTGAGATACCTACTTCATATCAACAGGCTCTTATGAACTCATACTGAAAATCTGCCATGGAAGAGGAAATGGCCGCACTATATGACCGAGGGACCTAGGAGCTTACTCCATTACCTTCTAGTGCACATTTCATTGGTGTTAGGTGGGTCATTACCTTGAAATACAACCCTAATGGGTCTATTCGATATAAGACTCGTCTTGTGGCCAAAGCATTCACCCAGACCTATGGAGTGAATTTCTTTGATACTTTTTCCCTGTGACACGTCTTTCCATTATCTGTATTCTTATTTCTGTTGCAACACACTATGGATAGTGATTGTATCAACTGGATGTCAAGAATGCTTTTCTTTATGGTGACCTTCAGGAAGAAATATACATGCAGCAACCTCCTGATTTTGAGGTCCAGGTGGAGTGTGTTTGCAGGCTACGAAAGGCCATTTATGGTCTTAAGCAGAGCCCCTACGCCTGATTTCAACGTCTGTCAGAGGCATTAACAGTTGTTAGGTTGCAGAGGTCCTCATCTAATCATTCCTTATTTGTGAGAAAGACCAATGGTGGTGTTGTGGCTCTACTTGTGTATGTTGATAATCTTACACTCACAAGAAATGACATGGCTGGTATTTTTCAGGTGGAGTATTTAGCACAGCAATTTGTTATGAAAGACCTTGGGAAGCTCAAGTATTTCCTTGATATTGAGATTACTACGAGTAAACAGGGTATCGTTATGTCTCAAAGGAAATATGCTTTAGACATTCTCCAAGAGGCAGGCATGCTTAGATCTAAGGGTGTTAATATCCCTAGGGATCCAATGGTTCTTCTATTTGATGACTCAGCAAGGTTGATGGATAAGAATGCTTACAGACAACTGATGGGCAAGTTACTGTATCTGATCATTACTACGCCAGATATTAGTCTTGCAATGGGAAAGCTAAGTTAGTTTTTGGACAAACCTATTGATGATCATTGGCAGGCAGTGATGCAAGTGTTGAGATATATCAAAAAGTGTCCAAGTCGAGCTCTTGTTCCAAAAGAAAGCTCCTATTTTGTTATTGCTTATTGAGATGTAGATTATGCAGGTGATGTTGGGGGACAAAAGATCTACTACAGGTTTCTGTACCTCTGTAGTAGGAAATCTAGTGACTTGGAGTAAGAAGCAAAGTGTGGTGTCAAGCTCAAGCGCTGAATCAGAATACCACGCCATAGCACACATAGCAACTGAGATGAAATGGATACGGTCTTTACTGCAAGACCATGTTATTATTGAGAATCCTATAGAGATGTTTTGTGACAACAAGGTCTCAACTTACATTGCTAACAATCCCATGTTCCATGAAAGGACTAAACATGCGGAAGTGGATTGTCATTATACGAGAAGCCAAGTCAGCAAGGTGTAACGACCCGATTCCCGAGTCCTTACGAGACACGAGAACCGGACCGACTCGACTAATCCCAAGACCTAGTTATCTAACGAGGAAATAACCAAAAGAGCAGTAAAATAAACCACATTCAACATGAAATATAACTAGCAGTAACAAAATACAGCAGTAAGAAAAAGAACTACTACAGCATGTACCACCACAACAGTAGAACAACATTTAACATAACATGAACTACAAGTAAAGAAAAGTACAGGGTAACAAGAACTACTCACTACAGTGGAACAAAAAGGGCACAAAAGAACAGTGGTAACTCTACTGGACCCTACTCGGCCCAGCATCCTCTACAGCCGCTAACCCTGGCCGCTCAACACCTGGTCCTGAAAAGTAACGAGTGTAACACGTCAGTGAAACGCTGAGTAGAGTGGCAGCTAAACTAAAGAAACAGTAAAGTGTACAGAAGCTGTTTTATTTTATTTCTTCCTTTATTTACGTCTTTCTATTGTTTCACCATCTATCTATTTCTCAGATCCTTCACTTGATCTCGAATGTTTCTCGTGGGAACGATCTTGATTGCAGTCTTTTCCGAACAGTAGAAGTAACACGTGATGCTCTCCTGGCCGGGAGAGTCCCCCAGAGTGATCCTACTCTCAGTCAACCACCCCAAGGTCACTGACAGACGTAACGATGACTACAGCACGCGCGGTAAACGCACGGGTAGCTAACCCGCACTGGCACGTGGTCAGTCGTTTCCGTTAACGGATGCACCCAAAGCACAGCACGGAACCAATATAGGGCAGAACCCTCTCAGTAACAAGGGTCCAACCCCTCCACAGTAACCAAACAGGGGCCTTGCCCCTCCACAGTCCGCGCACCCTCGCCTGACTACCCTGGTTTGCCCAGTGGACCTAACAAGTCGGTGTAGGTGAGCTAGCAGAACCCCGGGGCCCGTGGGGTAGCTAGTACTCGCCCTACACTAGTAGCTCTCCTCGGTACTGTATACACGAGGGCCAACAAGTCTGTACAAAGTGGCCAGACCTAACCCCGGATCCCTGGGGCGGCTGGCCCCGCTCTGCACTAAGCAGGTAACAGGTGCTTCCCCTACCACTACGTACCCAAGAGATAACGCACCTCCACATCTTTCCTTCTCAGTTCCCTTTCATTCTCTTTCCAGGAGTTTTACTCCTAATTCCCCGTGTGTTTCCAGCTCTTTTAACTCAGCACATTCAGGTTTCACCATTCCAGTTTCACATTCTTACAACCCATATTCTCAATCATGTTCATTTATTCATAACAAGCAGCTGTTAAGTCAATTTACAGGCAGCTATTATTTCCTTTCCACATTTTCCAAAACTGCAATATCTATATTCATATCACTAGTTTTCCAGTCCTAGAATTCATGCTGTACCCTAGGATCTATCATTCAATCTAGTTTTCCAGCCCTAGGATTCATGCAATACCCTATGATCTATCATTCAATCTGGTTTCTCATTCCAAGGATACATGCAATGCCCTAGGTTCTATTAATTGTTCCATAACTGTAACAAATTATGTTAATAAATTCTAAAGCCACTCTACCAGCTACAACGGAAGTACTGGAGGCGTGGTCGGAAATCCCGCGCGCCTCCGCAACCCCCGAGACTGCAATGGAACGGGGTCCTAACACAACGATCAAACACAAGGAGTTTCTCAGAACAATATATAATTACTGTAGACGGGTAGAGGATTTTATTCCGAAAAGAACGCAACTTGAAACGCGGAAAACGGACTCCGAACGGGCCCTAAACGGGTCGAAAACGACGAAACAGTCCAAAATCAGACATCTGGAACCTCTTCCAGACGAATTAAAAAGTGGGTCAGATGGTACCTTTGTTCTGCGTAGTCTCTCAGACGTCCAGAAGCCTGCGGGGGCGTCTGGCCTAGTTTCCAGATGTCCGATGGTCACCCCGAACGTCTGGAAGTCCTTCCAGTCGTCTGACACTGCAGCCAGACGTCTGATTCACGTTGGATGCGAATCTCGGAGCCTACACGTACCACTCATCGTTCTCAGTACAACGGTCGCAGAAAAGGACGAAGGACGAAAAATAACTTACTTGCCAGACGTCTGGACAGTCCTCCAGACGTCTTCACCGTCGTCTGGTTGGAAGCCCAGACGTCTGATTCTGAAAAAATTTCCAGAATTAGAGCTCGACGCGCTCTCCGCCCGCGACGCACGGCCGCGCCGCGCCTCGTCCGCCTGCTGCTCTAGCTGCAACTGCCCTCCCGCGTCACTCCGCGCCCACTGCTCCCCCGCCGGCCAACTCCAGCTGCCCCGGCAAGCTCGAGCCCTCACGGCCGAGCGTCTCCTCCCGCACACCCGCCGCGGCTGCCGCTGCCGCCGCTCGCTCACTCTCGCACCAGCTGGAAGGAGAAGGAAATAGAGGAGATGAGAGTGAGGGAGAGGGCGAGGGCCCTTTTTAAAGCCGCGCGGGGAGAGAGAGAGAGAGAGAGAGAGAGAGACAGTGCCTGCGCCTGCGGAGGAGAGAGGGGAAAAGAGGCATCTGCAGGTCTGCACGCGCAGGCGTGCAGACGAAATCCATCGTGCCGCAGAAATCAAATCCCAGACGTCTGGAAGGGGTTCCAGACGTCTGGTCAGACGTCTGGGCCACCTCCCAGACGTCTTAAAAGACGTCTTGAAGCTACGTTCATAACACAAGGTCTACTTCATACTGCTTGCCTTACCTCATCAGAACAAACTGCGAATATGTTCACTAAGCCATTATCTTGTCCTATGTTTGAGAAGCATAGGAACAAGCTGAGCATGACCAATATATATGTTCCAACTTGAAGGGTAGTATTACGTTATGTTGAGAGTCATTTTTTAATTTTTATTTATTGTTGGACCCTTGTTATATTTTTCCCTCACCTCTCTCTATATAAAAAGGTATAGAGCTGGCATAGTGAAATAAGAAGTTTCATTTTCTTCAACTATTATGGCTTTGTTGTGGCTTGTGCATATAGGGTAGCATCACCTGAGGGAAGATCTGGACTTTGGGTGGAATTGTGTTAGGTGGCAGATTTCTTTTCGATTCCCCTATTACATTGGGTAAGGATTTCAATATTACTCTAAAGATGACGGACAAGCCTAGTAATAGTGGAGGCGTGAATGCTGGATCTATGGATTTATGGGAATTTATTGCTGAGTATGGTTTGCATGAGATAAGTAGTAGTAATTGTACTTACACATGGAGGAGCACAATGACAGAGTGGTCAATTGGATCATTTTATTTGTTCAGGTAATTTTATTGAAAAATTTTCCCTTTCTATTGTTCAAGGACAAGCATAACCTTTCTCTGATCTACCCTGACTAACAGGACTGAAGTAATTTTTTATTCAATTTAAAAAGGAGGTTAAGGAGTCAAGGAATGGAAGAAGAGTGGAGGCTTTGAACCGTATTCAGCAGCTTGATAGGGTGCAGGACTCGCGTAATCTAACTGATGCAGAGTTAGCAGAAAGAACTCACCAGGGTGTTATTTAGGAAGAAGATAACGAGATTGTATGGTGACGACGGTCGAGATAGATATGGTTAAAAAAAGGGGATGCTAAAGTAAGATTTTTCCATGTCTACCAATGAAATAAGGAATTTCATTAACAATTTGGTTGTACAAGGATGGGACAAGTTGGGTAGACAGGAGGCTGGACATGCACTTGAAGATTATTTTTGCTCTTTTACAAAGAAGAGTGCTTCCAAATGAAGATGGAGTGGACAGTTGGCGTGTAGGTTGAACAAGGAGCAGGTGGCTTCTCTTGATGTAGAAATTAGGGAGGATGAGGTTAAGAGTGCTCTAAAGGGGCTTAATGCTGAGGGTTTACTTAGCCCAAATGGCTTCCAAATTCTCTTGTTCAAGGAATTTTGGGGAACGATTGGTGGTAATGTTATGGGGATGTTTAGAGAATTCTAGATGGGAAATGCTAGCTTTCAAAGGCTTAATAAATCCTTCCTCTTCCTCATACCAAAGAAAGAAGGGGCAGCACAAGTGGAAGATCACAGGCCTATCTCGTTATCCAATGTTGTTTACCTGATCGTGACCAAAGTTTTGACGAATATATTAAGAAGGGTATTGGGTAACATTATTAACGAAGTCTAGTCCGCTTTCATCCCAGGTAGGCACCTGATGGATAGCTTTGTTGTGGCAAATGAGGTTGTTAGGTATTGGAAGAGATTGGGAAAGAAGGGATTTTTATGGAAGGTCGATTTTGCAAAAGCCTAAAATACATTAGATTGGAATTTCCTTTGGAGTATGCTCCATAAGGGAAGATTTTTGGACAAATGGATCGGATGGATGAAGAGATGCAGTACAACAAATTCTTTTGCTATTCTTGTCAATGGTAGACCAGAAAGGGGTTGGATACAACCGCAGCAAGGAATAAGGTAGGGATGTCCTCTTACACCTTTACTTTTTACCGTGGCAATTGATAACTTGGTGGTATGCACTTTTAATGCTTGTTAGAGTGGTTTTGTGGCTGATTGTGCTCCTCGAGGTGGACCAATGGTGCCTATACTACAGCATGCGGACGATACAATTTTCTTTATTGAAGGGACAATCAAGGAGGCAACGAATGTGGTTCTGCTAGTGGAACTCTTTGTTGATTTTTCATGTCTGAAGATCAATCATGATAAATCGTCTTTTATGGCTTTTGGTATGAAGGAGGCAAATAGTTCTGCGTGTGGTGAAAGGTTGCATATCGTAAGGGGTAACCTGCCATTAAGGTAATCGGGCATACCTCTTAATGATGGGACGCCCAAGTTTAAAGATTAGATGCCAACATTAATCGGTTGGAGAGAAGGGTGAAGGGTTGGCGGTCACAACTGTTATCAAAAGGAGGCAGGCTAGTTTTGCTGTGAAGTTTTCTCTCGGTTGTTCCATTTTTCTTCTTATCAATCTTCTTGATGCCAAAAAAAGTGAACATATCAAAGAGGATTTATAGAAGATTTTTCTGGAAAGGGGCATCAGTAGATGGTAGTGGAGTTTCGTTGGTCCCTTAGAACGAAGTTTGTAGGGTGGTCTTGGAAAGATGTCATAGGGTATGTACAATGAACAAATCCTTACGAAATGGGTGGTAAGGATATGAGTCGAAAAAGAAATTTCCTTCCTTTTTGGATTCCATTTACAGAAGGGAGGTTAGTTGGGAGGAGAGATTGAATATCCCCAGAGGTGCTTCTACCTTTTAGAGAAGCTTGATGGGTGTTGCTATGGAAATCCAACACTTTTTCAAGGTAAATGTAGGCAATGATCAGTCCATTCTAGAGTGATGATTGGACAAGATAGGGAAAGTTAGCAAACAAATTCCCATGGCTGTTTTGGTTAACTGCAAAACCGAGTTGTCGAGTTTCAAATTATTGGGAAGGAAATGTGTAGAGTTTACACCTACCACAGGCATTGTCTGAGTAAAGACTTAATGATTTTGTGTCTTTGCAAGAGGTTCTACCCAATTTCATATTGCAAGAAAATGATTGTAATGGTTGGGAGTATTCGAATGATCACCGGAATGAGTTTTCTGTTAGATCGGATTACAAATAATTAAGAGCAGCAGTTAGCCAGCAAGATTTGAATTTTGAGGCATTGTCAATTGATTTGGAATGCAAAGGTCCCTCTAAATTTTTGCATCGTTGTTGAGAAGACAGCGGATTATGACCAAGGATTATTTTAATAAGATTTAATCCCTGGCTTCCATGATTTGTTCCCTTTGCAATGTGGATATTGAAGATTGCTGCCACCTTTTTTTTTCAAATATATGTTTGCAAAGAGGGTTTGGAGTTTCATGCAAATTGATTGGATTGAGCATTCATCTTGGGAAGAATCTTGGGAAGAATTTTAGAGTTCTTTTGGCGGAGGAAATTTCACATCAACTAGGGTGCATACCTTTCCATTGGCTAACTTATGGGGGATGTGGTTGAATAGAAATGGGATGCTTTTTAAAGGAAAATGAGCATATGTGGAGAATGTCATAAGTCATGCTATGACCTTTAAAGCTCTTTGGGCTTCATTGTAAGGGAGGAGATGCCTTCCTGTTTTTACATGTAATTGAAGCTTCTTTTATGAATGCTGGAGGATCACCGATCGCGAGTGACCCTCCCTTTACATGATCAAAAAAAATTCTAGATTTGGAACTTAAACTCCTCAACTCAAATTTGAATGAGTTTATAGCTCTCTTTGTCCAGCTTAATTTGTTGAACAATCCAAGATACTCTTGTACATCAGGTAGAAACACCCTCTTCTTGTC
This sequence comes from Thalassia testudinum, assembly GCA_037157565.1. Lineage (NCBI taxonomy): Eukaryota > Viridiplantae > Streptophyta > Magnoliopsida > Alismatales > Hydrocharitaceae > Thalassia > Thalassia testudinum. The sequence goes on along the minus strand of JAZHRO010000040.1, from coordinate 4,689,376 downwards.
TTCCCCGTAAGAGTCAAGGACACAATATGACTCGCTTGAATCAAACCCAACAAAATCTCAAATGAGGGACACACTATGACTCTTAGGGCCTGTTTGGACACGAGGATAGCAAGGCTTTTTCCTACCACAGGTTCTTGTTGGGGTTTTCTCTTTCACTTCAACACAAACTTCCATACAATTACTTTCAATCATTCCAATCAAATCACAATAACTTTCACTTTCACTTATACTATTAAACAAATACCCACTACATCATCCACTTTCACTTTTAATATCAAAAAAGTATCCACTACACCTTCCACTCCCACTTTTAATATTAAATAAATATCCACTAACGTCACGTCAATATACCAATCATTTTATCCCACCACTTAACCCTCCACTTATTTCATCACGTAAACTGTCATGATTGACACGACATGGAGCATGGAGGCTCCACTTGGCGCGAGAAAAATAGTCCACGTGTGAACAAGGAGCGTGGAGGAGCACCAACCAGCTAGTTGGGTGGCCGATGGTGGCTATTGGCTGGCCATGAGGGTGGCCAGTTGTTGTAGTTGAAGGAGAGAGAGAGGAGAGGAGCCTTGATTTGAAAATATTGTTATTGCTCAAAAAGAAATACGAGGGAAGACTCTTTATATAGAGAGAACATACCCCAACATTTGGAAACAAAAGAACTTGTCACTTAAGAAAAGATCTTATCTCTAAATAAAAAAATAAATCCCAAACATTATTTCCTAAAACATATTTGCTAAAAATAACTTAACAATTACGCAAAGACTCAAATTTGATCCCTTGGACCACCAAACCGCCGACCTCTTAGGGCCCTTTATTGCTTGCCACGTGGCACTGCCACGTGGCTTGGATGACTGCCACGTGGCAGTGTGGCCCATCTTATTCCCAACAACACTCGTCTTGTGGATGATTATTGTGTCCACAATGTTGGCACTTCGGGTAGATGCGGCCAAGTCCACGTCCACATCCTCATCCTCGCCCCACACCTGCTTTTGGAATAGCAAGTGCAGAGCTCTCGCCTCCTGGCGTGTCTTCATCCTCGAGGATCTCCATCTTGAGGAGATGGCAAAAGATGGTCTCAAAATCCATCTTCCCTTCTGAAGCAAGGATTCCATCTCGAGCGACTCAATAACGCGAATGCAATCCCAATAAAAACTTGGCGGACTGCCAGACCACCCATGTCTCCCTCTGCTTGTCACAACATAGTTGCTCGTAGATCTCCAACTCAAACAATGCCTCCATCTTCTCATAATATTTGGTTAATGGTAGATCTCCTTGACTGGTTGTCCAGACGCGAGTGTAGAAATCAGTAATACGGGAGTTGTTTGAGGTTCAGGCATACCTCTTCTCGAGGGCCATCCAAATCTCATATGCACTTTTTTTGTAAAGTATATTTGAGGCGATGGACGAATCCATTGAGTTCATGAGTCAGTTCGTGACAACATAATTCTCCTCAAATTTCTTCTTCTTATCATCCTTCAATTCTGGTGGCTCCTCAAGGAAAATGCTCAGTTTCTCCTGACCTCTAACAAATATCTTGAAGGCACGAGCCTACAAGACATAGATAGAAGCGCCGCTAACCTTGATGGTTATCCCGGAGACAATCACCTTGCTTTCTCCTGAACCAAGCGTGGTGTCTCCGACCGTTGTGGATGATTCCACCATTTTCTCTAGTCTTCCTTCTTCACGTAAGGCGCTGAATTTGTTTAGAACTTCCTGGATGCGAGGACCACCAACGTGCAGTCACATACCCACACGCACAAGAGAGCCTAGACCAATGGCTCTGATACCATGTTGCAAATCGCGCAAGGAAAAGCGTGGAGGCTCTTCCACGAGAGGGAGAAAGGCAGCAATAGGGTGCTACCACTAGCCCCTATTCACGGTAGGGAGGAAGAGAGAGAGGGGTTGCAATCCATGTTGAGGAAGAAAGGGAGAAAGGGAGTTGATGTGTTTGGAATCAAATATTGCATTAACTCAACTCAAAACAATTACAAGAGGAAGGCTCTTTTTTATAGAAAAAACATATCCTCTAAAATAAGAAACAAACCCAATCCTAATCTCTAAAAATAGAAAGAACAAATCCTCTTAACTTTCTAAAAATCAAAATACCATACTAAAAATAGCCAAACTTGGACTCCAGGTAAAACCACTAAACTCCCCTTAGGGTTGTCGCCCTTTGGGTGGACCTAACCTGCCACGTGGCACTGCCACATGACATCTTATTCCCAACACTCCCCCTCAAGTCGAGGCCAAGAGAACGATGACTTGCTCTACTTATATCGTTGATGGTGCAGCCAAATACTCCACCTTCTTTTGATGTAACTACAAATCCTCTTGCCACCTCCGTAGTCGTTGCTTCTCTGGCAACCTTTGTAGTTGTAGCTATTGAAGCAATCGTCTCTTTTTTGCACAACTTGATAAACTCTCTTCTCCAACATCTTCATCATGGAAACCTTGGTCTCTATTTCTTCTTCGAGGAGGACATGCAACTTGTCTTGTCCTCCTACGAAGATTTTGAACGCCTGAGCCCATAGAATGTAGTTCGAAGCACCTTGAAGTGTAATCGTGGTGCCTTGAACTATCACATTTCCTTCCCCAGTGTTGATCTGATTCTCGCCTTCAGCCATTTCCGTCTTCAACAACGAGCCTTCCTCCGCTTGTACGCTCCGCATAAGGCACTAGGATGCGTAAGAGAAACCACTCGCCGGAGTCCCCTACTTGATTCCTTGGGCCTCGCGTAAGGCGTCAAGGACCTTTAAGGAGTTCTTTGAGAACTAATGTCGACGAAGATACCTGGACACATGAGGTTCGGATACTCGCGAGAATTACGCACAAGATGAGACCTCTTATGCATGACCCAATAGGAAGAAAGGGCCACGTGTGGCTACTGTCCACCAGGGAAAAAGTCACAAACTGCATGGCTTTCCTTCCCTTCTCCTTCCTATGCGTGCAGAAGCTCCCCCTAGAAAAGCCTAGTTGCAAGCTCTGATACCATGTTGCGCCAGCCACCACCATCAAAGGGCAGAAGGTCTTATAAAGTTGACATGGTATTAGAACCATCGATCTAGTCTCTCTTGTGCATGTGGGTATTTGACTACACGTTGGTAGTCCTCGCATCCAGGAAGTCCCCAACAAATCCGACACCTTATGTAGAGAAGGAAGACTAGAGAAGATGGCGGAATCAACCACGACGGTCAGAGACGCCACGCTTGGTCCAGGAGAATGCAAGGTGGTTCTCTGGGACAACCATCAAGCTTAGCGACGGTTCCAACTATGTCATGTGGGCTCGCACCTTCAAGATATTTGTTGGAGGTCAAGAGAAACTAAGCATTCTCCTTGAGGAGCCACCAGAATTGAAGGATGACAAGAAGAAGAAATTCGAGGAGAATTATATCATTAACTAGTTCATGAACTCAATGAATCCGTCCATCGCCTCAAATATAATATATAAAAAGAGCGCATATGAGATTTAGATGGCCCTCAAGAAGAGATATGCCCGAACCTCAAACAACACCCATATTACTAATCTCTACACTTGCATCTGCACAGCTAATCAAAGAGATCTCTCCTTGACGAAATATTACAAGAAGATGGAGGCGTTATTTGAGGAGTTGGAGATTTACGAGCCACTATGTTGCGACAAGCAGGGGGACACAGGAGGTTTGGCAATCCACCAAGTTTTTATCGGGATTGTATTCCCGTTATTGAGCCGCCCGAGATCGAATCCTTACTTCAGAAGGGAAGATGGATTTTGAGACCATCTTTTGCCATCTCCTCAAGATGGAGATCCTCGAGGATGAAGACACGCCAAGAGGCAAAAGCTCTACACCTACTATTCCATAAGCAAGTGTGGGGTGAGGATGAGGACGTGGACGTAGACTTGGCCGCATCTACCCAAAGTGCCAACACTGTGGATGCAACAATCATCCATAAGACAAGTGTTAGAAGTTTGGAAGACCACCTCGTGGGGCTATTAGCACCTCATGCATGGACTCCCTAACTCATGAAAACCTTGAAAAGCTACATGCTCTACTGCAAGAAGACAAGTCAACAGCGACCGTCGCGACGACTACTCAAGTTGCCACAGAAGCAATGACTCCGAAGGTCACAAGATGATTAGCCATTGACTTGTCAAAGGAGAAGACCAAGAGCTTAGCTCTCGAAGAGGATAAATGGTGAGGCATCCAGCCTCACAAGTGGAAGACCAAGTCGTCGGCCTTACGGCCTTCAACTTGAGGGGGAGTGTTGTGAATAAGATGGGCCATGTGACAGTGCCACGTGCCAGCCATCCAAGCCACGTGGCAGTGCCACATAGCAAGCAATAAAGGACCCTAAGGGGTCGGCGACTTGGTGGTCCAAGGGACCAAATTTGAGTCTTTACTTAATTATTAAGTTTGCTATTTTTAGCATATAGGCTTTAGGAAACAATGTTTGAGATTTATTTTCTTATTTCGAAATAAAATCTTTCCTTAAGTGATGAGATACTTTGTTTCCAAATGTTGGGATATGTTCTCTCTATATAAAGAGACTTCCCTTATATTTCTTTTTGAGCAATAACAATATTTCCAACTCAAAGCTCCTCTCATCTCTCTTCTTCAACTACAACAACCGGCCAGCCGACAACCACCACCAACCACCCAACCAGTCGGTTGGTCCACCTCCACGCTCCCTGTTCACACGCGTGGATAGTTCACATGTGGACCATTTTTCCCACACCAAGTATAGCCTCCACACTCCACATTGTAGCAATCTCCATATGATATCAGAGCGGATTTGATCCAATGGGAAAAGAGAAAAGAGAGAGAAGAAGAAACCCTATAGGGGGAGGCCCTCCAATGGCACCGCTAGCCTCTTAGGGCTAGTTTACTTGAGGGGTTAACCCCCTTTTTGAGGGGTTAACCCTTGTTTACTTGGAAGGTTAACCCCATTTTTTGTTAACACGGATTAAGAGCTCTTAACATTGGTCTGTCTAACACCAGTTGCAACTGGTGTTAGGAAAACCCGTGTTTAAGTCCCACGATTTTGTTGTGCTCTCGCAGTCTCTTATTTAAATTCTTAACACCATTAACAAGTAAACACCACAAGAGTTAACACTAACTTAACACCAATTCAAGTAAACACAAATTGGTGTTAACACCACTCTGCAAGTAAACATAATTGAGGGTTAACACCAGTTTCACATTTCTTAACACCACTTCCTTAACCCTCCAAGTAAACTAGCCCTTAACGAACCACTAGAGAAGCTCTCTCCTCTCCTCCTTTCCACTCTTCTTTTTCTCCCTCTTCTCCTCGCTTGCATCACTAACGCACGATGCTCGTCCACAAGGAGATCCTCCAAGCGCTCCTCAACTACAACCTCGTCGTGTTCCACACCGTCAACTACACCCGCCACTTCCTCTCTTGCTACAGCTGCATGCTTGGGCTCGACTACGAGTCCCTTCGCGGGTACATTGTCCTAGAGTACTATGGCCGCACTGTCAACGTCTGTGGCGAAGGCGAGGAGTCACGTCGACGTCAGTGCTCAACTCGTGGCCCTTGGCGAACATGGAGGCCACGCGAGGTCGGATGTCGCAGTAATGGAGGCGTAGCTGGTGGTAGCGATAGTGTGTGTGTGTGGTGGGGGGGGGGGTCTTCCCCTTGCCCTGGAGAGGCAAAGGATCTCACCGGTGAGGGGCTTGGATCGGAAAAGGGGGCTAATGACAACAGCATGCAAAGGGGAAATACTAGTGTGTCCTTCAAAGAAGAAATAGAAAGGGGGTGGAAAGACCCCTCATTTAAGACCCTAAGGTTTTAATAATAAAAAAAGGGGGGATTTTAGGTCTTTTGTGTTTAGGTCCTATAAAGTTGTCCTTTGTTTTTTCTTTGGGCATTTGCATATAACCCTTAAAGTGTCGATTTTTATCTCTTTTGGGTCCTTATATGTTGAGTGGAAGATATAAGAATTGAAGACAAGAGTCGCCTCAAGAATCCAAGATGTCAAAGTTCGAGCAACACACTCAAGCACCTCAAGAGAAACCAAGTGTTAACTGGCTCTGTGAAGGCGTACAAGAAGGAGCACCCAGGGTTGAAGACACAAAGAGCGGACTATCACATTGACAAGAGAGGATCTTCAGTACCTTAAGGATCCAAGTCTTCGCCATCTCTCGCATCTCGACTTGCGGGGAGTGTTAAGAAATAAATCAAAATTATTTATTTGATTAGTATTTACTATTTTTAGGCATTTGTTGAGTTTTCATGTATGCCGCTTTGCCTCTCTATATAAAGAGGACTAAAGCCTCTCTTTTTATTAAAAATAAAGATTTTCCAACAAATTTCTCCACATGATACCATGTCAAGAATCGGCATAGTTTGGAGCATGGAGGCTCCCGTGTGCGTGGTAAAACAGCCCCAACAGTGAGTTGTCCAGGTGTGTGGACAAGGAGAGAGGATGAGCACGATCGACTATTTGGGCAGCCAACAATGGTGCCAGCAACCTTTGGTGGTGGCCGGTAGTGATGTGAAGAAGAGAGATAGGAGAGGAGCCTTGACCCATCTCCATTTATTCCATACTAAGCTATCCCTACAGTGTTTTATCCCACATCCAAACGGGCCCTTATAGTCACAAAGCTACTATGCTGCCTCACTTTGACTTACAGCCCCTTCAAAAGACATTTTCTAAGAGTTCCTAGGAGCACAATGCTCCTTGAGTGGGTTACGAGTAAGATCCCAAGACATCCTAGTTTGTTTAATTGTCTTCACTCAATTTACAAGTGTCCAATAGGTAGCCCTAACCTTTTTTTTGAAAGGAGTAAGTAGTAGCCCTAACATGCCTGATGAAATGCCTAGGAAATCTCATTTTACATCGATACTCCAGGCTTACACCAACTAATTCGTCTCTTCACCTGCTCAACCGCCTAGCAAGTTGACCCAACCAACTTCCCTAGTTGCCTACCCAGGGCTCTCGTTGCCCAGTTCACCTAGTTTGCTTTCCCAATCAGCCTCTCTTATCCCTTCCTAACTTGCTCATCGCCACGTCAGAGGCATCACTTTGGCCCTTGTTAATCAATTCCCTCTACCAACCTACTCTGCCCACCCACCTCCTATGATTGACTTCACTGGTTTCCACTAATGGCAGGGCAGGTGCCCAGCAATCAGCTATGGAGGCTAAAGGGTCAATTTCAGGGGCTACAAGCAAGGATGTTAATTATTTCTCTTTTTTTTTTAACATTAAACAACTTTGAGCAATCACAACATTAAACACCCTTGAAACCTTTCTTCATTACAAAAGAAGGAAAAATTAATCACCACCTCTCCTTCGACACTCAAGAGAGATTCCTAACCCCCATTTACTCACCCTATCTTAGTTATGACAGAAAATATACACAAAGGTGAAAAGAAACCCTACCATATTAAAAACTATATGCCAGCATTCCCTATGTGATTACCTCAGTACTTCTTAACCACCTCTTCTACATGCTTAGCACAAATCATTGACCTCTTTCTTTTAAACCTCTCCTGATTTTCATCCCACCTCAAGAAAACCAATGCTCAGTGGAGACATGAAAATTGGCAAATCCAGCATCTGATGGACACTGAAAAAGGTGGAAAGAGTTGTTGCTATTTTTTTGCTACAAGTCATAACTCTCTGGACTAGTATACGGTAATTAAAAGCTTTCAGCCCTCGGACCTCTGAATAACTATGCTTATTTACTCCCTCTAAAAAGAACTATGGTTATTTTCTGTTGGTCCAAACGAGACCACTTTTACTTTGTAGGAATATTTTTGCTCTTGATTCCCCCAAAACAAAAAGACTGAACCAAGTTAAATAAATAAACAGGCAGGTCCATGGTGGCGAAGCCTACAATGGTTCATGGAAGAACTTGTTGCTGGGTAAACACCCATATCCTTATTCACATCAAGACCATGTTCCATGACATTCAGAGAATCAATGATCTAACGAACAGCCAGCATGCAGGTCAGTACATGCGCAACTAAGTAACCGTGATTTAGGCAGTGAAACATATATAACATAATAGAAAAAACATATTACCCATACAAATAAGATTACAAAATAATATATCTGTTGAGTTGTAAGGGAGTGTTGGTATTTTTTATTTAACTTGAGGGGATACTAATGTAATTAGCCCAATCCTCTTTCTTATAAAAGTGGGCTACAATTTTCATTTGTCGGTAATGCAATTCCCTAGTTTCAACATGGTATCAGAACAACAATCTTAGGCTGGTGCTCTGATATCCCACCAAAAATATGATTGGATCACCCAAGTGAAGGTGATCCCATAGGAGATCACGACGATCTCCTTTCCATCGTCGCCACCGCCCCTACCGAAGACCGATAGCGTGCAAAAGACCATCGCCGCCGCCCACTGCCTCTAGCGACGCTGCAGTAGCCGCCGCCACCCCTGCCGATGCTGCAGCAGCCCCTGATGCCACCTTCAACGCTGCTGCAACCACCCACACTGCCGTTGGCAGCCATCAAGCCACTGTAGAGGATGCGCCACCACTGCTGGGTGGTGGCGTTGCCCATGGAGGTCAAGACCAAACCGCACTGATGTCATCTCGTGTGTGTTTGAGCCTATCTCACACATCGCATATGTGATGATAAGTCTTCTCTCACCACTAATAAAGAAGATATCTCTATCAAGCATGATAAGTCTTCTCTCATGCCAAGAAGATAAGTTTGATATGTCAGAAAAATCAAACTCAAATATACAAGGACTTGCGTTTGCAGTCCAAAAAGTTGAGAAGAGATACAGAAGTGCATGGGTGATAGTTTCTAGAGCTTCGATACATCTCACCGGAGATCGAGATCGTCTAAAGAATTTTGTGATCTCACAAGGATTGCAAGAAGTGCAGGTGGCAAATGGAAAAACCTCTCCTATAACCGCAGTTGGGTGTGTAGATACTACGCCCAAGATGAAGATAGAGTAGGTATATCATGCCCTTAAATTTTCTACGAATATTGTTAGTGAGCATTTGCAGAAATCTTGGATGTGTTATTTTTTATAAAAAGCATTGTTATTTCCAAGATCAAAACGTTGGGGAAATAGTTGGCAGTGGCATAGAGAGAGATGGTCTATGTTATTTAGACACACCCATGTTGTTTGCCGGAGTAGTGTCTATCTCTCGTGATCCTCTGCTTTGGCACCGAAGACTTGAACATCCTTCTATGAAGAAGATGCGCCAAATGTATCTAGAGTTAACAGACTCCTTGGCTCTGGACTGTGAAGATTATCAACTGTGGAAACACCACAGGAGTAGCTACCCTGGAAGAGATGCTGGTGTGAGTTCAGCCCCTTTTTCCCTAGTACATTATGATGTTTGGGGACCGTCTAAAGTTGTCTCTACTAATGGACACAAGTATTTTGCAACTATGGTTGATGGTAGTACTAGGCTTACATGGGTGTTTCTAATGAAGGCTCGCAATAAGATTCCTACTATTGTTAAGCATTTTATGTCTGAAGTACAAATACAGTATGGTACTACTGTTCAGGTCTTTCGTAGTGATAATGCATTAGAGTTTATGCATAGTGACTTGCAGGAAGCTTTCCGAGCCAAGGGGATCATTCATCAAACATCTTGTGCTCATACTTCCCAACAAAATGGTGTTGCAGAGCACAAATTGCGACATTTGCTTGATATTTCCAAGACTTTGATGTCTCATATGAAGGTTCCTAAGCAATTCTGAGGTGATGTCCTACTCTCAGCAACATATTTGATTAACAGGCAGCCACCCTCTGTGCTTCACGGTCAAATCACATATCAAATTATACATCCTGACTGCAGTAGGGTTTTTCCTGTACCATTACGAGTGTTTGGATGTGTATGCTTGGTTTAGAATTACGGTGCCCAGGGCAAGTTTGCCTCTCATGCCACGAAGTGTCTTTCTAGGTTACTCTAAGACCCAGAAAGGCTACAGGCGTTATGATCCAGCTCGCGGGAGATACCTTGTTACTGCTGACGTGACCTTCTTTGAGAAGTCCCCTACTTCTCAGAGAAAGGATCATCTATAGAGGCTGCTATAAAGGAGACACAGATATATCACAAGAGATCACAATTAAAGGATTTTGCATGTGAGGAGCCAGCTCAGCTTATTACTTCTTCAGATAGAGATGAGTCAAAGAGGGAGGAGACTGTGCAGAGGAGATCCAACACTACTCTTCATCCTATTTCTCATTACACTACAGTCTCTCGTCTTTAGGGGCAAGCCAAACAGTTTGCGTCTGCTATTACTACTGCAGTTATTCCTAGAGATTTTGTGCAGGCACTCTACGATCCGAAGTGGAAGGCAGCCATGGATGAGGAGATACAGGCTCTTCAAACAAGGGGAACGTGGAATCTTGTTTCATGTCCTAAAGCTGCCACAGTTGTTGGTTGCAGATGGGTGTATACCATCAAGTACAAATCTGATGGGATAGTAGAGAGATATAAAGCCAGACTCATTGCCAAGGGATTCAGCCAGACATATGAGGTGAATTACCTTTAAACTTTTTCAACCGTTGCACGTATTACCTCTATCAGGCTTATCTTGTCACTTACTGTGAATCCATGATTAAAGAGTGGCCCTTGCATCAACTTGATATAAAAAATGCCTTTCTATATGGTGATCTGGCTGAAGAGGTATCTATGAGACAACCACCAGGTTCTGATAGTCAGGGAGAGCTTGTCTGCCAGTTACGAAAGGCCATTTATGTCCTAAAGCAAAGTCAACGAGCCTGGTTTAAGAGGCTCAATCTAGAAATCAAGAAGTTGGGATTTCAGAGGTCTATGAATGACCATTTTATTTTCATTAGACGGACTAAGCTAGTGAAGATATAAAGACAAGATGGAAAAGATATTTTCATAAGCTTTTTAATGAAAAACAAAAGAATGATATCATCTTAGGGGAGTTAGTTAACTCAGAAGAGTATGTGAATCGATCATGTTATCGAATGATACAAAGGAAAGAAGTAGAGGAGGCTCTGAAGATGATAAAAGGTGGGAGGGTTGTTGGGCCTGATGATATTCCTATAGACGTCTGGAGAATGACGAGAGAACGGGGTATAACTTGGCTTACAAATTTATTTAATACTGTGTGGAGAGGCAAAAAGATGCCAGAGGAATGGAGGAAAAGTTTTGTGGTACCTTTATACAAGAACAAGGGTGATATACAAGATTGTTCCAACTATAGAGGTATTAAGTTGATGAGTCATACAATGAAACTTTGGGAAGGAATAATTGAAAGAAAGGTGAGGCAAGTCTCTATGGTAACTGAAAATCAATTTTCTCACAGATATCACCATTGGTCTGCATCAAGGTTCGACTTTAAGCCCTTATCTTTTTGCCTTGGTTATGGATGAGTTGACGAAGCATATCCAAGTTGAGGTGCCTTGGTGTATGCTTTTTGCTGATGACATTGTGTTGATGAGATAAGAGATGGAGTGAATAGAAAACTTGAGCTTTGGAGAGAAGCCCTGAAAGATAAAGGATTACGCATAAGTAGGACGAAGCTGAGTATATGGAATGTAAGTTTAGTAGTAAAGGGAACAACGAAGGGATTGATGTAAAAATTGGAGAAGAGTGCATTCCAATGAAAGATATTTTTAAGTACTTGGGATTCATTTTCCAACATGATGGTGGAATTGATAGAGATGTTACACATAGAATTAATGCAGGGTGGTTGAAATGGAGGAGTGCTTCTGGTGTTCTCTGTGATAAGAGGGTTCCTTTAAAAGTCAAAGGAAAATACTATCGAGCTGTGGTAAGACCAACCATGTTGTACGGTTCTGAATGCTGGGCTATAAACTATAAGCATGTACAGAAGATGTCTGTGGCAGAAATGAAGATGTTAAGATGGATGTGTGGTCATACAAGAAAGAACCGTATTTCAAATGAATTTATTAGAGACAGGGTTATGGTGGCACCGATAGAGGATAAAATGAGAGAGGCCCGTCTAAGATGATTTGGACATTTACAAAAAAAGGCCACTAGATGCTCCAGTTAGGAGATGCGAGAAGTTGGAGGTTGAACTCGCTAAGAGGGGGCGAGGAAGACCAAATAAGTGTTGGAAGGAAACTATTAAGTATGACCTCAATTACTTTAATTAAGTCCTAAAATGGCTGAAAATCGATCTGTGTGGAGGCACATAATCCATATAGCCGACCCCACTTAGTATGGGAAAAGGCTTGGTTGTTGTTTTGTTGTTGTAGACGGACTAAGCATGGTGGGATATGGAGAGTGGTTATTTTGGCAGACTATGTTGATATGATTCTAACAGGTGATGATATTGATGCATAGCAGAGATGAAAGCTTTTCTCCAGTCCACTTTTGTCACCAAAGATTTAGGTGATTTTCGCTACTTTCTGGGGAGAGAGGCTATTCGTCCAGAGGGAGGTTTGTCTTTATCTCAGAGGCAGTATAGTTTACAGATCTTAAAGGAGGCTAGACTTCTTGGGTCCAAGTCATCAGGGATACCAGTAGAGGCATCTACTAGTCGCTGCTAGGATGAGGCAGATCCTTTGTTTGAGGATGTTACCAGGTATCGTAGTACTGTTGGTCGCCTATTATATTTGACAATTACACGTCCAGACATTAGCTTCACAGTCAGCCGAGCCAATCAGTTTATGCAAAATTCCATGTACAGTCGTTGGCATGATGTGTCTCATTTTGAGATACCTGAATGACACCCCAGGATGAGGTATCTACTACAATGTATAAATGGCACTCAATCTTGTAGCCTATTCTGATGCAGACTATGCAGGATCAGTAGAGGACAGGAGATCTACGTCTAGATTTGTTTATTTGGGAGGAAATCTTGTTTCTTGGAGGAGCAAGAAATAGAGCATTGTTGCCCGCTCTAGTGCAGAAGCTGAGTACAAGTCCATAGCACAGGTTACATGTGAAATCATGTGGATGGTTGGGTTTCTGCAGGATCTAGGGATGCTAGTTGATACCCCAATGGCACTCTATTGTAATAATAAATCGGCTGCGTATATTGCCTCCAATCCTGTTTTTCATGAGCGAACGAAGCACATAGAGGTTGATTGTCATTTCATACAGGATGTTCTGAAAGGCAAGATATGTATCCCTTATATTTATTCTGAGATTGCTAATATTTTTACAAAGTCCCTTAAAAAGAAATGTCACGATTTCTTGAGTAACAAGTTGGGGCTCATTGACATATATATCCCAACTTGAGGGAAAGTGTTGAGTCGTAAGGGGGTGTTGGTATTTTTATTTAACTTGAGAGGGTACTTATGTAATTCGCCCAGTTCTCTTTCTTATAAAAGAGAGCTGGGGTTTTCATTTGTGGGTAATGCAAGCCCCTAATTTCAACAATAACAATATCGAAGTAATTGCATCAAAATTTCATTCAACCTACAATAAGACAAAACACACAGTCAACCCAACTAATCAACCTTCTTGATTACTGTCATTTTTCTTTTTAAATAAGATAGGATAACATAGTTTCATTAACTTAAAAGGCATATTACATCGCATGCTTCCACAAATTATACCATTGCAAACTATCAAAAGGCACAATATCAATTAACAAACATTCAAACCTAAACAAAAACTTCATTTTGCTGGGTCCACAATGCCAACAAATCACTTACCAACTTCTCCCTCCAATCCTCAACATTGATGCCACCTCTCCTGAAAACCTCCCAAAAAATAGCCGCATCGTTCCCCACAAATATCCCCAAATGAGCCCAAACAGGCCAGAAAAATTCACAACCTAAAAAAGCTGATCAACCGTAAACGTCTTCAATCTCACTCCCACAATAAGTAAAACCGGTGTCACAATTAGGCATCTGTCTGCTTTAAAAAATTGTGACAAACCTCTTCCTGCATAGAAGACATGCAAAGATCGTAACCTTCAATGGCACCTTGAGAGTCCACAACACCTTCACATCAACTGTCACAACTCCATCTGCAATGTCAGTGTTACCCCTTACAGCAAATAAGATCTTTTTAGATAAAGCCATCCCGGGTCCATAAAAAACATCAGGGACTCCATCCACTGAACAAAATGCATCAATTGATGAGAGCACAAAGCTGATCAACCGTCAACGTTTTCAATCTCACTCCTACAATAAGTAAAACTGGTGTCACAATTAGGCATCCATCTACTTCAAAAAAATTGCAACCAACCACTTCCTATATAGTAGTAATGCAAAAATCCTAACCTTGAATGGCACCAACACCTTCACATCAACTGTCACAACTCCATCTGCAACGTCGGTGTAACCCCTTACAGCAAATAAGATCTTTTGAGAGAAAGTCCACCCCAGGTCCAGAAAAAACATCAGCGACTCCATCCACTGAACAAAATGCATCAATTGATGAGAGCACAAGCTGAAGATCTAGTCTAACCTCAAAAAGATGAACATCCACCAGGCATTGCAGTTGCCAATTAGTGGTTCTGGATATAAACAGTCCCCTAACTGCATAGCATAATGAATTTTCAAACATAAACTCTTCATGTGAATCTCCAAAAATGTAGAAAAGAATCCAACACATGAAGATACCGTTCATAGCAAGTTATTTATGCATCTGACATATTGTACAGGTCCAAAACATTTGCAATCTATCAAGAACCCATGGGCTGTTCTGATCGTCAGTGCTCCATGCTGCTCAAAGTACAAGGTCAAGGCAACTGGTCATCTTTGCATTGCTGAAAGAAAATCAAATGTCTTTTGTAAAATGTAGCTAAGACTCAATCTTTTGGCATGGACATCTACAATACTTTCCTTCTTTCCCATAACAAGGACCCCATAAACACTTGCACTACTGAAAATAACTTCTGATGCCAGGGTTCCCCCCAACCCCCAAACCAAAAAAAAGAGTTACCACGATCACCCAGTGAAGCAATTATGTGCATCCTCCAAGAACAACGTGAGGGGCATGGTGGCTTCAAATAGTTTAAAAGAGTTCTACATATCTTTATAGATGATACCTACATCAAAATATTTTAAAAAACAAAGTATGCATTTGCCCATATTAACAAAAGGGGATTCTCTACAAAATAACATGCATAAGAGCCCCACCCCCTTCCCAAACTACTTTCACCCTGCTGAAATCGACAAGTTAAAGCTAGCTTCTGAGAACCCCCACCCAAAAGGCAGTTTACAGATGTAGGGTCAATGCACATCCTTATTCCTTAAGGGTAGTTGGAATTACAGCTGCCCTCTAGTAAGTTTTATTGGCAAAATCATCCATGATTGAGATGACTAGGTAGAAACAAAGATCAGAGTCCAAATCCAACCCACAAACGAGGTATTCCAGCTCGAAAAGGGGTGAGTTAAGGATTGTTAATCTAGGGGTGAGTGCAGTGGTGTGACAGGACCTACAAGGGGATGGATGGTCACTTGATGTTCACCTATAATGGAATCAGAAGCTACCACTTAGCTTTTCAAAATGACAGCTGTTGACATAGGTTTTGACCCAAACTTGTGGAATCCTAAGGATGGGCTTCAGCAACGTTTCATTTTAGGCTTGGGCAGAAAGAATGGCTCACTATGTCAGAGCTAGTGTTGTCTATAGTTGTCTCAACTCTCAAGGCCATTGATAACAAGGCTTTTTTTTTTTTTGAGAGAGAAAGAAAGATTACCTAAGATCGGTAATCATCCAGATATTGTATTAGATAAAAGGAACGGACTTACAAATTTTGAAGTCAAAATTCAGACAAATAATTGACCTCCCTCACTACATTTTCCACCCAACAACGCTCATCTCTAAAGATTTTGTCGTTCCGTTGTAACCATATGCACCATATTATGGCAAATCCTTTTACCCATCCTACAACATCCAAGTTGAAATGATCATGGAAAGACCTCCAAAAGGAAGAGAAATTGGAGGCATCAATTGTTTGAAGCTGCAAAATACGCCAAATGTCCTTGGAGAAAGGGCAATGAAAGAAAAGATGATCCAGGTCTTCATGATCAGATGGGCAAAAGACGCACGTGACATTTACATCGTCTCTCCACCTTCGTAAGAAGCATCTAGTCACCGGTCGCTTTCTCCTAAACAACCGGAGAAATAATTTTATCTTCAAGGACAGCAGACATTTCCATATATTTTTTGAATCATTCTTCACTTCATCAGTGCCTGCATCAACAGACAGCAACCTAAGATACGCCTTCTTTACCGTGAAAGCCTCCTCCCTCCAGCTGAAAGCATCTATACTATTTCTATGTGGTTTCAGATCTGAAATATCGTGCATCAGCTGCTGAAACTCCTTAAAAGTAGGCTCCGAGAGGCCCAGAGGCATTCTAAAGTCCCAACCACTGTGATGTTCATTCCACACTTTATCCACCAAGGCTTCTCTATTGCTGATAAGTTGAAAAACACATGGATACATTTCTGAAAATTTCCCCAGGCCGGTCCAATCATTCAGCCAAAACTTGAAATCAACCCCATCACCCAATATCGGCCTGAAGTCGCCAATTGAATCTTGTAGGACCTGTCTACTGAACTGCCAAACCAATGAAGGTCCTCTACTAAGCCGGGTTCGCACCATCAGATCCATATTCACCCCATAAGCATCTTTTATAACCACATTGACCATTGACCTGTCACCAAAAAGAATTCTAACCACCCATTTGAGTAGTAAGGCCATATTAAACTCATCCAAATGCCTTACCCCCAAACCACCTTCACTTTTGGGTAGACAAATTTCATTCCAAGGAACAAGTTGGGCAAATCTGCCTACATGATCCACACCCTTCCAGAAAAACCTCTTCCAAATAATGTCCATTATTTTAATAATTTTCTTTGGTGGCCTGAAAACATATCATATAAAAAAATACCAAGATGGAGGATAATACTGATTTCAAAAGCACCAACCGACCACCTCTCGATGAAAGCCTACCACTCCACAAGGGTAGTCTTTTTGTCAACCTATCCACCACACAATCCCAATCAGCTGCCACAAGCCTTCTCCCTTTCAAGGGCAAACCAAGATATCTAATTGCTAATTGTGACTTGGGAGTCTCCAGAAAATTACCAATCTCCCGAACCTCCCTTTCCGGAATGGAAAAAGGTACTAACAAAGACTTCCATCTATTAATCTTCAACCATGTCATATCTGCAAAGATCCTTACTAAAGAAGCAACATGGGATGCCTCCATCCTACCACCCTCTACGAAAAAAGTTGTATCATCTGCTTATTGCAAAAGAAGGGTGATTAATGTGCCATCCTGATAAGATGTGAATCCACTAAACAAATGACCTTCACATGTCTTAAATGCCAAAGATGCCAACAATATCTACTACAATATCAAAAAGCATAGATGCTAATGGATAGCCCTGCCTCACTCCCCTTGTAGTTGGATCCAAGACCCATTGGAGTGACCATTAACAAGAACAGAAAAAGAAGATGTGGTTACACATCTTTTCATCATCTAGATCCATCTCAAAGGGAAGACTCATCTTCTCAAAATACCCCACAAATAGGTCCAAGCTATGGAATTGTAAGCCTTCGAAAAATCCACTTTCCATAAAAAAGCCAACGTACTTTTCCAGGCCGCCACCATCTCTTCTGCCAAAACAAAGGATTCCTGCAACAATCTACCCTTAATAAAAGTTGATTGGACAAGAGAAATAAGATCAGGCAAGATAGACCGCAATCTATTTGCTAGTATCTTAGCCACAAGCACATACATAGAATTCAAAAGCGCAATCAGTCTGAAATCATCAACCAACTCTGCACCTATCTTCTTTGGTAGAAGGAATAGATAAAATTGATTCAATCTTTCAAAACCTTCATCGCCTTCAAAGAATTCTCGGATGATAACCACCACATCCCGTCCAACAACATCCCACATTTCCTTGTAAAAAATTATCTGCAGCCCATCTGTTCCTGGCAAGGCCTCAGCCTTTAGCCCATTCAACACTAATATGACCTCTTCTCCCACCTTACGAACAAGGTCCACCTTCGCCTCTTCCCTCACCCGCACCAACTCTGAATTGCCCATATGCTAACCACCAGCAGGTTGCCTTCTAGTAAACTCATGAAAATAATCATGAAAAACATCACAAATCAAGTTACGATCACATACCATATGATTATTAATCTTCAACCCATTGATCATATTCACACTTCTACTGCTTGCAACCATGCAAAAGAATTTTGTATTAGAGTATCCCTCTTTTAGCCACAATTGTCTAGATTTCTACCTTTAATCCATCTCCATCTTATGATCTTCCTCCAAAACCACCGTTTGCATTTTCCTATGCTTCTCGCATTCTTGACTTGTCAGCCTCACTTTCTCTTCCTATTTATCCAATGCTAAGATCCCACTTAACGACAAACGATTTTTTTGAACCAAGTACCGCATTATCTTTTCTTTTTTTTTTAACTCCGGTAATGGAGGGAGGATGAAGGGTGCGAGTAGGAGGAGACGAGAGGGCGATGGGAGGGGGAGCTATGGTACTCTTCGCGAGAGGGTGTGCTTCAAGTGCCGCAAAGTGAAACATTGGGCGAGAGATTGCAAAGACCCAGTGGTGTGTCTGCGTTGTCATGGGATTGGACATCATTGGAGATCTTGTAAACATGGAGATGCTGATCATGCGGAGCACAGCTTGCCTCCATTACCTTCACCTCCACCACTCTGGGAGGTTGATTCTGCTTAGTCACATGAGGTAAAGGATTTAGATGTCGTTCTTGATTCTTCCCTTGTGGGAACGATTATCCACGGATCGTTGGAGCTTGATTAGATTAGGATGGCGATTTCTGAGGTGAAGCTGACGTCGTCGGGATGGAAGATCGCTATCTTTGCAAAAACGAAGGTACTGTTATTTGGGTTGCATAGTTCCGACATCGAACGTTTGCGGTTTCAAGTTTTAAACTTTAAAGAGTTTTCTATTCGATGGAGTTCACCGAGCATTTACGAGGGTGCAAATGTTGAACGAGTACCTAATTGCCCTTTTACGTTGTTTCGTATTATTGGAATTCCGTTGAGATGGAGAATGATTGGAACGGTGATTGCTTTATGTTCTCCTTTTGCTCGTGTGAGGAAGTGTCACGGTATTGGTCTTCGTGAAGGAGATGCAACTGTAGTAATGGTTGAGGTAGAAATCATGAGTGGAAAGAAGGTCCCTAGCAAGGAGATTTTCTGATTTGGGGGCTGTGCTTGTGTTATCTTCTTTGAAGAGGTGACAACGAAGATGTAGGATGGACTTTCGTATGCACAAGTGGTGATCAATGGTCTTGAAAGGTGCAGAAATGGGGCTAGGGAGGAAAGCTGGGCGAGGAAGACAGCTACGGTAGCCATGGAGATTCATGGTGATGGTGCTCTGATGGCTGCTAGAAGCCACGTTAGCATCCATCAAATCTGGAAGCCCAAGGTGAGACAGGTAGCCCATTTTGAAAAATCGAAAATGGGGCAATCTGCTGGTGCAACTGCTGCAGTAATCGGTGAAAGAGATTCTATTTTTGGAGGTCGGGGTGACGCTATTATGGAAGCCAAGGTTTCTAGGCTGGCGTGCTATTTTTGGAAAATCCAATTGATGGCAAGGTGGGACGGCTGGCCCATTTTCGAAAGTTGAAAATGGGGCAATCTGATGGTGCAACTACTACAATAACCGATGGAAGAGATTCTAATTTTGGAGGCCAGGCTGATGCCATTTCTAGAAGCCTAGGTGATGCTATTTCTGGAAGCCAAGGTGGCAAGGCTAGCGTGCTATTTCTGGAAAATCCGATTGATGGCAAAGCTGGGGTGGCTAACCACATGTTTTACACACCATGCGATGATGAGTTGGCACAAATGGCTTCGAAAATAATGCCGCAGGATGGTGCGATACACCATTTAGCGCAAGAGGGGTTGGTTTTCAGCGATGAACAAGTGGTTTCCGGATCCTTTGAGGGATCCAGACGTGGTGAGTCCTCTTCCCTAAATGATATTCAAGCTTATTACTCTTTTGCTAGGTGTGGGGGCCCTTCTCTTGTTGCTGGAGATGTGATGCAGGTGAATAATTCGCTGGAGCAACAGATTGAGCGTCAAGCGGAGGCAACTACGGGAGATTTTCATGAATCTTTGATGGAGATTATGGACCAACAGTTTGATATTTCATGGGGCTCTTTACAGGTGGCAGCCGGACCCAAGATTGGGTCCAGTCGTGGTGAGTGTGCTTCTAATGTTGTACCTTTGAAGTCCTTTTTTGTTTCTTTGGGGCAAGAATCTGGGGGTGCTGCTGGGTGTTTTGATACAATGTAGGTGGCTGAGATACCTATGGCTTTTAAGCATATTTTCAAGGCATCTTCGAGGGGACTACTGGATGATGGCTGCACAGATGTGACAGAGGTTTGTGGACAAGCTAAATCTGATAGGAAAGGAAAAGGGGTTGCTGTGAGATCTTCTTCGAGTCGTTCTTCAAATTTAGCTCGCATTATTCCACAGAAGCATAAGTTAATGCTTAGTGCTTGTTATAAGCGTAAGAGGATGTCAAGAAACACGAAGGAAAAGCATGCGGAGGCAGATTTGAAGGTAGTGGATGGGCGTGTGGCAAAGATTATTGGGGGTGAAGAAGGTGCACAAGGGGGTGGTTAACAGATCTACTGATGCTTAGGATGCTTTCGTGGAATGTTTAGGGCTTCCGAAATGAAGAGCGAAGATCTATTTTAAAAAGATATTTAGCATATTGGAAAATAGATATTGTGATGTTACAAGAGACACACTTGGATGCGCTTTCGATGCAGATGGAGAACTTATGTGGTGATAGATATTCTAAGTATCTTGAAATCAAGGCAAAAGGCAGGTCGGGAGGCATTCTTATCTATGGCAGGGTGATATGTTTCAGCTTTACTCATCATTAATTGAAAGTAGGGTGCTGCCAGTAGCATTTACCATAAAGTTAGACGATTTTTCTTTTGTCGTCTCATGTGTATATGGGCCTTGTGAGGATGCAGCAAGGCCTACTTTTTGGGAGGAAATATCTCAAGCTTCATGTTATGCAAACAGAAGGCCATGGCTTACGGGCGAAGATTTTAATGCGACATTACATATGGAGGCTAGGCCAAATGGGAGATGTAATAGAGCTACGCTTGAGTTTCAGCGTGTGTTTCAAGAGTTAGAGTTGGTGGATCTCCCGTTGTCTGGATCTCAGTTTACCTAGAGGAATGGGCATGGGGCGGCATCATGTATAGACAGATTTCTCTGTAGTATTGAGATGGACAAGGCCTTCCATGGGGCGGAGGTGTTAGCGTGTGACAGGCTGCTCTCGAATCATACACCACTAATATGGAGGAGCAATGAGAATGTAAATTTTGCTACATATTTTAAGCTCCGTAAATCATGGTTAAAGGAGTTGATACGTGACAGATAGGTAGCTACTCCAAAGTGTGATTCAGCTACTCGTACACTAGCGAGTAGAATACAGGCTATTCGGGAGGCAATGATGGAGTTTAGAAGTGGATTACGAGAATGGAGAGAGGCAAAAAGGAAGGAGGCATTGTCTAGGATCTCAGCATTTGATAACAAGGCACTAACATGAGTTTTGGATAATTTTAGAGAGAATTCACAAAAAAAGGCTCCGTAATAGAGCTACATTCATGAAAGATTATAGGATTTGCTCATTCTGCATGGAAAGAAAACTTTCAGATGAAAGTTTTTGATTCATGATTGGTTCATAAACCCTTCCAACTAAGATAGCACCAGGTAAGAACCACTTATTTATTGAGACAAGCTTGAAGCTTTCCAATCATCTTAATCAGAGGACATCCTTACATAAATATTCAAAGATCACATGTGACCCAGAGCCAACATGTTTCATTCCCAAGCCGTCCCATACAGATGCTCACTTTGTCAATTTAGGTCAGAAGAAATGCCTTCTAACAGCAATTCTCCAAGACCCTCCTTACTTGATCAATGCCTCCTTTGATCCTTGCTACGAAACCCCATTCTATTGCCTTGTTGTTTCAAGGCAAATTCGATGGGTAGATGAGGAAAGGATGGAGGATGGACACAAGAAGTGAGGAGGCAAGAGGTATGAATTATATATGGATAGACAAAATCTTGACCACATTGAGGTATAGATTACCACCCAATGATTCACCTAAATATAAAGCCATTAAAGCTTGAATCTGCTTATGGTTCATGTATATACAAGCTACATGTAGATTAGCGTGTGACATAGTTATGCATCTATGCTTGTTTTCCTTTCTCACATTCCAGAACAAGCTTCTTTTCATCTTGTGTCCATATCATTACAAAAATGATTGAATGAAAGCCATATTACAAATCTTTCAGGCTCAAAACTCTTATTTGACTATGTTGCTCACGGTAAGAGAAACTACAAAGAATGGAGGTTGCTCATGGAAGTAATTGAGAAATTAAAGCACCATCTATTTCCTCAAGATGGTCGTCAACCGAAGTGCAGCAATTACAAGTAACAAAAGTGAAATATTGAAAAAGGAAGTCAGAGATATAAAATGCTCTAAAACATACCTCTCAAGCTAGATTAGGAGATCTAATCAACTGCCAGGCAGGAACACTTGACATCAACATCCATCAAATGTGGAAGAAAAAAACAACATGTTGAAACAAGGGACTTGAGGCTGCAGTAATCATCATCAGTGCCAAAAGATATAAGGAAGTGACAGCTGCCACTTAATGCTAAAGTTGGCAAACAGTTAATTCTTGATCTATGAAATAGATACTTCTCCCTACATAAAAAAATAATAATTGTTAAGAAAAACATTTTCTTTATTCATCACAAAATCCTAGGCCCTCTATTTATAAAGAGAAGCCTGATAAATGCCAGTTTATTATCATTCTTATGCTTTAAAACTAACCTAGCTCTTAGGATTTTACTCCGCAAACGGATTTTTGGGCTGCATTTAGGCATAAATTAGGATAGGCATGCATTGCATTTTTATTGTCATTTTAATGTGTTTTTGTGAGTGTTAGGGATGTACTGATGCACAGATCCCTAAAACCCTAGCACTCAAGAAGGCAAATGGTGAAGGAGAAGCCCAGACTAGCTGGAACCCAGCTTGATCCACCTCACCACAGCTGAAACTTAGCTTACTTGAACTAGGGTTAGCTCATCCCAGCTCCATTCAGCTAATCTCAGCTGGATGGCAGCTCAAGAGAATTCACTTTAGCTCACCCTAACTCAAGTCAGCTCAGATCCAACTCAACTTAGCTGAGTCTAGCTCATCTCAGCTCCCACTAATTCACAGGGAGCTCTAGCTAGCTCAGCTAAGTTGACAGGAGTTCACCCCAGCTCAGATCCAGCTACATCCAGCTCTACTCAACTCCAGCCAGCTGAAGAAGAATTCATCTCAGCTCAGGAAGCTCAAGTCCAGCTCCCGGGGACTCAGCTTAGCTCATCTCAGTTGAGCTAAGCTACCTTAGCTGTCTCAACCAGCTTGATTCTCCCCGGGAGCACCAGACCTAGCTCACCTCAGCTCATTTTGGTAGAAGCTAGCTCACTTTAGCTTGGCTTAACAACTAGCAAAGAATTAGCAAGCTAAGCCAGCTAGAGTAGCCCCATGCCAGCCTCTTCAGTAGCAGCCAACTCCAGCTCCAGCTCCAGACTTCTCCTCCTCAGCTCCTTCCTCCAAACCCTAGCTCCAACACCTTCTCCTCTACTCCACCTTTAGCTAAGCTAGCTTAGCTTATCTTAGCTTAGCTTAGCTAACAACCAGCTCCTTGGCCATCCATTACCTTAAAAATCAACCGTAGCTAGCTCCACCAACTCAAGCCTACCTAAGCTAGCTACCCTACTTAAGTTGGCGCCACCACCTAGCCACCCCTTCACCCCATTATCTCCACCAAAAGACACTTCAAGTTGGCGCCAAAAACCACCCCTAACCACCCCCATTTTGGCGCCAACTTTCAGCCTCTTCATCCACCCTACACCTACCCATATAACACATCCTAGCCATCCACATACCCCCCTTCTAGAACCTTAAGGTGGCGCCACCTAATAGCCTTCTAGAAAGCCCATTTTGGCGCCAACACTAAGGGGTGTCAACACCCATAACTACCCCCTTGGTGTCCCTTAAGGTGGCGCCAACTCTCCTTGGCCATGGGATCTCCAACCACCTCCATCAACTCATCTTGGCCATCCAATTCAAAGATCACCATAGCCCCCTTCCTATTCTATAAAAAGCCACCACCTACCACCATTTTGGGGCATCCTCCCTTAGTATATTTTTCTACCTAAACCACCTATACCTACGGCCAAAAAGGAGTAGAGAAGGAGATTAAAGGGGCACATTACCAGCCCCTTTGGTGCCTTCTTCTCCCCACTCTCTTCAACTTGAGCCACGCCAAGGAGGAGAACTCTTCCACTTTAAGGAGGACGGCCAGGCAAAGGAGGACTTAGGGTGGACGTCCACCCTTGGAGAGAAACTTAAGGCACGCCCCCTAGGGCTTGCCTTGGAGGACATCACCTTGGCGGAGCACTGCAAGGAAGGAGTTGAAGGACTCTTTTCAAGATTGGGAGCCACCAACCTTGGAGCAAGAAGCCCTCTTCTTCACCATCTATCTAGAGGATTTGTGTTTTCTTTTCTTATTTGCATTTTTCTAGTAGTACAAGCTTTCCTCTACTAGGCCTTTTGTAAAACACTTTATCAATTATCTAGTTGCCTTCTTTGCATTTCTTGTTTGCATTTCTATTAGCTTATTTTCAGCATTCTTCACTCCCTCTCCCTAATTATTCTAGGCCTCCACTTGCCTAGAGTGAGCTTAGGGAGAGGCTCTACTTGCCACATAGAAGTAGTATTTAAATTGAAGTGTAAATCACTTTTCCTGCCATCAGTTCGCATGTTGCCTTAGCTTAAAAACAAAAAAAAATGATATATTGAAAAAAATACCAAAAAGAAAGTTGAGATTTATATTCCTAGCAAGAGAATCAATTTTGCAACCACATTGCCTCCTTGGACGACCCTAGATACTTCCCTATCTAGGATTATAAATTTAAGAGCGAAAGCGGATTTACGCGTTACAACGACCTAATTAACAAACCATGTAAAATCGCTATCAAAGCCCAAGGGAGAAATTACATACATAGTCCCTCTACCACAAAGCAATAAAGGAAAAGGAACAATAACAAGAGAAACAACAAAATATAGTGACAACTCTCAACACTCTCCCTCAAGTTGAAGCATATATGTCAATCATACTTAACTTGGACTAGCATCTTTTGAACGTGGGACAAGGGAGTGCCTTTATAAACATTTTTTTTTAAAGACAAAGGGTGGTTATCCTTATCCTTATAATAACCACCCAAACTCATTACTTAAAAGAGAAAATTACAATTTTCACAACTACAAAACAAATTCCCAAAACACCACCTGGGAAGAAATGGAGTAGACAATATTTTCAACATTCAGCATTTCGCCCCCGAATAGGACCTCATTTCTTCCTAGCCACATGCTCCACAAGACCGCCAGTACCCTTACCTTCCCTTTCCTTGTCCTGAAAATGTTGCCTCCTCTGTGGATGTTACTCCTCCAGAACAAAGACCAAAACCCATCCATGCTATCATAGACAATCCAATCAATCCCCATCCTCCTCCAAACCTGTGCAACAAAAGGGCACCCAAAGAACAGGTGATGAATATCCTTAGCTGCCCCTTTACATAAAGGATAGCTAAGGTCATCTGTCATAGCCCACTTCGTCTCCAGACCTTCATTAGACTTTTACCATTTCTCACGAGCCAAGCGAAGATTTTGACCTTCAACGGGGACTCCATCGACCACAACAATCTACAATCCCTCTAGAGATCAACATCCATTGCTTGTAAGGTAGCATGTAATTTGCGAAAAGCCTTAGCCACAAAAAACTCCCCCTCATCTCAGTAGTAGTCAGCCCTCCCTCCTTCAAATTCCCATCCATCCATATCTCAGCAGATGCTGGAACTCCGCGCACCTCTGATCCGGCAACACCCCTTGAAAAGTGAGGCACCAAGCACCATCTCAACAACTCCCCACGGTTGCCTCCTTGTTTACAGCCGTTGAGAAGAGACAAGGATACCTATTGCAAAGGCTACCATCTCCTCACCAATCATCCATCTGGAAAATGAAGGTGTCCCCCTCTCCCACATAAGGCGAGAAAAAAGCATGCACCTTCGAAGCCACCAACACCAATCCTCTCAAGAAATGTGAAGCTCTAGGCAGTGGGGACTCAAGAACCCCCCAAGATAGAAAGGAGCCATAGCACTGCTGGAAGACATTGCCAAGATGGTCCTGCTCTCGCCCCACCAACCTAACAATCCACTTCGTGAGAAGGCTCAGATTGACACCCTCCAAATCTCTGACCCTAAGCCCACCCTCCTACACAGGTCGACAGACCTCGCCCCAGGCCACCAATCTCGTCCCCTTCCCCACTGACTTATAACTTGGCCAAAAAAAGTCACACATCAATCCTGTAAGCTTCTTTTCCACCTACTGGGGCACCCTAAACACAGACAAGTAGGCTAGTATGGAGGACAATACCGCCTTAACCAATGTCAACCTTCCCCCCCTTGAGAGCAATCTGGAAGTCCACCCTGCCAACCTCTTCTCCATCCTCTCCAACAACGGTAGCCAATCCTACAACCTGAGGCGCCTACCAGACAAAGGTAGTCCCAAGTACGAAAAAGGCAAAGATCCCATATTTGTCCTAAGCGCGTTACCGGAAGCCTCAATTTCCCTATCTGACATATGAAACGAAACAAAACTTAACTTCCCGTAATTAATTTGCAAACCCGAGGCTTCACCAAACAACTCCAAAAGTATGCGTAGCTTGTTCGCCTCCATAAAGGACCCTTCCACCAGAAACAAAGTACCATCCGCGTGCTACAACCACGAAACCTCTCTGCTGGCACCCACCGTGAAGCCTCTGAACAAACCCCTCGAACAAGATCTAAAGGTCACCCTTGCAAAGGCATCCACCTCCAAGACGAACAACATCGGAGCAAGCAGGCAACCCTACCTGACCCCCCTCCTAGACTGTACCCGACCTCTCGCAAGATTCCCATTGATCATAACTGAAAAAGACATCGTTGTAACTCACCTCTTCATCCAGTCAATCCATACTTGAGGGAAGTCCATCCTGGCCAATGAGGCCCACAAAAAATCCCACTAAATAGAATTATATGCTTTGCTAAAATCAACTTTCCAAAGAAAAGCTATCTTCTTCGTCCTCTACCAAGTAGCCAAGGCCTTCGTAGCTACTACAAAACCATCCAAGATGCCTCTCCCTGGGACAAAAGTTGTCTACACCGGCAAAATGATGCCACTTAGTAGCCCGCAAAGTCTGTTGGCCAAGACCTTCGCCACAATAAGATATGCAACATTTGACAAGGTGATCAACCTAAACTCCTCGGCAGCCTCCGCACCTTCTTTTCTAGGCAAAAGGAAAAGGTAGAATTTATTAAGCCTATCAAAGCCCTCATTCTCCACCGCGAACTCCTCCATCACCTACATCACATCTTCCTTAACCAAAGACCAAAATTGCCTGTTGAAAAAACTTGGAAACCCATCCAAACCCGAGCACCCATCTGCATTGAGTTTCCACACCACTTCCCTCACCTCGTCCTCTGAGAAGCTGGTCGTGAGGGCCTCCTACTCCCTGGAGATGCTCTACACGTCCTCCCTCATCCACCTCCACATATCTCTCCTCCGCTTTCCAATAAAACTCGTTAAAGAAATCCATCGTCGCTCTCCCCACCTCCTCCCTGCCTAAGTAAGGCATCCCTCCCACCGGCAACCTATCAATTCAATTCCTCCTAGCCGATGCCATCTAATGGAAAAATCTGGTGTTGGAGTCACCTTCTTTCAACCACTTCTACTTAGACCTCATTTTCCACTCAACCTCGGCCTTTTTGTCCTCTTGCACCACACGCATATGTCTTGCCCTGCATTCTCTATCCTCCAAGGTCAATGTTCCGCTATCCTCCTGCCTATCAATCCTGGTAATCTCGGCCAACGCCTCAGTCTTCCTCCTGAGCCTCGACTCCTTAAGCTCCTTCCTAAGCCCCCTCAGGTACTCCTGCAAACCAACCAATTTCCTCGACAGTCGAGCTGTAGCCAATCCCTTCACCTCCAATGACCTCCACTTCTCCACACATTCTCTAAAGCCAACCTCCATCAACCAGGATCTATCAAATTTGAAATAGATGTCAAAAGGCATTCCTTCATTCGACCTCCATATCAAGGGCGTATGGTCCGAGAAAGGTCATTCCATCGAGGAAACATCGGCCAGCAGGAATTCCTCTACCATCTCAACGCTGGAAAGGAACCTAACAATCATGGACTTCTGGTCACTAATGCTCCTCCACGTGTACACACACAACACCAGAACCATGTCGATCAACCCATGCAATGCCACAAGCTCTACAAACTATTTGGAACCAAGGTAATATCTCCCTCGTCCATCAAGCCTATCATCTAGCTACAAGGTAATGTTGAAGTCCCCTCCAATTAGCCACAAAGTCCCATGACTATCCACTACCACTGCCACTGCCGCAAGCTCCTTCCACATCACTCCTCTCTCCTATACCTCAGTCGAACTATACACTCCTATTACAATCATCCTGGACCCATACCCTCTTCTCACAAGCTTGGTGGAAATGACATGCCTTCCCTTGAAACAATCCTCTAGGGTAAGACATCCTCGCGTCAACCCAAAAGCTATCCACCCATGCGACCGACTGTATCCAGATCCCTAAACCCCTCCATCAAAGAACCCCCAATCTCCCCCCATATTCTTCCATTACAATTCGTCAACTTTGTCTCCCGCAGAAGAACAATGTTCGCCCTCCACTACCTAATGTAGACCCCCAATGCTGCCCTCAAAGGATCGTTGAGACCCTTGACGTTCAACAATAAGACACTGGTCATTGGGTAACAACGGAGACCCCCCTCACTACCTAGCAAAAACCATTCGCCTCTGCCACCTGCCACATCAATGCGTCGTCCCCAGCGTGCACATTTGATGCCAACTGTTGCAGCGTTTCGACCACCCTGTCGCACCCATCCACAACCTCCCAAACCCAGGCTCCACCACATTTAGCACCTCAGAACATCCATCACCTGTTGTACCAAATCCCACGACCCCTCCACACCACGTGCAGATGCCACCCTACTAGGCAGAGCATGCCTGTGTGTCGCTGCTTCAACCATCCTCCACGAGCGACAAGATCTCCCACCTAGAGGCTTCTTGGTACCACGAGGTCAAGGCGATTAAACCCCCCCCCCCCCCCACCCCCACACCGTGTCACAGGGAACATAGGGCCACCTCCTTCACCCACGGACCAAGTGGATAGGGAAGGCATCCCTCTGACATCCCCTCACTGCCGACATCAACCCTCCTCGCCATGTTAGGAGACGCTAAGAGAGGAAAGGCTCGGGCTTCACCCGAATCAAACCGCTACAGCACATCGATATCCAGTGCAGACCCTCTCAAATCCACCACCAAATTGATCCATAACGAAACCCCCTCCACCCAAGTCACGTGACTCAAACCAGCACCAGACAGATCCTAATCTAACCCATCTCAAGAATCAGGCCCTCTCGCCTCACTTAAGGGCTCGCGATGGTCACTATCCTAGTAAGTGCATCCAAATCAAGAACCTCCCCCGACCATTCCGCTTCTCAACATGCCTCCTTCCCCAAATCCACCACACACTTCCGCATTCAATGTGGCGTCAACTGCAATCATCACCGCATCCTCAGGTTGCAGCTCCACGTCAGCACTCGTACGAGTCACCTTCAATGTAGGGCGCCAAACCCTAGCGAGGCAGCGCAATGCCACCAAGTTGCTGCCCCCCTCCGCCAAAGCACCATCCGACCTCTTGACCACCCCAGCAAAGGTGCTCCCCGCTAGCACTGGCAAAGCCCTTGCAGGCAGGCACAACACAACCCACGAGAACCCCCCATGACAGAGGAGCACCTTCTCCAGTAGCGAGGCACCCACCTTTGGCTCAACAGTAGCCTTGAGTAGCCCATCGAAGATCCCGATTCCTCGACACTCCCTGAGATGCGCAAACGGTGACACAATGGCCTCGACCACCTCCATACTCCTCAACCATCAAAGGACTCCACGTCATGGACACAAGGCCCCCTTCATCTCAGACACCTAGCCCCCACTTAGGATTCCTTGAAGCAAAGCTGATCCTTCTCCGACAAAAGAAGCCCCAGCACGAGGAACTTGCCATGACCAGAGAGAAGCACCTTCACCTTCCTCCCCGCTAAACGACGACGCAACGCACCTTCAAACCACAGGGCCTCCACCTTTGCAAGAGGAACTCCCACCACTGACGGTGGCGACAAACGACCGACCTTCCCAACCATCATGTGGGCATACCACACTTCGGTGGCCAAAACCACCACACCTCCAACACCTCGGTGGCTCTTGGCCCTCCCTCGCCCAATGGCTAGGTCCAAGACACTTGAAATAGTGCATCTCACTTCCTCTCCCTCCCTGACCACCAAAGCCCCATCCTCGCCACACAACGAGGTTCGGAGGCACCAACTTCTACCTCCTCCGCTTGACCACAGTCCATTCCTCCCTCTAACCTCGCCCCTCCATACGCCTTTATAAACATGTCCACTGCGTGATCACCAAATGACACATGCACAGTACAGATATACCCCTTCTAGATCATGTCCCTTGTGTAATAGCAATCTACTTCCACATGCTTGGTTCGTTTATGAAAGACAAGATCATTAGCAATGAATGACGTAACCATGTTGTCACATCTCATCTCCATAAAATCAACAATTGTAATTTGAAGATCCGTGAGTATTGAACAAATCCACATAAACTCAGTTGTAGCTTGTGCCACAGTTGTGTACTCTAATTCTACACTCAACCTAGCCACAACGGTTTGTTTCTTACTGCACCATGTGACCAAATTTCCTCTCACAAATGTACACAAGCCTATAATGGGCTTCCTATCTTTCGAACATCTGACATAATCTACATCAGTGTATGCCATCACCCTTATGGAATCACCTCAGGTGAATATCAAGCATCTCAAAATCACGATCGTCACATCCCAATAGATTCTCCTCTGGTTATCCATGAATTGGCTCGCCTTGCTAACAAAAAGAGCAATGTCAACTCGAGTAACCGTTACAAGAGCTTTCCCACGAGGCCTCTAAACTACCTCACATCCACCAAAGTCGAATCATCTTCATATAGGTGCACATTAGCGTCCATCGAAATGGAGGTCGATTTAGCACCCAACATACTTATCGCCCAAAGAAGATCAAGCACATGCTCTCTGGGAAAGTACAAACGCCTTGCATTGCAAGCAACTTCAATGTCAAGGAAATATCTAAATGGGCCCAAATCCTTCATGATAAAATACTTTTTCAGAAATTCCTTAGTAGTATCTATGTCGCTAATGTCATCACCTGCCAAGATGATATCATCAACATAAGCCAGAATCACAACTCGCCCTTGTGTTGTCATCCTCACAAACAAGGAGTGATATGTTGTAGACCTCTGGAACCCAAGGAGCTCAACCATTTCTAATAATTTCTAAAACCATGCGCATAGGCTCTGTTTAAGGCCATAGATAGCCTTATGTAGCCTACAGACCTTGGTACACTCCCCCTTCAACTCAAATCCGGGCGGCTGCTGCATATAAAGTTCTTTTTGGAGATCACCATAGAGAAAGGTGTTTTTAACATCCAACTGATGTAGCATCCAATCAAGGTGAACAGCAACTGAAATGATCATACGAACTGTAGGCAATCTCGCCGCTAGGGAGGTGTCAAAATAATCTCATAGGTCTGTGTGTACCCTTCTGCCACTATTCTCACCTTATGCCACTCCATAGATCCATCAAGCAAGTACTTGGCAGTGAAGACCCACTTGCATCCTACTATGGTAACATCAAATGGTGGGTCAACAAGGTTCCATGTCCCTTGTGACTGTAGTGCTGGCATTTCATCCTCCAAGGCTTTCCACCAATTCGGATCTCTAAGTGCCAATTAATGTATGGCAGGAACCTATGTACTAGATAAAGTCGAGACAAAGTTCCTTTATTCTGAAGATAGACTGGCCAAGGACACATCCTTAGAGATAGGGTGCAAAGTACATGTTCTAGTCCCCTTTCTCAAAGCAATCGGCAGATCAAGATCATCTCCCTAGCTACCTACAGACTCCTCAGTGGAGACATGCTCTGGTGGTGAACAGATGTCCTAAGGAATTGGAGTATCTAATACAGCAAAACTAAATGATTATCGATAATAGCAAAGGAAGGGATTACCTCAAGGGTAAATGATGGTGCAAGCACTGGTGGAGGAGGGGGGGTCTCGTTGTTGCCTAGGCAGATGTGAATAAACAAGTTCATAATGTCTATCAACTATTCCCACACCAGGGATCAGTGTTCAAATTGCATTAGGAGTCAAAATAGGAAGGACCGACTCACTCTTAAGGTCAGAAGCCACAATACAAGAGCCTGTTGAAGAGTAATATGGGACCGACTTAAAGGAGGCATCACCACTAACATAGTGGTGTATGTCGACCGAGTCATAACACCTATACCCCTTTTAGGTTCGAAAGCATCCCACAAAGACGCACTCGACTACTCTGGGTGATATTTTGCCCCTGTTGGGACCAGAAAAATGAACAAAAGGCACACACCTAAAAACCTTAGGAGGGACCTTAAAGAGTTCCTCGTTAGGAAACGAAAGAGCGTAGGAAACCTCCTCATCCAGGACAGTAGATAGCATACGATTTATCAGGTAGCATGCGGTGAGAACATCTGCCTAATAGGAGAAAGGAACGCTATTTTGAATGTGGGTTTTGAGAACATCCAGGATATAGCAATACTTTCTCTCAGCAACACCATTCTGCTAGGATGTATGGGGACAACTTGTTTGGTGGATTATCCCATACCCCTAGAACAAGGACTGAAGGGAATACGTACATAATTCCAAGGCATTGTCAATTTTAACAATTTTCACATCGACACCAAGCTGATTTTTAATTTCAACAAGAAATTTTTTTATAACACCGCCAACTTCAAATTTAGATTTCAACAAAAAAACTCATGACAATCTAGAAAATTCATTAACCACTACAAGATAAAACCTATGCCCCATACAATAAGGAGCACAATTCAAACCCCAAACATCAAAATGAATCAACTGGAAAAAAAAAACTCTAAACTTTAGCACTACCTACTAGAAAATGAGCTCATGTGATGCTTTACCGAGTAATGGCAGTAGGCGAAATCTACGGTATGACATGTCTCGGCTTCATCAGAGGAAGGTGCCTGAATCTCAAGTGCCACAAATAATTAGAAGAGCCTACAACAAAAATAGTATCCTAGCCAACGTAAGGTGACTGCAAAAAGCGATAAACTCCCCTTCCTTACGACCACAGCCAATCACCTGCCCCATCAATATATCCTGAAATATAAGAGACACAACATCAAAAATGACTCGGTAGTTCAATCCTTTTGTAACATGGCTGACTAAAAGAAGCTTAGAAGGAAAATCTGAGGCATAAAGGACATTCTACAGCCGTGTGTGAGAGGCTCTCTGAACCTCCTCACCTGTGACAGGGGAATTCCATCCATCTACAACAATGGTCCTACCTTATGAGTCTGGTTGCAATCTAGCAAACTACAACGCCTTCCTTGCAAAGATTTCGAGAGGCACCAAAATCAACCAACCAATCTGCATCATCCATCCCAGCATGACAGGTAAGATATATAACTGAAGACTTGGCTATAGCAATCGTATCTCCAAATCTGGAAGAAGAGCTCGAAGCAACAACTGGAGGTGGTAATATCCCATGCTGGAATAGCCTCCAAATCAAATCATCATATTCAGCTCTAGAAATAGGGGTAGACTCAAGAATAATCTTCGAACTAGCTACAACCTTATGAGCACTAATGGGCTTCCCATACTTGGACCAGCAGGTCACCTATGAGTGACCAAGCTTCCCGCAGTGGGAACATTAGGGTCTAACTCGACCCTGACTACCTCACCGTCATCCATGGCCACAAGTAAGCTATCCAATACCTCTGCCTCTTCCCTGAAAGGCAACCATGACCAATGTGTGCTCAACACAAATAGAGGGCGAGAATGATACCACAAGTCTGCTCAAGCAGTTATATGCCTTTTCCACAATCGATATCTCAAGTAGAGTCAGCATTTAGGATCGTGTTGCAAAATGCATGCACCATTCTCGCCCTGAGAATATATAAGGCAAAGCACTTCTTACATTTCTTTTATCGTCTTGTAACACATATTCTCAATGGCGACCCGTTAGTGGTGTTCATAATCCATGCCTTTACCATGGCATTGTCCTTTCTCCAGATGGCATACATGCCTACCTTCTCAATGGGTTCTAATTCGAGTAGTATATGTTCCTTATCATGACCTCGAGGATCGATTACGACCATAGTGCATAATTAAACCCCTCAAACTTTGCAATTGGAACAAAAAAGGAACTTTGAATTCCTCATGACTTCCCTCTCCTTGAATGAAAGAATCGACAACTTCAGAAGCCATACTACTTGCGATCAGAGACCCAAAACTTCAAAACAGTAAGAAGATGCATACCAATCGTTCACTCTCCTGTTCACAGCTACAACAAGAAAACAAGCACTTCACCTCGTTGTCACTCAAAACAGACCGTCCAACAAGCCAAAAATTGCCTCGTGGCGAAGCTCTAGTAACTACTTTGGTGATCGAGTGGTCATCGGTCAAGGGCAGGAGAAGTTAGGGTGACCCTAGTGGTGCCCTAAGGAGACAAAAGAGGGCCTCGAGAAGCCCTCCTGCTGTAACAAAGGCAACATTAGTATTGAGAGCCCTACCAACAACGCAACCGACAATGATTGGTGGCCAGGAGGGGCCTGGCCGATCTGGGATGAGTCAGTGACGTTCCTCTCGGTGGCCCGAAGATGGTTGCTACCAATGGCCACCCTTCCTTTGCCTTCTCGAACAATGAAACTCCGATTCATGGCCAATGAAGACCTAGACACGAATCCCGAAGCAAGGGATTCTCCTGATTTGAATCCCTAAATCTTATTTTACGGAGAAAGAAAAAAGGGGAGAAATGAATCAAGGAGGCATAGAGCTCCAACCTAAGACCACCAATGTGATATCATGTTGAGAAAAACGTTTTCTTCATTAATCACGAAACCTTGGGCCCTCTATTTATAGAGAGAAGCCTAAGGGAAAAATTGTATACATAATCTCTATACTACAAAGCAATAAAGGAAAAAGAATAATAACAAAAAACCAACAAAATATTGTGACAACTCTCAACAATAATACGTGATGAGAGCAATGACAAAAACAACTAAAGCCTTTTTCAATAATGAGTTGGATCGGCTACATGGATTGCATGCGTCCACTCACATCTATCATAGGTTATACTACCATAAATATCAAAATCACACTATAGTTGAACTTTACACTGGTACATTCCCGATACTTGACAACAAGGTTCGAAATGCCAATTTCGACGCCATGCCGATAAAATTCTAAGCATGCATTTCGTGGGCATGCCGAGGACACGCCATGGAAATGCCCGTTGTTTGATGGCCATGCCAATGGGCATGCCGAGGGCATGCCAAGGAAATGCCGAGGGCATGCCGACAAAAAATCGCATAAATAATCAAAATGATATCATTTTCAAAAAATAATGATTGTGTAACAATAAAGGTATTTCATAATGACTGTGTGTGTGTCCTTAGACCCTTACATTCCTCAATATCGACCTTCTATGCCATTAGGATTCTAGAAATCGGCCTGTGGCAACAGCACCTTCGCCCAGCAGCATCAGACTCGACACCACCATCGGCATGCCCTTAAAATCGTCGACATGCCGTCGACACACCTGTAAACCGATACTATAATCATCTCGGCATGGCCCCCTCTTCAAAATAGCCTTGCCAACGGCATGTCGACGGCATTTAAATCACTACTTAACAGAGGATATTGATAATAGAGTTCTCTGATCTTTCTTCATAGAATCATATGATAGAGGATAATGTGGTTTTACCCCAGTAAAGCCTGTTTAATTGTCATTTGAATGCCAGAATATCACAAGCCAGCTACACTTGTTAAAGCACCGTAATCTCAAACTCATCATTCCAGATGATGAATTCATGATATCAAATTAATTCCTATGACTTGCCACATAGTGGCAGTTACTGACTAGGAGCAAGTCATAGACAAATATACGAATATAAGAAAATTCAAGTTCTTAATTAATGGAAAATTCAAGTTCTCTAAACAAAAAGCAAGGACTTCATCAACTAGATGTTACTTGACAGTTTACCTTTTATGCAATATTACATCATGTCAATATCAAATCAAGAATTAGGGATGAAATCGTCAGCCTTATTTAACCAAGGATACTGAAGGAGGGAGCATAAGTACAACATTGCAAGCAATCCACATAAATAAAGCATGAAGAGCAGTGAAGAACCAACGATTTATCAAAGAATCTATCAGCAACCCAGATCAACACGGACTCAATGGAAGATACTCCTATGCACCAGCAATCCAATGAATTAGGCCACCCTACATTTCTGTTTTCCAGGAAATGATATCAGCCATTAAGTTTTTTTTTTTCTTTTCCGATGATATGCACTTCCCACCCAGTAATCTTAAGAGCCATCAACATATAGATGAGCTACATTATATGTACATGTCCAAACAAGTAGATACTTACTTTCTCATATCCATCCTCGGTGACCTATGATCAACGAAAGCATCAAGGAAAAAATTGTAATGTACTAACTTGATTTTAACAAATAAACACAATGCACTACTCCCAAACACAGTGACAAACTTTGACATTAAAGTACAATGCTACCTTCATCAGAGACTTGAACTCTTTTTTTCAAGAAAAAGAAGAAATTACAGAGAAGAAGATTACGACGCCATCAACCTGGCAACTTGCATTTCTTTTGCGAGTGCCCTAACAAGCGACAGCGTCCGCACTGAACGACACGCTTGGGGCGTTTGAAGTTCTCAATGCGGGGAACCTTCTTCTTCGGACGCCCAGGCGGCCTACGTATCTTCGGAGGCCGTACGATCACGTCATTCTTGGCATCACCACCATCCGCACTCTCCATTGTCTCCTTCCACATGCTTCTGTCAGGTATGGGGTTTATCAGCTGCGAATAAGCCTCGCAGTACTTCCTGACGCTGAAGCATTCCTGCGCATAGTAGCGAACATCTATGCCGCACGACAGGAGCGCGGCCGCAGCATGGGCACAAGGAATGCCATAAATCTGCCATCTTCGGCACGAGCAGCAATAGCTCTCTATGTCCACGATGTTCGTCCTCTCGGTGGAGACGATCTCAAACTCCACCTTGTTCGCACGGAGCACCTGGTAGCAGTGCGAGTCCGCGATGGCCTCGGCGACCTGCTTCTCCGCGGAGGGCACAAGGATGGTGGACCATGACATCCCGAGGGCCCTCCGCTCATTGAACCAGGCGTCGAGCTGCCGCCGGATGTGCTCCATAAACTGGACGACAGGGAGCTCGTGACCCTCAAGGGCCCAGTCATAGAGGACCTCGGTGATGCCGAGGGAGAAGTGGCCGTAGCGGACGCTGTCAAAGTAGGCGACGGCCCAAAGGGCGGGAGGGAAGCGCTGGAGCCACTGCATGACCTCGGCGTTGACCTCGATCATCTCGTTGACCCTGGTCTCGAACTCTGCGGGGGTGAGGGCGTAGACGGCGTTCCAGAAGATGTTGACGAGCTTGGTGCTCTTGAACTCGTCGCGGAAGCTCTCGCTGACGTGGCGGAGGCAGAAGCCGTGGCGGGCGGTGGGGAAGTGGGTCTCGACGGCCTCGGCGACGCCCGGGCGGCGGTCGGACAGGACGGTGAGAACGGGCATCTTGTCGGTGTTGAGGCCGAGGAGCTTGCGGAGCTCAGAGAGGAACCACATCCAGTTGTCGTCGGACTCGGCGTCAACGACGGCGAGGGCGAGGGGGAAGAGGGAGTCGTTGGCGTCGAGGGCGGAGGCGCAGAGGAGGGAGCCGAGGTACTTGCCCTTGAGCTGGGCGGAGTCGAGCTCGAGGAGGGGGCGGCAGGAGTGGAGGAAGCCGGAAATGGAGGGGCGGTAGGAGACGAAGAGGCGGTGGAAGGAGGAGTCCGGTCCGGAGGTGTAGAAGAGGGCGATGCTGCCGGGGTTGGTGGAGCGGACGAGGTGGCAGTAGGTGGGGAGGAGGCGGTACCCGTCCTCGAGGGTGCCGTGGACGGAGGCGAGGGACCGCTCCTTGCCGCGCCACGCCTGCATGTAGGAGACCGACACGCCGTGCTGCTCGCGGATGTCACGAAGGATCTGCTGGGGCTTGTACAGCGGGTCGCGCCGGAGGAGGGGCTCCACGGAGCGGGCGACCCAACCCACGGAGGCCTGCAGGTGGGGGAGGTCGCGCGGGACGCCGCCGCACGAGTGGTCCGGGTGGAGGGTGCGGATGGAGAAGGCCGGCGATCCGGGGCACTTGGCCGCGTGGACGCGCCAGGGGCACCCGTCCTTGGCGCACCGGGCGATGAACCGGCTGCGGTCCGACTTCACGATGCGGAGGTCGAAGTGGAGGGCGAGCGCCAGCTCCTTGAAGGCCCTCCGGCACGCGTCCACGTCAGGGAACTCCTGCCCGATCGCAAGCTGCTCCTGCTCCTGCTGCTGCTCCTGCTGCTGATGCGGATGCTCCTCCTCGACCCCTGTGGGAGGGGGGAGGAGGAGGCCGTGCTCGGCGGCAGACATGATGATGGATGGCGATGGTACGCTCGCTGTGATGATGATGGTGGTGTTATGCGGTGGTTATCGGAGGTAATTGGTGGCGGTGCTGCTGGTGGTGGTGAGACATGGATTGGGTGTGGGTTTCTTCTTTTGTTATGGAATTGGATTTGAGCGATCTGTGGATGGGGGTGGGGAGGGAGGGGAGAGATTGGAGAGAGAGGGAGATGGGAA
Source organism: Thalassia testudinum (assembly GCA_037157565.1). NCBI lineage: Eukaryota > Viridiplantae > Streptophyta > Magnoliopsida > Alismatales > Hydrocharitaceae > Thalassia > Thalassia testudinum. The sequence continues at coordinate 4,650,490 of JAZHRO010000040.1, read as the reverse complement.
GGTTGAGATGTGGGGGATCGGAGGGGGAGAGAGAGTGGGGGAGAAACCCTAGTGAGAAGGGAGAGAGTCGAGGAAGGAGGAGGAGGGGAGATCGGAAGGGAAAGTAGGTAGGCGAGGAGGAGGGGAAGGGAAGAGAGGAGAGACCCCCTTCCGCGAGGGATTTTGGGGGCGTGAAACGGTGGTGGTGGAGCTTCCGAAGCGTGGTCTGGTGAGGATCGTGGTTCGTTGCTTTTTTTTTTCTCTCCCAGTATCGAGACAGATTTTGCTTAAAAAGAGGTCGAGGGGGAAGGAAGTTTCCCTCCAAGTAAATAGAGGGAGGACGCGCGTGTGTGCGTGTGTGTGGCGTAGCTCAAAATGTCGGTTCGGAGGATGAAACGAAGGGAGACTCTTGGCTATCAACGAGAAGTTAACAGTTGAGAGAGGTGAAACATAAGAATAATCAACTAAAATTGAAGATCACCGTATACGATGTTTAGAGAAGTTAGGGGTAGTTACCTAAGTTTTCCTCTATTTTAACTCTCTACAATAAGGAAAGACTCTTTGCTTCGAGGAAAGGGAGGGAGGGCTGTGGAACACAAAAACAAAGCCACGAGAATGCATCTATCAAAAATAAAGTGAAGAATATTATGACATGTGAAATTAAGAAAAGTTCTATACATTAACTCTAATCTAAGATATTGCATAATAAATAACACAAAATATCATATCATAAAATTTAGATACTTGAATAACTTCAATCATCTAGATAATGCTTATATAAATAAACAACGAGTTCATTATTGAGCAAAGAGATAAATGCAAGTAAGAAGGTGGACAGTGCAAAGCAAATGCAAATCTAATAAAGACAAAAAAATGACATGACTAATGTTAAGTAGGTAAAGTTAAGTTAGCAATTGTAACTTCTAGGGTTTTATTCCAAATTTATGATTCTAATAACCCATTATTTCAAAATCAAAATCAAAAAAATATAAATAAAATAATAATAGTATACTTTTCTCTCAAATATAAATATATATATATATATATTTCATACATTTACACATCTCCAACCATCACAAAAATCAATTGATGTTCTCAATCATTTACATATCTTTAATAACCATAAAATAAAAACTTTGTAATGTTAGAGTGCAAAACTTGACGAAACATTTTCACTAGAAAAGAGTATAAAACAAAAAAAGGAATTGAGGATTGACACCCCATTGCAAGTCATTTTTAATGAACCGAATTAAGGTTGTTGACATACGTACGACACCAGCACATGTAACTTGTGGGATACGTGCTTGATTTTTCCTATGGAGTGTGGGATTGGGCTTCGATTTTCTTTTTATCAAACAAAAATCATAAATAAAGTTTGTTAAGCAAAAATCCAACCAATATAGCATACTCTAAGTGAAAAGTATTTAAAAATAGTTTGAGTTTCCACTCCTCATTTTGCAGTAGTAATGATATATGATAGTGTATGATGTTCATTATCTTTTAAGATACATTTTCGTAAAATCTTGATATTAAATTATAAATGAAAGATGTTGCTTAATAGAACAATTCGACCCCATAACATCGCAAAAGCATGAAAACGATCATTTCAATCAATGCTGAAAAATCGAATAACATAAATAAAAGAAGCAACCTAGAAATTCGAAAACACCTAGGAAGATCTAATATTTTCCCATTTCAAGATCCCCGTAATTATTAAAGTATAACTGGTGAGATGTCATAACATAGCGCCTCAAATGTTTTGCCTCTTCATATAAGTAACGGCTTCATGAGACTCCAATGAGGTCCTTCGCACTGAAAACACTCAATCTGACATGTGTTGCGCGAACCTTTCACGCATCATAAACTCCTTCACGTTTCCTGAGGTGACAATTGCCTCCAAGCTCTTCTAAAGATCAACCCCGCATATCAAAAACTCAAGGACAATCAGAAACTAGACATCCAGTCCTCTCCCTAGATGTCCTGAAGCCCTTAAACTTCTTGTTGAGAAGCTAGACATTCAGAATAAGAGAATTTGAACGTCCTAGTATGTTTCTGGACATTACCTCGAGCCTCAAGACCTCTATGTGGTTGTCAATCGTCCAAAACAAAGAAGAAGGAGGTGATTACGGTTCTTCTTCCTTTTATCTCTTTCGATGGACATTTGTTTGCACACAAGTTTAATGATCAATTAGACTTTCCCACTTGTTGTTGGAGGATATTTTTAAGGAATCCATAAATTCATAATATGATGGTGGCTATTGAATCAAATTCAATAATTTAGATCGAATCCTAATTGAATTTTACATCTTTCGGTCTCAAATTAATTTGGACAATTAGGTTTAAACTATCTAAACGCATTTTATTTGCATCCAAACCCTTTAGATCTAGCCTAAATCATATTTAGCTCAAATAAATGTCAAATCAATCGCTAATTTAACTCCTTTAATAGTATTTGATTTTTATTCAATTAGGAATTCGTTAAAATAATTATCGGTTTCATCATGCCAATAATGAAACGTTTAGGAATCATAATTTATGATACCATATCTTTCTCAGGTATTCCAAATACTAATGAATCCCTCACACTAGAAGACATATGTAACCCCTATGATTAAATCCCCGTACACTGTCTATCCTATCATATGTTACCTATTTTTCATGTTCTCCCTGTATTATTGGGATAAAATTGGAGATCAACTCCTTTCCCGCTGGAATGACTTATTTTCTTTCATGTATGGGGTTAATCAAGATCCATATGGCCATGCATGGAATTTTATACATCCTATTATACCCGGAGCGAGCCTATGTCTCTCGATCCACCACATACACTTACGATAGCAAATATCTGTAATTCCTTCAAGAAATCATGTGTCTCTTGTACTCTCACATGCACATCAACTTTTCAATCTCAACCCCAAAGGGGTTGCATAACCATTGATCCAGTAAGTGTGGATATTCAAACATAGAGACACATATGTGTATTACGTGAAATGATACGCCTTCTCCATGATGGTGATATGAAAAGAACTTCAATATCTCCATATTATAAAATCAACTCCTTGACTCAACCTGCGTGACAACCTCGAATCTCCATTTCTATGCAAAGGACATGCATTAAGGGCACCTGCCAGGCAATAGTCTCTTGAGAAAACTGCCATCTATTCTCGAATTGGAGGCAAGAATTGAATATAATTATTTTTTATGACTTATCAAAATCATCGATCCAAGTCATTTGGATCTTTGACATTGGTCATCCATATATCTAACATGGTTACAACACATTCTCCACTTGTATTGAGAAACCCAACTAATCATATTAGTGTGTCCACGTGATCTGACATTCAAATATGAATCATCGATTAAGTGATTTCACTCAAGTTGGCTCACCCATTGTTACGACCCGAATTCGGCACCTTTGGGAACCCGGAAACGACTCGCCTCAACTAACCCGAAAACCTAGTCGTCCAACGAGAAATTAACCCATATGCACGAAACCAACACAAACTACCTATGCAAGTAGCTATAATAATCAAAGGAAGTAGCAAAAGTAACTGAAGCTAAAAAAGACAGTAAACATAATCCAAAACTAGCCATCGCGATAATAAAAGTTCACACCATCGAATCCAATATGAAATAAAAACGCTCACTACAGTAGAAAAGGCTGAAAAAGAACTAGTACTGGAAACTAAGGTTGGGCTCGACTAGGCCCAGCACCCTCTATAGTCGGTGGTGCTGACCGCTCGACTCCTGGACCTGTACATGGTTATATAAAACGGAGAGTCAGCTTATGCTTGGTAGAGTGGCATATACAACAGTTATATCATTTACATAATAAAGAAAATCATAGTTTTATATGTAATTATCTAATTATCTGAACAATAGTTAATTTAACAATAAGTGTTTTTCTAGCAAAAGGTCCATGATTTCTCTCAATCTTCCTGTTACCTAAGGGAACGATTTTGATTGTAGTTTTCTCGCAATGTAGGATGTACACATGGAACTCTCTTGGTCGGGAGAGCACCCCGTGGTAGTCCTACGACCGGTCTACCACCCTGAGGTCACGGTCGCGATGTATCGGTGACTACGGCACGTGCTATAAGCGAATGAGTAGCTAACCCGCATTGGCATGCAGTCAGTCATTTCCGCTAGCGGGTATGCCCAAAAGTACAACACCAAACAGCATAGGACCTTGCCCTCTCAGAACAGGGGACTCGTCCCTTTACAGTCCACGTACCCTTATCCGACTATGCCAATTTGCCCAGTAGGCCTAACAAGAGTCGGTGTAGGGGGGCCAGTCCTAACCCTGGGCCCCGTTGTAACGACCCGGTTCCCGAGTCCCTACGAGACACGAGAACCGGACCGACTTGACTAATCCCAAGACCTAGTCGTCCAACGAGGAAGTAACCAAAAGACAGTAAAATAAACCACATTCAGCATGAATATAACTAACAGTAAAAAAGTACAGCAGTAAGGAAAGAAATTACTACAGTAGGTACCACCACAACAGTAAAACAGCATTTATCATATAACAAAAACTGCAGGTAAAGAAGGTACAGCGGAAACAAAAACTACTCACTAGAACAGAAACAAAAATGGGTACAAAAGCTGTGGTAACTCTACTGGACCCTACTCGGCCCAGCGTCCTCTGCAGCCGCCGACCCTGGCTGCTCAACACCTGGTCCTGAAAAAGGTAACGAGTGTAACACGTCAGCAAAACGCTGAGTAGAGTGGCAAACTAACTAAAGGCAACAGTAGAGTGTACAGTAGCTGTTATGTTCTATTACTTCCTTTATTCACATCTTTCAATTTTTCTCACTATTTCATTTATTTCTCAGATCCTTTACTTGATCTCGAATGTCCTCGTGGGAACGATCTTGATTGCAGTCTTTTCCAAAAGTAGAAGTAGCACGTGGTGCTCTCCTGGCCGGGAGAGTCCCCCGTGGTGATCCTACCCTCAGTCAACCACCCCAAGGTCACTGACAGACGTAACGGTGACTACGGCACGCGCGATAAACGCACAGGTAGCTAGCCCGCACTGGCACGCGGTCAGTCGTTTTCGTTAACGGGTGCGCCCAAAGCACAGCACGGAACCAGGGCAGAGCCCTCTCAGTAACAGGGGTCCAACCCCTCCACAGTCCGCGCACCCTCGCCTGACTACCCTGGTTTGCCTTAGTGGGCCTAACAAGTCGGTGAAGGAGGCTAGCAGAACCCCGGGGCCCGTGGGGTAGCTAGTACTCTCCTAACACTACTAGCTCTCCTCGGTACTACGTACACGAGGGCCAACAAGTCGGTACAGAGCGGCCAATCCTAACCCCGGGTCCCTGGGGCGGCTGGCCCCACTCTGCACTAAACAGGTACAGGTACTCCCCTTGGTACTGCGTACCCAAGAGACAGTACAAACTACATCTCAGTTCCATTCCTTTTTCTTTCCAGGAGTTCCACTCCTAATTCCCCGTAGGGTTCCAACTCTTTATCTCAGAACATCATATGTTTCACTTTCCAGATTCACATTCTCAAAATCCATGATCTCAAACATGTTTCTTTATTCGTAACAGGCAGCTGTTAATTAATTTTACAGGCAGCTTTATATATTCCTTTCCAATTTTCCAAGACTGCAGTAATATACATTCCACTAGTTTTTCCATCCTAGGATTCATGCCATATCCTATGATCTATCATACAATCTAGTTTTCCGGCCCTAGGATTCATGCAACACCTAGGAGCTATCATTCCATATATTTCTCATTCCTAGGATTCATGCAATGCCCTAGGTTCTAGTTATGGTTCCATACTTTAACAGATTTTATTAATACTTAAAGCCACTCTACCAGGTACAACGGGAGTAATGGGGGCGTGATCGGGAATCCCGCGCGCCTCCGCGACTCTCAAGACTGCAACCGAACGAGGTCCTATCACAAAGATCAAACACAAGGAGTGTCTCAAAACAGTGTATAGCTACTGTAGACGAGTAGAGGAATTAATTCTGAAAAGAACGCAACTCGAATCGCGGAAAACGGAGCCCAAACGGGCCCTAAACGGGTCGAAAAAGACGATACTGTGCAAAATCAGACGTCTGGAACTCCTTCCAGACGTCTTAAACGGTGGATCAGAGAATTACCTGTTCAGCTTGGTTCCCCGGACGTCCAGAAGTCTGCGGGGACGTCTGTCCTATACCCCAGACGTCCGATGGTCCACACGGACGTCTGTCGATCACTCCCGCCGTCTGGTACAACTTCCAGACGTCTGATTCGCAAAGGATGGCGAATCAGCGAACCTGCGCACAGCCAACCCCCCTCCCTCAGTACGGTCAGTCGACAAGAAGGAAGAAGAAAGCGGAAACTCACCTTTCAGACGTCTGTATGATCTTACAGACGTCGACCTTGCCATCTGGCTATCAACCCAGACGTCTGATTCTGGAAATTTTTCCAGAATCAGAACCCTGCTCGGCCTCCGCTCGCGACGCCGCCCGCGTCGCACCTCGTGCGTCTGCTGCTCAGCCCGCAGCAGGTCCCTCTCCGCGTCGCTCCGCGCCCCCTGCGCCCTCCGCCGGCCGGCCAAGCCGCTCCGGCGAGCTCGCCCTCACGGCAGAGCCCCGCCCTCGCACGCCGCACCTCCTCCGCGCTAACTGCGGCTGCCGCTGCCGCTGCCGCTGCGCCCTCGCGTCCGCTCGCTCTCGCGCACAGGAAGGAGAAGGAGGAGACGGTGGAGACGGGAGGGGAGGCGCGCCCTTTTAAGGCCGCGCGAGGAGGAGAGAGAAGGTGGTCGCAGCCGCCTGCAGCCGCAGAGAAAAGAGGGAAGAATCGCAGGTCTGGCGCACAGGCGCGCAGACGAATCTCCCGTGCGAACATAACTGTTCTCCAGACGTCTGTAAACTATCCCGGACGTCTGGTCAGACGTCTGGATGTGATCCCAAACGTCTGGTCCGACGTCTGGGCCACCTCCCAGACGTCTTAAAAGGCGTCTGGGGCACGTGCTCGTTACACCCGTGGGGCGGCTAGTTCCGATTCTACGCTAAGTATAATAGCTCTCCTCGGTATCGTGTATGAGAGGGCCAGCTACTTTCCATCGACATTTATTCCGTACATGTGAGTTCCTCTTCTGGTTTCCCGTAGGGCTCCTACATAGTAATTTCTTACTTTCATACAATACACATGACTCTATTCATATCATGATAAATTTAGGGTATAACAGGTAGCTCATGGTTTCACAATTCAACAATTATCTCATCAATCAAGCTAAATAGGATACAACATGTATTTCAGTTTAAGTCATGATTCAACGAATGTAGACAGGCAGCTCGTAATTTAGCATATTCAGAAACATTATCACAATTTAACATTCACGGCATGTATAATTATTCATTTTTCTATCTCAACACTAGGGTTCATTGTACATCTTAGGGTTGAACTAATTAGTTCTAAATAACATGCACTTTCATCATTTAATTCACAAGGGATAGTAAGGACCACTCTACCAGAGTAACTGGAAGATGTGAGGGCACGAACGGTGGACCACGTAGCCTCTGCGGATCCCATGCACACCATGAACGGGCATCCTATTAACAGAGACGATCAGGTCAACCATTTCAAAATTTCTTGAGAGACAAGAAAAAGAGTTCAAAATAGCTCGAACAAGGCTTCATCACATGGGGATTTCCAATAGGAACCCAACGGTACCTTATTTATGAAAAATCAACTTCGTTTGGGTCCTGAGCCAACCCAAGCACCCTTTCGGTTCACTTGAACCGGACCAGGCAGGCTGGTTCAACTGGATCGGCAACCTGGTGCCTGAATCCACCAAATCAGAATAAAATCAGACGTCTGGGAAATGTCCCAAACATCTTAAATGGCAACAGGAAACTCACCTTGCATTATGTGCTGAAGGTCGAACGTCTGGAATCCCTCACGGTCATCCTGGGGTCTTTCCAGACATCTGTCAACGCACCCAGACGTTTAGGGTAACTATCATACGTCTATAGATGCCTCCAGATGTCCTAAAGCATCTGGAAAGCTACGCTTGCACCTCTTCCCAATGACTCTACAGGTACACACAGACTCGTACGGTCATGACCTTCTTTGAGCGATTCATACCAAAACACGTAGAGATCATCCAGAGCGCATACCTTTGAAAACCACCTAGTCAGACATCTGATGCTTCCTCCAGATGTCCTGTAAGACGTCTGTCAAGAGGTGCAGACATCCGGTCCGCAGGAAGAGACCCTCACACAGGCCTTTGCGAGCCTTCTCATCGCGAGAGGCTTCTCTTCTCTCTATGACACATGGCTCAAGGCTCAAGCTAGTAGTAGGGATGGTACGAACGCATAGACCTTGAACAGGGTCTTACCTTGGGTTTTTGTGCCATTTTAGATGTCTGGATACAACTCCGAACGTCCGACCAGACGTCTGAGGGTCCTCCCAGATGCTTGATTCTGCGGAAAAATGATTCCACAAAACCACTGTGAGGCCTTCTTCCTCACAACCAAGTCTTCTCCTTCATGCACAGGAGTTGCAGGAGTTCTGGCACTGCCTCAGCCTTGCACGGAACTCCTCTCCCTAGCTCCCACAATGGCTCCGCCTCCTCCCCAAGCTCGCACACTCCTCGTGCAGCAGCTCCCTCAGCAGCAGCGTGGATGAGGAAGGAATGGATGAAGGAAGGAGGTGGGGTGGGTGTGTACAGTCGTAGGGAAGAGGGGTGTGGGGTAGGGCACAAACTCCAAGGCTGAGGGGTTTTTATAAGGTAGCCTAAGGTTTGGGTTTGAGTGGTGTGCATGGGGTGTGGGTGTCGGCTCGAAAAATTACACAGAATGCCCCGCAACATTCCCAAAACTCCTACAAATCCTTCCACTAAAAGCTTAGGGGGTTAAAATTTGCAACAAAACCCTCACAGTCTCAGGAAAAGCCTGCCGACCCTTGGGAAGAGTCATTTCACCCATGGCACATAAATCCAACAAACTCCCACGTGCCTTAAGAGCTAGTCCTGAACTACTTCTTCAACCTGTGATGCCAGCTTGACACTCAAGTGCTTTACTATAAAGCCTTAATTGACTGAAGCTTCAAGCTATAGGCTAAAGTACAGCATATGATAATTATTTTATCATACGTAGCATTAGGTTTATGATAAGAATTTCTCTCTTTGAACCTACTTTTTATTCTAAGAAATCATTTCTCAACAAGAGCAATGTTCTTGCTATTGTCACATCAATAGGAGTTTTAGCAAGGGAAACAACGTCAAGTCCTTCCAAAGGTCTTAAATATCCACATTATAAAAATGGTAGCTTCATAAGATATCACTTTAGCATCCATATTGTGGTGTATATTGATGAGAGGCTCATCATGGCTTCTAATTACCCCTAATTAACTAGTCTAGGAATATATAACTATATGGGATAATTATAAAATAAAGGATTAAATATTAAAGGACCTTAAAATAAGTTCAAAATGCTATATTATTATCCAATTAATATTATTAATAATTTAATTAAAAAATAGACTCAAAATATCATTAACAAATTACCTAATTAATGTGTTAACTAACTTAAGTATAATTTGTACCTAAGTATGTAATAACTTAAGTAACTTTACTTAATTAAATAAATTAAGTTAAAAAGGTCAAAAATGTAAATCCAAGGTTTAAATGTATTATTTGTCTTATTTATAATAATATATAAAAAGTTGAAAAAGATTCAAATTAAAATAAACCTTGAAAACCTTAGTTTACGTTTTACTCCTTAGGTTTTATTTCAATCGAGTCCTTCTTCTCACTTAGGTCCTTAGTTTTCATTGTAGACAAGTCCCTGTAAACATCTTCCTCTTTATTTCTTCTTCAGCCTCTTCGACGATTGATGACAGGAGGCTTCCACACCCGCCGATCACCGTCCATCTGACGTCCGCCCTTCCCTTCTAAGCTCTTGGAGCTTGCGCTTATCGTCTTCTTTTCATCCATCGGTCTGGATGATGCTTGAATCCTATTTAAGCCTTGAAGTTAACCCTATTGGCATCTAAAAAGACGCCAGTGGTTACTTCGCTCCTAGACCTCTTTCCGTCAAGATTCACCCTCCTCAGCCGCCACAACCTATAAATACCCCTCCACATTTCCGATTTCAAGAGGTTAGATCCCTTTCCTCTTCCCCCACTGAGCTAGCAGATGGGTTATTCACTCCAAAATCCGACGACCTTCCTTCGTCTTCCTCCTATCGTCTTCGCTTTCTCCTGATCTCCGTCGTCGTCCACTGAGTCCTTTGACGCAGGCAAACATCGGGCTTCACCTCTACGCTTCGCCTAAACCTACCGGACTTCCTCCGCCCTCTGATTTCCTCCTCCGTTAAGATCCTTCGACGTAGATCCTCTGCCTCCTTCGTCAGGTAACAGTAGATTAGGTAAGTAGTTTAATTAGAGTGCTTAATTAGAGTAGTTTAGTTAAATTTAATGTTAGATTTTATGTCATCTTCCTTAGCTCCGGCGAGCTCTTTGAGCTTGACCAGAGCATTCTTTTGTCTTTTAATTTCATTAATCATCTTCTTTAATCCTCCATGATCATTTCTAGCACTTTAATTCCTTGAATTATTCACCTAATTACCTAATCCATCTCCACCTTCACTGGCTGCTCCCGCTGTCCATGGCGGAAGTATCTGAGGGCAATTCACCTCCACTGGGACCCTCCATCACTTAATCATCATCTAAGGGCCCTAATCCTCACATTAATTTGATTAATAATCACCTATAACTAAAACGCCTAAAATACATTCAACCTCCTGAGCTTGCTGTCAATGACGCCTCAGGAGGAGTGTATCCACCTAATTAATCACATATTCATCTTTGCCACACTCCACTGACATGATCTCTCCACTCAATGGAGTGAGAGAACATGTCCTGAGTTCTATTAAACTCAAATTACAGATCTTATGAATTCAATGCTTATCTTTCAGTATGATTAATAATTAAATGAATTAAAGTGTTACTGAGGTTCCTTGCAACCTCAGGAAACTTTTTAGAACGTCTATGGCATGTTTTGATGATGTTTACTATCTCTTAGCCATTGTCTGAACTCACCGGAGCTCCGGCGAGCTCTTGCGAGTCAACTTGCACTCTTTAGCCTACAGAACTCCCTGAGATGCTCCAGATCACTTATTTGAGGTTCAATGATCATTCTGCAATATTTTATTTGAAGTTTTAAGGCTTGGAATTAGATATAGACTTCTATCTTCTCCAACTCCGACAGAGTTGGAGAAGTCTATCCAATAGGGATAAGCTTAATTTTAAAGGTTTGGAAGCTTCGGATGAAAGCCCTAAGGTTAAATTTGAAGACCTTTCATTTAGATAGGCCTTAGTTTGTTCTGACGAACAAACTAATTCTAGAGCTCAGGCGGCAAACCTGAAACCCTAGGTTTCTAGGTCAAAACTCTTTTTTGATACCCTAAACATGTTCCTAATGTTGAATAGAAATGATTTGAAGTGTTAATTGCATTTTAGAATGCTCAATGTGAAAGTCAAATATTGGGGTTCAGTGGTCAAAATTAGGTCTGATATGATGATTTAGGTTTCAATTCAAGAAATTGATGAGTTCAAATTACTTTTGGGATGATTTTAGGTAGATTTGATTTAATTTGAATGAGTTTTAACCAAGGTTTTAGAAGAATCTAGCTTTTGCTCAGTTTGGGTTCATTTGAACCCAATACTGACTTCAGTGCTTTTTCAATGAATTTTAAATGTAAACACTGCCCAGATAGATTCCTAACAACCCTCAGAGGTTGTTGAATTAGATGCAGCTAACCTTAAGATGTCTGTGAAGCTTTTCAGAGCTTAATTTGAAGCTCTAAAGCTTCTGCTTGAAGCTTTTGAGTTTCACCACCTTCCTGAAGCTTCCTAAACCTCCTTCTTTTACCTTTAGGAGCGGAATTAGCTCCTGAATCTCTTCAGTACCTCATATGAGGTCAAAGACCCTTCCTGTAGGTCCTTAGACCTATGTTACTCGTCTGCAAGCCAAAATGGCCATGGAAACTATAAATCTTCGCCCTTCAAATCAAAGGGTGAAATCTGTCCTCAGCATCAAATTGATGCTGCAATCATGTAGAACTACTCTAAAGCTTTCCAACGAGCTATAGATTGCTCGATTTGGAGCACTGAGTCGGCCTGTGCCTCCAGCTAAAGTCTGCCTTGGAAGGGATAAGAATAGTTCGACATTGATAAGGAAAGAGCGCGCGCCATGGGATAAAAGTAAAAGGTGTTGTAAGTCGTTCGGTCATCAGCGCAAGGCACATAAAGAGCATATGGTGTGTGTGGGTGCGTGCGGTGCACGTGCCTGGGTGTGTGTGTGCCTGTGGAAATGCGAACGTTGGCCTGTGAGCGAGTGTTTGCATGTGGGTCTGGGAGGCCAGAGATTGTGCATATGTGATGATTAAATCAAAAAATAACCAAATGTAATGAATCAGGCTTGGACCTAGAAGGGTCTGGTCCTACCCTGAGAGGGGTGCTGTGTATCCCCGACCAGTCCGAGCTGCCAACCATAAAAACATATTTTTGGTTCAATTCAAATGTGGTTCAAATGCACCATTGAAAGATAAGAGGAAAAGAAAGAGAAGAGAAAAGGATAAGAGACTTAAGGAATTCAGAGAAGAAGAGGAGAAGAGCTCGTGGAGCTTAAGGGAAAAACAAAGGAGAAAGGTAAAGGAAAAAGGAAAGAAGTAAACAGAGAACAAAGGAAAAGAATAAAGAAAGAAAGAAAGAGATAGCAGAAGAAGAAGATAATAAAAGGAAAAGCAAAGTTTAGACGTCTAATAATTCAAGCTCATTTTTTAAAACATCCAATTTTTGTATTTTACTTTAATACAATTTCTTTAGAGTTTAATTGATAAATAAGGCACTTGTACTTAATTATATTTCTCTTTCTTGCCTTAAATCTTTTGTACATGAAGTGAAATTAGTAAAAATAAACATGTTTACTTATTTTTAATAACTGATCACATGTGTAAAAATGTTTGTCTTATGGAAAGTTACATGTTTTTAATTAAATATCTTTTGTGCAAGATTCATATCTTAAAGTATTGTAATTATAATTCTAGTTGATTAAGTAGTAATTAATGCTTAGGATTAAATGGTGAATTAAATTAAGTAATGCCTCTCAGTGAACGACCTCAACTCAACCAGTTAAAAAAGAATTAAAATCTAAAATGTTAGGTTAGCTTGACCCTATACTACTCAATCGATATTAATTCAAGTTAACCCAAGTTACTTTCTCTTGCACTTAATTAAGCCTAATTAACTTAATTAACTATGTTGGGACTTTAAAAGAGCATATATGCTTTCAAAGCAAATACTGCACCACACCAAAAATAAGTGGCCCCTATGTGGATTATCCACATCAAATATCACATCTGAACTCATCAAGATTGACTAAATTAGTGCATCTCAACTCATTGAGATCACCTTTTCATCATTTTATTCATTTCACAATAAATGTTAGTGACAACTCAACATTTTTTATCTAGAGTGTATTATGACTTGTGGATTGATAACACATTATCCTTCCACTACATTAAATATCTCTTTTTGAAACTTATGCTTGATTTGTGTGCATTGTTGAGGATTTCCTTAAACCCTTAGGGGCTTAACATAAGTTAACCCACCTCTAACTCAGGATGGACCTGTATATGATCTCAATTGGACTTTATGTTGATTGGGTATCGATACTGGTGTACCAGTACCGGTACTCATGACATACGGTCGTAGGTTCCATATTGCATAAGTACCAATACTAATGCCAAGTACCGATACTCATGTGTTACTGTTTGGAGCACAAGTCCAAATGAGTACTCATCCAGTACTTATCATGTATCGGTACTCATGCTAAGTACTGGTACTCCATGAGTACCAGTAACACTCCAGGACCCGACTAGACTCAATGAGTACCGATACTTGTTGAGTACTGGCAAATTGCCTGTAGCCAACGAGTACCGATACTAGTGACCAATACCGGTATTTGTAAGCTATAGGTCCTGAGGACCTAAAGCCCAGTACCTTACCTGGGATTCACTTGTACCGGTATTGAACTTTAGTACCGGTATTTGTTGACAGTTACATATTGGTTTCATGCATTTTCTGGAATATGAAAAGGATTTTTTAACCAACATCAGTTTATGATCTAATCTACGTAGACATACGCACATATATACTTAATCAAAACAATTTAGATGTCTTTCTTCTCTTGTATACATGACTTTGCGATATTTAGTTGTCAATTATCAAAACATGTAATCACACCTAGTCTTATCTGTGGGAAAGACACATACCTGTGCTCATGTTAGATTCTAAGCAGTAGGACTATGGTTAGAGGTCTTCCAAGAGATCCCACCTCAAATCCCGATGAACTGCACAAGAAGAAGATGAAGATTTTCTCCAGCTACCCTCCTTCCTCTCAAGAGACCTCTATCACTCCAAATTCTCTTGAAAACGATGGGGGTTCTCAAAGATTAGGGTTGGTGGTTCTCTTGGAGACCATAGCTCCTTAGAGAAATGCAATTGGTCTCACTAATTGCATAGGTGATTTACACTGTCGCCCATCAAGGAGGTGTTAATTACAAAATAGGTCTCTTCACATATGTTTTAAAACACCAAGCTAAACCATTTGCATTTATGCCCATATCTTTGAAAAGAAAAAAAAACTTAATTTGATCACTCTGAAATGGGCTTTAAATGACAGTCAATTCACTTATTGTTGTTTGATCATATCTATGTATATGAATTTACATATACAAGTCCATATGTCATATTTTAATCCAACATGCATTGCACACACACATCTTGTTTTCTCCCTCAATCCCCTTAGTTAACGTTTTCTTCATAAGGAGATATTAAAAAGCATGCATTAACTTTCATCATATGAAAATCTATCAGCATCTTATGTTCCTGGTATATATATATATATATATCAAGAAGAATGAACTTAATTGGAAAATGTCACTAGAACAATTACATCCATCAATAATACGATCACATAATCAATGAAAGTAGAAACAAAAATATTAGAGAAATCTGAAAGAGTACTGAAGAAGGCTAAAATGGAATGCACTAAAACTAAGAAAAATAAGATGACAGTTACCAAACTACAATGCTATACTCGGATTGGTATCGTTAGTTCCTATAACCACAAAATCTGATTGTATATCTCACCAGGACCTGAATATAAAGTCCACAAAAAAATCAACAAATGTTGAGTTGAGTAGCAATGTAAAAACTAAAGAGTATGCTAAGCAAGCGTAGGGAACAAAGAAAAAAAAGGGTACTATTCGCAATTATTTAAGTTTCTATTTTTTAATTCTCACTATATTGCCTTTACATATTTCAATTGTTATATGCCCAAAACAATTTCCTCAAAAAGCTCAAAGAGATCTCGTTGCAATATCTTAGATGATAGATTAAATACAATATATCTCTTCGGCCGAGGAGACGGTTTGCACCTGCTCTATCATCTAGTTAACCACCCTGGGGTGCTAGCTAACAAGGTGAAGTGGTGATGTTAGAAACTGGACGTAGTGAAGTGGTGCCAATCAGAAACTAGACGTCCAGTCCTCTCACATTGACTATGGTGTTACACTTCGACCGACACTATCAGCTCCTACAGTCATAGAGTCCAGACGTATCTCATCACGACTTGAGTACTGAGTCCACAAAAAAAGTCAGCAAATGCAAAATAGGGTAGTGAAACTGAAATAAAGCATAAAGCTAAGCAAATACAGAAAACAAGAAAGCGAAAATTGTCCTCAATTACTTAAGTTTTTTCTTTTATTAAACCCTATTGTATTGCCTTCACATCTTTCAGTCATTTCTGCCCAATTAGCTTACTTAGAAGACTCAAGGAGATCTTGTTGCGATATCCTAAGGGATAGTTTTTGTACGATACACCCCCTTGACTAAGGAGATGGCACATACCCACCTCACCACCTAGTTAGCCACCTCAAGATCCTAACTAATGAGGTGAAGTGGTGACTACGATCCATGCGATAAACATGAATGGAGCTACTTCACACCGGCACATGGCCATTCCTTTCCACTACATGATACAAAACAAACAGCTCCAACCTCTTGTTGCAGTAACACGTACCTAAACACCCCGCTACCCGATTAGCCAAAACAACCTAATGAAATGAGTCACAAGGAGGCTAGCTCACTCCCTAAGCCAGTCTCCACTCCTAAAACGTATAGCCAGTTGTGTCATTGATACCTGGAAGGAGATTGACTTTCAAATTATTCTTATAGGCTTTCCATTTATCAACCAATTGATGTTCATGATTTTCTAGGGTTCATCCATAAATTTCATTTATAATTTCTAGCCATCGTCGAGCAATAAAAATAACATCAATTTCTCATCTATATCTCACTATAACCAAAAAGAAATGACCACTAAACCACCCAGCCTTCAAGCAATTCCTATTTCCTCTAGAACCTCTACCAAATCATGCAAAATCCCTGGTAGTTCCTTTATGAACATATTGAACAATTTTTCCTACCTTGCATCTGAGAAGTATGCGTTGGACTCTCTAGACATTGAAAACATAGTCCTGGCCACCTGCAACCTATCCCTCAGGTGTTAAGTGCAATGTGCAATGCCCTGATTTGTATGTGACGCGGAACACTTACCCCTGCCATCTTGTCCTAAAAAAGAAAATGTGACATAGGTGTGAGCTAAGTGACTCAATCAGGGTTTTATCTAATGCTTTACTAATATAGGTGGAATTTTAAGTATATGCTTATATTTATTTGTTGACTAGTTTAATCTTGGAAAATCTCTCCCACTACTTGTTTATTATGGCTACCCTTATCCACACTTATACTTACCATGACTCGATAAATCTCTTTGAGCACTGATCTAGTTGGTCGGCTCTAATTGTAATCATCACTCATATTCACTTGAAGTAAATATTGTATGGGCACTCCCTTAATTAAGGTTTGACGTTGGGATACCTTGGCTTTTGGTAACTCAATCCCCTATAATCAGGTTCAGAAGTTGCCCACAAATAGCATGGTCAGTTGATTACCTTACCCGATGGAAGGGCGCTCATGCACGAAACCCATTATTGATAAAACGTGTTGCCGTAGTGCAATTTTGTGATCGTTTTAAATTTATAAATCAGAACTCGCAAAAGATTGGAGTTAAAATCGGGAGTCCGAGTCATCTTTAGGAGAATAGGGTCTAATTAAATCTAAATTATTCTAACTAATGTTTTGGATGTTTTTGGGATTATTCTTTTTTTTTTTGATATTTTTAATAAGAAGAAAGATAATGATAAGTTAGATCAGGGACCAAATTGTAACAAATTTGACCTCAATGAAAATCATGTAAAACTAATTTTAAAAATATCTTAAAAAATTAATAAAGTTAATGGACCTATTATATTACCTAAATAATACATATATTAAATTTTACGTAAATATGACAAATATACTAGTCAAAAAAAAAGTAAAAAATTATTACAGGGACTAATCTACCACAACTTGGACCCAAATGTAAAATGTGTAGCAATTTGTATCTATAATAAGTTTTCATAAAAAATTGATCGAAAACTTAATCAAATATGCTAAAAATAATTATATTTTTTTAAAATTTTTGAATGCACGTAACTTAGGATAAAAATTAGAAAATTATTTATGAAAGTAAATAACTCAAGACAATTGTAAAAGGAAGTCAAAAACATTAACTTTTATTGAAATATTTAAGAGGTTTTACAAGTACGATAGGTATAATAAACTAAAGTAACAATGAAATTGTAAATAACAAAGTAGACAAGAAGAAATTCATAGAGAGCAGAGAGTATGTGACAAAGGTAGAGAGTTTCGTCGAAGGCCTTCATGGAGAAGTCCACATGGAGAAGAAATAGAAGACAACTTTGGAGATGCAGAGATGTCGCAGGAGACAAAGATGAAGACATGGAGATTGTGGTGAAGTGGATAAGAAGGGTGTAGAATTAGGGATTTAGTAGAGGAGACAGGGGATGGCTAAGATGGGTGGGATTGGGTTGCATGAAGTATGGATTGGGTTATGGTTTGTTGTGGACAAAATGATGGAGGGTGGAGATTGATTTAGGTGTTGAATGGAGGGTTCGGATGGAAGGTCATGGGTTTTAAGGGATTATGCTAGGTTGTTTTAGGTTTGCATTA
Source organism: Thalassia testudinum (assembly GCA_037157565.1). Taxonomy (NCBI): domain Eukaryota; kingdom Viridiplantae; phylum Streptophyta; class Magnoliopsida; order Alismatales; family Hydrocharitaceae; genus Thalassia; species Thalassia testudinum. Next base: position 4,632,362 of record JAZHRO010000040.1, on the reverse strand, counting down.
AGGTGGCGTGTTAGGCTAGGATTGAAGAATCTTAGGATGAAGGGTTGGGATCAATCCCAAGGTGCTGTGTAGATTAAGTGGGTGGCTTTTTATGTGGCTCCCGGTGACATTTATTTAGGTTCCTACAAAGAAGAATGAATAAACATTAGTATAATACAAGACTAAGTTCTAAAATACAAAAATTAACCTTGAGATACATAACTAATATCAGAATGCACTAATATCTAAAATGTAATATATATAATAGCTTAATGGAGGCAAATTATGTATATCTACTTAGTGTTCATCAAGCGCCACGTTCCTCATTCTATGGACGTGGCCCATACCTCCAACACGGCTTCCTTGGTCACCCTATCACGCAGTAATAGAGGTCCAACCTCCTGCCATCAAGTTCATTCTAAACCCACGAATATTTTATGGTTGATTCCCCAAGTCAAAACAGTCATTCAAGGCATCCATATAACCTTAGCTAGTTGATTCCCCATGGAGATATCATTGGGCACTCCCAAGTAAGCTGCCTTTTTTAGCACTCTTTTGAGTTCCTGATATTCCCTTGGGTGTGGCTCATATCCCTTGTATGGTCTCATAATCACCCAATCTATGAGTTATCACTGTAGGCTCCCCTTGTGGTTGACAGCACGAGGGTAGACATGCCCAAGATGACCTTTATGTGGCCTTAGAACAACTAGGTTAGTTCCAAGTTTAATCCCAAAACCTATCCATGGTTTGCTCTCCTTATTAGATGTCCAGTACTATCAGTAGATGCCTTAAACTACTAAATAAGTCTTCTAGGATTAGTTTCAGACATCCCCTCGAAGGGCATTGAACCATCGCCTCTCAATTTGGCTTTTTAGATGTTTAGCTTTCTTGTTAGATGTCCAGGCCCAACTCCAAATGTCCAGTCAGTTAATCAAACATCCTAAACTATCAAATAAGTCCTCCAAACTTGAGATTAAATGTCTCCAAGAGGGGACCTTGGGTCACAACTTCCAGCTTGATCATTAGACGTTTGATCCATGATTAGATGTCATCTAGACTGCCGCTCCAAATTCCAGGATGCTGACTCCCCTACCACCGACATTTAGCCTTGACTCATACATCCAAGGCTTAGGCAATCAGATGTCTAATGCCTTGATCAAACATACCCCATTCAGAAATCAGATGTTTTCTCCCTGATGAGACATCCCTGTGCCTATCACCTCTCTTCTTGCACCATTTGCTACCCCTGACTTTTAACTCATTTCTAATCATCCAGGGACTAAAAGAGAGAGGAAATACATAATCTAAGCCCTACTCAAACATGATTCAAGACATTTGAAGCTTGATTAATGCTTGGACTTGTTGGTGTAATGCCTCATATAAATAGTTTTGATGATTTTCCAAATAGACTTAAATTAATGGCTAAATAAAAATGATGAAATATAGATATTAGCCTCCTATATTGTGTAATAAGACTTGCAAGATTCTCATCAAATATTAAAGGCAGAGTCCCTCAATGAAGGATGAAGTAAATCCATCGGAGGACACAAGGCTATCAAGATTAAGTCTAGGTCACCTAGGTAAAGTTTCCATGTATTCAATCCATTCATGTAAGCACAAGTCGAGTTATAATTTTATTTTTTTCTGAGTCCAGGTTTTCTATTGTAAACGTGGCCAAACATATATAAGAAGACTTAGGTATACCTAACTTAACATAAAAAAACCTAAGCAAATTTGGAAAGTTAAAAACAAGAACAAATAGCATTATAATACGTATGATATATTGATCAAACATCTGACCGCTAGAGATTGGCATCTAAAAATTAGAATTCAAAATGATTAACCACCAAATCTAGCCATCCAATCACAATCAAATGTCCCATAGAATCCCCGGATGTCTAACAACCTATATTTTCTTCTCCTGAGTTGCATTCTCATTAGACGACCAAAATTAGACGTATGATTGGCTAATTGAACAACCTGAATAACACATTGTAAAGATGGCCTTACTAGAAGTCTGATATCGATCCAAGATATCTAATATATGACCATTTAAGTTTGAATTTTCAAATCTTTTTATGTCAAACCAAATCTAACCTTCACACTTAACAAAAGATTTGGTTGTCAACGCCGACTTGTGTATAAGATACCAAACATCTTATACGGAGGGGTTCATGATAAGAAGGATTTCAGGTGGCCCCTCACCTTCTATTCCTTTACTTCGCCTTACATCAACTACCATCCTCTTGCCTCTATGTCCTTCACAACCCTTTTTAGTGTGGGTTTCGGCACTCCAAGTTCCATCCTTCCATTTCAAGTCCCTTCGAGGACTAAGCACAAGCTTAAACCTGGTTTTCACCTTCGATATTTCATTAATCCCTTAATTAAAGGTATGATTAGCAATAAGGACTCGTAGGAAACCTCGCCCAAGAACTACTACCTACCCACTCTTGGACAAGTGCTCCTGATCACTCTAAGAGGAGCCAACACCCTTATTCTTCCTTTTCTCCCTAGGTTTTGTGGTCTTGAAAGCAAGAAAAGCTACAAGTTAAGAAAAAAGAAGGTTAAATTAGCATGACAAAGTCAAGTGACAAACATTCGTGGCCACTCATTGTCATTTAGATAGTTATCCCTGGACCTGTAAATCACTACGGGAGGGGGTGAGATTTGCGAAATATATCTAAAATGTGGAATAGAACATCACAATCTCACAAAAGGAACAATTACACAATTTACACAAGTATTTTTAGGTGGAAACCCAAACTAGGTAAAAACCACCACCTAACCCTCTCGAGTTAGGATTTTCCGATTGATCTAGTTAATCAAATTCACTAACGTATTACTTTAACAAGGGTAGTACAACCTTAATTACAACCACGCTACAAGTACGAGGGTAGCGTTCCTCAAACCCCTTCTCTTCACAAGAAGGATTTTGTCTCTCTATGAAGATGGAAATTTGCAAAGCGAATACCCAACCAAAGATAATAAAATATAACAACCTATAGAGCTGCAAACAATAAAACCTAGCTACTATAGGAGTTAAGAAACTTCCCTTTGGCGGAAGTGCGTCGACTTGACGTGGGTGCGTGAACCTCGCAACGACACAACAATGTTCTCAAAACCAACGGTAGGAGAGCGCATGCACAACGAATGTGGAGCTCTCAAAGTGTGTGAGATGATCTCGGAGAGCAACAACACTTCTAGATGATCTTCTTCTTCTCTATGACATAATGTATGTGGAAATTGTATTACTTGGTGTGTCTAAACAAGGGAGGGCTACTCCTCTATTTATAAGTGGCCTAAGAATGCTTTGTAAGGCCTTAGAAGCCTTAGGTAGCCATTGGGGTTCATCCCAAGGCAAGGCAAGCCGCAATTAGAATTATTAATAATTCTGATATGGTCATCAGACGTCTGGGAAAAAGATCAGACGTCTGGAAGTCACTCTTAAGAAGTCTGGGAACTAAGTCAAATGTCTAATTCTAGGCTAGTTTCCTTCCTATCTTGGTTCAGACCTAAACAGGGTTCTAGTGTAAAACCATTAAACGACATACAGGACGGCTGGCACTAGGTCTAGACATCTGGAAACCTAATTAAGTGTAGGAATGGATTCCCAAGAGCCTAAATGGCTATAATCCTCAAGACAGGTGATTTCGGCCCAATCGAGGCTCAACGGTCACATATCAGACGTCTGGTGTCCTCTAAGGACGTCTGATAGAAGCCTAAATGTCATATTCCTCAGCGTTTACTTTGTTAGACAATGTTCCACTAATTGAACGTCAGATACAACCATCAGACGTCTTCTAAGACGTCTGGACTAAGGTTTGAACGTCCAATTTCAACAAACACAACCTACTAAGTCCAGCCTAATTTATTGGATGTCTGAGTCAACAGTTAGACGTTTTAAAAGTCAAGATTAGACGTCTGATATGGTTGTCTGATGCCTATCTTAGATTTCGAAGTTCTCTATGAAAACCCTAAATATCAAAGGGTTGTGCAAGTGTACCTAAGACTACCATATTGTTACTTTGGGCTATTTAATAAGTAATATAAGAAAAAAAAAGCAAATAACAAAGAGATACAAAGTACAAGATAAAAAAGACACATATCCTATTCTTCTGACTTCATGCTTTCAGTCCTCGCGAATCTCCTTCTCCGTCAAGCTCCTCCAATCCGCCATAGATGCGAGCTCGAACTCTATCTTTTACACTTGTAACCATTTGTAATTTGACCTGAAAGCTACGACTCAAAAGTAAATGTTAAATAACAAGTGTTTTGTTATCATCAAAATAAACGATCATGGTGTTCTAACACTAACAATCTCTCCCTTTTTAATGATGATAAAATCATAAATAATAATACATAAAATTCTCCCCCTTTTTGACATTATCAAAAAGGCTTTTATCAATTTTAATTCTCCTAAACTCCCCCTTAAAACATGCACTTCTAGTTTTGGGTTAAATTTCGTTTAACAAGAATAATGTTCTCCCCCTTTTTGTAATAACAAGATAGCTATATATTTTTCTCCCCCTTTCTAAAGGAAATATAGCTAACTTAACAAGTTCTCCCCCTTAATGATTGACAAAAAGCTCATTGATTTTAATAATCTCCCCCTATCTACGTGCTATAGATAAAACATTGGGTTAAGAGGTTTTACCTCACCTACCATGGTCAACAGAATGACCCAAATGGCATTGGATGCCAAACTGGATAGGGTTTCCATCTGTAGCTTAGAGGTCCGAGCATTGGTGTCGGTCTCCAATCTGGCAGTCGACGTGCGACAGCTTGATCGATTGTTTGTCGTCTCGTCAGTCTTCTCGTCGTCCTCCTTGGTCTACTCCTTTGTCCTTCCAATTCGAGTTGACTGTTCTTCACCTTGTAGGTCCAATAACCTACAAAACAAGATTCTAGTTGACTTTTTGGTATCCAAGTGAGCTTGGATCAGGATTTGTGAGTTGATCACCTTGAAGGAGATCCTTTCTCAACCTTAGGGCTAGACAAATTCTCTATCTTATTGATCAAATTATTTGATTTCTTCCTAAGATATGCAAGCTCATCTTCAATAGCATGCATCTTGGTTTTTAAGCTAGAAATTTCAATTTTTAAACTTGTGTTTTTCTCAATTAATTTACTATTTTCATTGATTAAGTTTTTATTTTCTATAACAAATTATTACCCCTAGGACTAGCTTGTAGATCCTTGAGTTTTATTTCTAAGCATTCATTTTCATTTTTAAGAAAACTAAGATTCTTTTTAATATTTTTATTTTCTACCTTAAGTGATTTATTAATTTCAAATAACTCATCAAAAGCATCCTGAAGTTCAAAATTTATCTCATTGTCAGAGTCGCTTTCGCTATAGCCTGCCATGGCCATGAAACCCATGCAGGCAATTTCTTCATCGAGATTTTCCTTCGAGCTCGAGTCATCCCAAGTTGCTTGGAACGCCTTCTTCTTATGTTTCTTCTCCTTATCCTTCTTTTTTCTTGAGAAGAGGGCACTCGAGTCGTATATGCTCCTTTCATTGCAGTGGAAGTAGTGTCTCGGGCTTTCCTTTTCCTTCTTCTCTTTCTTTTCTTTCTTTGATTCCCTACAAAACTTGGAAAACTTTTCAAGTAAAAACTTAAAGTCTTCATCATCAAAACTTACCTCGCTATCTGATGTGGTTCTGAAGGCGAGGGTCTTCTTCAGCTTCGGCTCTGGTGTATCCTTCTTCTGCTTCAGCTTTGTCTCGTAGGCCATTAGATTGCCTAAAAGATCCTCCATGTTGAGCTCCTCCACCTTGTTCTCCTACTCGATGGTGGTAACCTTCTGCTCCCATTCCGATCCAAGGGAACGAAGTAGCTTTCCTTGAAGCTCCCCTTTAATGAAGCTCATTCCTAAAGCTTTCAAATTATTTACTATGAGAGTAAACCTAGTATTCATCTCACTCAAAGTTTTGTTAGTCTTCATAGAAAAGGATTCAAATCTTGAGAAAGTAAGTTAAGTTTAGAAGACTTTACCTTAGAGGTACCCTCGTGGGTTACCTCAAGTATGTGCCAAATCTCGTATGCGATGGTTCATTGAGAGATTCTGTTGAATTCTTCCGAGCTCAAAGCGCAATACAATGCGTTCATTATTTTTGCATTTAGAGAGAGCTCCCGGATCTGCTACTGCGAGTATGCTGCGGCGGGTATCTCTGCAATGTCGAAGGGGGTCTCGCATTGTGCCCAAATGGTGAAGTCATTAGCTTGAAGCCATGTCCTCATCCTTAGCTTCCAATAGGGGCAGTTGCTCCCGTCGAAGAATGGTGGACGGGTCGTAGACTGCCCCTTGGAAATCCTTATTGTGAAGCTTCTTCCCTCCATGATTTGATCTTCCACGGATGTTACTCCTTAAAGCGAAAACCTGCTCTGATAACAAATGTAAATCCCTATGGGAGGGGATGAGATTTGCGGAATATATCTAAAATGCGGAATAAAATATCACAATCTCACAAAAAGAATAATCGCACAATTTACACAAGTATTTTTAGGTGGAAATCCAAACTAGGTAAAAACCACCACCTAACTCTCTCGAGTTAAGATTTTCCGATCGACCTAGTTGATCAAATCCACTAACGTACTACTTTAACAAGGGTAGTGCAACCTCAATTACAACCACACTACAAGTACGAGGGTAGCATTTCTCAAACCCCTTCTCTTCACTAGAAGGATTTTGTCCCTCAATGAAGACAAGAATTCGCAAAGCAAATACCCAACCAAAGACAATAAAATACAACAACCTATAGAGTCGCAAAGAATAAAACCTAGCTACTATATGAGTTAAGAAACTCCCTTTGGCGGAAGTGTGTCGACTTAACGCGGGTGCGTGAACCACACAATGACACGATAATGCTCTCGAAACCGACGGCGGGAGAGCGTGTGCACAGCGAATGTGGAGCTCTCAAAGTGTGTGATGATCTCGGAGAACAACAACACTTCTAGATGATCTTCTTCTTTAGGACACAATGTTTGTCGAAATTGTATTGCTTGGTGTGTCTAAACAAGGGAGGGCTACTCTATTTATAGGTGGCCTAAGAAGGCTTTGGAAGGCCTTAGAAGCCTTAGGTAGCCATTGGGGTTCATCCCAAGGCAAGGCATGCCACAATCATAATCATTAATGATTCTGACAAGGTCATCAGACGTCTGAAAGTCACTCTTAAGACGTCTGGAAACTAAGTCAAATGTCTAATTCCAGGCTGGTTTCCTTCCTGACTTGGTTCAGACCTAAATAGAGTTTTAGTGTAAAACCATCAGACGACATACAAGACGTCTGGCACTAGGTCTGAACATCTGAAAACCTAATTAAATGTAGGAATGGATTCCCAAGAGCCTAAATGGCAATAATCTTCAAGACAAGTGATTTTGGCCCAATCGAGGCTCAACAGTCACATATCAGACGTCTGGTGTCCTTTATGGATGTCTGATAGAAACCTAAATGTCATATTCCTCAACATTTACTTTGTTAGCTAACGTTCCACTAATTGAACGTTTGGCACAACCATCAGACGTCTTCTAAGACATCTGGACTAAAGTCTGGACGTTTGATTTCAACAGACACAACCTACTTAGTCCAACCTAAGTTATTGAATGTTTGAGTCAATAGTCAGACGTCTTAAAAGTCAAGATCATACGTTTGATTTTAAGGTTGGACATCTGATAAGGTTGTCTGATGCCTATCTTGGATTTTTAAGTTCTTTATGAAAAGTCTAAATATCCTAGGGTTGTGCAAGTGTACCTAGGACTACTGTATTGTTACTTTGGGCTCTTTAACAAGTAATATAAGAAATAAAAGAGCAAATAACAAAGAGATACAAAGTACAAGATAGAAAAGACACCTATCCTATTCTTCTGACTTCACGCTTTCTCTCATCGCGAAGCTCCTTCTCCATCAAGCTCCTCCAATCCGCCATGAATGCGAGCTTGAACTCCATCTTTCACACTTGTAACCATTTGCAATTTGACCTGAGAACTACGACTCAAGAGCAAATGTTAACTAACAAGTGTTTTGTTATCATCAGAATAAATGATCGTGGCACTCTAGTACAAACAGGACCAAGATAAAATCTTCTAAACATCCTCCCATGCATGCTCTTAGTAGACCAAAGTGTTGAAACACTCCATGACATCCAAATCATCCTTCATTTGAAGGCTCACAGCCGGGCGAACGTCACTCTCCAGTAGGCCTTGCCATTTATTGGGGGCCCAAGGGGGCTCCATATTGTTCACAATAAAAAACCGCTGATCTTGACCCTTTATGCTGTTCGGAGCTCTACTAAGCGGTAGCTCTGCTTTTAGGACAAAGAATGTATACATCCTAGTTGGGGGATGTCCCTTCTTAACCTTTTGAGGAAAGAGGTCATAAAGCCACTGGAAAAGGCCTAATGTGGGTCATATCCCAAGGTTAAGGCAAACAACAACAAAAGTATTGAGAATAGGTCAACAGTTCAGGCTCGATTGAGATGGGGCGAGACTGTAGTACAAAAGAAAGACATAGTAAAAGGGTTGAGGGGATGGCAAAGTCGATTCTCAATGGCATATCTACAAATAACAAAGTTATCAAACCAAGCGAGTGAACACAGCTTCTGTCGGTCACCCACTATAATGTGCCTGATCTCACCCAAGTTCTCTACTAAGAAGCCTCCCTATTTCCTCCTTACTATAGATCGAGGAAGGAAAGTTATAAAGGGCTAGGGTACCCTCACCTAGTTGCCCAGAGGAAGAGTGGTTCTCACCTTGGTTAATTGAAGACATGATAGCGTTCAACTAAGATTAACCCTGCTTCAACAATTACTCAAACTATGGCAATAACACGAGCGACAGCACAAAAGCAACAACTACAGTAACTCATGATCAAAGAGTAAAAGTATGTAAATGACCCCACCTACCACTTATTTATAATGGTGGTAAGGAAGGTGAAGAAGATGCACGACTTTTATCGCCTTAAATCATCCTGTCAACATTTAATGCAACAGGATGCTTTCGGTCATTGAGCCTAGAAGGATGCGACATGTGTGCCATCCTAAGCTTTGGGAACAACAATCGATGTGATAACGTTACTTGCCTAATTATCACATATGAAGGTCTGTGTGGCGATGACTAGTCGCCATCTACCTTAATAATCAAGTGGACAAACTACCCCACCTAAGAAAAACAACCCTGAGTAGGGGGCAAGACCTAACAACACTATGAGTGGTAAAAACTTGCCAAGTGCAAATAGGGGGTAGAACCCTAGAAGCATTGCTTGAGTGACCAATCGGATAGAAGGCTAAAACAACAAGCCCTCCCCTTGAGAGGAGAGAGTCATGATTAGGGGGAAGCATCAACCCTTTGGCAAAGCCCAATGGTAGCTGTCAGAGGTGAGGGAGAGACAAAATATAACAATAAAGAATAAAATGTTATCGGTCTGCTATTGTCATCGATAACATTCCTCACTTTTTCAAAATAAATAAATAAATAATAAAAATAATTTTCATTTTATTATCGTAGTTCACACAACAACTAAAGAGTAGGGACAGCTGATAAGGAAAGAAAAGTTAGGCCCATTATGGACGACCCGTAAAACTCAAAAAGCCCTAATTGGACCAAGGAAAGAGCTATCCCAATCATAAGGCAAGGAAAGCTAATGGTGTCAACTATAGACATCCCACCAACACCTTGACGCAAGTTGCTTGATCTGCCTAAAAATAGCCGACTAACTTACCTACTAAAAATACTTGGAGTGGCTTACCCACCTTGTCTGCATGGTCTGCCTACTTGCCAGAGCCACTTAGAGTAGTATGCCCATCTTATTCGCCTAATATCAGGTGACAAGGTTTGCAAGGAGAACTACAGCCAATTAGTTCACCACCAAGCCAAGTCAAATGACAGTAAGCAGGAAGGTGAAGTGATGATGAAAAGAATAAGGCGACAACTCAAAAGGCAAAGTGACATATAAGTCAATTACGCTATCTAAGGAGCAAATAATTATTAGTCTTAATTGTAATCTGAAACCCATATAAAAGGGGATCCATGCATTCAGAAAAAAAAAGGGTGATCACCCTTATTGTATTCTAGAAAGAAAAGAAGATCTTGATATTGAATAATTAAGGGTTAGACACCCCCCCCCCCCCCCAACATACACCATTAAGGTGGAACTATGTTAACAATTCTGATATCTTTTCCTTTGTGTGATTACCTTACCATTCTCTTGATTGGGTCCTTAGTTGTGGATCAATTTCCAAACATGTGATTTATGGAGAGCGGATGACCTTACAAAAGATACCGCACTTGTGTTACGATAATGCAATGATACAAATTGCATCTTTATGTGGAATTCGGCCATACCAGGAGGGGATGACATAATAAATTGTGGAAATAAAATATAAAGCAATCTCACAAAATTTAATCACACAAGTACACAATTATTTTTAGGTGGAAACCCAAACCGGGTGAAAACCACCACCTAACCCTCTCGAGTTAGGATTTTCCGATCAACCAAGTTGGTCAAATCCACTAAACGAATCACTTAAACGAGGGTGATTCAACCTTAAATACAACCACGCTATAAGTGCGAGGGTAGCGTTCCTCAACCCCTTCCCTTCACGAGAAGGATTTTGTCCCACGAAGGAGACGGGAATTCGCAAAACGAATACCCAACCAAATAACAAAGATAAAATAACAAATATAGTCCTATAGAGCCAACAAAGATTTAAACCTAGCTTCTATAGGAATTAGGAAACTCCCCTTTGCAAGGAGTGCGTCGAATCGATGACGCGGGTGCGTGAGCCACGTGACGGCGCAACGTCGCTCTCGTGGATTATGACGGGAGAGCGGGTGCGCGAAGGCTTGATGCTCTCAAGATGTAGAACTTGAGCTTGGAAAGCAAAAGCTTCTTTTTGGACACAAAAGAGTGGAAATGCTTGTTGTTGGTGTGTCTAGGTGTGTATATGTGTGCAAGAGGTTCCTCTCTATTTATAGAGGCCTTAGGAAAGCTTTGGAAGGCTTTGGAAAGCTTCCATAGCCATTGGGTGCAAAGCCCAAGAGAATCAGGCCGAAATCAAGAACAATCATTACACTGACAGGGTTATCAGACATCTGATCCTGACATCAGACGTCTGGAAGATCAGCATAAGACGTCTGGGATGAAAGTCAGACGTCTGATTTTATGCGGGATTCTTCCTGACTTGAATCATATCTAAACAGGGTTCTAGTGCAAGTCCATCAGACGACATATAGGACGTCTGGCACTATATCTGGACGTCTAGAAACCTAGTTTTTCGTGGGAATGGATTTCCAAGAGAGTGCAACAGTTAGAAAATCTCTGAGAAGAGATTTTGGGTCAGCCGAGGCAAAACGGTCATCTATCAGACGTCTGGAAAGGCTTAAGGACGTCTGATAAGGCTCTAACGGTCATATCATTCAGTGTTTATTAAGCCAGCCAACGGTCCACTAATTGGATGTCTGGAAAAGTCATCAGACGTCTTATAAGATGTCTGGACTAAGGCCTGGACATCTGATTTCATCAGACAGAGCTAACTATGTCCAGCCTAAATGTTATCAGACGTCTGAATCAACAGTTAGACGTCTTAAAATACATTATCAGACGTCTGATCTTGGAATTAGACGTCTGGAATTGTTGTTTTAACCCTATATTGGTTTTCTAAGTTCTCTACAGAAAACTTAAGTATCCTAGGGTTGTGCTGGTGTTCCTAGGACTACTGTTAGGGTACTTTGAGGCTCTTTAACATGAATCTAAGTAAAAAAAATAAAGAGCAACAAAAGAAACGAAAAATACAAAAAGTACAAGAGAAGGAAATCTATCCTATTCTTTATCTCCTTCCTTCTTCAATCCATCGCTCCTCTTGAATCTCCTCTGTTTTCCATCAAGCTCCTCCAATCCATCCTGGATGCTAGCTCGAACTCCGTCTAGTCACGTCTCCATTTGCAATTTGCCTGAAATCTAAGACTCCAAGTGCAAATGTTAAATGACACGTATTTTGTTATCATCAAAACAAATGATCGTGGTGCTCTGGCACCAACACTTTAAATATCACACTTAAATTTAGATGCAAGGCCTTACGAAAAGAAAGAGACACATTTATTCTTAATTGCACTTTTATTGCAACAAAGCATCAAATTCTATGGTTGAAAATTGAAGTTAGAAATTTGAAACCTTTACCCGTACATAACAATAGCAACACATGAAGTTAACTACCTATAAAAACATATCATTTCACAACCTAAATAAGAAAAAATTACACAAATGATGACTGATCTAGAATATAAACCAAATAATCTATACTTGCAAAATTGGTAAATGGAAACGTCTGCATGACACAAGTATTAAATAACATGCACAAGTTATATATGAAAGAATTAGAATATAAACCAGAGAATATATAGCTGCACGATTGCTAAATGAAAACCATTTCATAACCTAAATATGGGAAAACTTGCACAAATGATAACTAAAAGAGGTAAAACCAAAGAATCCATTACCTACTTAAATGATAACCAAAAACCTTTTTATATAACAAGTATAAAAATAATCTGCACATAAACGAGTTCACGAAACAAAAAAGCTTGAATAGAGTATACAAGGTGTGAACGAAGAGGAGATATGGGTCGAGACGCAATTACTCTATTGCGGGGTTGAGGGTCACGTTAGGATTCGAGATAAAGAGAGGTAGAGGGAATTGGAGCTACGTGACATAATTAATACGAAAAATTTACACATTTTATGAAAGTGATAAAATTCTCAAGCATTATAATTACGAAGCGATCTTTAACTATGTAGGTGGTGGCCCAATTTTACATGCGAAATCACACCAGGAGAAACCGGTGGGTGGGTCATTGTGAGACAGTAGGCTGCACTGCAATCTCCGTGGTTGAGCAGGGGAAGAATTTTCTTAAGTATTATTATTAGAGAATGATATTGCTTAATTATCATAGAAGGGAATAAAATTCACAATAGAAATTTGATTCTTATAGTGGTGAGTTTGAGGATGTTAGACTTTATACATAATTCGCATCTTCGAGAGACGAGTTTGCCGCTTTATATCTTGCACCCGACGTTTCCCTTTGGTGCCTCCTCGACATTAGAAAATGAGGATATACCGTAAAAAACTCTCTTTTTCAAGAGGTGATTTTGTTGAACTCACCTTCTCAAAAAGCGAGTTTCTTACTTTGTTTGTTTTTTTACTGGAGAGTTAAGTTTTTTTTTAAGAACTCGCCTTTTCAAGATGTGAGTTTCTTGCTTTTTTGTTTTTCCATGCTATATGTTTGCTGCTATTGCTGCTGAATGTTTGCTATTGTTGCTGCCACCTGCTTTTGCTAATGGTTGGTGCTGCTGCTGCTTGCCTTTTCTACTGAGTTGAAATTCCAAAAGGTGAAAGCTAATATAGGGAGAGTTGAAAATAATCATAATGTTTGTGACTAAAGAAGGATACAATTTATCTAGAGAATTAAAAGCATAAAAATCACAATGAACCACAACAACAAAAAATCTAGAAGAAAAGAGAACACCAAAGATCATCAAAGTCAAACATATTACCCAAATCAAGCAATGATTCATTGACAACCAACCAAGCAATCAATCGCAAGGAACAATCAATCACAACCCACATGATGAGATTTACGTTAAACTTTTTGTCTAGAAAAGGGAAAATATTGTAACAAAGAACATAAGAGTAAGGGCTACAATTATGCCCCATTGTTAAATCAAAAATCGTACAAAAGGAACAATTAGTTTCTTCGTTGTCTCCTTTTGGTGTATGTCATTGAAGGGTTTCGAGAATCATATCGAAAATGTTGCATCCGAGCTTCTTGATCAATTTCATCGATATGATTCCCTGACGCATCTCTTGAGTCGCTGAAACTCGAAAGATTTGGAGGTGATGGTGGCCCACGAAGAACACTCTTCGATGTTCCCTCTCCAATGTCTGTATCTCCGGCCTTTCTCCTTACAGGAGCTCCTGTTGTAATATCAGAGCTGGAATGTAACTTGATGGGTGGAATCATGAATTGATTGTCATTTAGAATTTTCGAGCCCAAGAAGGATTCTTTTGTTAGAGGTTGCTGCAACGAAAACTATTAAGTTTGTCAATAAATTAATGAGAATGAATGTAATAAATTCATTTACACTATTTGCCTCGAATGGGGCCTTTGTATCATGTGTGTGTTCGACCTCTATTTGATCATGCGAGGCTTGTGAGGGTTCTTCTCTTAGAGGTTGCTGCAAGGAAATGTTTACAATGTCTCATTAAATTAAAAAAAAAATTCACCTTTGTTTAAATTGTCACCGCAGAAGGGGCCTGTGGATCCTGCGGATGTTCCATCTCCATTCAATCATGTGATGACTGGGAGGGTTCTTCTCTTGGAGGTTGCTACATTGAAATCATTGATGAGAAATTCAAGTGTGTGTATAAGTTGATGAGAAAGATACTATTAAAATCATTAAGGATTTTTACCTCAGAAGGGGCCTATTGATCCCGAGGATGTTCCACCTCCATTCGATCTTGTGAGGACTGGGAGGGTTCTTCTCGTGTAGGTTGCTGCATTGAAATCATTAATGAGAACTTCAAGTGTCAATATATTAATTTCTGTCAATGTATTAATATCAATCTATATATTATATTTAAGAAAAGGATTTTACCTGTGGTAGGCCATATGGATCCTTGAGTGGTTGTACATGTAGTGGAGGGTCTGGGGCCTCTGATGTAGGGTCTAAGCCCTCTGATATAGGATTTAGACCATGTCCCTTGTGACGACTCGAGTCCCGCCATGCGATGAAACTCAGGTCACCGTGTGCTAACCACCAGTACAACTCACCCATAAGATCGCAGTTACCCAATACATAATCATAAAATATAATTATACCCAACAAATAATTTATATTACATAAATTAAATGAACATAAATTGGATATTAACTAGAGGATTTACCGCAGAACATAAGTACATAGAAGTTCAAGGAGATGCACAACCAAATTCATCTTACGAACTGCCAAGTATACCTAAGTATGAAACCCAAAAACACGTCAGTAAAAATTGAGTAGAGTAGAAACAACAACAGCAGAGTGTAACAGTAACCGAGAACAAGAGAAAAATAAGTACTATAATTTGAATTAATCCATTTATTAGACATCTCGTTATCCAGTTTTATTTCGTATATTAGAAGCTCAATTTATTATAGTCCATAATCTGTTAATCGACGTCTCAGGGCACGAGACGATTTCGTGTAATTTCCTGCGGTGCAAGGTCGGTATAAGCCACCCTCTTGACCGAAAAGATAGTTTATACACATCAAGTCACCACTCTCCGTCACCTTGGGGTCATTGTGGAAAGTGGTGACAGCTACGTCGTGTAGACTAAACATGTACAAGAGCTACGTACGCTAAATCAAAGACAGCTAATGACCCACCCTCTGGCCAAGAAAGAACCAAACCTCAAGCCACGCATCCCGTTATCCCAATTGGCCACTAAACTTGACCAAAGAGTCGTAGGGAGGCCAGCAACTCCCTAAACCAACCTAGAACAGATCTAATAGACCAAAGCTATAGACAAATTCGATGAGTAGCAGGTTGAAACTAGCAATCTGATTCCTTAATTTCTAATAAATCCATCGTACTGATTATGTAACCATTTCCAAATAACTGCACCTTTCATTTTCACCCATTCAAAACAACCTTAATAATTTTACATTCATAATTCCAGAATTAATAAATATTCATGTTATGCTCCAACTTATCTATGTTCAAGAAATTTTCCATTTCTGATCGTGGTTCCAATCAAATTATTATTTAACCATCCTGAGAATACCAATTTTACTAAAAATAGAATTTATTTCATACATGCGATGGTAAGACCACATCTCATATTTTAAGTGCTTCGTAATTTATTTAATTCATGAAAATTATCTAATAAATCATTATTAATCCTTTTTAATCTAGCATTTAACTATATCAAAATAATTATTCACATTCCAAGTCAACAAACTTGATTTACATCATCCATATTTAATATTCAAATACCCACAATAGTAAGAAATACGCAAACAGGTCTGATCTCTACAAGAGGCAAGAACACACACTAATGGTATAACATATGAAGAAAACCACAATGTAGACAATTTACATGGGAAAGAGAGACTACTCTATTTAACGTCATTAGGGGGGTCATGACGACTTCGCGAAAATACGTCGGAGACTCCCAACACCACACATGTCTCCCAAAGCTGTGCATCAGAAATCGAAGCGGAATCCACCTAATCCAACAATACAGATGCATCTGACACGTTCGAGAACCCCAAGATCGACTCTTGGATCGCCTAATTCCGATCTTAGAGGCCCTTGATCTAAGCAAAACAGATCTAACAGTCAAAATGTTCAATAACAAGCAATTCGTTCACCAGGACCAAAAGGAAATATAAAGAAGTTGTTATTTTAACAATGCAATTTGTCCAACCCTTCAATCCTTCTTCCTCCCCTTCGTTCTTTCTTCCCGTGAACTGTTCAGATGGAAGCCATGCACGCATGAAGAAGCTTCTTCCCGTCAACAACTCTGCTGCCATCGGCCACCTCCAGCCTTGATGGCCCTTCGCTAGCCTCTGACGACAGCTTTCCGACCTCTCTGGCCTTCCTCCTCCAGTCCTCCCTCTTCCTTGATCACCGTCGTTCTTCGCCCTTGCGTGTTGGGTGCACGACCCAACACATCAGCGTTCCTTCTCCTATTGTTGCCATTTGTCTTTGCTCCAACGTTCTCCTCTCCCTCCCCGTTGTCCTCATCCTTCCCTTGGTCACGACTCCCTCTCCCTCATTTCTTCCCCGTTCTTTTTCTTCTTCGCGTGGACTCCTTGCACGTGCACTGTTCACGCGAGGAACCCATGCATGCCAGCCTCCTCCCCCGTTGGTGCTCTAATCACGGTCGGCCATGCCGACTATCGTAGGTGCTTGGCCGCCTCACCAGCGGCTACCGTGATGTTTAATTTCCATCTTCCCTCCCTTCGTCGCTTCCTTTCTTTCTCTCTTCGTCTCGTCTTTCTTACGATTTCGCTCTCTCTTTCATTGTGCATATGGGAAATCGAGGGGTGGGGGGGTCTTTACAAAGAAACAGAAAGGAGGGAGAGGCGGTAGGGATTTATGATTTGGAAAAGTATGTATATATATATATATATATATATTAAAATCCTTAACCATGAATATTCTTAAAACTACATTAAATGAACCTCGATTCCCACAAAACACATATCGTAGAATCATTGTAAGACAAGGAATCCAACATAATTTATGAATCTCCAAAAGGTCATTTAAACAATACGATTTTCACAACTGGTCGCATGTGGGTTTGCTTGTGCTTCACACGCGGTTCACATGTCTGAGGCCCGATCACCACACAGAACATATCGTAGAAATCATCGCGACACCAGAAAGCTAACAGTACTTTCAGATCGTCGATTCGAGATCCATATCATAAAAATGAAAAACAAGCAGGTTTCCAATCTAGTTATGCGTTTTTAATTTGTGCAACCTTCAATTGACACATGAAAAGCGTCGGTAGGTTCATCTTATTAACTTGCTTAAGTTTGAAATGACTCGAAAATCCGGGTTCAGACCTTTACATCCCTCTACTCTCCCACGCCTCCTTCCTTGCCTTTGTCCTCTACCTCGACCTCACCCTCATCCCTACCCACGTCCTCTTGTAGGTGCGTCATCCTCACCGTCTGCTAGTTGAGGTTCAGGGGGTTTGAAATGATGTGCTATTGTATTAGTGTTTATCTCTGTAGCCTAGCAAGCTAGGTTGTGCATGTACGCAAAGTCAAGGTGATCACATGTCATCTCGTGAACTCGAACCTATTTAGTGAACTACTTAAGGGAACGATAATGTCCATGAAATTTGAGCAGATATATAATTAGCAACGATAATTGTATAAGGACTTGCGTTGTAATCCGATAGTGCACCAAATCGATTGATAAACCTCCTGGTGATTCTGCTACACCAAGTGACGTAATTCAGTGTAATGGTAGGGCCATTTGTTAGTGTTAGTGGAACGATATATTCTGCCTTGGCCCCAATCCATAATGTATGACGCATGGTATTGACGCCAATCAATCTCAAATTTCCCTCTCAGATCTATATCATGGAAGTGGTCTTCTAAATCACACTGTAAGGGAACACCGTGAAGACCTCCAAATTGCCTGAGGATGTGATATGGGAAATAATGCTCCACTATATAGAAGCATATAAAGGGAACTCGTGCAAGCCAAATCTCCCTACCAACCATGTAATATTCAAGTAGGTTTTGTTGTATACCTTGTGTGTAAGGCTGTCATAGAACCTGCGTAATCACAGAAGTTTAATAATTATAACATGTGCTTGCTAACATAATAAATAAGGTGGAATGGTTAAATTTTATACCTGCTCTACACTTTGGAGGTCGAATGCATCCTATAAGGAATCACAACGTTGGTTGACTACTTCCAGACATTGAAAGTAGCCACCCAATGGTTGTCGCTGCCACTCCGGACGAAAAATGCACCAAAGGTGCTATGTGGGAAAACCTCTCCATGCCCATATCTGTAGCACGATCAAAGCTCCACCAATCTTGTCAATCCCTACACAAGTAGCTAAGCAAAGTTGGTGGTAAAGATACGCCAAACAAGTAGCTCCCCAACTATACTATCCTGCAGCCTGTGATATCCATTCATTAACCACAATTGAAAGATGTAAGTACTCATTGAATCTTAAGCATCAAATAATGTATCATTAACTATAAAATTTGCTAACCTCAAAGTCCTCTAGTAAAGCAATTACATCAACGAGATGTAGTTCCCAAACTTTTCAGGAAAAATGATGCTACCCATGCACTTCAAAATGTCAGCTCGAGCATATCGCCGACATGTCTCATCGTCAACATCATCTGCCATGTTGGCAAAGGTCGCCTGCAACCAACTCAGTTATACCCTAGAACCAGTAATTTGGTTCTTGTTTGCAACGCTTTGTCGGGCTTTTTAGTCAGTCGCGTTGTAGTATAGGTGACCAAGCGTTGACACCAAATAAAATTTATTACTCGAAAACCTAAGTATCCGAGGTCGAACACAGGAAGCAAATGAAATTTATTCACTAATCTTAATAATGTAATTAAACACTTAGAATTACTCAAAACTTAATTCAGAATATAAATGCAAGAGTTTAAGAGTAAAAATTGTGGCAAAATAGAATTGGACGTCTGATTATAGAATCAGACGTCTTAAAAAGATATTTTTCTCTTTTAACTCTCTCTTATTTCCTTCTCCTGTCTGCTTTCTCTTCTTCTTCCTTCTCGTTCTGTCTCTAGCTACTTTTGCTTCTCTTCCTTTTCCTTCTTAGCTTTTGCTTCTCTTCTACAGTGTCTTTCTCCTTCTTTTCTCTGCGGGTCTTCTTCTTCTTTCTTGCTTCTTCCTTCTTTCCTTCCTTAGCTCTGCTTCCCTTGGCTTCAGCCTTTCTTCTTCTTCTTCCTTTACGGGTCTTCTCTTTCTTCTTCTTTTTACACACACTGAAGAGCAAAACCTACCCCTACCCACCCCCTCGTCTCTCTCTCTCTCTCTCTCTCTCTCTCTCTCTCTCTGTATAGCTCTCTTCGGTACGCTCTCCCAGAGCCGGGTAATCGGGTCGGTCGCATGCCCAGGTCCAGGCGCATCGGCGTGGGTGTGGTGCGCGAGGAGTGCTCGGTTAGGTTAGTTGGGTCGGGTGCCAGGTCCGCTGGGGAAGTGTTGCGGACGAGGCGTGGTAAGGGCGAGGGACCTCACCCTTGTGTGTCTCGAGGCGAATAGAACAAAACACAAAATCAATTTATCCTACTCGTCGTGCTCATGCGTTCACGAGGTGGGACTAAAAGTCCCACCCGCTTCTGCGCGCACGCCCACAAGAACTCCTTCGATTGCTACTAATGGGTCGCTCGCCAAACCAATTGCCCTGCTATCTGAGTTCGCGCACGCATCTACTTCCTTTGGGACCCTGACACCTGGAGCGGGCAGCTTGGGATGAAGCTCGTGACCTCCTCGCTGTGTGCGTCAATGGCGGTAGGTGGTGAGATTTGTCACACACAATCAAGGCCTTGCGGCCACATTAAAATACATGGGAAGCTTCGCCGTGTGAAGGCGAAGGCAGGACGGTAGGTGGCAGGCTGCGGGGCGGCCTAGGCGTGCGTGCCTAGGTCACCCTGTGGCCTGGCTTATGGCTTAGGTCGGGGGGCGTCTATGGCGGTGTGGGCGGTCGATGGATGGGTGGAAGATGTTCAGTGGTCGATGGCGGAGGTGAAGAGGTTGGTGGAGAGACGTGTGGAGTGATGGGTGTGTCTCGCCGGAGGTTGGCTGGGGATGGGGAAGATGGCGGTGGACAGTGGCTATCGAGGGGTAATTTGTGAAATAGATTGAGGGGAATTGAAGAGGGGATATAGAGGAGTAAGTCTAACCTAATTAAGTGGACGAAGCGGGAGAGGTGGCGACTGGCAGTACCTGCTGTCGCCGGAGAAGATGGTGTCCAATGGAGGGAGATGATGGTGACGACGGGTCTAGAGGTGCTTGCGCGGGTGTTGCGCGATACGGAGGAAGATGGTGAGGATAGCTCTGCCACTGGTATTGTGGCAAAGCGACGAGAAACAAGAGGGAGGCTCGCTGGAGCTCGCTGGTCTACTTGGACAAAGGAGGAGAAGAAGAAATTGGGGTGGATCTTTGGTTAAGTCGAGCTCAAGAGGTGCGGCCGGGGTTGAGGATCATTTTATAGGCACTGGCAGGGGCTCTTGTGCTTGGAAGACAAGCTTCCAAACGCAAGAGTCCTTGCTGGAGTAGGAATTCTGTGGGATACCCAAATCTCTCGTGCGTTCGCACGAGAGATTGGGTATGAATCAGGGATTAGGATCGAGCTTAGATGGAAGGGAATTCCTCAGAGAATCTCCCTTCCAAATCTGGGAGGAGATATCTGAGGAATCAGGGAGTACTCCCCCTCCATTCCTCGCCGGTGTAGGATTTCTCCCCATTAATGGTGAGGGACCTGTTTGTAAGAGTGGGGAGGAAGTTAGGGGGGTTTGTGCAATGGTTTTCAAAAGATAGGGGCCAAAATGTAATTAGGTTACTATTTTGCAAAGTAGGTCAAGATGACCTCCCCTTAGGTTTAAATTTTGGTACAAACCTAATTTGGACCTAAGGAATCCAATGGTGAAGTTGGATTTTAGGTTTAACCACGTTTGACTAGATATTTTGCACAAAAACCTAAATTAAGTCAATTTATGAGCTATGACCCCAATCTAGGTCAAAATAGGTTCTAAAGGCCAACTTGAAGGTTCTAAATCTTAGGGGATATTTTTCCATGAATTTTAGAGGATTTAATTGATTTTTATCCTGACCAGAACCTTGTTGAATTAAGCGGGTCTGTTTCAGGGTTATAGAATGCCATTTAATTCTTGGATTGCACAATAACCCATTTTTGACTGAACCAACCCACTTTTTATCTTATTCAGACCATTTGACCTATGTTTTACCTTTTAGAAATCCTGTTTATGTACTATAATGGTAAAATTATAGTTTTAACCTTTATTTCATGTTTTCTTCTCATAACACTTATTCCTTGAATTAAGTCATTTTCCAGGTTATGTAGGAGTTCTTATTCTCTTTCTTAGGTCAAAATGAGCTAGTTAGGGCTCATGATGAGGCTCTCATCAGTTCTCACCAGGTACCGCTCCAAGTAAACGCTGGCACAATCCAATCCAACTAGGAACATTGGTGATGCTTGTGACTACCAACCCATCGATAGGTAATTCGGTAATGATAGCAATATCCTCCAAAGTGGCAGTCATCTCACCAGTATCCTTGTAAAATGTATAGGTCTATGGCCTCCAATGATTCACAAAAGCTGTAATAAGATGTCAATCCAGTGATATGAACCCGAAGTCTCGAATCCTTCTGAAGCCCGCTTACTGAACAAGTTGGGCTACTTATGGATGCATTGGAATGAAACGCATAACTACATCACAACGACGACACCTCAATGTTGAATATTCCTGTATAAGTGTAATGTGAAACTCGTTTGTGAAAGTATATTAAAAAATTAATTTCGAAAGTAAATGAGAATATACTTAAGTAATATAAGAATCTGATTTCTGTTTCCACAAGAACAATTGTATTAGTTCATAATGAAAGTAAATACAAGTTACATATGAAATTAAGGACACTTATATCACCGTCCCAAACACTAGTAGATCGGTGCACATCTTGTCCATGTAGAACAGACGAATCAACCTATCCTACCTCCATCTGCATTTACAGAAAACAAACTTCTAAGTACATTGTAACTATAGGTACATGACACATTGTAACTTACATAAAAACTATCACATATTTACTTCTATTTGAACAATTCTTCCTATTATGATTAGTAGTTCTACAAACACTGCATTTATTGCTATTTCTACTCCTTTGACAAGTGTTTGCATGTGGGAGTTGTTGTGTGGACGACGAGCTTCCATGTTGTATGTGGAGGAAATGCCTTCTAGTATGGCCTTCTTGCATACACACACAACTATTACTTTGTTGGCTTTCTTGAATATCTATCTCATTGTGAATACGAGACAACTTTGGTCGTCCTTTCTCTTGTTCTTTCTCCTACCGCGGGATGTGCTTCTGAAATACATATGGCTGCCAAGCTTTAGGATCAGGTATTGGCTTGAGTTTACCTTGGTATATTAACATTTGTTACTCCCAGGTGTACTAATGGACGACAGCTATACGGATGTTAACACATTTGGATGTTAATACTGTACGTACATGTGAGCATGAGATTCTATATGTTTGCTACTTGTTACAAGTATAAGACGTATTCTTTATGTCAACTTTGTGAAAATTCCTACCTTTTAAATAGTATGCTGTCTCACATCTACCGGTGAGAACTTAATAGTATGGATTTGGAATCCTATGAAAACGAGTCACATTATGACTTCTCCCTATGTTCATCCAATTTTTAAGCACATCATTTGCATTTGTAGAAAATCTATAACCACCATTGAAAGCCATCGTCAAGTGTTGCTTATCAATTCCACGTTCATTAAATCATTTAGGAGTGTGATGTTTCTCAATATATTCATGCAAAACTCCTATTTTAGTGGTGAAGATTGCAGTGCAGCTCTTATCGCTAATTTCTTCATATGCTTATTTTTCTGAAAAGTGTTAAAATTGCTTGTAACGTAACTTGCACAAAACCTCCACTATACATAACGTAACCCAGCATTCTCAATAGCAGCTGCAGCAAGAATCCCCCCATGGAGGTCAGAAATAATACCAATTGGATCTTGCCGATCATGGATCGGATAATGTATTACTCTTTTGAGAAACCAAGACCATGTATCTGTGAACTCTCATAAGTAATAACGAATACAAGAGATATAATATGTTAATCAGCATCTACGCCATATGCAGTCAGCAGTTTATGTCTGTATTTATCATAAAGATGTATGTCATTGATAGCAATAATTGGCTGACAATAGTTAAACGCTTAGATGCACAATCCATATACCTAAAAAGATTTCATCGAGACCACGCCATTTGTGTCATTGACATCGATAGATTCTACATTTATGAATGTTCTGGGATTTGAGTCTATAATGGCATAAAGAAGATATATCAAGTCTTCATAGGACTTGTCTTAGTCACCATATACCAATTCATTGGCTTTTTGCTTTGCATCTTACACGCTTCTTCTTGTGATTAAATGCTTGAATTTCTCATCAATTACCTCAAGTAAGAAATTCACCTTAACCAAAGGTAATCAAATGACATAACCTATTAGGTACCATCCTATGAAATTGTAATCAAGTTGAGGGTGATATTCATTGTCTTGGATATGGCCATAAGTGTGTTGACCATGCAAAGTGCTCAATACCCATTGTTGATTAATAGTTCTTAATGACCGCTCAATCTCCATGTTTACCCTTTAGATTTACGTGCACATATCAATGACTAAACATTTTTATCTGACTCTCAAACTTGAAAATTCACATGATTCTTAATGTGAAATTTTTTAATAGCATACACCAAGTCCTGCTTGGTTCTAAATGTCATTCTCTTCACTAGTTGTCTGTTTGGATGACTCATTCCAATGTGGGAGCATTTATTAGAGCCATCTTTTATTCAAGAGGAGTTGGCAAATTGTCATAAAACGAAACATCTTTATCCTCGAGTAACTCATTGCTGTCATACCTACTATCAGAATCAAATTGATGTGCCCTCCTATTACGAGTTAGGACATGATATGATGCATTTACCTGAACATTCTCTCCCTCATTCAATTCGTCTTCTTTGTCTGTGTCATTCTTATGTGGTGAACTACAAAGGTCATCAATAACTTGGGAAATGTGTCTTACCCTATGTTTATTTTGAGCAACTGTATGTTGTACTTCATTTTACCTGTTAAGGGGTACATCATCCATATCATTTTTATTTTCAACATCAAATGGCTCGATGGAAATTTCTGGAATTGATATCTACCCATGAAGTATGTGATGTTGTTCTTGTGGAGGTCGTTGAGGTAATCGTTCTACGGAAGCATTGACTGGTTGAGGTGTACGTCCACCTTCACCTTCAACCTCAATGTAGAGTTCAATAATATCTTTTCTCTCCAAGCATCAATCCTCCAATTTATCATAGATTCGAAATTATCATCATCGCCAACAATGGTCGAACAATAATCAGTCTCTCCTAAACGGGGGAAGCGATGGCTGATCTTAACTCAATCACTCCCTTGATCAATTTCTAAAATAATGCAAATCTTATCCAATAATTGCTCAAATATCTAATTTGTATATATCCTTATCCGTTTATGTGAATTCCTGTTATAATGCACTTTGTTTCTAATTCGAACAATAGAACCGCCATAATATAGCAAACATGACACAAATTCAGCTATTCTAAATAACATGAATAATTGTAAAATCTAAGAAATTAAATGATAATACGTATAGACAAAATAGTCACATGTGGATTACATTTCTTACTTTTTGAATTAGAAATATAAAAATTTACTCTAGTAAAACAAATTTCTTAACAACACATACAATTAACACTTTCATACAATGTTTACTTTAACCTTAAAAATTTCATAACCTAACAAATAGTTAAAGAGTAGCTCTACTTTATAAACTTCCTAACCTAACACTGATAAAATTATATCCAATAAATTTACCAAAATTTTACCTTAAAAAGAGATATAAAGAGTACACCCTAAGACTTACCAAATTACTTACTCCAAACAATACAAATAAAATTAACAACTATTACTTAATATATATAGAGTGACAAGAGGGGTATAAACATTAGTGTTTGGAGTAGAAGTTGCAACTGTAGAGGGAGCGCTCGGAGGAGAGAGAGAGCGATAGCACCAATGGACCGAGCAAGTGACGACGGAGGAGGTGGTGGGGGACACGCAACAACTGTAGTAGGAGGTGGAGCAGAGGCAACAGTTGTAGCAACAACAACTATGGGAGTAAGGGTAGAGATGCAACAACTGTAACTTGAAAATGGAAGAAAAGGAAAAAAGAAGGGTGAACAGAAGATATAAAATCACAAACTCAACTATTTAAAAGATGAGTTATATATAAAATCAAATATTTTCAAACTCATAATTAGAATCGACAAATTTCATACTATTAATTGTAAATTTTATTTCCCTGTAAGATACCTAAGTAATATTATTCTCTAATAAACATACCAAGGAAAATTCATCTCGAGCAGGGGACTACAACTATTTCCTTCGTTTTGCCCTCCTTTTTAACGTCTTGACAAAGCGGTGCAGAGAGAGAGCGAGCGGGAACACGGAAACTACAGGACTAGAGGGGGATCAGTCATGGGCCCTTCGCGGCTTTGCGGTGTCTGCAATGGAGCGCAATCCAAGTACAAGTGCCCAACCTGCCTCCTCCCCTAGTAAGCACTCATCCCAACTTCCTTCCGCTTTCTTTACACACACGCCTGCTTCTTTGAGACAATCGATGGCGATCGCTGCATTATCTCTAGTTCTTATCTCCTCTAAATCGGTGGAAACCGATGTCTGTTTGTTTGATATAGGCATATTATCGAACACCTTTGTTGCGTTTTTCTTATATGCACGTATCTATCTATGCATGCAAGTTTGCATGAGTTCATGGTGTTGATAAGAAGCGAAAATAGTGGGGTGCAGAGATCAAAACTTAGCCGAGTCTAAGTAGACTTGTGGGGAATTAACCCCTGTTCCTCCCTTCCATCCCAACCCCGTGCAGATTCCGTAGTTTGTTTGTTCAAGCTTGGTAAGTCCCAAGTCACCTCAAAAAAAAAAAAAACTTTGGTAAGTCCAAGTTGATCCTGGTTTGCTTGCCAGGCCAAATTGGCTAGATAAGTGTGAAATCCTTCGCGCGACTCTTGCTTGCATGACCAAAAATGACTTGGTCATGCCGATATTCATGCAATCAAGTCTGGTCCAATTGCTAGGCTTGTAATAGCCATTTGCTAGTGATTGTGGGAACTGAGAATAAGAAATCAGAAGAGGATTGCATCTTTAGGTCTAATGTTTAATTGTGGAAGTCGTTTATTTTTTTTACTTATTTATATCATTGATTTTCTTGCAGAGAAGAGGATTTATGCTTGTTGTTACTACATTAAATTGACCTTTTCTATAAGATTGTGAAAATTGACAGGGTAGGATATTCACTATTTATTAGTGGAGTTATCTTATCTGATCAGTTCCATGTATTCTATATATTCAAGCACGAAAGAGAAAATGGAATTAGTTTCTACTAATTTCTCTTTTTTTAGTGGCTTTGAATTTCCAAGGAGCCAACCAAGGGGAGGTATGTAGAATCTGCATATGTGCCATTTTGACAGGGGAGGTGGGGTTGATCTTTGGACCTCTCAGATGGCAATAGGGGCTCTACCATTAAACCATACCCTTGTTGGATTGGTTTTTATCGCTTCTCATGAGCGCCCTACTTTCCCCTAAAGCTTCTACTCTTGTTTTCTATCGATGTTTTTTCCATCGATCTTAAGGTCTATCTGCAACGGGTCATTAAATATGTAGTGGTGCATCGATTCTAGAAAATGACATACACCATTCATCCCTCTTTAGTTACTTGATCCCACTTTTCTTTTCTAAATTCAAATTGCTTGCTGTGTAGTTTAACTCATGGCGGTATGCATTTCTAGTACCATTAGAATAAGTAGATTCATAAGTCTGTTTAAGAATTTGTTGAATTTGTTTCATGTGCACTGACACTTCAAAATTGACATAGTTAAATGGATCCCATATTTGGAAGCAGTCAGATAGATCCATTGAGCATATGGTGCAAGAAATTGCAATTTTTTGTGAATTTGGGTGCATTTACTCTAAATTGATTCCGTTGAGAAATAAATAAACTGTGGTTGATAGATCTAACTCCTCCCTTGATACATTTGGAATTGAATCACCAAATCAAGAAAAGAATAATCCCAAAAGTTTGAATACTTCTCTTTCACTTGGGGATGGGAAATGGGTGGGTACAAAGGGGGTGGATGGGTACAACGAATAGAAATGACGTGGTTTTAATGAGCATGCATGGAAATAGAACAATAAAACTTGGGGCCTAATCCTCTATTTGTAGGTGTGGGAAGCTGGTAATTTGCACCATTTATGTGGAAACTCCATGGACTTGGTTAGCGATGATGCAACATATACTTAGGCTTTACTTTTCAAAAAAAGCACATACTTAGGCTTTAAGTCAGGTTGTTATTGATGATATTGGCAACAAGTTGCAAGTTTGTTATAGCCAAAATTTCCTATGACAACTCCATGATATTCAATGTACTCTTTTTCTTTTTGAGAAGAGTAAATATGTGGACATAGGATTTGATTCCACGATTTCTAAATGCTAATGGGGAAGCTTTATCACTCTACCAACCCCAAGGTGGTAACAACTTTGATAGCATACTAAACTCTTATGTTTTTAAAAAGCAAGAGGGTGGTTATCCGGATGATAACCACTCAAATTCATTGCTCAAAATAAAGAGTTACAAAAGTCAGAATTGCATAGCAGAATCCCAAAATGCAATCTGGGAGAAATTGAGGCCACCATATTCTCGACATAAGGTGTTTCGTCCCTGAACACGACCCCATTCCTTCCTAACCACTCCCCACCAAGGTTGCAGAAATCGACAGTTGGTATTTAGTTAGTGAGGTCATCGACTAAGGAGTATATGGTATGCGAGTGATTAATCGGTTTAGTATTTTTAAGTATTTAAAAATTTATATATATATATATGCACAAATGTATTACTATTATTTTTTTGACATGCATATTCTCCCAAGGAGACCTAATAGGCAACATGGAGGGCGGTGGTGATGGAGGATTAAGGAGAATCAGAGAAAGGTGCGTAGGTTTAAGGTTTCGTTAAGATTCGAATGTAGGGAGCGGGGGATGGAGAAGTTGAGTGGGATTATTTTTCTCTTCGACGTACCAATCAAGACACAAAAATTGAACTCTCAATGTTCAATTGGACGATTAATCAATTGATTAAACGGATAATTGACTGATTAATCAGTCCATCGATTATAAGCCTGGATATTCATATGCGGTTCGGTCCTCGACCACATACGATTAATCGACTACATAGATTGATTTTTGCAGCCTTATTCCCTACATAACTGCCAACAACTTAGCCTTCTTTTTTGTCCTGAACATGCTACCACTTCCTTGGATGTTACCTCTTCAAAAAGAGGACGAAAACTCCTTCAGGATGCCATGATCAAGCCAACCAATCCTCATCTTCCTCTAAACCTGCTCAACAAAAGTATGACAAAAAATTAGGGTTTGAATATACTCATCTACGCCTTCACAGAACGGGCATTTAATGTCGTTCGATGTTACCCATCTTGCCTTCCACACCTTTGTGATCATTCTTCCCCTTCTTAAGAGCTACATGAAAATTTTGATCTTCAACAGGCAATCCACTGACTAGAGCAACCTGCAGTCCTATTGGAGTTCCACATCCGTCACCTGAGAGGTTTCACGTAGCCTATAGAACACCTTTTTCTCCATAAAGGCCCTAGCATCCCAGTAGTAGGATCTCTCCCTCCTTTAGGTTCCCACCCGTCTAAGTCCTGCAAAAGGCACAAAATCTCCGCCCACCTTTGCTCCAACATCGCCCCTGGAAAGGAGGGGTACCAAGGACCATCCCAGCAACTCTCCATTGTTGCTTCCTTGTTTGTGGCCTTGGTGAAAAGACGAGGGTACCTGCTGTAGAGTGCCCCCTCCCCTTGCCAGTGATCTAACCAGAACTTGAAGGTGTCCCCTTCACCTACGTATGGTGAGAAAAATCCATGCACCTTTAGGGCCATCGACGCCAGGCCTTTTAAGAAAGACGAGGCCCCAGACATCGGGGACCAAAAAGCCTCCCAAGAAAGAAAAGAGCCATAGCAGTTCTGGAACACCCCACCGAGAAGATCCTGCTTCCTACTTACCAACCTAGCAATCCACTTCGTAAGAAGGCTCATGTTGACATGCTCGACATCTCTGACCCCCAACCCACCTTCCTTCATAGGGCGGCATAACTCATCCTAAGCCGCCTGTCTCGTCCCCTTTCCCATTGACTTAGTTCATCTAGAAAAAATCCCACATCATACTTGTAAGCTTCTTCTCCACCAGACGGGGCATCTAAAAACTGATAAGAAGCAAGTCGGAATGGAGGAGAGAACGACCTTAATCAATACCGATCTTCACCCCCTTGAAAGCAACCTGGAAGCCCACCCTGACAACCTCCTCTCCATCCTCTCCAACAACAGTAGCCAGTCCTGTAGCTTGAGCTGTCCATTTGTAAGTGGCAGGCCTAGGCAGGACAGAGGTAGGTGTCCTAAGTCTGTCCTAAGCATGACATTGCAAGCAGTTGCTCCCCCCTCAGACATGTGGAACAACACAAAACTCGACTTCCCATGGTTGATTAGCAATCTTGTGGCCTCCCCAAACACCTTTAAAAGTATGTGAAGCTTGCTCACCTTCAATGAGGACCCCTCCACCAGAAACAGGGTGTCATCTGCGTGCTGAAGTATTGGGACCTCTGTACCGACCCTCGTGATGAAGCCTCAAAACAAACCCCCGGTGTAGGATTTGAAAGTTGCCCTCGGAAGGGCATCCACTACCAAGATAAATATCATAGGTGCGAGCGGGCAACTCTGTCTGACCCCCGTCTAGGTTGCACCCACCTGCCCACCAAATTTCCATTGATAAACACAGAAAAGGAGGTGGTTGTGACGCACCTCTTCACCTAGTCAATCCACCGCTGTGAGAAGCCCCTTTTGGCCATCAAGACCCACAGAAAATTCCATTGGACAGAGTCATATGCCTTGCTGAAATTAACCTTCCAGAGGAAAGCCATCTTCTTTACTCCATGCTGCTAGGGCCTCCGTAGCTCTCATAAAATCGTCAAGGATGCCTCTCCCTGGGACAAAAGCTGTCTACACCGGCGAGACGATGGCCTTCAAAATCTCCCGCAACCTGTTGGCTAGGACCTTTGCTACAATGAGGTAAGCAGCATTCGACAAGGCAATCGGTTTAAAATCCTCAATGGTCTCCGCCCCTTATTGGGTAGTAGGAAGAGGTAAAATCTATTTAGTTTGTCAAAGCCCTTGTTCCCCTCTGCAAACTCCATTATCAGTTGCATCACATCCTACTTAACTAGTGTCCAGAATTCCCTGTAGAACAAAATTAGGACCCATCCGATCCCAAACATCCCTTTGCATTGAGGCCCTAAACTGCCTCTCTTACCTCATCCTCGGTGAAGTCGGTTGTGATCGCCTCTGCTTTCAGCCCGAACACCCTCTGTACGTCCTCCCCCTTCCACCTCCATTTGTCCTTCCTGCGCCTTCCTGTGAACTCTCTAAAGAAGTCCACTGCTGCTCTCTTGACCTCCTCCTTGCTCGAGTGAGGTTCCCTATCGATGAGCAAACTCTCTATCTAGTTCTTTTTTTTCCTAGTCGACGCTACCTGATGAAAAAATCTGGTGTTGGAGTCTCCCTTTCTTAGCCACTTCTGCCTGGACCTCATTTTCCACTCGATCTCTATCATTTTACCCGCCTCCTACACCACCTACATATGCCTCGCCTTGCAATCCTTGCCCTTCTGGGACAACGCTCCGCTATCTTCCTACCTGTCTAGACTAGAGATCTTAGCCAGCGCCTCTATCTTCCTCCTACACCCTGACTCCTTGAGTTCCTTTATGTAACTTCTCAGGAAACCTTGCAGGGTTGCTAGCTCCCTGACATGGATAGATCTGATATCACAATATACTAATGCAACTTCTTTATGAAGACTCCAAATAGTTTGAAAATCTTGTTTATATAATGGAAGTCTTTGTCCATGGATAAGATCACATTTAGCCATTATGTTGGTTTATGAGAAATTTGTCATTATATTAGGCATGTAGGCCTTAATGTTGGGCCCGTAGGCCTTTTTCCTTTAATCTTTGGACGTTTCTCCTTATATAGAAGGGATATTAAATTGCTACATTTGAAATTTCCCCTTTATAATATGGGCATTAAGTCTTTATGCATCCAAAGAGAAATGAACCGTATTTAAGTAACTAATATCTTGGTGCTAAAATGCTAGTTGATTATGCTTGAAATCTTGGCCATGAAATCTTTTTAGTGCTTTTCAAAGATAAACAACCTAGGAAATAGATCCTTAGAAAGTTGCTTTTTTTCTTTTTTTGGTTGGGAGGGGGAGGGGGAGGGGGTGTGGTGGTGTTTAGGGGTGGGGGGAAGAGTATTCCAAATTCTACTTTACAACGTCGAAGTGTAAGTGGAGACCTTAGTTAATGGATAGTATTTCAAGCAGTTGATTAGGTTTTGGATTGTGATAGGTAAACTAGTGCTCTTCAAAGATAGACAAGATAGCAAGTAGATCCTTGGAAAGCTACCCTTTTTTAAAATAAGTTAACTACTATGTATGAATAAATGATGCCTAAATTTTCATGTAAAAAGTAGATAAATTGTGTTGTGTGCATCATGCATGCAACTAATCTTAGAATCATGAAGTTGCATAGCTAGTTCACTCTAATTTAGTGGGACTTGTATTCATAGTATGTTAAATCCTTATATATGTTAGATTGGCATTAAAGATCCTGGCAACAGTTGTGGCTTAAAGAAGGTGACATAAATACACGTTTCTTTCATATGACAACTAGTGGTAGAAGAAGAACCAACTTGATTAACAGGTGGCTGAGGTGTTTAAGGTTCATTTTTAGTAGTTTACTAGAAAACATCCATCGGGAATGTGGGAATGGGTGCTTGCTGATCTGCCAGTCATAGCAAATGAGATGGCTCGTGACATTGTTGCAGGTCTCTGTAGAAGAGGTGGTTTTTGCAATGCAGGCCTTGGAGGTGAAAGGCTCCTTTGGTTCAGATGGCACATCGATGCTCTTCTTCAAGGAGTTTTGGTAGTTGATTAGAGAGGGACTTTATGGCTATGATGCATGAGTTTGTTCTGGGCAACCAAGGCTTTGAGAAGTTGAATAGATCATATTTTTGTCCTCCCAAAAAAAAAGGGTGCTAAAACCATAGATGATTACTAACTGATTGCCCTTTCTAACACTGTGTATTTTATTGTAGTGAAGGCCTTTGTAAACATATTGAGGGAAGTCATGCCAATGCTGATTGGTCCACTTTAGTCGACTTTTGTTTGGGACAGATTGCTTTATGAATCTTTTGTTATGGCAAATGAAATGGTTGGAGTGGCAATGTGGAGATCTGGGAAGAGAAGTTTTCTATGGAAGGTCGATTTCTTTAAAGCGCATGATACAATTAAGTGGTTGTATCCATGGCAAGTCCTAAGGAGGAGGAGCTTTCTTGATGCCTGGATCTCATGGATGAAATATTGTGCTATGACTTCTTTCTTTGCGTTGGTCAATGGTAGGTCAGTTGGGGGTTGGATATGGCCATAGAGAGGGGTTAGGCAGGGTTGCCCTCTGGTGCCCTTTCTTTTTATTTTAAAGGTGGATATGTTGGCTGCAATGGCTATTAAGGCATGTAAGGGAGGTCTCTTATCTAGTTTCGCCCTTAATGAGGATGGTGCAAGTGCCATACCAATTCTTCAATATGCAAATGATACTTTATTTTTTTGTGTTTGTGGGGGCAGGGGGAGCACTACAGAGGTAGGCGATTTGGTTGCTTTGGCTAGGATTGTTGGTGCTATTGTGGTTTGTAAGTAAATCATTTTTTTTTTGAAAGAGAAGGATGATTACCTGAGATCGGTAATCATATAGAGAACTTCATTAATAAAAGATAAGACTTATAAATTTTGGAGATACAAATCAGACATGACGAAGACTTCCCTCACCATGTTCTTGACCCATGGCCATTCCCCTTTTAAATACAACCTTATGACACTGCAACCAGATGCACCCTGCCACCACTATGGCCCTGACCCAACCAACCGTGTTGGAATGCTTAGACCACCTGAATGAAGCCCAAAAGCTATCAGACGAAGAACAATTAGCCCCTTGGATTTGTAGCTCCCTCCACACTTCCCTAATGAAATCACAAAAGAACATCAAGTGACACATTTTCTTCCTCAACATTGCATGAGGCACATAAGGTGTCTGCATTTTGTATCCATTTCATTATGTAAACTTTAGCGACCAGTTTCTCCCTCCTCATCAACCAAACAAAGATTTTAGTTTTCCATGGCAATGGAAGCTTCCAAATAATAGCAAAATTGGACTCCACATTAGATGGAGGACCCTTTTTTAACGTTAAAGCTTTATAACACTTGGCCATAGAGAATCTCCCTGTTGTCCACATCGCTAGACCTTTTAGTAGTAAGAGGCGATGTTGGTGACATCGTACTCATAAGAGTTGTAGTGAAGTAGACTAAGGCGAAGAAGGTGATGCAGTAGTCGGTGGAGGCTCGTTAGGCACCATAATTGAGGAGTTGATGTCGATGCTTGACCACTGGAGTGCCCTAGAGGGCTTGGCGATGCCATGTAAGGGGTTCATCGGAACCCTAGTCACCGGAGGTGGCACCTGTGATGCTTCTTGGTTGCCATTCAGTGTGCGACAGTGTTTGAGAGAGGTTGATCATGACCTTGATTGAGAGATGAGGGAGAACGAGGCGACCAAAGGTATCACCTGGAGAGGAGGCTTGTTGATCTCTCACCGATGGGCATGAGGCTTGGCTGTGCCACCGGGAGGCCACCCTTAGGGTTTCGGTGGCTTGTTTGCCTTTCTTACCCTCTTTTTCAAACATGATCAAATCTGCTCTAATACCATATTGGAGATTAAAGAAATAGGAAATATTAGTCTGAATCTCAAGAAACAAATGAGAGTTGGTCCCTTTGTATGAAGAGGGCCAATCCTAATAAGGGAACAACTCATATAAATTAAATCTAATCATATTCCTAAAAATAGACAGAGATAAATCAAAAATAACTTTTCTTAATTTTTTAATTTTATAATATCTCTAACGATAACTTTACCTCTAAATTGATTCTTGATGTGAATCACTAAATTCCTTATGCCAAGTGCCAACTTCAGACTTTAACTTCAATAGGAAAACCAAAGATAGGTGAGGGAAATTATTCATAATTACCAAGTAATACCTATGTGTTAGGCGATTGGGAATGCGACTATGACCCTAGATGTTAAAGTTATAAGAGGTCGAAAATACCGGTTGAACTTAAGCTTTGACCCTATGCATAGGATCCTTTATGGTCCTTGCCAAGTTTACAAGCTTTATGATCAAACTTTGTTGCTAGAGAAATTTGAGACGATGCGACATAATTTCTAAACAGAAGGATTCTTTAGTTCAATAAACATGTCCTTCCTTTCGACCCCCTCTTCCCTCCCAATATATCTCGAAAGGCACCAAAGATTGAACAAAAATTATCCCTACAATTGAGCACCTTTGTAAGCAGACTAACAAACAATAGCCTTAATAGGAAAATACGAATAAGATACACATCAGTCAAATGCATATTATAGGTGAGATGAATTTCCCTCTGACCGATGACGAGAGAATTCTTTCCATTTGCCACTTGCACAGTACGACCATCATGAAGAGGTTGAAGTTTGGAAAATCGTTGTGCATTTATGTAGAGGTGTTTGGATGCACTTGAATCGATCAATCAATCAGAACTATGTTATCACCAATCTAAGAAGGACATGTTACAAGACTGATGATAAATAGGAAACCACACCAGTTGCCTTGGAACACATTTGATTAAGCTTAAACACAAGCTCATCATATTTTAATCCCAACCTATTGGTAGATAGGACTTGACCCATAAGGTGGCATGTGCTTCTCTAGTTCTCCTTCCAAGGAAGAGACTCCTTAGTTGCCTCGGTAGACTCTGGATAGATGACGATAGCGCTTTGACCATGACTTTCGATGACTGTTGGACAATCTTGGTCCCATCCAACTTTACCATGGGATCAAAAAAATGGACTTTCGTATG
Source organism: Thalassia testudinum (assembly GCA_037157565.1). NCBI lineage: Eukaryota > Viridiplantae > Streptophyta > Magnoliopsida > Alismatales > Hydrocharitaceae > Thalassia > Thalassia testudinum. The sequence goes on along the minus strand of JAZHRO010000040.1, from coordinate 4,596,918 downwards.
GCTTCGTCTTTATTATTTGCTTCAATACCAGCTTTGAGAATTTTGAAATTGCCGCTCTCAACTTCAATTAGAGCCTCCAAAATCAATCAAGTCAATAGAACAAATCTAGCACATCAATGAACTCTTTGGAAGCACTGATCGACTTGGAAGGCAATTGAAAATGATTGATTTAAACCAGACAAGATAGCCTCACAATAAAGGTATTGCATATTGTTATAGTATCCCATGGTACTACAGTGCCTGTGGTACTTGTGAGTTGTGACACTATTGCAACCACATTTTTGCAACTTTAACCTATTTGGAAGCTTGCTGGAGCTTGCTCCTTGCTATCCACTTTAAGAAGTTGACATTTACTTAAGTCCTCTTTTGAATTTTGATGAGGATTTGATCAAGAATTGAGAGGTTATTTGGTGGAGAACAAAAAAAGATGGGAAAAGGAAGGTATATGCGGTGATCTAGGATTGCCGCTTTGATACCAGGTTGAAGAATGTAATGCATTGATTTTATTGATAGGGAGACTCCTCTGTAGATATACTATAGAGTCTAATTTAGGATATAAGCAAAGCTATCAAGGCATTAGGCGACTGGATGGTGATAATCTCTTTAATCGCTTGAGATAAGAGGTGGCAAAAAGGTGATTGCTTACTTAAATTGAGGCGATAAGTCTTTTTCTTTTTTAAAATATTGAATATGCCTAAATAACTCATATGACAGGATCAACTTTCTTAGGAAACATGTGATAACACTATTTAAATGAAAGAAAAATAATGATCCTATCATATTTAAGTAACTATAACACATGTAGATGCTTATATTACCGTACAATGTGTACACATATATTATATCTATAAGTACATGCCAAAATAGACAACCAAAACATATATTATATGTATCCACGAAAACAAGGTAGGGGCATATATTATACACACTATATGTACGGACTTAATATCATAACTTATATGTATATTGTTAGATATCGTTAGATACTTTTAGTTAATAACACACACATATCGTTAAACTAACTTTGTATAATAATTATCATTTCAAACTTACAAAAATGTATGTGTATAACTTATATGCGTGCTATAACAGACAAATAGTGGTCTAAGTAAGAGATATCAAAGCAAAAGGCAAACTTGAGAGTATATAAAAGCTGTCAATAACACATATATTATGTATGTAAGTATATACAACAATATATAACACTAACATATATAATATATAGACTTAAGACTAACACTTCAAAAAAAAAAAACTTAAGACTAAAGAAGAGTCTTATAGTCTTATCTAAAGTGAATCAGGAGTACGGCGACAAGGCGTAAGGTGACCTAGGCAATGAAGAAGGCAATCAGGTGATAGCCCCGTTGAAGCCCCTCACCTAGGATAGCTTTAAGGTGACCTTTAGCTTTCGCCTGGTCCGATAACTTAAGGCGATAGCCTTGGCCCTTGACAACATTGGATATAAGTACATAAAAGGGATATACTAAATAAAGAAGATACATTGAATCAAATTATAGTAAATCCCGTTAAATTCTATCAAGCAAATCCTATCGAATCTCACTTTAACATTTGCGAAAGCTGGCAGAATTTGTAACCTAACTAGGCACAACAATGGAGGTGATTTGTGTTTAAATGGAATTCGACATGTTTGATCCTTTGGGGATCCTGCTACATGGCATCAAGTCTGACAGTGCTTCAGAGCTAGACTACAACCTTCTTGGTATTGGGATTGTGATGATGGAGGACAATCTCCCCGTTAAAAATCCTAGGTGTGCTTTTTTTGCCTAAGGTAGTGTTTGGTAAGGGGCATATGTTTGTGGAATAAGTAGAGGAATATGGAAGGGGTGGTTGAATAAGTAGATTTTGGCGTTTGGGTGTTTAGGCGGGTTAAATTTATTCCACAGAGGAGGTGGAATAAGTTTGCTTCGGGTTAACTTCTTTTAACTCGGCACAAATGAGAGGCAAGTTAAGTGGTGAACAAGCTTAACTCACTTAACCCACGAGCTTTAAGGGAGAAGGATCATAACAAAGGCTAGGAGGTGGAGGTGGGTTCCCATTTCTTTGGCGACTTTCTCCTTTTGTGAGGTTGAAGATGAGGAAGTGAATCATCTCTTCTCCTGCCCTTTAGCTAGGAGAGCGTGGGAGGAGGTTGGGCTGGAGTGGACCAGCTTTGGCTTGTTTGAAGAATTTTGGAGGTTGCGGCATGCTTTGAGCCACCTCAATTTAAATATAAGAAAGAAAGGGCAGTGCTTTTGGTGGTTCTATGGTCACTATGTATGAACTTAATATGTGGGCTTTGATGGTGGGCGCCCTTACAGCGAGAATGTGATTTTCAGTGCTGGGGCCTTAATTTAGAGTGGGGATAGATCATCTTCTAATGCATGGTGTAAGGAGTTCTAATTTTTCTACTGCAGATTGAGGGCTGCCGACCCTGAGCAGCCTCGTTTCACCTTCCAAATATCAAAAACTCAAATCACAAAGCACATATTTGTGCACCATCTTTTGACCCTATTGGCTAAAATCCAGATACTTGGCCCTTGACCAACTCCACAGGTGGTAAGAAAGCGAGACCAACACAACACCATACAGCCATCCTCACTCCCATGGTTCTATCTGAACACCACTGGATATGCATAGATCTTGTTTGTTGTGACAAAGATGCACGGGGCATTCTACATCCAGAAATTACACACGAGTGCCAAATCGGAGTGGAGCATAGCAGAACCTACTAAGAAGGTTCCAAACTGGCCGAATCTGATATGTGGCATAAATGTGGATGTTACAAGACCAGATCGAGTAGGAGCCAACATTAAAGTGAACATGACATAAGAGGGTAGACAAGCAAAGAAAAGGTGCCAAACCAAAAACTGTAGAAGCAAGACGACACAGAAGGAAGATTGTCAACAATTGCAAGGGCTGGGTGTCTTGCTTCATGTTGTGAATCAAAAAGGTGAAGAGGGTGAGATCATTGAGGGAAAAAGCAGGGACCCTGGCCAGCTTGGTTGGTAACCACCAGAGATGGGGGGCTCTCTGTTTAGGATGGGGGAGAACTTATTTATTGATTTAAAGCTAGCATCCTATTTCACCATTTAAGTTGTTGGTCCATCAACAATTATGTAGTTTGTTTGCCACATGAAAAATGCATAATCTATTATAGTAATGTCTTGAAGCTTGTATATTTTTTTCTTGTTCACAGTTTGGATCCATCTTGTCTTCCAGCTTGTTGTCCTACTTTCTGTAGTATTTGTGATAGAGCTAAGTTCCACAGGATAAAGTTTCTGATGCATAATCTAACCTGACTTTAGGTCTATGAGATTTATTGTTTATTCTTGCTGAGGTTCTGCTGCTCCAACTTTGACGCTTTTGTAATCTAGTCAATGTTTACTGTATGCAGTTGTTCGCTGGCATGTTTCAAGAATCATAAAGGTATGTATATTGCACCAATGATCAGAGGCCACTTTATCCTTTAAAAGAAGCAGGATCTCAACACAGATGCCACATCTAACCATTCACAATGGAATTATGAAGATAAGGAAACTAGATAGAAATCAGGCAGCGTTTTATCAATCCTTACAACAGAAAAAGGTTTACAAATCAGGGTGATTATGTGTATGAGCAGCTACGACCACCTATACGGATTGTATCTATGTCATTTCCATCCTTCTTTATTGGGCTCATATTTTGTCTTGTAGTTGGCGATTTTTTCCGTGATGTCACCCTTTTCTTAGTGAAGTGCAGGGTATATTGGAATCACATGCTTAACACACATGCTTAACGCACAACCCAAAGGACCAGGATAAAGCTGGGTGCATTTTTTTTTTAATTTGAATAAAAGTGGGTTGTATTACAAACACACTTTTTTTTTTCCTTTTATCTCCTTTACTTTGTAGAGGCGTGAACTTTTATGATGTCGTTACTGGCTCCCTTTCTTTATGCAGTTGATGTCACTTTTGTGTTCTATATGCTGATTTCCTTATATTCCCTCTAGACCTAGTTTATAGTCTCTAATGATATGTAAGGATTGACAAGGAAGTACTATTTTACTTGGTTGATGAGGAAATTGAAGGGGAGAGTGAAGCATGAAGAGATATGGCTAACAATTTATTAATATATCGAGAAGAAACAGGGCTATGAGTTACATTTTAGTGAAGCATGTGATGTGAGGAACTCCGTCAAAGGGGTTTATCTAAAAGCATGAGCCCTAACCATAGTCCTTTTTTTTTTTTTGAAAAGGGAGGGAAGGGTCAACAAGGAATGTTAACCCCCCCCCCCGGTAAATTCATTACAAAGGGGAGGCTAAAAGCTCTAAGTGTTACAATAATAAGAATACACATGGCTAACACCCTTTATAGAAAAATGCTCCCTTCTAAAAATAGAGCCATTCCGCTCTATCTAGATGCACCAAATGAGAGTAAAACCTTTCCAATGGACCTTACATCAGAAAGGGGGAAATGCAAGCTCTGCGATAAGGAGTGCTTTGGGCCATCCTGGATGGATATGAAGCTTGAAGTAGACCACCTTCGCAAAGGAGCAAGTGAAGAAAAGGTGCTCGGTGCCCTTTAGTCCTCTGCTATTGAAGGCATAGGAGTCATCGGAGACAGGTGCCTAATGGCACCTGTAGGATTGAGTAACCAGGCATCTCCTCAGAAGCCACACAAAGATCTTCACCTTCAAAGGTAGGCACGCTCTTCAAATCTTCCTGGAGTCATAAGTAAGATCCTGATCACGATCGGGGGTTCCCTCCAAGAAACATAAGTATGCCTTCCTCATTGAGAAAGAACCGTACTTCCACAGCCAACCATCATGTCCTAGGCTTGGATGTAAGCCATGAAGTGTTTGGAGAAGCATGGTGAACTCCTCAAGGTGTGCCTTCAAGAGTGAGTCTGGTAGTGGGGGTGACTAAGTGCTGTGTAAGAAATAGTCTACCACCAAGGCCAAGGTTGATGTAGAGAGCATTGCCAGTCTGTGATAGGACTCTGAAAGGATACTCGTAGGAGACTAGGCAAGGTGCCAAAATATGAGGTGAGAGCCATCACCAAGGATCACCCTACCATGGGATTGAACCCTCTGTAGCGGTTTCTACAAGCCTTGCAAGGAAAAGGAAGCTCCTCTACTGGATCTTCTCTTCTCATCCCAATAGATGGTGTCACCATATGACCCACATAGGATTTGCCTCCAAAAAGGCAGTTGGCTCATAATTTGATCACTTTTAGGATCTATGGGTCCAGTATTTTGACTCAAATACTTAATTTATGCTACTATTAGGCAGCAAGCATGCTTCTTTTATGAGTCTTGCCGATCAACAAGCAGTGTTATAGGGATGTTACAATCTTTGTTTGTTGATTTCTTGTTGCCCTTGCTTTGGCCCAAACAATTCAAATGATGATACAAGGATTTTCAAAGTTGCGTTTTGAAGGTGCCATCAACTATCAGTTATTGCATTGGAAATGGAATCCTTTGCAGTTTCATTCCATGTTGGTTAATGATTTGTTCAACCATCCCTCAATAATGTTGGGATATTGAACGATTGGTTTTGTATTTCCAGATTGATTTACTGCAAACATAGCACTTATATAAACCTGAGGCAAGTTGTAAGTGTGTGTCTAAGCATTTTTACAACTTATCTCAATTTGTTTGAGAAATAACATAATGATCGAATTGAATGTGCCCCATTTTTGATTGTCTAGAAACATGGATGTGCAATATGTTGCTTCTTCTTTTTTAAATCTCTTCTCTTTTTGTTTTTCACCCTTTAGAGAAAAAGTCTCTTTTTTGTTTGGTTGGTCGAGGAGGGTGGGTTTTCTAGAATATACACTGTAAAGTTGATGCAAGGCTAATGTGTTGGTAGGGCATTTATTAGAGTTTGGAGTCATTTGTCATGTTTCTTGTCTTGTTGGATTCATGATGTAATTTTCCCAACACCTCTCCCTATATAAAGAGGTGTAGGGTTTCGTTTGAGAATAAGACAAGTCATTTTCTCCGACTTGGTATTAGAGCGGCGATCCTAGATCGACGGTTTGGTATCCTACCCCTCACGAGCCTCCGTACCCCTCCACCAAAACCCTAACTCCCGTTTCACACCAACAGGAGCTGCTGCTGACCAGCCTCCAGCCATCGTCGGTCCTAGGAGGCTGCTACAGTGGTCGCAGCGGCTGCTGGTTCCTCAGTAAGGCCTGCTACTAGAGCGCTAGGCCCTAGGGCGAGGAGTAACACGCCTTCCTCGAGCGCTAGCACTGCCAGCAGGCCTTAGCGGACTTGCCTTGAGTACTACAAGGCGTTGTCGCCCCTCCGTGAGGTCTGCAGTGCCGCCTCGAGGCCCTGCACCGCCGCTCCTCACGCTGAGGCCTTGTCTGGCGGTCGCGGCGTCGCCCTGAGGTCATAAGTGTCGCCCGGAGGTTGGTCCAGCACCTCGAAGCATCACCCCGACGCCTCCCTTGACCTTAGGACAACGCCTCCAGTCGTCGGAGCACCGCCTCTGCTCATCACTTGTAGGTCGCACTGGTGGCTCTTGGGGTCGATTGAGCCTGCCCAAGCACTATTAGGACACGTCCTAACGTCCTAACATGCGCTAAAACCTGATCTACAGGATCTCTGTGATTCTTGAGATGTTTTCTAGGGTTTCTTTGCCTTAGATCTCATGTTCAAGAGATTACTTCTCTTTGATTGTGAAGTCGTCAGATCTGAATATTGATTTCAGATCGCACTTGTAATATCTTGTGGTAGTCCTAAGGCACGATGGCCTCCTCAAACTCTTTGAAAGTGTCATCGGTTACCGTTATGGACAACGAAGGTTATAAATCTCCTTTCTTTGTTCCTATTGCCAAGTTGAACGAGGCCAATTATGTTAGATAGTCTTAGACGTTCCTTATGACCGTTGAGGGACATGATAAGAAACATCTACTATTAGAGATGGAGCCACAAGATAAAATAGGGAAGAATGCCACGTGGAAGAAAGATAATTCCATGGTTCGTGCATGGATTATGAATTCCGTTGAGCCTTAGATCGGTGATGGGATCATGTACTACAAGACCGCCAAGGAGATGTGGGATTCTCTATGCGATACATATTCTCATGAAAAGAATTCCAGCAAAGTATTTGAGATTCACCATGCCCTTGGTCGTCTCAAATAGGAGGTCAATCTTTGCCGCAGTACTATGCCACCCTAAAGGGGCTTCTTGAGAAATATAATGCCTGCCGACCTGTTTGCATGTGTGCCACTCAGAGGGCACATAGGAAGGAGTATGCTGTCCTTCAGTTTCTTGATGGACTTAGGCCTGACTATGAGGCTGCTAGGTCCCAGATCCTTATTGTGGCTGAGCTTCTATCTTTAGAGGAGGCTTACAGTCGCATGAGTAGAGTGGTTGCTAGGCAACCTGTGCCAGAAAGTGGACAAACCCCTGTACTTGTTGCTGCCGCACGAGGAGGACGTGGTTCTTCATCCACTAGGGGGAGAAGGCGTGGTGGTCAAGGTACGAGTGGCAGACCTCGCACCATTTGCTCGTATTGTGGAAAGATCGGCCATACAGAGGCCTCTTGCTGGACAAAGCATGGTCGACCTCTCATGACAAACTAGGCTGTTGCTTTGGAGGAGGGAAGCGACATGGTGTCTCGTATAGACCATGATGCTATGATCCAGCGTCTCTCCCAGCTGACCCAGGAGACTACTACTACTACTGCAGATTCTGCTGCCTTAGCCACTTCGGGTATGACTTCCGCTTACAGGTCTGGTAACACTGATAGTATATTGTGGTTGGTGGATTCTGGTGCACCTCAACATCTTAGTGGGGATGAGACGTGTTTTGGACAGGTTCATAATGTTCCCTCAGGGAGATCTGTGCAGGTAGCAGATGGCAGGCAGTGTAGGATTCATGGTAGAGATGTTACAGTGACTCCTATTTTGACATTGCCTGATGTTTTTTATGTTCCGGAATTTTCTATTAGTCTTTTGTCTATCAGTAGAATTACAAAAGACTTGTATTGTCGTGCAATATTTGATGAGCTAGGCTGTATTTTTTAGGACAAACTCATAGGGAGGACGATTGGTGGCGAACATGAGGAAGGGGGTGTGTATCGTCTGGTTTAGAATCCAGTTGTCGCTACGTGTCAGGGTGAGGTTGCATTTAATGCTGGTACAGCTCTTCAATGGCATTGACATCTTGGACACCCGTCACTGGACATGCTTCGATGTGTCATTCCTCATATTTCACCGGCTACAGAAATTTTGTGTGATGCATGCCAATTGGGAAAGTATCACAGGACCAATTTTCCTCCTAGTTCATCGCATAGTTCTATGCTATCTTTAATTTATTGCATATGGATATATGGGGACCAAGTTGTATCCCGGGCATACTGGGTCATAGATTTTATCTACTTATTGTGAATGATTTTTCCAGGATGTCATGGTTATTTCTTTTGAAAAATAAATCTGATGTTGGATCAGTGATTGAAACATTTATCTTACAAGTAAAGACTCAGTTTTCTACTGTTGTGAAGATTGTGCGGTCTGATAATGCTTTAGAGTTCTGTACATCTAAGTTGGCAGGCTTTTATAGATCTTTTGGGATTGTTCATCAGACATCCTGTCCACATACGTCGTAACAGAATGGTGTAGTAGAAAGAAAGCACCATTACGTGCTTGATGTGGCTAGAATATTATTGATCCAACACAATTTGTCACAGGGGTATTGGGGAGATGCAGTGTTGACTGCATGTTATTTGATCAATAGATTGCCCAACTCAACCATACAAGAACAAGTTCCATAGCTGGTTCTTTATCTTGAGAAGGATCTATTCACTGTTCCACCTTGCGTGTTTGGCTGTGTTGCCTTTGTTCACATTCTTGGACCTGGCAGAGTTGGCTTTAAGAGCAGTGAAATGTGTGTTTCTGGGATATAGTAGCATCTAGAAAGGATATAGATGCTATGACCCATGTGGTAAGAAACATTATGTCATTGCAGATGTCACATTTCATGAGTCTATTCCTTATTTCTCTACAGATGGTCATTAGGTGACATTTGAGAGGAATTTGGCTCCTATGCTTGTTCCACCAGTTCCCTTGGAGCAAATCCCTATTACACATCAGGAAGATATACCTACAACAGAGATCTCTGTGAGGTAGAGAGCAGAAAATACTTAGGTATATAGGCTACCTGTGACATACAGACAGCATGCATGGCGACAAAAACACACTCCCACTACACCTCAGCCACCTGTCTCCTCCCCTAGTCAGGTATGTGGTGATACTGACGTGAGTTTTCCTAGTGGTACTTGTACAGGTTCCTCTGATGAGCCTCATACTCCAGTTGTTACTGAGCATAGTGAGGAGGATTTTGATCTCCCAATTGCTATTCGGAAGGATCCATGCAGCTGTGCCCAATATCATAATGTACAGATAGTCTCCACTGTCAACCTCGGTAGTTCCTTTGTTGCTTTCACAGCGGCACTATCTGGAACGTATGTCCCTACCTCCCAATCAGTAGGTCATGCTGGATCCAAACTGGCGTCAGGCAAAGGAGGATGTGATGGCTGCTTTACAATCTAGATGGATGTGGGACTTGACTACCTTGCCTCCTCATGCCAGAACAGTTGGGTGTCGTTGGGTCTTTGCCGTTAAGTACAACCCAGACGGCACGATTTCTCACTATACAACGAGATTGGTGGCAAAGGGATTTACCCAAACATATGGGGTAGATTTCTTTAATACCTTCTCTTCGATTGCTCGACTGTCTACTATTCAGATTTTGATTCTATAGCAGCTTACTGTGACTGGCCTCTTCATCTGTTGGATGTCAAGAACGCGTTCTTGTATGAAGACCTTCAGGAGGAGGTTTATATGCAACAACTGCCTGGGTTTGATGCTTAGGGGGAGTGTGTATGCAGATTGAGAAAAGCAATCTATGGCTTGAAGCAGAGTTCAAGAGCATGGTTCCAGAGACTCTCGGAGGAGGTACATGTAATGAGACTTCTAAGGTTCTCTGCTGATCACTCTTTATTTGTCAGGAAGAGTAAAAGGGGAGTGGTTGCACTTCTTGTTTATGTGGATGACCTGATCCTCTCTGGAGATGATGTTGCTGGGATAGCTGAGATAAAAAGGAAGTTGGCTGATGCCTTTATAATGAAGGATCTGGGTGAGCTCAGATGTTTTCTTGGTATTGAAGTGGCACGCAGCAAAAAGGGCATTGTTCTTAGTCAGCGGAAGTATGCTCTTGATATCTTGCAAGAAACAGGAATGATGGGGTCCAAACTTACCAATATACCTATGGATCCCAAAGGACATCTCTATAATACTGAGTCTCTGCTTATAGATAGCAGATCATATAGGCAGTTGGTCGGTAAATTGTTATATCTTATTATCACACATCCAGATCTTTCCCTTACAGTTGGAAAGTTCAACCAATTCAGGACAAATCGACCAGGCAGCATTGGGATGCTGCTATACAGGTGCTTAGGTATGTGAAGAAAGCACCTAGCAGAGGTGTTTTATTTCAGAGGGGCACATCTATGAGTGTTGTTGGCTACTGTGATGTCGACTATGTAGGGTGCATGATAGACAGGAAGTCAACAACTGGATTTTGTACTTATGTGGTAGGCAAGTTAGTGACATGGAGAAGCAAGAAAAAGCATGTGGTATCTAGGTCCAGTGCAGAATTAGAGTATAGGACTATGGCTCAGACAGTTGCAGAGATGGTTTGGGTCAGATTTGTTCTACATGATCTTCATATTCACGAAGAGGGACCAATGGAGATGAGATGTGATAATTGTGCTGCTATTTATATTTCCAATAACCCAATGTTTCATGAGTGGACAAAACATGTTGAGGTTGATTGCCACTATGGTAAAGACTTGATACAGCGTGGAATTATCTAAACTTCATCTGCATCATCTGAAGATCAGATTGCAGACATATTCACGAAGCCACTTGCCAGATCTGCTTTTGATAAGTGTTCCAAGTTGAGCGTCATTGATATATATGCTCCAACTTGAGGGGGAAGTGGTGGTAGGGCACTTCTTAGAGTTATTAGAGTCATTTGTCATGTTTCTTGTTCTGTTGGACTCATGATGTAATTTTCCCAACACCTCTTCCTATATAAAGAGGTGTAGGATTTCATTTGAGAGTAAGACAAGACATTTTCTCCGATGTAATGCATTATTGTTAAGTTGGGGGACAACGGTCTCCTTTGCTTTTAATATTTTTGTGAATGTGCAACTTATTAAGTAGCCGGATAACTGATTGCTTATTCAAAAAGTTTGCAATAGCAAAAACATTATTGATGAAAGTGAAAATGTCTTATCACAAAAATGTCTAAAAGACAATAAAAAAATATGAGCTAAAAAATCAATTCTGGCACTCTAACATTTCCTTTCAAGTTGAAGCATAAATATTTTGCACCTCAATCAATGACTAACTTGCTTTGAGAAAGTGCTTCAATGAAGATGCCAACTAATTGATCGTCAATGGTGTACTAATTTGCTTGTTCATCTAGCATCATTGTTAAAATGGCATTCTATCTTGATGTGTTTAGTTCACTTTTGGAATTTTGGATTAGTTCCACGTCATTAATTCAAGGCTTGTGTAGGCGTTGTCTCCCTTATGAGTATAACCCCTCTATTTCACTTAACAAGAAACATAAACCATGGAACATGGTGTTTTTGGATTTCTTCTCCCATAAAGAGGAGCGTAGTCCCCCATCATGCAAGTTTTGGTGCCTTCTTTTCTACCTTTTGTGTTTGTTCTTTTATTATGTTGGGTTTCTACATGATGTTGAACCCTAGATGTTAGATGGACACGTAAGAATTGTGCTTCATTGTTGCTACAGGATATCAATTTCTTGTTGTTCCTCGCAGGTCCATGTTTTGCATTAGTATTCTACAATAATTAGTCTAAGATCTTTTGAGCATGTTGTTAATGTGACGTGCTGCTTTCTGTTCAATATCTTCAAGCTTGCACCAATATACACGTGATATCACCTACCATATCCAATCCTTCAATTTTATCATTGTATAATTTCTAAATAGAAAACTTAAAAAAAAAAAATCAAAATAGAATGCAGCTTCCATATTGGGTCCAGGCTCTCCTTGAATCAAAAGGGAAATTCAAGTTTGTAGATGGTGTCTCCACATCATGGCTTTGCATACTGATGCTAATTTGATTATCCTCATTTGACGATTGTCCTATACCATAGAGACACACTCCTGATATTGATGCTACAAGATTGCAAGCTTTGGCGTTTCACACATTCTATTTGCCAAAAACATTGTATTCATGTGCTTTCAAATATGTCAGGTGTACACGATCCCTAACAAAGAACAAAGAATAGACCTATCATGGAGTTGTTGCAAGGATCACAAGGCAAAAGATCTCTGGGGCCAATAATGCTTGCAGTTTCTTTAGTTTTTTTCTTTTTACTATTTTCCACAAGAGAACACCGCTTGTAGGGGTGTTAATCGAATTGAATCTCACCAAATCCAAATTTGAATTCAAATCGAATTCAGATCTCCTTCAAATATGAAATTTTAAATTCATAAGTGTACAAAATGTGTCAATTGTTTCTTTATTTGTCAATAAATTTTTTTTGTTAGTTTAGTTTAAATTTTAGCCGATCCCACTTAGTGTGGGAAAATACTTAGTTGTTGTTGTTTAGTTTAAATTTTATAAGTTTTTTCCCTACATAGGCTATGAACTATTACAATCAACGAATTAATCAAACATAAAAGAATAGCACATAAATAACAAAATAATTAAAGAAAAATCATTACCGAACTTCTTAAAAGCATATCACATAATTGAAATAAGTTACCTTAAGACACTCTCCTTTCACTACACACACATGCACATATGTACTTATATATCATCAAATTGAATCAAAATTTTTTGAATCGAATCCAGCAAAAATAAGATTTGATTCGATAAGCCATTGAATCTAAATATTGGATTCATATTCAATTTGTTTCGTTCGAATCAAATTGAATCGGATAATTACCGAATCGAATTCAAATAGTTTAATTTGATTAGCAGCCGTAATCACTTGACTTTTTTCTGAAAGGGGAACATTCCTCTACTTGAAAAGGGTCCCTTAGAAAGAAAAGGGAGAACAAATAAGTGCATTAACAAAATGAGAAGTTGAAATTGTGTATGGTCATAGAAAGAAATACTTTTTTAATCCCTGAATAAGGAGCTTCTGGTCTCAGTGAGCCTTTTTCTTGGATATGTTAGATCTTTTATCTCTTTCTTTTCTTTTCACTTAATTAGATTCCGCATTGTACATCCACGCTGCATTTATTTTGAAGTTTCATATGACCAACTTAGTTCTGTCTTTGCCTTCGCTGTTAATTTCAGCTGTAGTAAGAGGTGGAATTGTCTCTAGATGATAGAAGTTCATTTTGCTTGTTCACAGTCTGAGTTTCATGTCTCTTAAGGATTCTCACATAGAGATGTATTTAGTGTTTGTCAATTGAAGACATATTCATGCTTATGCCAGCTTCCTATTAAGCCTTTCACCATGTTAGTGTGTTCATGACAAGTATGGATCAAGCCACTTATTTTGTTTCCATGATGTGATTGGGCTTATTGTGCTGATTTACAGTTTGTGACTTGTTTTGGTTCATGAAAAAGCTCATACTCTTGTCATGTTATGGTATTAGTTAAAAGAAATGAGGAGCATGGTTTATTATGAAATCCTAGTCCTCATTATTATAGAGGATTTGTGTAAATTACAATGAGGTTCACATACCACAATAAAATGAGAGAAAAAAAGAAAATAATAACATAATTCTCAACACAACCTCAGGTTGGAGCATAGATGTCGGCTTAGCTTGATGCAACATTTGTTGAAGGCCCTGGGAAGCACCTTGGTAAGAACATCAAGAATTGACATGAGTGGTGCATAGAAATCCTCTCTGAATTAAATCTCTGGTATAGTGGCAATCCACCTCAACATGTTTGGTCCACTCGTGGAACATGGGATTATTTGTAATATACGTAATGGCTTTATTATTACATTTCATCTCCATAGTCAATGGCACCTGAATATGTAGATCTACAAGAACAAAGCGAACCCACATCATCTCAGTAGCAGCTTGTGCCAAGGCACGATGCTCTGATTTAGTGCTAGACTATGCAACCATAGCTTGCTTCTTCTTGAGCCATGTCGCAAGATTACTAGCAAGATAAGTACAAATTTTGATGGTAGATTTCTATCCTTGAGGCAGCTTGCATAATTTGCATCTGTATATGCAATGATGCCTAATGAGGAGCTTGTGGTAAACAAGAGTCCCTTTTCTGGTGATGATTTAAGATACTTGAGAACTATCATGGCTGCATCCCAATATAACTTTGTTGGCTTATACATAAACTAAGTTTTCCAATAGCTAAAGGAGATATTTGGGCACGTAATAGTCATGGATAATAACTTGCCAACAAGACCCTTAAATTGTCGAGTATCAATTGGAGTTGCAGTATCATCATGTAAGTGAGCTCGAGGATCCATGGGAATATATGGGAGTTTAGCACCTAACATGCCAATTTTATGTAGAAGGTCTATAACATACTTTCTTTGAGATAGTACAACACCCTACTTACTCTTAGCAACTTCAATGCTCAAAAAATATCTGAGTGGTCCTAAATCCTTGACCACAAAGTGATCAACAAGATATTTTCTTAAATTGGTGATCTCCTGAAAGTTATACCCTATAATAATAATGTCATCAACGTACATAAGCATTGACTCTTCCACAAGAGGTGTTTTGTACAAATAGAGACTGATCAGCTAATGTTCGTTTGAATCTGATGTTCTTAACTACCTTAGATAACTTATGGAACCATGCTCGAAGACTCTGCTTTAGTTCATATATTGTCATAACCAGCATACATTGGAACACTCTCCTTGAAACTCAAACCCAGGAGGTTGTTGCATTTACACCACTTCCTGCAGCTTTTCATACAAGAAGGTATTTTTAACAGCATGCTGATGGAGGCCAATCATACTACACTGCAACTAAGATGAGAATGTGCAACACTGTCGGCCACTGGAGAAAAGGTATTGAAGAAATCTTTATAGCTTTGAGTGAACCCCTTAGCTACAAGTCGCGCCTTGTATCATTCGATTGAGTCATCTGGATTTTATTTCACCGTGAAAACCCATTTGGAGCCAATAGTAGCATTAGTAGGTAACTCAGTAAGATCCTATCTACCTTTGAAATGAAGGCAGACATTTCCTCCTCTATTGCTTGCCACCACATAGGATCTAGGAGAGCCTGCTAATGTGAAGTAGGAATAGCCACAACTGACAGGGCCAGAGATAACTATCTGAAAGTAGGCCCGACATGTTAGAGAGAGATGCTTCGATATAGGGTGTCTTGTACAACTACGTGGTGCCTTCCTCAATGCAATAGGAAGATCAAGGTCTTCTGTAACTGTTGGTTGTGCATTATGTGATCGTACCTCCATCTATGATGGTACGTCACTGACAACACTACTACTATCAGTGGAAATATGCTCATAGCTCACCTGAGGGGAGATATGTGGCATTGACTCAGAAGGGGGAGGGCGATGAGCATATATGAGCCAAAATTAGTCATCGTTAGAAGGAACATAGCACCGTCAGGAATTGTCACAGGAATGTCTTCTAAGGCCCTAGGAGGAATAGGCATAGGAACATGATGTGTCATTTCCTTAACTCTTGACCCAATAGTAGAGAAATAGGAAATAAACTCATGGAATGTGACATCAGTGCTAACATAATGATGACGACAATAGGGTCATAGCATTGATATTCCTTTTGGTTTCTAGAATAGTCCAGAAAGATACTTTACAGCCCGAGGAGCTAACTTGTCCTTACCCACACTTAGCACATGAACAAAGGAAACACAATTAAAGACTTGTGGGGGGGAAAGTGTTGGTGTAGCACTTTAGTTACCTCCTTTTCTTATTATATCTGCAGTATTTTCTTATTTAATTTTCCACCTGGACTTATGTTGCAATTTACCCAACACCTCTCTCTATATAAAGTGGTGTAGGGTTTCTTTTGTGGAATAAGAACATTCATTTTTTCCGACTTGGTATCGAAGCAACGATCCTAGATTGGGGCTTCGATATCTCACTCTTACAAGCCTCCGAACACAACCACCATAATCCCTTCTCTTTTCATCGCTGATGCAGTTACATAGGAGCAACAACGCTCCTTGTCTAGTGCCGCCGGTGATCGGTCAACATCGTCGGTGACTGGGCAGCATCGCTGGTGGTGTTGCGATCCCTAAAGGCGTCGCCAGTCACTTGGTGGTGATTGTTGGGGGCCCCCTCTTCAGGCAAGGGAGTGTAGCACCTCTTAGAGGCACTGTTAGGGGTTCTCCCCATGCCCTAGCATGCACTAAATCTAAGACTAAGGGGCTGCTGTGGCTTAAGATTTTTGGATCTTAGATCTTACGATCAAAGTCACTTTTTGATTTTATGAAAATTTAGATATGGTGTCTTTTCAGATCTTCCTTGGTGGCGTATTATGGTAGTCCTAGGGCACGATGGCATCTTCAGGTTCTTTGGAGGTATCATCGGTTACCGCTACAAACATTGGGAGTTACAAGACTCCCTTTGTTCCTATTGCGAAGTTAAATGAGACCAACTATGCTAGATAGTCTTAGATGTTTCTCATGACAGTAGAGGGACACGATAAGGAGCATATTTTGATGGAGATGGAGCAATAGGAGAAGACATGAAAATATGCTACTTGAAAGAAAGACAATGTCATGGTTTGAGTATGGATCATGTATTCCGTGGAGCTATAGATCAGAGATGATATCATTTATTAAAAGATGACAAAGGAGATGTGGGATTCTCAGCATGACACTTATTCTCACGAGAAGAATTTTAGCAAGGTGTTTAAGATCATCATGCTATTAGTGGTCTAAAGCAGGAGGGTTGGTCACTATCTTAGTACTATGCTACTTTGAAGGGGTTCCTAGAAAAGTATAGTGCTTGCCGTCCTGTCTGCACTTGTGCCTCTCAAAGGATTCACAGGAAAGAGTATGCAGTTCTTCAGTTCCTGGATGGGCTTGGACCAAATTATGCGGTTGCTAGGTCCTAGATCTTGACTCCTGCTGAGCTTTCATCACTTGAGGGAACATATAGTCGGGTGAGTAGAGTGGTTATTAAACCATCCCTATCAGATGTTGGGTAGACTTTGGCTTTGGTGGTCACTGGAGGACGTGGTGGACATGGCTCTTCATCTACCAGGGGGAGAGGATGTGGTGGTCGGGGTACAACTCGCAGACCCCGCACCATGTGTTCGCACTGTGGTAAGGTTGGACACTCGGAGGCCACCTGTTGGTCAAAGCATGGTAGACCTCCTATAGCCAACCAAGCTATTTCTTTTAAGGAGGTGAGTGACTTGGTATCACATGCTGACTATGATGCTGTGGTTCAGCGTCTCGTCCAGTTGACTGAGGAGATTGCTGCTACTACTGATATTGCCGCATTGGCCTCCTCAGATATAGCTTCTACTTCTACCTTTGGTAGTGGTATTTCCGACGGCACCTTGTGGTTAGGAGATTTTTGGAGTTTCCCGCTATCTCAGTGGTGATCAGGCATGTTTTAGACATGTTCAGACTGTTTCTCCTGGTAGATCTGTTCATGTGACAGATGACAGACATTGCAGAGTGGATGGTAGAGGAGATGTGGCAGTGACTCCATTGACACTATCTAATGTTCTTTATATTCCTAATTTTCCTATTAGTCTTTTGTCAGTTAGCTGAATCACAAAAGACTTACATTGTCGTGCAATCTTTGATAAGTTGGGCTGTATTTTTCAGGACAAACTCACGGGGAGGTCGATTTGTGGCAGACATGAGGAGGGGTGTGTGTATTGCCTGATCCAGATTCATTTTGCTACTGTGTCAGGGTGAGGTCACTTTTAGTGCTGGCACAACTCTTTTGTAGCATTGTCGTCTTGGGCATCCTTTATTGGACAACCTGCGACTTGTTATCCCTCACATTTCACCTACTATTGAGATTTTGTGATGCGTGTCAATTGGGAAAGCATCACAGAATTAGTTTCCCTTCCAGTTCTTCTTAGAGTTCTGTGGCTATTTTTGATTTATTGTATATGGATGTATGGGATCCTAGTAGAGTGTCAGATAGATTGGGTCATCATTTCTATTTGCTTATTGTGGATGATTTTTCCAGGATGTAATGGTTGTTTTTGTTAAAGAATAAATAAGAGGTTGGGTCTATGATTGAGACATTTATTTTGCAAATAAAGACTTAGTGTTTTACTGTTGTGAAAATTGTACGTTCTGACCATGTCTTAGACTTTTGTACAGCCAAGTTAACATCTTTTTACAGATCTCTTGGGATTGTGCACTAGACATCATGCACCTATACATCACAGCAGGATGGAATAGTTGAGAGGAAACATCGTTATATGTTAAATGTGGCTAGGACATTACTTATTCAACATAATGTGTCATAGGTCTACTGGAGAGATGCAATGTTAAATTAACTGCATGTTACTTGATTAATAGATTGGCCAACTCAGCTATTCAGGAACAGGTTCTTTGGCAGATTCTTCACCCAGAGAAGGAATTGTTTAATATGTCACCTTGTGTTTTTTGTTGTGTAGCCTTTGTCCATATTTTAGGACCTGGCAGGGAAAAGCTTGCTCCAAGGGTAGTGAAGTGTGCCTTTCTGGGATATGGTAGCACCCAGAAAGGGTACAGATGTTATGATCCACAGGGTAGGAAGCATTTTGTGACTAATCATGAGCCTATTCCATACTTTTCTATAGATGGTCATCAGTTGTTTGAGGGAGACTCATTCCCTATGCCAATACCACCAGTTTCTTTGGAGTAGATTTTTATTACTTACAGTGAGGATACAATTACTACAGAGACCACTACTAGGCAAGAGGCAGAGACTACTTGTGTATACAGGTTACCTGTTACATACATACAACATGCATAGTGTCAAAAACACCCCTCTACCACCTCAGCCACTTGTCTCCTCTCCTAGTCAAGTATGTGTTGATATTGATGTGAGTTGTCCTCGTGATTGTATAGGTGCTTCTAATGATTCTACTCTTCCTACTGAGCAGCAGGCTATACCTCCTACTGTTACTGAGTCTATAGAGGAGGATCTTGACCTTCCAATTGCTGTTTGGAAGGTCCCTCACAGTTGTGCTCACTACCATACAACTGGAGCAGTGTCTACTGCTAATCTTGGGAGATCCTTTGTCATGTTCACTGCTGTTCTTTCTATGACATAGATTCCCACTTCCTATTAACAGGCCATGTTCGATCCGAAGTGGCATCAGGTCGTGGAGGAGAT
The DNA here is from genome assembly GCA_037157565.1 of Thalassia testudinum. Classification (NCBI taxonomy): domain Eukaryota; kingdom Viridiplantae; phylum Streptophyta; class Magnoliopsida; order Alismatales; family Hydrocharitaceae; genus Thalassia; species Thalassia testudinum. The sequence goes on along the minus strand of JAZHRO010000040.1, from coordinate 4,577,605 downwards.
GGCTTCTTTGCGCTTTAGAGGGATGTGAGAGTTGATTGCTCTACCTAGCCATGCCAAGACAGTGGGATGTTGCGGGATCTTTGCCTTCAAGTACAACCCAGATGGCACCATACCTTGCTACAAGGCGAGATTGGTAGTAAAGGGATTTACTCAAACATATGTGATAGATTTCTTTGATACCTTCTCTCCTGTAGCACGGTTTCCTACTGTTTGTATTCTGTTGTTAGTTGCTGCTCACTGTGACTGGCCTCTTCATCAGCTAGATGTGGACACTTTTCTGTATGGCGATCTTAGGAGGAGGTCTACATGCAATAGCCTTCGGGGTTTGAGACTTAGGGGGAGTGTGTATGTAGATCGAAGAAGGCCATCTATGTCCTGAAGTAGAACTCGAGGGTTTGGTTCCAGAGACTGTTAGAGGTATAGACCATGGGGCTTGTGAGGTCTTCTGTTGATATTCGCTCTTTGTCAGAAAGAGCATAGGGGGAGTTGTGGCACTCCTTGTCTATGTCGATGATCTCATCCTTACTGGGGATGACATTGTTGGGATAGTTGAGGTGAAGAAGTTGGTTAAAGCCTTTGTGATGAAGGATCTGGGTGAACTTATATATTTTTTAGGCATTGAGGTGGCACGCAGCTAAAAGGGCATTGTCCTGAGTCAGCGCAAGTATGCTCTTGATGTGTTGCAGGAGACAGGGATGCTGGGATCTAAGCTAGCCAATATGCCAATGGATCCCAAAGGACACCTCTATGATACAAAGTCTTAGCTTATAGACAACAGATCTTATAGGCAATTGATTGGTAAGCTATTATATCTTATTATTACATGTCTTGATCTCTCTCTTGCAGTGGGAAAACTCAGTCAGTTCATGGACAAACCAATTAAGCAGCATTGGGATGCTGCTATGCAGGTGCTTAGATACATGAAGAAAGCACCAGGCAGAGGCATTTTGTTCCAGGAAGGCACATCTATGAGTGTTGTTGGCTATTCTGATGTTAATTATGTAGGCTGTATAGCAGATGGAAAGTCAACAATTGGTTTTTGTACCTATGTGACAAGCAATCTTATGACTTGGAGGAATAAGAAACAATTGGTGTCTAAGTCAAGTGTAGAATTAGAGTACCATGCTATGGCACAGATAGTTGCAGAGATCATCTGGGTCAGATCAGTGTTGCAGGATTTGCATGTCCAGGTGGAGGGACCGATGGAGATGAGGTGTGATAATTAAGTTGCTACTTACATTGTGAATAACCAAATGTTTCATGAACGTACGGAGTATGTTGAGGTTGATTGTCATTATGCTAGAGACTTGATACAATATAAGATTTTCTACACTACTTCAGTTGCTCCTGAAAATCAGGTTGCGGATATATTCACGAAGTCACTTCCTCGGTTTGCATTTGATATATGGTGTTCCAAGCTAAGCATAATTGATATATATGCTCTTGTTTGAGTAGGAGTGTTGGTGTAGCACTCTAGTTACTTTCTTTTCTTATTATTTCTGCACTATTTTCTTATTTACTTTTCCACCAGGACTTATGTTGCAATTTACCCAACACCTCTCTCTCTATAAAGAGGTGTATGGTTTCTTTTGTGGAATCAGAACATTCATTTTTTCCGATCGAGAGTAAACAAATCTACATCAGGATAGAGCATTTGGATAGGAACTTGCTCATTGAGCACAAAGAAGGCATTCTGTTAATAAGGTAGCAAGTAGTTAGGATAGCATCTCCCTAGTATAAAGATGGAATACTATGATGAATAACCATGGCCCTAGCAACATCCAAGATATGCTGGTGCTTACGTTCAGCAATGCCATTATATTCAGAGGTGTGAGGATAAGTCGTTTGATGGATAATGTCTTGGGAAACATAAAACCTGCATAAAAGATGAGTGTAGAACTCTAAAGGATTATCGAAACGAATAATTTTCACATTGACACCAAACTGAGTTTTGATTTCCACTACGAAATTTTTGATAATAAGACTAGCATCACTTCAATAGGAAGACCCACTACAAATGGGAGAAATCATCAATAACAACCAAATAATAACGTTGTCCCAGTCTATCAACAATACGATTTGGACTTCAAGCATTCATATGAAGTAATTCAAACAATGACTTTGACTTGGGACTCTGACTGGATGGATAAGAACTCCGGTGATCCTTCCCGAGCTAATAGCTTTATAGTCAAGTGTGACTGTAGATGAAGGTTGGGGAATCATATGCTTGAGTTTGATTAATGGAAGATGATCCAATCGGAGGTGTCACAGTGATTTGATAAAGTGGTAGCAGAGACAACATATGACTAGCATAAGGAGATTGGAGTAGCCGATACATTCTGGTTTCCTCACAGCCTCCACTGATCATCTTCCCCGTTAGAATATCCTAAAAACACAAGAGATAACATCAAATACAACTCTACAATTAAGTTCCTCTGATATCCTACTAATAGAAAGTAGGCTAATATTTCCTCAAAAACAAGGAAGTAGGCTAATAGGAAAATCAGGAACTAAGAAAACATCTGTTAGTCTCATGTTTGGGGTAAGGTAGACATCCCCAACCCAACTGTCTGTACTGGTGGAATAGGTCTGATAGTAGAAAACCTATCTCGATCACCACATAAGTGTCGAGAAGCTCCAGAGTGTACTAACTAGTCAAGGTTACAGCTAGGAGACCATGTAGGCATTGCAACCATTGTACCTGGTGGGATGGCAAACACAATAGTGTTGGGCTATAAGTTAGTAGATGATGTGGCTGACATCTGGGATACTTGCTGCAGAAGATAATCATACTTAGCATGTGCAACTGTCCCCATCTTCGTAGAAGAGTCAGCTGCAACAACTTTTTGAGCAGGAGGCTTCCCATGCTTGGTCCAGTAAGATTCTTTGCTATGACTAAGTTTGCCACAAAATGTGCAAGATGGGCGACCTCTGCCTTGTGAGGTGCAACCATGTCTATGTCCTCTTGTAGAAGGGCTACCTTATTCATTGCTAGTGTAGACGTCTGAGAATTGGTTACCTTAGTGATCAGTGGTATTGTAAGATGACTCATACAAGTGTAAGTCTCTCCAGAGTAGGTAAATCTGCCATCGTCAACATCTGAGCCTGTGCAAATGAGTAATTAGCCTTAAGCTTGCAAGAAACTAAAGGACTGTTGCCTCTTTCCTAAATGCTTCCTGAGTCTTACAAGTGCAGATAAGGCGACATGCATTGTTTTTCTCAAACAATGCCTTAAGTGTGGAATAGTGTTGTGACAATGCCTTTCCCTGTCGGAGACCCATCATTTCGTTATAAATTTGGAAGACTTAGCTTGAGTTCTCCTCATGAGAATATGTATCTTGTAGACTATTCTACTTCTCTGTAGTTGTCTTGTAGTACATGATTTTATTGTCAATCGGGGGAATAACACTACTAATTATCCAAGTATGCACCTTCGTGTTATCCTTCTTCCACATGGCATACTTTCGTTTCTTCTTATTTGGCCCTGGTTTCATGAGAATGTGCTCTTTATCATGACCCTCCATGGTCATGAGAAAAATTTGAGACTAGCTTGGGTAGTTGGTCTTGTCCAATTTGATCATTGGTGTAAAAATCGGCTTCTCGTAGACCCCTATTTCTATCACTTTCTATGTGATAGCCGAAGAATCCGATGAAGTCATCCTTCACGTGAAGTAGAGCCTCAAGATGCTAAAAACATGTTTCGGTTCGGCTTAGATCATGAAATTAGACCACGAAAACCCGATTTCAAACCAAAAATGGACAAACGAAACTTCACCGGCTGATTGGCAGTGCTTTGGTGAGGGGTAGGAGTTCGGCGTCAGTCGTTGATGCGGAATGGTGTCGGGTGACTGCTTTGGTGGAGATCTCGATCTATGAGGGTCCCAGTAGCAGCCTCTAGGCACTATTGTGCCTGCTACTGTTGCTGGTGGAGATTGAAGGAGGTCTTCTCCCGTCAACGGTGACGTTGGGTGGTCAGCGGGAGGTTGTCGGAGGGTGTGCGATGGTTCGACAACCTTGTTGGAGGTTGGTGACGGTGGAGGGCTTGTGGATGAGTCTTCGATCGGTCGATTTCCTCCCCTGAAGAAGATTTTTGAGGGAAAAACTTAGGTTTTTTTTTTATGTATTTGGTGTAGAAAAAAAGGGGGAAGAACAAGGGTACTAGACGTTGGTTTAGGACTGTCACTTTGATACAAAGTCAGAAGAAATGAACAACATGATTTATTATGAAACCTTGATCCTCATTATATGGAGGATTTGGGTAAATTATAGAGAAGTCCACATACTATAAGAAAATTAGCAAAAAAGATGACAATAAGATAATTCTCAAATGTATTCAATGTTTTATTTTCAAGAATTTGTGCTTGAGTACATAAATGACCATCTTCCCAATATGCCCGCAAGACATGCTTGTATCCTACGGTCTATTAATGGGTAAAGAAAGATGTAGTAAGTTTAGTTGGTAAATGGATCTTGTCCCGAGTCCTTGTATGTGGGTTGTAAGTTCAGTCTTGCATCTTGCAGTGGTTTCTTTATTAGTTTAACCTGATGCATTCAATTTGAATAAGAAGTACGCAAGCCAGGGTTTTTTCATGTCACTTCTCCCATGCTATGTAAATGTTTGCATTCTTTGCCCTGGTTGTCCTGTTACTCATTTTCTTATTTTAGCTTTATAAATTTGTGACATTAACACATTTAATTCCAGTGGTCCTTTTTGTTCCTTATGCTTGCTTGTTTTCATTGATGTACTATACTTTGCAGAAGTTACATGCAAGAAGCCCTCTCAGTCAGAAGAAAAATTAGGTGAGCATGTTTTTGTTTTTTGGAAAAATCTTGCACAAACTCTTCAAAAGAAAAAAAGAAAAAAATTATGCATGAAAGTTTTGTTCGTGAGAGAATTGGGAACTAGGTTACTACTTTCTTGGCAATCTGTAACTTAAAACTTAGACCAACTTAGTCTGATTTGTATCCAACTGCCCCATAATCCCAAATCGATGTTGGAGAATACACACCCTAAATTTTATGTCTCCCCCTTCTTTTAGAAGCGTGGGGGACAATAAAAAGCACAATGGTCCTTTACAAGGTACAAATTTATCTAGCAGGAAAAGAGTTGCAATGCCTGGCGTTTGTTCTAGAGGTCTCAATAGCCTCCATTCTCCTTCCATGAATCTTCCACAAGTGCTTGCATGTGCCTTTGAGGATTTTAAAAATTGGTTTTTATGCTCAAGCCGGATGATCCAGACATGGTCTCAAATTGTAAAATATCTCTGTTCTCAAGCCAAATGACAATGGTCTCAGATTGCAAAATATCATATTGATGCTCAAGCCGAAGTACAATGGTTTCAGAGTGTAAAATCACCTATATGTTGCAGGAAAACACCATCTTGTAATTATATGCCTATTGTTTGAGCCATCATTTTATTACTATTAGATTTTGTAGCTGAGATTCTAGCTTTTCCCATTGAATGCTAGTAACAATACTCTATATTATTGCAGAAGATCCATGCAAGAAGCATTCAGAAGAAAAATCATGTGAGTATAGGACTTGAGTTTCTTATGTTTGTTAGCTGCACTTTTTAAAGTCATTCTTTGGCTTAGTGACAATGTCCAATGCCTGCTATTTGTTGCATACTGCACATAATATTTTAAGCATCCAATTAAAAAGTGAATGCAAAATCTTTTCAGAAAAAAAATGTAGGCAAAACTTTTAAGCCTTCTCCAAGAATAGATGGGATGATTTTTAAGGGTAGCACATGATGGAAGTGTAGGGAAACTGTTTAACAATTTTTAAACAAGAAAACAATGATTCAAATCAATTGAATCCAATAAAAAACATTAGGAGACTTTTTTAAATTGCAGGAGTTTAGGAATTATATCTGTATGATATATGATCTGATATCACGCGATCAGAAATTTAGAATAGTACATGGCAAAGGGACAGGGGGATTTCAAAAACCCTAATTGTGTGTCTCTGAATGGAGACTTTTAATCTTTTTATCTAGAGCAACAAGAATCCTTATTGGTCTAGGATTCCATGTGACACAAATTACCACAGTGCCCTTGGTGACACTTATACCAGAATACCATTGGTGCACCTTGCATTTGCCAAATTATCATTGGTGCTTCTAAAACCACAATTAACATATATTTCGATTCCCTGAAACATATAACTTAGTTCTCTTGAATTGGTATGTTGCTAGTCATTGTATCATGTTGTTGGCAATGTTCAGAAAGTTGATATGATGCCTAGAAATGTGAGGAGATAGTGGAGTGATAGGAGAGAGTGAGAAATGACAGAAGGATGCGAAAGGTGTCGATGGCGGGGTGGATGGCAAGTGGACTTGAGTTTAGGGGAAGAGGAGGCGACATGATCGGAAGAGGGATGATTTGATGCAGGGTGTTCTCTACTATCGATGTTGTGTGCATGGACACCTTGCGAGGGACTATGGAGACCCAATTGCTTGCATCCAATGTCATAGTACTTTTGAAAAGCACAACAAATATGTTCCCTTTTTCTAACAACACTATCATCGACTCTCAGGCTATTAATCAATTTTTTCCTTCTTCTGGTGCTAGCTGATAGGTGAAAGAATCTGATGTTAGCATTCCCTTCTTTCAACCGCAACTATCTCAACTTCTGTCTCCAGTCCATCTTCGTTTTAAGATCTTCCAATACAATCGACTAGAAACACTTTCTCTCCTGGCTTTCCTTCCTAGAAAGTGCCACTCCCTCCTCCTTGCGGTCCAACGTCGCCACCTCCTGAAGCGTAGTGTTCCTTCTTTCATCTTTGCGCGCTTTGAGATCTCGTCTAAACTCCATCATAGCTGTCCTTACTGCCCCAATCTTGGCCGTTAAAGTACGCGTGGAGGACGTAGAAGATGGGGTTGTGTACCATTTGTCTGCAACCATCTCTTTGAAATCAGGTTCCTTTAGTCAAGATTTATGAAAGTTAAAATAAGTTGAGAGATTACCATCTCCATTACCGTGCTAAAGAAGGGAAGTATGATATGAAAAAGGCCTATCACAAGTCATCACATCTGCTCTCTGAAAAGACTCTGCAAAAGGAATGTTGCATAGAAATCTGTCAATACACGACATTGCACCCCTATCATCTCTCCAAGTGAAACGAGATCCTAAAGTAAGAATATCAATCAATTCTAACTCTTGTATCACATGTTGGAACTGTGTAGAAGCCGCATCAAACCTACTATCAGGCTCGTCCATTGCATTCAAAGTTACGTTAAAATCCCTACAAATCCACCAAGGCATCCCCTCTACCACAGATGCCGCCTGCTGCAATTCTTCCCAGAAAAGTGTTCGTACCCCATCTTCTTGATTTTGAGTGGAATCTTGTAGCCCCAAATCAAATTAGAATCAACCTCCAAAGGTGTCATCTGCACCCCATTAAATATTAATAACTTGTAAGTATTCTTGATAGAGAACTTCCCGTGCTTCCAACACAAACTATCAGGTTCTATTGACGGCGAGAAATCCTCTAAAACGGCCAGGAGCTGCTAAAATTCAGAACATGTCACATCTGAGAGACCCAACAACAACCTAACATCTCATGCATGATGCGTACCGTCCCACACATCTGCCACCTGTGCCTCCTTCGTAATGTGCTGAAAAAGCCTTGAAAATAGGTAAAAAAATCTCCCACTTTCAGACCAATCATCAAACTAGAATTTAAACAAAGCCCCATTGCCCAAACATGACCTGAAGTGATATGAAAATTATGATAGAATCGGCCGTAAAGAATGCCCAAATGCCGAAGATCCATTAATTGGCGTAGTTCGTAGGTTCAAATCCATGTCTTCCCCATAGGAATCTTTCAAAGTAGATGTAACCATGTCCTGCTCAATGGAAAACAATTTGCACACCCATTTTAATAATAAAGTTTTATTGAAATGTTCCAACTTGTTAACTCCAAGACCCCCATCTTTTTTGGGTTTGCAAATCTCCTCCCACGGAATCGGTTGTGGAAATCTCCCCTCACAATCTGTCCCTTTCCAAAAAAGCATTTTTCTAATCAAATTAATTTGGTTCAAAATTTTCTTAGGTGGGGTGAACAACGACATGAATAAGACCGGAATGGAAGAGAGAATTGATTTAAGCAGGATCAAACGTCCCCCTTTAGAAAGAAGTCTACCACTCCAAGAAGACAATCTCTTCGATAATCTCTCAACAAGCGATTTCCAACCTGTGGAGGTCAATTTCTTCCCCTTTAACAGTAGTCCAGGATATCGAATAGGGAGTCTAACCATCGAGGTCTCCACGATACCAAAAATCACATTTTCCTCCAACCTTTCCATGCCAAAAGGGACCAAAGTGGACTTATTTCTATTAATTTTTAGACCTGAAATTTCTGTAAATATTCTAGCAAGCGAAGAGACATGGGTCGCCTCTCTACTTCCCCCTTCAATGAAGAAAGTTGTATCATCGATATACTGCAATAACGGCGTTATGAGACGACCATCCTTCGTTGCAGTAAAACTAGAAATCAAGCCACCATTACAGGCTTTAAAAGCCATGTTTGCAAGTGTATCCATCGCTATGTTAAACAACATTGGCACCAACAGACATCCTTGTTGCACACCCTTCTGTGGTTGAGTCCAAGAACCATAGAACTAGTCACGCACCTTTTCATCAACAGTATCCATCGATCTGGGAATCCCCTTCTTTTGAGAATGCCCCACAAATAATTCCAAGAGATGGAATCATAAGCCTTTGAAAAATCAACTTTCCCTACAAACACCTTAGACTTGCTTCTTTTCCAAGAGGCCAGGAATTCCTCCCCCAACACATAGGAATCCTACAACGATCTCCCCTTAATAAAAGCTAATTGAACAGGCGATATGATGTTGGGGAGTACCTGCTGCAGATGGTTGGCTAGAATTTTAGCAACCAAAAGGTAAATGGAGTTCGATAATGCAATAGGCCTAAAATCTCCTACCTCCTCTGGATTTTGTTTCTTAGGTAGGAGAGAAGGTAAAATTTGTTAAGCCTCTCAATACTTGCATTTCCAATAAAGAACTCCTTAATCATGGCCAAAACATCAGACCCAACCACATCCCACATCTCCTTAAAAATAATTTGCAAGCCATCCGGACCAGGAGAACCCTCTGCCTTCATACCACTTAAAGCACGCAAGATCTCTTCCTCATCCACATCCTTATCAAGCAGAGCCTTAGCTTCATCACTGATCTACTCTAGTTGCAAATTTGCCAACTGCCAGTCACCACATGGTTGACTTCTGGTAAGCTTTTGAAGGAGACTTGTTATTTTTCTGATTCTTGATTTCAACATCATGTTCCTTTTCTAGTTTAATATAGTTACAGGATGATTATCAGGCTCAGGTAATCTTCCTTCTTTTTCCTAAAAAAAAATCTAATGTCATAGTACTGGCTATTAGAGGTTTTCCTACTTGATGGCTTTTCCTTCGCCCTTATCCTCTACTTGATCCTTCCTGTCTATGGTCTTCTTTCCCCAGGGCATTGTTGTATTGGTCGTTCAAGTGCCGTGGCCTCCTGTTATGGACTCAGCCTGGCGGTTCCTCGATGAATCCTTGGTAGGAGACATCCTATGGGGTTCTCTCTCTTGTTGTAGTACGGGGGGCTGTTGAGAAGTTCTTGCTATAGCCGTTTGAACTTCGCCTCTCTTGGTTGTTTAATTGTAAAATTATGCTATATGGTGCTTGACTGAGGACTTGAAGATTTTGTTCTTCCAGACTTTGGTTATCGGTAATAGGGAGATTTGGTGGAGATGACATGCATGTATTTATGGGGTTGTTGATGAATGGCTATCGTCGAGGATTGAAGTTTGTGTCAAGTTGGAGGGGATTTTGCTCCACCTTCAGATGCTTGGAATAGTGGAGGTGATGGTCACCCTCCTTGCTCGCTTGAAGTTGTGTTCACAGGTTGGCTTGATGGTGGAGGAATAATGGTGGGTGTTTGCCACCTACGAGGTTAGGTTGCATGGTGTTGTCCTTGTGAAGGTCATCCTTCAAGTGAGTGGTGTTGTGTAGTTGGTTTTGGTGTCGTGCGAGAAGGGTTGACGGAGCTTTGCAGAGACGGTGGTGTCCCCTTCGATGTCGATGACTAGAGTTTTGTTGATGGTCCAGTGGTAGGTCCTTAAGGATCACCATTACTAGTAGGATTGGGGAGGGGCATCCGAAAATCGAGGCGTCGCCCTTGGGAATTAGCGGATGATGATTCGTGTTCCCACGCCTTAAAATCCTTGGGTTCTTGTTTTGGCTTGAGATTTTGTGCACGTGGACCATGCAATGTCTAGATGTGCGATTTTGGGAGACAACAACGCTCATGTGCCTTTTATGGCATAACACATAGGGGGCTTTGAATCCGTATGCGGATCCAGATTCGGTACAAAATCTTGACCCCTTATTCAGATATTTCTTCATTTTGCTCCCTTTTCAGTTGATATGGATCCGGGTCTTCTCCCTACCTTGTTGGTTCTTTTCTCTTCCCTATTGTCAGGAGCCTTCGGCAGAGGGTAGTCTTGCTACTAGGTTGCCTTCGGATCGTTACGACACTCCCAATTGGGATTTGCATGATGCAGCGGTGTTGGGCATGTCCATCGATCAGTGGTAGGGCTAGGAAAGGGTTGTGGCTTCGCCACACTCAGATGGTGGCCCTAGGGAGCAGGTGATGACTGCAAGATTTGATGGGTCCTCTCCTATAGCTTCCTAGACTCAATAGATGCTTTGTGCTAATGGTATGAAGAGGACTGATGCGCCTTCCAAGGCATTGTCTACAGCAAGGGGCTTTGAATCCGAACATGGGTCTGGATTTGATACTATCGACCACCTTGTTCCTTTTGTTCCCCTTCGTCGCCCTTTGTTGCTACTGGGGATTGACCGAATGTAGGTCCCCTTCTTCGCTCCTATTGTGCTATTCCTTTAGTTGACATGCATGGACATTGTTGTTTGGGAAAGGAAGGAGATGACTTTGGCAGCCCACCATAGGCTCCAAGGGGGTCTAGAGATGACAGTTTAGGTTGTTGGCTTCAATATTTTACATCGGATTGAGCATCGGAGAGTAGGTGATGGCAATTCAAGGAAGGACTTCTAAGGTTCTAGGACTTCATCATGTCTTAGACTGGGCAAAGCCCTCCCTTTTGGCCCACACCATAGATTCATTAACAAGATTTACCTGCGTAGAAGACGAAGAAGGCGAGACTAGGACTCAGTTGAGGTTGCCTTTAAACTTCTTGACATCGAATCTAGGGTTGCCATGGTTGTTGGGGCCCGTAATTTTAGGAGGGTACCACACCTGCCCAATAATGGTGAACGTTCTCACTTGGAATGTCAGTGGTTGCCATTACCCTACTTGGAGATTCACACTTCGTAGGTACTTGTTGGATTGGAAGGTGAATATAACTCCTTTTCAAGAAACTAAGTTGGAGGAGCTTGACATGGTGGCCAAGGATGATATTGGTGGAAACTCTTTTGATGGCTTCCTTAATGTTTGAGTAGTGGGCCGCTTTATAGGCATCATGGTTCTATGGAACTTAGCTTTTGAGTTTCTTGATTTCTTTGCTGGAAGATGGATGTTGGTTGCTTGTTTTAAAAGATCTGTGGATGGGGTTGTCTTGGTCGTTTCTTTGGCTTACGATTCGTATAAAGATGCAACGAGAAACAACTTTCCCAATAGAGGGCTATGAGGGTGACTTAGGGGAGGTGAGTGAGGGTGAAAGGAGGGGGTAGTGCGTGTGCTTGTTCTCGTCGTCTCCATGATGTGATCCGCTTCAAATGTCGTGGGAAAGGTCATTGGGCGAAGGATTGTCGTGACTCGGTGGTTTGTCTTCTCTGTCGTGGATGTGGTCATCGGAGGACTTGCCCATTGAGGATCCGTAAAGAGGTTGTAGTGGTGGAGCATGGTTTGCCTCCTCCGCCTTATGAGCATCCTCTGGCCTCGGGGGTGGAGTTACCTTGGACTCATGAAACGAGGTTGATGGATTCCTTGTTGGAGTTTTCCTTGGTAGGGATCTTCCAACGTGGAGTGGCCAAGATTGAAGTGGTTAGATCATTTTTATCTTGTTATGGTTTGTCTTCGATTAGTTGGAAGTTTTCTGTTTTATTGGAGAAGTGATGGTGAAGTGGATATTGATCGCCTTAAGTTTAAGGAGGTGTACTTTGGTGACGTTTGCATTCGTTGGTCGATCCCGAGTATCTACAAGGGTGCTACTGAAGAGTGAATCCCTTTACGTCCTATCGTTAATTTTCGGATTTTTGGTATTCCACTGAGATTGAGAATGGTGGGGACTGTCGTGTCACTTTGCTGATCGTTTGCTTGTGTTCGGAGATGTTTTGGAGTTGGATTGTAGGAAGGAGATGTGTCATTGGTGGTTGTTGAAGGTGAACTTTTGGTGGGGAAATCTATTATGAACAAAGACGTTTTGCGCTTTGGTGGATGTGCTTGTGTCATCTCCTTTGAGGAGATGGATTTAGAGAAGCACTCGAAGAATTATGCGTAGATGGTTTCTTCCGGTGGTGCTTGACACAGTGAGAAGGCTGGATCGATGGTTGATGCAGAAGCCTAGGTTGTTGTTGGAGGTGGTCCGGCGAGGCAGGTTGCTGGCGATTGTTGGGTTTGGAGATTGATTGCAAAACCGGTCTGCCAGCTTGGTGAGATTTGAAATTTGAAATTCGAATGGGCATGTAGCAGCTGGCAGGGTCCTTGATTGTCTCCCTGATTTTGGGGCAGATGGTTTTCCGTTTTTGGATTTTGATCAAAAAATGGACGATGAGGTGGCGGAGAGTATTCCTTGCTCTAAACAGGTGGCTTTCGGATCCATAAACAAATCCGGATGTAGTGAGTTGAATTTTTTGAGCAATAATCCTTTCCATTTATTGCAACACGAGTTGGCTGGTGGCTCCTTTGTTGCTGTGGTTTATTGTATGTAGGAGAAAAATCCAACGGGAAGCAAGGCAGCGATCGATGATGATGGGCAACTTGACGCAACGTGCTCTAAGGCTGCTGCAACTCTTTCAAAGGCTATTGTAGGCCTTGACGTGGAGCTAGCTGCTCCTGAGTGTGCATTTGGCGATCCACAGGTGGTTGCTAGACCTAACTCAGGGTTCGGGCATGGTGAGTTTAACTCTAATGCACAATCTTCTCCTCAGGCAACATTTTCTTTTACTCCGGATGGCTCACTGGTTGCTGTTGCTTCTAATGGTTTACAGGGGAGCAGATTCCTACTTTCTTTGGCTCCTTTTTTTGGTGTTTCGGGTCTAACGATTATAATGGTGATGATTACAACAAGCTTAGTGTAGAGGAGTTGATGGGAATTCTTTAGAGGCAGACGAATATCCTAGAGGATGCGACATCTAATGTTGATGTCAACATTGTTGTGAGAAGACCATTAGCAAAGGGAAGTCCATGTTATATATAACCTTGTCCAACAGGCCTTCGGGTCCTACTAGAGTCATCTCACAGCAACATAAACTGATTTTTAGTGCTTAGTACAAGTGTAAGAGGTCTACAAAGAAGTCGATTGAGAAGATAGGTTCGATTGGTATGCAGGGGAAGTGAATAATTATGTGGCAAATGTTATTGGAACCAAGAGAGTTCACAAAGGGAGGAGGAAAACAAATGTTGATGGTTAATGTGCTTTCATGGAATGTTCGAGGTCTTCGGGATGATGGGCTGCGATCTATTTCGAGGTACCTTTCGGAGAAAAGGATTGATGTTGCTTGTCTGTAGGAAACGCATCTGGATTGCTTGTCTCGTCAAATGAAGATGAGTTTATGTGGTGACTGGTTTATAAATTACCTTGAGGTGAAAGCTGATGGGAGGTCTGGGGGCATAATAATGATGTGGCAAAGTGACACTCTTGACTTGTGTTCTTCGCAGTTGGCTGATAGGGTGATGACTATGATTTTTAATAGGAAGTCGGATAGTATTTCTATTGCTATCTTTACCGTATATGGTCCTTGTGATGATGCGTCCAGGGTGCATTTCTGGGAGGAGATTGGGTAGGTGTCTGCTTTGGTTGATGGGATGCCTTGGCTGATTGGAGGTGATTTTAAGGCAACCTTGTATTTTGATGATAGGCTTGTTGGTAGATGTGATACATTAGCATCCCAATTTCAGCAAATTGTGCAGGATCTTGAGCTTATATATCTACCTACAACAAGGGCCCATTTCGCTTGGAGGAATGGTAGTGGTGTAGCCTCATGCATAGATAGATTTTTATGTAATATTGCTATGGCTGAGTCCTTCCATGGTGCAGATGTAGTGGTTTATGACAGGTCATTTTCAGATTATACCCTCCTTTTGTGGTGCAGTAACGAAGATGGTAAATTTTCAACTTATTTTAAATTCCACAAATCGTGGCTTAAAGAACCTGATTTTAAAGAATTGATTTAGGAGAATTGGACCAACACAGTTTGTTCTACTTCGACAGCCCGTACTTTGGTGTGTAAGATTAGAGCTGTTAAAGAAGCAATGACGGAGTTCAAGCATGACCTAAGGTCACGCAGGGAGAAGAGGAGGAATGAGGCCCTCTTGACGATCGCTTCTTTAGATAGAAAAGCGGAGGAAACACCCCTTTCTGAACGACGAAAAATGCAGGCGATTGTGTCAGAAGATCACAAAAAGGAGATGGATTGGAGGCAGAAATCACCTCAGCTGTGGTTAAAAGAAGGTGATGCCAACACTAGATTTTTTCATTTGGCTGGTAGGAGGTGGACAAATATGATCAATACTTTGAAGGTGAGTGATGATTTTTGAATCAGAGGAATCGTATTTGTGACTCCTTTAGATTTTATTTTCATGAGTTTTTTTTTGAAAAGTTCTTATTTTCATGAGTTTACTTGGAGACAATCATGTGGTGATTGGCGCTTAGCCAATTTGAGCATGGAATAGGCTGGTGAGGAGGTGAAAGGGGATCTTATACGAGAAGTGGATGAAGAGGAGGTGATAAGAGCTTTATGGAAATTGAAGGCTGAAGGTTCCCTCGGACCTAATGGGCTATAAATCATGTTTTATAAGGAAATGTTAGATGTGGTTGGCTAAGATGTGGTGGCCATGATCAAAGAATTCTTTAGCGGGAATGAAGGTTTTGAGAGATTGAATAAATTTTATTTATTTTTGCCACCTAAAAAGCCCGATGCGGAGACAGTCGTGGAGTTTAGACCTATTGCCTTATCAAATTCCATTTACTTGCTAGTTGCGAAGATTCTAGCGAATCGTTTGCGCAACATTTTGCCTGACATTATTTTGTCGGTCCAGTTAGCCTTTATTAAGGGAAGATCTTTATAGGATTCTTTTGTGTTAGTTGAGGAGATTTTGGCGGCTTGGAAGAGGAGTGGTAGTCTTGCTTTTCTTTGGAAAGTTGATTTTTCCAAAGCCTATGATTCCATTTTGTGGAGCTATCTTTGGGATATCCTTTAGAGAAGAGGTTTTTCGGACCTTTTAGTGCAATTGATGAAGAGGTGTGTTACTACTTCCTCCTTTTCGATCTTGATTAATGGGCAATCTAATGGTTCTTGGATTTAGCCACAAAGGGGAGTGTGACAGGGATGCCCATTGGTGCCAATGCTATTCAATATAGTTGTGGATACTCTTGCATGTTTGCCGTTTAAGGCTTGTAATGGACATCTTTTTTCAGGCTTTACTACACAATGTAATGGTACTTTGCTTATTCCAATTTTGCAGTATGCAGATGATACAATTTTCTTCATTGAAGGGGAGAAGTGGCAGCTAATCATGTCTCATCAATGGTGCGGATTTTTGTGGCTTTGTTCGATTTGAAGATTAATAGAAGCAAGTCAACTTTTGGTCCTTTTTCTATTCAAGGATCGGAGGAAGAAGAGATTTCATTGATCTTGGAGACCCTGTTGTATGGTTGCTCATTAAGTATCTTGGACTTTCGTTGAAAGGTGAGATGTTGGTGACCTCTGATTGGAATCCTATGATTGGGCATATTTCAAGTAGGCTCTCATGGAGTGGAAGATTGTTTTCTAGAGGGGGGAGGTTTGTTCTGCTCAAATCTGTTTTATCCTCTATTCCGGTATTCTTCTTGTCAGTTTTATGCCTCCTAAGAAGATTCTGAAACAAGTTGATGGAATTAGGAAAAGATTTTTTTGGAAAGGATCAGACCTAGTTGGAAGATTTGCCCAATTGGTGTCTTGGGAGGAAGTTTGTAAGCCCAAAAATGAGGGGGGACTTGGTGTTCGCCAGTTAATTCCTTTCAACAAGGCACTGCTATTAAAGTGGATAATCAGATTGGTTTCAGATGAAAGATTCTTGGCTACCTCCATTTTGAATGACTCTTATGGTGGTTGCATGGATATGGGTCAAAGGGTAGCTGCAGTTGCGAGAGGTGCCTAGGCTTTTTGGCATTCAATTCGGCGTGTTTTGAATGAATTTTCAGCCCATTTCTCCCCGGTGTTGGGTGGTGGGTTTTTTTTAAGATTTTGGTTGGATAATTGGAGTGAATGTGGCAGATTTTCGGACGTTTTTCAGAGTTTATTTTAGCTGATTATTGGTAAAGAAGCCTTAGTGAAAGATATCTGGTTTCCATCAGGCCTATCTGAAGCTGCATTTGCTGAATTTCAGCAACTAATGCAGTGTGTTTCTGATGTTCTCCCAACTGCTGCGAATGTTAATTGTCTACAGTGGAAGCAGGGGACTTTCTCGGTTCAAAATGCATATAAAATGATGACCTCCAATGGTACTCAATTGGATGAGGTTGATGGAGATTCCAAGCTTATTTGGAAGTGCAAGATCGCGCTCAAAGTAAAACTTTTCCTTTGGTTGTTTAGAAGAAAACGATTGGTGACAAAAGCCTATATAATGAAGTGGATTATTGATGGGGGCATGGCTTGCACTTTTTGTCGTTAGTATGAGGAAGATCTACAGCATCTCTTCTTTGATTGTGGTTTTCCTAGGGAGTTTTGGGATCATTTCAGCTTTACTACAGATGATTCCTCTGATTTTGGTGACTTCTGGAATTCCTTCAGAAGCCATCTTGATATTAATATGGCGGGTTGGTGCCAAGCTCTTGCTATTGTTAGGTGCATTTGGATCCAGAGGAATGGCAAGGTTTTTAGAAACGAGTAGTGTTGGGTTGATAATGTTGTAAGAGAGGCTAAGTGTTTATCTTATTTTTTGCTACAAAACCTGTAAGTCCATTCTAATTTTTTAATGCAAATTTTGGATAATTATTGTCCTCCGGTAGTCTTCCTCTTTCTTCTTCTTCTTCAAAAAAATAAAGATGCAACGAGGAATGAGCTCTAGGAAGAGATTAGATAGGATGTGGCATTTGTTGATGGATGTCCATGGCTGGTTGGTGGTAACATCAATGGCACTTTATCTGTTGACTATCAACCGGATGGGAGACAAGATAGATCCTCTATGGCATTCATGGACTTAGTGGCAGATTTGGACCTTTATGATATTCCGGTGACTGGGGTCCACTTTACTTGGAGTTCTTCTAGGGCGAGATTGAATATTGACTGATTTTTGTGTCCTATGGAGCTCGCAAAGCATTTTTATAGGGCCATTGTTTTAGCTAAGCCCAGGTCGTTCTCTGACTACACGCCTTTACTTTGGGGTTCGTAAGGAGTTTCCTTTTATTTTTCTTTATGTTGCACAAATCATCTCTTAGAGCAAGACTTCATAAGCTTAGTGGAGAACTTAAAAAAAAAAAAGCTTAGTAAAGTAGGGGAAAGAGGTGCAGTTGGGTTTCTCTGCCGCTGCTACCTTGGTAGCTAAGATTTAGCATTTAAGAATAGCCTTGATGGTATATAAGGAGATTCGAGAGTGTAGGGAGCATACTATGGTGCTTGCTTGGTAGGGTGTTGAGGCTATTGATAGGGAGGACTCTAGAGACTTGGTGCCAATTGAAGTGGACGAGACATAGCGTACACAGTGGTGGTTATGTTAGAAGATAAGAGGAAGAGAGATAGACTAGAGATAGCCATTGCGCCAGCTATGGCTCAAAAAGGGGATGCAAATACAAGATTTCTTCATTTGTCATCTAGTTGTAGAGGGAGGTCTAATCTCCTGATTAGTCTTAAGGTTGGTGATAAGGTGCTTATTGATGGGGAACAGATTGTTGCGGCCTTGAGACACCATTTTTAGGATTTCACAATGAGGCATTCGCCTAGTTGGTAGGAATGGTTGTTTGCTGACCTACCCATTTTGGGTGATGAGTTGAGGTCTTCTCTGGTTTGAGACATCTTTAAAGTGGAAGTTCTCTTTCCAATAAGGTATAGGGGTCCTCGGGACCTGATGGCATCTAAGTTTTCTTCTACAAAGAGCTATTGGATTTAGTTAAGGCAAACTTGATGGCACTAATTAGGGAGTAGTTGATGGAGGACAATAAGGGATTTGAGAGGCTTAATCGCTTCTATTTTTTCTTACTCCCAATGAGGCTTGGCCTAGAGATCATTGATGATTGTAGGCCTATCACCCTATCAAACGTAGTCTACTTGATTGTGGCAAAGGTCTTTGTTTTGATTGTGGCAAAGGTCTTTGTGAATAAGGTTGGAGAGTTCCTCCCCCACCTTATTGGCCCCATGCAGTCAGCCTTGGTCTGGGATTGTTCCTTGTAGGAGTCTTTTATTATGGCGGAGGAGATGGTCTTTGCCTGGTAGAGGTCAAGAACAAGGGGTTTTCTTTAGAAGGTAGACTTTTTGAAGGCGTACAACTCGATCAACTGGGTTTACTTGTGGTAAGCACTTGGATGGTGCGGTTTCCAGGATAGATGGATTCTGTGGATGAGGTGATGTGTCAACATGACCTTATGCTCTGTTCTCGTCAATGTTAGGTTGGTTGGTGGCTGTGTGTAACTGTAAAGGGGGGTTTATCGAGGGTGCTTGCTAGCGTTGCCACTGTTTGCTTGGTCGTTGATACCTTGGCTGGTAGGGCCTTTAACACCTATGGTGATGGTCTGTTTAGAGGCTTTGCTATTGTGCGAGAAGGGGCCATTCTGACCCTTATTTTATAACATGTAGATAATACCAAGGTTAAAATAGTTGGTATGCGGTATTTGGTTGGTTGTGTTACTGGATAGAGAGTGTGCAATATGTGGGTGAGTATGCATATAAGTATGCGATTTTATATTTTTTATTTAAAAAATGCAAAATAATTAGTCAACTTGCTAAACTTTGTATTATATGTTCCAAACATATGAAAAATCAAAGCTATAAACATGAAGTTGTCTTAATTTTTGTAATCCTTATGACACTTGAAAAATTGGCCTATTTGAAAATTAGGTGGGTTTCTTCATTTAGGGTTTATTTGAAAATTGGCCTTATACTTGGTTGACCAGTCAGTTTGGACCGACTTTGGACTGCCCCATGATATACGATTTAGGAGAGGGGCCACTTATGCATATGAGGCCTAGGCGATCAATTTTCTGAACTATGGACAATATGATTTTTTTGGCGGAAAGGGGGAGTCGAGAGGCGGAGAACTTGGCAGCTTTAGTGTGGATCTTTGGTGTGGTCTCGGGCTTGGTGGTCAACCATTCCAAGTCAGCTTTCATCCCTTTTAACATGGATAATGAGGAGATTGGGAGTTATTCAGCTACTTTGAGTACAACCCTGGTGCTTTACCCAATAGTTATCTTGGGCTCCCTTTAAAAGGGAAGCAATTATCGGTTAAAGGTTGGTTGCTATTGGTGGACAGATCAGAAGGGAGACTTGCTAGGTGGAAGGGGAGGCTAGTTGGGGGGGGGGGGGATGGTTGGTTTTGATGAAGTCGGTCTTAATCATAAGTCTTATCTTCCATCTCTCCGCTTTTTCTCCTTCAAAGAAGATTTTTAAGAAGATTGAAATGTTAAAGAAGAGATTCTTCTAGAAGGGAACTGATCATATGATTGTATGGGATGATATTTATAGATCAGTGAAGTAGGGTGGCCTTAGTGTGCTACAACTCAACTGCTTCAATAATGCACTGTTGCTGGAGTGGGTGGTGAAGTTCTTCTCTAATGGAGGTAGTGCATGGCATAGGCTTGTGACGAGCTCTTATGGATCTCCACTCCATCTCTCTAGTTCTAGGACCCCTGGGGCTTCGACTTTTTAGTGTTCCCTCTTATCTAGTATAGCTCAGTTCTCATCTTTTTTGACCGGAGCTAGGTGATGGGTTGGTGCTTCAGATTCTAGGAGGATAACTAGACTAGTGATGGTGCTCTGGTGTAGTTGCTTCCTAGGTTGTATGCTTTGGCAGGTGATAAAGGTGAATTGGTTTGGACAGTTTTGGATGAGGTTGGTACCTGGGCACTGCTCCTTAGGGGTGGACTGTCTGAGGCATGTTTTGCGGATTTGTAGTGCCTTATCTCTTAGCTCAATGGGTTCAGGTTGGTGATGCTGCTCTTAACTCTTTAGTTTGTGCAGAGGGTGCTTTTTTTCCGGTGAAGAAGGCGTATAAGGTCCATTTAGGAGATGTTGATCAGGGAAATGCAAAGATTGCCAAGGATTGCGTCGATTTATGGAAGTTCTCTATTTCGTTCAAGGTGAAGCTCTTCCTTTGGTTACTTCAAAGGTGTTGCCTAGCCACTATGGTCGGAAGTAGGTGGGCTGGAGGCTGAGGCCACCTGTCTTATGTGGCGCTAAGGGGGTGGATGATACCCACTTGTTTTGCACTTGCAGCTTCTCTAAAGTTGTTTGGGAGTGTTTCTTAATTTTGGGCATGCTAGTCCACTCCTTTCAGCCTTTTTGGGAGGCTTTTTGTGGAGTTTAGATGTATACGCTCCTTTGGGTCAAGGCATGTGCTATACTTTGGGCTATTTGGCTTCAGAGAAATGGAGTGATCTTCCATTGGGAAAACGTCTGGCGGAAAAATGTAGTAAGGGATGTTCTATCTCTTTTTTCTTTTTAGACCAAGAATTTGTAACTATTGCTGTCCTTTTTAGTGAGTAATGAATTGGATGGCTACTGACCTTTAGATTTCTTTTCAAAAGAACAAGAAAGTTAGCATATGGTATTTAGTCGAATAGGTCACCGCCTAGTAAGTACTTGACAGGCAGGCAAGTATGCAGGTGAGTGTGGTTTTGTATTTTTAAGCCATAACAAAAAAAAGATTATACAATTAATCAAAGTAAAATAGGAGTACAATAATAAAAACATGCTAAAGGAAAAATTACATTTTGGAAAAAGATGGAGCTTAAGTAGGGAGGATGAGTGGGGAGGGTGTGATGGTGCGAGTGCTTGTGAGAAGGTGGAGAGGCATGGGACTTCATTTGATGGTGGCTAGGTATGGGGGTCGAGTAGGAGATCGTTGAGAAGATGGAGCTTAAGGATGGTTTTGTTTTAAGTGTTGTAGCAGAGGCTACTATGTGAAAGATTGCCGTGATCTTGTATTGTTTGCGTTGCCAATGTGTCAGTCATCGTAAATGCTTCTGCCTAAAAGGGAAGTCGATGGCGAAGAGATTATTGCCTTCACCTTCAAATGCTCCCTAGTTGGAAGTGGTTGCCCTTTGGTCACTGATGATGGCTTCGCTTGACTCCATCCTGATGATAGCTCTGGTGGGGGATGTGTTGCATGGAGAAGCTGTGTTGCTGGAGATGAGGATAGGGCTCTGTTGAGGGTGGCTGAAGCCTGATGATTTTAGACTCATTGCTTTTACTCGAAGGTTTTTGCACTTTGGCCTCTCGTCATTGGACTTTGATTGCCTTTGTTTCCAGGAGATGTTTGTTGGGAGTGCACACATCCGCTGGAGGTTTCTGACACATAATGACAGGGCTTTTGAGGAAAAGCCTTCGACAAAGAAGGTTGTGAAGGCCCTTATCTTTGGTGTCCCTCTTTGCTTGAGAACATTGGTCTTTGTTGAGAGGATTGTGTGTTGGTTTAGTGCCACATTGGAAGATGTGGACTTTCCGTTTTGTGTGATGGCCTATGAATAGGTGTATACTCCTCCCATATTCCTTTGAGAAGAAGAAATACAAATCAGTGCCCTATCGAGGCCTTTTCCCGTGGTTTCTCTCCACTTCTCGTGAGTGGGGTTTCCATGTAAACCCAAACCTTTCATTGATTGCTTATTGCTTTGATTTATGCTTCCGCTTGTTATACTTTTCAACTTGGTATTAGAGCATGTTCGTTCCTTGGGTTTTATCCTTTATTGCACATTTTTCTCTCTCTATCTTTTGATATGAAGTTATTGTTCCATTGAGGATGTTCTTTTCCCGATTTGTGGCCTTGATCTTGCGCAAGGAAAAGGGTGTGGCCCTGTTGGCACACGATCGCACCCAGTAGGGGTAGCGAAGGTGGCTACGATCACGCACAGGGTGCGAATACGGAGGAGGCACCCAACAGGGGTCGCGCGAGGAGAAAACCCTTTAGCGGTGCTTGGCGGCGTTGCTTAGGGTAGGAGGAGGCGATGCAACGGCGATATTGGTCGAATCTAACCCCTGGCAGCATCGTTGAGAGAGAGAGAGAAGCGCTTGGCGGCATTGTAGCTTCGTCGAGAGACAGAGAAATGCTCGACAACACTGCTCAGGGCAGGAGGGGGAAATGTGATAGCGCTACAGGTTAGATCTGACCTTCCGGTGCCGACGTTGAGGAGAGAAGCCCCTCTCAAGGTGGCGATGGCGCTAGAGGTCGAGAGGGACCTCCAGTGACGATGCTGGGCTTCGTGCGAAGGCATTGTGGCGGGAGAAAGAGGCTCCGCATAAGGTAGTGGTGACGTTAGAGGTCAAGAGGATCCTTCAACAACGTCATTGGGCATCGTGTGGTGGTGCTACAACTCCCCGATAGTGAAAGGGGAGGTAAGGAGGCGAAGGCGGCGAGAGGTGGTCGGGATCTCGTGCGAGATGAAGATGAGGCCTAACGTTGATGACGACAAAGATTGTGGCGTCGATCTGGCGGTGTGAATCTCAGCTAAGATCGTGCAAGGGCAGGTGGCACTGATCGAGCGCTGCCGTTGGAGGGAGGAGTGATTTCCGGTGAAGAGTGCTATGTGATTGAGTGTGTAGGTTTTGGTCTGTTTGCTTATCCATAGGTCACTTGATGTTTCTTATTTAGCCTTTTTTAAATAAGGGAAAGAAAGGAAGAATGACAGAGAAAAGAAGATGATATAAAAAAAAAGAAAAAAATAGAGAAAAAGAAAAAAAAGGAGAAAAAGAAGAGAGAGAGAAAAATTGAGAAAAAAAGAAAAAATAAAAAAAAGGAGAAAAAAATGAGGTTTATATTCAAGAAAAGAGATGGAGAAGTCTTCTCTAACTTTTGTTGTCTTCTTGTCATTATTATTTTTCTCCAATATGAGTATAGGAGAAAGGGGGAGTGTAATAGGTTGTTGTAGTCACTTCCATTTGGGAGTCTCGTTTGTTCATGGACTCCACATGAGAAACCTACTTTGAGAGGTTTAGAGTTTTGAGATCCTCAGATGAAGGGCCCATTTCAGGTTTCTATGTAGGAGATCCAGTTTCGTGGACTCCAGAGAGGGAGATGCACCTTCGAGGTCTTCAGAGGAAGATCCTATTTTAGGGATACTGAATGAGGAGCCATCAACACTAGATCTTCAGAGCTAGCTACAGTTCGTCCAGTAGCTCTAGCCTGTGTTCCCACATAAAAGCAAAAACCAGTCCAGAGTGTTGCTCGTTATGTTGTGTAGAATGGATTTGTGGTACAAGCTGATCATTCCATGCTCCACCTTGAGGGGGAGTGCTGAGAGGATTGTGTGTTGGTTTAGTGCAACATTGGAAGATGTGGACTTTTCGTTGTGTGTGATGACCTATAAATAGGCATGTACTCCCATTTTACTTTGAGAAGAAATACAGAGAAAACACGCCTATAGAGTGCTTCCACGTAAACCCAAACGTTTCATTGATTGCTTATTGCTTTGATTTATGCTTTCGCCTGTTATACTTTTCAACTGTCTTCTATTCCATTTGTGCACCCTTCGCGAGGTTGAAGGCTTACAATCGTCTTGGGATTCAAGAAGGAGATCTGGCTTCAGTTGCAGTGGATGTAGAGGTGATTGTAGGCCATGCTATTTCAGAGATGATTCTTTAGCATGGGGGGTCCTCGTGGCTGCTTGCTTCGAGGGTAGCAACATGACGTATGAACTGCACTTTTGTGCACAGGTTGTTGCTGGTGGTGGTTTGATGTTGGTGTCATCGTAAGGCTTGATGATGCGCCAAGTATGGAAGGTCAAGGAATTAGCTGCGAACCTGGGTAACCTATTGTGGAATGTGGCAAAAGATGTGGGGAAGTGTGATTCACCTCTACAACTTCCTCATGTGGAGGCTACAAATGAGGCAAGTGGGGGTGAAGGAGCACCTGGTTCTACTTGCCATGTACAAGGGCCCAGATCTGAATTTGGATTCGGAGACGGTAAGTCGAATTTTAAACTCAATGTGTCCTCATCTTTTGCTGGATTGGGGCTTTCTTTTTCTCCTGTTGAGAGTGGGCCTCTTTTTCTCTCCTATGCTCCTATGTAGGAACATCAAATGGATTTGTCTAAGGAGGTGATGCCTTCTACAGTGTTGGGGGGCTCGAGTTTTGGTGCTGCATAGGTGTCTAATGTGGTTTGAAGTGGTGGGGCGATAGAGGAGCCATTGAAGACTCCTAGTCTAGCTTTGATGGGCGGAGGTTGTGCTCATTCGCAACTTTTGTTGGAGGCAATTGCCCTTGCACCTTCTATTGATCCAGTAAATGAATGTGTGGTGGCTCAGTTATTGGCTATGTGTAGCAAGGTTTTGGGTATGTTGAGGAGAACAAACTAAAAAACGATGAAGACTATCAGAGATCTGGTGAATCTATGGCCTTTAGGACCTCTAAGTGTCATGGAGCCTCCCTGAGAATTCCATATTGGAAACCTTATTTACCTCCACTATTGCAGTTGGTATATAAAAGGAAAAACATGTTTCTCAAAGAAAGAAGGCCAGGTCCTAGAAGTACTTCAGGTAATGTTGATGTTGAAAGGATTGTGGCTGCGATAATTGGAGCAAGAAGACATGGAGCTACTAGGGGATTAGGTTTTTCCACTGCTATCAATGGTTAAGGTCTTAACGTGGACTGTTAAGGGGTCTTTGTGATCCTGTGCGAAGGTCCTTCGTCATTGTGTAGTGGAATCGGGGGCAGATTTCTTAATGGTTCAAGAAAGAAAGTTGGAGTCTCTTGATGCAGTGGCAATAAGAGAAATTGGGGGTGGGATTTTTTATTCCTTTATAGAAGTTAACTGAGGTGGGATGTTGATAGCTTGGAAGGGGGGATCTTTCAATTTGATCTCTTAAACTTTTAGCAGATGGTCTATATCGAGCTACTTTAATAGGATCTCTGATGGAATGACCTGTGCCTTTACAACTGTTTATAGGCCTTGTGATGAGAGCTTTCAAAATGACTTTTGGGAGGAGCTTCTCTAGGCTGCTGCTTTTGCAGTTGGTAGGCCTTGGCTAGTTGGTGGAGATTTCAATGCCACTCTTTGTATTGATGATAGACTAGATGGGTGTCGTGACAGGTTAATGGAGTCATTTGCAGAGCTTGTGGACAATTTAGGGTTGTAAATTGGATGAAATGATTCAATTTCATTAGAAACCTTAGGGCTCTCTTATATAGGGAGAGACCATAGAGTCAAAAGTACAGAAATGTACTTGAGGGACAAAACACCCATAGCCCATACAATAAGAAACATAAAAAAGCCATATATGCTAACATTATATGATATCCCTGCTGTTGGGGCAAAATATATGTGGAGAAATTTTAGTGGCTCAAAATCAAAGATTGACATGTTTTGTTCAGTGTAACTTGCTAAAAAATTCCAGCTTGCTTACTTTTCAGCCACGACCTCTTTCTGAGCATACACCACTTATGTGGTTTGCAAATGAAGGGAAGTTTGTCTCTTATTTCAAATTTGACAAGTCTTGGCTTTAGGAACATGGTTTAGAGATTTAGTTAAAGAAAAGGTACTTGTATCTTCTTCAGCTACGAGAAGTTTGGCAGACATGTTAGCGCATTCGAAATTAATCATTTTTAAGGACCTTTGGGTGAGGAGGGAGAAAGCTAGAATAGACGCTCTGCAAGCCACAGCTAACCTTAATAAGGAGGAGGATAATAAGGATCTCACTGCATTGAAGATGGATAGGGAGAGGTTCCTTGGTGTGGTTTAGAAGGAGGATTTGATGAAAGAGATGGACTGGCATCAAAGATCCCAGCAGTTGTGGTTGAAAGAGGGTGATTCCAACGCCTGTTTCTTCCATATTGTCGCTAGTTCTAGGAGGAGAGACAACCTTATTGCCTTTATGCAAGTGAATGGTGACATTGTGACTTGTAGGAAGCTTATTGTCTAGGCTTTGAAAAATCATCTTCATGATTTTTCTAGATGAGGAACACTGGGTTAATGGGAGTGGTTTGATGCGGGCATCCTTGTTATGGATGATAATATGCCACAAAATGGTAGAATAGATTGCGGAGATGGAACTTTTATTAGTGAATAAGGGCCTGAAGGCTGAGGGTTCACCTGGGTTAGATGTATTCCCTGTGTTATTTTTGCAGGAATTTTAGGATTTGCTTAAAATAGATCTTCTGGGCATGATAAATGAGTTATGTGTTGGCAATTTTGGTTTTAAGAAGATTAATAGGTCTTATATCTTCCTTCTCTTAAAAAAGTTAAGTGCTGAGACTATTCATGATATTAAACCTGTTAAGAATCGGCGTAGTTTGGAGTGTGGAGGCTCCTTGTGCGTGGGAAAAAGTCTCACGTGGGGGCTATGCAGACGTGGATTAGGGAAAGCAGCCCTTTGGCTGTAAGAGGTGGCCGGCAGCCCCTGGTAGCTGGCGCAAGTGGCCGGCTGCCTTGTGGAGAAGAGAGAGAGGGAGAGGAGTTTGTAAAGTTGGAAATATTATTATGACTCAAAAAATCACAAAGAGGGAAGGCTCTCTTCTATAGAGAGTACATATCTCTATTCTTGGAAACCAAAGATCTTATCCCATAAGGAAAGATCTTATCTCTCTAAATAAATCAAATCTTAAACTCTTTTCCTAAAACATATTTACTAAAAATAGAAAACTTAATTCCTAAGCAAAAAGTTCCAAACTTGGGTTCGAAAACTCATGACTGTTGGCCCCTATGGGCCTCCGGTTAACTGCCAGGTGGCTGTCGACATGGCTTGATTCAGTCGTTCTAACAAAACCTATTACTTTTTTTAGTGTAGCCTATCTTGTTTTGGCAAAGGTCTTGGCTAACAAGCTGCATGAAGTGGCTCTCGAGCTTATTTCTCTGGTTCAGTTGGCATTTTTTTAGGACAAGTCTCTACAGGAATCTTTTATATTGGTTGATGAGATGATTGTAGCTTAGAGAAGATGCTTCACAAAGTGCTTCTTATGGAAAGTTGATTTCTCCAAAGCTTACAACTTGATTTCTTAGTCGTATTTGTGGTGGGTTCGTAAGTGGAGGAAATTCCTGGACAAGTGGATTGCTTGGATGAAGAGATGTGTTACCACTACTTCCTTCGCAGTCCTGCTTAAGGTTGCCTTACGGGAGGATAGATCCAACCTCAGAGAAGGGTTAGATAGGGTTGTCCTTGCCCCCTTCCTGTTTAATAGCCGCGTAGGTGAGTTGATGAAAGGATTCAAATTGAGCATGATGAAACAATGGTGACACCCATTCTATGATATGTTGACAATACATTATCTTCATTGAAGGAGTGGATGAAGCTTGGGTTCTTAGCTCTGTTGTTCGTATCTTTAGAGAGATTTTTGGTCTATCTGAGAACCATGAGAAATCCACCTTTGTTTCTTTCAATATGATTGATGCGGAAAAGGATGCTATTTCTATTTGTCTTCAGATGCAATCCTCATCCCTCCCCTTTACGTATCTTGGGCTTCCTTTGAAAGAATGTTCTTGCTCAAATGTCTTCTCAGCTTGGAATATACCTGCCGAGAGAAATAATAGATGGAATAATTCTTATTGGAGGTACCACTCTATTTATAAACCATAGAGGGGCTTGAGGATAAAAGTACATAACACAAATAGGAATGGAAATATGTAATATCAATAAGAAATAATGCTAAAAAATATAGCAAGAACTACTCATATAACCTTCCCCTCAAGTAAGAGCATGGATGCTTGTCAATGCCAAGTTATCTAGGATGTCGAGGAAGTGATCCGTTTGATGTGGTTTGACAAAGAGCCTGCAAGATAGTCTGAAGTAGAGATATATGGCATGCTGATTTGTCTCCTTTGGATTGCATCTCATATAAAGTGACAATTCATGTTGATATGTTTAGTCGTCTCATGGAAGATTTGAGTTACTAGCAACAAAAGTGCCTGTGTTTGTTATTGCAATACATTGGCATAGGTTAATCTACATGGAGACCAATGTTTACAAGTGAATTTATCCATATAACTTCACATGTTGTGTGAGTCATAGCTCAATATTCTGGTTGGCATTGGATCTTGACACCGTATTTGTTTCTATTACGCCATGAAACCAATTTACCGCTAATAAAGGTGCAATAACTTACGCTAGATTTTCTATATTCTCTAGAGCTTGCACAGTCAGCACAATCTCCTATTTTCAAATGTCCACTCATCCTAAATGAAACTTCTTTTCCAGGAGAAGTCTTCAAATCTCTAGGTATCTGTAATATAGATTCCAATGTTCTATAATTGGATTCTCCATAAATTGACTGTCTTTGCCAACGTCAAAGGAAATATTTGGACGAGGGATGGTGAAGTAGAGAAGCCTGCCAGCCATAACTTTCTAATGCCTAGTATCAAAGAAGGTGTGCCTATCAGTCTTATTAAAGGATATATTAGGATTTTAGGAATAACAAGCCAACATCCCAACCTTCGTGCCTCTTGCAATAAATCGAAAACCACTGTCTTAAAGATATTTTGACTCTTGTTGTGCATCTGCTTTTTGGAGATTTATGTCTGCGGTAATGAACTGAGTGTTGCATCTTTTGAATCAGTTTTTGGTGATGGGAAGACATTTAAATTTTGGATGGATGACTGGATTGGCTCAGGGACTTTGGCCAAGTTAGCACCCAGATTGTATGTGTTAGCAACTGATAAGCTTGGTTGGGTTGTGGAGTGCTGGGATGAATTTATGAAGCGAAACACATGTGCTTGGAGTCCATGGGTTGGTGGAAGCCTCTTATAGGTGGGGTTTGATGACTTGCAGGTTCTTCTAGTTGAAGTTTATGGCTTTTGCGAAAGGTAGCGTACCTGATTCCTTGTCTTGGTATACAGGTGCTTTTGTCTGTTAAAAAAAGCTTATTACTTGTTTAGGAGTGGGCAAGGAATTGATGATATGGGCATTGGGATGGATTGTTTGTCTATTTGGAGGTTGATGATTTGGTTGAAGGTCATTTTTTTTGTAGCTTCTTGGGAAGGGGAGACTGATCACCAAGGTGCTGAGGAGGTGGGTCTGAGACATAGAATTCTCCTATGCATTTTGTAGGGTAAAGGGTGAGTATATTGTGCACCCGTTCCTTAAATGTAGCTTTGCAAAGGAAGTGTGGAATCTGCCACATTTCCTGAAATTGGAGGTTGACTCTATGGATGATTTTTGGAGTAGTTTTAGAAGTGGTATTCAAGCTGATTCATTATCTTGGACAAAGTTGTGTGTGCAGGTCTGTGGTTGCTTTTGGTTCAAAGAAATGGGATGGTGTGCAAGAGGGAAAGGGCACGGGTTGACAATGTAGTGAGGAAAGCTAGCTTCATTTCTTTTTGATTTTCGGTCACAATTTTTCATAAACGTCCATTGGTTTGGAAGTAATGAAGCAGATGGTGACTAACCTCTACTAGTCATTCTTCCCTTTTTCCATGAAAAAGATCATCCTTGGACTGTGTTACCTCAATTCTGAGAATGTAATGCAAATATCCTAGATACTTGGTTACAAACTGAGCCTGAAGATATTTTTTAACATCTATAGTATAGATATTACTCCCTGTAAGAAAAATGACATGAACATAAACTATAAGGACCACAATGCCTAGGGCACATTTCAAAGTTGCACTCTGTGATTTGAAGATGATCTTTGTAAACTTAAAGTTCTAAAGGTTTGCTATTTCTTAAACCACACTTGAGGACTATTAAAGACCATATGTTGCTTTCTTCAAGTGATGTACTCCCCTTTTGTGATGAGTCCAGTAGCTGTTCCACATATATGGTCTCTGAGAAGTTTCCATATGGAAATGCATTCTTGATATCAAGTTTGGTGAACTTGTCAGTCCAGATTAGTTGCAAAAGACAAAGCTAGAATTTAGTCTAGGAACTAGGGAGAGCTTTCCGAAGTATTCTATCCTGCATTTCAGAGTACATTCTTTGGGCGTAAAGTCTTACCTTGTACTTTTATGTGGAGCCATAAAGCTTATGCTTCATAGTGTACAACCAGCGATGATAATGCCAGCAATAGGTGGTGGGTGTGCAAGTTCCCAACTGCATCTAAATATCAAGTTGGACATTTCCTCCTTCACAGCATCCTTCCATTCAAGTTGTTTCATAGTTGCACAGAATCAATTTATTTGGATGCCATCAGTAGACATAGCTGGGGTTCTAACAGGAAATGTGGGATTATTATAAGATAAAAAATTAGAAATTGGATATTTATCACAGCTACATTTACCCTTCTTTGTGGCATTAGGTTGATCTAGGTTTTCAATCATGCATGATTAATCTGGTGGTGGCAGTAATTTATTTTGAGCCTTTGAAGAAGAATCTCATAATCTCCTGGTCTGGACTTTCTAACTTATGCTGCACAGTAAGGAATAGTGTTTTGTATAAATGGTATATAGGAACAGGAAGAAATATAATCACATATAACATGGTACTTATATGGGAGCTGTTCTTGCTTTATTTGCAGGATTTTACTGTCGGGTGGGTAAAATTTTTGGTTGAACATGCCTGGAAATTTTAGGTCAAATCCATTTTTGGTTCACTTTTTTTTGGGGTGAATCTGTCCTCTCATGCATTTCTTGGGGATTTCGAGTATGCTATGTCACATTTGTCATCCTAGTTTAGGTTATTCCTTAAGAAAACTCAAACAATGTAGCATCTTCACTCATAAAGAACCTGTGACTGTATAGGAACATGCAATGATATCACTTTCAGTTATGAGCATACCCAAGGAAAATACACTTCATAGATCTAGGGGACATTTCATTAGTTGGGAAATCACGAACGAAACAACACTTCCAAATACTCAAAGAGTAAGGGGAAATACATGAATGAAACAAGCACATCCAAATACTTGAAGAGTAAAAGGAATAATTCTTTTCTAGGCAGAAGAAAATTCAGTTTTACCATATAGAGTAGAAGATGACACCCTGTGGATGAGAATGGATGAAGTAGGGACAAATCAACTCAATAACTTTTCAGAACATTCATTTCAAATGTTAGGTCGTGAGATCCTTGGTGTAACCTTCCTTTTCTTATCCCAATTTGTTGAGATGTATGAAGCTGAAGTTTGATGTAATGTCTTTTGCTCTAGGAAAAGAAGGCAAGTCATGACACACGAATTCAAGGCCATTGTTATTGCAAAATTTTTTCATATTAGTAGATTACTATGTCTTAATTTCTATGATAGAATGCCTTTTCGGAAAAAAAATTTCTATGATAGAATATTTCATTAAATTGGTAGTTTTAGACTTTTTCTTCATGACAAAGGTTCAAGATTCATGAGAATAATCATCAACGAAGGCCCACAAAAAAAGGACAAGACTCTCACTTATTCTTGGATGGTGGAAAGGTAGACTGTGAGTGCTAAAGGGCAAGACTCTCACTTATTCTTGGAGGGTGGAAAGGTAAATCCATGATATTTCGCAAATTAACAAGCTTCACAATTAAAGGAACTCCTTAATCTTTAAATTTAGAAACTACCTTTGGAGAATTTTATGATTGGAATGCCCTAAGGAAGATGCTAATAGTACATGTTGTAAGATGGCTCATAGCAAGTGAAACAATGATCGGAAGTGATGGATTCTATTTGCTCAACACCACTACCAATTATCTTCTTTGATTGGAGATCCTACAAAACAAAATGAGTGGCATAAATAATAGCTCAATAGGACTATAGAGAATGAGAGGGTTGGGGGGTGCGAGAGAGACCGAAGGGGGGGAAGGGGTGGAGATGGAGTTTGGGTCACCGTAGGAGTCAAAGGGAGTGGAGGTCAGTGGGTATTCGCTGCTTCAAGTGCCTTGGGCATGGCCACGTTGCTGCGGTCTACCGGGAGTTGATGAAGTGCGTGAGGTGTGGCGGAGTTGGGCATCGCAAGGCGGTCTGCTCTTGTGCTTGAGGAGGGCCAGTGGAGGTAGAGGGGATGGCTTAGGGCATTTTGCCTCCTCCTCCAGTGGGAGCTCCTGTGGTTGAGGTATGGGCACCCTGGTCTCCCTTGGTTCACCCCGTTAAGGAGGACCTTGCGGGGGCCTTGGTGGGGGATGTCATGGAGGGGAAGCTTGAGTGGAGGTCAGTGAAGAAGGATCTGCCAGTCATGCTTGGTGAACGGGTGGCTGTGAAGGTGGTCGAGCTTTCTCTGTCAAGGTCCCTCGTCTTCGGGTTGCGGCGGGCGGTGGTGTGGGAGCTGACCTTTAGTACCACTCCGGTTGGTGGAGCTTTGTTACGGTGGAGGTGGTCTTCGAGACACGATGGCGCCATTGCTGAGCGACCTCTGAGGAGGGTAGAGATGGTGGTGGAGGTAGAGGGGGTTCCACTACGGCTCCATATGAAAGAAATGCTCAAGGGGTGGTGGTGCCTTTTGCCTTGCTCAAGAGGTGCGATGGCCTTGGCTTGGTAGAGGGTGATGCCTTGATGTTGAGGGTGGTAGTCGAGCTCATCCCAGGGGTGAAGTTGGTTCCAAAGGTGGTTTTGCGACTTGATGGGTCTGCGTGGGTGGTGAGGATGTCGCAGGTCGAAGGGAAGGGGAGGTTGTACATGCAGGTGCTCCATGTAGTGATTAGACACATGTTTAGTCAATCCTAGGCTGGTCAAAGAAAAGGGAGGAGGCGGTTCCTTGGTAATTGCTAGGCTAGGGAATCGCCATTTGGCGGGGGGGGGGGGGGGGGGGGTGGCACTAGTGAGGGGCCAATGAGGCAAATGTGGGAGGCGAAGGGATAGAGTGTGGATTGCGGAGGAAGCGCGAGGTCGGTGGGGTTAGTTATGTTCCTCGAGGATGGTGTCGTTGATGGGGGCGTAATGAATGGCACCTTAGGTAGAGGCTTTGGGAGTGGTGGAATTTTTGAGAAAGATCCAATGGGAAAAATCAAGGATAGGTCTTTATAGGGGGACCCTGGATCTAGATCCCTTCTTGGATCTAGGGTTTGAGTGCCTCTCGGACTCGAGCTTGGGTGGGGGTCGTGTGATGTTGGCCTTGAATGTAGTTAAGTGACCTGGACTAATAGATGGCCCAACTCTCTTTGAAATTCGTGAGTGCAGAACAGATCCCTTGGGGTTTGTTGAGGGTTTCCCCTGTGCGACTCAAGATGTGGAGAAGGTTGCGAGGGAGGACAGGGAGGTGTTGTTGAAGCTTTTGCGGTGAGGTTGGTTCAGAGGTGGACCTCGAGGTTGTGCTTTCTCCTAAGGTGGAGGTTCCGCATAGGCACATCGAGGGACCTGGTGGTGCTTTGAGTGGGCCCCTTGAGGTTGCCGTTGGAGGATGGTCCGCTTGCAACGGGACGTGGTGCTAGAGATACATGTGGTGGAGGTTGTGGACCGGCTCAAGAGGGGTCTGTGGCAGTGGCCACTTGCAGAGGGAGTGGAGGGGGCTTGGCAGGCACACGCAGAGAGTGCAAAGGAGGTGAAGGCAGCGAGGCGTAAGGAGTTGGCGATGGTGGCAAGATTTAGATGTGCGCTTGGGGAGCAGCTGCCCAGTTTCCCATGACGAAAGTGATTTCCTGGAATGCAAGGGGATTGAATGACACCTCGAGGAGGGTGGCACTCATAGATTGCTTGTGCTCTTGGTGTCATGATGTGTTGCCATAGGAGACTAAGATTGGGAGCTGTGCCAACCCAATGTGGAGGGAGATTGATGGTATGCTTTTAGATGGTTTTGTTGCTTTGGACGCTATTGGAAGATCTGGTGGTATCATTATAGGATGGGAGGACATCTTTGAGAAGGTGGACTCTGTTGTGGGCTACCATGCTGTGACGGTGTAGGTCAAGAGACGACAGGATGGCTTCACTCTGGCGATATCCTCGGTGAATGGGCCGTGTGATGTTGCAGAAAGGTCACAACTTTGGGTGGAGTTGAATCATGTTGCAGATAGCTTAGGTGGTGGAACTTGACTCGTTTGAGGGGATTTCAATGTTATTCTTCACCTGGAGGACAGACCTGGTGATAGGGGAAGGGATTGTGGATTTGAAGCTTTTGCTAACCTCGTTGCCATGAGGGATCTCCTTGACCTCCCGCCGAGATTGTATACCTATACTTGGAGGAGCTCCCCAAGTCAGATGTCCCAAATTGACAGGTTCTTGTTTACTGTGTCAATAGCGGAGGCCTTCCCCATGGCTAATGTCAAGCCGTTGGAGAGATCTTTCTTGGACCACACCCTGCTACTCTGGCAAACTAATGAGGAGGGTCGGTTTGGAGCATACTTTAAATTCAACAGAACATGGTTGTTGGAGGAAGGGTTTCAGGGTCAAGTGGAAGAGCAATGGGGGGCTATCCAAATGGTTGGGTCGGTGATAACGAAGTTGGAGGCCAAGTTGCATGGCCTACGGGGTTTTCTGAAGGAGTGTGGAAGGCGAATCAGGGAGGAGCAGGGCAGAAGGAAGGCTGAAGCATTGGCTAAGGTTTTAAGGCTGGACAAAGAAGATTTGGAGTCTCTTACAGAGGAAGGTAGGGCAACAAGATTGGCCCACTTGCAAGTAGTGCAAGTGGAGGATCGCAAGGCTGAGGTGGAATGGCAAACTAAGTCCATGCAGAAGTGGTTGAAGGGGACTCTAACACCAGATTTTTTCACTTGGTTGTCTCGGGGAGAAGGAAAAACTGGATTGAGAGTCTTTTGGTATACGGAAGGGAGTTTGTAGGGAGGGAAGCTGCTGGCATTGCAGCTGCGGACTTCTTCAGGGAGTTCATTGGGAGGAGTCCAAGAGGATGGTGGAGGTGGTTGGGGACGTGGATGCCAGGCATGACGGATGTCAGGCTGTGGACCTCATCTCACCTTCCTGTGAGGAGGTAGGAAGGGTGGTTGGGGGTTTACATGCTGATGGTTTCCCTGGTCCCAATGGCTTCCTACTGTATTTTTATAAGGAGTTTTGGGAGTTGGTTAAAAATGATGTCATGGACATCCTGGTTGAGTTCATGGATGACAATAGAGGCTTCAACAGGCTTAACAAATTCTATATGTTTCTGCCCTCTAAGAAAGATGGGGCAGAGACCATTGCTAACTTTAGACTTATTGCTCTCTCCAATTCCACCTACCTTATAGTGGCAAAGGTCCTTGCCAACAGATTAAGGGGGGCCCTAGATAGCATTGTCTCATAGCTCCAAATGACATTTATCTCGAGACGTTATATTCTGGATGGCTTTGTTGTCGTGTTGGACATTCTTGCTTCTTGGAGGAGAGAGGGAAGGCTTTTGTGTGGAAGGTGGATTTTAGCAAAGCATACGACTCAGTCTAGTGGAACTTCATTTGGGTCTCTTTGTTGAAGAGGGGATTCCCTGAGTGTTGGGTTGATTAGATGAAAAGATGTGTAACGACGTCTTTCTCAGTCCTTATTAATGGTAATTCCACGAGTGGATGGATACAACCTAGGAGGGGTTAGGTGGGAGTGTCCTTTGGACTCATGTTGTTTGTATTGGTGGTAGATGCCTTTGCGAGGTTGGCTTCTAGATTGTGAGAGGAATCTTATTAATGGCTTCTCCTAGGTGGATGGTCTACAGATTCCCATGTTGCAGAATGCTGATGACACAATCTTTCTCATAGGAGCAGAGCGAGAGGTGGGCAGACTACGGATGCTGTTGAGAGAAATAGGTGTAGTGGTTTAGTCCCACATAGTGTAGTGAGACTTTGTTGTATGTGTGGTGGCCTATAAATAGGCATGTACCCCCCATCTATTCTTTTGAGAAGAAATATAGAGAAACACGCTCATAGGGGCACTTCTGTGGTTTTCTCCCCGCTCTTCGTGAGTGGGGTTTTCACGTAAATCCAAGCGTTCTTTTGATTGCTTTACTGTTTTTGATATCTTGTTGATATATTTTCGCTTATTATGTTTTATTCAACTGATGCTATTGGAACTGTCTGAGGAGGTGTCAGGCTTGTAGATAAACTTCTCCAAATTGGTCCTCATCCCATTGCAGATGTCACCCGTAGAGGCAGCTGCGTGCGGTGTGGAGTTGCAGGCAGAGAGGTAGCTTCCCCATTCCTTATTTGGGCCTTCCACTCTTTAATAGGAAGGTCCCGATGCAGGAGTGGTTTCCCTTGGTTGATAGGCTGTAGAGGCAGCTAGCAGGGTGGGCATCCAAGATACTTTCTAGGGGTGGAAGACTGATACTTCTGAAGTTAGTGCTTGCCTCCATGCCTTCTTATTTCAAGTCTATCTTCAGATTGCCGCAAAAGATAGAAAAAAGGATCTCTAGACTAATGAGAGATTTTTTCTGGACAAGCTATGGGACAACGGGAAGTGGAGCAAGAATGGTGGCTTGGGAAGAGGTTTATAGTCCTGTAGGGGAAGGATGTTTGGGAGTGAGGAGTTTGGGGAAGATGAATGAAAGTCTCTTGACGAAATGGGTAAACAGTCACTTCGAGCGCAGGGACGACCTTTTGGGAAGGCTAATACACAAGTGTTATGGTGGCTCTCGCGCTTGGGATTTCCTGGCGACTTCTCTGAGTGGCTCCTCTCATTTTGTGAATGGCCTCTCGTTGGTCTTGCCTAAGGTGAGGCCTTTCTTCTGTCCTCACTTAGGGACTAGGGATGCTTTTCACTTATGGCTGGATGATTGGATGGGCCGAGGGAGGTTGATGGATTGACTCCCTAGACTTTTTGCTGTCTACGAGCAAAGAGGCTAAGGTGGTGGATTTCTGAAAGGGGTACTGATGCCCAACATTCTTGGGAAATCTATCAAACCAGAGCTTTAGATCACGCTGTAGGAGTTGCAGGATTTTACTTCGAATGACACCCTTGCTTGGGATGAAGGTGACTTCTCTGTTAGAGAGGTGTACAAAAGATTGATGGGGGACAGACTGAGGGTAGATGTAGATTTCTCCTGAGACTACAGATTGATTTGGTCCTCTTCCTGCTCGTTGAAAGTTAAGATCTTCGCTTGGTTACTCCGAAGAGGTAGGCTAATGACGAGGATGTGTAAAGCGAGGTGGGTGTCGGATGGGGAGAAAGCCTGCCCGTTGTGCCTGGAGGCTGACAAAGACGTGGAACACTTATTTTTTGGCTGTCCTTTCTCCACTCAAATTTGGTGTCATTTCGACTTTGATTGGGGGTTGAATTCAAGTTTTGATAACAATTGGAGGTCATTCAAATCTAGGCAATGGTTTGGTAGGCCGATTACTTTTAGATTGATGGAGAGGGCTAAAGTCCTGGTGATAGCTTGGGGCGTTTGGCTGGGGAGAAATGCGACAGTTTTTGGGGGCAGACATTGTATGCGGAGAATTTTATCTCTTGTATTTCCTACTTTATGAATTTATGGACATCAAATGTGTAATTCTTGGCTGGTTGGCCTTTTATTAATGTGATTCTTGGTGGTTATCAACCTGATAACCACCTTTTCTTTTTCAAAAAAAAAAAGGCTCAACAAGATAGGCCTTGGTAACCTAGAAAGAAAATTAAAATTAAAATGTATTGCATGGAAAACATCTGTCAAAGAAGATTAGGAGTTATTAAATATTCCCTTGTCCAGTAATAGGGTAGGAAACAATCTGCAACCTTTACATAAAGTGATTAAAAAGCTATGAGGTTAACAGAGAGACTAGTAAGTTTGACATACTCTTCAGGTCATAACCAATTGAGGGACCAGCCATGGAATAGTGGTTGATTGAGTGCCATCCAAAGTTGCTTGATTGACCTTTGTAAGGGGTTTACCAAACTTGACCAATCATTAATAAGAATTATGATTAGTTTAATGATAGTGCTCATGATAATGCGGCACACCGTGTATCCACCTGCAACCACTATTTTCACTACCTAGTCTGCAACTAGAGAAGCTACAACCATGTTCTCATGGGTGCTATTGCTGAAGCATCGGTAGTGGTATGCTGAGATTAGTTCGTCTCTATGTGAGGTGGACAAGTGGGAAGGAATCTCATTTTATTAAAGAACCTTATCACTTACATTCTTATAATTGTCATTAAGGCCTGCAAGCAACTGAATGCATTGCTTTTCTTTGTTTGTGCATTGCGTTAACTTCTATATGAATTCATTGATTTAGATCATTTTCTTCCAGCATGCTCTTGAAATACATGTAGAACTCAAAAAGAGGCATTTCCTCCTAATGGAATTTGCATAAGGAGGTGCATGATATTTTATTTATATTGAGAGGGTACTTATGTAATTAGCACTATTCTCTTTTCTATAAAAGAGGGCTAGGGTTTCATTTGAAAGCAAAACATTCTTTTGATTCTCCACATAATATCAGAGCAGCAGTCCTAGGCTTGTGCCCCGATATCCCACCAAAAATCCACAACATGTTCATATCATCTCCGCTGATCTGATGGAAGACATTGGCTATGGTGGAATAGCCACCATGGGCGGTGGGTGGATTGGTGCAGCGTGGCAGAGGTGCAGCGGTGGCGTAGCGTGGCAGAGGCGCAACGGCAACATCGCGTGGCAGAGAAGTGGCGGCACAGTGCGGTAGTCTGCCACCGCTGGTAGCGGTGGCCAACAGTTCGGTGGCATGGGCGGTGTTGCCTGATCCAATGACGCTGTTGGTTGGCTCTTGCGGTTGCTGGTAGCAAGTGCTATTGCCATCGGTGATTGCCTTGTTTGTGACTTTGAATGCGTGACGAGCCTTCTCTCACGCCTCCAATCGATGGCGATGAGTCTTCTCTCGGCGGTATTGAAGAGAGTTGATCTGAGTAGATCAAGTTTAGATTCGATTGGGCTAGCGTTTGCAGCCCATGAAATTGGCGTGAGGAAACAGAGGACCAGAAGTGCATGGGTAATTGATTCTGGTGCCTCTGTTCATCTTATTGGAGATAGAGATTGCCTGAAGAATCCTGTGCCTTCACATGGAATTCATGATGTACGGGTAGCCAATGGAGCAACTTCCCCTGTGACTGTTGTTGGGTGTGTAGATGCTACATCCAAGATGAAGATAGAATATGTATATTATGCTCCTGAGTTTCCCATGAATCTTCTATCAGTCAGTAAAATTTGCAGAGATCTTGGATGCCGTGTTATTTTTTATGAAAGGCATTGTTATTTCCAAGATTGAATCGTGGGTGATATTATTGGTGGTGGAATAGAAATGGGTGGACTATATTATTTAGACACGTCGACCTTGTTTGCTGGGGCAGTGTCTATTTCCCATGATCCCTTATTCTGGCACAACAGACTTGGGCATCCTTCTATTAAGAAGATGCGTCAGATGTACCCACAACTACCTGATTCCTTAGTCTCAGAGTGTGAAGATTGTCAGCTAGGGAAGCACTATAGACTGGGAGAGATGTTGGCGTTAATTCTATTCCATTTTCTCTTGTGCATTGTGATGTCTGGGGGCCTTTTAGAGTTGCCACTACTGGTGGACACCGATACTTTGCAGTTATGATTGATGATAGCAACAGGTTGACCTGGGTTTTCTTGATGAAGGCCAGAAGTGAGATCCCTACCATTGTTAATCAGTTTATGTCTGAGATACATACACAATATGGTATTATTCGAGTCTTCCGCAGTGAATTCGTTAGAATTTCTGCACAGTGATTTGTAGGAAGAGTTTCGTTCCAGGGGAATCATTCATTAGACATCTTGTGCACACACTTCCCAGCAAAATGGAGTTACAGAGTGCAAGTTGCATCACTTGCTTGATATTGCTAGGACCTTGATGTCTCATACGAAGGTTTCTAAGCAGTTTTAGGGAGATGCTATATTATCTGCAGCCTATCTGATTAACATATTATCATCTTCAGTGCTTCATGGTCAGATTTCCTA
Organism: Thalassia testudinum; assembly: GCA_037157565.1. NCBI lineage: Eukaryota > Viridiplantae > Streptophyta > Magnoliopsida > Alismatales > Hydrocharitaceae > Thalassia > Thalassia testudinum. The sequence goes on along the minus strand of JAZHRO010000040.1, from coordinate 4,537,597 downwards.
TTAGGTTATACATCTTGAGTGTGTTAGGATTTTTTCACTGCTTCCACGAGTTTTTAGGTGTGTCTACTTTGTTCAGAATTATGGTATACAGGATAAATTTACTCCTCATGCCACGAAGTGTCTTTCTTGGGTATTCTAGGACCCAGAAGGGTTACAGGTGCTATGATCCAGTTCGTAGGTGATATATTGTAACTACTGAGGTGACCTTCTTTAAGAAAGTCCCCTACTTCTTAGAGGAAGGTTCATCCATAGAGGTGGCTATATAGGACAGAAAGGTATATTAAAGGAGATCACAGCTATATGACATCACAAATGAGGAACCAACTTAGTTTGTTACCCCACCAGATAGGGGTGAGTCAGATGGAGAGGAGATTGTGTAGAGGAGACTTGACACTACACTTCATCCTATTTCTTGTTATACTACTGTATCTCATCTCTAGGATGAGGATAGGCATTTTGCATATGCCATTACCATAGCAGTTGTTCCCAGAGATTTTGTTTAAGCTCTCCATGATCCAAGATGGAAAGCCGCTATGGACGAGGAGATGCATGCACTTTAGACCAAGAAGACATGGGATCTTGTTCTATGTCCTGAGGGTGCTACGGTTATCAGTTGCAGATGGATTTACACCATCAAAAACAGATTAGACGGGGTAGTGGAGCGATATAAGGTAAGACTTGTGGTCAAGGGATTCACCCAGACATATGGGGTGGATTACCTTGAGACCTTTTCGTTTGTTGCTTGTATCATCTCCATCATGATCATCTTGTTTGTTGCTGTGGTTAGGGGGTGGTCCCTGCATCAGTTAGATATAAATAATGTTTTTTTGTATGGCGATCTAGCTGAGGAAGTTTACATGAGACAACCACCAGGTTATGACAGTCAGGGGGAGTTTGTTTGCCGCTTATGAAAGGCTATTTATGGCCTAAAGCAGAGTCCACGAGCTTGGTTTGAGAGGCTCAACCTAGAGAGCAAGAATATTGGGTTCCAGAGATCTTCTACTGAACATTCTATATTTGTTAGGAGGACTGAGCATGGTGGAGCATGGAGAGTTATCTTAGCAGCCTATGTTAATGATATGATCCTGATAGGTGATGATATTGATGGGATAGTAGAGACGAAAGCCTTTCTCCACTTTACTTTTGTCACCAGAGACTTAGGTGATCTTCGCTACTTTTTAGGGACAGAGGTTGTTCATCAATATAATGGCTTATCCTTATCACAGAGGCGGTATACCTTATAGATTCTTGAGGAGGCTGGACTACTTGGGTCCAAACCATCAGGGATACTTGTTGAGGCACTAGCAAGTCATACCTCTGATGAATCAGATCCCTTGTTTGAGGATATTACTAGGTATTGCAATACTGTTGGTTGTTATATCTGACCATTACTTGACTAGATATTAGCTTTGCAGTTAGTCGTGCTGGTTAGTTTATGTAGAGTCCCAGGTACAGACATTGGCATGATGTGTGTCTCATCCTGAGATACCTAGAGGGCACCCCAGGGCGAGGTCTGTACTACAGTGCGAGTGACACTCTTGATCTTGTGGTTTACTTTGATGTAGACTATATGCAGGATCAGTAGAAGATAGACGATCTACGTTAGGCTTTGCTTTTTATTTGGGAGAAAATCTGGTTTCTTGGAGGAGCAAGAAACATAGTATTGTTGCTTGCTCTAGTGCAAAGGCAGAGTACAGGTCCATGGCGCAAGCTGCATGTGAGATTATGTGGATTGTTGGTTTTCTGCGAGATCTGAGGGTACTAGTTAAGTTGATACCCCGGTTCCACTTTATTGTGATAATAAGTCAGCAACATACATTACCTCTAATCTTGTCTTTCACGAGAAGACGAAGCATATTGAGGTTGATTGCCATTTTATATGGGGTGCGGTCCTGGAGGGCAAGATAAGTACCTCTTATATATCTTCTGAGCTGCAAGTTGCTGATATTTTCACCAAGCTTCTCACGAGGAAATGCCATGATTTTCTGAGCGGCAAGTTGAGCCTCATTGACATATACGCCCCAACTTGAGGGGGAGTGTTGAGTTGTGAGGGGGTGCATGATATTTTATTTATATTAAAGGGATACTTATGTAATTAGTCCAATTCTCTTTTGTATAAAAGAGGACAAGGGTTTCATTTGAAAGCATGACATTCTGTTGATTCTCCACACATACCATATAGGTGAGCCTTGTTCAAGTTGTGGGAATAAATTTCATGCAGAGTTGCTAGATTTCTTTTGCTGACTCTAATATTGTTAAGCATCCAAGTTGTCTGAAGAAACCCGATACTTGTCTTTCTTTGGTATTCTCTTTGGGTTTATCTTTCAAAGTATTTCTTTTGTGAACCACCAAATCAAAGAAGGGATGTAGCTCACAAAAGCAAGGTGGTACCGTTCAACTAAATTATTGTACCTTAAATGTAAGAATAATTGTCTGTGGTTTCCAAAGATAGGCTCGTATTAAGAGAGTGATCAGGATTATCCTCAGCCATAGACTATCTAGAGCCCAGAGCATCAACACAATCATGCAGTGATCCTTAGTAAATAGTCAAAGGAGAGTGAAGAAACATAAACCAAATCGTAAAGAGAAATTATGATCTTACATCAAGTTTGTTAGGGGTTTTTGGAAATATGGACTTTATTGATTTTAAAATAAAGGCCTTAGCCCTCTTTATATAGAGAAAGGGCCTTGGCATACATGGAAACACAACCAAACATAGCAATAACCTAAATATGGAAAACACAAATCATAATCTCTAATTTTTTTTCCCAACACTCCCCTGTAAGTTGAGATATGGGAGACGGTGAAGACTTGTATCCTTAAGGTAGTGGAGATCAACTCTTGTTGACGTGGTAGTCCCTTCTTCGTGTCTTCAACCTTGGGTATCTCTCCTTGTACACCCTTATAGAGCCAGTCTACGCTTGATTTCTATTGAGGTGCATGATAGCATTGCCTATACTCTTGACATCTTGAGGTAGCTCCCATCTTCCTTGTTTGTCCAACTCATACATATAAGGATCCAAAAGACAAAATCCAGAACTTTATGGGTTACATACAAGTACCCCAAAAACAAGAGACTCAACCTACGAGACTGGGTGAAACCATAAATGACCCCTTTTTTTTTCAAAATCCTTAATGTCTTGACTAGCATAGGGGGCATCCCCCTGTTGCGTATGTAGCTGGGAAGCTTGGTCCTTGACCATTGCAGCAAGGTAGGCCCAACTACTCGATGAAGGGCTTCACGTTCTTCCAGACCAGAGCAACCTTATTCTTGCCCGCAATACCCTCCTGATACCATTGCATGATGTTCTCTTCTAGCATATCATTGTTATAGAGGACCTTCGCGACCAAGGCAACCTCCTTGGAAGCACCAGCACCAGACTTCTCGCATAAGGCCTTTATTACTGGAGAGGAGGTTCAGAGGAGCAGTCAGAAAGGAGAGGAGCCACCTTTCATTTTCCTTTTTTTTTTCTTCTTGTTCGGCGGTGGCGCTACAGTGGAGAGGAGCGCGACAGCACTCTAGCGAGGTCGAGGGAAGTCCGGACCACCTTGGTCTGGTACCATGGCCTTTAAGAGTTAGATTGGACCCCTTAAATCTTCGATCGAGCGAGGTTTGAGGGATCGAAACTTTGATTTGGACCAAACCCATCAAGGGCGGCACTAGAGAAAGACTGGGTTGTCGGTGGCGCATGGTCGATTTAACGTCCCTCGACAGTGGTGGATATGGTGGCTGCGCCACCATCGACCACCCCTATGGTGGTCTCTCGCCGGTGCTTGACCGAAGGCGTCATCGGCGATACTTTCCTCACAGGTGATGAGAAGATCAGCAACGACAGTAGTAGGTGAGGAAAAAGAAGAGAGGAGGGGTTTGGGAAAGGAGAGGGCCTCTCTGGTGGCTCGCCGGAGACCAGCAGCGCCGTCGGAGGGCCTCCCCCCTCTAGGTTTTCTCCTTAAAGCCCTAACCCACCAAAATTGGTGGCTTTGATACCATGTTGGGGTTTTTGGAAATATGGACTTTATTGATTTTCAAATAGAAGCCTTAGCCCTCTTTTTATAGAGAGAGGGCCTTGGCATACATGGAAACACAACCAAACATAGCAATGACCTAGCTAGAAAACACAAATCATAATCCCTAATTTTCTTTCCTAACAAAGTTCAAGATGGCAAATGTTAAGGGGGTTAATTTCGAGACAAGACAACTTAGTAGAGGCCATGATGATCAAAGAAGAGACTTAACAGACTCTTTAAGGAGAAGGGCCCTCCTTGCCACCCTAGTTGGCAATGATGCCCCTACTTGCAAGGATTGTAGTGCCTCTTGGCCTCCCTCCGCCGGTGGCAGTAGTGCAAAAAGGTCTTACCAGGGGTTGGCCAATTGGGTCCTCCTTACTAATGACGACCAAAGGATGTTAGTTCAACCACTCATATATAATATTTTGATGATTTTACAGAATGAAGAAAATGAAATAAAAAATAAAGCGTAGCATATTGTTTCTCTCTGTAATAACATATTTATAGGATTTCATAAAGCTTTCCAAGATGTGAGATTAAAAGCGTGAAGACAAGTAGCATAAGTATTAGGTCTTAGGCTTTTTAATGTAAACTTTCAAAGGTTGTAATTTTCATTTTATTTGAGTCTAGAAATGTTGTAAAGAGCCCCCAAACATAACCTATAAATAGCTAACTTAGGCTCTCTACACTTAGGATAAATTAGAAACAAAAACCCAACACTTATACTTTTATCAGACGTCTAGAACAATGGTCAGACGTCTGATTTTCCACTTTAAGACGTCTGACAAGTGTCTCAGACGTCTAATTTCCAAGAGTTCTGCTTTTAGTTTGTCTCCTCATAAACATCAGTCGAAACACTTCACAATCAGACGTCGATAACCTTACATAGACATCTGATTCTTTACCTAGACGTCCTCAGACTAACTGTTAGACTAAGCATAGGCAAAAATGAATTTCCAGACATCTGGACACACTTCCAGACGTCTACCTTTGGACCGTTGCCCATGATTTTCTGTGCGTATCTCATTACGGCCATAAAATCTTTTGGCAGAAGTAGGGAAGTGTTTTTTAGTTTTCAGACGTCTGGTGATTTCCTCAGACGTCGATAACGACGTCTGATCCTTTAAACCTAGAACCCTGTTTGGATCTGATGAAAATAGGAACAAATCCACCCTTTATTAGACGTCCAATAACCTAATCAGACGTCTTATGTGAAAATATCAGACGTCCTTCTTTTGATCCAATGGAGTCAGTTTAGGATGGCCTACAGTATTAGACGACCAGAAGTATAATCAGACGTCCTATAAGACGTCTGATCCTAAAATTAGACATCTGATATTGCTGTCAGACTCATCATTACCCTGATTTGTGGTGGATTTCGTCCTAATCTCTAGGGATTTGTCTCCAACGGCTAGAAGAGCTCTCCGAAGTGTTCTTGAAGGTTCCAAACTGGCCTATAAATAGACTACAACTCCTCTTAGGCAACACACACCTCTTGAGATACAATTCCATTAGAAAAATCACTTGCTCACTACTCTAAGCTCCATCTTGCCCTTGTGCTGTGCCAACACTCTGATCAAAGGGTAAATCCATACTTCCGGCTCACTCCGTTCTGCAAATCGTCAGGGAGTTCTTTTCATGCTTAGTAGATAAGAAAGTAATTAAAGTATTGGGGTGCTCTATAGGTATTGTTTCAATTCTTATTTTTGTACTTTGGGTATCCGACTTGTCAGGTCCCCGTCTCTTCATTTTGAAGGGAGAAACCTCCGTTTAGGGATCGGAGGTAAGATTTGTAATTGAGGTACACTACCCTTGTTTAAGTAGTGTGGTTAGTGGATTGATCACCTTGTGATCGAAAATCCTAAGTCAAGAGATTGGCTTAGGTGGTGGTTTTCACCCATCTTGGGTTTCCACCTAAAAATCTGGTACCACCTTTGTGATTGAATTTTTTGTATTACAATATTTTATAATTTCACTATTCACCCCCCTCTAGTGTAATTTCAAAGGAGAAGGGTTTGATAGGGGCCTTTTGATTGATGGCAATGGGTGCCTTTTAAGGGTTTGGCTAAGACTTAGGAGAAAGGAAGAGGGAGGGGTAGAGGGAGTTGGCGATGGCTCTTGGTGTGAAAACCCTAAGGGTACTTTCTCTTTGATACCGTCTTGCAAAAAAAAAAAGGATGGGATAATTCTTAATGAATGGGTGCTCCTTTATTTAGGGATTGTACTAAGGAAAGGAGTACATAAGGCAGCTAGGAATAGAAATGCGTAAACATAATGGTGTTATTTTTGATTTATCCTTTTTATAGCATTTGTATCTATATGTAGAGAAGATCAAAATAATTTGGATTTATCTTTATTCAAATCAATATTTTAGAGGTAATGGTACCATCTTTAGAGGGGAGAAGTCTTATGTCAAGGGAGTGGTTTGCCACTTTGTTGCTCTCTATAATGCTTGGATCAATTGGCTCTCCTTAGTAATGAAATCATTGGAACTCAATACTCCTTGCTCATCTCCCTTTTTTACTTTCGGGAAGAAAATACCCCATTTTATTAACCTGATTTGGATGAAAAGAGAAAATGTTGCATTCATGAAATAATCTATTTACTTTGACACGGGGGGGAGGGGGGAGAGACCTTTTTTCCATTAGGCTCAACTTCAACATGATAACATTCTATGGTAACAATTCATTAATTTTCAAATCAGCACTATTTATTCTGCAACCATTTGATTATGGAAATTTGCCATCAACCTTAAGAGGGATGACAAATCATGAGAATTGATAAATCATATAGATTGAATTTTGATGTAGAAGTTTGTATTTTAAACATATCTTCATATATATTTTTTTGAAAGGCATATCTTCATATATTCCTCGAGAAAACTGTTTCAGGGGAGATGGGATGAAGGAGAGGGAGAGGGAGAGGGAGTGAGTTCATATTACACGAGTGAGGGCTTGAGAGAGTGAGGCTAAGGGAACAACTAACAATGATGCTGATGGAGATCAACGTTGGTCAAGAAGGTCAAGGCACAATTGCTAGAGGAGGAGAGAGTCAAGGAGAGGCCACTATATCCCATCTTATCGACAACATGATGGAGGAGGCAATCAAGGGTTGAGGATGAGGTCCATAGGTATCGAGTGGTGATCGACTGAGACAGTGGCAGTTGCCGGAGAGGACGATAGGTGGACTATCGTCTAAAACCATTGGTGACGCATAGTTGATTCATCATAGTGGCGACGACCCTAATGCTTCTAGTGCTTGGAGGTTGGACACCTTGCCAAGGACTGCACCTGGGATGTGAAGTGCAAGAGATGCCTCCTTCATGGCCATCGATCCATGGAGTGCCTAGCTCAAGGACTTTCAAAGTTCTTGCCTCTTGTAAGGTTGATCACCGTCGTGATCACAAGCATCCTTAAGGCTTCGATTGTTGGTCGTGCTGCCACCTTTCTGTAGGCCGAGCACTTCATTCGTTTCTTTTTTTAGGGGAAAAGCTTCAAGATGGAAAGGGCTCTGGACCACCTTCTCTTGGTGATCAGGGATGATGATTTTCGACTCCTCCGGCATTGTCCGAAGGATGCCAAGTGGTGCCTTTGCTTCTTTCACGAATACCTTTATCCCAATGTCGCACTGGGACGAGAGACTTCTACGGCGAATTTCGACATTGTTGACATCCTTGTGGTTGCGACGCTAGTGAGAGAAGACAAAGGGTATTCTTGGAAACCTACCCAATGGAGGTTTGCTTTCCTACAAGACGAAGGGAATTCTCGAAAACCCACCCAGCAGTGGTTCGCATTCATGTCAGAAGCAGCATGCTTGAATATGGAATGTGAGGAGTTGGGTACTCAACGGGTTTTGTGATAAACGAGTTGGGTTTTAATTTCTCCTTTTGAGTAGGGTCCCTCGTGGTAGGTCCCCACATGGCTTCACCTACCATTTTAGGCCTAGAAGTTGCAATGCTAATGGCCCCCACTCCGCTACCAAATTCGAATGATGAACTTGTTTTAGGATCCGATTACAATGGGGCTGCGGGGGCCTTTTCTACAGATTAAGAAAGTCCTACTGATCACCTTTGGAGGTTCGCAGTGACAGAAACACCTTGACACAACAGGTAGACAGTGGCACCTTGTGTAACACCATGCTTAAACTTGAGTCAAATTGGAAAAATTGCCCTTGAAAACTCATTCGGTATTGGCCTAATTGACCTAAGGTAACCATGCAAAATGCTTGAGCCCAAGCTGTCTAGTAGTAACTCTCAATCCTTATATCTCACTATTCACTTTCATGAGTATATAATATGCGAGACTATTTTTGGGGGTGGCACAATTTCCCATATTTGAAATCCTGATGTCCTTGTCAGTGATCATGTAATTAATCAATCATTCAATGTACTTCTAGTAGCAGTGGCAGCTCTTTCTTATGGCGCACTTTTTAGCCACCCCAAGGGTAGCCCTTCCCTCCTATTAGAGAGAGTTTAGCTTTGATATCATTTGTAACGACATAGACCAAGACCCGAGTCTAATTGAGAAAAACTAACCTTAAAAGCTTATTAGACATGGGCCCTATGAACCCAAACAACCACCTAAAATGGTTAAGCCCAGGTTGTCAAATAGTAATCTTCAATCCTTTACATCTTACTATTCATTTTTGTGTGTTTCCTATGTGGGCAATTGTTGAGGGTGCTATAATAAAGAGTACACCATGAGGTGAGCTACCACTACTATTGGGAGTACATTGATTGATTAATTAATTTTATGAATCTTGGCGAGGACATTGGAATTTCAAGTGAGGAAGATTATGACATCCCTAAGGATAGTCTCACGTGGTATACTTGTGAAAGTGAGTAGTGGGATATAAGGATTGAAAGTTATTATTTGACAACTTAGGTTTAAGTATTTTGGGTTGCCTTGAGTCTACTGGGTCCATACCTAATAAGTTATCAAGGCCAACTTTTCTTGTTCGACTCGAGAATAGGCCTGGATTGTTACAAATGATATCAAAATCAAACTCCTTCTAGTAGGAGGAAAGGGTTGCTTCTGGGATGACCAAAGAGTGAGCCATGAGGTAGAGCTGCCACTACCACTAGGAGCATATTAATTGATTGACTGAACTAGACGAGGATGTTAGGATTTCAAGTTAGGGAGATTGTAACTCCTTACAAAATAGTCCTACATAGGAAACTCACAAAAATAAGTAGTGAAATATAAATGATTGAGGATTACTATTTAACAACTTGGGTTTAAGCATTTTGGATGGTTGTTTGGATTCATGAGGCTCATGCTTAATAAGTTTTCAAGGTTAATATTTCTCAATTAGACTCAGGTTTAGGCTCAGGTTGTTACACCTTATCTTCGAAGTATTGTGCAACTTTTGACATGTCTTTAGTAGGTGACATGTGTGGGCCTTACTGCTACGGTATTTGCAGGAGCACCACCGAGCTCAAAGGAGCTACATCTGCATGAAACTGATGATGAGTAGCTAGGACCGCATCACTTTGCTATTTGGCCAGATTTGACCTTGCAGTGCCCTTTCAAGTTCGGCTTGGAAGGGTATCTTCACTCTTCGTCCCTCCCTTTCTTTCCCCACCTGTTTGAATGCGACATCTATTTTGATCCTCCTTTCACTAAAGGTATTGTTCTAGCCTTCGCTGTCCCTCGCCTCAACTTGCGGGTACTACAATGAGGTCCTTTGTTGTGATGGAATTAAGGAGCAGGCTAACTTGCAAAACCCTATCTTCTTGAATTCGATCTAGCAACTCAGTGTTTGACCTTGAAGGGTATGTTCCCGCCACTCCCTTTCCATTCATCACCCACTTGCAACTCAGATGTGTTGCCACTGATCGAACCCTTGTACTTGAGGGTGCACATTGCTCTCCAATGACCTTGGAGTCCGAGATAGAGACATGATAGCAGGTAGGTGTCGTGCATCAACACACAGTAGGGGAGCTACCACGGCTTTCGTCTGAGCCAGATCCGTTGACAGTGTGTTATGCCTTTGGATTTGGCACCAATGGGTATAGTCCCTCGAGCCAAGCTCCCTCCTTCGCTCTAGACTCTACTTTTGTTGTGTGTTACACCTTTGACCCACTTGTGCCTTCCTTGGATGAGGGAGTTCAACCTCATCTTCCAGCAAATCATGAGCCTGATCTTGCTTAGGATCGTCGAAAGAGTAATTGGATGATGCTGGTGAAGAGAATGGAGGGTCTTGTTGGGATGGTGTTGGTGAAGACAACCTAAGCTGACAAAGCAAGCCTACATTTAACCCGGAGGAGAGGGTTGGTGAGGGCAGATTGGCGAATACTTCATTACATAAGTACCATTGAAGAGCTATGACCAAGGAATGCAAGGAGGAGGATGTTGGCCCTAAGGTCGGTAAAGCGTGTGTGGGTTAAGCACATTGTGCCTCTGTCACCCCTTCGGATCCTTCTGCCCAGGGACCTGTTGTCATTGTGAGGAAGAAGATTGTCGATTTTATTAATCTACGCTCCATTGCACATGTTAGGTCATGCAGGACAAAGGTAATGGAAGGGGGCAAATTTGAGAAAGCCATAAAGATCTTGACGTGGAATGTTAGAGGTTTGCGAGATGTAGAGAGGAGGTACGTCCTCAGTAGATGTCTTGGGGAATGAAAGATTGACATTGCTCCATTGCAAGAGACAGAGCTTGAGAGCTACGATCCTTGCATCGGGAACTAGGTGGATGAAGGGAGATTGAATGACTTCGCTCCTTGGATTCTGTTGGGAGGTCTGGAGGGTTGTTGGTGGGGTGGAATAAAGAGCATTTCTCCGTTTGTAGTGTGCTGAGGTGCACACTTTGGCGGTGGATTTACAAAAGAGTGATGGACTCTGCTTTTGGGTTATTAATGTGTACAGGCCATGTGCCTTGAAGCATATGGCAAAGTTTTGGTGGGAGCTATGTAAAGTAGCGATTGGAGATTTATGGGTGTGTCCTGATGACTTCAATGTCACCTTGACTTTTGAGAATTGCCTTGATGGTTTGAGAGGAGGGGACAGGGGCGTTGATGACTTTGTGGATTGGGTAGTTTATGCTGGGGCGATTGAATTGGAGGTCCCTAATTGTAGATTCTCTTAGAGAAGCTTAGAGGAAGGGGGGTCTAAGTCCAAGCTTGACAGACTTTTTGGCAATGTAGACTTCACTGAACGATTCTCTCTTGGATTAGGGAAGGCTTTATCGAGGCCATTCTTGGACCATACCCATTGGAGTGAGACTTGGGGGAGGACGTGAGGATTGGCACCCACTTCAAATTTAAGAAGGCCTAGTTATTAGAAGATGGCTTCAGGTTAAAGGCAGACATGTGGTAGAACATGTAGTTGGAAGGGAACCCCTGCGAGCTCCACCAGAAGGAAATAGCGTACCTACGAGAAAAGTTGCGGCAATTCAAAAAAAGTTGAATGAGGAGCGCACCAAGAGAAGGGATGAGGCTCTGGATGAAGTCTCCAAGTTGGACCATCTTGAGGACTCTAGAGACTTTTCGCTTGAGGAAGGTCGGGAGAGAGCTTACCTTAAGAAGATTGGGTAGTTGGAGGACAAGAAGGAAGAGGTGACTTGGTGACAGAGATCCATACAGCTATGGCTGAAGGAGGGTGACTTGAACACTAGGTTCTTTCAAGCCTATGCCAATTGGAGGTGAAGGAATCAGATTCACTCCATTGTTGATGGGGAGCTGGTCCATTTTGGAAGAAGGGAGGACGAATGTGCCTTTGCCAATTTCTATCGATAGTTATTTTGCTAGGAGTAAGAGAGAGTGGCACTTGGGTCGATACTGCCCACAAAGGATTTTTGATGATGATGTTGCTTATTTGACCAAGCCTTTCCTAGAGGAGGAGGTCCTTGATGTTGTATAGTTGCTTAAATAGGAGGGCTTACCTAGCCCGGATTGGTTCCCCATCTTCTTTATTAGGGGGTTCTAGTCCACAATGAAGGGGGAAGTGATGTCAATTTTCGATTCTCTTTCTACTGGTGTCGATTTTTTGAGAATAAACAAATTCCTCCTCTTCCTCCTACCAAATTCCAAAGGGGCTGAGACAATCAATGAGTATAGGCTGATTGCCTTGTCGAACTTAATCTATCTAGTTGTTGCGAAGACTTTAGGTTGGTGGTTGGCTACGACTCTGGACTCCCTCGTATGGTCGATTTAGTCCGTGTTTATTAGGGGTAGATCTATCATGGAAAATAATGTGGTGGCATTAGAAATACTTTTAGCTTGGAAAAAGGTTGACATGTAAGCTTTTTGTTGGAAGGTGGAGTTATCTAAAACCTATGGCTATATGGATTGGGTGTTCCTTTGGTCTTCCCTACGAGTAAGGGGGTTTCTACCACTTTGGATACAATGGATGGAGACTTGTGTTCCTTCATCCTCCTACTTCGTTTTAATTAATGGGCTACCAGAGGGGGGTTAGACAGGGTTGGCCCCCCGTACCCATGCTTTTTGTCATTGCAGGAGACTTCGTTATTGGTGCATGCTATGCTTTGTGCCAAAGCGGTGACCTAAGGGGTTTTGGGGTGGTTAGGGAGGGTACCAAGATATCTATTTTGCAATATATTTATGGCACGATTCTCTTCATTGAGGGCTCCTTAGAGGAAACTGTGATGGTCAGATACCTCTTAGAAGTCTTTGGTGAGGCATTGGGCCTCCATGTTAATTATTGTAAGTCTGGTTTTGTTCTGTTTAGCATGTTTGCTGACTTAGTGGCCCAGGTTGGTGCTGCGTTGGGGGTCGAGTAGCTACAGACCCCCTTCCACTATTGAGGATTCCTGCTCTCTCTTGGTCGCATCATTGTGAAGGATTGGTTACCTGTTATGGAGAGGAGGGAAAAGAGGCTGCATGGTTGGAGCTCGCTCCTTATCTTTGGGGGGGGGGGGGGGGGGGGGGATTTCTTGGCCCTTTCTTCGATCCCGTTTGCTTTGTCGATTTATTACCTTTCAATCCTGAAGATCCCTGTCCCTGCAGCATATTGATCATATCGGACAGCATTTTCTTTGGGTCTTAGCATCAAGTGATAGTTTCCTCCCCTTGGTTTCTTAGGAGGAAGTGTGTAGCCTAAAGGGGTTGGGTGGTTTGGGACTCAACCTGAGGGAGATGAATGTCGTGCCCCTCGCCGAATGGATCATCTGTCTCATGGGTTCGGATCTGCCCTCCTTTGTGAATCTTGTGGCTACACTGTGAATATCTATGAGAGAACCGTGGTCAAGGGATCTTCGTTCTTTCGGGTTGGCTTGCAAAAACTCCCAAGGAAAGTTAGATCCCACTGCAGAAGTTGCCTGGTGGGTGGCAGCGATTTGAAAATTTGGAGATGAATGGTCTGCGGCTAGTATCCTTGCTAATATCTACCCTATATTAGCCGCCCTTACGATGGAGCCTTTGGCGTCAGTCTCCAACTGCTTTGTAGATGGCTCCTAGTTGCTTGGCTCCCTTTCAGATGCCAGAACTGAGGATCTCACCTATTTTGGACATCTGCCCCGAAGAAGGCCAAGATGGATGGGTGTGGAGACATGGCACCTTTTTTGTTTGCTTCTTGCAAGATGACAGACAGGTGGACCAGATCTTGGCTAGAGATTGCCCAACAAATTTGGAAGTCCTGGATCGTAATCAAGGTCAAGTTGTTCTTTTGGCTCCTCGGGAGAGATTGATTGGTGACTAGGGACTATGGGAGGCATTGGGCTCCAGTTGTGGCCATGGACTCTCCGCTCTTTGGAGAGGGAGTGGAAGATGTGAACCACCTCTTCTTTGGTTGTCCCTTTGCGACTGATTGTTGGATGGGAGCTGGACAGCTGTCCATCATGCATGCCTCAATGACTGAGTTTTGGTCTAGTTTGCATGGTGCCTTCTCAGATGGGGAGATCCTGACGAGACCCTTCTTGCTTTCGTAGGGTATCTGGCTGGAGCATAATGGAGTTATTTTTAGGCAGGAGAGGGTGTCCGTGGATGGTGTTATCCACCGGCATAACATTCATTTTAACACTTTTTGATTTGGTTTTCCTTTAATGAAGCGGGGGGTTAAAAACCTCTGCTAGCCCCCCTTTTTCCTTTAAAAAAATTGTTAGAAAATTTGAATTCTTCTAATGCTATCCTTTTCAGTATGCTGTTGGTCCTCATTTCTCAGATTGTTACTCTTTTGCTTCTTACATGTTGATCTAATGTTCCCACAGATCTTCCAGAATTAACGTACCAGATTGAAGAAGAAAGCCACATCCTTCAGACAGCAAAATTTAATTCAATAGGTCCCGCTGTTTCCAAATTCTTTCTATATTTTCTACGGTCCTTATGTTGCTGCTTTAATGATTCCAATCCATATATTTAACAAGATTCCTTTTAAAACAGTTTCCATTGGATCCCTTATTTTTTGAAAACATCTGGAATGTGGTGCAGTTTAGGCATATCATGACAATCATAAGTCTGGATCAAATAAGAACCTGGGAGTTTTAACTCAGAACAAAATTTCATACAATCCAAATACCAAAACTCAGTTCTTGTAGCCAAATCTGTCTTCTTTTATTTCCAGCAAGCATTGGATAATTTCAGCATCTCCGTATAATTTGTTGGATACCAAAAGATTTCTGCAAAAAAGGAAGATTTTTACTGTATTGGTATCATAGGTCGATTTCTGGTGATCTGGTCAAGTTTACATCCCGCACTCCTGCTTTTTTAGAAATGTAATGGTGACTCAATATTTAATGAGATTCTTCTCATGCCTATGAATTTAAATCAACTGTTGATGCTGTAATATGATTAGGTTCTATTAGTCTGACTGAGTTTTTGGTGGATATTTGAAAACTTTAACCTATATTCCATTCAAGTTTCTGTCAATAGACATCAATATGTTCTAACAGATTTAGGTGAACCTAAAAAATTTGACTATCACACTGGGGTCAATCTTAGTGAATTTTGGTCAATATTCTTAGAAAGCCTCTTTGGAGACATCTGATGAAGCTTTGGTGAGTGTTGGTCCTTGTAATTTTGATCATATACATTGAAATTGAATGCCTTTCTATTTATTTCAGGAGCTTGAACCACTGACATTTCTATTTGAAATATCATATACACTGATATTTCTTTTTCTTTCTTGATTTTTAAAATTTTGAACTAACAAATCTATTCCACAATTTTATATTGGGCTTTTAACATATATGCCCCTGGTAATATTTGCAAATACATATATACCCCTACTTAATTCGTATTTACGTATATACCCCCACTAATTGCGTAACTAGAGTAGGTCATACCCCTCTGTTAACCTCCATCACTTGTCGGGGGTAACGACCATTAGTGTAAAGTTGAAAAGTTGAAAATGTTGTAGAAGCCCTCGAAGGTTTCGGAGAGGAAGCCACCCTCGTTGCCATACTCGATGTTGCCGTAGTGGCCCTCAAAACCCTTGGCGGTGATGAAGGTGGACTTGGTGGCGGTGGCGGTGGCGGCAGATCTAGGGAGGGTAGTGACATTGAGCAAGGCAAGGGTGGAGGTGGGTTCGGCGGAGGAGTCTGTGGTCTACTTGATGTTGTCGACAAGGGCCTCCTTGGGGCATTTGTTGAGGGTGTCGTTGGCAGGGAAGGGGTCCTTGCTCTTGTCAGGGGTAGCGAAGGAGGGGTGGTCCTCAGTTAACCTCCATCACTTGTCGGGGGTAACGGCCATTAGTGTAAAGTTGAAAAGTTGAAAATGTTGTAGAAGCCCTCGAAGGTTTCGGAGAGGAAGCCACCCTCGTTGCCGTACTTGATGCCGCCGTAGTTGCCCTCAAAACCCTTGACAGTGATGAAGGTGGACTTGGTGGTGGTGGCGGCAGAGTTGGGGAGGGTGGTGACATTGAGCAAGGTGGGGGTGGAGGTGGGTTCGGCGGAGGAGTCTGTGGTCTTCTTGAAGCCGCCGACAAGGGCCTCCTCGGGGTGTTTGTTGAGGGTGTCGTTGGCAGGGAAGGGGTCCTTGCTCTTGTTAGGGGTAGCAGAGGAGGGGTAGTCCTCAGAGGTAGGCTTGGGTTGGTCGTTGGGGGTGGAGGGGAGGAAGGAGGTTGCTATTGCTGTTGCTGCCCTGACCTTGTCACCGATGGCGAGGGTCTTGGGGAGGAGCTCGAAGGAGGAGGAAGGGGAGGAGACGAGGGAGCAGGTGGAGGAGCAGTTGTGTGGGGAGGGGTCGAACCAAGGGAGGATGGCGTTGTGGGCGCGGGACTTGGAGTTGAGGCCGAAGAGGAGCATCTTGGCGAGGGAGTTGACGTGGATGGAGGCGAGGAGGGCGGAGAGGTGGAGGGGGTCAACCTGGCTGCGGAGGAAGAGGTTGAGCGCTATGTAGAGCTTGGGCTACTTGTGGGAGATCTTCTCAAGGGTGACGCCAATGCTGCGGCAGGCGATGATGATGACGGAGATGGCCTAGTTGAAAGGGATTTGTTGGTAGAGCACTCTAGTTATGTTTTACTATTTTAGAGTTATTTGTTATTGTTTTTGTCCTATTGGACTTTTGCTGCATTTTTCCCAAACACTTTTCTCTATATAAAGAGGTGTAGGGTTTCATTTGAGAATAAGATTTCTCATTATCTCCGACTTGATATCAGAGCGGTGATCCTAGATTGGCGTTGTGATATCCCACCCCTCATAAGCCTCCAAAACCTCCCACTAAAACTCTAACCGGCAAGCAACCTGTCTCCACTGGCCCCAACCGACTGCTACAAGCCTCTCCGGCCGGTGCTGCGGTGGCAGTAGCCATTGGCGATTGTCGCTGGTGACTGTTGACCACAGCAGCGTCGCCGCTGCTTCTCGAGGAGGCTGCTGCGACCTTGCTGAGCGCCTCCACTGATAGGTCTCGCCGCCAATAGCGTCGCTACAGCCCCTCTGGACCTACTGCGACCTTGTTTGGCGTTGCCACCAGCTGATCTCACCTCCAGCAGCGCCGCCATCGCCTCTCCAGGCCTGCTGCGACCTTGTTTGGCGTCGCCACCGGCAGATTTTGCCGCCATCAGCGCCGCCACCACCTATCCAGGCCTGCTGTGGGTCTGCTGAGCGTCGTCTTGTCCCTAGCAGCGCTGCAGTTGCTTCTCCGGTAGACCGCGCCACCTCTTGCGGCCCTGATAGGGCTGGTAGCGTGATTCTCTTGCCGGAAAAGGGGTGCACCACCCTATAAAAGTGTTGTTAGGGTATTTCCCGTACCCTAACATGCGCGAAGTCGTGGTTCAAAGGGTGTGCGTGACTCTTGGGATGTTCTGTAAGGTCTTTTTGACCTTAGATCTCATGATCAAGAGATCACATTTCTCTGTTGTGTGAGTTTGTTAGATCTGAATATTGGTTTCAGATCATATCTGTGGCATCTTGTAGCAGTCCTAAGGCACGATGACCTCCTCAAGTTCTTCAGAAGTGTCGTTGGTTATCGTTACGGACAATGGGGGTTACAAATCCCCTTTCTTTGTTCCCTATCGCCAAGTTAAATGAGGCCAATTATGCTAGGTGGTCTCAAACTTTCATCATGACAGTTGAGGGGCTTGATAAGGAACATCTATTGTTGGAGTTGGAGCCACAAGATAAATCAGGGAAGAATGTCACATGGAAGAAAGATAATTCCATGGTCCATACTTGGATCATGAATTCTGTTGAGCCTCAGATTGGTGATGGGATTATGTACTACAAGATCGCCAAGAAAATGTGGGATTCTTTACATGAATGTATTCTCATGAGAAGAATTCTAGCAAGGTGTTTGAGATTCATCATGCCATTGGGAGTCTCAAACAGGAGGGTTAGTCATTGTCGTAGTATTATGCCATTCTAAAGGGACTACTTGAGAAGTACAATACTTGTAGACCTGTCTGCACTTGTGCCACTCAGAGGGCACAGAGGAAGGAGTATGCTGTCCTACAGTTTCTTGACGGACTTGGACCAGACTATGAGGCTGCTAGGTCCCAAATCTTTACCCTGGTTGATCTTCCATCTTTAGAGGAGGCTTATAGCCATGTGAGTAGGGTGGTTGTTAGGCCATCCATGTCAGAGATTGGACAGGCACCTGTGCTTGTTGTTGCTGCACGCGGAGGACGTGGTGCCCCGTCCATTAGGGGGAGAGGACGTGGTAGTCGGGGTACCAGTGGTAGACCTCGCACCATTTGCTTGCACTGTGGAAAGATTGGCCACACAGAGACCTATTGCTGGACGAAGCATGGTCGACTTCCCATAGCCAACTAGGTTGTTTCTTCAGAGGAGGTGAGTGACATGGTGTCCCTTGCGGACTATGATGCTGTGGTCCAGCGCCTCTCCCAGTTGACCCAGGAGACCACTACTGTTGCTGATATAGTCGCCTTGGCCACTTCAGGTATGACTTATGCTTACAGGTCTGGTAACACTGACAGTGCCTTGTGGTTGGTGGATTCTGGTGTATCTCAGCATCTCGGTGGAGATGAGACATGTTTTAGATAGGTTCATGTTCCCTTAGGGAGATCTATGCAGGTAGCAGATGGCAGGCAGTGTAGGGTTCATGGTAGAGGAGATGTGGCAGTGACTCCTGCACTAATGCTACCTAATGTTCTTTGTGTTCTAGAATTTTCGATCATTCTTTTGTCTATTACTAGAATTACAAAATATTTGTACTGTCATGCAATATTTGATGAGTTGGACTGTTTTTTTCAGGACAAACTCACGGGGAGGACAATTGGTGGTGGACATGAGGAGGGGGTGTGTATTGCCTGATCCGGACTCCATTTGCTGCTGTGTTAGGGCAAGGTTGCATTTAGTGTTGGTACAATCCTTCAGTGGCATCGTCGTCTTGGGAAACCCTCACTGGACAGGCTTCGACTCGTCATTCCTCATATTTCTCTAGCTACGGAGATTTTGTGTGATACATGCTAGCTGGGAAAGCATCATAGAGCTAGTTTTCCTTTTAGTTCGTCTCAAAATTTTACTGCTATCTTTGATTTACTACACATGGATGTATGGGGATCGAATCGTGTCGCAGATAGACTGGGTCACAGATTTTATCTACTAGTTGTGGATGATTTTTCCAGGATGTCATTGTTATTTCTTTTGAAAAATAAATTTGATGTTGGATTAGTGATTGAAACATTTATATTACAAATAAAGACTTGGTTATCTAGTAATGTGAAGATTGTACGATCTGATAATGATTTAGAGTTTTGTACATCTAAGTTGGGGGCCTTTTACAGATCTTTTGGGATTGTTCACCAGACATTCTGTCCACATACGTCACAACAAAATGTAGTGGAAAGAAAACATCATTACGTGCTTGATGTGGCTAGGACACTATTGATACAACACAATATGCCACAGGTGTATTGGGGAGAGCAGTGTTAACTGCATGTTATTTGATCAACCGGTTGCCTAACTCAGCTATACAAGAACAAGTTCCTTGGCAAGTCCTCTATTTTGAGAAGGATTTATTCACTGTCCTACCTCAGGTGTTTGGCTGTGTAGCCTTTGTGCACATTCTGGCACATGGTAGGGATAAGTTGACTCAAAGAGCAGTGAAGTGTGTCTTTTTGGGTTACAACAACACCTAGAAAGGAAACAGATGCTATGACCCCTTTAGTAAGAAATATTATATAACTGCAGATGTTACATTCCATGAGCCCATTCGTTATTTCTTTACAGATGGTCATCAGGTGACATTTGAAGGAGGCTTGGCTCCTATGCCTATTCCACCAGTTCCCTTGGA
This sequence comes from Thalassia testudinum, assembly GCA_037157565.1. Classification (NCBI taxonomy): domain Eukaryota; kingdom Viridiplantae; phylum Streptophyta; class Magnoliopsida; order Alismatales; family Hydrocharitaceae; genus Thalassia; species Thalassia testudinum. Next base: position 4,517,941 of record JAZHRO010000040.1, on the reverse strand, counting down.
ACAAATTTCTATTACACAGTGAGGATACCACAGAGACTCCTATGAGGTAGAAGGCTGAGATCACTCATGTCTATAGGTTACCTGTGACATACAGACAACATGCATGGCGAGAAGCACACCCCCCACCTTCTCAGCCACCTGTCTCCTCCCCTTGTCAGGTATGGATTGAAACTGACGTGAGTTGTCCTAGTGGTGTTTGTGCAGGTCCCTTTGATGAGTCTTCTTTTGCTGCTACTGAGTATATTGAGGAGGTTCTTGATCTTCCAATTGCTATTCGGAAGGCTTCATGGAGTTGTGCTCAGTATCATATTGTACAGACAGTCTCTACTGCCAATCTTAGCAGATCATTTGCTACTTTTACAGCGGTTCTCTCTGCGATGCACGTTTCTACCTCCCATCAGCAGGCCATGTTGGATCAAAAATGGCGTCAGGCCATGGAGGATGAGATGGCTGCTCTACGCTCTAAAGGAACATGGGACTTGACCACCTTGCCTCCTTACGCCAGAACAGTTGGGTGTCATTGGGTCTTTACTATCAAATACAACTCAGATGGCACGATTTCTCATTATAAGGCAAAGACTGGTGGTAAATGAATTTACCCAAACATATGGGGTAGATTTCTTTGATACCTTCTCTCTTGTTGCTCGACTGTCTATTGTTCGGATTTTGATGTTTGTAGCTGCTTACTACGACTGGCATCTTCATCAGTTGGATGTGAAGAACACATTTTTGTAGGGAGATATTCAAGAGGAAATTTATATGCAATAGCTTCCTGAGTTTGAGCTCAGGAGAGTGTGTATGTAGATTGAAGAAAGTTATTTATGGTTTAAAGCAGAGCCCAAGAGCATGGTTTCAGAGACTCTCAGAGGAGGTACAGGTCATCGGGCTTATACGATCTTCTGCTAATCACTTTCTGTTTGTCAAGAAAGGAACAAGGGGAGTGGATGTACTCCTTGTTTATGTGGATGACTTGATTCTTACTGGAGATGACTTTGCTGGGATAACTGAGGTCAAAAGGAAGCTGGTTGATGCCTTTGTGATGAAGGATCTGGGAGAGCTCAGATATTTTTTTGGAATTGAAGTGGCACGTAGCAAAGAGGGTATTGTTCTTAGTCAGCACAAATATGCCCTTGATATCTTGTAGGAAACAGGAATGATGTGGTCTAAATCTGCTAATATGCCTATGGATCCTAAAGGACATCTCTATGATGCTGAGTCTCCGCCTATAGATAGCAGATCTTCTAGGCAGTTGGTTGGTAAATTGTTGTATCTTACTATTATTCGTCCAGATCTTTCCCTTGTCGTTGGGAAACTTAGCCAGTTCATGGACAAGCTGACCAGGCAGCATTGGGATGCTGCTATGCAGGTGCTTAGATATGTGAAGAAAGCACCTGGCAGAGGTATCTTCTTTCAGAAGGGCTCATCTATGAGTGTTGTTGGTTATTCTGATGTCGACTATGCAGGGTGCATGACAGATACGAAGTCAACAATTGGATTCTGCACTTATGTGACAGGCAACTTAGTGACCTGGAGAAGTAAGAAGCAGCAGGTGGTATCCAGGTTTAGTGCAGAGTTGGAATACAGGGCTATGACTCAGACTGCTATAGAGATGGTCTGGGTCAGATCAGTGCTACATGATCTTCATGTTCAGATAGAGGGACTGATAGAGATGAGGTGTGATAATCATGCTGCTATATATATTGCAAACAACCCAATGTTTCATGAGCGGACAAAACATGTTGAGGTTGATGGCCACTACACTAGAGACCGGATACAATGTGGAATCATTTACACTTCATCTGTATCTTTTGAAGATCAGATAGTGGACATATTTACAAAGCTTCTTGTGGGAACCGCATTTGATAAGTGTTGTTCCAAGCTGAGCATTATTGATATATGCTCCAGCTTGAGGGGAAGTGTTGGTAGAGCACTCTAGTTATATTTTACTGTTTTGGGGTTATTTGTTATTGTTTTTGTCCTATTGGACTTATGCTGTACTTTTCCCAAACACCTCTCTCTATATAAAGAGGTGTAGGGTTTCATTTGAGAATATGACTTCTCATTATCTCCAACTGGATCGACAACGACCACGTTTGCGCTGTCGTGTGGGGTTGTTGATTTGAGATTGAAGGGGGGGAAAGGGAAGGTTGGAACGAAGGGAAATGCGGAAGGGAATGGTGGAACGTGATGTGACTAACCATGGTTGACAAAAGTTAACCCAGTTTGGGTTCTTAGATGAAAAGGATGGTGACGGAAGGGTATTAAGTATGACTGTACTTAATTAGTGGGGGTATATATGTAAATACAAATTAAGTAGGGATATATATATATTTGTAAATATTACCAAGAGTATATATGTCAAAACCCCTTTTATATTCTGGTGTAATTATGCAAAAATAAAATTATCAACCAAATTGGGAGGTTGATAAAATAGAATCTGCATGCAGTGGGATCCAGCGAACTTCGAGGTGCACTGAAGGATGAAGACCTCCGTAGACTTGTTAAGAAGATCGATAGCTCTGTGGATCCCGAGATCGTAAGCAATATAGATTTTTCCCTTTTGCTGCTTAGATGGAAATTCGGCCTTTTTGTTTTCAAGATTTTATCTGAAGTCTCTGGCAATGGTTCACAGGAGCTTGAAAAAGCTATGGAAGGGCATGTATTCAGGGATTTTACTGATAAGGTGTGTATTTGTCTTGTTGAATATGTATATTCCTTATTGTGATCATCCTTTTTTTTCTCCTTTGAAGAGTATTGTTGGACAACTCTTCTTCTTCCTCTTCTTCACCTCTCCCTGTATCTCTCTCTCTCTCTCTCTCTCCCTCTCTCTCTCTCTCTCTCGGGATTAGACATCTTTTTTGCTGAACCACTTGACCACTTTGAACAATTACAAACCTTTGTAACTTACATGACCCCCCAAGCTTGGCTGTTTTAGATTGGTCCGACGTTCTGTGTTGATAATCTCATTCTTGCAATTATGATTAATCCCTATGATATTGACCAATTCCACAATTCTAGAACTTAGATGAATTGTCAAACTTGTCAGTCTGAAGTAGTTGATACCACTTTCTGAAAAGGGAAAGAGTCTTACAATCTGTTGAACATGGGTTAATGTATGATCAACTTAAGATCCTACATGGTTGGATAAAATACCTGGGGTCGAAATAAGAGTCTAAGTTTGGATTTGAGCAGCCTGAAAAATCAATTCATTCAAAATGATGGGATAAATTCTTAATTTTGCCACTCTATGTGCTTTTCTATTATTTTCTAGTGCAATTGCTAGATTCACACAGTTTTCCATCATATATGGTCAGTTGATATTACGGAGGAACCTATATTTTGGATCTCATACATGCCTCTCTTTAAGTTCAAAGTGGTAACATTGAAATCCTTTGCTTGCTGCAAATTTTGCACCATTAGCTAGTTCTTTGATTCAAAACCAAAGATTTTAAAGGCAAAATCTTCACTTTTTCAATATACTTGATGGGAAATATTAGTCACAGAGTCTCTTCTTTTCATTTCTTCTGATCAGATAATTGAGGAAGGCATGTAAATGATTTGGTCAATATTCTTACTTGACTTTATTCGTTAAGTTCTAATGTCTTTCATGATCAGATTTTGGCCATTATCAGTCCACAAGACTGAGTTTTTTCCAGTTTTCGAGGAGGGCAAAGAATTTGCAGTATGCCAGTTTGCAGTGTCAGATCAAGGTAAAGGGTATGCATGGAACCATCAAGCCCAGATTAGTGTTGACGTTTGTAGCCTAACAATGATCTAGCTGAAGCATTTCATGCCTTTCCCTGCTTGGTTTCTGAGTGCCTTCCTCCAGACAGAGTTAACCATGATATATGAAAGAATTTACTGTAAGTTGTACCTCCTCAGTATGTGAAATTTAAAAGTTGCAGCTCCTTATCAGTATGTGAATGTTTTCCCATGTAAAATTGTTAGTGATGAAGTGGAGTTAGATCAATAATTTTAATCCTTCATTTAGGACTGAGGTGTCTTACAGAAAGACCTTTGTACTACTAGTTTTACTTTTGAAGAAATAATTTATTCATCTGCTTTTAAGCTGGTTTTCCTGTGGACTAGGTTGGTATTATGCCTTTATGTACTAGAATACTGTAATATTCGTGGTAGTTAGATTCTCTACCATTTTTATTTGTTATTCAACTGGCACCTGAACAGGTGACTTTAGCATTTATTTCTCAACACGTGTAAATTAGTCTTTGTTGAAGTTTAGATATGAATTTCTGATTATTTGCCTGCTGTCTCAATTCACTTAATGGAAATCGTGCATTTGCCTCTTTCCTTGGATCATTGGTCCACCAATCATTTGTTGGATCACCAAGGACCATAGTCTAGGCTTCTTTGTTAATTAATCAACATACAGATCTGCCCATTGAACTATCCCCACCAGACAGCTCAGTTTTTGTGTTCCTAAAAAGTTTTTGTTAATGAGCCCTTTTGTTACATAGATCCATCAAGCACCTTCCCTCGAAATCTTGATTTTCTTCCACTGGCGACACCTCAAGAAATAAAGCCTCTTTGTTCATGCGATTTCAAGTTATAGCAAGAGTGATCAATGTTTGATATGCATGCTCATTGTGTGAGAACATTTCTCACCATCATAGCCCTCTCACCAAACATGATCTTGATTTCTGTTGCCAAGAAGCTGGTGACGTCGAGAAGGCTGCAAGGTCCATTTGAGCGACACTCATCTGAAAGCTGGTGAGATGGCATCCTTCGCTTCAATTGCTGCTGTCATATGGACCCACAAGTTGCAGTGCAGAATCAAGTTTCGTAGCACTAGGGTTGATACTCAAGATCTCTTGTGGCTATGATACATGGTAATAAAGAGCAAGAAAAGTATGGAGCAAGGAGCATCTGATGTCAGGGCATGCAGGTGTGTGCCTTTGATCTTTCTGAAACTAAGAATGCTCAGAGCCTTGCCTTGAGCCCAAGATTGGTTTATGGATATTAGTCCTTGATTGGTTCCTTGCCGGCTTAAGATTACACACTATTTCGTATGCCTGTGGATTTCTCTTATCACTTCTCAAAGAAATCTTTCATGAGCAACCTGCATGTGTGGACATCTAAAAACTGAACACAAATATCTATTCACAAGGGTTGTAGTAATGCAATATACGTAAAGTGTGCCTAAGTAATTACCAAGCTGGAAGAACTACAAGTATTTTTATGTGTGCCGCTGGAACCATTTGTTATAACATCTATTTGCTTCCACAAACATCATAAATGCATGTGTGCTTTTAGAATTTTGCATCATTTTGCACATGGCCAATCATTGGAATGATTTTAAAAGTTGAGCTAATCATAATCTGACTTGAGGTAGATCTTAAAGTTAATCTAAAGCCTGTGGATGATCCAACTTGTAAGATAAAAATAACAAAAATTTAGCACTCTCTTGCCTCACCCTCTTAGGTTCACCTCCGCCTATAGCCGACCATTGTCCTCTTCTACCTCTTGTGAGCCATCACTATCTTTTCTAGTTGCTCTTGCAACCACTGTTGCTTCCTTCCACCTCTTCCAACCCACCACCATCCTTGCTTACATCTCCCTCCTGCTCCAATCCGTTGCCCCCTCCCATCTTCATTTGCAATCCACCATCTTTCCCTCTCACCTATCCTGCAATCAACCATCATCTGCCTCAGTTTATGCCATCCCTTTCACCAATTCCTGCATCCTACCGCCCTTGTTAGAGTTTGTGGCTTGGTAAGCTATCCTAAATATATAATGAACTATATTTAATGCGGGTAAGAAGTGATCAGGAATCTTTGGTGAAATGATTTTGAGATTCTAGGAATGATTCTAAAGAAATCTTTGGTGGAGTAATTTTGAGATTCTAGAAGAATTTCTAGCAAAAAATCAATTGCAAATGTTAGGAGGTCGCTATCCTTAAGTATAGGAAGATTTTGCCTTAGCTTCTTAAGTGTGATGATTATGAATCTTATATTTTAGGATATTGAGAAGTATATTTTAATCAATTCCTATTAGTTGGTGTTATAATTTTGATATATCCTGACTATGCTATAGAATTGATTATTATTGTTGATGCATAATTCCTATTGTATCAGAAATTTTTATATATTTTTGCATACATAATTGTGCCGTGTGGTCACAATTATGGTTTACTGATGGTTAGAGACCACATAGTTAACCGTTTGGGTTGAGTCATCTATGGGAAATATCTTAGGGTTAAACTGCCTGTGAAGAAGATTAAATTGATTGTTTGGTTGACAAATTGTTGTAAAGGGTTGAATTACCTCAATAACTAACCTGGAGTGTAGTTCATTTGTGATAAGAGGTCATGGAACATCCTAAGGTAGGAGACCTTAGGTTTGGACACTGGATAAAATACTATAGGGATATGATAAGTTGAGAGGAGTGTTTGTTTGGGCGGTGGAATAAGTGGTGGGATAAAATGATTGGTGTATTGATGTGATGTTAGTGGGTATTTGTTTAATATTAAGATATAGGTGTGAGTAGGTTGATGTGATATATTAAATATATTTTAATAGGTATGTTATGTTAAAGTAGATATATTTTAATATATATTGATATTGATATGATGTAATGGAATGATTTGATTTGGATGTTAATGGAAGTGATGAATAGTACCTCAACCCTCAAGAATAGTGCCCTAAACCCTCTTAGGAGGGATATCCCTCCACTTTTCCTGTGTCTAAATGGGCCCTTAGGTAATGGAATGACTCATGAAAAGGAGCTACTCTAAAATCCTTGTATCAAATATGGTTTGCATGCTTGCAATTAGATGTATTGTCTCTTCAAAAAAATTAGATATATTGTGCTTGATATTACACTTATCTTGGGAGACACTTTGATGTATTTTGGATAAACTTACTCAAAAATCTAGGATTCAAGTTGAAGGAGCATTTTTCACCTCCTCTTTAGTGCTATTATGCTCTTATACTCGATCACATCTTTAAGTGTTGGCAACCAAGAAGTCTTATACTTTTCTTAAGGTCATGATCGAGGATTAGTTTGTGGAACGTGCTAAAGAAAAGGCGGTTGATTTTGGCCTCTCCTTCGAAGGATTGGATGATATTCTTCTTGATTTGCCCACATTGGTTACTTGTATAACTTTGACTTTGAGTGCCTTACCAATATACCAATCAACAAAACCACTAGTTCTAATGTTTTTAATGTCCACTTTTATGTCAATTTTCAGGAGCTTGTTAAAAGGGACTTGATTGAAGTTATGCGTTCATGTTTTGTGATTAAATCTACTCCTTGTGCATTCAATTATACCTTTATTGCACTCATCCCTAAAAAGGAGCACATTCAATTATATTCAAATTCTAGATCAATTAGTCTCTATAACATCTAGTACAAAGTGGCTATTGCAATTCTCACCACTTGACTTGCTCCTATTATGCAAAAGCTCATCTCTAAGGAACAAGTCAATTTTATTCAAAATCAGTTGATTTTTAATCATATAGCTGCTATCTTTGAGCTTGTATCAATAGAAGGATTTTTGGAGCAAATGTCATTTTTCAAGCCAATTTAGAGAAAGCTTATGGTAGAGTGAATTGATCCTTCCTTTAAAAGATTTTCAAATGGTTTGGCTTTTCTATGGGATATATTGCTTTCATTAAAGGATTTTATCTTTTGGTCAACTATTGTTCTATAGATTTTTTTCCTAGGTCTCTGTAAAGGTGATGCCATTTCTCCATTTCTGTTTGATCTTGTGATTGAGGTCTTAATTAGAGGCCTAAAAAATATAATCCTTGCTGTTCTCTCTCCCTTTTTCTGTGAAGTGTGGGGTCATTGCATTGATTGCGCTTTTATATGCCGACAATGTAATTTATTTTGTTAATGGGGGTTCCCCCTACTTTCAAATGCTCTTCAACTTTTTACAGTACTTTGAAGAGTCTTTTATGTAGAAAGTAAATTGATTAAAAGTGAATGCTATGTTGGTAACCACTTTTTGTGGGACATCTCCAACAAGATGTTGGTAAACTAGAATCTGGCACTTTTCTGTGGGTTGTAATTTAGGATTCTTTCCTTTCAATTATTTGGGAAACCCCATTTTCAAGGATTAGGCTAACTGCTCCTATTTTATTCTCCTTCTGGATAAGGTATAAATAAAGTTAATGGGTCGGAAGTCTATCTCGCTTCATCTTCTCTTAGTTTTGGATGTTCCACAGGGTATTATTAATTGTATTAGTTCCATTTTTGCAAATATTTTTGAGGAACTAATTCCTTAACAGTCTTCTAAGGAAATCTTTTTACAAGTAGATCGGAGATTCCCTAAATCCTAACCTTGGCTCATTAGTGACCTCTTTATAATACCTCGACTGCTGTAGCACCTTTAATAGCTTGGGAGGCTCGCGAGGGAAAAATTTACTTTTGGTTGGAGCATTGAATTGGGGATTTTCCTTTTCGTACTTATTTGCCTGGGAGTCTTCCTCCCCCCTTGTTTTGTTGTTGGAACTATGTTCCACGTTACTTTAGATTTTGGTGTTAATAAAATACTCTATTTAATTATTGTGATTGACCTTTGTAGTAGAGAATAAATGATGAGCAAAAAATTGATGGAGGTTGCAAAAGAAGGAATAAAGTCAAATGGTGATGACAAGGATGAATAAACTTGAAAAGAAATCAATTCAAGCAAATTAGTTTGCATGAATAAGTTAGAAAAAGAAGTTAGTGAATTTTTTTAATAGATTGTAAGTCTCCTAACAAACAAATTAAATCATGTAAAATTAATCTAGATTAGGTTTAATTCAATTCAATCGTTCCAAAATCAAACTTCAAAGTCTGATTTTTGAAGTGAAATTTGTTTTTCAAATTGATATATTACTGGAAGGATTGTTTTCGACACTTGGCAAAAATTCTTTCTTAAGGTACTTGTTAAAGTCCTGCAACTATTGGTACCACGGATTGATAGTGGTATATGTGAGATATAGGTTTGAGCTTTCATGAGAAACAAATTTGTAATTAACAAGTACCGATATTGAGATTTAGTGCTAGTGCATATGGGTTGCAGTTTTAGGACCCTTCGTTCTTTAGCTCATTTGTAAATAATAAGGATTGATATCAAGCGTCAGTAACGGTGCATGTTAAATACGGAGAAGGTTTTGTGAAATTTGGAGAAGTATCCTTTAAATTTATTTAAATATAAGTTATAGTTTGAGATTTTCTTGAGCCAAAAAAAATTTGTATGCACCTGGTATCGGTACACCTAGTTTATAGGTTATAGATTTAGGTCTTTCTGTTCTTTAGCTCATCTGTAGATAACAAGGACCTTTTTTACCCTTTGAGGAGTGCCATATAAGCAACATAAATATCAGCTATGACCCCTCGAATTAATCTCCGCTAAGATGCAATGCTTCTTTGAATATGCTGGCAAGACCTGCAAATTTTGATTATGTAACAGACAAAGGCCACAAGATCTCTCCCCACTGCTTCTACTAGAAAATTGTTGAAACCTTTCAACTTATTCATAATTCGACTCATTTGATTTTGTTTCATGTGTGTCTTTGATACGAAACTTTTGAGATGACGAAGTGCAGAGGGAGTCTCCACTGCTTGAAGCCCATTTAACTCATCCGCCTCAAGCCCATCAACATTTTTTACCACCTTAGTTCTCTTAAGAGCTGAATTCTGACATTCTTCCAGAGAAATCTCCTGAGCTTGCCTTTTGCGGAACAACTTGGCAGTATTCTCCAAATACCCTCCAATCCCTCTAGCAATTTTTTTGAAGCTCCTCCTTTTGACCATGTGCTTGACATCATCCCAACTACTGGAGTCGACCCCGTTTTCAGTATCCATCATTTCCAATTGATTATTAGAATCCAGCAGAGCGAGGGGTAGGTAGGGAGGGTCTTGGGAATCAATATTCATGGGGTGGGGAGTTGAGGTGGAAGATAGAAGAAGGCTTGGGAGGTGATTGGAATTGCAGGTTCGACTGAAACAGATGGTTTAGTATGTAGGGAAGTAGGAGGACTGTCAATGGGTTCAGAGGATATCAGGTTTGGGTTGGAGGTTGGTTATTTGGATAAAGGTGAGTGGGTACTACTTTGGCGGAAAGGTGGCTACCATTTTTGGTGGGATAAGGGTTGTAGTGGTGGTATTCAAGCCTCGAGGATGGAGGTTTTTTTAGGGCAAAGGGTTGGCAGAGTCATTAATTGGAGACTTATAGTTACTTGAATTTGGAAGCAAGGAGGGAGAAACCATAAGCTGCGTCAGCTGCAAGGGATCCTTTGAAGGAAAAGTAGAGATTTGCAACAGGCAAGGGGATTTGGCCAAATCTTCTTGGGTGGTGATCTCAAGGGAGCTTTTAGGAACAACAATCAACGATCTAACTGAGGCATCGTCGTCATTGGTGCACTCCGGCAACTCTTTGACAAGCAATTGTTCATCATTCACAGGCACCTCCTCCTCCATACCTCTCTTCTTCATAGAGAAGCGAGAGGCTTTGACATCAGAGGAATAGGGAAATTTTAAATCTTTCAAGCACCTTCTTCCTCGTTTCTAAACTGGGGTGATCTTCAATCTTCCTCTTAATCTTCAATAAATCATCGTAGTTCGCTACTTCATGATCTAATAAACCACAGAGCTGAAAGAATCGAGGAAGCCTTTCAGATTTGACTGGGATCTTCATCTTGGTTCCATTTGCAAGAGGTACCTCCAGTTCTTTGATTAAGGCTCTGCTAATATGAAATTCAACTCTGACCCGCACAAAGAAACAACCATTTGTATCATCAACGCCCACATCTCTGACATCTCCAAGAAAACCTCCCAATTCAGTAACAACAGCACAACATCTCCATTCCAAGGGCAAATCATGTATCTGGACCCAAAGCAGGGTAGTGTCCAGATTGTAATTCGATGGTCTTGTGTTAGGCCTGGCCACTGACAGCAGAATAAGATCCCCGTCCAAGTGCCAAGGGACTCTATTCAAGATTGATCTCATATCAGCTTCATCGTTAAACGCCGGTAGCCATTTGCTTGCTCCAACTTCCACCGCAGTCGGAGGCGTTGAAACCGTCGGCAATAACTTCAGTGATAGCCCGAGGCCTCACCTTCCTTCTCGTTAGGACCTTTGAAAAAAAGATTCCTTCACCTTTTTGTGTCTCGGAGCTCTTGAGTGTAATCTTCGCCTATGCTGTTGCTGCCTCCTCCTTGAGCGGATTTTGAATGGCCTATAATACTTCAACTTCCAAACCCTCCATGACTACGCAACAGAGAAAAGAAACTCTAAGAGAGTCAATGCGTCTGATGTAACATAAATGAATGGTGACATAAATGCAAGAGGAAGTAAAATGTTAACTTATGAACATAGCAAAGAGAGTAAGGCGGTAATGAGGGACGATGGAGTACTGAGGATTGGTAAGATGGGTCATTGTATAGGCAACAATACTAAAAACACCATCTCATGGGCTCATAGAGAGGGGAACTTTTTTTTTCGAGTAGTGGTAATGCATTTACTTAAAAGCCAACCAGCCATAACATAAAGAAAGTGCGGTATAAATCGAAAGTGCAAAGCCTGAGGGTAGAGAGTAAGGTTTAACAATTCAATCTATACAGTCATCGCACAGATTATAGCTGATGCAACCTCCTGAGATAACGTGGCCCCTTTTCCATGACTCTTTGCAGTCCTCTCCTTCCATAATCTCCAAATCATAGCCTTGATAACCTTTCATAAGTTAACATTTCGCAAGGGAAGGGTGAGAAAGGAATAAGCAATTATTGGACGGTGAAAGTTCGAATGCATTGGAAATCACGAAGGCTACATAAAGCTTTCAATTTAGTTCTTGCACACCGCAGCTACATGCAATTAAATCAAAACAAGACAACTCGACCAAATGCATGCGTTGCCTTCTCTGACTTTTGGGGGATCTAGACATGTTTATCTTGATCTTCACATTCTCTGTCATCTTCCTAAGAGAGCAACATCAAAAATTATGCTTCAAATTTACCATCAGTATTGCTCATTTCCCCCACGTACGTAGGAAGCATCATGGACCATTCATAGAAGCGTGATCATGAACCCCTCATGGTAGTATGCAACGTTCTTTGTCTTATAACCAAAATATCTCACAAACGGACTTGATAGATTAGCATGTAGTTTTATGTTTGTAAGATTTTACACTTGAAGTCAGATGTTGACAAAATGAAATGCAAAAATCATTGAAAAGGGGTGTAATCAGAAAAATCATCAAGAAGGGGTAATGTAATGTTATTTATAAAACAAACAAAAGAAAGGAAATAAATAATAGTTGTTTTTTAAAATCATTACTCAGATTATTTGCTAAAAAATAACATTATGTAATTTAATTGATAAAATCAATTAAATATGCATTAGTCACCTATAATAATCAAAATTAGTAGAAAATTACTTTGCCAATGAGAGACAATCAAATCATTGTTTGATTTTCTTATAAAAAAGTTATCATTTAAATTTTATTATGTCAAAAGATATTATTTTATGATCATATAAATAGAAATTTGAAAACTATGAGGTCACTTAAATGAGATAACCATAAGAAAAATATTAGAAGAGAACTTATAAGTATTATGTGAAGCATCTAATTTATTGTAAAATTAAAAGAAAATATTGATACATATATCATATATATTTATTAATAAAAAGAGATTAGACATAGTTGAACATCGTATATATTTATAATAAAAAAAAGAATAAGGATATTATCTTCCACATATTTTTCTTATGGTAAGGATCATAATTCAATTGGTAGGTGGGGGTGTGGGGGTATCCCCTCGTATCTATACTTGAGTCCATACCCGGTAAAGACTTTTACTTTCATATCCCGTGGAGGATTTTTCATATATCTTAGATTTTAAAAAACTTGTGTTTGTTCAGACCATGAAACTTGACGCAGCCAATTGGCCCAATTGGTTGGACTGAGATATATTACATTGGTTTAGTGATTTAGATTCTTTAGAACAAATGTTAGCATGGACTAGGAAATATCATCATGGAATAAATATAGTACTAGAGGTTGAATTGGTTGAACAAATTTAATTTTATTGAACCAAATCTTTTGATTAAATCATTTTCAAGAGTTTCTCTCAATTCATATATATATCACAGGAGAAGAAAATTCCGTAATTCCCTTCACCACCAGCATTTCTGGGTGAAACTTAAAATTTAAGATTAAATATGTTTTGTTGTAGAGTTATTTCAAATATTTTGTCATTATATATGCTTGTATGTTGTATATTTGATTATTGTACTTGCATATTTATTTATGATATTTTTTATTTTAATAAACGTGTGATTTGTAAATGCTATGTCTATATTGCATGTTACAACAATTTTTTTTATTTGGTTTAAAAATTTGATCCAACATCACTTAAAAAATAGGCGACACGATTTTTTTCTCTCTAGATGGATGATGAAGTCATGCTTGATATCAAACTCGGTCAATTCAAACCATTCGTTGGCCACATTGAACTCAAACCAAAATATTTTCGTTTCACCATATAAGTTGGCCTTTATGAACTTCAATTCAGTGTGTTGACAAGAATGCGATTTATACGCAAAACATTTACAAATAAAATTTCCCTTGTGTAAGGTTTGAAGTATGGAACTAGAAAAGTAGCATTTGGAAAGGAATTACGGAAAAAAAATGAACCTATGGGAAGAATTAGGTGTTTGGGAAGTTAAACATTAGACCATGGAATTGAAGATCACGTGCACCAGGAAATAATATATGGGAAAAAATGGATGTTTAGGAAGTTAAACATTAGACCATGGAATTGAAGATCACGTGCACCAGGAAATAATATATGGGAAAAAATGGATGTTTAGGAAGTTAAACATTAGACCATGGAATTGAACATCACATGCACTAGGAAATTAATATTTGAGAGTAAAATAATTTTATCCTTATATGAAATTATTTTATATCAAAATTAAGAGGGAAATTTTAGTGCAAATCCCAACCCTTACCTTGAGGTTCTCAGGTATGTGTGCCTTCCATTTTGAAATATAGACATCTTATTGGTTCTTTCAATTTTATCCATAGGATTACAAATTCGACGGAGGAGATGCTAGCACTAAAGTGGGCTAATGCAGCGATTTTTGCTCTCTCTGGATTGCATGGACGACATATCATTTAGGGTTAGGAGACATTTGCATTGTGATGCCCTAACTACACCGTGCATCCTGGCATGCTAAAGACTGACTGTTGGTGTCCTTCTTTGTTGTGGAACTCATCTTCTGGGGCCATTCATGTTAATATGTTGATCGATGTAAAGTTCGTTTTTGTACCTTTTTTTTTTTTCTTTTTATGTTGTGACTGACATGTTAGGTTCTTGTCTCTTGCCTTTTGGTTTAATGGAATAAATCCTTGGTTCTGGTGAAAAAAAACCCTCAATTAGGGTATCCAAATGTGGAATTAGTATCGAAATAATAAGATAAGATTTCAACCTCTTTATTTAGGGAAGGGTGAATAATTTAGTCAAAAAAAGCATATAAATAGACAAAAAGAACATAGTAACATTACACCCAAAAAATCAAACTAGTCAAGAAAAAGGAAACTGGTAATACCTTTCAGGGAAAAAAAAAAGGGACATGGTAGTGGCAAAAGAAGTAAACGCAGCCTTAAAAATAAATTATGGCAATAAAATAACGGGACATCTCATGGGAGGCTAAAAGGATTGGGTTGTTCTAGAATTGTGCAAATGAAAGTACGTACATTTGGGAAACAACATCCAACTCTACCAACGAAAGAAAGGCCGAAAAGGAAAACGTAAACCCCTATATACTCCTCGAACGTTTAATCATTGCCTTAAAAGTGACTTTCCCAAGTGTGCCAATGTAAAATTTTCCAACTTTACTCGTGACACCTCTATTTTGATTTGGATGCTTTTCCGAATGGTTAGAAAACCAAAAAAGAAAGGGGATTACGAACAATTAAAAAAAAAAAAGACCTATGAGTCAGAGTATCGTTTTAGTTTTTATCGAGATAATCATTCCTTAACAGAAAAGGATAAAAAGAGAATTGATTTTTTCCTCTATCTTGTTAAGATTCAAGGGTACTTAAAGATTCAAACAAATTAAACTTTTACCTTAATCCCTAATGTGAACCCATTCGTTATACATGACTCTAGGGTTGAGCATGTGTTTGATCTTTTAGGATCAATTTAGGTTCGACCTAAGCTTATTTAAATAAGTAGATTAATTTATTTAATTTATAAAATCTTAACCTAAGTTCAAATTCAATTTAAAGTAAATGGATCTCGTGATTTATTTTTTCAAAAGATAGAAACAATGAGTAATTTACTAAATAAAAATCTCTACAATGATTAAGAAATTTTATATAATTTAATTCTTTTCGTAACAAATATTTGATGGACTTGACAAGTTTTATTTTTTTTAGTGTGAATATATATATATATATATATATATATATATATATACACGGATCCTAAATAAATTTGATTTGAATTAAGCCCAAGGTTAAGCAAAGACAGCCTAACTCGGTGCTCAGCCTTACATGGCTCCATTTGCTATGAAGTCATTCTAATTCTGCCTTCTGATAAGAAAATTATCTCAAATAAAAGAATCGAAACTAACCTTAATTAGTAAAAAGAAAAAAACAAAGAAAAAAAAAAACAGATTTCTAAAGCCACAGGTGTCTAAAACCCATCCACAAAAACTTCACACAAGTGTTTATTCTGAAACGATCACCATAGACTGTACATTCCCACCATCACATATATAGTTATTTATTTACCACATATCCATCTGTACACTCGATACCCATTCAATACACATACATAAATCGCTATATGATCCACACATCCAGAATCATACGACCCCTAAGAATAAATACCTAAGTGGCTCCCATCAAAGCCGATGGCGCCAAATGGTAATGGCTTGATGGTGCAACTCAAGAGCACCAATACAGCTGCGATGCGTCGAAGCTCATCAGCTCCACCTCCCGGAACCCGCCGTCCGGGAACCTCACGTCCTCCGCCGCCACCGGTCCGATCTCGCAATCCAATCCCAACCCTTCCCATATCCAATCCTCCTCGCTCCACGCCCTCCGTCCCCCATCATTCCTCGGGTAGCCCCTGGAGTCCTCGTGGGCTGTCGGGAACCCCGTGGTCGAGCCCACGCACTCCGGGGGCATGCATTCTGATGCATAATAATCGTCAAACATCAACGATGGATTCGGGTTCGGACTCGGGCTAACTCCTCCTGGGAGGTTGAGTCGCGCGCAGTCTCCGTAGAGGCTGCGCGCGGCCTGATCGTACGCGTGGGCGGCCTCGAGGGAGGTGTTGAAGGTGCCGAGCCAGAGGCGGGCCCCGCGGTTGGGCTCGCGGATCTCGGCGACCCACTTGCCCCAGGTCCTCTGCCTGACGCCCCTGTAGGTGCACTGGGCGTTCTCGGGTCCTCCCTTCCCCTTCATGCACCCTTTCCTCGACTTCCTCAGCTGGCATCTCTTCTGCCTCTCCATTACCCACTAACTACTACTCGCTGGTAGCTGCTCCTCCCGGGTAAGTAATCTTAGGGTTAGGGGTGTGCTGCTGCTGCCGCCGCGGAAATGGGGGAGGAGGGGACGGTGTGCACTTATTTACGGTTGGCAAATTTGCACTCCTCTCCTTGCGTCTACAAAATTGCTCACGCATACGCCCTCCTTGCATGGCTATGGCATTATCGCCTCATATTCTAATTACTTGTACGCATAGACCCTTCCGTTCGTGTGGTCCCAAATCATGGCTTCTTCAAAATCAAGTGCAATATTATTGAATCAATGAGTTTTATCCAGTGTTCTGTTGCCTTCTTGCGGAAGTATCTTGATAAGACTCTGTAAGGATTCTCGGCATAGACGGTATAGGGACCATTTAGTAATTACTTCGGATTGTTTGGTTTCGGTTTGAAGTTAAAAAGGGTCGCCACGCATGTACGTGTAGGATGTAATTAGGGAGTAAGAAGGGATGGTATGGATGTAAGTTTTCCCCTTTGTCGAGGGAGGGCGACGTAGGAAATAAGTGGATAGGATCGAGGTGCGTGGGGAAGCGCCCGTGACACGAGGAGGACACCTGGCGGGGGTAGTCTGCCAGAGGCTTGAAGTGGCTGGAGGATTGCGGGGTTCAGCGTTTACGTGGCGGGAGGGAAGGGGTGAGAGGTGTCTGAGCGTTGACGAGCATTTTTTTTTTTTTTTAGCTTTGAGGAGAATTATCTGGGGAGGGAGAAAGGAAGGGAACAGTGCATGGGCATGGTGGGAGTGGGGGCGACGAATGATGCGGGGGGTTGGTGTCAGGGATAAGGATCGGGCCGTCCTGGGGCTATTTTTTTAAAATTTATTTGAATTTGACTATTAAGGTGGTATCGATCTGCTCACTAGTTGAGTTATCTAAGAGGTTTCACGGTAGCGGATAAGGATGGGACTCATCGCCATGCACGTGTGCTTTAGAGACTGTGGATGGTGAAATGCATATGCAAACTTGTGTTGTACAGACAACCTCGGAATCAAACTCCTCAAGTTGTATTAGGTTGCCCCCATCACCGCGATTCCAACAACGTGTGTTCGACGAAGAACGAATCACTCTGGCCTGAGATATATATGAGTGTTTATTTTGCATATGGAAAGAAAAGAAATGTTTTGAATAATAATATTATGAGACATAATAAGGCCATGCTAACTTTCTCTTCATGTAACCCATGTCCCTGCATTCGTGTATGGAGACCCCCAACCCCTTCCATTTCTCTCTTCTTGTAGGAAACCACACCGCCATTACTACAACCATCCACTCTCCTCCTCATCCAATACCAACGAGAGAGAGAGAGAGAGAGAGAGAGAGAGAGCAACGAAAGGAAGGAGAATGAGGGAGATGGAAAGTGCAATTGTGGCAACGATGGACCGCATACGCAACGATGAGTGTTTATGTGTGACGGTGTCGATGTACAACTATAAGGGCTTGAAATTTTATTGTGTTGAATTAGGTTAATTAAACCTTAATTTAATGTCAAATGCTGGATTAAGGTGTGCGTGAAGATTAATTATGCTAAGTGTGTATATTATGCATTGATGCCATTAATAAACACTTGGATGAGGGGCCATGTGAAAGGACAAGGAGTTGAAGGATACTTCTTTAACCATAATTATCAGGTGAAATGACTCCTTTGCAAAAAAGCCCTCTTAGTATATAAACCCTCAACGTTACATACAAAGCCCTCTTAGTATTTCATCTCCCAACCTCTCCATTGTCCTTTCCCCTTACTCCATTCCTTCTCCTTCAAGCTACAACACAAGGGGTTAAAAAAGAACCAATTTTGAAGGTAAAAACCTTAATTCTTGACTCCTCTATCAACTCTCCCCTAATTCTCTCTTTATGTTTCTAACGTACAACTTGGGAAGGAGGAGAAGGGGAAGAAAAGAGGGTTGTTGTGGCCATGGAGGTTAATCTGGAGGTGTCGGTTGTGCAAGAGGTTGCAAGGGGGACAAAAAGGAAGACAAGGAGGAAAGTCAAGGAGGTGGATTCTGGAGGTGATCTTCATAATCAACACATCCAAGAAGTGGTATTCTTGAGAATCAAGCTCCAAATAAGGTAGAGACATGACTTTTCTTCTCTTGACATGTCTTTCTTATTTCCTGAATCATAGGAATCCTAATTTATGTGTTTTTAACCCTAATTTGTATATGCATTCGTTGGATTTGCTTGCATATAACCAAACTAGCATTCATTGGGGTCAATTCATGGCATTGCACTACAACATATTCCACTCATATTAACCAACGCCATTAAGCGACGTCATTATGATTGTTGCTGTTTCGTTTTACCGTCAATTTGCAGGCACATCTAACGTTAAAATAATGTTTAACCACATGACGGATTGGCCATTTTGATGTCGGTTAAAAACCGATGACAAAAAAAGTATTCACCCAAGGTTGGTTTGGATGTTTTGCTGTCATTTCAAAATCGACGGTAAATGTATTTGCCGTTGCTTATTTGTCAAGCGATGACATTCATCCATTACTTTTTCCCACCTTTATGTGTCCTTTTCTGAAGTTTCCCTATCAGTTATATAAGTAACGGCAAAAATGTTTGTGCCGTCGCTTGTCGTTATAGCCGACAGCATATATGTGACAACAAAAGTACTTTTGCCGTCAGTTTCCTTATAAGCGACGGAAAATATGTGATGGAAAGAACATTTTCGCCGTCGGTTAGTCAGGAAAGCGACGGGAAAATATTTTTTCCGTCATTTATAAGCCGTCGATTAATTAAACAAACGACGTCAAATGTATGAATTTTTTTTTTTTAAGAGATTACAAAATGATGGGACTACATACTAAATATACTTAAAAGACTTCTAACGAAGAGAAGTTTATATTGCATAAATATAAAAAGTCTGCTATATAAAAAGTTTGAAAATGAAAAATTTACATAAAATGAAAATAAAATATTTACATGAAAAACATAAGAAAAGAAAATGTATAAATATCACTATGCAGCTGCCCCGATACCACCAGCTCCACCCATGTCATTGTCGTTGTCTCGTTTGTGGATGCTGGGATCTGATGAAGATGGATGTTTTGACTGACCCTTCTTCTGGATGCTTTGACCGACCCTTCTTCAGAAGAAGGGTTAGAAGCTTCTCAATCTTACTATCCATCTTATTCATATGTGATTGCATGACATCCATCTGACTCTTCATAAATGTCTCTCTCTTCTCCCTCTCTTCCTCTCGTCTTTGTAGTGTGTTGATTTTTTGATGCAACTGATCGACGATACTAAATGAGACGACACCTTTCCTCCCATACTAGAAAGATAATGTATGTGCCCTCCCCGCACTACGAACAAAATCACCGTGGTCCGATGGCATCACTCTCCTAAATGCATCCTTTGACTACAAAGGTTGGTGGATGCTGTTGGATATCTCATCAGTGGGGGATGTACTAACCGTACCATTTGTTCCTACATGTATTAAAAAATATTATTATAATTATATAAAGTTATAAATATTTTTGAGTTTAAGAAACTTACATGTTTCTCCTCATATGACTCATGAATCTACATACGAGCACCTTCAGCTGTAGCCTTACTGTAGGTGACCTCGTATATATTCAATCTACTCATTTCCATCCCATTGCGAGTAGCGGACTGAAAATATAAAAACGATACAATTATATTAAGATAACATAAAAATTAAGTAATATTCAACTGAAAAGTAGTTCCAACACTTACATAACGGCTCTTGATCGTCTCGATACTCTTTTGACCTAAACAGTGGGTCTATGGTGGAGCTTTAGCCCTATTGACCTTCTTTTTTCTTGCTTGCTCCTATATATATACATAACAATATTTTTTATGAATTTAAGATATATGAAATTAATAGAATAATTTGTAATCATTTACTAACCTCCGTCTTTGGATTTAGCCAAATCTTGCATGCCTTCTTCCAATTGTCAGGCATGACATCAGGAGGAGCATCACCCATTGCCTCCTCAGGTGAACTCTTCTTCAAGAAAAACTAAATACCAAATATAAATTGTTAGAAATAATATAAGAAATTATGTATATAATAAAAATGTAAATGTTTAAAAATTCTTACATTTCTCTTGATCTCCGTCCTTCAATCCCTGTGCATTTTGGTGGCATGCTTAAGGATATATCGGGAGGCATTGGGGTCGTCACCCCAATCGTAATTTCCTACTTTAATTTTAAAAAATATATGTCAATCTTATTTTATAATCATTTTATGATAAAATTATAAAAAAATAACCTTTATAAATGAAATTACCTTTAACTGATGGAGGAACTGCCTCTTCAGCTTGTGGGCACCTTTCTCCAGTCAGAGTAGCAAATGGGTACAATGGACTTAACAATTGTACCCACTCGATTGATAAAGCCTGGGTAATTGTCCGCCTCCCTTGTGGTTCTAAGCCTAATTGTTATTCTCACGCCCTCGGAGATTTGTTAGAGGTCTAGATTTTTTGTCTTCCCTCGTCCTCTTACTAGTCTATCTGCGTAAACATTAATCATATTCATTATATATTTTTGAAGTTATAATAAACTTTAAAGCATATAAGTAATTTACTTCTTAAAGGTATATGATTTCTTACCAAAACTTGAGCCCGCCGCTGAGGCATCGACATGAACTGGGGATGTACTCCCCACCATCTCATCCTCCGCCTCCTTGCCCTCGTCCTCTCCCTCCTCTCCCGCCTCCTCCCCCTCCTTCTCATATGGATCATCCTCTACTCGGTCTAGCAAGGCCTGAGCAATCTTCTTCCTTTTTCCCTTCCCTCCGCATGTAGTAAACGTACCATCTCCCCGGGTCATACGAAATGTGACTGGGGGGGTGGCTGAAGTTGCTGTCGAAGGGGTGGCTGAGCCTGCTGTGGGGGGGTGGCTAAGCCTGAGGAGACGAATAGGGCTGCATGGAGGGCTGTGTCTCAGGAGGACCCTTTTCTTTGAGCTTTTTCTTAAACAACTTCATATGTAACAAGTAAAAAATGCAATAATTAATATAATTAAAAATCATTAATATATAAATCATTAATGAAAAAAGTTTTCTTAACATAAAAAAATATTATTAAAGAATTTTTACTCCAAACCCCCTTTTTAATGACATATATGCCCTTTATAAATTTCATTTTTAATATGAATTTCATTTAAACAGAAATGAAACAAAGTAAAGAAATTGTTACTAACCTTAGATGTTAACTTCTATTGCAAATAAATGACCTTCTTCTATTAATTCTTGGTATGTGTCAGATTGTGCGTCAAAATGGTTGTGTGGTACTGTTCTTATGGGTATAACCCATCCCCTTTGGCAATTATCGGGGATATAGAAAACTTGTGCCGCTTGAATGCCAATGTGACTGGTTCATCAGACAAAGGAATTTGACAATTATGATTTAAACTCAAAAAATTATGTTTCTTGTCAATTTTGAAACTGATGCCCTCTTTAAAACATCAAACCAATGACATTTAAATAGGACAACTCTACGATCAAATTTAAAGTTGATCTCCATAATTTCTCTGATTTCACCATAGTATCCATCTGGACTGGTGGAAAGATTTGAATCAACTCCGACTTATTGTGTAACCTTTCTATCATCAATTTCTTTTATTCTGAATCTGAACTCCTTTATTATATACCCAGAGTGGTAATGTGCATAATATAATGGTGAATCGGCAATTACATCAAAATCTGGTACCCATTGTGGGTCCTTATCCTCTTTTAATTGATTAACCTGATCTTTAAACTAATGTAAGAAGCCAAATTCAATTGTCCTTGAAAGAGGTAATATTTGAATTTCTCGTAAAATGGATCAATTTCAGGAATTTATTTTAAAATATATAAATGTGCACAACGTCTGTCATTTTCTGAAATTGCCTTGTACTTTGTATGAAGAATCGACCTTCCTCTGATATCAAATATTGATAAACATTCTTCGTCACTGTCATTGTATTCCCCCTCATAGTTCTTTTGAAGTTTATTAAAGCGGTTGTCTGTTTCATTCATATACATGGAAGTAAAATTATACACTCCTCCATAAGATACCCTTCTACAATGGATCCTTCGGGCTTTACCTTGTTCAAAACATAAACTTTAAGCTTTTTAAAAAATCGCTCCACAGGATACATCCACCTGAATTGTATAAGTCCATCGATTCTCGCTTCATTTGCAAGATGCAGGATGAGATGAACCATTACATCGAAGAAGGCTGGTGGAAGAATCTGTTCCATCTTACAGTGAGTAATGACTATTTGTTTATCCCAGTGATCCAACGTATCATTTTGTAGCATTTTTAAACAAACAGCTTTGAAAAACCTACTCATCTTTGTGAATGAATCAACTAGCTCTGGCAATATCCCTCGTATCGCTAATGAAAATAATACTTGCATATAAACGTGGGAGTCATGACTTTTCAAGTCAGATATCTTTTTCTGCGCTTCACTCATACAACGAGAAGGTTGCGATGAAAATCCATCTGGCACCCGAATTTCCTTTAAGAAGGAGAATAGTCTACTCTTCTGGTCTTGATTCAAGCTATAAAAAGCAAGTGGGAGGTAGCTATCATCCTCATGAATATGCATCTCTGGACGTATTCCTAAACTCTCCATGTCTTGCCTTATTTTCACCGTATCCTTTGGATCATCTGTTAGATTTAATACGTCTAAGATGTTATCCATCACATTCTTTTCGATGTGTATAACATCTAAATTATGATGTATTGTAAGATCTTTCCAGTATGGCAGGTCCATAAAGAAAATGCTTTTCTTTTGAAATCCAGAATTCCTCGAGGCCATCTGGTCTTGTTTGAATGGTCGACCCAATTGTATCTCACCCTTTTCTTGTAATCTCTCCATTATAGCCTGATCCAGCAATCTGATAGAATCTGTACTAAGTTTATTCTTTGGATTTTTCTTTGAATATCGACGCGTTCTGCCATCAAATTTACTGCTGAACTGTGATGTTCGCCATATATATTCAATTGGTAGAATTCTGCAATGTGCTAAGTAACATAATTTCTTACTTTCCAGCAATCGTAGGTGATGAGCGTTTTCCAGACAGACTAGGCAAGCAAGCTTTCCTTTAGTGCTCCAACCTGATAAATTTGCATACGCTGGGAAGTCATTTATGGTCCACAACAATGCTGCATGTATATTGTAAAATTCTTTCTTTTCTACATCATATGTCTTCATGTTGGTGTACCACAACTGTTTTAGTTCATCGATTAATGGCTGGAGATAAAAATTTATTGCATTTCCTGGTTGTTTTGGATAGGGGATTAATAGGGTCAGCATTATGAATGACGATCTCATACATAACAATAGAGGTAAGTTATAAGTGACCATTACCATTGGCCATATAGAGTATGACGGGTACATACTCTTAAATGGATTGAATTTATCGCTTGCAAGACCCAATCACACGTTCCTTGCTTCTTTCGTCAAATCTCTTTCACTCCTCTGAATCAGTAGGATGACGTATTCTTCCATCTTGAGATTTACAATCCTAGTGCCATGTCATCCTCCATGCAATTTTGGTTGATATAAAAAGGCATTGAAGCCTAGGTGTCAGTGGAAAGTAACGAAGAATTTTTTGAGGTTGTTTCCTTTTTCTTTCATTTTACCTTCCTTATATCTCTCATGTCCACATTAGGGACAATTACTAAAATTTGCAAATTCATTTCTGAAAAGAATGCAGTCATTCAGACATGCATCGATTTTCTGACAATCCAAACCAAGCTTATGAATTTGTTTCCTTGCCTCATACCATGAAGTCGGAAAACCATTACAGTTATTCAACAACTCAGCAATAAACTGAAGTATTTTTGACATGAATTTAGCACTGGCTCTATTTATAACCTTTACTTGAAACATCTTCAACAAAAATGATAACTTTGACATTTTCATAACACCGGGAGCAATAGGATCCTCTGCCGCCTTAACATCATCATAGAATGGATTGCAACTGAACGGATCTTCCTCGTCTGTATTTATATCCTCTCCTGCTCTCATCTCATTCAGCATTTCTTCTATTTCTTCACCTCCGCTATCAGCAATTTCCTCGTCGATCTCTTGGTTAACAATGTTCTCATTGTTTATGACTTTTTTAGTCAACTCTCCATGAGCTACCCAAGTAGTGTAATGCTGCTACCACCCATTACAAATGCAGTGCTCGAGAATAGTATTACGACCATGCAAGGAATTATTTAAACATCTGCTACATGGGTAGAAGATATTATCAAGTTGACCTCCTCACCTAAATATCTTTCCATCATCATGAAAGGTCTAATCCAGGAATGAAATTACTCTATCCTTATATTTGGTGTAATCTAAATCCCGCAATCCAATCCAAGATTTATCCATTATAACCTAAAATTTAATGTAAACAAATCACTTATTTGGAAGAAAAATGATAGAAGGATATGTATGTTGATTAAGATTTTCACTTTATAGCCCATCCTCAAAGACTTGATGACAACTTAGTTTTGCTCATTATATGTAACCTTAGTGCGATAAAATTTCGGCAGCATCTTCTCGCACTTCTCCAGTGTACCCCCCAATACTAACCTTAGCTAGATTTCCTCTAACACTCAAATAAGGGCATCACAGGAAACTATAAAAGATTAGTTGGAGATGTAAATACATTTATATCACATAAATCGTCTATTTATGCGCGTTTTAGGCATATAGTTGCATCATACATTATAAATATTGCCTAACATTTATCATCATGCATTTAGATTATGTTGTTTAAATTTTAGGTAACTTCTCCTCTTTATGGTCAAGTACTAGGGCAATATCATATCCGGGCCTCGGATTGAAGATCCAACTGTATGGATCTGATCAGGGCGACTATCAGAGTTCAACAACTCCAAGATCGCCCTGATCGGACTTCCCTAGCATTAGATGCAGTCCGAGAAAGATCTGAGATCAAAGGGCCAAGATGGTGTAAATTCGTACCTTAGATGATAAATCTGATCGCACGGATGGATTCGAATCGATGATCATAGCCCAACGACGTGAAAATCGGTCAAATCCGACATTCGTGGCACCATCTGCAAGACACAAAAGATGGACGACCATGATGGCACCATGTGGCGCCATCACAGCTGCCCAAATCGGCCGCAGCATCTCTTCTCAACTCCTGAAGGGCTTCCGCGTCGAGAGATCTTGGTCGTTGGATGATGATCCAATGGCCAAGGTTGGCTGGGTGAGAAATCCATCGCGCGACAAAGCAGCGGCGTGGCTCATTGGTCTTGGCGTTGCTCACGGAGAAGAGGGTGTAGGTTCGATCCCCCGCGTGCCTCAAATCAAGGCACGGGTGCAGGAGCAACTCGATTTGACCGTTGGATGGCGATCGTGCGAGCGAGTAGCGACGACGTGGCATCACCAGAGCGCACGGATCACGCATGCACGATCGGACGTGCGTTTGAACGCCTGATCTCACTTAGGTGCGCGATGAGGCGCGATGAATCATGGTGCGTTAAAGCTGTCTGATCTTGGGATCGAATGGCTGAGATCGTGAGATCATGGCTATGTGTTGAGTGCATGTGAAGGTGAGGATGCGACAGGTGCATGTGCACTAAGCTCACGTTTGGGGTCTTTAGTGACAGTTAAATTCGTCACTAAAGACCCTGAATTAATGTTTTTAAGCATGAAATGGCCAAATTGCCCTCAATCCCTACAACTATAAAAGGAGACCCCTACCACTGGAATTTCTCATCCCATCCTCTCTTATCTCACCCCCTCTAAAGCTCTAAGTGCTTGTCCCAAACCTGGGATGCTCCATTAGAGTTAAAAATACAATTTTCCCACCTTCTCACCTCCTTCGTGGAGCATCTCGTGGTTGTCCTTTCACCCATTCGGGAAGCGGATCCTGCTGCGATGTCGCCTTGCCTCGTTCTTCGTCATTCATCATCGTTCTCCTTCATCTCGCATCTCACCACTTTCGTCCGAGTGCTCCGCTAAAGCGGCTCGTCCTCCAAGCAGCCATCGAGGAGCATAATTTCTCACCTCCCTTCTCTTTATTGCTTTCTAGTTGTAATCTTTCTAGCTTTCCAGTGTAATGATTAGTTGTAATGAACATCACTTGATGATTATGAAATCCATGTGTATTCTACTTCTATTTTATCTTTATTTGTAATATTCTCTCGCTTCTATTCATTATTCTTTAAGTATATAGCTAGTTTAGATTTAATTCGATCAGCTAATCTACTTCGTGACAACAAAACAAATGCGATTTTTAATCAGATGTTTGCCTCCCTGTGCTCGACCTGGAATTCTTTTCGAGTTTTGGTAAAATTATCTATTGACTTATTTCCTCGCAAATCGCACTACGATGATGGGTTTTCAAAACTCAAACTCTATTTGCGACGGAAACTTTCACCTCAACAGTTGGTTTACCAGAGAAGAGCAGAAATAAGAAACAAAATTTCACTGCACAAGGTTACATGTAATGAGCAAAACTAAGTTATCATCAAATCTTTAAGGACCTTCTTTAGTTCAGTACTTCATCGAATTAAAGTCGATCGAGTCTTATGGCATGCTACGAAGACAACACATTATGCATGTGAGGTATACATACATTTCCTGTATTGTCCGTATAACATGATCATAAGTCTTGACGGGTGAGTAATTTGGACACAATTTGACTCGGAGGACTTTTACCCTAGGGGTTTGAATACCTAATGTTTCATCTCGCGTGCATATATCTTCTTTAGTAAGTGTTTGTATATAAAATAATACTCGTAATTGCAAAGAAATTGACATAAACATAAGCAATCATATGATAAGAAATAAAATTATTTTTATTAAATGCTAAAAAGAAATGTACAATAAATCAAATAGAATTACAAAGTGGATGATGTAGCTTCAGAATAATAAATTATATGAACATAAGATCAAATGCCTAGCTAGGAGACAGCTTGAGCAATTGAAGGTTGTTTTAATTTGTCTATCAGAGTTTGAGCAATGCTTGAGAGATTTGAATGAAGGTCTATGATTGGTTTTGAGTTGATTTTAATGCCTGATGTGAATTTCCTCCTTTATGCTGTCTATAGCGTAGGGAGAGAGATCAATTAGGGTTTCTAGGATCTAAAGATTCCTAATATAAGTTGGATTGAATTCTAGATATATCACAGATTACTTGCAACAAGTTAGAATGGAGATTTACTACTTTGAATTTGATCTGGGATGAACACTTTCATCATCCAAGTCTGAGGTGATTTATGGATTTCAAGCATTCGTTTAAGGGTTAAGGTGATTAAGGTTAAAAAATGGTTCAGAAACTCAGATGGAGTTTCTAAATAGATTTTGAATTAATTTGATTACAGATTGCAACTGATTTTGATTAATCATATGCATGAAATGGATTTTCTGGGCTTAGTTTTTTGTAGATTAACATCTCAAATGCTTGTAGGTGTCCATTTACTTCAAATTTGAAAAATCGTGGCTTATGGAATCGAGCTTTAAGGACCTAGTCCAAGAAAAATGGAAGAAAGCATCACCTGGATTGACAGCTATGAGGGCAACTTCCACCACAGCCCCTCCCACCCACCCCCTCACCAGAGCCCTAACAGGGACACCTCCACCCTCCGACCCCTCCCCCACACCCCCAGCAGCGGCGACTCCTC
Organism: Thalassia testudinum; assembly: GCA_037157565.1. NCBI lineage: Eukaryota > Viridiplantae > Streptophyta > Magnoliopsida > Alismatales > Hydrocharitaceae > Thalassia > Thalassia testudinum. The sequence continues at coordinate 4,489,823 of JAZHRO010000040.1, read as the reverse complement.
CCACTAGCACCACCCCTCCTCCGACTCGGCTGCCTCCTCGCCATTTGCATCACTGTCGTCGTCTGCCTCCTTGAGTGCGTACTTTCTCCGCCATTGACTCTACCGCCGTCCTCTACAAGCTTGAGGGTGACCACTCCACCACCCCCACCAAGAAGGCTTTGGTTGGTGATTGCGACACTTGAGAGTGTAGCTGATAAAGTATAATGACTTGTGGCAGAGAAGGGAAGCAATTGGAGAGGAGGCTCTCATGGGCATCTCTCCTCGACATAAGATCCTTGACATCATTCAACTAACATGTTCACGTCTCTCTCTCATTGTCAATCACTCCCTTGTTGACTCCCTCTCTAACTTGCCCTCCCCCTTCGACATCTCCATCAAGCTCCAATTCCTCTCCCTCCCTTCTCCCCTTCCCTTCCCCTCCCCGCACGACGACGACATCCGCCTCGATGCCTTCCACCTCACCATCCACCTCAATAACAACTCGCGAGACGGTAATGGCAGAAGAGATCCCCTTCATGACAACAAGGATGGTGGTGAAAGGGGTGCACGACGTAGTGGAAACTGGAGGTTGTGCACATAACCTAACCAAATCCTAACATAACCTAACCAAAGCCCAACCTAACCCTAAATCTCCAACCAACCAATACATTTAACATTAAAGAATTTTAAAAATTTTGACAGAGTTTCCCTTTAAATTTTAAGTTTTTTCATAAACCTGCATATCAAAATAACAGACATGATAAAAGTGGGCACACCCCACAATAACAGTGTATCACACAGAAACATAAAATGAATAAAAGTGGGCACACCCCACCATACATTCAAACAAATGACATTATGTGGGCACACCCTACATCTAATATAATCCTAAAATATCATAAAAATAAATTTAAAGAAATGAAATTATACCTCCGATGTACTACAACCTCTGAGCATGACTGATCGTGACCGTCACCAACAATCTGTAAATTCAATAACGCACAATAAATTAAACAATAAATCATTATGTTATTAATAACTTAACATATTAACTTGATATAAGAAAAATAAGATGAGAAGGGGATGAAGAGGAGGGTGGTAGTAAGGAGGAGAGGAGGATGGGGGAAGGCACAGTAGCAGGAGGAGGAGGAGGAGGAGGAGAAGGGGGGTGCAAGGCGGAGGAGGAGGGAGGGCAGGGGCGTTCCCTACAAGATGAGGAGGGTGGTAAGGAGGAGAGGAGGAGGGGGGTAGTAGGAGGAGGTCAGGAAGGAGGAGGAGGGCAACAAGAGGGGTTAGGGAGGAGGAGGAGGATGGCAGGAGGGGGAAAATGAGAAGGAGGGGGTTGGGGAGGAGGAGGAGGGGCGACAGGAGGGGGCAGGGTGGAGGAGGAGGTCGGCATGAGGGGGTTGGGGCAGAAGAGGAGGAGGAGGAGGGGGTCGGGGAGGAGGAGGGGGGCGGCAGGAGGAGGTTGGGAAGGGGGAGGAGGGCAATAGGGGGGGTCAGGGAGGAGAAGGAGGATAGCAGGAGGGGGAGGAGGAGGAGGGGGTCAGGGAGGAGGAGGGGCGGCAGGAGGGGGTGGCAGGAGGGGGTAGGGTGGAGGAGGAGGTTGATAGGAGGGATCAGGTTGGAAGAGGAGGTGGAGGAGGGGGTTGGGGCAGTAGGAGGGGGTGGTAGGAGGGGGTCGGGGAGGAGGAGGAGGGGGATTACCTTGTTGGAGCAGGCGGAGGTGGAGGGCGTTGTGGAAGGGAAGGAGGTCACCGAGGATGGCTATGAGGATGACGAGCAGACCGCCGGAGGAGCAGGAGGAGGGTGTCGGGGAGGTTACCTAACAAGGAGGAGGGGTTGGCGTGCATTGTGAGAGGAGGAGGCTTGCGTTGTGGGTTAGGCTTTTGGGAAGAGGATGACTAGTGATGGGGAGGTCGGCGTGCGCATGATAGATGAAGCGATCTACGCCGTCGGTTCTATCATAAACCGATGCCAAAGGATCATTTCAGTTCATCCTAATACACGCCTAAAATTTTGGCCGCTAAATATAACATACTTTTCACCATCGGCTCTTCCACTAACCGACGGTATAGGTGACTAATCTCGCACAAATTTTGAGTACAAATTTTAACCGTTTTTTCACCATCACTTATTAAGATAACTGATGGCAAAGGATTACTTCAACAACTCTGCCAACATGCCCAAATTTTGGCCGCTAAATTTAACCTACTTTTCACCATCGTTTCTTCCACTAACCGATAGTAAACGTTACTAATCCCTCCAAAATTTTAGGCGCAAATTTTAATCGTCTTTTTACCGTCGGTTATTACAATAAGCGACGGTGAAAATATATTTATCGTTGCTTGAATAATTGACGATAAATATTTATGACCACCGCGTGCGTATCCCCTTTTCTTCAATCAAGTACAAACCTTCACCGTCACTTATTTGAATAAGCAATGGGAAAATACATTTGTCGTCGGTTTGGAAAACTGGCTGCAAGTAACTGATGTCATATCCCATTTTTCTAGTAGTGTTGGAAATGGGTTATGAAAATTGGATTAGCATGATGATTTCTTGCTTGTAAAGTTGATAGAGAGTGTTACGACTTGGTTCCCGAATCCCTACAGGACACGAGACTAGCCCGACTCGACTAATCCCAAGACCCAGTCGTCCAACAAGAAATAACCAAAAAGTAGGAAAGTAAACCACATTCGCTATGCTATGTAACTAACAGTAAAAAAAAAAAGTATAAGCAATAAGGAAAGAAAAGTTGCTAACAGTACATATCACCACCACAATAGTAAAACTAAACAAGTACAGAACATAAACAGTAGCAAGGGTCTGAACTCACTAACAAAAGAAGGTACAACAAAAGGAAGACTACTACTACTGGGCTCTACTAGGCCCAGCACCCTCGGTAGCCGGTGACTAGGATTGCTCAACACCTGGACCTGAAAAGGGTTATGAGTAAACAAAGTCAGCAAATGCTGAGTAGAGTGGCAACCAACTAACTAAAGTAGTAAAAGCTAACAGGTAAACTATCTATTCAAATTACTTTATTTTACAAGTTATTCCTTTTCACCTATTGGTTTATTTTTCAGATCTCTTTCTTGATCTCGAATGTTCCTCGTGGGAATGATCTTGATTGCAGTCTTTTCCGACGAGTAGAAGGCGCACGTGGTGCTCTCCTGGCCGGGAGAGTCCCCCGTGGTGATCCTACACCCAGTCAACCACCTCAAGGTCACAGAAAGACGTAGCGGTGACTACGACACGCGCGATAAGCACACGAGTAGCTACCCCGCACTAGCACGCGGTCAATTATTTCCGTTAACGGGTGCACCCAAAGTACAGCACGGAACAGTATAGGGCCTAGCCCTCTCAGTAGCAGGGGTTTAGCCCCTCAGAAACAAACAGGGGTCTCGCCCCTCCACAGTCCGCGCACCCTCGTTTGACTACTCTGGTTTGCCCAGTGGACCTAACAAGTCGGTATAGGGTGGCTAGCTGAACCTTGGGCCCCGTAGGGTGACTAGCTCTCTCCCTACACTAGTAGCTCTCCCCGGTACAGTGTACACGAGGGCCAAGAAGTCGGTGTAGAGTGGCCAATCCTAACCCCGCGTCTCAACCCAAGGGCGGCTAGCTCTGCTCTACACTAAACAGGGGACAGTCGCTCTCCATGGTACCATGTACTCAAGGGCCAGCACACCTCCCACTCACATTTCCAGATTCATTTCATTTATTTCCAGGAGCTCTACTCCTAATTCCCCGTAGGGTTCATGCTTGTATTTCTCATGCCATTCCATACCAGGTTTCATCATTCACATTTCCATTCTCAGGTTATACACATGCAACTCGTATTTCTATCATTTAACATATGCAACAAGTAATTTCACAAGTAATTGTTTACTAGCACAGGTAATTCATATTTCACAGGCAGCTCTTGTTCATTAACAGGCAGTTGTTAACATTTCTATTCATTCATTCAAGACTACAATTCCAAACACGCATACAAACATTTCAAGTATTCTCATCCTAGGTTCTAATCATTCAATTCACAGGTGTATTCAGGTTTTATAATTAAATTAGGGGAAGACCACTCTACCAGACAACTCGGGAGTATTAGGGGCTCGAATGGCAGGCTCTCGTGCCTTAGCAAGCCCCGAACCTGCAACTGATCGAAGTCCTATAACAAGGAACATACCATAATGGAACATTTAGAACAGTATAAAAGGCCTTCTAATAAGTAGAGGAACTCACAAGGAAAACATTGATATCTTGTTTGCGTAAAACGAACTTCAAGTGGACCCTAAACGGGTCAAAAACAAGGCTACAGACCCAAATCAGACATCTGGAACAAGGTCCAGACATCTTAAAAGTAACCAGAAACTCACCTCAGGTTCTACGTTGACCTCAGACGTCTAGAACCTCTTCTAGACCATCTAGACCTAGCTCCAGACGTCCGACCTCTCCTCCGGACGTTTGGGAGTGCTTCCGGTCGTCTGGTAAGCTGTCCAGACGTCCGAAATGCGTGGGAGGGCATGCCTTGCGCCTTCCCGAAGCAATCCCTACACGCAACAGCCAAATCGCCTACATTTAGCCATGCAAAACGTAGCTGCGGAGTGGCCTGCATGGTCGTATCCGCAAAAGGAACGTACCTTCGCGAAGATTTGCTTTCAGACGTCCGGTGTAGTTACCAGACGTTTGCCCCGTCGTTTGGACGTCATGCCAGACGTTTGATTCTGGGAAAATCCCAGAACTAGAACCACTTCCTACTCTCCCTCGCCACATGTAGCCGCGACCTTGCCTCCTCGCCTGCAGCTCTGGCTGCAGCAGTGCCGGGGACGACTCCCCTGACGTACTCCTCCTCCCGCACACGTCGCTCTGGCCATGCACCCTTTGGCGAGCTCCCACGAGCTCGCCAGCTCAAGCTCTCCGTCCTCTCCTCACGCTGCCTCTCCTCCTCGTCGCCGCTCTTGCGCTCTCTCTCGTGTGCTCGCTCCTCTCGCTGTGGTGGTGAGGAAGAGAAGAAGGTGGCTGGTTGTGGTGAAGTTGGGAAGAAAGGAAGAGGGGGAGAGGGGTTTTATAGAGGTGTATTAGGGTTCGGATGGGGGGAAAGAGAAGAGGGAAGAAAGAGAAAACCGTTACTGTCTGCGCGTAGCCTATGCGCAGATGTGAAGGCTTGTATCAAAATTTTGATTTTCAGACATCTGGAAAGGGGTCCAGATGTCTGATCAGACGTTTGACCGACAGTCCAGATGTCTTAAAAGGCTCAGGACAGAACAGGTCTTTACAGAGAGAGTTTCACTTAATTAAAATAGCAATAGAATTATTTATCGTTGTAATTTATGTGGTGGAAATCTCTTAATCAAAGATTAAAATAGATATTAGTTTAAACCACAGTAAAAAGGTCATTTCCATAGGGAGGATCGAGCCAAATAAACTCACGAATAAAGAGCCATCATGTTTGCAGACACATTCGTAAATTCAATTTAATGAATTTTCTGCTCTAAATGTCACTTTCAATTTCATGAGAAGTTCAAGGCTATTTTTGTAATTTTCACGTCAGGAATCAAGCTTCCAAAAATATGTAGATGATGCATGTGTAGTGGCATATCATTTAATTTCGAATTGCATGCAACTCTGAACCCAATTTCAATGACAAACGATGTGCGTAACAGAAGTCAATCAAATATGCAAAAAAGATAAGTGCATTGTCATAATTTCACCATGATAATTCAATAAAAAATAAAGAAGTAGAATAGTTGGCAATGGCATTGGGTGTAATTTTTAATTGACACTTTCCTTATAGCAAAACAGGGGAAGAGTTCCCCTTGCTTGCATGCGGAGGAGAAGGCGCGGCTGGAGGCGCGAAGCTCCGAGGAGGTCGAGGAAGGTGAGGTCGTTCCAACGAAGGTCATGGCGACAGGAACGGTAGCCGGAGCTCTTGCCGGTGACGAGGAGGGGTGGCGGCGGTGGCTGCTGCTCGCCGGTGTGTGGGTTGTCGACGGCGGCAGTTGTGGACATGAGTGGCCTCGTAAGAGTGAGGAGAGTTCAACTTTGTCGATGGAGCGGAGATTGGAGGCCTTTGGACGTGGCTGCGTGGAGGTGGTTGGGCGCCACTTTGGGTTCCTTTCTGTTGGCCGAGAAGAAGAAGATGAAGACCTGGCTGTGCGCGTGGTGACTGGTGCTCGCTTGGGCGCGCGGAAGGTGCTGTGCATGCGCGGTGGCAGGTGCGTGCGTGGGAAAGCGCAAGGCTGCTGCGTGTGCACGGGAAGCGGTGACGGCGTAGGGAAGATACTGCTGTTGGCGGGGCTTGCATGCATGCGAGCGCTAGGAGCGTGGGTGGCTGCTGCGCGGAGGTGGACAGGTGCATGCACTTTGACTGTGCACGGATGTGGCCGAAGCACGGGCTTCACTTGCTGCTGGTGCGCGTGGAAAGTGATGCGTTGAGGAGGGGTGGCTGCATGCGATGATGGTGGATGGCACGCACTACACGCAAGGGTGCACACAATGTCCTTTGCACAGAGGCTGCATGTGGTCGTGGGTCGACGATGGAGAAGCCGATGAGGGTAGATGCATGCAGTGCATGGCTGTTGGGTTAAGGTGAGGGGCGGGGGCACGGTGGATGGTAGCGCTCGTGTTGTCACCATGAGAGCTTGCGGTGGTGCGGAGGAGGAAGGAAGTGCGCTAAAAGATCATGGTGCAAGCTTCGGCCACAGTGTTGGCTCTCTTTTTACCATAGAGGAGATGGCCCCTCGAAGGGGAAAAGAAAAGGATCCTCCCAAGGCCTTGGCGTGGCCATTCTTTTGCTAAAAAAAATCCTGCAGTTGAGAGAAAAGGGGAGGAGGTTGTTTCAACCAAGTATTTTAGCTTTGATTTTTTTATTTGTCAAATTTGAAGATACTTGCACATAAAATTTATATATATATATATATAAGTAATTTGTCAACAAATGATCAATGGAGCATATGCATTGGGTTAGAAATATAGGAATGTCAAAATTTGAGTTTAATTAATATTCTAGTATAATGCGCGCTTGAAATGTAGCTCAATTCCCAACTTGAGTGTTCTTAAGCTTATTAGTAATCCTATAAATTGGACTCATCAAATACCCCCATGCTTAAGATTTGCTAGTCTCTAGCAAAAGTGAAGAGTAATCAGAAGATTTCTTCTTTCCTTATTTCAAAAATTTAGAGATCCAGACTCATGTGAAGTGATAGTAGCTTAAGTAACGGATTCAAGTGAAAAGCCAACTTACATTTGAAGTTCGCACTTAACCCTTGATAAAATTCTCTCGGGATAGGCAACTACTTCCCTCGGGGATAAAGCAGAAGATAATCTGTAATTTGACCCCGGCTTTTTGGCTTAGGTAGGAGATATCGAGTTGAATGAATTGTATTTGGTGGCACACACTCATCGGGTGCTACATGTAATCTAGTACTACAGACTCTAGATCTCTAGACTATTAAACAAGTCAACTCGGAGAGAAGCTAAACAACTGTGCTCTCTTGATATTCCTTTGTGCTCACTCTTTTCCTTCTTTTCTTTCTGAGATCACAAATCTCACCTGATTTTGTAAATGTACTCACTATTTGGTTGCCTCACATGACATTCACACTTTAATTAAAGTCCTAATAACCATACAACTAAGTTAGAGTCCTCAGCCATTATTCGGACGATCAGAAATACTGAAAGGTAGGTATGGGTCATATTTGGTGGATCGCGATGGGTGTTTTTGTTGCCTCAGAACATCATCACGAAGATAAAACTATAAACTTGAACTCTTTTCTTTTTTTTTCTAAATATAATTGTTTCTTTTCCCTTTTTCTACTTTTTTTTTCCCTTTATAGATCAACATAACATGACCAGACTTTTTATTTATGAGGCATTATTAGGGATGATGATGATTAAGAGGATATTGTGTGGCTTATTTGGTGGAAGTGCTTACTCTCGACACCTTTAAGAAATGGATATGACAAGCATATTTCTGACCTTTAACACTATTACCCTCCTTCAACCGAGGACTCTATGAAGGATGGTCGTAACCATCCACCATACTCATAGCTTTATTAAGACTCAATTTCTGTGTATCTACTTTATTTGGTGACTCTCAGGAATTCACACAATGCACACATGAGCAGAAAGCGAAAACTATGCCTAACTCTGAGATATCATCATCTAATTGTCTAAAACTTAAGAGTCCTTGCACTAGATTTAGTGCACCAGTAATCTCTCTACTTTCTTCTCATAAATATGAGGTGAATTTACTAAAAGATAGTATGCCTGACTCCCTATTAACTGCCCAAGGGTTCAGTAGACTAAAAATGCTTATTGATTTTCTTCAAAGATCCATTATCTAGTCTACGTGCAAGTGAAGTAAATGTACTGGATTCTAAACTTAAGAAACAATTTAAGAAGAAAAATGTTTAATGACACCTCCATGACAAAGATGTTTTGCTAGGGACTAACCAATTCATCTCAAGAAAGGCATTTTTGTTTTTTATATGCTAACCTAAATGCATGAATACTTCCTAAAATGAAAAGTGCACCCTCCCATGCCTAAATCCTACAATGTCCTCATTGTAAAATTAAAACAAGGGGAGAAAGTACGGAAATCACCTGATGATGGTGTTATTCAGAACGTTGGGTTGCCTCCCAACAAGTGCTGCATTTTCTGTCAGCAGCCAGACTTATAGGGAACCTGTAAGTCTGGTTCCAAGTAGAAAGAGCTAGGCTCTAAAAATATACGTAATAGCGCGGCCCTAGAAAACAGGTAGCCACGGATGTTGGTGAGCTGATAATGCAGCGTGATTCCAAATGCTCACCAGAAGATATGAAAATAGAGAACCTCGTAGGCTACCTGGGGAGGTATAGGGATAACAAAAGGAATATGAAAAGGGACATCCCGAAACGGAATAAGTGGAGGATAACAAGGATCCTTCAAAGCCAAATGGGTTTTGAAAGATATAAACATTATTATTTCAAACCCTTGAATGGCGAGACTAAACGTACAAGCATCAATCCAAACTCGCCATTCTACCCGAGGATGTACTAGCCTGATATTCTCCCTAGAAAGAATGTGAGTGAGCAGAGACCTGAGTCGAGGATCGATTAGGGAGTGTAAGGATTGCTTGTGGTGTTGGAAGGTAATGATTAAGTCCAATGTGGGCTTAGTCGGTGTCAAGTCCAATTCCAACAACGATTCAGATTGTGTATTCTCCCTAACAATTGTAGAAAAATTCACGTCACCCTGCTTAGCATTAATGATTGAAGTCATATTTTCACCTTCCAGTATATGTGAATCAATGGTGGACTCCAAATTACATTCCTTTGATGGCAGGGTCGAAACAACAGAATCATAAATTTCATCCCCGGATTCGTTTGGTTGACTTGAGTTTTTGTCGGGGTGTATATGTGATTCATTAGTAAAGAAAGGAGTGCTTCAGTATCATTAATTATTTCTGACGGAGGATATGTCTTAATGTTTTGGAGTATGCCTATATCACTCAATTCTTTGTTCTTCTCGGGATATAAATCCTCAATTAACATGTTTTGTCCCCGAGAGTCTCCCCTAGGCTTCTTACTATTGTGTTTGTCCTCCTCTAATATCAACTCCTGGTTTGGTGGAGGATGACTCTCAAAAGAAGTGAGGAATCCGTATTTTACCCTATTATTTATATCCTCCGGGGGTATGTCCTCAAATAACAAATAATCCCCTTGTGATTCACTGCAGATTTTCATTCCGGGTTCCTCCATTGGGTCATCCTCGTCCTCTAAAATAGACTCTTTATATCCCTGAGACCAAAATTGATCTAATTCATCCGCCATTCCCTTAAGATCACCTTCATTGGGTGCATTTAAATCCTCAGGATGCTGAATGGTAGGTGTTGATTCCCTAAGTGGAGGGTCAGGATTAGGCTCACTAAGGGTAGAATGGGATTCCACCAGATAATTAACAGGGAAGTGATATGAACAATACGACATTGACCTAGGTTATCAGGGGTAAGGAAAATACTATCATTGGGTGTTAGATCAGCCACTCATATATAATATTTTGATGATTTTACAAAATGAAGAAAATGAAATAAAAAATAAAGCGTAGCATATTCTTTTTCTCTGTAATAACATATTTGCAGGATTTCATAAAGTTTTCTAAGACAGGGGATTAAAACCATGAAGACAAGTAGCATAAGTTTTAGGTCTTAGGCTTTTTCATGTAAACCTTCAAAGGTAGTAATTTACATTTTATTTGAGTCTAGAAATATTGTAAAGAGCCCCTAAACATAACCTATAAATAGCTAACTTAGGCTTTCTACACTTAGGATAAATTAGAAACAAAAACCCAACACTTATACTTTTATCAGATGTCCAGAACAATGGTCAGACGTCAGATTTTCCACTTTAAGACGTCTGACAAGTGTCTCAGACATCTAATTTTCAAGAGTTCTGCCTTTGGCTTGTCTCCTCATAAACATCAGTCGAAGCACTTCACTATCAGACGTCGATAACCTTACACAGACGTCTGATTCGTTACTCAGACATCCTTCGACTAACTGTTAGACTAAGCGTAGGCAAAAATGAATTTCCAGACGTCTGGACATACTTCCAGACGTCTACCTTTGAACCGTTGCCCATGATTTTCTGTGCATATCTCATTACGGCCATAAAATCTTTTGGCAGAAGAAGTAGGGAAGAGTTTTTTTGGTTTTCAGACGTCTGGTGATTTCCTCAGACGTCCATAACGACGTCTGATCCTTTAAACCTAGAACTCTGTTTGGATTTGATGAAAACATGAATGAATCCACCCTTTATTAGACGTCCAATAACCTAATCAGACGTCTTATGTGAAAATATCAGACGTCCTTCTTTTGATCTAATGGAGTCAGTTTAGGATGACTTACAGTATTAGACGACCAGAAGCATAATCAGACGTCCTATAAGACGTCTGATCCTAAAATTAGACGTCTGGTATTGCTGTCAGACTCATCATTACCCTGATTTGTGGTGGATTTCGTCCTAATCTCTTGGGATTTGTCTCCAACGACTAGAAGAGCTCTCCCAAGTGTTCTTGAAGGTTCCAAACTTGCCTATAAATAGACTACAACTCCTCTTAGGCAAGACACACCTCTTGAGATACAATTCCATTAGAAACATCACTTGCTCACTACTCTAAGCTCCGTCTTGCCCTTGTGCTGTGCCAACACTCTGATCAAAGGGCAAATCCATACTCCCGGCTCACTGCGTTTTGCAAATCCTCAGGGAGTTCTTTTCATGCTTAATAGATAAGAAAGTAATTAAATTATTGGGGTGCTCTATAGGTGTTGTTTTACTTCTTATTTTTTGTACTTTGGGTATCCGGCCTGTCGGGTCCCCGTCTCTTCATTTTGAAGGGAGAAACCTTCGTTTAGGGATCGGAGGTGGGATTTGTAATTGAGGTACACTACCCTCATTTAGGTAGTGTGGTTAGTAGATTGATCACCTTGTGATCGAAAATCCTAAGTCAAGAGATTGGCTTAGGTGGTGGTTTTCACCCATCTTGGGTTTCCACCTAAAAATAATTGTGTACATTGTGTGATTGAATTTTTTGTATTACAATATTCTATAATTTCACTATTCACCCCCCCTCTAGTGCAATTTCATTTAGTATCAGAGCAGGTTTTCCGCTTACAGGAGTAACATCCGCGGAAAGATCACATGGAGGGGAAGGTCATTTCCACAGGCAGATTGGAGGGGGAATCCACCACTCGACCACCACTCTTCGAAGGAACCAACTACACTTACTGGAAGCTAAGAATGAAGATGTGGCTTCAAGCCAACATTTCTCCATTTGGGAGAAATGCGAATCCGCATACATCATTCCCGAGAAACCAGAAATTGGATACACAGTGGAGCAAATCCATCACCTTGGACTGAATGCCAAGGCAATGAACTCACTCTACTGCGCACTCAGCTCGGAATGATTCAACTGCATCAGCCAATGCAAAACCACCCATGAGATCTGGAGAACCTTGAGGGTAACTCACGAAGGTATGTCTAAAGTTAAATCCTCAAAGATAAACTTGTTATTGCAGGAATTCGAAGCTTTCTCTATGAAGGAGAATGAAAGACTTGGGGACATGTACACCCGATTCACGTTAATCGTGAATAGCCTCAAGTCTTTAGGAAAGACATTTATAAAGGGGGAGCTTCAAGGGAATCTCCTTCGCTCTCTTGGACCTGAGTGGGAGCAAAAGGTAACGGCAATAGAAGAAGCCAACCAAGTAGAGGATCTAGACATGGAAAATCTACTTGGGAATCTCATGGCTTACGAATAAAAAATGGAGCAAAAGAAGAAATCAATCTCATTGAAGCCAAAGAAGAAGAACTTAGCCTTCAAAGCTACTTCGGATGATGAGGTAAGTATCGATGACGAAGAATTTGTTTTATGAGCTAAAAAGTTTAAAAAGTTTCTCAAAAATAGAAGAGAGATCAAGGGAAGGAAAAGAGAGGAAGAACCTCTAATTTGCTATAATTGCAAAAAGAGAGGTCACATAAGGAAAGATTGTCCCTTACTCAAAAGGGATGATGAGAAGAAACTCAAGAAGTCTTCCGACTACAAGAAGATCTCCAAGCCGAAAGGATTCAAGAAGAAGGCGTTTCAAGCAACGTGGGATGACTCCACCTCCGAAGAAGAAGAGGAGGAGGAAAGAAATGAAGAAACGACATGCTTGAGATTAATGGCAACAAATGATGGTTCTTAGTCTGAATCTGAGGAACCTGAGGTAAGCTCCTACTCTTTAGATGAATTACAAGATGCCTTTGATTCACTATATGTAGATCTTAAGAAAATAAAAACCCAAAGCAAGGCTTTAAAAGAAGAAAACTTAGAAAATAAGAGATTAATCAATGATCTTGAAGAAAATAATCTAATTCTTACAAAAGAAACCATTGCTTTAAATATGCAAATAAGAAATCTAATGATTGAGAAAAAGTCATTAACAAATGATTTGTATACAGCAATGAGTAAACAAAAATTTCTAGATAGAGAAGAATTACTCGACAAAATCCATGTGCTTGAAAAATCAAACTCCTTTAAAAAGGATGAAAATAGCTTACTTAGAGTAGAAATTAGGGCATTAGAAGATAAACTAGACATAATGAAAATAGAGATAAATCACCTCAAAGAAAAGTCAAACCAACTTCTTGAGGACCTAGCCAAATTTACAAAAGGGAAAGATAACTTGGACAAACTCATTGCCCATCAAAAACCTTCCTCATGTAAATTTGGATTAGGCTTTTATGAACCTAGTCAAAGTGAGCCGAAAAAGGACCCTCCTCCAAAGGAGACCACTAACAAATACGGATCCACATTACAATGGATACCGAAAAGACAACTCTCACTTTGTTTTGTAGGGATGAAAGGACATCATAATGTCAAAAATTGGATATACAAAATGAAGGATGGACGACTCAAATTAGAAAGACCTATAGAAACACCAAGTCACCATCGAAGATCTTTTGTAGGAGGAAGAAAGTCTACAAGGAAGAAGACAAGGAGACTACCGCCACCAAGGAGGCCGATGGGTGATGGACTCCGGGTGCTCCAAACATATGACGGGAGACAAGTGCCTATTTTTAGACCTCCAACCTACGGATGGAGGAACAGTTACATTTGGCAACAACCACAAGGGCTATATTATTGGCCATGGTAAAATTGGTAACCCTCTCTCTCCCATCTCAAATGTTTCTCTAGTTAAAGGACTAAAACGTAATCTTTTAAGTGTAAGTCAAATATGTGATAAGGGATTTAAAGTAGTATTTACTTCTAAAATGTTTGAAATTATGCATGCATTAACCAATGAAACCCTTCTTAAGGGAACTAGATTTAAGGACATTTATGTCGTAGAATTTGATAAAAATGGCACGTATGAATGTCTTATAGCAAATGATGAGTTAAGTATATGGCATAGAAGACTAGGACATGTTCATATGAAGCTGGTGTTGGTGCTAGAGCACCACAATCATTTGTTTTGATGATAACAAAACACGTGTCATTTAATATTTGCGCTTTGAGTCCTAGATTTCAGGTCAATCGCAAATGGATACGTGATTAGATGGAGTTCGAGCTCGCATCCAGGACGGATTGGACGAGCTTGATGGAAAACAGAGGAGATTCGCGAGGAGCGATAGATTGAAGAAGGAAGGAGATGAAGAATAGGATAGATTTCCTTCTCTTGTACTCCTTGTATTTTTCATTATTTCTGTTGCTTTTTATTTTTGTTACTTAGATTTCTATTAAAGAACCTCAAAGTACCCTAACAGTAGTCCTAGGAACACCTGCACAACCCTAGGATACTTAGGTTTTCTGTAGAACACTTAGAAAACCAATATAGGGTTCAAACAGAGTTTCCAGACATCTAATTCCCAAATCAGACGTCTGATAAAGTATTTTAAGACGTCTGACTGTTGTTTCAGACGTCTGATAACTATTAGGCTGGACATAGTTAGTTCTGTCTGATGAAATCAGACGTCCAGACCTTAGACCAGACGTCTTAGGAGACGTTTGATGGATTTGCCAGACGTCCAATTAGTGGACCGTTGGCTGGCTTAGCAAACACTCAAGATATGACCGTTAGAGCCTTATCAGACGTCCTTAGGCCTTTCCAGACGTCTGATAATTGACCGTTTTGCCTCGGCTGACCCAAAATCTCTTCTCAGAGATTTTCTAGCCGTTGCAACATTTGGAAATCCATTCCCACAGAAAAAGTAAGTTTTCAGACGTCCAGACATAGTGCCAGACGTCCTATATGTCGTCTGATGGACTTGCGCAAGAACCCTGTTTAGATCTGATTCAAGTCAGGAAGAGACCCGCCCAAAATCAAACGTCTGACCTTGGAATCAGACGTCTTAAAGTGAACTTCCAGACGTCTGATGCCAGAATTAGACGTCTGATAAGCCTGTCAGAGCAATGATTGTTCTTGATTTCGGGCTGATTCTCTTGGGCTTTGTTCCCAACGGCTATAGAACCCCTCCTAAGCCTTCCAAAGCCTTCCTAAGGCCTCTATAAATAGAGGGGAACCTTTGCAACACAGACATACACCTAGAGACACCTAAGCAACATAGTTCCACTCTCTTGTGTCCTAGATAGCTCTTGCTCTCCAAGCTCAAGCTCCATTCTCTTGAGAGCATCAAGTTGTTGCGCACTTGCTCTCTTGCCGTTATTCACGAGAGCGACGTTGCGCCGTCGCGTGGTACACGCATCCGCGTCGTTGACGCACTCCTTTCAAAGGGAAGCATCCTATTTCCTATAGAAGCTAGGTTTAAAATTACTTTGTTGGCTCTATAGGACTTGTTGTTTCTTTTATCTTTGTTATTTGGTTGGGTATTCGCTTTGCGAATTCCCGTCTCCTTCGTGAGACAAAATCCTTCTCGTGGAGAGAAGGGGTTGAGGTACGCTACCCTCGTTTAAGTAGCATGGTTGTATTGAGGTTGAATTACCCTCGTTTAAATTGATTCCGTTTAGTGGATTTTGATGAACTTGGTTGATCGGAAAATCCTAACTCGAGAGGGTTAGGTGGTGGTTTTCACCCGATTTGGGTTTCCACCTAAAAATACTTGTGTACTTGTGTGATTGCTTATTTGTGAGATTATTTATATTCCGCATTTTTTACGTGACGCTAATCTCACCTCCTCCTAGTAGGAAATTTCAGTTGGTATCAGAGCAGGTCTTGCGAGATCGGAGTAACACCCGGCAAGAGATCAAATGGAGGGAAGCACATCAGCGATCAAAATATCCGAGGGGCAGTCCACCGTCCGACCACCCTACTTTGACGGAAACAACTACAGCTACTGGAAGCTGAGGATGAGGATGTGGCTTCAAGCCACGGACTTCGCTTTATGGGGACGTTGCGAAGCCCCATACGAGATCCCGGAGCGACCGGACGCAGGATACTCGCAGTAGCAGATTCAGGAACTCTCGCTCAACGTGAAAACAATGAACGCGTTGTATTGCGCGCTCAGCCCGGAGGAGTTCAACAGAATCTCGCAATGCGCCACCGCATACTAGATTTGGCACACACTTGAGGTAACTCACGAAGGTACCTCTAAGGTAAAAACTTCTAAAATTAATTTACTTTCTCAAGAATTTGAATCTTTTTCTATGAAACCTAACGAGTCTTTAAGTGCGATGAACACTAGGTTCACTCTCATTGTAAATAATTTGAAAGCATTAGGGAAGACCTTCATCAAGGGGGAGCTTCAAGGGAAGCTTCTTCGTTCCCTTGGACCGGAGTGGGAACAGAAAGTCACCACCATCGAGGAGGCGAACAAAGTGGAGGAGCTCAACATGGAAAATCTCCTAGGCAATCTAATGGCCTACGAGACAAAGTTGAAGCAGAAGAAGAAGGATACACCGGAGTCTAAACCGAAGAAGACTCTCGCCTTCAGAGCTGCGTCGGATAGCGAGGTAAGTTCCGACGACGAAGACTTTAGAATTTTACTTTAAAAATTTTCCAAGTTTTGTAGGGAATTAAAGAAAGAGAAGAAGGAGAAGAAGGAGAGCCCAAGACGTTGCTACCACTGCAACGAGAAAGGGGACCTACGACCAGAGTGCCCTCTTCTCAAAAAGGAGAAGAAGGAAAAGGAGAAGAAATCTAAGAAGATGGCGTTCCAAGCCACTTGGGATGATTCAAGCTCGGAGGAAGAAGAAGAAGAAAAAGAAGGAACCGCTTGCTTTGGTTTCATGGCCAGAGGAAGCAATAGCGACAGTGAAAGTGGAAGCGACTCCGACAACAAGGTAAATTTCGATTTACAAGAAGCTTTTAATGAACTATTTGAGATTAGTAAATCACTAAAAATAGAAAACAAAAGCATGAAAAAGAATCTTAGCTTTCTTAAATCTGAAAATGATAGGTTAGAAATAAAACTTAAGGATCTAGAAGCTAGTCCTAAAGATGATAACCTATTATTAGAAAATCATAACCTCATCAATGAAAATAATAAATTGATTGAGGAAAATGTTAGTCTAAAAATAGAAATTTCTGATTTAAAGACTAAGATGAATATTATAGAAAATGAAATTGCATGTCTGAGGGAAAACTCAAACGAATTAATCAATAAAGTAGATAATTTTTATAGCCCTAAGGTTGAGAAAGGATCTTCATCAAGGAGACCCGCTAACAGATCCAGATCCAAGCCCACTTGGATACCGAAAAAAGAATTAGAATCTTATTTTGTAGGGTTCAGGGATAATTACAACACAAAGGACTGGACCTACAAGCTCAAGTCTGGCCAACTCGAGTTGGGAGAACCAAGGAGTAGACCAAGGAATAGAACAAGAAGACCGACGAGACGACGAACAAGCGACGGACCCGCCGCACGTCGACCACCAGATTGGAGACCGGCGCCAATGCCCGGGCCTCCAAGCTACGGATGGGAGCCCCATCCGATGTGGCATCCACCACCACCATTCGGGCCATTTTATTGGCCATGGTAGGTGAGGTAAAAATTCTTGACCCTATCTTTGTTTATCAGTAGCATTTAGATAGGGGGAGTTAAAATTTATGAGCTAATTTTTAAGGGGGAGATGCAAGTTAGCTAAATTTCCTTTAGAAAGGGGGAGAAAAATAATAGTTATCTTGTTGTTATAAAAAAGGGGGAGGACATTACCTTTGTTAAAAGAAACTCATAGAAGAGCATGTTTTAAGGGAGAGTTATAGGAGATGTAAAATCAATTAAACCTTTTTGATAATGTCAAAAAGGGGGAGGATTTTTTGCATTATTGTTTATTGTTTTGTCATCATCAAAAAGGGGGAGATTGTTAGTGCTAGAGCACCACGATCATTTGTTTTGATGATAACAAAACACGTGTCATTTAATATTTGCGCTTTGAATCCTAGATTTCAGGTCAATCGCAAATGGATACGTGATTAAACGGAGTTCGAGCTCGCATCCAGGACGGATTGGACGAGCTTGATGGAAAACAGAGGAGATTCGCGAGGAGCGATAGATTAAAGAAGGAAGGAGATGAAGAATAGGATAGATTTCCTTCTCTTGTACTCCTTGTATTTTTCGTTCTTTTTGTTGCTTTTTATTTTTGTTACTTAGATTTCTGTTAAAGAGCCTCAAAGTACCCTAACAGTAGTCCTAGGAACACCTGCACAACCCTAGGATACTTAGGTTTTCTGTAGAACACTTAGAAAACCAATATAGGGTTCAAACAGAGTTTCCCGACGTCTAATTCCCAAATCAGACGTCTGATAAGGTATTTTAAGACGTCTGACTGTTGTTTCAGACGTCTGATAACTATTAGGCTGGACATAGTTAGTTCTGTCTGATGAAATCAGATGTCCAGACCTTAGACCAGACGTCTTAGGAGACGTCTGATGGATTTGCCAGACGTCCAATTAGTGGACCGTTGGCTGGCTTAGCAAACACTCAAGATATGACCGTTAGAGCCTTATCAGACGTCTTAGGCCTTTCCAGACGTCTGATAATTGACCGTTTTACCTCGGCTGACCCAAAATCTCTTCTCAGAGATTTTCTAGCCGTTGCAACGTTTGGAAATCCATTCCCACAGAAAAAGTAGGTTTTCAGACGTCCAGACATAGTGCCAGACGTCCTATATGTCGTCTGATGGACTTGCGCAAGAACCCTGTTTAGATCTGATTCAAGTCAGGAAGAGACCCGCCCAAAATCAGACGTCTGACCTTGGAATCAAACGTCTTAAAGTGAACTTCCAGACGTCTGATGCCAGAATTAGACGTCTGATAAGCCTGTCAGAGCAATGATTGTTCTTGATTTCGGGCTGATTCTCTTGGGCTTTGTTCCCAACGGCTATAGAACCCTTCCTAAGCCTTCCAAAGCCTTCCTAAGGCCTCTATAAATAGAGGGGAACCTTTGCAACACAAACATACACCTAGAGACACCTAAGCAACATAGTTCCACTCTCTTGTGTCCTAGATAGCTCTTGCTCTCCAAGCTCAAGCTCCATTCTCTTGAGAGCATCAAGCTGTTGCGCACCCGCTCTCCCGCCGTTGTTCACGAGAGCGACGTTGCACTGTCGCGTGGTACACGCATCCGCATCGTCGACGCACTCCTTTCAAAGGGAAGCATCCTATTTCCTATAGAAGCTAGGTTTAAAATTACTTTGTTGGCTCTATAGGACTTGTTGTTTCTTTTATCTTTGTTATTTGGTTGGGTATTCGCTTTGCGAATTCCCATCTCCTTCGTGAGACAAAATCCTTCTCGTGGAGAGAAGGGGTTGAGGTACGCTACCCTCGTTTAAGTAGCGTGGTTGTATTGAGGTTGAATCACCCTCGTTTAAAGTGATTCGATTTAGTTGATTTTGATCGACTTGGTTGATCGAAAAATCCTAACTCGAGAGGGTTAGGTGGTGGTTTTCACCCAGTTTGGTTTTCCACCTAAAAATACTTGTGTACTTATGTGATTGCTTATTTGTGAGATTATTTATATTCCGCATTTTTTACGTGACGCTAATCTCACCCCCTCCTAGTAGGAAATTTCAGCTGGTTCAAAAACTAGCTAAACATGAACTAGTCTGAGGTCTTCCTAAAGGAAAATTTTTAAATGAGCTTATCTGTGATTCATGTAAATTAGGTAAGATTATAAAATCTAGTTTTAAAAGCAAAGAAGTTATATCCACATCAAGACCTTTGGAACTACTTCACCTAGATCTGTTTGGACCTTCAAAATATGAGAGCCTTAGTGGATGCAAATATTATCTTGTAATTGTAGATGATTTTTCGATGTTTTCATGGGTCTCCTTCTTGAGATCCCAAGGAATGTTTTCCGTCTTTTCTATTTTTTGTAGGAAAGTTTAAACTGAAAAAAGCTATCAAATCACTCGTATCCGTAGTGATTATGGGGGCGAGTTTGAAAATTCTTTGTTTGATGATTTTTGTCAAGAGCATGGTATTGCTCATGAGTTTTCTTTTCCTCGAACACCTCAACAAAATGGGGTGGTTGAGAGAAAGAACCGTACTCTTCAAGAGTGTGCTCGAACATTGCTCATAGACTTGGGGTTACCGAAGTACTTTTTGGCTGAGGCGGTTAACACGGCTTGTTACGTGTTAAATCGCACCTTAATTCGATCTGGATTGTGAAAAACGTGTTTTGAACTATACTATGGGAAAATACCCAAAATTAGTTATTTTAAAGTTTTTGGATGTCGATGTTTTGTCTTGAATACCCTCTCTAATTTAGATAAATTTGATGCCAAAGGTGAAGAAGCCATCTTTATTGGTTATTCCTCACGTAGTAAGGCATATCGGGTTTTTAACAAGACCACATTAATAGTGGAGGAAACCCTCCATGTTTCCTTCGATGAATCTCCTCACTCCTCCTCCATTGACCGAGTCAATATGGATGATGAAGATGATTCTACTATTGATGTGTCTAACGTTCCAAACTCCAATATCCATAATCTTCCAAAAGATTGGATATATCAAAGGGATCATCCCGAAAGTCATGTCGTTGGAAGTGTTTCTGATGGCGTTAAAACCCGATCTCGTTTTAGTTGCTCCTTTGGTCTCTCTGCCTTTGTATCTCAAGTTGAACCCAAGAGTGTCGAGGAAGCGTGCTCCGAAGAACCTTGGATGATGGCCATGCAGGAGGAACTCAACCAATTCCAAAGGAATGAAGTTTGGGATCTAGTACCTAAGCCTGAGGGGCAAACGGTAATAGGTACCAAATGGGTATTCTGGAATAAGTTGAATGAATCCGATATGGTCATTCGAAATAAGGCTCGGCTGGTAGTACAAGGGTACAACTAAGAAGAAGGAATTGATTTTGATGAGACCTACGCTCCTGTAGCTCGACTCGAATCAATTCGCATGCTTCTTGCTTATACTGCCTTCCTTGGCTTTAAACTCTTTCAAATGGACGTTAAGAGTGCGTTTCTTAACGGATTCATTAAGGAGGAAGTTTTTGTAAAACAACCTCCTGGTTTTGAGTCTCATGATAAGCCTAATTTTGTCTGCAAATTAAACAAGACACTATATGGTCTAAAGCATGCTCCTAGAGCTTGGTATGAAAGGCTCAAAGATTACTTGTTAAATGCAAAATTTTCTATAGGGGAAGCTGATTCCACATTATTCATTAAAAGAAAAGGAAAAGATATTTTATTAGTTCAAATATATGTTGATGATATTATATTTGGTGCTATTAATGAATCTACGTGTAGAAAGTTTTCAGAAATTATGTAGGAAGAATTTGAAATGAGTTTGATGGGTGAGCTCAAGTTTTTCTTGGGCTTGCAAATCACTCAGCTCGAAATTGGAACCTTTGTGTGTCAGTCAAAATATACAAAGGAGATGCTAAAGAAATTTGATATGGCCAAAAGTAAAGGGAAGAACACTCCTATGAGTGTCACAATTTCCCTAGACTTGGACGAATCAGGTACGCCCATAGATCAAAAGCTCTATCGTAGCATGATTGGATCTGTACTGTATTTAACTTCCAGTCGACCTGATATTTTATTTAGTACCTGCTTATACGCTGGGTTTCAATCAAACCCTAAACAATCACACCTAAATGCTGTAAAACGAATATTTAGATATCTAGTTGACACATCTGATTATAGCTTATTCTATCCTAAGAGTCCAGAATTCAACTTAGTTACATATAGCGATGCGGACTACGTAGGTAGCTGCACCGATAGGAAGAGTACTAGTGGGACGTGCCAATTCTTGGGCGAATCACTAGTCTCTTGGTTCCCAAAGAAACAATCTAGTGTAGCCCTATCAACTACGGAAGTTGAATACATAGTCGCCGCACTAGCATGTTCCTAAGTGCTTTGGATGAAAAATACTTTGAAGGATTTTAACTTGATATTTAATAAGATAAAAATATTATGTGACAATACTAGTGCTATCAACCTCTCAAAAAATCCCGTACATCACTCTCGCACAAAACATATTGATATTCGACATCACTTTTTGAGAGATAATGTACTTAAGGGAGAAATCGAGGTTGAATTTATTTGTACTGGACTGCAATTGGTCGATATTTTCACTAAACCTTTGAATTATGATCGCTTTAATTATATACGTAGGAAACTAGGCATATGTAAGTTAAGTGATATTTGTGGAATTTAGTAATTTAATGGAACTTCCTTTGTCATGAGCATAGATGGAGCCTTGTCGTTACTACGTTAAAAGCCTTCATTCTCAGTTCAAACATCAAAATGCACATTCTGTGCAATATCAGACGTCTGATTAAACTATCAGACGTCTTATACATAAAAATTCGTCATCTAAAGATCTGGGACAGACGACGATTTTATCTTACGAGAGTGCTGACAAAAGAGCTATCTCAGACGTCTGTCATCCTTCATAGACGTCTGGGGCGTCGTCCAGATGTGTTGATAGACGTCTATTTATGAGTTAGAACATATACTATCAGTTGGATGTCTGAATCTGTGGTTAGGCGTCGCATAGGTCGTCTGACAAGAAAATCGGACGACCCTGTAATTTTAGGCTAAAATGCACGAAGGTTTGTTTGCAGAAATCGGACATCTAATTTTAGATTTAGACGTCTGTTGTGTTGTCTGAGACAGAAATCAGACAACCTGGAGAATAAATTATTTTCCAGGGAGGGATGCCTGTAGAAATCAGACGTCTAATTTTAAAATTAGTCGTCTGATTTATCGTCTGATGGATAAAACAAACGTCGCCATCAAAAGGGCTAAAATCCCTAAAGTCCAATCCCTACGTCTGACATCATCTCCAGTTGTCTGATCGGGGAAAAATCTGCGAATCGCGACTGTTCTCTAGATGCTTTGAAATGCAAATCTCCCCAACTTTAGGGGGAGACTTGCTCCGTGACCTTGGGATATAAGATCCCCTTTGCAAGGTCCCACTCTCCTCTCCCAAATCCCTACCACTCTCCCTCACACCCGATGGCCCACAGCTGCAGTTGGTGAAGTTCTGCTTGCCGCCAGACGACCATCGCGCCTCCTCGACGATTGGCGGAGCTGCTGCTCCTCTGTGCGTGTCCTCCCTGCCTCTCGACCACACATTTGGAGGCCTCCCTCCTCTCGTGGGTATACCCTCTCAACTCTTAGGGCATCTCCATGCTCTTTTACCCACGACCTTGTTAGCCCTGGTAGCATCTTGTTCTCCTTCTTGATTCACTCGACCTACTTGCTCATTTCATAACATTATCAACCCTAGAACCCTAACCCTCGGTCAAACCAACCTTGTTAGCCCTAGTTGCATCTTCCATGGGAAGGGTATTGCCTCACGAGATTCAAGCCGACATTTTAGTGGCTTGAATCCAAAGGTATATTGCCACAACTACATGGCAGGTTGTATTGCCTCAAGGCATACTGCTACATATTTTTTATCAATGATGATTGCATTGTTTGAATTTGTGTTGTTGAAATCTTTTTGGTGAATGTTGTTTGGTTGGTTGAATGTTTTTGTATGGATATTTTTGCAGGTATTCTATCATCAAAACACCACTCATTTCTTCCAAAACCTAACCACCCATTCCACCAAATATGCCTCCCTGTAGGAAGCAAGCTGAGGATTCTTCCACTTCCTCTTCCTCTTATTTGGCAGATCAGCTACGGAGTGACATCGCTAGGCAGCGATTTGGTCGCTTCGCGAATACCAAAGTTAAATGCCCTCGTTTTATTGTTTGGAATGATTTTTCCCATTTAAACCTTCGGGAACACTTCCAAACTCTCCATCTCTTCCAATATTTTGACCGTCAATTCCACTCTGGCATTGGAACTCTAGGCGTGTTCCCTGATCTTTGCCGTCTTTTTTATGCCAACATTGTTGAGGACTACAGCAACGATGAACTTGAACTCCATACCCGCCTATTTGGTCACGAAATCCACATCACATCTGAAACTATTTCCAACCTTATAGCCATCCCCAGTGAGGGAAATGACTTCAATGACATTCTAAGGCAATACGACCCAGAAGTCATCAATCAAGAGTTAGCCCTCTCTGAAAAATATGTTGAAAACCTTGGCACCCTACCATGCAAAAATCTAAAACCCCTTCCACGTCTACTCTCTCTCATTTTTGGGTGGGACCTCCTAAACAAATCGAGAGGTTTTGATTACATCTCGTGCCAACACAAGGCGCTCCTTTTTGCGGTCGTCCGTTATATTCCTTTCAATTATTGCCGCCTCATTGTTCGTGTCATGAATGAAGACCATGGGGCATCACTTCCGTTTGGGTCTATTCTATACAAAATATTTTCAACCCATCGGATTTCCATAACTGACTAAGCTGTTGACAAGAAGATTGAGCCTTACAACCGGGCCACAGCCGCCAAGATGCATATACTTAGGGAGCATCTTGAGCCCGCTGACGAGCCCATTGAAGAAGAGCCCCTTCCACCCTTTCCAGACTTCCATGAACCACGACCCCTTCAAATAGAAGCTCCCTGCTCGAGCTTTGATGAAGCATGGGATCCAGCCACAGATTCCCTCTCCTCCGGCATCTCCCTCCTGCTGCGTCGAACCGGCGAGATGTACACCTACATGGGAAGCATGCGCCACGACATCGACGAACTTAGATCAGACGTTGAAAACTTACAGATGGGACACGGACCCGCTTGTCGCCGCCGCCACCAAGATCAAGAAGAATAGTTTAGTGCTTCTATTTTTTTCTTTCTTTTATTCCAAGTTTGTATTAAGGGGCCTTGACCCCGTACTTAATATTTTTGGGAACAAATAGCTAGTCCATGCTTAAATATTTCTATTCCTAATCAATTTTCTTTAATGCCTTATCATCTTTTAAACATGCAATTTTATTCATGCACTTCACTTTGTAGATATCACTCTTGTAGTTTGGATTTCAACTCCCTTTAACAACCCTTCATGATGATATTCAAAAAGGGGGAGAAAAATGTAGGTAAGAACTTAGGGAATAATATAAAAATAAACTTCTTAAATAGATATAGACTACCAAGTACAGCCTTTAAGGGGAGAAAATAGGAACCTACAGCTATATTTTGAAAATCATCAAAAAGGGGGAGATTGTTAGTTCAACCACTCATATATAATATTTTGATGATTTTACAAAATGAAGAAAATGAAATAAAAAATAAAGCGTAGCATATTGTTTCTCTCTGTAATAACATATTTGCAGGATTTCATAAAGTTTTCCAAGACAGGAGATTAAAAGCGTGAAGACAAGTAGCATAAGTATTAGGTCTTAGGCTTTTTCATGTGAACTTTCAAAGGTTGTAATTTTCATTTTATTTGAGTTTAGAAATGTTGTAAAGAGCCCCCAAACATAACCTATAAATAGCTAACTTAGGCTCTTTACACTTAGGATAAATTAGAAACAAAAACCCAACATTTATACTTTTATCAGATGTCCAGAACAATGGTCATACGTCTGATTTTCCACTTTAAGACGTCTGACAAGTGTCTCAGGCGTCTAATTTCCAAGAGTTCTACCTTTGGCTTGTCTCCTCATAAACATCAGTCGAAGCACTTCACTATCAGACGTCGATAAACTTACACAGACGTCTGATTCGTTACTCAGACATCCTTTGACTAACTGTTAGACTAAGCGTAGGAAAAAATGAATTTCCATACGTCTGGACACACTTCCAGACGTCTACCTTTGAACCGTTTCCCATGATTTTCTGTGCATATCTCATTACGGCCATAAAATCTTTTGGCAGAAGAAGTAGGGAAGAGTTTTTTTGGTTTTCAGACGTCTGGTGATTTCCTCAGATGTCCATAACGACGTCTGATCCATTAAATCTAGAACCTTGTTTGGATTTGATGAAAACATGAATGAATCCACCCTTTATTAGACGTCCAATAACCTAATCAGACGTCTTATGTGAAATTATCAGACATCCTTCTTTTGATCCAATGGAATCTGTTTTGGATGGCCTACAGTATTAGACGACCAAAAGCACAATCAGATGTCCTATAAGACATCTGATATTGCTGTCAGACTCATCATTATCCTGATTTGTGGTGGATTTCGTCCTAATCTCTTGGGATTTGTCTCCAACGGCTAGAAGAGCTCTCTCAAGTGTTCTTGAAGGTTCCAAACTTGCCTATAAATAGACTACAACTCCTCTTATTCAAGACACACCTCTTGAGATACAATTCCATTAGAAAAATCACTTGCTTACTACTCTAAGCTCCATCTTGCCCTTGTGCTGTGCCAACACTCTGATCAAAGGGAAAATCCATACTCCCGGCTCACTTCGTTCTGCAAATCCTCAGGGAGTTCTGTTCATGCTTAGTAGATAAGAAAGTAATTAAATTATTGGGGTACTCTATAGGTGTTGTTTTACTTTTTATTTTTTGTACTTTGGGTATCCGGCCTGTCGGGTCCCCGTCTCTTCATTTTGAAGGGAGAAACCTTCGTTTAGAGATCGGAGTTGGGATTTGTAATTGAGGTACACTACTCTTGTTTAAGTAGTGTGATTAGTGTATTGATCACCTTGTGATAGAAAATCCTAAGTCAAGAGATTGGCTTAGGTGGTGGTTTTCACCCATCTTGGGTTTCCACCTAAAAATAATTGTGTACATTGTGTGATTGAATTTTTTGTATTACAATATTCTATAATTTCACTATTCACCCCCCTCTAGTGCAATTTCATTGGGGTCAAGTCCTCAAGAGGTACCATCTTCCCTTTCTTTTGACTCCAATATAGCTCGGGTGGATAATTACTAGGATCGTTCTCCTCTAGTGGCCGTGTCTCATTGGGAGAGTCTAAGTGATAGCTATGTAAAATAGAATCCCTATTGTCATTGGTTTCCTCAGAATTATTTTCATGATCACGGTCATATGGGTAGGGATCAGAATTACTGGGAAGAGCGTAGCTAAGCTGTCATATTTCTTTATTTAATTGTTGGCTATTCCTCAACATCTCTCCTATAGATTCCATTATTTCCTTTTGTTGTTTTTGCATTTCTGTCATAAACGAGGAGAGTCTACTACTATCTGATTGGGAAGGATAGTCAATTTCAAGCTCTGGTTACCTAGGGGTATCGGTCCAACCTCGATAAGGAAAATCATGAAGGGTGTGAGGGTTGTGTGTTTGGATAATAGTAGGGATTCCAAGGTCGGAAAATCCCGCTCCTAGGCTCTGCTCAAAAGTGGGAGTTATCAGGCCAGTATCCCAGGATAAGAATATGAATGATCCCAAGAATTGTCAATGTACCCATCAAAGGATGGATACACTCGGGGCATGGGATCCTGGTTAAAATGATAGGAGTAAGGATAGTTCATTTCTTTTAATTAAACAGGTTAAACTCTCTTAGGATTTAAAAGAAATCAGAAACTCCTTAGAGAGTTCTACCACTGTCAAAACAAGCGCAAATACATTGGAATATGTTTTTAGTAGATTCTAGGTCTTAGGTGTTCAGTTGGTGGTCAAACAAGTTTCGCAGAAATTACGCTTCTTAGGCCGACCTTCTTTGGTGCCTACAACCTACTTGGAAGGGATGGAAGTCTCGAATCGAGCCCACGCACGAGGAACCGAAGTAACTTGGTGGATAGGCTTGTTGATTTCCGACTAACTTCCCTTGTGGTGAAAAGAGGAGAGGTAGATATTTATCTAGTGACCTTATGTGTGAGGTGCACAATGTCTCAGGTGTGCAATCATATGTTCGCGTTTTGAGTTTTGAAATTTCGCAAACAAGATCCTTTTGCACACAATTTTAAGTCACAGATTTTAAGGCCTAACCTCTTAGCAGTCCCAATTTTTAAAGTGACCACTGAATTAATTTGATTCAAGCACTTTAGTGGCCTTAGATTTTGGTTCAATGAAGATGCATGATAGGTAATTGATGCTCAAGAAAAAGACAAACCTTCCTCCAACTTTCTTCAATGCAAGGATGTTTTCAATGCAAAAAGAAAAGCTAGATGCTAGTCATTCGATCCTAGATGGTCGTCCTATAGATATGCAGCTTCTAGCAGGCAGTTCGAATATATATATATTTTAATAATAATGAGTAATCAAACCTAGTATAACTAACTAACTAACCTATATGCAGTTCAAATAATTCAAATAATCCTATACTCTAAATAAAATGGGAACACGCTCCCAAAAATACGCTCCCACATACAAGAGCGATAAGCAATAAAAGCACTGGGAACACGTTGCCAAAAATACCCAACACGAGTCCACAAGACAAAAATTAAATGTCTAAGGTCTATCTAAACTAAATCTGAACTAAGATCTAATGACTAAATCAGAAAAATGCTCCTCTGTACACCTACGTGCGTGGGATCAAGGCCCACAAGCACACAGGATTATCCTTGAAGTCGCGACAATGTCTACCAAGACGAACATCCACTGTGTGCTCTTCTTCCTCCAGAAGGTACCTCTCATGAAAAAAATGATAGATCAATGAATATCAATAAGCAAGGGTCAATGCAAATAGAAAAATATTTGCTTGTTTACAAGGCCTGTTGCTTCCCCGGCAATGGCGCCATTTGATAGAGTTTCACTTAATTAAAATAGTAATAGAATGATTTATCGTTGTAATTTATGTGGTGAAAATTTCTCAATCAAATATTAAAATAGATATTAATTTAATCCACAGTAAAAAGGTCGTATCCACAGGGAGGATCGAGTCAAATAAACTCACGAATAAAGAGCCATCATGTTCGGAGACACATTCGCAAATTCAATTTAATGAATTTTCTGCTGTAAATGTCACTTTGAATTTCATGAGAAGTTCAAGGCTATTTATGTAATTCTCACGTCAGGAATGAAGCTTCTAAAAATATGTAGATGATGCATGTGTAGTGGCATATCATGTAATTTCGAATTGCATGCAACTTTGAATCCAATTTTAATGACAAACGACGTGCGTAACAAAAGTCAATCAAATATGCAAAAAAGATAAGTGCATTGTCATAATTTCACCATAATAATTTAATCAAAAATAAAGAAATAGCATAGTTGGCAATGGCATTGGGTGTAATTTTTAATTGACACTTTCCCTGTAGCAAAACAGGGGAAGAGTTCCCTTTGCTTGCATGCGGAGGAGAAGGTGTGGCTGGAGGTGTGAAGCTCCAAGGAGGTCAAGGAAGGCGAGGCCGTTCCAACGAAGGTCGCGGTGATGGGAACGGTAGTTGGAGCTCTCGCCGGTGACAGGGAGGGGCGGCGGCGGTGGCTGTGGCTCGTAGGTGCGTGGGTTGTCGACGGCAGCAGTCGTGGACGTGAGTGGCCTCGTGAGAGTGAGGAGAGTTCGACGGTATTGATGGAGCGGAGATTGGAGGCCTTTGGACGTGGCTGCGTGGAGGTGGTTGGATGCCACTTTGGGTTCCTTTCTGTTGGCCGAGAAGAAGAAGAAGATGAAGACCTGGCTGTGTGCGTGGTGACTGGTGTGCGCTTGGGCACGCGGAAGGTGCTGTGCATGCGCGGTGGCAGGTGCACGCGCGGGCGAGTGCAAGGTTGCTACGTGTGCGCAAGAAGCGGTGATGGCGCGCAGAGAAGATACTGCTGCTGGCGACTCTCACATGCATGCGAATGCGAGGTGCATGGGTGGCAGCTGCGTGGAGGTGGATGGGTGCGTGCACTTTGGCTGCGCACGCACGCGGCTGAAGCGCGGGCTTCGCTTGTTGCTGGTGCACGTGGAAGGTGATGTGTTGAGGAGGGGTGGCTGCACGCGATGATGGTGGATGGCGCACGCTACACGCAAGGGTGCACACGTTGTCGGTTGCACAAAGGCTTCATGTGGCCACAGGTCGAAGATGGAGAAGAAGCCGATGAGGGTAGATGCGTGCAGTGCATGGGTGTTGGGTTAAGGTGAGGGGCGGGGGCATGGTGGATGGTGGTGCTCGTGCTGTTACCACGAGAGTTTGTTGTGGTGCGGAGGAGGAAGGAAGTGCGCTAAAAGATCATGGTGCAAGCTTCGGCCATGGTGTTGGCTCTCTTTTCACCGTAGAGGAGATGGCCCCTCGAAGGGGTAAAGAAAAAGATCCTCCCAAGGCCCTGGTGTGGCCGTTCTTTTGTTAAAAAAAATCCTGCAGTAGAGAGAAAAGGGGAGGAGGTTGTTTTAATCGAGTATTTTAACTTTGATTTTTTTCTTTGTCAAATTTGAAGATACCTACACATAATATATATATATATATATATGTAAGTAATATGTCAACAAATGATCAATGGAGCATATGCATTGGGTTAAAAATACAGGAATGTCAAAATTTGAGTTTAATTAATATTCTAGCATAATGCACGCTCGAAATGTAGTTCAATTCCCAACTTGAGTGTTCTTGAGCGTAATTAGTAGTCCAATAAATTGGACTCATCAAAAGTGCTTAAAATGTTGTTAAGAATATGAAAAAATGGTTTTGAGGTGTTAGGGCACCTTGGACTCAAGTTTATAGGGTTCAAGAGAGGCCAATTGTGGCAACATGCTACCTATAGGATATATCAACGTTAGGTCTGATACACGTAACATAAGGGATGCTAAAAGCCATAGATTGAGTCACCCAACATGCATCTAATGTTATGTGAAAAAGACATAATGTTAGATGTGCTAGAATGAGAATTTTTTTGTGAAGAAACTAAAGGAAATGACTCCTAATATTGGTACCTATATATCCCTTAGGTGCTTAATAAACATGATTAGCATGTTATTTTTGGATTATTCACATTTTTATTGTTCAAAATGAAGAGCAAGAATTTCCTATCATAGTCAGGGGGCTTTGCATGTGGGTTTGAAGCCTTTGAAGCATGGATAGAGTATACTATAGCACATGAAACTTCTTGACAACCTTAACCTATCATATTCCACTCTGTAGCTTATGTATTCAAAGACATTGAAGGAATTAACACCCTAGATATGGATGAGTTAAGTTTGTGACCTTATTAATATGAAGGAATGAGAATGAGCTCTATAATCAATTGATATGAAGCTTTGAACTAGCAGTTGAATGATGAATTGAATTACTGTTCAAATACTTCATGTACTTGAATGTTTTAGATAATTAGTATTAGGCTTAATGTAGATGTTATGCACTTGAGATGTTGGAACCTAAGTGAGTTATAATTAGGCTGTCAAGCTTTAGGGTGAGCGTAACATGAAGAAATATTAAGAAATGATCGGTAAGTCATATTTAGGTGGAATTGTAGGAGGGAATACCATGATTCTTTGAACCGGGAAGTTCATTGTGCCAGGTTGGACACTTGGACAATGTGGTAGCTGGTGGATATCAGTGGTTAATTAGAACTTGGAGAGTTCCTAGTTATAATGATAGGTCATGAACTAGTCATTGAAATAGGGTACCCATAGTGGAAGCTTGGTATGAGCCCGTAGATGCAAATAATGCTAACGTACTTGGATTTGTATTTAGTGATGCTCGCAGCAAAAGCTCTGTAAATGCTTGTAAGTGCGGATGACACCAGGGTACCTCATGACTTGTGGTACAAATAGCGAAAGCTCTGTAGATGTCTATAGATGCAGATGAAATCAGGGTACTATGAAGATTTAGTGAAGCTATTCTTGGGCAATTCTATGTGAAATAGCTTTCCAGAGATCTTGAGTGTTAGGCATTTTAGTTATCCATCATCTCCTAAATTCATGAATCATAGAGAAATGTGATGAATATTCTAGGGATCTTGAGTGGAATAGTATTCTAGGGATCTTGAATATTGAGTAGAGGGTGAAATAACTTTTAAATCCAACTCATGGAATGGAAAGTCAACAACTCTTCCTTTGGAAGGAAGGATCCAAGTTAAACAACTTTAAACTTGAGGAATGATTCCTTAGGTGGTAAACCTTGAGAGAGAAGGAAAGGACATAAAATATTGAAAGGTTAGATTATGGATATTGATAATTGGAGTGAATAATGATTGTTGTTGCAATTGAAGGCATTAGGGTTACATCTGGGGGTATTTATTGAAACCAAACCAGACCTTGACACTAGCTTCATGGGAGGGTTAAGGCCTAGTTTGACAATTAGCTTAACCAATGAAAATGGGGATTAACCCTGTTTGGTAGATGGGACTTGAGATAAGTTATTCTTGGATTCATGTGGGATAAGGATTTTAAAGGGTCATCCCATGAATTTTCATAGATTAACCCTTGAGACCCTATCTTTTGTGCACCATTCCCAACCGATGGTTCTCAAAAATAATTACCATCTTTACCCTCGTTAATATCTCATTGATTGGAGTTATCTTTCAATGAATCTGACTTCTCAACCATCTCACAACTTACCTATAAAATCAAAAGAAAGAAAAAAAGGAAAAACATATGGGGTTAACCTTTCCGTATATGGGGCTAACTCTTTCCGTACAATCTAGATCCCTTGTGTTAATAGTTTATGGTTGTTTGCTATTTTATTTTTATTTTATCATCTTAATTAAAAAGATCTCAAAGTCATATATAAGTAATTATTAGCATAAACTAAAAAGAGTAGAAAGTGAATTAGAAGATGTGCATCCATGAATTTCCATTGGTTAAAATATATAAAACTATTTGTATTTCTTTTGAAAGAAAAGTATTCTTTTTTTATTTTACAAATAACAACATAGATAGTGTATTATATATATATTGTTTTATGGATTAATATCATGAGATTGATGATTTTCACAGGGTAACTTGCATATATTTCTTGTGAGAACCAAACTATTGCTTGAAGTAATGAAACTTGAGGATGTATAATGTCCCAGAAATGACAAACTATTACTCTATTTTTGTATAATATCCATAGCACAAGATACAAAATTTTAAAATTGAAAACTTTGAAACAACATCAACCAACCAAGATATTTGTTTCATGTAGAGGTGATAAGCATGTCTTACTCGTGAGTAGCAAGATGAGTCAAACTACATATTATCCCATTGTCATAAGTTTTTTCAACTAACATTAACAACCAACTAACTTGTAAATCAACAATTTTAGAAATAAAAATGTCATTCTACACTTTATCTCATCAATAAACTCCCAAATAACAAACTTACATACACAATTATCTCTCTGCATTCCAAACAACAACAAATTAACCCAACAGACAACCCTTTTGATTTCCAAATAAAAATACATGATGATACCTTTACATAAAAGTTATCCTATCAAATTTATCTTTCCTCCCAAAAAAGAAAAAAAGGCAACGCCAACATTTCTTTTTTATTTCCTTCATCCAACGGGATTATCCTACAAAAGCTTATGTTTCATGGAACATTTCCAGACGAGTCTAGTGAAGGGATGTGTCTGGAGAACTAATATGATGGATATGCGGTCGACATATATATATCGCCAGACGATTGTTTTGCCATGCGTCCACAAGCATTTAATCTTTATCGTCTAGCTTTGAAGCACGTCTACTGTTCAAACTCTTGCCTTGAACATATCCCGTTATCCACCACCACACAATCCCAGATCCACTTAAAATTCCACGTTGGAACATCTGCAATGCGGATATGCTCGCAGACCAGCAAGTCAGTCGACGCTATGTTACTGATGACCCTTGACATCTGTTGTTTTCTTGGTCACCCCTCTCCCATTGCATCTCTATCTTCTGCATACCATATCTAAAGTTGACGCCAAGGAACAACCTTCTCATTTACTGACACGTGGAATCTGGATCTTCAGCCACGTTCCTGCATGCTACACTTTTCCCCATCTCTCGAAACAATCTCCTCCCTCACGCATCACATAACACTCCCTGTGGATGCAAGTTTTGCTAAACCTGATTTGAACCTAGCTTAATCCGATTAAAAAGAAACTTGGGTTCAAGTATAAATCGATTTTATTTAAAAAATTCGAGCAGGTTTAAGTATGGGTATGGATATAGATCAATATCTAATTACCTAATCTAAGTACCTAAACAAAATCATCATTTACTCAAGATATTTATTTATTTGTTTTTAACAAAAACGGGAGTATTTCTATTCATTCCCCACTCCTTATAAGCCAAAAAAAAGAGGCGGGGGGACCAAACAAAAACCTGCCTAGTACAAAATAAAGATGCGGAGCACAACTCGTAGCCTATTACAAAAAGAAAGTAGAAACAAACATGCAACAACACCAACACTACTAAGAGGAGATCAAGCGGGCCACGACGTGCGGCCGAAAACAAAAAGACAGGAGGAAGCACCAGGTAGCAGCACCAACGCCTCAGTTAGGAAATCACATAAGACAGCTGAATTTTATTCAAAAGTAAAGGCCTTGAATACGTATGGGCAGGTCCCTAACATTGGAGAGGAGGGACCATTAATTCAAGCCCAAAACTGCCAACTTAGCAGCTAAAGCGTTAGCTAAAGGGCAAATATATGAGAAAGAGGCAACTTGGCTCTTGAAGCCTCTCAAATTTCCAAACTCCATTATGATCTTCTAGGGCAAAGGAATTTTCCCATTCCACCAAAAATGCAAAAGACTGGAATCTGTCTCTAGTTGTATACAAGGGCGTTGAGGGGTGATAGCCAAGAAATGCTTGATCGCTCTAACAAGGCTAAATTATTGTCGATGATCCTAGGTTTGATGTGGGCGGCCTTCAAAAAGTCCCCATTGCAATTGCGCATAACCTAAGAAACATAAGTAAATTTCAGGTGAGAAACTGTAGCTATGTTAACCTTAACCCCCTCAGCAAGCTGAGTCCAGGACACCGTAAAAGTCTTCAGGCACTATCTTTTAAACAATAAGGACATATTAAAATTATCCCAGTTATGGCTGAGGATGTAGTTAATCTTGTTAGAGTTAAAACCCTCATTTCTATATTTGTTCCTGATCCACCAGATATTATATCAAATGAAACAGATAAGGCCTTCAAGAATCTTAGCTCTCCGAGAATTGGCCATAGATTTCATGATACGGAAAAATTGGGATGGATGAACATGAGCAATAAGATGCTTAGAAACGACCTAGTTAGAGATCTGATGAACAAGCTCACTCTTAGAGAAAAGGTGCAAAAGGGTTTCCTGAGCAGGAGAGGAAGAGCAGCACCAACATTTAAATGGAAGATTGAACCCTAACTTGGTGATGTTATCGTTAGTAGGAAGCTTAAGGTGAAGGATTCTCCACGTCAACATGGTGATAGAGAGAGACATGTCAATCTTTCAAATCTCTTTCCAGTAACCAATCTCCTAAATCATGGGGAAATTAGAAGATAAGAGGTTGGCTTTCCATCCAGCCAATTTAACATTGATTTTGTCAACAATAGAGGAAAAATATGAGATCTTTGCACGACCGGGGAAAATAGGGCAACCCAAGTAAGTGAAAGGGAAGTGGCCAATTTGGCAACCAATAAGATGAAGAATGCGATTAAGTTTGTTAGAGGGAAATGCTTGCAAAAAAAATAGAAGTTCTTCATATGGTTAAGGTGCTACCCAAAATCACCCTCAAAAGATTGGATAAACTTAGAAAGATTGGAAATCATACGCACGTTGCCATTAAGAAAAAGGACTATCGTTGGCATATAGAAGGGCAAGGGTGGGAGAGACCCCACGCTTGACAGAGTAGGGAACCAAATCACCATGAAATGCTAACTCTTTAATGCCCCGGATGAAAGGTTCCATGAAGAGGTCAAACAACAGGGGAAAGACGATCACCCTATCTATAACCCTTAGACACATGAAAAAAAGAAGAGGAAACTCCATCAATGAGGAGGGAAGATCCTTCATGATGAACGAAACCCCTGATAAGATTAATAACCCTCTCAGAAAAGCCAAATCTCTGAAGGATGTTAAAGAGAACATTCCATTCAACCCTATTGTAAACTTTCTGAAGATCGAGTTGGATAATGAGATTGGAACCAAACACTTTCTTGTCAATACGCTGAGCAAGCTCAAAGGTAGTAGCAATATGGTCAAAAATGGAGCGACCCTTAACAAAACCAACTTGCTCAGGAGAGATGAGCTTAGGTAGGAGACCGGCCAACCTATTAGCCAAAATGCCAGAGGAGATTTTGTATATGACGTTGTAAAGGCTAATGGGACGATAGTCAAAGAGGTCGATGGTATTCCCTTTTTTGGGGATAAGGGAGATGAAGGTATTGTTAAAGGATTTAGGACCCTTGCAATTATTGAAAAAGTAAGAAATAGCAACGGTCAAGTCACCCTTAATCAAATCCTAAAAATAACTGAAAAACTCCGCATTAAAACCATCAGGACCTGGAGTGCGATTGGCGAGCATTTGAGAGAGTGTGCGGTAAATTTCCTCTTGAGAAGGAGGGATGGAGAGGAAATCCGAATCTTGCTGAGTCACCAAGGGGGGAATAAGGTCAATCATTGAGGATGAACCAGAAACTTGATTCGAGGTAAGGAGGTTGCTGTACAAGTCAGTAGCGATTTTAACGGCAGCCTCCCAAGAGCCGTTACCAATGGATAAAGTGAGATTGGAACGAGATTTTTTTGCAAATCTTCTTTTAATGGTGGCATAGAAGAACTTATTATTACCCTCCCCATTGTTAATCCAATCTATTTTAGCCTTTTGAGAAAGAAAATCATTGAGCTTTGCTTGGGCATTGATAAACATGCATGTATTCATGATAAAATGCTTACTTATGACAGTTCCTAAGATTGACATTGCATTCCATAGTATAAATCTACATAACATTCATCATATTGCATTTAATGTGATGTGTATGAATTGTATAATAATTCATGCAATATTGTGGCCAAGAAACAAGGTGCGACATTTTGAATATGGATGAATTCGGAGCGACGGGCGCAGTTCGACAGGGTGGAAATCATCTCGATCTGAGACCATGGCATCCTCTGTAAGCATAGAAAGGTGGACGGTCTAGGTGGTGCCATGTGGTACCATCCTTGGCACCATCCAGATTGCCCAAAGTCACCTAGCATTCCTCCAAGGGCCTTCCAACGTGCGAACTCAGTCGTTGGATGAAAATTCAACGGCTGAGAAGCCGGCTCCACCGCGCTTCAGCAGCCTCTCCTCTCGACACCCTTGTGGGTGTGGCACAGTGGTCGAAGTGCACACTCCCAAAGGAGGGGCATGGGTTCGAGACCTGCAAACCCCCCCTCCAATCCTCCAATCGGCCACGCAGTGCATAGCCAACTCATGTGAGCGAAGCATGCGTCAGTGCAGCAGCACACATAGCTTGGAGGGCGTGGCACCAGCATAGCGGCAACACACAGCCAACGCATGCGCAAGACACGGCAATGCGTAGCGCATGCTAGCAGCATTGCGTGCGATTTCCAACGACGTCCGTGGCAGGCTTTTAGCGATGTTTATGGATGTCATTAATTGCCCATCCACGGGAAGCTTTTCCTCCACCACTATATAAACCCATCTACACTTGCCCATTGGCCTTCATCACTTCCTATGCTATTCCAACCTACTCCAAAGTTCCAATGAGCCTTCCAAACTCCCAAGAGCTCTCCCAAGCTCCAAAGATTCTTCTACTAGTGTAGAAATCCCTCACTCCACCAAATATTCATCCTTTACCTCACCACCTTCATAAGAGATCCTAAAGTTGTCCCCTCACCTCCACTCAGGAAGCTGATCACCTCCACCTCCTCGTCACCATTCCCACAATCTTGGCGAAGCTTTCCTCTACCCGGAATCGTCTTGCACCTCATCCCTGACATCCAGCGTCTCTCCTCCTTCGTCTAAGCTACCGCCAAGCGCCGTCGTCTTGCTAGACATCCGTTTTAGGAGATTTCCTCTCACCTCTATCTCTTTTAGCTTGTTTCACTTATTGTAGTTGTAATAAACATTATTTCATCTCAAGTATGAAGTTTCGTCTCTCTACTCTCTTTTTATTCATTCTTCAAGTAGCTAGTTTTATCATTCCCCTAAAATACCAAAAAAAACAAAACCCTAAAACACCAAAAAGAAACAAATCGAAACTCGGATTTCAAGAAAACAAATGTCACCTCCTTGTGTTCGACTTGGGACTCCCTTCCGAGTTTCGGTAAATTTTGTTTGATAGCGAGTTTTGAGAATATGATGACGGGTTTCTCAAAAACCCTGATTTTCCATCACGAAAACCTGCTCAATCAGGCATCATTAAGTTGGATTTGGATGTCATTTAGCTTAGCAGAGAGATTATAATCCAATTGGGATGGTAGTTTAGAATCCACATCATTTCTACGAATCTCAAGGTTTTTAATAATGAAATGAATGTCCCCAAAAGTCATCCTATTTCACTGAGTAAGAGTCCTCTTAAGAATGGAATGTTTGATGCAAATCTTAGAGAGAGGATCTGGCATTTGATGGGAATCGCCATATTCCAGGTATCCACCACCAAAGAACGAAAAGATAGGTCCCTAAACCACATGTTCTAGAAATGAAAGGGGCGTGGTTTGGAGGGGGGGATGGAAGAGGAACAAAGGATCATGGGTGAGTGGTTCGAGTTCCTTCTGCAAACAGAGGAAACAAAGGAGAAAAGAGGGAGATCTTCAGCGTTCAAAAGGATGCGGTCGAGTTTCTTATAAATATGAGCGGAACCCTTACGACCATTACACCAAGAGAGTTGAGAACCTGCCATAGGCATATCAATCAAGGCAGTAGAGTCAATACAAGATCTGAAGGGAGTTGCTTGGGAGTCATGAAAGGGAAGCCCATCCAACTTCTTAGAGGCCGACAGAATACAATTAAAATCATCGGCAACGACCTAAGGGGTGGGGAGATCATAAGCAAAGGAGGTAATGTGATCCCATAAAAACCTACTATCATCAGCATCACAGGAAGCATAAACGACAGTAATCCTAAGGACGGAATCCCCTGCACATCACTTAACAGTAAGAGCCTAATTCGTAGAAGAGAGAAGGGAGATATTAATAGGATCCTTCGACAAGCACCAAATCTTAGAAGAGTTTGGGCCAGCAAAACCAAAAGTGAAAGAGATCAAATCCTTGATAAAATCAATCGAGGTAGAATCAGCAAAAGTCTCTAAAAGGAAAACAAGGTTTAGATGGTGCCGACCAATCAAGTCTTTCAAACAAGAGATAGTAGGGGCATTGAGAATGCCTTTGCAATGCCAAGAAAGGCACTTTATAAAGAGATGGATTTAGAGATGGATCTAGCACGACTTTGGGTAATTCTTCCGGTGCCTCCACAGGATTGACCACCATGGACTCCTTTAGCCACCGAGGGTGAGTGTGCCTCATATGCCAAATCCTTGAGGTATAACGGTTTTAGATCAACAAAATCCAGAACACCTTAAGATTCGAGATCAGAAAATGATTCAATACTAGTAGCATCATTGCTCAAAAGGGAAATGTGTCCCTCTCCTGGGATTTCCTCAATATGAGGGGGATCTGGATCAGGAGGATGGGGAGTAACAAGGAGATAAATGCCCCAAGCAAAGCCACAGTGATTTTCACCATCCACCGTAGTCACACAAGTATTCCCAGTATCATGCCCCATCGAGAAAACATGTTCGTTCAAGTAGTTCAACGAATCAGAATCCATCCTAGGAGCAACAACATAGGAGTTTTCATCCAAACCACAATTATCACTAGGAGATTTAAAAGTAGAATTGACGTGATTTTTGAAAGCAGGACCAGCCATGGGAAAACCAATGGAACTCAAAGCTAGAGGAAACGAATTAAAACATTGCAAAGTAAAGGAGTCCGCACTACAAAGCAAAGGGATAGAACGATTCACCTTGGGGGGAGAAGAAGATCGTTTTACAATGATTTCCTTCCCCAGCCTGTCAGATTGAGGTGGTAGTAGCTTGGATCTGCGTCGCAGATGAATATTTCTCCTCCTCCTTCTCTGTGAGAGAGGCACAGTAGTATCAGGAAGAGAGGAAGGAACCCCCCCAGAAGAAGGAGAAAGAGGAGTTATACAAAACGGATTACACAATTCAGAAATCCCCTCCCGAGGTAGCAAAGAAGCATTCTTGCAAGCAACCTCATCCTTGTGCCAGCTCGGGTAGGAAGCAGAGGGGAGCCGCATATCTTCAGACGAGGGTAGGGGCGAAGGCTCAGAAGGGGCACGCACTTCAAGGTCAGCTGAGGGAGAAGAGGGTTGAGGGACCTTCACATCTATAGGGGAGATGACAGTCAGCCAAGAAGACAACAAATGACCTAGCTTTAAACATTGTGACCAAAACAAAGGAACCTTTTCAACTATCACGCACTGTAAGATGGTTTTGTTACCATTAAAAATAACCACTGAATCATTATGAGCAGCCGCTAAATCAATCTCAATGCAAACCCTGGGGTAGCCTGGTTTGTGACCATGGATTGTGCGTTAATCGACACAGATCGGGGTTCCCAACTGGTAAGTGTAACGAGCGCGTGCCCCAGACGTCTTTTAAGACGTCTGGGAGGTTACAGACGTCTGGGATCACATCCAGACGTCTGACCAGGATTATACATTGTTAGAGAACCCGTTCGTAATCAGAGGTCCGAGTGGTCAGCTGTTTGTAGCTGAGGAGGTGTACACGGGTTGCGGGGTCAGCATAGGGGGACACAGCCTGCCAGCTGACCTGATTATGATACAGATGGAGGACTTTGGGGTGATCCTGGGGATGGATTGGCTGTCCGCTTACCACGCCTTGGTAGACTGCTTTGAGAGGAAGATTGTCTTCTCCATTCCGGAGTTGCCTTCCTTCGAGTTTCACGGGCAGCCAGTGGACGGAGGTTTCAGGTGCATTTCGGCACTTCGGGCGGCGAGACTTTTGAGCCAGGGGTGTGAGGGCTTCTTAGCTTGTGTGGTGGCAGAGCACAGCCCCGTGGCAGACTTCCAGAGCATCCCGGTGGTCAGAGAGTACCCCGACGTGTTTCCAGACGAGTTACCAGGACTACCGCCCGAGCGTGAGATCGAGTTTGAGATCTCACTAGTACCAGGGACCAGCCCCATCTCCACCGCGCCATACATGATGGCACCGCTTGAGCTGCGAGAGCTCAAGTCTCAGTTGCAGGACCTTTTGGAGAAGGGTTTCGTGAGGCCCAGTGCGTCTCCCTGGGGAGCCCCGGT
Source organism: Thalassia testudinum (assembly GCA_037157565.1). NCBI lineage: Eukaryota > Viridiplantae > Streptophyta > Magnoliopsida > Alismatales > Hydrocharitaceae > Thalassia > Thalassia testudinum. Next base: position 4,449,012 of record JAZHRO010000040.1, on the reverse strand, counting down.
ACTGTTTGTGAAGAAGAAGGATGGGACCCTACGCCTTTGTGTGGATTACCGACAGCTGAATAGGGTCACCATCAAGAACAGATATCCGCTGCCGAGGATTGACGATTTGTTTGACCAGTTGCGGGGTGCCACGGTGTTTTCCAAGATCGACTTGAGGTCTGGATACCACCAGTTGAGGATCAGGGAGACCGACGTCTCCAAGACAGCTTTCCGCACCCGGTACGGACACTACGAGTTTTTGGTCATGCCGTTTGGGCTGACCAATGCCCCCGCTGCTTTCATGGACCTGATGAACCGGGTGTTCAGACCGTACTTGGACCAGTTTGTGGTGGTTTTCATAGATGATGTACTCATCTATTCTAGATATCGGACGCAGCACGGACAGCACTTGCGGATGGTTCTGGACACTCTGAGACGACGCAGGCTGTACGCCAAATACAGCAAGTGCGAGTTCTGGTTGAGGGAGGTGACCTTTTTGGGTCATGTGATCTCTGGAGACGGCCTGGCGGTGGATCCCGCCAAGGTCGAGGCAGTGCTCAGGTGGGAGAGACCGCGTTCGGTCACTGAGATTCGCAGTTTCCTGGGACTGGCAGGTTACTACAGACGGTTCATCAGAGGGTTTTCGCAGATTGCACGTCCTATGACACAGTTGACTCGGAAGGATGTGCCTTTCGCTTGGACAGACGCCTGTGAGGCGTGTTTTCTGGAGCTGAAGGAGAGGTTGACCTCGGCTCCCGTGCTCACCATCCCTGACAGTAGTGGCGGGTTCGTTGTGTACACGGACGCTTCCTTGCAGGGGTTAGGAGGTGTGCTCATGCAGAGGGGTCACGTGGTCGCTTACGCTTCGCGGCAACTGAAGCCCCATGAGCATACCTACCCTACCCACGATCTAGAGTTGGCAGCTGTTGTCTTCGCGCTGAAGACATGGAGGCACTACTTGTACGGTGAGACCTTCGAGATTTTTACAGATCACAAGAGCCTCAGATATCTCTTTGACCAGAAGGAGCTCAACATGAGACAGAGACGTTGGTTGGAGCTCCTGAAGGACTACGACTGCAGCATCTCCTACCACCCGGGAAAGGCCAATGTGGTGGCTGACGCCTTGAGCCGTAAGGCGCCCGCACGCTTGGCCAGTCTACAGTTACAGAGTTGGAGCCTTTTGGAGGAGGTGGGCAGTTGGCGACCTCTAGAGTTACGAGGGTACTGTGGGGTAGTGACGGTGACACGGCAGACCAGACCAGAGTTGATAGACCTCATTGTCACGGGACAGATGGCCGATCCGTACTTGCAATCTTTGCGCGACAGAGTACTGTCAGGGGACCCAGGGGACTTCTCTTTCACAGACCAGGTGTTACGCTTGAGGGGACGGCTGTGCATCCCCAGAGACGAGGAGCTGTTGAGAGAGCTCCTGACTGAGGCACACGGTTCCAGATTCACCATACATCCCGGAAACATGAAAATGTACCATGACTTGAGACGCGAGTTCTGGTGGAGAGGGATGAAGCGGGATGTGGGTGAGTTCGTGCAGCAGTGCTTAGTGTGCCAGCAGGTGAAAGCCGAGCATCAGAGGCCTGCAGGGTCGCTTCAGTCGCTTCCAGTGCCAGAGTGGAAGTGGGAGAGCATCACCATGGACTTGGTGGTGGGCTTACCTGTTACCCAGCGAGGACACGACGCAGTCTGGGTAATAGTGGATAGATTGACGAAGACGGCACGATTCTTGCCGATCCGAGTCACGTTGGGACCAGCACAGTTGGCAGAGAGGTATATCCGCGATGTGGTGCGACTACACGGAGTTCCGCGGGAGATCGTATCCGACCGGGATACCCGCTTTACGTCCCAGTTTTGGGCTGAGTTTCAGCAGGCTTTGGGGACGAGGTTGAGGTTTAGCACGGCTTACCACCCCCAGACGGACGGACAGTCGGAACGCACGATACAGACACTTGAGGACCTTTTGCGTGCCTGTGTACTAGACTGGAGGGGCTCTTGGGAGGAGCACCTGCCCCTGGCGGAGTTTGCATACAACAACAGTTATCACTCGAGCATCGGCATGGCTCCCTACGAGGCTCTGTACGGACGGAAATGCACGGCACCCTTGAGTTGGGTTGAGGTGGGGACCAAGTGGGAGGTTGGCCCCAGGTTGATCCGGCAGAGTCAGGAGGTAGTTGAGCAGATCCACAGACGACTCCGCACTGTCAGGAGCAGACAGAAGAGCTACGCAGATCGCAGACGCAGAGAGGTGCAGTTCGAGGTCGGGGACCACGTCTTTCTTCGTGTTTCGCCCATGAAGGGCTTACAGCGGTTTGGGGTGAGAGGGAAGCTCGCGCCGAGGTTCGTGGGGCCCTTCGAGGTCCTGGAGCGGGTTGGACCCGTTGCTTACAGACTTGCCCTTCCCTCGCAGCTTTCTGGTGTGCACGACGTGTTCCACGTGTCCAACCTCAGGAAGTACGTAGCCGATCCCAGCCACGTACTGAGTCACGAGAGCGTCGAGGTGAGCGACGACCTGACCTACCCCGAGCGGCCAGTGCAGATCCTAGACCGAGCCGTCCGCAGGTTGAGACGAAAGCAAGTACCCCTGGTAAAGGTTTTGTGGAGGAGCCAGCGGTACGAGGAGGCTACCTGGGAGCTTGAGGCGGCAATGCGGGAGCGGTACCCGGAGCTTTTCGCGGGTACGTCTTTTCGGACCGGCTTCGGTCCTCTTTGAGTTTGTTATGGTTATTTGGACACCTTCTTCCCGCACCCTAGTTGGCGCAAGTTTCGGGGACGAAACTTCCTTTGAGTTTGTTATATTGTAACGAGCGCGTGCCCCAGACGTCTTTTAAGACGTCTGGGAGGTGGCCCAGACGACTGTAAAGACGTCTGGGATCACATCCAGACGTCTGACCAGACGTCCGGGATAGTTTACAGACGTCTGGCGAACAGTTATGCTCGCACGGGATATTCGTCTGCGCGCCTGTGCGCGCAGACCTGCGATCCTGCCTCTTTCTCTGCGGCGGCAGGCGACTGCGACCGCCTTCTCTCTCCTCTCCGTGCGGCGTTAAAAGGGGGGGGCGCGCCTCCCCTCCCGTCTCCACCATCTTCCTCCTTCTTCTCCTGCCTGTGAGCGAGAGCGAGCGGACGCGAGGGCGCAGCGGCAGCGGCAGCCGCAGTAGGCGCGGAGGAGCTGCGGCGTGCGAGGGCGGGGCTCTGCCGTGAGGGCGAGCTCGCCGGGAGCGGCTTGGCCGACCGGCGGAGGGTGCAGGGGGCGCAGAGCGTCGCGGAGGGGGACCTGCTGCGGGCGGAGCAGCGGACGCGCGAGGTGCGACGCGGGCGGCGTCGCGAGCGGAGGCCGAGCAAGGTTCTGATTCTGGAAATTTCCAGAATCAGACGTCTGGATTGATATCCAGACGGCAAGGTCGACGTCTGTGAGATCATACAGACGTCTGAAAGGTGAGTTTCCGCTTTCTTCTTCTTTTGTCGACTGACCGTTCTGAGGGAGGGGGTTGGCTGTGCGCAGGTGTTCTGATTCGTCATCCTTTGCGAATCAGACGTCTGGAAGTTGTACCAGACGGCGGGAGTGACCTCCAGACGTCCGGAGTGACCATCGGACGTCTGGGATCTAGGAGAGACGTCCCCACAGACTTCTGGACGTCCGGGGAACCAAGCCGAACAGGTAATTCTCTGATCCACCGTTTAAGACGTCTGGAAGGAGTTCCAGACGTCTGATTTTGCACAGTATCATCCTTCTCGACCCGTTTAGGGCCCATTTGGGCTCCGTTTTCCGCGATTCGAGTTGCGTTCGTTTCAGAATTTATTCCTCTACCCGCCTACAGTAGCTATACACTGTTTTGAGACACTCCTTGTGTTTGATCCTTGTGATAGGACCTCGTTCGGTTGCAGTCTTGAGAGTCGCGGAGGCGCGCGGGATTCCCGATCATGCCCCCATTACTCCCGTTGTACCTGGTAGAGTGGTTTTAAGTATTAATAAAATCTGTTAAAGTATGGAACCATAACTAGAACCTAGGGCATTGCATGAATCCTAGGAATGAGAAATATATGGAATGATAGCTCCTAGGTGTTGCATGAATCCTAGGGCCGGAAAACTAGATTGTATGATAGATCCTAGGATATGGCATGAATCCTAGGATGGAAAAACTAGTGGAATGTATATTACTGCAGTCTTGGAAAAATGGAAAGGAATATATAAGCTGCCTGTGAAATTAATTAACAGCTGCCTGTTATGAACAAAGAAACATGTTTGAGATCATGGAAATTGAGAACGTGAATCTGGAAAGTGAAACATATGATGTTCTGAAATAAAGAGCTGGAACCCTACGGGAAATTAGGACTGGAACTCCTGGAAAGAAAAAGGAATGGAACTGAGATGTAGTTTGTACTGTCTCTTGGGTACGCAGTACCAAGGGAAGTACCTGTACCTGTTTTAGTGCAGAGTGGGGCCAGCCGCCCCAGGGACCCGGGGTTAGGCTTGGCCGCTCTGTACCGACTTGTTGGCCCTCGTGTACGTAGTACCGAGGAGAGCTAGTAGTGTTAGGAGAGTACTAGCTACCCCACGGGCCCCGGGGTTCTGCTAGCCTCCTTCACCGACTTGTTAGGCCCACTAGGGCAAACCAGGGTAGTCAGGCGAGGGTGCGCGGACTGTGGAGGGGCAAGGCCCCGGTTTGGTTACTGTGGAGGGGTTGGACCCCTGTTACTGAGAGGGCTCTGCCCTGGTTCCGTGCTGTGCTTTGGGCGCACCCGTTAACGGAAACGACTGACCGCGTGCCAGTACGGGCTAGCTACCTGTGCGTTTATCGCGCGTGCCGTAGTCACCGTTACGTCTGTCAGTGACCTTGGGGTGGTTGACTGAGGGTAGGATCACCACGGGGGACTCTCTCGGCCAGGAGAGCACCACGTGCTACTTCTACTTTTGGAAAAGACTGCAATCAAGATCGTCCCACGAGGACATCCGAGATCAAGTAAAGGATCTGAGAAGTAAATGAAATAGTGAGAAAAATTGAAAGATGTAAATAAAGGAAGTAATAGAACATAACAGCTACTGTACACTCTACTGTTGCCTTTAGTTAGTTTGCCACTCTACTCAGCGTTTTGCTGACGTGTTACACTCGTTACCTTTTTCAGGACCAGGTGTTGAGCAGCCAGGGTCGGCGGCTGCAGAGGACGCTGGGCCGAGTAGGGTCCAGTAGAGTTACCACAGCCTTTTTGTACCCCTTTTGTTTCTGTTCTAGTGAGTAGTTTTTGTTTCCGCTGTACCTTCTTTACCTGCAGTTCTTGTTATATGATAAATGCTGTTTTACTGTTGTGGTGGTACCTACTGTAGTAGTTTCTTTCCTTACTGCTGTACTTTCTTACTGTTAGTTATATTCATGCTGAATGTGGTTTATTTTACTGTCTTTTGGTTACTTCCTCGTTGGACGACTAGGTCTTGGGATTAGTCGAGTCGGTCTGGTTCTCGTGTCTCGTAGGGACTCGGGAATCGGGTCGTTACAGTAAGCAATAGAGATTAAAGCATTTGGATGAAGAAGATGGAGATTAAGGCCAGAGAAACCAACCCAAACCGGAGTCGTAGAAATAGATCGATCCGTACGGAAATCAGAAGTCCAACGGGCAAACTGCAGCCACACTCCCTCAAGAACAGTCAAGCCCTGAGAACAGACCTTACAAAAACCCGCATAAGTCTCGCAATGAATCAACCAATGGCAAAAATCCAAAGGCACAAGGTCAAAACCTGGAGCGAGCTTGATCTTCTGGGATAGAAGATTTTGCAGCTACTGAAAGGAAGGTTTCCGGCCCCAGTCCTGAGCAACCAGAGAGGAGGAAAAACCCTTACAAAGTTTGGAAATCTCATCAGAGGGGAAGGGAGTGCCTAAGATCCCATCCTTGAGCACAGGGCGTCGGACCTGGAGGGCAAGCTCTGAAAAAGGAGATGGCTTCGAGTGGACAACTCCAGCCTCCACTGAAGCAAAGGAAGGCTTCAGTGGTGGCATCCGATCCATCGGCGACAAGGAGGGGGCTAGCTGTGACGAAGACATCACAGCAAAAAGCAAAAAACTAATAAAGCCACAAGAAACAACAAAAGAAAAACCAAACACAAAAGTGAGACGAAAAGCACACGAACACACAACAAACCCTAGGAAAAGGCAAATCATAGGAAAGAGGCTAGGGTTGCACTCCACGAAGCTTCAAAAGGAGCCATCGGAGAGGCGAGGGACATAGAGCCCCCCCTCCGGGGGGAGGACCGGAAGGCCTCACCAACAAGGAGCCAAAACCCTAAGCCACAAAGGAGAAAGGGAGAGCGAAGGGAGGGGGAGGAAGGGAACAGAAGAGGAGCGGGCGAGGGGATCGAGGAGCGGAAGGAAGCAAATGAGAGCACAACTTCCATTTACCCGAGATATATAAGTTTCACTCTAAGTCTCTCGTTCCCTCAACCTTAATCTCCCTCGTAATTCCCTCCATGGTTTTGAAGGTTGGGAGTACTTCTGAACCTTTTATTTAACATTTATTTCAGGGATGAAAGTCTTTTGTTTCAAATATACTTGTATTTTATCTTTTTTTATATTTTTATATTTTTATTTTTGATGTATTTCCTTAAAGGATTTTTTTTATAATAATTTTAGTGAGATGAATAAAATTAGAATAGCTTAAGCCCCCATGTTTCGGATTTGTTAAAAAAAAAGATTAATAAATCGTGTTAATTTTTTTTTTAACTCTAATTTAGGTACAATTTGATTGTAAGATTAATTTATAAATAAATAATCGATGGATAAATAGATATCCATTAGCTAGATAGCTATAAATATAAATATAAATTTTTATATGATATAAGTAAATAAATAAGATATAAGTATAAATTTCATAAATAAATATAGATATAAATATAAATTTAATCAAAATCTAATCCAAACCTAACACCTTTACATCACCCTCTCCCTCTACCCTTCACTTTTTTACCTCCCACTCACAATCTCTCTCTCTCTCTCTCTCTATATATATATATTATTAAGAATTTCTATTATTTTATGTGATAGCTTTAATTCGTATAAAATCAAAATCGAATGATTTTCTACTATCCTAAGACCAATCTATTCCCCATACCATCAACCAAAATGAAAACAGAAAGGAAAGGATGGAGGGAGATTCGAATCCATCGTAGCGGAAGCGAAGTGGAGATCATGGAAATCCTCTGGGACTGTGGGCTTACTTTTCCAATGAGAGGCGGTGGCTATGGTGCTTACATAGGGTTGAGAAGGCGAAAAGAACTTACGGGGGTGGTAGTAGACGTGTTAGACATTGTACCCCTTGGGTTCTATTTATAACTTTTCTGCGATGGGATGCAGAAAACCAAATGTCTGTTTTGCCCTTACCCCTTCAGGGACCATAACCGCTTAAATTAAAATGTTAATTCCACCCATCATGGAATTGCATTTTTCTCTTAAGGTTTCTATGCATTAAATCCCATATCCTAATGAGATGTGAATGGTCAATTTACATAACTAGACCACTTTAATGACCATAAATGTGATGTCTAAATATATGTACATATTTAACGTATAATTCCTTAATAATAATATATGTAGGTTAGCATTATGATTCCAACAATTTCCCACTCGAATCACATATATTATCCTTATAATCATACGTTTATATATACTTGAATGAGCTCATTAATACAACATCACAATAAACCGCATCTCCACTAATCTCGTTCATATTCTATTAATATACGACCAAAGTTGGTTTTCACCATTATGAAATCGACTAGACCAAACGATGATCACATACATTAACATAAGTAGTGACATAGATCTGATATAGATACATAGCATGAAAATTGCATGTTAATGTGATCTACACATGTCTATTTTCAACTGGTCCAAAACTTTATCATACAGGAGATCACTTGGCAAGGACTAATGAGTTCAAAGAATGGAAAACTTTATTATTATGCATATAATCCAAAACATGTCCATACATGAAACACCAAAATAGAACAAACTCCCACTGAATTACTATATTATAGAATAGATACAACACCCATACAGACAACATGCTCATGAAAAACCTTTGGCGTCAGCCCTTTAGTGAGCGGGTTTGCCACCACGGAGTTGATCCCAATGTGTTCAACGGACACCTGTCTACTTTGAACTCTTTCCTTGACTACTAAATACTTGATGTTAATGTGCTTCGACATCGAAGAACTTTTATTGCTGTTGGAGTACATCATCGCCGAATTAATGTCACAGTAAAGCTAAAGTGGTCTTTCGACACCATCAATGATCCGTAGTGCTGTGACAAAATTCCTAAGCCATACTCCATGATTTGAGGCCTCGAAGCACGCTATAAATTCTACTTCCATAGTGGAGGTGGCTATCAAGGTTTGCCTTGCACTCCTCCACGAGATAGCCCTTCCAGCCAACAGAAAGATGTATGCCAAAGTAGATCTTCGAGTATCCTAACATCCCGTAAAGTCAGAGTTAGAATATCCGAGGACCTCCAAATGATCTATTCTCCTATATGTGAGCATGAAATCCTTTATTCATTGTAGGTAGCGCATGACCCGTTTGGCTGCCTTCTAATGGTCGGGTCCAAGCTTGCTTAAATATCTACCTAACATGCCAACAATGTATGCTAGGTTTGGTCGCTTGTAGACTTGGGCATACATTAAACTTTTCACTACCGATGCATAGGGAACATTTTCCATCTCTTTAGATTCAAACTCATTCTTGGGGCATTGGTTAAGAGAGAATTTATCTTCCTTAGCTACTGGAATATTTCCTGGTTTGCAATTCTCCATGCCAAATCGCCTTAGAATGGTTTTAATGTATCTCCTTTATGATAATCCAAGGGTACCACGAGAATGATCTCGTTGTATCTGGATTCCTAATATAAAAGAGGCCTCACCAAGATCCTTCATTTCAAAATTACCAGAGAGAAATGTCTTGGTTTCCTGAAGTAAACCGTTGTTATTACAGGCAAGGAGGATGTCATCTGCATACAAAATCAGGAAAATATATTTTCCCTACAAAATTTGTGGTATATATAATCATCAATCGGATTTGTCTCAAAGCCAAATGAGGCAATTATTTGATGAAACTTGTAATACCACTGTCTTGAAGCTTGCTTTAGTCCATAAATGGATTTTTTTAGTTTGCAAATCATTTTCTTTGCATCTCCTAATGCAAAGTTTTCTAGTTGCACCATGTAAATTATTTCATTAATGTTTCCATTAAGAAACACTGTCTTTACATCCATCTTATATAGCTCCAAATCAAAATGAGCTATTAAAGTCATTGTGGTTCTAAATGAATCTTTAGATGAAACTGGCGAAAATGTCTCTTTACAGTCTATGCTTTCCTTTTGAGTGAATCCCTTAGCAACAAGATGAGCCTTATATTTGTCCACATTGCCTTGTAAATCCCGTTTGATTTTAAATATCCATTTACAACCAATGGGCTTCACACCTTTAGGTAATGGGACAACATCCCAAACCTCATTGTCACTTATGGATTTTATCTCTTCATTCATGGCATTGATCCAGTCCTGATGATGAGAACTCCTTATGGCATGAGTGACCGAAATGGGATCTGTATCCATTTGGTCTGCCTCTAGTTCTTGGAGAAAGACAACATAATCACTAGATATTGCACTTCTCCTTTCTCTACTCGACCTTCTAATGGGTACAAGATCTTGAATGTTTTGAGGTTGTTCAGTTTGATTAATGGGAAGATTATCCACATTTCTTTCTTCCCCTAATGTTGTTGGAACAACGTTTGGAATAAGAACTTGACCTTGTTCAATGATTTCCTTATGAACATGATTTGGTTCTTCAAATGTAATGTGGCGACTATCACCTCCCAAACCAACATCCTCAAAGAAGTGGCATTTCTGGTCTTAAAAAATGAGTGAGTCGTTGGGTCATAAGACTTATAACCCTTCGACCTCTCAGAGTATCCTACAAAATAGCAGGTGACCCTCTTAGAGTCTAGTTTTCTTTTAGCAGGCCTGTATAGCCTAGCCTTAGTCGAATACCCCCAGATATGAAAATGTTTCAAACTAGGTACTTTATCAGTCCACATTTCATATGGAGTTTTTGGTATTGCTTTAGTTGGTACTCGATTGAGAACATATACAACTGTTTTCAATGCTTCTCCCCATAGGGATTCTGGTAAAGAAGCATGACTAATTATACTTCGTACCATATCCTTAAGCATATTGTTGCGGCGTTCGGCAACACCATTCATGCTTGGTGTCCCAGGCATGGTGCACTGAGGCACTATGCTACACTCATTTAGAAAAGAAGCAAATGGTCCTGGACATTGTTCTTCTGATCCGTCATATTTGCCATCGTACCTACCACCATGGTCAGATCTAACAGCCTTAATCCTCTTTTCGAGTTGGTTTTCCACCTCGACCTTGTAAGACTTGAACGTGTCCAAAAACTGTGACTTTTCACGAAGAAGAAATAGATATCCATATTTAGAGTAATCGTCTATGAACGTAATAAAGTACTGTTGCCAATTCCAGGAAGACGTAGGGAATAGACTACAGATATCCGTATATATTAGTTCTAAGACATCTGTAGCTCTACTGGCACCTTCACCTCTCTTGTTTGTTCTTTTCCCTTTTAACAATCTACACAGACATCGAAATCCGTGTAATCAAGGAAATCAAGAATTCCATTCGAAATAAGCCTATTCATTCTCTGTTTAGAGATATGGCCTAAACGCTTATGCCACAGTAAAGTGGAATTCTCTTGAGTTATTTTATGCTTTGTACCACTCAAAGTTGCATTGAAGGTTTTTAAATTGGAGGAAAAAGTATGCACTATTTATAGTTTATCACTAACATACAAAGAACTAGAACCAACTAAATTTGAATTAATAAACAATTGAAATTGTCTATCTCCAAATGAACAAGAATAACTAAATTTATTCAACAAATAAATAGAAAATAAATTTCATCTAAATGACGGTACAACAAATGTTTCTTTCAAATTTAACTGGTGATCGGTAGTCAGTGATAGCCTAAAATCTACAATGGCTTCTACCTCCATCTTCTTGCCGTCACCTACATAGATGTCTCTTTTATCATCACTTGGCATTCGACAGCTTAGGCAACCCTGCACAGACACACTAATGTGAATAGTAGTTCCTGAATCTATCCACCAAATGTCTGAGGGTACAGAAGCATAATTAACTTCTGAACAAACTAAAGAGAGTGATGTACCTTTCCTTTTACGCCAAGCGTGATATTTCGTACAATCCTTCTTCACGTGTCCTTCTCCCTTGTAGAAGAAGCAGGATGCCTTAGGCTTCTTCTGACTCCCTTTGGAGGATGATGAACTAGTAGCAGCTGTATCCTTAGTTCGCTTCCTTTTGGGACCAGAAATCAGATGAGCACTTTCTAGTTTGTCCAGTTTCAGCCTCTCTTCCTCTTGCACACAATGAGAAATGAGCTCGTTAAGAGTCCACTTCTCCCTTTGGCAGTCATAACTGACCTTAAACTGCCCATATTGTGCAGGAAGGGAAATCAAAACTAGGTGCACAAGGAGGTCATCTAACAACTCCAACTTAAGTGCATTTAGTTTCGAGGCTAAATTGGACATTTCAATAATATGCTCCCTTATGTTTCCAGTACTCTTGTACTTGAGTGAGATAAGTTTGCTAAGAAGATTGCTTGTCTCAGCTTTCTCACTTTTAGCAAATCTTTTCTCAATCTCATCAAGGAATTTTTTAGCATTTAATTCCTCTGAGATAGCACCCCTAAAGTTATCTGGAATAGCACATTTCATGATCATTAGACACATGTGATTTGATCATTCCCACCTCTCAGAGTTCTTTATTTTCTCAGAAGAACTCTTATCTGTAAGATGGGAGGGAGGATCAACTAGAAGTGCATAGTCTAGATCCGTGCATCTCAGAACAATAAGGACACTTTCTTTCCAGAATTTAAAATTAGATCCATATAGTTCTGGAATAGAATTCAGGTTGGTAGTTATGGCAGATGCAGAGGAGTCAATTGGAAAAATAAAGGAAATAAACCACATACATGCTCAGAATGAAGTAACTTAACAATACAATCATTAATATTTAATCTTTGGACAATAAACATTAATATTGTAAAGGGCAATCTTAAGAATCATAAGTAGCTATTGAAAAACAATCATGTAAGTAATCAAGCCATCTTTAGATTAACTTAACCACCCACATGAAAACCTAATAATTCAATAGGATATTTATCATTTAATGTGTACATATGCATTCAGTAATGAGGTGGCTCACCTTTGGGTTAAGCTCCCCACACAGGAATACAACGTACACAGTTGCGTTAATGTTTCAGATAAACCGACACAAGAAGTAACTTGCTTTGGCAAGAATTAATAAATGTGATAGAGTACTTAATACATTAAAACCACCTACTAATATTCGTACCAAAATTTTTTTGACAAATGTATCCCAAAAATATCACTCCAGTACCGGTACTCAAGATTGGTATTGGTACTAGAATGAGTAGTACCGGTATTGATCTTAGGTATCGGTACTTCATGAGTGATAACACTACAATTTACAATATTAATTCTGCCAAACAGGGTCGGTCTTAAGGGTAAAATGCACAGAAGACATAGGAATGGGTACGTTGCATGCATCGCACATCAAGATTACCTATAGTGCATTATTAATGGCCATGTATACAAGTGCATGTCAAAACAGGCCTTAGATGAGCAATCGGACCACACGGATGGATTCAGAGCGATGAACGGAGTCCAACGGACTCAAAATCAACTAAATTCGACATCCGGAGCTCCCACAATTGGCCCAAGAAGTTCTGACCGTTGATCTGGTGATCAACGGTCAGACAGCCGCCACGTGTTGAAATCGCGGCACTTCTCGACCGCAGCATAACTCCACCGCCTCCACCAAAGGATGCATCTCGACCGTCGATCTTCAATCAGACGGCTCCGCAGTGCTCCACGCCTGCGTGCCTCGCCTCCTCCGCGGGACAATCCAGCCCATTAGCACAGCGGGCCGTGCGCTATTCGCAAAGGCAGCAGCAGGCGTTCGAAACCCCGCGTGCTGCCTAAATTGATGCTCGTGCGGGCACGGCCGATTAAGGCCGTAGATCCATGCACGAAGGGTGACGATCTCACCATGCGGCGCACCCTCAGGCACCGATCATCCATGCGCGCACCCACGCCGGTCGATGACGCCCGCACATACACGCACTCAAGGCGCGATCCAAGTGCGCCCTTTGCGAAGACCTCAGCCTTTCGATCTTCGATCGGATGGCCTACAACACGCGCACACAGATCGCGCGTAAAGAAGAACAGGCGCGTGCGTGCAATCGCCGGGCAGGGGGCTTCACTGACGTTTTGGGATGGGTTTTAGCGATGTCCCGGACGTCGCTAAAACCCCTTCTTCATTTGGAAAGGCCTTCTCCCTATTTAAACCCCTTCCAACCACCCAAGGAAGGCATTCAATACCTTTACAAGTGTTCTACCCCACTCCTAGCCACCTTAGCACTCTTTTGTAAGCGCCGGAGTCGACGAGCCGCCGATGAAGCCAACCACTACCACCGTGGCCGCCTTGCCGACTCCTCTCTCTTTCTCTCATTAGCTTAGCCTTTTCTTAAGCATTCATCTATTGTTGTAATTGTAAAACTCAAAGTTGCATGATTAAATGATGACGTTCTTTATTTAGCTAGTATCTCTCCCTTGTTATCAAGTCTTCCTTAGCTTAAAGCTGCATGAATGTGTTGAACAACAAACTCTAACCCTACTCTCTCTCTCTCTCTCTTTCTCTCACTTTTCTCCCGCATTTTCTCCGCAAGCAAAACTCGTTATTTCCGTGACACCAAGTGACAGAAAAACTTGATTTTCATGCCTCCCTGTATTCGACACTCGGACTCATGTCCGTTTCTTGATTAAAAACCAACACAGCGAACGCGAACTACAACGACCCTTTTAAACAAACGCGTCTCTCTCACGTCAGTTTTTGGTGCCTTTGCCGGGGAGGCAATGGATTTATTTTGTCACTTCCATTTTACATCCATGCTTACATCATCTAATGCATTGTCTCCTTCTACTTGATGGTTGCAGGAATTCGACGTGTGGACGGCAAAGCAATGCAACTCGTGACGGTAACGAGGGAGTAAGCGCAACAAGGACCGGTCGTGAGTATTTCTTCACCCATGGTTGTTTGCTTGCTTAAAAATTAAAAAAAAATTTGTAAAATTGAAAAAAATTGGCGTGGTGCTTGATTGCCTGATCCACCTCATTAACACATCGCCCAACAAAAAAAAACACACTCTAACATTCTTAATGACCTAAGCTTTTTGGAGTGTTCTTCTTTCTTTTTGAGTGGTGTTTGCAAAGCCACCTTGAATTGACATGGGCCACACCACTCAACCCTAAAATCAACTCATCTAATAGCAGTTGCATGAACACTAGGATGAGCACTCTAGGGTTTTAGAGCCTCTTCACATCAAAGGAAATCTACTCTCACCAATTGTGTGCAAAACTTGGCGTGCCCACTTGAAACTTGTCTGAAAACATTAAAACACGTCAACCCTAAAAGACACAAAAGTAAGGACAAACATTAAAACACACCACATCTTAAAAAATCCTTGCTTGAAAATTAAGTTTTGATAGGAGCACACACACTAGAATTGGAAAACTAAGAGGCACCCCCCCCAATCAATGCTTCATCATATAACCCTAGCACAAGCACTATCCTAGACCTTTTAAAATAAAGTAGACGTGCCCTAGGCAGGACTGGGTTACGTCTCGAGAGGCGTGGTTTTGTTCGCTGGGCACTTGGCTTTCATTCCCTTAGTAGAATCTGGTGACTAGGCTATGGGGAAGTGCCAAACGATCGCGGTTGTGGAGTCTATGGAACCAGCGGCGCAAGCCAGAGGAAGAACCTTCTCTACAATTCCCTCATAATCAACCTGGTCAGATTAGCTTTGGGAAGGGAAGTCCAGTGCTTACGGACTTGATCACCCTTTTGGAGATTTCTAGGTCCCCTAAGGAGTACACCATAAGGACTAGGCTTGTTTGCTTGGTTGTACACACACACTTCTCGCATCTGTCGCTCT
The DNA here is from genome assembly GCA_037157565.1 of Thalassia testudinum. Classification (NCBI taxonomy): domain Eukaryota; kingdom Viridiplantae; phylum Streptophyta; class Magnoliopsida; order Alismatales; family Hydrocharitaceae; genus Thalassia; species Thalassia testudinum. The sequence continues at coordinate 4,433,925 of JAZHRO010000040.1, read as the reverse complement.
CCGCATCCCCTCCTGTTCTTCTCTAGTGTATGCACGGGAGATGATCACTACAACCTGAGTTGTTTGTTTTGGGACGGGATTTCAGGCGACCTGATTCTGCTAGAGATATGGCCGAACCCAGAGTAGATGAGGTTGAGGACCAACCCCCACCAGACACAATGGCCATCATCCAAGCCCAGATTAATGCAAACCACCAGCTTCAGCAGCAACAGATCCACACTATCATGCAAGCCATACACCGGTTGTAGAACCCACAGGGGCAACCACCACCACCTTTCCAAGGCCCACAAGGGCAACCGTCACTTGATCCACCACCATTCCAAGACCAACCTAGGCCCCTTCGCGACTTCTATAATCCTCCCGCTATTCGAGTCGAGCTGCACCTTAGGATCCCCGAAGGGGGAGATGATTTTGAGCTAAAACCAAATGTCCTGAGTCTGATTCAGAGCCACTTCCATGGAAGCTCAAATGAAGATCCCTTCCAGCACCTAGAGGATCTTGACCGGATAGCCCGAATTGTGAAACCTAGGAACATTAGCCTTGAAGTTGTTTTGATCAAAATGTTCCCCTTCTCACTAAGAGACAAAGCATCCCACTGGCTTAGAACCCTGGGTAGACCCATCACTACCTGGGAAGAACTGAGGCATGCTTTCTTAAAGAAATTCTTCCCCATAGGAAAGACCAATGCCCTCAGAAGAGCCATTACTACCTTTACACTCCAGGGTGGGGAACAATTCCATGAGGCGTGAGAAAGATTTAATGAACTATTGAGGAAATGCCCGCCCCATGAAGTACCAAGGTGGCAATTGACCTAGATCTTCTACTACGGTCTGGACAGCAACCTACGGAACTTCGTCGATGCCTCATGCAGGGGGAACTTCCTAAACAAAGACGAGGAGAGCGCGTTTGAGCTCTTTGAATCTATGAGCGAAAATTCTCTCAACAGTGCCTCCATGACCCAGTTTAGCCAATCCAGTCAACCCCGTGGTGGGATTTATGAGGTACAAACAAATTCTAGGATGGTTGACATGGATATCATTGCCAAGAAATTAGATCGAGTGGAATTGGTGGATAAAAGATAGATGAGCTACTGAACCAGACCAGGAACCTGTTACAGACCTTCTCCCTAGTAAAGGGAGCTCACAATGTTGACTTGGTCCAGCCCTTAAGCCAACTGAACCTAGAACAACCTCTGACCACGTTCCAGGGAGGGACCTTTGCTCCCTCAAACCTTGATTACTCTCTTCCCTTCCCCTCGACATCTGCTATCCTTGAAGATGTACAGGTTGTCCAAGGTTATGTTAAACCTGACCCTTTCTCCAACATTTACAACACTGGCTGGCGTAATCACCCAAACTTTGGTTGGACAAACCAGAAACCACCTCAATTCCAAAATCAGCCCAGACCAAACCAGCAGCCAAACTTGCCCCCTATCAGTAAGGACCACCAGTTAGACCCCAATATAATCCGAATAGGGCGGCCCCTCCCCCACAAAACCAAATAGACACCCTGATAAAGATGATGGATGAAATGAATCAGAAACATCAGGAGGAAATGGCTTTAGTAAAGGGACAGTTAAGCCAGCTGTTGAACTATAAACAACAAGGATCCCTGCCTTCCCAGCCACAACCGAACTCGCGAAACATGATTAACAGAGGCCCCAATTAGTAAGGGTTTCAAGGCAATCCCGGGTAGGCTCACATGGTCCAGCCAAACCAACAAACACCCCCTGGGTTTGGTGCTTCTTCGTCCTCATCTTCTCAAGGATCAACCCATGGTCCCAATGCCTCTGCAAATGAGGTAACCTTGAGAAGCGGCACCAAAACCCAGGATCCCAAATGGCCAACTCTTCTTGAGACTTCACCTTCTGAAACACCTGACTCAGAAGAGGCACTGGAAAAACCTAAGGACCCAGAAATAGATCCTATCCATGTTCAGACACCATACCCCAAGGCCTTGGAGACAATCAAGAAGAAGAAAAGTGTTGTGGAAACTGAGGAGCTTTTGGAGATCTTTAAGCAAGTTTAGATTAATATTCCGCTCCTCGAAGCTGTCAAACACATCTCGGCTTACGCCAAGTTTCTAAAGGACGCCTGTACACCCAAATGTAAGCAAGACCTCAAACACCTGGGAAGGTTGTGCTCTCAGAGCAAGCAAGTTTCGTAATATCAAGAAACCTTCCGCTCAAGCGTACTGACCCTGGAGCACCCCTGATATCTTGCAATATCGGGGACATGACATTTGATAGAGCACTCGTGGACTTAGGTGCTTCCATCAATCTGATTCTGACAACCCTATACCACCAATTTGAATTTGGAGAATTGACACCCACACCTGTTACCTTCCAATTGGCGGATAGATCTGTGAAAACCCCAAAGGAGGTTGTTGAGGACGTAATTGTGCGGGTCAAGGACTTCTATTTTCTGGTCGACTTTTAGGTGCTCGACATGGAAGTTCCTGAACATCTACGGAACACACCCATCATCCTAGGCAGACCCTTCTTAGCTACGGCTAGGGCAAACATGGATTGTGACATGGGATGTATGGAAATTGCCTTCGAAGACAAGAAAATGCAGTTGGATATCTTCTTGGCAACCAATTCTTTTGATTGTGACTGTATTGAGGAACACAACCCCATGGAACCTTTGGTCGAGGAATGCCTCACCCTTAGTTCTGTCTCGGATTACCAATCCTGTACCAACTGTTCTGACCCATCACCGTCTATGCCCATGGACCTTTGTAAGGTTGATTACCATCAACCAACACAATTCGGGGAAATTGATGTTGATCAACTCCCACCTTTCCCCTTTCCATCAAACATTGTTCCACCCACACCTGAACTAAAGCCGCTACCTGAGAATCTTAAGTATGTCTTCCTGGGACCTGACCTGACCTTCCCTGTAATTATCAATGCCAACTTAACTAGGGATTAGGAACTTAGATTGATAGCAACCCTATCAGAACATAGGGCTGCCATTGGCAGGACTATTTCAGATTTGAGAGGAATTAGCCCCACCTATTGTACCCACAAGATCTACCTAGAAGATGGGGCGCAATCCTCCCGTCAGATGTAGAGACGGTTAAACCCCAATATGCGATAGGTCGTTAAGAAGGAAATTATCAAGTGGCTTGACGCTGACATCATCTATCCCATCTCTAATAGCCCCTGGGTGAGCCCCACTCAAGTGGTTCCGAAGAAAGCTGAGCTTACTGTTGTCACCAATGAACGTGGCGAATCCATCCCCACTCGCACCACCACCGCATGGCGGGTGTGTATTGATTACCGAAAACTCAATGAAGCAACCAAGAAGGATCGTTTCCCTCTGCCATTCATCGACCAAATTCTTGAAAGATTGGCAGGGCAAAAGTGTTTTTGCTTCCTGGATGGATATTCAAGATATAACCAAGTCAAAATTGTTCTTGAAGATCAAGAGAAGACCACATTGACTTGCCCGTACGGCACGTTTGCATTCCGTTGTATGCCATTCGGGTTATGCAATGCACCCGCTACCTTTTAGCGTTGCATGGTAGCCATTTTCTCAGAAATGGTGGGTGAATACCTGGAGGTCTTTATGGATGATTTCTCTATATTTGGGAATTCATTCGACCATTATTTGAGCAACTTGGAGAAAATCTTGAAACAATGTATCGAGGTTAGTTTGGTGTTAAGTTGGGAAAAGAGCCATTTCATGGTACAAGAAGGAATCGTCCTCGGTCACATTGTATCACATAGGGGCATTGAAGTGGATCGAGCTAAAGTTGATTTGATTTCCAAACTTCCTCCGCCTAGCTCAGTCCGGTAGATCTGTTCGTTCCTTGGACATGTTGGCTTCTAGTGAAGATTCATCAAAGACTTCTCCAAGCTTTCCAAACCCTTAATCGATCTTCTTGCCAATGACGCCTTATTCCACATGACCTCTGATTGCATCCAGGCTTACCACACCCTCCGAGTCTTAGTCTCCACAGCACTTGTACTTCACCCCCCGAATTGGTCCTAAGACTTTGAGATCATGTGTGATGCATCAAATTTTACTATAGGCGCTGTCTTGGGACAAAGACAAGATAAGAAACCCATGGTGATCTACTACGCAAGCAAGACGTTGGATGAGGCCCAACGAAATTATACGGTCACAGAGAAAGAACTGCTCATTGTATTTTTTGGACTTGAAAAGTTTCGATCTTACCTTCTGGGATCCCACGTGACCATCTATGCAGACCATTCAGCCATCCGGCACCTATTGGATAAAAAGGATGCAAAGACTAAACTCATCAGATGGATCCTGCTCTTGTAGAAATTTGACCTGGAAATCTGTTACAAAGTCAGATCAAAGAATGTGGTGGCTGACCACCTATCTGGACTTCACCCAGACCACATTGGACCCTCCTTGCCTTTATTCGACACCTTTCCCGATGAACACATTCTGGCTGTGCAAGACAAGAAACTGCCTTGGTATGCTGACTATGTCAACTACCTGGTTGTAGGACAGACCCCACACAGCTAGTCCAGACAGTAACGGGACAAGTTCTTAGCCGAGGCCAAGCATTATTTCTGGGATGATCCCATGCTGTTTCGCCTCTGTACTGACCAGATCAGCAGGAGGTGTATCCCTGAAGGCGAAGTTCAAAGTGTGCTATCTTTTTGTCACGACCAGGCTTGTGGTGGCCACTTCTCATGAAAGAAAACAGCTGCAAAGGTTCTGCAGTTCGGATTTTACTGGCCTTGCTTATTCAAGGATGCACACAACTTTGCTAAGACTTGCTCTTACTGCCAAACACTGGGGACCATGATCAGAAAAGATATGATGCCCCTCCAGCCCATTTTGATTGTCGAGATCTTCGACGTTTGGGGTATTGATTTTATGGGCCCCTTCCCACCATCCAACGGCTTTGAGTACATCTTAGTCTCGGTAGACTATGTCTCTAAATGGATTGAAGCCGTCGCCACCCGCCGATGCGATCATAAGGCTGTCATGGACTTTGTTATGCGGAACATCTTTTCCTGGTTTGGAATACCAAAGGCCATGATCAGTGATGGTGGAAGTCATTTTATTCACACCCAATTCCGTGCCCTACTTAGAAAATACGGGGTTAACCACCGCATTGCTACCTTGTATCATCTGCAAACAAATGCTCAGATCGAGGTCTCAAATAGGCAGATCAAGAATATTCTACAGAAGACTGTGAGACCTGATAGGAAGGATTGGCCCTCACGACTGGATGATGCCTGATGAGAGCCTCATCATAAACCCTAACTGGTACAATTTGACCTAAATAAGTGTGAAAAAGCTCCTACAAAATCTAGAGAAAAAACTAACTCAGAGAATTCTAAATTGAAGAATAAGACAAGTCATAAGGGGTAAAACTGTAATTTTACCAATGCAGTGCACAATCAGGGTGTCTAAGGGTCTGAATACAGGTCAAATGGGCTTAATAAGAAAGAAAGTGGGTTAGCCTGAGCTGAAAAGGGTTATAGCAACTTCTAAGAATTAAATGACATTCTGTAACCCTAAAAATAAATCCGCTTTAATTCATGAGGTTCTAGGCAGGATAAAAATCAAATGAACCCTCTAAAATTCATGGAAAAATACTCCCTAGGGTTTAGAACCTTAAATTTGGCCTTTGGAACCTATCTTGACTTAAATGGAGAACTATGCCCAATTTATAACCTAATTTAGATTTTTACGCAAATTGATTGGTCAAACTTGGTCAAACCTAAAATCAAACTACACCATTGAATTTCTTAGGTCCAAATTAGGTTGATACAAAAATTTGGGCCTAAGAGAAGGCCATCTTGACCGACTTTACAAATTGGTCCTCTTGAGTTACTTTTTGACCCTTATCTTTTTAAACCCTTGCATTTAACCCCCTATCTTCTCTTTCGTTCTTTGCAAAACGGTCCTTCCTGCCACCCCACGCAGGCGCCATACCTCCGGTGACCTTGCGCGGAGGATGGCGCCACGTAGGGTATGGGGGCCGCCCTCAGGAATGAAAGGGTGGTTCCCTACGTCGTCCTCTTTCGCAGGGGCCCTCCCCTTTGACTTGCAGCTGCCCATTCCTCTCGTGCGAATGCACGAAAGGCATGGGTCTGATTTCCGGCCATTCTCTTGCGAACTCCCCACGTTGCTCTCTCGAGATCCTCTCCTTACCGGTACCTTTATAAGGAGCAGCAGGGGCAGCCATTTCCTTTAAGCTCGCTTTGGTCGAAGAACACCTCCAAATTTCATCTCCTCTCACTCCGGTCAGACAACCCAAGCTTCCAACGATCTTTCTTCCTCCTCCTCGTCGCTCTGCTGCCATACCTGCTGCAAAGCTCACTCCGCCTCATCTTCCCACTTCAGGCTGCACCAGCTGGCATCTTCAGATCCCCTCCTCATCGCTGTTACCCCCCTTCTGGGCACCTTTGTCCCCAGCTCCGGTAGGCACGTGCTGGGTGCCCCTCTTTCCCTCTTCATCAATTAAGTAGGTAAAAACTTTCCCCTTTCTCTCTCTGTTATTTTCCCCTCTTAAATTGGCACTTTTAACCCCTCGACTACCACTACCACCTCCATCTACTCCACCTCTGACCACCAACTCCGGCGAGGTCGCTCCACCTCCACAGGCCATTCCACCCCTCGCCGACAAGCCCGGAGGCTCCCCCTCACTCCACTCAAGCATTTCCCCTACTCACACCACCACTCCACACACTCAGAGCACCCCCCGAACACACCCACCTGCATATCTGCAGTGTGCCCTAGGCACACGGCCACAGGCACTTTCCTGCCACACCGACCACCGCACTGCCTTCGCTGTACTCTGGCGAAGCTTCCTGAGCTGTCTGACGTGGCCGTGAGGCCATTTTCATGCTTTCAGGTCTCGCCCCCCTCGCCACCATTGACGAACAGCAGGAGTTGCTTAGCAAGCAGCTCCAGGTCCCTTCAGCACCAGGTGCAGGCCCCAGGCAACACGGAACACTTCCGCGAGTGTGCCCATGTTCTCAATTGGGGTCACGAGCCTTCGCTGCTGCCCCAATTGCTCGCAGCTTCTTGCCTGCAGGCGCGCGGAGCGGAGGTGGGACTTTAGTCCCACCTCGGAAGTGTGTGGGTGCACGCCCACGCATAAATTGAAAAAGTGCTCTAGGCATTTCGCCTTGAAACATTGGGGTGAGGTGCCTCCTCACCGATCACCCGGGTCTCGTTCGCGGCTCTTCCCACACGGACTTGACCCAACCCGACTATCCCTACTCCTATGCACTCCTCGTGCACCACCCACGCCGGTGGGCCTGGACCTGGGCACTCAACCTAACCTGATTACCCAGCTCTGGGAGAGCGTACCAAAGAGAGATTCAGAGAGAGGGAGATGCGGGAAGAGGGTAGGGTAGCTTTTGCGCTGAGCTTGTGTGTGTGTGCTGGGAACAGGTGAGGGAGGAAGAAGCAAGGAGCTGCTGAAGAGAAGAAGGAAGGAAGAAAGAAAGAAGAAGAGCAGCGGCTGGGACTTAGCTGCAGAGAAGAAGAAAGGAGAAGGAAGGAAGGAGAGAAGTAGATGAAAGGAAGACAGTAGGGGCACTGTAGCAACAGCGCAGTTAAGGCGTCTGATTTCTGAATCAGACATCGGAAAGAAAGGAAGGAGCGGAGAGAAGAGAAGAGCAGAGGACAGGCCAGAGAAAAAGAAAGAGAAAAGAGGAGGGAGCCTCTGTAGCAAAGAAGGAGAAGATGCAGAAGAAAGAAGAAAATCAGAGAAGAAAAGAAGAAGGAGGAAGAAGAAGGACATAGCAGCTGGAGAAAGAAAGAAAGAGAAGAAGGTAGCTGCAGCAAAGGAAAAACAAGAAGAAAGAAGAAGATAGGCTGAAGAAGAGAACCAGTTGAAAGAGAAGAAGAAGAGAGAAGAAGAAAAAGCTAAGAAGAGAACTTTTTCTCTCTCTCTCTCTCCTTTGTCTTAATTTTTGTAAAACAATATTGTGAATTCATATGCTTCTGGAATCATAGTTTGCTCCCTGAGTTCGACCTCGGGAAACTTTTAATTCCGAATAATAAATTGTAAACTGGTAGTAGCTTTTCGTGATATACTACAACGCCTAGAACTTCAAAATACACGAAACCCTAGCTGCGCGAACCAATGCCTTGTGGGCATATCGGACCACTTTCAAGACCTCGATCGGCATGTCCCCTTACCGACTAGTCTTTGGCAAAGCTTGCCACCTTCCTGTCAAGTTGGAACACCAGGCTTATTGGGCCGTTAAGCAGTGTAACATGGATCTCCAGTTAGTCGATGCACAGAGGATGCTCCAACTCTTTGAGCTCGAAGAAATTCGTTGGGATGCTTTTGAGAATAGTCGGCTATACAATGAGAAAATGAAAGCTATCCATGACCGACTCATCCATAGAAAAACCTTCGAGCCTAATCAGCAAGTTTGGCTTGTCGATGCCCGCTTAAAACTCTTTCTAGGGAAGTTCAGGTCCAAGTGGATAGGATCATTTAGGGTGGTCAAGCCCCACTCCAATGGGGCAGTTGAAATCGCTGATCTAAACAAGGGACACACTTTTACAGTCAATGGCCAAAGATTGAAACACTTCCTCACCCAGGTTCCCCCAAAGGAGGTTGTCAGCTTCATTGAGGGATGACACGAAGCACTGCCCAGCTGGAGGTGTTAAAGTCAACGCTTCTTAGGAGGCAACCCAGAAGATTCAGACTAATTTGGTATTTTACTTCACTCAGGTAATATCTTTTTGACCCCTGTGCATCCATGTATTTGTCAATGAGGAAATTTTCCAACTTAAGCATGGGGGGTGGTAAATTGCATGATTCTAAGCTCATTTAATCAGTTTGAATAGAATAAAATAAAATAAAAAAAATTAATTTAGGAAGAAAAACTTAGGCATTAGAAATTTGTCAATAGTGGGAAATAATACGGAAAGAACTTAAACACTTAGACTTTTCAGGCCTTCAGGCTTAATCAGCCTTGGTATCCATTAAAATATGGATTTAGCTTCAAATCCTTGCAACCTTAATCTACTCTAATCCACTAACTAAATAAGGTGATAAGTATACAACTTATTAACTCACCCTCTAACTCAGAAGGACTTTTAGTCTAAGCATCTGCACACATTTTTACACAGACTCACTCCTCGGAGATTCTGACAGAAATTGGGTAGCTAATGAACTTTCTAGGGTGGTATGGCTGGCAAGTTGTCGTGGGTAACAGCCCATTGGCAAGTTGTCCAGAGCCCAGCCATGGACCACTTTCTCTTTATTGCCTCTAGGTAAATTTGAGATCAGAAAAGTCACCTACTAAATATAAAATATAAAAAAAAAAGAGAAAAAAAATCACACTTCACTGCATAAGTATGGCTGGCAAGTGATCGTAGGTAATAGCCCATTGGTCGGTTGTCCAGAGCCTAGCTTAGAAAATGCAAAAAAAGATCCAAAACACTTAAGGAAGAAATGGGGAAGTAGAGTAAGTCGTGGAGATATACACTAGAAAAATCCTTGTGTTGACCCCAAGGAAAACAAACATAGGGAGAAAGCTACCGATTGAACAAATACACTTTCAGGCAAAATACTTCCTCTTTCGGTCACCTAGGGGCGTAGAAACTCGAAGTCTGTCTAAATTACCGTCGAGTGAGTTTATCACGATCTTCACACCAAGATGCTTAGCATTTAGAGTTTTTTTCCGAGTTTTGGGTGGGTTGGGTGGCTGTAAAAAGTTACCAATACACTCTTAACTCCAAAAATCTAAAAAATGAGAGAAGATAAAATATATATATATATATACACATGCCTTTAAGCAAGGATTTGGGCGATTCATATTTTGGCAAACACCCGGGCACTGCATAGTTTTGTGGATCAGGATCTTAGTATATTTCTTCATATTGACAAGTGACGAAATGTCTAAGTAATCACTTCTTGAATTTTGACTGGAAATAATGATTAGAATAAACCTTACTAAGGACTAGCAAGGTGTAAGCATGGGGGTATGATAACACTACAATTTACAATATTAATTCTGCGAAAAGGGGTCGGTCTTAAGGGTAAAATGCACAGAAGACACAGGAATGGGAGCGTTGCATGCCTCGCACATAAGGATTACTTATAATGCATAATTAATGGCCATGTATACAAGTGTATGTCAAAACAGGCCTCAGATGAGCAATCGGACCACATAGATGGATTCAGAGCGACGAACGGAGTCCAACGGACTCAAAATCAACTGAATCCGACATCCGGACCTCCCACAATTGGCCCAAGAAGTTCTGACCATTGATCTGGTGATCAACGGTCAGACAGCTGCCACGTGTCGACATCGCGGCGCTTCTTGACCATAGCATAACTCCACCGCCTCCACCAAAGGATGCATCTTGACCGTCGATCTTCAATTAGACGGCTTCGCAGCGGTCCACGCCCGCGCGCTTCACCTCCTCTGCGCGACAATCCAACCCATTGGCACAGCGGGCTGCACGTTGTTCGTAAAGGCAGCGGTGGGCATTCGAAACCCCGCATGTTGTCTAAATTGATGCTCGCGCGGGGACGACCGATTAAGGTCGTAGATCCATGCACGAAGGGTGACGATTGCACCACGTGGCGCGGCCTCAGGCGTCGATCATCCACGTGTGCACCCACGTCGGTCGACGACGCCCGCACGTACGTGCGCTCAAGGTGCGATCCAAGTGCGCCCTTTGCGAAGACCTTAGCCATCCGATCTTTGATCGGACGGCCTACAACATGCTCACACAGATCGCGCGTAAAGAAGAATGGGCACGCACGAGCAACCGCCGGGCAGGGACTTCACTGATATTTTGGGAAGGGTTTTAGAGACGTCCTGGACATTGCTAAAACCCCTTCTTCATTTGGAAAGGCCTTCTCCCTATTTAAATCCCTTCCAACCACCCAAGGAAGGCATTCAATACCTTTGCAAGTGTTCTACCCCACTCCTAGCTACCTTAGCACTCTTTTGTAAGCGTCGGAGTCGATGAGCCGCCGACAGAGCCAACCTCCATCGCCGTGGCCGCCTTGCCGACTCCTTTCTCCCTCTCTCATTAGCTTAGCCTTTTCTTACTTAAGCATTCATCTATTGTTGTAATTGTAAAACTCAAAGTTGCATGATTAAATGATGACGTTCTTTATTTAGCTAATATCTCTCCCTTGTTATCAAGTCTTCCTTAGCTTAAAGCTGCATGAATGTGTTGAACAAGAAACCCTAACCCTACTCTCTCTCTCTCTCTCTTTCTCTTTCTCTCGCTTTTCTCCAGCATTTTCTTAGTAAGTAAAACCCGTTATTTCCATGACACCAAGTGACAGAAAAACCTGATTTTCACGCCTCCCTATGTTCGACACTTGGACTCATGTTCGTTTCTTGATTAAAAATCGATGCAGTGAATGCAAACTACAACGACCCTTTTAAACAAATGTGTCTCTCACACGTCAATGAGTACTGGACCAATCCTATGACCATGTCTAGTATCCTACATGTACCGATACTCATGATGACTACCGGTACTCCATCGATACTGGACTGGTTCTAAGTTGCAGCCAGTATCCCTCATGTACTAGTACTCATCATGAGTATCGATATTCATATGATAGTGGCAATGCCTCTGGTCGTCACCAGCATCCCACATGTACAGGTACTGAAATGACCCGTCACCTTTCGGTAGCTTAAGACGTTTGGAGTGTTCACTAGACGTCTGTCCAGATGTTTGGAGAGAGAGCCAGACATCTGAAAGTACCTTTCTTTACCGCATGTACCATATGCATGCCACGCCTTTCCCCTCATCTCTTCTCCCCTCACTGCGATGCCCACTTCGCACCACTCCCTCACCCATGTCCTTCCCCTTACCTCCTCTCCCTTTATAAACCCCCCTCCTCCCCTTCGTCTCACACCATCGCAGCTGAGCTAGAGCGGGAGAGAGCGAGCGGAGAGCGAAGAGCAGATCATGGGTCTGAGCATGAGAGCGGAGGGCGTCGTGCTGCTTTGCTGTAGTTTCTGCGGTGAGGGAAGCACAGAGCGTTTCCATGGAAGTCATTTTTTCGTGGAATCAAACGTCCAAGGTGACCTCTAGACGTCGAGCAGATGTCTGAAGGTGGGATAAGATGTCTGGTAGAGATTTATTTTTTCCTGTAATTCCTCTGACAGGTCCTGACAATGCACGGGCATGTGTTAGAGGTTGGGAGGCGTGTCGGCAAGAGGACCAAGGTAGTTTCGAACATCCGAGAGCATCTCCAGACGTCTGAAGGAACCCTCAGACATCGGCAGTGCGTTCCAAACGTCCGATAGAGGCGCTACGAGAGGTTTTCCTGCGAGTTAGTTTAAGACGTCTGGGACCTCTTCCAGACATCTGATTTCTGTTAGACCTCATGGTTTTAGGCCCGTACAAGGCACAAACGATGCCAGCTTTTCGTAAACAAAATGTCTTTGTTTTCCATACAAATTTCTTCACGTAATGGTACCTTTTCTGTATCATCTGAAACCCTTTTGATCTGTCAATCCATGTTTTAGGTCTCCAGTTCGTTAGGTGTACGGGACCTGCGGAGACGTCGGGAGCTACTGTACGAGCCCTCATTCCATCCGGTAATTCTGGTAGAGTGGTTCTGACTTTAAATCTCCAAGTTAGTAAAATGCATGCAATTAGTTAAAACCTTGGATGTGAGATGAATCCTAGGAAGAAATAAATGTTTGCTGTAGAATACATCTATTCACCTGAACCCTAGGTTGTGACATGAACACTAGGGCTAGAGAAAAATGCGTGTGAATGATTATGTAAATCATGAGTTGTCTGTATTATCTGGAATGGACCACATTATGAACAAACCTGTACTATGATTGAGTTGCCTGTTTTATATATATCAAACTGGATATAGAGAAATTCATGTACAAACCCTACGGGAAATGTAGAACGAGACAGGAATACTGTAGCACAGAGAATCGGATGGTTCTGGATTTGCCACCCACGGGCAATCGTTAAGGGAACTGAGTTGACCTTCGTGTACGTGGTATCGAAGAGAGAAACTATCCCTTGTAGTGTAGAGGGGAGCTTGCCGCCCTTGGGTTGTGACCTGGGGTGGGTTTGGCCACTCTACGTCGACTCTTGTCGGTCCTCGCGTACGTGGTATCGAGGTGAGATACTTAATGTAGGGAGAGAGCTAGCCGCCCCATGGGGGTCGAGGTTAGGACTAGCCCCTCTACATCGACTCTTGCTAGGCCCATTGGCTAAACCGGGATAGTCGGACGAGGGTATGCAGACTGTGGAGAGGCGAGACCCCTATTCTGTTCTGAGAGGGCAAGGCCCTGTGATATTCTGTGCTGTACGTTTAGGCGTACCCACTAACGGAAACGACTGATCGTGTGTCAGTGCGGGGTAGCTACCCGCGCGCTTATCACGTGTGCCGTAGTCACTACTACGTCGCGACCATGACCTCGGGGTAGTAGACCAGGTGTAGGACTACCACAGAGCGACCCTCTCGACTAGGAGAGTACCATGTGTGCATCCTGCATCTTGGAAAAACTGCAAGCAAGATCGTTCCTTTAGGGAACAAAAAGATTAAGTAATGCAATGAATCCTGATTAGAGATTTCTACACAGCAACATGTTATAAGATAATTAGGACTGGAAAGTAATATGTTAAGCTACTTGTTTAAATGCATTTTGCGTTTTAGCCACCACTCTACTTAGCGTTAGCTAACCCCACATGTATAACCTTTTACAGGTCAGGGATTTGAGTAGCCCGAGTCACCGGCTGCTAAGAGCGCTGGGCCTAGTCGAGCCCAACTATAGTTTCTGCTGCTAGTTGTAGTGAGTTTCTGTAGTTATATTTTCCAGTACATTTCCGCTATTGTTCTCTATCTTATATGTACTAGTTTTTGTTGTAATGGTTGTATTTCTGTTCTTGAGAGCATGTAATATTGTAGTGTTATGGTTCTTTTCCTCCATTGTTGGTTAATTTCCTTTTGCTTGTTACATTACTGGTGTGGTTGTGGAATGATGCATGTTATTTGGTTGTTTCTCGTTGGACAACTGAGTCTTGGGATTAGTCGAGGCGAATCGGTCTCGGGTCCTGTAGGGATTTGGGATCGGGTCGTGATAGGTACTCATGATGAGTACCGGTACTCCTTCGAATATTGGTGTCACTTCCTTATCTTCGACCAGTATCCAACATGTATTGGTACTCATGATGAGTACTGGTACTCCATCGATACTGGTGGTGTCTGGGAAGTGCCCAATGGGTATCCGTGCCTTACTAGTACCGGTACTCAACATGAGTACCAGTACCAAAACTGATCACGGCCCGATTCCAGGGTGGCGATCTGAAATAGCGATTTAGGGAAAACACCTCAAATCACAATTCCAATCGCAAAACTCGATTTGATTATTAAACGTGGGATACAAATGACCATGGAAATCCAAAAACAAACATTAGTGGTCATCGATTCATCAAGATGGGATCGAATCAATCCAAAAACTTAAACGAAGAATAATTCCCCAAAAAATTGAATGGAAATTATTTTCCTCAAAATCCCGTTCATTTAGGCAATGATATAGCGAATAGAAAGGGGCTTTGATACCACTTGATGGATTTAATTTGTATAAAATCAAAATCGAATGATTTTCTACCATCCCAAGACCAATCTATTTCCCATATCATCAACCAAAATGAAAACGACAAGGAAAGGATGGAGGGATACTTGAATCCATCGCAGCGGAAGTGAAGCGGAGATCGCGGAAATCCTTTGGGACCGTGGGCTTGCTTCTCCAATGAGGGGCGGTGGCTATGATGCTTACAGAGGGTTGAGAAAGCGAAAAGAACTTATGGGGGTGGTGGTAGACGTGTTAGACGTTATACCCCTTAGGCTCTATTTATAACTTTTCTGCGATGGGATGCAGAAAATCAAATACCCATTTTGCTCTCACCCCTCCAGGAACCATATCCACTTAAATTAAAATGTTAATTCCACTCATCACGGAATTACATTTTTCTCTTATGATTTCTATGCATTAAATCTCATATCCTAGTGAAATACGAATGATCAATTTACATAAGTAGATTACTTTAATGACCATAAATGTAATATTTAAATATATATACATATTTAAAATATAATTTTTTAATAATAATATATATAGATTCACGTTATGTTTCTGATCATAAATTTGTAAAAGATATATTTATTACATTTTAGGATTTCTACGTCAAAGAACATAATTTTCGTAGCTCAAATGACATGCGTTGAACGGTTAATAATGTAAATAGCTATAGTGGATTTTCATAGTCCCAGAAAATATTAATTCTAAATGTTACAAAGTATTAGAACTACTGAAATGATAGGCTTTAGGATAAACCTTTGATATTGCATGAAGTTCGCATTGTATCACTTCGATATAATATAGGTAGGTTATTTTAAATTAGAAGTATCCATATTATATTTAGAATATGTTGATATTTTCTCTCTTCCACCCCCATTTTGATGTAACGTGTAAAGTTCGCTGATTTGATGGATGATGCCACACTTCTTATGGAAGATGCGAATAGAGCACGTGCAAAATGACAAGGCATTGTATCCATGAAGTTCATGTGGTTAAAGAAGAGGGAAAAATCACAAGAACAATGGATCCCATCAGGTTTCCAATATCCATTTTTTCCCAAAACGATCAAATTGCACAATCATGCAATAAAATATTATATTTTTAACTTTAATAAATAGTTTTTTACATTATTTTATTTAATAAATAATTGCATAATAGTTTATCTTTTTTTGTATTAAAATAAGAACGTTTGGTTATTTAAAGAGCGTAATTTGTGTACTTCTTTACCAAAATATGACATCTCTTTAGCTATTATTTCCTGTTGATTTTGTAGAAGATGATCACTTGCCTAAAAGAATTGCATGAAAAAATACAAAAATATCTAAAAGTCTATTTTATTTTTAGTCAAGGTACCCAATATTTGTAAATCTAATAGAAAATTACATACCATGGATCTTAACATTTGACTAAAAGAAAAGAAAAATTTATAATTTTTCACCAACATCTGGGTTGACATACATTTAGCTGAAAGTAGTATTTTCTATCTCTACGCCATAAATCAATCCCATGCTAAAGGTCCTTCAATCACTTTCCTTCGGGATAGTCAGCACAAAAAAAATCAAACAGTATAACTACACAATGGATTATCCTTGCATTTTATATTTTTATACAAATTCTATTTTTTCATAGTTGAAAATTTGAATTCATTATTAATTTAATCACTTTTTTGCATAGACTAGCCTGTAATGAAGTGTGGGTGCTTTATGGTTAGTACTATATTTAAAGGAGGTGCATCGATCCCACCCCTATTTTGAACACGTGTTAACACTTTTGCTTCACTTTCTTTCCTCCCAATTGCCAAAACATTTCCAATTCTCTCTCTCACTCTCACAAAAACACTGACAAGATGACATCTAGAACGATGATATCTTAGAAGTATGGAAAAATGTCATTTAAAATTTTAATTTGATGCTAAGAAATCAAAGAATCAAGAATCAAATGATTAGAAATTGGAACTACATAGAAAGAATTATTTTTTTCTATTTTAGGAATCCCCACGAGTGTAGAATTTATAACTTTGTGGTGCATAGAACATCACACGGGTAGTGCCTTCTCAAATAAGCCTCGACGAAACCTTAGAACCTATTTCTCAATGGGCGGATATGACACTCGATATTGAGAACACCCAACTCCTTGATGTGCAAATCCTTTGCATATTTGAAACACCAATCACCTTGGATTTTTGTGCATATGACTAGGAGATCACCAACAGGGCTACAAAATGATAGCCCTTCACAAGTCAATCGACCAACAGGGCTATTGGTCAACTGGCATTGCGAGGGGGCCTCTTCATAGAAGAGGCTTCCTTGTTTGTTGGTCAACCTGCAGCATAAGGTGTCGACCAACAACAAAGAACCAGGTTACTTGTCTCCTTTGTTGGTCAACTTAAAAGAGAAGGGTCACCTAATGCACCTTTTCTTCTGCTCTCACTCCTTGGTGGCAGCTGATCTCTGGTAAGGGTTTGAGGATAATGATTTTGTTAAGTTACAATGCTTGCCTTTGGAAGATATTATAGGGATTCAAGTAATCCTAATATAATGTGGTCCATTGAATCAAATTCAATGGTCATGATCTATTTCTACTTGAATAATTGCATCTTTGGCCCTTCAAGAAGTTTAGCCAATTTGGTTTTAGAATCAATTTAGAATCATTAGTGGGCATATGTATATTATTATAAGGGGACTTACATTAATATACATATCCTATACGTGTATATTGGTAAATATGCCCATTTGTGATCCAATAAGAATTGGGTAAATTACACTTCTAATAATATGGGGTTAATTGCACAGAAACCCTCTGGGGAATTACGATTTGTTGATGGGTAGAATCGTCAATTCCAAAATATAGTGGTTGTGGTCCATGGGGATATGTGAGTAATGGGCAGTTTTATTTTCCTGCATCCTATCATGGGAAATATAAGGGCCCTAGGTGGAAATCAAAGGGGCATGAGAACATAATGTTCCCTTCTTTTTCCACGCTCATTCTCTCTAGATCCTTGGAAGCACCATCGCTAAAACCCCGTCGAGATTCTCAACAGGATTAGAAGGATTGACGCCTGCTTCCTTCTTGGACAAGATCAAGCGATGGATTCAGGTGTCTATCTATACTCTCTTTGTTCTTGGGTTATCAATGTATATGGGAATCAGAGATCTTAGAATTTGTGGAACCTCTCCAACGATTCGTTTGTATGTTGATTTGGTTTCATTCGATAATAAATCCAACAAGTGGTACCAGAGCAACTAATTTCCATTGCATTGTAATTCGTTGTTTTGATTTTTTGGGGGTTTTTCATTCGGACAAGAATAACCCCTTAAATCGTATTTGATTCAATTTTTAAAGCCCATCTTAGTTGAATTAATGTTTTACAGGGTGATTCATGTTAGTTTTGATCCATTATGACTTGTGTGATGTTGGTTCTTCGATCAAAATCAATTTAGGGTTGATTACATGTGATCCCGAATTCAGATCATCGCCCCAGGTCATAACCGATCTGGTATCGGTACTCATGATGAGTACCGATACTGGTAAGGCACGAGTATCCATTAGGTGCTTCTTGGAGTGTAGCCAAAATCCAAGGAGTACCGGTGCTCATCATGAGTACTAGTACATATGACATAGTGGTCGCGCCCAGTAGTGCTGCTAGTATCAATTGAGTACCGGTACTCATGATGAGTACTGGTACATGTGTGATACTTGTAATTCCCTACTCGGAGGGGGTGAGATCAGCGTGACGTAAAAAAATTACTGAATATAATATAAACAATCTCACAAAAAATTCAATCACATGAGTACACAATAATTTTTAGGTGGAAACCCAAACCGGGTGAAAACCACCACCTAACCCTCTCGAGTTAGGATTTTCCGATCAACCAAGTTGATCAAATTCACTAAACGAATCATTTTAAACGAGGGTGATTCAACCTCAATTACAACCATGCTACAAGTGCGAGGGTAGCGTTCCTCAACCCTTTCTCTTCACGAGAAGGATTTTGTCCCTCGAAGGAGACGGGAATTCGCAAAGCGAATACCCAACCAAATAACAAGGATAAAATAACAAATAATCTTATAGAGCCAACAAAGTAATTTTTAACCTAAGCTTCTATAGGAATTAGGAAACTCCTCTTTGCAAGGAGTGTGTCGGATCGATGACGCGGGTGGCACGGCGCAACATCGCTCTCGTGAACTATGGCGGGAGAGTGGGTGCGCAAAGGCTTGATGCTCTTAAGATGTAGAACTTGAGCTTGGAGAGCAAGGGCTTCTCTTGGACACAAAAGAGTGTGAAAGTGTATCTAGGTGTCTTTTTGGTGTCTCTAGGTGTGTCTTAGTGTATCTTGATGTGCAAGAGGTTCCTCTCTATTTATAGAGGCCTTAGGAAGGCTTTGGAAAGCTTCCATAGCCGTTGGGTGCAAAGCCCAAGAGAATCAGGCCGAAATCAGGAACAATGATTGCACTGACAGGCTTATCAGACGTCTAATTCTGGCATCATACGTCTGGAAGACCACTTTAAGACGTCTTGGAGCAACATCAAACGTTTGATTTTAGGCGGGTTTCTTCCTGACTTGGATCAGATCTAAACAGGGTTCTAGTGCAAGTCCATCAGACGACATACAGGACGTCTGGCACCATGTCTGGACATCTGGAAACCTACTTTTTCGTGGGAATGGATTTCCAAGAGAGTGCAATAGCTAGAAAATCTTTGAGAAGAGATTTTTGGTCAGCGGAGGCAAAACGGTCATCTATCAGACGTCTGGAAAGGCCTATGGACGTCCAATAAGGCTTTAACGGCCATATCCTTGAGTGTTTGCTAAGCCAGCCAACGGTCCACTAATTGGACGTCTGGCAAAGTCATCAGACGTCTTCTAAGACGTCTGGTCTAAGGTCTGGATGTCTGATTTCATCAGACAGAACTGAGAAGTCCAGCCTAAATGTTATCAGACGTCTGAATCAACAGTCATACGTCTTAAAACACATTATCAGACGTCTGATCTTGGAATTAGACGTCTGGAAATGCTGTTTGAACCCTATATTGGTTTTCTAAGTTCTATACAGAAAACCTAAGTATCTTAGGGTTGTGCTGGTGTTCCTAGGACTACTGTTAGGGTACTTTGAGGCTCTTTAACATGAATCTAAGTGACAAAAATAAAGAGCAACAAAAGAAACGAAAAATACAAAGAGTATAAGCGAAGGAAGTCTATCTTATTCTTCATCTCCCTCCTTCTTCAAGCCATCGCTCCTCGCGAATCTCCTCTGTTCTCCATCAAGCTCTTACAATCCGTCCTGGATGCGAGCTCGAACTCCGTCTAAACACGTCTCCATTTGCAATTGACCTGAAATCTAAGACTCCAAGTGCAAATGTTAAGTGACACGTGTTTTGTTATCATCAAAATAAATGATCGTGGTGATCTAGCACCAACAATACTGGCCGTGACCAAAGAACGATCCATAATCGATTTAGTACCTATACTCTTTATGAGTACCGGTACATGTGTGATATTGAACATGGTTCTAGGATTGGTCCAGTATTGTCGTAGTACCGGTACATAAAGACCAGTATCGGTACATGTCATTCTGGTTCCAGTACTAATGGACCAGTACCGGTACTTGGATCTTGATTGGGGTAAAAACATGTCATTTGGGTTATGAACTGTTTAATCATGAATCATAAGACAAAACATGTCATTTGGGTTCTTTATCTTTGTATGACAATCTATATAAGCTTTATACATCTCCATCTGTTTTTGAAACCTTGCATGCTACATTTAGTGGTACGAAAAGAAAGTTAACTTATGAGGATTCTAGAATGTTATGGCATAGGCGTTTGGGTCATATCTCCAAAGGGAGAATTGATAGGCTTATTTCCACAGGAATTCTCCATTCCCTTAATTATATAGATTTAAATGTTTGTGTAAAATGTTTAAAAGGGAAACGAACAAACAAATCAGGTGTTGGTGTCATAAGAGCTATAGACGTCTTAGAACTGATACATACAGATATTTGTGGGCCATTCCTTATGGCTTCTTGGAATGGTCAACAATATTTTATTACGTTCATAGATGGTTTCTCTAGATATGGATACTTATATCTGATTAAGGAGAAATCATAGTCTTTAGACACCTTCAAATCCTTTAAGGTCAAAGTTGAAAATCAACTTGGGAAAATGATTAAAACTATCAGATCTGACCGTGGTGGTGAATACTACGGCAAATATGATGGATCAGGAGAACAGCATTAGGGACCATTTGCTTCATTTCTAGATGAATGTGGAATTGTGCCTCAGTACACTATGCCAGGGACACCTAGCATGAATGGTGTTGTAGAAAGGCGCAATAGGACTCTTAAGGATATGGTGAGAAGCATGATTAGTCATACTTCTTTACCATAGTTCCTTTGGGGAGAAGCGTTAAGGACAGCAGTATACATCTTAAATAGAGTACCATCAAAAGTAATTCCAAAAACCCCATATAAAATGTGGACTGGTAAATTACCAAGTCTTAGGCACTTTCATATTTGGGGATGTCCAGCTGAGGCTAGGCCTTATAGGCCTAATGAAAGGAAATTGAACTTCAGTATGGTCAGTTGCTATTTTGTTGGATATTCAGAAAGGTCTAAGGGATATAAGTTCTTTGTCCCTGAGACTAGCTCATTTTGTGAAACAAGAAACGCCCATTTCTTTGAGGATATTGGTTTGGGTGGAGGTAATAGACACATTACTTTTCAGGAACCTGACCTTATTCCTATGGATATTACTAAAGAGGGTCAAGTTGTCATTCCTTATATTGTTCCAACGATAGAAAGGGATGAAAGTAATGATGAAAGTCTTCCTATGGATCAAACTCATCATCCTCAAAATGTTCAGGAAGCACCCCGTAGGTGGTCCACTAGGGAAAGAAGTGCAATTTCCACTGACTATGTTATATTTCTTCAGGAATTAGAGGCAGACCAAATGGATACGGATCCCATTTTGGTTACTCATGCCATGAGGAGTTCCCATTCCCAATAATGGACCAATGTCATGAATGAGAAAATGAAATCAATGAGTGACAATGATGTTTGGGAACTTGTCCCATTACCTGATGGTGCAAAACCCATTGGTTGCAAATGGATTTTTAAAACCAAAAGAGATTCTAAAGGCAATGTTGATAAGTATAAGGCTGATCTTGTTGCAAAAGGCTTTACCCAAAATGAAGGTATTGATTTCAAAGGGATATTCTCCCTAGTTTCTTTTAAAAACTCCTTTAGAACCATTATGGCTTTGGTGGCTCATTTTGACTTAGAGCTACACCAAATGGACGTGAAAACGGCATTTATCAATGGTGACATCGATAAAATGAGATATATGGTGCAACCAGAACACTTTGCCTTACGTGATGCAAAGCAAATGGTTTGCAAATTAAAGAAAGTCATTTATAGTCTAAAACAAGCTTCACGTCAGTGGTATTACAAATTTCATCAGGTTGTTGCCTCATTTGGTTTTTAGACAAATTCAGTTAATGAATGTATAAACCATAAATTTGATAAAGGTAAACATGTTTTCCTAATTTTATATGTCGATAACATATTACTTACATCTAATGATAATGGTTTACTATTTGAAAACAAGAGATTTCTTTCTATAATGACCCGTTACATTTTTAGCCATTTAAGACGTCTGGAGTTTCAGTCAGACGTCTGTCCAGACATCTGGACACGTTCCCAGATGTCTGAAAGTGAGTTTTTCGTACTGTACTTTGCGCTCTACGCACAAGCGGCACACAGAGGCCGCTCCCTCTCTCTCTCCTTCACCCCCCGAACCCTAACCCCTCTCCTATATAAACCCCCTCCCTTCTCTCCTCTCCTCCTCACATCACTCAGCCACCGCCACCTCCACCTTCTCCTGCCAGCCATGTTCCCCTCCGCCTGCTGCTGCAACCGTGGCAAGGAAGAGAGGAGCCGACAAAGGGAGAGCGGGGAGGAGCGAAAGGAGAGCATGCGAGGGAGTGAGAGCGGGGGGAGGAGGAAGACGACCGCGGGAGCTCGGTGGAGCTCAAGGAGGAGCTCGTAGGAGAGGAGAAGACGTCGGCGAGGAACTGCTCAAGCTCTTGCAGCGGCTGGAGCTGCCATCGCGGGCGGAGGTGCGAGTGGAGCGAGCTGCGAGGAGGTTCTGATAAGGAAGTTTTCCAGTATCAGATGTCTGGAGTGATGTCCAGACGACTGGCGAAGCACCTGGATGTCCAGAGCTAAGGTTGGACGTCTGAGAGCGCGTATCGTGCGAGGTACGTACGTTCCTATGCTGATTTCCGTCATGCAGAAGATCTCAGTGCAGGAGTTGTTGGGCTGAAATCGTGCTTGCATTTTTGTACGCAGGGCAGGATTTGGGAAGGCGTGGGGTGCATTTTCCCAAGCACTTTTGGACGTTTGGTCACATCACCGGACGCCCAGAGGTGCTTCCAGATGACTGGAGACCTTGTCCGACGTCTATAACTGTCCCCAGACAGTCGCGGAGGGAGTCTGGACGTTTGATCAGTCGTAGGAAACACAAGGTGAGTTTTTGACATCTTTTAAGACGTCTAGGATTAGTCCCAGACGTCTGATTTTGATCAGTAACCGCGTTTTTTACCTGTTTAAGGCCCAAACGGAATCAGATTTTCGCAAACGAAGTACCGTTATTTTCTACTCAAGTTCCTCTACGTATTTGTGTTGAGTATCTACTATTTTGAGCTCGTCTAATGTACATTGTTCGCTGGTATAGATTTCCAGCCAGTGGTGTGTTCGGGGCCGGCGGAGACGACGAGATCTGCGGTAGAGGCCCCCATTCCTCCCGTGATACCCGGTAGAGTGGTTTAACTCAATTGTTAAGATTTAAATAAGAATGTACTGGGTTGAAATAGTCAGATTGAACTCTAGGATATGGAATGAACCCTAGGGTAGAAATGAATGAGCCTGTTTGAGCTACACTATTTACATGGATGCTTGGTTAAGATAAATTGATAGCAAATGCCTGTAATATAATTATGAAATGCATGTTAAAATGCGAGTTGCCTGTATGAAATCGAGAAATTTCCTGTGAAACCACAAGTTGCATGTTATTGAGAATGGAATTATGAAAACACGAGCTGCCTGTATATGGATGAGAAACGAATTATGAGACATGAGATCTAAACCTGGATAAATGAGATGAATATGCGCATGAATCCTAAGGGGAATTAGGAGTAGACCTCCTGTGGATGAAAGGAAATCTGGAATGTAGACGGGAAGTGTGCTAGCCCTTGTGTACGTAGTACCAAGGAGAGTAACTGTCCCTTTTTAGTGTAGAGCAGAGCTAGCCGCCCTTGGGTTGAGACCCGGAGTTAGGATTGGCCACTGTACACTGACTCCTGTTGGCCCTCGCGTACATGGTACCGAGGCGAGCTACTAGTGTAGGGAGGGAGCTAGCTACCCCACGGGGCTCGGGGTTTAGCTAGCCACCCTACACTGACTTTGTTAGGCCATTTGGGCAAACCGGGGTAGTTAGATGAGGGTACGCGAATTGTGGAGGGGCGAGACCCCTTTTTGGTTATGAGGGGCGAGACCCCTGTTCTGAGAGGGCAAGGCCCTATACTGTCCCATGTTGTATTTTGGACGTACCCGCTAGCGTAAACAATTGACCGCGTGTCAGTGCGGGGTAGCTACCCGTGTGCTTATCACGCGTGTCGTAGTCACCGCTATGTCTCGACAGCGACCTTGGGGTGATTGACTGGGTGTAGGACTACCACGGGGGACTCTTCCGGCCTGGAAAGCACCACGTGTACCTTCTACTCTACGGAAAAGACTGCAATCAAGATTGTTCCCACGAGGAACATGCAAGATCAAGAAATACTTGGACACTTTGAGAAATAGATGAAACAGAAACACATAAATGAGATAAATAGAAGTGAGAAATAAATTTGTTGTTGTTTTTACTGTACTTGTACTTAAATAATATAAACACCACTCTGCTCAACGTTCGCTGACTCTTTCTTTTCATAACACTGTTCAGGGCCAGGAGTTGAGCAGCCCGAGTTTTCGGTTGTAGAGGGTGCTGGGCCCAGCCGAGCTCAGCCGTAGTCGTTCTTTCAGCACTTTTTTTTTCTCTACTGTTTTAGTAAGTAATGGACACATAATTTACTGTTCTAGTTACTTCTGTTTCGTTTACGTTTTCTATTATTGTTGTGGTGGCATGTACTACGTGTTGAGACTGTTGTTCTACCTTCTTTACTGTTTCGTACTTTTCTTCTGCTTAATTATATTGCATGTGTGAATGTGGTTTATTTTTCCTGATTTTGGTTATTTCTTGTTGGACTACTAGGTCTTGGGATTAGTCGAGGCAAGCCGGTCTCAGGTCCTGTAGGGATCTGGGAACCGAGTCGTAACACTTGCAAATAAATTTGAAATGAAAGATCTTGGTGAAGCTTCTTTTGTATTATGAATCCGGATACACTGAGACTGTTCTCTGGGTATCCTTAGATTATCACAGAAGAACTACATTGAAACCATTCTAAAGAGATTTGGCATGGGAAACTGTAAGGCAGGAGACACTCCTGTGGCTAAAGGGGATAAATTCTCCCTTAATTAGTGCCCTAAGAATCAGGTTGAAGCTAAGGAAATGGAGAATATTCCCTATGCATCGGCAGTGGGAAGTTTGATATATACACAAGTCTGCACGCAGCCAGATATTGCATACATTGTTGGCATGTTAGGTAGATACTTGAATAAACACGGACCTGATCATTGGAAGGCAACCAAACGGGTCACGATATATCTTCTGAAAACAAAGGACTTCATGCTCACATATAAGAGATTTGATACTCTGGAGGTCCTCAGGTATTCGGACTTCGATTTTGCAGGTTGTCAGGATAGCTGAAGGTCCACTTTTGGCTATATTTTTCTGCTAGCGGGAGGAGCTATTTCATGGAGGAGTGCTAAGCAAACGATGATAGCCACCTCTACCATGGAAGCAGAATTCATAGCGTGTTTTGAGGCCTCGAATCAGGGAATATAGCTTAAGAAATTTGTCACAACTTTACACATTTTGGGTAGTGTTGAAAGACCACTGCGAATCTATTGTGACAATAATTCTGCAGTGCTGTATTCGAACAACAACAAAAGTTCGTCGAGGTCAAAGCATATTGATATTAAGTTTCTGGCAGTTAAAGAAAGAGTTCAAAGTGGTCAAGTGTCCATAGAGCACATTGGAACTTACTCCATGGTGGCTGACCCGCTCACTAAGGGACTAATGCCTAGAGTCTTTCACGAGTATGTAACCCGAATGGGTGTTGTATCTTTATATGATACTGCAATTCAGTGGGAGTTTGTTTCATTCTGGTGTTCATTATGTATTGATATATTCATTTATTTTGTGCAAATAAAGTTGTGTTTATTTTGAACTCAATCTATACTGCATTTGTGATCTCTTATAATCAGGTTGGATCATTTGAAAGATAGGCATGTATGGATCATTTGACATGCAATTTTTCATGCTATGTACCCATATTTAATCTATGTTGTTATTTGTGTTGTTGTATGTGATCATTGAAGGGTTTAGTCAAATTAAAGTGACAAAAACAGCATTGGTCCTATAACTAACATAGTATGGATGAGATTGGTAGAGGTGTATTTTTATATGTATATGATATACAGTTTGAGTTCATACAGTTTAAATTAATGTAAGTTTGTGCGAATAATATATTTCACCCAAGTGGGAGATTGTTAAAATCATTAGTGGGTATACATATATTATTATAAGGGGACTTAAATTAATATATATATCACATGTGTATATTGGTAAATATATCCATTTTGTGATCCAATAAGGATTGGGTAAATTGTACTTCCAATAATATGGGGTTAATTGCATAGAAACCCTATAGGGAATTACAGTTTGTTGATTGGTAGAATCGTCAATTCAAAATATAGTGGTTGTGGTCCCCGGGGATATGCGAGTAATGGGTAGTTTTGTTTTCCCACACCCCATCGTGGCAAATATAAGGGCCTTAGGTGGAAACCGAACGGGCGGGAGAACATAACGTTTCCTTCTTCCGCGCTCATTTTCTCTGGATCCCTGGAAGTACCATCGCTAAAACCCCGTCGAGATTTTCAACGAGATTAGAAGGATTGACGCCTGCTTCCTTCTTGGAGAAGATCAAGCGATGGATTTAGGTATCCATCTATACTCTCTTTGTTCTTGGGTTATCAATGTATATGGGAATTAGAGATCTTGGGATTTACGAAACCTCTCCAACGATTCATTTGTATGTTGATTTGGTTTCATTTGGTAATAAATTCAACATCAAAACCCCATTTAATTGTTATCTAAACCTTTTTTTATTAAGATCTAACATTTTAGGCTCAATTAAATGTTAAATCAAATACTAATAAAATCCTTGATTAACATTTGATTTTTTTCAAGTAAGAATCCATCAAAATCAATATTAGTTTCTTTGAGGGAGTGTAGGGATTCCAATAATTCAATCCTTAGTTTCCCATGGCATTGTGGAAGAGTGTAAGCATAGGCATTTAAAATTTTTCTTTGAATAAAATACTCAGGTCGATGCTCGAAAACTTGAATAACAAAAATTGAGAAAACGACAATAACTTATGTAACCAGAATTACATGGGAAGAACTAGCTTTTTCCCATTCTGGGATCCTCATGAGTAACAAGATTATACCTGTGAGTGACGTAGCACAGCACTCCATGTATTGTGTCTCCTTAGATAAGCCCCACCTAGAGGGACTCTCTTCTTTTTGGTAAGCAACTGAAACCCTTTACGTTGATAATACTTAATGCCTCATTTGCTATACAAACTTTTTCATGACTTGCGAACATCTTCGCAAATTTTGACCGAGGGATTTACAAAAAGATAAGATCGTCATTGTGTGTGAAATCAAAATCATTTAAAACATGTTTTTGAACCTATAAGAGTGATTAAATTAAGTAAACTAAGGTCCAAGTCATCTCACAGTAAGGTAAATTATTCAAATCACCTTCCTACTATCCTACACTAATATATTTATATTATTTTTATCTTTTTGGTATTTTAAGTAAGGATAAGACAATGAAACTTAAAAATAGGGATTATTGAAATCTAGGGACCTAAAAATAATATGTGTGGAAATAATGTTATGAAAATGTAAAAATCGTAAAAAAATCAATGAATATACTTTACTCTCTAACTAAGATTGTTACCGATTTTCACACAAAATTAACATATAAAATGCATGGAGAAAATTTGGAAAGAAATCACAGGAGTAATTTTTAATAATACGAGAACTAAACGTAAAATGTTTTTTAATTTTTTTATGTAGTGAATTTTTGAATAAAATTTTGTGAGAATGATAATTTATTTTTTTTAAATTTATAAAAATAAAAATAAAAATTTACAATTTAAATATAAATATTTAAAAGTAACTAAAATATGTAAACATACAAATAAATCACTCACTAATTCATAAAAATACACGTCAATCAAGTAAGCAATTAAGTAAACTTCGTTTTTTATTGAAAAGCTATTCAAGAGTCATTAATACAACTGAGAAGAATATCCTCACACTAGAAATAAAAGGAAAACTAAATAGGAAAGAAGAAATAAAAAAAAAAATGTAGTGGCAGAACGACGTCGTGTCGTAGCTGTGGAGATGGACGGAGGACGTGGAGGCAGAGCGAGACGTCGATGATGGTCAAAGGCCACCTACTCGAAGGGACACCGGGGGAGGGTGGCATAGGGAAAGCAGATGGGTGGCTTGAGAGGGATGGAAAAATAATGCCCCACAATGGTCGCTTAGACCTCCTTCTATAGAGGATGGGACCTCAAGATCCAGGATATATAACTCAAGTTAATTTTGTTTCCCAACAAAATGAAGCATACTTGAGGATAAAACTCCTCAATTCCCAATGTAATTCGAATCTTCTAGCTGTAAAATCCCATTAAGTACTACCACCATGCTTCATGGGGGCATAATTTTTCTCTAATTTTCGTGTGCACAACGACCCAATTTGCGCATCCCCAAGTGTGATTCTCTTCCGGTCCAAGTTAGCGATGTTTGGCCCCACTCCTTCGTCCCGAATGCTCCTCTCCGGAATTTTATTTTTGTAATTTAAATCATTTATGCTTTTCTTCCTTAATGCCCATCTCTTCTGAAACTGACTTTCTTGTCTCGTGCCCTTTGATTTGGGACTAATATTGGCTAAAGTTATGCAAAAGCACAAAATAAGGCATGAATTTGTGGGTATTTAAATAACGTAAACTCCATATTATAAATCTATTATAAGTATATAAATAATTACTAACAACTAATAGAGCCAGGCATAGATTATAAAATAATGAAAGCTCATCACACTCTTATATCTTTCTTTTGTTAACCCCCAGCAAAACAAAATTAAAAATTAACTTAACAAATACAAACCTAACTTACTTTCTTAAGAATGACAGTTGTATATAACATATGCAACTAGACTTTATACTCCTAAGTTGCATTAACTTAATTTTCTTTTTCTTCTTTTTTTTCTCTTTCTTTCTTCCTCCTACTACTTTAGCGCTCTCTCTCTCTTTGACTTCATTTTTCACTTACTTTTCTAGGGTAAGTAGCTCTTTCGAATCTAGTTCCTGAACACCTCTTAAAGAAGAATTTGAAGAAGATCAGGGTACAGGGTTAAGATCTAAACATCCTACATCTGGAAAATATGTCAAGTGTAACACGTCAGGCATACTTACGAGGGTTTTGAGATTAGATATGATATTAAGTCCAATTATTGAATCAAACCCTTAGATCTAAGCCTCGTTGAAAATCTAGTTTTCAAAAGATAGTTATCCATAGGCTAGTTAGTATATAAGTACAAAGGATGAGATGCTTATATTTCAAAATCACTCAAATTAGAAGGTAAAAAGATAAGTTACATACTTATTACCTCATTGGTTTAATGTCTTATCTAATAAGACTCCTCAAAGATGCGGAAAATAGATTTGCATCTCAATAAATACCCAAGTTGATTAAGTTGAAAATGACCTAAAAAGTCTTAATGAAATGACTTTAACAATATTTTCCTAAGGCTAGAAATTTCTAAATGCCTAAGTATTGTAGTTCTTTCCTAATCCAGCACTCTAAAATATTGATTTTTTTTAAAACTTTCTTTTCCTCTTTTTTTTTAAAAACACAAAAAATTGATATAGAAGACATACAAATAAAAAATGAAAACAAAGATAGCCAAAATCAACAAAATGTGTGTCTCCCTCCCATGCCTATTTCATACATTGTCCTTAATGTAAGCAAGAATTATAAAATGAATGAATGAGACAATAGGAGAAAGGAACAATACAACCTAATTTTCAACGTTGATGAGCTCAGCCAATCTTGATTACTCTGTACAAGACTCTAACTCAATCTACTCTCATGTAAAGTAACATGAAGGAAATTAGTTAGTAAAATCAACACTACGTTGCCTCCCAACAAGCACTAAGTTTAATGTCTTCAGCCATATGAAGATCCTAATCATAGATCAAGACACAGATTCTGTTAGGGCCATCTTATCAACTAATAGTGATTGTGTCAGATTTTCAATGTAGGGCTTTAACCTTTGATCAATTGCAGTGAAATTTTACGTTGTCTTAGGATCAGAAATCTCTACAGGACCATTCTTAAGAGATCAAACAACCTTATACAAGTCATTCCATCAAGATCAGAGTTTTCCAGGGAAGAGCCATAGTCTTGCATCAAAGTGCTAAACTTTTTTATTGGACTCGAAGTGTTTCCATATAATATGCCTGTCATGGAAGGCTTTAGTCTTTTCCTTGTAAATATGAGCACTTTCATAAGCTTCATTCCTGATTTCCTTGTTATCTAGCTTGATCTAGGTTGTCATTGCACTGTTTAACGACTCAATAAGCTTGATGCCCCAGCTCTATGGGAAGATGACAGGGTTTACTGAAGACAAGTCAATATGAATACATGCTAATGGGAGCTTTGTAGACAACTTGATATGCCCAAAGTGTGTCATCAAGTCTAGTGGACTAGTCCTTCCTATCAGATCTAATTGGCTTTTGCATAATGTTTTTAATCTCTCGATTAGAGACTTCAATTTGCCTATTAGTTTGGAGGTGGTAAGGTGTCGCAATTTGGTGTGTCACCCCATATTTCTTAAGTAAGGCTTGAAATTGGGCATTAGAAAAAATGGGTTGTTGAACTAATTTACGAAGCTACGCTAACGTGTTTGGTTTTGGAAAACCTGTCGTTGTAGTTCGGAAGCGAAGGATTCGTGTTCAACAAATAAAATTTATACCGAAATTAAAATTCCGGGTCGAACACAGGGAGGCGAACGTTTGATTTAAAAACTTCGCGTTTCTTTTTATTTTGTCACAAAGAAATTCAATTTAAACTATCTAAGTATCTACAACAAATAAAAGAGAGAGAGGGAGTAAGAGAGAGAGAAGGAATACTATACATGGAAATCAAAATGAGATGTAGAATAGACAAGGAATTTATCATAAAAGAGTTCTTTCGTTACAACTAGAAAACATAAAACAATTACTCTAGAAAGCATTAAAAGAATGGAGGGAGAAATGTCCTCCTCGACGATCGCTCGGAGGACGAATAGACTACTCTAGAAAGCAGTAAATCTATACTAGAAAGCAGTAAAAAGAATAGGGAGAGAGAATCCTCCTCGACGGTCGCTTGGAGGACGAGCCGGACGGGACGACGCCTGGACGAAGGAGAACGAAGCGGGACGAAGGAGGACGAAGCAGAAGAACGGGAACGAAGCAGCACGCCGTCGTCGTCGCGGGATCCACTTCCGAAGGGGGACGAAAATTTGGACTTTATCTCGCGAGAAGCATCCCGGGTGTGGGACAAGCTTCTCTTGAGCTTTGGAGAGGTAGAGAGGAGAAGGAAGGGATGCAAATTTCGTATGGAGGGGGTCTCCTTTTATAGTTGCAAGGAGTGGGGGCAAAATGGACATTACATCTTCAAAATAATAAACAAGGGGTCTTTAGTGACGGATAAAACCGTCGCTAAAGCCCCGCCGTCGCCGTCGCCGCCGCGCCCACGCGCGCCCGCTCGGCTGGCCGCGCGCGTAACGCCTACGCACGCCGCTTGATTTTCAGCCGTCCGATCGCGAGATCGGACGGCTTAAAATCGCGCCTTCACCGCTGCCGCCCGCCCGCCTGCGCGTACGATCGCGCGTTCACCAGAGCGTCTAATTGCGCGTCGGCGCTATCGGGCGCGCGCGGCCGTTGGATCGCGATCGTGCGGTCAATTGGAGCGTGCCCGCCCGCCTCGGAAATCGCTTGGCGAGGCTCGAACGCGCGCCAGCGCCTCGCGATAAGGCGCTGGACCGCTGCGCTGCCTCGCCCAAATGGTCGCGCGGATGCTTTTAAAACGATGCGTCCACAGCCGTTGGATTGAGATCCAACGGCGGAGAGGGGATGGGTGCGCGGTCTTCATAGAGTGTAGGCGGCCGTTTGGGCGGCCGGGATGGTGCCACGTGGCGCCATCTTGGCCGTCCATCTTCTGGAAGTTGTAGATGGTGCCACGGATGTCGGATTGACTCGATTTTTGTGTCGTTCGGCTGCGATCGTCGATCCGAATTCATCCGTGTGGTCGGATTTTCCATCTGAAGTGCGGATTTACACCATCCTGGCCCTTGATCTTCTAGGGTTCCCCGGTCTCTATCTGATGCTACGGATGCCTGATTAGGGCGATCTTGGAGTCGTTGAACTCCAATCGTCGCCCTGATCATATCCATACGGTTGGATCTTTGATCCGAGGCCCCGATAAAATATTTGCCCTGTCCAAGCACATAAAAGGA
Source organism: Thalassia testudinum (assembly GCA_037157565.1). Taxonomy (NCBI): domain Eukaryota; kingdom Viridiplantae; phylum Streptophyta; class Magnoliopsida; order Alismatales; family Hydrocharitaceae; genus Thalassia; species Thalassia testudinum. The sequence continues at coordinate 4,401,579 of JAZHRO010000040.1, read as the reverse complement.
GACAATTAACCTCCATTTTATTCAAACTACTCTAAATGCAAGATGATGCATGTAATGCAATATTTATATCATGAAATGCAATCCTATGCTTAAGAACATGCATAAATAGACATTTTAAGTAGTGTAAATGTGTTTACATCATACCCCCATGCCTATCTTTTGCTAGTCCCTAGCAAAAACTATATGCTATTTATAAAAGAATTAGGTTAGATTATTTGGACCTGAGTTATTTTCAATCATTAAGAAATTGTCTACTTAAGAACTGAACTTTCAAAGACACAACAGTGCCCGGGTATCAGCCAAAATGCAGACCGCCTCAAGCCTCGCCTTATTCAAAGAAAAATTTCTTTTTCTGTTTTTACTCTCTTTTTTTTTTTGGATTTTCAAATTTTAGGGTTTAAGAGTGGCTTTCTACGGCCATTCAACTCACCCAAGATTTGATGAGAACCCTAAGTTTTAAGCATCTTATTGTGATTGTGATAGACTCGTTGACTGGCAATTAAAACGGACTTCGGATTTCTACGCCGCTAGGTGACCTCAAAAAGAATTCTGCCTAAAGGTGTATCTTTACAACTGGTAGCTTTCTCCCTACTTTTATTTTTTTAACGGGGTCAACATAAGGGTGAATCCAGTGTATATCTCCCTGGTTTATTCTACTTCTCCTCTTCTTCCTAAGTGTTTTGGGAATTTTTACTGCATTTTCTGAGCTGGGTTCTGGACAACCGGTCGATGAGTTGTTACCGCCGACAACTTGCCAGCCATACTCGTGCGGCGAAGTGTGGCTTATTTCTTTTTGTTCTTTTCTCCTTTTTGATTTTTTTTTTTTTTTTTTTTAAGTAGGTGGCTTCCCTGGTCTAAGATTTACCTAAAGGCAGCAAAAAGAGAAAGGTCAGTGACTGGGCTCTGGACAACCTACCTATGGGCTGTTACCCACGATAACTTGCCAGCCATATCACCCTAGAAGGTTCATTAGCTACCCAATTTCCATTAAAATCGCCAAATAACGAGTCAGTGCAAAGAAAGTATGTAGATGCTTAAGACTCAAAATTCCCTCACATCAGAGGGCGGGTTGATAAGTCGTGTACTTATCACCCAAACTTATTTACTCCAATTAAAATAAAATTCAAGTTGGCGAGAACTCGAAAAACAAATCCACATTTTAGTGGATATACGGGCTGATTAAGTCCAAAGACCTGAAGGGTCTTTGTGTTCAGAACATAATATAGTATTTCTTAAGATCGAAAATTTTCTTAAACCCAAATTCTCTTTCCTAATTTTGATTTTTTTTTTTTTAATATAAAATAAAACAAATCTACGGAGCTGACGAATGAATTCAAAGATAAATATCCATCCCCCCATGCCTATCTAATGCAATGTCCTCATTGTATTAAAAAGACATAAAACAGAGTGGAAAAGCGTAGAAAGCACCTGAATTACGTGGATATCGGGTCCGCTCCGAGATGAAAATGAAAAAGAACTGTATATGTGCTGAGTTTAGTGCTTTCAGCTAGGCACACTATACAAAGAAAAGAAATGAAGAATTCAGAAGTACAGGTCAAAATTAGAATAAACAGAAGAATCCTCCGACCTGTCAACAGAGGTCCACAGATGTGGACCAGATTGTGGTGCAGACCCACACCCCATAATCGAGAATATCTTAGGTTCTGGATAAAAATTACCCAAAACCTAAAATCAGAATGCAAGCGGGGTCGGGCCTGCGATTTGTGAGGATGCAACCCAAGGCCAAAATGTCGGGTTACAGAGAATTGAAGCTCGAAAGGATAATCGTTAAATGTGTGCTTGAGTTTGACATCCTCGAAACAACTGTCGTAAGGGTTCTGATTTGATGGTTTCAGCTTAAAAGGAACCCTTCGACTCAATCTTCCATATCCTCCAAAATTAACTTCCCAAATTAGAACTTCCCCGCTCCTATCCTCCTCATTAAGTGTATCAAATTCCAAGACCTCTTGTATATTCATCACCCCGTCTGAAATCTCCAAGTCTAGATGATGTGGCAAAATCAAAATTGACTTGGGTCTAATTATCTCAGAATTAGAATCATCAATAAGCTCAACAGGGTGTAACTGATAATCAGGGCATTGAATTAATTCCTCCAGAAAATGCGATTCTGGATCCGTATCGTGTGCCCTAATAAGATCAGTTTCCTCAGTTATTGGGCTATCAAATGATCTATCAGATTCCTCAGGCCCAATCGTCTCACAAAAATCGTGATCTGAAAACTCGTGTGAGACTTCGCAACTTGAATCTTCACCATCAAAGAAATCAGGATCCGTATCAATGTATGTCCCAAAATCAGTTGTCACTTTGTGTTCCCAGGAGACATACGTTTTCTCGTAACCCGGCTCAGGGATCTCAGGTGAAGAAATCAGATCATCCTTAATTGGTTGCTTTAATTCAATCTGGTCAGCCTCGTAACACATGTTCCCCCCAACCGGTGCCTGAGCGGGTTCTATCATTGGCTTTCCTGAAGAGGGTTCATCCTGGGAATCATCCCAAGATTGAATCAAAGCAACCACGAATCTCATCCTCAATTTCGCTAATTTCCCGAGTAGAAACTCACCCGGGTTCTTATCATTAACATCCTGGAGCCAATCCAACAAAGACTTGTTTAAATCATCAATCATTTCAATCAGGGGCTCCAATCTCTCAATGCAAGGTATTGGCTGAACTTCTAAAGATTGTATGATATTTCTCAAGTTAGCCAGAACCTTATCTTGAACCTGATTAACCTGAACCAAATGAGTTGGTTCAGGATTGGGCGGGTTTGACGTCAAAGCAGAGGAATTAACGAATTGAGATTCGTTATACCCTTCCTGAAAATAGGTCATTTCAGAATGTTCAAAGGATGGTGATGACCTAAAGGCAGTGGAATCAGAGGATGGGTAAGGATCAGTGTATCCTTCTTGATTGTAGATCACATTAGGTTGTTCGCGAAAGGAGGACGATCTATAATCGATGCAACTCTGAGAAGGATAGAATTGAGAATCAAAGTGTTCAGGGTTAGACCCTAAACACGGAGGTCCGGAATTGTATCCCCAATCCGAATTATCCCAACTAACTGATGGTCGATTACAATACGAGTTGGGATAATCGTCATGTTGAGGATAATTTACAACAGGAGTGAAAGAGCGGGAATGCGTGAAATATGTGGAAGGATTCATGAGACACCGGAGGAAGAAAGGTGCCCTGCAATACAAACAATCAAACCTGTCCTTAAATGGGTTAGCCTACAGACCTACAGACTCTCAAAACCCGTCTTGAGATAAAGGAACGATTTGATCTACTTCTGTCTGTTCAATCCAACCAGTTAGAAGGAGGGACTGGGGAGAAGGTTCTTCCTTCGGCTTGCGCCTCCGGTTCCTAGTGTACCCCCCAGCCGCGATCGTTTGACTCTGCTCCCCTAGCTAGACATCAGATTGAACAGTAGAAACAGACTAATCGAAAATAATCTCGTTCTGAGTTCTGAAGAGCGAGTCCAATCCTTAAGGCCAACATCTACTCTGTTTTATTTAGGGCTAGGTTTGAATGTGCTTTGGAATGTGATGTGCCCTTTAAATGGGTTGTGCCCTTAATGATTGATTGCTTTGTGTGTGCGTGCACAACCAGTGGTTTTCAAGCAAGATTATTTTTGATGTGGTGAATTTTAAGGTTCAAATCTTGCTTAGTAGCTTTTAGGATTCAACTTTAGGTGTTTTCAATCAAGTTTCATTGGCACACCAGGTTTTGCAAGCACAGGTGAAGATATTTTCCTTTAAAGTTTAAAAAGAATGTGGAGTGCCTGGTAGATCCCTAAGAGTTGAACCTAATTGGCAGCTACTTGATGAGTTGATTTTATTTGAAGTGGTGCGGCCCAAACAACTCAAACAACTGGCCTGATGCACCACCTAATTAGGCACACAAATGATTACCCAATCTGATTTCTACTCGATTATGTGTTTGGATGTGTGTACCGGCTCCTACGATTGGTTTACCGGTTGAGTTAGAAAATCAGATGAGGTTGTGTACCTCTGTGAGATTTTTTTTATTATTATTTTTTTTAATGTGGGGGTTGGAGTGAGTATGGATGTCAAACAACAAACAATCTAACCTTAGAGTTTATAAGAACACCTAGGTTGATTGATGTTTGAATTATTATGTGATGAAATGAAATCTAATGGGTGGGAGGTGGGGGATAACTTACAAAACCTTCCACAGCACTTTACTCCGATCTACCGCTTTTGCCTGTCTCGAAAGAGTACCTGCAATTACAATAAGAAAGGAGAAAAGTGAGGTAAATGATTTGTAAGTTACAAAACGCGAAGAGAAATCAAAGAGCGTTGCCTCCCCGGTAGCGGCGCCAAAATGTTGAACGATTATTTACGAAGCTACGCTAACGTGTTCGGTTTTGGAAAACCTGTCGTTGTAGTTCGAAAGCGAAGGATTCGTGTTCAACAAATAAAATTTATACCGAAATTAAAATTCCGGGTCGAACACAGGGAGGCGAACGTTTGATTTAAAAACTTCGCGTTTCTTTTTATTTTGTCACAAAGAAATTCAATTTAAACTATCTAAGTATCTACAACAAATAAAAGAGAGAGAGGGAGTAAGAGAGAGAGAAGGAATACTATACATGGAAATCAAAATGAGATGTAGAATAGACAAGGAATTTATCATAAAAGAGTTCTTTCGTTACAACTAGAAAACATAAAACAATTACTCTAGAAAGCATTAAAAGAATGGAGGGAGAAATGTCCTCCTCGACGATCGCTCGGAGGACGAATAGACTACTCTAGAAAGCAGTAAATCTATACTAGAAAGCAGTAAAAAGAATAGGGAGAGAGAATCCTCCTCGACGGTCGCTTGGAGGACGAGCCGGACGGGACGACGCCTGGACGAAGGAGAACGAAGCGGGACGAAGGAGGACGAAGCAGAAGAACGGGAACGAAGCAGCACGCCGTCGTCGTCGCGGGATCCACTTCCGAAGGGGGACGAAAATTTGGACTTTATCTCGCGAGAAGCATCCCGGGTGTGGGACAAGCTTCTCTTGAGCTTTGGAGAGGTAGAGAGGAGAAGGAAGGGATGCAAATTTCGTATGGAGGGGGTCTCCTTTTATAGTTGCAAGGAGTGGGGGCAAAATGGACATTACATCTTCAAAATAATAAATAAGGGGTCTTTAGTGACGGATAAAACCGTCGCTAAAGCCCCGCCGTCGCCGTCGCGCCCACGCGCTCCCGCTCGGCTGGCCGCGCGCGTAACGCCTACGCACGCCGCTTGATTTTCAGCCGTCCGATCGCGAGATCGGACGGCTTAAAATCGCGCCTTCACCGCTGCCGCCCGCCCGCCTGCGCGTACGATCGCGCGTTCACCAGAGCGTCCAATTGCGCGTCGGCGCTATCGGGCGCGCGCGGCCGTTGGATCACGATCGTGCGGTCAATTGGAGCGTGCCCGCCCGCCTCGGAAATCGCTTGGCGAGGCTCGAACGCGCGCCAGCGCCTTGCGATAAGCTGCTGGACCGCTGCGCTGCCTCGCCCAAATGGTCGCGCGGATGCTTTTAAAACGATGCGTCCACAGCCGTTGGATTGAGATCCAACGGCGGAGAGGGGATGGGTGCGCGGTCTTCATAGAGTGTAGGCGGCCGTTTGGGCGGCCGGGATGGTGCCACGTGGCGCCATCTTGGCCGTCCATCTTCTGGAAGTTGTAGATGGTGCCACGGATGTCGGATTGACTCGATTTTTGTGTCGTTCGGCTGCGATCGTCGATCCGAATTCATCCGTGTGGTCGGATTTTCCATCTGAAGTGCGGATTTACACCATCCTGGCCCTTGATCTTCTAGGGTTCCCCGGTCTCTATCTGATGCTACGGATGCCTGATTAGGGCGATCTTGGAGTCGTTGAACTCCAATCGTCGCCCTGATCATATCCATACGGTTGGATCTTTGATCCGAGGCCCCGATAAAATATTTGCCCTGTCCAAACACATAAAAGGAGACAATTAACCTCCATTTTATTCAAACTACTCTAAATGCAAGATGATGCATGTAATGCAATATTTATATCATGAAATGCAATCCTATGCTTAAGAACATGCATAAATAGACATTTTAAGTAGTGTAAATGTGTTTACATCATGGGTCCCACCATCACTTATGATTGCACAAGGCATTTCAAAACTAGCAAAGATATTTATTTTCACAAAGTTAATCACAATGATATGATAATTAGTTTGGGTAAGAATTGCCTCAATCCATCTTAAAACATAATCTACAGCAACTAAGATGTATTCAAATCCAAAGGATGATATAAAGGGTCTCATGAAGTTTATACCCTAAATATCAAAGATCTCAACAATCAGAATTACGTTCATGGGCATCATGTCCCTCTTGGTCATATTACCTAAAGATTGACAATGGGTGCAAGATTTGCAAAAGTTGTGAGCATCCTTACATAATATAGGCCAATGAAACCCGCTCTGCAACACTTTTGCAATGGTATTCTTCCCTAAAAAGTGTCCTCCACAAGCAACATTATGACAAAAGGTCAGGATGCTACAAATCTCGTTCTTAGGAACACATCTTCTAATAATCTTATCAGCACAAGGTCCATATAACAAAAGGTCCTCTCAAAAGTAGTACTTAGCTTCAGAGAAGAATCTATCTTTCTTTTGCTTAGTGTAGTCAGGTGATATTCTTCCTGTAGCTAAGTAATTAACCAAATCAGCATATAAGGAGTCCCTTTTCTAGAAATACTCAAAAATTGCTTACTAGGAAAAGCATCCTTAATTGGGAGAACTAATCCAACATCAATAGTCACAATTCTAGATAAGTGGTCAGCCACAATATTCTGAGATCTTGCCTTGTCTCTAATTTCTAGTTCAAATTCTTGTAATAGTAAACTCCACCTAATTAACCTAGGTTTGGCATCGCTTTTTACCAACAAGCATTGGAAGGTTGAGTGATCAGAATAAACAATTATGTAGGATCTAAAGAGGTATGATCAAAATTTTTCCTACAAAGAGGTATGATCAAAAATTTTCCAAAGTAAAAACAATGCTTGGCAATTCTTTTTCTTTCATGGTATAATTTGTTTGGACATCATCAAGAGTTTTGTTAGCGTAATAGATTGCCATGGGTTTCTTCTCAACTCGTTGACCTAAGACGGTCCCAATAGAGAAATCAGATGCATCACAAATAATCACAAATAATCACAAAGGGATGAGAATAATCAGGGGGTTGCAAAATCAGGGCTTGGATCACTGCATCCCTTAAAGTCGTATAAGCCTTGATGCAATCCTCATTAATCTCAAAGGTTATTTCTTTAGATAATAGGGTGGTAAAGGGCCTAACAATTTTAGAAAAATCTTTGATGAATCTTCTATAAAATCCAGGATGTCCTAAGAAAGATCTGATTTGTTAAACCGAGGTAGGGAGTGGTAATTTGGAAATCAGGTCCACTTTAGTTCGATAAACTCAATTCCTTTTCAGAGACATGTGTCCTAAAACCATGTCCTCTTAAAGCATAAAATAGCTCTTTCCCCAACTTCAGACCAAATTAACCTCAATACACCTCTTTAAAATCTTCTCCATGTTGCTTAGACATTGGTCAAAAGAATGTCCAAATATAGAAAAATCATCCATGAAAACCTCAAGATAGTCTCCCATAATTTCTGAAAAGATTACCATCATGCACCTTTGAAAAGTTGCAGGTGTATTGCAAAGTCCAAAGGGTATCCTATGTTACGCAAAGTTTCATAGGGACAGGTAAAGGTAGTCTTCTCTTAGTCCTCGAGGTTGATTGCCACTTGGTTGTAACCAGAATATCCATCTAGGAAGCAATAGAACTTCCCCTCAGCTAGTCTTTCTAAGATCTAATCTATGAAGGGTAGAGGGAAGTGGTCCTTTTTGGTTGCAGAGTTCAACTTCCTATAATAAATGCAAACTCCTTACACCATCGTGGTGCAAGTTAGGATGGATTATGCTTGTTCATTAGCAGCTACAACCAATCTTGCGCTCTTAGGTACTGCTTGAATTAGGCTTACCCAAGAGCCAACATCTAGCCACTTGATAATCTCTTTCTTTACTACCTCTAGCTTATTTGGGTTTAATCTTCTATGCATTTCACGAGAGGGCCTAGTTTCATCTGTGGTTGTAATAAGTAGAATCCATTCCTCTAAAATCTGCAATAGATGACCCAATTACTAATTTATGATTCATTAATACCTTGATCAATTTAGCTTCTTAGTTCTTAGTAAATGTGGAGCTGATAATCACAGGTAAAGTCTAATTAGGTCTTAGGAATGCATATTTAAGATTGGTTAGCAAGGGCTTTAGTTCCACTTGAAGTGGGCTTTGAATTGAGGATATCAAAGGTTCAGTACAGGTTTCAGGTGGCTTCTAAACTTGAGAGGTTGAAGATGGTCTCTAGGTGGGTGGGGCATTCAACAAGTTAGTCACCTCTTTGTGGTAAGGACTTTCTTCCAAAGATTCATGTTGAGATTGGGTCAAGCAAGACTCTAATAGGTCGTCTATAAGATGAATCTGTGTGTGTAAAGCCCCAAACCTAGATTCTAAAGTCATTTTGGACTTGAGTGTGTTAAGATGAACCTGTCAATGCTTGTCAGATGTGAATCGGGTTAGTGAAGCTCAAAAGTAGAAAAACATGTATTTTAGTCAAACTTGGTCAAACCTTTTTTTGAAATTTCCCTAAAATACTTTATAATTTGTACAATTGGATTCTTTTATCGTAAGCTTTCCAATGATTCCTATTTCATAAAAATTCGAGTTGTGTAACACAAGTTACACACGAATGCATACAAACCCATGTACGATCCACCTAGGAAACCGCACCACGCATATGACCTCGGATTCAAAATTCGTGAATTTTGTCAAATTTTTTGTCTTGAAATAAATCCTATGGTATGTGTTTTGTGGAAATCGGATGCCATTTGACCCTATTATGAGAATCGCTTCTAGTTATGAAAAAAAGAACCTTCCCAATCTACCCCTTGCCTCCCACACCCTCTTTTTTGCGCTTATAAACCAACGTAAAACCTAACCCTTCATTGCATAAACCTCCCACTGTTGCCACACTCATAAAAAGGAGAGAGAGAAGGTCCTTGCGAGAGAGGGAGAGAACCTATCAAGAGAGGAGAGAGAAAGAGAGAGTGATCGAAGGGAGAACGAGAGTAATTTCATGCTCTCCCTCTCTCTTATTTTTCTCTAATCAAGTGGTGCAATGCACCGGCGTGCTACCAAGATTAGCCAATGACGAGAAGGTTAGGTAGTGTTTGGTGTGCTCGTCATTGCGCAAACAAGAGCAACGACAAGGGTGAACCATAAGGGTTTTTGTCTTATTCTTTTTCTTCTTCTCATCCTTGATTTTCCTCGTATCCTCCACGTGATCGATTGAGGAGGTCCCAATCGGAAGAAGAAAGTTAGAGACGTCGTTCGCAGGTAACCCAATTAGAGAATCAAGGAGGCTCATTGAAGAATCGAAGGCCGGCGACCTCCCCTTGCATGCCACCATGATGGGTTCATGCACCATGGAAATTAGCAAAGGAAGGAGGAGGTCGGTGGAGGCCAGCAAGGGTTGATGGTGGTCGGTGGGGGATGGCGTAATTGGGTGGAGATTGGTCGATGCGTGGAGGGCTAGCTATCATGGCTGATGAAGGTGTGCGTGCATGGGTTACCTGCATGTGCATGAGGTGAATAGAAAGAATGAAGAAGAAGAGAAAAGGAGGGAATTAAGTTCTTAAAATTGAGAGATTAAATTTACAGGTTTTATAATTTGCATTTTGGTCCCTGACATGGCTTTCTTTAATTGCTTGATTTATGAATCATTCGAAATTTGATTTTGACGAGCCACTTGTCGTTGGAATCGTCACAAGACGAGTTTCGATTTGGTGAGATCGTTTTTCCCATCAGAAGTGGTAAATTACATTTTTACCCCAAAGTTTTCCATAATTATGTTTTAGGCATGTTCTTCCTTGCCTTGTATTAGAGTTGGATGATTGGAGCGTGCACAGAGTCCAAGGAGCCTCTGACTGTTTTCTCGAGGTTATTGTGACCCCTCGATGACGTCAGGTAGAGTAGCCTCTCTTTTTTTCTCCATGTGATTTGTTTATAATGTGATTTTCTTTACGTGTTGCATCGTTTAGTGTGCATTCTCACCTCTTGTTGGGATTGGAACTTGTCTTCATGTTTCTTCCTATTATGGGTATGTAAATGCTTCATTTATATTACTATCAAGGTTGATGAATTGGAACTTGTGATTGATTGAATTAAATTGATGAATATGAAGTTAGATAATTGAATTTTTATAATTAAAACTGTAAGATTTAGATCTGATGGTTAATGGTGGTTTTGTTGATTAAAGCACCTAATTTGATGTTTGGAATAATGTGAACTTATGTTTAGAATTGAATGGTTAACGAATCTATGATTAAAGAGGGATTATGTTAATTAATTAAAAGACATGACTTGTATTGATAATTATTAAATTCAGTTATCCAGTTAACAAGTAATGACAACAGCTTTAGTCAGGAATTAAAGATTGGATAACTGATCTTCATCCTGCTACTCACCGAACTTTGGTTATAGCCTTGGTGTTCTAGACCAATTTGTGCTGCTTAGGGAGTGTTAGCCTTCCTACGACTCTTGGTTAGGCTTAACGACCAAACTAGGATAACGAAATGCGTGGCTTGAGGGTTGGAGTTGGTTTTCATTACTTAATCAGTGGGTGGGTCATTGGTTGTTTAGGGTTCTGTGTGTGTAGCTAGCACGCGTTTACATCATACAATGTAACTGCCACCTCTTTCCGTGATGGCCCCAGGGTGGTGGATTGCGGTGATTCAATGGGTATAGGATGTCCTCTCGGCTAAGAGGGTGACTTACATTGGTCTTGCACCTCAAGATGCCTCATGTAGATCACCTCATGCCCTAAGGTGTCGATTGACAAGATACGACTGTAACAAGTTGGGCTTGACTTGTAAAATAAAATAGAGACTAATAAATGGATTAATATGTGGATTAGTACCCTCTTTCCTATTCTTCTAACTCTTGTTACTATACTTTGTTGTTAGTTCTACTCTACTAAATTTTTACTGATGTTTCCTTAGGTTCCATACTAAAGTGTTGTTGAGTATCCAGGTGTAGCAGCTGCAGTTGATTCTGCTATAGGACCTAGCATGGCAATAGGAGACGGTCCATACTGAGCATAGCTACTTACGTAGCTTTTGTTTTGGTTCTTGGTTACTTTCTCCATAGTTAGTGTTAAGAACGTGAGAATCAGATGGATTTTTAAGACGTCTGGGAAGTGGCCTAGACGTCTGTCCAGACTTCTGGAACCTTTTCCATACGTCTGGTAATAAATTTTTTCGGAGTACCGGGTTGCGTCTGCATGCGTGCGCACGCACACTGCGCCCGTCGCCTTCGTCTTCTTTTTCTTCTCTCTTCCTGCAGACGCGTTGTCCCTATTCTCTCTCTCCCCGCGCTGCTTTATAAACCCTCGCTCTCCCCCTTACCCTCATCTCCTCCGCCTTTCTCTTCTCCTTCTCCCTGCCAGCGAGAGCGCGAGCGAGCGAGTGAGCGGCGGCGACAGCAGCGGCTGCGGCGAGCGTGAGGGGAGGAGAGTTGTGAGCGGAAGGAAGAAGCTCGACCGCGAGGGTTCGGGCTTGCCGGGGCAGCTAGAGTAGGCCGGCGGGGGAAACGGCGGGCATAGGGTGTTGCGGAGGGTCTGCTGCAGCTCGGGCAGCAGGCAGACGGGGCCCGACGTGGCCGTGCGTCGCGGGCGGGGAGCGAATCGGGGTCTGGTTCTGGAAAATTTTCCAGAATCAGACGTCTGGGCTTACGTTCAGACGACCCCGAAGACGTCTGGAGGACTGTCCAGACGTCTGACAGGTAAGATATTTCTTATCTTCTCCTTTTTGCGTGTGTACGGCCATGCAGCCATCCGCCACGACTTCTTCTGCGTTTCATCGTGCTGAGAGCCGGTGTTTGTGTGCGCAGGTCCTGCCCGAGAGGGTGCGAGGGTTCACCATCCCACGTGAATCAGACGTCTGGCCGCAGTGCCAGACGATGGAGAGAACCTCCAGACGTCCGGGGTGACAATCAGACGTCTGGAAACCAAGGCCAAACGTTCCAGCGGGCTTTTGGACGTCTGAAGGATTGCGTAGAACTGAGGTACGACTTGACCCACCTTTTAAGACATCTGGAAGAGGTTCCAGACGTTTGATTTTGGACAGTTTCGTCGTTTTTGACCCGTTTAGGGCCCGTGCGGAGTCCGTTTTCCGCGTTTCGAGTTGCGTTCTTTCCAGAATAAATTCCTCTACCCGTTTACAGTAATTGTATATCGTTCTGAGAAACTCCTTGTGATTGATCCTTGTGTTAGGACCTCGTTCCGTTGCAGTCTTGGGGGTTTTGGAGGCACGCGGGATTGCCGACCACGCCCCCAGTACTCCCGATTTCACTGGTAGAGTGGCTTTTTAATTTACTTAACAAAATTTGTTACAATTGTGGAACAATCATTAGAGTCTAGGGCATTGCATGAACCCTAGGACTGAGAAACTAGATTGAATGATAGATCCTAGGGTACGGCATGAATCCTAGGATGGGAAAACTAGTTGAATATATAAATATTGCAGTCTTGGAAAAGTGGAAAGGAAATGATAACTACCAGTAAATGGATCAACAACTGCCTGTAATGAATGAATCAATGCGATTAAGAACATGGGGTATATAAATATAAAGCTGGAACAGTGAAACCCAAAATGGCCAAACAAAAAGAACATGAACCCTACGTGGAATTAGGAGTAGAACTCCTGGAAAGAGGATGGAATGGAATTGAGAAAGTGAAACTTGGAGTGTGTTGTCTCTTGGGTACGTGGTACCAAAGAGAGCACACATTACCTCTTAGTGTAGAGGGGAGCTTGCCGCCCTCTGGTTGAGACCTGGGTAGGTTTGGCCACTGTACACCGACATGTTGGCCCTCGCGTACGCAGTACCGAGGAGAGCTACTAGTGTAGGGAGAGAACAGGCTACCCCACGGGCCCTGGGGTTCTGCTAGTCCTCCTACACCGACTTGTTAGGCCCATTGGGCAAACCAGGGTAGTCAGGCGAGGGTGCGCGGATTGTGGAGGGGTTGGACCCCTGTTACTGAGAGGGCTCTGCCCTATACTGGTTCCGTGCTGTGTTTTGGGCTCACCCGTTAATGGAAACGACTGACCGCGTGCCAGTGCGGGGTAACTACCCGTGCGCTTATCGTGCGTGCCGTAGTCACCGTTACATCTGTCAGCGACCTTGGGGTGGTTGACTGAGGGTAGGACCATCACGGGGGACTCTCCCGACCAGGAGAGCACCACGTGTTACTTCTACTTTTCGGAAAAGACTGCAATCAAGATCGTTCCCACGAGGAACATTCGAGATCAAGAGAAGGATCTGAGAAATAAATCAATAGTGAAATAATAGAAAGACGTAAATAAAGAAAGTAAAAATATAATAGCTACTGTACACTTTACTGCTTCTTTAGCTTTTAGTTGCCACTCTACTTAGCATTTTGCTGACATGTTACCCTCGTTACTTTTCAGGACCAGGTGTTGAGCAGCCAGGGACAGCGGCTGCAGAGGACGCTGGGCCTAGTAGGGTCCAGTAGGGTTACCTGTAGTACTTTCTGTACTTTTCTTCCACTGTAGTGAGTAGTTTTCTTTGTTACTCTCTGTACTTTCTTTATCGAAAGCTTTATGTAATGTACATGTTTATTTCCCTTCTGTTGTGGTGGTGTATACTGTAGTATTTCCTTTTCTTACTCCTGCATTTTATTACTGCTAATTATATTCATGGTGAATGTGGTTTATTTTACTGCTCTTTTGGTTACTTTCTCGTTGGACGACTAGGTCTTGCGATTAGTCGAGTCGGTCCGATTCTCGTGTCTCGTAGGGATTCGGGAATTGGGTCGTTACAGTTAGTAGGCTATTTTACTTTCCAATTTTCTCGTGACGGTACTTGTACTTGAGCACTTACGTTCCTTTCCTGTTTTCTATGGTGGATTTGATTGTGATTATCGACACTCTTTTATTTGATGCATTATGAATTTCTATTGAGCTATTATTGTTGTTTTACAATTATGTGTTAGGTGACTGCAATCTTGTTATGTGCTGGATGCTATTCTGTATTCGATGGCTTGGGTTCTATCGGGTTTACATAGTTGGTGGGACCTAGATTGTCACACAGTGTGATTTTCTAAGATTTCATCTAGTCGACTAATCACCTCAATTAAGTAACAATCATTCTCTCTTTGGAGATTCTTCGATGCTTTAAAAATATTAATATTCATCTTCTGGTCTCCAAAGGCAATTTGCATATTTTCATATTCGTAGTCAATGTTGGCCTTGAAGTAGCTAAGAATGGCCTTCATAAGATAGTAGGATCCTGGCTAATTCATTCAGGAATATCTATATCCAAACCAATGAAGTCCACATGAAAGTAGAAATCCTTAACCCAAGAATCACATTTTCCAACACCCCACGTGGGCTTTTGACAAATTGATCAGCTAGTTAGAGCATAACAGAACTCGATTTGAGCTCCCCAAATCCGAATTGTTTACAAATGGGTGTTAATTGAGACTCCTAAATCCAACAAGGCTTTATGAAAGGTTTGATCACCTATGGTACAGGAAATCAGAGGGGTGCCTGGATCTCACATTTTCTATGGGAGATTCCTAAGGATAACTGAGCTCACTTGCTTGGATAGTATAACTTTCTTGGAAAGCTTTGTCCTTGTCCTATGCTTATGAGTACATAATTCCTTAAGAAACTTGGCAAAGGCAGGAACATGCTTAGTGGCGTCAATGAGGGTACATTGATGTGCACTTGTTTGAATAATTCTAAAAGTTCCTCATTGTTTGTGGCTTTCTTCTTTGATCCCCTCCTAAGGGCATCAGGAAACGGGATATGAGGCGAAACATCCTCGAGTGGGGGTTCTTTTGAAGGTTCACACTAGGTCTCCTCTCAACATTGTTGTTCCACGATCACATTGGGTTCCTTCCCCTTATCCTACACTACCTCCTTGGTCGCCTTACCACTTCTTAAGGTAATAGAACTACAACTAGCTGGAGGGTTAGGGTTTTGCCCTGCATTCGCATTCTGCTGCGTATGCAAAATTGGGGCCTACTTAATCAGAGTGGGTTGTGGTTGTGCCATTTGAGGTACTGGATTAGCCATGTGAACTTGGTTTCGAAATTGGGCTTGGTTTGGCTACTGGTTCACTTTTGTGTAATAATTTTGATTAAACCTAGGAGGTGGGTTCACTCTTGGTGGCACATTCCTAGGATTGGGAATGGGTTGAGCTGGCAGGGATCCAAATTGTCTAGTGTTGTTCTAATGGTTTGATTGGTTCTTGATTTCATTAAGTGTTTGTTGAAACTAATTAGTCATTTGTTGCATCATTCAAACCATCGAGGTCAGTATGTCACTCATAATTTTAGTTTGACTTTGAATCATCTGTTATAGGTGATTGCCTTTTTGTGTGGACAGGGGTGCAGTAACTTGATTTTGGAATTGGATTTGGTTAGATGTACCATAATAGTTTTGGGTCATGAAATTCGATTTGGTCTGTTCAGCTGTGGGTTTTCCTACCTTGGTTTTTCCAAAAAAATTAGGGTGGTTACGCATTGGAGTACAGATTGGTTCTAGAATTCCCTTGGATCACTTGAACATCCTCAAAATCAGGAGTAGAAATAGAGAAAGGAGCTATGTAAGGATAACTTGAGGGAGACACAAATTGCAATCTTGAAGTGTAAGGGCCCAATTAAGGTGCCTCATCTAGTAGTTATATAGACTCATTATTAAAATGAGTAGAAAGGGGAGAAGGATAATCAAGGGCTTGATGGTCAAGTCTTGGTGAATTTCTAGTGTGATTCATCAACTCATCAAGCTTCTTAGAAACAAAATCTATTTTATTAAACTCCTACACAATTAAGTCCACGTCAACCTAGTTTGAGCTAGATTGAATCTCATAAATGCTGCCTTTTTGTTGACCAAATTGATCAAAGGTATTCATAGAAGCATGATTATGTGAATTTTCGCTTATGTTCTGACAAAATGCGAGTAGTGTTATTTAATATGGTTACGTCGAAACGTCTATAGTGGAAGTGAATCTACATTGTTTATCAAAATTTATTAACTTGGACTAAATTAAATTTTAAGATTGTCAATTTTAGGCCCAAGTTTGAATATAAGGAGGCGCTTTTGGAGTTAGTTGATTTCTATACAATTCCTAACAATGGGTGATTTCTGTTCGCTTATTGTATTTTTGAATTTTTCTTGATTTTAGATTTTTTTGGATAATCTTGTCCTTGAAGTACACCCTCAAAAAGTGTCCTTGGCTACATGCAAAAAAAATGGTTCTTCGCGATTTGCCAAAATCAAGGTCAAGAATTGATCTTGCTACATGCGAGATCGTGTACCTGCAAAGACAAGAGTTATCTTTTATATTTTAGATTTTTTTTGTCTTTTCTTTATCAACAAAATAAAAGAGATTATAAAATAAAATGTGGAAAGGAAAGATGGAATTGAAAGGAATGAAATACTTAGCTTATTTATATGTATGTATATATATGTATAGATTTATATGTATGTCTATATATATATTATATAATATATAATAGGAGGAATTGAATCAAAGATTTAATGGAATGTAGCACGAGTTAGTGTGACCACCGTCTAAGGAGACGAGATTGACATTAACAATGCACCGCTTGCAGTGTGGAGCGGACGTGTGGGTGTGTATGTGGAATGCATGATGTGTGCGAATATTGGGAATATATGTACAACTAATACGAATATACCTGCGATGTAATGCGTGCTAATGGAAATGTGCAATATCGTGAGTGAAAAATGTATACATGAATGTATATATGAGGGAGTGTGTGTGAATATATATGTGTGGGTATATATATATATGTGTGTGTGTGTGTATGTGAGTACGTGGATATATATAAATATATTATGTATATCTGCGTGAGTATGTATATGTGTATGTGTGTGCGTGAGAATGTGAGTGTGGGTGTGTATGTATATGTGTATGTGTATGCATGTGTGTGTGTGTGACAGTGGGAATCGGGGGTGAGATCATGGTCTATCTTGTCAATGCTCGAGTGTATTAAGGCAAAGCCCAAGTGAATCAAGCTTTTGTGGCCTGGAAAGTCTTCAAAGCAAAGGTTGAATGTCCATAAACACTTAGTTTCGTTTTGCTTTAGCTTTCAGATCATTAGCTAAACATTGTTGAAAATATTTTTTTGAGTTTCAAAATTTTCAATTTTTATGGACTTTTTGTGTTTTGTATGTTTTTTGAAAATGTTCAAGATTTTTAATTTTTATTGATTTTTCATTAAGGCTATCTATATGTGCTACAGATGGATATGTATAATGGACAAGAATTTGCATAATACCTAGATCCTATGGATGCCTATCCACCCTCCCATGTCAAATCATGCTATGCCCTCATATGCATGCAAAAAGTGTTAGACAGGGTTAAAGTCTTGGTGTAAGAGTGAAGTGTAGGGTATAAAGTAGAGTGCATGGTGGGTGGTGAAGTGTGAAGTGAAGTGAAGTGACGTAAAGTGAAGTGAATGAAATGAATGCGATGTGGAGTGAGAGTGAAAGGGTGTTGGGATGCATCCCAACGAGCATTGAATTTAACGTCTCCAACTTGACTCGGAGTGAGGCACAAGCTAGTTGCCCTCCAGCAGGGCAATTGTTTCACCAACAAGGGCAGGCTCATGAGTGAGATACGATTTCAACTGTTGCCCATTAATCGTAAATTTATGCCCAAATTTGGGATCTTCTATCTCGACGACACCATTGGGAAAAGGTCTCGAGACTAGGAAAGGACCAGTCCATTTGGACTTCAGTTTTCTAGGAAAGAATTTGAGCTGGGCGTTGTAAAGCCAAACCTGCTGTGATGGTTCAAACTCCTTCCACCTAATGCGGTTGTTGTGAAAGGCCTTGGTTCGTTGTTTAAAGGTCAAGGTAGAGTCATACGCTTTACAATGCAGCTCTTCTAATTCCTGGAGTTGAAGTTTCCTTTCTTGACCACATAGGTCTGGGTCAAGGTTACACTAGCGAATCACCCAATAAGTGCGGTACTCTAACTCCATGGGCAAGTGACAAGCTTCCCAAAAATAGAACCTTGAAGGTGGTCTGATATGCCCATAAGGTGTCAATCAGCTTGTCTGACCAATCCTTATGGTTAGGCTAAACTGTTTTCTGGAGGATCTGGTTGATCTACTGGTTCAACACCTCAGCCTGGCCATTCGATTAATGATGGTATGGAGAAGATATATGGTGGTGGACTCCGTACTTTCCCAAAAGTGCTTGAAACGATGAGTAAGTGAAATGACTTCATCTGAAATGATATCTCGAGAAATCCCAAAGCATGCAAAGATGTAGTCCTTGATGAATTTGGTGGTAACTACATGGTCAGCACGACGCACGGGAATAGCCTCAATCCATTTCGAGACATAATCAACGGCAATGAGGATGTACTCGAAACTGTTGGATGGAGGAAAGGGACCCATAAAATCGATTCCCCAGATATAAAAAATTTCTGCAGCAAATATGGGTTGCAAGGGCATCATGCCGTGACGTGACATTAACCTTAGCGACTAGCACTTAGTGCAACGCTTAGCATAATTTGTGCATCCCGATGAAGGGAGGGCCAAAAGAATCCGCATTGAAACACCTTGGATGCAGTTTCCTCATAGAAAAATGGCCTCCGCAGGCCTGATCATGGCAAAAGGATAGCATACTGGGGAACTCGCTATCAAGAACATAGCGACAGATGATCTGACTAGCACCTACTCTAAAAGGAAGTGGATTATCCCAGAAATAATACTTTGCTTCTGCAATAAGATGCTCGCGTTGGTTTTTAGGTCAGCCTCGTGGAAGGGATCCAGAAGCAAGGTAATTAGCGATAACGGCATACCATGGTCAACTTGCCACATCTATTGCTAAAAGGTGCTCATTAGTAAAAGATTCATTCAATGGCAAGGTAAGTCCAATATGGTCCAGGTCGAGTCTCAAGAGATGGTCTGTGACTACATTCTGGGCTCTAGCCTTATCTCGTATCTCAAGATCAAACTCTTGAAGGCAAAGATCCAACGAATCAATCGAGGCTTTGCATCCTTCTTATGAATGAGATGATGAATGGCTGCGTGGTTAGTGAAGATGGTAGGATGGGAACCTAGAAGATACGAACAAAATTCTCTTGCCTAAAGACGACCACCAGCAACTCCTTTTCAGTGGTTGTGTAATTACGCTAGGTCTCATCAAGCATCTTACTAGTATAATACATCACGAAGGGGTTTTATCGCGTCTTTGTCCCAAGATGGCTCCGATAGCTAGGTCAGAAGCATCACACATCAACTCAAAGTTGAGGGACCAATCAGGCAGCTAAAGAATAGGGGCCTTAGTAATAGCATCACACAGTTACGTAAATGCTCGAATACAGTTCGGGCCCATGTCAAAGGGCACATCGGTCGATAGGAGATGCATCAAAGGTTTGGAAATCTTAGAGAAATCCTTAATAAATCTCCTATAGAAATCGATATGACATTGAAAGGAGCAGATTTGTCGGACAAAGCTAGGTATCAGTAAATCAGTTATCAGATCAAGCTTAGCTGTATCCACCTCGATACCCCTTTCGAAGATGATATGTCCAAGAACTATACCTCCGTGCACCATAAAATGACTTTTCTCCTAGGAAAGCATGAGGTTTACATCAATACATATCCGAAGGATGTGAGTCAGGTTGGCTAGGCAGTATCAAAGGTTGGTCTGAAGATCGAAAACTCATCCATAAAGACCTCATGAAATTCACCCACCATATCATGGAATATCGCCAGCATGCATCTTTGGAAGGTAGCTGGCATGTTACAAAGTCTAAATAGCATCCTTCAAGAAGTGAAGGTGCCAAAGGGTCAAGTGAAATTGGTTTTCTCTTGGTCCTGAGGGTCAATAACCACCTAGTTATAGCCTGAGAATCCATTCAAGAAATAAACAAACTGATTTCTCGCTAACTGCTCCTGGATTTGGTCAAGAAAAGGTGGCAGAAAATGGTCTTTCTTGGTAGCAATATTGAGTTTCTTATAATCTACACACACTCTCCAAGACGTAGGAGTGCGTGTAGGGATGGATTCGCCCCCTATCATTGACACGAATGGTGAAACCCACCTTTTTAGGTACAACATGAATCAAGCTCACCAAGGGGCTGTTGCTGATCAAGTAAATGATGCTTGCATCAAGCCACTTGATAATTTTAGCATTAACGACCTCCCGCATATTAGGATTGAGATGTCACTGCATCTCATGGGAAGGTCAAGCCTCCTCCTCCGTATATATACGGTGAGTGTAGTAGGAGGGGCTAATGCCAGTCATATCAGAGAGAGACCTTCCAATGGTTGACTTATGTTCAATTAGGACCTGCATTAGCTTGCACTCTTGCTCTCTAGATAATTTTGAACTAATGATTACAGGAAGCATTTCATTTGGTCCTAAGAAAGCATATTTTAGCGTGTCAGGCAATGCTTTAAGCTCAGGAGTGGATGGTGAAAGATCTGGAAAATCTTGGGATGAGAGTGTCCCAAAAGGATCAGAAGAAAGAATAAGGGGATAAGGAGATTGGCCCATAGGTTGGCCAAGAAGAGGAGAATAAGGGGATAAGGAGATTGGCCCATAGGTTGGCCAAGAAGAGGGGCGTCTTGGATTGATGGATCCAAGAAAGGAGAGTCCTAGTGATCAGCATTTGGGAACAAGGTCCCAATATGGAATGTCACTTCTGCCTGATTTAGCAGGAAAGAAAGGGCACTCCAATCTTCAAGGTGGTAGACTGAAGGTGAGCAGCCCGAATATGGTGCAGACCACTAGGCATAAGAAGCGAAGTGGGCCTCGTCAGGGGTCTGGCCAGGGAGAGATAAGGGTAAGGGGAGGGTGGGGAAATGTCACAGTAAAGGTCAATCAGGTGATTGTGATGCTCTAGGGGTATGCTGCAACAATTTGAATAGGTCCCTACCAACCCCATACACACACTAATAGCCATGTCATTGTTTGACATGTCATCCTCGATAAGATCGCAATCAAAATTCCTGGCGGCCTTAAAAATGTTAAGTTTGAGCCTTTTAGAGTCCACGGTAATCTCAATGCAGCCTGGTTCACAATTGATATGGGCGCGGGTTGTGGCCAAGAATGGTCTACCGAGGATGATCGGGCAATCAGAAAGTGAATCACGAACTTCTATATCTAATACAAGAAAGTCAACAGGAAAATAGAGACTGTTAACCCTAACCACCACATCTTCCACCACACCCACGAAATTTTGACAGAGCGATCTTCCAACTACAATGTAATAGGGGTGGGTTTCATATTTTCCAATGCAAATTTCTGAAACTTGATGGTCGGTACGAGGTTAATGGAAGATCCTAAATCCAGAAAGACACGATCAAAATTGCAGCTCTTGATGCTGCATGAAATGAGAGGGGTTCCTGGTGATGGGAACACCATCATGAGCCCTAACTAGCTCATTTTGACCCAGAAAAGAAAACAAAAGCTTCTACATAACCAACTAGAGGTCCTAACTCAATGAATAACCATTCTGAGAGAAAAGCAAGAAACAAGGGGTAAAACTGCAATCTGACCATTGCAGTACATCAACAAGATTTCTAATGGGCTAAACACAGGTCAAATGATCTTAACAATATAAAAAGTAGGTTGATTCAAACAGAAAAGGGTTCATGTGAATTCTAGAAATTAAATGACTTCTTGTAACCCTAAAATAGATCCATTTAATTTAACAAGGTTATGGTCAGGATAAAATTCATCTAAAACCTCTAAAAATCATGAAAAAATATCCTCTAGGATTTATAATCTTTAATTTGGCCCTTAGAACTTATTTTGACCTAAATTGTTGTCTCAATCAAATGTTTACCCTAAATTGGGATTTTTCATAAATTGCCCAGTCAAACGTGGTCAAACCTAAAATCCAACTTCACCATTGTATTCCTTAGGCACAAATTAGGTTTGTACCAAAATTTGGACTTAAGGGGAATTCATCTTGACCAACTTTGCATACAGGTCCAGCCTAATTACATTTCTACCCCTAACTTTTGAAAACTTCTATAGAAACCCCCTATCTTTATCTTCATTCTTTGAAATTAGGTACCTCTGGCATTATAGCGGAGGGAATCCTACTCCGGTGAGGTTTCGAGGGAAAGATCTCCCTGATTCCTTATAGAATCCTCTTCAAAATTGAAAGGGAGATTCTCTGAGAAATCTCCTCCAGTTTGAACACAATTCCAAGCTCGATTTGGTATCCAATCTCTCATGCGAATGCATGAGAGATTTGGATCTCATTTGACCTTCCATCTCCGGTGAGGTTGCCATGCTTGGAAGTTTGGCTTCCAAGCACGACATCTTCCTCCAGAGCCTATAAAAGCAAATACAAAGCCCTCCGCATCCTCTAAGCTTGAAATTGGCCTGAGCAACCCTCTATTTCGTCTCTTCCCCCTCCAGCTAGTAACTCAGCAAGCTCCGGAGACCCCCCTCTCTCTCTCTCGTCACTCTGCCACAATACCAGTGGTAGGGTTCTCTTCCTCCTCTTCGTCCGCGTTGCGTCGCATCGCACCAGCCGATGCCTTTGCAGCCCCCTCATCGTTGCTGTCCTCCACTGAGTATTTCATCTCCGACAACGGCAATACGAGTCAGCCACCATCTTTGCATCCCCCTTCGTCTATCCATGCTCAACTAAGTTCTCTCGCTTCTCTCATCACTTTTCTATCTTTATTTCTTCAAAACACACTTCGACGCAGGCTATCACCCTCACCTTCCTCATCTCCGGCCAGACCTCCGGCGAGGCGTCCTTTCCACTCCACGCCTCCATCCACCTTGCCAACTACCTAATAAGCATCACCACACTCCACTGGCCATAAACCCTCGCTCCACTCACCACGCCACACCCCCAGAACTCCCCCCAAACACATGCACTTTCGCGCATAAGGTGCCCTAGGCACGCACGCTCCGACCACCTCACACCACGTCGACCCCCGCACTACCTTCGTCATGTCTAGGCGAAGCTTTCTGAGCCTTCTGATGAGGCTGCAAGGCCATTTTTGTGGTTGACAGGTTTAGAGGCTTGCCGCCATTAACGCCAACAAGGTTCTTGCTTGGTAGCTTCCCCCAGGTCTCCTCACTCCGAGCTATAGGTCCCAGGTCACGTGGAATCTCTTTGCGCACAACTCCAGCCAAGCAATTGGCATTGAAGACCCTGCAGCTACTGCAATCAAGGAGACTCCTGCTGCAGGCATTTGCGAAGGTGGGACAACATAGTCCCACCTCGGAAGATTGTGAGCGAGTGCCGTGAGATAAATTGCAAAAGTGAATACGGCTTATCGCCTCCTAACCACGAGGTGAGGTCCCTCTCACCTATCACAGACTAGTCCGCGGCACTGCCCACGCGGATCTGGCTTGACTCGTATACCCGATCTGCACTCCTCGCCCACCACTGCACACTGGTGGGCTTAGTCCCGGGTCCGTGTACCTGACCCGATTACCCAAGAAGCAGCTCTGGGAGAGCGAGCCTAAGAGAGAAAGAGGAAGAGAGATCACGGGGGCAAGTAGGGGTAGGTTTTGCTCTCTCGCAGGCAAGGAGAAGAAGAAGCAGCCAAAGAAGAAAGAGGGCGGAGGCCAGAGAAGCTAAGGAAGGAGAAGACAAGGCTGAAGAGGGAGAGCTAGAGGTTGAAGGGCTGAAGAAAGAGAAAGAGAAGGAGAAGGAGTTGAAGTCAGAAGAAAGGGAAGTCGCCAGAGAAAGAAGAAAGAAAAGAAGAAGAAGACAAAGGCAATAGAAGCGTAGGCACATGCACAAAGAAAAGAAAAGAAGAAGAAGGAAGAAAGCCAGACAGAGATCAGAGACAGAGAAGAGAAAAAGATTAGAGACAGCACTGTAGCAATCACCAGTTTAAGATGTCTGATTTACAAATCAGACGTCCATTTTTTTTATGCTCTTTATATACGTTGATCCAGTGTCTTTATATTTACATTTTTTGCTTTGCAACTCTAATTTACATTGCATATTCAATTTCTCAAAAGTTGTGCTTTTGATTTTTAAACCCCAATTTGCTCACGGTGTTCGACTTCAGATTTAAAACTTTGAGTAAAAAAATTCTATTTGTTTTCGAGCGATTTCAACTATACTATGACGCATTGATTTTAACATTGATCTCGTCGATAAACACCTGGGTCTTTCTGTTGGTGCTAGAGCACCACGATCATTTGTTTTGATGATAACAAAACACGTGTTATTTAACATTTGCAATTTGAGTCCTAGATTTCAGGTCAATTGCAAATGTGGACGTGTTTAGACGGAGTTCAAGCTCGCATCCAGGACGGATTGGAGGAGCTTGACGGAAAACAGAGGAGGTTCGCGTGGAGCGAAAGATTGGAGATGGAAGACAAGAAGAATTGGATAGATTCTTTTTTATCCTTTCATGTATCTCTTGTATTTACTTTCTTGCTCTTTTTTATTCCTTAGAACATTATGTTAAAGAGCCTCAAAGTACCCTAAAAGTTGTCCTAGGAACACCTGCACAACCCTAGGATACTTAGGTTTTCTGTAGAATACTTAGAAAACCAATATAGGGCTCAAACAGCATTTCCAGACGTCTAATCCCAAAATCAGACGTCTGATAAAGAATTTTAAGACGTCTGACTGTTGTTTCAGACGTCTGATAACTGTTAGGCTGGACTAGTTAGTTCTGTCTGATGAAACCAGACGTCCAGACCTTAGACCAGACGTCTTAGCAGACGTCTGATGACTTTGCCAGACGTCCAATTAGTGGACCGTTGGCTGGCTTAGAAGACACTCAAGAATATGACCGTTAGAGCCTTATCAGACGTCCTTAGGACTTACCAGACGTCTGATAAATGACCGTTTTGCCTCGGCTGACCCAAAATCTCTTCTCAGAGATTTTCTAGCCGTTGCAACGTTTGGAAATCAATTCCCACAGTAAAAGTGGGTTTCCAGACGTCCAAACATAGTGCCAGACGTCCTGTATGTCGTCTGATGGACTTCCACAAAAACCCTGTTTAGATCTGATTCAAGTCAGGGAGAAACCCGCATAGAATCAGACGTCTGACCTTGAAATCAGACGTCTTAAAGTGGCCTTCCAGACGTCTGATAACCCTGTCAAATGCAATCATTGTCCTGATTTCGGCCTGATTCTCTTGGGCTTTGCACCCAACGGCTATGGAAGCTTTTCCAAGCCTTCCAAAACCTTCCTAAGGCCTCTATAAATAGAGGGGAACCTTTGTAACACATGCACACAAGAAGAGAAACATAAGAGAGACATATACACACTAAGACACACACCTTGCAATACACTCTCTTGTGTCCAAGAAGCACTTGCTCTCTAAGCTCAAGCTCCATCATCTTGAGAGCATCATTCCCGTTGCGCACCCGCTCTCCCGGCATTGATAACGAGAGCGACGTAGCGCCATCGCGTGGCACACGCACCGCGTCATCGTCGACGCACTCCTTGCAAAGGGGAGTTTCCTATTTCCTATAGAAGCTAGGTTTAATTTTGTTGGCTCTATAGGACTGTTGTTTTCTTTTATCTTTGTCTTTTGGTTGGGTATTCGCTTTGTGAATTCCCGTCTCCTTCGTGGGACAAAATCCTTCTCGTGGAGAGAAGGGGTTGAGGAACGCTACCCTCGTACTTGTAGCGTGGTTGTACTGAGGTTGAATCACCCTCGTTCAAAGTGATTTGTTTAGTGGATTTTGATCAACTTGGTTGATCGGAAAATCCTAACTCGAGAGGGTTAGGTGGTGGTTTTCACCCGGTTTGGGTTTCCACCTAAAAATTACTTGTGTACATTGTGTGATTGCTTATTTTTGTGATATTGCTTTATATATTCAATTCCGCAATTTTATTACGTCACCCCTCCTCGAAGGGAAACCTTCACTTTCTACTTCGGTGGTAATTTTGATAGTATAGCACAACTCGCATGAGGCAAGAGAACCATCAGATTCTTGGTTTTGTTTTGCTGTCGCCTAGGTGCAGTGTAGTCTTTAAAGAAATGGGTGACAGTCGGGTTGTGGTCAATCGCCTTTAACAAGGGAACCTTGATCTCAACATCCCTGAATAAATCATGCAGATTATTAAAGGTCTACGTGTTCTTTTTCTTGCCTTTTGGCTCCTTTAGTAGAGCCTCAAGAAATGGGATCGATTTTGGCACTAGTTTGGGCATGCTGTCCTCACGAGAATGCGGTGCACATTCCGAATGAGAGGCCGATGAAGAAGATCGGCCAAGATCAGGTCGAGGCGGATCGACGGTCTGTTTATCACTCCTCATAGTAATCGCATTAGACGTCGCAGAACCAGTGGGATCATATGGCGGAGGTGGGTTCACAATAGGGACATAGGGTTGATGTGCTGCTACGGGATTAGCCTGAAATTCTAGTGGAGTACTTAGAGAGCGCAGAATTTGGTGAACCTGCTCTTGAGAAGGTCGTACCTATGGTTGCGGACCACAGGGTACAAAAT